>CM060428.1:68466770-73266770 GCA_030545235.1 Helianthus tuberosus
CCAGTGGCAAGGTTGGAAGCAGTTCGTTTGTTCCTGGCCTTCGCATCATTCAAGGGCTTCAAAGTTTACCAACTAGACGTGAAGAGTGCGTTTCTTTACGGGAAAGTTCAAGAAGTGGTGTATGTCTCACAACCAGATGGGTTCGTTGATCCAGATTATCCAGATCGTGTGTACAAGCTTGATAAAGCTTTGTATGGATTACATCAAGCTCCCAGGGCGTGGTACGAGACACTGTCTACACATCTGATCAAGAATGGTTTTGAAAGAGGTCAGATTGACAGTACATTGTTCATCAAGAGGAAGAAGGAAGATTTTTTGCTAGTACAGGTGTACGTGGATGACATCATCTTTGGGTCATCAGATGAAAACATGTGTAAAGAGTTCGAGCATGTGATGAAGAGCAAGTTCAAAATGAGCGCTATAGGTGAGCTATCTTACTTTCTGGGATTACAAGTTGAACAGAAGGAGGATGGGATGTTTATTCATCAAACAAAGTATGTGTATGACATTTTGAGTCGGTTCAAAATGAATGATTGCTCTACTTTCAACACACCCATATGTGAAAATCACAATCTTGGCCCAGATCATGAAAGTACTGAAGATGTTGATCCAACTCAATACAGGGCAATGATTGGTTCTCTAATGTACTTGACTGCTTCAAGACCCGACATCATGTTTGCCGTATGCTTGTGTGCCGGATATCAGGCTAATCCAAAAGAATCACACGTGAAAGCAGTGAAGCGTATTCTTCGTTGCTTGAAGGGGAAACCTAAACTTGGGTTGTGGTATCCAGCTGATAGTGATATGAATTTTGTTGCTTACACTGACTCAGACTTTGGAGGATGCAAGTCAAACAGAAAGTCTACAACAGGTGATTGTCAGTTCTTAGGAGGCAGGATTGTGTCTTGGCAATGCAAGAAGCAATCTTGTATGTCTACTTCTACGTGTGAAGCTGAATATATTGCTGCGGGAAGCTGCTGCTCTCAGGTTCTCTGGATTCAACAGCAGATGCGCGATTACGGTTTGGATTTCACTCGTACTCCTATTATGATAGACAATAATGCCACAATTTCTATAACAAATAATCCCGTGAAACACAGTCGCACAAAACATATTGACATACGTCATCATTTTATACGGGATTGTGCTGAAAAGAGACTAATTGAATTACATCGAGTCGACACACTAGATAACCTGGCAGATCTTTATACTAAAGCTTTTGACAGGGCTCGCTTTGAACATTTAGTCGAACTCAACGGGATGAGGAATCCTGAATAACTGGTTTTTCATAAGAATTTTGTAAATAGTTTACTGCTTTTCTTAAAAATCAAAAATACAAAAACATTGAAAATAAAAAACATAAAAAAAATAGAAAATCAAAAATGAGTTATCACTGTGTAAAAAAGAAGAAATGATATTACATCAGCAAGTTAGACTGCCACACTGAAACTGAATTAAAATGCTTAAGTGTGATATCAGCTTCATCATATGATGTACCAGTAGGAAAAAAGCATGAAATAATCAACTTACTAATGTGATATAAACCTAAATGAACTGAATATGAGTGGGGAACACATCAGTGGTGTATGGTTTAATGACCTTAAATCTTGCGTTGATTGATTGCCAAAATCTGAAGTTTTGGGTCTTTATACTGTTATTTCATCTGGGGATATCAGGGTTGTCCTTCTGCTGCATCCAGATACATGCTGACCTAGGCACAACCAGGATATCTTAAAAGAGCAAAAAATGCCAAAACCCATAATGAAGAAGCTCTCCTAGAGAGTCATTCAAAAAGTGCAAAATGCATAAATCATACCCAAAAAAATGGTAATTGTCCTAGCCCTCGTTAGATATTTTGCTCTCTTTGCTGTACGGAAGTACTGACCTGATCACCAATTATCTAAACGTTGAAAAACAAAACGGATGAATTCAGTATACTCACCTACTACGATGAATCTTTGTGCATACCTTGATCGCGGGGGTATATCCTGAAGTGGGACACACTAGTATTTCAGTATAATAAAATTACCTTAACGTATCATACAGTAATGGTACTTGAAATGTTCATGCATTTTGTTTAAGTGGACAAACATACTGGTAATCGTCTTGGACTGCTTTTCACGATAAATTAAATAAAGAATTATCTAATAGTGTGAAAACAGTTTGATTGTGCTGATATGATCTTCTTACCGGCGATTCTCACAAAAATAGAGTGTTTATTGCTTTTGTATTTACTTGCTTTCAGAAAACATAAAAAATCCAAAAATAGTGTCTTTTTCTGTTAAAAATTCTTAACGTACGGAAAACTGTTATTCTTGGAGGAATTGTTACTGATAGGGGGAGACTGTGTGAGTTCAAAATTTTAAATCATGCGGGTTAGAGGGTGTGTGATTAAAAAGTTTTGCGTATTGGTGATACATTGAAAATGCTTAATCTGTAATACAGTTTAACTATCTCTTGAAAAATAATAATTTATTTAACTTTGTTGAAAAATTCTTATGGTTTCTCGAGATGTTTGTTTTAAAGTATACAGATTGAAGCGGTATGTCGCTGAGAAGTTGCTGTGAAGATAAGAGTTTGATTGGATGCATGGTAGAACCTCCTTTCTACATTGCAGACAAAGTGAAGAGTTTGAAGATTGCTTTGCAAATGCTAAACTGAAGTTTACTCAAGTGCTAACGTTTTGAAGATTTGGTGATTGGATGCATCAGCTTAGGGGGAGTCTGTTGCTGACAGAAGCAGTTAAAGCTGAAGCTATCCAAAGACCAAAGACATTGCAAGACTACATGAAGAATGCAAGATGACTGAAGACAAAGTTATTTTATGAAGTTATTGTCAAGGGGGAGTTTGTTGGTGCATATTTGTGACAACAGCTTAGATTTGGTCTTTGGATAACTTGTAATTAGTTATATGATAAACGGTTAGCGGGTTTAGCTTAGATTTGGTCTTTGGATAGAGTTTGGGCTAAACAAAACCCAGTTTGGGTCATAGGGGGACGAATTGGGCTTTGCCCATGTAGGAAACATTAGCCCAAGTAGCAACCTTGTGTTATATAAACAAGGCTTTGTTTAGGGTTTAGGTTAATCAGCCAAAACAGAGTTTGTGAGGAATTTCGTAAGAGATACTGGTCTTGGACGAAATTGTGTGTTAGGGATCTTGATTGATTGTAATCAGTTTGATAGATAATCAATAAAGATCCGGTTTGAATTGTGAATTGCTGTTTCTACACGTTTTCTGTGATATTCTGATCAAGAGGATTCCGCACTCTTGATTGGATTGACAATTCTGTTACGATCCAGACAACAAGGGGACCTACACTGTTACTCTGGTTATCGTTATTCTGGTTTTCCTGGTTCACTTCGTTGTCCATCTGAATTTTAAACATTTGCCAATTATTAATATCACAAAATAATATTGAAGGTAACCAATCACACAACACACATATTGGTAAAAAACATCGAACATTGCGACTTACTCTTCCTTATATTATGCATCTAATACAAACTGGAACTGGAATCTAAAATTACAATACTAGTATGCATCACTAACCACAAAGTGGTCTATACTACGATAGATATATTATTAAAATATTTTTTTCCATCACACATATTATATATATATATATTATTATTATATTATTAATATTACTATCTCCACCATCACCTTCACTGATATGGGTTCATCCAGAACTCCATATTACGCTCGTCGTACTTCCAGACGAGTCGTTCTCCGATCTGCCTCATCCTGCACTATTTTCTAAAATCTCTTCTCCGAAAGTTCAGAGCTCTTGCACATTTTCTGCACTCATACTTTAGCAAAAACATCATTAACTAAAAACGTACCGGCTATCACGTCCGGAATCATCTTGGCTTCATCTACCATCAGAACAAATGCTCTAGCATTTTTTGTATTCTTGGTGTTCGTGGTTGGAGCTAGTTTTGAACAGTTTGGCTTGATATGGCCTTGTTCTCCACAGTTGTAACATATTCTGTTGTTAGGCTTTTTCCTGCAGTTTTCCTCCTTGTGTCCAGATATTTTGCAGAAATTGCAGTGTATGGAGCATCTTCCAGAATGCTTCCTTTTGCAATACTTGCAGTAGGGTGTAGAAGTAGAACCTACATTTTTCCCATGGTTGGAATTTCCAGAACGGAATTCTTGGGTAAGTTTCTGGGTTAGGTTCCTCCTCTGATCTTCTTCTCGTGTACGGACTAACTCATCTATCAAGGTGTTTGCTAGTTCTACAGCTTCTTCTATGGTTTGAGGTCTAGCTGCCTTGACTACATGCCTAATTTCGCTGATTAATCCCCAGATGTATCAGGAGATTAATACTGGTTCAGGTGATGCAAGGGTTGGTACTATTCGAGCATATTCAAAGAATAATGTAGTATAACCCTTACTATCTACCCCAGTCATCCTAAGGTTTAGGAACTTATTGGCTATTTGTTCCTTTTTATTGGGAGGGCAGAATTTCCTTTCTACCATGTTTTTAAATTCTTCATATTCCATGTTGTAAACCCTATCACTTCCTCTAGACTGGAGGATAGTGTTCCACCATTCTAGTGCTGAATTCTTAAACAGATTGGAAGCAAACATTATCTTATCTTCTTCCGCGCATTTGCTTATTCTTAAGACAGCCTCAGTCTTTTCTATCCAGCGTAGAGATGCAACGGCCCCTTCATTGCCCGAGAATTCCATTGGTTTGCAAGACTAGAATTCTTTATAAGAACAACCATAAGACATGGTTCTTCTTCTTTTGGGAATGGGCACTTGAAGTATGGGTCCATTGTTTACGCTGTGTTCAGGTTCAGTTGGTCGCTTACTATCACGTTTACTTTTATTTTCTGCTTCCTTAACCGTTTTGATAATATATGGCATCGCATCTATTATCTCTTGTGCCACTATGTGTTGCATGGCACTGTTATCCACTTGATTTCCATTATTGTTGTTGTTCGGGTTTTCGCTATCCAGGTTATTGTTACTCTGGTTATCGTTATTCTGGTTTTCCTGATTCACTTCGTTGTCCATCTGAATTTTAAACATTCGCCAATTATTAATATCACAAAATAATATTTTAAGGCAAACAATCACACAACACACATATTGGTCAAAAGCGTCGAGCATTGCGACTTACTCTTTCTTATAATATGCATCTAATACAAACCGATACTGGAATTTAAACTTACAATACTAATATGCATCACTAACCACAAAGTCGTCTATACTACGATAGATATATTATTATTATTATTACACACACACACACACACATATATATATATATATATTATATTACTATCTCCACCATCACCTTCACTTATATGTGTTCATCCAGAACTCCATATTACGCTCGTCGTACTTCCAGACGAGTCGTTCTCCGATCTGCCTCATCCTGTCACTATTTTCTAAAATCTCTTCTCCGAAAGTTCGTAGCTCTTGCACATTTTCTGCACTCATTGGGGGTGCAGGTGCTGGTACTGGATCTGGGTACTGTGGCATGGGTTCTTCCTGAGGATACGGATTCTCTAGGATTTCCCTAATGTATTCATCATTATCGTAGTAGGGATCTAGAGGGTCCAGACCTGGGTAAGCTGCTAGGTTCGGCATGGGTTCATCTGTTAGATGGTAGCATTGCACAAAATCCCTATGATCATCGAACCACGGATCGTAGTCTGGGTCTAAGGGATTGGGTGCTGGTATCCTAGGTATCTCCTCTGGGTTAAAATCATGCATTTGGACTTGGTTTTCTGGGTTGTTTTCAATCTCCATTGGCAGGGTGGGAAACAAGGGTAATGGTTGAGGGGCTACTAGTTGTTCCAGGTTTGGGTCGGCAGCTGTGGATGCTAAAATATGGAAGTTTGCTAAACTCCTATTAAGCATGTCTTGGGTGTGGGCATCGGTTTCTCTTTTAGCAGCTGCTAGAACTCGCTGCTATTGTAACTTTTTCATTCTTTTCCTACGCTCGTGTGCTCCCCTAGTGAACCATCCTCTCTTTTTCTGAGGGAATGGCTCTTCAGACTGAGCCTTAAACACGAATATCCCATCTTCATTGTCAGCTAAATACCCAGAGAGGGCAGGCTGTGAAGAGGTGCCTTCGCTTCTAGGTGAGCCGGACAACTGACGATAGGCGTCGGAGGGTCCTTGATCGCTCATACTGTAAACTAACAAATAGTCAAATAACACACAACAAATAAAATACAGATATGCACGTATTTCCGTAATAAATTTCCTAACAATTTGAATAATATTTTGGTGTCAGCAGAACACTTCTGTGGCTGAATCAGTGGCTTAGCTCTGATACCACCTTCTGTCACAACCCCGCCCCCTATCTGTCCCGAAAACGGGTGGCCGCGAGACCAGTTTCGGTGGTATCCAGGTGTTTATCAATTTGGCAGCGGAAATTTCATCAGAGTAAATATTTATCATATCAAATACCACGCTTTTACAGTATTAAACATATTGGGATAAAACCCAAGTTTTCATTACAAATATTTTCATAGGGAAAATCCCTATTTTATTGAATAAAACATCTTATTTTATTTAGGTAACTTTTATAGCCACTTTTCCAAGCCTTCAGTGCTGTCCAGCTGGCTTCTAGTTGGCTTTCATATTTTGTTACCTGAAACGCGTTTAAAAACATTTTGTCAGTGGAAAATACTGGTGAGTGAATCCTAGTTTAATCAAGAAGAGTTTTATCAATTTTCACAGTATTGAGTGCGATTACAATGTTTACATCTACACAATTACTCATTCAGTATTGTCAATCCTGACTGGTGGGTTATATTACCCATTGGCTAACTCTTTGTCCAATGGTAACGTGTTCCACATTTTGTATACAAAACCCCCAACATACCGGCAGTAATTGAAGAATTACAAAGACTCAATCACTGCTATTTATAATTTAAATAAATAAAGGTTTTGTAAAATAGTTTGCAAAAAGAAGATTACTCACAAAAAGGTTTACACAAAAAGAAGATTACTCACATTGCTGTCTTATGGTTTCGTTTAAGGATTTCCTGGTGATTATCTATTAAATACACAAATGCACACGCGTTAGTATAATAACCCAATATTTACATTAGTAATACCCTCCCCGAGACGGCATACCAACGACTACGTCGGGCAGAATCACGACAGCCGTTACGGAACCCTGGATCAATCGGGTAGCTTATCTAATATGTAATCGGGGTTATGATACTTACAACGGGGCAGAACTTCGTTAATTAGGGGGTATTATGCCCGAAAATAGCTTATACTATGTGAGAATTCGAGAGAGAAAGAAAGAAATGAGCGACGGAAACTGAAGGTTGAGGGCCTTCTTATTTAGGCGACCTTTTGCCTTCCCTCGCGTAAGACGTAGCCAGGGGCTACGCGGCCCGCGTAGTAGGGCCTAGCTTGGCCTGGTCAGTACTATAGAGTCGACACGAACGGTGACACGTGGCAGCTCAGGGTGTCGCCCTGGTGACCAACTGTCGCGCCCCGTGTAGGAGGTAGCCGTAGGCTACGCGCCCCGCGACGGCCCTTTAAATCTTGTTTTTATTTATATTTTATTAAATTAAAGGTATTCGGGGTCCGTTTACGCATACAGGGTGTATTTTAGGACATATAGGGACATTTAAAATATATTAGGGGGTGTCAAAAATTATTTAGGAGGGTTGTTATACGCGCCCCGCGACAGCCCTTTGAATTTTGTTTTTAATTAAATTTAATAAAAATAAAGGTATTCGGGGCCTGTCTTTGCATACGGGGTGTATTTTACGACATATAGGGACATTTTAATTATTTTTATGGTGTCGAAAATATTTAAGAGGGTTGTTATATAAACCGTCAGAAAATCGGTTCAGTTTATCATCGTACCGTTTTATGATACCAAATAAATACTCTATTTTGAATACATGTTTGTTTTTAACAAAACTTACACGGAAATGTGAAGGGAAAAAATAATGAATCTAAGTTATTATTAAAATATCTAACTAAGTAAAAAAGGAAATATGATTTAGTAAAGGAAAAAATAATTATTAAAAACATAAAATAAATTAATGAGGAAATATGGTTTAAGAAAAGAAAAAAAATGAAAATATGTTAAAACGTGAAAAGTAAATATAATAATTAAATATTACACTATTAAAATAATAAATAATTAAAAAAACTATGTATTATTATAAAATTAAAATTACTATTCATAAATCTTCGTTAACAATATATAACTAGTTTTGTTCGCGTCACGCTTTGCGGCGAAATAGAGCAAATAATACTGTAAAACAAACGTTATTTGAAAATGTAGCATTTTTTTAGAAAGCCAAACCGTCATAATCGATTTAGTTACGTGCTTAAATTTCTAGAAAAAAAATTAACCAACATACGTTATTAAAGAAAAATCAAATTAATTGATAAAGAAAATATGTTTTGAAAAAAAATATATATATCAAAAAATAAGTAAATATGATTTTAGAAAAGAAAAATAACGTTAAAGCTAAAATAAAATATAATTACAACTATTATAATATTAAAATAATAAAATATTAAAAAGGTATATATTATTTTAAATTTTAAATCACTAAATATGGGTTTAGAAAAAAAAATGAAAATAATGTTAAAGCTAAAAGAAAATATAATTACAACTATTATAATATTATAATAATAAAATATTAAAAACATATATATTATTTTAAATTTTAAATCACTATTCAACATCACTCATAAATAATATATATAATATAATATATAATATATATAATAGTTTAAAAATATGAGTCTAAAATATTACGTCAAACTCACACATTTAGTCTCTTTATTTTTTTCTAATTTTTAAATTTACATAAATTTTCAAATGATTAACTTGCTAACACAAGATTGTTGAGATTTTCAAGTACGGTTGAATAAAAGGGGGGGTTCTATAAAGGTGTGTTCATATTAATTTCTTTGTTTTTTACTTTTAATATGTTATTAGAAATTATTGAAAGACATTGTAATGTGGGGCTCTTTATGTCTATATTATGTTATTGAGATTCCTTTGAGATGTTTTGTATTTCCTTCTTTTATATGTTCATTTGTAGAAATTTCTTTGTTTTTTACTTTTAATATGTTATTAGAAATTATTGAAAGACATTGTAATGTGGGGCTCTTTATGTCTATATTATGTTATTGAGATTCCTTTGAGATGTTTTGTATTTCCTTCTTTTATATGCTCATTTGTAGAAGCTCGGTAAAACGACGCTACCATAAAAGTAGTAATTACGAATATTGTTAATTAAATGTCTCGTAAATGAAAGAGAGGGGGAGGAGATATGTGAAGTATATGCTAAAATAGAACATGTGTATACTTGTTAGCCTATAAATGGTTTGGAAAACAATGAGTTATATCAATCAAGTACCTTAAAAAGTTTGTTTAAGTATATGAATGAATTGTTGGGCAATTACTCCACTAGCGGTTAATAAGTCGTTTGCTGACACTAACTACCATGAGAGATTTGCCCCGCAACTCATCAATTATACATTGTTTGACATTTCTAGCTTCGGTGTGATATATTTTCCAATGGATATTGTTCCAAGTCATGGGACAAAATTAACCTAATGCTCTATAATATTTTACATATTGAATTTTGTTGTATAATTATGTAGGCTTTTTATTTCATGTACTTATAGAGTTAAAAGTCAATCATATGTAAGTGCGGTGACGTTGATGTTTTGGTATGTGTAGAATTCTTGGTAGTTCCTAATGGCATGTCTTACTTTGATACAATGTTGATTGCCTTTGATGTTAGGGTATTTTATGAATAATTTTGTAACAACTTTTACGTCTCAAATTCTAGGATTTTGTTAGGACAACATCATAGCCGTAAGGGGTTTTATTGGATCTTTTTGATACCCTCAAAAGTGTTGGAAAGTATTTATGAGATAACATTGTATCAAACGTTAGGAGAACATCATCATCGTAAGGGGAGTTATTGATTCTTGTGGTGCAATATTTTGCTTCATTTAATGGGTGAATGGGTGTTAGTTTAACCAAGGATAGGTATAGGTATAGGTGTACAAGCCAAAGAGCTATAGTTCAATTGGCATTAAAGAAGAATGAAGATTCGGGTTTAAGGTCATAGATCTCAAGTTCAAATCTGTTCTCAACCAGATTTTGCCACAGTGGGTCTTTTGGCAGCAGGTATTCCTCGAAACTAGAGATGGTGGGCTTAAGCTACCCAGCACTGTCTGCAGTTTCCGGCATATGAGGTCGCCTTTTGCCATTGGGTTATCCCGAGTAGCAGGGCTTTTATTTCGTTGGTGATTCAAAAACAAAGGTAGAGGTGCAGAAAACACGGATATTAACAAAAACCTTAACCGGTTAATAACCAATTGAGGAGTAACCAATTAGTGGGTTTTTTAGCAGTAGGTTCGTAACCAGTTAGAGATCTATTGGAAGGAACCAGTTTTTAACCGATTTACTGGTTAATCGAAAAATAAAAATAAAAATTGAATTATTAACCGAACCAGATAAAAAAATACGAGAAAAAAATAGCGGGGTTGAGTTGAGAAATAAAACCGTTTTGTGAACCTTTAAGGATACATAATCATACTAATTTTTCATATTGGTCATGGAAGAAAATCTTAAACTGACTTGCTCTAATCCAGGGCTAGCCCATGGGAGAATACCTACTCTACCATAGATTAAGATAAAAGAATCTGAGATCAAACTTCTATCCAAACCAAGTAGCTCGTAATACTCATTTTGATAGTGGTTTTTTAATCATCTTGTATTTGTTAGCGAAACAAGCCAAGCAGTGTAGAAACTTCACAAACATAAGTTGTTCGCCCCATCTTGTGACCAGAAAAGCTTCCGAAAACCATAAGATCTCGATAGTGCGATATCTAACAAGTCAAATGTGGCCAAACCCAACAACCAAACTCGAGGAGACTACAAATTCAAAACATACAAACCATCTATAAGAGCGTTTAAAGGCCTAGTGAATGTAGCATGATTGCATTTTGTGCATGCATTCGAATCTCCGCTTGTGGAAAGACAATGGAGTAGGGAGCTTCAATGACTTCATTAGTAACTTCAACTCCTCTTTCTGCTGGTAAACAGTGCATCAAGTACGCTTGTGGCCCAGCTAGCTATCTTCGTAAGTTCTTCATCGACCTACAATTTATAAAACAAAACAAAAATGTTCAATTTATAAAAATCTTTAAAACCCGGATGTTCATATTCAACTGAATAAACGAGTGATGGTTGACTGGAATCCCTAAAAAACTTTGCGACGAGATTCCGCTTCTTCTTTTTGGCCTATGCTCACTGGAACATTACGCCAACCTCGCATGAGTCAACGAGCTTACTCATGCTTGCAGGTTTCCAATTTCCGACCGTTTTACAATGCTACAAGTGAAAAAAAAAATGATTTCTTTTTTTAAAATAAAAAAAATGACCACTGAATTGGAGCCCTGTAACTGAAACTGTGGAGAATCAGTTGTCGACGTTCAGTCCTTTCCATAAGTTGAAGACTTACTTTGTTAAGGTCAGTTTCTGAATGTCTCCCGGTTTATTACTTCTCGTTATATAAAGCCCCTCGGAGAGTTATCAAAAGCTCGAATTGACATAAGACCGTATCGAGTTGAACTGGGAGTGGATCAAAGATATCATCTCAAATTTGAGTTGCGTAAATGTCAAGATTTATTATCTCATGTTTCTTTCCAAGATAAAGAGGATAAGTGGAGCTGATGCAAAGCAAGGTTTTTCGGTCACACAATTATGCCTTGAAGTTTAGTGTCTTTCCATGGAACATTTGGCTGCCAAATATGTTTTGGTTGGCGGGCTTGGCTAAACAGGTTTCCTACTAGAGACAACCTTCAGATCCGTAGAGTGAACGTGTTGTCAACCTTATGCCCGTTTTGCGAGGAATCTGCTGATCACTTATTTACGGGCTGCAGGTTCTCTCATGGTGTGTGGCAACGGGTTGCAGATTGGTGTAACTGTTTACGCCTTCTCCACCAATGATATCCTAAATTTTCATACTTTGACCAATGGCAACTCGATTCACAAGCAAATGGTTCAGTCTTTTGGGTTGTTGATTAATATGGAAATCGCGAAACATCTTGGTTTTCAATCATAAAAAGAGTACGGCGTCGGGCATTATCCAAGAGTCGAAGACATTTGTGTTAAAATATCATCACATGTTATCAATTATCAATTCCATTATTTTCTTTCTAATTTAGTTTCTTTGTTTGTTTTGTTCATTACATATGGGCCGGATAGCTGGGCTGAAGTCAAGATATGGGCTGAAGTCAGATATGGGCTGGAGATATGGGCTGAAGATAGTTATGCGCATATAGTGAAGGCTTCGGGTTACCAGGCTTGTTTGGTGGATATCCATTTTATTTCCGGATAGCTTATATAATATGCATTGGGATCATGAACTAAACTAACAACTTGCATATTTTGTTCTCTCTGTTCGGTATCTTCTCTCTAGGCGATTAGGGTTTCTTTCGAGTAGTGAACGTCTTTGTTTCACTGAGTGCTTGTTAGGTGGTTTTATGTGCAGATTATCACATTGATAATCAGCAGGTGAGAGGAGAGTTGAGAGTTTTGTTGTGCAGTTCTTGTTCGATTGTTCATTCATAGTTCAGGGTTATTCGATTGTTTGTTCATTGTTCTGGGTTAATAAAACAATTTCTTCATTCTCGATACCTGTTATTTTGACATGGTATCAGAGCTTTCATAAGCTCTTGGGTGTGTTTTTTGTTCCGCTGTGTTATCTAGAGTTGGATTGGTTCAGATCTAACTGGATCTGACTTGGTTCGCTTCTTGTTGACACCGATTCAGTGGTGTTTCGTCTGTGGTTGACACCGAATCAGTTCTTGGAGTGCGTGCTTTGTGAAGAAATTTGGGGATCTTGATGGTTCGAAACCCTAGTCTAGGGTTTGTGACGTTCTTGATGCTGTTGAAGTGATTCGCGTTGGTCTTTGTAACCCTAGAAGGTTGCAAAGCAAACTGACCGGATTTGTGTAGCTGTTGGTCTTCTAATCGGTTCTTGTAGCCCTAAGTGAAGGCTGCAAGACTGATTTGCAGGAGTTACGCACCCCCTGGTGAGATCGTTCCTTGTTGTTCTGTTTTTTAATTTTTTGTTCTTGCATTTAGGCATCTCTGTTGCCGGACTAGTTGGGCCGATGTTGTTTGGGACACAGGAAGGGTACATCCTGTTGCATTTTATTTGCTGGTTGTTTTCTTGTTTGTTACCTTTCCTATTTGTTCTTGTTGTTGCTGGTTTTACTTTGTGTCTAGGTCTGTTGGGCTCCCTTGATAAGGCTTGCAGAGGCACCTTGAGTGATGAACCTCTGATCTGGTCCCTGTCAAGGTTTCGCCCTGTTAGGATCTGGTTAGTTGTGGTTCTTTAGTGCTCTATAGTTGCAACTTTCTTGTTGTTATTTCTTGATTGCTTCTTGATTGTGTGTTATAATGGTTGATGGTCCAGTTGTCACAAGTGGTGGTTCTGGGCCTAGTGATCCACCACCTGAGACACTTGTAAGTAAACTTGATGCCAGTGATCCTTTATACTTGCATCCTTCTGATTCTAGTAACTTGACTATTGTTTCCATTAAACTTAAAGGTTCTGAGAATTACACAATTTGGTCTAATGCTATGCAACTTGCTTTACAAGTAAAAAATAAATGGGGATTCATTGATAAAAGTTGTGTTAAGTCTGAAAATAATGAGATTCTTGCTAGGCAATGGGATAGATGTAACTCTATAGTTTTAACTTGGATCTTGAATTCAATTAGTGAAGAGCTATATATGGGTAATGTCTTTTCTAAATTGGCTAGTGATGTTTGGTCAGATTTAAAGGAAACGTATAACAAAGATGATGGATCTGTGGTGTTTGACTTGTATCAGAAAATAAATTCATTTAGTCAAAATGGGTCTAGTGTGTCTGAATACTACCATAAGTTGAATGTTATGTGGGGTCAGTTAGATCAGATTTTGTAACTGCCTACATGTTCTTGCAATGCTGCTAAGGAGTTCAATGATTTTAATCATATGATAAAATTATGAGAGTGTTGGTTTTACCGAGGGTTGTTACAGCAAGCGTCATCACGAAGGGGTGTGTCGCGTTCCAAGATGCGACAAGTGTGGAAAATTGGGTCACCGCACTGAAGACTGTCGGAGTAAGGGAAACAGGAACGGGAGTGGAAACCGCAACAGTGCTGGAAACAATGGGGGAAATGGAAATGACAATGGTAACCGAGTTGGAAATGAAGCTGGGCGAAACCAAGGATGCTTCAGTTGCGGAAGCAATGAACATTTCATGAAAGACTGCCCAAAGAGAAACAATGCTCAGGCTCGAGCATTTGTGATTGGAGCAAGGGACGCACGCGAGGACCCTAACGTGGTCACCGGTATGTTTCTCATTAACAATCACTTTGCATCCATATTATTTGACACTGGCACCGATTATAGTTTCGTGTCGGTGGAATTTAAACGTATGCTTGGGATAGAGTCTAGTAGATTGGATATTCCTTACTCCATAGAACTAGCCAATGGTAAACTTGTTGAATCGGGCGAAGTTGTTGGAGGTTGCACACTAGAACTTGGTGAACGAAGATTTAGCATCGACCTCTTACCTATTCAATTGGGTACCTTCGATGTAGTAGTCGGAATGGACTGGTTGTCTAAGAACAAAGCTGAAGTCATTTGTCATGAGAAAATCATTCGCATCCCTTTGGCGAATGATAAAACTCTCATCGTGCATGGAGAAAAACGAGACGTGCCCCTGCGAATCATCAGTTGCATGAAGGCACAGAAGTGCTTAAGAAAAGGATGTGTTGCTTTTCTAGCACACGTTGTAGACAAGAAGGCTGAGGAGCCGAAGCTCGAAGACATTCATGTGGTGAAGGAATTCCCTGATGTTTTTCCCGAAGACTTGCCAGGACTACCTCCGCAACGATAAGTTGAATTTCATATAGACTTGGTTCCAGCAGCTGCTCCTGTAGCCAAGGCACCCTATCGACTTGCACCATCCGAGATGCAAGAATTATCTACACAACTCCAGGAGTTATTGGATAAAGGATTCATAAGGCCAAGCTTCTCACCCTGGGGAGCTCCAGTATTATTCGTGAAGAAGAAGGATGGAACACTGCGGATGTGTATCGATTACAGAGAACTGAACAAGCTCACGATCAAGAATCGGTATCCACTACCGAGGATTGATGACTTGTTTGATCAGTTGCAAGGATCAAGCTACTATTCCAAGATCGACCTTCGATCTGGATACCATCAGTTAAGGATACAAGAAGAAAGCGTACCAAAGACCGCATTCCGAACACGCTATGGACATTACGAGTTTCTTGTGATGTCATTCAGACTGACGAACGCGCCAGCAGTCTTTATGGATCTGATGAACTGTGTATGCAAACCATATCTCGATAAATTCGTGATTGTATTTATCGATGATATCCTGATTTACTCGCAAATGAAAGAAGAACATGAGCAACATCTCAGAACTATTCTGGAACTACTGAAGAAAGAGAAGCTTTATGCAAAGTTCTCGAAATGCGAATTCTGGATTCGCGAAGTACAATTTCTTGGTCACGTTGTGAATGAGAAGGGCATTCATGTAGATCCATCCAAGATTGAAGCAATAAAGAATTGGGAAGCTCCCAAGACCCCAACTGAAGTTCGACAATTTTTGGGCTTAGCGGGCTATTATCGGCGATTCATCGAGAATTTCTCCAAGATAGCTCAACCGCTAACCACCCTTACGCAGAAAGACAAGAAATACGACTGGGGTATCAAGCAGGAAAAAGCCTTCCAGCTACTTAAAAGTAAGCTATGCGATGCACCAATACTATCATTACCCGAAGGCACTGAAGACTTCGTGGTATACTGCTGTCACACCCCGACCATGTAGAACAACAAAACGTGGCGGAAAACGTCGGGGAGTGTTGTAACAGAATCATTGTTTCATAACACATGGAAATTGAAATATTGTTTTATTGATTAAATTAGTTACAATGTCTTGACAATCAAAGAAACATAACATAAATAACTAGTCTTGCATCTTTTATTGTCGCTAAGGCCCAAGTCCGCCTAAGTGTATCTTGATAAATCCTATGCATCATATCCTGAAACACATGTGAAAATAGGTACGTCAGCATAAAAATGCCTGTGAGATACATAGGTTTTTTAAAAATAGAATTCATGACTTATGTTTAAGAAAATGTTTAGTCATGAACCTTGTAATTTGCTTTGCCTTGTAAATCATTTGAAAAGTGATAAATAAACCAAATGATATATATGTATAAAAGAATAACACATGGTTAAGTGGATAACCATGTGAAATGGGTTTGTATAAATTAAGTTGTTTGTAAAACAATGTTTTGTAAAAAGTATGTTATTTGTATAAAATGTTATATATCCAAATTTAAATGATTCAAATAACGCTACGATATGTAATACCATACAATCACTTATATATAGGAAGTACCAGCGGCGTATCCACCATGCTTGTATCATATTACACACGCCTCGTTACTTAAATCACTTACTCAAACCAAACTAACAATGTAAGATGTCTATGTTTAAACCAATTGCCAAACGTATTGAATAATATGTCAAAATGTTTATGTCAAGATGTAAGTCATGTAATGTATAACCAATGTCAATAATGTTTATGTGTCAAATGTAAATCATGTAATGTGTAACCAAAATGATATGTATGGCTAGTGAAATATATCAACTAAACCATATGCACAAAAACAAAGTATTGAAGTAAAACATGGTTTAAATCAAAGCTATGTTTTGTGGAACAAATGCATGCCATACTGATATAAACATCTATGCGGTATTGTGAGAATGCATACATCCAAGCCTTGAGACTGTGGCGATAAACCCTTAAACAAATTAAAGGTTTATCTAAGTTATGTGTATCGAATTCGGTCATTCCTTTCATCCAAACCTACCCAGGATGTCCGGAACGGGAGTTGTCAATTCCTATGGTACCACTACCTACTAACGAACGGCGTGATCGGTGTTAATGAATGTATATTGATCCATCAAAACAAACCAAATGTCATATCAAAATGTAAGCATGTGATGAAAACAACTGTACTAAGTATGCAACAAATGGACATACATAGCATGTGAACTGTACTAAGTATGCAACAATAGACATACATAGCATGTGACGTGAAACAACTGTACTAAGTATGCAACAATAGACATACATAGCATGTGACGTGAAACAACTGTACTAAGTATGCAACAATAGACATACATAGCATGTGACGTGAAACAACTGTACTAAATATGCACACAATGGGCATACATAGCATGAAATGTAATGTAAAACAATGTACTAAGTATGCAACAATGGGCACACATAGCATAAAATGTAATGTAAAACGATGTACTATAAATGTACTAATAAACATAGAAAGTATATGATGTGAAAACAGGAAAGCATGAAAGTAACAAGTAGGCACATGTGTTTCACCCCAAAACAGTTTGAAAACAGTAAAAGAGGGGTCTATGTACTCACTTGAGATTGCTCAGAAGTCCTAAGATAACCACCAAGCAATGCTAGAGATCACGAAATCAAACGGCACCTAGTATAGGTAACTATGTTAATAAACCGGACCTATGTCGGAGGATCGGATAGAATGAGGGCTCGTAAACCAAATGAGTATGGGAACTCATGTAGTATGGTTTAACAAGGCCTACACACTAAAATGAAACCTAACCTAAGTGCTTTCGACCCATTACGACCCGTTTAGGTAGCTTATGCTACTTTAACGCGTCGTTCGCGTAAAACGCGTTCGGACCGCCTAACTAGTCCTATGACAAGTAGAATATGCCTTAACATGCCTAATATTGTCGCCAAATCAGTTTAGATGTCAAAAGTTATGTCACATATGTTTATAATGAATTTTGGCATCAAAGGGGTATTTTGGTAATTTACCTAAGGCATATAAACTACCTATCATACAACTACTTAAACGTCGTGACCATAAGGTATAACCTCGGAAGGTTATTCCCTACCTACTATGGTCACCTAATGTATTTGGTCGGATCCTAATGATCGACCAAATGGGTCGGGTTCGAAGGTATAAGCGATTTATTAGATCGCTTACCCTTACGACCCTAGACAACGTGGTAATCAGTAGGCATAGTCACAAGGGACTATAACCATCGTGATTACAATCACGTTGCGAAGTTCAAACGAACATCGCATTGACCATAAACTGGTCAATGCAGAAAGTCAAACAAAGTTTGACTTTCGGACTCGAAAAGCAATAAAAGAACGAAGGAATACTTACAAAGGGTCCCCAAATGCTAATCTCGATCCAAGTAGCTCAGGTATGAAACAAAGGTTTCAACTTAGAGCTTCTCAAATCAGGATTCTTGTGGTTTTACAAGTGATGGGGGTGGGTATTTATAGGAATACTAGCACCGTTAGGATCGTTTATCGGGAAACGTGCTTTGATCTTGGCCATACACTTGCACACATGGTATTGTAATACCATGTGCACATCCAAAACCAGCCCCTAGTATCAGAATTACCATTTGCAAGTGGGTTTTGTGGGTAACAAAGCTGTTAACAGCCTGTTAAAACACTGAATCTGGTCTGGGAGCCTGACGCGGGCCTCGTAAGGTGTCACCTTGGGTTTACGCGGGCCGCTTGGCCTGTCTGATCAGCAAACATATTTCAGAAATGACAGTTTTGGTCCCTGTTGTGTTTTAAGGCCATTCCCGACACTTCTAAGGCCCGTAAAGCCAACTTTAAGGCCCTAAAATGATGCCTAAACAATGTGGACATGAAACATGCTCAAAAATATGCCGGATGTTAGTTCGTTTGGTCGTACGATCGCGATGTTCGCTTAATTACGATGGAATGCGCATAAGCGCGAAAAACGATCCAAATGACGCGACGAATGGATTTTTCTCATGCCAAACACTAAAATAAAATATTTTAGTGCTTACATAAATTTTTGGATGTCCGGATGTATTCAGAACGCAAGATATGCGCGAAAGTGCAAACTTGTGCACTTTTTGACGCTTTTAGTCCCTGAATGACCCAAAAGTTTATTTTAGCATACCCAACCCCTCAAAGCCTATTTCTAAGCTATGTAAAGGATATTTAGGGTATGTTAAACTTATGGTCAAGTTCCGGAATGTCTTGTTACCGTTCAAATTGGCATACTTTCGCAGTTTGTCAAATTTAGTCCTTGCAAGCGAATTAACTTGATTTCGGCATACCAAACCTTCCAAAACTTATTTATAAGTTATGTAAAGGTTATTTAAGGTATGTTAAGCATATGTCACTATTCCAGAGTTTTTGTTGAATTAAACTGGTTATATTTACGCATCGGTGCGCGTATAACCTTCCAGAAAGCGATTTAGAGTTTGGAATTGAACAAAAATTGATATGTGCAAATGATACACATATTTATACTAATCCTGAGTATGAAATACAATATTTCATTGGTTTGGAATTTTTTTGATGGTCGCAGTGACCCAGGTGTCACAACTGCGACGCCTCACGACAAGGTTTGGGTTGCGTGCTCATGCAACGCCAGAAGGTCATCGCTTACGCTTCAAGGCAATTGAAGGTGCATGAAAGAAACTATATCACTCATGACCTGGAGCTGGGCGCAGTGGTATTCGCCCTGAAGATCTGGCAACATTATTTATATGGTACTCGATGCACAATCTTCACAGATCACAAAAGCCTACAACACATATTTGATCAGAAAGAATTAAACATGCGACAGCGACGTTGGGTCGAGCTGCTGAACGATTATGACTGTGAGATTAAGTACCATCCTGGAAAGGCAAACGTTGTAGCAGACGCACTAAGTCGAAAAGAAAGGGTTAAGACCCTAAGGGTTCGAGCATTGGAAATGACGATTCGAACGAACCTCACAGCGCGCATTCGTCTTGCACAACAAGAAGCTCTTAAAGAAGAAAACCGTAAAGCTGAATACCTCCGGGGTATGTTGAAATACATGGTGCCAAATGAACAGGGAGCCTTATACTTTAAGAAGCGTATTTGGGTTCCGCTCTATGGTGGCATACGAGAAGTCATCCTTAATGAAGCGCATAAATCGAGATACTCAATCCATCCAGGATCGGACAAGATGTATCAAGACTTAAAAGAATACTATTGGTGGCCGAGACTTAAAAGCGATGTTGCTGTTTATTTTGGAAAATGCCTAACCTGTGCTAAGGTTAAGGCCGAATATCAGAAACCGTCTGGCCTACTACAACAACCAGAGATTCCCATGTGGAAGTGGGAGCAAATCTCGATGGACTTCATAACGAAATTACCCAGGACCCCTAGAGGACACGACATGATATGGGTGATAGTCGATCGGCTAACGAAGTCTGTGCATTTCCTACCAATCCGAGAGAAGGATAGCACTGGAAAGCTTGCTGAGATATACTTAAAAGAAATTGTGGCACGTCATGGAGTGCCTATCTCAATCATTTCAGACAGAGATGGACGCTTTGTCTCAAGAATCTGGCAATCATTTCAGGAAGCCTTTGGATCTCAATTAGATCTAAGCACGGCCTTCCATCCGCAAACAGACGGCCAGAGCGAACGAACCATACAAACGTTAGAAGATATGTTGCGCGCATGTGTTATGGACCTAGGCGGCAGCTGGGATACTCATCTACCTTTAGTTGAGTTTTCCTACAATAACAGTTATCATACAAGCATAAAAGCCGCACCGTTCGAAGCTCTGTATGGCCGCAAGTGCCAATCGCCCTTATGTTGGGCAGACGCTGGAGACAAACGAATGGTTGGTCCTGAACTTGTACAAGAGACAACCGACAAGATTATGCAGATCCGAGAGCGCATTAAGGTGGCTCGAGATCGACAAAAGAGCTACGCTGATCGAAGACGAAAACCATTAGAATTTGAGGTGGGAGACAAAGTGTTGTTAAAAGTCTCACCTTGGAAGGGCGTAGTAAGATTTCGAAAATGTGGAAAGCTGAATCCACGATACATCAGACCATTCAGAATCATGGAAAAGATTGGTACCGTGGCATACAAGTTGGAATTACCAGAAGAACTTAATGGAGTACATGATACGTTCCATGTATCCAACCTCAAGAAGAGTCCAACACAAGAAGACGTGATCATCCCTGCGGATCAAGTGCATATTGATGATGCCCTCCGATTTACAGAACAACCCGTTGAGGTTACCGACTGGAAAGTCAACAAGACCAGGAGGAGCACTGTTAAACTTGTCAAAGTACGTTGGAACTCTAAGCACGGACCCGGGTACACGTGGGAACGTGAAGACCAGTTCAAAGAAAAGTATCCCCACCTATTCAAGAAGACTGCTGCGAGAGTTAGTTCAGCCTGAATTTCGGGACGAAATTCTTTTAACGGGGGGAGACTGTGACAACTGGCACCAAACCGGTAATTTCCATACACTTTAATTATTATTTAATGACTGCAATTATGTGCTTAAATGTCAGCATTGTCTGAACACATACTAAACAAGTGAATTCATGCACGTTTTAGACTACAAAATATTGCTTTATGCATAAACGAGAGCGTTGCGTCAGAAATACTAGTAAACTCACCGGTAAGACACTTTGTGTCAACAATTCTGCCGAAAGCAGTTAGACAATAGAATTGGAGCCTAGGTGTAGGTCCAATGACAAGAATACATTAAAACCCAAGAGTACATACAAGGGTTAACATATAGGTATTCCAGAAGCTAAAATAAGCACTAGAAAGCACCCGAAACGCACTCTAAGTGCAGAATTTTACTAAATTCAGCTACAAATCAGATTTGAACACATAAATATTATGCAGAAAATATGATTTATCAGTCAGAATATTTCCCCAAGTGTTGGGAATTGAAAGTTTCACAAAAGAATACTTAAAGGATGCTAAACGGTGCAATTTAGCACTTTAACGAACCGGTATCTAACCGAACAACCGGACATAACCCGGAACATCAAAATATTATTAGAGGCATTGTTTTAATGTTTCTGAACTAGTTATGTTCCCCGAACAACATAACACACTATATAATTATCTAGTGACTAAAACACTTAACTAGAACACTTGAAATCTAACTAAGAAACTTAACTAGCCATCATATCTTAACCAAGACCCTTCCCCCATTAACCATACGGTTACAAGGTGGCACCCACCTTGATTGTTTTTTAATATTTAACTTGATCTTGTCTACCACTTTAGAGAACACATTAACCTATGGTTTAAGAAATGTTGGAAGAATGGTTATATAAAAACAAAGGTTCTTCATTCTCTCACATCCTAACATCAAACCACTTCAACTCTTCTCCTCCTTCTTCCCTTGGCTTCAGCCGAACTCAAGTCCCACTACCATCACTATTTTCGTTCAATCTTCATCCATTCTACAAGCATACAACGGTGTAAAAGGTCATACGAAGGAGCTAGGAGCTTTCGGAAGATCAAGGACCTTCTTTGTTTGCTATTAACCACCTCTTTTCTTCTCTTGAACATCCCTAACCTTGAGCTAGTGGTAAGAACTTGAATCCCTTCATTTTTCATCTTATTTAGGTGGTTAAAGAATGATACATGATGTTAATCTTGAATAACACTAAGAATCACAAGAAAAGAACTTGAACATAAGCTTTAAATATGAAGATATCATGTTGTTTAGTGTTGATATACTTGTTGATGGATATTTTTTTTTGTAGAAATGATGTTGATCATCATGTAGTCTTGCTAGATCATGATTAAAAACATAATCTAGCAAGATGAGGGGATGAACATGTTAAAGGTTATGAATCATCCTCACAAAAAGTCATGAACTTGAATAAATATGATGTTTCTTGTAAAATGATGAACAAGTAAGTTGAAAGTCTTGTAAATCTAAATATTTCAAGTATGATTTACCAAGAAACCAAGTTAAAAATACAAGTTTCACTAAACCTTGGTTCTTACATAACTAAACATCATTTATAGTAGTTAACAAAGTAAAGAAACACATGTGTAACAAGAAAAATACATGAAGAAGTATTTTTAGAAAACATGAACATAAGTTGTAAAGAATCATATTCTTTAAAAATTGAGTTTTTAAAGAAGCAACCACACTTTAAAGGGTAACAAGACTTACTAAATACACTAGTAAGTTACTACGCATTTTTATAAATTATCAAGTTCATGAAATAGAGAAATTGATGTATATTGTTGATTATTGTTGTTGAAAATTGATTGTTGATGATTTAAAAGAAAATAAACACATGTTTTGAAAACATGGGAAACCTCCATTTTTAGGGGAAACTCTGTCAAAATTTCTATAAATTTTGACACTTAGAAAATATAAGTTTTTGAGAAACTTATTCCCTAAAAATGTACCTAAAAATATTACCAATGTTTCCCTAATTTTTGGTGACAAGAAATGATGATTTCTTCAAGACTTAAAATTTATATTAAGTATGTATATTTTTGAGGAAAATATATGTATTTATTGGTCACCAAACTTTGTGCTAAGTGTATGTAGTATGTACTATACGTGATAGTGTATTAGGATTTGAAAATACACTAATTACTCATGAGAAGTAAAAACACAAAATACACATACAACATACAAGATACAAGATACATAATTCGGGTGCAAAATACAAGATACTTATATTTATTTTTTTGAGAAAATAATATAAGTAAGACACATAGTTAAAAATATAAATTATTTTTAACACAAGAATACATATACAAAAGATAGTGACTTGTGCTTGTGCGGTACAAGTCTAGTGACTAACGAAAATAAAACACGTTTAGGTCACGACGCTATATAAGCAAAATCCGGTGAAGTTTATGACGCAAGGAACGCAAAGTTGTGAGTTCATACTCCCCCTTTTCTTTTAACTGTTTTCAGTTTTACAACTTCGGGGGTGAAATACATGTTACAAATACTTCAATGTTTACAAAATGGTATGATGTGTACTAAAACAAGAAGCACTCTTGGTGAAAACTAGTGCCAAGAATTGATACGAGAAACCGTGTCACGAGTAGGGTACCATAAGCACCATTAATCGTGTACATACTTAGACCGCAAAACAAAAGGTTAGATCTAATGGGTTTCAGGGCAGCCCCACTCTTGGTGACAACTAGTACCGAGTAGTGTTTTTGTGTCTCAGTCGTGAATCGACTACTAGAAAAATGCCTATGGTTTGGTGACTTCCTATGTCGTGTCACATGTTAATGGCCTTGTAACCCATTAACACTTGATACATACAGAAATACATGATTTATACAAGAATACGTGATTTATACAAGATACATACCATGTTTTTCATACAAAGTATACAAACGTACATTACAAGAACTGCATGAATTCACACCAACATTATGTTGACGTTTTTCCAAAACTCACATGTATTTCAGGTAACTAGAAGTGGATGTGCGCGCGGCCTTACTCATGCTTGTGGATGTCGCTTATGTTTATCTTTAAATATAGTTGTAAACTTTTTAAGACAATGTTTTATGCTATCTCGCGATGTAAACGCTAACTTATGTTTTCAAATTATGAAATGTTTGGTATTTGAAGATATTTTTACGAGCATGTAGTATGTTTACCTTTCGTATGCAATGAGAACCTTTCATGATCACACCTCGTGCTTCCGCCGCAAAAAGGGGTGTGACAGATTGGTATCAGAGCTGCGATTGTAGTGAACCAGGATTCCTTCTCGAGTCTAGTCTACAATCTCTAGGATCCTTTCACGAAAATGATTTTTCAAAGAGTTTTCATTGCATAAAACGTCCCGCGACATCCATTACCTGAAACTGTTTACATGAGTCAAGAAAAGACACAACGAGACTTAGGGTGCACAGAAGTAGCACTTGTCTTTAACTGAGAAATTACTTGCAATTATGTGTGATAATTAGCATAAACTAGAAGTAGAATGTCACAAGTATACGTGACTTTACCTGAAAAGCAATGGCCTATCTGAAGGAAGAAATGCGCGGATGAAACGAACTGTGCGGACTGTGCAAGGAGTTACATAATTATGGATGCATACATAATTATGGAATTCAGTGCACAGAAACCACAGCAAGTCTTGTCACGTATAGATTCCCTCAGTGCAAGCCTACTAAGTACTTTGCTAGAGTAATAATTGTTTGATGTCACTTATGTGGTATTTACCGGTGAATATATATACTACTACTGTCTAGTATGACGATATCAAACAAATGTCTCACCCTGTTGTGTTCTGTTCTGTCAGAACATGGCACCCAGGAAAGCTGTGAACGCTCGTGATCAACCTCCTCCTCCCCCACTGCCAAGAACTGCTGAAGAGCTGAACGCTCTACTGGAAGAAAGGAACTCCGCTGCTATCGCCCAATACGAGGCAAACCGAACTCAAGACAGTGGCGGCCCAAGCAACGCTAGACGTAATGGGAACGGAGATTCATCTGGAGGCAACGCAGCTCAAGGTAACCTTAAGACAATGTACTAAGCATGGAGAAATTTATGAACGGTCTTTGTTTCATTATTTCTTCAATTGCTCACGTGTGAATTGGTTGAATCAATTCCAGTCTTCACTTTCAAGCAGTTTCTCGACTGCAAACCGATGAACTACGACGGCATAGGAGGTACAGTAGCGTTTGTACGCTGGACGGAGAAGACTGAAGCTACTATCCGCATGAGCAAGTGTACCGCGGATCAGCAAGTCACTTTCGCTACTGGGTTGTTTGTTGATGAAGCTCTGACTTGGTGGAACTTGCAAGTCCAAACCTTGGGTGATGATGCCGCTTATGGCCTAACTTGGGATGAACTGAAGGAAAGAATGAGAGAGAAGTATTGCTCTCGTGCTGAACTCCAAAGACTGGAGACGGAGTTCTGGCACTTGACCATGGAAGGTGCTGACATTAATGGGTATACTCAAAGGTTCCACGATCTGTCTAGAGTGCTTCCCTACATGGTGACTCCCGAATTTAAGCGCGTTGAGCGCTACATTTGGGGACTGGCCCCAGAGTTTCGCGGCATGGTAACTTCGGCCAAACCCCAAACTATCACTGAGGCTGTAACTCTGGCTGTCAGCCTTACTGAAGATTGTGTTCGTATGAAGAAGCTATCCCTGAACCCAACAGAAAAGTCTGAAACGCATGCTGAGTCGTCTGGGGACAAGAAAAGGAAACATGCAAACCTGAATCAAGCAACTCGTAACAACAAGGGTTCCAACAAGAAGCATGACCCTAACCCGCCTCAAGGGGCGAAATCTCTTGCACCCATGAATGACGCTCCAGCTAAAGGGTACCTGGGCGCTCTGCCCAAATGCAATCATTGCAAGTGTCGCAACCCCCGATCCCTTATCTGTCCCGGGAACGGGCGGACATGAGCTCAGAGTTTGGTGGTATCAGTTGTTTAAATCTCGCAGCGGAATTTACATCAGGACCGTAGTTAGGAAATGTTTATCAGAGTAAAACCACCATAATTGATATTAATAAACACATGGGCAAAACCCAAGTTTCTTATTACAATACATTTATAGGGACAAACCCTATTTTATTAAATTTAAAACATCTCGTTTTAGATAACTTTTATAGCCACTTATTTTCCAAGCCGTCAGTGCTCTCGAGCTGGCTTTTTCCCAGTTGGCTTTCACATTGTGTTACCTGAAACATGTTTTAAAAATATTTTATCAGCGGGAAATACTGGTGAGTGAATCCCAGTTTAATCAAGAAACATTTTATCAATTAACACAGTATTGAGAGCGATCACATTGTTTATTTCTACACAATTACTCATTCAGTACTGTCAATCCTTGTCTTGTGGGTCATATTACACATTGGCTAACTCGTCGTCCAATGGTAACGTACTGTCATTCCGACTTACTACTCGCAAGTAATAAATTTTGTATACAAAACCCCAAATACCGGCAGTAATTGAAGAACTACAAAGACTCAATCACCGCTTAATCACATTGTAAAATAATTAAGGTTTTGTAAAACATTCCAAAAAGGTTAACAAAAAGTGGATAAACTCACATTGCTATCTTAGACTTCGCGTAAGGGTTTCCTGGATATAATCTATAATTTATACAAATGTACATTGGTTAGTACCATAACCCTTTGAAATTATTAATGATACCCTCCCCGAGACGGTATTCCAACAACTACGTCGGGCAGAACGACGACAGTTGTTACGCAACCCTAAATCAATCGGGCAGCGTAACTATTACGAAACTAGGTTTATAATACTTACAACGGAGCAGAACCTTGCTAATTAGGGGGTATTACACTTGAAAATTATGCCTATTATAAGAGATTTCGAGATTGAGAATTGAGAATTGAGAATGAGCGACGGAAAATGAAAACTGGTGCGTTCTATTTATAGTTGCTGAAACTGGTCTCCACGCGGCCCGCGTAAAAGATAAGGGGCGCTTACACGGCCCGCGTCAACGTCCGGTCAACGCGTAGCTCGTCCGAATCACCACTAGGCTTGACACGATGACGACACGTGTCAGCTCAGGATGTATCCGCGTTTGATGAGCTCTCGCGGCCCGCGTCAGTGTAAGCTTAAGCTTACGCGGCCCGCTTGAACTAAAGAAATCAGCGGAGTCTGGTTTTAACCTTCATACCGCCCGCGTGAGATGTTGGGGTGGGTCTACGCGGCCCGCCTCAACTCAATATTTCATGTTTTTAATTTATTTTATATATTAAAACATAATTCAGGCTCGATTTTCACATACGGGGTGTAATATAAGACATATTGGAATATTTTAAGATATAATAGGGTGTCGGAAATATTATGAGAGTGTTGGTTTTACCGAGGGTTGTTACATTCTCCCCACCTTATTTTAGAGCTCGTCCTCGAGATCTATTGAAATAAATGCGGATATTTCTTTTGCATTTCTGACTCAAGCTCCCATGTATACTCAGGTCCTCTTTTGGAGTCCCACTTTACTTTGACCAGAACTAATCTTTTATGTTTGAGATTCTTGACTTTCCTGTCTTCAATTTGTAGAGGTCTTTCTACAAACTTGAGTTGTTCATTTACCTCTATATCTTTAAGAGGTACTATTAGTGATTCATCCGCTAAACACTTTTTGAGATTAGATACATGAAACACATCATGTATTCCTGCCATTTCCTCTGGCAGTTGTAGCTGATAGGCTACTGGTCCTATTCTTCTAATAATCTTAAAAGGTCCAACATACCTGGGACTTAGTTTTCCCCGTTTGATGAATCTTACCACTCCTTTCCAAGGAGAGACTTTCAACAATATTTTATCTCCTACTTGAAATTCCAACGGTTTGCGTCGGTTATCCGCATAGCTCTTCTGTCGATCACGTGCTGCTTTCAGTCGTTCCTTGACTTGAATAATTTTGTCAGTTGTTTCCTGCACTATCTCAGGTCCAGATAGTTGCTTTTCCCCAATTTCTGCCCAACAGACTGGGGTTCGGCACTTTCGTCCATAAAGTGCTTCGAATGGTGCAGCATTGATACTTGTGTGATAACTATTATTATAAGAAAATTCTATTAAAGGTAACTGATCATCCCAATTACCTCCGAAATCGATTACACAAGCTCTAAGCATGTCTTCCATTGTCTGAATTGTCCTTTCGCTTTGTCCATCCGTTTGTGGATGATAAGCCGTACTTAGTTTTAACTTGGTTCCCATTGCCTTTTGGAAACTTGACCAAAAATGAGAGGTAAAGCGGCTATCTCTATCAGAAATAATTGATAAAGGAATGCTATGTAAAGAAACAATTTCATTTACATATAGTTTAGATAATTGTTCCATACTAATTGTTTCCTTCATTGGTAGAAAATGAGCTGACTTGGTTAGTCTATCTACAATCACCCAGATTGTATCATTTCCTTTCTTAGTTTTGGGTAATTTAGTAACAAAATCCATTGTTATTAATTCCTATTTCCACACTGGCATTTCTAATTGTTGTAACAAACCTGAGGGTTTCTGGTGTTCAGCTTTGACTTGTAAACATGTTAAACATTTAGAAACATAAGCTGCTATGTCCTTTTTCATTCCTATCCACCAGAAATTTTTCCTTAAATCCTGGTACATTTTATCACTTCCTGGATGCATCGTATATTTAGACTTATGGGCCTCTTCTAGTATACGATGACGTAAGTTTCCTAATTTAGGTATCCACATTCTCTTTTTATGGAATCTCCAAATTCCATCTGTTCCTTGTTCCAATTCTTTTAGCATACCTTTTAATTTTTCAGAATCCTCCTTGATTACTGATTCTTGTGCTTCTCTTATCTGCTCATTTAAATCTACTTGCAGATTTAACTTAAGAGAACGTACTCTTTTTGGCTTTTCATGATACTTTCGGCTTAAAGCATCTGCCACTATATTTGCTTTTCCTTCATGATACTGGATATCACAATCATAATCACTAAGAAATTCCATCCAACATCTTTGTCTCATATTCAACTCTTTCTGCCCGAAAACATACCTTAAACTTTTGTGATCAGTAAATATGGTAAACTTACTACCATAAAGGTAATGTCTCCAAATCTTAAGAGCAAAAATTATGGCTCCTAATTCTAAATCATGGGTTGAATAATTCTCTTCATGATTCTTAAGTTGTCTAGATGCGTAAGCTATAACCTTTTGGCGTTGCATCAACACACATCCATAACCTAATTTAGAAGCATCACAATAGACTACGAAGTCTTCAGTTCCTTCTGGTAATGCTAGTATGGGTGTATGGGTTAATCTTTGCTTAAGACTTCTAAATGCTTCTTCTTGTTTTAATCCCCATTCAAACTTAACAGATTTACATGTTAGCTTAGTTAAGGGAATGGCTATTCTAGAGAAATCTTTAATAAATCTTCTATAATAACCGGCCAATCCTAAGAAACTTCTAACCTCGGTTGGTGACTCAGGGGTTTTCCATTTAGTAATCGCCTCGATCTTTGTTGGATCTACATGAATTCCTTCATGATTAACTAAATGTCCAAGGAATTGTACCTGTTCTAACCAAAACTCGCACTTTGAAAATTTAGCATAAAACTTTTCCTTTCTTAACAAACTTAAAAGTGCGTGCAAATGCTTTGCATGATCCTCTTTATTCTTAGAATAAATTAGAATATCATCTATGAAAACAATTATGAATTTATCCAAATATGGCTTACATATTCAGTTCATCATGTCCATAAATGTGGCTGAGGCATTGGTTAAACCAAATTGCATGACAGTAAATTCATAATGACCATACCTCATTCTAAATGCGGTCTTAGGAATGTCCTCTTCCTGTACCTTTAATTGATGATATCCTGACCTTAAATCGATTTTAGAGAAAAATCGAGCTCCTTGTAGTTGATCAAACAGATCATCGATTCTCGGTAATGGGTACCGATTCTTAATCGTGACTTTGTTCAGTTCACGGTAGTCAATGCACATACGCATTGATTTGTCCTTCTTTTTAACAAACAGTATCGGCGCTCCCCATGGTGACGAACTTGGCTGTATGAATCCCTTCTCTAACAATTCGTCTAATTGTTTCTTCAATTCTTGCATTTCTGCAGGTGCCAACCGATAAGGTGCTTTGGCAATTGGTGATGTTCCTGGTATTAAATGGATTCTGAATTTAACTTCTCTATCTGGAGGTTGCCCTGGTAATTCTTCTGGAAAGACATCTGAAAACTGAGACACTACTGGAATATCTTTTAGTTCTTTTCCTTTAGTGTTAGTGATTATAGAAATCAAATACACTATGGAACCTTTTCTTATACAGCTTGCAGTTTTCATCACAGAAATGAATTTAGTAGATCTAGAAGGTTTATCTCCTTTAATTGTGATCGTTTTACCTTTTGGTGAATTTACTTGAATTAACTTTTGATCACATAAAATATTGGCTTTATTGGCTATTAACCAATCCATTCCTAAAATAACATCGAATCCTACCAAATTCATGGGATATAGGTTTGCTATAAATTTCTGATTAAAAATTTATATGCTTACTCCCTGCAAGATTTCAGAAATCCTAACGGTTTCTCCATTGGCTGTCTCTACTAAGCATTCTTGTGGTAGTTTAGTTAATGATTGATTTAGAAATTTGCAAAATGATGTATTAATAAAACTTTGGTTTGCACCAGAGTCAAATAATACTTTAGCAAAGACATCATTAACTAAAAACGTACCAGCTATGACATCTGGGATCATCTTGGCTTCTTCTGCAGTCAGAACAAATGCTCTAGCATTTTTAGTATTCTTGTTATCTGGAGCTGGAGCTAATTTCAGGCAATTTGGCTTGATATGACCTTTTTCTCCGCAGTTGTAGCATATCCTGCTGTTTTTCTTCCTGCAGTCTTCTTCTTTGTGTCCCGATACTTTGCAAAAGTTACAGTATATAGAGCATCTTCCTGAATGCTTTCTTTTGCAATTCCTACAGTAAGGTGTAGAGGTAGAACCTATATTTTTCCCACGGTTAAAATTTCCAGAACGAAATTCTTGTGTAAGCCTTTGGGTTAAGTTCCTCCTCTGATCTTCTTCTCTAGTACGGACTAATTCATCAGTCAAGGTATTGGCTAGTTCTACAGCTTCTTCTATAGTTTGAGGTCTAGCTACCTTGACTACGTGTCTAATCTCTCCAATTAATCCCCAAATATAACAGGAGATTAACACTGGTTCTGGTGAAGCAAGATTTGGCACTATCCTAGCATATTCGAAGAATAACTTAGTGTACCCCTTGCTATCCACACCAGTCATCCTAAGGTTTAGGAATTTGTTTGCTATCTGTTCTTTTTCATTAGGTGGGCAGAATTTCCTTTCTACTTTGTTCTTAAATTCTTCCCATTCCATATTGTAGGTTCTATCACTTCCTCTTGATTGAAGGATAGTGTTCCACCATTCTAGTCATGCATTCTTAAACAGATTAGAAGCAAACATTATCTTATCTTCTTCAGCACACTTGCTTATTCTTAATACTGCCTCAGTCTTTTCTATCCAGCGTAAGGTTGCAATGGCCCCTTCGTTGCCCGAGAATTCCATTGGTTTACAAGACCAAAATTCTTTATAAGAACAACCATAAGGCATGGTTCTTCTTCTTTTGGGAATGGGCACTTGAAGTATTGGTCCATTGTTTACGCTGTGTTCTGGTTCACTTGGTCGCTTACTGCTATGCTTACTTTTATTATCAGCATCTTTAACAGTTTGAAGAATAAATGGCATTGCATCTATAATTCCCTGTGCTACTATGTGTTGGATAGCACTATTATCCACTTGATTGTTATTGTTATTGATGCTTGGATTCTCATTAACCACGTTAATGTTACTCTGGTTATCATTATTCAGATTTCCTTGATTTCCTTCGTCGGCCATCTGAATTTCAAACATTTACCAGTTATTAATAGAATAATTAAATAATCTAAGTAACAACCACATAATACACATATTGGTCAAAAACGTCGTGCATTGCGACTTTACTCTTTTTCTATATAGTATGCGTCAAATACACACTAAAACATAAATTAAAAATTACAATACTACTATGCCTCGTTAACCACAGAGTGGTCTATACTACGATAGATTTATTATTACACATATTTTATTTATTATTATTACCAACTTTATCACTTCCTTCAGGGATATGGATTTCCCCTGAAATCCATCTGGCGCTCATCGTATTTCCATACGAGTTGCTCTCCTACATACCTCATCCTCTCGCTACTTTCTATGATTTCTTCTCCAAAATTTCGGAGTTCTTGCAAATTCTCTGCACTCATTGGGGCTGCAGGTACTGGTATTGGCTCTGGGTATTGAGGTACTGGATTTTCCTGAGGGTATGGATTCTCCAAAATCTCCCTAATGTATTCATCGTTGTCAAAATAGGGATCTAGTGGGTCCAGACCTGGATACGTTGCTAAGTTCGGCAAGGTTTCTTCGTTTAAGTGATAGCGTGGCACATAATCTCTAAGATCATCAAACCATGGATCATAATTTGGATCTATTGGATTAGGGGCTGGTATCCTAGGTATCTCTTCAGGGTTAAATTCATGCATTTCTACCTCCATCGGTTGAGTCAAAGGTAAGGGTTGTGGGGCTACTAGTTGTTCCAGACTTGGGTCAGCAGCAGTTGTAGCTAGGATATGGAAATTAGCTAGGCTTCTATTAAGCAAAACCTGTGTATGGGCATCGGTTCTACGCTTAGCAGCTGCTAGAACTCTTTGCTGTTGCAACTTTCGCATTCTCTTCGTACGAGCAAAAGCTTCCTTACTGAACCATCCTCATTTCTTATTAGGGAATGGCTCTTCTAACTGAGCTCTAAAAGTAAACACTCCTTCTTCCTGATCAGCAGAATACCCAGAAAGGGCAGGCTGTGACGAGGTACCTTCACTCTTAGGTGATTCAGACAACAGACGATTCATGTCTGAGGGTCCTTGATCACTCATACTGTAAACTAACAAATAGTCAAATAACACATAACAAATAACTACAGTTATGCACGTATTTCCGTAATTTATTTCCTAACAAAATATAGAATTTAAGTGTCAGCAGAACACTTCTTTGGCTCAGACCAGTGGCTAGGCTCTGATACCACCTTCTGTCGCAACCCCCGATCCCTTATCTGTCCCGGGAACGGGCGGACGCGAGCTCAGAGTTTGGTGGTATCAGTTGTTTAAATCTCGCAGCGGAATTTACATCAGGACCGTAGTTAGGAAATGTTTATCAGAGTAAAACCACCATAATTGATATTAATAAACACATGGGCAAAACCCAAGTTTCTTATTACAATACGTTTATAGGGACAAACCCTATTTTATTAAATTTAAAACATCTCATTTTAGATAACTTTTATAGCCACTTATTTTCCAAGCCGTCAGTGCTCTCGAGCTGGCTTTTTCCCAGTTGGCTTTCACATTGTGTTACCTGAAACATGTTTTAAAAATATTTTGTTAGCGGGAAATACTGGTGAGTGAATCCCAGTTTAATCAAGAAACATTTTATCAATTAACACAGTATTGAGAGCAATCACATTGTTTATTTCTACACAATTACTCATTCAGTACTGTCAATCCTTGACTTGTGGGTCATATTACACATTGGCTAACTCGTCGTCCAATGGTAACGTACTGTCATTCCGACTTACTACTCGCAGGTAATAAATTTTGTATACAAAACCCCAAATACCGGCAGTAATTGAAGAACTACAAAGACTCAATCACCGCTTAATCACATTGTAAAATAATTAAGGTTTTGTAAAACATTCCAAAAAGGTTAACAAAAAGAGGATAAACTCACATTGCTATCTTAGACTTCGCGTAAAGGTTTCCTAGATATAATCTATAATTTATACAAATGTACATTGGTTAGTACCATAACCCTTTGAAATTATTAATGATACCCTCCCCGAGACGGTATTCCAACAACTACGTCGGGCAGAACCACGACAGTTGTTTCGGAACCCTAAATCAATCGGGCAGCGTAACTATTACGAAACTAGGGTTATAATACTTACAACGGAGCAGAACCTTGCTAATTAGAGGGTATTACACTTGAAAATTACGCCTATTATCAGAGATTTCGAGATTGAGAATTGAGAATGAGCGACGAAAAACGAAAACTGATGCGTTCTATTTATAGTTGCTGAAACTGGTCTCCACGCGGCCCGCGTAAAAGATAAGGGGCGCTTACGCGGCCCGCGTCAACGTCCGGTCAACGCGTAGCTCGTCCGGATCACCACTAGACTTGACACGATGACGACACATGTCAGCTCAGGATGTATCCGCGTTTAATGAGCTCTCGCGGCCCGCGTCAGTGTAAGCTTAAGCTTACGCGGCCCGCTTGAACTAAAGAAATCAGTGGAGTCTGGTTTTAACCTTCATACCGCCCGCGTGAGATGTTGGGGTGGGTCTACGCGGCCCGCCTCAACTCAATATTTCATGTTTTTAATTTATTTTATATATTAAAACATAATTCAGGCTCGGTTTTCACATACGGGATGTAATATAAGACATATTGGAATATTTTAAGATATAATAGGGTGTCGGAAATATTATGACAGTGTTGGTTTTACCGAGGGTTGTTACAGCAAGCGTCATCACGAAGGGATGTGTCGCGTTCCAAGATGCGACAAGTGTGGAAAATTGGGTCACCGCACTGAAGACTGTCGGAGTAAGGGAAACAGGAACGGGAGTGGAAACCGCAACAGTGCTGGAAACAATGGGGGGAATGGAAATGACAATGGTAACCGAGTTGGAAATGAAGCTGGGCGAAACCAAGGATGCTTCAGTTGCGGAAGCAATGAACATTTCATGAAAGACTGCCCAAAGAGAAACAATGCTCAGGCTCGAGCATTTGTGATTGGAGCAAGGGACGCACGCGAGGACCCTAACGTGGTCACCGGTACGTTTCTCATTAACAATCACTTTGCATCCATATTATTTAACACTGGCACCGATTATAGTTTCGTGTCGGTGGAATTTAAACGTATGCTTGGGATAGAGTCTAGTAGATTGGATATTCCTTACTCCATAAAACTGGCCAATGGTAAACTTGTTGAATCGGGCAAAGTTGTTGGAGGTTGCACACTAGAACTTGGTGAACGAAGATTTAGCATCGACCTCTTACCTATTCAGTTGGGTAGCTTCGATGTAGTAGTCGGAATGGACTGGTTGTCCAAGAACAAAGCTGAAGTCATTTGTCATGAGAAAATCATTCGCATCCCTTTGACGAATGATGAAACTCTCATCGTACATGGAGAAAAACGAGACGTGCCCCTGCGAATCATCAGTTGCATGAAGGCACAGAAGTGCTTAAGGAAAGGATGTGTTGCTTTTCTAGCACACGTTGTAGACAAGAAGGTTGAGGAGCCGAAGCTCGAAGACATTCATGTGGTGAAGGAATTCCCTGATGTTTTTCCCGAAGACTTGCCAGGACTACTTCCGCAACGACAAGTTGAATTTCATATAGACTTGGTTCCAGGAGCCGCTCCTGTAGCCAAGGCACCCTGTCGACTTGCACCATCCAAGATGCAAGAATTATCTACACAACTCCAGGAGTTATTGGATAAAGGATTCATAAGGCCAAGCTTCTCACCCTGGGGAGCTCCAGTATTATTCGTGAAGAAGAAGGATGGAACACTGCGGATGTGTATCGATTACAGAGAACTGAACAAGCTCACGATCAAGAATCGGTTTCCACTACCGAGGATTGATGACTTATTTGATTAGTTGCAAGGATCAAGCTACTATTCCAAGATCGACCTTCGATCTGGATACCATCAGTTAAGGATACAAGAAGAAAGCGTACCAAAGACCGCATTCCGAACACGCTATGGGCATTACGAGTTTCTTGTGATGCCATTCAGACTGACGAACGCGCCAGCAGTCTTTATGGATCTGATGAACCGCGTATGCAAACCATATCTCGATAAATTCGTGATTGTAGTTATCGATGATATCCTGATTTACTCGCAAACGAAAGAAGAACATGAGCAACATCTCAGAACTATTCTGGAACTACTGAAGAAAGAGAAGCTTTATGCAAAGTTCTAGAAATGCGAATTCTGGATTCGCGAAGTACAATTTCTTGGTCACGTTGTGAATGAGAAGGGCATTCATGTAGACCCATCCAAGATTGAAGCAATAAAGAATTGGGAAGCTCCCAAGACCCCAACTAAAGTTCGACAATTTTTGGGCTTAGCGGGCTATTATCGGCGATTCATCGAGAATTTCTCCAAGATAGCTCAACCGCTAACCACCCTTACGCAGAAAGACAAGAAATACGACTGGGGTAACAAGCAGGAAGAAGCCTTCCAGCTACTTAAAAGTAAGCTATGCGATGCACCAATACTATCATTACCCGAAGGCACTGAAGACTTCGTGGTATACTGCGACGCCTCACGACAAGGTTTGTGTTGCGTGCTCATGCAACGCCAGAAGGTCATCGCTTACGCTTCAAGGCAATTGAAGGTGCATGAAAGAAACTATACCACTCACAACCTGGAGCTGGGTGCAGTGGTATTCGCCCTGAAGATCTGGCGACATTATTTATATGGTACTCGATGCACAACCTTCACAGATCACAAAAGCCTACAACACATATTTGATCAGAAAGAATTAAACATGCGACAGCGACGTTGGGTCGAGCTGCTGAACGATTATGACTGTGAGATTAAGTACCATCCTGGAAAGGCAAACGTTGTAGCAGACGCACTAAGTCGAAAAGAAAGGGTTAAGACCCTAAGGGTTCGAGCATTGGAAATGACGATTTGAACGAACCTCACAGCGCGCATTCGTGATGCACAACAAGAAGCTCTTAAAGAAGAAAACCGTAAAGCTGAATACCTCCGGGGTATGTTGAAATACATGGTGCCAAATGAACAGGGAGCCTTATACTTTAAGAAACGTATTTGGGTTCCGCTCTATGGTGGCATACGAGAAGTCATCCTTAATGAAGCGCATAAATCGAGATACTCAATCCATCCAGGATCGGACAAGATGTATCAAGACTTAAAAGAATACTATTGGTGGCCGAGACTTAAAAGCGATGTTGCTGTTTATGTTGGAAAATGCCTAACCTGTGCTAAGGTTAAGGCCGAATATCAGAAACCGTCTGGCCTACTACAACAACCAGAGATTCCCATGTGGAAGTGGGAGCAAATCTCGATTGACTTCATAACGAAATTACCCAGGACCCCTAGAGGACACGACATGATATGGGTGATAGTCGATCGGCTAACGAAGTCTGCGCATTTCCTACCAATCCGAGAGAAGGATAGCACTGGAAAGCTTGTTGAGATATACTTAAAAGAAATTGTAGCACGTCATGGAGTGCCTATCTCAATCATTTCAGACAGAGATGGACGCTTTGTCTCAAGAATCTGGCAATCATTTCAGGAAGCCTTTGGATCTCATTTAGATCTAAGCACGGCCTTCCATCCGCAAACAGACGGCCAGAGCGAACGAACCATACAAACGTTAGAAGATATGATGTGCGCATGTGTTATGGACCTAGGCGGCAGCTGGGATACTCATCTACCTTTAGTTGAGTTTTCCTACAATAACAGTTATCATACAAGCATAAAAGCCACACCGTTCGAAGCTCTGTATGGCCGCAAGTGCCAATCGCCCTTATGTTGGGCAGACGCTGGAGACAAACGAATGGTTGGTCCTGAACTTGTACAAGAGACAACCGACAAGATTATGCAGATCCGAGAGCGCATTAAGGCGGCTCGAGATCGACAAAAGAGCTACGCTGATCGAAGACGAAAACCATTAGAATTCGAGGTGGGAGACAAAGTGTTGTTAAAAGTCTCACCTTGGAAGGGCGTAGTAAGATTTGGAAAACGTGGAAAGCTGAATCCACGATACATCGGACCATTCAGAATCTTGGAAAAGATTGGTACCGTGGCATACAAGTTGGAATTACCGGAAGAACTTAATGGAGTACATGATACGTTCATGTATCCAACCTCAAGAAGAGTCCAACACAAGAAGACGTGATCAACCCTGCGGATGAAGTGCATATTGATGATGCCCTCCGATTTACAGAACAACCCGTTGAGGTTACCGACTGGAAAGTCAACAAGACCAGGAGGAGCACTGTTAAACTTGTCAAAGTACGTTGGAACTCTAAGCACGGACCCGAGTACACGTGGGAACGTGAAGACCAGTTCAAAGAAAAGTATCCCCACCTATTCAAGAAGACTCCTGCGAGAGTTAGTTCAGCCTGAATTTCGGGACGAAATTCTTTTAACTGGGGGAGACTGTGACAACTGGCACCAAACCGGTAATTTCCGTACACTTTAATTATTATTTAATGACTGCAATTATGTGCTTAAATGTCAGCATTGTCTGAACACATACTAAACAAGTGAATTCATGCACGTTTTATACTACAAAATATTGCTTTATGCATAAATGAGAGCGTTGCATCAGAAATACTAGTAAACTCACCGGTAAGACACTTTGTGTCAACAATTCTGCAGAAAGCAGTTAGACAATAGAATTGGAGCCTAGGTGTAGGTCCAATGACAAGAATACATTAAAACCCAAGAGTACATACAAGGGTTAACATATAGATATTCCGGAAGCTAAAATAAGCACTAGAAAGCACCCGAAACGCACTCTAAGTGCAGAATTTTACTAAATTCAGCTACAAATCAGATTTGAACACATAAATATTATGCAGAAAATATGATTTATCAGTCATAATATTTCCCCAAGTGTTGGGAATTGAAAGTGTCACAAAAGAATACTTAAAGGACGCTAAACGGTGCAATTTAGCACTTTAACGAACCGGTATCTAACCGAACAACCGGACATAACCCGGAACATCAAAATATTATTAGAGGCATTGTTTTAATGTTTCTGAACTAGTTATGTTCCCCGAACAACATAACACGCTATATAATTATCTAGTGACTAAAACACTTAACTAGAACACTTGAAATCTAACTAAGAAACTTAACTAGCCATCATATCTTAACCAAGACCCTTCCCCCCTTAACCATACGGTTACAAGGTGGCACCCACCTTGATTTTTTTTGAATATTTAACTTGATCTTGTCTACCACTTTAGAGAACACATTAACCTATGGTTTAAGAAATGTTGGAAGAATGGTTATATAAACACAAAGGTTCTTTATTCTCTCACATCCTAACATCAAACCACTTCAACTCTTCTCCTCCTTCTTCCCTTGGCTTCGGCCGAACTCAAGTCCCACTACCATCACTATTTTCGTTCAATCTTCATCCATTCTACAAGCATACAAGGGTGTAAAAGGTCATACGAAGGAGCTAGGAGCTTTCGGAAGATCAAGGACCTTCTTTGTTTGCTATTAACCACCACTTTTCTTCTCTTGAACATCTCTAGCCTTGAGCTAGTGGTAAGAACTTGAATCCCTTCATTTTTCATCTTATTTAGGTGGTTAAAGAATGATACATGATGTTAATCTTGAATAACACTAAGAATCGCAAGAAAAGAACTTGAACATAAGCTTTAAATATGAAGAGATCATGTTGTTTAGTGTTGATATACTTGTTGATGGTTATTTTTTTTGTAGAAATGATGTTGATCATCATGTAGTCTTGCTAGATCATGATTAAAAACATAATCTAGCAAGATGAGGGGATGAACATGTTAAAGGTTATGAATCATCCTCACAAAAAGTCATGAACTTGAATAAATATGATGTTTCTTGTAAAATGATGAACAAGTAAGTTTAAAGTCTAGTAAATCTAAATATTTCAAGTATGATTTACCAAGAAACCAAGTTAAAAATACAAGGTTCACTAAACCTTGGTTCTTACATAAATAAACATCATTTATAGTAGTTAACAAAGTAAAGAAACACATGTGTAACAAGAAAAATACATGAAGTATTTTTAGAAAACATGAACATAAGTTGTAAAGAATCATATTCTTTAAAAATGGAGTTTTTAAAGAAGCAACCACACTTTAAAGGGTAACAAGACTTACTAAATACACTAGTAAGTTACTACGCATTTTTATAAATTATCAAGTTCATGAAATAGAGAAATTGATGTATATTGTTGATGATTGTTGTTGAAAATTGATTGTTGATGATTTAAAAGAAAATAAACACATGTTTTGAAAACATGGGAAACCTCCATTTTTAGGGGAAACTCTATCAAAATTTCTATAAATTTTGACACTTAGAAAATATAAGTTTTTGAGAAACTTATTCCCTAAAAATGTACCTAAAAATATTACCAATGTTTCCCTAATTTTTGGTGACAAGAAATGATGATTTCTTCAAGACTTAAAATTTATATTAAGTATGTATATTTTTGAGGAAAATATATGTATTTATTGGTCACCAAACTTTGTGCTAAGTGTATGTAGTATGTACTATACGTGATAGTGTATTAGGATTTGAAAATACACTAATTACTCATGAGAAGTAAAAACACAAAATACACATACAACATACAAGATACAAGATACATAATTCGGGTGCAAAATACAAGATACTTATATTTATTTTTTTGAGAAAATAATATAAGTAAGACACATAGTTAAACATATAAATTATTTTTAACACAAGAATACATATACAAAAGATAGTGACTTGTGCTTGTGCGGTACAAGTCTAGTGACTAACAAAAATAAAACACGTTTAGGTCACGACGCTATATAAGCAAAATCCGGTGAAGTTTATGACGCAAGGAACGCAAAGTTGTGAGTTCATGCTCCCCCTTTTCTTTTAACTGTTTTCAGTTTTACAACTTCGGGGGTGAAATACATGTTACAAATACTTCAATATTTACAAAATGGTATGATGTGTACTAAAACAAGAAGCACTCTTGGCGAAAACTAGTGCCAAGAATTGATACGAGAAACCGTGTCACGAGTAGGGTACCATAAGCACCATTAATCGTGTACATACTTAGACCGCAGAACAAAAGGTTAGATCTAATGGGTTTCAGGGCAGCCCCACTCTTGGTGACAACTAGTACCGAGTAGTGTTTTTGTGTCTCAGTCGTGAATCGACTACTAGAAAAATGCCTATGGTTTGGTGACTTCCTATGTCGTGTCACATGTTAATGGCCTTGCAACCCATTAACACTTGATACATACAGAAATACATGATTTATACAAGAATACGTGATTTATACAAGATACATACCATGTTTTTCATACAAAGTATACAAACGTACATTACAAGAACTGCATGAATTCACACCAACATTATGTTGACGTTTTTCCAAAACTCACATGTATTTCAGGTAACTAGAAGTGGATGTGCGCGCGGCCTTACTCATGCTTGTGGATGTCGCTTATGTTTATCTTTAAATATAGTTGTAAACTTTTTAAGACAATGTTTTATGCTATCTCGCGATGTAAACGCTAACTTATGTTTTCAAATTATGAAATGTTTGGTATTTGAAGATATTTTTACGAGCATGTAGTATGTTTACCTTTCGTATGCAATGAGAACCTTTCATGATCACACCTCGTGCTTCCGCCGCAGAAAGGGGTGTGACAGAACTGAGGTTGATCATGGTCCTTGTGATGTATGTCATAGGGCTAAGCAACACAGGGAGCCCTTTCCTTTAAGTGAACATAAGTCTTCTCAGTTGGGAGAACTGGTTCACTTGGATGTGTGGGGTCCATATAGGGTTGCTAGCAGGGAAGGTCACAGGTATTTTTTGACCATTGTTGATGACTATTCCAGGGCTGTTTGGGTTTGTCTTATGAAAAATAAAACTGAAGTTTTTGAAAATATAAAACATTTTGTGAACATTATCAAAACTCAGTTTAAACGAACAGTGAAATGTTTCAGAAGTGATAATGGCTCAGAATTTGTAAACAATCAAATGATTCAGTTTTGTAGTCAGCTGGGAATAGTACATCAAACTGCTTGTGCATATACTCCTCAACAAAATGGAATTGTTGAGAGAAAGCTTAGGCACTTGTTGAATGCTACTAAAGCTTTACTCTTCCAAAGTAACTTACCTGTTAGGTTTTGACATGAGTGTGTTTTAACTGTTGCCTATCTTATTAATAGGACTCCATCCTCTGTGCTTGCTGGAAAGACACCATATGAGTTAGTGTATAAATTTAAACCCTTCTTGAATCATCTTAGAGTGTTTGGGTGCTTATGTTTTTATACTGTTCTAAATGAAAATCACAAATTGAATAGTAGAGCGGAAAAATGTGTCTTTATAGGATATTCTCTTGAGAAAAAAGGGTATAAACTTTTTAGTCTTGATTCAAAATCTATTATATTTTCAAGGGATGTGAAATTTTATGAAACTATTTTTCCATTTAAGGAACAAACTGTGTTTGAACATTATGATTCTAATCCTATTAAAGACATTAATGCTCTAAATTTTTTTGACTTGTATGAAAACTCAGAACCCAAACTTTTTCAAACTGTGGAGGATCCCTATGATGAAAGAAGGGGTCCAGGTGAGACTGATGTGAGAACACAAGATGTTCAGCAATCAGTGAATCTTGATACCTCTAATGTTGAGACTAATACTCAGCAGTCTGATGAGGTTCAAGATTCTGCTGATAGGGCAGAACACGTGAGTATCACAGATGAAGTCCAAATTCCTTCTGAGGGTGACACGGGTGGTTCTGAAACATCTAGTCTTCCTAGGAGGTCCTCTAGGACTTCTAGTTTGCCAACAAAATTAAATGATTTTGTTTTGGAAGGGAAGGTTAAATATGGTATTGAGAGAGTGGTTAATTTTTCTAAACTTTCATGTGATAATAAATGCTTTGCCGCTATTCTTTCTAAAGTTGTTGAACCCAAAAATTATAAAGAGGCTGCTCAAGATCCAAACTGGGTTTCTGCAATGAATGACGAAATTCAGGCTTTGCATAGAAATCACACTTGGGATGTTGTTGACAGACCTAAAAAAAATATTGTGGGTTCCAAATGGATTTATAAAATTAAATATAAATCTAATGGTGAAATAGAAAGATATAAGGCTAGGCTGGTTGCTAAAGGGTTTAGCCAAAAAGAGGGAATTGATTATGAAGAGACCTTCTCTCCTATGGTTAAATTAGTAACTGTTAGATGTATTATTGCTTTGGCTGTTTAGAATAACTGGAATTTGTATCAATTAGATGTTAATAATGCTTTCTTGTATGGTGATCTAAATGAGGATGTTTACATGTCTTTACCTAAAGGTTATGAGTTAAATAATTTGTCTAAAGTGTGTAAACTTAATAAGTCTTTGTACGGGCTTAAACAGGCCCCTAGAATGTGGAATGAGAAACTAGTTAGTGTATTACTTGATGCTGGGTTTGTTCAAAGCAAGTGTGACACATCCTTGTTTATTAAAAGTGTTAATGATGTGTTTGTTGTTCTTTTAGTCTATGTTGATGATATTGTCATCACCGGCAATTCTGTTTCTAAAATAGAAAGTGTAAAACAAAGTTTAAAAACTAAACTCTTGATCAAAGACTTAGGTCTATTGCAGTATTTTTTAGGTATTGAGGTTTTAACCTGTGAAACAGGCATTTGTTTGTCTCAAAGAAAGTACTGCACTGAATTATTGACTGAATATGGCATGCTAGGGTGTAAGCCTATTAGTGTACCAATAGAACAAAGTCATGTTGTTAATGCTTTGCTTGAAAGTAATTCTGGTCCTTTGAACAATATAACTGGTTATCAACAGTTAATAGGAAAACTCATATACCTGTCACACACTAGGCCTGATATTTCATATGCAGTCCATATGTTAAGCCAGTTTATGCATAGTCCCACTGAGGGACATTTAAAACTTGCTTTTCGTTTATTAAGGTATCTTAAGTCTGCTCCAGGAAAAGGGCTGTTATTTAGTAAAAATGAGTCGTTTAATCTGACAGCCTTTGCTGACTCTGACTGGGCAAAGTGTTTGGTGTCCAAGAAGTCAGTCACAGGTTTTTGCGTTTTTCTTGGTAATTCTTTGATATCCTGGAAAAGTAAGAAACAGTCTACTGTGTCCAGATCTTCAGCTGAAGCTGAATACAGATCTATGTGTGCGGCTGCATGTGAGTCTGTTTGGTTAAAAAATTTGCTTAGTGAGTTAAAGGTTATTGTTGAAGTTCCTATTAAATTGTTATGTGATAACAGTGCTGCTATATCTATAGCAGCCAATCCAGTTTTCCATGATAGGACCAAACATTTCGAGTTAGACTTGTTTTTTCTACGAGATCTAATTGCAAAAGGTATAATAAAATGTGTTGGCATAAAATCGGATAAACAAGTTGCTGATATATTCACAAAAGGAGTGTTAGTAAAAGAACATCAAATTTTATGCCGAGAATTGAAGTTGTATGATATGTTTAGTTAATGGAATTGTGGGGGGAGGGGGGTGTTAAAATATCATCACATGTTATCAATTCCATTATTTTCTTTCTAATTTAGTTTCTTTGTTTGTTTTGTTCATTACATATGGGCCGGATAGCTGGGCTGAAGTCAAGATATGGGCTGAAGTCAGATATGGGCTGGAGATATGAGCTGAAGATAGTTATGCGCATACAGTGAAGGCTTCGGGTTACCAGGCTTGTTTGGTGGATATCCATTTTATTTCCGGATAGCTTATATAATATGCATTGGGATCATGAACTAAACTAACAACTTGCATATTTTGTTCTCTCTGTTCCGTATCTTCTCTCTAGGCGATTAGGATTTCTTTCGAGTAGTGAACGTCTTTGTTTCACTGAGTGCTTGTTAGATCGTTTTATGTGCAGATTATCACATTGATAATCAGCAGGTGAGAGGAGAGTTGAGAGTTTTGTTGTGCAGTTCTTGTTCGATTGTTCATTCATAGTTCAGGGTTATTCGATTGTTTGTTCATTGTTCTGGGTTAATAAAACAATTTCTTCATTCTCGATACCTGTTATTTTGACAATTTGGTTTCCTTTGGATCAAGAACTGATCGAGGAAGATTCAGTTAAACGAGCACAAGTTTCAGTTTTGAATGTTTTGTTTTTTGTTTTCCTCTGTGTGCTTGTTGTTTTTACTAGCTCCTGGCTAGTGTTTCTAATAAAATGTCACCTTTCAAAAAATAATATTTTTTTTTCGATGAAGTTGATTTTTTTGCTAACTAATAATATAAAAACTTAAAATTGATTATAAATACCAGGAACTGATGTAAAAAAATATATGGTAAATTAGTGAAAATTTAAATTTAAAAAGTATATTAATTATCAATTTATACAGATGAACTTTAGGCTTTCCAATTTTTGGTATAAAAAAACTAAATGAGAAAAGTTGTTAAAGCCATGGCATATGATGTTTATGTTTCTCTACGAACGGTTGATTGGTACATAATAATTTGAGGCCTTACATGTTCTTTAATTTTGAACGAGTTAACTGCCATTTTCGTCCCTGTGGTTTGGTCACTTTGGCCATTTCAGTCCATTTTTCAAAAATGCGCCATTTCAGTCCCCGACGTTCTGGAAAGGTGCCATTTCAGTCCAAAAATCATAACCCAGTTAAGTCGGTTAGTAAATAAGGACTGATTGTGTAAATTTGTAACATAAAGGACTGATTGTGTAAATTTGTAACACCACCACCACTAGCCCTGCCACCACCACCACTCCGCTGCCACCACCACCGCCACCACAGCCACCACCGCCACCACAGCCACAGCCACACCGCCACCACCGCCACCGCCACCACAGCCACCACCTGAACTTAACCTGAACCTCACTCCGGTCATCGTTCACCACCATTGTTCACCTCCGTTCATCGTCGTCATCCTCTTTCAACTATGTGATGATGATGATCGGCTGTGAGGCTATGCACTCGAAACCGACACTCCTGAACTTGAAAATTCAAATGGAGATGATGATAGTTGCAGGTTTGGTCGCCGGTGGGAGTGAATCGGAGAATACGGAGATGAAAATGAATGGTCTGCAATCACCACCACCATCAAAACAGTCAATGAAAATTCAAATATTTGAACATGTTACTGTTCATCGTCTTCCCCAAAACAGTCAACGAAAGTCAAACCCGATCCGATTTCGATTCAAAACATGATTATAATGTAATTAAACTTGCAGAAACATAATATAAGTAATAACATACTGATTTAACAAGTAAAACCGATCCGGTATCGTTTGGAATGGCGGCTCGACTAAGCTCCGGCGATGGTTTTTCCGGCGAGACTTGCAGAGGTGATCAGAAGGTCTTTTTCGAGTGTTAGAGGATTTTGAAGAGTGTGAGAGTTTCGTATGGGTTCAGGGAAACTAAATAACATCACAATCGAATCGATTTCGACATAACTCAGTGGATTTAAACTCCACTTCGGTTAAATTATAAAAACCGCCACCACAGCCACACCGCCACCACAGCCACTGCCACCACCGCCACCACAGCCACATCTCCACAACCTACAACATCATCGTTCATCCGAATTCAGGCAGATTCGAAACCGGTCACCGGAACCTGCAACTTCACCGGAACCTGCAACTTCATCCGGTGGTGGCAGTGGCGGTGGTGGCGGTGTGGCTGTGGTGGCGTGGTGGCGGTGTGGCGGTGTGGCGGTGGTGGCGGTGGTGGCGGTGGTGGTGGCAGGGCTAGTGGTGGTGGTGTTACAAATTTACACAATCAGTCCTTTATGTTACAAATTTACACAATCAGTCCTTCTTTACTAACTGACTTAACTGGGTTATGATTTTTGGACTGAAATGGCACCTTTCCAGAACGTCGGGGACTGAAATGGCACATTTTTTAAAAATGGACTGAAATGGCCAAAGTGACCAAACCACAGGGACGAAAATGGCAGTTAACTCATTTTGAACAAAATTATAAGTTCTATAAACTAAATAGTGATATAGATGACGTTTGCGAAATAGATGGCATTTGAAAGTTTATTTTGAAGAAGTAAAATTTGTCAAAAGAATTGGAATGAAATTGAAAGTTTAGATTTAGAATTTGAAATTAAAATTTGTCAAAGAATTTGATATTTTAAAGAATTGAAATCGCTGAAAAGAATCAGGAATTGTAATTTATGATACATCTAATTAATTTTAACGAATTGAAATCACTGAAAAGAATCAGAAATTGTAATGTATGATACATCTAATTAAAAAAAAAAACATGAAAGAATTGAAGTCAATGAAAATATGATTTACTTCAAATGCTCATACGATGATTTAACCAAACTTCATAAGGTTCCAAATTATTTTTGAAATTTACATCTGCAAAAACTAACATACTGGGCTGTCAAGTTAGGCCTTAGCCCTCCAAAATTTGGGCCTGGATCAGGGCAGTAGATATATATACATCCTAATTTATTTATTGTTAAATCACCAATGTTAGATAACTTTTTTATATATTTTCTCAAACATACAAGTAAAAAAACATATAAAAATGTAACACTAACTAGGGGCAATACTATCACACATGTAACGGTTAAAATTAGTTTATTTAGATAAGTTGATATGGACTTTGTTTTTCTCAAACAAATTATATGTATATTAGTTCAGAACTCAAGTGGATAAAAGAAAATTGAGTCAAACATGTTAAGCATGGTGCATATTATATTTTAGATTAGATGGCTTCTCAAATCCTTTATAATAAAACTATGTTAGAACCTTGTGTATTACACGGGTTGAATAAATGTAATTTTATAAATTAAATAATAAAAGGTTATATCTTTATGAACCCCGTATATTGTATGGGTTAAATAAATTTAATTTTATATATCAAATAATAAAGAATAGTTATATCTTTAAAAACCATGTGGATTACACATATTAAATAAATATAATTTTGTATACTAAATACTAAAAACGTCGTATCTTTAAAAAACCCGTGTATAATCGGGTTGAATAAATCTACCAAATAATAAAAATATTACATTCTTAAAAACCTCGTATGTTACACGTGTTGAATAGATCTATAAAAGAGTTATATCTTTAAAAACCATGTGTATTACACATATTAAATAAATGTAATTTTGTATATTGAAAATACTAAAAACGTCGTATCTTTAAAAACCCGTGTATAGTCGGGTTGAAAAAACTACCAAATAAAAAAAAAATTGTATCCTTAAAAACCCGGTGTATTACACGTGTTGAATAAATCTAATTTTACATAGCAAATGATAAAAAGTTATATCTTTAAAAACTTCGTGTATTACACATGTTATGTAAATGTAACTTGGTATAGTAAATAATAAAAAAGATATATTTTTAAAAACCCCGCGTTTTACACGAGTTGAATAAATATAATTTTGTATACCAATTAATAAAAAAAGTTATATTTTTAATAAATTAGGATAACATTTAATATTAATTTATTATTTATATATTTTATATAATTGATAAGTAGGAAAGAGATGTATTTGTTTTAAAAATATATTAAATGAACAATTTAGATTTGAGGATAATATTTTATTAAAGTATGATAAGATTTAATATTAATTTATTATTTATATATTTAGTTAATATAAGATAAATATAAACTTGAGGATACCTTCTATGAATGACACATGTCCAAAACTTGGTTTCTTTTATTATAGTAGATAGATATGTTTTGTCGTGAACAAGCGAAATATTGAGAAATCAATTCTAGTATTTTTTTTTTTTTTTTGAAAGGAAAACTTTATAAAAACCTGTAACACCACGTAAAAACGTGTCCAATTATGTGAAGACACGTGTCCTAAACTCTAAATATGTGAAAGATTGAGTTTGAAGGACTAAAGTTGACAAACGGTGAAAATATGTATGCGAAGGGACTAAAAGGGTCAACATGCCAAACTTGTGCCTCTGAATGACCATACTCTAAGAATATATTCTTAAACGAGTGATTGATTGGATATAAGAAGCTGTTTATTTAAAATAATCGGAAGATTATAGAATTACAGGGGTTAAACGTGTCAACATGTTAATTCTTACCTCTGAGTGACCTTTTAACGAACCTGAGGCTTCGAAATATTCAAATATACTCTCAAGAATAAGTGGTATAAATTTCACATGGTTTCGAGATCGTTATACAAGTTTTCAAGACTTTGGGTGAAAAGTGTCAATGTGATGAAACTTGTGTTCATGGAGATATTTAACGAAACCGGGCCTAACTGAGTTTAGATATACTTCCTTGAGCCTCTACAAATTAACTACAAGGGCCTTGTATGTCAAAAATGAGGTTGTATAAGGTTTAAAATGGCCAGGGACTGAATCTGCCAAAGTTTAAAATGTTTTAACCTGATCAGACAGTCATCGCGGCTCGCGTAGACTCTTGCTGAGTCTTACGCGGCCCGCCTAAAAACGCCCAGCGTAGAAAACACCTGCCAGGTGCAGGTTTTCAGCTCCAAACCGACTTTAACTTCTTCTAAGCAATACTAGGGGCTGTATGTCGGTCTTGTTAAACCACTAGGACACCTGGAGTGATCCTAGAAGCCTCCAAAACAGCTGCAAAGATCCAAATGCATGTGAAATTTGTATATAAGGATCCTAAGTTCATATGCTCAAGTGCTCACTTCACTTGCAACAACTCTAAAACCCATCTCTGGAGATAGCAAGCATTAGGAGAAGACTAAGAACTGTAGAAAAGATAGCAAGGACCTTGTGTAAGTTTTAATCCCTGCTTAGTCCATTTTATTAGCTTAAAAACCGAAAAGTCAAACATATCGTAATTAAGCTTTGACTTTCGGTTTAATCATAAATGGTCCAGCCACTGACCGAAATGAAAGTAGTTATGGAACCATATTAAAGTAGGTGATTAACCCTTAAAAGGGCACCTCCTAATTATTTCGTTTGACTAGTTAATTGTCGGGTCAAACTAGTTGGTCAAAAAGTCAAACTGGACAGAAACTTTAAAAATGACTTAAACTAATAAAACAGAGGTTCTAAATTATATTTTAACATTCTAATGACTTGGTCATTAGTATTAGAACACATTTAATCAGGTCTAACCCGACAATTATCAGTCTAAGGTCAGTTTATAACCGAAAGTCGCAAAAGCTTGACTTTTGCTTTGACTTTCAGCTCTGACCCGTTTAAGCTTATTTCTTCCATGTTTTAAGCTTCCATTAGGACCATATTATATAGTAGTGTAACCCCCTGGAGTTATATTGCTTGGTCCTTAGTGGTTTGAATTATATGCTCTTATTTGTTAATATGCTTATAAATGCCGTAAATGCCCTTTTGACATATAAATGAGATTTTTAGAAATGTGAGAGGACAAAAACCTTTGCTACTGATATATAAGCATGTCCCGAAAATTTGACATCAGTTCTTGGTCTCAAACAGAAGTTATGCTCGATATCGTAATTAGAAGCTTTTTATTAATTTAATTGCGATATCTTGCATAAGACATGTTTAAACTTGGATTTTGAACCAAAACTCATTACCTACTGTTAAGATATGATTTTTAAGGAATTTTAAGATTTTTGGTCAGATTATAATCTGTTTAAATCATAGAGTTCTTGTGTAATTCGATAAATGACGATAATACCCTTTTATGCATAAAATGAGATTAACAAATAATTTAAATGCCAAACCTTATCCTACTTATTTCATACATTAAATAAATTATTTTGAGCATTTAAAACTGATCAAAATCTCAGATTTACATAAACATCTTGATTATCGTCAATTAGCGAGTTTTACACTAACTGGGTGCATAGTATGGTTTAAAACCATATTTAACACCTAAGACTTGTTACCTACTGAATTTTTAAAAAAAATTAAATATTATTACAATAGGTATAAGTCATGAACTCAGACTTCCAAAAATGTTCTTAAAAGCATATGTGAAATGACCAAAATGCCCTTTCGGGGCATAGTTTGGCCATAAATGGTAAACCTCACATATATGTAATATCTTATTGATGTAATGAGATAAAATAAATATTTTTACTGATTACCAAAGACCAGAACTTCAGTTTGTTATAAGATCTCTTTTATAATTATTAAAATGACCAAAATGCCCTTACGGGACTTACATTGGTTTTAATTACTTTTTGGGCATATATGTTAACACCCTACTGATGTATTAACATATTTTAAGCATAGCAACATTTGAGACCTGTATATAATTCATTTGGTTACCCTTACGCGTTTATGCGTTCGGATCGGTTCATGTAACTAGTTTACGTAAAATAGCCGAAACGGGTTTAACCTTATCATTAAATACTCAAATTCCAGAATGTGTTTAGTTTACCCATATTATACAAGTATCTAAGCTTGTTGGGTCTAAACCACATTCTATTCCGGTCTCCGCTTAATCTAGCGTTTAGAACCGTAAAGTTTCTTTCTAGCTAGCCGGTCTAAGTCTTTGACTTAACTAAAGACCCGTTAGCATCCTAATAGGTTATTAAACATTCTATACAGATTAAGTAGCATCCAGTAGAAGGTATCATCATAAAGCTTTAGGATTTTACGGCTGAGTTACTTTTCACATTTAGCTCAGGTAAATACTTTTAACTTATTTTCCCTTATACGGGCTTGGGATATGGTATTATAATAATGCCACTTGGTCGGGTATGGAATCATTTAATCGGATTGTGATTAATAAATTTACATAACCCGTTTTAATCTGTCTTGTTTGATAACATAAGCATTGGGGGTTAATACGACCGTGTCCTAGATATCCTCGGCTCATTTCATTTGAAAATGGCCACGACCTATGCACGGGGTGTAGGCATACACCTAACAGATGCAAATGCTAAAATATAAACCCACATGTTGGGGATAACTCCTTTGTGGGTTCTATAAGTGGTGAGTCGGTTAATCAAGACCGGCTTCCAACCGGCCCCAATTGTATAACAAACATATAAATCTGTATACAAGATTATTTTAAATAATTGTCCCAAGTTATAAATGATTTGTGCCTTGTGCACTTAAATCAATTTTTATAAATGTTTTCAAAATGAGTCAGTTAATTGTATTTACCAGTGTAAACTGACGTATTTTCTAAATATTGATTGACAGGTACTTCACGTAAATAGGCTGGAGCTATTAGGTGCCATATAAGAGGATCTTGCAAATCCCTAGATACCTGGAGTCTGTTATTTCGGTTTCTTGTATTTTATTTATGATCCGCCTGTGGATCTTATTACAACCAAGTCTGTATATTCTTTCATTCGAACACTCAGACACTATGGTTTGTAATAGTTTATTCACCAAGCCTTCCGCTGTGCTATTATATTGTGTATATTGACAATGATGATATCAACTACGTCACGATACTCCCCGCCGGGTCCACCGGTAATATGTGGAAATATTGGGGTGTGACAAAACCGGCCGGCCTGACAAAAAAACGCAGAACCGCGCCAACCCCACCTACAACATATACAAGAGATAATTACACCAATATCTCCATACAATATCTCTATGCATTGATCTACATTTTAACCAAAAAAATCCCATAGACCTAATCTCCCCAAAAATGCCGTCGCTTTCTCCGGACCCATTTGTGAATATTTTCGAGTTCCTAGCTTTCCAAATACACCAATACGCCACCACTATGAGACCCTGCACAACCTCCTTCTTCCTCTTGTCACCCCCGATACTTTTATGATACTCCGCTATGTCCTTGAAAGAAAAGGCAAAAATGGGGGGGAGTTTTGCCCAATCAGTAAGTTGGTTCCAAATTCTAATCGCCGTACTGCATGCCGAGAATAAGTGATCTACCGATTCAGTCCCTTTACCGTACAAAGCACAATCCTCCATTGCGACCCAAACATTCCTCCTAACCAAAGCTTGTCTAGTAGGAATCCGGTCTAACGCCGCTCTCCAGAAAAAAAAATTTACACTTCGAAGGCACCCACCCACAGCTCTTAGCCAAAACACACCCTTCCTGACAAACCGAAACCGAGGCAAACTCCTTAAAAGATTTTGTAGAAAAAAGCCCCGAAGCCTCCAGCGACCATCGCCATCTATCTTTGACCGTCGAACACCTTAAACCCCTTAACGAATCCGAGCACTCACACAGGTCGACCAGCTCCTCCGTGGATGACAGGGAACGGATCCATCTCCATTTCAAAGAAACAGACTCGCCAACGACCGGGACCCGCTCCCTAACCCAAGAATCCTTTTTCTTTTCTAATGCGAACAACCTCGGCCATTTGATCATAAGCGGGCAATCACCAAACCAATGATCGATCCAAAAACGGATACTACTCCCGCCACCCACAACCCCTTTAATAATATTGCTAATTCCAAGCCCGTAATGTTTTTCCACACACCTGAGATCCCCAAACTGACAGGAAGAGAAGACCAATTCCTTCTTTTAACATGGCAAGTAGCAACAACTCTTCTCCATAAGTTGTCTTCTTCCACCCTATATCTCCAAACCCATTTAGCAATGAGCGCTTCGTTAACCAATTTTAGCTTGCAGATGCCAAGACCTCCTGCTTTTTTAGGGAGCGTGACAGTCTCCCACGAAACCCAATTCATTTTCCTCATCTCATCCGACCCACCCCACAGGAAGTTCCTCATCAAAGATTCAAGTTTTTCCACCACTTTAACAGGAACTTTAAAAATAGAGAAGTAGTATATGGGAAGACTTTCTAAAACGGCTTTAATGAGGACAACCCGGCCACCGATCGACAGAGAATTAGCTTTTCATTTTGCAAGGCGACTTTTAACAGTCTTCACAACAGGATCCCAGTTACTGATGCGATTCATATTAGCCCCAAGGGGAATGCCCAAATATGAGAAAGGGAAACTCCCTTTTCTGCAACCCACGGCTGCCGCAAACTGATCCAAATCATAATCAGCCACACCCACCCCGAACAAGTTTGATTTATGAAAGTTAATTCTCAACCCCGAACATGCGTTAAAAACCCTTAGGATTCTAGATAACATTTTGGAGTTATCCATATCCCATTCCCCCACAATCAAGGCGTCATCGGCATAAAGAAGATGCGAAATAACCGGACCCCCGTTAGGCAAAGAAATACCTTTGAACCTTCCCAAATCGCTAGCTTTATACACAATACACGAGAAGGCCTCCATAAATATAAGAAACCGAAACGGAGACAGAGACAGAGGATCTCCTTGATCGTAACCCTTTGTGACATTGAAATTCGAAGGTTGGCGAGCCGTTGACCATAACCGAAGACCGAGCCGACGTCAGAATCCCTTTCACCCACTTACACCAGGTAGACGAGAAGCCCATTTGCAACATCATGTCTAGAAGAAAACCCCAATTAACATTGTCGTATGCCTTTACAAAATCAATTTTAAAAATAAAAGCTTTTTTACCCCTCTTCTTAAGCCACGACCAAACCTCGCTCAAAATCAAAGGGCTGTCCAAAATATAACGGCCTCTAATAAAAGCAGACTGAGACACCGACACCACAGATCCAATCACCTTTTTTAAGCGATTCGCCAAGATCTTCGATATGACTTTGCTAATTAACCCGATAAGGTTAATAGGACGATAGTCTTTCATACCCAATGGATCGGACATTTTTGGAACAAGGGTTATAAAAGAAGAACTGCACCCCCTCTCAATCGATCCTGATTCATAGAAATAAGCCATAACCTATTTAAAATCGTCCTTGAAAAGCTTCCAAAAGAACTTCAAAAACTTGAAATTAAAACCATCCGGGCCCGGGGCTTTATCCGACCCGCACTCGAAAACCGCATCCCTGATCTCTTTGGCCGTGAACATCTCAAAGATACTGTCCGCTTCCTCCGTAGACAACCTCTTCACACCTGGACAAGTCAATCCCGGTCTGTCACTAATTTTCTCCTAGAAAAGATCCCTGAAGAAACCATAAATTTCTTTTTTGACCTGCTTCGGTTCAGAAACCCATGAACCCCCAATGTTAAGCCCCTGAATACTGTTATTATTCTTACGGTTATTGATGAGTCTATGGAATAAAGCTGAATTCTCATCCCCCTCAACCGCCCACCGACATCGAGATTTCTGTTTCACATCCAAAGCCGAAAGCCTCTCCCTTTCCCGAATATTCTTGACACACTCCTCCTTAATCCAAACTTCCTCTTCTGTAAGCTCCCTGTATTCACACTGTTCATCTAATAACTCCAATTCATCTAAATCCCTTAATTGATCCTCCTTCTCTTTGTTAATCATCTCGTTCTTCCACTTTTTGACCTTGTTTCTAACGTATCTTAACTTGTTGGCCAGAACCACATCCGGCGTAGAACCCGACTTAACATACGACTCAACAGCATTTTCCACCACCGCAACGAAACCCTCCTTCTCAAGCCAAGAATTAAAAAACCTAAAAGGTTTGGCTCCAAAGTTCCGACGATTTGTAACCAATAACACGGGACTATGGTCCGAATGAATCCTGGGCAAAGCTCTTAGACAAGCATCCGGCCATCTATCAAAAAAATTATTGCAAACCAACACCCTATCTATTTTACTGAGTTTGTTAGAATGGGGACATTGAAGATGAATTTCCGACCTTTCTAGTATTTAACCACCCATAACTCGATGTGGAATCAAACTCAATCTAACATGACCCATAATTCAATCCACCGATCTATGCATTCATTGTGACTTGAATAGAATCAAAAAATTCCTATTTGTTTTAACAAAACTAAACAAACAATTGAAGATATTCATATACAAAATTTAGTGAATAAAAACCTTTAAGAACATAATCATTTCACCTAAGTAACAAGGTTGATCTTGATTTGACAACTAAACGTCTGTGCATGGTCTGCGCGGCGCAGACATAAGGGGTCAGAAGAGGTTTTTCTGAAAAAACAAACACCCCTTACCAACACATATTCAAACCTTACTTTAATAAATGCCTTGTCATTTACTGAGTTTGTGTAAACAACACACAATTGCCATTTCATAATCAGAATACATAAGGTTGACCCAACAATCGAACAATACTTTTTTTTTCCAACCCCATACTTAACGATGACAATAATAAAAACTCTAGAAATACTTAGCCAAGCCATATAAATTTAAATATTTTGCCTCCAGCTCTACCTTGAAAATGTTTTTTTATTGCTCATAAACATGCATAGTTTATGAAGAGAATGCTGGACCATCCCCTATTTCTATGTTATTCACTTTTTCAATCAAAAATCCGAGGAGCAAAGCTAATCCAACGAACCCATCATTTGAATCAACAGGTAAAAAAGAAAACCTATGGGACGGAAATAAATAGAGCTGCTTATCACGATGAATTATATTTGTTCGATACAATATTGTCAATATAAAGGTTAATAAAAGAATACGATGGAAAAAATACAAGAACTCGATATATGATTCCAAACCGGATCGAATTTAACCCACTGGGTCTAGATCTATGAGATTCAGATTGTGTCATGTTCACTAACAATGCTTCGCCTACATGGCAAATTGTGTGAAATACAAGTTTATTTGACCACCAATCATATACCTACCAAAACGGTTATTGCCTAAGACCATGAGTAATGGTGAGGTATGTGGTTTGGTATTTTTTAGACACGGGGCGTCCACGTCATCAACGTCTGAAAATGGAGTAGTGGTGAGGTATTTGGTTTGTAATTGAAAAAAAATTATAATTGATTAAGCCATAGGTGTATAAGTTAAAAAATGTCTGATGCTATATCAATATGAAAAGGTCAGCACAGGCTTTAGTTCTCACTGTATGTCTGCATGTCATACACATATAGGTGTATAAGTGGAGGTGATTTATACACTACCATTTTAACTTTGTGGCTCACCGAATTATACTACAATACCAAAGTAAATATGATGAAATCATGTATGAATAAAATGATAATGCAAAAATACCCCTCATAATACAAACAATAAAATTATAAACAATTAACCACGAACAATCATTACACAAAACCTAATCATTGTCATCTATTCTAGATAATACTTTAAGGAGTTGATTTCACAAACAGTCCATGTAGTTTAATCATAATCCTACCTTTAGAGTCTAAGTTCAGAATGTTTTGTGTGTTTGTGGTATTCATTTTAAAACATAATTGTGTCTAAAACCTTTAGACCACCCGTAGTGGTTGCAAATTTGGGCGGTTTTGGGGCTTAATCACGCCTATATCGCCCCCATCCCCACTACGCATGGGCGTGTTTGGTAGTTTTGTTGTATGAGCGTTTTTTAAATCACGCCTAAGGGGGCTTTTGTTGTCCAATCACATTTCAGCTTCTATTATTTGGCCAATAAGATTTTTAGCATGTTTTTTTTTTATTTTATTTTATTACAAACATAATGCCCCACAATCCCTACATCCCCACTACACCCATTTTAGAAAACGCCCAATAATGCCCCAGTGCTGACTGGGCTGCCACATGACGCAAAACGCCCAAGGGTGAATATTGTCCACTACGCATGGTCTTATTAAGAAAAATCAGTTGAATTGTTATAGCTTCGACTAATAACCACATCGATAACAATGATACATCGACGGAGAGGGGTGGGTGATCACGAAGGGAGGTGACTGGACATTAAGAAAAGAAGAATGCAGTGTTTGTTTTTTTATTAGCTTTGAGTAAATTAAATAACATTCCCTAAAGTTTAATTATTGATTTTTTCTATCTAAAAGGGCATTTTAGTCCTTTTACACAAACTTGACGAAAATTAGTGTTAGAACCCTTGTCACAAAATGAAAACCACATAACCTACACATGTAAACTTAGACCTAAAAGTTGTGACTAGAACCAAACCATTTGAGTAATTAACTCTATTTTGAGAATTGGGGGGGGGGGGGGGGGGGGGGGGGGTTGTATTTGCACGGACCTCCCATCCTCTGGAGTATTACAACTCCACAAGCTAGCACACCACATAGCTGCCTGGCGGTGATTCCCCCAGCCGAGTGGACATCAGGTGCGGGTATGCTAACGACCGGAGTCGAACCTGAGTCCCCACGGTGTTTGCGGGGTGTGGTGGCCACTGGGCTGACACCCAGTGGTTAACTCTATTTTGAGAATTGTAATTCAAATGAGTATACCTTCTTTATAACTTAAAGCTTAATGCATGTACTTGTTGCAATTGATGAATTTGTTTATGGATAAGAGAATTGTGAAGGGGGACAAAGAAAAGCACAGACAAGATCTTTTCTTTAAGCCAAAGAATCACAAGATCCTTACTCTTCTATAAACCCAAAGAATCACATTGTTGCTTCCCTTCAAACCAAAGGATAACATTCAATCTATAAACAAACAAAATAATAAAAATAATAACAATATGCTTTAATTTGGAAAGTAACAAGATAACTTTTAAAAAAAAAAATGAACAAAGTGGTAAAAAAAAATATGGATTTTATTTTGCTACCAAAGAATGAAAGAACTATGTGATGTTTTCATCTCACCAAACTAATCAACAGTTAACAAGATGTACATCAAAATAAACCGCTAAAATGATGACTGCTTACCTAAAAATTTTGCTGAAATGAGAGAAAGAAAGGATCTCCAGCCGAAGCCCTTAAAAAAAGCCCAGCCCAAGAACCATTAGAATCCGCCAACGTGCCAATCACGCCCCAATACGAGGCCTGCACAAAAAGTATACTTTTCTTTCATCTAAAAATATGTCAATTTGCTGCTGCTTCCATGTGTTGTTAGAATTTAGAAACCCTGTTTGGATCCAAGTTAAAAAAGGTCAAGCACTCAAGCTCTAAGAAATCAGTATTCAAAACGACGTAGCATTGTCCAACCCTATAACCGATGGGCCTTTAACTTTAAGTCGTTTTGGACCGTTTTCTAGAGGCAGTGGTTCGTGGTTCAAATCATAGTCTCTGTGTTTGCTCACAACTTCTTCGTTTCCCGTTTTCTTGTACTTTATTGAGATGTGAGTGATGCTTCCTTTGTTTGATACGCTTTCTTTGGCTTCTTTAGAGTGAATGGAACACTCGGATGCTGAATCATGCCGAGAGCCTGCTTCTAGCTGTACTCTCTTCAATCGTTTTAGTCCCTGTGGATACAAATGCTGATCAATGGTCGAAAAGAGGACATAAATGTATTATAAAAAAACTAGAGTTTGACCCATTTGCTTATGATTGGGTCAACTCGGGTTATAATTTAACACTAACCGGTCAAATGAGGTAAAATATTAAGAAAAATAGCTTAAAAAAGAAACAGGTCAAAGGGTTAAAAATCGCTAGAGCATATTATATTTGAAGCTCTAATTATCAAGTCAAAAATTTTGGACAAAGTGAGCTTGTTCTGACCATTAGCACCTGTCTTTTGTTAAAAAATAATTAAATGAGTAAAGTACACAAATAGTCCTTGTGGTTTTCCAAAATTTTGGATTTGGTCCCTAGCTTTCCAAAAGTACAGGGATGGTCCCAATGGTTTGCATTTGGTAACGCATTAAATCCCCAACCTTTGCCAAAAGTACATGATGGTCCCTGTGGTTTGCACTTTGTAACACATTTAGTCCGTAACTTGGACCTCCTGAAACCTTTAAATGTGTTGGCTAGGGACTAAATTCGTTACAAAGTGCAAACATAGGGATCATCCATGTACGTTTGGAAAGCTAGGGACCAAATCCAAAATTTTGGAAAACCACATATACCATCCATAGACTCAACTCTAATAAAATAATGAAAAAAAAAACTTTTCAAAAACAATAAAGTAGCAATAGTAAAACAGAAGACAACGAGAATGCCAAGAACAAGAAAAAGATCATTACCTGATTTTCAAAACCTGGAGGAACAGAATCATGTGTATTTCTGTGCTCTGACTTTAAAGATGAACGACGTTTGACCCTAAATGTTTCCGAGTCAGAATCATCACTTTCTTGATATGTAACTTTAACATCGACAGGGAAATCACTATCACCTTGTGCCTGCTATAACAAAATCGTTCTCATTAGACCCCAACCGTCACATGATCAAAATTTTTGCCCAAGTAACTAGTGTTAAATCTTACATGGTTGAGTGAAGATAAACTATCTGATGACATACAGACGGCAGAAGTATTCAAATCAGGTCCAAACCCAATTTTGCAATATGGATCATATGCTTCGTGTTCAGTTAGTGGATACAGTTTAGATAGTAGAATCATGTCGGAAGAAATTCCAGATTGCTGTTGAACCTCGTTTATGATATCTTTTTCGTGCTCAAACGTCCTGGCTACAGCCTCCATGTCTAAGATATTATCCCTTACAGAGATTGTAAATTTGTCTCCACAAGGTAGGTTAAGTAGCTTAGACTCTGAAATGGAAAATTGAGCAATATTATAATTAGAAATGAAGGATTAACAAAAAAGTTACGATGGGTTTCTTCATTGATCCATTTACATATTAATGTGTCGATATGAGTCCACACAGGTTAATAGTCGTCCAACGTGTATTTTTAGTGCATACGACTTCCTAAATCATTTTATTTGAACACTTACCCACGCTAATATGCTCAAAAGAATATCTACACGTGTTTTACATCGACCGAAAACCATAAAAATAAATTTAAATTGGACAATGGGACGGGCTGGTTTTAAATTGATTGTAAATGGAAACGTAAACGCTATCTTAAATATAGCTTTAAAGAAAATTTACGTCGATGCGTAAACCAACTTGAATTTATACCAACGTGCATAAAAATAAGCACGTAAGAAAATATTGATTTTTTAAGTTAAAGAATGGCACGGCACGTTGCAGCAGTGTTGAAACGTGAAGCGACTCAAATTTATACCGTTTAATGAAAACGTATTATATTTGACCCAACTCGTTTTCAAACAAAATTTACGTCAAAACGTAGACCAATTAAAAACGTACATAAAAATAAGCACGAAAACGTATCATATTTGACCCGACTCATTTCCGGAAAAAAAAAATTATGTCAAAATGTACACCAACTGAAAACGTACACAATATTATATTTGACCCAACTCATTTCCGGGAAAACTTTACGTCGAAAAGTAAATCAACTTGAATTTATACCGATACGTACATAAAGATAAACACGTAAAACTTGATTACAAAGTCTTTAGAAACTTAAGGGGTTGTAAGTGCCAATGCTGAAAGTTGTGGAATAAAAGTATACAAAAACTCAAAAATGTCAAAAAAAAAAGACGTCAAAAAACCGTTCACCAAACTTCCTAATTGTATTATAGATAATATTTTAGATATATTTGATGATATTGATGATGATGATGATTTTAGATATATTTGAGGCATCATTTTATTATTTATTTAAAACAGTAAAATTGACAAGTTACCAAACCCACCCATCTAGCTACCTCTAGAGAAACAGAAAGTCAAAAGTGATGGGTTATCATACCATGGCGAAGGCACACAGGATGTAGATAACAGTTGCAGTTAATATACGCTACATAACAGTCGCGTTTGCAAACGCTGCAAAGAATGGTTCCATGAGAATGTGTGGAAGCACCCATGTATTCTCTTGATTTCATTAGACACCAGCGAATCCGATGTTGGAAACGGATTAGGTTCACAAATGCTACTTTAATGTTTCTATGAGATATCATATCTTCACAAGATTGATCCTCATACTCCATATTTGAACGAAGAATCATAGATTCTTTACATAAAAGTTCCTCATGAGGAAGAAGAGGTGTCCGGTTTAGAAGCGCATAACGATGACTAGCTATTGATCCTAATAAGAACCAATCACCAATTGCAAAATTTACAGCCTCGCTGCAATTGAAACCTATGGTATACATACAAGCATTAGTAACTTATATGATAAAAAAAGAGTAAAATGCCATTTACATCCCTGAGGTTTGGCCAGTTTTGTAACTTTCGTCCAAAGGTTTGTTTTCCGCATCCGGATCCAAAAGGTTTAAAATCTTGCCATTTTCATCCGGCTCGTTAACTCCATCCATTTTTCTCCGTTAAGTTAGGGGTATTTTTGTCTTTTTTCTTCGTTAAGGATATTTGAGTACTTGTACATTATGCTAAATGCTTGTACATAAAGTGAAAAACACCAAATTGCCCTTTAAGTTAACAAAAAAGACAAAAATACCCCTGACTTGACGGAGAAAAATGGATGGAGTTAACAAGCCGGATGAAAACAGCAAGATTTTAAACCTTTTGGATCCAGATGCGGAAAAACAAACCTTTAGACAAAAGTCACAAAACTGGCCAAACCTCAGGGACGAAAATGGCATTTTACTCTGAAACAAAATTTCGTAGATACAAATTATGGAAATTTATTATACCATGACTAAATCCTGCATGATATGCTCGCGGAAACGTCACTACGAATTCCCCGGGCTTTTGAACAGCTTTATAAACCGGAACACCGTGTTGTAATAGAATATTTGGAGGAAATATGGTTGTCTTTCCCAAAAGAACATCAAAAGCACCATCTTCACCATCAGTTGATAAAATGTCATTAGTGTACACGTTTTGTCGAACAACCTTCTCGAAATCCAGAACAGCGTGACCAGGAACACCGTACCATGTTTTTGCGGCGCCACAATGATGAAAGTTCATGCTACAATAATATAAGAGAGCATGAGACAAATACGCTTTACAATATATTATATATAGCAAAATTAAATACCTATACAAGTAATGGTCTTCTACATGCCAAGCAAACATGCTAAATAGCATCCCAATGTAAAGCATAGGCTCAGTAACTCCCTGTAAACATATAAATAATAACTAAAAATTGGATATAAAATTTTTAGAAGTAAATAAGAGAGGACTGTCTGAAATTGTGAATACCGGAATAGTTGTTTCAAGCAGACGTAGAATAGAACGGGACAGTCTTGAAACTTTCTGAATTTAACAGAAAAAACAAACCAAGATGTTGATTAATAAGGATGAATAAAGCAAGAAACATGCAACAATGATCCCAATCAAAAACACCGTAACAGAGACGCATGCATTGATACCACTCAGCAAGAAAAGTCGAATAAGAAAGAATCAAAAAAGTTGAATGACTGAAACAAAATCAAAACCTTTAGATTCCATTTGCTACTTGCAAGTTGATCAGTTGGAGAAGATGAAAAAGCACTGCCATCAACATCACATGCATATTCAACGCTTTCCGTCTTTCCACAAGCTATTTCATGCCAAAATTCTTTTTCTACATATGTAGCAGGAAGACATCCAGAACTATGATATCTACGAGCAAAAACCTTGTTCGCCATTTTCTCATACTCACGGAACGTGTAATTTCTGATGAATATAAAGCATTACTCAAACTGCATAAAATCACATACTTAGGAAACGATATCAAATTTCATATGAAGATTCAACCTTCCACTCATGAAGAAGGTGACTTTATCATCGGTATTCCACTCAGCGAGACGAAGAGGTTGCACTCTTGTAGTAAACTTAAAACCAACTTTCTCTCTCGTCAAAACTATTCCAGCAGGAACTGAAGCACTTAAAGGAGAAACAATCTTGCATATACCTAAATACAAAAAGATTCAAGAAGAAAATATCAATTTAGAGAACCACATTAACCTTTATCAATTTTTATTAACAAGTATTACCAAATCGCGAAGCTTCTGGAGCGATCTTTTGCAGATAAATCAAAGGATCCTCAAACTCTTCTTTACTTGGAAAGTATACAGGGCACTCTGGAACTTTATCCGTCCAGTCAAGATCATTCAAGTCAAACTTTTGGTTTGACATATTATCTCTACCACATAAATCCAGAGTGCTGGATAATCTATCACCAGAAGATGCAGAACCTCTTAAAGCATCTCCTCCGCTTCGAGTCATTAGGTTAGACACAAATGTAGCATCATTCACAGTGCCAGATCCCATCCGCTGAAGCCTCTTGTGCTTCAGATAGTTTAGTGTATCCTCTCGGGAGGAACAAACCCTTCCTTCCACCTGTCGAAACCAAAAACATAAATCGGATATTGTTCCGTTCATAAACGTCAACAGGTCTAGGTGTTCAGAATGATGACTGATAATCAAAAAGAATCATAAACCCAAAGCTGACAAATCCACACCGATTACAAACAATTATACCGTGTCAGTGTGCTAAAATCGTTTAAACCTCACCAGACTAAACAAACTAACACACATATAGACCAGTGGCAGATTTAATTGGCAAAATCAACCAAGTTTTTGTCCCAAAAAAATTATATACAAACCTAATACAGAGAAATTGCCCTGTATAAACAAGTTTTCCTCATAATAAATCCGTACGGAAAGATATTATGACTGTGCACTTAGAGTTTTGAATTGATCATCCATCGTACATCATCATATAACTAATCCTTAATATGATTAACTCTATTGGTTCAATTTCTGGTTCAATGTCATGATGAAGTTGAATTCAACCATACAAAGTCAAACAGCTTTGAACAGTTAAACTAACGAATTCCTAACAAACATCGTTGACGAATAACAACTGAACAATAATATTATCCGAAATTAGGTCCATAAAGTGTAAACAGTACACAAATAAAGTCAAAACTCCAATAAAACGGAGACACAACGTATTCGTCGTTACAAATTGAACAACAACAAAAGAAGAATCACCGTTTCAAAAATTCCGATTAACCGTTAGAATACGAAGGAACAGTAACACATATATTCTGCAATTTTCCTCCATACACAACAAATTGAACAATAACAACGACTACAAAATGCAATATAGCAGAATTAAATAAACGAAAAAATGATGACGTAATCATACCATATCATTCCGAACTTTCTCGCCGGAAGCCTCCGTCTTCTCTCACTTCACCAAAACCACACGAAAACGAAATGAACGAACAAAAACGGTTACACAGCAACAAAATTCAACCGGAAATCACGATCTCCGTCGTGTATCTCCGCCACATTACCTCGAAACCGCCTCAAACACAGAGATCGGAGAATTTTCACCGGTGAAAACTCTGTGACGTCAGCAAGCAACACGGTGATAATTGATATCACCGTAGCTCTGGTCAGTGTGTGATCGCTGACGTCAGAACTTAATCGCCGGATAGGATTGCCGGAAAACGAGCGGTTTACCGGCGAAAACAGAGCGGTTTTCCGGTAGTTAAAGAGAGAGAAAGAGGAACAGTTGTAGAGAGAGAAAGTGAACAGTGGATGAAATGTAGAAAGAGTATGGCGTCAGGAAACCGAAAAAGGAGAGAGAGAGGATAATTTATATCTTTTTATTATTGTATTTTATTTTTGTCATAATTGTAACTTGTAACCACTTTATTAATTTTAAATGATTTTTTTATTTTTTTATAAAAAAATGGTTGTGAAATAATGAAGGAAAGTGGTGGTTGGTTAGGCATGTTCAACCAAACGCACCCTTTATTGACGCCTCGAAACGCGCCGTTTTATTGCTTGTTATTTTTTTTTACCAAATTTTTTTTTTATTTTTACCTTTAAAAAAAAAATTATTTATTTTTTTATATGGTTATTTGGGTTTTTTCTAAATCAAACCGTAATTTTTTTAACGATGAGAGAGATCTCACATCCTCCCAAACAGAGAGCCCTAATCCCACTCTGGTCAGATCATGTTGTCTTAACCGGGCCCACGCAGGCGTCAGAGTTTGAATAACGGCGTTCCCTGGAAACCATACCACTCACTGCCTTCATTGCCTTTATCCACCAAATATGACACTAGTGGGAATTGAACTTGAGTCTGCAAGAAGAACCCAAGTCTTTCCAACTTGAATCAAACTGTATTTGTATTTGAATTTGGTTTTTGATTTATTTTTACGTATTCATGTTCGTTTATTAAATAAATTTTGGGTAACGAATGCAAATTTATGAATAGAAACAAACAAATACAAATGATGATGAACATAGACGTACACAAACGAATATTTATTAAATATATAATTAGTGGAAATTTTCAAGTATTTAAATAAAACATAAAAATTAAAAACCATAATGAACAATCAAGCAAAAATGAAAATGTTACCGAGTGTTCACGAACATAAATGAACGAAAGTTTTCTCTATTCATGTTTGCGTATTTAACTAAACGAACAAAATTGTTGTTCACATTCATTCATTTATTAAACGAACGAAAACAAACGAATTTTCGCCAAGCGATTCATGAACTGTTTGCTGAGCGTTCGATTCATTTTAGCCCTAATTATTTAGATTTAGATTACTTATAATGTGCTAATATTTGTAAAAAAAAAAAAAAAAAAAGACCACGATATAGTAGAATAATATCAAAACTTGAATAGTTTAGTAAGGCTGGAGGGGAAAAACTTGAATTTTGTGGTTAAGGGTTTTATCACGCCACCTCACCGCCACGTCACACAAGGGTTTTAAAGCCCTCTCATTTATCTTGTAAGGTGTGGTATAAAGTCTCCTTACCACTGTATCGCCCCCCTATAAAGCCAATTAGCTTCGAAAATTTCCAACTTTGCTCGTTAACATGCTGGCGGAAGGATGATGCCCCCCCCCCCCCCTCTTTAATTGTGGCTGTGTAGACTATAGAGCCCCGGGAGCGCTATGGAAGCTGAGGCGGCGGGGTGGCGCCCCACACCCACAGCCTAAACAGTTGATAAACTTCGTTAGTGATGAATTATTCCCAATATTATTATAGTGGTATTTAAATGCTTTTTATGTATGTTTGGTAAAAGATAGAATAAAAGTTTCTAGATTAAATAAAAAATGCATCTGTCTTAAAATATTATTAGGTGTTAATTATTGGAGTAGACAATATACCCATCTAATCCATTAAAGTTCCAAGTCGTTTAGTTGAGTTTTTGGGTGAAACTTAATTTCATTTGGATTAGTTGCATGTGTTTGGATGAGTTTTTTGGGTGAAACTTAATTTCATTTGGATTAGTTGCATGTGTTTGGATAAGACATTGGAAGGTTGGAGCCTACTTAAACACACGGTTGTAGTTAGTGATATGACTCGAAACAAAACTTAAATTAAAATATTTTAATTTAAATTAAAATTTTAAAATTAATATAATTTCCTAAAATAAAATTATTTTAATTTAAATTAAAATTTAAAAATTAATATAATTACAAGGTTTTAAAATAACTAATTAAAATTAAACAAAATTACTTTAAGACACCATTTTGATATCATAAAATGTATTTATAAAGTTCGAAAAGTAAATCTCTAACTATAACTAACTTATAATATTTATAAAGTTCATATATTATAAAACTTAACCAAGTTAATAGTTTGTAAAATTCTATCATTTTAAAATTTCATAGTTTGAAAACAGAAAGTCGTCTTCTTCACTAAGGGGTTGTTTGTTTAGCTTTTAATGGGACTCTTAATGCTTTAGACATTTTACTGGTTCTGCACTTAATGGTTCAGACTGTTTGTTTCGCGAGCAAATGTCTAAATGATTCATACATTTGCCTGTGAATGGTTAACCATTATACTGAGTCTGAATGGTTAAGACCTCTTATCTGAATTTGTCAGATATTTGCTTCTAAACGGTTAAGCATTATATTAGCTCTTAATGATTCAGACCTCTTACTGGCTCAGCAGTTAATGGTTTAGACCTCTTACTGGTTCAGCACTTGTCACATTCAAAAGTTGCCAAACAACCCCAGATACTATCTTCCTCACCCATGCTTTGTTTTCATATTCATACTCTACACTTAAAAATATTAATTTAATGATTAAAATGCTACTTTTATAAAGGTGGGGTCTATTCGCACACGCCCTTAGTCTATTTAAACACTCCAAAGCGCCCCGCTATGGCCAAAGCGGGGCGCTTTGGTGTAAAGTCAACAGACAAGGTCTGACAGGTTCAGTCCTTGTCTGTTGACTTTTTTTCAAAGCGCCCCGCTTTGGCCTAAGCTCGGCGCTTTGGTTTTTTTTTTTTTCAAAGCGCCCCGCTTTGGCCTAAGCTCGGCGCTTTGGTTTTTTTTTTTTTTTTTTTTTTTTTTTTTACATTTTGGGCGTTTTTTTTACTGGTGACTGGTCTACGTTTAAGTTCAAATTTTACATTTTTTGTCCAAATTTTACAATATTTAATTTGTTTGTGCACATATATTGCAAGGGTATCGTCGGAACAGTGCAATCAGTCTGGTTTTTGCATTTAATGACTCTGTCACTAAACCTACTATGCATATGTCTGCCACAAGCCACCCATCCCTTCACCATGATATGCATGCTAGCTGTATTTGTATTTTATTTCCTCCTTTTGAATATCAACTAAAATTTAATAAATAAACTTAACTTATGTATGAAAAGTCATACACCTATATATTTAAATTCATATTTAAATATATTTTTTTTCTATATACCGTAGAATATTTTTTTTTTCTATATACCGTAAATCTCTTTTTTTGAAACATCAAATAAAAGTGGCATGATTTATTTCCGTAAAAAAAGAGGGTCATGGTGATCATGAGGGTCATGCCCACACCCTTTAACCTAATAGGTCTAGATTGGAATCCTAAACTTTTTTTCCAACAATTGGTTAAAAGAAATAATCGGATTTCCAACAAAGTTCCAGTCAAAGAAGATTTGTGGAGAGGTTAAAAGTTATAGTTTTTTTGATTAACAACCGCTCAGAATTTATGTATTGTTTGTTTGTTGTTTTGCCCTTTGCTAGTAGCTTGCTAGAGATGGGCATAATGGTCAATGTCAGAGGGGTTAGACAAGTCCACACTCCACAGCTAAGTCTGAAACCACCAGATTTGTCAGCATCAAAAAACCCCCCGTGCGTTACCCTATTTAATGTCCTTTCCCTATATTATATTATTATTAATATTAATAATAATTATTTCAACAAACTCAAAACTCCCCGCTTTGGCGATGATGATATATAAAAATAAAAAGATCCTAATTTATCGAACGATTTTTAGATTTTCGATAGGTGTGTGGTTATGCTTCGGCTTCGTCACCTCGATCCTCCAAACACTTCCGGATGATTCAGAAAACCCGATCATCTTGAACGGGCAGACATTAACGTCTCGATACCAAATGTCACCGACACGACCCATAGCAACAGACTACGTACTAATACGGGCACCAGCAGACATTAACGTCTCGATACCGAATGTCACCGACACGACCCATACAGATGAAATACGCACTTGTACGAACCCAAAATGACAATATACGTCATAATACTACATTTAATGACAAAATACGTCATGTACATGTACGGTAGGCGGCTGATACACATAAAACTACTCATAGGAGTACTTGTGCTTTCAAACCAAAATGATACGATATAATGGAATACGACATCACACGTAACCGATTTGATCCGGAACTTGCAGTATAGTCCATATATATTAAAAAATGATGTATAATGGAAAAAGCGTAAAATTTATACTATTATCGACGCGTTTGTGAATTAAAAACAATATTAAAAAATTTAAAAAAAGCCCTAAGCGCTGCGCTTTGACCTAAGAGGGGCGCTTTGCCCGAAAATTTAAAAAAAAAAAAAAAAAAAAAAAAAAAAAAAAAAAACTTCAAAGCGCCCAGCTTTGGCCATAGCGGGGCGCTTTGATATAAAGCAACAGACAAGGTCTGACCGCGTCAGTCCTTGTCGGTTGACTTTACACCAAAGCGCCCAGCTTTGGCCATAGCGCGGCGCTTTGGGGTGTGAAAATAATTTTCTCCGTGTGTAAATAGCATGACCCTTTATAAATCATACTGGGTATTTGGTGAATGTCAGGCTAAAAATAATAATTTAGTGGATTAAATTGGGTATTTGGTGAATGTCAGGCTAATATCTACAAAAAACAACAAAACAAAACAAAAGTGAAATTTCAACTTTATAGAAAAGATAAAATCCAGCTCACTCAATAAAGTCTACTTTGGATGGGGCTGATGCTACAACAAACGGAGAAATAAATCTAAAATGGTGAATTGAGCATTGGAAACATTGTCTATGTCTTCGCAAGTTTGTCTGGTTGTTAGTCACTTGATTTCTCTTCTTAAGGTCTTAAGTTCAACTTCCACTAGCATCGCTTTGAAGGACATTGTTGGTGGCAATGAAGTTTCACCATTTCAAAACCGAGCCGAACCGGGTTTTACCGCAGTGGGCCTTCGGGCGGCGGGTTTTCCCCGGAACCAGTGGCTTGGTGGCTCAAGTATGCATCCAACTCTGATCGTTATGGAGGAGGAGATGCATTTGCTCAATTGAGGGCATCTCAGGATTTTTATCCGGTGATTTAGATTTTAGTTGGCCGTTAAAAAAAAAGTTAATTGCCAAAATCGTCCCTGAGGTTTGGCAGGTTTGACATTTTCGTCCAAAATGACTCTTTTGTATCAAATTACCCCCAACGTTTGTAACTTTTTGCCATTTTCATCCAAACCACTAACTTAGTTTATTTTTTCTGTTAAATTGAGGATATTTGTATGAAACTGGCAAATATAAAGCCACATGGACGATTTTGTCAATTTACTCAAACTCTTTTAAATTTCTTTTATTTAATTAATATTGTTACATATATAATAAAAAAGATTATACATGCAAATTTTATATGAAAAAAATAATAGCTTTGTCACATAATTTTTATAAATTTTCATCCAACCACTAAATAAGTATTAGTTAGTGGGTTATGATCAAATACAAAGGATAAAATAAATAAGAAGGGTAAGAAGGATTCTAGTCCATTGATCTTAGATTTGGAGGGTTGAGATTAGTTGTAGGGAAAAGAAGATAATAGAAGGGCATAAAGGGAATCCTATATTTATGGATTTTCTCTCTCCACATGCAAGGCACATGCCAATTCCCCCATCGATTTAAAACGTCCATAACTTTTTCATACGACATTTTTTAAAAAAAATTTCACTATAATAACGAGCGTTTTTTTTTTCTTTAACATGAGTACCATATTATCATATAAAAATAAAATAAAAAATTTCATTTTTACTGGGTTTTTTTTTTTTTTTTTTTTTTTTTTTTTTTTTTTTTGCATTGTGTTAAAGGTTCAGGTCATTGTGTCTTTTAACTGGGTTTTGGTCAGTAGAGTTTCTATACATTGTGTTATTATAAAAACCTATAACACAATGTTAATTTGGGTTCTATCCATTGCGTTTTTATAAGAACCTATAACACAATAAATGACACAATGAAGATGGTGTTATATCTGGATTTTCTATAAATTGTGTTATTAGTTTAGGTCATTGTATTTAATATGTTATTCATTGTGTTTTAATATGTTGTCCATTGTGTTTTAATAATTTGTTCAGATTTTTTATTATCTTTGTTCATTGTGTTTTAGTTTGTTGTGTATTGTGTTTTTAGTTTGCTTTTCATTGTGTCTTCGTCTACTCTCCATTGTGTCTTTTATCTGTTGTCATTAATTGTCTCTTTTATCTGTTGTTGTAAGAACCAGCACGAAAATGCACTAAAACATTCCTAAATACACCCCGAATGCAAGAAACGGACCCGAAATACCTTCGTGCTTGGATAAATCAAGAAAAACAAAATTTTTGTGGCGCTCGCGGGCCGCGAAGACTCTGTCTTCGGCTTACGCGGGGCGCGAAAGCTCAACATCAGGCGCGCACCTTGCGCCGCCACGTGTCGACAACTCAGCAACCCTCAAACCGCCTTTATGGCCTCGCGGGCCGCGAAGGATCCCCCTTCAAGTTTACGCGGGCCGCAAGAGACCTAAATTTCAGCTATAAATTTGACGAAGTTTGGGCATTTCAAACTGCTCAATTCTTTTCTTTCTCTTAGCTTCTATTGTAGCAAAATAGTAGCTCAATATTATACCCTAAAATCCCGAAGCTCTGCCCATTATTAGGGTAATAACTCTAATCACTGGTACGATACTATATCCGATCGATTAGAACCGATCCAATGAATGTTTAAGTGCTGCCAATATCTGGCTATACTTTGTCATTCGTTGTGAGGGTTTCGATCTCGTGATTATCGTTAAAATTGAATTGAGTTAATACACTAATACGAGTTCCGTCATATCTTGAAATTAGAACTCGTAACCAGGAAGCTGCTAAACTCGAATACTTAGCGATTAAGTAAACTTAATAATTAAAGTAAACTTAATAGGAAATTTAGCAGTTAAGCAAGCTAAGTAAGGTTATAATCAGCTAAGTAAATTACTTAATTAAACTGTTAAGTAAGTTACGTCAGCTAATTAATCAGCTAAGTAAGATTAAGTAAGTTAATTAATTAACCCGTTAAGTAAGATTAATTAAGCTAAGTAAGATTAATTAATCAGTTAAGTAAGATTAATTAAGTTAAGTATGATCAATTAATCAGCTAAGCAAGATTAATTAAGCTAAGTAAGATTAATTAACTAAGTAAATTAAACCCCTAAATAGATATACATGAAAATAGGTATATATGGGGTAGGTATTATCTAAGGAAAATACTATCCAAGGAAAATAATATCTAGGGAAGGTTTTATCTAGGGAAGGTTCAACTAAGGAAGATAACACCTAGGGAAATTCTATATAGGGGTAAGACTTATCCCCTTACCTATAAATAGGAAGCTTAGGATTCATTTTCCTTTGCTCATTTCTTCTATTTCTTCTCTCTATACGTTGGTGTTCTAACCAATAATCACCGATGCGATATTCTGTCCGATCGATTCGGGAACCAACTAACGAATGCCAAAGTGTTGTCTAAACAAGACTATACTTTGTGAATTTCGTTAAGGTTTTGATCTCATGACCATCGTTAGGTTTGATTTGGTATAACACTAATACGTATTCCACTCTATTAAACTAAATGTTTAACTATCAGAAAACTCCAAACTATACCCTTACTATCAAACAAGATGATTAATCATCAGAAGATTCAGAACTATACAGTAGGTGCTTAGAATCTGAAGACTTGTTAAATCAAGACTATATGCTAACAAGGTGAGTCATTCTCTTTTTATCAACAGTGTTTTACAATACCCAAATGTTTTCCAGTTATATGTTACAGGGATTAAGTCTTGGTTATCTTAAATTACTGGCAAGTGGGGTATTGTGCACATTACTATTGTTTCTCACTTTTAACAGTGATAATCATCACTATTGGGTGAAAGGGCCCAATGGTGGTATGACCATCGTCACCAGGGTGTGACACGGGGCCAGATAATTATAAGATAGTGGCCATTGTAATCGCTCTTATGCTGTAATTTATAACAATGTGTCATTTTGTACAAAAATGAATGAACTCACCAGTATTTCCTGCTGACCAAATCTTTTTAAAACGCGTTTCAGGTAATTACAGTAGATTGGAACAAGAGAGGCGAGACGCACCGAAAGGCTTAAAGAAGTGGCTTATTTTATCAAATAAATTAAATTAAACGTTGTTTTACGTATTCGGGTATATCCCATATTAAAGCTACTGTCATGGCCCCCGACCCGGTTTGACCCGTTTCAGGAGCCGCGGGACAGAAATTCCCGTGGTATTTATTTAACAGCGGAAGTTTCTTCAGGATCATTTTAAAACTGAATTATTTTCTGATTATTTTATTTCACAATTCGGGATAAAACCCGGTAATTTACAATATTGGGATTTCACGAGGAAATCTTTTATTTTACAAAACATGTTTATTTATTTTATACTGAGCCACTTCCTTAAGCTTGTAGTGCTTCTTGGCACTTTTCCTGGATCACAACAGATCACCTGAAACATGTTTGAAAAAGGTTTTGTCAGCGGAAAATACTGAGTGAATCATTCATTTTACTAAAATGACTCAGTTATTATAATTGACAGTATTAAGAGAGATTACAATGTTTCCAGATATCAAACCAACTACCCACAGTATTTGTCACTCGACCCATTGGCCCTTCCGTCCAATGGTGTCTGTGACTATGGTCATATCACCCATTGGCTAACTCGTTGTCCAATGGTGAAGATTATCAAGTAATGTATACAAAACCCCACATACCGGCTGTAATATGGTGATTACATAAACTTAATCACTGTAATTATAAATTTTGAAAATGATTTCAAAAGTAATTTGATAAAAAGAGAATGACTCACATTGCAAATTTGAGCAGAGCCTAACCTACTGATTAGCCTTTTTATCCTAAATTACACAATATGGTTAGTAAATTAATACAGTATTTACGATAACTCACGAGATCAACCTTTACAACGAATGACAAAGTGCGATACTTAAACATCCATCGGATTCACAACGAATGACAAAGTGTAATCACTTAAACATCCATCGGATTCACAACGAATGACAAAGTATAAACCCTAATGTGGGCAGCACTTAAACATCCATTGAGTATATTGATCGATCGGAAAATGAATCGTAGCAGCGATCGAATTAATACCCGGTATTTGAGCAGCACTATACTACTATTTGAAGTATTTTCGACTTTAGAGGGCTTAGAATTCGTTTTTACGAATTGATTTCGACACTAACAGACTGTGCCAGTGAAGGGCTATTTATAGCTGATTTTTAGGTCTGACGCGGCCCGCTTTAGTTTTAGCTTAACCGGACGCGGGCCGCCTTGCCGCCCAGTCTACGACTAGCTTTGACTAGTCACGCGTAGGCAGGCCAGATGGACGACACGTGGCACTGTCGCGCTTATCCGGTCAACTTAAGGTTGACGCGGCCCGCTTTAGACTTACCTTGTCTTTCACGCGGGCCGCCTGAGACCCTAAAATTTTATTTTTCTTGATTTTTAATAAGGGTTAGGGTTTCAGGGGTCCGGGTTTTCACTTACGGGTATTTTTAGGATAAAATTTTGGAAAGTCCTTACATTCTCCCTACCTTATTTAAAATCTCGTCCTCGAGATTTATTGGAATAAGTGAGGATACTTTCGCTTCATTTCTGATTCCAGCTCCCAAGTGTATTCGGGTCCTCTTCTGGAATTCCACTTGACTTTTACTAGCACCAATCTTTTATGTTTTAGAAACTTGATTTTTCGGTCTTCAATTTGAAGTGGTTTTTCAACAAATTTCAATTTCTCATTTACCTCTATGTCTGGTAGAGATATTACCAAAGATTCATCTGATAAACATTTCTTGAGATTAGATACATGAAATACATGAAATACATTATGTACTCCAGCTAGTTCTTCTGGTAGTTGTAATCGATAAGCAACTGGTCCTATACGTTGGATCACCGGAAATGGTCCTACGTATCTGGGACTTAGTTTTCCTTTCTTACCGAATCTAACAACTCCTTTCCAAGGAGAAACTTTCAACATTACTTTGTCTCCAACCTGGAATTCTAATGGCTTGCATCTATTGTCTGCATAACTCTTCTAACGATCGCGAGCCGTCTTCAGTCTTTCCTTGATTTGTATAATCTTATCAGTAGTTTTTGCACTATTTCAGGACCTGATAATTGACTTTCTCCTATTTCTGCCCAACAAACTGGAGTTCTGCACTTTCTTCCATATAGTGCTTCAAATGGGGCGGTTTCAATACTTAAATGATAGCTATTGTTATAGGAGAATTCAATTAATGGTAAATGATCATCCCAATTTCCACCAAAATCTATTACACATGCTCGGAGCATGTCTTCTAGAGTTTGGATCGTCCTTTCACTTTGTCCGTCTGTTTGGGGATGATATGTCGTACTCAGATTTAGTCGAGTTCCCATAGCTTGCTGGAAACTTTTCCAGAAATGAGAAGTAAAACGACTATCTCTATCTGAAACAATGGAGAGTGGAACTCCATGTAAGGATACAATTTCATCTACATACAATTTTGCCAACCTTTCCATACTAAAGGTTTCTTTCATAGGTAGAAAGTGAGCAGATTTGGTTAATCGATCCACAATTACCCAAATCGCATCATTACCTTTTCTGGTTTTGGGTAACTTAGTAACAAAATCCATTGTTATAAGTTCCCATTTCCATACTGGCATTTCTAATTGTTGTAGTAGACCTGAGGGTTTCTGATGTTCTGCCTTAACTTGTGAACAAGTAAGACATTTAGAAACATAGTGCGCTATATCCTTTTTCATTCCTATCCACCAGAAGTTCTTCCTTAAATCTTGGTACATCTTATTGTTTCCTGGGTGCACAGTATACCTAGATTTATGGCCTTCTTCTAAAATCTTAGGTCTTAAGTCTCCTTGCTTAGGTATCCAAATTCTACTTTTGTGGAATCTCCAAATTCCATCTTCTCCTTGTTCTAAGTCTTTTATTCGTCCTTTCATTCCTTCAGCATCATCTTTTATTGCTGTAGTTTGAACATTCTTCAATTGTTCCATTAAATCTATTTGTAGATTTAATCTGAGAGCACGAACCCGTGGTTGTTTCTCATAATACTTACGACTTAAGGCATCTGCAACTACATTTGCCTTTCCTTCATGATATTGAATATCACAGTCGTAGTCACTTAGGATTTCCATCCATCTCCTTTGCCTCATGTTTAACTCTTTTTGCCCAAATATATATCTTAAACTTTTATGATCTGTATAAACAGTAAATTTGCTTCCATACAGATAATGTCTCCAAATCTTAAGGGCAAAAATTACGGCTCCTAATTCTAAATCATGAGTCGTATAGTTTTCTTCGTGCTTTTTCAATTGCCTTGAAGCATATGCAATTACCTTTTTGCGTTGCATAAGCACACATCCAAATCCTAGTTTTGAAGCATCACAATATACTTCAAAATCTTCAGTTCCTTCTGGTAAGGCTAAGATTGGAGCATTGGTTAATTTCTGTTTCAAAATCCTAAAGGATTCTTCTTGTTTAGGTCCCCATTCAAACTTAATGGCTTTACAGGTTAACTTAGTTAATGGTACGGCTATCTTGGAAAAATCCTTAATAAATCGTCTATAATACCCAGCTAAACCTATAAAACTTCTAATTTCCATTGCTGTTTGTGGAACCTTCCAATTGGTAATTGCCTCTATCTTAGCAGGATCTACATGAATACCTTTATGATTCACCATGTGTCCTAGGAATTGTACTTCCTTTAACCAAAATTCACATTTTGAGAATTTGGCGTACAACTTTTCTTTTCTTAACAAAGTTAAGAGTGCATGCAGGTGTTTACAATGCTCGTCCTGACTTTTTGAATAAATAAGTATATCGTCTATGAAAACAATTACAAATTTATCCAAATACGGTTTACAGATCCTATTCATCATGTCCATAAATGCTGCAGGTGCATTTGTTAACCCAAAGGGCATGACTGTAAACTCGTAATGACCATACCTAGTTCTGAAAGCAGTTTTAGGTATGTCTTCTTCTTGTACCTTTAATTGATGATATCCTGAGCGTAAATCTATCTTAGAAAAATATCTAGCTCCTTGAAGTTGATCGAATAGATCAACAATCCTAGGTAATGGGTATCGATTCTTAATTGTAACCTTATTCAATTCTCTATAATCAATACACATTCTCATTGAACCATCCTTCTTCTTTACAAACAACACTGGTGCTCCCCAAGGGGATGAACTAGGTTGTATGAATCCTTTACTTAGTAATTCATCTAATTGCTTTTTCAGTTCTAACATTTCTGTGGGTGTTAACCGATAAGGTGCCTTAGCTATCGGTGTAGTTCCTGGGATTAGATGAATTCTAAATTCTACCTCCCGATCAGGTGGTAATCCGGGTAAATCTTCTGGGAATACATCTGAGTATTCTGAGACTACAGGAATTTCCTTAAGTTCCTTACCCTTAGTGCTAATGATCACCGAAATCATATACACTATTCCTTGCTTTCGTTCATAACTAGCAGCTTTCATTACTGATATGAACTTCATAGGCTTACGTGGTTTATCTCCTGTAATCATAATTACTTCTCTGGTAGGTGCTTGAATTTCTATAGAATTCTTATCACAAAGGATGCGAGCATGGTTGGCTACTAACCAATCCATTCCTAACACAACATCAAACTCGGCTAATTTCATAGGTAATAAGGTTGCAAAGAATTTATGACCTAAAAGTTCTATTTCTACATTTTGCAAAACCTTATTTATTCTAACTGAATTCCCATCAGCCGTTTCAACGGTAAAAATCTGCCTAATGTTGGTTAAAGGTATATTAAGAGCTTGGCAGAATGAAGTATTGATAAAACTTTGGTTTGCACCAGAGTCAAATAATACTTTTGCGTATACGTTGTGAACTAAGAACGTACCAGCTATCACATCTGGAATCATCTCGGCTTCTAGAGTAGTCAGCTGGAATGCTCGAGCATTCTTCTTAGTAGCTCCATCTGCTATCTTGGCTTTGTTGTCTGCTGGCTTTGCCAATTTAGGACATTCTGGTTTAACATGTCCCTTTTCTCCACAGTTATAGCAGACTATTGTTTTCTTTCTGCAGTTTTCTTCACGATGTCCTACCATTTTACAAAAATTGCAGGTTACATCACATATTCCAAAATGTTTCCTTTTGCAATTCCTGCAGAACGGTGGATTTGAAGATTGCTCTGTTCCTCTTTTCTTGAAGCTGTTATTATCACCCGTACGAAATTCATGGGTAATTTTCTGAACCAATTCTTTCTTTCTGTCTTCATCTCTTGTGCGCACCAGTTCATCGGTTAGAGTATTAGCTAATTCCACAGCATCGTCAATAGTGCGAGGTCTCGCAGCTTTAACAATGTTACGGATTTCACTAATCAGTCCCCAAATATAGCGAGAAATGAGTACCGGTTCTGGCAAAGCCAGTGTTGGTACCACTCTAGCATATTCAAAGAATGTCGAAGTGTAACCGCGACAATCTACACCTATCATACGGTGAGTTAGGAATTTGTTTGTCATTTGCTCTTTTTCATACTCGGGACATAATTTTCTTTCTACAAGACCCTTAAATTCTTCCCAATTCATGGCGTAAGCTATTATTCTTCCTTTGGCTTGTAACACAGTGTTCCACCATTCGAGTGCTCCTTCCTTGAAGAGATTTGATGCATACATGACCTGATCATCTTTAGCACATTTACTTATGGCAATTACTGCCTCTGTTTTCTCTAACCAGCATAATGACGCAGTCGCTCCTTCATTGCCTGCAAACTCAGTGGGTTTACAAGCAAGAAATTCTTTGAAAGTGTAACCAGGTGTTGCAGCTTTCATTTTCTTAGGGAGCGGAGCTTGCCGTGGTTCGTTATCATGATTAACATGATCATTACCTCCGTTTACGCTATTACTGAAGTTATCTTCAGAAATTCGTTTACTTGGAACGATTTGTTGAGGCTCGATTGTATTTTTAACAGCAGCAACAAATGTTGGAATAGCATTGGCTATCCCTTGAGCAATGATATTTTCTATATCCTGCCTAGTCATATATTGATCCCCCGGTTGTTGCTCAGATTGATTAACTTCTTCAATTGGTTCATTACCAACATTAGCCATCTGATAATAAGTTTTATATAAATAATTAGTACAAATATTTTAATTATAATAAAACAGTTTGTACATCATCACATTAACATGTATAACCAAAAGTTATCGATTTCCCGAGTTTCATTTTATATATTATATGAATGCCTCGTACACACGCTTATCATACAATGTTTTATTGTTAAGTTATTACACATACTGGTTCTTATTTATTAAACAACTATTCCTTGCAATTCCCATTATCTGATCAGCTAATTTCTTAAAAATTACGCTCCCTTTCATCGTACTTCCAAGTAATTCTTTCTCCAACATCCCTAATCCTATTTCCTGCAGTAATTAACTCTTCTCCCCAGAGACGAAGTTCAGCCAGATTCTCCGAACTCATAGCTGGGTATAGTGGAGGTTCTGGGTCAACTTGTGGGAAAAATGTATCAGGGTTGTTTAAAAGATTTTGGTATTGCCAATCAGTTGTCCACCATTCATCTAATTCTACTGGTAGTGGTTGAGGTTGGACAATAGGATCTGGAATAGCAGGTTCCAGATTGATTGGAATTGGAGCTTCTAGTGGGTAGCTAAAAAGATCTTCTTCAGTGAATATAAGGTTTGGATTGGCTGGTTCAAGGTTTCCATCAGCAGGTCCGATGAGGTCACTCATTACTAATTTATGATCTAAAATTTCCCAGGGAGTCATTTTCTGTTTTAGTCCAGAACTCTCTCCGACTTCTCTTTCTGTTTGTTTAACATTCTTCTCAGCTTCTATTTCTACTTGATTAATATTTTCCTCAATTTCTACCCCTTTCCCTTTGTCTTTTGGATTTTCAGTTTTGGTAACCTTTCTTGTTGCTGACTTTTTCTTACGTATACGACTTCCCCACACGTATCTCCTTCTTTTCTTTGGTTTTGGTTTTGCCAGTGGTTTGGATTGAAATTCCATGGGTTCTTCTTTATCGGCGAAGTAACCGGTGAATTCTTCGGAAACTTCTATCTTAACGGGATAGAGGTTAAGATTTTCTAAAGCTTCAGACATCTCATTCATGCTGTTTAGCATATATGCAAAATACATACCAATTGTTAAAATAAATTAACATAACAAAATTTCATAGATAATCCTTAAATTTTATTGCATATCATAAAACAACCGACAAATAAAATATACTACGATTTCCTGTGAACTTATTTATTTACCGAAATAGGTTTCTAGATTGTAAATACATAAAGGTGCTAAAACTTGAGTTTAAAGTATTTAGAGATTTGCATTTTCTGCTACTGTGGCTAGCATATACAAATCTGCCCATTTCTCATCTAATTTGTCCTCCCAGGGTGTTTTACTGGTTAATTTATGGGTTTCCTGTTTAACTTTCTTCTCTCGGATTTTCCTTATTTTCTCCTTACTTTTCCTAATAATCAAATTTCTTTTATCCGGAGAAAGTGGTTCTTCATAATTTGCCTTTCGCACAAATATTCCTTCTTCAGGAATTACATAAGGTTTTGTTTGGGATGAACTTCCTTTCTCGTTGGATGACCTATCTAGTTTAAGATAGATGTTTGACAGCTTTTGTTTACCCATACTGTAACTAACAAATAATCAGTTAATAAAACACATAATCATATAAGTGGCAATCAGTAAAATTAATATTTCTAAATACTTAATAGGCTTAGATCAGTGGCTCTGATACCACCTTATATCTGTCACGGCCCCCGACCAGGTTTGACCCGTTTCAGGAGCCGCGGGACAGAAATTCCCGTGGTATTTATTTAACAGCGGAAGTTTCTTCAGGATCATTTTAAAACTGAATTATTTTCTAATTATTTTATTTCACAATTCGGGATAAAACCCGGTAATTTACAATATTGGGATTTCACGAAGAAATCTTTTATTTTACAAAACATGTTTATTTATTTTATACTGAGCCACTTCCTTAAGCTTGTAGTGCTTCTTGGCACTTTTCCTGGATCACAACAGATCACCTGAAACATGTTTGAAAAAGGTTTTGTCAGCGGAAAATACTGAGTGAATCATTCATTTTACTAAAATGACTCAATTATTATAATTGACAGTATTAAGAGAGATTACAATGTTTCCAGATATCAAACCAACTACCCACAGTATTTGTCACTCGACCCATTGGCCCTTCCGTCCAATGGTGTCTGTGACTATGGTCATATCACCCATTGGCTAACTCGTTGTCCAATGGTGAAGATTATCAAGTAATGTATACAAAACCCCACATACCGGCTGTAATATGGTGATTACATAAACTTAATCACTGTAATTATAAATTTTGAAAATGATTTCAAAAGTAATTTGATAAAAAGAGAATGACTCACATTGCAAATTTGAGCAGAGCCTAACCTACTGATTAGCCTTTTTATCCTAAATTACACAATATGGTTAGTAAATTAATACAGTATTTACGATAACTCACGAGATCAACCTTTACAACGAATGACAAAGTGCGATACTTAAACATCCATCGGATTCACAACGAATGACAAAGTATAAACCCTAATGTGGGCAGCACTTAAACATCCATTGAGTATATTGATCGATTGGAAAATGAATCGTAGCAGCGATCGAATTAATACCCGGTATTTGAGCAGCACTATACTACTATTTGAAGTATTTTCGACTTTAGAGGGCTTAGAATTCGTTTTTACGAATTGATTTCGACACTAACAGACTGTGCCAGTGAAGGGCTATTTATAGCTGATTTTTAGGTCTGACGCGGCCCGCTTTAGTTTTAGCTTAACCGGACGCGGGCCGCCTTGCCGCCCAGTCTACGACTAGCTTTGACTAGTCACGCGTAGGCTAGCCAGATGGACGACACGTGGCACTGTCGCGCTTATCCGGTCAACTTAAGGTTGACGCGGCCCGATTTAGACTTACCTTGTCTTTCACGCGGGCCGCCTGAGACCCTAAAATTTTATTTTTCTTGATTTTTAATAAGGGTTAGGGTTTCAGGGGTCCGGGTTTTCACTTACGGGTATTTTTAGGATAAAATTTTGGAGAGTCCTTACAGCTACCTTTCAAAATATGATTTTATCCCATCTATTTAATAAATAAAATCCGGTGTTTTCTAAACTCTGGTATTTTTCCTAACTCACGGTCCTGATGAATTTCTGCTACAATGTTTTCAAAATAACCACCGGTACCACTTGACTGTTCGTGGCTCCCGCCCAGGGTGGGGTGGGGGGTCATGACAGAAGGTGGTATCAGAGCCACTTATTTAAGCAATTAGGTGTTGTAATAATAATACCTAAGTTTAAACGAAGAGTTAGGATATTGATATTATCTGGTAGCACCTAGACTAGTATTTAGACTTGAACTTAAGAAAGATACTTTAGTATTTTCAAGATAAGCTAATTACTTGCATAAATAAAGTGTGATGGGTATTGGTATACTGTGAGGATGATGACTAGAACGTTGCAAGTATGGTAAATAAGCGATAACACTTGGCCACTGTTATTTCTTATTTATTGGTACTACTAGGTTCTGGAATATGATCTGTTATGGGAGTACTAATTTCCTTGTTCTTTGATGAAAGCTCTAATAAAAGGTTCATTTTAAATCATGATTTTAAGAAAGAACTACTTATGGGAAATTCAAATTACCTCTCCGGCAAGACTGGGTATGGTGTAGCAGGCTCTCCAACTTGTCCGGGTAAGATGGGGTTACCTCTCCGGTGAGAACCGGGTAAGATGGGGTATATAATATGTCAAACAAGTGACAGAATTCCCTAAATAGTATCATGACCTGATGTCTGACTTGTTTTTGGAAATATGAGTCTGTTAAATACATTGACCTTATGAATGGTATGTATATTACAGTATGTGAAATATATGATTATATAGATATGTATATCTATAAGGAAATCCAAAAACCATAAGGATTGACAATTTAGAATAAGGCACAAGCATAAGTGTCAATGATAAATTCTAGATTTCTTATCAGAAACCTCTCGTATACATCAAAAATTCCGATATCAAAAACTATTTCATTTGATCATTCGTCTCGTAACTCGTGCGACAAGATGTCTATGAACCCTTTATGTTGAGGTGCCATCGAAAGTATAAGAATTCCCTTTGCGTTACCTCAGATTATTAACGCATTAGGAAACCTGTAGCTAAAGTTGTGTTAGGCACAAAACGTCTAAAAAATTTACGCTAATAAGAGTAATTCTACTTTCTTTAAGAACTCTTGCGAAGATAAGAGTAACCGCGACTAGATGCACCTACAAAGACTCTCTTCACCTATAATCCTACTAAGATTACCAATAATAAAGAAACTGTTACGGCAATACATGGGCCGCAAAGAACTAAAGTTGTCCAAACCATTAGTATATACGTAAAGAAGGATGAAGTAATGGATGCTTCAAAATTTAGACATTAAGATAGTGAGACCCGAGCTTCGAAACACATGATCAAGATATATGCCATAAAATGGAAAGAATGAAAAGAACTGACAGAAAGGAAATTCCGTCTGCTTCATAAAAAGGAACAAATGACAACAATGATTCCTGAGGTGATTGCTAAATTAGGTTGAGATTTGCAAGCTACCCGGAGAAGTGACCACAAGAAGACAAGACAGACCAGCCGACAAAGTTTGTCTCTGTGATGAAAGCTGCGAGTTATGCCTGGAAGTAAGACATGACGTATATGGTCTCAGAGTTCATTAAACACTAGAGGCATGGAACTGAAAGAAATTCCGGTAATATCGGAATACTCCGACGTTTTCCAATAGGATCTACTTAGACTACCACCCGATCGTAAGGAGAAACTTAGAATTCATTCGAGACTAGGAACAACACTGACTGTCATATCACAAAGTTAAGACTAATGTAGTAAGTAATGCTTTAAGTCATAAGTTCATAAGAAGCCGAAACAAGTATGTGCTCTTAAAATAAAAGGCGGATAGATTTAATGAAATAATTAAAGAGTACCCAAGAAACAGCCATCAAGGATGAAGCTGAAGGATTATAAAGGAATAATGAAGTAATCAGAAAAAGGAACTGATGGAATTTGGAAATTCCATAAGAAAAGAATTTAGATACCTATCTAAGGAAACATACCTAATTCTTAGGAAAACTCATAAGTCTAAGTATATGATGCATCATTAAAAGGAGTATCAATGTTTGAATAAGAATTGAAGACAGATAGAAATGAAGAATGATGTAGCCAGTTATAAGTATTTAGTTTGTTTGCAAGTTAAAACTAAACAATAGAACCCTTTAGGTTTACCTTAGCAATTAGAAATGCAAGTATAGATATGAGATTGATAACAATGGATATTGTTACCAAATTACCCAAAATAAGAAACGACACAATCTGGGTGATTGTGGATCGACTAACCAAGTATGCTCAATCCCTACCAATGAAGAAAACCCTTTAGTATAAGACACTTAGTTAAGTTGTGTGGGGATGAAATAGTCTCGTTACATAGAATTCCGTTATCTATTGTATTAAATCGAGACAGTCATTTCACTTCTCATTTCTGGGAAATTTTAACCCAACTCATTTTGAAAAATGTGAAGGAACACTACAAACATAAAAAGACATGCTAAGTACATGTGTGATAAATATTGGTGTAAATAGGACTATCACTTATCACTCATAAGATTCTCCCATAGTTAGTGTTGCTCATTTATAGCACTTTATGGATGATAGTATCATCCAGTACGTTAGACATACATATAAGAAAAGCAACTATCAGGCCATGAGATCGGCAAACCATGGGAAATTAAATCAGAGAAATAATACTACTAAAAGTCTATGTGTTTGGAAAGTAACAAGTCCGATTTAGTAATAAAAGAAAGCTAAGCCCAAGATGGGTTGGACCATCTAAAGTTATTACAAGAATTGAACCGTTAGCTTATTAGCTAAAATTTTCAGAAAAAAAGGACAGGTATATATATAATGTATTTCCTGTGTACTACTTAAGGAAATACTTAGTTGATGAATCTTTAGTATACCTCATCAAGATATAAGGTTAAATGAAAATTTTAAGTTCATTGAAAGATCTTACAAGTCGTAGATAAGAATCTCAGAGCATGGGAAATGGTTCTGGTCAAAGTAAAGTGGAATTCAAAGCAATGACCAGAGTATACTTGAAAACTAAGATTAGCGACGAAGTAAGAATATTCCTCCAAATTTCCAGTAAATCTCGAGGACGAGATTTTAAATCAGGTGGGGAGGATGTAAGGACCTGCACGAAAATGCCCTAAAACACTCCTAAATACACCCCGAATGCAAGAAACGGACCCGAAATACCTTCGTGCTTGGATAAATCAAGAAAAACAAAATTTTGTGGCGCTCGCGGGCCGCGAAGACTCTGTCTTCGGCTTAAGCGGGGCGCGACAGCTCAACATCAGGCGCGCACCTGGTGCCGCCACGTGTCGACAACTCAGCAACCCTCAAACCGCCTTTATGGCCTCGCGGGCCGCGAAGGATCCCCCTTCAAGTTTACGCGGGCCGCGAGAGACCTAAATTTCAGCTATAAATTGGACGAAGTTTGGGCATTTCAAACTGCTCAATTCTTTTCTTTCTCTTAGCTTATATTATAGCAAAATAGTAGCTCGATATTATACCCTAAAATCCTGAAGCTCTGCCCGTTATTAGGGTAATAACTCTAATCACTGGTACGATAATATATCCGATCGATTAGAACCGATCCAATGAATGTTTAAGTGCTGCCAATATCTGGCTATACTTTGTCATTCGTTGTGAGGGTTTCGATCTCGTGATTATCGTTAAAGTTGAATTGAGTTAATACACTAATACGAGTTCCGTCATATCTTGAAATTAGAACTCGTAACCAGGAAGCTGCTAAACTAGAATACTTAGCGATTAAGTAAACTTAATAATTAAAGTAAACTTAATAGGAAACTTAGTAGTTAAGCAAGCTAAGTAAGGTTATAATCAGCTAAGTAAATTACTTAATTAAACTGTTAAGTAAGTTACGTCAGCTAATTAATCAGCTAAGCAAGATTAAGTAAGTTAAATAATTAATCCGTTAAGTAAGATTAATTAAGCTAAGTAAGATTAATTAATCAGTTAAGTAAGATTAATTAAGTTAAGTATGATTAATTAATCAGCTAAGCAAGATTAATTAAGCTAAGCAATATTAATTAACTTAAGTAAGATTAATTAACTAAGTAATTAAACCCCTAAATAGATATACATGAAAATAGGTATATATGGGGTAGGTATTATCTAAGGAAAATACTATCCAAGGAAAATAATATCTAGGGAAGGTTTTATCTAGGGAAGGTTCAACTGAGAAAGATAACACCTAGGGAAATTCTATATAGGGGTAAGACTTATCCCCTTACCTATAAATAGGAAGCTTAGGATTAATTTTCCTTTGCCCATTTCTTCTATTTCTTCTCTCTATACGTTGGTGTTCTAACAAATAATCACCGATGCGATATTCTGTCCGATTGATTCGGGAACCAATGCCAAAGTGCTGTCTAAACAAGACTATACTTTGTGAATTTCGTTAATGTTCTGATCTCATGACCATCGTTAGGTTTGATTTGGTATAACACTAATACGTATTCCACTCTATTAAACTAAATGTTTAACTATCAGAAAACTCCAAACTATACCCTTACTATCAAACAAGATGATTAATCATCAGAAGATTCAGAACTATACAGTAGGTGCTTAGAATCCGAAGACTTGTTAAATCAAGACTATATGCTAACAAGGTGAGTCATTCTCTTTTTATCAACAGTGTTTTACAATACCCAAATGTTTTCCAGTTATATGTTACAGGGATTAAGTCTTGGTTATCTTAAATTACTGGCAAGTGGGGTATTGTGCACATTACTATAGTTTCTCACTTTTAACAGTGGTAATCATCACTATTGGGTGAAAGGACCCAATGGTGGTATGACCATCGTCACCAGGGTGTGACACGGGGCCATATAATTATAAGATAGTGGCCATTGTAATCACTCTTATGCTGTAATTTATAACAATGTGTCATTTTGTACAAAAATGAATGAACTCACCAGTATTTCCTGCTGACCAAATCTTTTTAAAACGCGTTTCAGGTAATTACAGTAGATTGGAACAAGAGTGGCGAGACGGCACCGAAAGGCTTAAAGAAGTGGCTTATTTTATCAAATAAATTAAATTAAATTAAACGTTGTTTTACGTATTCGGGTATATCCCATATTAAAGCTACCTTTCAAAACATGATTTTATCCCATCTATTTAATAAATAAAATCCGGTGTTTTCTAAACTCTGATATTTTTCCTAACTCACGGTCCTGATGAATTTCTGTTGTAATGTTTTCAAAATAACCACCGGTACCACTTGACTGTTCGCGGCTCCCGCCCAGGGTGGGGTCGGGGGTCGTGACAGTTGTCATCAATTGTGTTTTTATTTAGTCTGATACTTATTGTGTTATATGTTATCGCCATTGTGTTATACGTTATGGTCATTGTGTTTTAGTATGTTGTCCATTGTGTCTTTATCTGTTGTCATTGATTGTGTTTTTGATCCACTTTACATTGTCTTTTACATCATGTCCATTGTGTAATATGCAACTGAGTTTTGAATTATTTTTTTAAATATAACAATATGGTACTCATATTAAAGATAAAAAACACTCGATTTTATGGTATATTTTTTTTTAAAAACAAATGATGTATAAAAAAGTTACGGACGTTTAAAAATTGGGGGGGAATCACATGTGACTTGCATGTGCATATTATCTTTCCTCTTGTAGACAAAATTACCATTTCCATTTAATTCCTCATAGGACACTTGTCACTCTCTGGTGGCTTCTTACCTTTCTTATTTTTAAATACTTTGTATTATAACTTAACTCGTTAGTTAGTTACACTCATAATCTTAATTAAATAAATATTTTATTTCTACCAACATATTTCTTAGGTGCTCAACACATTTAAAAAATATGTAATGTTTTACAATTTTTTTCTATCTCTATAACTGATAAATACTAAAAGTTGTAATCAATTGTTATGTGTTGCACACCAATGACATTTTCTCTTTATAAAACTGATTTATATAAAGAAGCTGTAAATTAATTTATGTCTTAGTTTTTTTTTTAATAAATTTTTTTTATTTAAACCCAAAGATTATCATTCCACACGAAAAAGGGCAATAAACTGAGTGACAAAACTATTAATTATAAACCCAAAGATTATCATTCCACATCATCAAAGAGGTCAATCACCTGTAAATTTTTTTTTTAGTGAATTGCAAGAATTGTCCTTTATGTTTATGCCTCTTTGCAGGCGGTGTCCTTTATGTTTAAAATTGACGAGTTTTGTCTTTTATGTTTAAAAATCAAGCACGTTTTACCCTTTGGGCCTAACCAAGTTAGTTTTTTTCGTTAAATCTTGTCATGTGCCTTGCACATGAGGGCAATTTTGTCATTTTAACAAATCAGGGACTAAGTATGTAAATAACTTAAAAAAAGGTATAGAAAAATATATATATATATATAAACACACAAAAAACCCCTGAACTTTCATTCTCTCCCGCTTCTCACCACTCACCACTCCTTCTCTCCCACCACATCCATAACCACCGACATTCATGTCCTAAGCTGCTACACATATTATCAGTAAGTACCTAACTTTTAACAAAAAAAATTTACTTTGTCATTTCCATCAAATTTGATTATTTATCAACCCATAGACCATGACAATTGCCATAATTAACGAATGATCGATGTGGGGTTGTATTGTTAATGTAAATACATCATCTCCAAAGTTAATCCCTGTGGCTGTTTGCTTTTGTTTAATCTCGGCTACTAGTGCACCTTCTTCATCTACAATCTTGAACCCTAATCTGCCATCCATTCTAACAATCTGGTATGTACATCCATTCTACCATGCCGGTGGTTATGGATGTGGTGGGAGAGAAGGAGAGGTGAGAAGAGGGAGAGAATGAAAGAACTGGGTTTTTTGTGTGTTTATATATATAATTTTTTTTCTAAATCTTTTTTAAGTTATTTACACACTTAGTCCCTGCTTTGCTAAAATGACAAAATTGCGCTCATGTGCAAGGCACATGACAAGATTTAACGAAAAAAACTAACTTGGTTAGGCCTAAAAGGTAAAACGTGCTTGATTTTTAAACATAAAGGACAAAACTCGTCAATTTTAAACATAAAGGACACCGCCTGCAAAGAGGCATAAACATAAAGGACAATTCTTGCAATTCACACTTTTTTTTATAAAATTTAAAATATCCTTCATCTTAACAGAAAAAATAAACTGAGTTAGTGATTTGGATGAAAATTTATAAAAATTATGTGACAAAACTAATAATTTTTTTCTAAAAACTCCATGTATATTCTTCTTTGTTATATATGTAACAAAAATAATTAAATAAAAGAAATTAAAAAGGGTTTTAGTAAATTGCCAAAATCGTCCCTGTGGTTTTATATTTGCAAGTTTCATCCAAATATCCTCAACTTAACAGGAAAAATAAACTAAGTTAGTGGTTTGGATGAAAATGACAAAAAGTTACAAACGTTGGGGGCAATTTGGTACAAAAGTGTCATTTTGGACGAAAATAGCAAACGTGCCCAAACCTCAGTGATGATTTTGGCAATTAACTCTAAACATTGTCTATGTTCTATCGGATCTAATTGTATTTCAGGTGATTGACCTCTTTGATGATGTAATCGGTATATTGTGTACTAAATAGGTCAATTTCGTGCAGGTCTTTTTCTATTCAATGTAATTTTGATGATTGTTAAAAAAATATATGTATATATGAACATGTTTGTTTTAAAACTAATAATATCGTAAAACAGCCAAACTTCATCTTTTTTTTTCTTTTTTCATACAATGCATAAAAGAAATCAAAAGTAGTGACAAAAGGAAATAAATTATATAAACTAGGATTACGACCCGCCGCAATACGGCGGGGATTCTTTAGTTATAACTAAGTCAATCTAGAACCCGCACGTTATGTTAAACCTGTCAAACGGGGAAAAAATAAAGCATCAATAAACCACATAACGGATTCAAATGGGCAATGGAAAAGACACAAAAGAATGTAATATGAACATTTCAATCTCTTTAAAGCGTAATTTTTAAGAAATCCTAACATATTAAGCAGTGTTGAGGGGTATTAAGCATCAACAATTTATTTTAGTCATCTGTCTTGTACTTATAGATATCAATCGTTCAATGTTATAAAGGGCAATATTTTAAGTGACACACAATGCCATTTGAGTATAAAACACTTTATCAATTTACTAACAAATATTTTCTAGCCACCATAAAACACATCTAAAATGTAAACACCTAAAAAGTAGCATTTGCTACATTCTATAGGTTGATTCGAAGATTGCAATTCATAGAAAACGAAAAAAAATCCAGCTTACAACAATCTTTCAAATAAACAAAAAAGCAAAACACATTAACATCATCCTATCCAATGAAACTGCAAATTTAAGTGGCCAAATTTGATAACATAACATCAATACCAGATATGCATTCAATCAAAAGTGCACTATAAATATATAATAACACAAATCAAAACATCTAGTTAACAATAATAATAATACCTCCTCAACAGCTTTTTCTCTCAACCGTTCAGACAACCGCAATGCTTTAATCTCAGCCTGTGCTTCACTCAACTCTCGATCCTTATCTACAAGTCAACAAAAGTCAACCAAAATCCTAACTCACCAAACGCAACAAACAACATCAACATTCAAACAATAACAAATCACCTCTAACTTCATTCTCCAACCGATTGAGTTCAACCTTCACCGGATCCGAGCCGTGAAGCAAATTAATAAGATCATCCGCATCTAAGCTCGGCCTCATCGTACCTCTCCTACGACTACTCGCACCGGATCTCTTACCTGTTCCACCGTCCTTATACGATCCTGTAACCGTCAACGGCGTCGTTTCACCGGCAGGAGGGCACACATTGCCGCGGCCGGTGTAGTCTCCGGCACGGTATGTTTCCAGCAAGTCTGTTATTCCGATCACGTCGGTTACGGTGGATGAGTTGTCCATTTGGATCTGAGGTTAAACGGTTGAGAGTCAGTAAGGTTATTGGCTAGGGTTTGTGGAATTTGAGATGTGAGAATATATCTTGGAATTTGAGATGTGAGTATATCTTATTATATTTAAAGTATATCCTATTTTCCCATTCATTTCCACATCCACACACAACCTAAAACTGATCCCCTTTCATTTCGTTTTCTTAACTTTGAACCAAAAGAAACATAAAGCAATCATTTTTCTTAACTTTGAACCAAATAAAACAATCATAAACAACACCCAGAAAGAAATCGTTTAAAGCGAACATTGGCATATTCAAAGAGAAAAAGAATATAAATTACAAAAGCCTTGTTCTTGAAAGAATTGTAAGCATGTTAGTTAGATTTTGTCGAGAATCCAACTGAGTTGTGAAGCAAAAAGTATTCTTGAACCAAGTTGTTGCTTCAGAGGGTGCGGTGCGGTGGTACAGACAAAACGCAGGGGGTGGTTCGGCGCGGTGGTGCAGGGGTTCGTCATCAAACTTTCCGGCGAGTCCTTCCGTCAGCTTCTCTCCGTTAGCGTCAGTCCTCCTTTTATTTTTCTCATCGTTAACGTCATCGTTCACACTCTCGTACTCAAATCTGGTCTAACTCGCCGGCAATTTCAGCACCGGAACCGATCTGTACAAAGAAATTGTGAATAATGAAGTTCTTTCGGTTGTTCTACCGGAGAAAATTGTTTATCAGGATAGTGAATAATGAAGTTCACAACCGGAGGAAATTGTTTATCAGGATAAACAAATCATATCCGAAGAAAACATTAAACCGATTACTTGTAACTGTTGTGAAGAAAATGAAATCAAAATTAGTGAAAGTGTAAACAAAGTGTTGGATGATTTGGTTTCAGCTCTGGATCTGAAAGTTTACCGGAGAAGTAGAGAGAGAGTTTCTTTTTTGGAGTGTTGATGATTTGGTTTGTAGATAAAGAAGTGTCTTGTGGCAACAAAAAGGCAATATGAAAGTTTTTTTTGAAACACTCCCAAAGCATGGAGTACAAGTGATATTGCATAAGAAAGTTGCTTCTTTATAAGGGTATAATGTTTTATCTGCCGTTCAAAAAAACATAGATGTTTCATTTACAACAATCAAATCAATAGACACAAACACTAAACGAATATTGAATATTTGTGGTTTAACAACAAAAATGTAAAATCGCTCCGTCATGTCACTAGATGCGTTGTGGTCAGTGGCGGATCCATGAATTTTTTCTAATGCGTTCACTATTTTTAGATGCTTTAATTTCATAGACCGGACATTAAAAATTTCGGGTCGGTTTCGATGGTTCCGGTCGGGTAAAGTTCAAAACATAATAGACAAATCTATATGATTGTTATGTTATGTTTGTACTTGCTTCCTTTAAGTTTGTATCTTTGTTTTGCTCAGACAAGGTGGGATGGTTTATTTTCGTATTATTACACACATTAAATTATTCAAAAACACTAGAAAAATCTACATCATTTGTAGGAACTTTTTCCCTTTATGATAAGGGATTCCCCTAAATATCCATCAGCCCACCATCTATCCAACCTTCCTAATGTAATGTCCCCAGTATTTACGTCTTCTAAGAGCATTCATAGTACGTTCCCTATCCCCATACCTATAATTTAACTAAAATCACAATAGAACGAAAATAAGCAAGAAGTATCTTCCTGTTTGCTTCGCGAGTGGGTACTCAACAAGAATGTGAAATTCACAACAATACATACACATTTTACAGATCTAACAACCTTAACCAATATTTGTTAACAAGGATTTATATATTCAAGCTCAAAGCATTATTATTTCCTCTGCTTGTTTCAAAAATGATGTAAACCATCATCAATTTCAATTTACACCATTGGGACCATTAAACAATATGTATAGCAGCATTAAAATGAGTAACACAAGTATTCAGTGTACAACTAGAAATTTCCCTAACTATATGTTGAACTCAAAAATGACATAAACAAATAAATAATGCCAAAGTAAAAGACATTATTTAACAATCTGTTCAACTCAAAAAATCAATGCCACAATGGGTTAACTTAACACACCTGTGAAGAACGGCTGGAGGTTGGCTGGAGTGGAGGACGGCCGGAGCGAGCGGAGATGGTCGGTGAGGGTGGAGGCACTGGCGAAGCTTCCCCCCCCCCCAATTTTTCCGAAACCGGGGGGTGGAAACGTATATACCTAAAAATTTTCTATACGAAAGTACTATTCATAACATGTCACACCCCAACCGATGGCGGAATCATCGGGGCATGGCACTGAGCGAAACAGATTGTCCAGAAGTTTCCACAGCAATTATCAAAACTATTCAATTTAAATAATACGTCCCATACCGTATCTCAAACAGTCAAATAATTATTACAGACAAACATCAAGACAAATATTCTGTTCCGACAACTCAGTTTTAAATAAGTAGTAGTTGTTTATCTGCTTCTAGAGACCCCTGATTCGTTATCTACAGACAACTATTTGTTGGGCTCTAAAGCTTTATTCTAGCTTCAATTTCCTACCACATGTGCGTCCTAAGCACCTGTCACATACGTTAAAATAAAGTCAATACATAAAATGTAAAGGTGAGCATACAAGTTTGATAATAGCATATAGAGTTCGAATTCGTTTACGCATAACCAGCACGTACACATAGTGAAGTGAAGCACGTTAGTTATCGACATAGATCCATCGATACCAATGGCTGCGGGTTGACTGCCCGAGGCAGTTCGCAATACATGATTACCACCGTAATCCATGCAAGTAAAAGATCCTTAACAACCCCCGTGTGAACGGGTGCTGAGTCCAAACTATAGTACTATCGTTGCTAAGGCAGGTAGACAACATTCCATGTGTAAACATAACAAACAAGCATTCATAAGCCACGTATAACATGCATTAACGGTTAGCGTTCAAATAGTTTGAGTAGTGTGATAGTTGTAGTTTGAATATTCGTAACGTATGTAACACCCAAAAGTGCTTAAAGCAAAAAGGGATCGAGTATACTCACAGCGATTATGGATTGAAGGGAGCGCTTAGCGAGTACGGTTAGCCTGAATAGATCCGATAGCATAATGATAAGGAAACGAAACAAGTGAAGATGGGTCGGATGGTAGTTCGATCGGATGGTAATCCGATCGGACAGTAATCCGTGCGGATGGTAATCCATTCGGGTGGTCATTCGTGCGGATGGCAATCCGTTCGGATGACGATTCGAGTGGAATGTTTCTTCCTATGCTAAGGATGTGTTTGTGTATGATGGCTTGTCCTTTGAAGTTTTCGTTGTAGTATTTAGAAACCATTTAAGTATCTCTATCCTTCAAGCCGTTCGATCGGATGCTGGGTCGTGCGGATGACAATCCGTTCGGATGGTCATCCGGTCGAACGGTGATCCGGTCGGACGGTGACTCGATGGTGAGATTGCTTGTTGAAGACAAGTTCACAGTTGGAGTGTCACTCGATCGGATGGCCATCCGATCGGGTGGCATTTCTGGTGATGAACATGTTGAAAAATTTTTAAGTCTTTAAAGTCTTAGTATCTCATGATCCGAAGAGTAATCCAACCAGATGGTCGTCCGATCGGATTGCAATTCGTTCAATACTATTACTCTCGTTAAGGTTGTTCGAGGGTGGGACCCAATGTGTCATCCGTTCTGGTGACAATCCGTTCGGATGACCTATCCGATCGGATGATAATCTGATCGGACGGCAATCCGTTCCGATTGTTCCTTTCATCCTACACTTGGTCGTTTTGATGGTTTGTCGATATTTCGAGACGTCTTGACAACTCGTTAGCTAACTAGAGCCCTGCCTTGACCCAAGTAACCAAACCGACCAGGAATCACCCTAGTTCGGTCAGTAACCGGCTCGAGACGGTTGTTCTTGTTTAACTTGAAGTCGGTTGTCTCGTAGGTGGAATCCAGATCTGAACTAGTACAACACTATGGTTGAGTAGGAGACTAGATCTGATCCCGATTCTACCGGTTTTGAGTGTTTTGAGTGTAAAAGAAGGAGAAAACTTGTGTTTATTTCTTTCAACTCTTTTATCCTTTTGAAAAAGTTTAGATTGATGCGAAGTCGTTGTGAAATCTTGTGGAAACCGTTCAGATCCGAGTTATTCTTGGTGGAATGAGGTCAAACTTGAAGTTCATGGGAACTTCATGATGACGTCATCCTAGAATACCTCAAATCTTGATGATTTCACGGTTAAAAGTTAATATTTAAAAGATAGAAAGGTGTAGAAGTGCGTATAGATCAAGAAAGTACAAGATTTAGGGCGGGATCTTACCTGGATTGAGAGAAATCGAAGGAAAGGTGAAGAACACGAGCTGTGCGGACAGAAGGTTTCCAAAAGTGGAAAGAATGACAATGACAGGGGTATTTATAGGATTCCAAAAGGGGAAAGAGTGATCCGATCGGATGGCACTCCGCTCGGATGACGTGGTCGGATGACATACAGTCTGTCATCAATTGTGTTATCCGGTCGGATGGCTTATCCGGTCGGATGGCAATCCGGACGGATGGCGCTTGGTTCAAGTTTTCGATGCGACGAGTTTCGGTGTTTCGACTCAGATTTGCGAGCGGTTCGATTTGATAGGGTTTCCTAGTCAAATTACTTTTAGTCCCACTACTTCGTGTCTTGCGTAACCTATTTTCCACTATCTATCATGGTCGTGATTCGAGTTCGAGTTCGATTGCATTCGAGTTTCGATTGAGTTCGCTTGATTACCACAACACAACATAAATAAACATGCACACGTAACACGTAAGGCACACACACACCTATAAACAACAAATAAAATACATAGTTCGAGTTGCGAATTGATGTCGATTCGATTAACATAGCTTGATTATTAGTTGATTAACTTTATCGCATTGTTACTTCCTATAGTTCACAGTCGTAGGTCGATCGAATAACGATTAACACAATTCGATTATTGTCATTAACAACACTTACTCCACATAATACAAATAAAATAAAGAAATTTCTATAAGTCGAGTTGCGCGAAATCGGTCGTTGACTTAGACCTTGACTTTGACTTTGACTTGTGAAAACACGGGGTGTTACATAACACTACGCATCGAAAAGTTCGAGGGGTCGGGCGCCCCCTCGGACTAAGCCTAAGCTGCGCCCCTGGGTGGAGGTTCCGCTGTTGACTGTTGTTCACTTGTTCGTCAGTCTGCTACTGTTGTTTTTTGTTATGGGTTTGTTTTGTTGTAACCCTAAATGGGTTTTACATTAAAGAAAAAAAATAAAAATAGAAACAAAAAAACGGAACAAAAATTTTAATAATTGCCTTAAACGGGATTCGAACCCGGGTGTCAACGGAATAATAACGTAGACTAACCAGTGGACAACCAAAGCTTTTTGTTTATGGGTTCCCAATATATTTTTTTACTTATGGGTTCCTTTTCAGTTTGTTATATATATTTGCACTAAAAATAAAAAACCGAATGGGTTCCTGGACACCCGATGTTTGTTAATAGGTCCGCCCCTGGTTGTGGTTTAACAACAAAAATGTAAAAACGCTCCGTCATGTCACTAGAGGCGGACCCCAAGAGGGGTGTAGGGGGCGGGCACACCCCTTAAAAAAATAGTGTATTTTATAGGTAAAAATTCCGATTGCACTACTTGAAAGTTTGGTTGAGCCCCTTGTTCGCACCCTTTGAAAATAACTATTGGTCCGCTACTGCTGATGTCAATATCATATAGATAATGAATTTTAACTAGCTTTACATTTAACTATCACATTGTGATTTAACTAGCAATTTAAAAAAAAGAGTTAAATGCTTGGTTGGTCCCTGTGGTTTGCAAAAATTGCAGACTTGGTCCCAATGGTTTACTAATTACACGCGTGGTCCCTGTGGTTTTCAAAAATGCACTCGGTTGGTCCCTAGCCCTAACATCAGTTAAATTTCTCAGTTAAGTCCATGTTAAATGACCAAAATTTCTCAGTTAAGTCCATGTTGCAGTGGTGGTGAGTGAGTTACAGTGGCGGAGATGAAGGGTGTAGATGACTAATTTCACCATCCCCCTGCTACCACCCACCTGATGTTTGGTCATTTAACATGGACTTAATTGAGAAATTTAACTGATGTTAGGGCTAGGGACCAACCGAGTGCATTTTTGAAAACCACAGGGACCACGCGTGTAATTAGTAAACCATTGGGACCAAGTCTGCAATTTTTGCAAACCACAGGGACCAACCAAGCATTTAACTCTAAAAAAAATGATTGGTTGATATTAGGTGGCTCCCACACATAGCAATGGTTAACGCCAAAGATGAGCTTGACAACATCTCTGGCGCCCGACCAGGGGCGTAGCTTTCAAGGGGCCCGGGGGGCAGTGGCGGATCTTGCCCGTTGAACCTGCCTGGGCCGAAAGACACGGGCACTAAAATTAGCACTACGGCCGAAAAACTTGCCCGGGCCGAACATAGTATATATACAAAATTTCGATCGAAATGCGAAAAATTAGCACTACGGCCGAAAAACTTGCCCGGGCCGTGGCCTTGCCACGGCTCTACTAAGATCCGCCCTTGCCGGGGGGGCGTCTGACCCCTCGAACTTTTCACTCAGTAGTATTACGTATGTACGTTTCGTATAGAATTTTTTAGGTATATATGTTTTCGACCCCCCGGTTTTATAAAAAGAAATTTACTTATATAGAATTTTTAGGTTCGGTAACTTCCGACCCTCAATGGAAATTTTCAAGCTTCGCAACTGCGCCCGACATCCCTAGAATAATGTATGAGATATTAACCTCTAAGATACGAGTAGGCTATCATCATACGGGAGTTTCTTTGAGAGATTTGTATGTGTTATTTTCTTTTAGGAAGGCACTAGGGGCATTTTTGACTTTTCAGTATGTTTATCCTTGAAAGGGTGCACCGAACGGGGTATCCTAACGTGAGACGAAATGTGGAAAGACGGAAACGGAAAAATAGACGTCACCGTTATGACACGTGGCAGACGATGGGGGCGTCTGTCAGGTTCCAGTTGGATATATTAACTGGCCGGTGAGTTTTGTTTTTTCCCGGGCATGTCATCAAGAATACATACTACTTTGATATTCACGCCACTATTTTTTCTGTTTCTAAAGTTTTCTTATTTACATTTTTATATTAAAAATATATGGTATCGAATATAAAATTTGTTTTTATGTGAGTTTTTTTAGTTTATTCTTTTATATGTTGTATATTCAAGAAGTAACGGAAAAATACAAAATTACAAGATTCCTTGATTGTATGGGTTTGTGGTTATTTACTTATTTTTTTATTCTTATTACACCATGTATAATGCTTTATTTGTTTTATTCTTATTACATTACACTACTAGTATTAAACCCCTGCGTTGCAACAGTTGTAGTAAAATTGTGTCAAGTTGTACCAATACTATACCACTATTAGGGATTACCAACATCGGAAAAGATTGTAAAAACAAAATAAATAAAAACGGAAAAAAATAAAGCCGAGCGAAAAGCAGACGTAAAATCGTTGCAGAGAAGTTAAACCGAAATGTAATACATAGAAAAAATAACTAAGTCAGTCCAGGACCCGCGCGTTGCGACAAACTTGTCAAATGGAGAAATATTGATGTGTTGCGACGGGCCAAACGGGGAAAAAATACACCAAAAATGTTGAACCCTACACGCACGTTGCGGTGCGTTAACTCAAAAAAATTAGAACGAAACGAAAAACTTGGGAATGATGAAAAGTATTGTGGACCAAAATTGAAAAATAAAAAGAGTTGAGGTTAAATTGCAAAAGATGAAAAGCTTTAGGTTAAAGTAAAAAAACAAAGGTTCTAAATCGCAAAAGAGTAAAAGTTTTGGGTTATAAATGAAAAGTAAAAAAAAACTATACATGATGTACAACACCATAAATTACAAAATATATATATTTGTAAAACTTGAATAAACTATTATATTAATATAGTAAACTCTAGTTAATGGTTAAATACTTATTTATTATCTGCATAATACACGATATGGTTTCAAAATTATTTATTATTCTTTGATTACTTTAATATTTATGAATTAATTATTTTCATATTAGTTTAAGAGATATTAATAATTTATTAGATATTAGATTTAGATATTTATAATATTATTAATTATAAATTGAATTTATTGATATTAAAATAAAGATAAGGATAAAGATAAGTGATATTATATATTGGTTATTAATATTAAAAGAAATATATTAAACAAATATAAATAAAATTTACGAGGTTGAAGGAGAAAATATCATGTGACATTATTTGTAATCTTTTATTAATATTTAGATTATACATTTAAAGCCTAAAGGGTATGGTCATAATTCTCATGATCACCATTACCCTCCACATTGACTTTATATCACCCAGCTCTAATACATCATCTAAAACCACTACCATAAGGATGTGGTCATGACTCAAACCACCATCCCCTTTATTATTTTAATTTATTTTTTAAAGTGTCAAAATCTAGAAAATGAAAAAATGTGGCCTGTGGTAACCGTTGTTCAATCCATACCAACCACTATGAATCATTGAGGGGGGTGTTGTAGCTTTCCATTCATGTTCCTACGTGACAAATCATGTTCAACCATTCATTACCCCCACACCCTTAAGCCTAAGAGTGATATTATACAAACGGTCAAAAACACTAAAACGCTAGGAACATATTTTAGCCATCTGATCAAACCAATAAGGGGACAAGATGGATGTGGTGGCCTTTTTGTAATTAATTGGAACTTTCAAAAAGGCACGAAGTGTCACTAAGGGTAAAATAGTAATTGTGCAATTACATAAGCAATCCAAAAGGCCACCGAAACCTATAACTTCACTACAAATCTCCCCAACTTCCACGAAAAACGCGAAACCCTAGATTACTTTGTGGCGTCTGAAGATCAAGCTCACTACAACCTTAAATATCAAAGTGAGTTATATATGTTGTAATATATTTGAGTTAATAGATGTTTATGGCATCAATATAATAAAAAAAAATTATGCATATAAACCGGTAAAAGACAATTAAAGAATACAGTTGAAGATAAAGGTCATACATCTCAGAAAAATGTGGCAGACAGATTCTATATAAGGTTATATTTTATGGAGTTTATGTCTTAACTATAATGTATGAATAACAGAAAACGCAAAATGTTATGAAAAAAAAATAAACATTAATCATTTAGTTGTATGTGAAATGTTGCAACTTCTACGGAAAATGCAAAAACCTAGATAACTTGTGTATATTATGAAATGTTTATTTGGATATATATTGTCTACTTAAACCAACTTACTCACGATTTTTAAAAGACTACAACTTTTTTCATACGATAATATTTATTTTTTAAATTACACCCTGTTAACAAACCTTGCATTCTCTTTAAGTTTAGTAGGCTATTGCTATAATTTTCTTAATTTTTAGAATTTTTTATTTTACAAGCTATAACATTAAGTGATTTTGTAACGTTACGTGAATGTGTTCTAGTACGTAATTACGTAATATGTATTTTATTTATGAAACAAGAGTAACATTACGTGATTATGTATCAGTATAAATGAAATACAAAGCATTAGCTAATCAACCTACAATAACAACGTAATCGTATATTACAGATTTAATCACATAATAAAGTTTAAACAATTAAGGTCTCATCATTAGGGGTGTAAACGAGCCGGGCCGAGCCCGAGCTCGACTAGGCTCGAGCTCGGCTCGTTAGGTTTTTATGAAGCTCGAGCTCGGCTCGGTTCGAGCCTACTTTTTTTAGCTCGAGCTCAGCTCGTGAGTAAAACCCAAAGCTCGAGCTCGGCTCGACTCGGCTCGAACTATTTTGAGAACAACCTTAAACGAGCTAAAAGCTCGGCTAGAGCTCACTTCAACATCGCTTAAACGAGCCAAAGCTCGGCTCTAGCTCGGCTCATCAATGTTATCATCATTATTAATAGAGTAAATTTCTGTTTTCGTCCCTGAGGTTTGTCAAGTTTAACTAGTTTAGTCCAAAAATCTAATTTATAACAAATCCAGCCATGAACTTTGTATTTCTTAACGCTTTTCATCCTTAAGGGTTGCTATTCATTTAATTCTTAGGGATGAAAAGCGTTAAAAAATGCAAACCTTAGGGATAAAAGCGTTAAGAAATGCAAACCTTACGGATGGTTTTGTTATAAATTAGATTTTTGGACGAAACTAGTTAAAATGGACAAACCTCAGGGACGAAAATAGAAATTTACTCTTATTAATATATCATATATAAAAAAAATTAAAATTTTGTATGGACTCGTTTAGGCTCGCGAGTCTAAACAAGCTTTGTATTTCAGGCTCGAGCTCGGGCTCGATAACAAAACAAACTCTATTTCAGGCTCGAGCTCGGGCTCGTTAAGGCTCAGCTCGTTCGAGCTTTTAACCGAGCCGATCACGAGTAGCTCTTGAGCCTCTAAGCTTGTTTACACCCCTACTCATCATTTAATGTGTAATCACGTAATAAATATAACAAATCATATTTATTGTCTAATCACGTAATCATGTATTCTGTAAAAAAAATAAGAAAACTATAGCAATAGCCTACTCAAATAAAAAAAAATGAAATGCTCGTTAATTCTGTGTAAATTTTTTTATAAAAATATTATCATATGAAAAAGTTATAGTGATTTGAAAATCATGAGAGAGTGGATTTATGATTGAACAATATTGGATCTTTCTGAAATACCATTATCTCCTACATTTTGTACGAAATTACTTTCTTGTATAACAACCATGTGTGTATAATTGTCACAACTTTGTAATGGAACTCACAATGTATTATATATTTGTCACAACTTTGTACTAGAAATTTGTTTTATATCAAATTTGGTCCTACTTTTATATTTAAAACTTTAACAGATTCATCAACTTTAAAAACTTTAACAAGTTGGTATCTCAATAATTCATTGTGGATATGATTACACAACATATGTTTTAAGTTGTTAAATCGCACGACGATATTATTTTGTTATACTATATGACAAATTATATGATTTTTTAACACATTATTGATATTTTGATTTTACTATTTAAAGTACAACGGTGCATTATGAACCCCGATTTTAAAGAAGATATACATTCGATGTTTAGGTCAACCAATTATAATCCAAAGAGTGAATTACACATATGTTTCTATGATAAGCTAAAAATTCACATTTCGTGTTAATTTTTGAAACATTACTCATAGATTTTGCATTAACACTTTATATAAAGAGAATCAACAACAATAAAACAATGTGTAGTGGTAAAGGAACATCGTTGGGCATTATCTGCTATGTGGCGGTCCAGTCAGCAATGAGGTATTATGGAGCGTTTTTCTTAAATGGGTGTAGCGGGCATTGTAGGACATTATGTTAAAAAGAGTGTAAAGAACTAAAAAAATAAAAATAAAAACCCATCAAAAAAAGTGATTGACCAAAGAAAAAGAAGGTTACCTGTTATTGGCCTACAATATCTTCATCAGGCATTTTATTTTGCACACCCCAACAAAATTTTTGAAGAAAAACGCCCCCGGGGTGGTGTGTGGGCGTTTTGGGGCGTTTTTTGAGGCAATTCACGTTCAAATACTGTCACACTACGGTGGTCTAATAACCAACTTCTTATTTTTCCTCATGATCACCGTCTTTGGTCAACAGTCACCATCTCATAAGATGTGTATTCAACTGAAATAGTTCGTTATTTTATCTCTTTATGAAACATCTTGATATACGGATTTATCATGCTTTCATTTACTTTGTCAAATTATCTTAAGACCATGTGTACTCGTTGCCCAAAGGCCGTTTTTTTCGCCAACCACGTCCAGAACACGCCCCCGCTCAGCCCCGGTGGGCGTTTTTCATCGAAATTTTGTATGGGGTGTCCAATTTTCAACGTCGGATGGGGGGAAAAGTTGACCAATGGGACAATGGCAACGGTAACATAACGACTACTTCATTTTTTTTAATTCAACCATTTTTTATATAAATATCCACATTCCTCATCCATTTTATACAAACGTCAATCAAAAAACTCTTTCACCCATAACTTCAAACATCAAAATTTTATACAACCTTCACCTATTTTATAAAAGATGGATTCCCCCACTTCCTCGTCGTCAATTGCAAATTATTACTACAAAAATTTCTTAGCGGATGAGAGTGACTCGACCGATGAGGAGCTCGATCAAGAGGCGGTTACGAGTGCGTGCGAACTAGCGGCTCGTTATTCAAAACATTGTAGCGAGCCTTAACGTGAGAGTTTACCAAGAGAATATATTCAACAAGACCGACATGCGGCAAATGACCGTTGATAAAAGATTCGCTGAAGCGCCCACTTACCCAAACCCTGAAGTTTTTAGGCATCGTTTTCGCATGAGTAATGTAACAACTCTCATCAAAAGTCTTAATTATTATTTTAATTTGTCCAATAGGAAACCCTAATTAAGACACCCAAGTGATTCTGCATAAACCCTAAAATTTTCAGAATAATCGGAATCAGGATCAGGGCCCCTAAAACTCAAGGGGGGTATTCCCTAATTATGTTTATCCTTTGAAAACGGTTATAAAACACGTAAAATCGAATTTCGTCGACTCAGCAGGGCTAAATAGGTGACAAAGCAAGCCTACACTATTTTGGGTTTCCCCGCGACACGCGACAGGTGCGGGAGATCCTGTCGCGACACGCGGGAGGTACCAATTTAGGGTATAAATACAGGGGCCTGGGACTTGAAGTTTGGCACTATTTCGACGTTAAAATTCGATACGTACACCCACATATACACTGTTCTGTTCAAAAGTAATTATAATCCCGAACCTCTGCCGCAATACAGGGTAATAACTTGATCGCTGCTACGATTTAATGTCCGATCGATAGAAATCAATCCAATGGATGTTTAAGTGCTGCCCAAATTAGGGTTATGCTTTGTCATTCGTCGTGAATTCGATGGATGTTTAAGTATCGCACTTTGTCATTCGTTGTGAGGGTTTCAATCTCGTGAGTTATCGTAAATTTTGTATTAGTTACTAACCTAGTTTGTGTGCATTGTTATTTGAACTAGGTTAACAAGGCTAATCAGTAGGCTAAGCTCTGTTCATATTAAATCTGCAATGTGAGTCATTCTCTTTTTATCAAATTTGATTTCAAAATCATGTTTACTTTCAAAGTTATAATTACAGGGATTAAGTCTTTGTAGTCACCAAATTACAGCCGGTATGTGGAGTTTGTATACAATACTTGATAACCGTCACCATTAGACAACGAGTTAGCCAAGGGGTGATATGACCATAATCACAGACACCATTGGACAATGAGGTAGCCAATTGGTGGTCGAGTGATAAATACCGTGGGTAGATGGTTGATATGTATAAACATTGTAATCGCTCTTAATACTGTAAATTATAACAAACGCGTCGTTTTAGTAAAAAGAATGATTCACCAGTATTTCCCGCTGACAAAACCTTTTTCAAACATGTTTCAGGTGATCTGTTGTGATCCAGGAAAAGTGCCGCGAAGCACTACAAGCTTAAGGAAGTGGCTCAATATAAAATAAAGAAACATGTTTTATAAAATAAAGATTTCTCAGTGAAATCATATGATTGTAAACTATCGGGGTTTATCCCGAATTGTGAAATAAAATAATCGAGAACTTTCAGTTTTAAAAAGATCCTGTTAAAATCTTCCGCTGTCAACTCAATTAAATAAATACCACGGGATTTTCTGTCCCGCGGCTCCTGAATCGGGTCAAACCGGGTCGGGGGCCGTGACAGAAAAAGGTGGTATCAGAGCCACTGATTTAAGCCAATTAAGTATTTAGACAATACTTAATTTTACTGATTGCTATTTTGTGACTTCGTGTTTATTATTTGAATATTTGTTTACAGTATGGGTAAGCAAAGACTTTCGGATATCTACCATAAATTAGATATTTCACCAAAAGAAAAAGGAACTTCATCCTCAAAATACCCAACAGATACTGATGAAGGAATATTTGTTCGAAAGGCACAATATGAGGAACCACTTTCTCCTAATAAAAGAAGTTTGATTATTAGGAAAAGTCAGGAGAAAATAAAGAAATCACAGCCTAAAGAAAAGAGAGTTAATCAGAAAACCCAAGAACTAGGCAGTAACCCACCATGGGAAGACAAGTTAGATGAAAAATGGGCAGATCTCTATATGCTAGCCACTGTAGCAGTAAATGCAAATCTTTAAATACTCTGACTCAAGTTTTAGCACCCTTATCACTTACAAGCCAGAAACCTTATCCAGTAAATAAATAAGTTTACAGTAAACCCTAATATGTTTTAATTGTCAGTTGTCCTTTGTATTAAATTAGTCACACGGTATGCAATAATATTTAAAGGTTATCTATGAAATTTTGTTATAAAGTTTTAACTTAGCAATTTTTGTGTATTTTGCATATATGCTAAACAGCATGAATGACTTATCTGAAGCCCTTCAGAATCTAAATCTCTATCTGGTGAAAATAGAGGTTTCCAGAGATTTTACTGGTTACATACCCGATATAGAAGAACCTATGGAATTCAACGCTCCACCTCCGGAGAAACCCAAGCCTAAGAAAAGGAGAAGATTTGTGGGATGGAGGCGTGTGCGCAGGAGGAAACCCGCAACTAGGAAGATTCCCAAAATAGAAAATCCCATAGACAAAGGAAAGGGGATTGAAGTCGGGGAAGGTTTTAGGCAGATGGAAATGGAGTTTGGGGAAGGTTCTAGCCAAACCAAGATGGAAATTGGGGGACAGCTCTAGACAAGTTGAGGAATTACCATTTCAGGAGGAATTGGATCGTGCATTGGCGAGCTGTGATATCGTTAGACCTGTCAATAATAATCTCTACCCTTATCCTGCTGAAACTCAACTTCCAATAAACTTAGAACCAGCAATTCCAGACCCTCTAATCCACACCCAACCTCTAGGAATGGATGAATGGTGGACTAATGACTGGCAGTTCCAAAACCTTCTTAACAATCCTTATACTTTTCTCCCTCAGTTCGACCCAGAACCTATACCAAACCCACCAATGAGCAATGAAAACCTAGCTGAACTCCGCCACTTTGGCGAAGAGCTGGTGGATGCAGGAAATAGGATCAGGGAAGTAGGAGAACAGATCTCTTGGAAATACGACGAGAGGGAACGTCGTTACTGAAGTACCAACTGACGAGGGATAGTAGGGTTGTGAAACTGTGGTTGTATAATAAATAGAAAAATATAATCTTATAAAATAACCTAAAATAAAACTTTGTAAGATAATGGTGTGTATTGATGCATATTATAAATATATAAAAATGGGAATCGAGAAATCGATAATTTTGGCTATATGTGTGCTGTGAAATTTGTATGATTATTTTATGTATAATTGTTATTTACTCTATACTAATAAATTATATATATTAATTATCAGATGGAAAACGCTAATAATGAACCAGTTAACGAGGTTAACCAATCTGAGCAACACCCGGAGGATCAATTTATGACTAGGCAAGATATAGAAAATATCGTTGCTCAAGGAATAGCCAATGCTCTTCCAGCAATACTTGCTGCTGCCCAGAAACCTGTTGAACCTCAACAAATCATTCCTAGCAAACGTATTTCTGAAGATGACTTAAGTAATAGCGTAAACGGAGGCGGTAATCATACTAATCACGATAATAATTCACGGCAGGCTCCGCTCCCTAAGAAAATGAAATCTGCAACACCTGGTTGCACTTACAAAGAATTTCTTGCTTGTAAACCCGCTGAATTTGCAGGAAATGAAGGGGCGACTGCGACACTGCGTTGGTTAGAGAAAACCGAGGCGGTAATTACAATAAGTAAACGTGCCAAGGACGACAAGGTCATGTACGCGTCAAATCTTTTCAAAGAAGGGGCGCTAGAATGGTGAAATACAGTACTTCAAGCCAAAGGAAGAAATGTGGCCTATGCCATGAATTGGGAAGAATTTAAAAATCTGATAGAAAGAAAATTCTGTCCTGAATATGAAAAGGAACAAATGGCAAATAAATTCCTAAATCATCGAATGTCACACCCCGATTTTTCCACGTGTCACCGGTGGGCCCGGTGGGGGAGTATCATGACGTGGTTGGCAACATAATAGTCAAACAATACAATATTTAATATGCACAGCGGAAGCAATTTAAAAGATATAATACGACCGAATTTAATATTGTAATATCAATGTCACAATATTCGGCAGTTTATCCACAGATGGATCGAAAATAAAATATGAGACAATAGTTCAACAGACTTCAGGCATCTTAAGCTTGCGAGACTTCTAATGATGCTAAGGAGAAATCCCAGCCAATTACGCTTAGTACCTGCATTTAATCTTTTTGGGAAAATACGTCAGTTTACACTGGTAAATACAATCAACTGACTCATTTTGGAAAATGATTGAAAATTGGTTTGGATGCACGTGGCATAAACATTTTTATTTAACTTGGGAGAATTATTTAATATTATAATCTTGTGAACGAATTACATGTTCCTTGTGCGTTCAGTAGCCCGGATCTTGTCCGGGTTAAAGATCAATAGACACACCACAATATTCTTTTGTGCACTGACGGGTGTACGCCTACACCCCGCGCTTAAGTCGTGGCCATTTCGTAAAATGATGCCAAGGATATCCGGGACACGGTCATTAACCCCCCAAAGGCTTTAAGTAACAAGACTGTTTAAACGAGTCGATCAAATTTATTCAATTACCCACTCAACAGTGGAGGATTTGATGCCCGATCAAGCGGTATGCTATATACCGTAACCCAAGCCCGTATAGGGAAAATGAGTTAAAAGTATTTACCTGAGCAAAGTATATATCACAATAAGCAAATTGCAAGTAGCTTTTACTGGTTCTCCTAATCTGGAACGAAGGTTTATAATAACCTATTAGAATCCTAACGGGTCTTAATTAAGCTTAAGCTTAGACCGGCTAGTTTCAAAGATACGGTTCGTACGCACGATTAAGCGAAGACCGGATAGAATGTGATTTAGACCCGAAAAGTTCAGAGACTTGTTTAATATGGGAATTTCATACACATTCTGGATTTTGAGATAAAACCGATAAGGGTTGACCCGTTTAGGCTAATTTATGTAAACTAGTTACATAAACCGAACCGAACGCGTAATAAGCGTAACGAGTATTCATGAAAGCTATTTACAGGTTTTCTAAGTTAATATGTTTTATATATGTTGTGACATCAGTAAGATATCATTTATTATGCCCGAAACGAGTTTAAACACAAACTATGCCCCGTAGGGGTAGTTTGGTCATTTACAAGGTTATAAAAGAGTTTAAGTGTTTAACTGAGTTACAGGTCTGATGTAATCAGCAAACATACTCAAATTAATGAGTTATAACAGTAGGAATAAGCATATATGTGAAATTTAATAATTATAACCAAACTATGCCCCGTAGGGGTATTTTGGTAATTTCACATAAGCCGAAAAGCTCAAAACTGAAGTCTGAGTTTATCAACCTTTGCTTACTGTTAAAACATTATAATTTGCCTCAAATATCAGTAGGTATCAACCCTTGTATGTTTAAAATACTTCTAGTACATACTATGCGTTAAAAACGCTTAAAAAGGCGATTAGAGGCCATTTCCGGGTTTGATACACAAATCTGATATTTTTATATTTCCAGAAGGCTTAAAATAATTTATTTATCATATGTGATCAGTAGCAAAAGGTTTGGAGTCGTTTAGATATGTAAAACTCATTTTATAGCCCGTAAGGGCAAAACCGACAATTTACCGGATTAGCCTACGACTATAAGTTATGCTCAGCCTAAAATTTATTAAAAATCTTTAAAAATCCCAAAATAATATATTACATCAGTGGGTAAAGAGTTTGATATCAAAAAGTAGGCTTAACTAGTCTATACGCTAATTACGCCGTTTATTTAACATAAAGCTTTAATTTTATGCTAACGAGCATAACTCTTAATCTACACCTCAAACTGATGTCAAATTTTGTATGCAAGTTTAAATATCAGTAACTAAGGTTTCTACTCTTTTACATTTTCAAAAATCACATTTTAAGGTGAAAAGGGCATAATGGTCAACATATGAGCAATTAACGGGATCATGCATATTAATTGGATAACTAATGATCCGAGGTGTATAATCACAGAGGGTTATTGATGTGTGTAAAATGCAACATATAAATTACATCAAATGAGGCATAAAACTAACCCTTTTTAAGTACTAATATTGGAAAAAGAGTGTTTTTGTCTTCCTTTTGTATTTTCAGGATTAAATGAGCTCAAAAACGCAAAAGAAGCAAAAAGACAGCTAAATCCAACATAAATACAAGAAAAGGAATATTAGTGGACTGCCCGAACCCTCAACGGCACCTTCCAAAGCAAAGTAGAGAAATCAGAAGACTGAACACGCCCCGTGCTCAGCCAGCACGGGGCCGTGCCCAAGAAGCAGCAGAAAAGACAAACCTATAGAAGCTTCTATTGCCCACCACGGGCCGTGCTCAGCGGACACGAGGGCGTGTCGAAAGTACAGCAGGCGCATTTATTGTAATTGCGAATTACAATTAATGAGGAGAGAGATTGTCAGACGGACACGGGGCCGTGCCCAGCGGACACGGGGCCGTGTCCAGCTCTCTGTTCAGCCTATAAATAGGAGTGCTTGGATTCATTTCATCTCATCCCTTGGCACACCACCTCTCTCACACTTCATCCACCACCCACCACCATCACAACACCATCATCCACCACCATCATCCATTGTCCATCGTAGAGTGTGTGAGTCGTCTCGGGATCCAAGATTGATCGTAAGAGTTCTTGACAATCAAGGCCATGTTTGCCTAAGTCTCTTACATCACTTGGTGAAGACAAAGTGTCTAGTATAATACTTTTTATTTCTAATCTTTTGCACTTTTTATTTGGTTTTGTATTAATGACTTTAATAACTAGTTACTTATGTTGAAGGTGATCTTTCCTTATCGTTTGTCCGTGGTGTCTTGGCATTATTTTACTGTCTATATAAAATAAAGGATTTTCACCATTCATATCTCCACGGTCTATATGGAGATATGTTGGCTACCTGGTAGGGGGTTAAGGGAACGGTTTGGTAAAGGTCTTGCCATTGTTCAGCGTTTAGAGGTCCTGCAATGGACCTGGGTCAAATTTAGTAGGACCTCCTTCAATACTTCACGGTATTGGATGGCGGGGGTCCAAACTCTTTGATCCCCTCATAAGTTAACTACTATTAATACTATAACCCGGCTATTTAGGACTGTATCCCTGCTGACTCAGACTACTTAGCCGAGGGTAACGTCACCGCCAAAAGCGGGGCCTACCACAATACTGCATTAATAACTTAATTCATTATCTTCCAATAATCCACCCTTTTAGGATTGTATCCCTGCTGACTCAAACTACTGGGGTGAGGGTAACGTCGCCTTCAAAAGAGGGGCCTACTACAATAACTAAGATAATCTCTTAATTATGTGCAAAAGTGCGGAAATAATCAAAGGTTATACTAGATACGAGTCGGAACCAAGTGATTCATCTTGTCTATCTGTTTTTTCTTTTATTTTTATTTTCAGCATTTTAGTTAGTTTTATTTTTCTTAGTTTAAAACATTTTTCTAAACTTTTATTTTGGTTAGACGTTGAGGATAAACCGGTACTAAAAGCTCTTGTGTCCTTGGACGACCTTGGTATCTTACCAACGCTATACTACACTCAACGATGGGTGCACTTGCCCATATGTGTGTTTAGTGTTAGTGAAATATCGTGTTTTATAAATTTAAAACTTGGCTAAAATAAGTGTTAAAAAGGGCTTAAAATATACACCTAATATAAGTAACACTTCGCACGCATCAAGTTTTTGGCGCCGTTGCCGGGGACACAAGGATTTTAAGAAAGTTAGGAATCAACGGCCTAATCATCTTTTATTTTTCTTTTTATTTTTTTTAGGATTTTCTTAGTTTTTCAGCTTCTGCAGAGCTCAGCACGGGCCGTGCTCGGTCAGACACGGGCCGTGCCCAGCTTCATCACTGGCAGTTTTTATTTTCTGAGTTACAGAGAGCTGAACACGGGGCCGTGTCGGTGCAACACGGGGTCGTGTCCAACTCCCAGTAACTGGGATACAGAAAACGATTACTGTACTTTTGACCACGGGCTGTGTTCACTGAGCACGGGGCCGTGGTGAACATTCTGACCAACGTTCTTTTTTGTTTTTATTGCAGGATTTGGAACCCAGGCGCCACATTTGAACCTCCTACGTAGTGCATGAGCTCCAGTTCTAGTAGAGACATAAAAGAACCCCTAGAAGAACCCGAGCGCTTTCTCAGAAAAAGACTTAAAGCTAAAAATCAAGAGAAAGCTTCGGGGGACCCACTTCCAATGGCGGACCAACGTACCCTCATGGATTACCTACGGCCTACCGTAGGCAATCTTGGCGCCGCTATCAATGCACCGAATGTCGAGGCCAACAACTTCGAACTTCGGCCGCATTTGATACAAATGCTCCAAAACTCCGCAACCTTCCACGGGCTTGCGGACGAGGATCCCCATCTACATATTACTAACTTCTTAGAAATATGTGATACCTTTCGGATCAATGGAGCATCAAATGACGCCATCCGCCTTCGAATGTTTCCTTTTTCACTAAAAGACCGAGCTAAGGCTTGGCTTAACACCCTCCCAGTTGGATCGGTAAACACCTGGGATGAACTCGCCCAAAAGTTTTTGTATAAGTATTTCCCTCCTGCTAAAACGGCTAAATTAATGACTGAAATTAATACATACTCACAAGAGGATGGGGAATCCTTATATGAAACTTGGGAAAGGTTCAAGGAGCTTCTAAGAAAGTGTCCTCACCATGGTCTAGCGGTATGGCAACAAGTATCCACTTTCTACAATGGATTGTTGCCACACACAAGACAAACACTTGATTCAAGCTCCGGGGGACTCTTAGGTAATCGTCGCCCAAATGAAATATATAACCAAATTGAGGAAATTGCTCAAACCAATTTTCAATGGCACACTTCCCGAGGTAATAAATCTATTGCCCCGGGCGCCCATAAGGTTGATGAAAGCACCTCTTTACAAGCCCAAATCGAGGCCCTCTCTTCAAAAATCAAAAGGCTAGAAATGACAAAAACGGCCTCGGTTATGGCTTGTGAAGGGTGTGGTGGGTCACATGAAAATTGGAGTTGTATGAAAGAATTAGATGAACAAACTGAAACGGTAAACTACATGGATAATAGACCTAGGCCGTCGGGTCCTCCAACGGGTACCTACAACCAAGGATGGCGTAACCACCCAAATCTTGGTTGGAGAGATCCCGGCAATAGTAGTAACCAACAAAACCAACGAACTAATTTTCAACAACCGCAAAATTTTTCTCAACAACAAGGTGGAAGAGAAAGGCTTGAAGATACTGTATCTCGCCTCATCTCTGACACTGAAAAGAAAAACTCGGATCGATTTCAACAATTGGAATCGAATTTCAGAAATCAACAAGCTAGCATTCAGAACGTTGAAAAACAATTAAATCAACTAGCTCAAAATTTCTCCGAGAGACCACAAGGCGCGTTACCTAGTAATACCAAAACGAACCCGAAGGCACAAGTACATCTCATCACATTAAGAAATCGAACCGTGGGTCCCGAGGATGCTCCATTGCCGCCAAATGAAAGAAGCCATTCTAGCCAGCCTATAACTCCTCCTGCGCCAGAAAAGGCTTCTACACCAAATCAAGAGCCCACCAAGACTCCTCCAATTCCGTATCCCGGTAGGTTAAATCGTCAAAAGACCGATGAGCAATTCGCAAAGTTCGAAAGTTTACTAAAACAATTGCATGTTAATATTCCTTTTATTGAGGTCCTAACCCAAATGCCTAAATATGCAAAATTCATGAGGGATTTCCTCACTCACAAAAGGAAAATTGAATCATTGCAATTAGTTAACTTAGGCGAAGAATGTTCAGCTTTAGTACTCAACAAACTTCCACAAAAGAAAATCGACCTTGGGAGCTTCACAATCCCTTGTTCGATTGGGAAGTCCCCCGTCCGAAATGCTTTAGCCGATCTTGGGGCTAGCATCAACCTCATGCCCACATCAATGTTCAAGCGACTCGGCCTAGGAACAACAAGCCCTACAAAGATGAGCATACAACTCGCCGACAGGTCCGTCAAATTCCCACAAGGTGTCGCCGAAAATCTGCTAGTCAAGGTTGACAAATTCGTCTTTCCAACCGACTTCGTCATCCTAGACATGGAAGAAGACACCGATGTCCCTCTCATCCTCGGGAGGCCATTTCTAGCCACCGCCCAAGCATTGGTGGATATGAATGACGGAACTCTAACATTGAAGTTTGGGGATGAGGAAGTAAAATTTGAATGTGGAAAGTGAGTAGAAGAAGAAGATCCGGTCAACTACATGAAGGTCATAGACTCAAGCTTGGATGACGCTCTCCGACGGTGTAACATGGGATGCAACACATCCCAATTGGGTAACATATGACCAGGCTTTGGGTCTAGCCAAGGACCCTTATAAACGTGGCGCACCATGGAGGCATTCCACGGAACTATCCTTAGTTTAATTTAGGTTAATTTTTATGTTTTCTAGTTAGTTTTAATTTTCAGGAATAAAACACACTCATGGTGGTAAAGGATGAAAAGGGGAACGAGAAAAATGAACCCATGCACAAGAATAAAGCAACCCGACAATTCTCACCAGTTCAGAAGTTTCAACACGGGCCGTGCCCAACCAACACGGCCCCGTGCCGAACCACCTGCAGAAAAACGCCCAGTTCAGGTACCTGGACACGGGCCGTGTTCACCCAACACGCCCCCGTGTCCAGACTTCTGTTTCTCTTATTTTAATTTTGTTACTGGCACTTGAACACGGGGTCGTGCCCACTCAACACGGGGCCGTGTTCAGTGCCCAGTAACACAAATTTTTGCTTTTTAAACACTATTTTACACATCTAATCAACCTAAAAATTTATTTTTGGGACACATTGAGGACAATGTGTAATTTAAGTGTGGGGGGGATGCTAAAACCTTGAATTTTGCAAGTCCTAAATACAAGCCTTACACAAAACTCTATTGGAACCGCTAATCACCCCAAATTTTTTTCAAAAATTTCATTTTTTTACTTGTTTAGGTTTAACTCGGGAAATTCAAGTTCTCAAAAAGGTTATATTTTTACGAATTTACAACCGATAGCGTAGTGATAAAAAGAACCAACATAAGAAAATTATGAAAAGGCATAGCAAACTTATTTAAAATTTGATTATATATACTTGATCACATAAAAACCCATTCCCACAAAAGTGAGTTTTGAGCCTTTATTGAGCACACAATTACATATCATTTGACTAAATGCTCATTTTTCGTTTCTTGTGTGAATAGCCGCTTGGTTCTTACGACTCTAGAACTTGCCATGACAATACATTCCCGGTCCTTATCAACTTAAACCGAGTAAGTAAATGATGGAGGCATTAGGACTAACCCTTTTATTTCTACACCATTATTTTTCTTTTTCTTTTACCACCTACCCAAAAATCCCCCTAGTTAGCCCCGTTGAGCCTAAACCTTTTCGTTTCATCACCCAAACAAAAACCCTTTTACCCACCAAAACCTTTTTCATTTTTAACCCTTTATTTTAGTAACAAGTTCGGTTCTTTCGTATAAAAAAAAATGTGTGATAATGATGAAGCAAAAAGAAAATAAACAAACAAGTTAATCAAAAATAACTTAGTTTGAATAAAAGCTTCATCAAAATAAAAAGTTGCAAAAAATACGAAAACCGACACTTGTTACGCTTTTAGCCCTTTTTCTACTAACCACTAACCCAACCACCTACCTGTAACCCTAGCCTAACCCTTAACCCACAAAGTCCTCTTGATATCTACAAAGGTATAAAAGTTAAAAAGGAGGAGGATTGATTTCTTGGCAAGCCTATGGTAGGAATAAGTTCCATGCCGCTCTAGAGTGATTCACTAAAAATACACCTTCGGCCGAGTGTGAGTGATTTCCCCGCGAGGTATGTGAACTTATATATAAATAGAATTTTAAAAAGGCATGTTATGCCCAAATAAGTAATTTCTTTTATGAAAAGTTCTAAATAAATCATTACGAATAGGAGTGTAAATAAATAAAAATAAAACCCAAAAAGATCTTGGAAATCCCGACACTCTACGACAAGCCCAAAACCTTCTCTTCTACCTATTCCATTTGGGAGTGTAAGCCACATATTAAAGAGTTTTGCTTGAGGACAAGCAAAGGTTCAAGTGTGGGGGTATTTGATGTGTGTAAAATGCAACATATAAATTACATCAAATGAGGCATAAAACTAACCCTTTTTAAGTACTAATATTGGAAAAAGAGTGTTTTTGTCTTCCTTTTGTATTTTCAGGATTAAATGAGCTCAAAAACGCAAAAGAAGCAAAAAGACAGCTAAATCCAACATAAATACAAGAAAAGGAATATTAGTGGACTGCCCGAACCCTCAACGGCACCTTCCAAAGCAAAGTAGAGAAATCAGAAGACTGAACACGCCCCGTGCTCAGCCAGCACGGGGCCGTGCCCAAGAAGCAGCAGAAAAGACAAACCTATAGAAGCTTCTATTGCCCACCACGGGCCGTGCTCAGCGGACACGGGGGCGTGTCGAAAGTACAGCAGGCGCATTTATTGTAATTGCGAATTACAATTAATGAGGAGAGAGATTGTCAGACGGACACGGGGCCGTGCCCAGCGGACACGGGGCCGTGTCCAGCTCTCTGTTCATCCTATAAATAGGAGTGCTTGGATTCATTTCATCTCATCCCTTGGCACACCACCTCTCTCACACTTCATCCACCACCCACCACCATCACAACACCATCATCCACCACCATCATCCATTGTCCATCGTAGAGTGTGTGAGTCGTCTCGGGATCCAAGATTGATCGTAAGAGTTCTTGACAATCAAGGCCATGTTTGCCTAAGTCTTTTACATCACTTGGTGAAGACAAAGTGTCTAGTATAATACTTTTTATTTCTAATCTTTTGCACTTTTTATTTGGTTTTGTATTAATGACTTTAATAACTAGTTACTTATGTTGAAGGTGATCTTTCCTTATCGTTTGTCCGTGGTGTCTTGGCATTATTTTACTGTCTATATAAAATAAAGGATTTTCACCATTCATATCTCCACGGTCTATATGGAGATATGTTGGCTACCTGGTAGGGGGTTAAGGGAACGGTTTGGTAAAGGTCTTGCCATTGTTCAGCGTTTAGAGGTCCTGCAATGGACCTGGGTCAAATTTAGTAGGACCTCCTTCAATACTTCACGGTATTGGATGGCGGGGGTCCAAACTCTTTGATCCCCTCATAAGTTAACTACTATTAATACTATAACCCGGCTATTTAGGACTGTATCCCTGCTGACTCAGACTACTTAGCCGAGGGTAACGTCACCGCCAAAAGCGGGGCCTACCACAATACTGCATTAATAACTTAATTCATTATCTTCCAATAATCCACCCTTTTAGGATTGTATCCCTGCTGACTCAAACTACTGGGGTGAGGGTAACGTCGCCTTCAAAAGAGGGGCCTACTACAATAACTAAGATAATCTCTTAATTATGTGCAAAAGTGCGGAAATAATCAAAGGTCATACTAGATACGAGTCGGAACCAAGTGATTCATCTTGTCTATCTGTTTTTTCTTTTATTTTTATTTTCAGCATTTTAGTTAGTTTTATTTTTCTTAGTTTAAAACATTTTTCTAAACTTTTATTTTGGTTAGACGTTGAGGATAAACCGGTACTAAAAGCTCTTGTGTCCTTGGACGACCTCGGTATCTTACCAACGCTATACTACACTCAACGATGGGTGCACTTGCCCATATGTGTGTTTAGTGTTAGTGAAATATCGTGTTTTATAAATTTAAAACTTGGCTAAAATAAGTGTTAAAAAGGGCTTAAAATATACACCTAATATAAGTAACACTTCGCACGCATCAAGTTTTTGGCGCCGTTGCCGGGGACACAAGGATTTTAAGAAAGTTAGGAATCAACGGCCTAATCATCTTTTATTTTTCTTTTTATTTTTTTTTAGGATTTTCTTAGTTTTTCAGCTTCTGCAGAGCTCAGCACGGGCCGTGCTCGGTCAGACACGGGCCGTGCTCGGTCAGACACGGGCCGTGCCCAGCTTCATCACTGGCAGTTTTTATTTTCTGAGTTACAGAGAGCTGAACACGGGGCCGTGTCGGTGCAACACGGGGTCGTGTCCAACTCCCAGTAACTAGGATACATAAAACGATTACTGTACTTCTGACCACGGGCCGTGTTCACTGAGCACGGGGCCGTGGTGAACATTCTGACCAACGTTCTTTTTTGTTTTTATTGCAGGATTTGGAACCCAGGCGCCTCATTTGAACCTCCTACGTAGTGCATGAGCTCCAGTTCTAGTAGAGACATAAAAGAACCCCTAGAAGAACCCGAGCGCTTTCTCAGAAAAAGACTTAAAGCTAAAAATCAAGAGAAAGCTTCGGGGGACCCACTTCCAATGGCGGACCAACGTACCCTCATGGATTACCTACGGCCTACCGTAGGCAATCTTGGCGCCGCTATCAATGCACCGAATGTCGAGGCCAACAACTTCGAACTTCGGCCGCATTTGATACAAATGCTCCAAAACTCCGCAACCTTCCACGGGCTTGCGGACGAGGATCCCCATCTACATATTACTAACTTCTTAGAAATATGTGATACCTTTCGGATCAATGGAGCATCAAATGACGCCATCCGCCTTCGAATGTTTCCTTTTTCACTAAAAGACCGAGCTAAGGCTTGGCTTAACACCCTCCCAGTTGGATCGGTAAACACCTGGGATGAACTCGCCCAAAAGTTTTTGTATAAGTATTTCCCTCCTGCTAAAACGGCTAAATTAATGACTGAAATTAATACATACTCACAAGAGGATGGGGAATCCTTATATGAAACTTGGGAAAGGTTCAAGGAGCTTCTAAGAAAGTGTCCTCACCATGGTCTAGCGGTATGGCAACAAGTATCCACTTTCTACAATGGATTGTTGCCACACACAAGACAAACACTTGATTCAAGCTCCGGGGGACTCTTAGGTAATCGTCGCCCAAATGAAATATATAACCAAATTGAGGAAATTGCTCAAACCAATTTTCAATGGCACACTCCTCGAGGTATTAAATCTATTGCCCCGGGCGCCCATAAGGTTGATGAAAGCACCTCTTTACAAGCCCAAATCGAGGCCCTCTCTTCAAAAATCAAAAGGCTAGAAATGACAAAAACGGCCTCGGTTATGGCTTGTGAAGGGTGTGGTGGGTCACATGAAAATTGGAGTTGTATGAAAGAATTAGATGAACAAACTGAAACGGTAAACTACATGGATAATAGACCTAGGCCGTCGGGTCCTCCAACGGGTACCTACAACCAAGGATGGCGTAACCACCCAAATCTTGGTTGGAGAGATCCCGGCAATAGTAGTAACCAACAAAACCAACGAACTAATTTTCAACAACCGCAAAATTTTTCTCAACAACAAGGTGGAAGAGAAAGGCTTGAAGATACTGTATCTCGCCTCATCTCGCCTCATCTCTGACACTGAAAAGAAAAACTCGGATCGATTTCAACAATTGGAATCGAATTTCAGAAATCAACAAGCTAGCATTCAGAACGTTGAAAAACAATTAAATCAACTAGCTCAAAATTTCTCCGAGAGACCACAAGGCGCGTTACCTAGTAATACCAAAACGAACCCGAAGGCACAAGTACATCTCATCACATTAAGAAATCGAACCGTGGGTCCCGAGGATGCTCCATTGCCGCCAAATGAAAGAAGCCATTCTAGCCAGCTTATAACTCCTCCTGCGCCAGAAAAGGCTTCTACACCAAATCAAGAGCCCACCAAGACTCCTCCAATTCCGTACCCCGGTAGGTTAAATCGTCAAAAGACCGATGAGCAATTCGCAAAGTTCGAAAGTTTACTAAAACAATTGCATGTTAATATTCCTTTTATTGAGGTCCTAACCCAAATGCCTAAATATGCAAAATTCATGAGGGATTTCCTCACTCACAAAAGGAAAATTGAATCATTGCAATTAGTTAACTTAGGCGAAGAATGTTCAGCTTTAGTACTCAACAAACTTCCACAAAAGAAAATCGACCCCGGGAGCTTCACAATCCCTTGTTCGATTGGGAAGTCCCCCGTCCGAAATGCTTTAGCCGATCTTGGGGCTAGCATCAACCTCATGCCCGGGACACGGTCATTAACCCCCCAAAGGCTTTAAGTAACAAGACTATTTAAACGAGCCGATCAAATTTATTCAATTACCCATTCAATGGTGGAGGATTTGATGCCCGATCAAGCGGTATGCTATATACCGTAACCCAAGCCCGTATAGGGAAAATGAGTTAAAAGTATTTACCTGAGCAAAGTATATATCACAATAAGCAAATTACCAGTAGCTTTTACTGGTCCTCCTAATCTGGAACGAAGGTTTATAATAACCTATTAGAATCCTAACGGGTCTTAATTAAGCTTAAGCTTAGACCGGCAAGTTTCAAAGTTACGGTTCGTACGCACGATTAAGCGAAGACCGGATAGAATGTGATTTAGACCCGACAAGTTCAGAGACTTGTTTAATATGGGAATTTCATACACATTCTGGATTTTGAGATAAAACCGATATGGGTTGACCCGTTTAGGCTAATTTATGTAAACTAGTTACATAAACCGAACCGAACACGTAATAAGCATAACGAGTATTCATGAGAGCTATTTACAGGTTTCCTAAGTTAATATGCTTTATATATGTTGTGACATCAGTAAGATATCATTTATTATGCCCGAAACGAGTTTAAACACAAACTATGCCCCGTAGGGGTAGTTTGGTCATTTACAAGGTTATAAAAGAGTTTAAGTGTTTAACTGAGTTACAGGTCTGATGTAATCAGCAAACATACTCAAATTAATGAGTTATAACAGTAGGAATAAGCATATATGTGAAATTTAGTAATTATAACCAAACTATGCCCCGTAGGGGTATTTGGTAATTTCACATAAGCCGAAAAGCTCAAAACTGAAGTCTGAGTTTATCAACCTTTGGTTACTGTTAAAACATTATAATTTGCCTCAAATATAAGTAGGTATCGACCCTTGTATGTTTAAAATACTTCTAGTACATACTATGCGTTAAAAACGCTTAAAAAGGCGATTAGAGGCCATTTCCGGGTTTGATACACAAATCTGATATTTTTATATTTCCAGAAGGCTTAAAATAATTTATTTACCATATGTGATCAGTATCAAAAGGTTTGGATTCGTTTAGATACGTAAAACTCATTTTATAGCCCGTAAGGGCAAAACCGACAATTTACCGGATTAGCCTACGACTATAAGTTATGCTCAGCCTAAAATTTATTAAAAATCTTTAAAAATCCCAAAATAATATATTACATCAGTGGGTAAAGAGTTTGATATCAAAAAGTAGGCTTAACTAGTCTATACGCTAATTACGCCGTTTATTTAACATAAAGCTTTAATATTACGCTAACGAGCATAACTCTTAATCTACACCTCAAACTGATGTCAAATTTTGTATGCAAGTTTAAATATCAGTAACTAAGGTTTCTACTCTTTTACATTTTCAAAAATCACATTTTAAGGTGAAAAGGGCATAATGGTCAACATATGAGAAATTAACGGGATCATGCATATTAATTGGATAACTAATGATCCGAGGTGTATAATCACAGAGGGTTATACTAGCATGCAACCTGGTCCAAATAAAGCTCTTAGGTATTTCTAAAACATACCATAACGGGTCAGAACTGAAAGTCAAGGTATAAGTCAAACTATGCGACTTTCGGTTCCGAACCGGGTCTAAACAGGAAGTTGTCGGGTTGAACATGTTTAGACATGTTCTTACATTCATTACCAAGTTATAATAATGATCAAACAGGTTATAAGTGTTCTACATTGCTAATCATGCATAAATCGCATTTTAAACATTCTGTTGACTTTTTATTAGTAAGTTTGACCCGACATTTGACCTAGTTAGAGTGGGAATCAGGGGAAACCCTTTTAAGGTTTTATTACCCACATAATTACCTACTTAAAGGTACTTTTGATTCGACTAATCACTGGACCATTAGTGATTAATCTTAAAGTCAACCGTTAATTACGACGGTTTGACTTTTAAGCTAAAACTTAATTAAGAAAGGTTAAGCCAACTTACAAGAGTCCTATGAACGACCAGGGATCACTTGGGAGAGGTCTTGTGCTCCAGAGATGCTCCAAATTACAGATGAAGGTGTGAGGAAAACTTGTTGCAACTAATGGCCTTATATAGTGGTTTAATCACCACAAGAAGTTGACAACTCAAACTACAACTGCCCACAACTCATCAACACATGTCCCTAAGTGTTTAGGGGGTGCCTAGGGGTCGCACAAGATGTGAAAAATCGGTTAAAGTCGCGCATAAAGGCAATGGCAAACAACAGCCAACAATTTACGGAACTGGGAGTCCCTCGCGTGGCGCGAGGGCCCCCTCGCGTGGCGCGACGGTCACCTGCAGCAAATCTTAACTTTTGATCTTTTGCTATTTAATCCTTGGCTCTTCAAACTCCGATTAGGCACTTGTTTCTTGCATTATGAACCCTCACCATTGATCTATAAGGGCTTTAAAACATATACCCACTTTGTTAAGTCCCCGGTTAACTCTATTGTTACCCGAAAAGTCCTAACTTTCAACGTTTACGCTTTAACCCTTCGCACACGAATTTGATCATAACTTTCTCATACGATAACGAAACTTTACGAAATTTAAATCGTGCATTCTAGTGAGCATAATTAACCGTTACAAAGCTTCGAGTTTGTCAAAAGGTCACTCAGAGGTATAACTTAAACATGTTGACACATTTAGTCCCTGTAGTTTGTAATCTCTCACTTTTAGCTCCGTATGATCCATGATTTATTCGTTTGAAGGTATGAGCATCTTGTAGGGTTAATATACAATATATTTATTCACTTGTTGACATTTAGAATACGTATATCCACATACTTTCCATGATTGTCAACTTTAGTCCTTCTATAATATTCTTTCACACGTTTAAACATTTGACACGTGTCTACACATTATAGGACGTGAATTTTCGAGGTGTTACATCCTCACCCCCTTAAAATAAATCTCAACCCGAGATTTACTGAAATAAATAAGGGTACTTTTCTTTCATCGTGGATTCAACCTCCCACGTGTATTCGGGACCTCTACGGGCATCCCATTTGACCTTTACAATAGGTACATGCTTCCTTCGAAGCTTCTTTACCTGTCGATATTCAATCGACAAAGGTTTTTCCACAAATTTTAAGCTCTCGTCTATGTGCACATCTGTATGTGGTATTACCAGTGATTCGTCAGCGAAACACTTTTTCAGATTGCAGATGTGGAACACGTTGTGAATTCCACTGAGCTCTTCCGGTAAGTTTAACTTATAGGCAACTGACCCGACACGTTCGATAACCTCGAAAGGTCCTATGTATCTCGGGCTTAGCTTGCCTTTCTTACCAAATCGCATCACCCCCTTCCAGGGCGATACTTTAAGTAACACCTTATCACCTACTTCGAAGTGAAATGCTTTACACTTTGGGTCTGCGTAGCTCTTCTGCCTATCTCGGGCAGCTTTGAGACGGTCACGAATCTGGACAATCTTGTCCGTCGTTTCAAAGACTATCTCTGGTCCTGATAATTGGACATCTCCAACTTCCGCCCAACAAACGGGCGATCTACACTTTCTACCGTATAATGCCTCGAAAGGCGCAACCTTAATGCTGGTGTGGTAGCTATTGTTGTAGGAGAATTCGACTAAGGGTAGGTGCTTATCCCAACTACCACCCAAGTCAATCGCACATGCACGTAGCATGTCTTCCAATGTTTGAATAGTACGCTCACTCTGACCGTCTGTCTGAGGATGGTAAGCCGTACTAAAATTCAAACGTGTGCCCAAAGATTGTTGGAAGCTTTTCCAAAAATGGGACGTGTATCTAGTATCTCTGTCAGAGATAATAGACACAGGTATGCCATGTAAAGCTACAATCTTATCCACGTATAACTGGGCTAACATATCGGAGCTATAAGTCTCCTTGATGGGTAAGAAATGTGCTGACTTAGTCAGTCTATCAACTATGACCCATATTGTATCATTTCCTTTCCTTGTCTTAGGTAACTTGGTGATAAAATCCATGGTTACCATTTCCCACTTCCACGTAGGAAGTTCAGGTTGTTGTAGCAAACCTGACGGTTTCTGATGCTCGGCTTTGACTTGCGCACATGTCAAGCATTTTGCTACATGGGCGGCTACAGACTTTTTCAAGCCTATCCACCAATAATTTGCCTTTAGATCCTGGTACATTTTATCAGCTCCAGGATGAACGGAGTATTTGGAACTATGAGCTTCCTGGAGGATGACATCTCGAAGTCCTCCATAAATTGGAACCCATATTCGTCCATTCAATCTTAGTATTCCGTCCTTGCTAAGAGTTAACTGCTCCTCAGTTACTCCTAACTTTTCATTAGGATAGTTAGCTTCCAACACAGCTTCCTTCGGTGCAGCTAACAACCTTTCAATCAAATTGTTCTTTATCTCCATGCGCTTAGCACTGATCCGGATGGGTTTTACCCTTTCCTTTCTGCTCAAGGCGTCAGCGACTACATTCGCTTTGCCGGGATGATACTTGATTTCACAATCATAATCATTCAAGGTCTCCATCCAACGGCGTTGCCTCATGTTTAATTCCTTCTGATTAAACAGATGCTGGAGGCTCTTGTGATCGGAATAGATCACACACTTGATTCCATATAGGTAATGCCTCCACAGTTTTAGTGCGAATACAACGGCACCCAATTCCAAGTCGTGGGTGGTGTAATTCTTTTCATGCACCTTTAACTGTCGTGATGCATAGGCAATAACCTTGCCTTTCTGCATAAGCACACACCCCATGCCGGTGTGTGAAGCATCGCAGTAAACTACGAATTCTTCAGTGCCTTCAGGTAATGTCAGCACAGGAGCATTGCTCAACTTCTGTTTCAAAATATCAAAGGACTCTTGCTGCTTAGGGCCCCAAACGAATTTTACTTTCTTCTTAGTCAATGAAGTTAGGGGTGCAGCAATCCTTGAAAAATTTTCAATGAAACGCCTGTAATATCCTGCCAATCCCAGGAAGCTACGAATCTCCGTAGGCGTCTTTGGCTCTTGCCAATTCATAACAGCTTCAACTTTAGCGGAATCCACTTGGATACCACGCTCACTGACCACATGTCCAAGAAATTGGACTTCTCGAAGCCAGAACTCGCACTTTGAGAATTTGGCATAGAGTTTCTCATAATGCAGGAGTTTGAGAATACAGCGTAGGTGTTTCTCATGGTCAGCTTGGTTCTTCGAATAGATAAGGATGTCATCGATGAAGACGATGACGAATTTATCTAAGTGCGGCTTGCAAACGCGATTCATGAGATCCATGAACGCGGCCGGTGCATTAGTGAGCCCAAAAGGCATCACTAGGAACTCGTAATGACCATAACGAGTCCTAAATGCAGTTTTATGCACGTCTTCATCTCTAACCTTCAGTTGATGGTAGCCTGACCTCAAATCAATCTTCGAGAAATAACTGGCCCCGTGCAACTGATCGAACAAATCGTCGATCCTAGGCAAAGGATATCTATTCTTTATTTTGACCTTGTTAAGCTCGAGATAGTCGATGCACAGACGCATCGATCCATCATTCTTCTTGACAAACAGGACTGGCGCTCCCCAAGGAGACGAACTAGGCTTAATGAAACCCTTGGCTAGTAATTCGTCTAGCTGTGTCCTCAATTCTTTCTTCTCTGTGGGCGCCAACCTATAAGGTGCTCTAGCAACTGGTGCTGCTCCGGGGATGATATCAATCCTGAATTCCACTTGCCTATCTGGTGGCAAACCAGGTAGTTCTTCCGGAAAAACTTCTGGGAATTCAGAGATGACAGGGATGTCTTCTATCTTCGATTTGGGCTCATCAATAATCACTTGTGCCATGTAGATGACACAACCCCTCTTTAAACATTTTGAAGCCTTGAGCATAGTCACTTGCTCAGGCAGCCCATACTGGGTATCTCCCCGAATGGTAAGTGGTTCACCAGACAGAGTCTTTATTACCACTTGCTTCATGTTACAGACAATTTGGGCCTGGTTATGAGATAACCAGTCCATACCCAGAACTATGTCAAAACCGGCCAACTTAAATAGAAGTAGAGACAGAGGAAAAGAATGGTTCTTAATGGATATAACACATCCATCTAACACAGTTGAGACGGTTTCTATGGTACCATCTGCTAACTCTACCTCATAGTTTACGCTTAAGGTTTTGACAGGTAAATTCAATAATTTACAAAACTTGTTATCTACGAAAGACTTATCTGCGCCTGAATCAAAAAGTACTCTTGCAAAGACATTATTTACAAGGAAAGTACCTGTTATGACATTATCGTCTTGCACAGCCTCTTTCGCATCCATTCTGAAGACTCTCGCATTGGTCTTCTTGGTCTCTTCGGGCTTCTTGTTGTATTTAGGGCAGTTGGTCTTAATGTGCCCCTTTTCATTGCAACGGTAGCACGTTGCGTCTTTCATCTTCTTGCAATCCAAGGTTTTGTGATCCGTGGACTTGCATATACCACAAGCATAGGTTTTTGACTGAGTCTGCGAGTTAGACTCAAGTCTGCACTTTCCATAGTGCTGTTTCTTGCAAATTTTGCATTTGGGCTTCTCCCCAGACTGATGCCCATCTTTCCTCGACTCAGATCCTTTCTTGTTGTCACCGCTCCCACGGTGCTTCTTGTTCGACCTTCGTGAACCATCATCTTCACGCTTTCTCTTCTCAGCCTCCTTATTCCTCAGCGATCTCTGCCTGACCGCATCCAGAGTGAGGGATAAGGAAATGTCAGCTACTGATCTAAAAGTAGCTGGCCGAGAAGCTTTTACGCTTGCCTTGATCTCGGGGGCTAAACCACCGATAAAACGAGCTATTCGTTTTGGTTCCGGGGTTACCAGATATGGAACCAACCGGGACATAGTGTTGAAGCTCGTTAGGTAAGCTTGACAGTCGAGGTTTGTCATCACCAAGGATAGAAAATCAGACTCTATCTTCTCCACCTCATGTTGAGGGCAGTAATTTTCCCTGATAAGGGCAACAAATTGATCCCACGACATATTGTACAATGGGATTTTCCCGGTGGCTTGAATCAAAGATCTCCACCATGCTAAAGCTTCACCCTTAAAAGACTGCGACACAAACTTGACCACGTCTTTCTCAGCGCATCCGCTGATGTCCACAACCGTATCCATCTCATCCAGCCAGGTCATACAGTCAATGGCCCCCTTCTCCCCAGTGAAATCCCGGGGTTTGCAAGATACAAAATACTTATAGGAGCAACCCTTATTATGGGTTTGTTTCGGCACGACTATCAGAGAGGGTACACTGTGGTGGTTTGTGGACTGACGATCGTCATCCACTTTCTTGGGTTCCTCCTTCTTGGAGGGAGGCTTGCTGTGAGCTTCTGATTGAGCTTTAGGCTTTGAGCGCGGTATAGATAGGGTCCTACTCCGAGTCCCACTATACTCTTCGTACTGTCGCTCCAAGGCCTGTGTGACAGCGCCGTCTACTATAGCTTTTAATTCTGCACCCGTTAAAGTAATCTGGGCGTTATCATTTTGCTCCACTGGATGGCTATTTATTTCATCTGAGTCAGCCATTTGAATTGAACTGTTGCAGAAAACAAGGACAATATTTTATTTGGGAGTTTATTATGGAATTACCCCTTAGGGTAACTCATTAACCATGGTAAACAGAGACCATATTTGGTTAATTTATTAATCGTATTCAATTAGGATTTCAATTAAAATTTTATCCTAATTATAAACAATAACAATATATATTAGCACATAAGGCTTAGTCACATGGACAATTTAAATTATAAGCTATGATTTCAGAGAATCGAGGCTTTTAAGGTTTGAATCTAGTTCATTACCTTTATCAGACAGGGAGTCATAGCTACCACTGTCTTTTGGCTCATATGGAAACGAGCAGGGCCCGTAGGCACGTATTACCACTTATGGTAAAAATATGATCATCTTAATCGATGATTTAACCCATGATTCAGAGATCATTAAGTTGGGTTTGGAATCTTTAGAAAGATCCTTACATAATAATAATGCGTGTGATTTTAAATGAATCACATCTGCCAGGAGTGTTAACATGTTTTCAGCTGTTAACAGGGATTTGAATCTTTTGAACAGGTCTTACCATCTTGGCCCGGTCTTATAATGACCCAAAGGCTAGGTTTCACTCTTTAAGATCCTTATTAAAAATTTACATAGGCAGATATTTCAAAAGGAATGATTTTAATTTATTTATTTCATATATAAATTATTTATGCACATAAGGCAAACTTGAAATTTATAAAACCAACATTCCATTAATTATACATAGGTTACACACTGCCCTAAACGGGTCTTTTCAACAAACATTTACCCACGCAGGGGTCAAGCAACAAACATAATAGTCCACGCAGGGACTTACACATACAACATAATAGTCCACGCAAGGACTTTAAACAATAACATACCCACGTAGGGGTTTATAAAAAGATAGGCCCGCGCAGGGGCTCAAAACAAACAAACATACATACATACCCACGTAGGGGCTTAACAACAAAATATGCCCACGCAGGGGCTATACACCAAGACTGGCCCACGCAGGGCTCAACAACAATTGGAAGGATTCAATGATCCTTCTTGTTCTTCCCTTTGATCAAGCTTGCCAATCCTTGGAAGAAGCTCTGTCTCTCCCTACGGTCACGGTGGAAGCCTCGCTCTACTTCATCCAACCTTTGTAGGATTTCCTCCCTTTCTGGGGGAGAAAACCGTGGCGGTTGCGATTGCGTCCGCATAATAGGTCTAGGAGGTATCTGGTACCCCTGAGTCGGGTAACCTACTCCCCATGGAGCTCCGTATGGTCCCTCCGGGTGAAGAGCGTTGTAATTAGCCGCTACCATGTAAGGATTGGCCTCCGCGTAACCATAGTTGTGGTGAGTCGGTGGTTCAAACGGGTTGTATGCCATGGAACCCGTGTATGCTGGAATTGGGTTGTCAAAACCCATCAGCGGCGGCTGTGGTACAGCTGGATTAGAGGGTCCACCCATTTGTGGGTCCTCTTGAAGTGGCGGGTAGTGGCTGCCACTTGATTGGCGTAGAGAGCTGAAATGAAAGTCTCCCACTCGTGAAGACATGCGCGCACCGGTTCTCCTTCGCCTCGGCGGTTGCGGAGGTGCCGGCTGTTCTGGCGGCGGTGGAGGCGGTGGCGTGACTGCCACGAATCTTGAATCCACAGAGGGATCCTGTTGCTGTTGCGGCTGCTGCTGCTGGTGAGGCGATGAATGGTGGGAAGGTGTATAGTACCACTCGTGCTGATTAAACATGGCTTGGAAACTGTCTGAACTCCGCCACTTTGGCAAAGAGCTGGTGGATGCAGGAAATAGGATCAGGGAAGTAGGAGAACAGATCTCTTGGAAATACGATGACAGGGAACGTCGTTACTGAAGTACCAACTGACGAGGGATAGTGGGGTTGTGAAACTGTGGTTGTATAATAAATAGAAAAATATAATCTTATAAAATAACCTAAAATAAAACTTTGTAAGATAATGGTGTGTATAGATGCATATTATAAATATATAAAAATGGGAATCGAGAAATCGATAATTTTGGCTATATGTGTGCTGTGAAATTTGTATGATTATTTTATGTATAATTGTTATTTACTCTATACTAATAAATTATATATATTAATTATCAGATGGAAAACGCTAATAATGAACCAGTTAACGAGGTTAACCAATCTGAGCAACACCCGGAGGATCAATTTATGACTAGGCAAGATATAGAAAATATCGTTGCTCAAGGAATAGCCAATGCTATTCCAGCAATACTTGCTGCTGCCCAGAAACCTGTTGAACCTCAACAAATCATTCCTAGCAAACGTATTTCTGAAGATGACTTCAGTAATAGCGTAAACGGAGGCGGTAATCATACTAATCACGATAATAATTCACGCAGGCTCCGCTCCCTAAGAAAATGAAAGCTGCAACGCCTGGTTGCACTTACAAAGAATTTCTTGCTTGTAAACCCGCTGAATTTGCAGGCAATGAAGGGGTGACTGCGGCACTGCGTTGGTTAGAGAAAACCGAGGCAGTAATTACAATAAGTAAACGTGCCAAGGACGACAAGGTCATGTACGCGTCAAATCTTTTCAAAGAAGGGGCGCTAGAATGGTGAAATACAGTACTTCAAGCCAAAGGAAGAAATGTGGCCTATGCCATGAATTGGGAAGAATTTAAAAATCTGATAGAAAGAAAATTCTGTCCTGAATATGAAAAGGAACAAATGGCAAATAAATTCCTAAATCATCGAATGTCACACCCCGATTTTTCCACGTGTCACCGGTGGGCCCGGTGGGGGAGTATCGTGACGTGGTTGGCAACATAATAGTCAAACAACACAATATTTAATATGCACAGCGGAAGCAATTTAAAAGATATAATACGACCGAATTTAATATTGTAATATCAATGTCACAATATTCGGCAGTTTATCCACAGATGGATCGAAAATAAAATATGAGACAATAGTTCAACAGACTTCAGGCATCTTAAGCTTGCGAGACTTCTAATGATGCTAAGGAGAAATCCCAGCCAATTACGCTTAGTACCTGCATTTAATCTTTTTGGGAAAATACGTCAGTTTACACTGGTAAATACAATCAACTGACTCATTTTGGAAAATGATTGAAAATTGGTTTGGATGCACGTGGCATAAACATTTTTATTTAACTTGGGAGAATTATTTAATATTATAATCTTGTGAATGAATTACATATTCCTTGTGCGTTCAGTAGCCCGGATCTTGTCCGGGTTAAAGATCAATAGACACACCACAATATTCTTTTGTGCACTGACGGGTGTACGCCTACACCCCGCGCTTAAGTCGTGGCCATTTCGTAAAATGATGCCAAGGATATCCGGGACATGGTCATTAACCCCCCAAAGGCTTTAAGTAACAAGACTATTTAAACGAGCCGATCAAATTTATTCAATTACCCATTCAACGGTGGAGGATTTGATGCCCGATCAAGCGGTATGCTATATACCGTAACCCAAGCCCGTATAGGGAAAATGAGTTAAAAGTATTTACCTGAGCAAAGTATATATCACAATAAGCAAATTGCAAGTAGCTTTTACTGGTCCTCCTAATCTGGAACGAAGGTTTATAAAAACCTATTAGAATCCTAACGGGTCTTAATTAAGCTTAAGCTTAGACCGGCAAGTTTCAAAGATACGGTTCGTACGCACGATTAAGCGAAGACCGGATAGAATGTGATTTAGACCCGACAAGTTCAGAGACTTGTTTAATATGGGAATTTCATACACATTCTGGATTTTGAGATAAAACCGATATGGGTTGACCCGTTTAGGCTAATTTATGTAAACTAGTTACATAAACCGAACCGAACACGTAATAAGCATAACGAGTATTCATGAGAGCTATTTACAGGTTTCCTAAGTTAATATGCTTTATATATGTTGTGACATCAGTAAGATATCATTTATTATGCCCGAAACGAGTTTAAACACAAACTATGCCCCGTAGGGGTAGTTTGGTCATTTACAAGGTTATAAAAGAGTTTAAGTGTTTAACTGAGTTACAGGTCTGATGTAATCAGCAAACATACTCAAATTAATGAGTTATAACAATAGGAATAAGCATATATGTGAAATTTAGTAATTATAACCAAATTATGCCCCGTAGGGGTATTTGGTAATTTCACATAAGCCGAAAAGCTCAAAACTGAAGTCTGAGTTTATCAACCTTTGGTTACTGTTAAAACATTATAATTTGCCTCAAATATCAGTAGGTATCGACCCTTGTATGTTTAAAATACTTCTAGTACATACTATCCGTTAAAAACGCTTAAAAAGGCGATTAGAGGCCATTTCCGGGTTTGATACACAAATCTGATATTTTTATATTTCCAGAAGGCTTAAAATAATTTATTTATCATATGTGATCAGTAGCAAAAGGTTTGGAGTCGTTTAGATACGTAAAACTCATTTTATAGCCCGTAAGGGCAAAACCGACAATTTACCGGATTAGCCTACGACTATAAGTTATGCTCAGCCTAAAATTTATTAAAAATCTTTAAAAATCCCAAAATAATATATTACATCAGTGGGTAAAGAGTTTGATATCAAAAAGTAGGCTTAACTAGTCTATACGCTAATTACGCCGTTTATTTAACATAAAGCTTTAATTTTACGCTAACGAGCATAACTCTTAATCTACACCTCAAACTGATGTCAAATTTTGTATGCAAGTTTAAATATCAGTAACTAAGGTTTCTACTCTTTTACATTTTCAAAAATCACATTTTAAGGTGAAAAGGGCATAATGGTCAACATATGAGCAATTAACGGGATCATGCATATTAATTGGATAACTAATGATCCGAGGTGTATAATCACAGAGGGTTATACTAGCATGCAACCTGGTCCAAATAAAGCTCTTAGGTATTTCTAAAACATACCATAACGGGTCAGAACTGAAAGTCAAGGTATAAGTCAAACTATGCGACTTTCGGTTCCGAACCGGGTCTAAACAGGAAGTTGTCGGGTTGAACATGTTTAGACATGTTCTTACATTCATTACCAAGTTATAATAATGATCAAACAGGTTATAAGTGTTCTACATTGCTAATCATGCATAAATCGCATTTTAAACATTCTGTTGACTTTTTATTAGTAAGTTTGACCCGACATTTGACCTAGTTAGAGTGGGAATCAGGGGAAACCCTTTTAAGGTTTTATTACCCACATAATTACCTACTTAAAGGTACTTTTGATTCGACTAATCACTGGACCATTAGTGATTAATCTTAAAGTCAACCGTTAATTACGACGGTTTGACTTTTAAGCTAAAACTAAGCTAAAACTTAATTAAGAAAGGTTAAGCCAACTTACAAGAGTCCTATGAACGACCAGGGATCACTTGGGAGAGGTCTTGTGCTCCAGAGATGCTCCAAATTACAGATGAAAGTATGAGGAAAACTTGTTGCAACTAATGGCCTTATATAGTGGTTTAATCACCACAAGAAGTTGACAACTCAAGCTACAACTGCCCACAACTCATCAACACATGTCCCTAAGTGTTTAGGGGGTGCCTAGGGGTCGCACAAGATGTGAGAAATCGGTTAAAGTCGCGCATAAAGGCAATGGCAGACAACAGCCAACAATTTACAGAACTGGGAGTCCCTCGCGTGGCGCGAGGGCCCCCTCGCGTGGCGCGACGGTCACCTGCAGCAAATCTTAACTTTTGATCTTTTGCTATTTAATCCTTGGCTCTTCAAACTCCGATTAGGCACTTGTTTCTTGCATTATGAACCCTCACCATTGATCTATAAGGGCTTTAAAACATATACCCACTTTGTTAAGTCCCCGGTTAACTCTATTGTTACCCGAAAAGTCCTAACTTTCAACGTTTACGCTTTAACCCTTCGCACACGAATTTGATCATAACTTTCTCATACGATAACGAAACTTTACGAAATTTAAATCGTGCATTCTAGTGAGCATAATTAACCGTTACAAAGCTTCGGGTTTGTCAAAAGGTCACTCAGAGGTATAACTTAAACATGTTGACACATTTAGTCCCTGTAGTTTGTAATCTCTCACTTTTAGCTCCGTATGATCCATGATTTATTCGTTTGAAGGTATGAGCATCTTGTAGGGTTAATATACAATATATTTATTCACTTGTTGACATTTAGAATACGTATATCCACATACTTTCCATGATTGTCAACTTTAGTCCTTCTATAATATTCTTTCACACGTTTAAACATTTGACACGTGTCTACACATTATAGGACGTGAATTTTCGAGGTGTTACATCGAATGATGTGTGTAGATTGTCGAGGATATACTTCGACATTCTTTGAATATGCTAGAGTAGTACCAACACTGCCTTCGCCAGAACCGGTACTCATTTCTCGCTATATTTGGGGTTAATTGGCGAAATCCGTAATATCGCTAAAGTTGTGAGACCTCGTACTATTGACGATGCGGTGGAACTAGCTAACACCCTAACTGATGAACTGGTACGCACAAGAGATGAAAACAGGAAAAAGGAACTGGCTTAGAAAATTACCCAAGGATTTCGTACGGGTAATAATAGCAGCTTCAAGAGAAGAGGAACAGGGCAATCTTCAACTCCGCCATTCTGCAGGAATTGCAGAAAGAAACATTATGGAAGATGTAATGTAACCTGCAATTTTTGCAAAGTCGTAGGACATCGCGAAGAAGACTGCAGAAAGAAAACAAGAGTCTGCTATAACTGTGGAGAAACAAGACATTTTAAGCCAGAATGCCCTAAGTTGGTTAAACCAGCAGACAATAAAGCTAAACCAGCCGACAGAGCTACCAAGAAGAATGCTCGTGCATTCCAATTAACTACTCAGGAGGCAGAACTCATTCCAGATGTGATAGCTGGTACGTTCTTAGTTCACAACGTTTACGCAAAAGTATTATTTGACTCTGGTGCAAACCAAAGTTTTATAAATACTTCATTCTGTCAAGCTCTTAACTTACCCTTAACCAATCTTAGGCAGATTTTTACAGTCGAAACGGCAGAAGGAAATTCTATTAACATAGATAAGGTTTTGCAAAAAGAAAATATAGAACTTTCAGGTCATAAATTTCATGCAAACCTATTGCCAATGAATTTAACTGGATTCGATGTCGTATTAGGAATGGATTGGTTAGTAGCCAACCATGCTCGAATCCTTTGTGATAAAAATTCTATAGAAATTCAGGCACCTACTGGGGAAGTAATCATGATTACAGGAGATAAACCACGTAAACCCATGAAGTTCATATCAGTAATGAAAGTTGCTAGCTATGAACGAAAGCAAGGAATAGTATATATGATTTCAGTAATCATTAGTACTAAGGGTAAAGAACTTAAGGAGATTCCTGTAGTCTCAGAATACTCAGATGTATTCCCAGAAAAGTTACCAGGATTACCACCAGATAGGAAGGTAGAATTTAGAATTCATATAATTCCTGGAACTACACCGATAGCCAAAGCACCTTATCGGTTAGCACCCACAGAAATGTTAGAACTGAAAAAGCAATTAGATGAATTACTAAGTAAAGGTTTCATACAACCTAGTTCATCCCCTTGGGGAGCACCAGTGTTGTTTGTGAAAAAAAAGGATGGTTCGATGAGAATGTGTATTGGTTATAGAGAATTGAATAAGGTTACAATTAAGAATCGATACCCATTACCTAGCATTGATAATCTTTTCGATCAACTTCAAGGAGCTAGATACTTTTCTAAGATCGACTTACGCTCCGGATACCATCAATTGAAGGTACAAGAAGAAGACATACCTAAAACTGCTTTCAGAACTAGGTATGGTCATTACGAGTTTACAGTCATGCCCTTCGGATTAACGAATGCACCTGCCGCATTCATGGACATGATGAATAGAATCTGTAAACCGTACTTGGATAAATTTGTAATTGTTTTTATCGACGATATACTTATTTATTCCAAAAGTCAGAACGAGCATTGTCAGCACTTGCATGCACTCTTAACTTTGTTAAGAAAAGAAAAGTTTTATGCCAAATTCTCGAAATGTGAATTTTGGCTACAGGAAGTGCAATTTTTAGGTCACATGGTGAATCACGAAGGTATTCACGAAGATCCCTCTAAAATAGAGGCAATTACCAAATGGAAGGTTCCGCAATCCGCAATGGAAATTAGAAGTTTAATAGGTTTAGCCGGATACTATAGACGGTTTATTAAGGATTTTTCCAAGATAGCTGTACCATTAACTAAGCTAACCTGTAAAGCAGTTAAGTTTGAATGGGGACCTAAGCAAGAAGAAGCTTTTAGGATTCTAAAGCAAAAGTTAACAAATGCCCCAATCCTAGCTTTACCAGAAGGGACTGAAGATTTTGAAGTTTACTGTGATGCTTCAAAACTAGGATTAGGATGTGCGCTAATGCAACGCAAGAAGGTAATTGCGTATGCTTCAAGACAATTGAAAAAGCACGAGGAAAATGTGACAACCCTCACCAAACCAGGTATCCGTACGAACTAATTAATATTTAATTACTGCTTAATTACTGTGCTTGCTTGTAACTGTGATTAAACTGCTTACTGATTTCTGATACATACATACTCATGCATCACATTTTATACTGTCACTCTATTATTTACACACAAACCTTAGTGACAACCTTGATGCACAAAAGCACAGTGAGCACACTATACGGGATACCCAGTAAACATGCTGACATAGCCAGCATCAAACAGTTACTGTCTCTGAGGCCAGTATGAGCCGGGAATAGTTTACTACACTAGTAGGGAGTGTAGGGAGGTGAGGATTGTAGAACTGCGTCACTAGGTGATTGTTATAGTGACCGGATGTGCCTAAAGCGTATTTTGAATATAAAATTCTGCACTTTAACACAAAATTCAGCATTTATCTAAACTAGTAAAGTGCAAAAAGTTGGAAAAATATTACTAGACACTTTCCAAAGTGTCGGGAATTCTTTGTGTCACTAAAAATAATATTAACGACACTTTAAATACTTATTTAGCACTTTAACGGAGTAATATCCAACCGTATAACCGGACTTTACCCGGAAGCTAAAAATATTGACAATGACACTATTTTTTCTTTTTCTGAGCCAGTTAGGGTCCCCGAATACCCTAACACCCGTTATAACTTACAACACACATAACACACTAATTAGACTTCTAACTAAACTAAACTCTCACTAATCATCTAGTTGGAATCCCACCATAAATTTCCTTCCCCAACGAATTCGGTCCCATGAGGGGACAACCACTTACAAGTTTTGATTATAATAATCCTTCATACTTAAAATCTTGTAGGCACTTTATCCCTTGGTTAATCAAATTAAGAGGTCCATAAATAAGACCACAAGACCCTCATTCTACCAATTCACACTTCAAAAAAAAAAAAAAAATTGTTCTTTCCTTCCCTCTTTGTTGCTTACGGCCGAGAGCCAACCCACCCCCAACATCATATTTCAATTTTGATATTATAACTCCACTCACATACAAAGGTGCTACATATCATATAAGGAGGCTCGGTGCTTACGGATTGCCAAGGACCTCACCACAACGCTATTAACCACCCGTTTTTCGTCTAGTTTCTTCCCTAGCCACGAGCTAGTAGTAAGTGACTCTAAACACCCTATTGTTCATATCTAAAGTGGTTAATAAGAAATTTAACGGGTAAAAATCATGAACACTAGAGACCAAAACTAAAAGTCTACTAAAAATAATAAATATGGTGGTTAATGAATGAATATTAGTGTAAAACCTTTGAAACTAGTTTTGTTATGATTATTTATTGTTGTTAAATGCTAGTAGGGGAACGGATCGCCATCTAACCACGCTAGGTCATGTTCATGGAACATGAACTAGTGTATGTTTAAGTGTGAAAATAACTAGATGACGAACCCTTTCACTCACAAACATGAACCTGTGTAAAAACGATTTTTCTTATGAAATGGAATTCTAAACTAGTAGATCTAAAGATCTACAAGTGGTATTTTCGAAGAACCAAGTGTAAGATGAAACCATATTCTAAAGCCGGATCTTTCATAAACGAAAGGTGATTTTGTGAACACACAAGTGTGTAGACATTTGTGTAACAAAAGGTTTTAACAAAGAATTATTTTTGTAATAATTGACTAGAAGTTGTACAAACGCATCTTCTTTAAAAATAAGATTTTTCAGAAACCGATTTCATTTATAAAAATAGAAAGATCTATTAAAAATAATGGAAAGTTACTACACACTTTTACATAACCCACAAGTTCATGTGTTTGCGACTTACGTATAATTTTGACTAGTTTAGTGTTGAAATATTGTTTGTTGATGTTGAGAACATTGTCGATTGAATTTATAAAAGAAAATGATACGCTTGTAAGCGTGGCCACCTCCAGTTACAGAGGAAACTCTGGCGAAATTTTTACAGAAATATAAACACTTGGAAATGTTTTTGGTAACAAGTGTTATGAGTATATTTTTAACTTATTTTTCCAAACAAAGTTCGCCATGATTTTTATTACAAATTTACCAAGTGTCGGAGGTGGGATTTTCACAAAATAAAACTTGCTAAAATATATATTTAGAATATATATTTTCCATAATAGCACTTGTGTAATTTTTATGATTATTTTGTGAATTATACAAATATTATTTTTAGAGTAAAAATAATATTACTGGAATACACTGAATATTCACGGCTCCAAAATAATACAAATGCCTTCACAATAAATATTTAAGTTACACCGGTATTATTTATACCACCCGAACCTTACAACGTAACTTACGTATTTTCAGAAAATACTCATAAGTGTGTATTTTGACAAGGATATTATTTTGGAAAATTATATGGAATAAAATATAATATTTTTGGGAAAAATATTTATATTTTGGAAGTAAAGTATTTTGGACAAATGAAATAAAATACATTTTATTAAGTGAGACTTAATAATATATTCCGAAGTTATACGAACGCACATGTATTAAAACCCCCCATCCTTGGGAAGGAATATATTTACAAAATAATTACGAAGTGTAATTACGAAATAGTTGCCTAACTATTTCCCAAAAACGATAAACCTTAAGCCAAGGCACGGCCGCCCGTCTAATAGAAGTTAGTACGTGTAGGTCGTCACGCAGCAGGTTACTTTGGGACGGACTATTTCGAGACGCATTTCTGTGAGTTCATGTCCCCCTTTTCTCTTAACTGTTTTCAGTTTTTATACTGCGGGGGTGAAATACATGTTACTATGATTACGAATACTTTTTACATGGTATGGTTAGTTTAAGGAGGGTTAGGACGTACAGATCATGTGAGTGAGTAGGCGCAACTTGAGGCCATTAATCCTCATTGTAGGACCGAGGGTCAAAAGCGGTAGATCTATCTGGGTGTAGCGAGCCCAACCCCTGAGCCCGCTTAATGGACCAGGTGGTGACTTTGAGCCCGTCGCAAAATCCGCTAGGTTTGAGTCTTCCTACGGCACTTCACACATATCATTGGCTTTGCAACCCAATGGTGATCTCTTTTTCCTTAATTGCTACATACCAGGGACTTTTATACATACTTACAACATTTTCAAATGTTTGTACATACTCACTTACACATGAACTCGCTCAACTTTATGTTGATTTTTCAAACTACATGTATTTCAGGAAACTAACGGATCTGGCACGGTATGCACGTATTTTCAAGCTGCGTTTGAATAAAGAAGTCATCCAGGGTTTAGAAGGTGTAACCTCTTCCTGGACGAGTTACATATCTCTAAACCTAGTATTGTTTAAGGTCTTTATAAACTCAATTAAATCCAGTTAAGGTTTGTAACTTATTTTGTGATTGTTGAAAATGGGATTTTTCTAAACTTTATTAATGGATGAATATCTCATATTTTTATCATATAGCATTGTTATGATTGTTGCTATGGTATTAAGAAGTCACACCAATTAAACCCACGCTTCCGCAAAGCCATGGTGTGACAGCTTGGTATCAGAGCCTCGATCATAGCGAACTAGGATTCTTTCTCGAGTCTAGACTATGATCATCAGGGCTCTCACGAAAACGTTTTCAAACACTTTTACATTGCATACACTACACGTCCAGATCCAGGGAACAGACCTTTTTACAAACAAAAAGGCACAAATACACATTCCCAAATTTATAATTCAGTCTGAGAGGCTGGGAGATTAATCTAGTGGGACTAGGAGATTCAGTCTGAGAGGCTGGGAGATTAATCTAGTGGGACTAGGAGATTCAGTCTGAGAAGCTGGGAGATCAATCTAGTGGGACTAGGAGATTCAGTCTGAGAGGCTGGGAGGTTAATCTAGTGGGACTAAGAGAGTTCAGTCGGGGAGACTTAGAGAGTTTAGTCGGGGAGACTAAGAGAATTCAGTCGGGGAGACTGAGAGAGTTTAGTCGGGGAGACTAAGAGAATTCAGTCGGGGAGACTGAGGGAGTTTTAGTCGGGGAGACTGAGAGGATAGTCTAGGGAAGACTAGGATGATTACATGCTTGCACTGTTATTACTTACACGCTTAATTGCTGATTATTGATATACGTGCATCTGAGGGGAGTATTTGCATACACTAATTGTTAATAATTACTATGGCTATACATGTTACGCACCGCCACACATGCCACTTTAATTAGAAAGCGAGTTATCAAACATTGATAACCCTACGGCCACCGCCACGGATAAGGAGACTGCATCTGCGCCAAAGATATTTATGTCAGATACTGAGAGTGATCCTGATATGATGACTAAGGGCGAGGACGACTTCTAATAGTCCGTGCTACCAGATTGTGGTGATACTTCATCTTTGCTGATGGTTTCTCTGACAAGAATCTTTCTGTCACTCTTGTTTCGATCCATGACCACTTCATCACTGGTCATCCCGATGGTGAGCACGCTATGGATCCGATCCTAGACAATGCGCCTCTTGTGGACATCCCTTCCGAAGGATGGTTACTTGACGAGCAATTGATAACGATATTGACGCGATATTGATGATCCTTCCGATAACGCCCATAATGATGGAAAGTTAGACGAGAACGTTATTACCAATTTCACTTATTTGAGACCCCTGTTAACAAGCTATCCTCTGATTCTAGCATGCATTCAGACTCCTTTGAGTCTGTGACATCTGCAGCCCTACAAACAGCTGGATTACAACATTCTGCTACTGACACAAGATGACGATGACATGGCTGCTGCTCTATCACCTGCTCGAGGCATCACACCGTTACACGACCCAGGGCCTGCTGCTGAGCTAGCCTCTGCACCTTTTGAGTCAGTCAGATGTTGCAACTGCTGGTTCTACACCCTTGCTTGATTGTGACCCTGTTTCTTTTGGTCTACCAGACATTGCGCCCCTTATATTTACCTGCATCGGGCAATCTCCTCATTTGTTGAGATGTTTGTTTTTACACCCGCAACCGCTGACATTGCTCCTTTTCCCTATGAAGACCGACTTCCATTGCGACAAGGTGCCTATAGCTATCTTCCAGAATATAACCGCACCCTGGGAAGGTACTTCAGGTCAGCACTCGCATAAGGATTCATCTGCTACAACAGCATTTTTCCCAACTGCACAGGTCGCACCATTTACTACTTTCACCTCTACATCGCTGGTCGAGCCGATTTGATGGTTCCTTTAATACACTACGATAATTTTAGACCCTTACCATCCCTCACATTATGAAGGCCACGCGCAAGATGAGTTGCTCCTATAACGTCAACTACAGTTTGAGGATATGAGTCGCAGAACGTTGGAGCTTGAGCTGACACCACAATTGGCAAGTTCAAATGCAAAACATTACATAACCAAAAAACATGCTTTAAATGACTACATCACAAGACAGCATTTTGTCAGAAAAGTTTATGTAAGACACCACGTCCTCCACCCTGTCTTTTTCCAGCATACTTTGATCCGACACATACGTCAAGGTTCCTTTTACGCTCTCGACCGTTGCTACTGCACCGATTCCCAGGATTCTGATACTTATTTCTTTACTATCAGCGGCAGAACAGATAATTACTTCAACGTATATACAAGCTCGAGGAGGAGTTTACGCATGATTAGCAGTCACTTTTCTTTTCTCCTCCACCTCAGTCACCAGTATAGTTGGTTTCTGGATTATGTGGATTGCATTACACTTGGGTAAAGACACTAATGATAAGCCGGGATTGCGGAGATTTTTGAGGACCACTTCTGATTACGAAATTTTGATGCACTAATATACTTACTGGACAAGGGTAGGGTGACCCTGTGTCCCTTCCGATGTGATACATTTTGTTAGACACAGTGATTGTGGCCGAAGGATAATGAAATCCCAATCATCTTTAAACATGCGACAACACTTTGTGGCCAATAACCAATGAAAGCCCAGTCGCTAGGTCTTCGCTAAGCACGCCATTGATCAATGTGTGTGTGCTATAATTATAATACTACGTGCTTACTTGCTATGCTCTCATTAAACATAATTACCAAATTACTTGGTCATACTATGATTATACCATTATTTGATTGGTTGGTATGGTAACCTGTTATGTGTATGTACTTATGACCACTAAACAACCAAATGCACGCACGAAGCAAATTAGACCTGACCTAACCGACCTTCTTCTAGGAAGATGTCGACTCAAGGGAACACCGATATCAACAACCCTCTACCGACAACAGAGGCAGAGATGCAAGAGCGCCTCTTACAGGCCATCGCACGGTACGAGGCCCGTCGCTCCGAGTGCAGCGGAGGTACCTCAGGAAATAACCCCCCCCCCCAACGGTAATGTTTAGTCCTTTAAGGCACATTACAAAACGTTTGGACATTTCCACGAGTGCCTAGCTAAGGCCTTACGAGAATAATATTGCTTACCTCGCAGGCTGCACCTACAAGCAGTTCTTGGAGCACAAACCTCGAGAGTTCGACGGCACTGGGGGCGCCTTAGCCTTCATGCGCTGGGTTGAAAAGACAGATTCTGTTTTACGATTGAGCAAATGTGACCCCGAACATCAAGTCAAATATATAACTGGACTATTGGTGGATGAGGCTCTGTCATGGTGGAACCATCAAGTCCGGACAATGGGCGAGACCGCTGCGTATGCTATGACGTGGGACGAACTGAAAGATCTGATGCGTAAAAGATATTGCTCGAGGGCAGAAGTCCAAAAGTTGGAAACAGAACTGTGGAACCTGAAAATGGAAGGACCAAAGATAGCGGAGTATGTGCAGAGATTTAACGGATTATCACAAGTTGCCTTACTCCTGGGGGCACCAGAGTTTAAGAGAATTGAACAGTTCATAAGGGGATTGGCACCTCAGATTCTAAGCCTGGTAACAACATCAAAACCTTCAACGATCACCGAGGCTATCAACATAAGCATAGCACTCACGGAAGAAGCAGTTAGACGAGGCGAATTTTCCACTACGGAGGAGAAAAAGGAGACTGCTATAGAGGCATCTGGGGATAACAAGAGAAAGCTCGCAAATTTCAAGATGGTTACTCGGGTAAGTAACAAGAAAAAGGTCAGGGAGGGAAAAGATTACCAGGGTATCCTACCTAAGTGCGACAATTGTTTACATTATCATGTCAGGCGATGCAAATATGGAAATTGTGGTAACTGCGGCAAGGTGGGACATGTCAAGGAAACTTGTTGGCAAAATACTGAACATAGTAATGGGGGCCAAGACGGTAGTGAGAATCACGAAGGGGACAACGACAATGATAATTGTCGAGGCAGAATGAGTGATAAACAGAAACGTGCTCGAGGATGTTTAAACTGTGGAAGCAAAAAGCATTTCAGAAGATATTGCCCTAAAAACAATCAGGCGCAAGGATGAAAGCTCACCACCAGAGCTAGGGAGACACGCCAGGAATCCAAGCATGGATATCGGTACGTCCGAATTACTTAATGTTATGCATCTGTATTGCCAAATACTGTTGAAAATTTTACGGTTCGCACCTCTAGAGTTCGAGAGTATAATTGATTTAAGTAGCGAGTAAGTAGATATTCCAGTACCCATTAGAACTAGCTTAAGGGAAGCTAGTGGAAGCCAACACAGTAACTGGATTCGGCACGATAGAACCCGGAGAGCGTAAGTTTACGCTAGATCTATTGCCAGTTGAGTTGGGAAGCTTCAACGTGGTAATTGGAGTTATTAGTTGGCAAGCGTTCGAGCGGAGGTTGATATCCGCACCTCGATGACGAATGAAGGAACGATTTTGACTCATGAAGCAGGATACGCCACCACCGATCACGAATTGCTTAAGGCACGAAAGTTGTTGTGGGAAGGATGTGTTGTTTCCTGGCTCATGTCGGGGACAAGGGAGCCGAAGAACTAAAACTTAACGATACCCCAGTGATAGGAGAATACCCTAAAGTCTTCCTCGAAGGCTAGCCAGAATTACCTCCTCAACGACAAGTCGAATTTTTTCATCGATTTAATTCCAGGCACCGCACCTGTAGTCGATGCACCGTAGCGACTTACATTTTCGGATATGCAAGGATTGACAGTGTGGTTTCAGTAGTTGATAGAGAAGGAAGATAACAGACCAAAATTCCCTTTTGGGTAACCTCAGTTCCGCTCATCAAGAAAAAGGACAATGACCTTCAAATGATCGGAAGTCGGACAAGCTAGCCAACCAGGGTCGGTGGCTCTTGCTGAGGACTAACGAACTTCTTACATAACTGACTGTGAGGACCCAACTACTATTACACGACTGGTCGACAATCGAGCGTCGTTAGCAGTGAATTCAAGAAGAAAGCTTACCGGTGAAAATTGTGGGACAATGATTAGATCTTAGACGTACGCAAAAACGGTGCTTCCTACACAAGGTACAAATCGGATCCACACGGGACACGAAATCTGGAGGATTTAGAAAACATATATTTAGGACCTTGGGAGCCTAGGTCCATACTCATAAAGGTTTTTATTTAGGAACCATATCTGTCAACTCAATCAACCATCATTAACATGGCGCATATGCCAGTTCCGTTGACCCAAACAGAGAGTACTTGGATTTCTTTTACTTCTGGCGAGTAGATGTTTACATCTCTACTTCCCTTAATGGTAGTTGCATCACAATAATTTTCTCGCTGAGAGCGAACACACATTTGCTTCGATATCTGGTCATTTCTTCACTTTAGCAAATACTCGTTGTTCCTTTTCTTGGAAACTTACCTGACATACATGCATCATTTGCTACGCATGTGATTTCGTTTTGAACAAACACTTCATTGGAATTTACATATTATTTTGCTAAACCTAATTACTGATTCCTGATTCGAGTAACCTACATTATTGTTATTGTTGGCTCTTTTGTTACCAAGCCAACACACTTTCTTGAAACCGCTTTCTTTCAAGTTACATTCATAGTTTATTTTGCTACCATGCCGAGAATTCCTTGTTGATACATACATTGTCGGGTTACGTTGAAACCAAGTTCAATTGCTTGAACTTATCCAGTTCACAGGTTTAACTTGAAACGCTATATGATGTATTGGGAGCACCATATTCAACTATTTTTGTAGAGATTCTTTCATTTCGAGTCGTAGTAGATTTGGTTGGTCTACGACTCCACTAAAACGTTTGATTTGTTTCGATACCTTGCGGTGATATTTTCACAAAATTGAAGCTTGCGCTAATTTGGTTACTTACTTCGTACACGGATTCAATTCCCTATTTAGTTGTTAACAATCCATTTTGAAACTTTCGTGCGTTGTTACTACTCGATATACTCGTTACGCCTAGCACTGGAGATTCGGATCATAATGTAACTATATCGCATACATCGCTATTCGAAGGATAAATCGCATATTTTCGAAATACATTTATCGCTATATTATACCACATCACAAACACTAACACTCACGACGACATTGAGTGAGGACCTATTCTACCCTCCTCGGTGATCGTGATGTGTCAAAACGCAGACAACTAACGCTAACAAAGACTCTCGGGTGAGTGCTATAGCTCCAGTCGTCGTGACGATGATGACAATACGAGTGAGTGGTACCCCGTCAGTCTTTGTGGCACAACACGCAATAACATTCACGATGACATCAAGAAAGGACCTATACTACCCTCCTTGATAGCCGTGAAACGTCGCTAATAATCGCACACTCGAATCAAAAACCGATTGTTAATTATCGAAACTTTGAATTATGGATACGTAAATACGACCCCTAGTGATATATATGTATATATAATAATAATAATAATAATATAAAAAGCGCGTACTCGAAAAACTATCGAAACGATCGAAAACGGAGAAACTCACCGTGTCGGAGTGGCCATCCGGATGGACAGCCTCATCCGAACGGATGGGCCATCCGACCCAACACCTCCAATTCCCACTTTTTCCTATAAGTACCATGTCACATCACTTGAACAGTGATGTGACAGCTCCCACTCGACCAAGCACGCTCTAGGACCCTTTTCTCTCGATTTCTCGCGATTCCGGTATGATTTCAACCTAAAAACTTGTACTTCTATGATCTACACTCAATTTTACATCATTCTATCTTTCAAAACTCAATTTCTAACCGTGAAATCTACTGATTTGAGGTGTTTTAAGGTGATGTCACCAAGAGTTCATATGAACATCAAGTTGTGACCTCATCCCACCATAAACGACTCAGATCTGGGTGATTTCCACATGTTTTGATAACAAATCTCACCTAAATCTATGTATTTAACCAAGGAACGGTGCGATTTCTAGTTAAACATGAGAAACCGTCAAGAACGGCCAGATCTGATGGAACGGGGTGATTCCCGGCCGTTAGAGCGGGTCGGAACTGATGAAATTTCAATTGTTAATACGAAACTACACTGTCCCAGTGAAACCACACGTACTTCTTCCGAAAACACTCGAAAACCGTTAATCGGAACGCAAAAACAGACGTGTTATCCGACCAGGTAACATGTCATCCGAACGGACCACATGCCATCCGATCGGATAGCATGTCAATCCGATCGGATAGCATGTCAATCCGATCGGATAGCATGTCATCCGATCGGATAGCATGTCATCAGATCCGAAGTGCATGTCATCCGATCTGAAGTGCATGTCATCCGATCCGAAGTGCATATGTGCTAGGGCTCATACTCTCTTATTCGAAGCACTCTTGTTCGTCAACTCCCGGTCAAATCACTCGCTGTATCGCTACTCATACAAGATCAACTCTCAGAAGTCTACCTATTGGATTAATTTCGGGATGAAATTTCCTAAAGTAGGGGAGACTGTAACAACCCGCACTTTCGTGCGTTGTTACTACTCGATATACTCGTTACGCCTAGCACTGGAGATTCGGATCATAATGTAACTATATCGCATACATCGCTATTCGAAGGATAAATCGCATATTTTCGAAATACGTTTATCGCTATGTTATACCACATCACAAACACTAACACTCACGACGACATTGAGTGTGGACCTATTCTACCCTCCTCGGTGACCGTGATGTGTCGAAACGCAGACAACTAACGCTAACAAAGACTCTCGGGTGAGTGCTATAGCTCCAGTCGTCGTGACGATGATGACAATACGAGTGAGTGGTACCCCGTCAGTCTTTGTGGCACAACACGCAATAACGTTCACGATGACATCAAGAAAGGACCTATACTACCCTCCTTGATGGCCGTGAAATGTCGCTAATAATCGCACACTCGAATCAAAAACCGATTGTTAATTATCGAAACTTTGAATTATGGATACGTAAATACGACCCCTAGTGATATATATGTATATATAATAATAATATAAAAAGCGCGTACTCCAAAAACTATCGAAACGATCGAAAACGGAGAAACTCACCACATCGGAGTGGCCATCCGGATGGACAGCCTCATCCGAACGGATGGGCCATCCGACCCAACACCTCCAATTCCCACTTTTTCCTATAAATACCATGTCACATCACTTGAACAGTGATGTGACAGCTCCCACTCGACCAAGCACGCCCTAGGACCCTTTTCTCTCGATTCCTTGCGATTCCGGTATGATTTCAACCTAAAAACTTGTACTTCTATGATCTACACTCAATTTTACATCATTCTATCTTTCAAAACTCAATTTCTAACCGTGAAATCTACTGATTTGAGGTGTTTTAAGGTGATGTCACCATGAGTTCATATGAACATCAAGTTGTGACCTCATCCCACCATAAACGACTCAGATCCGGGTGATTTCCACATGTTTTGATAACAAATCTCACCTAAATCTATGTATTTAACCAAGGAACAGTGCGATTCGAGTTAAACATGAGAAACCGTCAAGAACGGCCAGATCTGATGGAACGGGGTGATTCCCGGCCGTTAGAGCGGGTCGGAACTGATGAAATTTCAATTGTTAATACGAAACTACACTGTCCCAGTGAAACCACACGTACTTCTTCCGAAAACACTCGAAAATCGTTAATCGGAACGCAAAAACAGACGTGTTATCCGACCATGTAACATGTCATCCGAACGGACCACATGCCATCCGATCGGATAGCATGTCAATCCGATCGGATAGCATGTCATCCGACCGGATAGCATGTCATCCGACCGGATGACTGTCATCCGACCGGATGACTGTCATCCGATCCGAAGTGCATGTCATCCGATCTGAAGTGCATGTCATCCGATCCAAGCACAGGTCATCCGATCGGATAGCCTGTCATCCGACCCAACCATGTCATCCGAACGGATGGGCCCATCCGAACGGATGGGCCCATCCGAACGGATGAGCATCATCCGACCAGATAACTGACTTTTCGATGCTATTCTCGCTTAACCGCACATCGTTTACAATACCGCTCAATGATTCAACGCGGACGCACTCGCAACCGATTCAATCAAGTTGTATTCTCGCTAAATACGCACTGTGAGTATACTTGAACCCTTTTTAATCGCACTTTGGGTGTAACATACGTTTATAACAAATCGAACTTATCAAACGAATTATTCAATCAATCGAATTATCACTTGCGAATAACTGTTATGCATAGATATACGTAATGCTCGTTGCATATGTGCTAGGGCTCATACTCGCGACGTCCCACCATGACTAGTATAGTACTATTGCGCCCGACGGGGTCTAGTTTGCCATCGCATATTCGAGCATCGAGGACTTAGTTGGTAGTATCAGCTTTGTGAGTATATATGTCGTGTGTTACGTTTGTGCATGTGGAAATTCGCTACACGTTTTGATCTATTACGCTATACCTATCAAACCTGTATACTCGCCAATACTTTTGTATTGACAAATATTTTAACGTATGTTGCAGGTTAGATCGCAGACTATATCAAATCAAGCTAGGAGGTCTAGAAACTCAACTAAAATCTAGGTTGTCGGATTTGTATTGTTCGAGAGGACAAGAAATCTGTGATAACTTATGTGATTGTATTATTTGTTAGTATGGGATGACGAATGTATTAAATATTATCGCAATATAGTTGTTATGGATTCTCTTGAGCAATCTGATTCGCCTAGTGCCGCGCCCCGATGATTCCGCCATCGGTTGGGGTGTGACAGATTGGTATCAGAGCCATAACTATAGGGAATTAGGCAAGACTCGACCTAGTCCGGGTCGACGTCTTAGGAATTGACCTAGTCTATAGTCTAAGTACCAACAGGCCGACTCGTACGAACCCAGTAGGGTTGTATCGGGCCTACTTGTTACTTTCATTCGAAGTCGCTAAAACTACTACTTCGCGTGAACACCGCGTACTACAATTTCATTCGAAGAAGCCTTTCCTAAGGCCTGAATATTACTTAGCCTTTCCTAAGGCCAACACAATACACGTGTTTTCGAAAATACTCGCATAACGAAATCGAGTGATCCAGTCGAGACCAGGTGTGAAAACCCAGAACTCTCGATGAGATCGCTCACTCAGCGCATTTTTCTAGCACGAGAACCTTTCATCGAGTTAGGAGTGACATCCACATCTCGACGAAAGTCTCCATTTCAAAATCTAGTGGAACTCATGAATTTATTCGAAGAGCATAACCACAACTGGGAACGAAGCTGTTAAGTCCGGGGTGAAACCCGTACCTTAATAAGCCATTCCACTCTCTATAAACTGGTTTTTCAAAAAGCTCTCACCAAGGACTCGACTATCACGACAACTCGAGCCACGCAATGACTAGGAAGACGAATGCCATGAGTTGCATCCCAGTGGAAGCATGAAGTCTTCTAGGTCAACGCGCATGCTCGAACTTGTTGAAAATAGTTGGGTTACCATGGGTAGTCGACGCCTAAAACACCCAAGGCACTCTATCATACGAACCGCCGATTCTACCAATGGTTGGAACTTATCTACGTTGAAACTTTATGCTTTATCGATTTCTCGATTTAACGATTTTCACTCCCTGCTTTATAAACGCACCATTCACACAAGCCATCGCAATCTAAACAAAATCCGAATGTTCGCAACAAAACTAATGCATAATCTATCGCCTTCGCTCTCGCTCTCTCACCTCAACGCGTCCTCGCATATTCTAAATCGACCTGTATGGGTAGGATTACAAATTACAAATATATAAATACATATATATATATATATATACGTATAAACAACAAGTCAATGTGTGAGAACTTAGGAATTTCGTGTCTCCTATATGGCTCCTATGTGATTCGCATTACTATCATACTATCGCATCAAGTTTTGAACGCGCTCAATCGCATCGCAAAACTCAAAAATCATTATGATCGAATCTCACTCCAAGTCTCTTCCTGTCTAGATGCCTTCCCACGACTCTACCTCGAGACGAATAGCTAGGAGAAGAGCCAAACGAAGCGCCGATAAGAGGATTGCATCACTCGTAACCAAGGAAGTGGTTAAGCTCATTCCTCAAATTGCCGCTCGAGTGCACTCTCTCAGCAACCCTCGAGCCTCGGAAGACTCCAAGACGGAATCGCCGCAATCTACTTTTCTTTACAAACACTTCAAAGCCTGTGATCCGATGGAATTCACGGGTGAAGGAGGTGCGACTCAACTACTCCAGTGGTTGGATTCTATCGAAGTTACCCTTCGTCAAAGTGGGTGTCCCGATAGTTTCCGTACTACTTGCGCTACCGGAGTATTTCAATCACGAGCACTCGACTGGTGGACCGCCGAACGTAACAAACGTGGAATCTCTGCAGCTTACGCTCTCTCTTGGAATGAGCTGAAAGAGCTCATGAAGAAAGAGTACTGTCCTCCTCACGAAATTCAGAAGCTGGAAGACGAATTCTGGAAAATCAAGCAAGTCGAAAGTGACAACGCTGGCTACACCGCAAGGTTCAAACAGCTTAGCATAATCTGCCCAAGTCAAGTCAACACTCCAGAAAAAGCCATTTCGAAGTACATTTGCGGCTTGCCTGAGTGTGTGGGTGATTTTGTCGAAGCTGCAAGACCTGCTACCATCGAAGAAACCTACCGCTTAGCCGCAGAAATCAACAACAAACGACCCATGGAAGGGTTTTTCTCGAAGAATCCTGTCAAGCAAGCTTACCAAGCAATCGCCATTAATTCTTCAAGCAATCCTGCCAACGATTCTCCTAACGAATCTGCTAACGATTCTTCTGACGAATCTGCTGACGATTCTTCTGACGAATCTGCTGGCGATTCTTCTGACGAATCTGCTAACGATTCCTCTAACAAATCTGCCGATGGATCTTCCGACAAATTGGCCAAGGATTCTACAAGTGAGTCCTCAGACGAACCCTCCGACGACGACACCTTTTCGCAAGACGCCGACAAGCCCAGCCGCAAGCGAAAGACTTCAAGCCCGAACTCATCAACCACCGAACTGCCGCAGCCGAAGCCTCTTCATGCAGTTCCGGTGTTTCCAAAACGAGCATACACTGGAGCTCATCCTCAGTGTTACTCGTGTACCTACCATCATCCAGTTGGGGCTGACTGTCGCTATTGCAATAACTGCAATCGTTACGGTCACTTCACCCGCAACTGCCGCATCAAACCGCGAACCTGAGTACAACAACAGCAGCTCCAGCAAAAGACTTCAACATCAAGCATCTATCAAGCGTAGGATAGAGTTGTAATGATATGATTTTCGACGTTAATTTCTAAGTTTTGAACCTACTCTATTACTCAATGTTGCCACTATGCGTAACATTAACTCTCATTTTCGTTTTCTCTCTCACACTCTAGTCATCACACTTAGACTAGATTCACACACATACTATATCCTATATCACGAAATAATATGTTTTACCCTCACTACACTCTTAGAACGAGGTACGATAAACGTGCAAGGAACGACTAATCACGGGTGCACACGGGATTATTTGGGTCAGTGCACGGAGATCGTAGTGAATTCTAAGGTGCCATAAGCATCTCAACAAAGTATGACACCGAAACACGAGATTTAAGTAATAGGGGTAACGCAAGGTGTGCTTTACCATACTACCAAAGTTTCGTGCAGAAAGTGCCATGTGGAGTTGAACGTTATTAGACCTATTATACTATTGTGATTATTTTCAACACACTACACTCAATCGCAAAGGCGTAACAACTGAATCGCATCATCGCAAGACATGTCGTAAGACTGCAATCGCAATGCAATCGCCTCATCAATGGAGTCTGGAGAGTCTACCTCGCAGGACAATTGCATCAATGCAAGACTGGTCGTAAGTCTGTAACAACCAATCTCATCAAGCACATTAACGCTCACGATGTTGTCTAAGTGAGGACCTATTCTACCCTCCTCGATAACCGTGATGCGTCGCAACGTAACGTTAAGCCTATTCGAAACAAAACTCGGCTAATCGCAATCGCTTATCATGTGTATTCCGCAATCTCTATAGCTTATTATGTGGATCTATATCGTTTGTTGTGTATCAATCTATCGCTATACCGTTATCTGTGATATTTGTGTTAAGTTAGCACGCATGACCTCGCTTCACGAAATGAAGCTCATATGGTTAAAGCAAGGTGTTTTAATCATATCAGCGGGCTTTCGTGGAAAAAGGCCATGCGGGGCCCGATGTTAGTAAACTCTGTGGTGTTAGTCAATCAAATCGAACCGCATAAATCGCGCCCCGATGATTCCGCCATCGGTTGGGGTGTGACAGATTGGTATCAGAGCAGTCTGTGTGGTATTAGTACACATGACACCGCTTCACGAGGCAAAACTAACCTGGTTAAACGTGGCGTTTCGCCATGATTAGCAAACTCTCGCGGAAACGTGCCATGTGGGTTTAATGTGGAATCTAATCAATATCACGCTATTCACTTACCGCTTATTGCTCGTTGCCTAACCGACACGTTACTTCGATGTTTCGTGTCATCAAGCTACTCGCATGCGCCGTCATCGCTATATTCGCAATCAATCTCGTCACCTAAATTATCCGCTTTTATCCTCAACTTGGTCCGACCTCCTATCAATTGGACCGAGTAAGCGCAAATTCTATCCGTGTCATATCGGCACACCTGACACCGCCTCACGAAACAGAAGTAATATGGGCAAAGCATGGTGGATACGCCGCTGGTACTTCCTATATATAAGTGTTTTAAGCATATTAACCAACTTTCGTGGGAAGGTGCCAAGTGGGGCTCGGTGATTAACTACCTTTTGTACTATTAAAACTTATTTTTATAAAATTTTGATTTAAAACCAGGGGCAAGTGAAATTTTCTCACGACGTGGAGATAACATCGAATCAGCTTAACTCCATGTCCAAGGAAAGTTCCACAAGTCCAGTTTTCCTTAAAACTTTTACAACGTCAAAACGAAATCCTTCTTAAGACATTGGTTCGACATCGAGTTCAGCTTGAACCCATGTCACAGGAGAGTTTTCGTAACCCCAGTTTCATCTTCGAATTTCCTTAAAATGTTTACAACCTAAGCTTCCTTGCAACATTAGTTAACGATCGACTCAGTTAATTCTACGTCATGAGAAACCTTTTCAAGTCCTTTAAAATTGCAATCGCATCGAACTAACGAATTCTTCGCGACACGAGGTACTTTGGAACGCCAACTCGTGGGATATTACCTTTTTCGTTACGTCGCCTTCTCGCTATCGCAATCGAACTCTCTTATTCGAAGCACTCTTGTTCGTCAACTCCCGGTCAAATCACTCGCTGTATCGCTACTCATACAAGATCAACTCTCAGAAGTCTACCTATTGGATTAATTTCGGGATGAAATTTCCTAAAGTAGGGGAGACTGTAACAACCCGCACTTTCGTGCGTTGTTACTACTCGATATACTCGTTACGCCTAGCACTGGAGATTCGGATCATAATGTAACTATATCGCATACATCGCTATTCGAAGGATAAATCGCATATTTTCGAAATACGTTTATCGCTATGTTATACCACATCACAAACACTAACACTCACGACGACATTGAGTGTGGACCTATTCTACCCTCCTCGGTGACCGTGATGTGTCGAAACGCAGACAACTAACGCTAACAAAGACTCTCGGGTGAGTGCTATAGCTCCAGTCGTCGTGACGATGATGACAATACGAGTGAGTGGTACCCCGTCAGTCTTTGTGGCACAACACGCAATAACGTTCACGATGACATCAAGAAAGGACCTATACTACCCTCCTTGATGGCCGTGAAATGTCGCTAATAATCGCACACTCGAATCAAAAACCGATTGTTAATTATCGAAACTTTGAATTATGGATACGTAAATACGACCCCTAGTGATATATATGTATATATAATAATAATATAAAAAGCGCGTACTCCAAAAACTATCGAAACGATCGAAAACGGAGAAACTCACCACATCGGAGTGGCCATCCGGATGGACAGCCTCATCCGAACGGATGGGCCATCCGACCCAACACCTCCAATTCCCACTTTTTCCTATAAATACCATGTCACATCACTTGAACAGTGATGTGACAGCTCCCACTCGACCAAGCACGCCCTAGGACCCTTTTCTCTCGATTCCTTGCGATTCCGGTATGATTTCAACCTAAAAACTTGTACTTCTATGATCTACACTCAATTTTACATCATTCTATCTTTCAAAACTCAATTTCTAACCGTGAAATCTACTGATTTGAGGTGTTTTAAGGTGATGTCACCATGAGTTCATATGAACATCAAGTTGTGACCTCATCCCACCATAAACGACTCAGATCCGGGTGATTTCCACATGTTTTGATAACAAATCTCACCTAAATCTATGTATTTAACCAAGGAACAGTGCGATTCGAGTTAAACATGAGAAACCGTCAAGAACGGCCAGATCTGATGGAACGGGGTGATTCCCGGCCGTTAGAGCGGGTCGGAACTGATGAAATTTCAATTGTTAATACGAAACTACACTGTCCCAGTGAAACCACACGTACTTCTTCCGAAAACACTCGAAAATCGTTAATCGGAACGCAAAAACAGACGTGTTATCCGACCATGTAACATGTCATCCGAACGGACCACATGCCATCCGATCGGATAGCATGTCAATCCGATCGGATAGCATGTCATCCGACCGGATAGCATGTCATCCGACCGGATGACTGTCATCCGACCGGATGACTGTCATCCGATCCGAAGTGCATGTCATCCGATCTGAAGTGCATGTCATCCGATCCAAGCACAGGTCATCCGATCGGATAGCCTGTCATCCGACCCAACCATGTCATCCGAACGGATGGGCCCATCCGAACGGATGGGCCCATCCGAACGGATGAGCATCATCCGACCAGATAACTGACTTTTCGATGCTATTCTCGCTTAACCGCACATCGTTTACAATACCGCTCAATGATTCAACGCGGACGCACTCGCAACCGATTCAATCAAGTTGTATTCTCGCTAAATACGCACTGTGAGTATACTTGAACCCTTTTTAATCGCACTTTGGGTGTAACATACGTTTATAACAAATCGAACTTATCAAACGAATTATTCAATCAATCGAATTATCACTTGCGAATAACTGTTATGCATAGATATACGTAATGCTCGTTGCATATGTGCTAGGGCTCATACTCGCGACGTCCCACCATGACTAGTATAGTACTATTGCGCCCGACGGGGTCTAGTTTGCCATCGCATATTCGAGCATCGAGGACTTAGTTGGTAGTATCAGCTTTGTGAGTATATATGTCGTGTGTTACGTTTGTGCATGTGGAAATTCGCTACACGTTTTGATCTATTACGCTATACCTATCAAACCTGTATACTCGCCAATACTTTTGTATTGACAAATATTTTAACGTATGTTGCAGGTTAGATCGCAGACTATATCAAATCAAGCTAGGAGGTCTAGAAACTCAACTAAAATCTAGGTTGTCGGATTTGTATTGTTCGAGAGGACAAGAAATCTGTGATAACTTATGTGATTGTATTATTTGTTAGTATGGGATGACGAATGTATTAAATATTATCGCAATATAGTTGTTATGGATTCTCTTGAGCAATCTGATTCGCCTAGTGCCGCGCCCCGATGATTCCGCCATCGGTTGGGGTGTGACATGCCACGTGGCGGACAACGCCCAAGGGTGGGACATTATTCACCCAAACGACTACGCATGGTCTAAGGCTTGGTTATTCAAACTAGGGATGAGCAAATGGTACCCGTTACTGGTACCGAACCAGTACTGAACCGGTACGGGTACCGAATTTACCGAACCGGTTACATTTTCGGTTCTGACTTTTGACATTTTCGGTACCGGTACCGGTTCAGTACCGGTATTTACCCTCAAATACCGGTACAAAACTAGTATTGGTACCGAACCGTACCATACCGGGTATATTCGGTACCGATACCTACTTTTGGGGATTTTCGGTACCGGTACTTTCGGTTCCGGTACTGGTTCGGTACCAGTCGATACCGAACTCATCCCTAATTCAAACCAATTTTACACTTCTTATTTGTATTCAAACTAGGTTCCCCCCGCCGCGCGTTGCGCGGGGAATTCCGCCATGAACCCAAAGCCAAACACAACGATCCCAATTCAAATCTTAAGAACATTATGCATGTGTAAAATAAATACCCAAGATTCATCTGCTGACATAATCATGACTGTTCATTATTTAGAATATAACATTACTCCATAATTTGCATTCACTGATCATGCTCCAATATACAACTAAAGAATTAAACACTAAAGAAGATAACTTAGATACGACATTTTTAAATGCAAATGAAACATACCAAATCCTCATTCAATCTCTTTTTCTCTTCAACATGACAATGCTCATGTTGAAAATCAGGCCCAGCCGCAACTACAAAACATCCCAAACGTGCATTGGCCTGTAGAAAACAATATGTCAATCATAAAGCTGGGTTTCGTTTTAGATTATTCAGGCATTTTATCGTAGGTGCTAGAGGTGGGCTACTTCCATGTCTCCAACTGCAGCTACGGTGCTGCGAATGACCGCCGCGCCTCTCTCCCCCTGCGGCTTCACCTTCCTTTTCAAACATTTGTGCATCGTCAATCTGTTCCTTTTCCCCATTGTTTGACACCAATAGAGTACCCCAAACACTAATCGTTGATTTTCATGTTCCAATTCAACTACTACCGGGCGGGCGATAAAATGCGTAAATAATCTAAACGAAACCCAACTTAAAATCAGCTACGAAAAACAACCAATACCTTTTAATCTGGTAATCATATTGTACCTCTTTTCGTGTTTCGACACTTTCCAAAGCTACTAAATTTGGTCCCGCCTTCAGCGGTCTTTCATCCACACCAACCTCTTTAAGTGAACTGTCCCAGCATATGTTATCTAAATGTAAAGAAAAAATATATAAGCACAATATAGTTACAACAAAAAAATATATATATTACCCAAATGATACAGATTTCCATGTTGGTCCTAACTGTTACAGGATTGATTTTTTCTGTTGTTGGTGTTTTCCTTAATCTACATTTACAAACTGGGTAAAACGATAAATATCTACATATAAAAACTAATAGTATGTAATAGCTAGAAGGATTAATATGTTTGCCTAAGAAACTACCTTTCACTTTCTCTATGTAAAATCACGTTAAAAAACATCTACAAACCGCAAGAAATCATTCTTAAATCAATTTACATTCCAACCTATTAATAAATGTAAGCTATATACAGGCGTCTAGTCCAAAAACGTACCGATTATTTAGTCAATTTAGTGGAAACGATTAACAAACATATAAGATTACCGTCACTAAATTGATTTAAATCTCATGACCTAATTAGGCATGTATAGATCCACAAATACCCACTGGATCAAACACCTCGTAATCATCATCACGATGATCGTTGATTCACTTACCTGCAACTGTAGATCAGTGATTAACCATATACGATTTTCCATTGGATGTTGAAAAAGTCATCTTCTAATTTCATTCTACAGTTAAAAAAAATATAACAGACAAAAAAATATACCGGAAAACAGGAGGTAAATCGGAAAGCAATTACCGGTTAATTTCTTGTTCGAGATTTAGGGCTTCCGATTTAGTGCGATGGTGGGAGCGATGGCTTCGCCGCGCTGTCTTCTTCATCTTCCTCGTTTAACCCAGAGAGACATAGAGAGAAGGGGATAAAGTGAGAGAAGACGGAATGACTGGAAGGTGTAGGTGAAGGAAATTTTAGAAACCTGAACTGTTCCTAAGAACCTACGACAAATGTTATTATAGATAATAGTTTTATACCCGCACGCGTTGCGACGCGCAAGACTGAGTTGTTCTCGGTTTGAGCACTCAATAATACTCTATTGAAAGGGGACGATCATATATAGATCAAGTTATCACGCCTTTAAGATTTATAAGAAATCACAACATTTTCTTAAAAAAAGTTGAAATCAGAAGTATATAAAGACAATAGAAGCACATACATCAATCAAAGTGGTAGTTCAACTCTATTGGTTACATACATATTTAGGGGCAGAAGATATAGTTCCTAATATGTTTAACAATACTGATTAGACCTACGCATCACTAAACTCAAGATGCATAACCAATATGAATTCGGTACAGAACCTTAAACACGTCCAAATGTTCTATAATGTATAAATTTCAAGATGCATAGCCATACAACAATCAAGTAAAAGGAACTTTATAAACCCAATAGGCACCAAAACCAATATTTTCTAATAAACATACTCTGGCCATCATATTCTCGACAATTCCAGCTGGTTCTGATAGCTACAAAATACGGGAAACAAACAACTGATGCAATAAAAAATTAAAATAAGTGCATGGAATTTATCTTATGCATCATATAGTGAAAAAAAAGGGGATATAAATCATGAAGACTAACCTTAAGCAAATCGGTACACGTAAATGTTTAGGCTTGAGGTCTCCCTATAATAACCAACGAAGTCCTAAGCTCAAATTTAGCATATTTATTGTTTTTAATAAACTTGCTACATCTCATTATTTCAACTTGGGCTTAAATATTCTGGCGAAATTTAGTGTGACCCGTATAGTAAATTTAATTGCTCAACTACGGCGAGTATTGAGCCTTTATATTCTGGCGAAATTTAACGTGACCCGTATGGTAAATTTAATTGCTCAACTACGGCGAGTATTGAGTCGTAGGTCATACGACCCAATCCGATGTTGAAAAAGATGCCCGGTACATACAGGCATACAGCCAATATGGGGTCACCGAACAGGATCTATTTTACTTGTTTGAAATTTATAGTTTGGTCACCTCATAAGAACTCATTTAATCATATGGCCTGTGCTATGCATAGTCATATAATGGCCTAATCATTTAATCTAGTTTGGTCACTTCTTGTTTGAAATTCCTATTGATGTCCTAATCATATGAGTGACACTTCCATCAGATTTGATATTTGATAAATCTGTAGATTTTTTTTTAGAAAATGATAAATTACACACCAAATATATAAGTAAATTTACTTACTACTCTCAAAGGAGGTGTTCATTAAAATTGTTTATGTGCTTGATACCTTTAAAAATAAGCAAAATCTAACTGCTTATTTCAAGATAGCTTATTTGAAAGTTCAAACACGATTAATCAGATTAGTAGCTTCAATAAGCAATACTAAACACCCCGCAAAACAGGTTATCCCAGTTTCAAAAAACTCTGATTACTATATGTGTGCATTTGACAATGTGATGAAATTGATAAGGATACTGTTCTTTTAACCTGATCCTATCAGCCTTATTTATTCAAATGCATACCCTTAAACGGAACAACTCAAACATTTTTTATTACTTATTAAACTACGTAATTAGCTTCACATATTTAGACCTCGTTAACAAATAATCTTCAATAGTCAATCCAATCGAAATAATACCAAACCAAACCTTGAAAGTTGCAATTATCATATTGCTTGTGTTACAGGAACCGACACCTTATATCCGGAGCGCTTCCCACATAAACTGTGCTTATCATCCCATCACCCTACTAACATTTTCCTAGACGACAGTTAGTTAATTACATTTATGTTTTCAATGTTTGGATTAATTAAATGGATTAATTCATCAATGAATAAGAATTTATAACATACCCGTCACCAGGAAAGGTGCAAACAGCATGCACATCCCAAATTAGTTTGCAAAACAACAAAACTATGTGGCTCAGATCTCCCAGAAATCATGGCTACAAGGTGGGTTGCAGGTTAAAACCTACCATCCGCCATCCTTTCCACGACATCATCAACTGTAAAAAGACTTTTGAGATCATCATAGCCAAGTGACAAAACCCATTACCACAGCGAACCAACAAAACTGTAGCAAAATACCGTAATTAGATCACAAAAATGCTAAAAAAAACATCGATTCAGTAGGCTCACATATAGATCACAGCTAAGCAACAAAAAGCCCCAAAAAAAACCTACCCTTTTTACCATTCATTGGTGCACCTTTTCCCTTAAAGAGGAGTAAGGTGTAAAGCTAGAAGAGACGGGTCTCAAGGGGGATGACCGCCCAAATAGGCCTATTGGAACAAACCAAGATGATCTCCCAAATAGGTCAATCAGAACAAACCACGAAAACAAACATTGTTCAATTCCATTGCTCTATTAATAGAGTATATATAACATACCAGTCACCAGGAGAGGCGCAAACAACCTGTACAGCCCAAATTAGCTTGCCACAAAGCAAAACTACGTGGTTTAGGTCTACAAGAAATCATGGCTGCAAGGTGGGTTGCAGGTCAAAACCTACCATCCGTTATCCTTGCCATGCCATCATCAACTGTAAAAAAACCTTTTGAGATCATCATAGCCAAGTGACAGAACCCATTACCACGACCAACCAACAATACAGTAGTTGAGATCATCATAGCCAAGTGACAGAACCCATTACCACGACCAACCAACAATACAGTAGAAAAATACCGTCATTAGATCATAAAACTGCTAAAAAACATGGAATCGGTAGGCTCACATATAGATCTCAGCCAAGCAACCAAAAGCCCTAAAAAGAACCTGCCCTTTTTTTACTATCATTGCTAAGAAGTTTAAATAGATAGTAAGAAAATTAACTAACAAAGTGGAAAAAAAAACTTGAATGATATACACTCCCAAAACCAGGGACGACGCCGGTTCTCCCAGCTCTCTTTATACAAATTTGCTTTGCAAATCGCATAATGGTAGCCTTGAATGCTCGAATTTCGACGTCGATAAGCTTCTCTTCGAAAAAACATTCTTCAATGCCTCCATTAACAACCTCCACTAATAGATCTGATACACCAGAAACGCTTTTGATCGCCTCTTTCTTCGATTTCTCTGTCAAATTGTTAGGTTAAACAGTTAATAATCAAATTCATCAAAATTACACCTCCACACTAAATCAACAAACAATAAATAAAACCAAATTCGGTTTTAAATTCTACCAGCTAATCAACTAATTTCAATTCAATCATTTTAACTTAACAAATTAACAAACCCTAGATCTATGAAATGAGATTAATTGCACCCTAGGGTTCTGTTGATCAACATAATAAACATAGCCAACACTTACTTACCGGTGCTGATATAACCATTCAAACCCTAACTAACAGATTATTAAAACCCTAACAAACAGATTACGAAAACATGATGCGCACACCCAGCCCCATAAAAATCGCAAAACATAATCAAGAAATTACAATTGTTACCTGGTCACTTCAAAATCTTTACTGACGGAACTGAAATTGGAGCCGTAATAAAATCAGACGACTTTCGATTGGAGCCCTAGCGTGCAGGAGGAGTCGGAACTCAGAAAGAATGCCTGAAATACCGGTGAATAGAGGATGCAACGAACTGAGATGCTGAACAACGATGTTGTTTTCTACTACGAAAGCATCGGAAGATCAAATCCTTTTCAATTACCGGAGTAGGATAAGCTTGTGGGTTTGGTGTTCGCAAAAGGCTCTTAACACCGTGGAAAGAGATGAACGCATAGCAGACGTTGGATCAATAAGCAACGGCTGAGATGTGAAACTGTTCATAAGAACTACCCAAAATGTTAATATAGAATAATTCTTTCTCAAATTCATGGTGATACTCTCACTTTGTTCTTGGCCAAATCTTGAAAACATACCCACTTTCATTTTTTATAAGTGAACAGTGAAAACTATGCAAATTTGTTCTAGTTTCTTGGTTTTTGTTTCTAAAAGGTTTTTTGATATAACCTGTCAACCCTATGTGATTAACACTCATAGACGCAACCGTATGTTTTAGTGTTTTTTTAAACGTCTCTAAATTGACACAACCATGTGTCGAATAGATAGAAAGGCCAAGGGGGTCAAAACCGGGTTTGTGTGGCTCTCGAATCCGCGTCCTTGAATTAGGGGGGGAATGTTGGACCACCAAAGCATTGCATGATTTTGTTTATTAAGTCTGTTCAAATTGTATATATATTCAGAAATACAATCGCTAAAAGCACAAAAAAGAATAAATAAGAGTAAATTACAAGTTTTGTCCATTATGTTAGTCCCAAATTTCAGGCGTTGTCCTTTACCTTTAAAATTGATAACTTTTGTACTTAATGTTTGAAATGTTGCATGTTATGTCCTTTAGGGCAAACCTAGTTATAATTTTCAGTTAAGTTATGTCATGTGCACTATATATGAGGGTAGAACGGTCATTTCACCTCCCCACTTGTCTTTCCTCCCTTTTAATACCCTGATAACACCCACTTGTCTAAACCATTGCCAACACTTTTCAGCAAAGTTTAAACACTTTTCACTGATTGACGTGGCGTACTCTGATTGATTGATCTTTTAGTTTGCCACTATTAAGTGTTTAACCCCTTCTTACACCCTTATAAAAAAATAGATGATTAAAAGCATGGTGCTGAAAACAATGCTAACAAGTTATACTAACCCACTTCTCCCACAGATTAAACAATATTATCTTTTTCCAAAGTTTATTTAGATGACTTTATATTTCTCTCATGTCAAAGTTAGCGATTGGATGTAAACATATACACTTGTTTGAACTTTGTATTATTAAAAGTAACGGTGATTACTTATTGTAGTCAACAATTCAGAAATCTTTATAAATAATACTTAACATAAATCTTTATAAATAATACTTAACATAAATCCAAAGATGCATGATTTAATAACAACATAAATAGGGACGTTGACATTTTTATGAAAAGAAATCTAATAAACACATAATACATTTTATGTGATAGCATGATAAACACATAATTATTTATTTACTTTCTGATTTCTATTATATTATATTATATTCACAAAATATCATGTAATAACAAGCTATAAGACACTCGTAGTTTTCTATTTAAGTTTGGTAATTTTTTGAATGTGCGTTCATACACATAGATATACATATCTTAGCATAATATAATTAATTTATTATCATAAATCTAAATGTCTTTCAAAATCATTTATGATAAAAGTAACCGGAATCAATTTGGTTTATTATTATAGTTTCATATAGTAATCGAATCTGTGATGGTAATTTGTTATTGTAAAGTAAATCAAATCATTTGACTAATACATGTCACTTTTAAACTTTTTCTATAACTTTTAGATAACAAACTATAGTATTGTTATATAATCAATATACACATATACATACACACATATAATCATACAATCATGGAAGGTCGCTTAATACATGAGTAGTTGTAGTTTGAAGTTGAAATATGCGAAAACAACTTCAACGCTTATAGCTATCTTTTTAAATACATAAATAAGACGGTTACGTGTTTATCGACACTCCTCTTAACATTATATATGAGCAGTATTATGTAAAATATTTATATGTCAGGGCGGACCTAGGTAGAGGGCTGGGTGGGCAGGCGCACCCCTTGAAAAAGAAAATTTAGTGTATTTTATAGCGCAAAATCCCGATTACACCCCTTAAGAATTTGGTTAAACCCTTAGTTCGCATCCCTAGAAATTTGGTTATAAATTTAGTGTGTTTATAGGTACGGCACTGTTTATATGGTTATTTTAGATTTCTATTTAAAGACGTATACAGGGGCAGTGTTATGTAAAACACACTACATTATGATTTTTAAGCATGATTTTTTTAGATTTCTATTTAAAGATAGTTATGCATTAAAAGAAAATAATATCTTCACTGTATATGGATAGGAGTTGCATGATGTACTTACCAACTAGTATTTCCAACCGAAAAAAAGACATGGTTCTTTTCTCCTACTTCATGTCATTGTTATAACATTTTATATCGTTGTATTTTTAAAAACTATTTACATGTATTCGTAAAAACTATTTACATTTTATGAGAATTTTATACACTCATAAAAAACAGATATCAAATCATTTTAATGTATGCTTGGCAACAATAATTTCATAAGTGTAGTAATTAAAACCATGTATATATTCGAAGATTGATTAAAAATAATTTGTACTTATATTGCAAAATAATCATTAACTTTTTCCATTTTTTAGAAAACAGTTAATAATTTTATTAGTGGTCAAAGCCATTGACAGTCTCTCAGGGTTTCACATGCTACTCGCATATAAAATCGTGGGTTTCACACTCATTTTGACCCATGACCCAACCCGACCTCATCCAACCCGACCCGTTTGCCAGATGTACATGCACGGAAGTAAACGAGATACTTTCTTTTATAATTTTTTTTCAAAGTTGAGAAAAAAAGTTTGATTTATAAATTGTGATCACTGTGTTTTCTTAGATACAAGAATCTGAGAGACGAATTCGAAACAATAAAATAACTGTATACATAACAAACGATATACAAGCTTATACTATGTTGTGTAGGAAGTAAATTTGTGGTGTATAAATATTTCAAAGGAAGTAAATATGTTGTGTATAAATGTTTCAAAAATAAATGCGTATATGAGTATAAATAAAATAATGACCCTAATAATAAACAAATACTATTCTGGAAATAAAACAATTAAATAATTGATAGATTGAAGTACTTGAACCCAGAAATTTTAGAGGAAAGAAAAAGATATCATTGTTTTGAAGCCCAAAACTTTATAACAAAAACCCAATGAAAAAAGACCCCAAATATTAGCCCAAGACCAAAAACAATTTAAATAAAACCACCACGGCACGTCGACACCACCTCCTAATGCTCCCTCATAATATTTTATAATCGTTTTTTTGTTTGATAGTAAGGTCAAGAGACAAAAAAAAAAAAATAATATTTACAGAGATAATCTAGTGGGGTTATGTTTCATTTTGAATATGTTAAATAAATAATAAGGATTATCGGTATGGGAGGAGGGTAGTCCTTCGAGGATGCCTCTCTACTTTAGCGCCACGTCATAGTCCTTGGATGATGGCCTTCCAAGGATGTAACCAAGGAAATGGAATGGTTGATGGCCCTACCCCACTTATTTAATTTATTTAATTTTTTAATTTTTGGCAATTTTGACAAACCAACTCCACTTATTTATTCACACCCACCTTCAATTTCCCCAATTCCTTCACACACACCTTCAATTTCCCCCAATAAATCATTCCACCGGACCCATCTGCCCCAACGGAGCCCCACCCACAACATGGTGTCAGTTACCCATACCAACAACCACCGGTACAATCTCAACAGAATTAGACCCAGAACCCCCAATTCAATTTTTCCCAAATTTATCTTGGTTCATGGTTCATGTTTTCAATTTTACCCGCCGGAAGTTATTCGGAGCTTTCACATGGTGGATTTGGAACAACGGCTATATTTTGTCTTCACATGACCCGTCTTCAACGTCTTGTGGATGTTGTTCTTGACGCCGACGCTCCAAGGGAAATGGGAGGATGGGGCAGCGCCGCCCCACGACGGCCCTGGGACGCCCCAAACCGAGTAGCCTAATAATAATAATAATAATAATAATAATAATAATAATAATAATAAAAACCAGTAACAGGGAAGTAGGTCTTAGCCTAAAAAAATCATTTTAAATGTGTTTAGTGGAATATTAAAAAACGTATTTAGTATATTGAAAATTCATTTTTAATGCATAACATCTCCTAAATGGTTTTATTTAGAAAGACTGATTTTTTTTTTAAAACTTTTGAGTTTAAATAATCAATTACAAGTAACTATTTAAAGTAGATTATAATAATTTCTGAAACCGAAACGGATAAAAAATTTGAGGTGTAGTGACCTGATTGGCTCAAATATAACCCTGTTTATTTGTGTCCAGATTTATTTAGTGGAATCATGTTTAAAAAAAGTTTTAACTCGAGTACAATTTTAACGTGAACACCACTTGTGTAACACATTTATATAAAGAACTAAAAAAGTGTTGGCAAGTTATAAGGGTTGTAGTGTATGAATCCTAAGGGTGGAGGGTATAGGTTCGGGGAGTTGGGTGTTTGAGTGAGAGTCACCGATCAGTGACCACCCCCACTGATTGAGTTGGGTGTTTGACTTGGAGAGAGGCAACAAAAATCGGTGATTGTTCACCGATGAATTGAGAGGAGAGGAGAGAGACAGGAGAGACCAATTAAGTTTTTTTTTTTTTTTTTAATTGAGGGGTGTTTGACTATACCTAGTGATTGAGTGTAAAATGGGGAGTAGAATGGTGAGTTGACATGACATAATATTATTGGGTAGGATTTCACTCAAACACCCTAGGGTGATTGACTATACCCTCCACCCTAAGGGTTGAATCACACTAGAAAAAAACAAAAATTTGAACCGAATCTAATTTAAATTACGAATTGGGATTCACTTTCCAATTTTACAAATCAGTTTAGCAGCATCCGAATCAAATTTTGAGTTCGCTTTTCGATTTTGTTTCCAGTTCAACAGAAATATTTGAATTATATAGTTTTAATCTTTTAAATGAAATATATTATTTATTTAGAGTCAAGTGTTATTTACATCTATGTAGTTTGTCCACTTTGGCCAATTTTCAAAATTGTGTTAATTTCCTCTCTCCCCTGACATACTTGAAATGTGTCATTCAGTCCAAAAAAACTAATCCAGTTAAATCTTACAGTTTGATGAAGGACATATTTGTCATTTTACGTTTTCTTTTAACTTCACTTTATTTTTATTCTTTTAGCTCATTTTTCTTTCAATTTCAATTTCACTTTATTTTTATTCTTGAGTTAATTACCAAAATCGTCCCTGAGGTTTGGACACGTTTGCCATTTTCGTCCAAAATGACACTTTTGTACAAAATTGCCCCCAACGTTTGTAACTTTTTGCCATGTTCATCCAAACCACTAACTTAGTTTATTTTTTCTGTTAAGTTAAGGATATTTGGATGAAACTGGCAAATATAAAACCACAGGGACAATTTTGGCAATTTACTCAAACCCTTTTTAATTTCTTTTATTTAATTATTTTTGTTACATATATAATAAAAATGAATATACATGGAGTTTTTAGAAGAAAAAAAATAATAGTATTGTCACATAATTTTTATAAATTTTCATCCAAATCACTAACTCAGTTTATTTTTTCTGTTAAGGTGAAGGATGTTTTAAATTTTATAAATTAAGACAGAAATTAATTTACAGCTTCTTTATATAAATCAGTTTTATAAAGAGAAAACGTCATTGGTATGCAACACATAACAATCGATTACAACTTTTAGTATTTGCAGTTGTAAAGATAGAAAAAAAATTGTAAAACGTTACATATTTTCTAAATGTGTTGAGCACCTAGTAAATATGTTGGTAGAAATAAAATATTTATTTAATTAAGATTATGAGGGTAACTAACTAATACTTATTCTGAGTGGCTTGAGTAAATAAATTTATGGTTCATAGCATTATAATTACAATTTGGTGGGTAATTTTAAGGTTTGGTAACGATACGTTGTTTGATAGAGGGGGTGTGTGTGGGGTACAATTTGGTGGGTAATTTTAAGGTTTGGTAACGATACGTTGTTTGATAGAGGGGGTGTGTGTGGGGGGCGCGGGGGGGGGGGGGGGGGGGGCACTGGCTTTTGTTTTTCCTTAGAAGCGAATTTAAAAGAGTAGAAAATGAATTACAAACTTGGTACATATGATAAGAATTTTTATTTGACATTTTTCAATAAGGTCAGCAGCATTTTAGTTTTATAAAATTTAGAGGTTTAAGTAGATTTTATTTTTATAAAACTGATCTATATAAAAAATTAGAAATTAATTTCTGTCTTAGTTTATAAACATATTTCGCCTTAATAGAAAAATTAACTTAGTTAGTGGTTGGATGAAAATTTATAAAAATTATGTGACAAAGCTATTATATTTTTTATATAAAAATTGCATGTATATTCTTTTTTATTATATATGTAACAAAATTAATTAAATAAAATAAATTTAAAAGAGTTTGAGTAAATTGCCAAAATCGTCCCTGTGGTTTTATATTTGCCAGTTTCATCCAAATATCCTCAACTTAACAGAAAAAATAAACTAAGTTAGTGGTTTGGATGAAAATGGCAAAAAATTACAAACGTTAGGGGCAATTTGGTACAAAAGTGTCATTTTGGACGAAAATGACAAACCTGCCCAAACCTCAGGGACGATTTTGGCAATTAACTCTTTATTCTTTTAGCTCATTTTATCTTGTTTTCTTTTAATTTGACTTTATTTTAATGATTGTTAAAACCTAGCCTTATTAATATTTATATAAAAACTAAAAAAGAATTGAAGAAGACCGAAAACTTTACAACCAGTGACGGATCCAGGATTTTTTTTTTCCTATGGGTTCACTTTTGTGGTGGTCGAAGTTTCACAACCATACGTTGGAATTTTCATGTTGGGTTGGGTGAGATCATGAAACATAATAAAGACCTAAATTTCATATCAAATTAGGACTTGAAACTGTCCGGCTAACAAATTAGGACTTTGGAGCCATCCGTTGAACCTTTATTATATATATTTTGTTCAATTTTTAAATCATGAAGTTTTGTAAATGTATCATACCAATACTAATGAATCATCTTCTATCATTTTTAATACACACAAACGATTTAAAACTAAATTTAAAAATTGTTTTTAATGGTCAACCCACACCGTTTGGTTTGTTATTACATGAAACCATAGTTAGCGGTTCTCCATAAATTTTTTTACCAAACTTTACAGTGAACACACCTAATAAAAGTCGTAAGTTATCTCACCAAAATACACGAATATCAATTCAACAACACAATTTTACTATAAACAATAAAAAATCAATAATCTAGTTCACAACTTCACATTGGCAGCAATAATTTCAATTCGGTCATGCTTCACTAGCTAAGAAACCATGGTCCTGCAAAAATGCACCATTTAGCATTTTCTTTCTAGATGCAAAAACACACAACATTTCACTAGTTTAGTAAAACCTATAAGTCAATAAACTTGATTGAGTAGGTTGGGATTGAATGCAAATATGTGGTTGGTATGCATAACACAAACTTGTAAGGTTTGAAAGGGTGCTCAAGCACATGAGGAGTGGTAAACTCTTCACCTAGCCAATCAACACATATCATGTCAACTCACATCTCCACTCTCCATTTTGCACTTAAACACTAGGGATGCTCCCCATGTGACGAGTCCATTTTTATTATTATTTTGTATTTCTATAAATTATGCATTAATATCATCATCATCATCATCATCATCATCATCATCATCATCATCATCATCATCATCATACTCAGTAAATCCCACCAATAGCAAAGCTAAGGTAGGGTCTGAGGAGGGTAAGATGTATACAGTCTTACCTCTACCCGTTAGGAATAGAGAGGCTCATTCCAGTGAGACTCCCGGCTCGATAGTAGTTTTGCATCAAGCCTTAGACATAAGGCACATAACACTCAGCAATTAAGACAAATGCGTATTAGTGCATGTACTCTCTTGTCTTTCGGCTATCAACGCCACCACATGATGCATGATTAATCATCCCCCTCTTTTAACATTATTTTCATAAAATTAGTAAAATAACGTTAAAATTAGTGCACTTTCACTTTTACCCCCCAAGCGCCCACACATATATACATTATATGCGCATACCGCCAGCGGGGCGTTATGTATTAATAAATAAAACATATTTTAAACAAAATAAAATTATGCATAATTAAAAAAAGACATTACATGATATTAAAATAAATAAAATTACATTAATATAAAAATAAGTCAACACATTAAATAAAATAAATAAATTGACATTTTAAAACTAAACTAATATAACTATTCGTTGTCGGAATCCGCCAAAAGGTAGGGTAAATCTTGTTCTCTAAGATGCTCAAGGAGATCATATTTTAGTCTCCAATGTAAACAGTATCATCGAAAACGGGCTCGACTGGAGGATCCCGAATATGTACCGATGCAATCGCATTTCCGTCGTCTTTTAGAATCATGTTATGTATAATATTGCACGTATATACGACATACCTAATCTTTTTTACACTCATAGCACGCATTGGTCGATTAAGCATACCCCATTTTGACTTTAAAACACCAAAAGTCTGTTCCACATCTTTTCTTGCCGCCTTGTATTGTCTCTTGAACTTCTTTTCCTTCAGAATGTGAGGATACGAAAATGATTTCACAAACACAGACCAATTAGGGTACATTTCATCAGTAAAGCAGTATCCACGCTTGTACAAGTGGTTGTTCACGTAAAATGGTCATTTTGGTGCAGTTCCACTTCGTTGAGTAAGAAATAACGAAGATTGTTGGAGCATATTGATGCCGTTTTGTGAACCTGGTGGACCACAAAAAGCATGCCAAATCCCTAAATCTTGAGAGGCCACCTCTTAGAGCATAATTATCAGGTACCTGTGATCCCCCCCTCATGTATTAGCCCAGCAACTCTGTTGGACACATTCTACAAACAAAATGCGTACAATCAAGGCTACCCAACATCCCAAGAAGGTAATGTTTCTCCTCATGAGCTTGGTACAAAAGCGCAACGTCGTGGCTTGTTGGTCTACGTAAGAACTCGGAAGCATGTAAATTACATACCATTTGGCAAAAATATTCTAGACACTCACGGGAGTCCTTTGGGCCATATTTAAATACTCGTTGTTCTCGTCTGGAGGGTTACTGGTTGCAAGTTGTTTAATTGCCGATGTAACCTTTTGCAACGGTGTAAAACTGTCACGACCCCCGTCCCGGTGTTACCCAGTCCAGGAGCCGCGGGACAGAAACCCGTGGTATTTATTATTTGAGTTGACAGCGGAAGTTTAACATGATCTTTTAAAACTTGAAAATGCCCAAATATTTTATTTCATAATTTGGGACAAACCCCATAATTTACAGTAAAGGGAATTTCACAAGGAAATCCCTTGTTTTACAAAACATGTTTATTTATTTTACTGAGCCACCACTTCAAGCTTGTTAGTGCTCCGTAGAACTTTTCCTTGATTCACAGTAAGTCACCTGAAACATGTTTAAAAATATTTTATCAGCGGGGAAATACTGGCGAGTCATTCAGGTTAAATAAAATGACACATTAGTTATAGATTACAGCATAAGAACGATTACAATGGCTACTATCTTATTGTTATCTGGCGCCGTGTCACACCCTGGTGACGATGGTCATACCACTATTGGGTCCTTTCACCCGAGTACTGATGATTATCACTGTTAGGTTGGTAAACCTAACCGTGAGAGATTAGTAATGTGCACAATACCCCATTTGCCAGTGATTCAAGATAACCAAGACTTAATCCCAGTAATTATAACTTTTTGAAAACAAAAAGGGTTTTGGAAACAATTTGATAAAAAGAGAATGACTCACATTGCAAGTTTAGACGGGCAGAATTTAGCGTACTGATTTGGCCTTGTAACCTAGTTTAGATAACAATGCACACGAAACTAGGTCAGTAACTTAATACAACATTTACGATAAGCTCACGAAATCAAAACCTTCACGACGAATGACCAAGTATAGCCCGTATTCGGGCAGCACTTAAACATCCATCGGATTGGTTTCAATCGATCGGACATTGTATCGTAGCAGTGATCGAGTTATTACCCTGTTGTCGCGGCAGAGTGTCGGGATTTTGATTGTTTTGAACTAGATAGTGTATAACTAAAAGTACAAAGTGAATTTTTCCGTCGTAACAAGACCAACATGCAAGTGCCAAACCCCTGCTATATATACTGAAAAAGGGTTTCCCCCGCGTGGCGTGCCAGACCCACCTGGTCCTGGCGCGTGGCACGACGGGTCCCTTTTTAGGGTAGGGTAGCCTCGTGTCCATTATAGCCTAGGTGAGTCAAAAATCGACGAAATTTGAATTTTACAGCGAGATATAAGGATAATCGTCAATTAGGGGATACCCCCCCCCCCTGAGTTTTAGGGGGCCCTGATCCTAGTTTCAACTGTTCTGAAAATTTTAGGGGTCATGCAATATCACTTGGGGGTCTCAATTAGGGTTTCCTATTGGACATAATAAAATAAGAAATAATAATTTTGGCGAGAGTTGTTACATCCTCCCCACCTTATTAAAATCTCGTCCTCGAGATTTACTGGAACAAGTAGGGATATTTTCGCTTCATCTCTGATTCCAGTTCCCAAGTGTACTCCGGTCCTCTCTTTGAATCCCACTTGACTTTGACAAGCACTAGTCGTTTGTGCTTGAGAAACTTGACCTTTCTGTCTTCTATCTGCAGTGGTTTCTCCACAAATTTTAACTTCTCATTTACCTCTATATCTTGAAGAGGTACTACCAGGGATTCGTCAGATAGACATTTCTTGAGGTTGGATACATGAAATACGTCATGTACCCCGGCTAGCTCTTCTGGTAGTTGTAAACGATAGGCAACTGGGCCTATTCGCTGGATTACTGGGAATGGTCCTATGTACCTTGGACTTAACTTTCTCTTCTTACCGAACCGAACTACTCCTTTCCAAGGAGAAACTTTTAAGAGTACCTTGTCTCCAACTTGAAATTCTAGCGGCTTTCGTCTATTGTCTGCATAACTCTTCTGACGATCTCGAGCGGTCTTTAGTCTTTCCTTGATTTGAGTTATCTTGTCGGTGGTTTCTTGTACGATTTCAGGACCTGATAATTGACTTTCTCCTATTTCTGCCCAACAAACTGGAGTTCTGCACTTTCGTCCATACAGTGCTTCGAACGGGGCAGCTTCGATGCTTGAATGATAACTATTGTTATAGGAGAATTCAATTAAAGGTAAATGGTTGTCCCAGTTTCCTCCAAAATCTATTACACATGCCCTGAGCATGTCTTCCAGGGTTTGAATCGTCCTTTCACTTTGTCCGTCTGTTTGGGGATGGTATGCAGTACTTAAATTCAATCGTGTCCCCATGGCTTCTTGGAAACTCGTCCAGAAATGTGAAGTGAAATTACTATCTCTATATGATACAATAGAGAGTGGAACTCCATGTAAGGATACTACTTCGTCTACGTACAACTTTGCTAACCTTTCCATGCTAAAGGTTTCTTTCATGGGTAGAAAATGAGCTGATTTGGTTAATCGATCCACAATTACCCAAATTGCGTCGTTACCTTTTCTGGTTTTGGGCAACTTAGTAACAAAATCCATGGTTATTAGTTCCCATTTCCAAACAGGCATTTCTAATTGTTGGAGTAACCCTGAAGGTTTCTGGTGTTCTGCCTTAACTTGTGAACAAGTTAGACACTTAGATACATATCTAGCTATGCCCTTTTTCATTCCTATCCACCAGAAGTTATTTCTTAGATCTTGGTACATCTTATTATTACCAGGATGCATGGTATACCTAGATTTATGGGCTTCTTCTAAAATCTTATCTCTTAAATTTCCTTGCTTAGGTACCCAAATCCTTTTCTTATGGAATCTCCAAATTCCATCACTTCCTTGCTCTAATTCCTTTATTCGTCCTTTCATTCCTTCAGCATCATCCTTGATTGCTGTTTCTTGAATATGCTTCAATTGTTCCATTAAATCTAATTGTAGATTTAATCTAAGAGCACGAACTCGCTTTTGCTTTTCATAATACTTACGACTTAAGGCATCTGCAACTACATTTGCTTTTCCTTCGTGATATTGAATATCACAGTCGTAGTCACTTAGAATTTCCATCCATCTTCGTTGCCTCATGTTCAATTCTTTTTGCCCAAATATATACCTTAAGCTTTTATGATCTGTATAAACGGTAAACTTACTTCCATACAGATAGTGTCTCCAAATCTTAAGGGCAAAAATTATCGCTCCTAATTCTAAGTCGTGAGTTGTATAATTTTCTTCGTGCTTCTTTAATTGTCTTGATGCATACGCAATTACCTTTTTGCGTTGCATTAACACACATCCTAATCCTAGCTTAGAAGCATCACAGTAAACTTCAAAATCTTCTGTCCCTTCTGGTAAGGCAAGAATTGGGGCGTTTGTTAATTTTTTCTTTAAAATCTTAAAGGCCTCTTCTTGCCTAGATCCCCATTCAAACTTCACTGCTCTACAGGTTAGCTTAGTTAATGGCACAACTATTTTGGAAAAATCCTTAATAAACCGTCTATAGTATCCGGCTAACCCTAGAAAACTTCTAACCTCCATAGCTGATTGCGGGACCTTCCATTTGGTAATCGCTTCTATTTTAGAGGGATCTACGTGAATACCTTTGTGATTCACCATGTGTCCTAAAAATTGCACCTCCTGTAGCCAAAATTCACATTTTGAGAATTTTGCGTAAAGCTTTTCCTTTCTTAACAAGGTTAAGAGCGCATGCAAGTGTTCACAATGCTCGTCCTGACTTTTGGAGTAAATAAGTATATCGTCGATGAAGACAATTACGAATTTATCCAAATATGGTTTACAGATCCTATTCATCATGTCCATAAATGCTGCAGGAGCATTTGTTAGTCCAAAGGGCATGACTGTAAACTCGTAATGACCATACCTAGTCCTGAAAGCAGTTTTAGGTATGTCTTCTTCTTGTACTTTCAACTGATGGTATCCGGAGCGTAAATCTATCTTAGAAAAATATCTAGCTCCCTGAAGTTGATCGAAAAGATCATCAATCCTCGGTAATGGGTATCGATTCTTAATTGTAACCTTATTCAATTCCCTATAATCGATACACATTCGCATCGAACCATCTTTCTTCTTTACAAACAACACTGGTGCTCCCCACGGGGATGAACTAGGTTGTATGAATCCTTTGCTTAATAATTCATCTAACTGCTTTTTCAATTCTAGCATTTCGGTGGGTGCTAACCGATAAGGTGCCTTAGCTATCGGTGTAGTTCCAGGAATTAGATGAATTCTAAATTCTACCTCCCTATCTGGTGGCAATCCTGGTAATTCTTCTGGGAATACATCCGAGTATTCTGATACTACAGGAATTTCCTTAAGTTCCTTACCCTTAGTGTTAATGATTACCGAAACCATATACACTATTCCTTGCTTTCGTTCATAACTAGCAACTTTCATTATTGAAATGAACTTCATTGGTTTACGCGGCTTATCCCCTGTAATCATAATTACTTCTCCTGTAGGTGCACAGATTTCTATTGAATTCTTATCACAGAGGATTCGAGCGTGGTTGGCTACTAACCAATCCATTCCTAATACAACATCGAATCCAGCTAACTTCATAGGTAATAGGTTTGCAGAAAATTTATGACCTGAATTTTCTATATTTTCTTTTTGCAAAACCGTATCTATGTTAACGGAGTTCTCGTCTGCCGTTTCTACTGTATAAATCTGCCTAAGTTTGGTTAAGGGTAGCTTAAGAGCTTGGCAGAAAGAAGTATTTATAAAACTTTGGTTTGCACCAGAGTCAAATAATACTCTCGCATAAACGTCATGAACTAGGAACGTACCAGCTATCACATCTGGGAAGAGTTCTGCTTCTTGAGTAGTCAGCTGAAAGCCTCTTGCGTTCTTTTTATTAGTTCCTTCAGCTGGTTTGGCCTTGCTGTCCGCTGGTTTGACCAGTTTAGGGCAGTCTGGTCTAAAATGTCCAGCTTCTCCACAGTTGAAGCAGATTGTTGATTTCTTCCTCCTGCAATCTTCTTCTTGATGCCCCGGAATTTTGCAGAAATTGCAATACCCTTAGTATTTTCCAAAATGCTTTCTTTTACAGGTACTGCAGAATGGAGCAGTGGAAGATTGCCCGGTTCCCTTTTTCTTGAAATTATTACTATTACCCACACGGAATCCTTGGGTAATCTTTTGGGCCACTTCCTTTTTTCGATTTTCTTCTCTTGTGCGTACTAACCCGTCGGTTAGGGTGTTGGCTAACTTCATAGCATCATCAATTGTGCGGGGTCTCGCAGCTTTGACGATATCACGAATCTCGCTAATTAAACCCCAAATATAGCGAGAAATAAGTTCCGGTTCTGGCGAAGCCAGGGTAGGTACAATTCTAGCATACTCGAAGAATGTCGAAGTATAACCTCGACAATCAACATCCACCATTCGGTGGTTTAGGAACTTATTTGTCATTTGTTCCTTTTCATATTCGGGACAAAATTTTCTTTCTACTAGTCTCTTAAATTCTTCCCAATTCATAGCATAAGCCACATCGCTTCCCTTGGCTTGTAATACTGTGTTCCACCATTCTAGTGCCCCTTCTTTAAAAAGATGCGACGCGTACATGACTTTGTCTTCCTCGGCACATTTACTTATTTTAATTACCGCTTTGGTTTTCTCTAACCAACGCAGTGCTGCATTTTCCCCTTCATTGCCTGCAAATTCGATTGGTTTACAGGCAAGAAATTCTTTGTAAGTGCAACCAGGCGTTGCAACTTTCATTTTCTTAAGTATTGGGGCTTGAATCAAGTTGTCGTTATTGCCGCCTCCATTAACACTATTACTGAAATTATCGTCGCGCGTGCGTTTACTGGGGTGAGCTTGTGAAGGCTCAACAGGGCTTTTGACCGCAACGACGATTGCTGGGATATCATTTTCTATTCCCTGGCAACGATATTCTCTATATCTTGCCTATTAAGAAAGTGATCTTCATTGTTTTGCTCGGATTGGTTAACCTCGTTAACTGGTTCATTACCAGCGTGTTCCATCTGGTAATTAATATATAAGTGATTAGCACAAAATAAATAACAACCAAACACAATAAAACAATCGCACATAATCACGTCAACACGTATAGCAAAAATTGTAGACTTTGCGACTTTCATATTTTATATATTTTAGTATGCATCCGTACACACTAGATATGTTACAAAAGTTTTATTTTAAGTTATTTTACATAGTTATATTTTTATCATTTATTATTATTTTATTATTATTATTAAAAACATAACCAAACCATCACACAACTACACCACCGTCAACTGGCTTTTCAAAAACGACGTTCCCTCTCGTCGTATTTCCAGGAGATTTGTTCTCCTACTTACCGAATTTGATTCCCTGCGTCCACCAGTTCCTCGCCATAGTGGCAGAGTTCAGCCAAGTTCTCAGTGCTCATAGGTGGGTTTAGTGCAGGCTTAGGGTCAAATTGGGGGAAAAGGTGTTAGGGTTATTCAAGAGATTCTGAAATTGCCAGTCAGTTGTCCACCATTCTTCTAGCTCTCCTGGTAGAGGTCGGGGGTTAATAATAGGATCTGGGATAGCAGGTTCCAGATTGACTGGAAGTTGTGCTTCCGCTGGGTAATTGAAGAGGTTTTCATCGGCAGGTCCGATGAGGTCGCTATTTGCCAGTTGGCGGTCCAGCTCCTCCCATGGTGGCATTTACTGGGTTTGCCCTGAACTTTCCCCGATCTCCTTTCCTTTGCCTTTATTCTTCGGATCCTCAGTCTTTATAACTTTCTGTGTCGCTGGTTTCTTCCTACGCATACGCCTCTAGCCTACGAGTCTTCTTCTCTTTCTCGGCTTTGGTTTTTCCTGGTTCTGGGCCTGGAAGATCAGTGGTTTCTCCGTATCCGCCAGATTGCCAGATGGGTTTCCTGTGGTATCCATATCTGTAGTATGGATAGTAAAGTTTTGAAGTGCTTCTGATAGTTCATTCATTCTGTTAGCATACATGAAGAAACACACAAATTTTAAGTTAAAATTTTATTTCTTGCAAATCAAATTTTCACAAAATCACAGAATGGCATTCGAAAAAATTAAGTATTTCTAAATACTTAATTGGCTTAAATCAGTGGCTCTGATACCACCTTTTTCTGTCACGACCCCCGTCCCGGTGTTACCCAGTCCAGGAGCCGCGGGACAGAAACCCGTGGTATTTATTATTTGAGTTGACAGCGGAAGTTTAACAGGATCTTTTAAAACTTGAAAATGCCCAAATATTTTATTTCATAATTTGGGACAAACCCCATAATTTACAGTAAAGGGAATTTCACAAGGAAATCCCTTGTTTTACAAAACATGTTTATTTATTTTACTGAGCCACCACTTCAAGCTTGTTAGTGCTCCGTAGCACTTTTCCTTGATTCACAGTAAGTCACCTGAAACATGTTTAAAAAAATTTTATCAGCGGGGAAATACTGGCGAGTCATTCAGGTTAAATAAAATGACACATTGGTTATAGATTACAGCATAAGAGCGATTACAATGGCTACTATCTTATTGTTATCTGGCGCCGTGTCACACCCTGGTGACGATGGTCATACCACTATTGGGTCCTTTCACCCGAGTAGTGATGATTATCACTGTTAGGTTGGTAAACCTAACCGTGAGAGATTAGTAATGTACACAATACCCCACTTGCCAGTGATTCAAGATAACCAAGACTTAATCCCTGTAATTATAACTTTTTGAAAACAAATAGGGTTTTGGAAACAATTTGATAAAAAGAGAATGACTCACATTGCAAGTTTAGACGGGCGTAATTTAGCCTACTGATTTAGCCTTGTAACCTAGTTTAGATAACAATGCACACGAAACTAGGTCAGTAACTTAATACAACATTTACGATAAGCTCACGAAATCAAAACCTTCACGACGAATGACCAAGTATAGCCCGTATTCGAGCAGCACTTAAACATCCATCGGATTGGTTTCAATCGATCGGACATTGTATCGTAGCAGTGATCGAGTTATTACCCTGTTGTTGCGGCAGATTGTCGGGATTTTGATTGTTTTGAACTAGACAGTGTACAACTAAAAGTACAAAGTGAATTTTTACGTCGTAACAAGACCAACATGCAAGTGCCAAACCCCTGCTATATATACTGAAAAAGGGTTTCCCCCGCGTGGCGCGCCAGACCCACCTGGTCCTGGCGCGTGGCGCGACGGGTCCTTTTTTAGGGTAGGGTAGCCTCGTGTCCATTATAGCCTAGGTGAGTCAAAAATCGACGAAATTCGAATTTTACAGCGAGATATAAGGATAATCGTCAATTAGGGGATACCCCCCCTGAGTTTTAGGGGGCCCTGATCCTAGTTTCAGCTGTTCTGAAAATTTTATGGGTCATGCAATATCACTTGGGGGTCTCAATTAGGGTTTCCTATTGGACATAATAAAATAAGAAATAATAATTTTGGCGAGAGTTGTTACAAAAACTCTTCTTCATTTTTCCATCCACGCCCTCTTGAAACCACGAATTATTCGCTTGCACGTCACTCATAATTTTTAAAAACGACCTTTTGGACATACAAAACCTATAACGAAAAACTTCTTCATTGAATTTGGGCTCCTCGACAAAATAATCTTCCATAATGGTTTCGTGGCCTTTCTCTCGATCAAGATGGACAACTTTTTTTTACTAGATGTGTCCGTGTCTTCTAGTGTGGCTTGCTCGATGAGATTTTTGAAAAAAAAATTAAGCTACTATCGCTTAAGGAAGAATCATCGTCTTCATTAATGTCGAATGGAAAGAACAGCGGTATGTCATCCACCATTTTTAAGAAAATAGGGTAAGATTTTGTTAGGATATGAGTTTCTTATGATTGTGTTTTTGTTTGATAATTAAGAAGATGAATAAGAATAAGTGCAGCGGAATATAAATGGAAACTGTTGGACCCAGTTTGGCCTTAAAACAACTTCTTTTCACGTAATATGGCAAGTGATTTCAGTAGATGTGAAAAAGATGTGCGGAAATGGAAATCAGACTTTCAAGAAACAAGACCTACAGAATTATCAAGTTTATATCACTTTGAAAACAAAAAGGTTTACAAGGTGATTGTAAGATTATTATCTAGTACAAACGAATCTTGAATTCTGTGGGTGAGAGGGCAATGGAGTTTTGATGTATGTGTGAATGCTAAGCTTCAAACTCACTTTGCTTCTCCTGGTTGAGCATTCTATTTATAGAAGGCTGGGTGCATGAATAAACAATAGTTTATTCATGCAATAAGTCCTGCGAAAAGTGCCCAATTGACATATTCATTGAATCCAACGTTCAAGTTGCCTTTTTCATCATGATATCAATTAATGTCAACTTGCTTCGGTAAGTGTGGCAGGACAGAGCCAATTTCAGACAAGTGGGGTATTTCATCAGAATTCTGATAAACCACTTCATCAGAAATTCTGATGAACAAATCATCAGAAAAATCCTGATGATCAGAATCGTCAGAAACTGATGATATTTCATCAGAAATATCATCAGATCCATCAGAAGTGACCTTTTCTGATAATCCAATTCTGCTCTTGATCAACTTGTGATTATTTGAAGTAGATGCTGTGCATTCCAGTTGTCCCATCTGATCTTCTTTTTCTAGTTCGTGATCTTCAGGACTGTGATCTCTTCATAGATCCAGTTGATTGTGATTTTCTTTAATACTTACAAATAAAGTTTCCTAACAGTTTCCCCCTAAGTATTGTAAGAAAATGAACTACCTCTATATCTAACATAAACAACTTTCTTTGAAAGAGAAATTTAAAAACAACTAAGTTCAGAAACACAGAACATAGTCAAACCAACCATAAATCAGACAAATTTAAAACTTTGTTCAAAAACAGGAATTTAATCTTATCAATTCATTAGTTGATCTTCACTCCACTTTTGTATTTGTCTCCTGGTTTCAGTCTTTTCTTGTGATCAATTGCCTTTTGAGTTTGTTTGTACATTTCTTTGTACCATCCTCTTGCTTCCATCCAGTTATCAATGCATTCTTCAATTGTTTTTCTCAGCTGTTCATTGTTCTTTCCCTTCTTCTTGAGCTGCTCTTGTTTCTCATTCATGCAGTTCCTTATATATTTTAGAGTTTGATTTGAATACTTGCATATATCACTGATTCTGAACAGAGCTTTCTCTTCATTAACATCTTTGAAGACTACTCCCATTTCTGGTTGGTCAAAGATTGCTCCAGTTCTCACTAGCTTTGAAGGGATCTCGGCTGGAATACTGGTGTTGGGAGGAGGTATTAGCACCTTGTTGCTGTACTTAAAATTGATACATAGATCAAAGTCTGCCAGTGCAGCCCTTTTGTATAACTTTGCTCCTGCACTTTTGAGACTTTCAAGTGCTCTTCTGATCACAGCTGAATTACCTTTCATTTCATCAATGATATTCTTCATTTTGACTATTCCCATCGGGTGAATATCATCAGCCAGATTTGCATCAGTAACCTTTTGTTCACTGTTATCTTTTCTGATCAAGGTATACTTGTTTTGTGCTTCATAGCCTAAGATGCCTCCTCCAGTGGTCAAAGTATCAATTCTTTCAATTGATACTATTGGATTGGTCATGTGCTTGTGTAAAATTACCCAACCTCCATTGTTTCTGTTTTCAACAATACCTTTGCTCATTGGAGAGAGTGGTCTCTTTGGGTTGTCTTCTGGACCTTTCCAATAGTAATTCTTTAGATGTTCTTCAGGGTACATAATAGTGTGTAAATCACCTTTCAGCACATCCATTTCTCTGATGTTCCCTTCTGAATCTTCTATCATTTCTTTTCTTGGCCTTTTTGAGGAAGTTACTTCAAGTTCCATTCTTCTCTTCTCTTTTGCATCCATCGTTATACTTAGCTCTGTTTCTCCTGTGATGGCTGTAGAAGATGACTGAATTGGAACATGATCTTTCTGTTGTATCCTTGATGTGTCTGGCTTTGGGACATTTGGTGGAGGACCCATGAGTAACTTTTGTTTATCTGGAGGTGGACCCATGGGTTTCTTCTGTTTTTGAGCTGTTGAAGTTTTTGTTTGTTTGGTTTGACCTTGTTGAATGGTTTCTGGTTATTGTTGAGGAGTTTCTGATCTCCTTGCTTGTCTTTCTTTTGGAATTGGGGCTTTCAGTTCATGAAGATCAACATTTGCTAGTCTGGCAACATTATACTGTAATCTCTCTACTAACAGATGAACATTAGTGAGAGCTTGAGTATTTGTTTCTTCTTGTTTCTTCATTTTCTGAAACTCCTGATTTTCTTGATTTCTTTGTGTAGCTAATTCCATTAACAGTTTCTCAAAAGCCTCAGCCATGCTGCTGTTGTTGGCTCTGAGGAACTGTATTTCTTCAAGAAGCTTCCCTAAACTTGAGCTTTCTCATGCAGTTGCATCCTCAGCCATCTTTTTCTTGATATCATGCAGTTCCTTGAGAGCTTTCTCAATTTCTGATGAGCTCTCTTTGTTTTCTGATGACTTTTGCAATTTGTTGAGGGCTGCAGCATTGTCTTCTGTTTGCTTCTGCACAGCTTTGACAGTTTCTGACAAAACCTTGATATCTGACTTTTGATTTCTGATTTCTTCTAGTATCAGATCAAGTTTTTCTTCTGTTGCTGTTTTCACAGTAGTAGTTGTGTCTTCAAGTTCTTTGTGAAGTTGTTTAGGGGACATAGATTGATGTCCTTGGGAGATAGGAGAAACAACTGATGTTTCCCTTCTAACACCAGCAGAAAACACATTCTCTGCTGTTCTGAGGTTAAGGGGATTTGAGGAATCCAAATTCTCTATATCCTCACCAGAAAATTGAAACACATTCAAGTTCTGGATTTCCTCATATCCTTGAACCTTTTCAGGTTCTCCATGAGTTGTTGAGAAACTCTTAATTTTCTCATCCAGGTTTCCTTGATCAGCAGGCTGATCTCCACCAGTTGTCACCTCATTTTCTTCCTCAGGATCTGATTCAGAAAATGGGTCTTTGGTTTTACTCACATCTTGTTTTGAAGAAATAGTATCTCTAAGTAAGATTTCATGTTTTCCTTGAATTGATTCATCGGAATCACTCTCAGAATCATAAAATATGTTTATTTTAGACTGTTGTGCACCTGTTTCTCCTATGTGTGAGTCTTCAGCATGATGTTCTTCAGCCACAGGACTCATATTTACATCTTCATCAGCTGGATGAGGATTAGATTCACCCTGCTATTCCATTCTTGGTGTGCTTGACTCCTGTGCATCATGCTCCATAGGGGACACATGTTCAAAAACTCCTTTGTTCTCTGACTTTTTGTTCAACATTTTCAGGTATTCTGCTCTGTATGGTGATTCTTCTGGTATCAGATTCATCATTTTTTCTGACAGAACAGGTACATCATTATCTGACTTCCAAGACCCTACAGCAGTCCAATGTCTCATAATTTCTGTCTTCCACATATTTTCTGATGCTGGAATTTCTATGTTTCTTTTTAAAAAAGCATCAGAAATTATGATTGATAGAAATCTTGGAAAGGGTAGATATGAATCTATTCTTCCAACATTAGTCAGAATTGATCTTCTGATCAGAATAAATATTTCTGCTCCAAAATCAATGTTCAATCCATTAATGAGACTGAACATGATTGTTAGAATGTTCATATTTATCTGATCTGTACCTCCAATCTTTGACGATAGACACTTGTTGAGAATTTCCATTAAAACTTGCCAGAAGGCAGGTAGCTTGTTTCTCTTGAATTCATTGATTCTTGAAATCTTTGTTTTGTAACCCATTAGAACATATCTTCTTTTTCTGGTGCTTCTTCAAAGCTCTGATGTAAGGGTAGTTCCAAACATTCCCTTATCTTTTCTGGTGAAATTTTAATAAAGATATTTCCCCATACATGTGCTGTTAGCTCAGTTTGACTTGAGATTTTGAGAGTTTTTACAACTTGTTGTATGAGTTCTTGCGGTACCTCTCTGGTCTTTGTAAGAGCTTGAGCTATCGGGCTTCTGGTTAGAAATTCAATGAGAATTTGACACTTCATATCATACTCTTCGATGTTATCATTCATTGCTTCATTGTTGCTCTTTAATGGAAGAAATTCAGCTTCAGTGATGAAGGGAACTGAGTGTATAATTGGTGGTATGTTGATGTTGATAGCAGCCATTGAGAATTTGGGTTTTGTTTTCGGAAAAGGGTTTTAGGGTTTTGAATTTGAAGGTTGATGATGGAAGTCCATGTTTTGAATGAGGTATTTATAGTGTACACGGACAGAGATTTTTGAGTTTTTATCGTATGTTGTTTGTGATCAAGGTGTTTAATGACACCTTAATGATGTTTTAATCCTTTTAAGGAAACAACCGTTTTTGAAAAACCTTTGGTTTATCTCTAATTTGATGTAAATCCTTTAAAGATTTTTAGAGATTCCAATGATTTTTCGGATAAATACTAATTTCCAACTTGCACATTTTCTTCTTGTGGGACCCCTTTTGTTTCTAAAGGTCCAATAGAAACCTTTTGTGTGTCTTCCCAGGTATTTCTCATGATGATATATATATATATCAGAAAATTTTGAATAAAACTTTTAAGAGTTGTATTTTCTGCATATCTCATCAGAATTCATCTGATTCATTTTTAGTGGATAAATCTTCTGATTTTTTTTTTTGAGATGAGAGGGAATAAGTAGAGTTCTGAGATTTTACTTACATTGTAGTATTGCAGTTCTGAACTCCACACCTTTGTTCTGATATACAGGAGGTATTTTTCATGCAGCTTGTTCCAGTCCTCAGAAAAAAAAATTTAGAAAGAAACTTATTCCTAAAATTTTAGATTTTCATAAGTTTCTTTAAATCTGGTTAAAAGTGTTGTTTTTCTGATGATATGTTAAACTTCCTGGTTTTAAAAAAATTGATTTACTGATTTATTGTCAGAATTCTCACAGTTTTCTGGTGAATGATCAGATTCGTGTTGTTTAATGAGTTTTCTGAATAAATACCAGATTTTCTGAGTTCTACTAACTCCTGTCAGTTCTCATGTGTGATCCACCAGATTTTCTTTGTTTTTATCAGACATGTGTTAGTTCCCCCTAGATCTATTACCATTAAGAAATGAAGAAAAAAAATTAAAACAAAAAAAACAACTACTCCTCCTCCTCCTTTAATACGTTGTACATGCACTTCACATATAACCAAAGACTGGTTATTCGACCGGTGTGATTCGTTGATGGCGTCAGGGTGGCTTCACTAATGTTTTCTTGAAGTACCAGCTCGGCCCTTGGATAGCAGCTTCTCACTCCTCTAAAGTCCAGCTGACTTGTGATCACCTTGGTTACGAATCGTGGGTAGATCAGAAAGGGTTGGCGGTCGTGGATGTTTGCTTCTAGATCTCTCATGAGAAACTTGGCATAATTGTAAGGTTTCTCCTGTATTATAGCATGAACCACTTCCATCATCTTATGAGACAGCTCGTTGAAGTGTCCTATCTTCTTGGAGAAGCAGACACTTAGCTGTGTTACCAAAAACTGGAAAGGTGGTATAAAACCAGATTTGCTAACAGCCCTTGACGAGTTGAGTGTATGATAGGCCATTTCAGTCAAGGTCTGTTGCACATTTACTTTCTCCAGAAATTTGATTTCATGATCTTCACCCAGTTTGAGGACATTTCTTATTGTTTCCTCTTTTAGGGTGATCTTTACCCCCATGACCTCACTTTCAATCCACACAGAAGTACCACTAAAAATGATTTGAGAGTTCTACCAGAACTCTTGGAGAAGTTCTGGATAAATGGTGACATGTGATGATACAGCAAAGCCCTAGGGACTTCGCATGATCATATTGTACACAAACCTGCAGTCCTCCCATGCAGGTCCTTCCAAGTTGGATCTTAATCTAAGATTATGAAGTCTGTGAAACGGGAGAGGGAACTGAGTGGCTTTCATCAATTTTGGGCGGCCCATTTTTAGATAAGAAAAATTCTATCGAAGAGCTATTGAAGAGATAATTTGTTGTGAGTTGAGTTTTATTCAGGTTGTTAATATTTATAGATGAAAGTGATATTAACAGCCAACCTTTTTCTCTTCAATTAAGACGATATCTGTTGCAGTGAATGTAACAGTGAATGTAACAGTGAATGTGACAGTCTACTAAGCCCCATGTGTGAGTAAGCATTTAATGACTAGGCGGCTACTTTCATAGCTCCTAATGATTCTAGTGCCTACGTGTCACTTAAGTTCCTTATGAAAAAATGACGTTGCAAATATTTTCAGAAAAAAATGAAATTCAATAAACTGAAAAAAATTTGAGACGGTTGATTATCACAGCTGTATGGAACTTCATCAGGATGCGTGTTACTTTTCCCCCTTTTTTGTTTTTTTTAATTAAAAAATACAAAAAATATACACAAAAATGAGTAATTACAATATGTGGAATGTGCATGAGGATGAAAAATTATTACAAATTATTCTGATGTTTCAACATAGTTTCTGATTTTATATCAGAACATCTGGTGTTTTCACCAGATATTCTGATATTTCTTCAGATTATCTGATAAATTATCATTTATTGATGATTCATCAGATTTTCTGGTGTTCCATCAGATTGATGGATTGTTTCATCAGAGGCTAGTTGATTTGTTCTATGAATATCAGAATTTTGATGTTCAACAAGTTGGTTTTCAATTTGTGTCTTTGTGTTTTCTGAAAAATCTCCATCATTTAGATTAACCATGCCTAGTTTGCTGATCAAAAAATTGTGTCTCTTTTCATCAAGAGGCTTTGTAAAGATATCAGCAATTTGATTTTCAGTTGGAACAAAATACATTTCAATGTTACCTTTCTCCACATGATCTTTTATGAAGTGGTATCTGACATCTATATGTTTGGTTCTTGAGTGATGAACTGGATTTTCTGTTATTGCAATAGCACTCTTTGAGTCACATAGAATTGGAATTCTTGTCAGAGTTACTCCATAATCTTTCACTTGAGTTTGCATCCACAGCACTTGTGAACAGCAACTTGCTGCTGCTACATATTTTGATTTTGCTGTTGATGTGGCAACACAGTTTTGTTTCTTACTTGCCCAACATATCAATTTTTCTCCCAAGAGTTGACAGGCACCAGATGTGCTTTTCCTGTCAATTTTGCACCCTGCATAATCTGCATCTGTGTATGCAATTAATTCAAGGTTTGTATCCTTAGGATACCAGAGACCAATTTCTGATGTGCCTTTGAGATATTTAAAAACCCTTTTTACAGCTTTTAGATGGGATTCTTTGGGATCACATTGATATCTGGCCAGAAAGCATGTTGCAAACATGATATCTGGTCTGCTTGCAGTTAAATAAAGCAGTGATCCTATCATCCCTCTATAGGTTTTAATATCAACACTTATACCATCCTTATCAGAATCTAACTTGTTCCCTGTTGCCATGGGAGTTTTTGAAACAGAGCAGTTTTCAAGTGAGTATTTTTGTAGAATTGTTTTCACATATTTTGATTGACTCAAAAATATTCCATCAATTCTTTGTTTTACTTGTAATCCTAAGAAAAAAGGTTAACTCACCCATCATACTCATTTCAAAGTGGCTGGTCATCAATTTTTGAAATTTGTCACAAAATTTTTCATTAGTTGATCCAAATATAATGTCATCAACATATATCTGGACCAGCAAAGTATGACCTTTGTGTGTTTTGAGAAAAAGAGTGGTGTCAATAGTTCCTTTGGTAAACCCATATTCGAGTAAGAAGTTTGATAAAGTTTCATACCAGGCTCTAGGAGCTTGCTTCAACCCATACAAGGCTTTGTTTAATCTATAAACATGATTTTGAAATTTTGGATCAACAAAGCCTTCTGGTTGATGCACATAAACTTCTTCCTCAATTTTACCATTCAGAAAAGCTGATTTTACATCCATTTGATAAACTTTTAAATCCTTGGATGCAGCATAAGCAAGAAAAATTCTTACAGCTTCTAATCTAGCCACTGGTGCAAAAGTTTCATCATAATCAATACCTTCTTGTTGACAGTAACCCTTGACCACTAACCTTGCTTTGTTCCTTGTGATTATGCCATTCTCATCAGATTTATTCCTGAATACCCATTTTGAACCAATGACAGATTTGTCTTTTGGCTTGGGTACCAGATCCCATACCTTGCTCCTTTCAAACTGATCAAGCTCTTCTTGCATAGCCTGAATCCAGTCTGGGTCACTTAGAGCTTCTTTGACAGATTTGGGTTCTATCTTGCTTAAGAACCCAGAAAATGCACACTCATGTGCAGTGGCAGATCTTGTTCTGACACCATCTGTAGGATTTCCTATGATGTCAGAATGAACATGTCCTTTGATCCATCTTAACTTGTTGTGAAAAAATGTTGGTTCTGATGGATTTGAAGTTTCCCCCTGAACAGGTGCTTCAATTGTGTGTAAGATATCAGAATTCTGAGGTTCTAATGTACTACACCTTTGTTCTGCAGAGTTAGTACATGATGGATTTGTTTTTGAAAGAATTATCATGTTCTAGGAAATCTTCATTTAACATTTCAAAGAGATGTTCATACTTTTCTTGTTTGTCAGAAAAATTTATTTCTTTCAAGTATTCATCAGAAACCTCTGTTTCTGGTGAGTCATCAAATGAAACATACAGACTTTCTCCGATTGTCCTTGTATTGAGAATAAAGATTCTATATGCTTTTGATGACAAAGAGTAACCAAGAAAAATACCTTTTTCTGCTTTTCTGTCGAATTTTTCAAGGCTTTCAAAATCATTAGAAACAAAACATCTACAACCAAATGTATGCAAAAATTTTATACTTGGTATCCTTCCATTTATAATGTTGTAAGGTGTTTTGATGTGCCTTTTGTTGATTATGGATCTGTTTTGTGTAAAACATGTATTTGCTATAGCTTCTGCCCAAAAGTGAGTGGGCAATTTAGCATAAGCAAGCATGGTTCTGGCAGCTTCTACCAAGGTCCTATTCCTTCTTTCAACCACCCCATTCTTTTGGGGTGTTCTTGGAGCAGAAAAATCATGAGAAATTCCTTTACTTACAAGAAAATTCTCAATTTTTGCATTTTTAAACTCTGTTCCATTGTCTGATCTGATCCTTCTTACTGTTAGTTTTAACAGATTTTCAATTTTCTTAATAAAATTAATGATCAGATCAGGAGTTTCACTTTTCTTTCTCAAAAATTCTACCCATGTGTACCTGGAAAAGTCATCTACTATTACTAGTATGTATTTCTTTCCAGAAAGACTTTCTGTACTTATGGGTCCACACAAATCCATGTGCAAAAGTTCCAAATTTTGTGAAATAGAAGACTCAGAAATTGATTTATGTGAGCTTCTCTTGGATTTTCCCATCTCACATGCTTCACAAATTTTATCCTTCTTTGAGGATATCAAAGGTAATCCTTTTACCAGACCTTTTCTTGCTAGTTTGCTTAGGTTTTTGAACTTTAAGTGGGTAAGCCTTTTGTGCCATAACCAACTACTACCTTTGTTGAGTTTTGAAAATAAACACAGTTTTGGATGTTCACTTTCTTCTTTGAAGTCAAAATAGTAAATTGATTTTCTTATTCTTTTCCCACTTAAATAGATTTTATTATCATCTATACCTATTAACAAGCATTTTTCTGGTAAAAAGGTTACCTGAAAACCTTTGTCACAGAATTGACCACAGCTTAGCAAGTTATACTTTAAGCCTTCAACATAGGCTACTTTCTCTATGGTCAGACATCCATACCTTATGCATCCATATCCCATGATCCTTCCTTTCACTCCATTTCCAAAATTTACCATTCTACCCGGCCTTGAAACAAAGTTGCTGAGTAAGCTCCTGTCCCCAGTCATGTGCTTGGAGCTTCCTGAGTCGCAGTACCAGATCTGCTGCACATGATGGTCCTGAAATGAAATGATTAGAGGGTTTTTGGTACCCAGGCATGCTTGGGTACTATTTCTGATGGAATATTAATCACTTTATTTCTTCTTCTTCTTGGTTTTGCATCAGAAACTCTGTTATATGCTGAGCCATTAACAGATTTTACATTTTTCTTTTGAAGATGGTGTTGAACAAGCTTCAGTATGTCAACACACATACAAGATGTATCAGAATTTTCTGATATTTCCTCTTGTGATGGAATGAGTGGATAATTTTGAAAAGATGAGTGAACTGCTTCTGGAGTCTTTACAGATTCTAGACTACATTCACTCTTGTTTGTTTTGAAGTTTGGTTTTTCAAAAGAATATTCAGAACAGGTTGTTTTGCAAGATTCAGATTCAGATTCTGATGTAAATTTATCAGAATTCTGATGAGTTGCCTTTACAAAGATAGTGGGTTTATTTCTATTTGATCTTGTAGAACTTGTATAACCTAAACCCTCTCCTTTGTTCTTTGGTGTGGACTCAATAAAATTTATGAACTCTTTGGCCTGTTGAAAACCTCTTACATTGATTTCTTTGTCATTGATTTTCTTGTAAAGATCTTTTCTTTCATTTTCATAAAACTCAATTTTTGCTCTTTGATCTAAACTATCCTCTATAAGAAGTTGGTTTTCAAGAATGATTTATTCAAAGTCCTTTGCAAGTCATCAGATTTTCTAATATCTGATTGATGTTTTTCTTGCAGATTTAGAAAATCTGACATGAGCTTATTTAGCTTGTGTTCGAGATCAAGATTGTCTAAATTTACCCTTTTGTTCTGAAGTTTCTGGTAGTCCTTCAGAAAGTGCCATCAGGCAGAAATTTGCCAATTCTTCTTCTTCTTCTTCATCATCAGAAGAATCATCAGATAACCATGTATCTGTTCCAGCAATTAAGCTTACTTGTTGCTGCTTCTTTGCTTCTTCAAGCTTTTTCTCATAATAGGCAACATCCTTCAGCTTTTTGGTCTTGCATTCTGATGCATAATGACCTCTCTGCTTACACTTGTAACACACAACTTCAGCCTTCCCTTTATCCTTAGATCTAACCTCTTCTTTAGATCTTCCATCCATCCTTCCTTTGTCACTCCTCTGGTATCTCTGGCTACCTCCCCTCAACCTCTGCTCAAATGTTTTGGTGAGCAGTGCTATTGCTTCAGCAAAAGCTGAAAAGTCTGATGTTGCATCAGAATTTTCAAGATTTTGGCTGTTTGATGGTTGTGGATCATTGGTTGTTGTTGATCTTTGTGAGTTTGAGATAAGAGCTAAAGATCCCCCTCTTTGAATGGTTTCTTCAAATATTTCTTCCTCTCTGGGGATCAAGATGCTGTATAAGTCATGAAGACTCATGTTTCCTAGTTCTAAGGTTGTTGATCTCTGGGCATCAAGAAATTTTATGTTTCTTTCATCGTTTGACTTTGTTATACCAAATTTCTTTAGCTCGTTTAAAAGTTCTGTAAATCTTTGATATGTATCATTCAACCTTTCATTTGGCAAACTTTTAAACCTTTCATAAGATGAGACATTATTTGTTCTCTTGTTTCTTCTCATCCTTTCTCCTCCTTCACAAAGGTTTTCCAACTGATCCCATATTTCCTTAGCTGATGCACATGCATCAACTTGTGAAAATATGTCATTAGGGATGGCCATTATTAAAAGTGACTTTGCCCTTTCATCCCCAGCCACCTTTTCCTTGTCTTCCACGCTCCAGTTTATTTCACTTTTGGGAGCGCGGGAGGCAGGGATAGCTGGTGATTGGTCAATTGCTGGAATAGCAGGTATATCAGTCATTGGTGTATGTGGACCCCTTTCAATGGATTGAAACAGAGCTCGGTCATGACCATTAAGGAAATTGACCATCCTGATTTTCCACTGAGGGTATTCCTCTCTGACCAGAGTCGGAGGTTTGGACATAGAACCAATGTTAAAAGCATTATTCCAGGATTGAAAGTTGGCCATATTTAGTGAAAAGAAAATGAGCGATTGATCGTTTGAAAATAGTTTATTCAATCTGCTTTGATACCAATTGTTGGACCCAGTTTGGCCTTAAAACAACTTCTTTTCACGTAATATGGCAAGTGATTTCAGTAGATGTGAAAAAGATGTGCGGAAATGGAAATCAGGCTTTCAAGAAACAAGACCTACAGAATTATCAAGTTTATATCACTTTGAAAACAAAAAGGTTTACAAGGTGATTGTAAGATTATTATCTAGTACAAACGAATCTTGAATTCTGTGGGTGAGAGGGCAATGGAGTTTTGATGTATGTGTGAATGCTAAGCTTCCAACTCACTTTGCTTCTCCTGGTTGAGCCTTCTATTTATAGAAGGCTGGGTGCATGAATAAACAATAGTTTATTCATGCAATAAGTCCTGCGAAAAGTGCCCAATTGACATATTCATTGAATCCAACGTTCAAGTTGCCTTTTTCATCATGATATCAATTAATGTCAACTTGCTTCGGTAAGTGTGGCAGGACAGAGCCAATTTAAGATAAGTGGGGTATTTCATCAGAATTCTGATAAACCACTTCATCAGAAATTCTAATGAACAAATCATCAGAAAAATCCTGATGATCAGAATCGTCAGAAACTGATGATATTTCATCAGAAATATCATCAGATCCATCAGAAGTGACCTTTTCTGATAATCCAATTCTGCTCTTGATCAACTTGTGATTCTTTGAAGTAGATGCTGTGCATTCCAGTTGTCCCATCTGATCTTCTTTTTCTAGTTCGTGATCTTCAGGACTGTGATCTCTTCATAGATCCAGTTGATTGTGATTTTCTTCAATACTTACAAATAAAGTTTCCTAACAGAAACAAACTTTCATACACAATTAAATAGGAGAAATGCTTTCAACATACATTTTAACATAGAACCGAATGATTGAATTTGTTTCAAGCTTCAATTACAATGCATGCATGTATAACAAACGCCCCCTCAGCCTGAGCTCACAGTATTTGTTCGTACAGGAAGACAAGTGATGAAAGAGCTAATAGAACAGTACAAGGTACTGTTCTATTTATAGGCACGAGCAAACCACTGTGGCATCTTTGCTGACGTCACCATGAAAGTGACATCTAACCTCCTAACAACCTACAACCACTGATCTATTACAAGCACTGTTTCCTAACTACTGATTACAATACATTACAAAGGAATAACCTATCTACTGCTTCTCATTCCACTGTTATGACTCCAGCAGTACTTTGTATCTTCAGCAATGCTTGACCCATATCAGTAGATTGAGCATCAGAGTTTGTCTTCAATAGTCTTTAGCAGTCTTTGGCAGTAGTTGAAGAAGAGCAGTTGTTGTAGATCATCAGTGGATAGAGGTCATCAGTTGTTAGGGCTACTTCCAAGGGGAAAGCTTGTATACAAACATCTGCTTATTCTGGATCCACTGATCTGATCTGGTTTTGGCTTTCATCAACTGTTCCTTTGTAGGGTTCAATCCCAACAATCTCCCCCTGGAACAGATGATGCCAAAACCCTTCATTATTGTGGAACTTTATTGCCTCATTAACAGTTCTCTGACTTGTCCTTTGAATTGTAATTCAAAGTCCAAAGAATTTGTGTCATCCTCATCCCTGCACAGTGTAAGATCAAGGAGATCTTGCAGAGCTTCAACACCCAGGCCCAATGCTTGTTCCCTTGATATTTTCTTCACATCACCACTGGATTTGATCAGAGTCAATACGTGGCTCTGTTTGTCAGATTTCCACTTTAGTATTTTTGAATCCAATGGGTTTCTTGGGAGAGGTTTTATTGTAGATGAGTTTAGAGATTGTGGCCTGGTTATAACATTTTGAGCAGCAGTACTTGTATCTTTTGTCAATTCAGAGTTTTCTTCTAACATCTGCTTCAGGCCTATTTTCACAAGATAATCCCCTGCTGCTACATCTTCTGTTGTTTCTGCATCCATCTGCTTTTGTTTCCTTCTTTAATAAAGGATGGAAGCAGGTGGAGCAGTGGATCTCCTGATTTGTAGCTTTTGTGGCTCATCTGGAACCACTGCTTTTGTTTCCTTCAGGGTAAACAGGCTTTTGAGGAACATTAGGATTTTTCTTTCTTAATTCTTCCAACTTTTTGTAGCTGGCTATGACCTTCTCCTCTTTCCACTTTGTCACCTGATTCCTTGACCCAAAATCAATAGTAATTAGCTCTTCTTTCATTCTCTTCAGCCTTAACACCTTGTCTGGTACATTTTTCATGTACTTTGACCAGACAGGTGGAGTCTGTTTCACCTTGTTTTTGATCATATCTTGAATTCTGGCTGCTTCACTTTCTAGCTAACTGATAGTCCAGTCTTTGTACAGGTACCTTTCTCCCTTATACTTTTTGTAAGCCATAATTGTGACAACTCGAGTTTCCAAGGTTTCTCCTCTATACATTACTTGTTTCATACTGTGCTTTGAAATTCTTTGCATCGTAATTTGTTCATGCTTGATTAATGCCTAGTGAATGGTATGATTTGTTTATTTTGGGAATTTGTAAATTTGTCTAAGTGTCTATATGTTAAACAAAATGCATGCATGTTTGTGCCACTTAACCCCCCTAACGAAAACACTCCATGGCGAAAACATGGGAGTGTTTTCGTCAACCACTCCATGGAAAAAACATGAGAGTGTTTTCGTCAACTAGCAGGCCGGCGAACATTGACTGGGCCTTTGGCCCAATAGCGATCAGTTATATGTTTGTTCCCAACCTTTATGTGAAAGTTTTAATCGGCAAACCCTAATCACCTCTCACCTTCTCTCTCCCTATCCCTTGTGCGACGACAGTATTGAACACTCGAAGCTTCTTACATCATCTGATTCGTTGTTCCTCCTGTTTGGGTTAGTGATCAACTATTGATAATTGTTTGATTGAAATCATTATGGACTAGTTGTTTGTTATCATGTATTAACTGTTATTGTGAAGTGTTTATGATCATATGATTGGATGATGATTGATGAATAAGTAATTAGATCTTTGTGATTTTTGGCTGGTTCTGATTAATGTGGAATATGATGTTGCATGCTGATCGTGTATTGTATGATTATGATGGAATTAATCTTTGTGGTTATGTGATCATATATAGTCTATTGAGAATGATAGATTGATAGTATTGTCATGACTGTATTCCAATGATGCTGATCGTATGATAGAAATGATGAGATAATCATGTAACTGTTAGTATGTAATTAGGGTTCCTGTATTATGAAACTGTTGTTGATGAAAACCCCTATCCGACGAATTCACTACCCGGCGAAGACACTGTCCCGACGAAAACCTGGTGCTGACGAAAACCCCCCTGGCGACGAAATCCTGGGCGATGAAATCCATGTTCGTCGTGGCCCTTTTTCGTCGTGACCCTGTGTCGACGAAAACCTAAGGTTTTCATCGTGAAGCTTTTAAGGAACAGTAGGATATTTTGTTCATGTATGCCACGTGTATGATAGAAACATATTTTGTTATTCACTGTTAAGGATAGTTACATTGGATCGAATAACATGATGTAGTTTTACACTCTGTACCCCTAACTGTTGAATATGGTTATGGAACCTACCTGTAAACTATGAATCTTGTATGAGTTGATTTAACTGTTTATGTGTTACTTGATAATAGTTGCCCAAGCACACCTTGTGATGTTAGTGTGCATGTGAATCATTACGAACATGAACTGATTGTGTATACGTGCATACTATAGGCTTTGACTGAATTGTTTGTGCACAAGTAGTTAAGCATACCGAGCAAACCGAGGTGAGTTCACACACTTTCTAAGGCATGGGATTCCCGGTGGTTGGGAATGGGTTAAAGAATTAAAACGGAACCTACATAACCTCCTTGGGTAGGATATGTACCGCCATCCTCCATGGGTAGGATGCCAATATTAATCCTGCGTATTCTCCTTGGGTAGAATACATACATTCGTCCTCCTTGGGTAGGACAACAACCTTAAACTTAATAGACAAAACTCTATCATGAAGTCCCTCATTTTTATATCAACTTAATAGCCGGGCCAATGGCGAGCGGGTCATTAGTTAATAGCGCTATTAGGGTTGACAAGCCTCACACCATGCCAGCAGGACGGGCGTGAACTAATGGATCTGTGCACTTAGTCAATGATGATAGACATTGACGTAGGGCACAACTTACTTTCGTCAGTTGTCGATATGGTAACGGTCTAGTGGTTCACATGGGGAAGCCCCCACTGATTATGGATATGGTCTGGGAAACAAAGATACTGGTTAACTCGTGGTTTACGAAACAACTTTTGGTTTTCAAAACAAATTGGTAAAACTAAACAACCAACTGTGAACTCGCTCAACTTTGTTGTTGACTCGTTGTTACATGCCTTGCAGGTCGTTAGGTGCTTATGGAGCTTGCACAGGGAGGAGTGGCCGTTGTGGGACATGGACTGTTGTGTTCCATGTTAAATATTTAAACTTTATGAACTTATCACTTATGTTTGGGTTTTACATTTTATGCTTTCGCTGTTAACTTAAAGTTGGTTACTTTCTTTTGGACACCAATTATATTGTGGTTGGATTTAATTACTTATTTACGTTGTTCAATATGATTGGTGGCTTGATCCTGGTTAGTCACACCTCCATGCGGTGATACTCCGCTTATGGATTTTGGGGGTGTGATAGATTGGTATTAGAGCCATTGGTTATAGTGAACTTGGTTTTAAAAAGGGAAAAGGTTTTTGACAAAACCAGACTATAACCTGTACAGTGCTCAACGATCCACAACGACGCTTCGCTCCACGTGCAAGACTCAACATTCTAGGTGATATGGTTTATGTTTATAACCTGTCCGTATTCCTCGTTCTGGCGAAGAACCTCTCGTGATTCATAGCGACAAGAGTGGTGCTGTTGTGGGCATCATCTGTTTCCTTAAGGCCCATAAGTGTTTGCGAAAGGGCCACACTTCTATTCTAGCCCTCGTTTCTGATACATTCTTGAAGGAAAAGAAGGTAGAAGACATTCCTATTGTGCGCGACTTTCCTGAGGTATTCCTGAGGAATTACCTGGTCTTCCGCCTCATCGTCAAGTTGAATTTCAAATCGAGCTAGCTCCTGGGGCAGCGCCCATAGCTCGAGCACCTTATCGTTTAGCTCCATCAGAACTTGAAGAACTGTCCACGCAACTACAAGAACTCTTGGAAAAGGGTTTCATACGTCCTAGTTCTTCGCCCTGGGGAGCTCCAGTGTTATTTATGAAGAAGAAAGATGGTACCTTCATAATGTGTATTGACTACCGCGAACTCAACAAGGTGACCACGAAGAATCGTTATCCTCTTCCACGCATTGATAACTTATTCGACCAGTTGCAAGGGTCGAGTTTCTACTCCAAGATTGACCTGAGGTCAGGCTACCATCAACTGAGAGTCCGAGATGAGGATATCCCTAAAACAGCATTCAGAACTCGTTATGGGCATTACGAGTTTCTGGTTATGCCTTTCAGATTGATGAATGCACCTGCGGTCTTCATGGATCTCATGAACCGAGTGTGCAGGCCTTACCTGGATAAGTTTGTCAGTGTTTTCATCGACGACATCCTGATATATTCGAAGAGTCAGGAGGAACACGAGCAACACCTGAGGCTTATTTTGGAACTTCTTCGAACAGAGCAGCTGTTAGCCAAATTCTCGAAATGTGACTTTTGCCTTCGCGAAGTCCATTTTCTAGGCCACGTGGTAAACAAGGATGGGATTCATGTCAATCCATCCAAGGTAGACTCAATCAAGAACTGGCCTGCACCCCGCACACCAACAGAAATCCGCCAATTTGGGTTTGGCAGGCTACTGTAGAAGGTTTATCAAGTATTTCTCAAAGATTGCGCAACCTCTCACATCACTAACTCAAAAGGGTGTCACCTATCATTGGGGTGATGCACAAGAATCTGCATTTCAGCACTTAAAGGATAGACTTTGTAGCACACCAATTCTCTCATTGTCTGAAGGCACAGATGATTTTGTGGTTTATTGCGACGCTTCCATCCAAGGACTTGGTTGCATGTTGATGCAACGTGACAAGGTCATTGCCTACGCATCGCGCCAACTTAAAGTTCACGAAAGGAACTACACTACGCACGACTTGGAGTTGGGAGCAGTTGTTTTCGCACTTAAGATATGGAGACATTACCTGTACGGTACCAAGTCCACCATTTACACCAATCACAGGAGTCTTGAACATATCTTCAAGTAAAAGGAGTTAAACATGCGACAACGTCGATGGGTCGAGCTCTTGAATGATTATGAATGCGCGATCAAGTACCACCCGGGCAAAGCCAATGTTTTGGCCGACGCCCTCAGTCGAAAGGATACTACACCTAAGCGAGTGCTTGCGTTACAACTTACCATCCAATCTAGTCTTCCCACTCAGATACGAGATGCTTAGGTTGAAGCATTGAAAGCAGAGAACATCAGAGCAGAGTCCCTACGAGGATCAAGGAAACGGTTAGAACAAAAGGAAGACGGCGCCTACTATGTAAACGGGTGCATCTGGGTTCCACTTTACGGAAACTTACGCGAGCTTGTGATGGATGAAGCGCACAAGTCTCGTTACTCAGTACATCCTGGTTCGGATAAGATGTACCACAACTTAAAGACTACATACTAGTGGCCTAGCATGAAAGCCAACATAGCAACCTACGTCTGTAAATGTTTGACTTGTGCGAGATTCAAGATTGAATATTAGAAACCATCCGGCCTACTTCAACAACCAGAGATACCGACATGGAAATGGGAGCAAATTTCCATGGATTTTGTTACTGGCCTACCTAGATCTCAACGCGGAAACGATACTATTTGGGTGATAGTGGATCGATTGACTAAGTCTGCACACTTTTTGGCTATCAAAGAAACAGATAAGTTCTCTACTTTAGCAGACGTTTACTTAAAGGAAGTGGTTTCGAGGTACGGGGTGCCAACCTCCATTATCTCCGATCGTGATGCACGCTTTACCTCTGAACTATGGCAAGCAATGCACAAGTCCTTTGGCTCACGTCTAGACATGAGCACCGCTTATCATTCGCAAACGGATGGGCAGTCTGAACGCACCATCCAAACCCTTGAAGACATGCTTAGGGCATGTGTGATTGACTTTGGTAACGGCTGGGAATGACATCTACCTTTAGTGGAATTTTCGTATAATAATAGCTACCATACCAGTATCCAGGCCGCTCCGTTTGAGGCATTGTACGGACGTAAATGCCGATCACCTCTTTGCTGGGCAGAAGTTGGTGACAGCCAAATCACTGGCCCAGAACTTGTGGTAGACACAACTGAGAAGATTGCTCAAATACGACAACGAATGGCGGCAGCTCGTGACCGTCAGAAAAGCTACGCTGATAAGCGCAGGAAACCACTCGAGTTCCAGGTTGGGGATCGAGTGCTACTCAAAGTCTCACCATGGAAAGGTGTAGTTCGTTTTGGCAAACGAGGCAAACTCAATCCGCGTTATGTCGGACCATTCGAAATTATTGAGAAAATTGGCAAAGTCGCTTACAAATTGAACCTACCTGAAGAACTCAGCGGAGTTCACAACGTATTCCATGTGTCAAATCTGAAGAAGTGTCTGTCAGATGAGACCCTCATAGTTCCTTTGAAGGAGCTCACAATTGACGATCAGTTGCGATTCGTCGAGGAACCAGTAGAAATCATAGGCCGAGATGTTAAGGTTCTCAAGCACACCAGAATACCTCTTGTTCGAGTTCGTTGGAACTCCTGTCGTGGCCCAGAGTTCACCTGGGAACGAGAAGACCAAATGAAACTCAAGTATCCCCAGTTATTCGAGAACAATGCAACCACTACAGAGGCTGAAGCTACTGCGGAATTTCAGGACGAAATTCCAAACCAACGGGGGAATGATGTGACACCCTAGGAAACCACGCAACCCATCTAGCTTCCTCAGTAATCACGTGCTAAATTTCAGGACGAAATTTCTTTCAAGTTGGGGATAATGTGACAACTCGAGTTTCCAAGGTTTCTCCTCTATACATTACTTGTTTCATACTGTGCTTTGAAATTCTTTGCGTCGTAATTTGTTCGTGCTTGATTAATGCCTAGTGAATGGTATGATTTTTTTATTTTGGGAATTTGTAAATTTGTCTAAGTGTCTATATGTTAAACGAAATGCATGCTTGTTTGTGCCACTTAACCCCCCTAACGAAAACACTCCATGGCGAAAACATGGGAGTGTTTTCGTCAACCACTCCATGGCGAAAACATGATAGTGTTTTCGTCAACTAGCAGGCCGGCGAACATTGACTGGGCCTTTGGCCCAGTAGCGATCAGTTATATGTTTGGTCCCAACCTTTACGTGAATGTTTTAATCGGCAAACCCTAATCACCTCTCACCTTCTCTCTCCCTATCCCTTGTGCGACGGCAGCCTTGAACACTCGAAGCTTCTTACATTGACTGATTCTTTGTTCCTCCTGTTTGGGTTAGTGATCAACTATTGATAATTGTTTGATTGAAATCATTATGGACTAGCTGTTTGGTATCATGTATTAACTGTTATTGTGAAGTCTTTATGATCATATGATTGGATGATGATTGATGAATAAGTAATTAGATCTTCGTGATTTTTGGATGGTTCAGATTAATGTGGAATATGATGTTGCATGTTGATCGTGTATTGTATGATTATAATGGAATTAATCTTTGTGGTTATGTGATCATATATAGTCTGTTGAGAATGATAGATTGATAGTATTGTCATGACTGTATTCCAATGATGCTGATCGTATGATAGAAATAATGAGATAATCATGTAACTGTTAGTATGTAATTAGGGTTCCTGTATTACGAAACTGTTGTTGATGAAAACCCCTAGCCGATGAAATCACTACCCGGTGAAGACACTGTCCCGACGAAAACCTGGTGCCGACGAAAACCCCCTGGCGATGAAATCCTGGGCGACGAAATCCATGTTCGTCATGGCCCTTTTTCGTCGTGACCCTGTGTCGATGAAAACCTCAGGTTTTCGTCGTGAAGCTTTTAAGGAACAGTAGGATATTTTGTTCATGTATACTATGTGTATGATAGAAACATATTTTGTTATTCACTGTTAAGGATAGTTACATTGGATCGAATAACATGATGTAGTTTTACACTCTGTACCCCTAGCTGTTGAATATGGTTATGGAACCTACCTATAAACTATGAATCTTGTATGAGTTGATTTAACTGTTTATGTGTTACTTGATAATAGTTTCCCAAGCACACCTTGTGATGTTAGTGTGCATGTGAATCATTACGAACATGAACTGATTGTGTATACGTGTATACTATAGGCTTTGGCTGAATTGTTTGTGCACAAGTAGTTAAGCATACCGAGCAAACCGAGGTGAGTTCACACACTTTCTAAGGCATGGGATTCCCGGTGGTTGGGAATGGGTTAAAGAATTAAAACGGAACCTACATAACCTCCTTGGGTAAGATATGTACCGCTATCCTCCATGGGTAGGATGCCAATATTAATCCTGCGTATTCTCCTTGGGTAGAATACATACGTTCGTCCTCCTTGGGTAGGACAACAACCTTAAACTTAATAGACAAAACTCTATCATGAAGTCCCTCATTTTTATATCAACTTAATAGCCGGGCCAATGGCGAGCGGGTCATTAGTTAATAGCGCTATTAGGGTTGACAAGCCTCACACCATGCCGGCAGGACGGGCGTGAACTAATGGATCTGTGCACTTAGTCAATGATGATAGACATTGACGTAGGGCACAACTTACTTTCGTCAGTTGTCGATATGGTAACGGTCTAGTGGTTCACATGGGGAAGCCCCCACTGATTATGGATATGGTCTGGGAAACAAAGATACTGGTTAACTCGTGGTTTACGAAACAACTTTTGGTTTTCAAAACAAATTGGTAAAACTAAACAACCAACTGTGAACTCGCTCAACTTTGTTGTTGACTCGTTGTTACATGCCTTGCAGGTCGTTAGGTGCTTATGGAGCTTGCACAGGGAGGAGTGGCCGTTGTGGGACATGGACTGTTGAGTTCCATGTTAAATATTTAAACTTTATGAACTTATCACTTATGTTTGGGTTTTACATTTTATGCTTCCGCTGTTAACTTAAAGTTGGTTACTTTCTTTTGGACACCAATTATATTGTGGTTGGATTTAATTACTTATTTACGTTGTTCAATATGATTGGTGGCTTGATCCTGGTTAGTCACACCTCCATGCGGTGATACTCCGCTTATGGATTTTGGGGGTGTGATAGATTGGTATTAGAGCCATTGGTTATAGTGAACTTGGTTTTAAAAAGGGAAAAGCTTTTTGACAAAACCAGACTATAACCTGTACAGTGCTCAACGATCCACAACGACGCTTCGCTCCACGTGCAAGACTCAACATTCTAGGTGATATGGTTTATGTTTATATTACCTACCTGTTAGTTACATAGTACTGTTATTGTGAAGTGTTTATGATCATATGATTGGATGATGATTGATGAATAAGTAATTAGATCTTTGTGATTTTTGGCTGGTTCTGATTAATGTGGAATATGATGTTGCATGCTGATCGTGTATTGTATGATTATGATGGAATTAATCTTTGTGGTTATGTGATCATATATAGTCTATTGAGAATGATAGATTGATAGTATTGTCATGACTGTATTCCAATGATGCTGATCGTATGATAGAAATGATGAGATAATCAAGTAAATGTTAGTATGTAATTAGGGTTCCTGTATTATGAAATTGTTGTTGATGAAAACCCCTATCCGACGAATTCACTACCCGGCGAAGACACTGTCCCGACGAAAACCCCCCTGGCGACGAAATCCTGGGCGACGAAATCCATGTTCGTCGTGGCCCTTTTTCGTCGTGACCCTGTGTCGACGAAAACCTAAGGTTTTCATCGTGAAGCTTTTAAGGAACAGTAGGATATTTTGTTCATGTATGCTACGTGTATGATAGAAACATATTTTGTTATTCACTGTTAAGGATAGTTACATTGGATCGAATAACATGATGTAGTTTTACACTCTGTACCCCTAACTGTTGAATATGGTTATGGAACCTACCTGTAAACTATGAATCTTGTATGAGTTGATTTAACTGTTTATGTGTTACTTGATAATAGTTGCCCAAGCTCACCTTGTGATGTTAGTGTGCATGTGAATCATTACGAACATGAACTAATTGTGTATACGTGCATACTATAGGCTTTGACTGAATTGTTTGTGCACAAGTAGTTAAGCATACCGAGCAAACCGAGGTGAGTTCACACACTTTCTAAGGCATGGGATTCCCCGTGGTTGGGAATGGGTTAAAGAATTAAAACGGAACCTACATAACCTCCTTGGGTAGGATTTGTACCGCCATCCTCCATGGGTAGGATGCCAATATTAATCCTGCGTATTCTCCTTGGGTAGAATACATACGTTCGTCCTCCTTGGGTAGGACAACAACCTTAAACTTAATAGACAAAACTCTATCATGAAGTCCCTCATTTTTATATCAACTTAATAGCCGGGCCAATGGCGAGCGGGTCATTAGTTAATACGCTATTAGGGTTGACAAGCCTCACACCATGCCGGCAGGACGGGCGTGAACTAATGGATCTGTGCACTTAGTCAATGATGATAGACATTGACGTAGGGCACAACTTACTTTCGTCAGTTGTCGATATGGTAACGGTCTAGTGGTTCACATGGGGAAGCCCCCACTGATTATGGATATGGTCTGGGAAACAAAGATACTGGTTAACTCGTGGTTTACGAAACAACTTTTGGTTTTCAAAACAAATTGGTAAAACTAAACAACCAACTGTGAACTCGCTCAACTTTGTTGTTGACTCGTTGTTACATGCCTTGCAGGTCGTTAGGTGCTTATGGAGCTTGCACAGGGAGGAGTGGCCGTTGTGGGACATGGACTGTTGAGTTCCATGTTAAATATTTAAACTTTATGAACTTATCACTTATGTTTGGGTTTTACATTTTATGCTTCCGCTGTTAACTTAAAGTTGGTTACTTTCTTTTGGACACCAATTATATTGTGGTTGGATTTAATTACTTATTTACGTTGTTCAATATGATTGGTGGCTTGATCCTGGTTAGTCACACCTCCATGCGGTGATACTCCGCTTATGGATTTTGGGGGTGTGATAGATTGGTATTAGAGCCATTGGTTATAGTGAACTTGGTTTTAAAAAGGGAAAAGCTTTTTGACAAAACCAGACTATAACCTGTACAGTGCTCAACGATCCACAACGACGCTTCGCTCCACGTGCAAGACTCAACATTCTAGGTGATATGGTTTATGTTTATATTACCTACCTGTTAGTTACATAGTACTGTTATTGTGAAGTGTTTATGATCATATGATTGGATGATGATTGATGAATAAGTAATTAGATCTTTGTGATTTTTGGCTGGTTCTGATTAATGTGGAATATGATGTTGCATGCTGATCGTGTATTGTATGATTATGATGGAATTAATCTTTGTGGTTATGTGATCATATATAGTCTATTGAGAATGATAGATTGATAGTATTGTCATGACTGTATTCCAATGATGCTGATCGTATGATAGAAATGATGAGATAATCATGTAACTGTTAGTATGTAATTAGGGTTCCTGTATTATGAAACTGTTGTTGATGAAAACCCCTATCCGACGAATTCACTACCCGGCGAAGACACTGTCCCAACGAAAACCTGGTGCCGACGAAAACCCCCCTGGCGACGAAATCCTGGGCGACGAAATCCATGTTCGTCGTGGCCCTTTTTCGTCGTGACCCTGTGTCGACGAAAACCTAAGGTTTTCATCGTGAAGCTTTTAAGGAACAGTAGGATATTTTGTTCATGTATGCCACGTGTATGATAGAAACATATTTTGTTATTCACTGTTAAGGATAGTTACATTGGATCGAATAACATGATGTAGTTTTACACTCTGTACCCCTAACTGTTGAATATGGTTATGGAACCTACCTGTAAACTATGAATCTTGTATGAGTTGATTTAACTGTTTATGTGTTACTTGATATTAGTTGCCCAAGCACACCTTGTGATGTTAGTGTGCATGTGAATCATTACGAACATGAACTGATTGTGTATACGTGCATACTATAGGCTTTGACTGAATTGTTTGTGCACAAGTAGTTAAGCATACCGAGCAAACCGAGGTGAGTTCACACACTTTCTAAGGCATGGGATTCCCCGTGGTTGGGAATGGGTTAAAGAATTAAAACGGAACCTACATAACCTCCTTGGGTAGGATATGTACCGCCATCCTCCATGGGTAGGATGCCAATATTAATCCTGCGTATTCTCCTTGGGTAGAATACATACGTTCGTCCTCCTTGGGTAGGACAACAACCTTAAACTTAATAGACAAAACTCTATAATGAAGTCCCTCATTTTTATATCAACTTAATAGCCGGGCCAATGGCGAGCGGGTCATTAGTTAATAGCGCTCTTAGGGTTGACAAGCCTCACACCATGCCGGCAGGACGGGCGTGAACTAATGGATCTGTGCACTTAGTCAATGATGATAGACATTGACGTAGGGCACAACTTACTTTCGTCAGTTGTCGATATGGTAACGGTCTAGTGGTTCACATGGGGAAGCCCCCACTGATTATGGATATGGTCTGGGAAACAAAGATACTGGTTAACTCGTGGTTTACGAAACAACTTTTGGTTTTCAAAACAAATTGGTAAAACTAAACAACCAACTGTGAACTCGCTCAACTTTGTTGTTGACTCGTTGTTACATGCCTTGCAGGTCGTTAGGTGCTTATGGAGCTTGCACAGGGAGGAGTGGCAGTTGTGGGACATGGACTGTTGAGTTCCATGTTAAACGTTTAAACTTTATGAACTTATCACTTATGTTTGGGTTTTACATTTTATGATGCCGCTGTTAACTTAAAGTTGGTTACTTTCTTTTGGACACCAATTATATTGTGGTTGGATTTAATTACTTATTTACGTTGTTCAATATGATTGGTGGCTTGATCCTGGTCAGTCACGCCTCCATGCGGTGATACTCTGCTTGTGGATTTTGGGGGTGTGATAATAATATTATCAAGATAGTCTTTCCTCAAGGTTTCATCTGCTCTTTCTGTTAATTGCTGATAGAGATTTTTTGAAAACTGCTCCTAAGTTTTGACTTGGGTTAGCAGATATTGGTAGTATCTTTGAATCTCTCTGTCAGACTTTCCTTCTGTAATTCTTTTGGAGATATCCTCTGCTTGTTGAGCCTTTAACGTCAAGTATTCTTCAATGTTGTTAGGCCTTGGATATCCTTGAACAGATGGCAGGTTCCTTTTAGCAGGGTCATCTTCAGAGTAGAAGGATTTGATCTCCTCTCTAACTGCTGGAAGATCTAATGGATACGGGACTCCTGCAGGAACAATAGCAGTGTTTGGATTTGATACTTGTGCTAAAGAGAGTGGAACAGGGTTTGGAATAGGTACAAGGGGCAGTGGTTGTGAAGATGCTGGAGGTGGTGAAGAGTCATCATCTAGGACAACATTGGTTACCCTTCTCCTTTTGGGTTTAGGAGAGGTTGGTGGTGTTATGGTGGGTTGAGTGGTGGTGATTTGAGTGGTAGGTTGCTGACTAACAGTTGTTGAAATAACTGGTGTTTCAACCACTGTTGTCATTACAACAGATGATGTGTCACCTGAAGTCTTCTGCTTTTTGGCAGGTAGTGTTGGTGATAATGAGGATGTTTTTGGTGGTGATGTGATTTTTGGTGGTGGTGGTGGTAAGGCAGTGGATTGAGCGTGTGTTGAAGCAGTGGTGGTGGCAGTTGTTTGGGTAACAGATGTTGAAACCACTGAAATACCAACAGCTGTTGATACAACAGGTGTTTTAACGTCTGTTGGTTTGGAAGATTGATGTGTGGAGCTTTTGGAAGGTTTGGGAGTATGTTTTGTGGGTCTGGATGGTATGGATTTGGGTTGCCTCACTTTTCTAGTGGGCTGCTTTCTTTAGGCTCGGGACTTTCTTCATCCTTTGGCTCAAAAGTACCCTGCTCATTCATCTCCATAAAAACACTTTTCTCCTGTTCAAACCTTGATTTTCCCTTTGCCTCCAAATCCTTTTTGACACTTGCTTTTGCATCAGCAATTGCTTTTAAGGTTACATCAGCCTTTTTGGTACCATCTGGCTTAGGGATGTCTGCAAGCATACTTGAATTATCTAGTGCAATATACAGACCATCTTCATATCCCTTCTTCTTTAGCTGCCTCATTTTCTCCCCCATTTTGGCAACAGCTGGTGGAGGATTATCAACAAAAATTATAGTAGGAGGAGCAGTGCCAGTGGTGTTCAGTAAATGGGCCTTGATTACCTTGATATCTACCTGGGTATCTTTAAACCTTGCTTCCATAATATTTCTGATCTTTTGAACTTGTATTTCATGTTGTTGATCAACATATTCCCTTTGTTGTTGAAGCAGAGGTTGAAATAAACTCCAAAGCTCAGTGGGAGTAGGAGCAGATGATGGAGCAGATGTTGCAGCTGGTGCAGCAGTGGGTGTTGCCTTTTGTGCTTGTAACAACTGTTGCAGCATGGTTTTAATATCTGCAACAGATGTTTCAATCTTGTCAACCCTCTCCGTCAATTCTCTATACATTAAACCATCACCCAAGTTAATGGGATCATCTAATTTCCCACTGGCAGTGGTTGTATCAGCAGTTGACTTAGGGAAAGTATCCCAAAAGTCATCCACTGATGCCCCTTTTTCTTGGTACTGGGGACTTCTTTCTTCAGATCTGGAAACCAGTTTTAGTGAACCAGTGAAAACTGGAAATGTAACGCCTCGTATTTTCGTATTTCCACGTTTTTAGAAAATACGTATTCGTTTTCCTATTTTTTGAATCACAGTCAAAAAATACGTTTTCGGCAAACAACGCATTTTACGCAACCGACAACCGACCTTATATATATTTTTTATGTGTTTTAAAATACTAAAATATTATTTTACGACATTACGAAGCGTTCGGATTTTTGTAAACGAGTTCGTAGAGCGTTGCGGGCCATTTAAACACAGAGTTTGGGCTTGTAGGCCTTGGGCCCAAGCCCAAAGCCCACTAACTAAACCCTTTACATAAAACACTAGTGAACCCTAACCTCACCTGATATCTTTTTGAAATCTCAGACACAAACATACGCACAACACCACTGGTCTTCCCCATCTTCTTCATACAAACCCTAGCCATCATCAAGAACACTGTCTCTCTCCCTCGAGCTGATTTTTTAGTATTATTCGATTAATTTTCAGCTTCATTTCAAAATCGACTCAAAGTAATGAATTCATATCAGATTCTCGTGTTCGTTTTGCACGGATTCAGGTTCGGTTCAAGAGACATGTCGGGTTACGGCTTGATGTTCAGGCTTCAGTTCGGTCAGACTTGGTCAAAGTCAGTCAACTGGTCAAACCCGGTCAACTGACGGGTCATCGGGTTAAACTTGAGACTCGAATAAAAGTGGCGAAAATGTAAATTTTATTGTTTTATATCTTGTTATGGCAAAACCGCATCATATATTTTGTTTATAAAAATATACATAGGAATATATATAATTATACAATGTTTTGTTACTTGTTGAATTTTGACAAACATATCGACAACTCGTATTGTCGGGATCGTCCAAAAAACAGAGAAAACTCTGCCCGTTTTTCGTAAAATCGGTAAAACGAAACGTGTTAAATTCTTAAAAACAAAACCTATCAATTCAGTTAATTTCTATAAAATATATATATAAATGTATATTTATTTCAGACAACATTTCAACAATGCTCTTGATAGTCTTAATTTAGAAGTTCCGCATAAACTATATAAAATATGTGTATATATATATATATATATATATATATATATTTGTATCAACTGGTCATCCTTTATGTTCCAATTCAAATCCTCCATCAACATTTCGTTTACTCATGCACCATCATTTGCCCATATAGGGTGACCTCGGTGTTTCATCCTCCTAATCTCATACGCTCGTCAACACTCGGATAATCGGAAGACTTAGCAATTATGTGAGTACACTTGACCCATTTTCCTATTAACACACTTTGGGTGCAACATGTTTACATTGTTAAAATGCATGAATTACAAACATGATTTTATTCATTCAATCCTTATACATGCTTTGTTATGCTTAGGTTCATGCTAGAATACATACTACTTGTTAACCCGCCTTAACAAATATAGCGCTATAGGAGTAGCACACCACCCGACGGGGTTTTGTTAAGTTATATTCTATACGGTCTCGATATGGATTTATCGAGGGATGCTAATACTGTACGGTCTTGATATTGCGGTATCAAGGGATGCTATTATACTAGTGGACACTTGGGTATGGCTTTTAGTTATGCATGATAGTTTCGCCTTGTATACCAAATGCTATGTTGGATTGATAATACTTTTTATACACATGACACGAGTCTAAAACTTGTGTACTCTACTCGCCAATACCTTTGTATTGAACTATGCTTCTTAAAACATGTTGCAGGTTTAGCGATGATGTTGGTGATGCATGGAATCTAGTAGGATGCTTAGATACACACTTTAATTCATATTCTTATTGCATTGTATTTCATTATTCATGATGTTGTATTTACTTCAATTTCTTGTAATTTATTCTTTAGAAATGAAATGAAATTTACTATTTAAATACTTGTCACAATTATTAGTGTTATGATGTCTCGAGCAATCTATTTCGTCTCACTCCGATGTTTCCGCCATCGGTTGGGGTGTGACAGGAAACACCCTGGTTCCAAGAGAAGAAATTGCCTTCAAAGGAGTCTCACTTATGAAACTACTGCCCAAGTGTAAACCAGTGGGTTCAACACTTGTAGTAGCTGCTCCACTTGAACTACCACCAAGAGTTACATGTAACTTAAGGGGTGTAACACTTGTAGTCACTTTCTGTGGCATGCTCTCAGTAATAGGTGATTGAGAGGAACTGATTTCTATTTGAGCTATATCAAGTGCATCCAACAAAAGTTTTGTTTGTGGTGGAATTTGTGAAGTGAGGATGGGGGTTGAAAGAGAATTTGCCCCGGGAGCTGGGCTATTGAACATATGTTCAAGTGAATCATATGTTTCATATTGTGGTGTCCTTTGGCTTACAACCTGTTCTTTTTTAGAAGAAGCAGGAGGAGTTTGAGGCATAGGTTGAGATCTTTCTACTAACTGCTGTGAGGAAGTAGCAGCAGTGGTTTCTGGTGACTTTTGTGTTGTCACTGGTAGTTGCTCTGGGATCTCATCTTCCAGAGTTACCTTTGTTTTAGGTTTGGGGGGCTTTTGTGATTTTTTCTGTTTTGGTCTTTTTGGAGTTTTAGGTGTGGGATTCACAGCAGTTGTTTTGCTACTGTGATCACCTTGAGCAGTGGGCTCAGCAGCAGGTTCCTGAGGAGCAGTGCTAGCTGCTAAAGTCTGCTCAGGAGCCTCTGCTTGTGTTTTTGAAGAAGGTTTTGACAGCCTGGTAAAGGTTTCAGAAGTAAGGCTGTTCATTTGAAAAGGATTCCCTTGGATTAACACATGAGCATTATCCTTGGAAAATTTATTATTAAAATAGTAGCTCAAAAACCTTGGAAATAATAAAAATGCCTTTTTATTAACATTGGTAACAAGATAATTGAAGATTTCCTGGGAATAGTTAAAATTTTCTCCATGTAAAATAGCATAACCCAGGTATTGTATCTTCAATGGTATCTCATTGAAGGCAGTTGTTTTATTTGAAACACACATAAGGAGGGTATGAAATAAAAATCTTGTTACAGGAGGAAAACTGCCTTTTTGTAAGGTGTCCTTTTTCATTTCCTCTTCATACCCTCTCTCAAGAAAATCGATTTGATACTCTGTTTTGGGGAAAGAAGTTTTACCTTGAAGATCATTGAGTTCAAACACTTCGAAGATGGTTTGTGGTGTAATGGTGATAGAAACACCCTTTATCGAAGAATTTATGGCTATGGGCTTTTTATCCACAGTTTCTAATCGAGCATTTTTCTAAATTTCTTGCTGGGTGTCGATGAAAATTGGAGCATCACAGGTCAACAAAGTTTTGTACTTCGAAGACGACATGGTATCACTGATGGAATTGAAGGTTTCAGTATGAGTGGGTTTTTCAAGTAGACCCAAATGTTTTGGTCAAAAATTACCGAAGTAATTAAGTGATCAAATTAGTTAAGTGAGGTAGTGTGCTAGAAAGTGTGTTGGAAATATACTTGTTAAGTTATTTGGAAAAACAGTACTCAGGATACGGCTCAGGATATTGAGCTGTATCTATGATCAAACAATGAGCAAAAATAAAGTAAACGACACGAGATGTACGAGGAAAGCCCTTGATCAGTCTAGATTGCCGGCATAAAACCTCGGGAGCTGACAATCGCAGCTGCCTTGTTCTTCAATTGCTTCAAAAATCAGGATACAGTGCGGGATGTGGTACGGATCGACTAAGTGTTACAATGAATATGAAATACAAGTGTGGTGTTTGCAATTAGCTAGAGAGTGTAAGTGTTCGAGAGTGTAAGTGTGAATTGTTGTGTTCTAAGCTGATCCGACCTCATCTATTTATAGTAACGATAAAATAACTAACTACCCTAAACTCGCGGGATCCACCGAATATTCCTTCTTGGAACGTTGTAGACCTGGTCTTTCGGGCTCAACGTCTCTTTCTCAACAAATTCGTCCGAGTCTTGTGGAGAAGAAGTCCTCTTGACCGTTAGCAAGTCTCAACCCTTAACCTGCACGTGGTTAATTCAATAAGCCTCAGGATATCGCCCAAGATGTTAGCAATATCCTCTTCCAGCATCCTGATCACAAATAAACAAACAAAGGCAGGATATTGGTCAGGATACATATGTTAAGAAAATGACCCCTAACAATTGTCCCCAAATATATCGGTTGGGATACCAATCCAACGGATATATTTCAAAAATCTTATCTCATGGCTTAAGGTAATTAATATGACTAGACTCTTGAAATGACAGCGGTGCAACTTCCAAGGCGTTATTTACTTTTTACCCCCCTATATTCATCCTATATTAACCGAGGGACTCCTTGTCTCGGTTATCCTTATCTGCGAGCAAACATCAGGTATCTTCTTTTCTAATCTCCTTTCTTTGATTTTTCTTAATTTGCTCAATGGCACCACGAACAAAATCCCGCTCAGACCGGTCAACCTCAACCCTCATAAGTCAAAACTTTATCACCGATCCAGCAAAGGAGATTTGCTGCTTCAATAATGCTGATATTGCTGCTCTCAAAGACTCCGGTGCCTTTCCCACCGGAACGGTCTTTCGCCCCTTTGACAAGGAAGCCCGATCGGATGTAGCATCCGACGAGTGGGTTTGTTTTTTCGCTTATCCTTTCTCTCTTGGACTCCGGTATCCATTTCCACCCTTTATCTCCAGCTTTTTCGACCTCACCGGCCTTAGTTATGCCCAAGTTATGCCAATGGTTTGGCGAATCTTGATAGTGTTGGATCAAATCAAATCTCGTCATTTTCCTAATCTACTTGTTGAGGACCTTCCCGTAGCATACCGGTTGAGATCTCATGGCAATCACCGTTATCTTCTGTTCTCCATCAAGAACCCTTTGGTCCTTAAAGCCACCAAGAATGAGGATCGATGGCGACGAAAATTCTTTTTCGTCAAAAGAGACTCCATTGATAAGGGTTTCGATCTACCGGTTAAATGGTTAACCAAGGGTAGGATTTAGGGTTTTAGGAATATCCCCAATCATATCTTCAAACTGTATCCCGGACTTATATTCTGATGTTTTTATGCAGCGAATTTCAGAGATTTAGTGCCTCCTAGCGCAGAATCCGAATCCAAGATCAAGGAAATCTACCGTCTTCCTGCCATTGAAAGAACTTTTTCCCTGTCTCTCACAGATCCTCATCAAAAATCAAGCTCAGAAATGTCAAGTAAGCACAATTTCATATGTTAATTATTTTTCAAAAATATGATGAGTTTTAAGAATATCTTCCCTTATGTAGTACCAGTCGTCAACCTTGAAGGTTTCGAACTTGATGAGTTAGATTGCTACTCCAGCCTTGAACCCATCAAACAAGAATCCAAGACAAAGCCAGCTGCTACACCAAAGCCTACCTCCTCAAAGACTGTTTCAGCCCCCAAAGGTCCTCTGGCATCCAGGACCAGGGCATCCAGCTCTCGGAAGAGAAAGGAGACTGACTCCCCAGCTGTTTCTGAAACATTCTCCCTTGAGAATCATGGGTTTAACGAAGCCACCTCATTCCTCAAGCAGGTAGAATTTTCTTTCCGATATCCTGTACAAGTATGTTAGTCTTTATCCTGCTTATTTTTCACATTAATACCTGTGTCTTTATCGACAGGGTTTGGATCGCCTCATGCATTTATACGAAGATGCTAGCGGTCTTAACAAGATGTTGCAGATTCAGCTGGAGAAAGCTCAAGCCACCATAGCTGATCAAGGAACCATTGCAGCTGCCAAATCCCAGCACTATGAAGACAAATATAAGGCAATGACTCAGGAACATCAAGCCGCCCTCCATAAAGCTAATGAGGATGCTCAAGCCAAGCTAGATGCCGCTCTTCTCCAATATCAGCAGAATATGAGCTCATACCGGGATAGCCTAAAAGCTTCGGTGGTCGTCTCTCTTCTCCAAGCCAGGATAAGGATGGCTTATGAGGCCATGGATCTGGGTTTTGAATGCCCTTCCTGGAATGTAAAGGCTTGGGAGGAGAAACTATAGGGCCTCGGAGGTCATCCCGTTGCTCATCCTGCAAAACATACTGGTGAAGAGCCTTCTAAGGTGGCAGAGGAGGTTGCCAATGCTGGTGATGGTGCTGAGAAGAATCCCGAGGGTGATGCTGGGGCGAATGCTGGCAAGGAGGTTGCTGATCAAGAAGGTGCCGCATCTTAGGCGGCGAAATGGGCGATGATGGATATATGTGCCAAGGCCGGAGCCCATTTTTTTTTTTAATTTCATGGTTGTGGTTGCATAAACAATTTACTTTTCCTGTCCTTGAACAATTTACTTTTCCTGCACTAGAACTATGTGATGACCAAAGGTGGATGGGTCCTAGGTTTTAGGATGAAGCCCTTGGTCATCGATTAGTATAACTTGTTTCGAACATAGTAACGGTTGTAGGTGGACGGGTCCTGTTTTGAGACAGATCCTGCAACCGTTACACAAATATGGTAAAAACTAATTGTGCTTTTGGCGGATGGGCCTTAGTTTAAGGTGAAACCAAAAGCACAACTTTTGACTTGTTAATAATATAACTATCTTTTGACTTATTTTCTGTTACTTTGCATTGTTTAGTGTAAGTCTTGGCTTTGTAAAAATTTCATACTGTTATTTTACAAAATATCCTGACCAGTATGCTTAAAAACATACTGCAGAAGCCTTTTATAGATCTTCCAGACGTTCCTTTAACTTTATAAAAATTTCTTTAGAAAGTAAAAAATAGTTTATCTCTTCAAAACCAAGTTTTGATGATGATCAAAGTTCCAAGCCAATACTAGTTTCAAACATCCTAATCAAATATCCTTAAAAGGACTTTGAGGATATATGCCAGGATACTTAACATAATGTTACTAAAAACTTAAATGAGGCTTACAAAGGAAAGATCATACCAGACATAGGATATAAACCTATTACCGAACTTCAATCCCTTTGCAACTCTTCCAATGAAGATGTCCCCAGTGCAAGGTACTTAGTGCATTAGTCACAAACTTCATTCTTTTAGCTTTACACCACCATCTTGACAGGGATGTCCCCTGTGTACAATGTCTTCAAGTACCTTAGAAATCTACTTAATGTCAGTTTTCGTGGCATAAGCAATTTTTCACGTCCCGAGGGTATAACCCAAGGATGTACTGGAGATAAATCCTTTGTATCCTGGGGAAAATCCCAATTTTTCATGCGCTACAGGCGGGAGTGTATAAACTCCAAGACTTAGAAAGGTGAAAACCTTTAAACCTTAGAGAGTATGAAAATACCCTTTCGTGAGAGAGGGTGATCAATCCTCATATACCGTTAGGATTCAGGATATAGCCAATGGTAACGAAATTGTCAGCCACTTTTACATGGACTGGTCCCGCCACCTTGAACTATCCCTGAATAACTTGCGCTCCAGGCGGGGTGTTTAAACCCAATTCGGAAGAAAGGTGAATACCTTTAAACCTGTGAAGGGATCAGTATCCCTTAATCGTGAGAGAGGGGGCCAATCCTCTAATCTTCTGAGTTATCCTGAGTGCATATCCTAGAGCTATATCCTGAAACATATCTTGCAAAACAAATGTAAACTAAGGTGGGTGTTAGCTTGGCTAACACCCCTCCGATGCTTAAGTCAGTATCAGGTTACAAAGAACAAATTAAACCAAACATGTTTAAAAGAAGTAGAATTCATACCATCCTGAATTAAATTCTAACTCACTTGAAATAGAGCTTAAGGTGTATAGCATTCCAAGATCTTGGTAGCATATCCCCCTCCATATTCTTGAGTCTATATGCTCCTTTCCCTGCTTTTGATTCAACTTCATATGGTCCTTCCCATTTTGGAGCTAACTTGCCATCGGCAGGATTAGTAGTATTTTGGAAAGCCTTTCTTAACACCCAATCTCCAACCTTAAATCTTCTAGTTCTAATATTCTTGTTATATGCCCTGGATATTCTCTGTTGATATGCTGCCATCCTTAGCCTCGCTGCATCTCTCTTTTCATCTATAGTATCTAAATCCTGACTCAAGGCTTCGGGATTCTGCTCAGGATCACTTAAGATAGATCTTGCAGTAGGTATTGTCATCTCCGTTGGAATCACTGCTTCTGCTCCAAACACCAACGAAAATGGGGTTTGACCTGTTGCATTCTTTACCGTTGTCCTATCAGCCCATAAAACAAAGGGTAATTCTTCTGCCCATCTTCCTTTTTTGGCTCCAAGCCTTTTCTTTAAGTTATTGACAATTATTTTGTTTGAGGATTCTGCTTGTCCATTTGCTTGAGGATGTACCGGAGTAGATGTGATCATTTTGATTCCCCAACTCTTGCAAAAGTCTGTAGTCCTCTTACTTATGAACTGAGAACCATTGTCACAGATTATCTCAGCTGGTACTCCAAATCTGGTCAGGATATTCCTCTTTATGAAGGATACTACTTCTTGGTCTCTAACTTGAACAAATGCTTCAGCTTCAACCCACTTAGAGAAATAATCCGTCATTGCTAGCATAAAGACTTTTCCTCCCGGAGCTTTTGGTAGCTTTCCCACTATATCCATACCCCACTTCATAAATGGCCAAGGGGAAACAATAGGATATAATGGTTCAGCCGGTTGATGCAGTATGTTACTATGTCTTTGACATGCGTCACATCTTCGAGCATATTCTGCGGCATCTTTTTTCATTGTTGGCCAATAATATCCCGTTCTTAATACTTTTGAGAATAACGACCTGCCCCCAGCATGGTTACCACAATCCCCTTCATGTATATCCTGAAGTACTTCTTTGGCTTCAAGATCCTCCAAGCATCTCAAATACGGTCCTGCGAGAGATTTCTTGTATAAAATATTATTTATAATAGTGAACCGTGATACCTTCATCCTAAATGCCTTAGGATTTTCATTTCCAGGGATGTGTCCTTCTTTGAGATATCTCATGATTGGAGCCGTCCAGGATTCAGGATCCTCCTCAGGATATTCTGCTCCAGGATTCTGTATACTAGTTACTTCTTTATCCTGAGGATTCGTTGCAGGATATAAGACATGTAATATTGGTATTTGCGTCCCTTCAGGTATCCTGATCGATGATCCCAAATTTGCTAGGGCATCCGCTTCAGCATTATCTTCCCTTGGTACCTGTTCAAGTATAAAAACATCGAAATATCCTGCTAATTTTTTGAGAATATCGAGATATTCGATTAATTTCTCACCCTTAACTGCATAGGATCCATTAAAATGGTTAGTAATTAACAAAGAGTCAACATACACTTGCAAATTTTTGATACTCATGCTCTTAGCCAACTCTAATCCTGCAATTAAAGCCTCATACTCTGCTTCATTATTAGTAGCAGGAAATTCACACCTAATAGCCTGGGGTAATATATCCCCCTGTGGCGATTTTAGTAGTATTCCTAATCCTACTCCTCTTACATTAGATGCACCATCAGTATATAATATCCAGGATCCTGAGGATTCTCCTAGCTGTTGAACTTCTAGGTCTACCTCGTCCTGAATGTCACTACTAAAGTCAGCCACAAAGTCAGCTAAAGCCTGAGATTTTATGGCACTTCTAGGTTCATATACTAAATCATAAGCACTCAACTTTACTGACCACTTGGCCATCCTGCCTGACATCTCTAGTTTCCTAAGCACATTTTTGACAGGATAATTCGTTTTAACATGTATCCTATGTGTCTCGAAATAATGTCTAAGCTTTGTTGATGCCATGACTAGAGCTAATATCAATTTTTCTAAATGAGAATACCTAGTTTCAGCATCTAACAAACTTTTACTAACATAATAAACAGGATACTGCTGACCTTCATGGTCTTTTATAAGAACGGCACTTACAGCATTCCCTGACACAGCAAGGTACAGGGATAGTGGTTCACCATTTTCGGGCTTCATCAATAGAGGTGCGGTTGAAAGATACCGTTTCAAATCCTGCAGGGCTGCTTCATGCTTTTCCCCCCATTCGAATCTTTTGTTCTTCTTTAGGATATCATAGAAGTCTTTGCATTTTTCTGAGGATCTTGAGATAAATCTGTTTAGAGCTGCTACCCGGCCTGTTAATCTTTGTACGTCCTTCATATTTGAGGGTGATTTTATGTCTAGGATAGCTTTGATTTGCTCTGGGCTTGCTTCTATCCCCCTTTTTGTCACCATATATCCAAGAAACTTCCCTGCCCCCACTCCGAAATGGCATTTAGCAGGATTTAGCTTCATGTTGTAGTGATCCAGGATATCAAATGCTCCCTTGATATCCTGGAGGTGATCCTCAGACTTTTTAGATTTCACCACCATATCATCGATATATACCTCCATGGTGTCCCCCAGTTTGTCTTTGAACATCATGTTCACCAATCTTTGGTATGTTGCACCTGCATTTTTTAAACCAAAAGGCATAGCTGTATAACAATAAATACCTGTTGGTGTCATGAAGGCGGTATCCTCCTGGTCAGAAGGCTCCATTTGGATCTGTTGAAATCCTGAGGATGCATCCATGAAGGTCAGCATTTCATGCCCGGCAGTGGCATCTACCATTGCATCAATATGGGGAAGAGGAAATGGGTCTTTAGGACAAGCTTTGTTCAAGTCTGTGTAGTCTACACAAACTCTCCATTTCCCATTCTTCTTCTATACTACAACCACGTTTGCTAACCACCTTGGGAACTTAACCTCTCTGATCATTCTGGACTTTAATAATCTTTCAACTTCCTCCTGGATAATCGCGTTCCGCTCAGGAGCAAACTTCCTTCTTTTTTGTTGCACAGGCTTGAATGATTTATCAATTCCAAGCTTGTGAGTGATAATATCTTTGGATATGCCTGTCATATCCTCATGCTTCCATGCAAACGTAGACATCCTACATTTCAAAAAGTTAATTAATTGTTCTTCAATATCCTGAGGGATATTGGTCCCTACGAGCACCGAAATATCGGGGTTATCCTGGTCCAGGATAACTTTCTTCACATCCTGCTCCGGATCCTCCACGATATCCTGGGCCCGCGTCTTTAATTGCTATGCTGCACTAGTTTTGGCTGAGGATTTCATCGAGGATGAGTAGCATTCTTTCGCCTCCTGCTGATCGCTATCAACTTTAACAACTCCCCAAGGGGTAGGTATCTTGATGCATTGGTGATATGTTGATGGCACGGCCTTCATATCGTGAATCCACGGTCTTCCCAGTATAATGTTATAGCAGGATAGAGAGTCCATCACACAGAAACGTTGTATCGAGTTGACTCCTTCAACGTACACCGGCAACTTTATCTCTCCCACTGTGTTTCTGGCCTCTCCGCTGAACCCAACAAGCACGGTGGACTTCGAAGTGATATCCATTGGAGATACATTCATTCTTTTAAGTGTCTCTAGTTGGATTATGTTGACGGAGCTGCCATTATCAACCAATATCCTGCGTACAAAATGGTTAGCCACATATAACGTTATTACCAGAGCATCATGGTGAGGATCCTGGACAGTATCCCTGTCATCAGCATCAAATGTGATCACTTTGTCAGTTGTGAATGTAGTCATCCTGACAGGTTTGTCTCCCCTTTCGGCTTTGGCTTCCTTTGCATGTCTCTTTGCTGCCGAATACGAAGTTCCACAAATGTCGGATCCCCCCGAAATGAAGTTGATTATCTTGGCATCCGCGGGAGGTGATGCTGCTCGTTCAGGATCCTTCTCAGTATCCTGACCCTTATTCTTCTTTTTTCCTAAGAGATCTTTCAGATATCCCTTGCTCAGAAGATAGCTTATTTCTTTCCTTAAAGCAATGCAATCCTCAGTCATATGTCCGAAATCTTCGTGGAAAGCACACCATTTCGACTTATCTTTCCAGTCAGCCTTTTGTTGATTCTTTCGAGGCCATCTAGCCTTGTCTCCTAGACCCTGCATAGCATACATCAATTCAGGAATATTAACAGAAAAGCAATATTCAGACAATTCAGGATACTCTTCAGGATCCTCATCTTCGACAGCATTCACTCTCTTGTTTTCATTTCTACCATATGGCTTAGGCCGATATGACTTAAATGAGGATTCCGACTTCCTATTAGTCGATTCATAAGTGTTGGATGAGTTCATCCTTTCTTGCATCTTCTTGTCATCTTCCAGACGGATATATCTCAAGGCCCTATTACGAGCTTCATCGAGATTCCTGCAGGGATTCATTACAAGATCCTGATAAAACTGAGAATCCTTTTGTAATCCCATCTTAAAAGCTTGCACAGCTGTTGCAACATCAAGATGTGGGATATCCAAGGATTCTCGACTAAATTTGTTCACATAATCCCTCAAGGATTCCTGAGGCCCTTGGGTTATCCTGTAAAGATCACTGGTTAGTTTCTCAAAACTTCGACTACAAGAAAATTGACTGTTAAATAAATTAACCAAATGAGCAAATGAAGTAATTGAATGAGGAGGAACGTTTAACAGCCATTTTAAGGCTGATCCTGTTAGAGTAGAACCAAATCCCTTGCACAAGCACGCTTCCTTGAGCTCCGGAGGGATAGGGTTAATCTCCATTCTTTCCCTATACTGGGCAATATGCTCCTCAGGATCCGTAGTCCCATCATAAAGCTTCATGTTGGGGGTTTGGAATCTCTTCGGGATCTCAGCATCACAGATAGGATATGCAAAACGAGATATCTTGTGGCTATCTTGAGATACTTCGGGGATCGGCTGGACCACCCCAGGTACACTAGATATCATGTCTTTCAACTTCTGAAGTTCCCTGGTAAGTGCTGATGTTACACCTGCATCCTGCAAAGATCCACCACTGTTAGTAGCATGAGTATTGTTATTATTCGACACGTTACCCGTTGGAGGATTTTGCCCATATCCTGAAGCATAACCTGAGCTCCTCATGGTTGACATCCTAATCGAGGAGGGTATTTCAGGAGTATGATTCTGAGGAAGACTGGGCACGATATTCCCCCTATTATCTTCGGTATACACAGCTGAGCTAAAGTTCAACGCTCTGGGGTGTAACGGAGTGACATTGTCCTCCGCAGATCTGCTCGAGCCAGCCTTCAGGAGTTGTATCTCCCTCAAAAGCATTTGGTTTGTTTCCTGTTGCTGCCTCATTTGTTCCTGCACACTTCCAAATAAGGTTAAAATTTCATCATTAGAAGCTAAAACGGGAGCAGATCCCTGGACACTCCGAGTTTGGATAACATCTTGAGATTGTGTAGAGGCTGGCATCCTTGGAGGAGGTGGTGGAAGCACCGAACCGGTAGTAGCAGAAGTCATAGCAGACACAGTAGAGGAACTCATGTTTGATCTTGAGGCCATTATGGACAATGTGGCAAAAAGTTTTGAAAATAGAAAACCGATTAGCGATTTGACAAAAATTTTTAGTAAAGAGAGCACCACCTGTCCCACGGTGGGCGCCAAATTGTTTTGGTCAAAAATTACCGAAGTAATTAAGTGATCAAATTAGTTAAGTGAGGTAGTGTGCTAGAAAGTGTGTTGGAAATATACTTGTTAAGTTATTTGGAAAAACAGTACTCAGGATACGGCTCAGGATATTGAGCTGTATCTATGATCAAATAATGAGCAAAAATAAAGTAAACGACACGAGATGTACGAGGAAAGCCCTTGATCAGTCTAGATCGCCGGCATAAAACCTCGGGAGCTGACAATCGCAGCTGCCTTGTTCTTCAATTGCTTCAAAAATCAGGATACAGTGCGGGATGTGGTACGGATCGACTAAGTGTTACAATGAATATGAAATACAAGTGTGGTGTTTGCAATTAGCTAGAGAGTGTAAGTGTTCGAGAGTGTAAGTGTGAATTGTTGTGTTCTAAGCTGATCCGACCTCATCTATTTATAGTAAAGATAAAATAACTAACTACCCTAAACTCGCGGGATCCACCGAATATTCCTTCTTGGAACGTTGTAGACCTGGTCTTTCGGGCTCAACGTCTCTTTCTCAACAAATTCGTCCGAGTCTTGTGGAGAAGAAGTCCTCTTGACCGTTAGCAAGTCTCAACCCTTAACCTGCACGTGGTTAATTCAATAAGCCTCAGGATATCGCCCAAGATGTTAGCAATATCCTCTTCCAGCATCCTGATCACAAATAAACAAACAAAGGCAGGATATTGGTCAGGATACATATGTTAAGAAAATGACCCCTAACACCAAATAGTTGTGAGGGGTTTTGAAAGGAAGTGCCATGGTGATTTTGAAGTGATTGCGAGAGGAAGAAGACAATGCAGAGGATGAGTGATTTTGAGAGAAATGGATGATAAATGCTTTGAGAAAGGAATTTTGAATTCGATTCAACAGTGAAAACCCTGTTTGGGGGTTTTGATCAGGGTTTTATAGGAGGAAAAAGTGAATGATGACGTGGCAGCGGTTACAAAGATCTGACCGCTATGTACTGTCCACGTGCTAACCCCTGATGAGTAATGGAAGACAGTTGTTTGGTGGAAACCACTGATGGAACAATATCAGTGGTTGCAACGGTAAAATGAGAACAGTGGGTGATTTTAACTATCAGTGGATAGCCTATCAGTGGATAGAAAACACTAATTTTGAACAACAGTGATTATCAAGAAAATGAGAGAACAGGGGTTGACTTTCAGCAGTGGACAGCTTTTAGTAGAACAGATGTTTGAACAAAACAGTGGTTATGGCAGACTTTTAAGGATTTAATGAAAAATTCATTTTTAGCTATTTTTAAGGATGGATTTTTGATTTTCTTAAAACATTTTAATGCTTTTATTCATAGAAAAACAGGATTTTGCCTGTTATTCCATGTTCAGCATGCCAATCCTAGAGATCAAGCTTTCAAAGGTGGATGTGTCTAATGCTTTTGTTAGCACATCTGCCAGCTGATCTTTAGTTGGAACATGATGCAGAGATATCAAACCTTTTTCATAGCAATCCCTCACAAAGTGATGTCTGATATCAATGTGCTTGGTGGTTGAATGTGAAACTGGATTTTTGATGATATTTTCTGCTGCCTGACTATCCAACATGAGAGGTGTCTTTAGGGCAGTGATACCAAAATCCAGCAATTGATTCTGAAGCCATAACAGTTGGGCTGTGCAGCTTGCAGCAGCAATGTACTCTGCCTCAACAGTGGATGTTGAAAGAGCTGCTTGCTTTTTTCTTTGACAAGACACTAAGCAATTGCCTAGGAATTGGCACCCTCCTGAAGTGGACTTCCTTGTTGTGTTACCTCCAGCAAAGTCACTATCTGAGAAACCTGAAAGCTTGATATTTCCATCAGCTGGATACCAGATACCAAGTGTGGGAGCACCTTTTAGGCATCTGAATATCCTTTTTACATCAATAAGGTTTGACTTTCTAGGGGTTGATTGGGATCTTGGACAAACACATGTTGCAAACATGATGTCTGGCCTAGATGCAATTAGGTACAATAAAGACCCAATCATGCTTCTATAAAGAGTTTGATCAACCTAATCATCCTTTTCATCAGACATGACTATTTTTGTGGTTGCAATGGGTGTACTACATGGCTTGCAATCATCCATCTCAAATTTCTTTAAAAGTTCTTTGGCATATTTGCCTTGATGGATGAAAGTACCATTTTGCAGTTGCCTTACTTGGAAACCAAGAAAGCACTGGAGTTCACCCATTGCACTCATCTCAAACTCAGCTGTCATGAGTTGTATGAACTCTTCACACATTTTAGAACATGTGCTTCCAAAAATGATGTCATCCACATAAATCTGGACAATCATCAAGTCTTTCCCTCTCCATTTTAAAAACAGTGTTTTGTCTATTTTACCTCTTGTGAAACCAATAGGGAAAAGAAAGGTGGAAATTGTTTCATACCAGGCTCTTGGTACTTGTTTTAGACCATACAAAGCTTTGTTTAGCTTGTAGACATGATCTGGATAGAATGGATCCTCAAAGCTAGGAGGTTGACAAACATATACCTCTTCTTGAATTTTACCATAGAGGAAAGCACATTTGATATCCATTTGATACACCTTTATGTTGTGGTTGACAGCAAAGGCCAGGAAAAGTCTGATAGCTTCCAATCTTGCTATAGGGGCAAAAGTTTCATCATAATAAATGCCCTCCTCCTGTCTGAAACCTTGAACCACTAGCCTTGCTTTATTCTTGACAACAATACCCCTTTCATTAGTTTTGTTCTTGAAGACCCACTTTGTGCCAATAGGACTTACATTCTCTGGCAGTGGTACAAGCTCCCATACTTGTTGTCTTTTAAACTGTTGGAGCTCCTCTTGCATGGCTTCTACCCAACTGTTGTCTCTTAGTGCCTCTTGGTACTTGACTGGCTGATGGAGAGATAGAAAACCAGCAAAAAGAGAAATGTTTTGGGATTGACTTCTTATGAGCACCCATTCATTGATGTTGCCAATGATTTGGTCAGGTGGATGAGATTTCAAGAAGATTAAGGGTCTGTTTGGTATGGGGTAATGGAATGGACGGAGGAATGGAATGGACGGGGTAATGGAATGGATGAGGTAATGGAATTGATCATTACCATTCCATGTCTTGTTTGGTTACCATGTGTGAATGAATGAACAGTTACTTTTTGTTGTTTGGTATGCGAAAAAAGATGAAGGAATAAAATCAGATGGTAGTGGTCAATGACAGGCGATGATGGGGCGTGGTGCTAGGTGTCAGTTGTAGTGGCGGCGGTGGTTGACGGTTGAGGTAGGTGGCGGCGGTTGCGATGGTGGTGGTAGGAGTGGTCGGAGGTGGTAGCAGCGGTGACTGTGGTCAGCGGTAGTAGCGGTGGTGGCAGTGGGTGGTGGCGGTTGATAGCGGTGGCGGCGGTGATCGGAGGTGGCAGTGGCAATGGTAGCGGTGATGATCGGAGGTGGTAGTGGTGATGGTGTGTGGCGGTGACGGCGGTGGCGAGGATGGAGGTGGTTAGCGGTGGTAGGTGGTGGCAGCGGCGGTGGCGGGTGGCGGGTGGCGGCGGAGGTAGGTGACGGCGGCGGATGACGGTGGTGATGGTGGTGTGTGGTAGCAACGGTGGTGGGCTGTGGTGTTGTTAACGAAGGGTAAAGAGGGAATGGAATGGATAAAAAACAGGGGAGACGGATGGAATGATTTTGAGGGAATGGAATGCATTTTGGAATGGACGATTCAATTCCATCGACCAACCAAACACTCTTTTTTTCATTCCCTCACAATGGTCCATTCCATTCCACCTCTCATTCCAGCATACCAAACGCTACCTAAATCTCCTTGGTATGGGACAATGGCATTTAATGGTGAAGGCTGCAGATGTGAATCATCTGAGCTAACAACTGTTGGTGACTTTGATGATCCAATAGTGTCTTGAAATGGAGGTGGAGGAATAGGTGGAACTGGTGTGAAAACATGCTGACTTTGATCCACTGTTTTATCAGCAGTGTTTGATGATGTGGAAGCAGGGGTTAATGGGCTACTTTGGTCAACAACTGTTGAGGTAGCAGTGGTTGAGCTTTGATGTAACACCTCGTAAAATCATGTCCAATGATGTATTGACACGTGTAATAAACCCTAATGAAGTCAAACATTGAATTTAAGGGACTAATTTTTTGAAAAATCGAAAAAATTTGATTATGAAAGGACTGGAAGTGTTAGCATACCTAAAATAAGTTTCTAAATAACCTCTCGCGATATTTATATTCACAAATGAGCCACTTGTCGATCAAGTATAGCCATTCGCGTAATTAATTGAAAGTTTGCGCAATGAAGGGTTAAAAGCGTCAACATGTTAATTCTTACCTCTGAGTGACCTTTTAACAAACCGGGAGCTTCATGATATTTGATTATACTCTCGGGAATGCCAAACATTGGCCGTCTAAAAGTTTTTATGCCTATAAATAAGGTTACGCGCAACTTTGCAAGTTAGAGGGACTAAAAGTGTCAATATGTTTAATTTACCTCTGAATGACCTTTTAGCGAACCCGAAGCATCATGATGTTTAATAATACTTTCAAGAATGCCTAACATGGATTAGATGAGGCTTCAATGCTATTAAATGATGAGATGCGCAAGTTTGCGCAATAGAGGGACCTAAAGCGTCAACTTTTGAATCTACGCCTTTCGGTGACCATTTAAGCAAACGAGAGTGTATTAATATATAAGTATATGCTTGTGAATGCCCATTATGGGCCATGGAAGGCTTGGATATCATTAAACAGCATTTCGCGCTACTTTGCGCAATTAAAGGACTAATTGCGTCAAACTGCAAAAGTATGTTGATTCGTAGGGTATCGGACCTTCCGGAATATGACCATGAGTTAAACATACCCTAATTATCCTTTATATAGCTTAGATATAGGCTTAGAGGTGTTTGGTGCGCAAAAATAAACTTTTAAGTCATGCAGGGACTAAAAGTGTCAAAAAGTGCACAAGTTTGCATTTTCGCGCATATCTCACATTCTGAATATATCCGGACACCCAAAAATTTATGTAAGCATTAAAATATTTTATTTTAGTTTTCGGCATGATAAAATTCTATTTGTTGCGTAGTTTGGATCGTTTTTCGCGTCCGTTCGTGTTCCGTCGTAATTAGACGAACAACGTAACCGTACAACCAAACGAACCGACATCCGACATGTTTTTGAGCATGTTTCATGTCCCTCATATTTAGGCTTCATTGTAGAGCCTTTTAAATAGCTTAACGGGCCTTAAACGTGCCAAACGTGACCTTAAAAGCTATCAGGGACCATTTTTGTAATTATTCAAACTTGATTGCTGAACCAGGAACCTCAGGCGGCCTGCGTAAGCATCCTTTGAACCTTACACGGCCCGTGTGAGCATGTCAGAGTTACAAAAATCAGTTTACAGCCATTTACAACCTGTTCCAGCTTGATCCAGCACTTGCAAATGGTATTTCTTCAATCCTTGGGCACCCATGGTATTGAAAAACAATGGGTAATAGGTGTATGGTCCAGATTGAATCACGTTTATCGAGGAATGATCCTAACGGTCCTCTAAATCCTATAAATACCCCTCTTGGTCTTGCTCTCATTCACACCTTGATCTGAATTGTTCTAAGTTGGAGCCCTTGTGCTTCATACCTGAACATCCTAGATCAATTCCATCATTGCTTGGACCTTTTGTAAGAGTCCTTTCGTGCTTAGTTTAATTGTTTAGTGTTTATAGCCGAAAAGTCAAGCATTTCGATAAACGCTTTGACTTTTAAACGGTTCAGCCATTGTTCGTAACGAACATGGCTACGTGACCGTAATTAGGTAGGTGTTAAACCCTCAAAAGGGCACCTCCTAATTAGCACGTTTACTTAGTTAAATTATCGGGTCAAATAAAAGTCAAACGGGTTAGTTTTAAAATGAATTCATAACTATTAATATAAGAAACCATAAAATCAGTTTTCTCACTTTAATAACTTGGTAAATATTAGTTGAACATGCCTAAGCATGATTCAACCCGACAATTCTAAGTATAGGCTCGGTTCGGAACCGAAAGTCGCAAAAGTTGACTTTTGCTTTGACTTTCAGTTCTGACCCGATTTGGCTTAGTTTAGATATGCCTTAGGATTCCTTTAGGACCAGGTTATAGGTTAGTGTAACCCTCTGAGGTTATACAACTTGGATCCTTAGTTATCCTATTCATTGCATGTTTCCGTTATATGCTTAAATGTTGACCATTATGCCTAAAACGAGAATTTTGAAAATGTGAGAGGATAGAAACCTTCATTACTGATTTATAAATTTGTCCCTAAAATTTGACATCAGTTTGAGGTCTAGATTAGGAGTTATGGCCATTAGCGTAAATGAAAAGCTTTTTATTAATTAAACGGCATAATTAGCATATATCCTATCAAAACCCAATTTTTGATACCAAACTTTTTACCTACTGATATAAAATAATATTTTGGGATTTTTGAAGATTTTTATTTATTTTTAGGCTGAGCATAACATAGGGTTCTAAGCTTAATTCGGTAGTTGTCGGTTTTGCCCTTTTGGGCTATAAAATGAGTTTTACAAATCCTTTTGATATCAAACCTTTTTCTACTAATCTAATATGATAAATAGAATATTTTAAACCTTCTGGAATAATAAAAATATCAGCTTTTCTTATAAAACCCCGAAATCGCTTAAAACCGTCTTTTTACGCGTTTTAAGCGCATAGTATGAGTTAAAACTATTTTTGGCATATGAAACTTAATACCTACTGATGTTTTAAGTAAATTTATATATTTTAACAGTAAAGAAAAGTTTTAAACTCAGATTCTCTAATTTTGACCTTTTAAGCTTATGTGAAATTACCAAAATGCCCCTACGGTGCATAGTTTGGTTATAAATAGTAAATTTCACATATATGCTATACCCTAATGTTATAACTTATTAAATTAAGTATTTTTACTGATTATATCAGACCTGGAACTCAGAATAATATTTAATCTCTCTTATAACCTTTAAAATGACCAAAATACCCCTACGGGGCATAAATTGGTTTTAAATTCGTTTTGGGCATAATGGAAGGTATCCTACTGATATCACAACATATTTAAGGCGTATTAACTTAGGAAACCTGTTCATGACTATTTTGGTTACCCGTTACGCACTTTTCGCGTTCGGATCGGCTTATGTAACTAGTTTGCATAAATTAGCCGAAACGGGTCAAACCTTATCATTTTTATCTCAAAATCCAGAATGTGTTTAGTTTACCCTTATTACACAAGTATACAAGCTTGTCGGGTCTAAACCACATTCTAATCCAGTTCTCGCTTAACCATGCGTTTTGAACTGTATCTTCTTTTTAAAACTAACCGGTCTAAGTTTAGGCTTAATTAAAGACCCGTTAGGAATCTAATAGGTTATTAAAAACCTTCGTTCCAGATTTAGGAGCCCAGTAAAAGCTATCTGTACTTGCTGATTTGATATACGGCTGGGATTGAATTTATATTTAGCTCAGGTAAATACTTTTAACTTATTTTCCCTATACGGGCTTGGGGTACGGTATATAAAATACCGCTTGGTCGGGCATTGAATCTTTAGTTGTATGAAGGTTAAATTATTGAAATGTCCCGTTTAAATTGTTTTGTTTGCTTAAAACCTTTGGGGGGTTAATGACCATGTCCCGGATATCCTTGGCATCATTTTAAGAAATGGCCACGACCTAAGCACGGGGTGTAGGCGTACACCCGACAGTGCATATATATAAATAATGAGGTATAACCGCCGATTATGGGAATAACCCGCCGCGGGACTATATCATGTGGTGTGTCTATTAATCTTTAACCCGGCGACAATCCGGGCTACTGAACGTATAACAAACATGTAATTCTTTTACAAGTTTATATATAAATAATTATCCCAAGTTATAAAATGTTTTGTGCCTTGTGCACTCAAATCAATTTTCCTAAACCTTTTCAAAATGAGTCAGTTAATTGTATTTACCAGTGTAAACTGACGTATTTTCCCAAAAAGGCTAAGTGCAGGTACTAATCAGAATAGGCTGGCTACTCCTAGCATCAATAAAGAGTCTCGCAAGCTTAGATGTCAAAATCTGTTGAACAATTATCTTTTATTTGATCCGCCTGTGGATCCTTTACATTCCGTTTGTAATACTTTGATATTACTTTATATCGGTTTGTAACATTTTATCTTTTGCTTCCGCTGTGCATTTAAATTGTGTTGTTTGACTATGATGATATCAACTACGTCACGATACTCCCCACCGGGCCCACCGGTAATACGTGGAAATATCGGGGTGTGACATTTGACAACTGTTTTGAACATCTGCTGCTCTGGCAATGGATTTGAAGGTTTGTTGTGGAATGATCACTTCATACCCATTGTCTGATGGAGGAGTTTCTGATGGACCTGCACTGTTAGTCTTGACAGCAGTATTTTCAAAAGTAAATTTATCAAGATCAAACAATTCTGCAGGATTTGCAGGGATTTTCATTGAAGAGAGTTCATTGAACTTCACATTCAAAGTCTCTTCCACTGTTTTGGTCCTTGTGTTAAACACTTTGTAGGCCTTAGCAGTGGTTGAGTATCCCAAATGATATCCACTGTCCACTTTGGCTGCAAATTTTGAAATAGAGTCTTTTAAGTTCAAAATGAAGCATGGGCAGCCAAATACTTTAAAGTATGAGATCAGTGGTTTGATTTTATACAGTAGTTCATAGGCAGTCTTTTGATGCCTGGGGTTGATTAAAACTCTGTTCTGGACATAGCAAGCAGTGTTTACTGCCTCTACCCAGAAAGTTAATGGCAAACCTGAATCTGCAAGCATGGTTCTGGCAGCCTCAATCAATGTCCTGTTCTTTCTTTCAACAACCTCATTTTGCTCTGGTGTTCTTGGAATGCTGTACTGCCTTACAATTACTTCTGACACACAGAAATCATCCAACTCCCTATTCCTGAACTCTGTGCCATTGTCACTCCTGAAGACTTTTTCTGGCAAGTCAAACTGCTTTTCAACCTGTGTAACAAAGTCTTGCAGAATGCCTGCCGTCTCATCTTTGGAATGTAAAAAGTAAGTCAATGTAAACCAAGAAAATTCATCTACAATAACCAAACAATATCTTTTCTTTTTTCAGACTCATGACTTTAACTGGGCCAAACAAATCCATGTGCAGCATTTGCAAGCACTTGGTTGTTTTGGACTCTTCAATGGACTTGTATGAGCTTTTATGTTGTTTTCCTTTTAAGAAGGAGACACAATGCTCAGGACAGGTGTATAGTTTTTGAGGAAGACCTCTTACTAACCCCTGTTTTGACAAGGCAGTGATTGTCTTGAGATTTGTGTGCCCCAATCTCTTGTGCCATAATTATCTCTCTTTGTTAGAGGCAGCTGAGAACAGACATGCATCAGTCCTGGGGCTCTCTTTTGATAGATCAACTACATAGACATTGCCACTTCTTTGAGCAACAAGTTGGGTTTTCCCATTTTTTATTATTTCTTGAATCTTTTTAACCATTTCTGGTCCAACAATCCTACAACAATCCTTTGTGAAGAATGAGCCATAGCCCTTATCACTCATTTGTGAGACACTCAGGAGGTTGAATTTTAGATTGTCTATTAGATTGACATTTTCAAACTAAACATTACCAGACTGAACTGTACCAGACCCCAGAACCTTCCCTTTACTATTATTACCAAAGGATATATCACCCCCTCCATGAGTTTTGAAATCTTTGAGAAGGGCTTTACATCCTGTCATGTGCCTGGAACCTCCACTATCTACATACCAAAGACTATCTAAGCATGCTGAAGCTCCCTGCACATTGAGTAAAAGGTTAGTTCATTAGGGTCTCCAAATCCAATAAGGCTTTGGATGGGGTCTCAACAGTATCTGTGTTAAGTTCAGGTGGATGGACAGTGGTTAGCTCAGGGGTTTGGACAGTTTTGGAACTGTTTTTCTCTAACCACTGCTGGGGGTCTTGCCCAATCAGCTGTTGATAACCAAAGGGATGCCTATTCACTCTAGGTTTAGAAGGATTTTTGTAAACCTCATAAACATGTGGGACCCTTTGGTATGGTGGTTTACCTTTACCTTTTTGGTATTGGTTTGCAGGGGGGTGCATCAGTCACCTAAACATCTCTTTTAACAGAGGTTTAGTTCAGCGGTTTTGTAACAGTTGTTTGAACTGGCATAAACAATGGTTGATTCTTGGTGAACTTGACAGATGTTTTTGATGAACTCACAGGTGTTTTTGACATGTACTCTTCCTTTTTGACCTCAAAGGATTTCAAGTACACACACTCTTGAGTGGAATGATTTGATTTCCCACAGATGGTGCAACTCACAGAAGGCACAACAGTACTTGTTTTATTTAGATCATAAGCTTTTAGATGAAAACAATCTTTGGTCAAATGATTTTTCTTTTCACAAAAATTACAAAACAAGTTTTTAATCTTTTCTCTTTTCTTCCTCTTTTCAGACTCCTTTGCAACAGAGTTTTGAACCATTGTTGGGATGTTCTTAAGAGGAATGACCTTGGCCTTGGGAGCTTTTACACCATCAGTGGTTGTGAAGTCCATTGGTTTAAAATTTTCAAGAATGTCACACTCATCAGACCATGTGGGTTTAAATTGGTATTTCTCAATTTCCTCAAAAGTTGAGGACCCCACAGATCTTTCCAAAGTGATTTTGTTACCAATTTTGTCTGTTATCTTAACTTCTTGGCCATTCTTGTTTGTTGGAATGATTTCAACAGAACCAGCTTGATTTGCAGCATTGTTTTCAATTTGATCATTTTTTCTAAATCCAATGCCAAATTTCACATTGCTTTTAAGCTGTTTCTCAAGCATTATCTCAAAACCTTTACAAGATTCCACCCATTTTTCACAAGTGATTTGGGTGGATTCCAACTCCTTTTTGCAAACTTGATATTTTTCTATCATTGTTTGGAGTTGGTTCTTGGTTATGCTATGCTCTTCTTTGAGACTGCAGATTTTTTTATCTTTTTCAGCCAATTTGATTTTTAGTCCTTTTAAAGACTTTTCAAATTGAACTTCATCATTTAACACTTTATCCCTAAGGTTTTCATTCACCTCTTTGATGTTAGCAAATGCTATGATGCATTTGTCTGAACACAGATTTTAAGAACCTGAGATGATACCTTAGCTGCAGCCATCATGGCACAGTCACAAGCATGCTCTTTCTCATCAGTCACCTTCTCTTCCTTCTCACCATGTTTCTTCTCTTCTTCTTCTTCTTCTTAAGACCAGGGGTCAGACAGTGGTTCTAACAGGGGTTCTGAACTTTCTTCCAGCAGTATTTCACCAACAACAGCAGTAACCACTGCTTCAACAACTTCATCCACTGTTTCAGCACTTAATTGTCCTTCTTCAGCATCCAACTCTTCTGGTATTAACTCTAATGCCATAAAACAGTAATCATCATTAGAAGCATCATTAGTAGCATAGAGTGCAAAATTTTTATCACCTAGCTCATCAGGTAAGCTGCTCCAGTCAACAAAGCCTTGGGTGAAAAAGCTTTGCTGGTCTGGTTGAACCATTGCTGGTGCAGCTTGTTGTGGTGCAACTGGTTGCACTTGAACCTGAGGGACAGGAGCTTGGACATACTGAATTTGAGGAACAGAGGTTTGGACATACTGCACTGGAACAGGGGTTCCAGGGTTTGCATAATGAGCAGTGTTTACATGGGCAGCAGGGGTATTATGGGTATACTGCATAGTGCCTTGGTTATTTTGTGGTCTTGGACTAGGGTGAGTGATGATTGGTCCAGTTGTTTGACTCCTACATTCCCTAGCAAAATGACCTAGCTTATTGCACTTGTAGCATTTGATTTTTGACTTATCCAACCCGACTTTTAGATTCTCATGCAACCCTGGGAATTTTCTCCCTGTCCACTTGTAAAATTTGCTGGTTCTAACACTCAGCAAAGCCAATTGGTGTAATATGTCCATTTCCTCTAAGTCAGTGGGATCAAAGTGCTGAAGGTCATTGAATTCAAAGCTTAGATTATCAGAGATCTGGCTTTCTCCATTAGCTGTGAAAGCATAACTGGATGAGTGAGGATCAGAGTTGAAATTACCACCAGCAGTTATGTCAATAAAATGATCATAACTTTGATCCTTACCACTGCCAGACTCTTCCTGACCCAGAAGAGTTTTGTTGCCAAATGTGTAATCATCTGCAACTTTTCCAGACTCTTGCAACTTCTTTTTCTGGTTTAACTCCCTTTCATAGGTCAAGAGTCTACCATGAAGTTGGGTCAGTGTCAGATCTTTGAACTCAACAGAATTTCTGGTCACAAAGGCAATTGTATCCCTTTTTTCAGGCAGTGATCTAAGAAACATGCTATTTTGTGTTGATTTTGCAAACTCAACATTAACAAGTCTTAGCTCACTAATGAGACAACTGAATCGCTCAAATTGTTGTGTTAATGTTTCACCCTTAACATGATAAAACGTTTCATACTGCTGATTCAGAATTTCCCTGTTATTTTCAAGTACTTCTTCAGTTCCCCCAAATTGTTCCTTAAGTGCATCCCATAATTCCTTGGCACTGTTACAGTGTAACAGTCCAACATAGATTTCATTGGGCAAAGCAGATGCAACGATGCTAAATGCCTTGGCATCCAGTTCAAATATTTGAAAATCAGTTTCAGTATAATTTTCAACTTTCTTAGGTTCAAACTTCTTTGAATCCTTAGCCCCGCAACTCTGTTGGACACATTCTACAAACAAAATGCATACAATCAAGGCTACCCAACATCCCAAGAAGGTAATGTTTCTCCTCATGAGCATGGTACAAAAGCGCAACGTCGTGGCTTGTTGGTCTACGTAAGAACTCAGAAGCATGTAAATTACATACCATTTGGCAAAAATATTCTAGACACTCACGGGAAGTCCTTTTGGCCATATTTAAATACTCGTTGTTCTCGTCTGGAGGGTTACTGGTTGCAAGTTGTTTAATTGCCGATGTAACCTTTTGCAACGGTGTAAAACTCTTCTTCATTTTCCCATCCACGCCCTCTTGAAACCACGAATTATTCGCTTGCACGTCACTCATAATCTTTAAAAACAACCTTTTGGACATACGAAACCTATAACGAAAAACTTCTTCGTTGAATTTGGGCTCCTTGACAAAATAATCTTCCATAATGGTTTCGTGGTCTTTCTCTCGATCAAGATGGACAACTTTTTTTTTACTAGATGTGTCCGTGTCTTCTAGTGCGGCTTGCTCGATGAGATTTTTGAAAAAAAAAATTAAGCTACTATCGCTTAAGGAAGAATCGTCATCTTCATTAATGTCGAATGAAATGAACAGCGGTATGTCATCCACCATTTTTAAGAAAATAGGGTAAGATTGTGTTAGGATCTGAGTTTCTTATGATTGTGTTTTTGTTTGATAATTAAGAAGATGAATAAGAATAAGTGCAGCGGAATATAAATGGAAACAAACTTTCATACACAATCAAATAGGAGAAATGCTTTCAACACACATTTTAACATAGAACCGAATGATTGAATTTATTTCAAGCTTCAATTACAATGCATGTATAACAAACTCCCCCTCAGCCTGAGCTCACAGTATTTGTTCGTACAGGAAGACATGTGATGAAAGAGCTAATAAAACAGTACAGGGTACTGTTCTATTTATAGGCACGAGCAAACCACTGTGGCATCTTTGCTGACGTCACCATGAAAGTGACATCAAGCCTCCTAACAACCTACAACCACTGAGCTATTACAAGCACTGTTTCCTAACTACTGATTACAATACATTACAAAGGAATAACCTATCTACTGCTTCTCATTCCCCTGTTATGACTCCAGCAGTACTTTGTATCTTCAGCAGTGCTTGACCCATATCAGTAGATTGAGCATTAAAGTTTGTCTTCAACAGTCTTTAGCAGTCTTTGGCAGTAGTTGAAGAAGAGCAGTTATTGTAGATCATCAGTGGATGGAGGTCATCAGTTGTTAGGGCCACTTCCAAGGGGAAAGCTTGTATACAAACATATGCTTATTCTGGATCCACTGATCTGATCCGGTTTTGGCTTTCATCAACTGTTCCTTTGTAGGGTTCAATCCCAACAGATTTTTGGAATGTGAAAGAAAGGATTTGGTTTATAGAAGTTTTGATTGCGAAGAGAAGTGAAAAATGGTGTTGTTTATAAAGAAAATTGTATCAATATAAACGACTAGAATACAATGGTAACATAATGACTACTTTATCAATCAAACACTCGATGACTACTCACCGTTGAAACAAGTTGTCGAATACCGCAAGGGTGCCGGCGGCGGTATGCCACATGGCAAACCCAACTCATCGCCCTTGTTCACCGACGCGCCCCTACCACCCTAAGACCACGGGGTGTGGGGCGTTGGTTGGGGCGGGGGATGCCAGGCAACGCTGGCTAAACCACACCGGGCCAGCGTTGGCCACGGCGTTGCCCCACTGGCATGGGTTTGAAGCCTCGCGTTGGGCAGGGAGGGGGTGAGGTGGCTGGCTTGGATTGGCTAATGAAAGATGACCGTTTGGGCTAGCCGTTGCCAAATGGCTACTTTATTTAAAAAATTAGTTCTTTTTTAAACATTATAAATACTCACCCATTTTTTACGACTTCTCTACTTCTTCTATCTCTATATTTTTTTATAAATTCAACTCACTTAATACTTTACAATGCATCCATTTAACCAAAACTACGACCCAATCAACCCCTTTGGTTACCAAGAGAACCCGAACCCTAGCCCGCCACAAAATCGTCAACCAACAAATCGCGATCATCCAGTTAACCTTTCCCAACCCCTTTGGTTTAGTATACTCACCGTGTCCCGATCTAGCCGGATTCACATCGTATTTAGGAAACCGTGTATTCACGAACTTTCCATACTACGATTCATCTATTCCAGTTAACCTTTCCCAATCTGATTCCGTACCCGAAACAAAACCGCAAGACGTTGGTGGTTCATCATCCAAACCGGCCAAAAAAGATGTCACAAGAAAAAAAACGTGTCGCAACCCCCGATCCCTTATCTGTCCCAGGAACGGGCGGACACGAACTCAGTGGTGGTGGTATCAGTTGTGTTAATTTGGCAGCGGAAATTACATCAGGACCGTAGTTAGGAAATGTTTATCAGAGTAAAACCACCATAGTTAATATTAATAATCATATTGGTAAAACCCAAGTTTCTTATTACAATACATTTATAGGGATAAACCCTATTTTATTGAATTTAAAACATCGTTTATTAGGTAACTTTTATAGCCACATTTTTCCCAAGCCTTCAGTGCTCTTCAGCTGGCTTTTTACTAATTGGCTGTCACATTGTGTTACCTGAAACGCGTTTTAAAAACATTTGTCAGTGGGAAATACTGGTGAGTGAATCCCAATTTAATCAAGAAACATTATATCAATTAAAACAGTATTGAGAGCGATCACATTGTTTATGTCTACACAATTACTCATTCAGTACTGTCAATCCTGACTTGTGGGTCATATTACACATTGGCTAACTCGTTGTCCAATGGTAACGTACTGTCATCCCGACTTACTACACGCAGTAGTATATTTTGTATACAAAACCCCAACATACCGGCAGTAATTGAAGAACTACAAAGACTCAATCACCGCTTAATCACATTGTAAAACAATTAAGGTTTTGTAAAACATTCCAAAAAGGTTAACAAAAAAGAGGATAAACTCACATTGCTATTTTAGATTCCGCGTAAGGGTTTCCTGGGAATAATCTATAATTTACACAAATGTATATTGGTTAGTATCATAACCCTTTGAAAATATTAATGATACCCTCCCCGAGACGGCATTCCAACAACTACGTCGGGTAGAACCACGACAGTTGTTACGGAACCCTAAATCAATCGGGCATCGTATCTACTACGAAACTGGGGTTATAATGCTTACAACGGAGCAGAACCTCACTAATTAGGGGGTATAATACCCGTGTATTATAACTCTACTACAGAAATTCGATTAGAAAGAAAGAAATGAACGATTGAAAGTGAAACCCGATGGCCTTCTTATATAGTTGCTGAACTTGACTCTCACGCGGCCCGCGTAAGAGTAGGTAAAGCCTTACGCGGCCCGTGTCAACATTCGGTCAACGAGTAGCTTAGCTGGGTCAGCATGTAGGTCCGCCACGATGTCGACACGAGTTGGCTCAGGGTGTCTCCGCGTTGTTGATCTCTCGCGGCCCGCGTTAACTAAACGGGAACTCTTACGCGGCCCTCCTAAACTAAAGAAATCAACGGAGTCAGTTCCCAACCTTGATACCGCCCGCGTAAAGGCTTGGGGTGGGTCTACGCGGCCCGCCTCAGCCCTAGATTTAAACTTTTATTTATTTTAAATACTATTTTATATATTTCGGGCTCGGTTTTCTTATATGGGGTGTATATAAAGACATATTGGGACATTTTAAGATATACTAGGGCGTTGGAAATATTATGAGGGTGTTGGTTTTTTTTTTTTTACTGAGGGTTGTTACATTCTCCCCACCTTGTTTTAGAGCTCGTCCTCGAGATCTACTGGAACAAGTGCGGATATTTCCTTTGCATTTCCGATTCAAGCTCCCATGTGTACTCAGGTCCTCTTTTGGAGTCCCACTTTACTTTGACCAGAACTAGTCTCTTATGCTTGAGGTTCTTGACTTTCCTGTCTTCAATCTGTAGAGGCCTTTCTACAAACTTGAGTTGTTCATTTACCTCTATATCCTTAAGAGGCACTATCAGTGATTCATCAGCTAAGCACTTTTTGAGATTAGATACATGAAGTACATCATGTATTCCTGCCATTTCTTCTGGCAGTTTTAGCTGATAGGCTACAGGTCCTATTCTTCTAATGATCTCAAAAGGTCCAACATACCTGGGACGTAGCTTTCCCCTTTTTATGAATCTTACTATTCCTTTCCAAGGAGAGACCTTCAATAATACTTTGTCCCCTACTTGAAATTCCAAGGGTTTGCGTCGGTTATCGGCATAGCTCTTTTGTCGATCACGTGCTGCTTTCAGTCGTTCTTTGACTTGAATGATCTTGTCGGTTGTTTCTTGTACTATCTCAGGTCCAGATAGTTGCATTTCCCCAATTTCTGCCCAACAGACTGGGGTTCGGCACTTACGTCCATAAAGTGCTTCGAATGGTGCAGCATTGATACTTGTGTGATAACTATTATTATAAGAAAATTCTATTAAAGGTAAGTGATCGTCCCAATTACCTCCGAAATCAATTACACAAGCTCTAAGCATGTCCTCCATTGTCTGAATTGCCCTTTCGCTTTGTCCATCCATTTGAGGGTGATAAGCCGTGCTTAGATTTAACTTGGTTCCCATTGCCTTTTGGAAACTTGACCAAAAATGAGAGGTAAATCAGCTATCCCTATCAGAAATAATTGATAAAGGAATTCCATGTAAAGAAACAATTTCATTTACATATAACTTAGCTAATTGTTCCATACTGAAAGTTTACTTCATTGGTAGGAAATGAGCTGACTTGGTTAGCCTATCTACAATCACCCAGATTGTATCATTTCCTTTCTTTGTTTTGGGTAATTTAGTAACAAAATCCATTGTTATTAATTCCCATTTCCATACTGGCATTTCTAATTGTTGTAGAAATCCTGAGGGTTTCTGGTGTTCAGCTTTGACTTGAGAATAGGTTAAACATTTAGAAACATAGATTGCTATGTCCTTCTTCATTCCTATCCACCAGAAAATTTTCCTTAAATCCTGGTACATTTTATCATTTCCTGGGTGCATCGTATACTTGGATTTATGGGTTTCTTCTAATATACGATGACGTAGGTTTCCTAATTTAGGTATCCACATTCTCTTTTCATGGAATCTCCAAATTCCATCTGTTCCTTGTTTTAATTCTTTTAGCATACCTTTTAATTTTTCAGTATCTTCCTTGATTACTGATTCTTGTACTTCTCTTATTTGATCATTTAAATCTACTTGCAGATTTAATTTAAGAGAACGTACTCTTTTTGGCTTTTCATGATACTTTCGACTTAAAGCATCTGCCACTACATTTGCTTTTCATTCATGATACTGGATATCACAATCATAATCACTAAGCATCTCCATCCAGCGTCTTTGTCTCATATTCAACTCTTATGATCAGTGAATATGGTAAACTTACTACCATAAAGGTAATGTCTCCAAATCTTAAGAGCAAAAATTATAGCTCCTAATTCTAAATCATGTGTTGAATAATTCTCTTCATGATTAACTAAATGTCCAAGAAATTGTACCTGTTCTAACCAAAACTCGCACTTGGAAAATTTAGCGTAAAGCTTTTCCTTTCTTAATAAACTTAAAAGTGCGTGCAAATGCTTTGCATGATCCTCTTTATTCTTAGAGTAAATGAGAAAATCATCTATGAAGACGATTATGAATTTATCCAAATATGGCTTACATATTCGGTTCATCATGTCCATAAATGCAGCTGGGGCATTGGTACCAAATGGCATGACAGTAAATTCATAATGACCATACCTTGTTCTGAAAGCGGTCTTAGGAATGTCCTCTTCCTGTACCTTTAATTGATGATATCCTGACCTTAAATCGATTTTAGAGAAAAATCGAGCTCCTTGTAGTTGATCAAACAGATCATCGATTCTCGGTAATGGGTACCGGTTCTTAATCGTGACCTTGTTTAATTCACGGTAGTCAATGCACATATGCATCGATCCTTTTTTCTTTTTAACAAAAAGTATCGGCGCTCCCCAGGGCGACGAACTTGGCTGTATAAATCCTTTTTCTAACAATTCGTCTAATTGTTTCTTCAGTTCCTGCATTTCAGCGGGTGCCAAACAATAGGGTGCTTTGGCAATTGGTGATGTTCCTGGTATTAAATGGATTCTAAATTCAACTTCCCTATCTGGAGGTTGTCCTGGCAATTCTTCTGGAAATACATCTGAAAACTGAGATACTACTGGAATATCTTTCAAATCCTTTTCTTTAGTGTTAGTGATTATGGAAATCAAATACACTATAGAACCTTTTCTTATATAACTTGCAGTTTTCATCACAGAGATGAATTTTGTAGTTCTAGATGGTTTATCTCCTTTAATTGTGATTGTTTTACCTTTTGGTGAATTTACTTGAATTGACTTTTGATCACATAAAATACTGGCTTTATTGGTTATTAACCAATACATTCCTAAAACAACATCAAATCCTGCCAGATTCATGGGATAAAGATTTGCAATAAATTTCTGATTTAAAATTTCTATGCTTGCTCCCTGCAAGATTTCAGAAATCCTAACGGTTTCTCCATTAGCTGTCTCTACTAAGCATTCTTGTGGTAGTTTAGTTAATGATTGATTTAGAAATTTGCAAAATGATGTATTAATAAAACTTTGGTTTGCACCAGAGTCAAATAATACTTTAGCAAAAATATCATTAACTAAAAACGTACCAGCGATGACATCTGGAATCATCTTAGCTTCATCTGCAGTTAGAACAAATGCTCTAGCATTTTGAGTATTCTTGTTGTTTGTAGCTAGAGCTAATTTCGGGCAATTAAGCTTGATATGACCTTGTTCTCCGCAGTTGTAACATATCCTGTTGTTACCTTTCTTCCTGCAGTTTTCTTCCTTGTGTCCCGATATTTTGTAAAAGTTACAGTATATGGAGCATTTTCCTGAATGCTTTCTTTTGCAATTCTTACAGTAAGGTGCAGAGGTAGAACCTATATTTTTCCCATGATTAAAATTTCCAGAACGAAATTCTTGTGTGAGTTTTTGGGTTAGGTTCCTCCTTTGATCCTCCTCTCGGGTACGAACTAATTCATCTGTCAAGGTATTTGCTAGTTCTACAGCTTCTTCTATGGTTTGAGGTCTAGCTACCTTGACTACGTGTCTTATCTCTCGAATTAATCCCCAGATATAACGGGAGATTAACACTGGTTCAGGTGAAGCAAGAGTTGGCACTATTCTAGCATATTCAAAGAATATTTTAGTGTATCCCTTACTATCCACACCAGTCATTCTGAGGTTTAGGAATTTATTTGCTATCTGTTCCTTTTCATTAGGTGGGCAGAATTTCCTTTCTACTTTGTTCTTAAATTCTTCCCATTCCATATTGTAAGTTCTATCACTTCCTCTTGATTGGAGGATAGTGTTCCACCATTCTAGTGCTGAATTCTTAAACAGATTAGAAGCAAACAATATCTTATCTTTTTCAGCACATTTGCTTATTCTTAAGACTGCCTCAGTTTTCTCTATCCAGCGTAGGGTTGCAATGGCCCCTTCGTTGCCCGAGAATTCCATTGGTTTACAAGACCAGAATTCTTTATAAGAACAACCGTAAGACACGTTTCTTCTCCTTTTGGGAATAGGCATTTGAAGTATGGGTCCATTGTTCACGCTGTTTTCGGGTTCAATTGGTCGCTTACTGCTATGCTTACTTTTATTATTCACTTCTTGAATAGTTTGAATAATAAATGGCATTGCATCTATGATTCCTTGTGCCACTATATGTTGAACAACACTATTATCCATTTGATTTCCATTGTTATTGATTCTTGGATTCTCATTAACCACGTTAATGTTACTCTTGTTATCATTATTCAGATTTCCTTGATTTCCGTCATCAGCCATCTGAATTTTTAAACATTTACCCCATATTAATATCACAAGATAATATTTAATATAGTTAATCACATGATACGCAATCTAGCCAAAAACGTAGATCATTGCTACTTTTACTCTATTTCCATATACTATTATGCATCTATTACACACTAGTACTGAAATAAAAATTACAATACCAACAGAAATAGAATCACACTAATAGTAATATGCATCCGTACACACATATTTTATTTTATTATATTATATTATTATTATTACTATCACCGTTTCCTCTATCACATCACGGATATGGATTTATCCAAAAATTCATATTGCGCTCATCGTATTTCCATACGAGACGCTCTCCCACCTGACGCATTCTCTCACTACTTTCTAAAATTTCCTCCCCAAAAGTCCTAAGTTCTTGGACGTTTTCTGCACTCATTGGGGGTGTAGGTTCTAGGACTGGGTTCGGAATCTGGGGTGCGGGTTCCTGATATGGGGGTGAAAGTGCCTGAAATCGGTAAGGATCTTCTAAGATCTCCCTAATATAATCATCTTGGTAATAGGGATCTAAAGGGTCCATACCTGGATAGGCTCCTATGTTCTGTATGGGTGTGTCTTCATGTATCGGGTAACGTTGCACAAAGTCCCTATTATCATCCCACCAGGGGTCGTAATTTGGGTCTAGAGGGTTTGGTGCGGGTACCCTAGGGATTTCTTCTGGGTTGAAATCATGCATGTCCACCTGGTTTTCAGGGTTTTCTATTTCCATGGGTTGGTCTGGGATTTGTGGTTGTGGGGCTACTAGTTGTTCCAGACTTGGGTCAGCAGCAGTTGTAGCTAGGATATGGAAATTAGCTAGGCTTCTATTAAGCATATCCTGTGTATGGGCATCTGACTTTCGCTTAGCGGCTGCTAAAACTCTTTGCTGTTGCAACTTTCGCATTCTTTTCCTACGTGCAAAGGCTTCCTTACTGAACCATCTTCGTTTCTTATGAGGGAATGGCTATTCTGACTGAGCTTTAAAAGCAAACATCCCTTCTTCCTGATCAGCAGTATACCCAGAAAGGACAGGCTGTGAAGAGGTACCTTCACTCCTAGGTGAATCAGACAACTGACGACTCATGTCTGAGGGTCCTTGATCACTCATACTGTAAACTAACAAATAGTCAAATAACACATAACAAATAAATACAGTTGGGTCAGCATGTAGGTCCGCCACGATGGCCTTCTTATATAGTTGCTGAACTTGACTCTCACGCGGCCCGCGTAAGAGTAGGCAAAGCCTTACGCGGCCCGTGTCAACATCCGGTCAATGAGTAGCTTAGCTGGGTCAGCATGTAGGTCCGCCACGATGTCGACACGTGTCGGCTCAGGGTGTCTCCGCGTTGTTGATCTCTCGCGGCCCGCGTTAACTAAACGGGAACTCTTACGCGGCCCGCCTAAACTAAAGAAATCAACGGAGTCAGTTCCCAACCTTGATACCGCCCGCGTAAAGGCTTAAGGTGGGTCTACGCGGCCCGCCTCAGCCCTAGATTTAAACTTTTATTTATTTTAAATACTATTTTATATATTTCGGGCTCGGTTTTCTTATATGGGGTGTATATAAAGACATATTGGGACATTTTAAGATATACTATGGCATTGGAAATATTATGAGGGTGTTGGTTTTTTTTTTTTTTTTACTGAGGGTTGTTACAAAACGGATGAAGAGAAAGCACTAGTGGTCGCTCAACGAACACAAGTAAAGTGGATGCCTCAAGAAGAAACTACTTTGACAAGATGTTATATCGACGAATCGGAAAATCTGATTCAAGGTATTTTTTATATAACAATATTAATGTTTTCAGTTTTATTATATTTTTTTTATAATGCCTAATTTTTTTTTGGAATAGGGAATTCACGACACCGCAAATATTTTTGGGATTCCATAAAGAAATCATTTCATACGCAAATGCAAAGCGCGAAGGTGTATCATGAAAATGATAGCCTCTCGTCCACGTGGGGTGACATAAATACACACGTCACCGCGTTCAGTAAGACGAAGAACTCACCAAGGAGCGGTGAAACCGAGGCCGACTTTATCAAGAATGGCATGGTATCATACAGAGAAAACAAGAAGCATGAGCTCAAGTACATGCATTGTTGGGATGTATGTATGTACGCTTCTAAGTGGGCGAGAGTCCCTACTGCTAGCGAATCAACTTCACCCAAAAGGGAAAGAACACCCTCGTCCCAAGCTCAGTCTGATGCTCGTGATCTTAATTTTGATAGTTTCGATGATTCTCCTTCCCGCCCACTTGGTAGCTGTCACACCCTGACTTTTGCGGAAGCGTGATTTGGTGTGACTTGCTTAATATCATTGCATTCAACCATAACAAACAACTATATGATAAAACTAAGATGTTCATCCATAGATAGTTTTCAAAATAATACAACCGTCATTGTTTAACATCAAACTAAGACTCTGAGTTTAGATCACATGACTACCAAAGCTTAAAGTTCCATGCTGGACTTCACAAAAGACACAACCAAACTAGGTTTCGAGCCATGTATCTTATCCAAGACAAAATACATAACTCAAACCATTCGACTTCGGATGACACATTTTATTAGAGACATGACTTGTGACTTCAACGCCCGCCAGATCCATACTTAATTTCCTGAAATACACGTAGTTTGAAAACATCAACAAAAGTTGAGCGAGTTCATGTGTTTTATATGTGTGCACGAGTATCCTTGAAAACATTTGTAAGTATGTATGTATGTATTTGTAATCTGGTATGAAGCAACAAGGAAAACATATCAATTAATGTGAAGCTAATACATTAATATAAGAAACATGGTATAGGAAGCACTAAACCATTTCTGCATATTTCGTATCGGGCCCTCCGGCGAAACGACATAGTCACTGTTATGGGTGAAATTCTGAGCCCATATCTTGACACTATATCTTGATTTTATGATAGCTGATTACGATCAGGATACCGGACCAGGATATTGGTAACATCCTGAGGCAGTATCCTGACTGTTACTAAAAATTTGCGTGTAAACGTTGGTTACAAGGGACTAACGTTCATGAGCACCAAGTCATCCTGAAGACCCGCTCAAATTAGTTAGGATAAGGACGTTGATGGCGGAAAAATAGCTCTTGTAACGGTCAGCATTGAAGAAAGGCATATTTTATGGGAGTTACGGATGCTGGTCAAAGCTATTAATGTTGTAACGGTTATGGAAGCTTAAATCCCAGAGTTATAGTTAATATGCACGTGGAAAACGAGTTGTAACAGCCCCCTAACGTTCAGAAGGGCATATTCCAAGTATCCCGGATTTTTAGCATAATATCCCGGATTTTTAGCATAGTTAGTTATTTCCTTTTACTATATAAAGGAATGTACGGATCATAGGAACAGACAACTTTCACACACACAATCTCTCATACATTCTTTCTCTCTAGCTGCAAACAATCACTACACACTTACACTTGTATTCAAATCGCATTGTAACACCTAGTCGATCCGTATCATATCCTGCACTGTATCCTGACGTTTGAAGTAATAAGAAGAACAAGGCAGCCAACGATTCTCAGCTCCCAAGGTTTTATGCCGGAGATCTAGATTGATCAAGGGCTTTCCTCGTATATCTCATGTCAACCTTTACATTTTTGCTTATTGTTTGATTGTAGATACAGCTCGATATCCTGAGCCGTATCCTGAAAACTGTTTTTGCAAACAACTAAATTAGCATATTTTCAATACACATTCTTAGCACACTACCTCACTTAACTAATTTGATCACTTAATTGCTTCGGTAATTTTTGACCAAAACAATTTGGCGCCCACCGTGGGGCAAGTGGTGCTATTTCTACTAAAAGCTTTTGCAAAATCATTACTTGGTTTTCTATTTTCAAAACTTTTTGCTACACTATTTTCAATGGCCTCGAGATCAAACATGAGCTCTGCCACCATGTCTGCTACAACCTCTGCAACAGTTGGTTCGGTGCTTCCACCACCTCCTCTGAGAACCCAAGCCTCTTCACTGCCTCAAGATGTTATCCCCGCTCGTAACATTCAGGGATCTGCTCCTGTTTTAGCCTCTAATGAAGAAATTCTAACTTTGTTTGGTAGTATACAGGAACAGATGAGGCAACAACAAGAGACCAACCAAACGCTGATGAGAGAGATACAACTCTTGAAATCCAGCTCAAGCAGGCCCGCTGAGGATACTGTCACTCCCTCATAGCCCATAGCTTTGAACTTCAGTTCTGCAGTATATACTGAGGATAACAGGGGGAATATTGTGCCTAGCCATTCCCAGAGTCATATTCCTGAGATACCCTTTTCGGTTAGGGTGTCAACTGTGAGAAGTTCAGGATACGCTTCAGGATATGGCCAGAATCCTCAGACTGGTAACGTATCTAATAATAATAATACTCTTGCTACTAATGGTATTGGATCTTTGCAGGATGCAGGTATGACATCAGCATTTTCCAGGGAGCTTCAGAAATTGAAGGACATGATATCCAGTGTACCTGGGGTGGTCCAGCCAATTCCAGAAGTATCCCAAGATAGCCACAGGATATCCCGGTTTGCATATCCTATTTGTGATGCTGAAATCCCAAAAAGATTTCAGACCCCCAACATGAAGCTCTATGATGGAACTACGGATCCTGAAGAACATATTGCCCAGTATAGGGAAAGGATGGAAATCAACCCTATCCCTCCAGATCTCAAGGAAGCATGCCTCTGCAAGGGTTTTGGTTCTACCTTAACAGGATCGGCCTTAAAATGGCTCTTAAATGTTCCTCCTCATTCAATTATATCGTTTGCTCATTTAGTCAATTTATTTAATAGTCAATTTTCTTGTAGTCGAAGTTTTGAAAAACTAACCAGTGATCTCTACAGGATAACTCAAGGACCTTAGGAATCCTTGAGAGATTATGTGAACAAGTTTAGCCGGGAATCCTTAGATATCCCACATCTTGATGTTGCAACAGCTGTGCAGGCTTTCAAGATGGGATTGCAAAAAGATTCTCAATTTTACCATGATCTTGTAATGAATCCCTGCAGGAACCTGGATGAAGCTCGGAACAGGGCTTTAAGATATATTCGACTGGAGGATGACAAAAAGATGCAAGAGAGGATGAATTCATCCACAACCTATGAGTCAACCAGCAGGAAATCAGAATCCTCGTACAAACCATATCGCTCTAAGCCATATGGCAGGAATGATAGCAAAAAACTGAATGTTGTTGAAGATGAGGATCCTGAGGAGTATCCTGAGTTGTCTGAATATTGTTTCTCTGTTAATATACCTGAACTGATGTATGCTATGCAGGGTTTAGGAGACAAAGCAAGGTGGCCCCGGAAGAATCAACAAAAAGCTGATTGGAAGGATAAGTCCAAATGTTGTGCCCTCCATGAGGATTTCGGGCATGTTACTGAGGATTGCATTGCTTTGAGGAAAGAAATAAGCTATCTCTTGAGCAAGGGATATCTGAAGGACCTCCTGGGGAAAAAGAAGAATAAGGGTCAGGATCCTAAGAAGGATCCCGAGCGAGCAGCATCACCTCCTGCGGATGCCAAAATAATTAACTTTATTTCAGGAGGATCCGACATTTGCGGGACGTCGTATTCTGCGGTGAAAAGGCACGTGAAGGAAGCCAAGGCAGAGAGGGGAGACAAGCCAATCAGGATGTCAACCCTCACGAATGATAAAGTGATCACGTTCGATAGTGATGACAGGGATACTGTCCAGGATCCTCACCATGATGCTCTGGTAATAACGTTATATGTTGCTAACCATTTTGTGCGCAGGATACTGGTGGATAATGGCAGCTCCGTCAACATAATTCAGCTGGAAACATTGAAGAGAATGAATGTATCCCCGATGGACATTACTTCGAAATCCACTATGCTTGTTGGTTTAAGTGGAGAAGCCAGGAATACCGCGGGAGAGATAAAGTTGCCCGTGTATATTGAAGGGGTCAACTCAATGCAGCGCTTTTGTATCATGGACTCCTTATCCTGCTATAATATTATATTGGGTAGGCCCTGGATCCATGATATGAAGGCTGTGCCGTCAACCTATCATCAATGCATCAAGATCCCTATCCCTTGGGGAGTAGTCAAGGTGGAAAGTGATCAGCAGGAAGCAAAGGAGTGTTATTCTTCTTCGATGAAATCCTCGACAAAGCCTAGTGCAGCATAGCAATTAAAGATGCGAGGCCAAGATATCGTGGAGACTTCAGAACAGGATGTTAAGAAAATTATCCTGGACCAGGATAATCCAGATATCTCGGTGCTCGTAGGAGCCAATATCCCTCAGGATATTGAAAATCAGTTAACTAACTTTTTGAAATGCAGGATGTCAACATTCGCATGGAAGCATGAGGATATGTGATGTGCGATAAAGTGTTATATATATTAGGTGTATATTTTAAGCCCTTTTAACACTTATTTTTAGCCAAGTTTTAAATTTATAAAACACGATATTTTACTAACACTAAACACACATATGGGCAAGTGCACCCATCGTGAGCGTAGTATAGCGTTGGTAAGATACCGAGGTCGTCCAAGGACACAAGAGCTTTTAGTACCGGTTTATCCTCAACGTCTAATCAAAATAAAAAGTTAGAAAAAAAGTTTTTAAACTAAGAAAAATAAAAACTAACTAAAATGCTGAAAATAAAATAAAAATAAAAACAGATAGACAAGATGAATCACTTGGTTCCGACTCGTATCTAGTATAACCTTTGATTATTTCCGCACTTTTGCACATAATTAAGAGATTATCTTAGTTATTGTAGTAGGCCCCTCTTTTGAAGGTGACGTTACCCTCACCCCAGTAGTTTGAGTCAGCAAGGATACAATCCTAAAAGGGTGGATTATTGGAAGATAATGAATTAAGTTATTAATGCAGTATTATGGTAGGCCCCGCTTTTGGCGGTGACGTTACCCTCGACTAAGTAGTCTGAGTCAGCAGGGATACAGTCCTAAATAGCCGGGTTATAGTATTAATAGTAGTTAACTTATGAGGGGATCAAAGAGTGTGGACCCCCGCCATCCAATACCGTGAAGCATTGAAGGAGGTCCTACTAAATTTGACCCAGGTCCATTGCAGGACCTCTAAACGCTGAACAATGGCAAGACCTTTACCAAACCGTTCCCTTAACCCCCGACCAGGTAGCCAACATACCTCCATATAGACCGTGGAGATATGAATGGTGAAAATCCTTTATTTTATATAGACAGTAAAATAATGCCAAGACACCACGGACAAACGATAAGGAAAGATCACCTTCAACATAAGTAACTAGTTATTAAAGTCATTAATACAAAACCAAATAAAAAGTGCAAAAGATTAGAAATAAAAAGTATTATACTAGACACTTTGTCTTCACCAAGTGATGTAAGAGACTTAGGCAAACATGGCCTTGATTGTCAAGAACTCTTACGATCAATCTTGGATCCCGAGACGACTCACACACTCTACGATGGACAATGGATGATGGTGGTGGATGATGGTGTTGTGATGGTGGTGGGTGGTGGATGAAGTGTGAGAGAGGTGGTGTGCCAAGGGATGAGTTGAAATGAAACCAAGCACTCCTATTTATAGGCTGAACAGAAGGCTGGGCACGGCCCCGTGTCCGCTGGGCACGGCCCCGTGCCTGTCTGACACTCTCTCTCCTCATTAATTGTAATTCGCAATTACAATTAATGCGCCAGCTGTACTTTCGCCACGCCCCCGTGTTCACTGGGCACGGCCCCGTGGTGGGCAATAGAAGCTTCTATAGGTTTGTCTTTTCTGCTGCTTCTTGGGCACGGCCCCGTGCTGGCTGAGCACGGGGCGTGTTCAGTCTTCTGCCTTCTCTATTTTGCTTGGGAAGATGCCGTTGAGGGGTCGGGCAGTCCACTTATGTTCCTTTCCTTGTATTTATGTTGGATTTAGTTGTCTTTTTGCTTCTTTTGTGTTATTGAGCTCATTTAATCCTGAAAATACAAAAGGAAGACAAAAACACTCTTTTTCCAATATTAGTACTTAAAAAGGGTTAGTTTTATGCCTCATTTGATGTAATTTATATGTTGCATTTTACACATATCAAATACCCCCACACTTGAACTTTTGCTTGTCCTCAAGCAAAACTCTTTAATATGTGGCTTATACTCCCAAATGGAATGGGTAGAAGAGAAGGTTTTTGGCTTGTCGTAGAGTGTTGGGAATCCAAGATCCTTTTGGGTTTTATTTTTATCTATTTACAATCCTATTCGTAATGATTTATTTAGAACGTTTCATAGGAGAAATTACTTATTTGGGCATAACATGCCTTTTTAAAATTTTATTTATATACAAGTTCACATACCTCACGGGAGAAATCACTCACACTCGGCCGAAGGTGTATTTTTAGTGAATCACTCGAGAGCGGCATGGAACTTATTCCTACCATAAGCTTGCCGAGCAATCAATCCTCCTCCTTTTTAACTTTTATACCTTTGTAAATATCAAGAGGACTTTGCGGGTTAAGGGTTAGGCTTGGGTTAACGGTAGGTGGTTGGGATAGTGGTTAGTGGTTAGTAGAAAAAGGGCGAAAAGCGTAACAAGTGTCGGTTTTCGTAAGATTTTCTGTTTTTGTAACTTTTTAATTTGATGAAGCTTTTATTCACACAAAGTTATTTTTGATAAACTTGTTTGTTTATTTTCTTTTGCTTCATCATCAACACAAATTTTTTTTTTTTTATCATACGAAAAACCGAACTTGTTACTAAAACAAAGGGTAAAAAATAAAAAAGGTTTTGGTGGGTAAAAGGTTGTTTGAATTGGGGTATGAAATGAAAAGGTTTAGACTCAAAGGGGCTAACTAGGGGGATTTTTTTTTTTTTTTTTTTTTGGGTATGTGGTAAAAGAAAAAGAAAAAATAATGGTGTAGAAATAAAAAGGGTTAGTCCTAATGCCTCCATCATTTACTTACTCGGGTTTAAGTTGATAAGGACCGGGAATGTATCGTCATGGCAAGTTCTAGAGTCGTAAGAACCAAGCGGCTATTCACACAAGAAACGAAAAATGAGCATTTAGTCTAAAGATGTAATTTTGTATGCTCAATAAAGGCTCAAAACTCACTTTTGTGGGAATGGGTTTTTATGTGACCAAGTATATATAATCAAATTTTAACTAAGCTTGTCATGCCCTTTTTTATAATTTTCTTATGTTGGTTCTTTTTATCACGACGCTATCGGTTGTAAATTCGTAAAAATATAACCTTTTTGAGAACTTGAATTTCCCGAGTTAAACCTAGACAAGTAAGAAAAATGAAATTTTTGAAAAAATTTGGGGTGATTAGCGGTTCCAATAGAGTTTTGTGTAAGGCTTGTATTTAGGACTTGCAAAATTCAAGGTTTTAGCATCCCCCCCACACTTAAATTACACATTGTCCTCAATGTGTCCCAAAAATAAATTTTTAGGTTGTTTAGATGTGTAAAATGGTGTTAAAAAGCAAAAATTTTGTGTTACTGGGCGCTGAACACAGCCCCGTGTTATCCGGGCACGGCCCCGTGTTCAAGTGCCAGTAACAAAATTGAAATAAGAGAAACAGAAGTCTGGACACGGGGGCGTGTCGGGTGAACATGGCCCGTGTCCAGTTACCTGAACTGGGCGTTTTTCTGCAGGTGGTTCAGCACGGGGCCGTGTTGGTTGGGCACGGCCCGTGTTGAACCTTCTGAAATGGAGAGAATTGTCGGGTTGCCTTGTTCTTGTGCATGAGGTCATTTTTCTCGTTTCCCTTTTCATCCCTTACCGCCATGAGTGTGTTTTATTCCTGAAAATTAAAACTAACTAGAAAACATAAAAATTAATCTAAATTAAACTAAGGATAGTTCCGCGGAATGCCTCCGTGGTGCGCCACGTTTATAAGGGTCCTTGGCTAGACCCAAAGCCGGTCATATGTCACCCAAGTGGGATGTATTGCATCCCATATTACACCGTCGGAGAGCATCATCCAAGCTTGAGTCTATGACTTGCATGTAGTTGACCGGGTCTTCGTCCTCAATTCTTTTTCCACAGTCAAACTTCACCTCCTCATCCCCAAACTTCAATGTTAACGTTCCGTCATTCATGTCTACCACCGCTTGGGCGGTGGCTAGAAATGGCCTCCCGAGGATGAGAGGGTCATCGGTGTCTTCTTCCATGTCTAGGATGACAAAGTTGGTTGGGAAAACGAAGTTGTCAACTTTTACCAACAAATTCTCAGCGACACCTTGTGGAAATTTGACGGATCTGTCGGCGAGTTGTATGCTCATCTTTGTAGGGCTTGTTGTTCCTAGGCCGAGTCGTTTGAACATTGATGTGGGCATGAGGTTAATGCTAGCCCCAAGATCGGCTAATGCATTACGAACGGGAGATTCCCCAATCGAGCAAGGAATTGTGAAGCTTCCGGGATCGATTTTCTTTTGTGGAAGTTTGTTGAGCACTAAGGCGGAGCATTCTTCGCCTAAGTTAACTAATTGCAATGATTCAATTTTCCTTTTGTTTGTGAGAAAATCCCTCATAAACTTTGTGTATTTAGGCATTTGGGTTAGGACCTCGATAAAAGGAATATTAACATGCAATTGTTTTAGTAGATTTTCGAATTTAGCGAATTGCTCATCGGTCTTCTGACGATTTAACCTACCGGGGTACGGAATTGGAGGAGTCTTGGTGGGCTCTTGAGTTGGTAGAGAAGCCTTTTCTGGCGCAGGAGGAGTCACAGGCTGGCTAGAATGGCTTCTTTCATTTGGCGGCAATGGAGCATCCTCGGGACCCACGGTTCGATTTCTTAATGTGATGAGATGTACTTGTGCCTTCGGGTTGGTTTCGGTATTACTAGGTAACGCGCCTTGTGGTCTCTCGGAGAAATTTTGAGCTAGTTGATTTAATTGTTTTTCAACGTTTTGAATGCTAGCTTGTTGATTTCTAAAATTCGATTCCAATTGTTGAAATCGATCCAAGTTTTTCTTTTCAGTGTCAGAGATGAGGCGAGATACAGTATCTTCAAGCCTTTCTCTTCCACCTAGTTGTTGAGAGAAATTTTGTGGTTGTTGAAAATTAGTTCGTTGGTTTTGTTGGTTACTACTATTGTCGGGATCTCTCCAACCAAGATTTGGGTGGTTACGCCATCCTTGGTTGTAGGTACCCGTTGGAGGACCCGACGGCCTAGGCCTATTATTAATGTAGTTTACCGTTTCTGCTTGTTCATTTAACTCTTTCATACAACTCCAATTTTCATGTGACCCACCACACCCTTCACAAGCCATAACCGAGGCCGTTTTTGTCATTTCTAGCTTTTTGATTTTTGAAGAGAGGGCCTCGATTTAGGCTTGTAAAGAGGTGCTTTCATCAACCTTATGGGCGCCCGGGGCAATAGATTTATTACCTCGGGGAGTGTGCCATTGAAAATTGGTTTGAGCAATTTCCTCAATTTGGTTATATATTTCATTTGGGCGACGATTACCTAAAAGTCCCCCGGAGCTTGAGTCAAGTGTTTGTCTTGTGTGTGGCAACAACCCATTGTAGAAAGTGGATACTTGTTGCCACACCGCTAGACCGTGATGAGGACACTTTCTTAGAAGCTCCTTGAACCTTTCCCAAGTTTCATATAAGGATTCCCCATCCTCTTGTGAGTATGTATTAATTTCAGTCATTAATTTAGCCGTTTTAGCAAGAGGGAAATACTTATATAAAAACTTTTGAGCAAGTTCATCCCAAGTGTTTACCGATCCAACTGGGAGGGTGTTAAGCCAAGCCTTAGCTCGGTCTTTTAGTGAAAATGGAAACATTCGAAGGCGGATGGCGTCATTTGATGCTCCATTGATCCGAAAGGTATCACATATTTCTAAGAAGTTAGTAATATGTAGATGGGGATCCTCGTCCGCAAGCCCGTGGAAGGTTGCGGAGTTTTGGAGCATTTGTATCAAATGCGGCCGAAGTTCGAAGTTGTTGGCTTCGACATTCGGTGCATTGATAGCGGCGCCGAGATTACCTACGGTGGGCCGTAGGTAATCCATGAGGGTACGTTGATCCGCCATTGGAAGTGGGTCCCCCGAAACTTTCTCTTGATTTTTGGCTTTAAGTCTTTTTCTGAGAAAGCGTTCGGGTTCTTCTAGAGGTTCTTTTATGTCTCTACTAGAACTGGAGCTCATGCACTACGTAGGAGGTTCAGATGTGGCGCCTAGGTTCCAAGTCCTGCAATAAAAACAGAAAAGAACGTTGGTCAGAATATTCACCACGGCCCCGTGCTCAGCGAACACGGCCCGTGGTCAGAGGTACAGTGATTGTTTTCTGGATCCCTGTTACTGGGAGTTGGACACGACCCCGTGTTGCACCGACACGGCCCCGTGTTCAGCTCTCTGTAACTCAGAAAATAAAAACTGCCAGTGATGATGCTGGGCACGGCCCGTGTCTGACCGGGCACGGCCCGTGCTGAGCTCTGCAGAAGCTGAAAACTAAGAAAATCCTAAAAATAATAAAAAAAATAAAAAAAATGATTAGGCCGTTGATTCCTAACTTTCTTAAAATCCTTGTGTCCCCGGCAGCGGCGCCAAAAACTTGATGTGCGATAAAGTGTTATATATATTAGGTGTATATTTTAAGCCCTTTTAACACTTATTTTTAGCCAAGTTTTAAATTTATAAAACACGATATTTTACTAACACTAAACACACATATGGGCAAGTGCACCCATCGTGAGCGTAGTATAGCGTTGGTAAGATACCGAGGTCGTCCAAGGACACAAGAGCTTTTAGTACTGGTTTATCCTCAACGTCTAATCAAAATAAAAAGTTAGAAAAAAGGTTTTTAAACTAAGAAAAATAAAAACTAACTAAAATGCTGAAAATAAAATAAAAATAAAAACAGATAGACAAGATGAATCACTTGGTTCCGACTCGTATCTAGTATAACCTTTGATTATTTCCGCACTTTTGCACATAATTAAGAGATTATCTTAGTTATTGTAGTAGGCCCCTCTTTTGAAGGTGACGTTACCCTCACCCCAGTAGTTTGAGTCAGCAAGGATACAATCCTAAAAGGGTGGATTATTGGAAGATAATGAATTAAGTTATTAATGCAGTATTATGGTAGGCCCCGCTTTTGGCGGTGACGTTACCCTCGACTAAGTAGTCTGAGTCAGCAGGGATACAGTCCTAAATAGCCAGGTTATAGTATTAATAGTAGTTAACTTATGAGGGGATCAAAGAGTTTGGACCCCCGCCATCCAATACCGTGAAGCATTGAAGGAGGTCCTACTAAATTTGACCCAGGTCCATTGCAGGACCTCTAAACGCTGAACAATGGCAAGACCTTTACCAAACCGTTCCCTTAACCCCTGACCAGGTAGCCAACATACCTCCATATAGACCGTGGAGATATGAATGGTGAAAATCATTTATTTTATATAGACAGTAAAATAATGCCAAGACACCACGGACAAACGATAAGGAAAGATCACCTTCAACATAAGTAACTAGTTATTAAAGTCATTAATACAAAACCAAATAAAAAGTGCAAAAGATTAGAAATAAAAAGTATTATACTAGACACTTTGTCTTCACCAAGTGATGTAAGAGACTTAGGCAAACATGGCCTTGATTGTCAAGAACTCTTACGATCAATCTTGGATCCCGAGACGACTCACACACTCTACGATGGACAATGGATGATGGTGGTGGATGATGGTGTTGTGATGGTGGTGGGTGGTGGATGAAGTGTGAGAGAGGTGGTGTGCCAAGGGATGAGTTGAAATGAAACCAAGCACTCCTATTTATAGGCTGAACAGAAGGCTGGGCACGGCCCCGTGCCTGTCTGACACTCTCTCTCCTCATTAATTGTAATTCGCAATTACAATTAATGCGCCTGCTGTACTTTCGCCACGCCCCCGTGTTCACTGGGCACGGCCCCGTGGTGGGCAATAGAAGCTTCTATAGGTTTGTCTTTTCTGCTGCTTCTTGGGCACGGCCCCGTGCTGGCTGAGCACGGGGCGTGTTCAGTCTTCTGCCTTCTCTATTTTGCTTGGGAAGATGCCGTTGAGGGGTCGGGCAGTCCACTTATGTTCCTTTCCTTGTATTTATGTTGGATTTAGTTGTCTTTTTGCTTCTTTTGTGTTATTGAGCTCATTTAATCCTGAAAATACAAAAGGAAGACAAAAACACTCTTTTTCCAATATTAGTACTTAAAAAGGGTTAGTTTTATGCCTCATTTGATGTAATTTATATGTTGCATTTTACACACATCAATATGACAGGTATTTCTAAGGATATTATAACTTACAAGCTTGGAATTGACAGGTCTTTCAAGCCTGTCCAGCAAAAGAGAAGGAAGTTTGCTCCAGAGCGAAACATAATTATTCAAGAAGAGGTTGAAATACTATTGAAGTCCAAGATGATCAGGGAAGTCAAATTTCTCAAGTGGCTAGCAAATGTGGTCGTGGTTCAAAAGAAGAATGGGAAATGGAGAGTTTGTATAGATTACACAGACTTGAACAAAACATGTCCTAAAGACCCATTCCCTCTGCCTCATATAGACTCGATGGTGGATGCCACTACCGGTCATGAGATGTTAACCTTCATGGATGCATCCTCAGGATTCCAGCAGATCCAAATGGAACCTTCAGACCAGGAGGATACTGCTTTCATGACACCAACAGGTATTTACTGTTATATTGCTATGCCTTTTGGTTTGAAAAATGCAGGTGCAACGTACCAGAGATTGGTGAACATGATGTTTAAAGACAAACTGGGGGACACCATGGAGGTGTACAATGACGATATGGTAGTCAAATCCAAGAAGGCTGAGGATCATCTCCAGGATATTAAAGGAGCATTTGATATCCTGGACCAGTACAACATGAAGCTGAATCCTACTAAATGCCATTTTGGAATGGGGGCAGGAAAGTTTCTAGGATATATGGTAACTAAAAAGGGATAGAAGCAAGCCCAGAACAGATCAAAGCCATCTTGGATATCAAGTCACCTTCCAACATGAAAGATGTACAAAGACTGACGGGACGAGTAGCAGCATTAAACAGATTTATCTCAAGATCCTCGGAAAAATGTAAAGAATTCTAAGATATCCTGAAGAAGAATAAAAGGTTCGAGTGGCGAGAAAAACATGAAGCGGCCTTGCAGGAATTAAAGCAGTATCTCTCAACTGCACCTCTATTGATGAAGCCCGAGAATGGTGAACCATTATCCCTGTATCTTGCAATATCAGGGAATAGGGTAAGTGCTGTCCTGGTAAAGGATCACGAAGGTCAGCAATATCCTGTCTATTATGTTAGTAAAAGTCTATTAAATGCTGAAACTAGATATTCTCATTTAGAAAAACTAATATTAGCCCTAGTTATGGCATCAACAAAGCTTAGACATTACTTTGAAACACATAGGATTCATGTTAAAACCAATTATCCTATTAAAAATGTTCTTAGGAAACCTGAGATGTCAGGAAGAATGGCTAAGTGGTCAGTAAAGTTAAGTGCTTATGATCTAGTATATGAACCTAGAAATTCCATAAAGTCACAGGCCCTAGCTGACTTTGTGGCTGATTTCAGTAGTGATATTCAAAATGAAGTAGACCTAGAAGTGCAACAACTAGGAGAAAATATAGAATCCTGGACACTATATACTGATGGTGCATCTAATGTAAGAGGTGTAGGTTTGGGTATACTACTAAAATCGCCACAGGGGGACATATTACCCCAGGCTATTAAATGTGAATTTTCTGCTACCAATAATGAAGCTGAGTATGAAGCTCTGATAGCAGGATTATAATTAGCTAAAAATATGAATATTAGATGTTTACAAGTATATGTTGATTCCCTATTGATTACTAACCATTTCAATGGATCTTATGTAGTAAAAGGTAGAAAGTTAGCTGAATATCTTGAAATTGTTAAAAAAATTAGCAGGATATTTTGAAATTTTTACACTTGAACAGGTACCAAGAGAAAAGAATGCTGAAGCTGACGCTCTAAGGATCTACTGTCAGGATACCGGAGGGAACTCAAATACCAATAGTGCACATCTTGTATCCTGCAATGGAACATTTCAAATCTCAGGATAAACAATTAGCATGTATCCAGGATCCTGGTGATGGATATCCTGAGAAGGATCCTGAATCCTGGATAACTCCAATTGTGAAGTATCTTCAAGAAGGAGATATCCCAAAGAATGCAAATCCTATGGATTTTAGGATGAAGGCATCTCGTTTTACTATTATAAATAATGTTTTGTATAAGAAATCCCTTGCAGGTCCGTACCTAAGGTTCTTGGAAGATCCTGAAACCAAGGAGGTACTTCAGGATATACACGAAGGAGACTGTGGCAACCATACTGGGGGCAGATCTCTGTTCTCGAAGGTGTTGAGAACAGGGTATTACTGGCCGACCATGAGAAAGGATGCCGCGGAGTATGCTCGGAAATGCGACGCATGTCAAAGACACGACAACATCCTGCATCAGCCTGCAGAACCATTATATCCTATTGTATCCCCTTGGCCGTTTATGAAATGGGGTATGGATATAGTGGGAAAGCTTCCAAAGGCTCCAGGAGGAAAGGTTTTCATGTTGGCAATGACGGATTATTTCTCCAAGTGGGTTGAAGCAGAAGCCTTTGTCCAAGTTAGAGATCAAGAAGTGGTATCCTTCATAAAGAGGAATATCCTGACAAGATTCGGAGTACCGGCCGAGATAATTTGTGATAATGGATCCCAATTTATCAGCAAAAGAACTACTGATTTTTGCAAAAGTTGGGGAATTAAGATGATCACGTCAACACCAGTGCATCCTCAAGCAAATGGACAAGCAGAATCCTCGAACAAGATAATCGTCAACAACTTAAAGAAGAGGTTAGGTGCCAAAAAGGAAAATGGGCAGAGGAACTACCATTTGTCCTATGGGCTGATAGAACGACGGTAAAAAGTGCAACTGGTCAAACCTCATTTTCCTTAGTATTTGGAGCAGAAGAGGTAATCCCAACAGAAATGGTGATACCAACAACGAGATCCAACCTCCAGGATCCTGAGCAGAATCCTGAAGCCCTTTGCCAGGAATTGGATACTATCAATGAGACAAGAGATGCAGCAAAGCTATGGATGGCAGCATATCAACAGAGGATATCCAAAGCATATAACAAGAACATAAGGACTAGAAGGTTCCAAGTTGGAGATTGGGTGTTAAGAAAAGCTTTTCAGAATACTACAAATCCTGCTGATGGAAAGTTGGCTCCGAGGTGGGAAGGACCCTATGAGATTGAATCAGAATCAGGGAAAGGAGCATACCGACTCAAGAATATGGAGGGGGATATGCTACCAAGATCCTGGAATGCTATACACCTTAAAGCTTACTTCAAGTGAGTTTAGAATTTAATTTCTAACTCAGGATGGTATGAATTCTATCTCTCTTAAATTCATCTAATTTTATTTACTCTTTTTGAACCCAATACTGACTTAAGCATCGGAGGGGTGTTAGCCAAGCTAACACCCACCTTAGTTTAAAGGTGTTTTGCAGAATATGCTTCGGGATATAACTCCAGGATACACACTCAGGATACTTCGAAAGATTAGAGGATTGGCCCCCTCTCTCATGTTTAAGGGATCCTGATCCCTTCACAGGTTTAAAGGTATTCACCTTTCGCATGAATTGGGTTTAAACACCCCGCCTGGAGCGCAAGTTATCCAGGGATAGTTCAAGGTGGCAGGACCAGTTCATGTAAAAGTGGCTGACAATTTCGTTACTGTTGGCTATACCCTGGATCCTCAAGGTATATGAGGATTGATCACCCTCTCTCACGAAAGAGTATTTTCATACTCTCTAAGGTTTAAAGGTTTTCACCTTTCTAAGTCTTGGGGTTTATACACTCCTGCCTGTAGTGCACGAAAATTTGGGATTTTCCCCAGGATACTAAGGGTTTATCCCTAGAATATTAAGGGTTTATCCCAGTGAAACTAAACTTTTTGACAAGTTCCAAAGATATGACGAACTACGATTGTGTTTACACACGTTCTTCTGTTGGTGAAAAGTTACGAAGTTTAATCACTAAGTGAAGAAATACTCAAGTGTGTCATATATTGATGCAATATCCTGCACAGACAGGGGACATCCATGCCGGGGACATTGCAAAGGATTCAAAGGTTGAGGTTGGAGATTATTGCCTAAGTGTTTCTGGTATGATTTATTAATTTTCAAGTCTTGATAACCTTATCAAATTGATCTAAGTTTTCTAAAAAGTCATATTCAACCAAGTTTTGTCTAACATTTTGATGACAAAAGTATTAAACATTTCATCAGTATCCTGACCAGGATATTTGATCAGGATATTCAAAACATACCTTTCAAAATAAAAACATAAAAAATAAGGCTAAAAGGTTAGTTTATTATTATTGGTCCAAAAGATTGTATTCTTGGTTTCATCTCAAAAAAAGACCCATCCACCAAGAACACAATTAAGTTTTTAAAGCATATTTACATAAACAGTTAAAGGCTTCGTCCTGAAAACACAGGATCCCTCCACCTTCAACTGTCAAACTATTCTACTTGTAGGAAATTAAAATTGTTCTAAGTGTAGGACGACCAGATGATTTAGACCCTACAAAGAAAAACACAGGTATCATTAAAGACAAACTAACCAAGGTACATGTTCAGTATACGTGTACGGGATACAGGATCTAGATTTTTACCTTATTAAGAAAGGAGGTCATGGGCTCGATGGATTCCACGAAGCCAAGGTCAACACAAGAGAAACCTTCAGCAGCAGCAGCAGAGGGCTTAGAGCTGATGGCAACAGATGGCTCCTTTTTCACCAAGGCAGGCTTAGAAAAGCTGCCAAGCTCCTCTAGATCGAAAGTAGCAGGGTCCTTGGTGGAATCTGCGTAAAAGGGAGTAATTCTAATTTCATTACATGATAATATTCTGAAGTAACCAAACCTATGCAGGAATATTTAAAACAAATATCCTTACCGGACATGTTGGAATGACTAAAAAATATATCCGTTGGAATCAGGATATCCAACAGTTATATTTTTGGGGACAATTGTTATGGGTGAAATTCTGAGCCCATATCCTGACACTATATCTTGATTTTATGATAGTTGATTACGATCAGGATACCGGACCAGGATATTGGTAACATCCTGAGGCAGTATCCTGACTGTTACTAAAAATTTACGTGTAAACGTTGGTTACAAGGGACTAACGTTCATGAGGACCAATTCATCCTGAAGACCCGCTCAAATTAGTTAGGATAAGGACGTTGATGGCGGAAAAATAGCTCTTGTAATGGTCAGCATTGAAGAAAGGCATATTTTATGGGAGTTACGGATGCTGGTCAAAGCTATTAATGTTGTAACGGTTATGGAAGCTTAAATCCCGGAGTTATAGTTAATATGCACGTGGAAAACGAGTTGAAACAGCCCCCTAACGTTCAGAAGGGCATATTCCAAGTATCCCGGATTTTTAGCATAATATCCCGGATTTTTAGCATAGTTAGTTATTTCCTTTTACTATATAAAGGAATGTACAGATCATAAGAACAGACAACTTTCACACACACAATCTCTCGTACATTCTTTCTCTCTAGCTGCAAACAATCACTACACACTTACACTTGTATTCAAATCGCATTGTAACACCTAGTCGATCTGTATCATATCCTGCACTGTATCCTGACGTTTGAAGTAATAAGAAGAACAAGGCAGCCGACGATTGTCAGCTCCCGAGGTTTTATGCCGGAGATCTAGATTGATCAAGGGCTTTCCTCGTATATCTCGTGTCAACCTTTACATTTTTGCTCGTTGTTTGATTGTAGATACAGCTCGATATCTTGAGTCGTATCCTGAAAACTGTTTTTGCAAACAACTAAATTAGCATATTTTCGATACACATTCTTAGCACACTACCTCACTTAACTAATTTGATCACTTAATTGCTTCGGTAATTTTTGACCAAAACAGTCACCACATGCGGCCAACTCGCAGGCCCATGGGTGGGGCTCGCAACACCCAATAGATCTATCACTCATGCCCCTCAGTCCTTATACAAGGATTAATGGTCTTAAGTCAATCGCCTATCCATTCACATGATCTAGCAGTTCATTCCTTAGCTAACCATACCATTTGTAATCATCGAAACATTTGTAACATGTATTTCACCCCCGAAGTTATAAAACTGAAAACAGTTAAAAGAAAAGGGGGAACATGAACTCACAGTTTTGTGTTCTTCGAATCCAATGTAACTCAAAGCTTCCTCTAGAACGCACGACTACCTACATGCGTACTACGGTTCATTAGCCGGGTGGGTCGTGCCATGATTTAGTATTAGTTAGTGTCTTTGAGTTACGTTCTTTGTGTCTTTAATATTATTCCAAGTTATATAATTATTTGTTAAAATAATAAATATTTTAACTTAAATTATATTTATTAAATTTTGGAATAATTGTTAAAACAATATATTTTAACTTGTCACACTTTTGTGTTTATACATGAATATCATTCCCAAGGATGGGTGTATTTGTATTCGTATTCTTATACTTGTATATTTTTGCCATGTATTGGTGTCGTATTCCGGAGTGTATTTATACGTACGAGAATACGAATTTTCTTGTAATTGTTAAGTATTCTTATACTTAATTTTGTTGTTAACTTTTCCCGGAATAATATCTTTAATAAAAATCCATCGCTATATATATTTCCAAAATATATATGTTAAGAAGTATTACTTAGAAAAATTATTTATAAATTTTCCTTTGGCAAAAATATTTGTATTTTCATATAAGTTCCAAAAATAATATATTTCCAAGTCTAACTTAGAAAATATATATAAGCTTATTTTTCTCCAAAAATAATATATTTCAAGTTTATTTAAGAGAATACATTTTCTCCCAAAAATAATGTATTTGATGTTTGTTTGAGAAAATATATATTTTCTTCCAAAAATAATATATCATCTAATAATTCCAAGAAGAATATATATTTTTACTTGCTCAAAGATAATACATTTCCTTCTTGTAAAAAATATGAAATATTTTATAGTAATTCATGAAAATCCCATTTTCATTCCCTTGATGTCCAAAATATTATTTACCAAAATATACACTTGAATAATATTTCCGGAATATTTTGTGAGTTATATTCCTTTGTTCGGTTTTACCGGTATTTTGGGTATTCTTTGAATATTTATTCCTTGGAATTTTGGTAATATTTTGGATTGTAATTTCTTGGTATTTTGATGAGTTACATTATCCTAAAATAATATAACTAATACACATAATACACAAATAATCATACACATGGTGCCTTCTAAATATATATTTCCTAAATACATATTTAGTCACTTTTATTTGTAAAAACCAACCTCCAATATTTATAATTTTTGTAACAAAAATTATGGCAAAGTTTATGTAAAAATTCATGGTTTAAAGCACACTTGTAATAATTTGTTTAGAAATAATTTTCTAAGTGTTTAATTTTTAGAAAAAATTCGCCATAGTTTCCCCTAAAAATGGAGGTTTCCATACCTTGAAGGTATATTATTTTCTTTTGTAAATCATCACAATCAATCAACAATCAACAACAAACAATCTTTACTTACCAATTTTGCCAAAAACAAGCATATACTAGCACTTCATGAACTTGAATATTTATAAAAATATGTAGTAACTTACTAGTGTATTTAGTAAGTCTTGTTACCCTTTAAAGTGTGGTTGATTCTTCAAAAACATCATTTTTAAAGAATCTAGATCTTTACAACTTATAATCATATTTTATAAAAATGTTTCTTCTTAGATTTTTCTTTTTACATAAATGTCTCTACACTTTATTAACCACCAAAAATAAGGTTTATTTGTTTAAGAACCAAGTTTAAGTGAAACTTGTATTTTTAACTTGGTTTCTTGAAAATTCATCCATGGAATATGAGATCTACAATATTTATATCTTACTTTAATCATCATTTTACAAGAAAATATTTTATTCATTCAAGTTCATGACTTTTGTGAGGATGATCCATTAATCTTTAACACTTTCCTCCTCTCATCTTGCTAGATTATGTTTTTAATCATGATCTAGCAAGATCATATGATGATCTACATCATTTACACAAGTAAACAACAATCAACACATAAACAACATAGTTCCTTCATGATTTAAGCTTATGTTCATGTTTCATTCTCTTGATTCTTAGTGTTCTTCAAGATTAACATTATGTATCATCTTTTAACCACTTAAATAAGATGTAAAATGAAGAGTATAGTGTTCTTACTACTAGCTCAAGGCTAGGGATGATCAAGAGAAGAAATGAAGTGGATAAAAGCAAACGGTGAAGGTCCTTCAACTTCCGAAGGTTCCAAGCTTCCTAATGATGCTAGAGACACCTTGTGGACACCTTAGAATGGTTGATTGTTGAACGAAAATGGATGTGTGTGGAGTGTGTATGTGAGTTGTTAGTATGGAGGGTAAGAAGGAGAAGAAATGGTGTGTTGAATGTTTTAGGGAATGAATGATCATGTTCTAAAGGATGTCTCTTATAACCACCATAACCACAATATCTAATGTGTATTATGTAATTAAAAGTGTAGACAAGATCTAGTAATATAATCAAATAAAATCTATGGTGGGGCCACCATGTTGGACGGTCATAGGTGGGGGGGGGGGTCTAGGTATAGGTTTGAACTAAATAGTTAGTTAGGTAGTTAAAATTCAAGTATTAGTTAGGTGTTTAGTTACTAGTATGTTATATAGGGTGTTATGATGTTCGAGGACCATAACTAGCTTGGTAAAGCTAAAACAATGCTTCTAGTGAAAATTTGGTGTATCGGATAATGTCCAGTTGTTCGGTTGGTTACCGGTTCGTTAAGGTGCTAAACTATGCAGTTTAGTGTGCTTTAAGTACCCTTTTATGACAGTTTTGATTCCTAACACTTAGGAAAGCATTCAGGACCATTTAACCTTATTTCTACATGATATTAAGTTGTTTAAATGCTGAATTTTGTTGAATTCTGCAGAATTCTGCAGTTTATGTGAGTTTTAGGCACTTTCCGGCACTTAAACTATCTCTAGGAAGGCAGTTTTGTGATCCATACTTTCCTACACACTATACTAGTGTAATACTTGGTTTTTGACTCATTCTGTGTCTCAACACATTGTCTGTCTATCTACTGAACTCCGTCAGCATTTTTCTGATTTGTCTGATAACTGTGCTAACTGTGTTTCGTGCACGTTTGAGTCAATAAAGTTCTCATGCAATAAGGATATGACATTAAGCAGTATGTGATACACATGAATGTATATGGCAATAATCAGAAGACAATTCAAGTAGTTAATTGTAATTCAGCACAGTCATTACGCATTAATCATTATTTAATAATTGTACGGATGCATGCAAATTTGGCAGTTGTCACAGTAGAGACACGCTAAAAAAGCAGATCCAAAGAGGGAGATCGGGTTCGGCATCGGGTAAAGGGTTGTACACCGACCAGTTGGAAGAAGTTGGGACGAAAATCGACACACTCAATTTCATCCAACAACAAAAGATCGAGATGAGGAAAAATATCCAAGCATCGTACGATAAAAAAAACATCTCTAAAAGAAAAACGCGAAAACATGAAACAAGAAATCTTGAAAAAATATGGCATAGATAAATCATGAAGTTTTTAATCTTTTTATTTATTTTATGTAGTTTTTTTATTTTATTTGTAGTTTTTAAAAAATCACATGCAATCTTCTATTTTAGTTAGTGTGTTAATTTAATTAAATAAAATTTTAAATAGTTAAAACAAAAAAAAAATTAAAATTCACATGGCTGGCCATGCCAGCCGAAGCCACGCCACCCCACATCCTTTTTTTTTTTTTTTGAAGAATTACCTTATGGACCCCATACTCGCCATGTGCCGAGCAATACCCCAAACCCAACTGCGTTCTAAAGAGTGAACTGCACCTTAATGTTCCATTAATTATCCAACAATTCCCTATGCAACTGAATAGTTTTATCGAGTTTTTTCCCAAATCGGTATAGTTGGAAAACTTATTTACCAAAATGGGTACTTTGAAAAATATTCTAAAATGGGTATTTTTTGAAAAGTTATATTTTCTCACTCCTAATGTTATTAGATAAAAAGAATTTTCTTTATAAATATATTATTTTACAAGAGTTAAAAGAAAAGATTATGGTAAAATTAAAAAATGGTCGTGAGATTCTATAAAAGTTTTTTATATGATTTTTTTAATTCTTTTATTAACATTCTTCTTCATGATTTTTTAAAACATACTTTAAAAGATCTTAATTCCTTCACAAACATTTTTCAACTTCCATGACTATGTTAATTTTATAAAGATTTTAGTTTTTTTTATTTTTTGTTCTGTAAGTTACATGTATCTTTTTTATGAATGTTAAATAGGCGTGTTTGTGGATTAGCGGGTTCAACCCGACACAACCCGAATCCGAAAATCTTTTTATCCACTTAAAAGATAATTTTCCTTTAACTTTTGTTAAACAATATATTTGTAAAAGGAAACTCTTTTATCCAATAAAATTTGGAGTGAGAAAAAGTAACTTTTTAAAAAAAATACCCATTTTGATAAATATTTTTTAAAGTACCCATTTTGGTAAATAAGTTTTTTAACAACACCTATTTGGGAAAAAAAAAACTCTAGTTTTATCTACTCCATATTAATGTGTTCTAAGGCCACAGGGGGCACCTCGTTATATAACGAGTGAAAGTTCAACGCGTGGAAATAACGAAAATCCCACCCCCACCTCCAAGTATAACGCGTTATATAATAACGAAACCCGATTTCGTTATTTTTACAACGCCGTGATGGTTTTTTTTTTGTGAGTGTAATTGTTGGTTGGGGGGAAATTGTTGGGTGTGGTGGTGAGTGATGACCACCCCACTAAAAAAGGTTGTGAGTGATGGAAAAATGGTTGCTGACATGGCGGAACATGATTAGATATTGTGAGTGATGAAATTTTATCAATAGTGACCACCCCTAAGTGCTAACATTTTGTGGAAATCAATATCAGAAGGACTTTTATTCTCAAAGCAATTGAACTTTTATTGCATATCATGTTTAACATAAAAAAAACCTAAAAAAGGCAGAAGTTGGACTTGAACAAACGACCTTGAAAGACAAAACTCAAATCCTTTACCAACTGGAACACCTTAATAATTTGTTATATGAGTTCACTTCAAATTAACTTATGGGTTCACTCATATTTTTTTTTATAAATACCTTCTGTTAAAAATTCGAAACTCAGTGGGTTCTCAGGAAACCCATAAGTTACTATGTGGATCCACCCCTGTCTACAACAATTGTCCTACAAATTAAAGAGCTACAAACCGTAAAACCAAAACGAACAAAAGCATCAAACCGACATAACTTGAAGACAAATAGCTCCTATCTATCATGTGTTTCTAACTCACATCGAACTTATAATGATCATCTTAATATGAACAACAATAGAGATAATTAGTAGCCCCTAGCCAATAACAAGTTATTGAAACATTAGGGTAGAAAACAGAAATATAGATGGTTTCCAAGAAAGTGACATGATATTAGTCATAATCAGGGTCAGATTATGTGAAAATGAAAGGTGACCCGGTCCATATAACAGACGAGCAATAGCTGGCTGCTTGTTACATGAATATGATAGTATGGAGCAACAGTTTTGTAACCGCGTTTTCTTTAATAACAAGATCTATATAATAATATAATAATGGGTATAAGTGGTTAATTACATATATGCCCTTGTACTAGGAACAAAAGCACTAGTTTATTGAGGATGTTGTGTGCTCTTATCTGGCTTAGGAAACTTCTGAGTTATGTCTCGCGGCTTCATTTTTCTTCCTAATCCATCTTTTGTGGTCTTGTGATAGTGACTATTCAGTATTCACCTCCAACTTTCATTTATTTCCACATGTGCCCTTCAAGTTCTAAAAACAGCCTACTTCGACTAAATTTCTATCCTTTTTTCATCGGGTTATTAACCCGTTAATCTACTCAAGTTTGATATAAACGTGGTGGATTTGGAACTTTTCGTTGGCAAATGTTACATTTGTATAAGTGGTTGGGTTAAATCAAGTCAGGTCGAATCTATTTGATGTGAGGTTGCGATAACAACAAATTTAAATGGAGTGTCTACCCTTTCCTTCACATTGATTTTTAAGGCTATAACCAACATTAAAGCAAGGTAATTATATTTTAATTAAGAGAAGAGAACGTGTTACATATACTGTACATGATACTTTTTTTTTCTTCGTATTGTGCGAATACATATTTCAAAGACGAGGAAAAGCCTATAGTTAAAGTCTCAAAAGGGGTAAATGTGTTAGACGTGTCATCGAACTTATTTATTTTACGCATATGATATATACATCAATATATGTTGGCATTCTTTTTTTAATGGGTTTGAAACTTTGAATGACAAACAAGTGATAGTTAAAGGGGTGTCAATGAAAACAATTATACTCCCATGAATTCAAGGAGAAAAAAGTCATTTCAAGCATGTGAATAGAAAGATATGTGATGTTCTGTCATCCATTTCAGTCAATTCTTCTTCACACTCAAAACCCTATAAAACCACAACACATTCTCATTCACCATCACTTACTTCAACTCATCTCTTCACTAATATTCCGCAAACCAAACGCACCCTAAAACTCGCACCAATCCAATGAAGAAGAAAGACTCAAACTCTCACTTTGACTCATTGACCAAAAAGAAGTACAAAGGAGTCAGAATGAGAAGCTGGGGCTCATGGGTATCCGAAATCCGAGCCCCTAACCAAAAAACAAGAATATGGCTTGGCTCACACTCAACCCCGGAAGCCGCAGCCCGAGCCTACGACGCCGCGGTCCTATGCCTCAAAGGACCATCAGCCAACCTCAACTTCCCACCTCATCAATACCACAATATCCATCATACAACCGCAGTCATGTCTCCTAAATCAATCCAAAAGGTGGCGGCTACAGCCGCAGCCGCCACAAGTACCACAGCCGCCAATTCACCATTGGCGGCTGTGGTTGAAGCCAGTACAACTTCATCGTCACCAGTTGACGATGAAATCTTGGTTGGAAGTGATTGTTTTAATTCGACAACGTATGAACCGTCTTGGTATAATTTGGATGCACCTATATATAATGATATGCTTCATGATGCATCAGTGTTTGATGATCCTTTGTGGGATATGATGATCCAAGATGTTGATGAAGGTATTGGTGATATTCCTTTATGGAGCTTCTGCTGATTTTTTGGTGCTGAAGTTTAATTGGATTATATTAATTAATTAATTAGTTTGTAGCTTGTGTCATGGATGATCTTTCATATTAATTTTTTTGAAGGTCACCATTTACTCAAAATAATATTTGAGAAATATTTATTGTCGTCATTAATTTAATTCAATTAATTGTAATAGATATCATATTCATATATGTTATATATAAGGTTGACTATTATTGATATATTAATAATTGGATGATTGTAATTTTTGTTTGCAGTCAACAATACTTTTTTACTTTTGAAAAGTTATAAAAAGTGCATTGAAAATAAATTTGAACAGTTAACCAATCTTATATAGTGAGTTGAGTATGATGGTTTTGGGTTTGAGTTTTTGACCCATCCTTTGGTCATCAAAAGTCATTACATGGTTTGACATAGTCTTTTGATGGTTTAAGATACCGTTATAATGGTTTTACTTGTCCTTATCAAATAATAAAAAAAGACAATAACTGAACACCGCCCTTGACCTAGAGGTGCAATCCCCTCACTACTCACCCTAACTTTTTATACCTTTGTGTTGGCACTAAAAGAGCCAACCAACTCGTAAGCTACTCGAGATTGACTTATAAATAAGTTTGAAACAAGCAACCTTAAACACGCCTGAGCTTGACTAGATATGCTAGTCAAAACGAGTATATCATCCTTGTAAATGTACTGATTTATATTATGTGTAAAAAATATAATGATAAATATTATTATGTATAAAATCAATGATAAAAAACTAAATAATATATATCTAATCTAAACTCTAATAAAGCATTTTAACAAATACCACATGGCAATTTCTCATGCTATCTAATTATAATATTAAATTTGTAGTTTAATTTTGTGTTTAAAATAATTTATAGATAACCAATTATAGATGTTATATAGATTACTGTTAAAATATTTTGTTATTATTAACAAATAAATATGTTTTACTACAATTAAAAATATTCAACTATATATAGATAACATAGATAACGATTAAACATAATAATATTATAGTTAGAGTAAATTAGGATTTTGGCCTCTGTGGTTATATCATTTTTACACTTTTAGCCCAAAAAGGTATCTTTTAACATCTGAGCCTCCAACGTATTTTTTTCTAACCTTTTTTTCCAACCCTTTTGGCCCTTAAAAGTAAATGGATGGGGTTCGTGTTATGGGCCAAAAGGTTTAGAAAAAAAGACGTTGAAGGCTCAGATGATAAAAGATTTCTTTTTAGGCTAAAAGGGTAAAAGTGATTTAACCACAAGGGCCAAAATCATAATTAACTATAATTAGTTACTCCATATATTTTTAAATGACATGCTATAATTAGTTACTCCATATATTTTTAAATGACATGCTATAATTAGTTACTCCATATTAAACTAGTAATTTTGCTAGCGCGCGTTTCGGCACGGTTCAAAATTCAAATCCAGTGCTCCATAGTGATCAAAATGTGTTGTTAAAAAAAAACGCAAACAAAATAATTCGAGTTCATAACGTAAATGTTCAGGATCCTTGTAAATATCGAACAAATAGGTTATTGCTTGCCTTTTATGTAATGATCCACGCGTATTTAAAGATACTGGGAGAACGTGTTATAGTTAACAATAGTTATATGAAAATGATTTTTTTTGCATGTAAAATAAATTTGGAAAAATAAAGATTTATAGTTAAAATATCATATCTTCTTTTTTTATATAGTTAATAAAAAAATATAAATATTGTATTAATACTTTGTAGGTTGTAATTAAGAATTTAAGATTAAAATCTATTAATTTAAAAGAACTAAAATGGTTGCACCCATGAAATATAAAAACACCCTTCTACAATTCACAAGGTTTGTGAATTAATAGATATAGGTAAGGGAGGCAATTTTTGCCACGACCTGTTAACTTGACCCGAACCTGACACGAAAAAAAACAGGTTTTGACCGAAGGGGGTAAAAGTGAATATACGGCTATTAACCCTGCCCAAATTTGTGTTTAACTTTGCGAAAGTGGCAATGTGAACCTTCCAAGTATGTTCAATTAGAGTTCGGCCACAAAAGTTAGAAATATGTAGTTTGACTATCTATTTTGCATTTACCAATATTTTAGTGTAACTTTCCCAAAAATTAAACTTGAATCATGCCAATTTGAATGGGAAGTTACAATTATTTTAAGAAATACATCATTTCTATAATAACCAGTAACAAGACCCGCGCGCGTTGCGGCGCGGGTACATCGTAAATGTTGAACAGATTAGTCCGAGCGTTATGTCCAAGTTTTTTTTTAAATAACCATATGAAAACGTTTCAATTGAACTCAATGTTAACGGCGCATGTACATCGCAAATGTTGAACAGATTAGTCTGAGCGTTATGTCCGAGTTTTTTTTTTAAATAACCATATGAAAACGTTCAATTGAACTCAATGTTACCTATATAGTATTACGGTTAGATCAAAATGTAAAGTAAATCTTATACCGTATAATGATAACGTATTATATGCGACTCGACTAACTTAAATTTATATCGTCAAGTCAAAATGTATTATATGAAACCCGATTCATACGTAGGAAATGTACAAAATAAAGCACGAAAGCGTGCATCAAATTCACATCAAAATGTAGACAAACTCGGATTTATACAAAAAAGAATACAAAGACAATCGAATATTGTACCGACTATGCGACATGATTATGTATGGCTTATTATTGACCATTTACGTTAACATAGAGCAACTTGAATTTTTGACCTGACTCGTTTTCAACAAAAATTTACGCCGAAATGTACATAAAATGCAGCATGAAAAAGTGATGTAAATGAAAACAAACTTTACGTCAAAACGAACATAAAAAGTAAGACTGGAATCATAAAAAAACACGCAACAAATTAAAGTTTTTTAAGTTAATGAACGAAACTATTATGAAAAAAATCAGATTATATATACTCTCAAGTGGATCAAAGTAATATCTTTTCAATCATAAAAAAAGTAAGGGGATGAAAATTATCTCCTAAACTTAAGGGCCAAGGTGTAACACCCCAAAAATGTTTAATAAGAAAATATAAGTGAAAATAAACAAAGAACTTAACATAGTTAATGAAATATGGCAAATGATAGTTAAGTTATGGGAAATGAAATAAATTAAACACATAACAAACTAGGAGGGGTAAATGTAAAAAATCTTAAATAGAAAGGATTAATAAAAATAAAAACCAAAAATCACACACTCTGGTGTGTGTTTGGTTCGACCAGAACAGGGGAAGCAAGGGCAAACCCTTGTTCTTGCAAGATTCACCAAATTGACAAAGGAATTCGAAGTTAATCAGTTGCATGCCTTCAAATTTTCGATTATCTTAACATACTCGGTAGAGTGGTAAGTTCAATTTCGTGTTTTGATGAATAATAGGAAGTGGGTTTCAACCCAATCATGTGTTTATGCTAAAATATGTGTGAATAGATGTAAGGATTGCACTATAGGATAAAATTTATGTGTGAATTTAATTATTTGGAAGACTTGTTGCATGAACCCATTTGATGTGAAATATTAGAGATGTATGGTGGTGAAAATTAGAAGTGATCATGTGTAATTTTGGGATTTGAATGAAGTTGTAATACTTGAATCCTAGGCAAATTGATATAGACTTGATTGATTGTTGACGGGTTATGAGGCGAACTAGTAGGAATTGTACTTAGAAAGTTTATATGTAGTGTCCTACAAATGCAAAATCCGCCAAGTGGGATAAAATGCCTAAAAGAACATATTTGTGAAATTCGGAAGAAATTATGATAAAATTGCCATATGCTAAACTATGAAAAGAACGAATATGTTAATGTAGGCGTGAAGGAAGAAAGCTCAAGTGCTAGGAAAACGGAGAATGCGCAAGATCGAGGTATGTTATTTATGCATACTAAATTCTATTAGTAAATTGTTGTTTGTGCAAAAATTCATAGTTAAGATAGTTTGTAATAGTTAAATAGTAAATGGTTTGATCCATTATGGACAAACTTCAAGAACCGTAGAATTGTAAATATAAATGCCTTAGGACCGGTTCTTTATGAGAAGACCGGGTAATGGGAAGATAAGTAAAAAAGGAAAATGAATTTGTTCGTCCGAGACGAACCAAATAAATGTTATGTTATGCATGATATTATACGTGACTAACGGATAAGTTATGAATGAATGAAATTAACTCGATTTGTCACTCACGGGTTTGAGTGTATGTATATGATTGGAAAGAATGTATTCGTTCGTTATAGACGAACCGAATGAATGTTATGTACGAATGAAAATGCCCGTCTCAACGGGATAAGAATGGCATGTTATATCTCAATTTTGAGGTAGTATGTTTGACCCGTTATACGGGGTATGAAGATGCATGTATAAGATGAATGTATGAAAGGGATTAATTATTGTATTACTAGTCTAACAGTGACTTAACTAATAAGTTTAAAAATTTGATGCTTGATGTAGGTAAATCCGCAATTTAGATGCGATGGCGAACTTGGAACGAACACACTCAACTCATGCCCACTTAGCGCTTCCGAAGATGTTTAGTTTTGTATGGTCCTAGTTTTTGGTAAAATGCATTTTCAACATGTGTGGTCTTGGTTGTCCTCGTATTTTGGCAAAAACTAGTTAAGTATGATGAATTGTATCTAAGTCTTTTAAATTTGTCCGTTTTTGGTATTACAAATAGTTGTGTATGAAAACAGGTTGGAAGGTTTGAAAATATGCATTAGCTTCACTTTGTTACTAAAAATGTGACGTCGAAACGTTCATGATAAGGTCTTATTTGTAATAAAGCAGGGAATCGTTTTATTTGCAAACGGGTCATGCCGAATTTTTTTTTAAATTTTAGCATGAGATTAATATCCTATACGAAAGCTTCTAGAGGGGCGTTTCACAAGGGTGGGTGAAAATAAGATTTAACAAAGGAAATTACCAAAGTCGAGGGTCTTTAACAAAGTTGAGGTAAAAAGGAAACGACCAAAGTCGAGGGTCTAAATTTGAAAATTTATGAAAGTGTAGGGGGGAGACAAAGCTGATGGAAGAGCCCACGTAAAAAATATCAAATCGAATTTGCACCATTACATATATAATAATACACACGTAAAAAATAACTTTTTTAAGTAAACGTACAAAAAGGGATAAACTCAAAATTTTACAAACTCGAGAGGGTCAAAATGATATTTTACAAAGTTTATAAACATATCGACAAATTAGTTTTTTTAAATAGCGAGCGGAAATTATTGAAGAATAATTAAATTAGTAAAAACTTTAATAGGATAAAAAAGTACAATATATATCGTATAGGGGTAAAGTTAAAACATTAGCATCTAAAAGATTATATTGTAAAAATTGTAAATGAAGTAAGGGCCAAAATTAGTAATTTGTAAAGTTGAGGGGGTGATTTGTCATGGTAGAAATTATAAGAGGAAATAAAGACCAAAATTTGTAATTTGCAAAAGTTGAGGGGGTGAATGTCGGTGGCCTTTGCCACCGATTTTGTGTTTTAAGTAATAGTAGAATAGGTAAAAATGTGATGTTACAAATATTTCCAAAATAATGTACCAGGCTAATCTTAATTAGACCACCCGTAGTGATGTGAATTTTGGGTATTTTTTTATGAAACGCACGCCCCCCAACGCCGACCCAACCGCCCCCGGGGAGTTTTTCATCAAAAAATTCGAAAAGCGTTGTTTAAAAAACGCTCTTGCCCCGCACGATTTTCGAAAATATACCGTTTAACAACGGTCAAAAGCATTAATAATTTAATTTTTTATTCAACTTTTACCCTATATAATTCCCACTTCTCACCACATTTTTTATAAACTTTCTTTACTTTTCACCCACATTCTCTATTTTTTATAAACTTTCTCCACTTTTCACCTACAATCATGTATCCCTTCCGACCCCCATTCGGTGTGTCGTCGAGACCCGGTAACCCCAATACATATCGGTCGAACACCACGCAACCGCAACCGAACTTCAACCTACAATACATGGATCCGAATGTATTTGTGTACACCCAAATACTAGTCACAGGCGGTTCGCAACCATTCTTTCCAGTTCCGCAAACCTTTCCAACCATGGGCGGTTCGCAACCATCTACTCAAGATACTGATCCGGAGATAGAAACGGTACCGGAGACACAACCCGAGCCCGTTGTCGAGGGATCCAAATGTGGGAAAAGGTCTCACAAAAAGAAAGATCCAACCGCTCCTCGTCAAAAAGGAAACTACCAAGCATGGACGAAAGACAAAGAATACGCATTGTCACGTACGTGGCTAGATATATCGGAGGCCCCCAATGTTGGTAAGCGTTTTAAAAAGTTATTTTTTTTACATAATTCGGCCCATGTATTTTTTTGTAAAATATAATATTATAATTTTCGTATTTTTTTCGTAGCAAATTATCAAACATAACATGTATTTTGGCAAAAAAAAATTCGTGAAACGTTCTTTAAAGCAATGGGGAAAGATGAATATCAAAATAAAGATTCTATTTCGTGCAAATGGACCGATATCAACTTTAAATGTCATCAGTTTCAAGAGGTCTTCCAACGAACTCGGGACAACTGGGGAAGCGGCCAAAACGATGGAAATATTTTAACAAGAGCGTTGGGAGAATACAATGCTACGAAAGGCAATTTCACGTATTTGAGATGTTGGGAGCTTTTACGAGGAAGTCCCAAATGGTCAAACGTACCGATGATGACGTCCGTAAATCAAAGTGGTCCAAAACATCATCGTCGGTTGACCCGAACACACCCACCTCAGATGCTCGTAACGTCGATTTAAATATTATTTTAGACAACGACGAGGATTTGGAGTTGGAACGATCGCCGGGTAGAAGAAGTGCCAAAAATAAAGGAAAAAAGCGGAGTCCTCTTCATCTAATCCTGAAATATTGAAGCAAGATTTCGAAGAGATGAATCGACGCCTTCAGGACATTCGAGATCTCGTTCATAGGCGTTTACAAACTATGGAGCAAAGAAACGCTGAAAACAAAAAATTTGTCGCGATACAAGAATCGAGACAAATGGAGAAAGATATCGAATTTTTGTCTAAACCTATCGACCATCTCACTGGCGACGCGTTTATCCTAGCCCAAATGCGTCGGCAACAAATCCGTCAAAAATACGGACTCTAGCTTAATAGTTTTTTATTTTTTTTGTTCCGGTTTTTTATTTTTTTAGGATTGTAATTTTTTGTCTTATTCCGTTTTTTTTTTTTTTTTGTTTTTTTTTTACAATGTAATTTTTTATTTAATGAATTTTATTAGTTTTAATTAAAAGAATTAATAATTGGTTAATGATTGATGGGGCATTATTGGACAATGGGCATTATTCTCACTATGGCCATTTGTGAAAAACGTCCCATATTGCCCCTTTGCTGACTAGAATGACACGTGGCGAAAAACGCTCATGGGTGAGGCATTATTCACCCTTACCACTATGCATGGTCTTAATTTAAAGATTTCCCTTCCAAGTAGGTTGATATCATGACGGTTAAGCAATAACTGATTAATAGAAAGATGTGGGTTGATTTTGGTTATGGAGTGTCATAACCGAGTTGTATATACTTTATAACTAATTAACGTCCATTTCGCTAAACTTTAGTGTCTGTAGGATCGGGGAATCGATCAAACGAGTCGTTCAGAAGAGTTCTCGATCAATACGAAAGGCGGAATCAGACGTATTGATGTTATATCAGCTAGATACACACTTAGAATCACTTTAACTGTCGATTGTATTGATTTGATAGTGTTTACAGATCGTTCGACACTTCGGCAGCACTTCATCTCTGGAATCAGAATGTTACAAATGAAGATCCAAGACCACCTATTTATAGGAATGCCAGACCCCATGAACTTGCCAGTCCAGACCCCACGAGCTGGCCAGGTCGCACGAACTGGCCAGACCTCACGAACTTGGTCAGCCAATTCGTGAGGGGTGGTTGGTTCAGGTCTGTTTCCTGTTTCTTTCGTACAACGTGTCCTGATCTATCTATTCTAGTTACATGACTCGATACAAGACGAAGTCAACAGACATATGCACTAACAAACTCCCCCTTGGATGTTGACGAGTCTTCAGTGTATTAAGTCTTCAGTCTTGATCGGTCTTCTCGCTCTTTCCAAAGTATCTTTCTCTGTAAGCATCATCATCAATCTCTCTCTTCTTCTATCAGAATCTCAACCGGGCTCTATTCTCTCTCTAATTCTCTTTATCAGGTCTCTTAATTCCTTAAGCTTATCAGCATTAGCAGCTTCTATCTCGAATGCTGTTTCGAGATCTGAATCTGGCTCTTACGTCTTCAGACTCCCCCTTTCGATAAGCTGGGATCGCAATCTGGAATTCACTATCTGCAAGCTTTGAATCGGAAACCTGGCTCTAATCTTCATACGCTTATGCGGAAAATCCTCAGGAGTCAAAACCAAGCTCTTTCAAAGCTTTTTACCTGCACATACTCTACTCAAAACATAAGATTTTTCATTTTAAAAACATTCATAGAAACTACTTGAGACATTTTCAAATCAACATGATCTCACATTTATGATCTCTGCTTAACCACTTGTATTTGAAACACTCAAATTTGGTTTCAAATTAATGAACCATTTAATCATTTCAAAATCATTTCTTATTTCAAACAAACTCTCCCAACCCTGTTGTCATTCATCATGTTTAGCACTTGGAATTTTGAAAAACAGCTTTCCAAACATCAGTTGCTGAAAATAAGATGAAATAAAATCTTTTTGAATTTTCAAAATTTTATGCTAAAACACACTGAAAATCTTTTTGGATTTTGGGAAATAAACTATATACAGACATCTTTTTGTGAGTTTATGTAAGAGGATCATATCAGTTTTTGACACATCACTAGTACCGTTGAGCTTTAAACACTTTAAGTTCTAAACGATTCACTTAGATTGTCAGTATACTAATCCACTTAAATTTTCACACAAAGTTCAATTGTTTCGAGATACGAATTAGTGTTTTAAGGACTTAACTTATTCACGTGTCCCACCTCAGAATATACTCCCGTATCCAGACTCCTATATTCAGTCTTATAGGTGAATGTACACTAATGATATCTGTAAATGGGTAACGCGAGGCCATGAGAGCTCAGGTTAGAACTTCCGTTCAGACAAAGAAATGATGGCTCGACTTTAGGTGTGTCCCGTTTGGGGATCTTTTCTTCAACAGCACATGATTAGCATTTTTCAATGTTTCATCATTTTTTATGCTGAGGGTGGGGTTTAAGATTAAAGCAGTGCAGAGTATTATACGAGGACTAGGCTATTGCTCCCGCAAAATCAGAAGTCCTGGTATAATACCCCAGATATCATCACGCACAAAGACCTAGTATGTCAGAAATAGAAAGCCCTTCAAACAAGATTTCAGGGGTTACCTATATATCCGAGAGATGTTCCCCACGTGATAAGTAAGCATTTGATATTTAGGTTTATATCTCGAAAACAATCTACTAAGAGTGTAAAAACCTACTGGCATATCATCAGTGAGACCGTTTATCACATTTGACTTTTCATTTCTTTAGCGTACTGTGATTGTCTACTGATATACTATCATTTCCTCTTTTTCACAACAAAACTCATTTTGATTTTTCGATGTTTTTGGTTTTTATATTTTATCATGTTTTTGGTTTTTTTTAATTTTCAAAATTTTAATTTTTTTCTCCCCCTAAAATCAAAAATATGTTTCAATTTTTGATTTTCCAGGAAAATTTGAAAGTAAAAGCAATAAACTGTACAAATAAAATGACAAACTGAAGTGAATTGCTTCAATTCTCCATTCTCTTGGCTTTAAACAATCAGAACTCCCCCTGACAACAAACTATTTTCCCATTATGATTTCAAAACACTTAAGTTTGTTTTAATCAAAATGGTTTTTTCGAAAAATTTGTTTTGTTGATTTCACACATCATGGGGATTCATTCATCACTTTGTTCTTTCAACCACTTTGTAAAAACTATCAATTGTAGATTTTTCATAAAAACATTTTTCAAGAATGATGCCGATTCATGCTCCACGATTACCAACTTGGGAGCTCCGGCAAGTCGGGATTTCAAACAAAGAATGCTGACACCCAAGCCTGACCAGCCTTGGGTGCATCCGAGTTATTTTCACTCGGTGTGTAAGTTCTCCTCTTTGATTCATAGAATTCTTTTACCCCTTTGGCCCTACCATCGACCATTTTTCCAAAAATATGTTTTACTTTCCCATTGAAAGCCTTTTCGACATCGAATTCTTTCTTTTCAGAATAGAATTGATTCGAAATTTCCACTTTTCCAAATTTTGATTTTAAATTTGCAGCCCGCAATGGTGGAAAGTTGACATCATCCATTGGCGGTACTGACTTTTCTCTTTTTAGCTCAACTTGTGGCTCCTCTGACTTTGACGAGTCAGATTCATCGCCAGAAAGTGGCTCCTTTGCTTCCGAAGAAACAAATTCATCACCAGAAAGTGCCTCTGATTTCTTAACAACCCACTTGTGGTTGTTCAGATTCACTCTTCTTTTGTAGAAACGTGTTGAACTCTCACCAACCTCAAATTTTGAATTTTTGAACACTTAAAATTGTTCGGTTGGTGGTTCATTATCAACCAACTTTTCTTTCAAGTTTTCAGAGACTCTCTGTTTTGTTTGGGTTGCCTTTGGACAGTTCCATACAATGTGCCCAACTTTTTTACATTGATAACAGGTTCTTATTTCCTTCTTCTGAGCAACATCATTCTTCATTCTCTCTTGCTTCTTAGCAAGGAATTCTTTGTCCGTCTGCTTTCTGAACAAATTCTCTTTTTCTTCTTCAGAAGATGTTCCTGATACAAAAACAACTTTCGATTTAAAATCTTTAACATATTTTTCATTTTCTTTTGGAATAAAACCTAATCCTTTCTTTTTGAAATTATTTTTTGTGATTTGGTTTCTTTTGGTGATTTGGACCAAAACCTTTTTTCTTGTTTAACCTTTGTTGAACTCTTGAAGTGTATTGTTTAGGTTTTTCAGAAAGATTTTTATCTTTTATTTCAGAAATATTGATTTCTGTTAATTTGAAAACCTTTTTAATTTGTTCATTTTGTACACTTCTTATTGGAAATTCTTCATCAGAATATAATTTGTCGGAGTCATTCAAAGTATATGCTACTTTGAATGTTTCGTCATTCAAATTATTTTTTGATATCAGAAAATCATTATTGTAAACCCTTTTGCCCTTTTCAACTGTTGGACTTGAAGTGTCAAACTTTGACTTTGACTTTGACTCCTCGGTTTCATCTTTATCTAACACATGATCCACCACTTTCTTAATCAACTCAGATTGTTGATCAGTGTCAGATGCTGATCGGAGTGTCGCGCTCCGGTCAAAGATAATATTTATAGTCCCTAATTACCCTTAACAAATAGTTAGTGGTAGCAAGGGGTCGAACCACAAAGAGTATGTGGTTTGTGAATGGACTTCGAATGAATTGTAGAAGTTGTCACTTTTATGAAGCTTGCTATCTTGTTTTTATGTATTTTTATTTGATTGAAACGATGTGAATTAAGATTACTAAAATACTTGGATTGATTAACTATTAATGATTAGCAAATTGCAAGAACCTGAAATTGATTGTTTGAACAATATAAGGAAAACAAGGCTCACACCCGGTTTCAACAAATGTAAGACTTAGGGTTACTATGTGTTTTAATTCGCTTTACTCGAAATAATTCATTAACGGGTCACAAACACAAAGCTTAGGTGCCAATTGCTATCAACGTCATAGACAACGGACCACGATGCACTTCGTTACTTCAGACTAGCAAATCCTATCAAAAGACAAGGCATAAATACGTATATTCATTTCACAAAGTCAAATTTAATAATTCACTCGACAATTCGCAAATTCAATACAAACGTAGGACAATTGTCTAAGATTCAAATGTAATTCAAGTTGTCACAAAGCAAACATCAAAACATAATTAACCCTAATCCTTACAAAAGTCTACACCGGGGTGAAACCTCCAAGAAATTAGCCGCTCATGGAAGGACGAACGCTGTCACCGGAAGTTGTGAACTTGAACATCATCATCTTGAAGCTTTGAAGTGGTGCAAATGGTGGTTAGGGTTTGGAATGGTTGGTGGTGATGAATCGATTGAAGTGAATATGATGATTAGGGTTAAGGAATGGGAATGGTGATGATTCGGGTGTTAGTGATGATGGTTGGTGAATTGGTGATGGATGAATTACGAGAATAGGCTCCAAGGTGAAGATTCAAAACTCTAAGAAGTGTAACTACCGTAATAATGGCCAACCCCCCCTTTACATTCGTTCCCAAGACCAAATAAGCAAAAACTCGCATTCAGACTTTGGGAAGCCGTCGCTGTCACGACCTCCGACCCCGCCCTTGGACGGGAGCGGGTGCCACGAGCAGCCAGGTGGTACCGGTGGTTATTATGAAAAGTATTACAGCGGAAAATTTCATCAGGACCGTGAGTTAGGAAAAATATCAGAGTTTTGAAACACCGGATTTTATTTATTAAACAGATGGGAATAAACCCATATTTTACAAAGATAGCTTTAGTATTGGGATAAACCCAAATACATAAAACAACATTTAATTTAATTCATTTGATAAAATAAGCCACTTTTGTAAGCCTTGTCGGTGCCGTATCCAACTCTTATTCCGATCTACTGTAATTACCTGAAACGCGTTTTAAAAAGGTTTTGTCAGCAGGAAATACTGGTGAGTTCATTCATTTTTATATAAAATGACGCATTGTTATAGATTACAGCATAAGAGCGATTACAATGGCTACTATCTTATAGTTATCTGGCGTCGTGTCACACCCTGGTGACGATGGTCATACCACTATTGGGTCCTTTCACCCAAGTAGTGATAATTATCACTGTTAGGTTGGTGAACGTAACCGTGAGAGATTAGTAATGTGCACAATACCCCACTTGCCAGTGATTTAAGATAACCAAGACTTAATCCTTGTAATACATAACTAGAAAACATTTAGGTATTGTAAAAAAATTTTGAGAAAAAGAGAATGACTCACCTTGTTAGCATACAGTCTTGATTAAACAAGCATCATGATTCTAAGCACCTACTTTATGGTTCCGAATCTTCTGATGATTAATCATCTTGTTTGATAGTAAGTGTATAGTTTGGAGTTTTCTGATAGTTAAACATTTAGTTTAACTGAGTGGAATACGTATTAGTGTTATACCAAATCAAACCTAACGATGGTCACGAGATCAGAACCTTAACGAAATTCACAAAGTATAGTCTTGTTTAGACAGCACTTTGGCATTCGTTTCTTAACGAAATTCACAAAGTATAGTCTTGTTTAGACAGCACTTTGGTATTCGTTAGTTGGTTCCCGAATTGATCGGACAGAATATCGTATCGGTGATTATTGGTTAGAATACCAACGTAGAGAGAAGAATAGAAGAAATGAGCAAAGGAAAATGAATCCTAAGCTTCCTATTTATAGCCAAGGGATAAGTCTTACCCCTATATAGAATTTCCCTAGGTGTTATCTTCCTTAGTTGAACCTTCCCTAGATAAAACTTTCCCTAGATAAAACATTCCCTAGATAAAACCTTCACTAGATAAAACTTTCCTTAGATAAAACTTTCCTTAGATAATACCTACCCCATATATATTTAGTTTTCATGTATATCTATTTAGGTGTTTAATAAATCTTACTTCGCTGATTAATTAATCTTACTTAGCTTAATTAATCTTGCTTAGCTTAATTAATCTTGCTTAATTGATTAATTAATCATACTTAACTTAATTAATCTTACTTAACTGATTAATTTTCCTTAACAGTATAATTAAGTAATTTACTTAGCCGATTAATTAAATAACGTATTTAGCTGATTAATTAACTTACTTGGCTTGCTTAACTGCTAAGTTTCCTTTTCTGTTAAGTTTCCTTGAGCTATTAAGTTTCTTAACCGCTAAGTTTTCTTAACTGCTAAGTTTTACATAACCATTAAGTTTACTAAATTACTAAGTTTACTTAATCGCTAAGTATTATAGTTTAACAGCTTCCTGATTATGAGTTCTAATTTCTAATGGAACTCGTATTAGTGTATTAACTCAATTCAACTTTAACGATAATCAAGAGATCAAAATCTTCACGACGAATGACAAAGTATAGCCAAGTACTGGCAGCACTTAAACATCCGTTGGATCGGTTTTAATAGATCGGATATAGTATCATACCAGTGATTAGAGTTATTACCCTAATATGGGCAGAGTTTCGGGATTTAGAAGTTCTGACATTAGAATGTGATGTCTGTCGTTAGTGACATGCAAAAACCGAAATAAACTAGGTAGCTAGAGTAAGTCGGATATCGAACCAGAGGAGGATTGTGGAAAGTGTCGAATGAAAAGTATTAATTAATTACTACTGAATTGGAAAATCGGTGTAATTGATTATAAGAATTATCTAAATTAACGAATAAAAATTGAGAAAAAGATTGAGTTGTAACAAACAATGATAAGAAAAGGTGATCACTCCGGGATTCAGATTCTGTAATTACTAATAACCTAGTTCTGATTTTATTGGATTCTATTGATAAAATAGTAAATCTGTCACATCTACCAATTACCTATGCAGTTCAAAATCTTAATATTAATTGATCAGAGAAATATTAAAACAAACATTCATAGGAATCATTCAATCAACAAAAGCATAATTGGATTCAAAACATGATTATAACTCTGACTGTCACTCAGGATTTGTCTGTCACACAAATTATATAATCACGCAAATAGTCGGCTGTCACCCGACTACAAATCCAAATCTCAATACAAAACAGAAACTAGAATTAAAAGTGTCTAACAAAATCATTCACCCGAAGTGTTCACAAGAGATTTAGCCGCTCATGATAGGTTGTTGATCTTCAATAGCTTCGGTCCTCCTTTCTTCTTGCCGTGTGCGGCTGCCAAGAGATATCATGATGTATTATAATGATGGTTGATTTTATCCCTCAAACTCTCATGAATATGGCTCTCGAATCCTGGGCCCCCAATTTACGAACAATATTGTGATGGTGATCTTGATGTGTGCCGGCCGCCAAAAGCCCAAATCGGCTCAAAAAGAAATCCCCCAATTCATCCACTATTCGGCCCAACAAGGAAGTCCACTTGACTTCTGATGATGTCTTGATGTGCCGCCTCCTGTTGATGAATGATCTCTACAATATAATAATAATCCCCCGCCAAAAATTGTCTTGCATGTAATGATGATGTTTTGTTATTGAAAAATCCTTTTGTCCTCTCACGTGAATATCATCAAATGTCGGCCCACTTTGAGGGTTTTAAGAAAACCTTTTTTTATATATATTTTATTCCCTCCAAACATTCTATGCGTTGCCTTCAAACTTTCAACCGTAAGCTACGTTCTTTGACCATAAGCTACGATATGAGCTTTCTGTTTCTTTGCTGAACATAACCGTAGGTTACAGTATCTCATGCGTAGCCTATGGTGAGATCTCCAATCTCTTGTATTTCCATGCACATCCAAACCATGTCTTGACCCGAACAAAGTATCAATCACCATAATGTACCTCAGTTGTCACCCACGGTCTTTACACTTCGTCACTAAACCCTCCAACTTTACCGGTTTAAGCCGATTAACCTGTAACACCACAACAACTCGTATCGCAATGCATAACCGCTTAAAACACAATAAAACACATATTATAACACACTTAACACTCGGGTTTTGTACTCTCCATCAGAATGACAAAACAAGAGAACGAGAGAAAGAAAAGAATTGAACGATTTGAAATGAAACTCGAACTCCTTATTTATAGGGCTGGAAATGGGGCACGTCGCGGCCCGCGAAGCACATAAGGTTCTTCTACGCGGCCCGCGAGGGAGTCTAGGTTGACACGTGTAACGAAGCGTGTCCCTCATCCTTATCCGGTTACCCTTGAGCTGTCGCGCCCCGCGTAAGCTTCGGTTAACTCTTACGCGGCCCGCGAGCGATCCATAAAATTGAATTTCTTGATTTTTCACAAGGATTAGGGTTTTAGGGGTCTGGGTTTCCACTTACGGAGTGTTGTGGGACATTTTTGCAGGTCCTTACATCCTCTCCACCTTAATTAAAATCTCATCCTCGAGATTTACTGGAACAAACAAGGATACTTTCGTCTTATCTTCGATACCCAAGTATATTCTTGTCCACATTTTAAGTCCTACTTCACCCTGACCAGAACTAATCTTGCATGTTTTTTGAATTCTCATAATTGACTGATAAGGTCTTGCATTTCCTTCTATATCTTGAGGAGGTATAACTAAAGATTTCTAAGTATTTCATGAAATGTATCATGTATACTTGCCATTTTAGCTGATAGGCTACTGGTCCACTTTGTTTAGTTACTTAACTTTCCTTTCCAAACACAGAGAGACTTTTAGTGATATCCTTTCTCTGATTTAAATTTCAATGGTTTGCCGATCTCATGGCCTGATAGTTGCTTCTTTTATATGTATGTTTAACATACTGGAGGATACTATCCTCCATAAAGTGCTTTAAACGGGTAACACTAATACTGGTAGGTTAGTTATTGAAAAAAAAATCTTATGGGTGATAAGTGATAGTCCTACTTTCACCAAATATTTATTGCATCTGTACTTAGCACCTCTTTCTATGTTTTGTAGTGTTCCTTTACACTATTCAAAATAAGCCGGGTTAAAATTTTCCCAGAAATGAGAAGTGAAATGAATATCTCAATAGATAACAGAGTTCTATGTAAAGAGACTATTTCGTCTCCACACAGCTTAACTAAGGGTTTTATACTAAAGGGTTTCCTTCATTGGTAGGGATTGAGCAGACTTGGTTAGTCGATCCACAATCACCCAGATTGTGTCGTTTCTTGTTTTGGGTAATTTGGTAACAATATCCATTGTTATCAATCTCATATCCAAGTTTGCATTTCTAATTGCTGAGGTAAACCTAAAGGTTTCTAACGTTTAGCTAACAGATAACTTGCTATCTATCAGTAATTCTTATAAACTCTTGATACCTCATACCACTTACACGATGCAACAAATACTTAGTTCTATGAGTTCCTTCGAGAATTCCTTCTCATAGGTTTCCTTGATTAGTACCCAAATTCTTTTCTTATGGAATCTCCAATTCCATTAGTTCCTTTTTCTAATTCCTTTTTAATCATTCTTGATTACTGGTTCTTGGGCACTCTTCAATTGTTTTATTAAATTTATCCGCAATTTTAATTTAAGAGCACATACTTATTTTGTCTTCTTATGAAACTTATGTCTTAAAGCATCAACTGCTACGTTAGTCTTACTTTGTGATATAACAATTGGTGTTTTTACTAGTCTCAGATGAATTCTGAGTTTCTCCTCACGATTGGGGGATAGTCCAAATAGATCCTCTGGGAAAACATCGGTCGGAATTTCTTTCAGTTCCATGCCTCTAGGGTTCATGAACTCCGAGACCATATACGCTATGTCTTACTTCCATGCATAACTTGTAGCTTTCATCACAGAGATGAACTTCATTGGTTGGTCTGTCTTGTCTCCTTGTAGTCACTTCTTCGATTGGCTTGCAATTCTCAACCTAATTAAGCAATCACCTCAGGAATCATCATTTCCATTTGTTCCTTTTTATGAAACAGAATTTCCATTCTGTCAGTTCTTTCCATTTCATGGCATACGTCGTGATCATGTGTTTTTGAAGATCGGGTCTCACTATCTTAATGTCTAAATTTTAAAGCATACATTACTTCATTCTTCTTAACATATATACTAATGGTTCGGACAACTTTAGTCCTTTGCGGCCCATGTATTGTTGTAACAGCTTCTTTATTACTGGTAATTTTTAGTAGGATTATAGGTGAAGAGAGTCTTTGTAGTGTATTTAGTCGTGGTTACTCTTATCTTCGCAAGAGTTTTTAAAGAAAATAGAATTACTCTTATTGGTGTAGGTTTTTAGACGTTTTTGTGCCTAGCACAACTTTAGCTACAGGTTTCCTAATGCGTTAGTAATCTAAGGTAGCGCAAAGGGAAATTTTTATACTTTCGATGACGTCCCAACTTAAAGGGTTCCCGTCGTTCATCTTGTCGCACGAGTTACGAGACAGATGACCAAACGAAATAATGTTCGGTATCGGAATTATAGATGTATACAAGAGATTCCTAATAAAGAAATCTAGAATTATCATTGACACACATGCTCATGCTTTATCCTAGTTTGTCAATTCTTATGGTTTTTGGATTTCCTTATAGATATACGTATCTATATAATTATATATTTCACATACTGTAATATACATACCCTTCATAAGGTAAATGTATTTAACAGGTTCATGTTTCAAAAAAAAAAAAAAAAGTCTGACATCAGGTCATGATACTATTTAGGGAATTTTTGTCACTTGTTTGACATATCATATACCCCATCTTACCCGGTTCTCGCCGGAGTGGTAACCTCATCTTACCTGGACAAGCTGGAGAGTCTGCTACACCATACCCAGTCTTGCCGGAGAGGTCATTTGAATTTCCCATAAATAGATCTTTCTTAAATCATGATTTAGAAATGAACCTTTTGTTAGTGCTTTCATCAACGAACAAGGAAATTAGTATTCCCATGACGGATCATATTCCAAAACCAAGTAGTACCAATAAATAAGAAATAACAGTGGCCAAGTGTTATTGCTTATTTACCATACTTGCAATGTTCTAGTTATCATCCTCACGGCATACCAACACCCATCATACTTTAACCATTCAAGTACTTAGCTTATCTCGAATCTTATACTAAGGCAATTTTTCTTAGGTTCAAGTCTAAATATTATCAAGTGTGCTATCAGTTAATAGCAATTTCCTAACTCTTTTGGTTAAGCTTAGGTATTATTATCACAACACCTATTGGCTTAACTCAGTGGCTCTGATACCACCTTCTGTCACGACCCCCGACCCCGCCCTTGGACGGGAGCGGGTGCCGCGAGCAGCCAGTTGGTACCGGTGGTTATTTTGAAAAGTATTACAGCGGAAAATTTCATCAGGACCGTGAGTTAGGAAAAATATCAGAGTTTTGAAACACCGGATTTTATTTATTAAACAGATGGGAATAAACCCATATTTTACAAAGATAGCTTTAGTATTGGGATAAACCCGAATACATAAAACAACATTTAATTTAATTCATTTGATAAAATAAGACACTTTTGTAAGCCTTGTTGGTGCCGTATCCAACTCTTATTCCGATCTACTGTAATTACCTGAAACGCATTTTAAAAAGGTTTTGTCAGCAGGAAATACTGGTGAGTTCATTCATTTTTATATAAAATGACGTATTGTTATAGATTACAGCATAAGAGCGATTACAATGGCTACTATCTTATAGTTATATGGCACCGTGTCACACCCTGGTGACGATGGTCATACCACTATTGGGTCCTTTCACCCAAGTAGTAATGATTATCACTGTTAGGTTGGTGAACCTAACCGTGAGAGATTAGTAATGTGCACAATACCCCACTTGTCAGTGATTTAAGATAACCAAGACTTAATCCCCGTAATATATAACTAGAAAACATTTGGGTATTGTAAAACATTTTTGAGAAAAAGAGAATGACTCACCTTGTTAGCATACATTCTTGATTAAACAAGCATCTTGATTCTAAGCACCTACTTTATAGTTCCGAATCTTCTGATGATTAATCATCTTGTTTGATAGTAAGTGTATAGTTTGGAGTTTTCTGATAGTTAAACATTTAGTTTAACCGAGTGGAATACGTATTAGTGTTATACCAAGTCAAACCTAATGATGGTCACGAGATCAGAACCTTAACGAAATTCACAAAGTATAGTCTTGTTTAGACAGCACTTTGGTATTCCTTAGTTGGTTCCCGAATCGATCGGACAGAATATCGTATCGGTGATTATTGGTTAGAATCCCAACGTATAGAGAGAAGAATAGAAGAAATGAGCAAAGGAAAATGAATCCTAAGCTTCCTATTTATAGCCAAGGGATAAGTCTTACCCCTATATAGAATTTCCCTAGGTGTTATCTTCCTTAGTTGAACCTTCCCTAGATAAAACTTTCCCTAGATAAAACCTTCCTTAGATAAAACCTTCACTAGATAAAACTTTTCTTAGATAAAACTTTCCTTAGATAATACCTACCCCATATATATCTATTTTTCATGTATATCTATTTAGGTGTTTAATAAATATTACTTAGCTGATTAATTAATCTTGCTTAGCTTAATTAATCTTGCTTAGCTTAATTAATCTTGCTTAATTGATTAATTAATCATACTTAACTTAATTAATCTTACTTAACTGATTAATTAATCTTACTTAACTGATTAATTTTCCTTAACAGTATAATTAAGTAATTTACTTAGCCGATTAATTAAATAATGTATTTAGCTTATTAATTAACTTACTTGGCTTGCTTAACTGCTAAGTTTTACATAACCATTAAGTTTACTAAATTACTAAGTTTACTTAATCGCTAAGTATTCTTGTTTAACAGCTTCCTGATTATGAGTTCTAATTTCTAATGGAACTCGTATTAGTGTATTAACTCAATTCAACTTTAACGATAATCACGAGATCAAAATCTTCACGACGAATGACAAAGTATAGCCAAGTATTGGCAGCACTTAAACATCCGTTGGATCGGTTTCAATCGATCGGATATAGTATCGTACCAGTGATTAGAGTTATTACCCTAATATGGGCAGAATTTCAGGATTTAGAAGTTCTGACATTAGAATGACAGAACAAGAGAACGAGAGAAAGAAAAGAATTGAACAATTTGAAATGAAACTCGAACTCCTTATTTATAGGGCTGGAAATGGGGCGCGTCGCGGCCCGCGAAGCACATAAGCTTCTTCTACGCGGCCCGCGAGGGAGTCTAGGTTGACACGTGTAATGACACGTGTCCCTCATCCTTATCCGGTTACCCTTGAGCTGTCGCGCCCCGCGTAAGCTTCGGTTAACTCTTACACGGCCCGCGAGCGATCCATAAAATTGAATTTCTTGATTTTTCACAAGGATTAGGGTTTTAGGGGTCTGGGTTTCCACTTACGGAGTGTTGTGGGACATTTTTGCAGGTCCTTACAGTCGCCGATGGTATGAAGCCCCGTCGGTGACGGTTGATGTTTGTTGAAATTCAGCCGACGGTCAATCTTGCAGTCTACGGACAAAACTGGTGACGGAAGGTTACATTAACCGTCGGCAACGGCTCATATGCGCGTCGGCGACGGTGCCCAGAAACCTCATTCTCCGTTTTTTCACTTTCTTGAGTCCGGTTGACCCGTTTCGCTTTCCGGTAGCTCGTTTTTCATCCCGGTGACCCGTAAAGCTCCCGAAAAGCTCCTTTAACTCCGCTAGACCTGCAAAATACATATCTAATCAAAAGTAGGCTATTCGAAATTAACACTTGTGTAAAAAATCAAATTAAACAATTACAATCACCGGTTTTCGACCACGTATCACATCCCCACACTTGTCTTTTGCTTGCCCTCAAGCAAATATGTTTTTCACTTTCACGTGGGTCGAACAAAGAATACACTCCCCATTCCCGTGACAAAGGTTAAGGTCTATTGTCATACAAAAGTTCAGACTCTTTTACAGTTTTCAAAATATTTAACGGTCAAGTGAATAATCACATATAACAATGGTTATCCAAGATTAACCCGCCCGTGAAACCAACAAATCATGCATATCCCTCACAATGTTCTCTCCACTCGGCTTATAATTTGGCTAATGTTTATAATGTATTAGCACTTCAATAATTAATCACTCAAAACCGATCAGAACACGTACCCGCATAAGCTTGCAACTCAATCATTCTCCACCACTGATCACGAATACTAAGCACAAGTCATAAGGTCTTTGTAAGGGTTGTAACGGGGCTAGGATAGGGGTAGGAAATAGGATATTTTAAAGTGGCTAAGGTGATGAAAGTTCGATTTTTATTACAATTAACTACTCTAAACAAACTAAACTATAAACACCATACAGGGCAACAACTTTAGCCTTTATTCAACAATTACTAACTTCAAAAAAAAATTCAATAATTTTCAATTCTTTTTCAGAACATTTTCTGATTTTTCTCCTTTTTTTTATATGCAAAATAAACAAATACAACTATACAACATGAGGCCTATAATCGAATTTCCATCACACGGGTTTAAAAGAAAAAAAAGTTTAAGGTTATGGGCTATAGGGTGGTCAAACGAAAGGATTAGGCTCAAAATTGGCTACTAAGGGGTAACTTTTGGGTAAGGATATAAAAATGGTGTAAAAGGAAAAGGTTTACCTAATGCCTTAATCATTCTCGTGCTTGTATTCAATCTATGGTCTCAAACGTATCAAAAGTTGCAAGTTCTACAATACATGACTAATGGTCCACTCAAACAAAGAAACATAGGTATGTAATCTATGATATAAAAGTGGCTCAAAACCTCACATATCTAAAAGGGTATGGTATGTGACATGCATAAAATACTAGTTTCTTAGGCGGATTATTCCCAAATAACCACCCGCTAAATACCCGTCATGCTATTAATTTGAACTTGACCATGACAACAGACCAATTGGGTTGTGACATACCTCGTTGACTTAGTTACTTGTGCTTTAAGATCGCTTTTGAAACAAGACATTTTTTGAAAAAAATTTTTGAAATTTTCCCCCATCCCCACACCTGAGGTAAACATTGTCCTCAATGTGTAGTGTTTAAATGAATGGGTCAAAATCGAAAACTTTTACTACTCCCCCATCCTCACACTTGAGGTGAACATTGTCCTCAATGTGTAAGAACTAGATTTTTAAAAATGTACAAGGGATGCAACACGGCTAACTTCCCAAAAATTCCACCCCAGAAAAATAATATACAATTACACTCCACTTATTACTAAACTAAGAATCAAGGCAAAAAGGAAACGCATGCACCTGATATTTGTCACTAGATGCTCCTGTCTTCTTCTTCTCTTCACAAAAATGGTTGTCTCGCGAACATGGTGTACCTACAAATCTAAACCCTTGTGTAGAAGCATGCTTCTCACAACCATTGAAATTTGTTAGGCTCTTAGTTCTACCATTTTTATGAAAGTTTTACCAAATCATGCGTTAATCTACCTTGATTTTTGTGGAAAAATAATTTACAACAATAACAAACCTAACTCACTTTCGTAGGAATCACGGTTGCATTTAGCTTATGCAACAAGCCCTTTTAAACCCCCCAATAGCTTGGGAGGATGAGAGGTCTCGTGAGGGTTATATAGTGTAACAACCCTCGGTAAAACCAACACCCTCATAATATTTCCGACTCTCTAATATACTATAAAATGTCTCAATATGTCTTATATTATACCCCGTATGTGAAAACCGAGCCCTAGTTATGTTATAATTATAAAATAAATAAAAAAATAAGAAATAGTAAGCTGAGGCGGGCCGCATAGGACCTCACCTCAAGCTCACGCGGGCCGTATCAAGACCAGACTTTGACTCCGCTGAAACCTTTAGTTCAAGCGGGCCGTGTAAGAGTTTTCCATATTTGACGCGGGCCGCGAGAAACCTATACACGCGATTACACCAGAGGCCGACACGTGTCGACATCGTGGCGGACCTACTCAACGACTCAGCTAAGCTATAGTCTTGACTGGTGTTGACGCCGGCCGCGTAAGGTTACCTTGTCTTTCACGCGGGCCGCGACAGGATGTAATATCACAACTATAAATAGCAGGCATCAGTTTTCAGTTTCCGTCGCTCATTCTCAAATCTCATTCACGAATTCTGAAGTTATAGACATAATATTTTGGGTATTATACCCCTAATTAGTGAGGTTCTGCTCCATTGTAAGTATTATAACCCCGGTTTCATAATAGTTACGCTGCCCGATTGATTTAGGGTTCCGTAACAACTGTCGTGGTTCTGCCCGACATAGTTGTTGGAATGCCGTCTCGGGGAGGGTATCATTAATAATTTAAAAGGGTTATGGTACTAATCAATGTACATTTGTGTAAATTATAGATTATAGCCAGGAAACCCTTACGAAAAGCCTAAGACAGCAATGTGAGTTTATCCTCTTTTTGTTAATGTTTTTGGAATGTTTTACAAAACCTTAAATGTTTTACTATGAAATTTAGCAGTGATTGAGTCTTTGTAGTTCTCCAATTACTGCCGGTATGTTGGGGTTTTGTATACAAAATTTGTACTACTTGCGAGTAGTAAGTCGGGATGACAATACGTTACCATTGGACAATGAGTTAGCCAATGGGTAATATGACCCACAAGTCAGGATTGATAGTACCAAATGGAGTAATTGTGTAGACATAAACATTGTAATCGTCCTCGATACTGTTTAAATTGATAAAATGTTTCTTGATTAAACTGGGATTCTCTCACCAGTATTTCCGACTGACAAATGTTTTTAAAACGCGTTTCAGGTAACCCAATGTGACCGCCAATTATTAAAAAGCCAGCTGGAGAGCACTGAAGGCTTGGGGATAATGTGGCTATAAAAGTTACCAAATAAGCGATGTTTTAAATTAAATAAAATAGGGTTTGTCCCTATAAATGTATTGTAATAAGAAACTTGGGTTTTGCCCATGTGTTTATTAATATAAAGTATGGTGGTTTTACTCTGATAAACATTTCCTAACTACGGTCCTGATGTAAATTCCGCTGCGAGACTAAACAAACTGATACCACCAAACTCTATGATCACGTCCGTCCGTTCCCGAGAATCAGGGATCGGGGGTTGTGACAGAAGGTGGTATCAGAGCCTAGCCACTGGTCTGAGCCAAAGAAGTGTTCTGCTGACACTTAAATTATAAAATTTTGTGTTAGGAAATAAATTATGGAAATACATGCATAACTGTAATTATGGGTTATGTGTTATTTGACTATCTGTTAGTTTTCAGTATGAGTGATCAAGGACCATCAGATGTGAATCGTCAGTTGTCTGATGCACCTAGGAGTGAACGTACATCATCACAGCCTGCCCTTTCTGGGTATACTGCTGATCAGGAAGATGGAATATTTGCTTTTAGAGCTCAATCTGAAGAGCCATTTCCTACTAAGAAACGAGGATGGTTCAGTAAAGAAGCTTTTGCTCGTAGGAAGAGAATGAGAAAATTGCAACAGCAAAGGGCTTTAGCAGCTATTAAGCGAGAGACAGATGCCCATACTTAAGATATGCTAAATAGAAGCCTAGCTAATTTTCATATCTTAGCTACGACTGCTGCTGACCCAGGTCTGGAACAATTAGTAGCCCCACAACCACAAAACCCAGAACAACCCATGGAAATAGAAAATCAGGAAAACCAAGAGGAGATTCACAACTTTAACCCAGAAGAAATTCCTAGAGTGCCTGCACCAAACCCCCTAGACCCGAATTATGACCCCTGGTGGGACGATAATAGGGACTTTGTGCAACGTTACCCTGTCCAGGATTATCCACCCATACAGAACATAGAAGTTTACCCAGGTATGGACCCTTTAGATCCCTATTACCAAGATGATTACATTAGGGAAATATTAGAGGATCCTTACCAATTTCAGGAATTGTCACCCCCATATCAGGAACCCTTACCCCAGATTCCAAACCCAGTCCGAGAACCTGCACCCCCAATGAGTGCAGAAAACGTTCAAGAACTTAGGACTTTCGGGGAGGAAATTTTAGAAAGCAGTGAGAGGATGCGTCAGGTGGGAGAGCGTCTCGTATGGAAATACGATGAGCGCAATATGGATTTTTGGATAAATCCATATCCGTGAATGTTAGAATGGAAGAAGCGGTAGTAATAATAATATAATAAAAATAAAAATAAAATAAAATATGTGTGTACGGATGCATATTACTATTTTATTTTCTGTTGGTATTGTAATCTTTATTTCTGTACTAGTGTGTAATAGACGCCTAAGTATATGAAAAGAGTAAAGTAGCAATGATCTACGTTTTTGGTAAAACTGTGTGTCATGTGATTAACTATAGTAGAATATTTTCTTGTGATATTAATATGGGATAAATGTTTAAAATTCAGATGGCCGACCAAGGAAATCAAGTCAATTTGGATAATAACCCAGAAATCCATAATGATAATATTCAGAATGACGATAATCTGAATAATGAGAACCCAAACAACAATAACAATGAAAACCAAGTGGATAATAGTGCTATCCAACACATAGTGGCACAGGGAATTATAGATGCTATGCCATTTATACTACAAACTGTTAAGGATGCTGATAATAAAAGTAAGCATAGCAGTAAGCGACCTGTTGAACCAGAAAACAGTGTAAACAATGGACCTGTACTTCAAATGCCTATTCCCAAAAGAAGAAGAACCATGCCTTATGGTTGTTCTTATAAAGAATTCTGGTCTTGTAAACCAATGGAATTCTCGGGCAATGAAGGGGCCATTGCAACCTTACGTTGGATAGAGAAGATTGAGGCAGTCTTAAGGATAAGTAAATGTGCTGAAGAAAACAAGATACTGTTTGCTTCTAATCTGTTTAAGAATACAGCACTAGAATGGTGGAATACTATCCTCCAAACAAAAGGAAGTGATAGAACCTATAATATGGAATGGGAAGAGTTTAAGGATAAGGTAGAAAGGAAATTCTGCCCACCCAATGAGAAAGAACAGATAGCAAACAAATTCCTAAATCTTAGAATGACTGGTGTAGATAGCAAAGGGTACACTAAGCTATTTTTCGAATATGCTAGGATAGTGTCAACTCTTGCTTCACCAGAACCAGTGTTAATCTCTCGTTATATTTGGGGATTAATTGGGGAGATTAGACACATAGTCAAGGCAGCTAGACCTCAAACCATAGAAGAAGCTGTAGAATTAACAAATACCTTGACTGATGAGTTAGTCCGTACTAGAGAAGAGGATCAGAGGAGGAACTTAACTCAAAGGCTTACACAAGAATTTCGCTCCGGAAATTATAATCGTAGGAATATGGGTTCTACCTCTGCACCCTATTGCAAGGTCTGCAAGAAAAAGCACTCGGGAAAATGCTCCAATCTCTGCAATTATTGCAAGATGTCAGGACACAAGGAAGAAAATTGCAGGAAGAAAACTAGTAATGGATTTTGCTTCAATTGTGGAGAAAAAGGTCACATCAGGCCAAATTGTCCAAAATTAGCTCCAGCCACAGACAACAAGAATACTAAAAATGCTAGAACATTTGTTCTGACTACAGAAGAAGCCAAAATGATCCCAGACGTTATAGCTGGTACGTTTTTAGTTAATGATGTTTTTTGCCAAAGTATTATTTGACTCTGGTGCAAACCAAAGTTTTATTAATACATCGTTTTGCAAAATTTTAAATCAGTCATTAACTAAACTACCACATGAATGCTTAGTAGAGACAGCCAATGGAGAAACCATTAGGATTTCTGAAATCTTGCAGGGAGTAAGCATAGAAATTTTAAATCAGAAATTTATTGCAAATCTGTATCCCATGAATCTGGCAGGATTTGATGTTGTTTTAGGAATGGATTGGTTAATAGCCAATAAAGCTAGTATTTTATGTGATCAAAAGTTAATCCAAATAAATTCACCAAAAGGTAAAATGATCACAATCAAAGGAGATAAGTCTTCTAAATCCAATAAATTTATCTCTGTGATGAAAACTGCAAGTTCTATGAGAAAAGGTTCTATAGTGTATTTGATTTCTATAATCATTAACACTAAAGGAAAAGATTTAAAAGATATTCCAGTAGTATCTCAGTTTTCAGATGTCTTTCCAGAAGAATTGCCAGGGCAACCTCCCGACAGAGAAGTTGAATTCAGGATTCATCTAATACCAGGAACAGCACCAATTGCCAAAGCACCTTACCGTTTGGCACCTGCAGAAATGCAAGAATTAAAGAAACAATTAGATGAATTGTTGGAAAAAGGATTCATACAGCCAAGTTCGTCGCCATGGGGAGCGCCGATACCGTTCGTTAAAAAGAAGGACGGCTCAATGCGTATGTGCATTGATTACCGTGAATTAAACAAAGTCACGATTAAGAATCGGTACCCATTACCGAGAATCGATGATCTGTTTGATCAACAGCAAGGAGCTCGATTTTTCTCTAAAATCGATTTAAGGTCAGGATATCATCAATTAAAAGTACAGGAAGAGGATATTCCTAAAACTGCTTTTAGAACAAGGTATGGTCATTATGAATTCACTGTCATGCCATTTGGTTTAACCAATGCCCCAGCTGCATTTATGGACATGATGAACCGAATATGTAAGCCATATTTGGATAAATTCATAATTGTTTTTATAGATGATATTCTAATTTATTCTAAGAATAAAGAGGATCATGCAAAGCATTTGCACGCACTTTTAAGTTTGTTAAGAAAGGAAAAACTTTATGCTAAGTTTTCAAAATGCGAATTTTGGTTAGAACAGGTACAATTCCTTGGACACTTAGTCAATCATGAAGGAATTCATGTAGACCCAACCAAAATCGAGGCGATTATGAAATGGAAAACCCCTGAATCACCAACCGAGGTTAGAAGTTTCTTAGGATTAGCTGGTTATTATAGAAGATTTATTAAAGATTTTTCTAGAATAGTCATTCCCTTAACTAAGTTAACTTGTAAATCTGTTAAGTTTGAATGGGGATTAAAACAAGAAGAAGCCTTTAGAATCCTTAAGCAAAGATTAACCCATACGCCTATATTAGTATTACCAGAGGGAACTGAAGACTTCGTAGTCTATTGTGATGCTTCTAGATTAGGTTATGGATGTGTGTTGATGCAACGACAAAAGGTTATAGCTTACGCATCTAGACAACTTAAGAATCATGAAGAGAATTATTCAGCTCATGATTTAGAATTAGGAGCTATAATTTTTGCTCTTAAGATTTGGAGACATTACCTTTATGGTAGTAAGTTTACCATATTCACTGATCATAAGAGTTTAAGGTATGTTTTCGGGCAGAAAGAGTTGAATATGAGACAAAGACGCTGGATGGAATTTCTTAGTGACTATAACTGTGATATCCAGTATCATGAAGGAAAAGCAAATGTAGTGGCAGATGCTTTAAATAGAAAGTATCATGAAAAGCCAAGAAGGGTACGTTCTCTTAAATTAAATCTGCAAGTAGATTTAAATGATCAGATAAGAGAAGCACAAGAAGCAGTAATCAAGGATGATTCTGAAAAATTAAAAGGTATGTTAAAGGAATTAAAACAAGGAACAGATGGAATTTGGAGATTCCATGAAAAGAGAATATGGATACCTAAATTAGGAAACCTGCGTAATCGTATATTAGAAGAAGCTCATAAGTCTAAATATACGATGCATCCAGGAAGTGATAAAATGTACCAGGATTTAAGGAAAAATTTCTGGTGGATAGGAATGAAAAAGGACATAGCAGTTTATGTTTCTAAATGTTTAACTTGCTCACAAGTTAAAGCTGAACATCAGAAACCCTCAGGTTTGTTACAGCAATTAGAAATGCCGGTGTGGAAATGGGAATTAATAACAATGGATTTTGTTACTAAATTACCCAAAACTAGGAAAGGAAATGATACAATTTGGGTGATTGTAGATAGGCTAACTAAGTCAGCTCATTTTCTTCCAATGAAGGAAACAATTAGTATGGAATAATTATCTAAATTGTATGTAAATGAAATTGTTTCTTTACATGGCATTCCTTTATCAATTGTTTCTGACAGAGATAGTCGATTTACCTCTCATTTTTGGTCAAGTTTCCAAAAGGCAATGGGAACCAAGTTAAAACTAAGCACGGCTTATCATCTATAAATAGATGGACAAAGTGAGAGAACAATTCAGACAATGGAAGATATGCTTAGAGCTTGTGTAATTGACTTTGGAGGTAACTGGGACGATCACTTACCTTTAATAGAATTTTCTTATAATAACAGTTATCACACAAGTATCAATGCTGCACCATTCGAAGCACTTTATGGACGAAAGTGTCGAACTCCAGTCTGTTGGGCAGAAATTGGGGAAAAGCAACTATCTGGACCTGAGATAGTGCAGGAAACAACTGATAAGATTATTCAAGTCAAGGAACGACTGAAAGCAGCACGTGATCGACAAAAGAGTTATGCTGATAACCGATGAAAGCCGTTGGAATTTCAAGTAGGAGATAAAGTGTTGTTGAAAGTCTCTCCTTGGAAAGGAGTAGTAAGATTCATCAAACGAGGGAAGTTAAGTCCCAGGTATGTTGGACCTTTTAAGATTATTAGAAGAATAGGACCTGTAGCCTATCAGCTACAACTGCTAGAGGAAATGGCAGGAATACATGATGTGTTTCATGTATCTAATCTTAAAAAGTGTTTAGCTGATGAATCATTGATAGTGCCTCTTAAGGATATAGAGGTAAATGAACAACTCAAGTTTGTAGAAAGACCTCTACAAAGTGAAGACAGGAAAGTCAAGAATCTTAAACATAAAAGATTAGTTCTGGTCAAAGTGAAATGGGACTCCAAAAGAGGACCTGAGTACACATGGGAGCTTGAGTCAGAAATGAAAAGGAAATATCCGCACTTGTTTCAGTAGATCTCGAGGACGAGCTCTAAAACAAGGTGGGGAGAATGTAACAACCCTCGGTAAAACCAACACCCTCATAATATTTCCGACTCTTTAATATACTATAAAATGTCTCAATATGTCTTATATTATACCCCGTATGTGAAAACCGAGCCCTAGTTATGTTATAATTATAAAATAAATAAAAAAATAAGAAATAGTAAGCTAAGGCGGGCCGCATAGGACCTCACCTCAAGCTCACGCGGGCCGTATCAAGACCAGACTTTGACTCCGCTGAAACCTTTAGTTCAAGCGGGCCGTGTAAGAGTTTTCCATAGTTGACGCGGGCCGCGAGAAACCTATACACGCGATTACACCAGAGGCCGACACGTGTCGACATCATGGCGGACCTACTCAACGACTCAGCTAAGCTATAGTGTTGACTGGTGTTGACGCGGGCCGCGTAAGGTTACCTTGTCTTTCACGCGGGCTGCGACAGGATGTAATATCACAACTATAAATAGCAGGCATCAGTTTTCAGTTTCCGTCGCTCATTCTCAAATCTCATTCACGAATTCTAAAGTTATAGACATAATATTTTGGGTATTATACCCCTAATTAGCGAGGTTCTGCTCCATTGTAAGTATTATAACCCCGGTTTCATAATAGTTACACTGCCCGATTGATTTAGGGTTCCGTAACAACTGTCGTGGTTCTGCCCGACGTAGTTGTTGGAATGCCGTCTCGGGGCGGGTATCATTAATAATTTAAAAGGGTTATGGTACTAATCAATGTACATTTGTGTAAATTATAGATTATAGCCAGGAAACCCTTACGAAAAGCCTAAGACAGCAATGTGAGTTTATCCTCTTTTTGTTAATGTTTTTGGAATGTTTTACAAAACCTTAAATGTTTTACTATGAAATTTAGCAGTGATTGAGTCTTTGTAGTTCTTCAATTACTACCGGTATGTTGGGGTTTTGTATACAAAATTTGTACTACTTGCGAGTAGTAAGTCGGGATGACAATACGTTACCATTGGACAATGAGTTAGCCAATGGGTAATATGACCCACAAGTCAGGATTGATAGTACCAAATGGAGTAATTGTGTAGACATAAACATTGTAATCGTCCTCGATACTGTTTAAATTGATAAAATGTTTCTTGATTAAACTGGGATTCTCTCACCAGTATTTCCGACTGACAAATGTTTTTAAAACGCGTTTCAGGTAACCCAATGTGACAGCCAATTATTAAAAAGACAGCTGGAGAGCACTGAAGGCTAGGGGATAATGTGGCTATAGAAGTTACCAAATAAGCGATGTTTTAAATTAAATAAAATAGGGTTTGTCCCTATAAATGTATTGTAATAAGAAACTTGGGTTTTGCCCATGTGTTTATTAATATAAAGTATGGTGGTTTTACTCTGATAAACATTTCCTAACTACGGTCCTGATGTAAATTCCCTTGCGAGACTAAACAAACTGATACCACCAAACTCTGTGATCACGTCCGCCCGTTCCCGGGAATCAGGGATCGGGGGTTGTGACATATAGGGAACACACCCACAACGTTCATTTAACTAGGCAGAAATAAATAATAACGAAATAAAATAAAGAAAGCAAAATATACAACAACAACACAAAACATACCTTGCCTTCACCGCTGATATCTCTCGTTAGGGTTAACTGGCGGGTTTGGCTGGTATGGATAACCAGTGAGGGCCTCAAACATCTCCCTGTAGTTATCTAGTGGGCCCGACTCTCCTTGAGGTGGTGGCTGGTAGGGTATAGGAATAAAGCTGGACCCGCCATTTACAAAGGAGACTATGGAGAAATTTTCTGAAAATCCCAATACTTAGTAAATATTTTCTAGACAAATGTTTGCTAGTGTGTTCTAAACTATGCTTTTTGAAAATAAACCTCGCCATAATTTTTGTAACAAAAATACAAATACAACATACAAGATACATAATTCGGGTGCAAAATACAAGATACTTATATTTATTTTTGAGAAAATAATATAACTAAGATACATAGTTAAAAATATAAATTATTTTTAACACAAGAAAACATATACAAGAGATAGTGACAGTACTTGTGCGATACAAGTCCAGTGACTAACGTTAAGAAAACACGTATAGGTCACGACGTTAGTTACGCAAATCCGGTGAAGTTTACGACGCAAGGAACGCAAAGTTGTGAGTTCATGCTCCCCCTTTTCTTTTAACTGTTTTCAGTTTTATACCTTCGGGGGTGAAATACATGTTACAAATGTTACAATGTTTATAAAGGGTATGATACAAAAACAAGTAGCACTCTTGGTGAGAACGAGTACCAAGTATGATGCGTTTTGAGGAATGATACGAGAAATCGTGTCACGAATAGGGTACCATAAGCCCCATTAATCAACAATATACCTAGACCGCAGAACAAAAGGTTAGATCTAACGGGTGTCGGGCAGCCACACTCTTGGTGAGAACGAGTACCAAGCAGTGCTTTTGTGTCTCAGAGTATGCCAACTAGAAAAATGCCTATGGTTTGGTTGCTTCCTATGTCGTGTCACATGTTAATGGCTTTGCAACCCATTAACAACCTTAATAAATACATGAATATTCGATTTACATAAGAATACTTGACTTATACATGAGTACGTGGTGTACACAAGAATACTTGATTTATACATGAATATTTGAGTTACACAAGAATACTTGATTTATATATGAGTACGTGGTGTACACAAGATACTTGATTTATACAAGATACAAACTATATTTTCATACAAAGTATACAAACGTGCAATACAAAAACTGCATGAATTCACACCAACATTATGTTGACGTTTTTCCAAAACTCACATGTATTTCAGGTAACTAAAGTGGATGTGCGCGCGGTCTTACTCATGCTCTTGGATGTTGTTCATGTTTATCGTTGAATAAAGTTGTAACTTTTAAGACAATATGCCGTCTAGTGTTGTAAACACTTAAACTCCGAATTCAGTTATGTAATGTTTTGCATTTGAAGTTATTTTATGAGCATGTAGTATGTTTACCAATCGTATGCAATGAAAACCTTTCATGATCACACCTCGTGTTTCCACAGCAGAAAGGGGTGTGACAGATTGGTATCAGAGCTGCGATTGTAGTGAACCAGGATTCCTTCTCGAGTCTAGTCTACAATCTCTAGGATCCTTTCACGAAAATGATTTTTCTAAAGAGTTTTCATTGCATAAAACTTTCCGCGACATCCACTACCTGAAACTGTTTACAAAGAGTCTAAAAAAGACACTACGAGGCTTAGGGTGCACAGGAGTAGCACTTGCCTTTAACTGAGAAATTACTTGCAATTATGTGTGATAATTAGCAAATACATACACTAGAAGTAGAATGTCACAGGTATACGTGACTTTACCTGAAAACAGTGACCTACCTGAAGGAAGAAATACGAGGATGAAATGAACTGTGTGGACTGTGCAAGGAATTATGTAATTATGGATGCATACATAATTATGGAATTCAGTGCACAGAAATCACAGCAAGTCTTGTCACGTATAGATTCCCCCAGTACAAGAAAAGGTCAAACGTGAACACCAGCTTATTAAATACTCTGCTAGAGTAAGAATTGTTTGATGTCACTTATGTGGTATATGCCTGTGAATGTATATACTACTACTGTCTCGTAAGACGATATCAAACAAATATCTAACCCTGCTGTGTTGTGTTCTGATAGAACATGGCGCCCAGGAAAACTGTGAATGCTCGCAATGATGATCAACCCCCGCCTCCTCTTCTACCAAGGACTGCTGAAGAGCTGAACGCTCTACTGGAAGAAAGAATCTCCACAGTTATCACCCAGTACGAGGCGAACTGTACCCAAGACAGTGGAGGACCAAGCAATGCAAGACGTAATGGGAATGGGGATTCATCTGGAGGAAACGCAGCTCAGGGCTGCACTTTCAAGCAGTTTATCGACTGCAAACCAATGAACTACGACGGCACTGGAGGTGCAGTAGTGTTTGTACGCTGGACGGAGAAGACTGAAGCTACTATCCGCATGAGCAAGTGTACCGCGGATCAGCAAGTCACTTTTGCCACTGGGTTGTTTGTCGATGAAGCGTTGACTTGGTAGAACTTGCAAGTCCAAACTTGGGTGATGATGCCGCTTATGGCCTAACTTGGGATGAACTGAAGGAAAGAATGAGAGAGAAGTATTGCTCTCGTGCTGAACTCCAAAGGTTGGAGACTGAATTCTGGCACTTGACCATGGAAGGTGCTGATATTACTGGTTACACCCGAAGGTTCCACGATCTATCAAGGGTGATCCCTTACATGGTGACACCTGAATTTAAGCGTGTTGAACGCTACATTTGGGGATTGGCCTCAGAATTTCACGGCATGGTAACTTCGGCCAAACCTCAAACAATCACTGAGGCTGTAACTCTGGCTGTCAGCCTTACTGAAGATTGTGTCTGTATGAAGAAGTTATCGCTGAACCCAACAGAAAAGACCGAGACGCATGCTGAGTCGTCCGGTGACAAGAAGAGAAAGCATTCAAATCTGAATCAAGCAACCCGCAGCAACAACAAAGGTTCATACAACAAGAAGCGTGACACTAACCCATCTAAGGAGGCAAGAACCTTTGCAGCGGCAAATGATACTGCAGCCCGAGGATACCAAGGCACCCTGCCTAAATGCCAAAAATGTAAGTATCATCATGAAGGAGCTTGTCGCGTTCCAAGGTACGACAAATGTGGTAGATTGGGTCATCAAACAGAAGACTGTTAGGGTAAAGGAAAGAACGGGAACGGAAACCGCAACGGTGCTGGAACTGGAAACAATGGTGGAAATGGAAATGGTACTGGCAACAGGAATGGTAACGGAAATGGGAAGAACCGAGGATGCTTCAGTTGTGGAAGCAATGATCATTTCATAAAAGACTGCCCAAAGGGAAACGATGCTCAGGCACGAGCATTTGTGATTGGAGCAAAGAACGCACGCGAGGACCCTAATGTGGTCACCGGTACGTTTCTCGTTAACAATCACTTTGCATCTATATTATTTGACACTGGCGCCGATTATAGCTTCATGTCTGTGGAATTTAAATGCATGCTTGGAATAGAATCTAGTAGATTAGAAATTCCTTATTCCATAGAACTAGCCAATGGTAAACTTGTTGAGTCGGGCGAAGTTGTTAGAGGTTGCACATTGGAACTTGGTGAACGAAGATTTAGCATCGACCTTTTACCTATTCAATTGGGTAGCTTCGATGTAGTGGTCGGAATGGACTGGTTGTCCAAGAACAAAGCCGAAGTTATTTGTCATGAGAAAATCATTCACATCCCTTTAGCGAATGATGAAACTCTCATTGTGCATGGAGAAAAACGAGACGCGCCTCTGCGAATCATCAGTTGTATGAAGGCACAGAAGTGCTTAAGGAAAGGTTGTGTTGCTTTCCTAGCACATGTTGTAAACAAGAAGGCTGAGGAGCCGAAACTCGAAAACATTCCTGTGGTGAAGGAATTCTCTGATGTTTTTCCCGAAGATTTGCCAGGACTACCTCCGCAACGACAAGTCGAATTCCGTATAGACTTGGTTCCAGGAGCCGCTCCTGTAGCCAAGGCACCCTATCGGCTTGCACCATCCGAAATGCAAGAATTGTCTACACAACTCCAGGAGTTGTTGGATAAAGGATTCATAAGGCCAAGCTTCTCACCCTGGGGAGCTCCAGTATTGTTCGTGAAGAAAAAGGTTGGAACTCTGCGGATGTGTATCGATTACAGAGAACTGAACAAGCTCACAATCAAGAATCGGTATCCATTACCGAGGATTGATGACTTATTTGATCAGTTGCAAGGATCAAGCTACTATTCCAAGATCGATCTTCGATCTGGATACCATCAGTTAAGAATACAAGAGGAAAGCGTGCCAAAGACTGCATTCAGAACACGCTATGGGCATTATGAGTTTCTTGTGATGCCATTTGGGCTGACGAACGCGCCAGCGGTATTTATGGATCTGATGAACCGCGTATGCAAACCATATCTCGATAAATTCATGATTGTATTTATCGATGATATCCTGATTTACTCGCAAACGAAAGAAGAACACGGGCAACACCTCAGAACCATTCTAGAACTACTAAAGAAAGAGAAACTTTATGCAAAGTTCTCGAAATGCAAATTCTGGATTCGCGAAGTACAGTTTCTGGGTCATGTTGTGAACGAGAAGGGCATTCATGTAGACCCATCCAAGATTGAAGCAATTAAGAATTGGGAAGCCCCCAAAACCCCAACTGAAGTTCAACAATTCTTGGGCTTAGCGGGCTATTACCGACATTTCATCGAGAATTTCTCAAAGATAGCTCAACCGCTAACGACCCTTACACAGAAAGACAAGAAATACGACTGGGGTTACAAACAAGAAGAAGCCTTCCAGCTACTTAAAAATAAGTTATGCGATGCACCAATACTATCATTACCCGAAGGCACTGAAGACTTCGTGGTATACTGCGACGCTTCATGACAAGGTTTGGGTTGCGTGCTCATGCAACGCCAAAAAGTCTCGCTTACACTTCAAGATAATTGAAGGTAGATGAAAGAAACTATACCACTCACGACCTAGAGCTGGGAGCAGTGGTATTCGCCTTGAAGATCTGGCGACACTATCTATATGGTACTCGATGTACAATCTTCACATATCACAAAAGCTTACAACACATATTCGATCAGAAGGAATTAAACATGCGTCAGCGACGATGGGTCGAGCTGCTAAACGATTATGACTGTGAGATTAAGTACCATCCTGGAAAAGCAAACGTTGTAGCAGACGCGCTAAGTCGAAAAGAAAGGGTTAAGACCCTAAGGGTTCGAGCATTGAAACTGACTATTCAAACGAACCTCTCTGCACGCATTCATGACGCACAACAAGAAGCTCTCAAGGGAGAAAACCGTAAAGCTGAATACCTCTGGGGTGCATTGAAATATATGGTGCCAAATGAAGAGGGAACCTTGCACTTTAAGAAGCGCATTTGGGTTCCGCTCTATGGTGGCATACGAGAAGTCATCCTTGACGAAGCACATAAATCGAGATATTCGATCCATCCAGGATCAGACAAAATGTACCAAGACTTGAAAGAATATTATTGGTGGCCGAGACTCAAGAGCGATGTTGCTGTTTATGTTGGAAAATGCCTAACCTATGCTAGGGTTAAGGCTGAATATCAGAAACCGTCCGGCCTACTACAACAACCAAAGATACCCATGTGGAAGTGGGAGCAAATCTCGATGGACTTTATAACGAAATTACCCAGGACCCCAAAGGGTCACGATATGATATGGGTGATAGTTGATCGATTGACGAAATCTGCGCATTTCCTACCGATCCGAGAAAAAGACAGCACTGGAAAGCTTGCTGAGATATACTTAAAAGAAATCATGGCATGTCATGGAGTGCCAATCTCAATTATTTCAGACAGAGATGGACGCTTTGTCTCAAGAATCTGGCAATCCTTTCAGGAAGCCTTTGGATCTCAGCTAGATCTAAGCACGGCATTCCACCCGTAAACAGACGGCCAGAGCGAACGGACTATACAAACGTTAGAAGATATGCTTCGCGCATGTGTCATGGACCTAGGCGGCAGCTGGGATACTCATCTATCTTTAGTTGAGTTTTCCTACAATAACAGTTATCATACAAGTATAAAAGCCGCACCGTTCGAAGCTCTGTATGGCTGCAAGTGCCGATCGCCCTTATGTTGGGCAGACGCTGGAGACAAACGAATGGTTGGTCCTGAACTTGTACAAGAGACAACCGACAAGATTATGCAGATCCAAGAGCGCATTAAGGCGGCTCGAGATCGACAAAAGAGCTACGCTGATCGAAGGCGAAAACCATTAGAATTCGAGGTGGGAGACAAAGTGTTGTTAAAGGTCTCACCTTGGAAGGGCGTAGTAAGATTCGGAAAACGTGGGAAGCTGAATCCCCGATACATCGGACCATTCAAGATTTTGGAAAGAATTGGTACCGTGGCATACAAGTTGGAATTACCGAAAGAACTTAATGGAGTACATGACACGTTCCATGTATCCAACCTCAAAAAGAGTCCAACACAAGAAAACGTGATCATCCCTGTGGATGAAGTGCATATTGATGATGCCCTCCGATTTACAGAACAACCCGTTGAGGTTACAGACTGGAAAGTCAACAAGACCAGGAGGAGCACTGTCAAACTTGTCAAAGTACGTTGGAACTCTAAGCACGGACCCGAGTACACGTGGGAACGTGAAGACCAGTTTAAAGAAAAGTATCCCCACCTGTTCAAGAAGACTCCTGCGAGAGTTAGCTCAGCCTGAATTTCGGGACGAAATTCTTTTAACGGGGGGAGACTGTGACAACTGGCACCAAACCGGTAATTTCCGTACACTTTAATTATTATTTAATGACTGCAATTATGTGCTTAAATGTCAACATTGTCTGATTACATACTATACAAGTGAATTCATGCACGTTTTATACTACAAAATATTGCTTTGTGCATTAACGAGAGCGTTGCGTCAGAAATACTAGTAAACTCACCGGTAAGACACAATATGCCAACAACTCTGCAGAAAGCAGTCATACAATAAAATTGGCGCCTAGGTGTAGGTCCAATGACAAGAATGCATTAAAACCCAAGAGTACATACAAGGGTTAACATATAGACTTTCCGGAGACTAAAATACGCACTAAAAAGCACCCGAAACGCACTTTAAGTGCAGAATTTTATTAAATTCAGCCATAACTAGCTTTTGAACATATAAATATCATGCAGAATTTATGATTTATCGTCCAGAATATTTCCCTAAGTGTCGGGAATTGAAAGGGTTACAAAAGGGTGCATAAAAGACACTAAACGGTGCAATTTAACACTTAACGAACCGGTATTTAATTGAACAACCGGACGTTACCCGGGACACCAAATTTTTGCCAAGCACATTGTTTATTTATTTCTGGGCTAGTCATGATCCCTGAACACCCTAACACCCCCTAATTGTTAACTAACTAATATATGTAAGTTTATACTTGGATCCTAACTTATACCTACCAACTTGTTACAAAAACTTACATCCAACCCCCCCCCCCCCATGCCCAAATTCGGTCACCAAAGGGACCCCATAAAAATTCACCAACATCCTACTAGATCTCATTTTAATATTTTAGTTGATATGTTGCTTGTAATCTTGAACATAATATTTGAATGGAACTTTATAAGTAAGGTGCATTAGATCACCATGTCCTTTCATATCTTCACACAATCAACACCCCACTCCCTCACATCTCTCCTCTCTCTCTCGGCCACACCCATAACCACCACCATCACCACCATCTTCATCCACTCTTGAGCTTCATACAAGACTAGGAGGTGACCCTAAGGAGCTTGCACTTGTGGAGCTTCAAAAGGGCTTGGTTTCTAGCTTTTTCATCACCATTCCTCATCATCCTCTTCACTAGATTCTACCCTAGCCTTGTGCTAGTAGTAAATCTCAGTTTACTCTTGTTTATGTCCTCTTTGTGTAGTTAGAAATTGTATTATGTTGAGATCCATAAGAACACTACAAGAGTCTAAACAAGAAACTTGAACCTAAAAGTTTACTTAAACCTTTACATAATGTTTACACAAGAATGAGACATGAAGATGAGATCTTGTTGGATGAGGGTTGGTTAAATCAGGCATGATATTTGATCGTTGGTTTCTTGATAAACCCATTGTTCGGACATTTGTTGATACGATTTACTAACGTTTAAACTATAAAGAAACATGTTGATTTACATTTTCAGCCAACCTCAAATGGCTGTAAACAGACCATAATAAATCAAAAAACAGAATTTCTGAAGCCTAAATTTTGTATTTTTGAAAAACGGATCAAATGGCACTGGAATCGTAATTTTTCGAAGTGGTTTACTATTTTTAAAGGTCTGTTTTTGGACAGCAGCTCAAGCTGCATTTTTACTGCCAATAACATGTGTTATATTCTTCGTCATAACTTGAAACCTGAGTAGAACCAGCCCCTGAAAATTATACCGTAGATGATTACTGATGTTGTTGTGACCCTCCAACTGAAATTTCGTAAATCGGACTTACGATGAATTTTAAACGAATTATTCCGTAGGCTGCGGTCAGAAAGTAACAAATCTGATCGCTGTTCGGTAAATGATTTTCCATAAAATATTGATAATGAACTGGACCCCGATATTTTTACACAATAATATTTGATTCGTATAAGACATTCTGTAAAAATTTGGGAATTATTGGAATAAGTTGACCATTTTATTAAAATGTCCGAAAACAGTCCAGTTTTATATATATTGAAACTGAAACGACAAAAGTAGTATCTTGCATGTCAGAATGTCGGGTTGATTATTTGAGAACGACCTAACGTGTTATATGTTAAAGAAAATGATATGCTACTTAGCATGGACAACTCCATTTACAAAGGAGACTATGGAGAAATTTTCTGAAAATCCCAACACTTAGTAAATATTTTCTAGACAAATGTTTGCTAGTGTGTTCTAAACTATGCTTTTCGAAAATAAACCTTGCCATAATATTTGTAACAAAAATACACATACAACATACAAGATACATAATTCGGGTGCAAAATACAAGATACTTATATTTATTTTTGAGAAAATAATATAAGTAAGATACATAGTTAAAAATATAAATTATTTTTAACACAAGAAAACATATACAAGAGATAGTGACCGTACTTGTGCGATACAAGTCCAGTGACTAACATTAAGAAAACACATATAGGTCACGACGTTAGTTAAGCAAATCTGGTGAAGTTAACGATGCAAGGAACGCAAAGTTGTGAGTTCATGCTCCCCCTTTTCTTTTAACTGTTTTCAGTTTTATACCTTCGGGGGTGAAATACATGTTACAAATGTTACAATGTTTATAAAGGGTATGATACAAAAACAAGTAGCACTCTTGGTGAGAACGAGTACCAAGTATGATGCGTTTTGAGGAATGATACGAGAAATCATGTCACGAATAGGGTACCATAAGCACCATTAATCAACAATATACCTAGACCGCAGAACAAAAGGTTAGATCTAACGGGTGTCGGGCAGCCACACTCTTGGTGAGAACGAGTACCAAGCAGTGCTTTTGTGTCTCAGAATATGCCAACTAGAAAAATGCCTATGGTTTGGTTGCTTCCTATGTCGTGTCACATGTTAATGGCTTTGCAACCCATTAACAACCTTAATAAATACATGAATATTCGATTTACACAAGAATACTTGACTTATACATGAGTACGTGGTGTACTCAAGAATACTTGATTTATACATGAATATTTGAGTTACACAAGAATACTTGATTTATATACAAGTACGTGGTGTACACAAGATACTTGATTTATACAAGATACAAACTATGTTTTCATACAAAGTATACAAACGTGCAATACAAAAACTGCATCAATTCACACCAACATTATGTTGACGTTTTCCAAAACTCACATGTATTTCAGGTAATTAAAGTGGATGTGCGCGCGGTCTTACTCATGCTCTTGGATGTTGTTCATGTTTATCGTTGAATAATGTTGTAACTTTTAAGACAATATGCCGTCTAGTGTTGTAAACACTTAAACTTCGAATTCAGTTATGTAATGTTTTGCATTTGAAGTTATTTTATGAGCATGTAGTATGTTTACCAATCGTATGCAATGAAAACCTTTCATGATCACACCTCGTGTTTCCGCCGCAGAAAGGGGTGTGACACCCGCGGACCGGAAGGTTCCGTCTCATTCTCCATATCAACCATCTCCTCATCTTCATCACCCTCTTCATCATCACCCCGATTAGTGAACCTGTAACTGTTTCCTTGTTCATCCTCAACTGTGTGAAGATAACCAAAGACCTTAACCGTTCATCCTCATGGAGGCGAGGTTAAACTGATCGATGGGTTTAGACACCCCCAGCGATTCCTGAGGCAATGCATTTTGCTGCAAAATCATCACGCTGATCAATCTCACGTAAGGGATCATCTTCCGTTTGAACGACTCCCTTGTATCCCATGTGTTTATCATCACGATTTGACGCCATGATAGCCTTGGCGTCCCATACAACAACGAATGTAAGACCCGGCAGTCGGGTGCCTTCACTGTCCCGCGGTCTCCAAACCGCACCATCACATTCTCCAATGAAATGCCTTGTAGTATTTTACCCTCCAGGGACAAATCGTTTCTAGATTCCCCTGCACCCCCAGAACCTGGCAATACCGATGCTAGCATTTGATCCAGATCAGCCGTGTTTGCCTTGTTATCCAGAAAATGGTCGTAGTCATAGTAATCATATGCTTCAACCCCCAACGAATCAAACCTCGCGATGGCATTCATGTGCTCAAACGACTTAATCATTTGATTCTTTCCAATATTGCCGATTAACTGCCACGTAGGAGCCGGCCCATCAGAATGTTCAAACCGTAAAGTTGACAACCATTCACAAACCGCACCCAAATACACCCGGGTGGTGATATCCTCACACCAATCTAATACTCGTTCCCAACCGATCTTTTCAAACCTTTGAACTATGCCGATTTTGCGGAATTCTTCGACATTCACCGCACGCTCACATACTACTCTATCGGGTACGGGCTTTGAAACACCCGTTACCATCTTCATCTTCCACATCTTTGCCTATTATTTTTTGTTTAGGTACCAGGAAAGAGCCTTCTGCTTTTCGTCTTTCCAAGCTGAGGCCGATCGACTATTCTTGGCCTCTTCCCAATCCCAATCCTGTCGATAGAGTTGCCCATCATCTTCTTCTACATTGCTTAACTGTTCCCAACGTCTTTGATAATGCCCCGAGCCTGAACCGGCTCCAGAAGATGAACCTTGCCCGGAAGTTTTTGCTTTCTTTCTTCCTCCGAACATAGCTACAATCAAAAGACAAAACAACAATTAGCATACCCAAATCTTCAAACAACCTCAAACTTTAAACATAATATGAAATATTGAATTTCAATCAATAACTAGATGTAAAATCGCCTTTTTAAACTTCCAAAGTCGCATATCTTATCATCTACATATCAATTAAACATGTTTATTCACAAAACTTCTCAAAGTTTCATGGTTTTAACAATATTCAACATCACAACTATGCTCAATCATGCAACTAACTAGTGTAATCACATCACTAAGACTAGAGCATGTTCAAATCCCACCCTAATCAAGTAATCGTTCTTAAATTCATACTAAAACATCATACATTATGATAAACAACCTACTCTTAAACAATAAGCTTAAAATTTCGGAAGAAATCAACACTTCATATGATAATCATACATAAATTTAATGAAATTTCATACCTTTGATGTAGATTGATCAAGAAAAACTAAGAAAAAGTGCAAAGCAAGAAATTTGATGAACACTCTTCAAAAACCCTAGAAAAAACGCCCAGAAATCTTACAAATGAGCAAGAATTAATGAAAACCGTGATGGGGGTTTTGTTCCTCTCGAAAAATAGATAGGCTCAAGAAGCACTGGATTTGGTGGAGATTTGAAGGAGTTATGAGAAGAAGAAGGATTATGGTTCTTGAGGTGTTTGGTGAAGAAGATGAAGATGGAAAGGGAGAGAAAGAGTAATGGATGCAGACGTTTTGTGATGTTAGGGTGTAAATGGATCAGATTATGGGTCCCTGGGTCAAGCTTGTGGCTTAAAAAAATGTTTAGGTTGCGTTTGAATAAGCTTAAGAGACCTTGGACTCGAACCTATACATTTAAAAGAATTTGCGTCGGCTGGTTTTAGGGAGTCCGTCGACGACGGACTTAACTATCGTCGGCAACGGTTAGTGGATGTGCAGTTTGGGGCGACAGCTTATGTCGCTGTCTACAGACAACTTTGGGCGACGATATTTTTGAAGGACCGTGGGCGACGACCAGGTCTACCGTCGGCGACGGTTTACAGGATTTCAAATTTTTTATTTTTCAATTTTTATGTTTTTTTTATGAAAAATAGAGCGAATTTTATGACATTTTTCTAAAGGGACTATATACATTTAAAAATACTAAAACATATTAAAAATCTTTTTGTAATTTTTTTTTATAAGTTAAATTTTAAAAACGCGAAGACCGTTAACAGCCCTACCACCCCCCGAAAAGTCGTGTATTGTCCCTAATACACCCATGTAAGTCTAAAAACATACCTTTTGTCTTCAAGACCCATTCGGAATGTCCGGACTTCACACAATCACAAGGGTTAGTACGGAATGAGAACGATTACTACAAAAATACTCAAACAATGAAATAAATTGTACAAAACTTTACAAACTCATTACCGGTCCTTTCAGTTGACCTCATAAGTTGGTACACTTACCACAAAGTTCACCAACTCCACATTCTCATCCTTTTTCTCATTGTTACCGTCAAGTAACCGTTTAAGGCGATGCCCATTAACCGTTTGCTTCGACCCATCCTTTGGGTCCTTGATTGTAACATCTCCAAGCTTCCCGACCCGTGTAATCATGTACGGGCCCATCCATTTACTCTTGAGCTTTCCGGGAAAGTATTTAAGTCGTGAGTTATATAGCCAAACCTTTTTACCCACTTCAAACTCCTTCGGCTTCAACTTCGCGTCATGTGCCCTCTTCATATCATCCTTGTATTTTGAGGCGCACTCATACGCTTCTTCCCTAAGCTCCTCCAACTCGCAAAGCTTTAATTTTCGCTCCTTTCCTGCATCGTCATATTTCATGTTAACCTCTTTTATAGCCCACCAAGCATGATGCACAAGTTCAACTGGTAAATGACAATTTCGCCCATAAACTAAGCGATAAGGTGTAGTTCCAATAGGTGTTTTATGAGCCGTTCTATAAGCCCATAAAGCATCATTCAACTTCGTCGACCAATCCTTTCGGTCCGGTCGAACGGTCTTTTGCAAAATTTCTTTTATTTACCTATTTGAAACTTCCACTTAACCACTTGTTTGTAGGTGATAAGGGGTAGCGATTCGATGGTCAACACCATACCGTTTCAAGAGTTTGCCAAAGTTAAAATTCTTAAAGTGAGATCCCCCATCACTAATGATCACTCGGGGAATCCCAATTCTCGAGATTATATTTGTTTGTACAAAATTGCAAACAACGGTATGGTCATTCGTCTTGGTGGCAATCGCTTCAACCCATTTGGATACATAGTCGACCGCCACCAAGATGTATAGGTTGCCATGCGAATTAGGGAATGGGCCCATGAAATCGATCCCCCACACATCAAAAATATCTACAATGAGGATCGGTTGCATGGGCATTTCATCCCTTTTAGAAATACCCCCTAACTTTTGACACTCCACGCAGTTCTTAGCGAAATTAAAAGCATCCTTAAAAATAGTCGGCCAATAAAGGACGTTATTGAGCACTTTGTGCCCGGTTTTGTGACCACTGAAATGGCCCCCACAAGCAAATGAATGCAAGTGCATCAAGACGCTAGGAATCTCCTCGTCGGGTATGCATCTTCGAACGACTTGATCCGGACATATCTTGAATAAGTCCGGTTCTTCCAACGTGTCGTACTTGATTTGAGATAGGAAGTGTAACCTCTTCCTTCTATCCCAATGAGCCGACAAATCATCTGTGACCAAATAATTAACAATATTAGCATACCATGGTAATATTGAAACTTTTAGAATTTGCTCATCTGGGAAGCTTTCGTTAATCTCTTCACGGGAAGAATCCTCTTCCACAACCAATTGGGACAAGTGGTCCGCAACCACATTCTCACTCCCTTTCTTGTCCCGAATCTCCAAATCAAATTCCTGTAACAAGAGAACCCATCGGATTAATCTCGGCTTTGCGTCCTTCTTGTCCATGAGATACCTAACTGCAGAATGGTCAGAAAATACAATGACTTTAGTACCCCATATATAAGCATGAAATTTATCCAACGCATATACCACCGCAAGTAGCTCTTTCTCGGTAGTTGTATAATTTAATTGTGCGTCCGAAAGAGTCTTACTTGTGTAGTAAATGGCAACCGGTTTCTTGTCTACCCATTGACCCAATACGGCCCCCACCGCATAATCACTTGCATCACACATAATTTCGAATGGTAAAGACCAATTCGGTGATTGCAAGATTGGGGCCTCAACCAACTTTTTCTTCAACACGTTAAAGGCATTTTGGCAATTTTTATCGAAATCAAAAGTTTTATCCTTTAACAACAAATTACATAGAGGTTTTGTTATATCACTAAATCTTTTTATAAACCGCCTATAAAACCCCGCATGCCCTAAGAATGACCGAATACCCTTAACACTTATGGGATAAGGCAAAGTTGATATGACTTGCACTTTTGCTCTATCCACCTCAATCCCACGACTCGAGATGACATGCCCCAACACAATCCCTTCTTGAACCATAAAATGGCTCTTTTCCCAACTAAAAACTAGATTTTTCTCAACACATCTTTTTAAAACTTTTTTGAGTTGGTCGAGGCATGTATCAAATGATGACCCAAATATTGAGAAATCATCCATGAAGATTTCCAAAGACTCCCCCACCATATCTGAAAAGATACTCATCATACACCTTTGGAAGGTGGCGGGGGCATTACAAAGTCCAAAGGGCATTCGCCTAAATGCGAAAGTACCGTATGGACAAGTAAAGGTAGTCTTTGCTTGGTCTTCCGGATGTATAGCAATTTGATTGTATCCCGAATAACCATCCAGGAAACAATAAAATTTTTGTCCGGCCAATTTCTCAACAATTTGGTCAATAAATGGCAAAGGGAAATGATCTTTGGAAGTTGCAGCATTTAACTTCCTATAGTCAATACAAATACGCCACCCGGTTACCGGTCGAGTGGCGACCTCTTCACCTGTGTCATTTGTGATGACTTGAATGCACGCTTTCTTAGAAACTGTTTGTGTCAGGCTTACCCATTGGCTATCCGAAATAGGGTATATGATACCCGCATCTAGCCACTTCAGTACCTCCTTCTTAACCACTTCTCGCATGTTTGGATTTAGTCTCCGTTGTGTGTCGCGAGAAGGACTCATGCCATCTTCCGTGATGATCTTGTACATCACTACCGAGGGACTAATTCCCTTCAAATCCGCAATGGTCCACCCGATAGCGGCTTTATGAGTGACCAACACTCTCATCAACTTTTCTTCTTGCTCCCCGGTCAAGTTAGATGCAATGATAACCGGGAGGGTGAAACCCTCACCCACATAAGCATACTTAAGATGCTTGGGTAGCACCTTCAACTCTAGCACCGGAGGTTCTTCCAATGACGACTTCAACTTGGTGTCAATGCTTTCCGGAAGGCTTTCCACTTGATGTGTCCAAGTGGGCCTTCCTTCCTTAGCCGCTAAGACCTCCAACTCTTTCACCTCCTCATCCATGCTCCAATTCATCTCTCCTTGTAACCTGTCAAACAAGAAACATTCCTCTATTGTGTTTTCCTCTTCAACACTAATGTCGCATAGAGGTATACACTCGTCAACAATGTCTGCCATATAGCATTCATCGCCAACTAGAGGATCCGTCAATCCTGAAAAGACATTTAACCGCAACCGACGGTTACCAAAAGTCATGTCGACCGTGCCCGATTTGCAATTAATTTGGGCATTCGATGTTGCCAAAAATGGTCGACCGAGGATCACCGTTGGTTGCTTAGTTCGGTCCAAAGAAACATAATCTAATACAAGAAAGTCCACCGGATATTAAAAGTCCTCGACCTTGACTATTACATCCGTGACTATCCCACGGGGTAGTTTAGGGGTCAAGTCGGCTAACACCACGGTGGTGTTCGACACTTGAAGTGGACCAAAATCATATTGGTTATATAAACTACCCGGCAAGATACTCACACTTGCCCCAAGATCCAAAAGTGCCCGGGTCATTTTAAATTCTCCGACTTGTATTGAAATAATGAGCGCCCCCGGATCTTGAAGTTTTGGTGGAAGCGCACCCGAAAGAATTGAACTCACATTTTCGGTTAAATCAAGTTTCTTAGGAAACTTGTGAATCCGTTTTTGGGTGCATAAATCTTTCAAGTATTTAGCATATGAAGGTACTTGCTTGATTGCATCTAAGAGTGGTAAATTGATTTTGACTTGTTTAAAAATTTCCCACATCTCTTCTTGTTGTGGGCCTCGTTTATTTACCACTTTCTTAGATGGTCCCAACAAAGCTTTGGGATAAGGGGCGGTGTTAACCTCCACACCCTTCTCCTTAGCCTTTGGGACGGGAACGGTCACAACGGGTGTATTTTTATTAATTTTTAAATTAGTTTTATTTTGACCCATTTGACCGTTATTACCTTCATCATCACTCGCCTCTTCCACCACCCCTTCAACAAACTTGGGTGGTGGTGGCTCAACACCATTATCTATCACTCGACCACTATGTAAAGAAATTTTATTTATTGGTACCTCGCGTGTATTTTTCGAGTTCGACCCTTGATGCTTAGGGTTCACCGTGGTGTCACTTGGAAGTCCTCCTCCACTTCCACGAATTTGAGCCATCTCTTGAGCAAGTTGCCCCACTTGCTTCTCCAACGCCTTATGAGATTTATCTCTTACTTCCAACTCTTTCTTCACCTCGGCTTTGAACTCTTTATGTGAATTAGTAAGAGTACTCATAGCATTCATGAGGGCATCGAATTTTGAATTTATCGAGTCATCACCTTGGGAGTTTGAATTACTACCCCCATTTCCACTTTGGTTGTAACCCCGTTGATAATTGCTTTCTCGGCTTTGATACCCTTGGTTACCCCCTTGATTGTAATTCCTTTGGTAACCTCCTTGGTTACCTCCTTGACGATTGTTATAAGTAGAACCACCTCGACCACCTTGATTACCCGATTGAAAATTCGGGTTCATTTGATTCGAGGCATTGCCATACCGGAAGTTAGGGTGATTTCTCAAACCTGGATAGTACGTGTTGGAATTCATGTCATATTGCTTTCGATCCCCATACACTTGGTTTACCTCCTCGGTGTAATCACCCGGTCCCGTTGGACATTGATCGGTCCTATGGCTGATATCCCCACAATCTTCACACACTGCGAATTGTACCGCATTCACCTCCTTCTTTTTCATACGAGCCATCTCCCGCTCTAAAGTAGAGATTCGATCCTTAGAATCAAGATCGGGAAGTCACCGGGAGACGGGATGCTTCTTAGCTCTATCGGCCGATTCTTTTTCCTTCGACCGCTTGCTCATCCACTCGAGGAATTCCCAATCATCATCTTCATGATTGCTCAATAGAGTTCCGTTGCTCGTCGACTCGAGGCGATTCCACGTCGCATCATCCAAACCACGTACAAAACACTTCACGAATTCCCACTTCTCTATTTGGTGATGTGGGCATTTCCGAATCAACTCTTTGTACCTTGTAAATGCTTCGTGCAACGGTTCGCTTGATAGTTGGCGGAAAGACTTAATTTCGTCTCTAGCATCATCGGTCTTCGCCATCGAATAGTATTCATCAAGAAAAACTTGTTGCATTTCACCTCATGTCCGAATACTATTCGCCGGAAGTGTAAGAAACCATTGCTTCGCTTTGTCTTTTAGCGAAAACTGGAATAATCGAAGCTTGACCTCCTTCAATGCAAAGTTATGCCCCCCGATAGTGTTACAAATGGAGGAAAACTCCGCCAAATGTGTGTACGGTTCATCATTAGACCTCTCATTGAAGTGGGGAAGTATATTGATGTAATGGGGCTTACAGTCGAACATTCTCCTTTCACAAACTATTGGAGAGTCATTATCCGTAACCACCGGTCTAAAACGGTCATTTACTCCCCGTGGAGGTTGTTGACGACGATGCGGACCGTTAACTTCTTGATCCATCGGCCTCCGATTATCCCTTCTATCACCTCCCCTATCACCTCTTCGGTTTCCACCTTGGTTACCCCTTTGATTACCCCCTCCCACGAAACGAGGAATCCGGTTAGGGTTAGCATTGTTGTTATTATTGTAAAACCCATCATTCCGGTTCCTTTGGTTGTTGTTCCATGGTTGGCGGTTATTTTCATAACTGTCGTTTCTCCTATCCCCGTACCCGTAGTCATCGTTCCCCACAAAGTTGGCGTTTTGGTAGCCAAACTCATCGTCTTCAAACCCTCTTACATTGTAGTTGTTGCCTTGATTCACATACCCCCAATCTTCGTCATAATTAGCCCGATCATCATAATATCCCCCATCGTCCGAATTTTCCGTATGAACACTCACATGTTCCGGCGATTGATAACCGGGAACACTATACGGTTCGTCATCGGGGATGGCATTCCTCAAATCGTCTATGTTAAAGAATGGGTCTTCATTCGCGGGATTGCCACGATCTCTATTGCCTCGATGATCGGAATTGACATTCCGGTCATCAAGGTTGATGGGTAAAGAATTTTGTCGATGAAGGTTTTGTTGTTGGGGTGTTCTTTGGGTGTTGTTGGGATTTTGGTTTTGGAAAGGCGGTGTGGGAGGTCCGGTGTTGTTAGTACCACCCGGTCGCTCTTGAGGTATAGGTTGAACATTTTGGGCGGGATTGAAGTTCCTTCGGTATTGGAATTGGTTTGGGTTTTGGTTTTGGTTTGAGTTTTGGTTTGCCATTGAATCGGTTTCAATGGTAGGTGTGAATTGTGGCGTTTGATTGGTTTGATTAGAAGCAAGAGTTGCTTCTAACCAGCTTGCTAGGTTTCTTCTTGCAACTCTTACAATTTCCAGTTCATAGACTAACGGTGAAGTCCTCCCGGAGTTCAACGTATGCATGCACTACCTGTAACCTGCACAAGTAACACACCCCGCGTAACAAGGAAAAAGACAAAGTACAAAAAGAAACTAACAAATTAAACAGATAATCAGGCAAATTCAAACAATAATCCAAACACAAAGCGCACGCACTCCCCGGCAACGGCGCCAAAATTTGATCGGAGTGTCGCGCTCCGGTCAAAGATAATATTTATAGTCCCTAATTACCCTTAACAAATAGTTAGTGGTAGCAAGGGGTCGAACCACGAAGAGTATGTGGTTTGTAAATGGACTTCGAATGAATTGTAGAAGTTGTCACTTTTATGAAGCTTGCTATCTTGTTTTTATGTATTTTTGTTTGATTGAAACGATGTGAATTAAGATTACTAAAATACTTGGATTGATTAACTATTAATGATTAGCAAATTGCAAGAAATGAAATTGATTGTTTGAACAATATAAGGAAAACAAGGCTCACACCTGGTTTTAACAAATGTAAGACTTAGGGTTACTATGTGTTTTAATTCGCTTTACTCGAAATAATTCATTAACGGGTCACAAACACAAAGCTTAGGTGCCAATCGCTATCAACGTCATAGACAACAGACACTTCGTTACTTTAGACTAGCAAATCCTATCAAAAGACAAGGCATAAATACGTGTATTCATTTCACAAAGTCAAATTTAATAATTCACTAGGCAATTCGCAAATTCAATACAAACGTAGGACAATTGTCTAAGATTCAAATGTAATTCAAGTTGTCACAAAGCAAACATCAAAACATAATAAATCCTAATCCTTACAAAAGTCTACACTGGGGTGAAACCTCCAAGAAATTAGCCGCTCATGGAAGGACGAACGCTGTCACCGAAAGTTGAGAACTTAAACATCATCATCTTGAAGCTTTGAAGTGGTGCAAATGGTGGTTAGGTTTTGGAATGGTTGGTGGTGATGAATCGATTGAAGTGAATATGATGATTAAGGTTAAGGAATGGGAATAGTGATGATTCGGGTGTTAGTGGTGATGGTTGGTGAATTGGTGATGGATGAATTATGAGAATAGGCTCCAAGGTGAAGATTCAAAACTCTAAGAAGTGTAACTACCGTAATAATGGCCAACCCCCCCCCCCCTTTCATTCGTTCCCAAGACCAAATAAGCAAAAACTCACGTTCAGACTTTGGGAGGCCGTCGTCGACGGTCTGAAGCCCCGTCGGCGACGGTTGATGTTTGTTGAAATTCAGCCGACGGTCAATCTTGCTGTCTACGGACAAAACTGGCGACGAAAGGTTACATTAACCGTCGGCGACGGCTCATATGGGCGTCGGCGACGGTGCCCAGAAACCTCATTCTCCGTTTTTTCACTTTCTTGAGTCCGGTTGACCTGTTTCGCTTCCCGGTAGCTCGTTTTTCATCCCGGTGACCCGTAAAGCTCCCGAAAAGCTCCTTTAACTCTGCTAGACCTGCAAAATACATATCTAATCAAAAGTAGGCTATTCAAAATTAAAACTTGTGTAAAAACATCTAATTAAACAATTACAATCACCGGTTTTCGACCACGTATCAGATGCAGTGAATGTGATGTCAATATTATCTGGCAATCCATCTGAAGGTTCAGATTCCCACTTTAAATTGGTTGCCTTTTTGACTCTTTCTGAATTAGGATTTCATGGAGAATATCCTTCTTCAAGCGGAGGTGGACACTTTATATAATTGGTACTATGTTTCTTACCAGTATTCTTTATTTCAGATTTCTTCTCTTCAAATGCTTCCATGCCTTCTTCTGTAGGGTAAATCATATCAATCACGTAAGAAGCACATGAATAACTTTTCAATAACCTGTTTACCCTCTCAGTTTCTATCCTCTGAGTTTCCAATTTTTGTTTAAGTTCAGCACATTTCTCAATGTACTGATTGATGATTTTCTGCTTCGTCATGAACGCTCCATTTAGTGTCTTCATAGCTATCTCTTGTTCATTGCTTGACTTGCTATATTGATTCATAGCTTTGTTTAAAACATCATAAGATTCTTTCAGTCTGTTCATGTTATGAATCAATTTGTTGTTGTGCTTTTTCACAGTATCACGGTTTTCACACTTCTCAGGTATCTTTTCAGTATCTGCTTCCTTCTCAACCTTGATAGCTGGAATTTCTTTAACCTGCTTCTTTACTACTCGAACATTTTCCTCAGGTTTGACTTTTCTTCAACAGTTGCTGCCTTATGATTCTTCTTTTTCGCAGCTTGTCTTTCTTTGATCTCTTCCATTTTACCTGCAAAATACAAATTATACCTAACAGGTGAAAGTTCTCTTTTATAATATTCAAGTTTTCGAATTTCTTCACTGTCATCATCACTCTCTTCATCTGATGAGTGATCAAAGATTGGTGCTTTTTCTGAAGCCTCTTCTGTTGAAACTGGTTTTTCTTCTTTCTTTTTAGGACTGAATTGTTGATATTCGTAATAAGCATACACTATTTCATCTTCAGCAGTTGAATCTTCAAAAATTTGAGCAACAAATGCTTTAGAATCTGAAGTTCTGTTAGGATCATAATGATCCCAATTAAAATCTTATGGAATTCTTTCATCTTCTTGATGAACTAGATAAGCTTTCTTTGATGGCTCTTCGATCGGATCCTTCCTAGCATGTGAAGTTTGTGGCGATTGTTGTTGATGCGGCTGTAGAGCAATTTGATGATAAATCGCTTTTTAATGATAATCATTGTTTCCGAATGGATTTTGAGCTCCACTTGCTTCGCGATTTGTGCATTCTCGCTTAAAGTGCCCCTTCTCCCTGCAACGAAAACAAGTAACTTTAGATTTATCAAAACCTAAAGGTGAAGTTCCAGCATCACAGAAATTATCTCTTCCAGTGATCTGTTTAAACTTCTCAGCTCTTCTCAACACACTAGCCATACTCCACTTTATATCCCTTAGTTCCATCTCTTCAGCATCAATCTGATCATAATCCTCTTTGGTCAACATTGGATTACCAATCCTTCCGGCTACCAAACTTTCATAAGACTCTAATATGCTCACCAATAAAGACATATGACCTTTGGCAACCTCTTCCGAGAAATTCTGACCATTCTGAAGATGTAATGCAATGTTGCATTGTAGTACTTGGCCATTATTGTTGAATGAGCTTTGCGGTTTAGAATTGGTTGCTGAAAAATTTGGATCAAATGATGGATATGAAGAGAATCCATTATTGTTGTTTGATCCTTGAGATGACCCTCCAGAAGAACTGTTTGCGTTAAATGCAGTTTCGATCTTTGGTGCGATGTTGGTCTTATCAATTGTACTTCCTTTGTAGTACAGACCAATGTCCTGTTCACCATTAGAATTCTTCATTTTCGCCATCTTCCGTTGTTCCATCTCTTGAACTTCGAGTTTTTCAATAAACTTGCTCAGCGATAGATTTGCAAATTCACCATTATTCTTCAAAATCATAAGATACGTGCCCCAAACATCTTGTGGCAACGCATCGGCCAACTTTTCCACCCATTCTTCTCTATCTTTCTTGATATCCAATCGCTTCATGTTAACCACCAAATTGCAATATCTTTCTATAATCATTTTGGTGTTTTCAGTTTTCAATCCATGAAATAGATCAAATTCTTTCTTCAAAAGCGATTTTTTGTTCTTGATCATGTCTAAACTTCTAACAAACTTCGTTTTTAGTGCTTTCCACATTGAGTGTGCACTTCCGTTGTGTTGCAATAAGATCAAGATGTCTTCCTTAATGGCTTGTTGTAATATACTGATCATCATCTTTTCACTTTTGTATTTCTTTTTCTCTTTTTCATCTAATTCTTTAATAGCAATAATCTCTCCGTATTCATCAATCGGTCTAACATATCGTTCTTCAACACATTCCCACGCCTCTAAGTGATTCGCTTGAACCCAATTTTCGAAACGTTCCTCCCATCCACTATACTCCTTGATATTCATGAGCTTAGGCGGTTTTTGCATGGTGCCCATTTCATTTTCTAAGTTCACGTTCTGAGCCATAGTGATCGGGGTAGCAAATGGGTTGTAAAATTCAGAATCCATGTTTCGATGTAAAAGATATACCAAAACACAAAGTTCAAACGAGCTGACGATTTGAAACGAACTGGAAGCCACAAACGTTCTGACAAGATCAAATGATCTGAGTTAAATCCGTGCGATCTGACTCAACTCGTGCGATATGGCTCTGATCTCCAAACGACCTGACACTCCGTACGACCTGGAGACACTTTCAAACAGTTTGAAAACTTCCAAACGACCTGAGTCACTTCGTGCGAGCTGAGTGAATCAAACCGTGCGACCTGATGAACTTTCAAGCGAACTGAACCACCTCCAAGCGATCTGAACCACCTCCAAACGATCTGAACTACCTCCAAATGACCTGAACTTAAATTCAAACGACCTGATTAGTTTAAAATGACCTGGATCAGGCTTCGTGCGGTCTGGACAGTTTCATACGACCTGGACCAACTTCTCACACGACCTGGACATAATTTCATGCGTCCTGAAGATATTTCACACGATCTGAATGAAATTCGAACGATCTGAATGTTTTTCAAGCGATTTGGTTCAATAGTTCATCATTTTGTCAATTTTTATCAAGTTTTAGGTTGAATTTGGTTCTGATTTGTTCACGGATTGATTAAAACTCAGTTTTACGTGTTATTTGTCAAACTCAAGTCATTTTAACCATGGAATCTCGGTAAATTTGATGAAAAAGTGTAGAAGAATGAGTAGAAATGAGAAGAAATCAGTTTTTATCTGTGAAAACAAGCTGAAATGGTAAGAACTCTTCCTCCTGAGCTCTGGTACCACTTGTAGGATCGGGGAATCGATCAAACGAGTCGTTCAGAAGAGTTCTCGATCAATACGAAAGGCGGAATCAGACGTATTGATGTTATATCAGCTAGATACACACTTAGAATCACTTTAACTGTCGATTGTATTGATTTGATAGTGTTTACAGATCGTTCGACACTTCGGCAGCACTTCGTCTCCGGAATCAGAATGTTACAAATGAAGATCCAAGACCACCTATTTATAGGAATGCCAGACCCCACGAACCATTTCATGCTTTCTGGCCAGACCCCACGAGCTGGCCAGGTCGCACGAACTGGCCAGACCTCACGAACTTGGTCAGCCACTTCGTGAGGGGTGGCTGGTTCAGGTCTGTTTCCTGTTTCTTTCGTACAACATGTCCTGGTCTATCTATTCTAGTTACATGACTCGATACAAGACGAAGTCAACAGACATATGCACTAACAATGTCTAACTTGGCTAACTAAAAACTCTAGTGTCTAACTTGGCTAACTAAACCTTAGTGTATTTGCAGTTAAAAAAATATACCGACAAGCACGCCTAAATATATAACACTAAGGTCATGTGTAGTGGTAACCCCTCATAACCCCCCATAAATATTTGGGTGTAGTGGTTAACACCACATAACTCCTACCACATACCCCACAAAACACATTCCACAACCCACCTTCACCCACATTCATCCAACATCACCCTTGTCACACCCCCAATATCCACACGCGGAGTACCACCGCTTGGAGGCGTGACATGACCAGGATCAAGCCACCAATCATATTGAACATAAGTGTGTATAACAAAAGTCATTCATCAATACGATAGGCGTTTACAAAACCAAATATAACAAGTGTGTAGCGGAAGCATTTAAAGTAAAACCCAACATAAGTTTTAGTACAAAATGTTATAATGTTTAACATCACAATCACGATCCATGTCCACAACGACTGTGCCTCCCGTGCAAGCTCCAAAAGTACCTATGGTCCTGCAAGGCATGTAACAGAGAGTCAACAACTAGTTGAGCGAGTTCACAGTTGGTTATTTAGTTATAATGTTCATTTCGTAAATCGTATGTCCGATTAGTAATCATGTATCGTATGTAATAGCATCGCGGCCCTCAAGGCATGTTTGCGAAGATTAGTGGGGGTTTCCCATGTTTTCTAGATTGGTTATGTTTGTATCGCGGCCCTCCAGGCATGTTTGCGAAGATTAAAGTATAGTTCGCGGCCATTCCAGGCATGTTTGCGAAGATTAAAGTATAGTTCGCGGCCATTCCAGGCATGTTTGCGAAGATCGTTTTAGTATAGTTCGCGGCCATTCTAGGCATGTTTGCGAAGAAGAGTATATGTATCACTAGTCTAGTAGTATCTACCATTGACCTTCCTCATCCGAGGCCAATGGTATGAAATTCCGATAACTCTTAAGCATAAACAATCAATCAACTCATCCCCAACCCCGGGAATCCCATGCCTTGGTAGAAGTGTGAACTCACCTTGTTTCGCTCGGTATGCTAGGTATGTGCTCAAAGTAAGTCAATCACGTCCTAAAGTATGCACGTATGTGAAATCAGTTTGTGTCCAAGTTATGCACGTATAAACATGTAGCACGTAATCACAACCATATACAAGATGGCTACACTTAACAGCGGTTAGATATTCCAGTTAACACTTAACAGAATTAACTCAAGTTACTGCACAGATCAGCTATTCGGCGAAACACGCATGTTGGCGAAACACAGATAACGACGAATCACAATATTGACGAAACACATTCTGTTTCGTCGAGGTGTCCCCTGGCGAAACAGAACTTCTGATTCGTCGACTACTTTTGGCGAAACACATTCTGTTTCGCCGAGAGTTCTGTTTCGTCGAACAGTTCAGTTTCGCAGACATCAGTTACAGCAGATGCGAAAAACACATAAACCCAACAGCCGTAAAACAGAAATTCCTCAATCATACAGAAATCATACAACCCAGAAACATCGTAACATCATCATAACATAAGCATCACAGTTCTTAACGTCTAGCACGAACCCTAGGTTATGTGTACAACATATAGATTAACATACAACATCATATCATCGATTCCTATCAAGATACTAATGTGTATTCAAAATCAGGCCATATAAACAACATTCAGAACCGAGTATCGTCAACATACCCTCCTATAATCCAGAAATCAAGCATAAACACAACATGTATAAAGAAATCAAGGGACAAAGAAACCGATTTAGACAAGCACGCACTAACCGAGATATTCGGGATGAACAAGGGAGGATTCGGGAGAGAAGATGATGGTTGATGATGGGTATCGCCCTTTTCAAAAGAGAGAGTTCTAGGGTTTCTATTTTTGTTAAAAGTGTGAAACAGGAAGTCGGTTTCACTTAATATCCACGAATTACCGTTCTGGGCCCTTAATGGGCTTTGCGAATCAATGGGCCGACGAAACACATTCTGTTTCGTCGTGAAGTGCTATGGCGAAACACACTGTTTCGTCGAGATGCTTGATGGCGAAACATATCAGTTTCGTCGGGATGTATATGGCGAAACAGTCTGTTTCGTCGGGTCCTTTCATGTTTTAAACAGTTTAAGTTTTCAACAAGGTGTTTCATGATATACAGCCAAACACAAAATCATGCAAGCACAATTGTTCATTATAAAATAACGTATACAGTTACAAGTTACACAAGTCAAACAACTACCCAGTCAAAGTCAACGTGCACTAAATGCGAAAAAGAAGGTCTGAAACTCGAGTTGTCACATTATCCCCAACTTGAAAGAAATTTCGTCCCGAAATTTAGCATGCGGTTACTGAGGAAGCTAGGTAAGTTATCGTTTACTGGTTTTCCTGGGGTGTCACATCATCCCCCCGTTGGGTTGGGATTTCATCCCGAGCTTCTGTAGTAGCTTCAGCCTCAGTAGTAGTTGCATTGTTTTCGAACAACTGGGGATATTTGAGTTCCATTTGATCTTCGCGCTCCCAGGTGAACTCTGGGCCGCGACGGGAGTTCCAACGAACTCGTACAAGAGGTATTCTAGTGTTCTTGAGGACCTTAACATCCCGGTCTGTGATTTCAACTGGTTCCTCGACGAAATGCAATTGTTCGTCGATAGTGAGCTCCTTCAGAGGAACTATGTGGGTCTCATCTGACTGAAACTTCTTTAGATTCGACACGTGAAAGACGTTGTGAACTGCACTGAGTTCAGCTGGTAAGTTCAGTCTGTAGGCCACCTTGCCTATCTTCTCAATGACTTCAAATGGTCCAACGTATCGTGGATTGAGTTTGCCTCGTTTGCCAAAACGAACAACACCCTTCCAGGGTGAAACTTTGAGTAGTGCTCGATCCCCAACTTGGAATTCGAGTATTTTCCTGTCTTTATCAGCGTATACTTTCTGACGGTCACGTGCTGCCGCCATGCGTTGTCGTATTTGAGCAATCTTTTCAGTAGTATCAACTACCATTTCCGGACCTGTGATCTGACTGTCACCCACCTCTGCCCAACAAAGAGGTGATCGGCATTTACGCCCGTACAATGCCTCAAATGGAGCGGCTTTAATGCTGGTGTGGTAACTGTTGTTGTATGAAAATTCCACAAGTGGCAAATGTTTTTCCCAGCCCTTGCCAAAGTCAATTACGCACGCCCGAAGCATGTCTTCTAGAGTTTGAATAGTGCGCTCAGACTGCCCATCGGTCTGAGGATGATAAGCTGTGCTCATGTCTAATCGAGAGCCAAAAGATTTGTGCATTGCTTGCCACAGTTCTGAAGTAAAACGTGCATCACGATCAGAGATAATAGATGTGGGCACCCCGTGCCTCGAGACAACTTCCTTAAGGTATACGTCTGCTAGAGTGGAGAACTTATCCGTTTCCTTGATAGCCAAGAAGTGAGCAGACTTTGTGAGTCGATCCACAATCACCCAAATAGTATCATTTCCGCGCTGAGATCTAGGTAAGCCGGTAACAAAATCCATGGAAATTTGCTCCCATTTCCATTGTGGTATCTCAGGTTGCTGGAGTGGGCCTGATGGTTTCTGATATTCTGCTTTGACTCTCGCACAAGTCAAACACTTTCTAACGTAAGTTGCTATGTGGGCCTTCATGCTAGGCCACCAATATGTAGTTCTGAGGTCGTGGTACATCTTATCTGAACCAGGATGTACTGAGTAGCGAGACTTATGAGCTTCATCCATTACAAGCTCGCGTAGGTTGCCATAGAGTGGGACCCAGATGCGTCCGGTTACATAATAGGCGCCGTCTGCCCTTTGTTCTAACCGTTGTCTTGAGCCGCGTAGAGCTTCAGCCCTGATGTTTTCCGGTTTCAATGCTTCCACCTGAGCATCTCGTATCTGTGAAGGAAGACTAGACTGAATAGTGAGTTGCAACGCTCGCACACGCCTAGGTATAGTATCCTTTCGACTGAGGGCATCGGCCACCACATTGGCCTTGCCTGGATGGTACTTTATAGCACATTCGTAATCGTTCAGTAGCTCGACCCATCGACGCTGTCGCATGTTCAGGTCTTTCTGCTTGAAAATATACTCAAGACTTCTGTGATCGGTGTAGATGGTGCACTTGGTGCCATACAGATAATGTCTCCATATCTTGAGTGCAAAGACAACAGCTCCAAGCTCTAAATCGTGCGTAGTGTAATTCCGTTCGTGAATCTTAAGTTGGCGTGAAGCATAAGCAATAACTTTATCCCGTTGCATCAATACACATCCAAGACCTTGGATGGATGCATCACAGTAAACTACAAAATCGTCCGTGCCTTCAGGCAATGAGAGGATAGGTGCGCTACAAAGTCTATCCTTTAAATGCTGAAACGCTGTATCCTGTGTATCACTCCAACGGTAAGCAACACCTTTCTGTGTCAGTAATGTAAGGGGCTGTGCAATCTTTGAGAAGTCTTTGATAAACCGTCTATAATAACCCGCCAATCCCAAGAATTGGCGTATTTCTGTCGGTGTGCGAGGTGCAGGCCAGTTCTTGATCGAATCTACCTTGGATGGATCAACATGTATCCCATCCTTGTTTACCACGTGGCCTAGAAAGTGGACTTCACGAAGCCAGAAGTCGCATTTTGAAAACTTAGCATGCAGCTGTTCCGTTCGAAGGAGTTCCAGAATAAGTCGTAAATGCTGCTCGTGTTCCTCCCGATTCTTCGAATAGATCAGGATGTCATCGATAAAAACAATAACAAACTTGTCAAGATAAGGTTTGCACACCCTGTTCATAAGATCCATGAAAACCGCAGGCGCGTTCGTTAGCCCGAATGGCATGACTAAAAACTCGTAATGGCCGTAGCGAGTTCTGAATGCTGTTTTGGAGACGTCCTCATCCCGGACTCTCAGTTGATGGTAACCTGACCTCAGGTCAATCTTTGAGTAATAGCTCGACCCTTGCAACTGGTCGAATAAGTCGTCGATGCGTGGAAGTGGATAACGATTCTTCACGGTCACCTTGTTTAGTTCGCGGTAATCTATGCACATACGAAAGGTACCGTCTTTCTTCTTCACAAATAATACTGGAGCTCCCCAGGGCGAAGAGCTAGGACGTATAAAACCCTTCTCCAAGAGTTCTTGTAATTGCTTAGACAGTTCTTCCAGTTCAGTTGGAGCTAAGCGATAAGGTGCTCGAGCTATAGGTGCTGCTCCTGGAGCTAGCTCGATCTGAAATTCGACCTGGCGATGGGGCGGTAGCCCAGGTAACTCTTCAGGAAACACTTGAGGAAAGTCGCGTACTACAGGAATATCCCCAATCTTTTTCTCTGTCGTCGATGTATCAGTAACGAGTGCTAAAATAGCTATGTGGCCCTTTCGCAGACACTTCTGAGCCTTCATAAAGGAGATGATGCCACTCACGACACCACTCTTGTCGCCTTGAACTTCGAGAGGTTCTTTGCCAGAACGAGGAATACGAATGATCTTCTCCTTGCATAGGATCTCTGCTTGCTGTTGGGATAACCAATCCATGCCGATGACAATATCGAAACTACTCAGAGTTATAGGGATGAGATCGATAGAGAAAGTCTGACCAGCGAGGATAAGATTACAACCCTGAACTATGTGTGTGGCTTCTAGACTTTTACCGTTAGCTAACTCTACGACATGTTTGGTGTTCAAAAGTGTTGGTGCGCGTTTAAGCATTTGACTAACGTTCAGAGACATATAACTGGTATCCGCACCCGAATCAAATAATACGGTAACATAAAAGTCGTCGAGAAGAAACTTACCCGTAACCACATTAGGATCGTTCCTTGCGTCACTCTGACCAATCACAAACATACGACCCTTTGCACCATTGTTGTTGTTGTTTCCCCCATTGTTGTTCCCACTGCCCTGATTATTGTTGTTGTTATTCTGATTCTGGTTTAACTGGGGGCAGTCCCGCTTGAAGTGACCTTCAGCCCCACACTGAAAGCATACCTTATTTCCTTGATGTTGTTGCTGTGACTGGTTTCGTGGAACGGGTGACTGTTGTTGCTGGTTCTGATTCGCAGGCCTTGAGCTCCTGCAATCTTTAGCTTCATGACCTACCCTTAGACATCTCTGACAGCGGCCCTTACGACACTGACCACTGTGGTGTTTGTTGCACCTGTTACACAGTGGATGAGTTCCCCGATATCCACTCTGCCCCCGACCACCAGACGATTGCTGACTCGGACTCTGGTAATCACTAGTCTTGCGCTGTTGTTGTGCTTGAGACTGTACAGTAGCTGAACCTCTGCTAGAATCCCCTTCCCATTTCCGCTTGTTGTCACTGGGAATAGCAGGAGTAACTGGAGTGGTAACGGTAGTAGCGCTGATACGTTTAGGCAGCCTGTTCTGTTCCACCGCCTGATCGGTGAGGCGATGAGCTAGCTTGACGATCTGTTGAATAGTGTTAAGATTCGCTGAGGTTACGTGGCTTTGAATCTCCGGTACCAGGCCATTGAGATACAGTTCGATACGCTTAATGGGAGGGTCCACCATAGTAGGACACAGAATAGCCAACTCATTCGATCTTCTGGTGTACGCTTCAATTTCTGACCCAGTCATTTTCAAGTGATAAAACTCTACCTCCAGCTTATGAATATCATCACGGCTACAGTATTCCTCTTTAATCAAATCCTTGAAATCATTCCAGGGTGTGGCGTTTGCAACAGCCAGCCCTAACATCTGCACTTGCGCATTCCACCAAGTCAGCGCAATGCCTTCTAGTGTACCAGTGGCGTATTTCACCCTGCGAGCCTCAGGGCATTCGCACATTTCAAATACTGACTCGAGCTTTTCAAACCAGTGGAGGAGTCCAACCGCTCCTTCCGTGCCACTAAAGGTAGTAGGACGACAGTCCATGAAAGTTTTGAAGGTACAAACAGGTGGCTGAACGTGCTGACCTGTTGTATATAAGAATCCAGTACAAGATTAAAACACAAGAGTTGGTTTAGGAGTGTAGGATCTAAAGATCCTAGTGTGAGTTACAACTGCAGGGTATACCTCCTGCTTGTGCGGCTGCAAGTGCCTCAGCAACTCGCTCGTTAATGAGAGCCGTCAATTGGGCTTGCGTCATGTTGATACGTCCAGACATGATCTTCATAGTAAATATGACATAAGTGAGAGAGGTTCGCGAGTAGTGCGATAACAAAAGGGAATAATCACACAAGTGTTCTCATGCAATAGTGTTAAGTTAACCTAAGCATACCCGGAGCAAGGTTCTATGCAATTCTAGCAAGTAGGCAATAAGACATGTACCATATTACCTAGAGTGATGAGTCTTGCACGTGGAGCGAGGCGTCGTTGTGGATCGTTGAGCACTGTTCTGGTTATAGTCTGGTTTTAATAAAAACGTTTTCCCCTTATTAAAACCGAGTTCTCTATAACCAATGGCTCTGATACCAATCTGTCACACCCCCAATATCCACACGCGGAGTACCACCGCTTGGAGGCGTGACATGACCAGGATCAAGCCACCAATCATATTGAACATAAGTGTGTATAACAAAAGTCATTCATCAATACGATAGGCGTTTACAAAACCAAATATAACAAGTGTGTAGCGGAAGCATTTAAAGTAAAACCCAACATAAGTTTTAGTACAAAATGTTATAATGTTTAACATCACAATCACGATCCATGTCCACAACGACTGTGCCTCCCGTGCAAGCTCCAAAAGTACCTATGGTCCTGCAAGGCATGTAACAGAGAGTCAACAACTAGTTGAGCGAGTTCACAGTTGGTTATTTAGTTATAATGTTCATTTCGTAAATCGTATGTCTGATTAGTAATCATGTATCGTATGTAATAGCATCGCGGCCCTCAAGGCATGTTTGCGAAGATTAGTGGGGGTTTCCCATGTTTTCTAGATTGGTTATGTTTGTATCGCGGCCCTCCAGGCATGTTTGCGAAGATTAAAGTATAGTTCGCGGCCATTCCAGGCATGTTTGCGAAGATTAAAGTATAGTTCGCGGCCATTCCAGGCATGTTTGCGAAGATCGTTTTAGTATAGTTCGCGGCCATTCTAGGCATGTTTGCGAAGAAGAGTATATGTATCACTAGTCTAGTAGTATCTACCATTGACCTTCCTCATCCGAGGCCAATGGTATGAAATTCCGATAACTCTTAAGCATAAACAATCAATCAACTCATCCCCAACCCCGGGAATCCCATGCCTTGGTAGAAGTGTGAACTCACCTTGTTTCGCTCGGTATGCTAGGTATGTGCTCAAAGTAAGTCAATCACGTCCTAAAGTATGCACGTATGTGAAATCAGTTTGTGTCCAAGTTATGCACGTATAAACATGTAGCACGTAATCACAACCATATACAAGATGGCTACACTTAACAGCGGTTAGATATTCCAGTTAACACTTAACAGAATTAACTCAAGTTACTGCACAGATCAGCTATTCGGCGAAACACGCATGTTGGCGAAACACAGATAACGACGAATCACAATATTGACGAAACACATTCTGTTTCGTCGAGGTGTCCCCTGGCGAAACAGAACTTCTGATTCGTCGACTACTTTTGGCGAAACACATTCTGTTTCGCCGAGAGTTCTGTTTCGTCGAACAGTTCAGTTTCGCAGACATCAGTTACAGCAGATGCGAAAAACACATAAACCCAACAGCCGTAAAACAGAAATTCCTCAATCATACAGAAATCATACAACCCAGAAACATCGTAACATCATCATAACATAAGCATCACAGTTCTTAACGTCTAGCACGAACCCTAGGTTATGTGTACAACATATAGATTAACATACAACATCATATCATCGATTCCTATCAAGATACTAATGTGTATTCAAAATCAGGCCATATAAACAACATTCAGAACCGAGTATCGTCAACATACCCTCCTATAATCCAGAAATCAAGCATAAACACAACATGTATAAAGAAATCAAGGGACAAAGAAACCGATTTAGACAAGCACGCACTAACCGAGATATTCGGGATGAACAAGGGAGGATTCGGGAGAGAAGATGATGGTTGATGATGGGTATCGCCCTTTTCAAAAGAGAGAGTTCTAGGGTTTCTATTTTTGTTAAAAGTGTGAAACAGGAAGTCGGTTTCACTTAATATCCACGAATTACCGTTCTGGGCCCTTAATGGGCTTTGCGAATCAATGGGCCGACGAAACACATTCTGTTTCGTCGTGAAGTGCTATGGCGAAACACACTGTTTCGTCGAGATGCTTGATGGCGAAACATATCAGTTTCGTCGGGATGTATATGGCGAAACAGTCTGTTTCGTCGGGTCCTTTCATGTTTTAAACAGTTTAAGTTTTCAACAAGGTGTTTCATGATATACAGCCAAACACAAAATCATGCAAGCACAATTGTTCATTATAAAATAACGTATACAGTTACAAGTTACACAAGTCAAACAACTACCCAGTCAAAGTCAACGTGCACTAAATGCGAAAAAGAAGGTCTGAAACTCGAGTTGTCACAACCCTGTTATCACCATTGCACTCCACGAAATTCACATTTCATAACGACGAGGGGGGCGATGTTCCCGGTGCTATAGGACGCCATAGGCCCTCTTCACCTCTTGATAGCGCTTCACCTCTTGATAGCGCTCCACTACGCATGCACTAAGAAAACAACTCTTTTAGCATGCATATTACTTGTAAAAGTAGACACATTAGCATCATAGTGCAGAATTATTAACCATTTGTTGAACAAGGTTCAAGTGAGACTGTGAGAGCATTAAAAACTCAATGCTTGATCTTAGAGAGAATGTTTAATGCTTTTTTTTTTTTTACAGCAGATCAAACATAAATCGAAATACATCAAACATAGAACGAAATGTTTGGAAAAGTTGTAGAAATGTAAAAAAAAAAAGTTAACCAAAACCAAGACAAAAGCCGATTAACCGAAGCTGATTAACCAAATACCGATTAGTTAAAAGACTCCAATGTCCCAACATTTCGGTTATGGTCTTGGTTGAGACTTGACACCCAAAGCTGAACCAAACCCTCATGTACACATCCTTAATTAAATATTTTCAGGTAAGCCAACTTCACCTATGTTCTAGTGGTACGATAATTGTCTCCGTAAAAGCGGTTTGAGTTCCAATAGTTGATCTATTGTTTAGGTGTAAGACCATGCGTAGTGGTCTCGTGAAATCCCATTTCACATCCAACCACATGGGGTTCACCGTCCCCTTGCATGTGAAAGCATGCGAAAGGGGCAAAGTTGAGACTTCATGGTTTGTAACACGCAAGAAAGAGAGAGAGGGTTCTTTTTTATGGGAGAGAGAGAGAGAGAGAGAGAGAAGGAGAGGGGATTCTTTTTGATGAGAGAGAGTGAGTGTGTATGAAAGGTCCGTATTCAGTGGCGGATCTAAGAACTTTTTTCACTGGGTTCCTTTTGGTAGATTCTTACTAATTCTCACTATTTTTTTCCAAATCATACGAGGTTCTCACTAATTTTTCCCATTTTTTCTAAACCGAACAGGTTCCTGGGAACCCACAAAAGTGGCCTAGATCCGCCCCTGTCCGTATTGGTTGGTTTTGTTCGATTCACACTTCACCGTCACTACACCATTTTATAAGTAATTTCACTCATGTTAATGTAGACGTCACATGAAGAATTTTGCCTCTTCACATGATGAACTACTACTCGTAGTGTAAGAAAATGTTTAAAAAAAAAAAAAGATGAAAGGATGTAACCCATCTTTCATTATGATACATAGACAAATAAATTTTAATGTTAGTAATTGAGAGTGGGTGGTACAGATTTCCGTATCTTTCCGTACCTTCTGTAAATCCTTTGGACGGTTTCGTAGGAAGCCGCCTATTTGGGTCCATCCAATTATTAATCATAAATAAATGTAGCCATTTGGGGTTTCACTAGTTTATATGAACTTATTAATCAGCTGAGATTCTAAATTATTTATCGAAAGATTCGACTTATATTTAACACAACACGTGTAAATTCCTAGTAATTCATATACAAGACTATTTGTTATGGGCCATAAGCCCACAAACATCAGAAGTTACTCCAAGTGTTCATGTCTACGTCCAATTAGATTTTAAGAAATATATTTATGTATTTAAAATTAATGATTTGGTAATTATTAAAAAATGGCCTACATTCACATGACACACCCGTCCGCATATGTGAGTGTGGTTTCCCCCATGAGTTTACGTGACGCAGTAAGCTAGGGTTCTGTGTTATTCATTCTATAATTTGAAAGTTTTTTATGTCTTACTTCGAAATCAAAGATTCCTTATCTTCCAAAGTAAGCAACATTTCCCCACACCTACATGACTATAACGGATAGTCTAATGGTTATATACTAAAGTTGTGTTGCATCATTTTGATGTTAACTATTAATTTATTTTTGGATATACAATATGTTATGGGATTTTTGAAGGTATATGAAAACTAATAAATATGAAAACAATGGTAAAACAAAAAGAATAATACCACTCTAGATATGTATGTACTACGTAAACGGAGTTGTAGATGGTACGCTAGTTTTTTATAAGTTTTGAAATGTTTAGTAAAATATATTTAATTATAAAATTCGATGTGATGATAATGTATTGATGTTTATACTTCATCTACATGCAATGTACTTGGAAGTTTTTGGAAATCGGTAATTTACAAAAGCTACGATGACACAAGGGGTTTTTATTCACATCCAAGGAATCATATTGTGAGTGTGGTGTTTTTAAAATATAAAGAGTATAAAAAGTGGTTGTGAGTGGAGGAGAGAGAAAATGTTACTGTTCATCTGTATATTTGGGGGGGCACTGTTCACCCCCTATAATTTTTTAATATATTTTGAAAGTGGTTGTGAGCAGTGTTGCAAAAATCGCGACTAGTCGGCGATTAATCGGCGACTAGTCGCTAGTCGGACCTCTACTGAGTAATTTTTCACTAATCAGTGAAAAAATCGCTACTCGGCCTAGTCGGCCCTAGTCGGCCCTAATCGCGACTAGTCGGTCGGGAAAAATCGGAAAAAAATCGGGAAAAAACAAAAAAAAACAGAAAAAAAACAGAAAAAATCGGAAAAAATCGGAAAAAAACACATATTCCGGCCAAAACCTCCCACATTCCGGTCAAAACGTGTCCACTTAAAAAAATTACGTATAAAAATATATGTATATATGTATAAAAACTTAAAATTATACATAAAAAGTCCGATCCGATTAATCCCGAGTAGTCGCTAGTCCCTACCTCACCGACCCGCTAGCGACTAGCGAATTCTCCAACCTTGGTTGTGAGTGGAGGAGAGAAAAGATAATGATAAAGGTATAAAAAAATATTATTTAATTGAAAAGGAGAGAGAAAATGTAGTGTTTTTTAGTGTAATTTAGGGTGAAAATATAGTGGGTTGGATGTGAATGCTCAGTAGATGTTGTGCCATCTCCACCTTAAAGTTGTGTCATGCAAGTTTAAAACCAAAACTTGTCGTTTCGTTGAATATGTCGCAACTAAAGGTTTAACACATTTTTCTTTCTACTTAATAATCTCCGAAAAAGTTCATCAAAAACAAGAAGTTAGAACTTATGGTTGCGCTATCTTCAACAAAACGATAAACTTTGATCTCATTCTTGCGACGTAGCACAAATTGTAAGGTGGAGACATAGCAACCTTTGGTTGCGGTAAAACCCATTTTTAAGTGTTTCAAAAATACCACAATGCCATCATAGCCTTAGAAAAATATCCAATTATAAAAAAGAGTAAATTGTCAAAAGAGTTAAATGCTTGGTTGGTCCCTGTGGTTTTCAAAAATTGCAGACTTGGTCCCAGTGGTTTACTAATTACACGCGTGGTCCCTGTGGTTTTCAAAAATGCACTCGGTTGGTCCCTAGCCCTAACATCAGTTAAATTTCTTAGTTAACTATGTGTGAAATGACTATATTACCCCTGAACAATCACCATCAGTAAAAACCCACCACCCACCTTTATATTCAACAATCACCATCAGTTGTGATCTTGGAGTCTTGAATCAATCAAATCAAATGGTATTAGTCGCAAGAAGAAAGAGCACCGGAGACGAGGGAATGCAACTGCAATTGGAGTCTTGAACAATCACCATCAGTAAAAACCCACCGCCTCCACCTTTCACCATCAGTAAAAACCGACCGCCTCCACCTTTCACCATCATCTTGTATCATCGTCATCATCATCGACGGAAAACCTCAGCACCGCCGTCACCGGAGAGCAGGGGGTTACGGGTGTGCTTGTTGGAGACGAAGTCAAAGCTCACCACCACCCCAAATCCTGCATCAACCCTAACCCTAACCACCCCAAATCCCCCTGCTCCGCAACCCACTGCCGCACCGCCAATTGAATCCGGATTCGGTCGATTAGAGGCGGTGGGTCGAAGGTGACGACGGTGAGGGTGCTTGTGACAGTGGTTGTGGTGGGTTTAAGGTGGTGGTTTTACGGTGAAGGTGGAGGCGGTGGGTTGAAGGTGACGGCGGAGGTGGTGGGTTGAAGGTGACGGCGGTGGTGGTGGGTCGAAGGGAAGGTGGAGGCGGTGGGTTGCAGGATGTGTGGATGAAGATGAAACCCTAAATTGCAGGTTTGTTTGGGGAAGATGCCGTGAATCGACGGTTAGACGGTTGAAGGTGACGGCGGAGGTGGTGGGTTGAAGGTGACGGCGGTGGTGGTGGGTTTATGGTGGAGATGGAGGCGGTGGGTTGAAGGTGTCGATGGAGGTGGCTGGTGGGTTTTAAAGAGAGGGGGAAGAACAGGGTATGGAGGTTGAAGAAGATCTGGTAGATTTTGTTAATAAGCAAGGGTATTTGGGTCATTTAACATGGACTTAACTGAGAAATTTAACTAATGTTAGGGCTAGGGACCAACCGAGTGCATTTTTGAAAACCACAGGGACCACGCGTGTAATTAGTAAACCATTGGGACCAAGTCTGCAATTTTTGAAAACCACAGGGACCAACCAAGCATTTAACTCTTGTCAAAATTGTCACTGAGGTTTGGGCATGTTTGTCATTTTCATCCAAAACAGCTTTTTTTTACAATATAGTCCTTCACTTTTTTTATTTTTAATATTATATATAACCTTTTTATTATATTTAAAAAAATATAACAATTTTTAAAGTATTTTAAAAAAAATGTAACAATAATTTTTAATTTTTAATATAACATTTTTAATTAATTTTTTGAAAAATATAACAGTTTTTAATTAATTACTTTTAAAAAATATAACATTTTTAATTATTTTTTAGAAAATTATAACATTTTTTATTTATTTTAAAAAATATAACATCAATTTTTACATAAAAAGATAATATTTTTAATAAAAAAACTAAGATATAAAACAATTTTTTTTATTTTATAAATCAGAAAAGGAAAAAAATAGGTTTTTGGACCTATACACATCGTATAGGCTCGTACAGATCGTATTATACCATAAATTTCAAAGAAATTCATGATTTTTTAAGCAATACGGTGCGGTGCGTATAGGCCCATACACATCGTATTGCTTCATCTTTCAGCGAACAAAACCCTCAAATATCAGCCTTTAAACTCAATAATCCCACAAATTCAACGGTCAAAATACAAAATTAAATACGTATAAATGATGAGGGTTCGGAGATACATAGCTTACTAGTCTTTGATCTTGAAATCAACACCGTATACGACCGTATGTGTCTACACCGTGTGTGTAGTTTGGTTTTTTGGTTCTTATTAGACAAGTGGATCGAGTGGCCAACCGATCGAGTGGCCATCCGATCGGGCTGTCACCCGATCGGACTGCCACCTGATGGACCAGCCATTTTCCCTACTTTCCTTTTTGGGAAACTCTATAAATACCCACCTGTCACGTTATTTATGATGTGACAGCTCTTTGTTCGACCAGCCGACTTCAAGCTCACTTTTCTCTCGATTTCTCTCGATTCTTGTAAGTTTCCAACCTAAATCTTGTACTTCCATTATCTACACGCACTTCTTCATCATTTTCACCTTTGAATCTTAATTTTTAACCGTGAAATCACCGGATTTGAGGTGTTCTAGGATGATGTCATCATGTAGTTCTTATGAACCTTAATGTTTGGCTTCATTCCACCAAGAACAACTTAGATCTGAAGGATTTCCACAAGATTAATCAATGTTTTTGCAAAGATCTACACAAAATCATGGTTGAAAGGATTGAAAGAAGGTTTTCCAACTTTCTTTCAACTCTTTTACACTCAATGCCTTCAAAACCGATAGAATCGGAGCTCGTTCTGATCTTCTACTCGTTCTTAGTGATGGATTAGTTCCAGATCTGAATTCTACCCAAGAGATAAGTGATTTCGGGTTTGAACATGAACAACCGTCTCGAACCGTGAACCGGCCGGACTAGGGTGGTTCCTGTTCGATCTAGTCACTAGAGTCGAGATAGGGTTCTTGTTGTTTAAACAAGTATCATAACGTCTCGTTCAAAACTACAAAACTTCAAACGAAATCAAGTGTCAAGACGATCTGACCGTTGGGACGGATTGCCGTCCGATCAGGTAGCCATCCGATCGGATTGCCATCCGATCGACCGGCCATCCGATCGGGTTGCACTTGGTTCCATACTTAAACTTTTATTTAAACTTTTCAAAGGACGGAACGTTGAACGGATAACACCCGATCGGATTGCCATCCGATCGAGTGATCATCCGATCATGCGACGTTTAGGACTTTGGTACTTAAACAATTTTCAACATGTTCAGCACGTATGGATTGCCACCCGATCGGATAGCCATCCGATCGCGTGACTGTCCTGGTGTGAACTTGTTTTCACTAAGTGTCCTACCAATCGGATTTTTGTCCGATCGAACGACCGTTCGATCGACCAACCTGAAGGGTAGAGATACTTCTCTACTTTTAAAATGCTACAACGAAAACTTCAATGTACAAACCATCATACACAAACACATCCTCACCAAACGAGGTGACAATCCAATCGAATGGCCATCCAATCGGATTGCCATCCGATCGGATTACCATCCGATCCTTGGTACACTGCATCGTTTTACGCGCCGCTCATCGTCTATGCTATCGTAACTATTCAGGCTAATTTCTCTCAAGCGTTCCCTTCAATCTAAGAGAATGTTTACTTGTTAAACACAGTCTGTGAGTATACTCGATCCCTTTTTGCTTTATGCACTTTTGGGTGTTACATACGTTACTTATACTAAATCACATCGAACACACAATGCAAACACTATTTATATGTTGACCTCTAATGCATGTTATACGTGACTCGATGAACGCCTGTTTGTTATGTTAACACATTGATTGTTGTCTACCTGCCTTAGCAACGATAGTACTATAGTTTGGACTCAGCACCTGTTCATTCAGGGGTTGTTAAGGACAAATACTTCACATCTTCACAGTGGTGAATATGTGTTGCGCACTTGCTACTCGCAATAAACTCGCAGTCATTGGTATTGATAGGATCTTTGTCGATAACTTACATCCTTCACATTATACGTTGTACATGCTGGTTATGCGTAAACGATTTCGAACTCTATATGCTATTATCAAACTTGTATGCTCACCTTTACACTATGTGTATTGACATCTATTTTAACGTATGTGACAGATGTTTAGGATGCTACTTACTAGGATGCTTGCTTCGTGGAATCAAGTTAGGAAGAGTCTAGAAACGAACAAACAATTTATTTTTATTTGAAATCTGAGTCGTCGAAACAGTTTATATTTGTTTTGGAGATACTATGTCTGTAATAACTTGCTTGCTAAATGGGTTATGGTATGGGACGTAATGTTTAACTATTCGGTAAAGTTGTTATGGAATTTCTCTCAAACAATCTGTTTCGCTCAGTGTCGCGCCCCGATGTTTCCGTCATCGGTTGGGGTGTGACAGATTGGTATCAGAGCCATAACTATAGGGAATTAGGCATGTAAGGACTCTCAAAATTATCCTAAAAATACCCGTAAGTAAAAACCCGGACCCCTGAAACCATATTGTGCATGAAAAACTAAGAAAACAAGAAATATGGTTCTCAGGCGGGCCGCGTAAGAGTAAGTAAAATCTTACGCGGGCCGCGTCAAGACATGTTTGACCGGATAAGTGTTCCGGATCCACGTGGTGTCCACCTGGCTAACCTACTCGTGACCAATCAACCCTACTCGTAGACTAGGCGGCCACGCGGGCCGCGTAAAGGTAAGCCGAAGGCTTACGCGGGCCGCGTGAGGTCTCAATTTCAGCTATAAATAGCTTGTTGCATGCACAGTCCACTGGTGTCGAGATCTTTTCGTAAAAACAAAATTTCAATACTCTGAAGTCGAAATTACTTTCAATATTAGCGAGGCGCTGCTCCGATACCGGGTATTAACTCGATCGCTGCTACGATTCAATGTCCGATCGATTAAAACTATCCAATGGATGTTTAAGTGCTGCCCACATTAGGGTTTATGCTTTGTCATTCGTCGTGAATTCGATGGATGTTTAAGTATCGCACTTTGTCATTCGTTGTGAGGGTTTAATCTCCTGAGTTATCGTAAATGCTGTATTAGTTACTGTAACGCCCCAAAATCCAAATGTTATATATTTGATATATGTCCTTAGGCGTTATATTATGAAATAAATAACTAGAATGTTTAACCGAGTTAAAACTATCAAAAGGGGAAAGTAGTGCCAAATATGTGTTAGAAGTAAACTCGAGGGGTAAAAGTGGATAAGATGAAAGTTGATTTACTAATAAAAGAAATTAACACACACATCGTGTGTGTTCGAGAAGGAACCAGGAGCTCCATGAGAGCTCCACAAACCCTAATCATGAAGATCATCAAATCGGAAGGCAAGATAAAGCTTAAATCCATAACCGAGCATGGATTAATGATCACCAACACGAGGGGATCATAAGGTATGTCTTATATCTAAGATTGGTGATCATGGGTGAAGTGGGTTATGTTCAAATCCGTGAGTTATTATGAAATTAATCATGTACAAGGGTTAGAATCATCGTATAGAACACGGGGTGTGTATGGTTTGTGTTAATTTGATGATTAGAGGTGAAACCCATTAGTTAGGGTAAAGATAATGACTAGAATCACCACCTATGTCAAAGTTTTGTTTAAAGATTGATGTATTATGTGGGTATGATGAATTCTTGTTAGATGGATTAGGGGAAATATGATGATGATATGTTCGATGTTTAATTGTGAATGATACATGATGATTAGTAGTAGGTTTTGATGGGTTATGTATGAATTTAGAAGATGTATGTATGAATTAGTTGTACGTTATGCTTAAAAGGTGGTACGCACATCAAGTGTGTGATAAAATGTATTTAGTGTCGTTCGTATAGTCGATTATGATGTTACTAGTATATGATGATAAATCGATAGTTAAATATGGTTAATAGTTGACTTTCAAAAGTCAACTAAACATAATAAACATGATTTGACTCGTTGTCGTAAAGGTAGGATTATAGGATGTCGTATGAAACATGTTATGGCAATCCACGTTAAATGTAATGACATGATGAGTCACATGAATTGAAACGTATATGGATATTGTTATATGAGTTATGTTTGTTAGAAATGACTAATGAAAGTTAAGTGTGAAATGTGCAGTTAATATGATTGTTAACATGTACAAATGAGTGTGCTAATAAGAGCGTGATTTCGATGAAATGGAAGTATAGGAATCACGTCGAGACGGGCTCAAGCATGAGGTGTTAACGGGTCAAGAAGAGGCGAGGAATCGGATACGAGCACGGATGCATAAGGTAAGTGATTTCCGTAATCACTTCTAAGTTTGTTTAAGTAATATAGTGTTTTAATTAAATTAAACATGATGTTTGAAGTTAAGTATATGCTGAAGTCTTTCGTCGTAAATGATGGAATTAAAGTTGACCAAAACGCCCTTGATGGGTGTTTTGGGCAAATGATCTTGAAAGTAGTTTTAGAAACAAGTTATTTGATTAGCGTAATGTTAGGGTTGAGTATGAAAGTGGGGAGTATGGTTTGTTAGTCATAAACCATTTAATGCGCAATTACCCTTAACGGGTCAAAAATAAGCTTTTGAGCGTAAACCGGGTGGAATGAGATGTAAGGTATCCGGGAATGAAATTTTATGATAAGTGACCTTGAAATTATCTAGTTATATGAAGTTAAGGTCAAACAAACAAGTTATGTGGGAAAATGCATGAATGGGACAAAATTATGGAAAAGGGTAATAAGCCGAGGGCTTAAAAGTTATAAATTTCGGTAGTCTAAATACTATATTTTCACTCCACGGGATGGAGAATTAAATTACGATCACGTAGGAAAAAGAATCGGGTAAAACGGATCAAAAATGAGGAAGTTATGCTCGTTTCCGTGAAATCCGGACGTGCAGGAAATATGCAGCAAACAGCTGCAATCTTTCTGTCTTTTTAGGGGGGTCGCGTAGCGCGACGGCCCGTCGCGTCGCGCGACGGGTGCTGTTTCTTCGAAAATTGTTTCTGAGCCTCGTTTTGTCTTGGGAACTCGTTTAAACGCGTTTTAAGTTACGTACGACTAGTTTAACTTACGTTTTTATGAATTTAAGTGTATGCCCATACTTACTAGGTATGTATGTATGTTTATAAGTACGTAAGAAAGTATACGCGGATATATGAGGGTATGTTTGAGAGTAGGCGTGTATGAGTTCGGTATGTTGCAATTGGGGATTATGTATGTATATAGGTATAGTGTCATGTGTGTACGTAATGATGTAGGTATGTGTGGATGTAGATACGTATATAATGATAGAGATGTGGTTATAGGTAGGTATGCATGTTGGTTGGGCAAATGTGTGTGTATGTATGCAAGTAGGTGTGTATGCGCATGTGTACGTAAGTATGCATGGAAATAATATGTATGAAGTTTAGGCACGTATGTAAGTTATTCAGTATGATTAAGTTTTACGTTGTTATTCGTGTACCTGGAGTTTTAGGTGTAATGCAGGTACAGTATCGAAGACTCACCAGAGGTGAGGTACGTGGGAAGAAATGTTTAATGTAAAGGAAGAATGGGATGTAAATAATTCAAGGATAAGTATCGTTATTATTGCTAACATATTAATGACTTGTATGTGTTGGTGAGTGCAGGTTGTTCGAGCCAGATTATCTTATGAGGAAGGAGCGATCAAAGGTCGAGTCACAAGATAGATTGTACGGGAGTGTTGAGTACGTAACTGTGTGAAGCTAGGTTAAGTTTTCTTATTGTAAATGAGTATAATAAACGTATTTATTGTAAAAGGATTAACCTTAGAAATGATTTTAAGTGCGTCAAGGTGTTTGTAACGAAAGAAATTTTTATGGTACGATTTTCCGCTGCGATTTTAGTCAAATATGAATTAGGGTCTTACAGTTACTAACCGAGTTCGTGTGCATGTTGTTTAAATTTAGGTTAAAAGGCTAATTAGTAGGCTAAGCTCTGCTCATATAAATCTGCAATGTGAGTCATTCTCTTTTTATCAAAAGCATTTTACAATACTCCATTTTCAAAAGTTATAATTACAGGAAGTAAGTCGTGGATATCTTGAAATCACTGGCTAGTGGGGTATTGTGCACATTACTAATTTTATCCCTGTTAGGTTCATTGACCTACAGGGATAATCATCACTACTTGGGGTGGGACCCAATAGTGGTATGACCATCGTCACATGTGACAAGGCGCCAGATAAAAATAAGATAGAAGCCATTGTAATCGCTCTTATGCTGTAATTTATAACTATGTGTCATTTTATGCAAAATAAGTGACTCGCCAGCATTTCCCCGCTGATAAAATATTTTTAAAACATGTTTCAGGCGACCTGCTGTAAATCAAGGAAAACGTGCTATAGAGCACTATCAAGCTTGAAGAGGTGGCTCAGTTAAAAATGAATAAACATGTTTTCAGGGAATTTCCTAGTTAAATTCCTCTATTGTAAATTACGGGGTTTATCTCCAAATTATGGAATAAAATAGTTGGGCATTTGAGTTTTAAAAAGATCCTGTTGAAAATCTTCCGCTGTCACATAATAAATACCACAGGTTCCTGTCCCGCGGCTCTTGACCGGGTAAAACCGGGGTTGGGGCCGTGACAAGGCAAGACTCGACCTAGTCCGGGTTGATGTCTTAGAACAACCTAGTCTATAGTCTAAGTACCAACAGACCGACTTGTACATGCTCAGTAGGGGTTCTGTACGAGCTTACTTGCTATTCCCGCTATTTCTCGCTCGAACTCGCTGTACACTACACACTTGCGCGAACACCGTATACTACTGTTATGCGCAAGATCAGTTTTTCCTAAAGCTGATTACACACACGAATGAATGACCTGGTTAAGATTAGGTGTGAAAACCGCAAACTCTCGACCAGATTACTCGTTCGAATTGCTATTTTTACTATAAACAGGAGAAATTGCGTTGAATCAGGAGTGAAATCCAAACTTCGATGCAAAATCTTCTTATTCATCTCGTGGTTTTACCGCACAAGCAGGAACGTAGTCGCTAAGTTAGGGATGAAACCCGAACCTTGATGACTCGTTCTATTCTCTAATGAGGTTTTACAAATTCTCACCAAAGTCTCGTCGGACTCCAACGACTTGAAGTCACACCATAGCTAGAAGGATGCGTGCCGATCGCTCGAATCGAAGCGAGAGCACAGTCCAGAAGGCCAAAGTGTGCACTTGAAGTCCTGGTGAACAGTTGAATCACCTTGGGTAGTCGACTTCTATCTAGCCGAAGACAATCTATTCTCGATTTCTATGTGTTTCAATTTTGAGCCCGCAACTACTGACTCTGAAATTTGTCGATTTTATGTGGAATTTATGTGTTTTATGTGATTACATGTTTCGATTTTGGTGGTTTATTCATTTTCGCTGTTTATTTCAATCAATACGCACGACTCTCACTGCACACTTACCTCAAAACGCAAACAAATCACTGGTCATTATTCGCAATCGCTGCTCGATACTCGCAATCTCTATATTTAGTCGCTATACGCGCTGTGAAGAATAAGGAATACGTGCAACATATAGCTAGGCTTCTGTATTCTGACTGCTTTATGTGCTTCTGTGCCTTACGTGCCTACGTGTTTCTGTGCCCTACGTGATTATGTGTTTATGTGCTTATATGAATGATTGTGTTCCTAAGCTTTATGATAAACCGCTAGACTATACTAGGAATAATCGAAATTTGTGTTGAGTCATGTGACGATGTCAGTTGCAGACAATGTCGTCATCTGGATCTCGCGCTACTCAAGCTGCTCGCCGAAAGCAGGCAGATAAACGCCTCGCCTCTATGATTACCAAGAAAATGGCGAAGGTTATCCCTCAGATCGTGAGTGAACTACACGAGAATGCGAGCAAATCTTCTGAAGAGTCAAGGACCGATACTCCCAAAGCTGCTTTTAGCTTTAAACAGTTCAAAGCCTGCGAGACCGAAAGAGTTTACTGGTGAAGATGGTCCTACGGCCATGTTCCAATGGTTTGATTCTATCGAAGTCACCCTGCGCCAGAGTGGCTGTCCTGATGATCTCCGTACTCTCAACGCAACTGGCGTCTTCCAGTCCCGCGCTTTAGACTGGTGGACAGCCGAAAGAAACAAACGCGGAAATGATGCAGCTTACGGGCTATCATGGGATGAGTTGAAGGACGTGATGATGAAAGAGTTCTGACCTCCCCATGAGCACCAAAAGTTGGAGGATGAATTCTGGCATATTAAGCAGAAGGAAGGTGACAACGCTGGTTTGACTGCACGCTTCAAGCAGTTGAGTATTATCTGTCCGGACCAAGTCAAGACACCCGAAATCGCCATCAAAAAGTATATCCGTGCTCTTCCAGATTGCGTGGCTGATTTCGTTCAAGCTGCAAAGACGTCAACGATTGAAGAAACTTACTTGCTCGCTGCTGAGATCAACGATAAGCGAGTCAAGTCTGGTGTCTGGGATAAAGCTCCCAAGAACCTGCATCAAGCTACCACCGCTTCAACCGCTGAAACCGCTGCCGCTCCACAGTCATCCAAGCTTTCAAAACGCAAGAGAAAGAACCACAGCAGTTCCAGCAATAAGAACTGTGATGTGACCAATGTTGCCCCATTACAAGCTGTACCAGCTCCTCAGCAACACCAACACCGCCAAGTAGCGCCCCGGTTACCAACGCACCGCCGGCAAAGCGTGCGTATACTGGTCCTCACCCGACATGCCCTACTTGTACTTATCATCATCTAGTAGGAATCGCCTGCAGATACTGTGCTCATTGCAACATGTACGGCCATTTCACCGTCAACTGCCGTACAGGTCCACGTCAAAACCCTGCTCCAACACAAGGTCAAGCTCCTGCTCATCAAGCCCTACTTGCTGCTCCACTAGGCCATCAAGCGGCTCAGGCACCCGTGGTCAATGCTAGAGCTTGCTATGCGTGTGGTGATCCCAACCACTTCGCTAACATGTGCCCGAACAGAGTGGTCAAGCAAGAGCCACAACAGCAGCAGCCTCAGTAACAACAGCAACCACCAGCACCCCGCGGACGTACTTTCAACATCAATGTCCGTCAAGCTCAAGCCGATAACGTGGCGAATTGTACGTTTCTTGTTAATGGTATATATGCTTCGTGTTTGTTTGATACTGGAGCAGATAACTGTTTTGTATCGCTTGAATTTGAAAAGCTCCTCAATCGTAAGCGCGCTCATCTCCCTTCGGCGTTCGATGTTGAAGTTGCCATCGGAAGAACCGTCGTTGTCAATTCTGTTCTTCGTGATTGTACTCTCGAGCTCAACAATCACATCTTCCCCATCGATCTTATTCCAATGCAGCTCGGAAGTTTTGACGTCATAGTAGGCATGGACTTTCTTCTCGAAAACCATGCTGAAGTTGTTTGCTTCGATAAGATGATTCGATTCTCGCTTGCTAATGGTGATCAATTGTGTGTCTATGGTGAAGTCGCGTCGAAGAAACTCCAACTCATGTCATGTGTCCAAGCTAGCAAGTATCTCCGCAAGGAACACCAAGCTTTCTTGGCACACATTGTAGTAGCGGAGAAAAAGGAAGTTAAAGAGGTGAAAGACCTCCCCGTTGTTCATGAGTTTCCTAACGTTTTTCCTGATGATTAACCGGGATTACCTCCCGCTCGGGATATCGATTTCCGAATCGACCTTATTCCTGGAGCCAACCCTGTTGCGAAAGCGCCATACCGTCTCGCTCCTTCTGAAATGCGCGAACTCTCGAGTCAACTCCAGGAACTCCTTGATAAAGGCTTTATTCGCCCTAGCACCTCTCCATGGGGCGCGCCTGTCCTTTTCGTCAAAAAGAAGGATGGTTCGTTCAGGATGTGTATCGACTATAGGGAGTTGAATAAGTTTACAATCAAGAATCGCTATCCCTTGCCCCGAATCGATGACTTATTTGATCAGCTACAAGGTGCTACGTGTTTTTCGAAGATCGATCTACGTTCAGGTTGTCATCAATTACACATTCAAGAGGAAGATATACCCAAAACCGCTTTTCGAACCCGCTGTGGCCACTATGAGTTCGTTGTCATGCCTTTTGGTTTGACAAACGCTCCTGCAGTCTTCATGGACTTGATGAATCGAGTGTGCAAACCCTTCCTTGATCGCTTCGTAATCGTATTCATCGACGATATCCTGATCTATTCCAAATCGAAAGCCGAACACTCGCAGTATCTACGTTTGATTCTCGAGCTACTCCAGGGAAACCGTCTCTATGCCAAATTCTCCAAGTGTGAATTCTAGCTGGAGGAGGTCCAATTCTTGGGTCACATTGTCAATAGTCAGGGTATCCACGTTGACCCTGCGAAGATCGAAGCTGTTAAGAGTTGGGTTACACCCAAGAATCCGTCTGAAGTCCGTTCTTTTCTCGGACTGGCAGGCTATTATCGTCATTTTATCGAAGGTTTCTCCAAAATCGACGTGCCTTTAACCTCTCTTACGCATAAGGATAAACCTTTTGTTTGGGGAACTAAACATGAGGAAGCCTTTCAAGCTCTCAAGACGATGCTTTGCAATGCTCCCGTGCTCTCACTGCCTGACGGAAATGACAACTTCGTAGTCTACTGCGATGCCTCGAACCTTGGTCTTGGTTGTGTTCTCATGCAACGAGATAAGGTTATCGCGTACACTTCTCAATAGCTCAAGATCCACGAAAAGAACTACACCACACACGACCTCGAGCTTGGTGCGGTCATAGGAGCCTACAACATATCTTTGACCAGAAATAACTGAACATGCGTCAACGCCGGTGGGTAGAAATGCTCAACGATTACGACTGTGAGATTCGTTACCATCCAGGCAAAGCAAACGTCGTTGCCGATGCCCTCAGTCGACGAAGCTACTTGCTTAGCATTCGTAATTCTCAAGCCCAATATCATCTCGAAACTCTTATCCGTGACGCGCAACATGCTTGTTTTACGTAGCAAACTTTGAAGAAGGAAAGAATTCTAAACGATGGTGCCCAACTCGAGAATAAAGCGAATGGTATATTTCATTATTTGGACCGGATTTGGATTCCCAAGCGTACGGACCTGCGATAACTCCTGATGGATGAAGCCCACAAATCTCGATATTCTATTCATCCCGGTGCTGACAAGATGTACCAGGACATGCGCTACAAGTATTGGTGGCCGGGCATGAAGAAGGATATCGCAATCTATGTTCCGAAATGCCTGACCTGTTCCAAGGTTAAGGCTGAGCACTAAAGACCCTCTGGCTTACTTGTTCAGCCCGAAATCCCGATGTGGAAATGGGATAGTATAGCTATGGACTTCATAACGAAACTCCCGCGTACTCAATCTGGTCATGATAGCATTTGGGTTGTGGTTGACCGTTTGACTAAGTCAGCTCACTTCCTACCGATACGAGAAGACTACAACGTAGAAAAATTAGCCCGAATCTACACCAACGAGATCATTAGTCGACATGGGATGCCTCACGACATCATCTCTAACCGAGATGGTCGGTTTACCTCGCGTTTCTGGGAAACATTTCAATCTGCTCTCGGTACTACTCTGAATCTAAGTACCGCTTTCCATCCCCAAACCGATGGTCAGACTGAAAGAACAATTCGTACCCTTGAAGACATGCTACGTTCGTGTGTCATAGTTTCGGTGGTAATTGGGACGCGTACTTACCTTTGGTCGAATTCTCGTACAATAACAGTTATCATTCCAGCATACAAATGGCACCGTTTGAGGCTCTATACGGAAGGAAATGTCGATCGCCTATTGTATGGCACGAGATCGGAGACGTGCAAATTACCGGTCCCGAGCTGTTACAAGAAACGACAGACAAAATCCTCCAAATTCGAGACAATCTGTTGAAAGCTCGGAACTGACAGAAAAGTTACGCTGATAGACGCCGCAAGCCCCTTGAATTTGACGTTGGCGATCACGTACCCCTAAAGGTTGCACCTTGGAAGGGGGTGGTCAGATTCGGCAAGAAAGGAAAGCTCGCGCCTCGATATGTTGGACCCTTTAAAATCCTGGAAAGGAATGGAAAAGTGGCCTACAAACTCGAACTTCGTGGAAAAGCCTGTCGAGATCGTGGGACGAGAAACCAAGGTGCTCAGACGCTTACGCATTCCTATTGTGAAGGTTCGTTGGGAAGGCAAACGAGGCACCGAGTTCACCTGGGAACTCGAAAGCGACATGAAGGCGAAGTACCCGCAGTTGTTTGTTACGGCTGAAGCCTAATTTCGGGACGAAATTCCCTTAAGTAGGGGAGGCTGTAACACCCCGTGTTTCGAAAGTCAAAGTCAAAGCCAAGATTGAAGTCAAAGGAAGAAAATGTGGCTAATTGCGACCTGTCACTCCTTGCTCAACTACTGTTTTGACTTTTAATCGAATCTATGTATTTAATCGCTTTAGTTGTATTATGTGGAGTAACTATTAATAATCGATGTTTAATCACTATTTAATCGCATGTTTAATCGATTTATCGCTTATCGCTTATCACTATCGCAATCACAACTCGAATTATGTGTTCTGGATATTGTTTTACGTGTGTGTGCTATTTATGTGTTACTTGTGCTTTTTATGTTTATGTTGAGGTATTAATCGCAATCGTAATCTATCGCATCGCAATCGAATCGCAAATGCTAAATTCAAGTTAATTATAGTGATTGTATGTTAGATATAGTAGTTATGTTATTTGTGTGACTAATGGGTAATACTATCGTATCACTCCCTCGAATCGCATCGCAACGCTCAACACTCGAATTGAAACGACAAAACTCATCGCGCCGGACAAGTGGATCGAGTGGCCACCCGATCGGGCTACCACCCGATCGATCAGCCATTTTCCCCACTTTCCTTTTTGGGAAACCCTATACATACCCACCTGTCACATCATTTATGATGTGACAGCTCCTTGTTCGACCAGCCGACTTCAAGCTCACTTTTCTCTCGATTTCTCTCGATTCTTGTAAGTTTCCAACCTAAATCTTGTACTTCTATGATCTACACGCACTTCTTCATCATTTTCACCTTTGAATCTTAACTTTTAACCGTGAAATCACCGGATTTGAGGTGTTCTAGGATGATGTCATCATGGAGTTCTTATGAACTTCAATGTTTGGCTTCATTCCACCAAGAACAACTTAGATCTGAAGGATTTCCACAAGATTAATCAATGTTTTTGCAAAGATCTACACAAAATCATGGTTGAAAGGATTGAAAGAAGGTTTTCCAATTTTCTTTCAACTCTTTTACACTCAATGCCTTCAAAACTGATAGAATCGGAGCTCGTTCTGATCTTCTACTCGTTCTTAGTGATGGATTAGTTCCAGATCTGAATATTACCCAAGAGATAAGTGATTTCGGGTTTGAACATGAACAACTGTCTCGAACCGTGAACCGGCCGGACTAGGGTGGTTCCTGTTCGATCGAGTCACTAGAGTCGAGATAGGGTTCCTGTTGTTTAAACAAGTATCATAACGTCTCGTTCAAATCTGCAAAACTTAAAACGAAATCAAGTGTCAAGACGATCTGACCGTTGGGACGGATTGCCATCCGATCAGGTAGCCATCCGATCGGATTGCCATCCGATCGACCGGCCATCCGATCGGGTTGCACTTGGTTCTATACTTAAACTTTTATTTAAACTTTTCAAAGGACGGAACGTTGAACGGATTACCACCCGATCGGATTGCCATCCGATCGAGTGATCGTCCGATCATGTGACGTTTAGGACTTTGGTACTTAAACAATTTTCAACATGTTCAGTACGTACGGATTGCCACCCGATCGGATAGCCATCCGATCGAGTGACTGTCCTGCTGTGAACTTATTTTCACTAAGTGTCCTACCAATCGGATTGTTGTCCGATCGAACGACCGTTCGATCGACCAACCTGAAGGATAGAGATACTTCTCTACTTTTAAAATGCTACAACGAAAACTTCAAAGTACAAACCATCATACACAAACACATCCTCACCAAACGAGGTGACCATCCGAACGGATTGCTACCCGATCGACTGGCCATCCGATCGGATTCCCATCCGATCAGATTTCCATCCGATCCTTGGTACACTGCATCATTTTACGCACCGCTCATCGTCTATGCTATCGTAACTATTCAGGCTAATTTCTCTCAAGTGTTCCCTTCAATCCAAGAGAATGTTTACTTGTTAAACACAGTCTGTGAGTATACTCGATCCCGTTTTGCTTTATGCACTTTTGGGTGTTACATACGTTACTTATACTAAATCACATCGAACACACAATGCAAACACTATTTATACGCTGACCTCTAATGCATGTTATACGTGACTTGATGAATGCCTGTTTGTTATGTTAACACATTGATTGATGTCTATCTGCCTTAGCAACGATAGTACTATAGTTTGGACTCAGCACCTGTTCATTCAGGGGTTGTTAAGGACAATTACTTCACGTGTTCACAGTGGTGAATATGTGTTGCGCACTCGCTACTCGCAGTCATTGGTATTGATAGGATCTTTGTCGATAACTTGCATGCTTCACATTATACGTTGTACATGCTGGTTATGCGTAAACGATTTCGAACTCTATATGCTATTATCAAACTAGTATGCTCACCTTTACACTATGTGTATTGACCTCTATTTTAACGTATGTGACAGGTGTTTAGGATGCTACTTGCTAGGATGCTAGCTTCGTGGAATCAAGTTAGGAAGAGTCTAGAAACGAACAAACAATTTATTTTTATTTGAAATCTGAGTCGTCGAAACAGTTTCTATTTGTTTTGGAGATACCATGTCTGTAATAACTTGCTTGCTAAATGGGTTACGGTATGGGACGTAATGTTTAACTATTCGGTAAAGTAGTTGTTATGGAATTTCTCTCAAACAATTTGTTTCGCTCAGTTCCGCGCCCCGATGTTTCTGTCATCGGTTGGGGTGTGACATTAGCGTATTATACAAATAAATTATTCTTTAAAATTACAAATTAATCAATATAATGCATTGTCTTATCAATAAACAAATGGAATACATTATACAAATAAATTATTCTTTGAAATTACAAATTAATCAATATAATGCATTGTCTTATCAATAAACAAATGGAATAAATTATACAAATAAATTATTCTCTAAAATTACAAATTGTTCAATATAATGCACTGTCTTGTCAATATTAGGCTTCGTTATCGTCTCACAGCACGCTATGCGTTCCGTGTAGTTTTTCGTCCAAAGTGCTGCTTCTTCGCTCGCGTGTCTTACACAGAGATCATGGCTGGCCCTGGGGGTGGGCGGGGAGGACCACCGGCCAGGGCCCGATATTTCGAGGGGCACGTTTGTTTAAGAAAAAAACTGATATGTATATGTAAAATATTTTTTAATAGGGTACACCCATGCAAACAGCAACATAGGCCCCCTTACAAAACTATTATTATGGTTTACATTAGTTATTAACCCCTTTGGCATTAGGTTTAGACCTTTAATGAGCTCAATACCCAATTTCGTAAAGGCCTAAGGGCACATTTTTTTGAACTCGAATAGGGTACACGAATTCTCAGGGCCGGCCCTGACAGAGATAGTTCGGTGACGACATTGGGTAGTCCCCTTCAAGTTTGACGTGGATGAAATGACCATTGTTAACATATACCAGTGTAACGACCTGATGGGGGACACAGCCGCGTCTGGATGATAGAAGGGGAATAAAATCGAACAGCCTCTCATGTCTAATATGTGAACAATCACACAGGACAAGAAGGAGTCCTGCCTGAGGCATCTCCATACAATGCTCCATGGGTGATCTCCCAACTCCGGTAAAATATATTCTCTTTTGTTGCACGTCGTAGTCTCATGGTAAATCACTGTCTAAAATGTACCTCCACGTATCTTTGTTCGCACTCATCAACTCTTCAACTAGTTGGCTCCGAATAAACCTAAAGTAGTCTTGTTCCAACCTTAAACCCACAACCATAGCTTGAAACCCACAATGTCCATCCGGTTTGACATCTTTTATTCTTGAAATGTGGGGGTGGAACGCTTTTGGAATTTAATTTTTGAATCTGAGAACATATTCAAGTGTTCCATCATCAGTGATTAACGGAAACCCATGGCCCTCGCAAGGCTCTTTATTCCGTGAAGCTGTTGAACGATTGCGTTGCAGTAACGACCTTTGAGACTTTTGAGACATTGCAGACGTAGACGATATTTAAGAATCTTGCGACTATACATAAGAGCTGTGTCGAGGAGGGTCACACCTACTTTGTTGTTCGGAAGGCCCAACTGAGCTATGTCTAGCAAGTTGTTCTTTTCTTTGTTGTTAGACCTTGGATGTTGGCCGCCCACGAGTGTTTTCTTGTATGATAAGCGGTTTTTTGTCGCTCATAAATGGGTTTATCACCACCTTGATCTTCGATATGATGTTTTTCTTCACTTACGGGGGTTGGGTACATATTTTCTGTTTCACATCTTCTAATTCTTTTTCTACATTAACCTCTTCATCATCAAAAGTTGATGGATTCAGGTTAAGTTTTCTCCAGAAAATGTCTATATCATCGAGATGAATAATGCGTTCTGCAAAACAAAAAAAAAGCATTAGATAAGCAAATTAAAATAATACAATAAAACATTTTTTATAAGTCTATAAGTACCTGTATTTTGCAATCTCTAAAGACGACAAACACATAACAACCGGCAACCCGTGTACAGCTGGCAGCCACATGTTGATCCGAATGACCGCAAAGTGGTTAGTCTCCATGTTAGCTCATTTTCAAATAGGTTAAGAGCATGGATGGAAACTTTACAAAGTAGGTTGCGAAACACTAGAATATCAAGGTGGCTGTTCATTCGCTTGGTGTGACTTTCTTCCAAGCATTTCTTTATTTGCGTATATTGTTTTACTACCAAGGTGTCCACCTTTTTCACCAGGGTTTCCAGAATGCATTTCGGTGTAGTGAGTTGTTTCTTTAATGCATCATATGTGCCTTCAGCTCTATTTGTCGTAGTTTGGTAAAATGTCAGGGTTTGATTGGTCCATACAGATACAAATTTATGGCGGGAGGTGTTTAACCAGTTATCTCACAGATAATAAAAACATCTGAAAAAAATTAAACATATTCATATAATATATTAATTTAAATGAACGTATTAATCTAAGAGAAAACGTACGTTTACGTTGTTGATTAAGAAGGTGTCTCTGAAGGTTGGTGAGGTTATAATCGTATAACTCCTCGTTAGCAGAATCACACACTGTTTTCCACTGACGAACAAAGTCCTCCCAATCTGGTTGAGTAAACGAATTCTTGCAGTGCTTTACAATATTTTGTAAGATGTGGAACCTGCAAAGATATTTGTGTGCGGCAGCGCATATTTTTTACACACGTTTATTAGTGCTTGGTCCCTGTCCGTAAGAATTACACGCGGCTCCATGCACTCGTGCAGCATGGACCTGACCTCTCCAAGACCCAGACGTACGTTACCTCCTGCTTGTTTGAAAGAAATGCATGCGCAACACAAAAGGTTTAGTTTGTCGACGTCATACCCACAACTTGCAAAAATGGAAGATTGTACATGTTAGTTTTGTAGGTCGCGTCGACCATAAGCACACGTGGGAATGCCCTCTACATTTCAAAGGACTTGTCGTGACAGAAAAATATATTCTGAACGACATTGGTGGAAGGTTCCGCATGTATGTAACAGGCCATCTTTTTCCTGGAGGATTTGTTCCAGTCTCTGCATGGGAGTCGTTTGGCGAGCATTGTGTATGTCCTTCGGAACACATTTGTTTTCAGGGTTCTGTTCGGGTACAACCTTCCAGATTATGTGGGGCTATATGTCTTGATCTGTCAGCTCTTACACGAGTCTAAACTCATTAGGAGTAAGTCTCATTGCATACGTGTAACCTTCCAGATGTTTAGCAGGACCGTGGTTATGGTCTCGTTAAAATTTTTGTGCAGATAATCTATTCGCCAAGCTCGACGACTTTTGGTCAAGACGACCTATCACCATAAAAGGTGTAACGCCTCGTAAAATCACGACCAACATTATAAGGACACATGTCATGGACTTTAGACGTGTAAAGAATTATTTCAGAGGGACTAAAGTTGACAAACAAATAAAGTATGTGTGTAGAAGGATTAAAAGTGTCAACTTTGATAAATTTTCCTTTCAACAACCCTACACGATGTTTATACCCTTAAACGAATGAATTATGAATCGTATGAAACCGTTTGTGGAAGAAAGTGAAAGTTTGCAAGCCGCAAGGGTTAAATGTGTCAACATGTTTAAATTATACCTCTGAGTGACCTTTTAACGAACCCGAAGCTTTGTAACGATTAATTATGCTCCCGAGAATAAGTTATAAAAATTTCACAAGGTTTCGATATCGTATGAGGAAAATACGTTAACATTCATAAATAAGGGATTAAAAGCGTCAACGTTGAAATTCAGGACTTTTCGGTGATCATATAACTAACCGGGAGCTTAACGAAGTTTGTTTATGACTTAGAGTCCTTAAAAGTCAAGTTTGGGGCTTAAAAGTGCAATAAAAACAAGTTAAAACAAGTTTAAAAGGACCAGGGACTAAAATGGCAATTTCTGAAAGTTGTTGACCGGACCAGACCTCTACGCGGGCCTCGTAGGCCCTCGGCCATTGCTTACGCGGGCCGCCTAAAACGCCCAGATGCAAATTTCTTGGACAGATTCCTGTTCCAGCCAGTTCCACCGCCTTAAAAGCCTGGTTTTCGAATTCAGGGACTGCTCTAATGGTTTTTCATGCATAGGGGACACCTGGGATGATCAGGAATCAATCTTAGACTTATGTGGAGTGATCTTGTGATGTTTATTTGGCTATATAATGAACTCTTGGTTGCATGTTCATGTGCTTTACCAGAAGGGACAGAAGATTTTGAAGTTTACTGTGATGCTTCTAAGCTAGGATTAGGATGTGTGTTAATGCAACGCAAAAATGTTATTGCGTGTGCCTCAAGGCAATTGAAGAAGCACGAGGAAAATTATACGACACATGACTTAGAATTAGGGTCGATAATTTTTGCCCTTAAGATTTGGAGACACTATCTGTATGGAAGTAAGTTTACAGTCTATACAGATCATAAGAGTTTAAAATACATATTTGGGCAAAAAGAATTGAATATGCGGCAAAGAAGATGGATGGAAATTTTAAGCGATTACAACTATGATATTCAATATCACGAAGGGAAAGCAAACGTAGTTGCAGATGCTCTAAGTCGTAAATATCACGAAAAGCAAAAGCGAGTTCGTGCGCTTAGATTAAATCTACAATTAGATTTAATGGAACAACTGAAAAATATTCAAGAAACAGCAATCAAGGATGATACTGAAGGAATAAAAGGAAGAATAAAGGAATTAGAGCAAGGGGCTGATGGAATTTGGAGATTCCATAAGAAAAGGATTTGGCTACCTAAGCAAGGAGATTTAAGAAATAAGATTTTAGAGGAAGCCCATAAATCTAGATATACCATGCACCCGGGAAATAATAAGATGTACCAAGATTTAAGAAATAATTTATGGTGGATTGGCATGAAAAAGGATATAGCTAAATATGTATCTAAGTGTCTTACTTGTTCACAAGTTAAGGCAGAACACCAGAAACCTTCAGGGTTACTTCAACAATTAGAAATGCCTGTTTGGAAATTGGAGCTCATATCAATGGATTTTGTTACTAAGTTGCCCCAAACCAGAAAAAGTAACGACGCAATTTGGGTAATTGTGGATCGATTAACCAAATCAGCTCATTTTCTACCCATGAAAGAAACCTTTAGTATGGAAAGGTTAGCCAAGTTGTACGTAGACGAAGTAGTATCCTTACATGGAGTTCCACTCTCCATTGTATCGGATAGAGATAGTCGTTTCACTTCACATTTCTGGACTAGTTTCCAAGAAGCCATGGGGACACGATTAAATTTAAGTACAGCTTACCATCCTCAAACAGATGGACAAAGTGAAAGGACGATCCAAACCCTGGAAGACATGCTCAGGGCATGTGTAATAGATTTTGGGGGAAACTGGGATGACCACTTACCCTTAATTGAATTCTCCTATAACAATAGTTATCATGCAAGCATTGAAACTGCCCCATTCGAAGCACTGTATGGGCGAAAGTGCAGAACTCCAGTTTGTTGGGCAGAAATAGGAGAAAGCCAATTATCAGGTCCCGAAATCGTACAAGAAACCACCGACAAGATCACTCAAATCAAGGAAAGACTGAAAACGGCTCGAGATCGCCAGAAGAGTTATGCCGATAATCGACGCAAGCCACTGGAATTTCAAGTCGGAGATAAGGTACTCTTGAAAGTTTCTCCTTGGAAAGGAGTAGTTCGGTTTGGTAAGAAGGGAAAGTTAAGTCCAAGGTACGTAGGACCATTCCCAGTAATCCAACGAATAGGACCAGTTGCTTATCGCTTACAACTACCAGAAGAGCTAGCCGGGGTACATGATGTATTTCATGTATCCAACCTCAAGAAATGTCTATCTGATGAATCCCTGGTAGTACCTCTTCAAGATGTAGAGGTAAATGAAAAGTTAAAATTTGTTGAGAAGCCACTGCAGATAGAAGACAGAAAGGTCAAGTTTCTCAAGCACAAGCGACTAGTACTGGTCAAAGTCAAGTGGGATTCTAAAAGAGGACCGGAGTACACTTGGGAGCTGGAATCGGAAATGAAGCGGAAATATCCTTATTTATTCCAATAAATCTCGAGGACGAGATTTTAATTAAGGTGGGGAGGATGTAACAACTCTCACCAAAAGTTCTAATTCTTATCTTATTTTGTCCAATAGGAAACCCTAATTGAGATCCCCAAGTGATACTGCATGACCCCTAAAATTTTCAGAACAATCGGAATCAGGATCAGGGCCCCTAAAACTCAGGGGGGTATTTTCTAGTTGATATTATCTAAACAGTTTTTGATAGAAATCGAATTTTAACAAACCGTCGACTTACCCAGGCTAGTTGGACACGAGGCTACCCTATGCTAAAAGTGACTCGTCGCGCCACGCGAGAGCCTCTCGTGACACGCGACAGCGCCCTTTTTCCAGTATATATAGTGGAGTTTGGCACTTGAAGTTTGGCGTTGGTTCGACGTTAAAATTCAATTCGTACACTGAGATATCGTCTGATTACTCCAAAAACACACACAATCACGAAACGCTGTCGCGATAACAGGGTAATAACTCGATCACTGCTACGATTAAATGTCCGATCGATAAAAACCAATCCGATGGATGTTTAAGTGCAGCCCAAACTCGGGTTATGCTTTGTCATTCGTCGTGAATTCGATGGATGTTTAAGTATCGCACTTTGTCATTCATTGTGAAGGTTTTGATCTCGTGAGTTGTCGTAAAAGTTGGATTAAAGTTACTAACCTAGTTTTCGTGTGCATTGTTATTTGAATTAGGTTAACAGGCTAATCAGTAGACTAAACTCTGCCCGTGTAAATCTGCAATGTGAGTCATTCTCTTTTTATCAAATTGCTTTCAAAACTCTATTTGTTTCAAAGTTATAATTACAGGGATTAAGTCTTTGTAATCTTCAATTACTGCCGGTATGTGGGGTTTTGTATACATAACTTGTTTCCCGTCACCATTGGACAATGGGTTAGCCAATGGGTGATCTGACCATAGTCACAGATACAGTCGAGTGACAAATACCGATTTGGGGTAATTGGTTGATATAAACAATGTAATCACCCTTAATATTGTATATTATAACAATGTGTCGTTTTGTGCAACTTGAATGACTCGCCAGTATTTCCCTGCTGATAAAACCTTTTTAAAACATGTTTCAGGTGATCTGCTGTGATCAAGGAAAAAGTGCCACATAGCACTGCAAGCTTGAAGAAGTGGCTCAATAAAATAAAGAAACATGTTTTTTTGTAAAATAGGGGTTTCCCAGCGAAATTCCCTTATTGTAAGTTACGGGGTTTGTCCCTAAATATGAAATAAAATAATCAGGCATTTTCAAGTTTTTAACGATACTGTTAATAATTCCGCTGCCAAATTAAATAAATACCACGGGATTTCTGTCCCGCGGCTCCCGAAACGGGTAAAACCGGGCCGGGGGCCATGACAGTTTAGATATGCCTTAGAGTTTCATTAGGACCAGGTTATAGATTAGTATAACCCTCTGAGTTTATACAACTTGGTTCCTAATTAATCCGATTCATTTGCATGTTTCCGTTAATTGCTTAAATGTTGACCATTATGCCCTTTTGACCTTAAAACGAGATTTTTGAAAATGTGAGAGGACCAAAACCTTTGTTACTGATTTATAAACATGTCCTAAAAATTTGACATCAGTTTGAGGTCTAAATTAGGAGTTATGCTCAATATCGTAATTTGAAAGCTTTTTATTAATTAAACGACATCATTAGCAAAAAGCCTATCTAAACCCAAATTTTGACACCAAACTTTTTACCCACTGATGTAATATAATATTTTGGGATTTTTGAAAATTTTTATTAATTTTTAAACTGATTATAACATGAGGTTCTTGCTTTGATTCGGTAATTGACGGTTATACCATTTTTACTAATAAAATGAGTTTTACATAACATTTTGATATCAAATCTTTTGGTACTGATTTTATATAATAAATAAAATATTTTAAGTCTTTTGGGCTGATAAAAATCTCAGCTTTCCTTATATAACCCGAAAATCACCTAAAACCGACTTTTTACGCGTTTTAAACGCATAGTATGGGTTAAAACTATTTTTGGCATATGAGACTTAATACCTACTGATGTTTTAAGTAGATTTTTATAATTTAACAGTAAGAAAACGTTTTGAACTCAGATTTCCAAATTTGACCTTTAAAGCTTATGTGAAATGACCAAAATGCCCCTACGGTGCATAGTTTGGTTATAAATGATAAATTTCACATATATGCAATACCTTACTGATATGACTTGCAAAAATAAATATTTTTACTGATCATTTAAGACTAGAACCTCAGGTTAATATTTAACCTCTTTTATAATCCTTAAAATGACCAAAATACCCCTACGGGGCTTAAATTGGTTTTAAATCCGTTTTGGGCATAATGGAAGGTATCCTACTGATATCACAACATATTTAAGGCATATTAACTTAGGAAACCTGTTCATGACTCATTTGGTTACCCGCTATGCATTTATCGCGTTCGGTACGGTTCATGTAACTAGTTTGCATGAATTAACCGAAACGGGTCAAACCTTATCATTTTCACTTCAAAATCCAGAATGTGTTTAGTTTACCCATATTATACAAGTCTTCATACTTGTCGGGTCTAAACCACATTCTAATCCGGTCTTCGCTTAATCATGCGTTTTGAACTGTATACCTTTCCTTAAAACTAACCGGTCAACGTTTAAACTTAAGTAAGACCCGTTAGGAATCTAATAGGTTATTAAAAAACATTCGTTCCAGATTTAGGAGCCCAGTAAAAGATACTTGCACTTGCTGATTTGTACGGCTGAGATAAATTTGTGTATTTTGCTCAGGTAAATACTTTTAACTTATTTTCCCTTATACGGGCTTGGGGTACGATATATAAAATACCGCTTGGTCGGGTATTGAATTTTTAATCGTATGAAGGTTAAATCATCGAGATAACCCGTTTAATCTGTTTTGCTTATTCTAAGCCTTTGGGGGGTTAATGACCATGTCCTGGATATCCTCGGCTCATTCATTGAAATGGGCACGACTTAAGCACGGGGTGTAGGCATACACCTGCCGGTGCGTATGTAAAATAATGTACCCACCTGTTCGAGAATAACTCACCGTGGGATATATTATGTGGTGTGTCTATTAATCTTCAACTTGGTTTTCAGCCCGGGCTACTGAACGTATAATAAACATGTAATTCTTTAACAAGTTTATTTTTAAATAATTATCCCAAGTTATAAAGGATATTTTGTGCCTTGTACATTCAAATCAATTTTCTTAAACATTTTCAAAATTAGTCGGTTAATTGTATTTACCAGTGAAAACTGACGTATTTTTCAAAAAATGTTAAGTGCAGGTACTAATCGAAATGGGCTGGCTACTCCTAGCATCAATAAAGAGTCTTGCAAGCTTAGATGTTTATAAATCTGTTGAACAATGTTCCTTCTAACTTTGATCCGCCTGTGGATCCCTTACAATCGTTTTTGTAATAATTGATATTACTTTCATTCGGTTTGTAATGTTTTTATCTTTCGACTTCCGCTGTGTATTAAACTATGATAAATTGTCTATGATGATATCAACTACGTCACGATACTCCCCACCGGGCCCACCGGCAATACGTGAAAATATCGGGGTGTGACAAAAGGGCATGCACATTTTTTGCTGTCGGTATCCTGACCGTGGCCTTACTCTCATGCTCGCCACTACGACAACATTTAAGCCATGTCCAGTGATCCTTGGACCGTCTAGTAACAATAACGTATCCGTTGGCTAAACCCCTTCTCTTTACCCAACCTTCCAACTCATCTCGGGATATAAATTCCTAAGTGAAAAAAACATATAACATTTATAATAAATTTTTAACATAAAAATTATAACATTTATAATACATTTAAAAAAATGTAAAACATTTATAATATTTTTTTAACAGAAAAAATATAACATTTATAATACATTTTTTAAAATATATAACATTTATAGTAATATTTATAACAAAAAAATATATCATTCGTACCTGATTAGTTTTGTACGAAACTTCAGGGTAAGCGGGTTGCTCGTCACCCAATGACTCTTGCGCGTAAGAAGGCTCACCAACGTCTTGTTGTACGCCCGAGGCACCACTAACGAAAAAGTTATTGCCATACTATTCTTGTCCGTACGAGCCACCATAACCGGCTTCATAATACGGAGACCCATAACCATGATCATTGCTAGGCACGATAAACTGAAAAAAACAATGGTTAAATCATAAAGACACATCTAAAAGCCTTCTTAAGAATAAGTAAATATATTTTTACCTCGTTCAAATCTGGTAACAACGGTTGACGGGGCTCAACAAACTAAAAAAAAAAACCAACGCGTAAAAGGTAATGGTAAGTTTAACGCCGAATAGAAAAAAGTAAATAAACACTTACCTCGTTGAGGTCTGGCAACAACGATTCATTATAATGGGGACGAAAGCCGGACACGACCTCCTCTGCGTGATCATCACTTCCTCTCCCATTGTAAGAATCAGACATCACCCCTCCTAATACAAACGGTGTGCTAAGTATTTCATAAAAAACAAGTTAAAAAATGCTATACCACACTGCTTTCCGGAATAAACGAGCTCGTATTTGTATCGGACGACTCGCCAAAAATGTAATTAAGGTTGAACCAAAACATGGTGTTAGCGAATATAAAGAAAAAACGAAGACAAATCCACAAAAGACAAATTGAATATGAATTGTCTTCATCTTCCTTCCTCGTTTATAAAGGCCAAGTAGAATGCAAATTCATAGTCCAATACGGGTCGTATAGGCCTATACGATCCGTATAGGGCTGACACAATATCCTTTCAATCATTTTATGTCACTGTTGAGCGACAGAAAGTAACCTCGTACTATAATGCGGATCATATAGGCTTATACAACCCGTATAGGGTTTGCATGTGAACCCTATCTGCCAGATTTGACGGACAACATATTATTAGTCCGCGTGAGGAGACAGTGTCAGCCTTTGACTGACCTTGGAAATTGAATTTAACCTAATACGTATTGTATTTTATATTAGAGTTAAGTTCTTTTTGAGTCCCTGTGGTTTGTGTAGTTTAACTGTTTGAGTCCAAAAATCAAACTTGTCTTGATTTGAGTCCCTGTGGTTTTGTATTTTTAACCATTTGAATCCAAAATGCAAACCTCATCCAAAAACCATTTGGATTCAAATGGTTAAAAATACAAACCACAGGGACTCAAATCAAGAAAAGTTTTTGCATTTTGGATTCAAATGGTTAAAAATACAAACTACAGGGACTCAAATCAAGACAAGTTTGGTTTTTGGACTCAAACAGTTAAACTGCACAAACCACAGGGACTCAAAAAGAACTTAACTCTTTATATTAACAAAAATGAAAATCAATATAGGGGGTGTTCAGTCTTGAATTTACCCTTACCACTGTGACCTATCCCTCTTCTTTGCGACTCGAATCCTCCCCAATCCGTACGGATCCACGATCATCGTCGTCAATCTGTCTCTCTGTAAGTACGATCGTAACCCTAGCTTGCATATACACATGTTTTCATCGGTTACCTATCTCAATTCTTAACTTTCTACACGTTAAATTCGCATTAAGTTCGCTTTCGCTTTCAATTAACCATAGCGTTATTCGTTTCGCATCATTCTGTTGACGGTTTTCGTTTCAGTTTGTTGAACATATAGTTTGAATTCCAACAATCGAACGGACACGGATAGCGGTTTAAATTGAAGAAATAATGATTCCTGTGTACGTAGTGGATATGAATTTGCCGGTGTAGGTGTGTGTTTTTGCTGTGTAATCTGTAAGTTTTTGTTCTCGGATCGATCGATTTCGTTCGTTTCGTGTTATTTGTTTTATGTGTTTAATATGCATTGTAATTTGTATAATTGTATGTGTGTAGTGTTTCTGCAGAGTTTGAGATCAAGAGCTTGGTGCTGAGCGTGTAGTGAAGTAACAGGAAGGAATCATGTTTGGCTCTAGCAATCGTAAGTTTCGTTTTTCTTCGTTTTGAATCGAATATACTGACTGAGATTTGCTGCAAAATGTTATTTGCGGTTTTGCGTATTTGTGTATTTCTGTTTTCAGCAGGTTGTTTTTTGTGAAGTTATTTGATGTTATGATTGAATGAATTGTTTCTGCTTTAGTTCTTTCTTTGATTATACGAAAACGTCGCACAAGAGTCTTAATATTGTTATAAATTATAATGTACCATTGGTTTTTAGGTCATTGAGCCTTCTGATTTGTTACTATAGTAATGGCACTCCCCAAACTTAGAACTCTATGCAAACTATTTCTTAAGTAATAAATGACAGTTTTAGACTTATACTTATATATTCATGCATTTGCAGTTTTACATATTCGTGTATTTTTTTTCTCAGCCGGTTGTTTTCTGTGAAGTTATCTGATGTCATGGTTAAAATCCTAAATGTAGTGTCTCTGCTTTAGTTCTTGTCTTTGATTATAGGAAATAGGTATTAATAGTCTTAACCTTGTTAAAATGTACCATTGGTTTTAGGTCATTGAGCCTTCTGGTAGTTCTTGTCTTTGATTATAGGAAATAGGATTAATAGTCTTAACCTTGTTAAAATGTACCATTGGTTTTAGGTCATTGAGCCTTCCGGGTTGTTACTTCGGTAATGGCACTTCCGATACTTAGAGCTTCATGTAGGGATCTAAACGAACCGAACGAACACGAACAAGTCCGTGTTCGTTCGTTAAGGAAATTAACATCTTCGCAAACTGTTCACGAACGTATACTGAACATAAGTTTATGTTCATGTTCGTTCGTTAAGGAAATTCAGTTGTTCACGAACAGTTCGTGAACACTGGTCTCGAACACAAACGAACGCATGCGAACACAAACAAACGCAAGCAAATAAAAAAGAACGCAAACGAACATTTAACTTGAAAATAAAAAAATAAAAAAATTGTTATCCTTGAACATTGGATATAAGTAGTTAAATACGACCATCAAATGATAAATCGAAACACAAGAAGTCTAATACACCACCAAACGTCCAAACTATGAATCAACTTTAACTAACTTAGACATAATTATCCCCCAAAATGTCTTAGCATGTCCAAATTTTAGCTAACTTAGAAAAAAATAGGGTTTCAAGTTTTCAATATGTTTAGATAAAAGGTTTATTATTTATTATTTTTTAATATAATCAAACGAACACGGACGAACGTAACCGAACATGCAGTCGAACGAACGAGACTTATGTTCGTGTTCGTTCGCTAAGCTAACCGAACAAAATTTTTTGTTCATGTTCGTTCATTAAGCTAATCGAACGAACATAAACGAACTTCCCGCCGAACGGTTCACGAATTGTTCACTGAACGTTCGGTTCGTTTACAGCCCTAGCTTCATGCAACCTATTCTTTAAGCGTTAAACGGCAGTTATAGTTATATTTTCATGCAAGCCTACATCGACCAGGGTTATATGATTCAGTTGGAGTCAATAGGAATGGAGCCTATTAAAAACGAGTCAATGTTTATGTAATTTTATGACATGCTTTGTGCTTTATTTGTTATATATCCTTGTAATATAGGTTAATGTTTGGGGGTAGGGTTGAAAGTGTTGAAACAAATGTTTTAGTTAATTAGTTCATGAGATTTCTTCTTAATATTTGGTACAGTTTAAGGCTTAGCTAAACATTTTTTAGTTTGTATTTTGGCCAGTTTAAAAGGTTGCTTGCTAATAGCTTAATATAGTAATATGTATGGATGTACAGTGTAGAATAACTATTACTTGCACTCAATTTGGATGTTTAATCACATGACACATGTTCACTTGTTTTGCGCCTAATTTGCTATCTGATTATGTTAAATACTTAAATTTGATCGTATTACCATTAAAAAGTATAGAAGCACTAGATAGAGAATGTGTGTTCTCCATGCTTTCATGTTAATATTCTGAAATAATACATTGATTTCTTAATAAATCTAATTGCTTCTGGTTTTATAAAACAGCGTTTGGGCAGTCATCAAACAGCCCGTTTGGGTCCCCATCAGTTTTCGGGCAGACCAGTAATGCAAATAACAATCCATTTGCTACACAACCTTTTGGTAGCACGTCTCCGTTTGGTGCACAAACAGGGGGTTCTATGTTCGGTGGCACATCTACCGGTGTGTTTGGTGCTTCCTCACCGGTTTTTGGTGTCTCGTCAGCGCCTGCTTTTGGAGCTTCATCAAGCCCAGCCTTTGGTGCTTCATCGTCTGCTTTCGGTGGTAAGCACGCTTATATTTTATTAACGTTTTCTAGTTTCAGTTTCCGAATAACGTACTCAATATGACTTTTGACATGGTCTTTCATGTCAATGTTAGTAACCGGGAGCATAATCTCCCTTATAACGATATTGTATTTCGAAATCAAATTGTTGGTTACACACAATTCGAGTAAAATGCCATTTTCGTCCCTGAGGTTTGGCCAGTTTTGCCACTTTCGTCCAAAGGTTTGTTTTTTCGCATCTGGATCCCAAAGGTTTGTTTTTTCGCATCTGGATCCCAAAGGTTTGAAATCTTGCCATTTTCATCCAGTTTGTTAACTCCATCCGTTTTTCTACGTTAAGTCAGGGTTATTTTCGTCTTTTTTGTTAACTTAAAGGGCAATTCGGTCTTTTTCAGGGGTATTCTGTCTTTTTAAATAAAGTGAAAAAACTGAATTGCCTAAGTTTGCGAAAAAGACGGAAATACCCCTGATTTAACGGAGAAAAATGGATGAAGTTAATGAGCTGGATCAAAATGGTAAGTTTTCAAACCTTTTGGATCCAGATGCTGCGGAAAAACAAACCTTTGGACAAAAGTTGCAAAACTGGCCAAACCTCAAATGGCATTTTACTTGCACAATTTCGAGTGATCAGTTTTCTTTTAATATTCTCTTTTTTCTTTCATCATATCCTAAAACACATAGTTGATTTTGGTATGATCACACCAGTTTCAGATTATTTTAAATCATTCTCTTTTTTCTCATGTTTTTTTATTATTAAATCTGATTTGTTTATGTCACCTCCTATATTCCAATTCACAGGTTCATCCGTGTTTGGGCAGACTCCTGCATTTGGTGGCTTCGGCTCCACTACACAACAATCAAGTCCGTTTGGAAGCTCGTTTCAGCAATCGCAACCGGCTTTCGGAAGCAGTGGATTTGGATCCTCATCGTTCGGAGCATCGAGTCAACCCGCTTTCGGTGCTCCTAGTCCTACCACACCAACATTTGGTAGCACCCCTGCGTTTGGTGCTGCTACAAGCACACCGGCTTTCGGTTCTACATCAACCCCAACGTTTGGTAACACGGGTTCCGCCTTTGGTGTCTCTAGTACCTCGGTTTTCGGATCTAGCACTCCTGCTTTTGGTGCTTCGAGTACTCCGGCTTTTGGTGCTTCTAGTACACCAGCTTTTGGTGCTTCGAGTACGCCTGCTTTCGGTGCTACTACTTCTCCTTTCAGTTTCGGGTCAACTCCAGCATTTGGTCAATCAACTTCGGCGTTTGGCAGTAGCCCGTTTGGTGCTACTACTACCCCAGCCTTTGGTGCTCAAAGCTCCCCATTTGGTACGTTTTTATCTTTACGTAGCTAAGAACTTGTTCTAGGGCTGCAAACAAACCAAACGCGGGAAGTTCATTTGTGTTCGTTTGTTTAATAAATGAACAGACACGAGCAAGAAATTGCGTTCGTTTAGTTTCATTTGTGTTCGTTTGTTTAATAAATGAACGGACACGAGCAGGAAGTTGCGTTCATTTAGTAAAATGAACGAGCATGAACAGAGGCCGCGTTAGTTCATTTATGATCGTGAACGTTCGGTAACTTGTTCATATGTGTTCGATAGTTCATTAGTGTTTTTAGTTTTTTTTTTATTTCATTTAAATACTTCAAAATTCCGATATATAAAATATTTTTATAAGTATGAGTGTATTATATATTATGTTCATGAACGCTTGTTTGTGTTCATATTCGTTACCTAAAATTAACAAATGAGCACAAACAAACACGAACACGTTCATTTTGTTAACGAACGAACACGAACAAAAAATCTCGTTCGGTAAGTGTTCATGAACACATATATATCTCTTAACAAACAAACATGAACAAGGTCTTGTTCGTTTGGTTCGTTTGCAGCCCTAAGTCTTGCTCCATAACTAATAATATATCCTATGTTTATCCATTGAAAATGAATACTTTGCTGAAACTTTGTTACTATATACAAACATGCAGGAGGTCAGACTACAGCACCAGCATTTGGGAGTCCTGGGTTCGGTCAACCGTCATTTGGAAGTCAACGCGGGGGAACAAGAGTATCGGCATATGCTCAGACACCCGAGGCAGACAGTGGTAGCAGTACACAGCCTGCTGGAAAACTGGAGTCGATATCCGCAATGCCTGTTTACAAAGAAAAAAGTCACGAAGAGCTTCGATGGGAGGACTATCAGTTAGGAGATAAAGGTAATAGTCAAATAGTCAATGTGGTTCTACTCTTATCACTTTCTCGTATTGTAAACGAACTGAATGAACACTAACAAGGCCTTGTTTGTGCTCGTTCGTTAAGGAATAAACGTGTTCATGAACACTTACTGAACGTAGACGAATGCAAACGAACACAAACAAATGTTCATGAACATAAATGAACACAAACGGACGTTATATATTCATTTAAAACACAATCTGCATTTTTCATCAGAAAGATTACAAAGAATCTACCAAAAATAAATAAATAGTTAACATAAAAATTTAAAAGTTTGTGAAGCTTTAACACAAAAACTAAAGCCAATAAAATAAAAATATAACATAAACCTTTAAATAAACGAACATAAACGAGTGAACATAAATGAATACATTACCGAACGTTCACGAACATAAACGAACGAATGCAGCCTCTGTTCATGTTCGTTTGTTTAATTTATCAAACAAAATTTTCTTGTTCGTGTTTGTTCATTTATTAAGCGAACTAACATAGAACTAACATAAACGAACTTCCCGCCGAACGGTTCACGAACTGTTCGCTGAACGTTTGGTTCGTTTACAGCTATCGGTTTTCTGATATTTTTTTTTCCGTTTTGTTTCAGGGGGCCCAAATCCTGCTAGCCAGTCTTCTGCTGGAACAGGATTCAATATGAACACCACGCAGCAGGCGAACCCTTTTGCTTCCTCTTCACCTGCATTCGGCCAGTCATCTGCAAATCCGTTTTCGTCATCTACGTCTACCAACCCATTTGCTCCAAAGACGTCAACTTTCGGTACCACAACGTTTGGAAACTCAACGCCATCACTTGGTTCTTCACCCTTTGCAGCTGCAGCTTCTAATCCTTTCGGCTCAACACCTACTCCAGCACCATCTGCATTTGGGTCAACTCCTGCTTTCGGATCGACAACCTCTGGTTCTCTTTTCGGTTCGACTCCTGCATTTGGAACCTCAACGTCTATTTTTGGTACAACTCAAGCTCAGGGAACAACTTCGTCGTTTGCAACTGGCCTTAACTTTGGAAACACTCAATCATCCCCCTTGTTCCAGTCAACCACACCCACTCTTGGTCAAACGAGTTCGCCTTTTGGGCAGACTCCTTCAGCTTTTGGGCAGACTGCTTCAGCTTTTGGGCAGGCTCCTTCAGCTTTTGGGCAGGCTCCTTCAGCTTTTGGGCAGGCTGCCCCATCTTTTGGGCAGAGTACTCCCGCCTTTGGTCAATCAAATGCTTTTGGAAACAACTTGTTCTCAAGCACCCCTTCGTTGTTAAGCTCGAACAGCATGGGATTCAATCAGACAACTGTGAGTTACTTTTGTTAGTGCTCTTTATGTACATTTGATTAAAATTAACAGAGTTAATTTTCATAATAGCATGTCAAGACTGTTTCTCTATTTACTTTTAGACAATTTCTCTATATCTATGCAGTTAATATCGATGATCGGTCCCCATGTAAAATATCGGTGTGAAATATCAGCCAGAATATTGGTATAGATATTATCGGCGATATTGACTGATATATCTCCGTTTTTCCCGATATCAGTACCTTTCTTCTTAGTTCTACCATTTGTTTTTCTTTTTGTTGCTGCTATTAGTGTTTTAAGTCTTAATTTTTAATTGTTAGTATTGAATGTTAGTGTTTTAAGTCTTAATCAATTCCTACTTGCTACAATTGTTAGTGTTTTTGGAAGTTGCAAAAGGTTAATTTGTTAATGGTAGGAGAGTGTATTGAATTGTTAGTGTTAAATTGCTATATATATTAATTCTGCATGATATTAAAATTATTGGTATCCCACATCGATAACCTATACTAATTTACGGCATTAACTGCACAGATTTTTAGTATAGTTATGTGTACTTTCCACCGTCTAACTTTGGTTGGTTACGTCTGTAGCCTTCTCTCTCAACGCCCTTTCAGACGGCTCAACAAACTCAGAATCCAGGTGGTTTCGGCTTTTCAGCACCTGCAGGTGATTAAACCGAACATATTTTAATTTTTAGTCTTTATGTTGAGATTTTGAATTCTTCTATTCATCTTCTTCACAACTTATTATTACTTTTCCCATCTTCTTCACAACTTATTATTACTTTTCCTGTTTTACGTACTTATTAACAGGTAGCACACCAAGCATTTTTGGTCAGAGTAATTTCGGACAACTGTATGTTTTACAACTTTTACTCCCTACTGCCTCTTTCCGCAGGGGTGTATATTTTATTCATTTTGTCAGTAATTTCTCAATGCTTCCTTATCCTTAATGTGGCAGGTCTGTCAATCAGAGCCCACACCCACAGTCTATTACTATTACAAATCCTTTTGGAACTCTACCCGCAATGCCTCAGATGTCAATTGGCCATGCAGGAAATGCATCTTCAATTCAGTATGGAATTTCTAGCTTGCCGGTAAGTATTATATTATATAATAGCTACCGACATGAACAGTATTTGACTTTTCCTTTTTTTTTGTCTTTTTGTGTCTTTGTATTTTTGTATACTTTTACCCCTCAACTTTCAGCATTGACACTTACAACCCCTTAATTTTCTAAAGACTTTGTAATCAAGTTTTACTTGTTTATTTGTATGTATGTGTCGGTATAAATTCAAGTTGATTTATGTTTCGACTTAAATTTTTCCCGGGAATGAGTTGGGTCAAATAAATATGTTCTTATGCTTATTATTACGTACATTTTCAGTTGGTCTACGCATAATTATCAAATGCTCTAGGCGCATAGGCCTCGCCTGTCGCCTAGGCGAGAAGCGCAATAAAAGCACGGACCTGTGGGAAAAAAAGCGCAAGCTAATAAAAACATAAAAAAAATAATATTATGTATTGAAAAAAACAATTTTTCCAAATTCCAAAAGTATTCAAATACCATAATCCTTATAATAAAATCAAAATCATTATGAATCACCAAAATATCCCAAAACCAAACTGTTCAGACTTGAAAACAAATAAGGTTCAAAAAGTAAATTAAATCATAAATAATTTATATGACGCAATGAGAATGGTTGAATATACTGCATAATACTCATAAGGTCAAAAATATATGTAGTATTGTTTGTTTTACCGGCCAAAAAAAGAGCAGAAGATTATCAATGTTTGTTTATCAGAATAGGTTGTTATATACAACATGATTATTGAATAAAAAGATATGATATACAACATGATCGTTGAATAAAAAGATATGATATCTCTTTAACTTCTTTAAAATTCAAATATATTTTTTAAAGATATCTAAGATTTGATTTGACTGAGATATGTCTTCCAAAAAAGTAGATAAATATCTGTAAATATAATCTGGTACATATATAAGATAGGGTTCCAAAAAAAAAAAAATCACGTGGCTTTTTTTACCTAGGAGGGAGTAGCGCAGACAGGTCGACTCGCCCAGAAATATCGCCTAGGCAGGAAAAACAATTGCTTTTGATAACTATGGGTCTACGTTTTGACGTAATTTTTTTTTTCCGGAATTGAGTTGGGTCAAATATAGCATTGTTTCCGTGCTTATTTTTATGTACGTTTTTCAATTGGTCTACATTTTGACGTAAATTTTGTTTGCAAACGAGTTGGGTCAAATATAATATGTTTTCATTGGACGGTATAAATTCGAGTCATTACGTTTCGACACCACCGCAACGCGCCGTACCATTCTTAAACTTAAAAAACACTATATTGTTACATGCTTATTTTTATGCACGTATCGGTATAAATTCAAGTTGGTTTACGTTTCGACGTAAATTTTCTTCCGAAATATGTCAGGACTCGGGTCAAATATAACACGTTTTCATGCTTATTTTTATGTACGTTTTCAGTTGGTCTACGTTTTGACGTAATTCTTATTCCGGAAACAATCGGGTAAAATATAATACGTTTTCATTAGACGGTATAAATTCGAGGTACTTTACGTTTCAACGCTATGGCAACGCACGGGGCAATTTACTAGTTGCTTCTAAGATGCCCTCACGCATCAGATACGGTACACAATTAATATGGTCTTATTAGCGTACATTTTTCTTAATATCTATAGGTCGTTGACAAACCTTCTCCCATGAGGATATCATCTGTGTCAACGTCGCGGCATCTATCTCAAAGGCGGATTAGGTTGCCTGCAAGGAAGTATCACCCCAATAGTGACGGTCCAAAGGTTTAGTGTCACTTCACTTCTTCCTCAAGTGAATATTTTGAACCTTTTTCATGACGAAAGAATTTTGTTTAATGATTTGATTTCTGCAGGTTTCGTTTTTCAATGACGATGAAGAGACTACCAGCACACCTAAAGCAGATGCTCTTTTCATTCCCAGAGAGAATCCAAGAGCTTTGGTTATTCGCCCTATGGAACAATGGCCCGCAAAAGCATCTGCAGAGAAACCGAAAGAAAAGAATGCATCTTCTCCAGCACAAGCTAATGGTAAAGTTTCTTGCTGATTTTTAAACTTTAAGGAAAAGGAAAATGTGAATCGGGCACTAAGTAAAGGGTGAACATTCTAGATTCAATATATTTACCAAATTATTATATTATTATATATATATATATAGGGTGAGGTTCCTGTAAAAATGACTCTTTTCGTGAGAAGTGTGAGAAGGTATAGAAATTAACATGTAGGCATCATGTTTTGAACTTAGGCATGATGTTTTTTGTTGTTTTGGCAAGAAAAACACCAAACATAACAATTTAAAACACAATGCAACATATTATGGACGTGAATTTAAAAGACAGTATTTAACACTTAAAACACACTACTTAACGTTCTTGACGTGGTGTTTTAAGTTTTAAGCCTAGAATTCATTGCATTGTGTCTTAAATTGTTATGTTTAGTGTTTTTCTTGCCAAAACAACGCAAAACATTATGTCTACATATGAATTTTTATGCATTCTCACACTTCTCACGAAACATGTCCTTTTTACAGGATCCTAAGACTATATATATATATATATATATATATATATATATATATATATATATATAAAACAACTCATTAGGTACAATAGAGTTTTTTCCTTTCCTATTTTGGCCACAATTTTTTTCTTACTTTTTGGTTCTATCACTTGACTTTTTAGATTTGTAGATTTTGTAGGAATTGTTCTTATTTTTAATTTAACATGAGATACGTATATGTACACATATTATATTAGTTATTTAGTTGATAAAAAGATGAATATTAAGTACTTTTAACATAATAAAAATTATATTTATAGGTCGGTTCAATCTGTAGAGGTGTTTTTGCTAACTTTCAGTTTTACTAATTACACTGTAAATAATATACGTTTTTAACTCATTTAATTGTTTTTACTCTAATAAGTTGTGTTCGTTTGTTAACTTTTTTAAAATATGCAATTGTGTTAAAATTTCATCCATCGACGTTTTGTTATAAATGTTATTGAAAACTAAGTTTTATTCAAAATAAAGTGTTTCTTGGTATCATAAACAATACGAGTGCCGATACCGTACATGCATTGTGACGACACAAATCGAATCTATTCCGACCCAACATGTGTAACACATGTCGATATCCTTTTGGGTATATCAAGACTTTTTTTCTCTCTTTTGGTTGCTGTATCGAATGTCGATACCATAATAATCTGAACTGATACCGATTGAGTTCCCGCTGTGTAGCGCGGAGAACCCCACTAGCTTCATAAATTAAAATATAACCAGATTTCAGTGAACATTCTAGATTGTATCATAGTTTTCAATAGCGGTCACTATGGTTATAGCGATTAGCGTAGCGCATAGGTCGAAGGTCGCTACAAGGTATGTAGCCATAAATAGCGGGATTTCAGTTATTTTTTATTCTATTAAATATATATAGCGATTAAGTATTATGGCTATAAAATAGTTGGATTTTAGGTTTTTGTTAGATATACGTGTAAAATAGCGTATGTACTAGGGTATTTTGATATAATATACATATATTTAAAATTAAAATTTCTAGTGTATCGCTATTTATAAAATAGGGCATGCTATTTATCGCTATTCGCTATGTAGCATATAGGTACCTTATCGCTATTTGTCACTATTCACCATTAACCATAGTTGTTAATGGCGAATAGCGATAAATAGCGGGTGGCTATTTTATAAATAGCAATACACTAGAAAAAGAATTTTCACCTGGTATATATGCTACTTTAACCTAAAATCCACCTATTTTATAGCTATATTTAATTGCTATTTATATTTAAAAAATAAATAAATAATTAAAGTGTCGCTGTTCTCGCTATCCATCGCTACAACCCAAATAGCGACACTGGACCTATACGCTACGTAGCGCGCTATTGCGATCGCTATTGACAACTATGCCATTAACAACTATGGATTGTATAGATTCACCTGCTTTCTATCCATAAAATTTGTTACTTAAACTCAGGTCAATATACCGAGTTTGGTTCTACCGCTCATCAAAACGGCCACTCTACAGATGATGGGAACAGTAAGATATTCTTTCGTCACTGTGCTATCTGAAAATGTGTGTTTTTTAGCTCTAATGCCTATTTCATGCAGGAAATCATTCCGAAAACGGTGTTTATAAAGAACAAACTACTCCCGCAGGGATAACACAGAAGACAAATGGGCTACACGAGGATCCGAAATCTGACTCATACATCACGTTAACCAGTCACCGAGCCGGGGAGGCAGCAATCGTTTACGAACACGGGGCTGATATTGAAACGCTCATGCCTAAACTCCGCCATTCAGATTACTACACTGAGCCACGAATCCAAGAACTAGCCGCCAAAGAGCGAGCGGAACCCGGTTACTGTCGCCGCGTAAAGGACTTTGTAGTCGGGCGGCATAACTGTGGAAACATTAAGTTTTTTGGGGAAATGGATGTGAGACGTCTGGACTTGGAGTCGCTTATCCAGTTTAATCATCGTGAAGTGATTGTTTATATGGACGAGACGAAAAAACCGCCTATTGGACAGGGGCTTAACAAGGCTGCTGAGGTAACGCTTTTGAACATAAAGTGTGTTGATAAAAAGACGGGCCGCCAATTCACTGAAGGACCGAGAGTTGAAAAGTATAAACAAATGTTGAAAAAGAAAGCGGAGGATCAAGGTGCGGAGTTCGTCTCTTATGATCCGGTTAAAGGGGAATGGAAGTTTAGGGTTAGTCATTTCAGTCGGTACGGGCTCGAAGATGCACCTGTTGGATGATATAGTTGGTTTGTGGTGGGCAGTTATCTTGTTTTTTTTTTGTTGGCCTGCTTTTATTTTTTAAACACTGGTTTGTATAGAATCTGTTGGTTTCTGGTGTACGTATACCCGGTGCAAATTTGCTTCTGTTATTGGGACCGGTTACTCGAGTAACTGACTTGATTGGTGGGAATGCGGATACAAACCGGTCTACAACCCTTAAAAGTCATCTTTAAAGTTTTTTTTATCGCCTAGTCGGTTTTTATCGTTTATATTTTATATAAAGTTAAAAATATTAGTTATTTTGATCGAAATTAGTACATTTTCTTAGGTTATTCTGCAATGTTAAGAGTAACTTTGGGTTTGGGTATGTAAATGTTAGTTGTTTTGCATCTAGATTTTTTTCTTTCTAGCTTTTGCCTAGCTTCAGTCAAATGTTTCTTTTATCAAGTCTGTTATGTTCAATCCTGAAAACTTAAATAAAAAACCTTGAAAAGTTCACGGGCAAGAGAAGAAAGATAGCAAAGTTAGTGAAGAGGGTGATGGCTTTTATCACTGAATTTCGTTCAAAACAATTTTTATCGGAATTTCATCGGTTATTCTGATTTTTATCAAAATATTTTGATTTTGATTATTAATTCCTAGAAATAAAAAAAAATATTATTCCATTCATTTTACCTCCACTTAACAGGAACTATTTATACATATACAAATAAAAGTTTTAACTGTTTAAATATTATAATATGTTGTTAAAATTATTAAATATTTTTGGGTTATTGGATTTTAATAATCCTAAGTTTCACCAGTTGGCCGATAATAATTCCAACTTGTAAAAGTTTGGCCGCCATTGATTTTTTTCTAACATAGGTGTACTTAAATCAATTAAGGAGTCTCTAGGAGTAATTGAATCTATTGAGTAGACCAAATTCTTATATGTTTGAAAAGGATCAATGGCGGCCAAACTTTTACAAGCTGGGATTATTGGAGGGAATTTTTAAAGTTGGGATTATTATCGGCCAACTGATGAAACTTAGGATTATTAAAATCCAATAACCCAATATTTTTAAAATGTAAGACATAAGATACCAACGTAAAAGAATCCAAATACAGTATTTGTAGTTATTATATATTTAATATTTTTTTACTTATTCTCTATATCTCGATTATTTCAAAACTAGGTTAGAATCTCGTGTGTTACACGAGTTAAAAAAAGTAATTTATGTACTTATATAGTCATATAAAGAATCATGTGTAAGACCCTTCACGCTTATTTTATCATTTATTAACCGCTTTTATAGTAAACGTCAAAATTACAATATTTAGATAAGTTTCAACACTTTACAAAACGTTTACAAACGTTACCCAAAACATGTTTTCAAATCCAACAACCATAACCTTTCTTAAACACACAACATTAAGTACTAAAGTATGGAACACAACACTTAAAATGATTTGTGACAAAAGATCTAGTTTGCTTTGCGGAAGCTTCTTTATGCGCGTGTTCGGTTTCGTAATCATAGCTTGATCTTCATCCGCAAGTCCTATAGCTACCTGTGATAAAAAAAGGCATCAAATATCAATTTTTATGATGTTATAATGTGACTTAACATGTACGGAATAGCAAACAAAGCAAAATAATTTTTTTTGCTGATCTGGAGTACGGTCGCGTGGCGCGACCGAATTGATTCCAGCCGTATCGGCCCGCCACCATGGTCGCGCTACGCGACAATGATCTTGTTCTTCCGTCGCGTGACGCGACGGTATCATTTTGATAGCAGGTTTGTTTTCCAGACCAGCAATTTCCCAGCTAAGAGCCTTTTTACGAAAAACGTCATAACTAGTTCGTTTCTCGTCCGTTTTGAGTCACGTTTCTTTCTACGCGACCTTAATTTGACCAACTATATCATGGAGTACAAAGAAATTATATGGTTTCACAAAATTTCTGACTTTACACACTTGATTTATAGAAATCTTTCTATTTATTCGATCCGTTTACATTATTGTGACATAAAATGCATTTATGAACTCAAAGTGATATAGGAACATTGCCTTATCATATTTTTACATTTCGACACATGATACACCAAACTCAAATGCCGAAACTAAGGTACATATATTCTATTTGTCCGATTTAACTTATTTAGCGACATTTAACACCTTATCTTATCAAAACGAAATACTTCAAGGATTTTAACCTGTTTGATTTCACTGGCGAAATCTATCGCTCTTTTGTGAATCAAACATGTAGTATTCGAGTCCCTTTGACCCGTTTAAACTTTCAAGTGGAATCCACCACTTGCCGTATTTCTATAGTTCGAATTTCATACTTATTCATGTTGAATACTACAAACGAAATCCTTCGTTTTAGTATTATCCAACATTACAATAATTTGCTTATCATTCAAGTACTCAATGTAAAATACTAAACACGATATTACGAAGCGAATAGCCACGTACCTTCAGAGCTTTCCTTTTAAGCGGTTATCCGATCTGCCTTGTCCACTCGATGATCCACCCAATTCACCTATACAATTTGATTCGAGTATATTGTTTAGAACTCATGGTTCAATATTTGATATTTCATACTCTTGTTTAGTTAATTTAAGCGATTAATTCATAATTTTCAAGTAATTCATTTCATTCAAGCATTTTATCAAACATCTAATGTGCATACTTAGCATTCTAACATTGTCATGTTCATGATTAATATCTTTAACCATGTTTCAACCTAGTTAGTCGATTCATACCTCAAGAATGCTATAATCGCACTAGAAATTACATCATAATCATCAATCAACATCCAATATCTTAAGACTGCATGAATTCTTTATAAAAACCCATATACCCTTACATAACAAGTAGTGAAACTCATGAATTATAACATGAATGAATAAATTTATAGTCAATTACTCATTCCTAGACTTGTGTTCATCTTAATTTACCCATAACATCCATTAATTTACCACTAATTTCTGTTATGAGAATTCAAAATCACCACAACATCTTCACTTCTCAAAATTAAGCATACCTTTGACTATACTAATGATGAAGATCACTTATATAGCCTCGAATCACCTTTAGTTCAGTTTTGATTCCTTGATTTTGAGCAATTTTGTAGAACTAGGGTTTGGAAAGGACTTGGGGTCGCTCCTGGGTCTCTTGATCGAACAGGATATACACAAAGTGTATATCCTGATGTTTATCCAGAATTTTAACAATTTAGTTTTAGGATTTACATCTTTGGCCCCTCAATTTTCCAAATTTTATAAAAGGAGTTAAAACACTTTAATTTCCCCATATTTTCTATTAGTATTGTAACTAGGTTTATTATTCCTAGTTTCGATTCTCATTATTTTATAATTATTATTATTTTAACTTATACATGTGTAACAACATATATAGTTTAATAAATTTAGGGGTGTTACAAGTCTATCCCCCTTAAAAAGGATTTCGTCCTCGAAATCGGAATACGTACCGAATAAGGAAGGGTATAAGCGTCTCATCTCTTCTTCAGACTCCCAAGTGGTGTCCGATCCCTTCCGGTGTTCCCATTTGACTTTAACTTGATTAATCTCTTTATGCCTTAAGCTTTTGACCTTACGATCATGAATTTCGATGTGCTTTACGACATAATTCAATTTATCATCAATTTTGATGTCCTCATAGCTTACATAAGCTGTTTCATCAGCTAAGCACTTCCGTAAGTGTGAAACATGGAAAGTGTTATGAATACCGCTCAATTCTTCGGGCAGTTCTAGTCGGTATGCTACCTTACCGACACGCTCTATAATTTAATATGGCCCAATAAATCTTGGACTCAGTTTTCCCCATTTTCGGAATCGAATAACCCCTTTCCACGGAGATACTTTAAGCATAACCCTATCACCCACCTGAAATTCGATCGGTCTTCGTCTTTTATCCGCGTAGGACTTCTGCCGGTCTTGAGCCGCTTTTAAATGAGCCCGGATTACTTCAATATTTTTATTAGTGATCCTGACTATATCTTTGTGAGCCAGTTCTCGTGGACCCACTTCATCCCAGCACACCGGGGTTCAACATTTTCTGCCATAAAGCATTTCATACGGGGCCATTCCAATACTGGAATGGTAACTATTATTATATGAAAATTCAGCTAGTGGTAGATAGATATCCCAGCTACCGCCAAAATCAATAATACATGCTCGTAGCATGTCTTCGAGTGTCTGAATAGTTCTTTCACTCTGCCCATCGGTCTGCGGATGATATGCGGTACTAATAAATAACTTAGTACCCATCCTTTCTTGAAAATTGCGCCAAAAGCTGGAAGTAAAGCGTGTATCTCTATCCGATACGATAGACACTGGTACTCCATGACGAGATATGATTTCATTTGTATATACTTCTGACATCTTCTCAGAAGTGTATGTTTCCCGAATTGGAATAAAATGAGCACTCTTGGTCAATCGGTCAACTACTACCCATATGGCATCAAATCCACGTGATGTTCTTGGTAGTTTAGTTAACAGATCCATAGTAATGTGCTCCCACTTCCACACTGGTATGTCTAAAGGCTGAAGTTTACCATAAGGCTTCTGATGTTCTGCTTTCACTTGTAAACAAGTTAAGCATTTTTCCACATACTTTACTATGTCTCGTTTCATTCCAGGCCACCAATAATTTTGTTTTAAGTCTTTGTACATCTTGGTAGCTCCCGGATGGATAGAATAGCGGGACTTATGAGCTTCGTCAAAAAGAAGAGTTTTAACATTGCAAGAGTTTGGAACCCAAATTCGATCGAAACGGGTTTTCAATCCATTATTATTATCTTGCAAATCCTTGAGTTGAACCACTATTCTTTCTTTCTTCACATTTTCTTCTTTTACAGCTTCGGTTTGCGCCTCCTTGATTCGTTCAAGTAACCCTGAGGTCACTACTAATTGCATCGACTGCACCCGAATAGGTGAATATTCTTCTTTCCTACTCAGTGCATCTGCAACTATGTTGGCTTTTCCGGGATGATAATGAATTTCACAGTCATAATCCTTTACCGTCTCTAACCAACGTCGTTGTCTCATATTTAACTCATTTTGATCAAAGAAGTACTTGAGACTTTTATGGTCAGTGAAAATGGTACATTTCACACCATATAAATAATGTCTCCATATTTTTAATGCAAAGACTACTGCCGCCAATTCCAGATCATGCGTTGGATATTTCTTTTCATGAATCTTTAATTGTCTGGAAGCATACGCGATCACCTTTCCTCGCTGCATAAGTACACACCCAAGACCAAGCTGAGACGCATCTGAATAAATAACCATGTCTTCTGTCCCATCCGGTAATGTCAATACCGGGGCACTGGTCAATCTTTCTTTAAGGATACGGAATGCATCTTCTTATGCACTACCCCAATCAAACTTCTCCTCTTTACGGGTCAATTTAGTTAATGGAGTTGCGATCTTGGAGAAATCTTGTATAAATCTCCGATAATAACCCGCAAGACCTAGAAAACTCCTAATCTCTGATGGATTCTTTGGAGGTTTCCATTTCGACACAGCTTCTATTTTGGACGGATCCACCGAAACTCCCTTGGCACTAATAACATGCCCTAGAAACTGCACTTCACGTAGCCAAAAGGCACATTTTGAAAATTTTGCATAAAGTCTTTCACGCCTAAGCGTTTCAAGTACTTCACGCAAATGACATTCATGATCCCCTCCGCTTTTTGAATACACCAGAATGTCGTCGATGAAAACAATCACCGACTTATCTAGCATTGGTTTGCAGACGCGGTTCATAAGATCCATGAAAGCCGCCGGTGCATTAGTCAATCCGAAAGACATTACTAAAAACTCATAATGTCCATAACGCGTTCGGAATGCTGTTTTGGGTATATCTTCGTCTTTTACTTTTAACTGATGATAACCCGATCTTAAGTCAATCTTCGAAAACCAACTCGCGCCTTGTAACTGATCGAACAAGTCGTCGATCCTAGGAAGCGGATATCGATTCTTTACCGTGAGTTTATTCAACTCCCGGTAATCAATGCACATCCTCATACTTCCGTCTTTCTTCTTTACAAATAATACTGGCGCTCCCCACGGAGAAACGCTCGGTCGAATAAATCCTTTATCTAAAAGGTCTTGTAATTGCGACAACAATTCTTATAGTTCCGACGGCGCTAATCTATATGGAACCTTGGTTACCGGTTTCGCGCCTGGAATTAATTCAATACCAAACTCCACCTCACGCTCTGGTGGTAACCCCAGTAAATCTTTCGGAAAAACATCTTCGTATTCTCGTACTACTGGTACATTTTTTATTTCTGGAGTCTCTTGATTCGAATCATGTATGTAGGCCATATATGCTTTACATCCATGTCGAACCAGCTTGCAAGCTTTGAGGAAAGAACATATTATGGGACTACAGCTTTTCTCCCCATAAATAGTAACATGTTTCCCTCTTGGAGACATTAGTTGTATCTCTTTATGGTTACATATTACCTTCGCGTGATATCGAGCTAGCCAATCCATCCCGATTACCACTTGAAATTCTCCCATTGACATAGGAATTAAATCAACAAAGTATTCTTCATCGTCAATGCTCAGTTTGCAATTCCAACACATATCACAACAATAAAACTTTTATTATCACCTATTTCTACTTCTAGTGGTATAGGTAATTTTGTTAGCGTGAATGTAGGGTGTTGAATAAATCGATGTGCTATAAAAGATCTATTTGCACCCGTATCAAATAAAATTCGTGCTGGAATTGAATTTACAAGAAATATACCTGAAACAACATCAGGTTCAGTTTTAGCCTCAGCAGTTGTCATGTGGAAAGATCTAGCCCTTGCTTTCTGGGCATCAGGCTTTACATCAGTGGTGTCTTTGGTCCTAACTAACTCCGGGCACTCAGATGTTTTGTGTCCTGGTTTATAACATTTATAGCATACCGACACCTTTCCTGGGCAATTCGCAACCACATGTCCCACTTTACCGCAAGTAGGACATGGTTTGTTCTTAAAATAACATTCACCCTTGTGATTCTTTCCACAAATTTTGCATGGAGGTATCCCCCCCTTTTCTACTCCTTTCTTCGGAGCTTCATTCAGCTTTTGTTTCTTCGCAGGGGTTGGGTTTTTATCAAACACCCTTCGCTCACCCCTTTCAATCTGCTTTTTCAGCTCAATTTCCCTTTCACGTGCGGCATTCACTATCTCCGTAAGATGCCCGTATTTTGAAGGAGTCATAAACTCCCGATATTCCGCGCCCAGCATGTTATAATAATAATATATTTTCTGTTCTTCATTCTGAACCAGCTCATCACAAAACCTGAGCTTATCAAGAAAGATTCCCGTAATCTTCTCAATCAACTCACCACTATGCCTTAGCTGAATAAACTCTTCTTTGATCCCGTTGATCACAGCTTTCGGACTATGGTGCCTAAGGAACGGAGTTTTGAATTCTTCCCACGTCATAGTTCTCGTGGCCTCAATTCCCTGTTCCTTCTTCAGATTATCCCACCAATCCTTAGCTTGGCCCCTCAACTGACCGGTTCCGTATGCCACAAAATCAGTCTCATCACTATGGGTCCTTTCGAATACCCCTTCGATGTCACTAATCCATCGTTGACAAACGATCGGATCAACTTCACCAAGATAGAACAGGGGTTTACATACCATAAATTTATTATATGGACATGCTTTTGATTTACCCGCATCTTTCTTTTCATTTATCTTATCGTCTATTACTGCTAAAAGCATTGTTTGTAGTCTATCGATGAACTGCGGTAGACTAGCTTCTAAAGCTTTTCCGACTTCCTCGGAAATAGTAGCTTTTATCTCTTCAGTTACATGAGATGTTGATTTCTTTCCGGTTTCCCCGGCCATTTCTTTGACTGAAATATTCACAATAGTTAATCAATAACTATTTAATTTATTTCCACCTTGTTACATGAAAATTTATATTACACATACTTAATCACAAGTAATGTGTATTTCTTTTTAGGTTTGGTCAAGTACATATCTCGCCTTACCTTTCTTTCTTAGTGTATTTCCCGGGTTCGAGTATAATAATACACTCCTCCCATACACTTTTGTATAACTACATCATCTAAATCTATACATTCAAAACTTATTTATAAAAAACTCTTACCGGATGTCTTGATCAAGCTTTGAACCAAACACGCTTTGTCTTAACGAGGCTCTGATTACAAACTTGTAAGACCCTTCACGCTTATTTTATCATTTATTAACCGCTTTTATAGTAAACGTCAAAATTACAATATTTAGATAAGTTTCAACACTTTACAAAACGTTTACAAACGTTACCCAAAACATGTTTTCAAATCCAACAACCATAACCTTTCTTAAACACACAACATTAAGTACTAAAGTATGGAACACAACACATAAAATGGTTTGTGACAAAAGATCTAGTTTGCTTTGCAAAAGCTTCTTTATGCGTGTGTTCGGTTTCGTAATCATAGCTTGATCTTCATCCGCAAGTCCTATAGCTACCTGTGATAAAAAAGGCATCAAATATCAATTTTTATGATGTTATAATGTGACTTAACATGTCTAGAATAGCAAACAAAGCAAAATAAAATTTTTGCTGATCTGGAGTACGGTCGCGTGGCGCGACCGAATTGATTCCAGCCGTCGCGGCCCGCCACCATGGTCGCGCTACGCGAAAATGATCTTGTTCTTCCGTCGCGTGACGCGACGGTATCATTTTGATAGCAGGTTTGTTTTCCAGACCTGCAATTTCCCAGCCAAGAGCCTTTTTACGAAAAATGTCATAACTAGTTCGTTTCTCGTCCGTTTTGAGTCACGTTTCTTTCTACGCGACCTTAATTCGACCAACTATATCATGGAGTACAAAGCAATTATATGGTTTCACAAAATTTCTGACTTTACACACTTGATTTATAGAAATCTTTCTATTTATTCGACCCGTTTACATTATTGTGACATAAAATGCATTTATGAACTCAAAGTGATATAGGAACGTTGCCTTATCATATTTTTACATTTCAACACATGATACACCAAACTCAAATGCCGAAACTAAGGTACATATATTCTATTTGTCCGATTTAACTTATTAACGACATTTAACACCTTATCTTATCAAAACGAAATACTTCAAGGATTTTAACCTGTTTGATTTCACTGGCGAAATCTATCGCTCTTTTGTGAATCAAACATGTAGTATTCGAGTCCCTTTGACCCGTTTAAACATTCAAGTGGAATCCACCACTTGCCGTATTTCTATAGTTTGAATTTCATACTTATTCATGTTGAATACTACAAACGAAATCCTTCGTTTTAGTATTATCCAACATTACAATAATTTGCTTATCATTCAAGTACTCAATGTAAAATACTAAACACGATATTACGAAGCGAATAGCCACGTACCTTCAGAGCTTTCCTTTTAAGCGGTTATCCGATCCGCCTTGTCCACTCGATGATCCACCCAATTCACCTATACAATTTGATTCGAGTATATTGTTTAAAACTTGGAATTTTTTATACCATCTATATATATATATATTTTTTAATTCTTTGACATGTATTTTACCAACACATCTAACCACGTTAAATATCTAAAAAAAATTATAAATCACTCATAAAAAACAATTTTTATCATTATTTTCCCTTTTTAATATTTTAACAAATATAATTTTGAACTTTGTGATATTTGAAGACTTAAAAAATACGGGTTGATAAATGTAAGTGTTATATATATTATTAGTAATGAAAAGGTTATGTTTTAAAGCCGTGTATTATACTAATAGAATATAATATAATGCAATTTGTTAATGTATACAATCGTTATAATATGTATTTAAAAAAATGAATATTGACGTGATATTTATAAATTTTGTTAAGTAAATATTAAAACATTATTTCTTTCAATTGGGTATTAACTTTGATTTTTTAATACCACCTATTTTTTATTATCTAACACATAGAATTTTACTATTCTTACCATCCAATCACATTAAATATTTGAAAATTTTTAGAAATCACCAATAAGAACAATTATCATTATTATTCTTTGTTTTTTTAAATATTTCAACCAATAAAATTTTAAAGTTGATGAAGCTTTTAGTAAAAAATATAAGTTTATTTAAAAAATGAATAATTAAATTTATATTAAACTCATTCAGTTAATGATATAATATATATATATATATATATTTAGTTAAAAAAATAAATATTCATACGTGAAAATAGTTAGCTCCAATGAATAACATGTATCATCTATAATTTTTCTTTTATTATATAAAAAGGCGCCACCTAAGGCACCTAAACTTGGTCCGCCCTTTATATTACTCTATTTTTATTTTGCTTTTAAAAAGAAAAGCCAACTATGTATGAAATTTACCCTACGCTTTTTAAATGACGGCTAAAAGGGGAAGATTAATTTCTAGTTGTTGGTTAAATTTAACTCATGCTTACATGTATTATATTGTTTGGTTTTTTGGACCTTATTATACTTTTCAAGGGTTTTTGTATCGGCTAAAATCCCTTTACCATCGTAGACATCGTTACTGTCTTACCGAGACTTCAAGACGCTACTAACAGAGTTTTCTGTCGATGAAAAAATAATAATAAAAATGATGAAGAGTGTAATTATCTTTGTTATATATTTATCATTGTATTTGAATATTCCCTATAATTATCAAATTCTATTATATAGGTTTAATTAACTGTATGTCAATTATCATATAACATAGAATGTTGTAATTAAAAGAGATAATGATTTTATAGGATTTTTGAACGGTTGAGATTAAATTTATATTGATTATAAACTTTTGTTTGTGAGTGTAAAATTAATAATTAAAATTATATTAAATTCATTTCTATAATTATCAATTTCGATGACATGTGCATATAATTAACTATATATCAATTAGAAAAAAATACACCGTTGGTCCTTATGGTTTCTGTCAAATTTCAATATCGGGCATTGATAGTTTTTTCTTGCAAAATTAGGTATTAACGTTCTAATTTGTCATAACACTGAGTACTAAGGCCAAACCTTGTTAATTTTTTTTTGTTAAGTCTTACTAAAATGCCCTTTAATAACTAGAGGGTCTAATTTTTAGGTTTAGGATCCTGTAAAAAAGATAAAATTTGTGAGAAGGATAAGAAAGGACATGATGAGGACACATGTCATTATTCAATTTATTAGGATAAGAACAATTAAGTAATTTAATAAATAAACCTAATTAAAGATAAAATTCAAAAACCCACATGCAAGTTCCCCCGTCTTTTTTAAATGTCAATAACTTTTTATACGTAACTTAAAAAAAAAATAAACCATAATAACAAGTGTTTTTTATCTTTAATATAAGCACCATATTGTTATACTTTAATAGAGAAAAAAATTACGTTTCAATCGAATGTTTTAGTGCGTTTGTGAGTTATTAAAGTTTGTGTATCGGGTCCAAATAAGGTCTGCAAAATACCGAATTTCTCATGGCACATTTTACGAAAGTTTGGCAACATGGTGAAAACACTTATATATAGGAAGTACCAGCAGCGTACCCGTCATATTTTAACCAGGTTACGTCCGTTTCGTTATTCGGCATGTTACATTCCGTGTCTTACCATACACAGTAGTACACCCTATGATTCTCATGCGCCTACCACTATAAAGCACACCCGTGATTATTTTGGTCATCGCATGATACACATAGTTTGTACTAATTGTGTATGAGTCAGGGTATACTGTAACTTTGAAAATAAGAATGCATGTGTATAAGAATGTAGTATGTAAGTATGTTTATGTTTAGGTATGTACGAGTCCATCGTAAGCGAACCCCTAGGGTTACGCTCGCGTATAGATACAAATGTATGAGTATGAGTATGAGTATGCGTATGAATATATGTATGAGGATGAGTATAAGCATGAGTATAAGAATGAGTATGCGTATAATTATAAGTATAAGTATAAGCATGAATGATAGCGCTTGCATGTATAGTATAAGTTGAAACACAACGAATGTAAACATATAAAATGATCAAGAAGTTTTGAGCATGTAAAAGCGAATGATATGTGTGAGGTTGTCATGAAATATTGACTAAAACGTGTACGATTATATGCATGTATAGTTGTTTAAATAAATCATCGCGTTTATTGAATCAAAATAGATTGAGTTTGACGTAAAAGGGAGAATCAAGTTGGTGAATGTCAAAGAATATAAAGTATCTGATTGTTACGTGAGATGTGTTTTGAGAAAAAGGAAATGCTACTCTTGTTTAAAAAAAAAGGATTTACGTATATCGGAGGTTGTCGGTTCCAATGAATTCTCCTTATCCACGTGTTTTGAAATTGAAATAATTTATTGAGCGACGTATGAAAAGGTTTATGAAAACAGTAAGTTTGCATCATTTAAAGGATCTTGTATTAAAATAAGAAAAGTTGAAATTCGGAAATTTTCGTGAAAACATTGATCTTTGAAAAGAATTTTTTTTAGTAATATGACTTAGGGATTTCGAGAAGAGTTTTAGCAAAATGGCATTATGATATCTATAAGATTTTATAAGCATGTGGGAAAAAGTTGGTTTGGTTTTCGATTGAGAGCATTTGTCTTTAGTATAATAATATAATGTGAGTGTGTTTTAGTGATTAGGTCAAGTATGAAGTTTGGGGTACTAGCATATAAGTATAAAATGAACAATGAACAATGAACAATTAACAATGAACAATGAACAACGAACAACGAACAATGAACAATGAAGTTTTAGTGATTAGGTCGAGTATGAAGTTCGTGGGCATGAGATTCATTAGACCGATTAGGTTGATAGGTAGCATTTCATTAAGTTTTGAAAATTGGGTGTAAAATGTTTAAGGTATGATGAGGAAATTTTATGTATGTGATTTATATAAAACAGATCGTAGAGTGGGGAATACGTTTGATAAAACAATGAATTTTAAAATTTTGCATAAGTAAGGATTTGACAAAATGATAAACGATTTAGGCATAAAACTTGATCGTGTGGTTTGCATAATAAGGTCTTTTTAAAAGAAAATTTGGTAACGATCACCGAGGTAAGGGAATCATCCCTAACCCGCTGGTGAGGTCGTTTTTGAGAAGGGGAAGAGCGGGTAATCGTCAAGGTAAGGAATTCACTCATATCTTGATGATATGTCTCCATTTTGAGATTACGAGAAATGTAAATCGAGTTGGTGACGTTTTTGAAATCATGCATGTGAATAACGTATAAGTGTATGAAAAGATTTAGTATGATGTGTATGTAAAATCTTGAAAAATAATTTGAATTTTGAAAAGAAGAGGTTGTATCGTGTTAAGCATAAGATTGATGGAGGTTTAATTAAAACTTGGATTGTTCCAAAATGGAACTTTTGACTAAACCAAAGTGGTTGAAAGTTCTCTTGAATTTGGGAAAACATGCTTTGGCCTAATAGGTGGAATACTCTCGCTGAAATTTTGGTTAACGATATTCACCCTTTCGGTTACTACATGTTCCAAATCAATTGAAAATTCAAGACTTGGTGGGATTTTTTTGATAATCAAGGAATGGGACTAGTTAGCAAGATGCGGGTTTCACCCCTAACTTGACAACATCGTACCCTAAGTGTTGTTAATACTCGTCGGGTCAAGAAAGTTAACTCCGACACGTTGACGAGGGTCCACTAGATTTGAAATGGAAATTCTCCATCAAGGTGAGAATTTCACTCCTAACTTGATGACGAATTTTGTGTAAAAAGAATAAGTGGATTGAGAGTCGTTCACCAAATTGTGGGTTTCACGCTTATTTTGGTGAAGTCATCTCGTTTGTACCATATGAGTGTTTCGAGTTTAGCATAATCGAGTAAAGTAGCCTTAGGAAAGGCGTATGTTATGGAATAGTAAAACAAGTATGACACAATAAAAGATGTTCAAGAAATTAGCATATAAATCATGTATGGTCGAGTATGGTGCTTAACTATAGACTAGGTCAAAAGCATGACAATTTTTCTAATTCCTTATAGTTATGGCTCTGATACCAATCTGTCACAGCCCAACTGATGGCGGAAACATCAGAGTGAGACGAAATAGAATGCTCATTACACATGACGCTAAAATTGTGAAAAGTATTTAATGATAAATTTCATTTCATTGCTAAAAGAGTCAAATTACATCGTTTAAAAAGGAAATACAAGTTGAAACAAATGAATTACAATACAACAAATATTAAAGTTAAAAATGCGTTTCTAGGCATCCTACTAAGTTCCATGCATTATCAACATCATCATAAACCTGCAACATGTTTTAAAGTATAGTTCAATACGAAAGTATTGGCAAGTACACAAGTTTTAGATACATTGCATAAGTATAAAAGAAGTTCTCAAATCCAACATGGCAATCTTGTATACAAGGTTAAACTAGCATGCATAAGCTAAGAGCCAAACCCGAGTGTCCACAAGAATAATGAGCATCCCTCGCCACCTAAGTGAGCGAGACCGTTATGTATAATAATGTGCATCCCTCGATACTGAAGTAATCGAGACCGTAACTATGTATCTTAACAATACCCCGTCGGGTGGTGTGCTACTCCTATAGCGCTATAATTGTTAAGATGGGCTAGCTAAGTTAATGACAAGTGGCATGTATGTATTCTAGCATAAACCAAAGCATAACAAATAACATGTATGGCGGATTGAGTGAATAAATATGTTTATGTGATTTGTTTATTTTGATAAGTTAAACATGTTACACCCAAAAGTGCGTAAAAACGAAAAAGGATCAAGTGTACTTGATGCGTGTGTAGCGTTATATATATTTAAGTATATTTTTAACCCTTTTTAACACTTTAGTCAAGTTTTAAATTTATAAAACAAGATATTTTACTAACACTAAACACACATATGGGCAAGTGCACCCATCGTGAGCGTAGTATAGTGTTGGTAAGATACCGAGGTCGTCCAAGGACACAAGAGCTTTTAGTACTGGTTTATCCTCAACGTCTAATCAAATCAAAATTTTGGAAAAGGTTTTAAACAAGAAAATAAAAACTAACTAAAAATGCTGAAAATAAAAATAAAAACAAAAACAGATAGACAAGATGAATCACTTGGATCAGACTCGCCTTTAGTGTAACCTTTGATTATTTCCGCACTTTTGCACTTTTTAAGAGATTATCTTAGTTATAGTAGTAGGCCCCTCTTTTGAAGGTGACGTTACCCTCAACCCAGTTGTTTGAGTCAGCAATGATACAATCCTAAAGGGTTGGATTATTGGAAGATAATTAATTAAGTTATTAATGTGTAATGTGGTAGGCCCCTCTTTTGAAGGTGACGTTACCCTCGGCTAAGTGGTTTGAGTCAGCAGGGATACAATCCCAAGTAGCCGGGTTAATGTATTAATAGTAGTTTACATATGAGGGGATCAAGAAATTCGCACCCCCGCCATCCAATACCAGTGGGTATTGAAGGAGGTCCTACTAAGCTTGACCCAGGTCCTTGCAGGATCTATACACTGAACAAGGCAAGAACCTTACCAAACCATTCCCTTAACCCCCGACCAGGTAGCCAACATATCTCCATACAGACCGTGGAGATATGAACGGTGTAAATCTTTTATTTTATATAAACAGTAAAATAACGCCAAGACACCACTGACAAATGATAAGGAAGTTTCACCTTAAACATAAGAAACTAGTTATTAAAGTCATTAATACAAAACCAAATAAAAAGTGCGAAAAGATTAAAAATAAAAAGTATTACACTAAATGTTTGTCTTCACCAAGTGATGTAAGAGACTTAGGCAAACATGGCCTTTGATTTTCAAGAACTCTTACTATCAATCTTGGATCCCGAGACTACTACACACACTCTATGATGGATGATGGTGGTGGATGTGGGTTGTGATGGTGGTGGAGGGTGGGTGAAGTATGAGAGAGGTGGTTTGTCAAGGGATGCCTTTGAAGTGAACCAAGCACCCCTATTTATAGCCTACACAGAAGCCCAGACAAGGCCCCGGGCCCGCTGGGCACGGCCCCGTGTCCACCCATCTTCTCTTTCTTCATTAATTACAGTTTGGCTGTATTAGTTGACCACGCCCCTGTGTCCGCTGGGCACGACCCCGTGTGCAGAAGCGTATCTGTACTATCAAGATTTGCTCAAATTATGCGAATCTTAGCGTTGACCATGGCCCCGTGTCCGCTGGACACGCCCCCGTGTTGGGAAATAGAAGCTTCTACAACTTTGTCTTTTCTGCGGACACTTGGGCACGCTCCCGTGTTCAGTGAGCACGGGGCGTGTTCAGCCTTCTGTTGTCTTGTTTTTGCTTGGGAAGATGCTGTCGAGGGGTCGGGCATGCTACGTTTATTCCTTTTCTTGTATTATTGTTAGATTTGGCTGCATTTTTGCTTCTTTTGTTCATTTTAGCTCATTTATCCCTGAAAATACAAAAGGAAGACAAAAGCACACTTTTTTCAACATTAGTACTAAAAAAGGGTTAGTTTTATGCCTCATTTGATGTAATTTATATGTTGCATTTTACACACATCAAATACCCCCACACTTGAATCTTTGCTTATCCTCAAGCAAAACTCTTTATTTTGTGGCTTACACACCCAAATGGAATGGGTAGAAGAGAAGGTTTTGGGCTTGTCTAGAGTGTCGGGATTCCAAGATTCTTTATTAGGTTCTTTTTTTATGTTATTTACAATCCTATTCGTTATGATTTATTTAGAACATTACATAAGATAAATTACTTATTTGGGCATAACATGCCTCTTTAAAATTCCATTTATATACAAGTTCACATACCTCACGGGGGATCACTCAACACTCGGCCGAAGATGTATTTTTTTGTGAAACACTCGAGATCGGCATGGAACTTACTTCTACCATATGCTTGCCAAGCAATCAATCCTCTTCCTTTTTAACTATAAACCTTTGTAAATATCAAGAGGACTTTGGGGAAGGGTTAGGCTTGGGTTGAAGGTAGGTGGTTTTTGGGTTAGTGATTAGTAAAAAAAAAAAAGCGAAAAGACATAAAAAGCGTCGGTTCTCGTAAAACATTTTGTTTTTGTGACTTTTTATTGTAATGAAACATTTTTCAAACAAGGTTTCTTTTGATGAGCTTGTTTGTTTATTGCTAACTTCATCATTCATTTTTTTTTAATAAGGATGTCACAAGAAAACCGAGCTTTGTTACTGTTTAAAATGAAAAAGGTTTTGGTGGGTGAAGGGGGTTTGTTTTGGGTATAGAAATTAAATAGGTTTAGGTTCAAAGGGGTTAACTAGGGGGATTTTGGGTAGGTGGTAAAAAAAAAGAAAATAATGGTGTTGAAATAAAAAGGGTTAGTCCTAATTATGCCTCCATCATTTACTTACTCGGGTTTGAGTTGGTAAGTACCGGGAATATATCGTCATGGCAAGTTCTAGAGTCGTAAGAAACCAAACGGCTATTCACACAAGAAACGAAAAATGAGCATTTAGTTTAAAGATGTGTATTTGTATGCTCAATTAAAGGCTCAAAACTCACCTTTTGTGGGAATGGGTTTTTAATGTGATCAAGTATATATAATCAAATTTTAACTAGATTCGTCATGCCGTTTCATAATTTTCTTATGTTGGTTCTTTTTATCACGACGCTATCGGTTGTAAATTTGTAAAAATATAACCTTTTTAGAACTTGTTATTCCCAATTTAAACCAAGACAAGTAAAAAAAATGAAAAGTTTTTGAAAAAATTTGGGGTGTTTAGCGGTTCCAATAGAGTTTTGTGTTAGGCTTGTAATTAGGACTTGCAAAATTCAAGGTTTTAGCATCTCCCCACACTTAAATTACACATTGTCCTCAATGTGTCCCAAAAATAAGTTTTTAGGTTGATTGAATGTGTAAAAAGGTGTGTTAAAACAAAATTTTTCTGTTACTGGGCACATGGACACGGGTCGTGGTGACCGGGCACGGCCCCGTGTTCAAATTGCCAGTAACAAAAATAACAAAAATGTAACAGAAGGCTGGGCACGGGGGCGTGTTCAGTGAACACGCCCCGTGTCCAGTTACCTGAACTGGGCGTTTTTCTGCAGACCCTTGAGCACGGGGCCGTGTTGGCGGGACACGGCCCGTGCTGAACTTGCTGTAATGAAGAAAAATTGTCGGGAGGCTCTGTTTTTGTGCATGGGGCGTTGGTTCAAGCTTCCCTTAGTATCCTTCACCATCCAAGTGTGTTTAATCCATTACAACATCATCCAAACACCAAAATAATTTTTGAAAAACCATCATTCATTAAATAGAGAGAATTACAATAAGTCCTAGAAAGATAAAGAAAAACAGAAAGTTAAAAATTTCCTAAGATAGATAGGTCAAGTGATACATGAAATCATCCTAACAAGTTCTGCCCTTATTATAGGAATATCAAAAGCCCGGAAATAACTTCCCGGTATTTCGTAGGTATCATCGAACTCGGAGCCGAGAGGTGTCCCCTAGATGTCGTTGAGCCATTCCTCTATCTCTTTTGGGAGGAAAAAGGCGGGCTCATTTTCTTCAACATCTTGTGGAGGAGCAGTGGCGACCGGGACCCCGGGGAGTATGTCTCGAGGGGGGTCTGCATGCACGGCGTACCACTCGGCCGGTATGATAACTTCTGTTACCACATTCCACGCCCTTTGTGTAATGATTGGTACCAAAGGAGGGGAAGCGAGGAAATTCAACTTTTGGTGCAAAAGGTTGACCTCCCTAAGACACCCTTCTAGACCCACTGATAGATGATTGATACGGTCGACCAGAGCTTCCTCAACCCCCGTCATTTCGTCTATGGCCTCTCTCAAGGCATAGACGTAGTAGACGAGAGAGTCTTCTACCGTTGCCTTTCTTCCTTGTCGGTTGTTTCTCGAGTGAGAAGATGATGTGCCACTGTTTCTGGTCGACATTCTAAGAAAACAACCGAAAAGAATTCATTTTAGTGAAACAGTACCTCGAACACGGCCCCGTGCTCACTGAGCACGGCTCCATGTTCACTTTTCTGCAGATTTTTGAAACAAGGAATCTTGGAGTTTTAAATTATTTTTCTGACTTTTGGGACATTTTTAAGCAGAAATAACTTAAAATAGTGTTGTAAAACTTATTTTTAACAAGATTCCTTGAATAAAAATCTAACAAACATCTCAATAAAGCTTGAAACCATGGTGATTTTAAGCTTTAATGGAGGTGTTGAGGTAAAAATGAAGAAGAAGGCAATAGACAAAAGTAGAAAAGACAAGATGGTTGTTGGGAACCTTCTTTAGAATATACCTAGGATGGTATGTGTGAAGATCCCACCAAATCTCTGTCTTTGGAGTGGTCCAAATGTGCAGGAATCTTGGCTGCATTTATAGAAAATGACAGCACACTGGACACGGCCCCGTGTCGGCTGGACACGACCCCGTGTGCAGACAAGATTCTGACATAGTTTGTCCGTATTCTGACCGAAAGTCAGACGGGAATCTTTTAGTGGACACGGGGGCGTGCTGACCTGGACACGGCCCCGTGTCTATAGGCTGTTTATGAAGTTTCGTCTATTTTTAAGGAATTTTTTTCTGGATCAGGTGGTTCCTTACTGGACGAAACAACACCGAAGTGCCTTAGATACCTAAGTTGCCCTAGACTTAGACGAGAACGCAAGAGGTTATCGGTGAGGGTGATTCCTATGCTAAATGTAGGTGGACAAGTCCAACCCTTTCCCGGGCTCTCGTTAAAAAAAGGCATATGTCGAATCGCTCAGGTCTATGTATGCATCGACGGAAGTCGATGGGGAGTCCTTCACGGCACAATCGACACAGGGATGACTATCGCTCAAGCTTCGCAAGAGTTAGAGGTGATTTCGGGAGTGACGATGTTGTTTTTATCCGAATGCGATCTAAGTAATTCCTCTTGGATGTCGTCTTGAGATGAATTAGTTATGTCCATCTCAAGTTCTTTTATCCATCGAAGAATTAGTTCTTCTAGCTGAAAGAATTCTTCAAGAAGCATTTCATCTAGAAGGGACGATTGAGAGCATTCGAGGGAGAGATAGGGATTATTTTTACTTTCACCCCTTTTAAGGCTACAGGAAAACAATGGGTCCATATAGTGGGGAGTATAATTTAAAAAAATAACATTTTAAATCTTCATGATTTCCACCACATAATTGACACCACGTACCATAAGAGGATTGAAAGTAAAAATTATCAGTATCACTCATGATTGTGTCAGAAATTACCAGCCGTCGGGATCTTACGGCTCTATTTTCAGTATCTGAAAACTTGGGCACGGGGTGTGTTGGTTGGGCACGGCTCGTGTTCAGCTACCGTCTGACTTAAAACATGATTGCCAGTACCAAAGATTGAGCACGGGGCCGTGTTCAGCGGGCACGGCCCGTGCTGAGCTCTGCAGAAGCTGAAAAATTAAGAAAAATCCTAAAAAAAACATAAAAATAAGAAAAACGATTAGGCCGTTGATTCTTAACTTTCTTAAAATCCTTGTGTCCCCGGCAACGGCGCCAAAAACTTGATGCGTGTGTAGCGTTACATATATTTAAGTATATTTTTAGCCCTTTTTAACACTTTAGTCAAGTTTTAAATTTATAAAACACGATATTTACTAACACTAAACACACATATGGGCAAGTGCATCCATCGTGAGCGTAGTATAGCGTTTGTAAGATACCGAGGTCGTCCAAGGACACAAGAACTTTTAGTACCGGTTTATCCTCAACGTCTAATCAAATCAAAATTTTGGAAAAGGTTTTAAACAAGAAAATAAAAACTAACTAAAAATGCTGAAAATAAAAATAAAAATAAAAACAAAAACAGATAGACAAGATGAATCACTTGGATCCGACTCGCCTTTAGTGTAACCTTTGATTATTTCCGCACTTTTGCACTTTTTAAGAGATTATCTTAGTTATAGTAGTAGGCCCCTCTTTTGATGGTGACGTTAACCTCAACCCAGTAGTTTGAGTCAGCAAGGATACAATCCTAAAGGGTTGGATTATTGGAAGATAATTAAGTTATTAATGCGTAATGTGGTATGCCCCTCTTTTGAAGGTGACGTTACCCTCGGCTAAGTGGTTTGAGTCAGCAGGGATACAATCCCAAGTAGCCGGGTTAATGTATTAATAGTAGTTTACATATGAGGGGATCAAGAAATTCGCACCCCCGCCATCCAATACCAGTGGGTATTGAAGGAGGTCCTACTAAGCTTGACCCAGGTCCTTGCAGGATCTATACACTGAACAAGGCAAGAACCTTACCAAACCATTCCCTTAACCCCCGACCAGGTAGCCAATATATCTCCATATAGACCGTGGAGATATGAACGGTGTAAATCTTTTATTTTATATAGACAGTAAAATAACGCCAAGACACCACGGACAAATGATAAGGAAGTTTCACCTTAAACATAAGTTATTAAAGTCATTAATACAAAACCAAATAAAAAGTGCGAAAAGATTAAAAATAAAAAGTATTACACTAAATGCTTGTCTTCACCAAGTGATGTAAGAGACTTAGGCAAACATGGCCTTTGATTGTCAAGAACTCTTACTATCAATCTTGGATCCCGAGACTACTACACACACTCTATGATGGATGATGGTGGTGGATGTGGGTTATGATGGTGGTGGAGGGTGGGTGAAGTGTGAGAGAGGTGGTTTGTCAAGGGATGCCTTTGAGGTGAACCAAGCACCCATATTTATAGCCTGCACAGAAGCCCGGACATGGCCCCGTAAATTCGCACCCCCGCCATCCAATACCAGTGGGTATTGAAGGAGGTCCTACTAAGCTTGACCCAGGTCCTTGCAGGATCTATACACTGAACAAGGCAAGAACCTTACCAAACCATTCCCTTAACCCCCGACCAGGTAGCCAACATATCTCCATATAGACCGTGGAGATATGAACGGTGTAAATCTTTTATTTTATGTAGACAGTAAAATAACGCCAAGACACCACGGACAAATGATAAGGAAGTTTCACCTTAAACATAAGAAACTAGTTATTAAAGTCATTAATACAAAACCAAATAAAAAGTGCGAAAAGATTAAAAATAAAAAAGTATTACACTAAATGCTTGTCTTCACCAAGTGATGTAAGAGACTTAGGCAAACATGGCCTTTGATTGTCAAGAACTCTTACTATCAATCTTGGATCCCGAGACTACTACACACACTCTATGATGGATGATGGATGATGGTGGTGGATGTGGGTTATGATGGTGGTGGAGGGTGGGTGAAGTGTGAGAGAGGTGGTTTGTCAAGGGATGCCTTTGAGGTGAACCAAGCACCCCTATTTATAGCCTGCACAGAAGCCCGGACATGGCCCCGTGCCCGCTGGGCACAGCCCCGTGTCCACCCATCTTCTCTTTCTTCATTAATTACAGTTTGGCTATATTAGTTGACCACGCCCCCGTGTCCGCTAGGCACGGCCCCGTGTGCAGAAGCGTATCTGTACTATCAAGATTTGCTCAGATTCTGCGAATCTTAGCGTTGACCACGGCCCCGAGTCCGCTGGACACGCCCCCATGTTGGGAAATAGAAGCTTCTACAACTTTGTCTTTTCTGCGGACACTTGGGCACGTCCCCGTGTTCAGTGAGCACGGGGCGTGTTCAGCCTTTTGTTGTCTTGTTTTTGCTTGGGAAGATGCTGTCAAGGGGTCGGGCATGCCACGTTTATTCCTTTTCTTGTATTATTGTTAGATTTGGCTGCATTTTTGCTTCTTTTGTTCATTTAAGCTCATTTATCCCTGAAAATACAAAAGGAATACAAAAGCACAGTTTTTCCAACATTAGTACTAAAAAAGGGTTAGTTTTATGCCTCATTTGATGTAATTTATATGTTGCATTTTACACACATCAGTACTCACAATATTGCACATGCTTTCCGATTATCCGTGAGTGACAAGTTGTGGGAGAATAAGGATTTTAATGGTAGGGTTACACGATGTTTAGGAAGTGGTAAGATACGGGATTTAGAATTTAAAGTATAAAAAGTATGTATACGAAAAATAATATCTAGTCCTAAGAGCTCGTTTATGACACCATATTAAGTGGTTTCATGGGTCCCAAATTGCCCATTGGAATCATAACAAGTAGCTTAGAATCTTAGATTTATTGGCCTAAGTTTATGACGAACAATCATGACTCGTTTGCCATTACAAATTCAGCCATGTTTTATATAGGTACGTATAGTTTATATAATAGTAATAACATCCTAAAACTAAGTCCAATCATAAATTATCATGTAGTATCATGTATGTCAAGCATGGAGGTTAAAACCTCATTATATGATTCACCACTACACAAACCATCATGAAGATAGTTCGAAGGGTCATGAATAATAAGAAAGTAAATCTATTCTAGCAAGTCACAAGAGTGTTCACAAGGTTCAAATGAAGGAGTGGAACTTAGTTTAGAAAGCCAAAGCTTTCATTTGTTCACACTTCACAAGTCATAAGTTCATCATATGGAAGATGATGTCTTGTGCTTGCTTTCATCATTCAAATACCATGTATAAACAGAATTAAAATGGGTGTTTGAACCCAACACTTTGATGGAAATCACCTCAACACAAACCCACAACCATGGACTAAGTTGTGATCTTGGTGGGAACAAGATTCCACCAAGTTTCTATAAAAACATGAAGATACAAAAAGATAAAAACAAGCAGAATTTAAAGTGCACTTTAGATCTCAAAAATGGTGAGGTTTCACCTTTGTTTGTGTAACGCCCTGCGTTTTCTTACCTTCCATATTTAGAAACTCTTGCTCGAAATTCTAATTTTGGAAATCTCGCGTTCTTGTAATCATTCTTTTATCGTAGTCGTTATAAAATCCAGGACTTGATTCATAAAAAAACTCATATTTCTTTAATTTCGTGTTATACATACTTTATACATGCTTATACATTTAAATTCATGAAACATTTGTTGCATATTCGTAATTCTTGGAAACTTTGTGTTAATCTTGCAAATACGTGAAACTTATGCATAAAACGTCTTTTGATCGTGTACGAAACTTAAGTACGACATTCATATACTTAACTATACTTGGATTATGTTCATCATACTTGTTTTACCTTTATACTATGCTTATATGACAAAAAGGACCCTTAAAACACTTAAAAACCCTAAAATACAAACTAGAGGGGCCTAAAGTGTCAAAAAACCAAAAATCATCTGGAGGAGAGTCGCTGGCCGCGAACTACCCCCCAAAACCTTACGTTGGCCGCGAGCCAGTCTGATCCGGAGAAAAACGCAACCAGCTCGCTGGTTGGTTGAATTTTTGTGTGTTTTCATTGGTTTAACTTGTGTTTCTTGTCTTAATTACCCAACTAACCCAACCCTAACCCTCTCCTATAAAAACCAAGCATCCTACACACTTCATACACTTTTCAAACACCTCAAGATCACTCTCAAACACCTTCATTCAGCTGCAAATTCGGAAGTTCGAGCAGATTGCTACTCTCATACAAAAACAAGCATAACTCACTCAATTCTTGTCCGATTTGCTCCATTCTTTTTCCTATGTGCTTGGATTAACCTTAGCTTCGATTACATGGGTTTGTCACAGGAAACCAGTCCCTGGAACGTCACCAAAAGGGCTCCAAAGTTCACTGTTTGTTCTTGTTTTGATTCAGACTTTACTAAACATGATTTAACTTGAGTCTAACTCATCTCAAACCTATGTCCTTATGCTTATAACCACTTCTATGGTTAGTTAGGCTTAAAAACAAGGTTGAGACATTCAAATCAGAGGTATAACCTCACAAACTTTCTGTTTTGTTCAAGGGTTTAACCCACAAGTGATGTTCAAGTTCAAGACTTGATGTTTGTGTGATTTAGGATTAACTTGGGTTATCCTACTTAAAAATCCACACATTGCTTGATGATTTCTCATAGATTAGTTGTTCATATTCTTGTATTACTTGTAAGTTCATGACCCTCCTTGTATGTTCATAACATCAAGTGTAGTGGTGAACACTTAGAGGTACCTAAATGGAAGACTTTTCCTCCTACATGAATTCTATGACACTTAAGAGGTTCCTAAATGGAGGATTCTTCCTCCTACCTCATGCTTGAACTATTGGACTTATTATTATATTACATAACCTATATAACACTTATATAAACTATCCGAATATTCGAACCTTTGATGATGAATTTGTGTTCATTCGTCAAAGTACTAGATTAGATCATCTAAGACCTAATAACTTGTTATGATTCTAATGGGTATTCTACCCATGAAAACATTCTAACCCTTGGTGTTCATAGTGTCAAACAAGTATTATATGATTAGATGATTACTTTTCATATGTTTATTTTCATGTCCACAAACTCCAATTCCTTATACCATATGTAGCCATCTCCTAAACTCCAAATCGAACACATTCAACTTGCTAGTCTCAACAAAATTCGCCACATTGGATAATCGGAAGAAATAACAATATTGTGAGTATACTCGAATCCCCTCTTTACGTTTACTACTTTTTGGGGTGTAACATGTTTACTTATAAAACTTACAATTAAACTTTATACATAAATGCACAAACATTCCTATAACATGCTTGCATACGTGATTACTTGATACGTTGAACTTGGGTTTATTACATCTTGTGTTAGACTTATCATTAACTTCGTACGAGCCTATCCTTGACATATATAGCTATAACAACCCTCCAAAATATTTCTGACACCCATAATATATTTAAAGTGTCCCTACACATCCTAAAACACACTCCGTATGCAAAAACCGAGCCCAAAATACCATATATAATTAACAATAAAATAAAAACAAGAAAAACAAGTCTGTCGCGGGCCGCAACAGACTGCTCTTCGTTCTACGCGGGTCGCGAGCACCTGGACACCAGGCCTCACCCTGTGCTGCCACGTGTCAAGATCATGTCAAGTCTATACTTGACGATTAAGCTCAGCTAGGCCCTACCCCCTAGGTCGCGGGCCGCAAAGCTCTGCTTGGTGTCCTTCGCGGGGCGCGGCAAGGTCGACGATCACAACTATAAATAGATGCATTCGGCTGTTCATTTGAATTTGTCCCACAAACTTCTTTCTCTCTCAATTTTCTGCATAGCTATTATAATCTCGGGCATTATACCCCCCCCCCCTAAATAACGAAGTTCTGCCTCATTGTAAGTATCATAACCCCCGGTTACGTATTAGATACGCTGCCCGATTGATCCAGGATTCCGTAACGGCTGTCGAGGTTCTGCCCGACGTAGTCGTTGGAATGCCGTCTCGGGGAGGGTATTACTAATGTAAACATTGGGTTATTCTACTAACACACGTGCATTGTTTAATTAATAGATTATAACCAGGAATCCACCAAGAAAAGTCTAAAGTAGCAATGTGACTAATCTCCTTTTTGTAAACTGTTTTTACAAAACCTTAAATAATTTACAATGTGATTAGCAGTGATTGAGTCTTTGTAGTTCTTCAATTACTGCCGGTATGTTGGGATTTTGTATACAAAATGTGGAACACGTTACCATTGGATAACGAGATAGCCAATGAGTAATATGACCCACCAGTCAGGATTTACAGTACTGAATGAGTAATTGTGTAGAAATAAACATTGTGATTGCTCTCAATACTGTTAAAGGATAAATACTTCTTGATTAAACTGGGATTCACTCACCAGTATTTCCCACTGACTAATGTTTCTAAAATGCGTTTTAGGTAACAAAATGTGAAAGCCAATTAGAAGCCAGCTGGAGAGCACTGAAGGCTTGGAAAAAATGTGGCTATAAAAGTTACCTAAAATACGATGTTTTAAATTTAATAAATTAGGGTTTATCCCTATAAACATGTTTGTAATGGAAACTTGGGTTTTACCCATGTATTTATTAGGATATGAAAATGTGGTATTTTACTCTGATAAAATATTTCCTAACTATGGTCCTGATGAAATTTCCGCTGCCAAATAATGATACCACCACATCTGAGTTCGCGTCCACCCGATCCCAGAAAATAGGGTCCGGGGGTTGCGACAGAAGGTGGTATCAGAGCTAAGCCACTGATTCAGCCACAGACGTGTTCTGCTGACATTGAATTTATCAGTTTTGTTAGGAAATAATCAATAAGACTATGTGCATACGTGTATATTATTATTTTGTGTTATTTGACAATTTGTTAGTTTACAGCATGAGTGACCCAGGACCTTCAGACGCTTACCGTTAACTGTCCGGTTCACCTAGGGATGAAGGCACCTCTTCACAGCCTACCCTCTCAGGGTATTCGGCTGACAACGAAGATGGGATATTCGTGTTCAAGGCTCAATCTGAATAGCCATTCCCTCCCAAGAAGAGAGGATGGTTCAGCAGAGGAGCGCATGAACGTAGGAAAAGGATGAAAAAGTTACAACAGCAACGAGTTTTAGCAACCGCTAAGAGAGAAACAAATGCTTACACTCAGGATATGCTCAATAAGAGTCTAGCAGATTTTCATATCTTAACAACTACAGCTGCAGACCCCAATTTATAGCAACTCATAGCACCTCAGCCATTACCGTTGTTTCCTACACAACCCATGGACATTGAACTAGACCCAGCTGAGATTCCTAGGATATCTGCACCCCCTCCTCTAGACTATGACCCATGGTTTAACGACCATAGGGATTACCAGCAACGTTATCCAATCCCCATAGAGGAGCCCATGCAAGACCTAGTAGGACCCTATCCTGATTTGGATCCCCTAGACCCATATTACGATAATGACCAATACATCAGGGAGATCCTAGAGAATCCATACCCTCAGGAAGAACAGATGCCCCAGTTCCCAGACCCAATACCAGCACCTGCACCACCAATGAGCACTGAGAATGTGCAAGAACTCCGAACCTTTGGTGAGGCGATTTTAGAAGAAAGTGAAAGAATGAGACAAATAGGGGAACGACTCGCCTGGAAATATGACGAGCGTAATATGGAATTTTGGGTGAACCCCTATCATTAATATATATATATATATATATATATATTGTGTGTGTGTATGAAAAAATAATATATATATATATATATATATATATATATATATATCTTATATATAATAATAATAATAATATATTGTAGTATAGACCATTTTGTGGTTAGTGATGCATATTAGTATTGTATTTTAATTCCAGTTGTATTTGTAATAAATACAGATGCCTACTATAAAATAGAGTAAGTCGCAATGTTCGACGATTTTGGATCAACATGCTTGTTGTGTGATTGGTACATTGGATATTTTCATACGATATTAATACTTGGTAATTGTTTAAAATCCAGATGGCCGACGCAGCAAATCCGGAAAACCAGAATAATGAAAATCAAATAAATAACAGTGAAATTCGACACATTGTAAGCCAAGGAATTAGGGATGCCATGCCAGCTATTATCCAAAATGTTAGGACGCGGAAAATAATAATAAAAGTGGTAATTGGAGTAGGTGAACCCATACTGAACTTAGTCACAGCGTGCACAATGGACCCATTTTTCAAATGCCAATTCCAAAAAGAAGAAGAACCATGTCTTATGGTTGTTCTTACAAAGAATTCTGGTCCCGTAAACCAATAGAATTTTCTGGCAATGAAGGGGCCATTGCAGCTCTACGCTGGATAGAGAAGACTGAGGCAGTCTTAAAAATAAGTAAGTGCGCATAAGAAGATAAGATAATGTTTGCTTCCAATCTGTTTAAAAATGCAGCGTTAGAATGGTGGAACACTATCCTCCAATCTAGAGGAAGTAACAGGGTTTATGGTATGGAATGAAATGAGTTTAAGGATACAATAGAAAGGAAATTCTGTCCTCCTAATGAAAAGGAACAAATAGCAAATAAATTCTTAAACTTAAGAATGACTGAAGTAGATAGTAAGGGTTACACTACTACATTCTTAGAATATGCTAGAATAGTGCCAACCCTAGCATCACCTGAACTAGTGTTAATCTCCCGTTACATCTGGGGATTAATCAGTGAAATTAGGCATGTAGTCAAGGGAGCTAGACCACAAACCATAGAAGAAGAAGTAGAAATAGCTAATACCTTGACAGATGAACTGGTACGTACTCAAGAAGAAAACCAGAGGAAGAACCTAGCTCAAAAGCTTACACAGGAATTTCGCTACAGTAATTCCAACCGTGGGAAAAATGTAGGTTCTACTTCTGCACCTTATTGCAAATATTGCAAAAGGAAGCATTCTGGGAGATGCTCCATATACTGCAATTTTTGTAAAATATCTGGACACAAGGAAGAAGACTGCAGGAAGAAACCCACTAATAAGATATGCTACAATTGTGGAGAGCAAGGTCATAGCAAGCCAAACTGTCCAAAAATAGCTCCAGCAACAAACCCCAAGACTACTAAGAATGCTAGAACATTTGTTCTGACTGCAGAAGAAGCCAAAATGATTCCGAACGTGATTACCGGTACGTTTTTAGTTAATGATGTTTTTGCCAAAGTATTATTTGACTCTGGTGCGAACCAAAGTTTTATTAATACTTCATTTTGCAAACTTCTCAATCAACCATTAACTAAACTACAACAAGAATGTTTAGTAGAAACAGCGAATGGAGAAACCATTAAGATTATCGAAATCTTGCAGGGAGCAAGAATAGAATTTCTAAATCAAAAGTTTATTGCAAACCTTTACCCAATGAATCTGGCCGGATTTGATGTAGTATTAGGGATGGATTGGTTAATAGCCAATAAAGCCCATATTTTATGTGATCAAAAGTCAATACAAGTAAATTCACCAAAAGGTGAAAAGATCACAATTAAAGGAGACAAGCTAACTAGATCCACAAAATTCATTTCTGTAATGAAAACAACAAGTTATGCTAGAAAAGGATCACTAGTGTATATGATTTCTATAATCATTAACACTAAAGGAAAGGAATTAAAAGATATTCCAGTAGTATCTTAATTTTCAGATGTATTTCCAGAAGAATTACCAGGGCTACCGCCAGACAGAGAAGTCGAGTTCAGAATCCATCTGCTACCTGGAACAACACCAATTGCCAAAGCACCCTACCGGTTGGCACCTGCAGAAATGCAAGAGTTAAAAAAACCAATTGGACGAGCTGTTGGAGAAAGGATTCATACAGCCAAGTTCATCGCCGTGGGGAGCACCAATATTGTTTGTTAAGAAGAAGGACGGGTCAATACGTATGTGCATTGATTACCGTCAATTGAACAAAGTCACGATTAAAAATCGGTATCCATTACCGAGAATCGATGATTTGTTTGATCAATTGCAAGGAGCTCGATTTTTCTCTAAGATCGACTTACGTTCAGGATATAATCAATTAAAGGTACAGGAAGAGGACATTTCTAAAACTGCATTTAGAACCAGGTATGGTCATTATGAATTTACTGTCATGCCATTTGGTTTAACCAATGCCCAGCCGCATTTATGGACATGATGAACCGAATATGTAAGCCATATTTGGATAAATTCATAATTGTCTTTATAGATGATATTCTAATTTATTCTAAAAGTAAAAAGGAACATGCCGCGCATCTGCATGCACTTGGACATTTAGTCAACCATGAAGGAATTCACGTGGATCCTACAAAGATCGAGGCAATTACTAAATGGAAAACCCCTGAATCACCAACAGAAGTTAGAAGTTTCCTAGGACTAGCCAGTTATTATAGAAGATTCATTCAAGATTTTTCTAGAATAGCCATTCCCTTAACGAAATTAACCTGTAAATCTATTAAGTTTGAATGGGGACCAAAACAAGAAAAAGCCTTTAGAATCCTTAAGCAAAGATTAACTAACGCACCCATATTAGCATTACCAGAAGGAACTGAAGATTTTGTAATATATTGTGATGCTTCTAAGTTAGGTTATGGATGTGTATTAATGCAACGTCAAAAGGTTATAGCCTACGCATCTAGACAACTTAAGAATCATGAAGAAAATTATTCAACCCATGATTTAGAATTAGGAGCTATCATTTTTGCCCTGAAAATTTGGAGACATTACCTTTATGGTAGTAAGTTTACCATTTTCACTGATCATAAGAGTTTATGATATGTTTTCGGGCAAAAAGAGCTGAATATGAGACAGAGACGCTGGATGGAGATATTAAGTGATTACGATTGTAATATCCAGTATCATGCAGGGAAAGCTAACGTAGTAGCTGATGCTTTAAGTCAAAAATATCACGAAAAGCCAAAAAGAGTACGTTCTCTTAAATTAAATCTGCAGATAGATTTAAACGAACAGATTAGAAAAGCACAGGAATCAGTAATCAAGGATGATACTAAGAATTTGAAAGGAATGATTAAGGAATTAGAACAAGAAACAGATGGAATTTGGAGATTCCATAAGAAGAGAATGTGGATACCTAAACTAGGAAACCTAGGCCACCGTATATTAGAAGAAGCCCATAAGTCTAAGTATACGATGCATCCCGGAAATGATAAAATGTATCAAGACTTAAGAAATAATTTCTGGTGGATAGGAATGAAAAAGGATATAGCAGCTTATGTTGGCAAATGTCTAACTTATTCACAGGTCAAAGCTGAACATCAGAAACCCTCAGGTTTGTTACAACAATTGGAAATACCTGTATGGAAATGGGAATTGATAACCATGGACTTTGTTACCAAATTACCCAAGACACGAAAAGGTAATGATACAATCTGGGTGATTGTAGATAGGCTAACTAAGTCAGCTCATTTCTTACCAATGAAGGAATTTTTCAGCATGGAACAATTAGCTAAGCTGTATGTAAATGAAATAGTTTCATTACATGAAATTCCTTTATCAATTGTTTCTGATAGAGATAGACGTTTTACCTCTCATTTTTTGACAAGTTTCCAAAAAGCAATGGGAACCAAGCTAAATCTAAGCACAGCTTATCATCCTCAAACTGATGGACAAAGCGAAAGGACAATTCAGACAATGGAAGATATGCTTAGAGCTTGTGTAATTGATTTCGGAGGTAATTGGGACGATCACTTATCATTAATAGAATTTTCTTACAATAACAGCTATCATACCAGTATCAATGCTACACCATTCGAAGCACTTTATGGACGAAAGTGTCGAACCCCAGTCTGTTGGGCAGAAATTGGAGAAAAGCAATTATCTAGACCAGAGATAGTACAAGAAACAACAGACAAGATTATTCAAGTCAAGGAAAGACTAAAAGCAGCACGCGATCGTCAGAAAAGTTATGATGATAATATGCGAAAACCATTGGAATTTCAGGTAGGAGACAAAGTCTTATTAAAAGTTTCTCCTTGGAAAGGAGTGGTAGGATTCATCAAAAGAGGAAAGCTAAGCCCCAGGTATGTTGGACCTTTTAAAATTATTAGAAGAATAGGACCTGTAGCCTATCAGCTACAACTGCCAGAGGAAATGACAGGAATACATGATGTATTTCATGTATGTAATCTTAAGAAATGCCTAGCCGATGAATCTCTAATAGTGCCTCTTAAGGAAATAGAGATAAATGAACAGTTAAAGTTTGTAGAGAAGCCTCTACAGATTGAAGACAGAAAAGTCAAGAATCTCAAACACAAGAGACTAGTACTAGTCAAAGTTAAATGGGACTCCAAGAGAGGACCAGAGTACACATGGGAGCTTGAATTAGAGATGCAAAGGAAATATCCACACCTATTCCAGTAGACCTCGAGGATGAGTTCTAAAATAAGGTGGGGAGGATATAACAACCCTCCAAAATATTTCTGTCACCCCTAATATATTTAAAGTGTCCCTACACGTCCTAAAACACACCCCGTATGCGAAAACCGAGCCCAAAATACCATATATAATTAACAATAAAATAAAAACAAGAAAAACAAGTCTGTCGCGGGCCGCGACAGACTGCTCTTCATTCTACGCGGGCCGCGAGCACCTGGACACCAGGCCTCACCCTGTGCTGCCACGTGTCAAGATTGTGTTAAGTCTATACTTGACGATTAAGCTCAGCTAGGCCCTACCCCCTAGGTCGCGGGCCGCAAAGCCCTGCTTGGTGTCCTTCGCGGGGCGCGACAAGGTCGACGATCACAACTATAATTATATGCATTCGGCTGTTCATCTGAATTCGTCCCACAAACCTCTTTCTATCTCAATTTTCTGCATAGCTATTATAATCTCGGGCATTATACCCCCTAAATAACGAAGTTCTGCCTCATTGTAAGTATCATAACCCCCGGTTACGTATTAGATACGCTGCCCGATTGATTCAGGATTCCGTAACGGCTGTCGAAGTTCTGCCCGACGTAGTCGTTGGAATACCGTCTCGAGGAGGGTATTACTTATGTAAATATTGGGTTATTATACTAACACACGTGCATTGTTTAATTAATATATTATAACCAGGAATCCACCAAGAAAAGTCTAAAGTAGCAATGTGAGTAATCTCTTTTTTGTAAACTGTTTTTACAAAACCTTAAATAATTTACAATGTGATTAGCAGTGATTGAGTCTTTATAGTTCTTCAATTACTGCCGGTATGTTGGGGTTTTGTATACAAAATGTGGAACACGTTACCATTGGACAACGAGATAGCCAATAAGTAATATGACCCACCAGTCAGGATTGACAGTATTGAATGAGTAATTGTGTAGAAATAAACATTGTGATTGCTCTCAATACTGTTAAAGGATAAACACTTCTTGATTAAACTGGGATTCACTCACCAGTATTTCCCACTGACAAATTTTTTTAAAACGCGTTTCAGGTAACAAAACGTGAAAGCCAATTAGAAGCCAGCTGGAGAGCACTGAAGGCTTGGAAAAAATGTGGCTATAAAAGTTACCTAAAATACGATGTTTTAAATTCAATAAATTAGGGTTTATCCCTATAAACATGTTTGTAATGGAAACTTGGGTTTTACCCATGTATTTATTAGGATATGAAAATGTGGTATTTTACTCTGATAAAATATTTCCTAACTCCGGTCCTGATAAAATTTCCGCTGCCAAATAATGATGAAATAATGATACCACCACATCTGAGTTCGCGTCCGCCCGATCCCAGGAAATAGGGACTGGGGGTTGCGACAATAGCGCTATAGGATTAACGCACCGCCTGTAAACTTTGGGGTATGTCATGAGCTTATTGCGTTTCATCGTTGGGTTGATTAGTCGAACACATGCCGATTTTGATGTTTATCTTGTTATCAATAGCTTGCCATGTGGAATGATTTTAAAACTTATCTTTCGTATGCTACATATATCAAAACTTGTATACTCGCCTTTGCTTTTGCATTGAACTTTATTTTAAACATGTTACAGGTTGAGGATGATGACGCTTTGAAATTGAAGTAGTGATGATACTTAGATACACACATAGACGTCTTAAGCTTTATTTTTTTGTATCAATTTGTTCTTGTTTGTTGTATTCTTGTATTGAGCATATTGTACATCAAGTTGTTGTATTTGATTCTAACCTATGTAATTGACTTTTAGAAATGAAATACAATCCATTATTTAATTATTGTCACGAATAGTGTTATGAAGTCTCTTGCAATCTCGTTTTCGTCTCATCCCGATGTTTCCGCCATCGGTTGGGGTGTGACAGTTTGCCCAAGAAAACTTGTGTTAGTGCATGGAATGTCTGTTGACTTCGTCTGCATTAGGTCTTGTGTCTAGAATGATTGAATGATCACACATTAGGGTTTAAGTTAGGGTTTTTATGTGATTAAACATTAGATTTCGCTTGAAAGGTTATGGGATTGCTTGAAGCGAAATCAACATGAAGATTTCGCTTCAGAGAGTCTCAAGCGAAATCATGGTTACTATATATAGGTGTTAGGTCTCTTGAAGGGAAAAAAAGTTGTCATTGTACGTGTGACGAAGTGCTGACGGATCTGTATCAGAAAACCTTGTACAAGCACTCAAATCAATCAGAAAAGAAAGATTAAAAGGATTAGAGCTGTTATGACTTAGTTTACTTTGATTCCGCCTCTGTAAACTGAGTTGAACTACCTTGACTGACGTTTTAGGGTCATACAACGGTCCAACAACTTGTGAAAACCTTCCTAGAGATTATCCAAGTGTTTAGAAGAAGAAATGAGAAGAAAATAGTAGAAGAAGTGAGTTAAAACTCACTTGGAATGGCTGAAAGTTTCAGCTCATCTCTGCGGAAAATGAGCTGAGGTTAGGAGTGTTTTTGAGAGGTTTAGAGTGTTTGTAAAGTGGTAAAAAAGGTGGGGAAGTGTTGTTTATATAGGGGAGCAATTAGGGTTAAGTTAGTTGGGCATTAAGTGCAAGTAGTTGGGAGATAAAACATTAAAACAAGACAACTAACCACAAATTTAAAAATTTTGGCCAGCTTTAAGTTTTTTATTTATTTATTTATTTAGACAACATTAGTTAGGTATTTGTTGTTTATTAATGTGTTACATGTTGTTTAATATGTATCTAACATGTAACAAGGTCTAAAATGTATAATATACATGTTTTAAGTAAGAAAAAGGAGGAAACATGTGACTATGTAGAAATCAAGTATGTATAATATATGTTTAGGTATTAAATAAGTGGAAAATATATATGTTAGTCTTGTAATTGAATAATCAAACATTTGTATGTATGGACAGTTTGAAATTACGAATACACGATCGTTGTTTGCGAGTTAAAATTACGTTTATGAGAATCATGAATCATGTATCAAAAGAATGTATGTATGAAGGTATAAACATGTATAAACAATGTATATTTCATATAGAATATCAATTTTATTACGATCAAAATCTCGGATTTAAAATGATTCGAAATAGGATATGATTACAAGAGAAACAACTTTCCGAAAATAGATTACGATACGATTTTTCTAAAAACGGAAAGCTGTGAAAAGCGAGGTGTTACATGTTGATTTCCATACTGAGTGCATGTTTAGTACTGATATTGTAACAAACCGAACCAATAAACGATTGCCAATAGTAACGCACTACCGCAATGCACGAGCAAAAACGCTAGTTTTTATTTAGTTTATATAGATGCATACAAATAATTAAAAAAATATTTTAGTGTTGCTCAATGTTTTCTTTTTATTTAGTTTATATAGATGTATACATATAATTTAAATTTTTATCTTACTGTGCTCAATGTTTTTTATATATAGTGAAAATATAAAATGGATGATAACAAATTAATATGTTGATAAAAGTTAATTCAAACTTAATATTAGTTGTGACATCACAAAGTTCTAGAAAGTATTTGAGGTTAACGATTTAATTTCTTTATATTGCCGTTCAAAAAAAAAAAAAAAAATCTTTATATAAAAAGTGATTAAGTAAATATAATTAAAAAAACAAAGTTATCCAATGAAATTAGAAGTGAGAAAGTACTAAAGATAGATAAAACACCATTTTGGTAAATATTTTTAGACCAACACCATTTTAATAAATATTTTTTTCACCAACACCAGTGGTGGATCCAGAAATTATTTGCTAGGGGTGCGGATGAGGTGTTCAACCATATTTTCAAGAGGTACGGTCGGGTTTTTTGTCTAAAATATACACTAATTTTTTTTTTCAATGGGTACGGCCGTCCACCCTAGCAAAAGGGTAGGTCCACCCTGACCAATACCATTTTAGAAAAAAAAAAAGACCTCTTAAAAACAAAGTCATTATGTGAACCCAGAGCAACATTACAACTGATATAAGATTTTAAGTACTTCAATATTATATAATTTGAAAATTTTTATGTCAATCTACCCTACTTTACAGAAACTCAATGCTCCACGCATGTTACAAGTTACAACATATAAATTAGTAAAAAACAAAATTATATTATATTATATTATATTATCATTATTTATTTATATACTACAGTCTTCAATTGTGAACTTGATCTGATTGGTCAGAGATGAGGTTGTTTTTTGTTTCTTTTTTTCTTTCCTTCGTCATGCTTTGAAACTGTTTTCTTGCATGAATCTTCCCCTTGGTTGTTTTTTTTCACAATTTTTTTAACGGGAAGGAACGACGTGTCAACCATCGTGACACCGGACGCTGTAGTCAAGGTCGACTACACGACTGTCGCCGTCCCCTTGGCTCTCCCAAATTACAATTACACTAAGCATTCATTAACCCTTTTATAAAAATCTGAATACACGTTTGTGTTTAATTTTTTCTTTTTGTATCATAGGCTATATAAGTGGTGGTGCCCTAACAAATAAAACCGATTCCGACCGAACAACATTGGTACCAGAACCGGTACTGATATTTGTTTTTATGATTTTCGATCGATGTAAAACACGTATCGATATATGATTTTTTTTATCTTTATGTTTTGGTTGCAATAGCGAGTGCTGATGCTGTAACGAATCGAACTCACACCTAACGAATTTCACCCACGTAGTGTGACGGAATCCCACTGTAGTAGATGTACGTGTCATCTCGAATTTCTTTCTTTTTATTTTCTTTTTATCTTTACGTAGTTTGAATAAGTTTTTATGGTTACTAGTCAATTTTCAAAACTAGTTTTGGTTCTAAGTAAACTAAGAGATGTAAATAGTAGGGTAAATTACACTTTTCGTCCTTTATGTTTGTATCAGATTGCAATGGATAGCCTTTAACTTCAATAATTACAATCACAGTCCTTTTTTTAGAAAAACCATTACACCTTACGTCCTTTGCCCATAACCTTGTTAAAATTTTCAGTTAAATATGTCATGTGCAAGGCACCTGAGGGTACTTTTGTAATTTTACTCATTTATCTAAAATAATTTTATAAATAAAACAAATCAAATTAAAAAAAAAAAAAAAACCCCTCAATCTCTCTCCCAAATCTTAAGAACATCATATCTGGATCTAGTCTCTAATACAAAACCCATTTTTACCCAACAAAACCCTAAAATCACTACCAACAGCACACCCAATTTCTTCTTCCATACCCTCAAACCTGCAACCCTAAAATCACTACCAACAACACACCCAACATCACATCTAAAATCACTACCAACAACACAGTCAGATATGGTTCTCTTTAAGGGTGAGAGGGGCACTCCCCTCTTAGGGGAGTCCCCTCTCTTACGCACACCCAATCAGGTTATGCCACGTCAACTCCCCTCACACCCCAATTTGATGGCGGCACTCCCCTCTTAGGTGACTTTTTATTTTTTTTTTGTTTTTTTTATTTGTTGTAATTATGCATGTTTATAAATTAAAAAAATATTAATAAAAATTAAATAAAATTTAACAAAAGACATTTCAAAGGGGGTTGTGGTTGTGCACTTGCACCGCTCGAACCACCACGAGACGGTTGCGAGCCCCGTCCCTTAGTTTTTTTCTTGGCTTCGCGGGGTTGGTTCTCCATTGCTCGGTTTGAGAGTATAAAAGTTTGAGAGTGGTGGGTGTTGTAAAAAATTAGTGAAGTTGGTTATTTATATTTGTTTAAAAATTGATTTTTTTTTTTTAAATTTGACCGTTTGAAAGATGACCGTTCCTCGATCCATGTGCACATTCAAGCGGTGAACCAACCCCGATTCCCCTCCCCGATTTGGGTCCCCGCGGTGATGGCGGCGGTGTTCCCGATCGGGGAATGGGGTCACCGATACCCCTCCCCGCTAGTGCCCCGTACACCCTAAGCTAGTTGTTCCATCTTCGACGGGGGCTAGGGTTTTGGTCCCTTTGACAATAGCGGGTTATGTCTGACAGCGTGTCATCGTTATGTGAAGACAACGGAGGCAGGGGGAGGCGACGATCTCTTCGACCACTGCCCTAGAATCACCCCCGCCGTAAACACCACCACCACCACATTTGCAGATCTGCAAAATCGAAGAACTGCAAAATCGAAGTTTTTATTTTCGTTGTCTCCTCTTGATTTGTGTTTATTTTTGTTTTTTACGGTGGTGGTCGTGGTGAAGTCATTCGATGAAGTCGATGGTGATGGTGAGGGTTGGTGGAAGTTATAGAGATAAAGTTGAGATAGAGAGGCTGGTGAGGTGGTGTAGTTGTGTTTGATTCAGATTTCTAGACTATCGATTTTGATTTTGACTTGAAATTTGTAAATAGATTGAAGAATTTGAAGTGAACGGGCATTAATTTTGTTCATGAGGTTTTTTGTAGATTTGGAGGATTTGTGTTTGCACACATACAGTGAAAGTAGATTTTTTTTTTTTTTTTTTTTTTTTTTTTTTGTTGTAGTGGTCAAGATTTGGTGAATGTGAGAGGTTGGATCTTGATGTTGTTTTTTAGTTCTTTCATCAGATATGAGTGTACAGGGGAGGTGATGGTTTAGGTTTATAGATTTTTTTAATTATGACATTCCTTTTTATGTATTAAATGACCGTTTTGCCCTCACATGGCTTGTATGTGATCTTACTTAACTGAAAGTTTTAACCAGGTTAAGATCAAAGGACGTAAGATGTAACGGGTTTTACAAATAAAGAACTGTGACTGTAATTATTTAAGTTAAAGGTCATCCATTGCAACCCGATACAAACATAAAGGACGAAAAGTGTAATTTATCCTAAATAGTAATTATGTCAAAAATCCAATACGTGTTTGCCAACTCATCACAAACAACGAGAAACATATCATATCCGCTTATTCAACTAGCATATTCTCATAGATACTATTCACATTCATTCACTGCGGATCACATAGAATCAAAAAAAAAAAAAAGAGGTAACTTTCGTTTTGCTTCCTGGGGTTTGGTCATTTTAACGGTTTTGCTCCAATAGTTTAAAAATAGCCATTTTCCTCCCCGATCTTTCGAGTTTGTCACCAGTTTGCTCCCTAGCTCTAACTCAGTTAACACGTTCAATTAAAACTAGGGGTATTTCGGTAGTTTACTCCCTGGCTCTAACTCAATATAAACGTTTAGTTAAAAGTGGCGGTAGTTGTGGTCGGCAGGTGGTAGTTGCAGGTGGTGGTGGATGGTTGTGGATGGTGGTGGCCGGTAGAAAGAGTGGTTGGAAAAATGGGGTATCAGAAAATAAACAAGTTATAGGTTTATTTAGGTGAAAAGACTTACATACCCTTGCTTTTATCTATAAAATTACCAAAATACCCTTCTAGTTAATGGATTTTTTGGATGGAGTTAGAGGTGGGGAGCAAAATGACGATAAGTTAGAAAAATCAGGGAGGAAAATGGCTATTTTTAAACTATTAGGGCAAAACCGTTAAAATGACCAAATCACGGGGAGCAAAATGGAAGTTAACTCAAAAAAAAAAAAAAAAAATCTAAAACTGAATAGAAGTCATAAAAACTTGCTCAAACCACCTAAAGTTATGACAAATTCACAATTTTGAAAATCTAGAGGCTATGACAATGGTAAAGTTTGGCAGACATTATGACAAATTCACAATTTTGAATTTTATGAAGGCACACTTAAATCCAATATTATGTACGTAAGACCACATGTCAATATTGCTTATGTCACCAAACACTACGTCATCTTTATCGATAATCATCATCAACACAATCACATTCACATGACATGACCAAACCAAATTCGATACTCTCTATTCACTTCAATGGTTATATAAACTGTTCCATTCTCATTTGCACCTCACATCACCTCTCTTCAACAATGGCTTCTAACTCTAAAACATTACTAGTTAGCGACCTCGTATCCTCCGAAAAAATCGATCATGTCCCTTCGAACTACATCCGCCCCATCTCCGAACGTCCCAATCTTCAAGACGTTTACGATGATCCCATCCCACTCATCGATCTAAACGATCTATGTGGCCCAAATCGCTCTCAAGTCGTCGATCAAATTGGTTTAGCATGCCGAAAATATGGCTTCTTTCAGGTTGTTAACTGTATATAGTGTATTTAGTTTGGTTTATTAGTTTACGGTCCATTAGCCTCGTATAGGGTAATACGAGACTTCTTTCCTATATGTATTGAGAGTTCCCCTCGTTATTTTCATTTTTTTTTTATTATGACATGGTTTTCTAATTTTGTTACTATTTGTAGGCGGGGAACGAGAAATTTGTGAAACTAGACATTCCACTAGTTGAAATAGCGAAGTCTAGAAAAAAAAAATGACTCTACTGCTTAGACTAGCGGAATCTGATTAAATATATTAAAAAAATGCATTTGCCAGTAGAGACATGAAGTCGCAAAGTTAGTTCTTTTATTATATATTTAATCAGACTGCGTTATTCCAAGTCATAGTGTCATTTTTTATATTATTTTCAGCTTTTTCCTAGACTCAGCTATTTTTTAACATGCGAAGTGCCTAGTTTCACAAAATTCTCATTCCCCACCTCAAACACTCACATAAAATTAGCAAACCACCTACTAATGGTAAAAGTTATACTCATTTACATGCTTTTCATGTTTGTTTCTTTAACATATTTTTCACATTCTCATTTCACAGGTGAAAAACCATGGGGTACCCGAATCAACCATAGCCAACATGATGCAAATCGCGCGCGAATTCTTCAAGCTACCCGAACAAGAACGACTCAAGACGTACTCAGACGACCCAAAGCGAACCACAAGACTCTCCACCAGCTTCAACATACGCACCGAAAAAGTCGCTAACTGGAGAGACTTCTTAAGACTCCATTGCTACCCAATTCAAGACTACATCAACGAGTGGCCCACCAACCCGGCCAACTTTCGGGCCCATGTTGCCGAATATTCCCACAGTACAAGAGATCTCGCCCTCCGATTGGTCGATGCCATTTCGGAGAGCTTAGGACTCGAAAAAGACTACATTAACAAACAATTAGGAAAACATGGACAACATATGGCTTTGAATTACTACCCGCCCTGCCCGCAGCCCGATTTGACTTACGGGCTGCCCGGGCACACGGATGGTAATCTCATCACCATACTTCTTCAGGATGAGGTCCCCGGGCTCCAAGTCATGCGAGACGGTCATTGGGTTGCGGTCCGTCCGGTTCCTAACACGTTTATTATCAATATTGGTGATCAAATGCAGGTGATTAGTAATGATAAGTACAAGAGTGTTTTGCACCGGGCTGTGGTGAACTGCGATAGAGAACGGTTGTCTATACCGACGTTTTATTGTCCGTCGCCTGATTCGATGATTGGGCCCGCTCCGGAACTGGTTACACATGATGAGCCTGCTGTGTACAGAGAGTTTACATATGGGGAATATTATGATAAGTTTTGGAACAAAGGGCTTGCTAGTGTGAGCTGCTTGGATATGTTCATGGCTACATCATCTGTTTAATGGGTTTGATTTTATGGGATCGTTTGGTATTGTTTTTTGTTTTTTATTTAGACGCAGAGCAGAAGCACAAAAAGATAACGCATAATGAATAAAAAGATATATTTGTTATCTTTTTTTTCCGTTATTAAAAATAAAGTAGTATATTGTTGAATGAATAAAATGCACCTTTTGCCGTGAATTTTAAATTGGGTAAAAGAACCTTTATTGAAGAAATCGATGAATTAATGGTGGAATTCGGGTCTGATAGTTGGGTCAAATTGCTTAAGACGGTAGCCACAATCTGGCTCACCAAGACCTTTCCGTTCACTAATTATGGGCATGTAACTCCACTTCTAGCTCAAGTTATACTCCTTTTTAGAGGTGCACAAACCGGTTAATTTTAATAACCGGATCGGTTAACCGGTTATACCGGTTAATTTGACTTTTTGACTTTAACCGGTTAATGCTTTAACCGGTTATTACTTTAACCGGTTATTTTTTTAACTGGTCCGGTTAATTACTTTAACCGGTTCGGTTATTTAACCGGTTTTTTTGCCTTTTTTTTGAATTTTTCGGTTAACCAGTCTATCGGTTAAAAAACCGGTTAATAACCGGTTATTATACTAAAAACTTGTAACCGGTTACTAACCTACGGTTAAATAACCGGCTGGACCGGTTATTCCTAAATCGGTTATTAACCGGTTACGGTTTCGGTTAATAACCGGTTATGGTTAATTAACCGGTTATTTTGTGCACCTCTACTCCTTTTCTTATGTTTGGGCTTTTCGTGTGCTATTTTCCTCTACCTAATTGGTCCAAGTAACAGTGAGCTAACTTTTACATCAAATCCATATCAGATTTCGAGCCATGGTTCTTTTTGGTTTTAGTTTCTGAGGCTACTCGGTATGGTGATGGATCATCCTTGGAGGATGATCCGCCACGTAGGCTCCACGTCATCATCCTCCCAAGGATGGTCCATCCTCCAAAACTAGAGGGCATGGTAAGATGGTCCTAGTCATCATCCTCCACCACTTTTTATGTTTTTTTTATTTTTTTTAATCTTCAACATTTAACAAATAAAGTAACAAAATATTTTCATAAATAATAAAACCACATTACATAAACATAAAAAAAAACATAAACATAAAAAAAAAACATAAACTTAAAAAAAAAAAAACATAAACTTAAAAAAAAAAACTTAAAAATATCCTAATATATTAAAATAAGCTACTAGTCTTCGTCTTCGTCTTCCATGTCGTGGTCGGGTTCGTTTTGAGCGTTGTTCCAAATGTACTCCACCAAGTCCGCTTGTAGGTTATGATGTGTGTACTCGTTACGTAGAGCGAACATGTTCAAATCTTGTTGTTCCGCACTAACTGAACAGAATTTCCAGTTAACGCGTCTTCGTCGTACTCGCATATCGCTCTACCTTCGTCTTCAATGACCATGTTATGAAGGATGATACAAGCGTACATAATGTGTCGTAACCTCTTTGGTGTTTGCGAACGTGCTGGATGTTCAATGATGTGCCATTTTTTTGTAGAACACCAAAAGCCCGTTCAATATCTTTTCTCGCACCCTCTTGAAACTTCGCAAACTTTTTTCTTTTGTCGTCTGTCGGGTGCGGAATAGTTTTAACGATTGTCGAGTACTTTGGGTATATCCCATCGCCTAGGTAGTAACCTCGCCTGTATTCCACCCCGAAACTGTAAAGCTTGTGTCTAGACCTGTACCCGCCACTACATCCTCAAATATCGGTGACTGGTATATGATGTTAAGGTCATTGAGCGAACCGGGTAGACCAAAAAAAGCATGCCAGATCCAGAGATCCTGTGACGCAACCGCCTCTAGAATAATAGTCGGATGTCCATGATCTCCCCTAGTATACTGACCTTGCCATTGGACTGGGCAGTTCTGCCACGCCCAGTGCATGCAATCAATGCTCCCGAGCATTCCTGGGAAACCATGTCTCGGTTCGTGTGCTTGATATAATTTTTGAACGTCGTTTGCGTTCGGTTTCCGCAGGTATCGCTTGCTATACAATTTGACAACCCATTCGCAAAACTTGTGCAAACATCGACGTGCGGTTCTTTCAGACATCCTAATATACTCGTCTAATGCATCGGGTGCGTAACCGTACGCAAGTTGGCGAATGGCCGACGTGCATTTTTGTAAATTACTGAAACCCCTTAGCCCCCTAGCGTCGTTCCGCAATGTAAACAACGGATCAGACTGGGCCATGTCGCCTGCAATGCGTAAAAACAGTGGACGACTCATGCGGAACCGACGTCGGAAAATCTCGGCTGGGTACACAGGTTCGTCGGCAAAATAATCGGCTAGTAGTTTAGCGTGGCCGGCTATAAATTTAAAACGAAACATAAATGAAATTAATTATAAAATACATTTTCAAATCTATATAAAACATAAGGAAAAAAAAAAGTAAAATACCTTCTTGGTCTCGGTTATATTTTGCTCGTCTAGTTAGCCGTTGGGACGACCCTTGATCAGCCGCCATGAAGACCTGAGCCGCGTTCATAATCATGTTGTGCATAATATCATCCTCTTCCGAAGATGATGAATACCACGCAGACGAAGCCGATGAAGACATAGAAGAAATTGAAGAAATGGAAGACATGGGTGAAGCCATGATAATTTTTGAGCGAGAGATGGGGTGGTAACGGGTAAAAAATGGTATAAAATATGATGAGTTTTTATAAAAAGGGAAGAGTGGTTTATAAAATGTGAGAGAGATGGGGTGGTAGTGGGTGAAAAGTTGTGAAAAAAATGGTTAAAGAGGTGAGTATTTATAAAAATGGAAGTGAATTGGGGTATATTTTGAATTATTACCGTTAATTTTAATTAAGAAAATAATTTTTTTTTAAACGGCTACTTTTTGGTTGGGCCCCACTTATGTTGGATCGTCGCAAACGGCTGGAACTCGACGCCGAAGACGGGACGCAGGGGGGAGGCACGGTGTTTGGTCCGTCGCCGAAGCCCGACGGAGCGGGGATGACCCCCATGCCGACTAGCCTGATTTTCTATTTAAACACTCTTTTAGGGTACCCCATTTCATAAAAGAACACTTATTTTGAGGCATTTAAAAGTTCTGCAGAACTTTTAGTGAAATAATAAAAGAGAATAAAAAGGAAAGCAAAAATAAAAAGTAAAAGAAAAAACACATGGAAAGACACAAAAAAAAAAAAAAAAAAACAAAAAGAAAATCTCAATCATTCAATATTGGAGGTAATACCAAACTGGGCTTCTAGGGATCGAACACGGGTGGCGTGGTTACATGGTGTGGCACCTACCAAACGTACTATCCCTAAATTCTGACATAAAGTCCATACATAAAGCAATGGGATTGGCAGTGTAGACAAAACTTGCAATTGTTATATGCTAGTAAGATTATCCGCGCTATGCTGCGAGGTTTCGGTTGAGATTTATTTTGGTTTAGTATAGCAACCGATAGAAATATGCTCAAAAAAGAATAATGACACATGTTTTACATCAACCGAAAACCAAAAAAAGTTAAATTGGACAACGGGACGAACTGATTTCAAATGAATTGTAAATGGAAACGTAAACGTTATCTTAAATATAACTTTAATGAAAAAGAAACCTAAAACTAAAACTAAAACATTGAACATAAAGAAAAGTAAATAATATATAATAATTATAATAATAAAGTCCAGAAAAAAAAACATAAAAAAAACAAATAGGATGAAAGCACTATTTACACAACTTGCTAATTATTTACGTCAAAACGTAGAACAAATGAAGCATACATGACTCGAATTTAGGAAAATTAGTGTCTTTTAAGTTAAATAAATGGTGCAGTGTGTTGTGGTGGCACCGAAATGTAAAATGACTCGGATTTATATTGTCTAATGAAAACGTATTATATTTGACCCGACTCGTTTCCGAACAAAATTTATGTAAGAACGTAGACCAACTAAAAACATACACAAAAATAATCAAGAAAACGATCTTTGACCCAACTCATTTTCGAGAAAAAATAAAATTTACGTCAAAACGTAGACCAATTTGAATTTATATCTGCATAGACATAAAAATAAACACGTAAAACTCAATTATAAAGTCTTTAAAATGTTAAGATATTGCAAGTGTCAATACTAAAAGCTATGAGGTAAAACTATAAAAATCAAAAAAGAAAAAGACAAAGGGAAAAAAGTCAAAAAGAAAAAAAACACACTGTTCATCAAACTTCGTAATTGTTATATAGATACAAAATAGGTTTATATTTATTTTCAGTATCATCATATGTGCTTTGAAGCTCTTTTTCCTTGTTGCTAGCATTCTCACCAGCATAACTCCCGACTTCGATGACCTTACCTACGACAAGACACACGGGTTTGACAGCATCATTCACTGTTGAAGATGTTGAATGGTTTCCCCTTTCGTGGATTTATAAGAATTGTTTTTACCTGCATTATCATTGTTGGTGACTCCATTAGCACATTGTGCTTACTCATTTATGATTTATTCCCTGCTTGTATACCTTTTAACCAAAAAAGGTGAAACAGTCTACCCCAAATCTCTTATTAATCTTGGCTACGTCGGTGATCTCTCGGTAATTTGTCGATGAAAGTTTTTTTTTCTTCTAGTTTTGGCTATATGTCGGTGATTGCTGAGGAAATATTTATATCTTTTACTTTTTATTTTTTCCTGAATTTTTGTAGAATCCGTCATTCATATGTTGCTAAGTACCGACAAACTGTAGCGATTGGTGATAGTTTTTAGTAGCATTAATTATTTAGGATGAAAAAGACAAAACCTTTAAAAAGTTACAACGGACAATATTTTATATATGCCGGTTAATCCTATAATATATAAAAATGTTTTATATGTGCATTCAAAGCAGTCTTGGTATGTAAGATGAAAAATGTTGCATCCGCATTGAAATAGAGGTCTTCTACGCTTCTCGCACACCCTATATCATTCACTAGATCTTTGGTGATGTTTTCAAGATTATAGAAGATGACATGACTGTACGCTCATCGAGTATAATAGGGAGCATGTGCGTCATGTGTAGTCTTCTCTAATGTGGCATCCTTACAGTCCTGGATATTACATCATCTGAATGGTAATTCTTGTCTTCCTCTCGAATGAGCTAACGAATTGTTCCAAACTCCATATTGTTGTACCTAAATGATTCTTGTCCTCATTATGTTTGTTTGTGTAATGTTAAACAAAGGAACACGACAAGCTCCATAAGTGTTCATTTAGTTTGATTAGACCGTGGGGTATGGTGGGGCGTGGGTTGGTGCGACACGTGGAGTATGGGGCTGTTAAAATTACAGTATAAATGTGCCTTTTACTAGTTTTCCTTTTCTATTTATGGTTCTAATTATTTACTTGTTTCCTTTTGTGCGAGATGCTCTGGGCTTCTTATTTTTGGGCTTGGGCTTGTTGCTGTCTACAGGCTGGAGTCCCAGCTAGGTCATAGCTGTCTAAGGATGTGCGATGTGTATATCTAGGAGAATGGTCCTGTGCAATTATCTCTGGAACCTTCTCATTCACTACAACCGATTTCCCTTTGTTCTTTCCTCATCCTCACAAGTACATTCATGAGAGTGTAGGATTTTGTTCTTATTTGAATCCCTGAATTTATAATCATTTGATTCAATCTGTGATGACTGCTTTGTCAGTCCCCTTGTATTTGATCTGAGAATTATAATAAAACAATCATTCGGTTTGTTCAATCTCTAAGTTTTGACATGGTATCAGAGCTCCGAGGTTGAATCGGTGCTCTGGTGACCTTCCGCTGCATTTCTCGAGGGTTTTATCTTCGGTGATCCTCTTAGGGTTTTTAATCGGAGACGACGTTGCAGATCCGGTGCGTTGTGAAGTCCTGGTGGTCCTTAGGGTTCTGCTGACTTCACTACTGGGTAATCTCCTTCTCTAATCTTGCGCCGCCGTGGTGTTTGTAACCCTAATTTTTAGGGTTTCCTTCTCGTACTCTTGAAGAAGGCTCGCGTTGGTCCCGATTAGGGCAAACCAACAAGTGTTGGTGCATATGTCTGTTGACTTCGTCTTAAGTCTAGAGTCTTAATATGTCATGATTGTATAGTACAGGGGTCAAATTGTAAGTTTAAGTTTATGTTTTAGAGGTTTCTTTTGAAGGTGGTTCATGTCAAGTTCAATAGAAAGCTGATGATCAGGTTTCTATTGAAACTGGTTCAATAGAAAGCTGATGATCAGGTTTCTATTGAAACTGGTTCAATAGAAACCTAAAGCCTATAAATAGGCAGGTGATGTTTCTCATTTGTAACATTCCCATAGTTCTGGTGCCGAACTGCTGCTGGATTTTTCCGTGATATATGAATGAGAAACAGTGTTTAAAGTGATATTCTTCTGTTTTCTACTCCATTCTCTTTGATTCTAATCTGTTTAAGTGTTTCCGCCACTTAAATAGTGTATATTAGCTCAAATTGACTCATTTGATCGTCAATATCGATCCTACAATTGGTATCAGAGCCAGTTATGAGCCAATATACCTGAATCAAAGCATTTTTCTACACAAAATCTGATTTCAGGACTTTTACACGGACAAAATGGACTGAATTTTGGACAGTGTGTGTGAAACTGAGTTTTAACAAACCCTTGAGAATATCAGCTTAAAACTCGAAGTAAATCGTGTAAAAATGACCTAAAAACTGGCTTTAGTTTGAACGATCTTTTAGGTTTCTATTGAAAATTTTAGGCTTCTATTGAAAATTCCAGGTTTCTATTGAAAATTTCAGGTTTCTATTGAAATATTCTGAGGTTTAGCTTGAAACCAGCTTTAGTTTGAACTTGGCTGAGGTTTCGATTGAATCACAGGTTTAGCTTGAAAATTGTTTTCATCTTGAAAACTGCTTTCGCTTGAATATAGCTGATTTCTCAGAAAAGTCCATAGTGTTCGTGATATTGTTTGATCGTCTGATTTTGTGAAAAGTGTGTGTTTGAAAACGTGAAATTTCGTATTGTTTGAAAATCTGTCTTTGAAAATCTTTCAATAACGAAACATGGATTGTGAGTCGTATTGTGTTCAGAGTCCAGCAGATATTGCACAGAAAAAGTTTGACAGTTTTATTGGTATCAAGGGAGAGTCTACAAAAGAATTGATTGAAAGATACTGCAATCTAGTTTTGGAGATGGGGAGATTGAAGATAACCAAGACTAATGAGGAGTGGGTTGACAAGTTGGTAAATGTTTTACTGGGTGATATGTGGAGAACGTATTTGTTAGATTTGAAGAAGATATATTTAGACTTGACTTTGAGCATGTTTATCGAGAAGATTGAAGATCGAGAACTTGAACTCCAAAAGATTAGAAAAATGAAATCTGTTGATGAAAAATTCGAACCTGAGAAAAATGTTCAAGTGGTAGAGGAGCAGGTTAAAGAAATTTCAGCTATCAAGGTGGAGAAGAAAGCTGAAGCTGGAATGATGTCTGGGAAGTGCTCAAATTGTGAAAATCTGAAATATGAAAATGCCAAACTCTTGAGGGATTTAGAGAGTTTGTTATTAGAAAATGAAAATCTTAAAAAATCAGAAAATGTTTTGAAAAATCAAAAACAAAATCTAGAAAATGAAAAAGTAAAAATTGAGAAAGATTTTCAAAGTCAAATAAAGATTTTAGAAGATGAGAAAGATATTTTTGGTAAAAATAATCTTGAAAAACAAATTGCAATAAATTCTCATCTTGCTAAAATCATTCAACTTGAGCATGAAGCTGAAAGTGCTCAGAATAAAATAGCTGAGTTTGAAAATAAATTGAAAGGTTTTGTGACTTCTTCTTCATATGTGTGTCCAGAACCGATCAATTCTGATCCAATAAGTGACAATATCACAAACTTTGACAATGTCAAAGTTGAGGATTGTGATGAAGGAGCTGATGATGAAAATGAAAAACAAGCTAAACAAAAATTATTTTTAGAATTAAAAGAAAAATTCAAAAATACTGTTTTGCAATCGACTGAAATAGGTGAATGCTCAAAGCAAAAACCTGTTAAGAAGAATGTAGAACAAAAACAAAATGTTAAAAATTTGAAAAAGTTTCAAAACAACAATAAAAGGTCATCAGTTCAGTCATCCAATCGTTATAAAAAACCACAAAAATTTGAAAATCAAAACTCACAAAAAGTTGGTAATAAGTGGTGCAGGTTTGACCACAGTGCTCAAGCGTCAAATCAAGCTTATAGGAGAAGTCATGAGTACTCCAAATCAAGTCAGTGTTATGATTTGAGTGTTTGGTTTGAAAGTGGAGAATGGTACGATAACAGAGTGTGTTACAACTGTGGTTTTCAAGGACACATTGCTGTTAACTGCCATAGACAGAGATTTGAGACAAGAAGATGCTTTGAATGCCAAATCAAAGGACATATTGCAAGAGATTGTCCAATGAGATCAAAGGGAAGATCAAAGGTTGAATCTCAGAAAAAGAAAAAAAAATCAGTTAAAGTCGATGAAAAGCCCAGAGCACAGAAACAACAAGAAGTGAAAGAACAGAAAGTGAAGCTTTCACAAGGGCAGAAAGATCGACTGAGAAAGAAAAGAAAGAAAGCTCGAGAGTATCTTGAAAGGATTTTGTCCTCGGGTACAACAAATAAGAGTGCTGATGAATTGCTTCACTCGACAACAAAGTCAAGTAAACCGAATTCGTCAGATGCAAATCTGAGGACAAAAGAGGAGTTAAAGAAGGTTGAAGTGGTTAGCAATGAATTTGTTTCTTCAGAAACAAAGGAGCTACGTGTTGGTGATGATTCTGATTCGTCAAAATCAGAGGAGCCACAAGTTGAACTCAAAAGTGAAAATTCAGTTCCGCCAATGGATGATATCAACTTTCCACCATTGCGAGATGAAAATTATAAACAAAAAGTTGACGAAATTGAGATTTCAAATCAATCTTTTTCTGAAAAGAAAGATTTTGATGTTGAAAAAGCCTTTAACCCCAATGTTCTAAACATTTTTGGAAAACTGGTTGACGGGAAAGTCAAAGGGGTTAAAGAATTTTATGAATAAAAAAGTATGTTCAAAACACCCAAGGACCGTCAGGCTTGGATGAATCTCTTTAACTGAAAATCCTGACTTGCCGAAGTTCCCAGGTTGGTAAGCGTGGAACATGAATCGGCACATTTCTTGAGAAATTTCACTCTGGTGATTTTTTGCCTTACATGTGGTAAATCAGGGACATTAAGTTGTACTTGATTTTCTACAAGTGGTGTTTGAGATTTAAAACCAAAATTGTAAAATCTGTCATGTGTATGAAGAAAACAATGTGAAGAAGTGACCCCGAACCTACAAATGATTGGTAAACAAACTAATTTTCCAGAAAAACCATTTTGATTAAAATAAACTTAAGTGTTTTGAAATCATAATGGGAAAATAGTTTGTTGTCAGGGGGAGTTCTGATTGTTTAAGCCAAGTGGATGGCGAATTGAAGCTATTCGATATCATGTTGTCATGTTTCTTGTACAGTTTATTGCTTTCAGTTTCAAATTTTCTCAGAAAATCAAAATTGAGACATATTTTGATTCTAGGGGGAGTAAAATTTAAAAAAAAATTAGAAAATTTGAAAAAGTCAAAAACATGATAAAATTTGTAAAATGAGTTTTGTGTCAAAGAAGAGGAAATGATAGTACATCAGTGGACTATCACAGCATGCTAAAGAAATGAAATGTATAATGTGATAAACGGCTTCACTGATGATGTGTTGATAGGTTTTCGCACATTTAGTAGATTTATTCGGGATATAAACCTAAAATTTCAAACTGGTGAAATTCGTGGGGAACACTACTTGGATATATAGGTAACCCCTGAAATCTCGTTTGAGAGGTCTCGTATTCTGATATACTAGGTTTTTATACTCAATGATGTCTGGGGTATTATTCCGGGACTTCTGCTGAATGGAAGTTCTGACCTAGTCCTTGGATAATACTTTCCACAAATGCTTGAAACATAGCATAAACCCTCAGCATGCTGATGAAACAATAAAATTGATAGTCGCTGCTGTTGTAGCTAAAAGATCCTCTAAAGGGGACATACCGTAAAGTCGAAGCTGATATCTCTCTGCGTATACGGAAGTATCGACCTGAGATCCCTCGGCCCTCGCATTACCTAATTTATGTACAGATATCATTGTAGTATACTCACCTGTAAGACTGAATATTGGGATTCTGGATACGGGAGTATATTCAAAAGGTGGGACACATGAATGAGCTAAGTTCATAAGACATCTAAATCGTATCCTGAGTAAATTGAAATTTGTGTGAAGATTTAAGATGGATCAGTATATCGACAATCAATGTGAATCGTTTAGAACTTAATATGTTTAAAGCTTAACGGTGCTAGTGATTTGTCTCAAAAACTGATATGATCCTCTTACACAAACTCACAAAAATAGTGTTTGTACATATTTCTTTACTGCTTTACATTTCATTTCATAAAATTCCAAAAAGATTTTAGTGTGTTTTAGCATAAAATTTTTGAAAAAGTAAAAAAGATTTTCGACATCTGATGTTGGAGAGCTGATATTCAAAATTCCGAGTGCTAAACATGATGAACAAATGGGTTGGGAGAGTTTATTTGAGATAAGAAATGATTTTGAAATGTTTAAAAGGTTCATTAATTTGAATCAAAATTTTTAGTGTTACGAATTCAAGAGGTTAAGTAGAGCTTATTCATGATAAAATTGTTTATCTTACAAAGTGGTAGAGAGTGTGCAGGCTAAAGCCAGGTTTCTGATCCTGTTGCTACAGAAAGCCAGGAGACGTTTCAGATCCTGTGAAAGTGCTATGACAGATTGTGATCCCGGAACAACTTAAGGGGGAGTCTGTTAGCAAAGGGGAGTTTGAAAAGTGAAAAGAGCCAGACTCAGAGTCTGAAGATTAGCTGATTATGGTGATTGAAGAGAAAGAGAGAGTTTGAAGGATGTTTCAGCGTCAATTATTCTGGAAAGCGTGAAGATTGATTAAGACTGAAGTTTTGACATACTAACGTCTCATACTAAAGACTCTGTCAACATCCAAAGGGGAGACTGTTGGTGCATATGTCTGTTGACTTCGTCTTAAGTCTAGAGTCTTAATATGTCATGATTGTATAGTACAAGGGTCAAATTGTAAGTTTAAGTTTATGTTTTAGAGGTTTCTTTTGAAGGTGGTTCATGTCAAGTTCAATAGAAAGCTGATGATCAGGTTTCTATTGAAACTGGTTCAATAGAAACCTAAAGCCTATAAATAGGCAGGTGATGTTTCTCATTTGTAACATTCCCATAGTTCTGGTGCCGAACTGCTGCTGGATTTTTCCGTGATATATGAATGAGAAACAGTGTTTAAAGTGATATTCTTCTGTTTTCTACTCCATTCTCTTTGATTCTAATCTGTTTAAGTGTTTCCGCCACTTAAATAGTGTATATTAGCTCAAATTGACTCATTTGATCGTCAATATCGATCCTACAACAAGGCTTGTTGAGTTGTCTTCTGATCAGATCCTTGTAACCCTAAGTGAAGGTTACAGGTCTGATTCGCCATCTTTACGCACCTTCTGTGAGTTCGTTCCATTTCCTTTTATTTTCTGTCTACTGCGTCATTTATTTGTTGTGTCTAGGCATATTGATATCGGGTTTCTAGGCAAGACCAGCTTGATTGGGACACAAAGAGGGTTCACTCTGTTGCATTTGTAGTTGGTCAGTGTTTGTTAAGGCTCCCTGGATATCGTCTGCGGAGGCACCTTGAGTGAGGAACCTCTGAACGGACCTCTGTCCAGGCTTCGCCAGTCCTGTTCTGTGCTTATCTTTGAGTAGTGTTTTTTGTCCCTTTGTTCGTAATATTGTGCTACCTGTTTGTGTTCCTGCTATTTTGTGACTGCTTTTGTCTGTTTAGATGGGTGATAAAACTGAGCCTTCTGTCACTTTATTTAGTAAACTTGATGCTAGTGATCCTTTATATCTTCATGCGAGTGATTCTAGTGGTCTTACTATAGTCAGTATAAAACTAAAAGGAACTGAAAACTACGTTGTCTGGTCAAATGCTATGAGACTTGCACTAATGGCCAAAAACAAATTAGGTTTTATTGATGGCACATGTGATAGATCTAAAACGGATGATGTCTTAGCTAGTCAATGGGATCGTTGCAATTCTATTGTGTTAACATGGATTTTGAACTCTGTTTCTGATGAATTGTATGTTGGTCAAGTTTACTCAAAGCTTGCTTCTGAAGTAAGGGATGATTTAAAAGATACATATGATAAAGTAGATGGTTCTGTTGTGTTTGGTTTGTATCAAAAAATAAATTATGTGAGTCAAAATGGTGCTAGTATCTCTGAATATTATCATAAAATTAACACAATGTGGAAACAATTTGATGCCATGCTTCAATTACCTTCCTGCACCTGCAATGCCTCTACTAAGTTTAACGAGTTCAATCAATTAATCAAGCTTATGTAGTTCTTAATGGGATTGGATGACATTTATCAACCTGTCAGATCCAATCTATTGACAAGAGACCCGTTACCCACTATCAAAACTGCCTATTTAATTATCTCTAGAGAGGAATATCACAGAGGATCAAATAATGCTTCAAAAATCCCAAACGTTGGTTTTGCTGCAAAAACAAATAATTTTAATGACAACAAGAAAAAATTTAACAAGGGTCCTAATCCTAATCTAAAGTGCTCTCATTGCAATAAGATTGGACACACTGTTGATAAATGTTTCGAACTGCATGGATATCCATCAAATTACAGACAAAAACCAAACCAAAGTAATCATCAGTGGTCTAGATCTAATAACTCAACTAGTAATGGTGCTAGTTCCTCTATGAGTGATTCTGTGAATGATAAAAATGTTAGCTCCTTGAACTCTTTGACTGCTGATCAGTTTTCTAAGCTGCTAGGAATGCTGAATGAGAATAAAACAGAGGACACAAATAAGTCCAATAAAGGAGGTAAATGTTTTAGCTCCTTCTCCTCTTTTGAATGGTACAAAAACATCTTTTGTTTCAACTCAAAAAAAATTTCAACTCAGAATCTAAATTGGATTATAGACTCTGGTGCAAACTAGCATATGGTTATGTCCAGCAAAAACATGTTTAATTTAGTCGATGTATCTGAATATGATATAACTGTTAAGCTTCCAAATGGAACTGATGCTAAGGTCACCCAAATTGGCTGTTTTAAACTATCTGATTCTGTGATATTGAAAGATGTGTTTGTTGTACCTGAATATTGTGTGAATCTCATTTCTGTGTATAAGCTTGCTAAAGACAACAAGCTTAGAGTAGTCTTTGATGAAAATACTTGCTATATTCAGGATTTATGCTTAAAGAAAACCCTGGTGACTGGTAGACAAACTGACAGTTTATATTTCTGTGGTAACTCTCTTAGTTCTGGCTTTTCTTGTCTAAGCAAAGCTGAAAAAGGTAAAGCTCTGGCATTCTAGACTGGGTCATCCTGCCGAACAAGTGTTAAACATTCTTCAAATTAAATCTGGGTCTACTACTAAGCCTTGTGATATATGTCACAATGCTAAACAACATAGGGTTCCCTTCCCACTCAGTGACCATACATCAACCAAGGTTGGAGATCTCATTCATCTTGATGTTTGGGGTCCGTACAAGGTCACTAGTGTGGACGGGTACAAATACTTTCTCACTATCGTTGATGATTTCACCCGGTATGTTTGGGTTTACTTAATGAAATCAAAATCTGAGGTCCTTGAAAATATACAAAGTTTTTACAACCTAGTTAAAACTCAGTTTGAAGTTAATATTAAAATGTTTAGGTGTAACACCCCGAAAACGGGTTTGGTAATCAAACCCCGTTAATACTAATACACGGGTAAAATACCGTTAGCGGTAAAGGTAACCCGGTAAATATTAGGATTTAAAATAAATAAACCTAATATTCAATAAAACGTGAATAAATACTTTTAAGGAAATAAAGTTTATAAGAAGCCTGAATTAACGGGACTTAAAATAAACTGAGTCATAATTTCCCCGAACCCACTAAGTTAAATAGGAATATTTAACCTAGTTAATAAGTGGGAGTAGTGTTAGAAATAGTTAGATTGTGGCCTACTTAATAACTAACCAAATATGAGGGACCAAACTAAGATATCTTGAAAAGGGTTTTAAAAAAAATAACACAACACACACTAAAAATGTGTGTGTGCGTGCGTGGGGAATGGCCAGGAGAAAGCTCCCATGGAGCTCTAGCCCTAAATCCAACAAATCTCTCAAATTGAAGCTCAAATCAAACCCAAATCGTCTGCATGATTACAAATTCGTGATTACCTAGTCGTGGGGATTACAAGGTATGTTGAATTTTATGATTTGGTGATATTTTGAGATTATGATGAACAATCATAATCAAAATTCTGGAATGAATGTTGAATCTATGAGTGTTATTGTGATTATATCTTGGTTTAGAAACAAACCCTAGTAGAAAATTTGATGAATTGTTGTCAAAACTAGGGATTTGATGATTACCCATATATGTGCTAAGTGGGTTTTGATTTAATAATGAAGATGATGATATGTTTGTGTTAGAAATCATCATAAGTGATAGTTGATGCAAGATACTTGAACAATTTCCAAGCTTGAGTGTTGATCATACATGACTTGAAAAATGGGTTTTGGATGATTTAATGAAATTGATGTAGTATTGGTGTTTATAAACACCATACTAACTTGTATGAATGAACTACTTGAACAAAATGGGGATTTGTTAAGAGTTCATACTTGATTTGAAGTGGGTCTTGACACAAGAATTAAACTCATGATTTATGATTTAGTTCAATAAGAAAAGTAGTCAAAGATTCATAAGGTGTGAAAGTCATGATTTAGAATGACTAATCTAACAACCTTGTGAATGATGAATGATAGTTGGCGCTTAACAAGCTGGTCAAACGAATCAAGAAGGAAAGGAAAAGCGTAGTTTGGATGCGAGGTAAGTTAAGCTTACGTCCTTTTCACTTTTATTACAAAATGCTTATTTGTGAGCATGGAATACGATTTATATTAAGTAAATGAAACATGATGTTCCGGCGCGATATAATGCTAGTCGGAACAAGTGAAAATGGTAGAAACCATAAATTATGGTAGAAAGGGGTAAAAATGGTGAAATGGTAATCCGGACATGGGTTAACGAATAGATAAAGGGATTTAAAACGACACCATTTGGCATAAGTCATAATGGGTCAAATAAAACGGGAAACGACTTTCAAGTTGGATGATTTCAAAAAGTAAACCGGGATAGGTTAAAGGGGTGAAATGGTAATTAAGTGCCATCTTATAATGACAATTGGTCATTTCGACTAAACGGGTCAAATGGTGTTGTTAACACCATTTGTCAATAATATTTAATGATTGCTTGTTGAGTTTTGTGATCACAGGAATTAACACATGGTTAGCATTGCTATTATCTAGATATTAATAGCGAAAGGTATTAAAACGGGTCAATATGTTCATCCGAGCCAGGTACGCATAATTATGTTGTAGTTAAAAGTGCTATTTTGGTCGAATAATTGGTGAGAGTCCTTCATCGTAAAAGAAGGACCAAAATCGACCAAAACGCCCTTGTAGGCTAAATTGAACAAACAACCCTTAAAGGTTGTTTGGAAACGAATTTCATGATTAGATAAATACTTAGAATAAGTATAGAAGTTGAAAGATGTAATATGTTAGTCAAATGGCTCTATTTGAGTTTTGCCGTAAAATAATAATCCGAGGGGTAAAACTCGGAACATATAGATATCCACATTAAATCCAACGCACATATAGTTGTGGTGGAAGATTACTTGATAAGAAATGTAGGAATAAGATGCTAGAAATGAATGAAAGCGATTTCAAGCTTTAAAATGCGTAAATACCCTTAACGGGTCAAAACAAGCATTTAAGCGTAAACGGGATTTTATTATGTAAGAAACCCGTGATTTGAGATTAATATGATAGGAGATATTGAAATAATGAATTTCATGAGTTTAAAGATCAAATGAACATGTTGGTGTGATAAAATCATGAACGGGTCAATATTTGGTAAAAAGGGTAGTAAGTCGAACACTTAAAAGTCTGAAATTTTGTTAATCCGGATGTCGGATTTTAACTCCATAGGATGGAGAATTAAATTACGGTCGCGTAGGAAAAAGAATCGCGTAAAACGGATCAATAACGAAGAAGTTATGGCCATTTCCGTGAAATCGGGTTGAGCTGGGTATGTACAGCAACAGCTGAAACAACATTCTGTGAAAAAGGGGGCTAGGCGTCACGCGACGTCCCCCCTTCCGGGAAAACTTTATTTTTTTGCTTGTTTGACCCATGGAACTTGTTTAAACTTCTTATTTAACTATCAAAACTAACTTTTAAGTTGGTTTTGATCATAGGTGATCGCCAAGAGTGCCCGGATGAAGATCAAGCTCGATAAGGAACCGAACACGATAAAATACAAGCTTCCGCGCGGCGTTTCGTCGTATCTTTTAAACGACGAATTCAATTACATTAAGTTTTATATTTTTGAAATGTTGTAAACATGTGGGAATGTTATTATGAAAAGTTTTTGTAAAGTCACATTTTAGCATTAAAATGTGTATTTTATTATTAAAATCTTGATTTATTAAGTCGGGCGTTACAAGTTGGTAATCAGAGCTCACGGTTAAAGAGTAAAGCGTGTTCGGTTCGAGGCTTGATCGCAAATACGGTAAGTACATGTATATCAATGGTTTAGCATGATTAAAGTGTTGAGAACAACACATATAGTTATCGTGTAATACACGTTACACCAATAAAAACGATATAGAATAGTTTAGTCAACGAAATTGCACGCGTTGATGCGTATAGTAGAAAAGCCTTGTATTATAATACGGGCATCCTTTAATGTCGAAATTACTAACAGTTGTATATGTTTTAGTTGAAGGACACTCGCATATGAAGATAGCGAGAGTTTAACAAATTGCAGATTTGACAGAGGAACGGTCCAAAGAGTATGCTCATCAAGGACCTAAATCGCGTAACGGTCGCGAACAAGGCTAATGGCAAGAGAAGCCCGTGAGGGCAAGCATTACCAGGTGCACATTTTAAATTTAACTGCACAAATAGTAATATGCAACAAATATGTAGAAATTGAAAGTTGCATATGTAGATTAAAAACTTGGAAAACCCCGAATAGAAAATGTATTCGGGATATTGTTTCCAAGAGAAACAAATAGAGGCATTACTTACATAGGGCGTGATGTGAAAACTATAAAAAGGTCATGCGTGTCATGTGTTAATCGCTTACTCTGGCCAAGTAAGTAGTGGCATATGATACCATGAACTTCTTATGATGGACACATTTATGTCCGATGTAGTAAGGGTGGGGTGAATGGGACTAACTTAAATGGTACCCAAATGAATCAAATAAGTAAGATGTTTGATAGTAAACGTAAACGTAAGTCGGATGACAGAAGCGTATTACGTAAGAATAACGAGCTCGAGAGAAGGGACAAGGATCAAGTAAAAAGAAAATACAGACCGACCAATGGGAATGCTAAGGCATAGGGATAAAAGTTGACTGTCACAGGTGATGAACTTCACACGGACAAGTCAAACAAATTAAATAAAGAATAAAGGACACGATTGAATAAAAGCGATGGATTTCGTAAGTTAAAACGAAGTCTAAATCATATCAGAATGATTATTTTGAAAATGACTTCGATAAGGATACCCGATAGATGGGTATGATTTTAAGAATATGCGTAACCCAATAGACGGGAACGCGGATTAGAAAGTCAAAAGACTCGGGTTTTGGGTCATGACTAAAGGACGATAAGATACTGCAAATAGAAATTTTGATAAATTACGTTCAACTATTTCAAAGCTGAACGGGTCGAACAAAGACTGAAGTTTGACATTTATAAGTGATGAATTTTCACACGAACAAGTCAAACAAATTTAATAAAGTATGACACTTGCTAAAGTTAGTAAGCGCGAATCGAATAAATAGAAGTGCGAAATATTAATAAACCTATGTAAAGGAGTTATAGGCGTTAAAAACATTAAAATAAAAGAACCCGGGTAATGGGACGTAAAGAAGTATAGGTAAGAACCGGGTAAAGGTAAGTGTAGGGCAAACCGACGTGAAATTGACGTTAGAAGTCAAGAAGTCGGAAAGATAATTCGAAAGAAAACAATGTAGCCTTAGACTACGGTCAAGGTCAAACGAAATCCAAAAAGTAAAGGTGAATAATTCTAAACATAAAAAGGGGTGCCTTAACGCCATATGCGTATATAAACGTATACACATTTGAATAAAGACTAGGATAAAAGATGATTTTCGGGATCATCACAACTTTTGATATTATAAATAATGCTAAGGTCTACGGGACCAAAAAGACCTTCGGGTCACAAATAGAAGGAAACGAATTGTTAGGGTCTCACCTTAATAAGGTCAAAAAGGTGAAAATGTAAAGTAATAGCCTACGAGGCTAAGTGAAGGAACCTACGGGACAATAGTGTAAGGTGAGGGAACTTGTTACGATTCCCCGCGTAAAACAAGAACGGAAAACAATAAATTATGGGTTGTCAATTTCCTTGATATGAGTAATTGACATAGTTAAAGAGAAAAACATTAAACTAAAATTCAGTTTTAGTATGAAATAACGTTCTAACAAATATGAATATTATGAGACGAATTCGGAAAATGATTAGTATCAAAGAATTTAGATCTTAACAACGATGGGTGCAAGGCAATGCATTCGAAAGAAAGATTTTCAATAAGAAAAGACGGCATAAACTTAAACATGACGTGATGTGATCACGGTCACAAGGGTGATACAGAATATAACCACGTTATAACGTAAGTTGCAAGATATGAAATCATAAACACGTAAAAGGCCAATGACGGCAATATAGTAAACCCGGGTGATGGGGTATAAGGTAACCGGTGACTAACAAGTCTAACCACCAAATTAAATAATCAATAAAGATACTGGATACAAGCTGAAAGTAACGGCCCTCGAGGCCTTACACATGAAAGACACACGCGTCAATATAAAAGTGAAAACTTTTGACCAAAAAGGAACGGATGCCTTGAAAACGAAACTAGATTCGTTGATCAAACCAAGAAACTACGTAAATAAGGTTTCGGGGACGAAACCTCTTTAAGGGGGGTAGACTTGTAACACCCCGAAAACGGGTTTGGTAATCAAACCCCGTTAATACTAATACACAGGTAAAATACCGTTAGCGGTAAAGGTAACCCGATAAATATTAGGATTTAAAATAAATAAACCTAATATTCAATAAAACGTGAATAAATGCTTTTAAGGAAATAAAGTTTATAAGAAGCCTGAATTAACGGGACTTAAAATAAACTGAGTCATAATTTCCCCGAACCCACTAAGTTAAATAGGAATATTTAACCTAGTTAATAAGTGGGAGTAGTGTTAGAAATAGTTAGATTGTGGCCTACTTAATAACTAACCAAACATGAGGGACCAAACTAAGATATCTTGAAAAGGGTTTAAAAAAAAAATAACACAACACACACTAAAAGTGTGTGTGTGCGTGCGTGGGGATGGCCAGGAGAAAGCTCCCATGGAGCTCTAGCCCTAAATCCAACAAATCTCTCAAATTGAAGCTCAAATCAAACCCAAATCGTCTGCATGATTACAAATTCGTGATCACCTAGTCGTGGGGATTACAAGGTATGTTGAATTTTATGATTTGGTGATATTTTGAGATTATGATGAACAATCATAATCAAAATTCTGGAATGAATGTTGAATCTATGAGTGTTATTGTCATTATATCTTGGTTTAGAAACAAACCCTAGTAGAAAATTTGATGAATTGTTGTCAAAACTAGGGATTTGATGATTACCCATATATGTGCTAAGTGGGTTTTGATTTAATAATGAAGATAATGATATGTTTGTGTTAGAAATCATCATAAGTGATAGTTGATGCAAGATACTTGAACAATTTCCAAGCTTGAGTGTTGATCATACATGACTTGAAAAATGGGTTTTGGATGATTTAATGAAATCGATGTAGTATTGGTGTTTATAAACACCATACTAACTTGTATGAATGAACTACTTGAACAAAATGGGGATTTGTTAAGAGTTCATAGTTGATTTGAAGTGGGTCTTGACACAATAATTAAACTCATGATTTATGATTTAGTTCAATAAGAAAAGTAGTCAAAGATTCATAAGGTGTGAAAGTCATGATTTAGAATGACTAATCTAACAACCTTGTGAATGATGAATGATAGTTGGCGCTTAACAAGCTGGTCAAACGAATCAAGAAGGAAAGGAAAAGCGTAGTTTGGATGCGAGGTAAGTTAAGCTTACGTCCTTTTCACTTTTATTACAAAATGCTTATTTGTGAGCATGGAATACGATTTATATTAAGTAAATGAAACATGATGTTCCGGCGTGATATAATGCTAGTCGGAACAAGTGAAAATGGTAGAAACCATAAATTATGGTAGAAAGGGGTAAAAATGGTGAAATGGTAATCCGGACATGGGTTAACGAATAGATAAAGGGATTTAAAACGACACCATTTGGCATAAGTCATAATGGGTCAAATAAAACGGGAAACGACTTTCAAGTTGGATGACTTCAAAAAGTAAATCGGGATAGGTTAAAGGGGTGAAATGGTAATTAAGTGCCATCTTATAATGACAATTGGTCATTTCGACTAAACGGGTCAAATGGTGTTGTTAACACCATTTGTCAATAATATTTGATGTTTGCTTGTTGAGTTTTGTGATCACAGGAATTAACACATGGTTAGCATTGCTATTATCTAGATATTAATAGCGAAAGGTATTAAAACGGGTCAATATGTTGATCCGAGCCAGGTACGCATAATTATGTTGTAGTTAAAAGTGCTATTTTGGTCGAATAATTGGTGAGAGTCCTTCATCGTAAAAGAAGGACCAAAATCGACCAAAACGCCCTTGTAGGCTAAATTGAACAAACAACCCTTAAAGGTTGTTTGGAAACGAATTTCATGATTAGATAAATACTTAGAATAAGTATAGAAGTTGAAAGATGTAATATGTTAGTCAAATGGCTCTATTTGAGTTTTGCCGTAAAATAATAATCCGAGGGGTAAAACTCGGAACATATAGATATCCACATTAAATCCAACGCACATATAGTTGTGGTGGAAGATTACTTGATAAGAAATGTAGGAATAAGATGCTAGAAATGAATGAAAGCGATTTCAAGCTTTAAAATGCGTAAATACCCTTAACGGGTCAAAACAAGCATTTAAGCGTAAACGGGATTTTATTATGTAAGAAACTCGTGATTTGAGATTAATATGATAGGAGATATTGAAATAATGAATTTCATGAGTTTAAAAAGATAAAATCATGAACGGGTCAATATTTGGTAAAAAGGGTAGTAAGCCGAAGACTTAAAAGTCTGAAATTTTGTTAATCCGGATGTCGGATTTTAACTCCATAGGATGGAGAATTAAATTACGGTCGCGTAGGAAAAAGAATCGCGTAAAACGGATTAATAACGAAGAAGTTATGGCCATTTCCGTGAAATCGGGTTGAGCTGGGTATGTACAGCAACAGCTGAAACAACATTCTGTGAAAAAGGGGGCTAGGCGTCACGCGTAGCCCCTAGGCGTCACGCGACGCCCCCCCTTCCGGGAAAACTTTATTTTTTTGCTTGTTTGACCCATGGAACTTGTTTAAACTTATTATTTAACTATCAAAACTAACTTTAAGTTGGTTTTGATCATAGGTGATCGCCAAGAGTGCCCGGATGAAGATCAAGCTCGATAAGGAACCGAACACGATAAAATACAAGCTTCCGCACGGCGTTTCGTCGTATCTTTTAAACGACGAATTCAATTATATTAAGTTGTATATTTTTGAAATGTTGTAAACATGTGGGAATGTTAGTATGAAAAGTTTTTGTAAAGTCACATTTTAGCATTAAAATGTGTATTTTATTATTAAAATCTTGATTTATTAAGTCGGGCGTTACATTTGGAGTGATAACGAGTTCACAAACTCACAAATGTATGCTTTTACTAAACAAAAGGGAATCATACATCAAACATCCTGTACCTATACACCTCAACAAAACGGTGTTGTGGAAAGGAAACATAGACCCTTGTTGAACATTGCAAGAGCTTTACTATTTCAGTCCAATATTCCCCTTAGGTTCTGGTCTGGATGCGTTCTCACTGCTTCCTACTTGATTAACAGGCTTCCTTCTTCTGTGTTACATGGTTGTTCTCCTTATGAAATGTTGTTTGGTTTTAAACCTTCACTTGATCACTTGAAATTTTTTTGCTGTCTTTGCTATTTTACGGTCTTAAATAATCCTGATAAACTTGAAGAAAGAGCTGAAAAATGTGTTTTCATGGGATATTCTAATGTTAAAAAGGGTTACAAAGTATGGAGTCTAGACCAAAAAAGATTCATTTTCTCAAGGGATGTCAGTTTCCATGAAACTACCTTTCCCTTTAAAAATGAATCATATTCTGGCCTGGAAAATTCAGTCAACTTAAATCAATTAAACTTTTTCGATAATTATGAATTTTCAAGTGATGTAAATCTCAATGATGAAGAGAAGGATTTTATTGAGTCAACTACTGAGACTCAGCAACACAGTGATGTAGTCAAAACAATCATTGATGATGATATACAACAGCCATCAGATACTAATGGCATGGCTGGTAATCATGAGTCTGTAAATGTTGAAACTTGTCCTGTGGGAGCTGAGTCTAGTAGTGTAAATGATGTGTCAAACCTTCCTGAGGGTATTCAAACAACCAGAAGATCAACTAGATCTGTTTCTGTTCCAAAAAGGTTTAATGACTTCGTTGTTGGAAATGCTAGATATAGTTATGATAAGGTTGTTGATTATTCAAATCTGCCTAAAGAAAATATATGCTTTGCTGCTAACATTAACAAAATCATTGAACCTTGCACCTATAAAGATGCTATAAAAGATAAAAGATGGACTGATGCAATGAATGAAGAATTGTCTGCCCTATACATGAATAATACCTGGGATACTGTAGATTTACCTAGTGGAAAAAGGCCTATTGGGTGTAAATGGGTCTTTAAAGTAAAATATAAATCCACGGGTGAAATTGATAGATTTAAAGCTAGGCTAGTTGCTAAAGGTTTTATTCAACGGGAAGGTATAGATTTTGAAGAAACATTTTCTCCTGTCGTTAAAATGGTTACTGTAAGGTGTGTTATTAGCTTATCTATTCAAAATAGCTGGCCTTTATACCAACTTGACGTGAATAATGCTTTCTTGTATGGTAATCTTAGAGAAGAAGTCTATATGACTCTTCCTGATGGTTTGAGTCTTGAAAATAAGAATAAAGTTTGCAAACTGAACAAGTCATTGTATGGCTTGAAACAAGCTCCACGTATGTGGAATGAAAGACTTGTTCAGGCTCTGGTCAAAATTGGCTTCGTCCAATCCAAGTGTGACCATTCCATATTTATTTAGTCTGAAAAATCTATCTTTATTGTTCTCCTCGTCTACGTCGATGACATTGTGTTAACTGGGAACAATGAAGGGGAAATTAAACGGGTTAAAGATTTCCTAAAAACTGAGTTTTTAATTAAAGACCTCGGTCTATTAAAATTTTTTATTGGAATTGAGGTAATTAAAACAAATGACGGGGTCTGTCTGTCCCAAAGAAAGTACTGCATGGATTTACTAAACGAATATGGGATGAGTGGAAGTAAACCAACCAGTTGCCCCATTGAACACAATCATATTTTAACCAATTTAACAAAAAATGACACAAAAACTGCCAATGCAACCCAATATCAAAAATTGGTTGGTAAACTAATTTACCTATCTCACACCAGACCTGACATCGCATATTCAGTTCACTACTTGTCTCAGTTCATGCACAAACCTACTGAAGCTCATACACAAATAGCCTTTAAAGTGTTGAGATACCTGAAAGGGGCACCTAGTACTGGAATTTTGTTCAAAAGAGGCAATTCCTTTCACTTGACTGCCTTCGCTGACTCGGATTGGGCAAAATGTGTCGACAGCAGAAGGTCAGTCACTAGGTATTGCATTTTTCTTGGCGCATCTTTGGTTTCATGGAAAAGTAAGAAACAAAGTGTCGTGGCAAGATCCTCTGCCGAGGCAGAATACAGAGCTATGTGCAGTGCTATTTGCGAAGTTTTATGGCTGATAAATATTTTAAGGGAGCTAAAGGTTGATGTTGATGTTCCCGTGGTATTAAAATGTGATAGTACCGCTGCCTTATCTATTGCAGCCAACTCGGTGTTTCACGATAAAACCAAACATTTTGAAATTGATTTATTTTTCTTGAGGGAAAAATTGCTTTGGGCCTGATCAAGACTCATGGGGTTAAAACTGAGCACCAGTTAGCTTAGCTGATGTGTTCGCTAAGGGCCTTCTGCCAAAGGTTCACACCGAAATGTGTAAGTCGTTAGGGCTTATTAACTTGTTTGCACATTTAAACTGGGGGGGGGGGTAAAATTACAGTATAAATGTGCCTTTTACTAGTTTTCCTTTCTATTTATGGTTCGAATTATTTCCTTGTTTCCTTTTGTGCGAGATGCTCTGGGCTTCTTATTTCTGGGCTTGGGCTTATTGCTGTCTACAGGCTGGAGTCCCAGCTGGGTCATAGCGGTCTAAGGATGTGCGGTGTATATATCTTGGAGAATGGTCCTGTGCAATTATCTCTGGAACCTTCTCATTCACTACAACCGAGTTCCCTTTGTTCTTTCCTTCATCCTCACAAGTACATTCGTGAGAGTGTAGGCTTTTGTTCTTATTTGAATCCCTGAATTTATAATCATTTGATTCAATCTGTGATGACTGCTTTGTCAGTCCCCTTGTATTTGATATGAGAATTATAATAAAACAATCATTCGGTTTGTTCAATCTCTGAGTTTTGACAGGGGCACCCAAGACCAAAAGCCAATTTCAAAGGGGTATTGTGGGGCGTGGCTGGGGTGGCATGGCTAGTGCTCTTGGCCAATGAGGTTTCACCATGTCATGTGGGTAGCCCCACCCAACGCCCGGGCTGAATCCCACGCCAATGGGGCCACGCCCAAACCCAAGCCCACCCGGGGTGGTGACTTGGGCGTTTCTCTCCAACCCACGCCCCAACCCCGCCCCATACCCCATAGTCTTACATGCATAGTCACAAACCATGGTGGCGGGCCCAACCCTTGGGTACCAATAGGGCTGTAAACGAACCGAACGAACACGAACGAGGCCTTGTTCGTGTTCGTTCGTTAAGAAAATAAATGTGTTCACGAACGGTTCATGAACACTTACCGAACGAGATTTTATGTTCGTGTTCGTTCATTAAGGAAATGAGTGTGTTCACGAACACAAGCGAACACAAATAAATTTGGCGAACGCGATGAAGGATAAAGGTGGATGGCCTAGAGAGTAGCACTAGAACTTGAATCCCTTATTGTGGAACGGAGGTAGATCATATTCGTCAATGTAAATAATGAGAAAAGAAATGAAAATGGTGCATAAGCAAGGTGAAAGAGAGTTTCCTAGTTTAATTGTTAGGGTAAATATATAAATAAAAGTTTAATACTATGAAAAGTATAGATAAAATATATGAAAGTATAAAAATCTTTAATTAAAACACGAACATACGAACTTAAACGAACGCAAATGAACGAATGTTCACGAACACCTTACCGAACGTTCACGAACACAATTGAACGAACGAGACCTTTGTTCATGTTCGTTCATTTAACTAATCGAACGGAATTTCTTGTTCATGTTCGTTCGTTTATTAAACGAACGAACATAAACGAACTTCCCGCCGAACGGTTCACGAACTGTTCGCTGAACGTTCGGTTCGTTTACAGCCCTAGGTACCAAGATCAAGTGAACCGCACTTTCTTTTATGTCAGATTTATTATCGAAAATCGATTGACCTCGTAGTTTTTAGATTGAGATCCTATAAAATATTTTATGTGGTGAAATAACATAATATATATGGTTGAATTGATAATCATGTTTACCGAACCCAGGTTCAAATACTATACAACTTTTTTTTTATTTCTCTTACAATTGAACACTTAGATCGAGTTAAGTTAGTAGTCAATAGCTAGTTAAAACAATACTTTGCTCCCAATAAAGTTTTACAATCACTTAAAAATAAATAGTAAACTTAAATCCAAATCACCTTAAAAAAGGTTTACAAATCAAATCAAATTGAAAACCCCAAATATTCTGTTGAACTGTCACAATTCGGAAAAAAAAATTAAGAATAAAAATTTGGCAATTTGACCGGTAAAAGAATCCTTCTTGATAAACATACGTAGAGTGAAACTTGTGATCCCCATAAAAAATCTAGATCAGCTCCAATCTCTCTAACTTATCTTTCCCGGTGATAAACTCATACTTATTCTCATGCCGGAGGATGGTCATAGAGAGAAACTCTTTTCTAGAGACTTTATTTGTAACAAATAAAAACTCTTCGATATTATCATAAACTTGTTTTGTAGTAGCTAGTGTCATAATTTACATAGTTTGAATATGTTTTCATGGTTTGTAGTCAATTTTTGGAACTTGTTTTGGTTCTAGGTGATTCGTTAGTTGAACTAGTGGATATGAATCAGCGGTTATCAGATATGATACGTTTTTCATAGTTTGTGATGAGTTGAGAAACATGTATGCACATCTGCTAGTTAACCTTCAACCAAAACAAGTTCTAACATTGAATAGAAGTCATACAAACTTGTTGAAAGTTAAAACCAAACTGGTGTGATATGATTGAAAATCTAGAGGCTATGACAATGGTAAAGTTTGGCAGACATTATGACTAATTCACAATTTTGAACTTATTAAACTAGACTTAAATCCAATACTATGTACGTAAGACCACATGTCATTATTGCTTGTCACCTAACACTACGTCATCTTTACCGGCAATCATCATCAACACAATCACCGTCACATTCACATGACCAGTCCAACTTTGATACTCGATCTCTCTTCACTTCAATGGTTATATAAGGCTCATTCTATTCCCACCCCCCCTAATTACTAATTACACCCCCCCCCCCCCCCCTATTAAAAACATCACATCAATCAATCATTTGGTTTTTGTTTTTAGCCTGTTTTGCCTTTTTGTTGTCTTTTTTTATTCATTTATTTAATTAGTTAGTATTATTATTATTATTATTATTCATTTATTTAATTAGTTAGTATTATTATTATTATTATTAATTAGTATTTGTTTATTATTTAATTAGTTAGTATTATTATTATTATATTTATTATTATATTTATTATTATTAGTAGTAGTAATTATATAGTATTTATTATTAGTTTTTATTGTTATAATTTATCAAATTATATTTATAGCTGTAACAAAAGCTATATAAAAATAAGTATTTTTTTACAAAATTATTATCATTTAATAATTTACATACAGAGGTTTAATCGATATACCCCCCAAATGTAGCAGGTTGTGCTATCCAAGACTTATACATATTTTGACGTGATTCAAATATATTCTCCCAGCCAGCTGCATCATTTTCTCTCATTAATTTCCATAGGTTGTTTGTGCTGGCAATTGGATACTATCCTTGCAATTCTACCATTATAAAATGGTTACCATTCACGTGTGCAATTGTAATTATTTTCTTTTCTGGGAACTCGTGAGGGCCTCTCCAAAGCGAAAAACAAGTAGAACTGTTTCTTTTTTCTTGAGATAAAAAATGAACGATCACATTAAACTTGTTCGCAATCAAGAATCCTGCCTCTGGCATAATCATCCAGTGTTTTTCAGGTGCAAACCCCGATCCTGACCAAGCCAAGGACGTGAACACATCTTTGAATGAGCCTAAGAAAGCCTTAGTGTACTTATTTCTAAACTCGAGTAGCTCTTCCAACAGTGATCTCCGGATAAATAACCATTCATCTTCACCGTACCCGAGAGCAGAAGTTGTCGCCCGAAACCCACAATTTCCATCACCTAACACGTTATGTATGCGTGTAACATACGCATGGAAGATTTTTCGAATTAGATGAATATAGTTGTGTATCACCTGTGATGCTTGATCTTGGTTCAACCCCATGAAGTCATAGCCTGGCGCACTTGTAGAGTTGGCGAAAGAACTTTGTCCGACAATATTTTGGTTCAACCCCATGAAATCATATCCCGGTGTGTTTAAAAGGTTGGTAAAAAAACATTGTCCGTCTGTATCTTGTGTCATGAACGGACTTGGTTCACCAGGATCGTCCTTGAATGGTTTTTTTCCGTAAATATCTTGATTTATGAACGAACTTGTTTCACCAGGCACTTGATAGTTCACGTCTGGACTGATGTAACCAACATAATCAGCAGTCTCTAGATACCCGAATGAACTATGTCTCCAAGGTTCTTGAGTGTAATCCTGCTCTTGATAGTTCGTAAATGAACTATGCCTTCCAGGTTCTTGAGTGTAATCCTGCTCTTGATAGTTCGTAAATGAACTATGCCTTCCAGGTTCTTGAGTGTAATCCTGCTCTTGATAGTTCGTAAATGAACTATGCCTTCCAGGTTCTTGAGTGTAATCCTGCTCTTGATGGTTCGTAAATGAACTGTGCCTTGGAGGCTTCTGAGAGTAGCTTCGTTGAGGGGGCGGTTTAGCAATTGCAGGGTTCGGTATTGTTTGTTGTTTGGATTTTGTAGTTGGTCGTCCACGAGTATTTTTTTTAACATCAGGTTCTTCAACAAAAGGTATACTTGGATTGGTTAATGCTTTTAACTTTTGTAGTAAACTTTTCTTTCCAGGCTTGGATCGATTATCGAAGGCTTGTTTAAAACTTTCCAACTCGACGTCACAAGTAATATCCTCACAATATACTGGTAACTCGAGTTTCCTCCAAAATTCATCGACCGAATCTAAAGGAATAGATTGACCTACATTAAAACATAAGTTGTCAGCTTTTAAATATTACCAAGCACATCGACCGAATCTTAGTTTAATACACTGACCTGCTTTCTTATACTTTGAGATTTCACAAGCACATGGTAATCCATAACACTTACGAGCTTGACAACGACAATGTGAACGCTTTAAATGACGCTCTTCTATTATTATATCAAGTGCTTCATGAGAAACAGAGCCATGTAATAGCTTCAACATTGGTAGGTTGTGTTTATGCATTAGAACAGTTCTACTTTTTTCGAAGCTATTATTATATCAAGTGCTCACTAGGTTTTACTTTTAACGTCCAAGAACCTTTCTTTTTTGAAAATTTCCCTACCATTTCAAACGGGCAATTTATCTTTCTAGTGCCGGTCTCTCTACTTGAATCTTTATCTGATTTATACACACCACCACGATCACACATAAGTACAACTTTAGACACGTAGCCATTTTTAGCTTTCAATCTTTTAGTCACAATAGCGTAACCAAGACTACGTCCGGTGTTTCTAACCCATTCCATTAACTCTTCACGAGACTTGAACACCTAAAAGTGAACTAATATTAGTTACAAAATATTAGGTGAACAAGCTTAAGTAGTTACAAAATATATATTATCCAAACAAACTCATTTAAACTAAAACAAGACCCTTAACCTAGCTAGATTATATAACTAAGTTGAAACTTGAAACATGGGAATTAAAAACTATACCTGATCTGTTGAAAATCCAGACATCTCTTTAACTGTAGAGAGCGAAGGCTACTACCGAAGCTCCTCTTTTAAGAAGAAACTAATAGCATAATTTTTACCAATAATTTGAATGCATATCAAAAAAGAAGTGAATAAGATCAAAAAAGAAGTGAATAAGAAGTAAGTGAAATAAGAAGTAAGTGAATAAGAAGTAAGTGAAACGAATGACGGTTATTTGAGGCACCAAGAAGTAAGTGAAACGAATGACGGTTATTTGAGGCACCAATAATTGCCGTTCAAAAAAAAAATGCACCAATAATTTGTTCCACTTTCATTTATTCTTTCAAATTCAAATGCACCAACAATTGCCGTTCAAAAAAAAATAATAATAAATAAAATAAAATGCACCAATAATTTGAGGATAACATATCAACTTTACACGGTTTTTTTTTTTCAATTTTAATAATAATAATAATAATAATAATAATAATTAGTGGCATTTTGGTGGTGGGATAAGACTTTGGGACCAATAGGTCCTGGGTTCGATTCCCACAAGGGGGCACGATGATACTCCAGTGGTCCGTCAGTGATCCAAATTTGCCGTTAAAAAAAAAAAAAAAAAAACTAATAGTAAATAATAATAATAACAAAAAGACACTAAAATATAATAAAAAGACAACAAAAGGACAAAAAAGACTAAAAACAAAAAGGAAATGATTGATGGATGGATTAATGGATGTGATGTTTTTATAGGGGGGGTGTAATTAGTAAATAGGGGGGGTGTGTATAGTATCACCCTTATATAAACCAGTCCATTCTCGTTATAACCTAACATCTCTTCAACAATGGCTTCCAACTCTAAAACATTACTAGTTAGCGACTTCGTTTCCTCCGAAAAAATCGATCAAGTCCCTTCAAACTGTTGTTTGGTATAGAGAATGAACTGATTTGGATTGAATTGTATTGATCAAAATTGTGTATCACAAAAAAAGGGTTATAAAAAGATGGTGTTTTTATAGTCCACCATATTACACACTAGCCCCTATATTATTTGTTTCCTTCTTTCCGACACTCCCCCTCAAGTTGAGTGGTGGGATCTCCAATACTTAACTTGCTCAAACAGCTACTAAATGCATTTCCATTGACTGCTTTTGTGAGAATATCTGCGAGTTGATCTTTTGATGATATATACGGAAGCTCTGTGATCCTTTCCTCCAGTTTTTCCTTGATGAAATGTCGATCTACCTCCACGTGTTTTGTTCGATCATGCTGAACTGGATTTTCCGAGATTTGTATTGCAGCTGTAATGTCGCACATAATTTTACTGGGTGCTGCCCTTTGGGAGAAACCAGTGTCTTCTAGAAGTTTCCTGATCCAAAGAACTTCGCTTAACCCTCGAGCTATGCCTCTGAACTCTGCTTCTGCACTCGACAGAGCGACCACCTTCTGTTTCTTACTCCTACAGGTAACAAGGTTTCCACCAACCAAGGAGAAGTATCCTGATGTTGACATTCGATTTCCCTTATCTCCTGCCCCGTCAGCGTCAGTGTAGAGCTCAACATTTAAATGTCCATTTGCTTTGAACAACACTCCATGGCCTGCGGTTCCCTTTAGGTACATTAGAATTCTCTAAGCAGCTTCCATGTGAGCAACTTGCGGTTGGTGCATAAACTGACTTACCACTCCAACAGCATAAGCTATATCAGGGCGAGTGTGGGAGAGATAAATTAATTTTCCTACGAGCCATTGATACCTCTCTTTGTCTGCAAGCTCGCCATTAAGTTCCATGTGAAGATTGTGGTTCACCACCATTGGCGTATCTGCTGGTTTACAATCAATCAAACCAGTTTCCGCCAGGAGATCAAGGACGTACTTCTTTTGGCAAATGAAAATCCCCCGTTTAGACCTGAGAACTTCTATTCCGAGGAAATACTTGAGATTCCCAAGGTCTTTCATTTCAAACTTTGAAAACAAATTCTTTTTCAGCCGTGCTATCTCTTCCACATCATTTCCGGTGATAATCATGTCGTCTACATATATGACCAGGCAAGTTACGAGGCCGTTTCTTCTTTTAAGGAATAGGGTATGATCAGCGTTACTTTGGTAATACCCATATTCTTTCATGGCCAATGAGGTGACTGTTTTAGCCCGTATAGAGACTTTTTCAACCGACAAACCTCCCTATCTTTAAAATCCCCTGGAAAACCTGGAGGTGCTTCCATCGACTTCTTCCGCTAGGTCTCCATGGAGAAATGTATTTGTAACATCAAACTGATGGAGAGGCCAATTCTTATTTGCTGCCACGGAGAAGAGGACTCTAATGGTGTCCATTTTTGCAACCGGAGAAAACGTCTCAGAGTAATCGATCCCATACGTCTGAGTGTACCCTTTAGCTACAAGTCGAGCTTTATATCTTCAAATAGAACCATCTGGTTTATACTTAATTGAATACACCCAACGACGGCCAACTGTTTTCTTTCCTTTTGGGAGAATGCACCTTTCCCACGTATTGTTTTTCATAAAAGCTTGCATCTCTGTTTCCATTGCCTCTTTCCAGTTCTTCTTACCTTGTGCCTCCTTTACAGAGCCAGGTATTTGTTCGGAGTATAGAGAGGTGGTAAATGCTTTCGCACTGTTAGATAAGTTCCCATTAACTATATTAGCTACAGGATACCTTGAGATTCTGGTTTCCCTCTCTGGCGAGTACCGTTTTGGAGGGACCCCTCTATTGGCTCTAGGAGGGAGAGGGTATCTTCCGGTTGTCTCTGCTGCAACTGATTCCACATGTTCAACGACTTGTTCAACCTCTTCCAAGTCTGGTTCGCCCTGTTCCACATCTGGTTCAGCCTGTGGAGTAGATTCCGTTGCAACTGATTCCCCTGTTGTCTCATGGTTATAAAACGTAGAACCTCCAGGGTCCTCAGTATTTCTTACCTCAGGTATCACGTTGGATGGACTTTCTTCAGTGGTACTGTGCTCCGCAGATTGTGTGGTTGTGTTTGAAGGACCCGCAGTACTGTGATGATTTTCTGTTGTTACTTTTTCAGATGAGGGAAGTTGGGTTAGCCAACTCAGGGTGTCAATACATTCGTTCTCCCCCTGACCACTGAGTTGGGTGTCATAAAAGTATTTTGTTTCAAGAAAGTCGACGTTCATTGTGGTGAACATTTGATGAGTTTTTGGATTATAACATCGGTAACCTATTTGGTCGATCCCATAGCCGACAAATACACATTTCTCAGCATATGGGCCGAGCTTGTTCCGGTTGATTTTGGGTATGTGGACAAATGCGGTACACCCGAAGATTCGAGGTTCAAGTGTAAGAGGATAGGGAATACTAGCAGACTTAGACAGACAATCTAAGGGAGTTTTAAATTTAAGAGCATTTGTGGGAAGCCGATTCAGGAGATACACGGAGGTTGCAACTGCCTCCGGCCAGAAAGATTTAGGAACCTGGGATTCGATTAAAAGGGCTCGAGTCATTTCAAGAATAATACGGTTTTTCTGTTCGGAAGCACCGTTTTGTTCGGGGGTATGAGAACAAGAGGTTTGATGAATTAATCCTTTGGTTTTAAAAAAATGTTTCATGGGTGTATTGACAAATTCCCCCCCCCCCTCCATTGTCAGATCGAAAGATTTGGATTTGAGTTCGGAATTGAGTTTGAATCATAGTGTAAAACGTGATAATTTTTTCGTAAATTTCGGATTTGTTTTTTAAAAAATATACCCATGTCATGCGAGTGCAATCATCCATGAATAGTATAAAGTACCGAATCTTATTGGATAACTTCACTTCATTTAATAATTATTGACTTAATCATTTTTAATTTTTTTTACTATAAAAAATTGTTAACTGCAAAAAACTTCGTAATCTCACAACGGTAAAAAATATGTAATAACTTTTTCTAGAAATGCTAATATGGTATTACCCATGTTATATTTTTCTACATTTAAAAAAACAATGAGCAACCGTAAATAAATAGAAAATTTTATTCTGCATTCATATATACTAAATAAATTTTAACGTTGCGATATAAATTTTATTGAAAATGGATACCGTGCCATTGCCGTATTAAATCAAAGCAAAACCGACACTGAATAGTAATTTTTAAGTATATAATCACTTAATTTTTTGATAACTTGCGTTCTATGTTTCTTTTTTGATATTGCAATGTAAATTTTAATGAAAACGGATATTGTACCGCGATCGTATCAAAGCGAACCGAGACCGACCGAACAACATATCTATCGATACCGGTGTGTATTTTTATTGTTTTTTCTTTTGATTAACTGACACCGAACCGTAACCGTACTGAACAACATCGGTACCGATATTCACTTTTATGGTTTTCGGTTCCGATATTTTTTCATTTATACAAATTTGTTTGTGACGATAAATGAATATCCATCGATACCGTTTGAACATTGTCAGAGTCTGTAGCGCTGTTCGTTTTATCGTTTTTGGCCAATGTAAAGCACGTGTTGATTTTTATACCAAGTGCATGTTTAGTACTAGTATTGTAACAAACCGAACCAATACACAATTGCCAATAGTAACACACTACCGCAATGCACGAGCAAAAACGCTAGTTTTTATTTAGTTTATATAGATGCATTAAAAAAATTATTTTAGTGTTGCTCAATGCTTTTTTTGTTTAGTTTATATAGATGTATACATATAATTTAAATTTTTATCTTACTGTTGCTCAATGTTTTTTTTTATATAGTAAAAATATAGGCAAATTGGAAATAAATAATCTCAACTCACTGTTATTAGTCAATAATAATCTCAACTCATTTAATCACCAATAATAATCCAAACTATTCACTTTTGTTTGTAAAATACTCCCACGTTAAAAAAACACTAACTAGGTTAAAATATTGCTGATGTGGCTTAACATGTGTGGACTGACGTGGCTGGTTAACATCTTACCTGTGTATAAAATGATTATCAGCCTCATTTGCACACACAATCGACTGAATTTGCCCAATTTGTAGAATTAGGGTTTTGAAGGAGAGTGCGATTGTGTGTGTGCAAATGAGGCTGATAATCATTTTATACACGGGTAAGATGTTAACCAGTCACGTCAGTCCACACATGTTAAGCCACATCAGAAATATTTTAACCTAGTTAGTGTTTTTTTAACGGGGGAGTATTTTACAAACAAAAGTGAATAGTTCGGATTATTATTGGTGATTAAATGAGTTGAGATTATTATTGGCCAATAACAGTAAGTTGAGATTATTTATTTCCAATTTGCCAAAAATATAAAATGGATGATAACAAGTTAATCTGTTTGCATATTTGATAAAAGTTAATTCAAACTTAATATCAGTTGTGACATCACAAAGTTCTAGAAAGTACTTGAGGTTAACGATTTAGGGCCTGTTTGGTTGGCTCTGAATAAACCCATTCAGAGGTGCACCTCTGATTCGGTCAGAGGTGTAGTTGTTTGGTTCACAAAACATTCATCTCTTAACTGAACCATTCAGCTCTGAATGATTCAGCAACTTTTGTATGCTGAATGAAATATTTGCCACTCATGCCCCTTGCCTCTGAATGATTCGCGACACCATCATCTCCTCCCCTCCCCTCTCCTCTCCTCTCCTCCACCACTCTGCCGAACCAAAATCAAACCGGAGCCGAACCAAAATCAAACCGGTGGCGAGCTGAGACTCGACCATGGCTGCTGTAGCCGTCAACACCATCGAAAACCATCACCACCACCGCCGTAGCGGTGGCGCCGTCACCACCGGAGCTCTCTCTCCTCTGTCGATCTTTCTCTTTCTTCGATCGATGTGGTGGGTGTGGCTACCAGAGATTTCTGTAACCGGGGGGGGGGGGGGGGCGTAGGTGATTCAGCGGGATTCACAACCGGAGTGGTGGGTGTGGCTACCAGAGATTTCTTCGATCGATTGTTGTTGTCTGTGTGTGTAAGATACATATAAAGAAAAAAAAAAGGAAAGTTTGGTGGAATGAGATTTTTTTTGTTTGAACGGTGGAGGTGGAATGAGGTGAGGATGGAGAAAGTAACATTTATATATATTTAATAATAAAATGGTTTTTTTAATTAAAAGGGGTAAAATTGTCATTTTACACCGTCATTCAGATGTGCAACCAAACTGCACTTTACTGGTTCAGCACTTATTGGTTCAGAGCCTCTTACCCATTCAGACCTCTTATTCATTCAGCACTTATTGATTCAGATGTTGCCAAACAGCCCCTTAATTTCTTTATATAGCCGTTCAAAAAAGTTTTTTTATATAAAAAGTGATTAAGTCAATATAATTAAAAAAACAAAGTTATCTAATGAAATTAGGAGTGAGAAAGTACTAAAGATGGATAAAACATCATTTTGGTAAATATCTTTAAACCAACTGATCGGGTGGTTCCTCTGGTGGCACGATGATACTCCAGTGGTCCGTCAGTGATCCAAATTTGCCGTTCAAAAAAAAAAATTAGGTAAATATTTTTTCCACCAACATCATTTTAGAAAAAAAAAAAAAAAAACTATTAAACTTCTTAAATTTTGATAAATATTTTTTCCAACAACACCATTTACAAAAAAAAAAAAAACACTTTTAAAAACAAAGTCATTATGTGAACCCAGAGCAACATTACAACTAATTTAAGATTTTAAGTACCTTGAATATAATATATAATTTGAAAATTTTTATGTCAATCTACCTACTTTACAGAAACTCAATGCTCCACGCATGTTACAAGTTACAACATAAAATAAAGAGTAAACTGTCATTTTGGTCCTTGAGGTTTGGTCACTTTTGCTAATTTAGTCCAAATCTCAAACATTTTATATCTGGGTCCCTGTGATTTAAGTTTTATTGCCATTTTGATCCAAAAATGAAATAGGGTCATATTTGTCTTATAAATTTCTGCTATTTTGTTCTTTTCCTTAAAGGCAAAATGGTCATTTTATGTTTGTACCCTAATAACAGAACCATCTCCTTCCCCACAACTCCATTTTATGTTTGAACCCTAAAAACAGCCATTCTCCATCACCAAACACCATCCTCCATCTTCAATCCGAACCCGCAACCCTCTACAACACCATCATCTCCGCCGCTCGCCGCATCACCTCTGCCACTAGGGTTAAGGCGCACATTCAGATTGGGGGAATGGAGATTGGTGACATACCATAATTAGATAACTAGGGTTAGGGCTCACCTGCCGCATCACCTCTGCCACCAGGGTTAGGGCTCACCTCCGCCGCTCGCCGCATCACCTCTGACATACCATTATCATCCGCCATTAAAGCTCCCCTGTCCTTTTCATTCTCACTACTCTTTAAACCTCACCTCTTCTTTCCAATTCAAATTCACCAGCATTTTCACCTGCTTCTAAGTATGGATCTCTCTCGCTCTCTCTTGATTTTTTCTAGATCTCTGCTTATATAACTGTTCTAATTACAATTACATGTGTTGTGCTTTCAACAATTGAAGTTGAATCTCATGTGGGTTTTTCATTTAGAATCTGGGTTTTGCTTTGTTCAGCTTCAATTCCCTTATTCACTGATCTGATTTGAACATCCTATTGGGGGTGCTTTTTTATATTGTTTATGTTTATTGTGTACTGTTCTTTGTTGTTCATAATCTGAATTAGTTTATATTGGGATCTTATTCGATGAAATTGTAGTGTTTTTATTGATTTATTTACTTATACTGTAGTAAAAAGAAATGAAGGGAGAGCTGTGAGACTGGTGTTTAGTTTTTTATTTTATTTTATTTTATTTTATTTATATATATATAATGTTTAAAACTAGTTTTTTCTCCGCGCTTCGCTGCGGAAATGCGGTCCACAACGCGGCAAGAGTTTGGTCATTATCGATTTCAAACACTTGTAGTCGATTAATTCACAAAAGATGATTTGATAATTAAATTAAACTCAATTTGGTTAACATTTTGTATCAGTTACAACTGATAACCCCAACATTACAAACTATCATCAATCACGTGTTGTAAACCATAAGAATTTATGTGACTGAACTTGGAAAAAACGACATAGAGTTGAATTATATAACCTTTAGATGATAGGGCCTGTTTCAAAGCTACTTCAGTACTGCATAACCTCATAAAAATAAGGTTATCATGGAATAATTATATCTTCACAAATTCACACAAAAGTTTAGATAATATACCACTTGTCCTCTTGAATCTTAATTCAAAACAGTAATTTGTCATGCCGACACCAGGCAGCAAACTTCCATTGCTAACCAGCGAATATGTTTTTATCGTTAGCATGAGACTAAAAATTGTACAGAATAAACTACTTGTAAACTTCAAGTACCTGGCAGTTAGGTATCTGCATAAGTACCTTCATCTCCCTAGTCTTTATAATCAAAATTAAACCCCGAGTAAAAGTGTAATTCCAATCAAAGTTTAAACCAATTATCATTACAGATGTATTTAAAAATCAACCATAATAATCAAAATCTAATTGCATTAATGACATATTTTACCTGAAGCAACAGCGTAGTGGTGTAGCATGCAACAAAATGACCATGTTTGCATCAATTCGGACTCTCTTTTCACGCACTCCTCGGTCAATATACTGAGAGTGAAAACAAAGAAGACCTGGATCAGACATGATAATGCTGCCATTAATGAGCAACAATTAACCATATATAATATATATATATATATATATATATATATATATATAATCAAGCATTCGAACACAGATAACTTTATCTAAAGATAGCACTAAACATAACTATAGATAAACTGTTCGAACATAGTGTTGGAGTACACACATTCAGTGTTGCTACCAGAAATACCACCACGACGGTCACCGAAAAAGTACCAACACATCCTTATCTCCATTCCAAAATGGCTACCAGAACCTATTATCACAACGACAGTTTTCGGTTGGGGACATCACCATTAACAGTCCAAAGTTTGACCTAAAGAATGTGATTGGGAAAAGGGGAAGTCTAGGAGTTACTGGTACTCACCAAACTTGCAGAAGCTCTTATATGGAAAATCAAGTATAGAAGACGCGGTCTCACCTTATTTTTCGGAATGAACTCAAACTGCCTCAACCTTGTCGCCGCTGCCATGACTCGGAACCACTTGAAGTCACCCATGTTGCCACTCAGTTCTAGTACCGCAGAAATCAAATCCCAAACCTCACCGTCAAATCTGATTTGAACCCCGGCCTCCCAACCGTCGCCGTAGGAGACATGAACAGCGACCCTAGACGCCACTGCATTGGACCATCAAAAAACTACCCTCGCTTGCTAAATCGATACAACCTCTATATAACGCCATCTGGAAATTGTAGAATCACCTGTGTCGCGACTCAGGTGACCAATAACAATACTACGGCCATTCTTTTGCTTAATCCGTCAGTATCGTTGGATTTCCCTTCTTCTGATTAGTGTGCACAGGCTAGGCGAGTGCCGGGGGGAGGGGGGCGTGCACCATCCATGACAACAATAGCATACAATATGCAACAAAATAAATAAAAACAGTTAAAAGTGTGCATCCAGTATCAAGCATAAACATGTTTTTGCAATCCCATGATGCTTCAATTTTACCTATAATGATTGCGAAATGAAAAATGCAAGCATGAATAATCATATTCTAACCTTACCGGAGGTCCAATCGGAATCCTAGCTGCCATCTCCGGAGTCGGCGGCTAGGTCTTCGCGGGAACCACCGCCGCCATCGACCAACATCTGGAACCCTAGATTACCATCGCTGTCGTCAGCATGATTGTTTCCTTCGTCTCCGCTGCTCTACAACCATGAGATCATGAAGAACGTGACCTTGCCATAAAAACACCTAATCTCGCCGATCATTCTCTGTTAACTCCAATTAGAGATGAGGAGATTTTGTGGCTTATGGTTTCTCGACCTAAACACCAACATCACTGCTTAGCTCCTCCAATTTACACCTACAACCCCACAGTCTTTGTGACTGTTTGTTACACCATAGTATACGGCGGGCCGGACTGCCGTGAACATCGCCGGAAAACCCCTGATCTCTCCTACTCGCTCGCTCGCTCTCTCTCTCTCTATTCCTTGTGTAATAATCCATTTTCTGTTTCTTGGTTGTTCGCCATCAGAAAGCTAACAACTCATGTGGTCATATTTGAAGACCATAAAACTTCCCTGGCGCAAACCCCTGATGGTAATTGATATATATAATAATGACCATTTTACCCCTGAGGAAAAGGACAAAATAGCAAGATTCTACAAGACAAATATGACCTTATTTTATTTTTGGATCAAAATGGCAATAAAAAAACTGAAACCACAGGGACCTATATGCAAAAAGTTTGAGATTTGGACTAAAGTGGCAAAAGTGACAAAACCTCATAGACCAAAATGACAGTTTACTTTCAAATAAATTAGTGAAAAACAATATTATATTATATTATATTATATTATATTATCATTATTTATTCATATACTACGGTCTTCACAGACTACAGTTGTGAACTTGATCTGATTGGTCAGAGATGAGGTTTTTTGTTTTTTTTTTCTTTCACTTTGTCATGCTTTGAAACTGTTTTCTTGCATGAATCTTCCCCTCGGTTGTTTTTTTTTTTTTTGCACAATTAACCCACCCAACATTTAGAAATAGAAAGACGTATAAAGTATTTAAAAATCTAATAATAAGTCATCTTAAATTACAATTACACTAAGCATTCATTAACCTTTTTATAAAAATCTGAATACACGTTTGTGTTTAATTTTTTCTTTTTTATCATAGGCTATACAAGTGGTTGTACCCTAACAAATAAAACCGATTCCGACCGAACAATATTGGTACCAGAACCGGTACTGATATTTGTTTTTATGGATTTCGATCGATATAAAACACATGTCGATATATTTTTGGGCATATCACGGATTTTTTTATCTTTATGTTTTGGTTGCTATAGCGAGTGCTGATGTTGTAACGAATCGAACTCACACCTAACGAATTTCACCCACGTAGCGTGACGGAATCCCACTGTAGTAGATGTACGTGTCATCTCGAATTTCTTTCTTTTTATTTTTATTTTTATTTTTTATCTTTACGTAGTTTGAATAAGTTTTTATGGTTACTAGTCAATTTTCAAAACTAGTTTTGGTTCTAAGTAAACTAAGAGATGTAAATAGTAATTATGTTAAAAATCTAATTCATGTTTGCCAACTCATCATAAACAACAAGAAACATATCGTATCTACTTATTCATAAATTCTATTCATATTCACTAGCACAACTAGCGGATCACCTAGAATAAAAAAAAGTTCTAAGGGTATGTTTGGCAAAAGTAGCTTGTAGCTGGTGGCTGGAAGCTGCTAGCTGGTGACTGGAAGCTGGTAGCTGTTAGCTGTAGCTATTGCCTATTCATAAATTCTAAAAGATAGAAACATCATTGACGGGCCCCTAATAATAATTGAAATTCTAGCCTGGATCAAGAAAAAGAAATCAAAGGCTCTCTTATTTAAAATTGATTTTGAAAAAGCTTTTGACAATATAAACTGGAATTACATTATTTTCTTGTTGGAACAAATGAATTTTCCTTCAAAATGGAGGATTTGGGTCAAAGGCATTTTGTCTTCGGCTCGTTCGTCCGTGCTTATCAATGGTTCGCCTACTTTCGAGTTTGATTTTCAAAAAGGAATAAGGCAAGGGGACCCGCTGTCGCCCTTCCTTTTTATTATCGGTATGGAAGGCATGGTTTGTATGCTAAATAAAGCGGTCGAAAATGGCATCTTCAAGGGGTTCGTATGTCCTAATGGGGGACCCATTATCTCGCATCTTCTTTTTGCGGACGATGCACTTTTATTAGGGGAATGGTCGAAGGAAAATACTCTCAACATGGCGCGGCTTCTTCGTTGTTTCCATCTTGTTTCGGGGCTCAAAATTAACTACTCCAAGTCTAAACTCTTTGGGATAGGGGCGAATGAGATAGAAGTTTTATCATTTGCTAACTCGATTGGATGTGACATGGGATCCCTTCCATGTTCATATCTCGGTCTTGTAATTGGTGCAAACATGAGTAGAATTAATCATTGGGCGTCGGTGTTGGAGGCTTTTGATAAACGCCTTTCGCTTTGGAAGGCGTCGGTCCTTTCTACCGGGGGAAGAATCACCCTTTTGAAAGCGGTAATGGAAACATTACCCACTTATTATTTCTCTTTGTTTAAAGCGCCCGCTTATATCTTAGCAAAGTTGGAAGCAAAAAGAAGGAATTTTTTGGGGTGGGAAAGATGGAACAAACAAAATTAGTTGGGTTGGTTGGAAGAAAATTACTACCCCCATTGAGGCGGGTGGTTTGGGTCTTACGCCTTTTAGGGACGCAAATATCGCTCTCCTCACGAAGTGGTGGTGGAGGTTTAAAATCGAGAATAATGCCTTATGGAAAAAAGTGGTGGTTTCTATCCATAATTCTAACCGGTCTTGGCCTATCCTCCCGTATTCCAAAAGCGTACCGGGTACTTGGAGTACGATTGCAAAATTGGAAAATCACTTGGCTAATTCTAATGTGAACTTGGGGAAGCTTATAAAGGGGGAGCTTGGGAGGGGAGATAAAATCCGTTTTTGGATTGACCCGTGGTTATCCGCGGACCCGTTACACGACACTTTCACTAAACTTTTCGATCTTGAAAAGGATAAATCGCGGTCCATAAAAGATTGTGAAGGGGTAAGGTCCCAAAAATCTCATAATAAGTGCTTAGACCATACCACAACCTCATCTTTAAGTTCTTTTTTTACCCTGCGCGGCCGCGTACTGGTCTTACAAAAGAGACTTAAGAAACAGACAACAGTCAGCACTTGCGCGCCCAAAAGGAAATCATAAAGCCTTGCGCCTTTCCTCCATAAAACAAAGGATAAAAATCCTAAGTTAGACACTTCCGCCTAATATCCAGACTTGGATATTATTTACCCAGACTTGGGATTTATTTAGCTGATTCCACACGATAAGGAGTCACACCAGATTGCAACAGTGATCTTCTAGAAGGAGTTCAATCATTCACCACTAAGACGGTTATAACCGTCTGGACACGTGTCAACTCCCCAGACGTCCCTAAAATCACAATGGTATCATGCAATTGGAGAGTAATCTTCACTTGATCACTTTACACGTGGCAGATCCCCAGCCATCGATCTAAACCGCGATCCATGTGCTCTCACGTCGGATCAAGGAGCTGGACGGAAGGAAATGTAACCGCTCACGGGGTTAGCATCTTCCGTCAACTTTTCACTAACGGGTTTTCCCGCCTAAAGACTCCCGGCTATAAATATGAGAACAATTCAGGTATGAGGTTCAAGTTACACACACTTCTCAAATACATCTTCTTCTTCGTAACCCATACTTATTCTCACACAGGAGTCGGGTCAAGGAGAGAACCCTTTTCTCCCCTTGACGAGGCTAACGGTGCTTCTTTTTTGCAGAATTCACCGGAGGAGAAGATCAATTGTAACTGAATCAAACGAGAGGAAACCCACCTTTTTATGCGGATTCAACCCCCCTAGATAATCGATTCTGATCGATCAATCTAGTGTTTCTTCATTGGCGCCCACCGATTCCTCTGTTTTTTTTTAGTTTCGTCTCGTTTCGATTTAACTTCCTCATTCTCTGTTTTTCACATGGCAGAGAATCCATCATCTCACCCATCAGGTCCTCGATCTGAGTTTAAGGGTTCTACAACCCAAAATACCCAGATCGACGGAATCATGGGAACAAACGAAAATAACAATCATCCAGATGGAAAGAGTTCCTCAGATCAACTCACAGAGAAAGCTCCAGAGTACTGGTTCGATAGATGCCAGACTGCTTTAAACCAAATTTTCACTCAAATTTACAGATCTGAATCCCCAAACGTCAGATCTGATGAAGGAAACAAGAACGAATTCAGTACCGCAGTATTAGACCTACAGACACCTTGTCAGTGGGACATCCAATCTGACAATTATATCGAGATACTTCAACAATCAAAAAATATCAACTATCAGGAAACCAGACAAACAAACATGGTTCAAGGAGGTCCATCACGAAGGCCAAACAAACGAAACCATGATCAGCATTGGAGGGAACAACAAGTTGTATTTCCTGTTGTTCCTGGAGGCCCTCAGGAAGAACGACCAGTAATTATTACTGGCATCTTCGGCCATTACAGGACGGACTATATGTTTATAGATCCGGGAAGCTCAATGGACATCATATACGAGCAGTGCTTCAAACAGCTTGATCCAGAAGACAAAGCACGTCTAGAACCGGTTGATTTTCCTCTCACCGGATTTTGCAATGAAGCTGTATTCCCATTAGGGCAAATAGCTTTTCCTGTGACTCTATCTGATGGCAAGCATTCACGAACAGTCACAGTAAATTTCATGGTCATGCCAGCAACATCGCACCATGATGTCCTGCTCGGAAGAAGGTCACAAAGAGAATTCAGCATGATCACCTCTATTCCACATGCTGCATGCGGATTTCCAACAGAAACCGGAGTAGCAATTTTATACTCAAGTAAAGAGGTCATGTACGTGGACGATGAACCACCAGCAAAAGTAGCCAAACCTTCAGCATCAAACGAACCAGAGAAATAGGTTCTGAACAACGAATATCCAGAGCAGACCATCCTGCTAGGACACACCATTTCACCGGCAACGCGAATACAATTAAAAGAATTGCTGTCCAACAATAAAGACATATTCGCTAGGTGCCCAGCAGACATGACGGGGGTTCCACGTGACATAGCACAACATTGTCTGAACATCCGACCCTCAGCAGAACCTGTTGCTCAGGGGAGGCGCAGCTTTAGTGAAGAAAAAGCGAAAGCCATGGACGAGCAAGTAACAAAGCTACTTAACGCGGGAATCTTGCGTGAAGTTAAATACCATACGTGGGTTGCCAATCCAGTAATGGTACAGAAACACAGCGGCGGATGGAGAATGTGCGTCGACTTCAAAGACCTGAATAAAGCATGCCCTAAAGATTGCTATGCGCTTCCTGAGATAGACAAAAAGGTCGACTCTCTAACATCATTTCGATGGAAGTGCTTTCTTGACTGTTACAAAGGTTACCATCAGGTCCAGATGAAGGAAGAAGACGAAGATAAGACCGCATTCTGCACAGATAAGGGCATCTTCTGCTACACCAAAATGCCCTTTGGCCTGCGCAACGCAGGCGCAACATACCAACGACTAATGGACACTGTCTTCAGAGGGGACATTGGTAAAACAGTCGAAGTATACATGGATGACCTTGTCATCATGAGTCATAAGGAAGAAACAATGTTGGCAAACATTCAGCGCACATTCGACTCATTGCGCAGCGTAAACTTAAAGCTCAACCCAACGAAATGTTCCTTCGGGATGGAAGAAGGGAAGTTTCTGGGTTTCATCGTAACGCGAGATGGGTTTAAAGTAAATCGAGAAAAGGTGCAGGCCATCCAGCTAATGCCATCACCTACAACAATAAAAGAAATGCAAAGACTCACCGGGCGCTTAGCAGCCTTGAACAGATTCTTGGCCAATCATGCAGCAAAGTCTTATCCATTCATCAGTACACTGCGGGACTGCGCCAAGAAAACTCACTTCCAGTGGACACCCGAAGCGGAAACAGCCTTCAAGCAAATGAAGGAATGCTTGATTCAGTTACCAACACTGACAGCGCCACGAGAAAAGGAACCATTGATCCTATATTTGTCTGCTGCGGAAGTAGCAGTTGGTGCAGTATTAATGGTGGAGTGAGAAAACATTCAGACTCCAATTTACTATATAAGCAAAATGCTCACCGGACCGGAAACTCGTTACTCCATGATAGAAAAACTGGTCTTAGCACTGGTACATGCATCACGACGGCTACGTCGGTAATTTTCAGGCCATGTCATCACAGTTCTCACCAATTACCATTTAGGCCAAATCTTATCCAAACCTGACGTGGTAGGAAGATTGGCTAAATGGGCTATTGAGCTGGGGGATACAATATCCTGTATAGACCAAGACCAGCAATTAAAGGGCAAGTTCTAGCAGACTTCGCCACAGAAGTTCCCATCGACAAAGTTCAAGAGTGCGAAGCAATCTAGAACCCTATTCCTGTTTTTGATGATAGAGTCTGGACTCTGCACACAGACGGAGCTTCCAATGACGACGGAGCCAGCGCAGGCCTTCGATTAGTCAGTCCCGATGACCACGAACTCACATATGCCATACGCTTGGATTTCCGAAGCACGAACAACGAAGCTGAATATGAAGCATTCTTGGCGGGTCTCCGTTTAGCACTTAAAATGGGGGCAAGAAACCTTGAAGCCAACGTCGATTCAAAACTAGTGGCCGAGCAAGTTAATGGCCATTACGACGCAAAAGGAGAAGCTATGGCATTATACCTTGAACAAGCGCGAATGTTGATCAGCCAATTCTAGCCGTTCAAGGTTAACCATATAAACAGAAGCGAGAACAAGCACGCAGACGCGCTAAGCAAATTAGCCGCTACTAGCTTCAAGCACTTAGCAAAAGAAGTGCGCATAGAGGTATTGTCTAATCCTTCCATTCATCTCAAACAAGTAAATGTTATCGAATTCGGGAATCCATCCTGGATGTCTCCGATCATCTTATACCTGCAACACGGAAAGCTCCCGGAAGGAAAGGCAGAAGCTCGAAAAATCCAACACAAAGCAATAAACTATGAAATGGCGAATGGCGTACTATACCGGAAGTCATTTATGGGACCATTACTACGCTGTGTTGACAAAACAGATGCGCAATATCTGGTCAGAGAATCCACGAAGGTTTATGCGGAATACACGCAGGGCCGCGCATGGTTGTGGCAAAAATAATGAACGCGGGATACTACTGGCCCGGAATGCATATGGATGCAGTAGACTTATTACGGAGATGCGCCGCCTGTCAACGTCACGCGCCAAAAACACTCCGACCAAAAAACCCGCTTGTACCAGTCACCTCCGCCTGGCCTTTTCAACAATGGGGCATCGATCTCGTTGGTCCGTTCCCTGACGTGCCAGGCGTAGTAAAATTCATCATCGTCGCGGTCGACTATTTCACAAAATGGGTCGAAGCTAAGGCACTGGCCTCAACAACAGCAATGGTAATTCGCAAATTTATATGGGAACATATTATTTGCAGATTCGGATTACCATTGCGCATCATCTCCGACAATGGCACTAACTTTGCCTCAGAAGATCTTCAAAAATGGTTCAAAGAAATGAAGATTGAGCACAACTTTGCCTCTGTGGCGCACCCACAGGCAAACGGCCAAGTCGAAAGCGTCAACAAACAGATAGTCGACGGTATTAAGGCAAGATTAGGCACAGCGCGCAGAGGATGGGTTGACGAGCTCCCCAGCATCTTATGGGCACACCGCACCATGCCAAAAACCAGCACGGGAGAGACTCCATTCGGCCTGGTATATGGGTCCGAAGCGGTAATCCCAGCCGAAATCGGTCTTCCATCACCGCGCATGCTAGCAATGGAAAAACAAAACAATGAGCAAGAGCGAAGATTGGATTTAGACCTTCTTGAAGAAAGGAGCGAAAACGCCGCCATCACAGAAGCAAGGTACAAATCCAAACTTGAAAAATATTACAACGCACGCGTCCGCATATGCACATTTGTCCCTGGTGATTTTGTTTTGCGCGACAATGAAGCTTCCAACACGGAAAAACCAGGCAAATTAGCACCAAAATGGGAAGGACCGTACATCATTGTAAGGACTCTTAAAATTATCCTAAAAATACCCGTAAGTATAAACCCGGACCCCTGAAACCTTACCCTATAAGAAAAACCAAGAAATCAATAACTTAGGGTCTCAGGCGGGCCGCGTAAGGGACAAGGCACATATTACGCGGGCCGTGTCAACATTGGGTTGATCGGATAAGCATAACCGTGCCACATGTCGACCATCTGGTACACCTACGTATGACTAGTCAACCCTATTCGTAGACTGGGCGGCAACGCGGGCCGCGTAAGGGTGAGCTAAGGCTTTACGCGGGCCGCGTGAGGTCTAAATTTCAGCTATAAATAGCCCGTCACTTGCACAATCCTCTGGTGTCAAAATAAACTTTCAAAAACGAAAGAATAGTGCTCTGAGGTCGAAATTACTTCAATATTAGTGAAGTGCTACTCCAATACCGGGTATTAACTCGATCGCTGCTACGATTCAATGTCCGATTGATTAAACTATCCAATGGATGTTTAAGTGCTGCCCACATTAGGGTTTATGCTTTGTCATTCGTCGTTAATTCGATGGATGTTTAAGTATCGCACTTTGTCATTCGTTGTGAGGGTTGATCTCGTGAGTTATCATAAATGCTGTATTGATTACTAACCCAGAATTGTGTGCCTGTTATTAAATTTAGGTTAAAAAGGCTAATCAGTAGGCTAGACTCTGCTCAAAATTAAATCTGCAATGTGAGTCATTCTCTTTTTATCAACTATTTTACAATACCTCAAATTATTTTCAAAAGTTATAATTACAGGGACTAAGTCGTGGATATCTTGAATCACTGGCTAGTGGGGTATTGTGCACATTACTAATTTTCTCCCAGTTAGGTTCATTGACCTACTAGGGATAATCATCACTATTTAGGTTCATTGACCTAATAGTGGTATGACCATCGTCACCATTGTGACATGGCGCCAGAGAAAAATAAGATAGAAGCCATTGTAATCGCTCTTATGCTGTAATTAATAACTATGCATCATTTTATGTAAATAGAATGATTCACTCAGTATTTCCCGCTGACAAAACCTTTTTCAAACATGTTTCAGGTGATCTGTTATGATCCAGGAAAAGTGCCGTGAAGCACTACAAGCTTAAGGAAGTGGCTCATGATAAAATAAAGAAACATGTTTTGTAAAATAAAATTTTTCTTCGTGAAATCAAGTGATTGTAAATTACCAGGATTTTATCCCGAGTTGTGAAATAAAATAATAGGGAAATATTTCAGTTTTAAAAAGATCCTGATAATAAACTTCCGCTGTTAAACTCAATTAATTAAATACCACGGGATTTCTGTCCCGCGGCTCCTGAAACGGGTCAAACCGGGTCGGGGGCCGTGACAATCATCAATGAAGTCTTAGGCAAGGGAGCATACACCCTAAAGAGACTTGATGGAACAATAGTTCCTCGCACCTGGAACGCGCAACAACTGCGCAGGTGTTATATGTAAGATAAAAAGATGAAACTATACATTCAATGTATTTTTCTATTGTACTTTGTATTAGCGGCTCTACAGCAATTCAAACATCATCCTTCCGCATGTTACTGTTTATTACAAATTGCATATAATTCTTTTGGTTTACGCGAAAACAATATGGTAGACATTGTACACCTCATGAACAGTCTAAAGACGGCAAAACTTACACGCCTTTTAGACAAACGTTCACACATGAGCACAATACCATTCTCATTCGCTCTACCTACTAAAAGCAATTAAACACATGCAACATATTGTAATCTAAACATACCCAGAAACTTACATGCACAACAGTGCATCAAAATATATATATCATCAAGTGTGGCAAAAACACTTCATAACAAGATCATGGCAATGATCTTCAAAAATTTTTTTAGTACCAAGACTAGAATATTTACAAGAACACCAAAAAAGAGGAAATCCTATTTCCAAGTTAAACCTAACTGGTAGCAGGATCTTCAACAACAACCAACACACGTTCAGCACGACGATTCTTCTGACGAGAATACACCAGGTCACACCCACCATGCTGAAGTCCCGGAAAACGCGCCATCAAGGCATCCACGGACAAAACAGTAGCATCCTCTTCAAACTCCGGCCGACAAACTTCAGAAACAGATCCCATCACTATGGGAAGAACAGAAGATGCTGGTTTCTCAGGTCCGGTAGCTACTAGCGGCGGCGAATTGGCAAGAAGTAAGAGGCCTTCAGCAGGCTCGAAAAGTCTCAAAACATCCAGGAGACGGCGAGTACGAACAGAACCCTGCACCTTCATTTTCTCCAAATTGGGAAGGAAAATAAACATCCCCAAATATATATAAAGGGGAACCGGACTCCGAGAAAAAGAAAAGCTCGATCATCATGATTAATTATCAGGGAAACGTACCATCCGAACGGCGCTACAGGAACCAGGGTCATATCTCCATTAATGAAGTCTGACAGGCGCCATTATGTATCCCAATAAAAAAAAAGGCAAAATATCACAAAATACCAATTTTTTATTACAAACCGACGTCACCAAACGTCAGGTCATAATTACAAAGGGAAAATCACAATTTTTCCCTAGGAAAAAGTCTTTTATAAACAAAGTAAAATCTTCACATAGAAGATTCCACATTTTCGCGCCAAAAAGCATTTCCCTCTCATAAGTCCAGCGCTCCACTTACTTGCATAAGTGCAACACTAGACTGTGGGGACTTGAAGGGGTAAGGTCCCAAAAATTTCATAATAAGTGCTTAGACCATACCACAACCTCATCTTTAAGTTCTTTTTTTACCCTGCGCGGCCGCGCACTGGTCTTACAAAAGAGACTTAAGAAACAGACAACAGTCAGCACTTGCGCGCCCAAAAGGAAATCATAAAGCCTTGCGCCTTTCCTCCATAAAACAAAGGATAAAAATCCTAAGTTAGACACTTCCGCCTAATATCCAGACTTGGATATTATTTACCCAGACTTGGGATATATTTAGCTGATTCCACACGATAAGGAGTCACACCAGATTGCAACAGTGATCTTCTAGAAAGAGTTCAATCGTGCACCACTAAGACGGTTATAACCGTCTGGACACGTGTCAACTCCCCAGACGTCCCTGAAATCACAATGGTAGCATGCAATTGGAGAGTAATCTTCACTTGATCACTTTACACGTGGTAGATCCCCAGCCATCGATCTAAACCGCGATCCGTGTGCTCTCACGTCGGATCAAGGAGCTGGACGGAAGGAAATGTAACCGCTCACGGGGTTAGCATCTTCCGTCAACTTTTCACTAACGGGTTTTCCCGCCTAAAGACTCCCAGCTATAAATATGAGAACAATTCAGGTATGAGGTTCAAGTTAAACACACTTCTCAAATACATCTTCTTCTTCGTAACCCATACTTATTCTCACACCGGAGTCGGGTCAAGGAAAGAACCCTTTTCTCCCCTTGACGAGGCTAACGATGCTTCTTTTTTGCAGAATTCACCGGAGGAGAAGATCAATTGTAACTGAATCAAACGAGAGGAAACCCACCTTTTTATGCGGATTCAACCCCCCTAGATAATCGATTCCGATCGATCAATCTAGTGTTTCTTCAGATTGTTATGAAGAGTCAAACGGTATGGTGACATGGAAGTGGAACTGGAAGAGGACCACTTTGAATGTCGAGGAGAACATGGAACTACAAGATTGCCTACGAATGTTGAACAATTGCTATACTCAAGACAAAGAAGATAAATGGAAATGGCTGGGCAAAAGAAGTGAGGCTTTCTCAGTTTCAGATATGAAGGACCTTCTGTTTGATGCCTCCAACCAGATATCAAATCATCCTCTCAACTGGAGCAAATGGGTTCCTAAAAAAGTCATGATTTTTGCATGGCAAGCAAACCAAAATAGGATCCCTACTAAGATGGAATTAAGTAAAAGAAACGTCAACGTCGGGTCGGCGATTTGTTCTCTATGTTCAGAAGGTGAAGAATCATGTGATCATTTGCTGAATGAGTGTGCATTTGCTGCTCATATTTGGTCAGCAGTCTCTTCTTGGTGCAAGGTCTCCCCCATATACGCGTTTTCGGTCCCTGAGCTTCTTAATGTATACAAGAATGTCAATCTGTCGAAAATCAAAAGCAACATCTTTTATGGTATCATTCTCACGACTTGCTGGATTATATGGAAGACGAGGAACAAGTGTGTTTTTTCTTCCGAAATATTGAACGTTACCAAAGCGGTGGAAGACATAAAATCGTGTAGCTTCCTTTGGATTAAGAATAGATCACCGTGTAAGGATTTAGTTTGGACGGAGTGGACAAAATGTTCGTTGTAATGCTTTGTTTCTTCTTGTGTTGTTGGTTTCTAGCGTCTTGCTAGGTTTTTTAATGAAAGTAGCCGTTCAAAAAAAAAAAAAAATTAGTTGTGACATCACAAAGTTCTAGAAAGTACTTGAGGTTAACGATTTAATTTCTTTATATAGCCGTTCAAAAAAGTTTCTTTATATAAAAAGTGATTAAGTCAATATAATTAAAAAAAACAAAGTTATCCAATGAAATTAGGAGTGAGAAAGTACTAAAGATGGATAAAACATCATTTTGGTAAATATTTTTAAACCAACACCATTTGGGTAAATATTTTTTCCACCAACATCATTTTAGAAAAAAAAAAATTTCTTAAATTTTGATAAATATTTTTTCCACCAACACCATTTAAAAAAAAAAAACACTTTTAAAAACAAAGTCATTATGTGAACCCAGAGCAACATTACAACTAATTTAAGATTTTAAGTACCTTGAATATAATATATAATTTGAAAATTTTTATGTCAATCTACCTACTTTACAGAAACTCAATGCTCCACGCATGTTACAAGTTACAACATATCTATACATATAATAAAGTAAATCATATGGGGGACACATGGCACTCTATAAGGTGATCTCAATAATTTTTTCCCGCTTAAATAAATAGATATAGATAACATTTGTTAATAAGAGTTAAATAAAAAATATATTATTTTAATCCCTAAATTTTATCTTTTTATCATTTGCCCTAAATAAATAGATTGGTTGCATAAAACAAACTTATAATAATAAAACGGTTTAATATATTTTTGTAGTTTTTATTATTTTAATCAATTTATTCTATTAATCGCACAAAACAAACTATAATAATAAAACAGTTTAATATACTTTTTGTAATTTTTATTATTTTAATCAATTTATTCTATTAAGAACGCAAAATGAATTGGGTATTTTTCATAAGATTCAAATAAAGAATACTTTTTTATTATTTAATATATAAAATTACATTTATTCAACCCGTGTAATACATGAGGCTTTTTAAAGATACAGTTTTTATTATTATTTGTTATACAAAATTACATTTATTCAATCCCTGTAATACACGTTGTTTTTAAAGATATAACATTTTTATTATTTGGTATATAAAATTAGATTTATTCAACATGTACAATACACAGGGGAATTTTAATGATATACAAAATTACATTTATTCAACTTATATAATACATAGGGTTTTTAAAGATATAATTTTTTTATTATTTGGTATATAAAATTACATTTATTCAACCCGTACACTACACAAGGTTATATAATAAAAGAAATAAAATGGGAACATTTTCCATTGGGTTGAGATGCATGTATTGATACCAAGACTTTTCTTTTCAATAAGTAACACACACAAAATAGTAAAAGTGAGTAAAAAAATCAAAATAGTTGCATGTTTCTTTAGGGAATATTAGATTTCAATAATAACAACTATTCGTCGTTGGCCGCCAATAGTCCCAACTTAAAAAGTAACCACTGACAGTCCCAACTATTAACATATTGGCCTCCAATGGACCCTGACTAACAGAACCCTAACGTCGTTAGTCTCCGGTCGCCGAAAAAGCGTTTTTGGCCGGAAAACTCGATTTTTTTTTTGTCTCAAACCTCTTTGTAACCTTATTACTTATTTTAGGAACCTTTTTCTACTAAAAGCCCCAATTATTGAGGTCGCCGTAAATTCTTTCATCGCTAGAAAACTGTTTTTTGTCCGGAAACTTAAGTTTTTGGCCAAAAAAGTCAACAGTTTCGTCTCAAACCTTTTTGTAATCTTATATCGGACCTTTAAGAACCCTTTTCAGGCTAAAAACGTTTTTCCGGCGATCGAATACTAACAACGTTACGGTTCTGTTAGTCAGGTTCTATTGGAAGCCAATATGTTAATAGTTGGGACGACCAATGGTTATTTTTGAAATTGGAACTGATAGCGGCCAACGGCGAATAGTTGAGATTATTAAAATCTAATGTTCCTTTCTTTAATTAACTTTTCCCAAGTTTTGTTGGTGTGAATTTTGATGACTTTGTTTTTTATTTTTAATTTTAGGATGTTTATCTCATGAAATTCATTGTTATTAGAAGTTTGTCCCATGAAATTCAATGTTATTAATGACAACTTATGAATTTATCATGTATGTTCAATTAAAACTATCAAGAGTAGATTAAAAATAATACGTATTTACAAATAATAAATTATATCGTTTTCATTAATCAACCCGTGTAACACACGGGGCAATAACCTAGTTAACTATATATTAAAGAGAAATGTCGGTGAGTACATTTCTCTTCATTTGTCTCCTTTTAACCTTCAAGTCACATGTTTGAATTACATTCTTCCTATATATTAATCTAATTTATCTTTTATCCTACCCTCTTGAAGCTTATCTGAGATTTTCATCTCTCTTTTTGTTTTTTTTTTTTTTCTAAATGGAAGACACGTGTGTGTTTTTGGTGATGTGAGATTTATTTTTATTCATTTTTTTCATCCTTATTAAATACTATTTTAGAATCTTACTTAAAAGGGTTTTCTAAATGGAATACACTTTAATGTATCTTTTATTTTATATCAGTGAAGTCAATTATATAAACTATTTACTTTTAATGTATCTTTTGTGTTGCATTTTGTTTGAAAACAAATCGGGTTAAATATAATACGTTTTCATTTGACAATATAGATTTAAGTTACTATACGTTTTGACATAAATTTAGTTTGGATATGAGTCGGATCTATAGGAGTCTATACTTTATCACGGCGTGTACGACGCTAACGCACATGTATATTTTATGTTTGTTTGTTTTGAGTTGGTCTACGTTTCGACATAAACATAAATTTTGTTTGGAAACAAGTCGGGTCAAATACAATATATTTTTCATTCAACAGTATGAATTCGGATTACTCTATGTTTCAATGTAAATTTAGTTTTGAAATGAGTCGGGTTAATTGATTGTAATCTACAATTTATCACGCGTATGGTGCCGCCGCAACGCGCGGTGGATAAATAAACTAGTACTAAATTAGTGAAAAACAATATTATATTACATTATTATCATTATCATTATTTATTCATATACTACAGTCTACACAGACTACAGTTGTGAACTTGATCTGAGTGGTCAGAGATGAGGTTGTTTTTTGTTTTTTTTTCTTTCCTTTGTCATGCTTTGAAACTGTTTTCTTGCATGAATCTTCCCCTCGGTTGTTTTTTTTTTTTTTTTTTTTTTTTTTGCACAATTAACCAACCCAACATTTAGAAATAGAAAGACGTATAAAGTATTTAAAAATCTAATAATAAGTCATCTTAAATTACAATTACACTAAGCATTCATTAACCTTTTTATAAAAATCTGAATACACGTTTGTGTTTAATTTGTTCTTTTTTATCATAGGCTATACAAGTGGTGGTACCCTAACAAATAAAACCGATTCCGACCGAACAATATTGGTACCAGAACCGGTACTGATATTTGTTTTTATGGATTTCGATCGATATAAAACACATGTCGATATATTTTTGGGCATATCACGGATTTTTTTATCTTTATGTTTTGGTTGCTATAGCGAGTGCTGATGTTGTAACGAATCGAACTCACACCTAACGAATTTCACCCACGTAGCGTGACGGAATCCCACTGTTGTAGATGTACGTGTCATCTCGAATTTCTTTCTTTTTATTTTTATTTTTATTTTTATTTTTTATCTTTACGTAGTTTGAATAAGTTTTTATGGTTACTAGTCAATTTTCAAAACTAGTTTTGGTTCTAAGTAAACTAAGAGATGTAAATAGTAATTATGTTAAAAATCTAATTCGTGTTTGCCAACTCATCATAAACAACAAGAAACATATCGTATCTACTTATTCATAAATTCTATTCATATTCATTAGCTCAACTAGCGGATCACCTAGAATAAAAAAAAGTTCTAAAACCGAATAGAAAGGGGTTGGCTAAATGCACCCCCTTTTTATTAGTCATACCCCCATTTCTAAAAATATAGTTTAAAAGTTGTCAAATTTCACTCCTCTAAACATTTCAAATCTTGTTTTTGAAAACTATTGTGTTTCTATAATTTGAAGACACTTTCTCTTACTAGTATTTTATTATGTTTCTATAAAACGTCATTAAAATTAACAAAAAAAGATATTTTTTATACAATAAAAAAGTTTCAGAACTTTTTTTTAACAAAAACAGTTGCTTTTATATTTTATATTTATTTCGTATTTTAGTTCTCTCATCTTTCTATTTCTATTTTAATTATTATTATTATTATTATATTAAAATGTTCTTTAATATAAGTAACAACTTTTATTTATTAAAAGTAATAAGATGTAAAAAGAAAAGAAAACGTTATTTAAGTTGGCCGGTTTTAAAGCTTCATTTAAATTTTTGTGCATCATTTTTTATACAAACTGAATTCAAATACCCACTTCAAGCCGCTATGAACAAATGACTCGCTTTAGTTTAAAACGTAAGAAAATGATTATTTTTCAAATAATAAAAAAAAGTTTCTTTTTAAATAAAATAACGTTTTTAAAACAAATACTAGTAGTAGTAGTAATAATAATAATAATAATAATAATAATAATAATAATTAAAGATAAAAAAATGAAAGAAAAAACAAAAGGGTTTGAATTATATTAATGAGAAAGTTGAAGGAGGGGGTACGTTCAGTAGAAAAGGGAGTACATTTAGCAGCACCCGAATAGAAATCATAAAAACTTGCTTAAATCCAATATTATGTACGTAAGACCACATGTCATTATGCTTATGTCACCTAACTACGTCATCATTATCGATAATCATCATCAACACAATCACATTCACATGACATGACCAAACCAAATTCGATACTTCAATGGTTATATAAACTGTTCCATTCTCATTATAACTTCACATCTCTTCAACAATGGCTTCTAACTCTAAAACATTACTAGTTAGCGACCTCGTTTGCTCCGAAAAAATCGATCAAGTCCCTTCCAACTACATCCGCCCCATCTCCGAACCTCCCAATCGATCAAGACGTTTACGATGATCCCATCCCACTCATCGATCTAAATGATCTATGTGGCCCAAATCGCTCTCATGTCGTCGATCAAATTGGTCTAGCATGCCGAAAATATGGCTTCTTTCAGGTTGTTAATTGTATATAGTGTATTTAGTTTGGTTTATTAGTTTACGGTCCATTAGCCTCGTATAGGAATATACAAGGCTTCTTTCCTATATGTATTGAGAGTTCCCCTCGTTATTTTCATTTTTTTATTATGACATGGTTTTCTAATTTTGTTGCTATTTGTAGGCGGGGAATGAGAAATTTGTGAAACTAGACATTCCACTAGTTGAAATAGCGAAGTCTAGAAAAAAATAAAAATAAAAAAAATGACTCTACTTCTTAGACTGGCGGAATCTGATTAAATATATTAAAAAAACTGAATTTGCTTACATGAAGTCGCAAAGTTAGTTCTTTTATTATATATTTAATTAGACTCCCTTATTCCAAGTGATAGTGTCATTTTTTATATTATTTTTTGTCATTTTTTTCCTAGACTCAGCTATTTTTTAACAAGTGTAGTGCCTAGTTTCACAAAATTCTCATTCCCCACCTACAAAAATTAGCAAACCACCTACTAATGGTAAAAGTTCTTCTACTCATTTACATGCTTTTCATGTCTGTTTCTTGTATTCATCAACATATTTTTCACATTCTCATTTCACAGGTGAAAACCCATGGGGTACCCGAATCAACCATAGCCAACATGATGCAAATCGCGCGCGAATTCTTCAAGCTACCCGAACAAGAACGACTCAAGACATACTCCGACGACCCAACGAAAACCACTAGACTCTCCACCAGCTTCAACATACGTACCGAAAAAGTCGCTAACTGGAGAGACTTCCTAAGACTCCATTGCTACCCAATTCAAGACTACATCAACGAATGGCCCACCAACCCGGCCCACTTTCGGGCCCATGTCGCCGAATATTCCCACAGTACAAGAGACCTCGCCCTCCGATTGGTCGAGGCCATTTCGGAGAGCTTAGGACTCGAAAAAGACTACATTAACAAACAATTAGGAAAACATGGACAACATATGGCTTTGAATTACTACCCGCCCTGCCCGCAGCCCGATTTGACCTACGGGCTGCCCGGGCACACGGATAGTAATCTCATCACTATCCTTCTTCAGGATGAGGTCCCTGGGCTCCAAGTCATGCGAGACGGTCATTGGGTTGCGGTCCGTCCGGTTCCAAACACATTTATTATTAATATTGGTGATCAAATGCAGGTGATTAGTAATGGTAAGTACAAGAGTGTTTTGCACCGGGCTGTGGTGAACTGCGATAGAGAACGGTTGTCTATACCGACGTTTTATTGTCCATCGCCTGATGCAATGATTGGTCCCGCTCCGAAACTGGTTAGCCTTGATGAGCCTGCTGTGTACAGAGAGTTTACATATGGGGAATATTATGATAAGTTTTGGAACAAAGGGCTTGCTAGTGTGAGCTGCTTGGATATGTTCATGGCTACATCATCTGTTTAACGGGTTTGATTTTATGGGATAGTTTGTTATCGTTTTTTTGTTTTTTATTTAGACGTAGAGCGGAAGCACAAAAAGATAACGCATAATGAATAAAAAGATATATTTGTTATCTTTTTTTTTCGTTGTTACAAATAAAGTAGTATATTGTCGAATGAATAAAATGCACCTTTTATCGTGAATCTTTTAAGTTGACAACATACAATTAAAGACTGAAATTGTAGAAAAGACATACATAAAGTCATATGTTAAGACAATTAATAATTTACACATATTACATTAGAATAGTAATATTTTAGAAATCACTAAAATTGGGTAAAAGAACCTTTATTGATGAAATCGATGCATTAATGATAGAATCCGGGTCCGATAGTTGGGTCAAACCGCTTAAGGCGATTGTCACAATCTGGCTCATCGAGATCTTTCCATTCAGGCGTTCACTAATTATGGGCATGTAACTCCACTTCTAGCCCAAGTTATGCTCTTTTAGTCTTTTTCTTATGTTTGGGCCTTTCGTCATTTCGTGTGCTGTTTTTCTCTACGTAATTGGTCCCAGTAATAGTCCGCTAACTGTTACATCAAATCCATATCAGATTTCGAGCCGCAAATCTTTTTTGTTTTAGTTTCTGATTTTCTCTTTAAACACTCTTTTAGGGTACCCTATTTCATAAAAAAAACACTTATTTTGAGGCATTTAAAAGTCTGCAGAACTTTTAGTGAAATAATAAAACAGAATAAAAAGGAAAGCAAAAATAAAAAGTAAAAGAAAAAACACAAGGAAAGACGCACAAAAAAAAAAAAAACAAAAAACAAAAAACAAAAAACAAAAAAAAAATCTCAATAATTCAATATTGGAGGTAAGCAAATGCACAACGGTTCTCCAATTCCAGAGTAAGCAAACGCACAACGGTTCTCCAATTCCAGATCAGTAATGAACGTTCAGTTGTGTACACAAATTCATCACTGGTTTCTACAGCACAAGCACATACACAGTTAGGGTTTAGAATGTTCTCGAAATTGAAGGAAAAGAAAAAATGGTTGCTGATGTTTTTCACTATCAGGATTTTGTTGGTTTGTTTCCAGGTAGGGTTTAGAATGTTTGAAGGAATGTTGGTTCAATACCGCAACTCTTCTTTTGTAGTGTTTGTTTGAGAACCTGATTCAGATACACAACGGTTCTCCAATTCCAGATCAGTAATGAACGTTCAGTTGTGTACACAAATTCATCACCGGTTTCTACAGCACAAGCACATACACAGTTAGGGTTTAGAATGTTTGAAGTATTCGGATTTTGTTGGTTTATCGGGTTCTATAACTACAATCCTTCCTACATTATTGAAAATTACTATATCACCCCCATCAGATTTTGTTGGTTTCTACAGCACAAGCACATTCCGAATAACTTCACAAAGATTTGTTGAAAACCCAACTCTCTCTATAGATATGACTGAGAGTGAGGGTTACTCTGTTATATACATCAACAAATGATTGGTTTAATACCAATTCATCTTTATTGATCTTCATATTCTTGGTTAAATACCAATTCATCTTTATTGATCTTCGTATTCTTGGTTCAATATCAACTGCTCGAAATCCCTTTCGTTTTTTGGATCGTTCTAATAGATTAAAGAGAATAAACCATTTTTTACACTAAGAATACGGGCCGTATACTATTATACGGCCCGTATACACCATGTAAAAAAATTTACCAGATCATTTTTACCCTATGAATACAGGCCGTATACTATTATACGGCCCGTATACACAAAGTGAAAAAAAATTACCAGATCGTATACAATGTATACAATGATTGTATACGGGCTGTATAATATTATACAGCCCATATACTATGGGTAAAAATGATAAAAAATGGATTATTCTCTTTAATCTATTAGACCGATCCTTGTTTTGAGAACCTGATTCTGATTTAAACAATGCATGACATGTCTGTAAAAAAATACAATTGATTATTCGGTCGAATAATGGCCAATAAGAAACAAATCAATAAAAATACAACTGATTACTCGCCATTCTCTTGCACCTTCAACTATGTTGGTTCGGTTTAGTTATTCTCTTGCACCTTCATCTGCTTCCTGAATCTGAATCTGAAAGTTAACTAGACCCCTCAAGTTGTCATTCATAACAACTAAGCATCTGGAGAAGTGTATGTTGATATAGGAGAGTTGATGCAATTTTCCAAGCATTTTAGAGAGACCTTTAAGTACAGATCCTACAGCTGCATTTGGAACAAGAAGTCCAACAATATGAATGCACGCAACGAATTTGACAACCGGTCAAATCACATACTATAAAGTGTAAACTTATCGTGTGTTGTAATTTTAATGAAGCAATGAAGATTGAATATTCAAAACGCATCCATTTTGTATACGGAAATGTTGGCTATGGGAAATACAAACCCGACACATCTTCTGTGATGATTCGAAACATTCCGAATAACTAGCAGAAGAACCCGACACGTCTTCTGCTAGTTACTCTTTTCTTCGATTTTAACAAATCTTTCAAGACCATTCACCTCTTTCAACCTACCAAAACACCATAAACCTCTTCTTTTAATCTATTAGAACGATCCATGTTTTGTCACGTACATGCGTTTAATTCTCAAACATCAGCAACCATTTTTCCTTTTCCTTCAATTTCGAGAACATTCTCCCTAACATGAGAAACGAAAGAGATTTTGAGCAGTTGGTCGATGACATGATAGATAAAGATCTTGACACGATCATATCCATTTTCAAGTTTTAGACTAGATAAAAGACGTGTCGGGTTCTTCTGCTAGTGGTTTCTGTAACCAATTGGGAACCACATATTTGCTTCAAGATTTACGTATGATGTCCAAGTTTGATCACATTTGACTTCATCTACATGTGTTTTGAAATAGGCTTTGTTCTTGGTTTAATGAAGTTACACGTAACATCTAGTTATATTCAGATTTAAACAATGCACGCCTCAACTGAGATAACGGACATCCATCAAGCTCAAAAAGAAAACTTGTGTTCCCCATAGTCACAAACGATTGCGGTTTGTATTTCGCATAGCCACCGTTTCCGTAGTAAAAACGGTTGCGGTTTGCACATTCAATCTTCAATACTTCATTAAAATACCACTAGTAGAAGAACCCGACAGGTCTTCATGTTACGGAGAATGTTCTAGAAATTGAAGAAAAATGAAAAGATTTGTTGAAATTGAAGAAAAGAGTAAAAAAGATGAATTCAGGCGTGCATTTGGAACAAGAAGTCCAACAATCCGTTTATTATCTCTTATTGTCTAAACAATATGAATGCACGCAACGAATTTGACAACTATGACAGCTTATTAAAAGTAGCAATCACCTCCAATCATTTCCTGGTCAAATCACACAATATAAAGTTTAAAGTTATCGTGTGTTATAGTTTGGAAATATGACCGAATAGAGATCTGAATAACAAACTGTGGAGAACTTGTTTGTGTCGGGTTCTTCTGCTAGTTTATCGGAATGTTTCGGATCATCATAGAAGACGTGTCGGGGTCTTCTGCTAGTGGTTTCTGTAACCAATCCATAATCACCCTTGGTGGTTTCTGTACCCATCCCCGCCGATAACTAGCAGAATCGATAAATAACCAACACGAAGATCTCTTCGATCGCTAAGGTTTCCATCAACGGACTGATCGGTAACGTTACTCTACTTGTGCTCCGATTTAAGCGGCGTGTTCCGATCAACGTTTATCGACATTGTTAGAGGTGATGAAGAGTTTAGAAACCCTAGAATGATTGTGTTTTTACTGGAAAAAACGTGATACTTGAAAAAACATCTTTATATACGGCTCGCATACAGTTATACGGCCCTTATACATTTGGTAACATCAAAAACCTCACAAAATAAATCCATTGAGCCATATACGTTTTACAAATCGTATACACATGTATACGACTCGTAACTATATACGGGCTATCACAGCCCTTTCTAAGGCGGAAGCACGAGGTGTGATCCTGAAAGGTTCTCATTGCATACGAATGGTAAACATACTACATGCTCATAAAATAACTCCAAATGCCATTCATATTACATGACTAAAAACATAAGTTAAGTTTTGAGTTTACATCACAAGACAACATATTGTTTAAAAGATTACAACTTTAATTAAAAGATAGACATCAAGGTTTTGGTTCTTATATCACCACATAGAATGGGACCTAACAACCAAACCCAGCAAAACGAGCATAGGAGCCTTGATACATAGTAACTAAAAACACAAACAACATCCAAGAGCAGGAGTGAAACTGCACGTACATCCACCTTAGTTACCTGAAATACATGTAAGTTTTTGGAAAATCGTCAACATAATGTTGGTGTGAATTCATGCAGTTTTGAATAGAATGTTTAATACTTGAATGAAAACATGGTATATAATTTGTAAAACGTATATGCACCGTGAATGTAAATGTAAGGAATACGAGATCGCTAATGTTTCGCGAGGACATTAACATATGTCACGACATAGGAAGCCACCAAACCTAGGCATTTTTGTCGAGATCGACTGAGACACAAAAGCACTCATTGGTAGAAGTAGGCCAAAAGTGGGGTTGCCTGAAACCCATCAGATCTAACCCTTCTGTTCCGCGGTCTAAATGTATACGTTGACTAATGGTGCTTATGGTACCCTATTCGTCACGTGATCTATGTGTCATTCCTAAGTTTTGTGTGCTACATACCATTGTACATGTATTTTCCCCAAGTTTAGAAAACAAGTAAAAGTTTAAAAGTGGGGACATGAACTCACAAATTTGCGTTTCTTGCGTCGTAAACTTCACCGGGTTTGCTTAGAGCGTCGTATCACTACCTACACACGTACTATGTCTTATTAGACGCTTAGGTCGTGTAACGACTATTAGTCTTTGTGGTTTATTAAGACTGATTTTGGAATCATTGGTATATTTTGAGTTACATCCTTGGTGTATTGTATAATTCCGAAGTACATAATCCCAAGCATAGGAATGATTGTATTTGTGTATATTCATACTTGTGTAATTTGCCAACAATTTGTGGTGTATTCCGGTATAAATAAGTATATCTTCATATAAATCTCAAAAATAATATATTTTTAAGATTAGCTTTAGAAAATATATTTTTCTAGTTTTCACCCAAAATAGTATATTTTTAACTTGTATAAAAATATATATTTTCTCCATAAAAAATGATACATTTTCTATTTGCCCAAAATATGTTATATTTTGTATTCCAAATTTTGGTATATTAGTGTGTTATATTATTTTCGAGTTTCTAAAATAATATAACTACTACACATAATATACAAGTAACACACATATTGCGACAACTAAATATATATATAATTAGTCACTTTTATTTATCAAAAATCAACCTCCAATGTTTGTAATTTTTGAAATAAAAATTATGGCAAACTTTTATATGAAAACCATGTTCAAAATTTACTTATAAACACTTGTATAAAAATATTTTTCTAAGTGTTTCATTCCTACAAAAATTTTGCCATAGTTTTCCCTTAAAAATGGAGGTTTCCATGCTTTCAAAGCATATCCTTTTCTTTTAAAATCAACATCAATCACCAACAATTAAATCAAGACTTACCCTAAGCCAAGATCATGTAAATTACACTACCTCATGAACTTGAAGTTTTTGTAAAAACTTGTAGTAACTTACCATGTTATTTAGTAGGTTTAGTTACCCTTAAAAGCATGGTTATTTGTTTCTAAATCACATTCTTGAAAGATTTAGTCATTTACAACTTGTAAGATGATTTTTCTGAAAATATTTCTTTTGTATTTTTCTGGTTACAAACATGTTTCTAGTCTTGTTTAAACATTAAAAATATGATTAGTTTACTTAGAACCCATGACTTTGTAAATTTTGTAAATAACTTTAGTTTCTTGAGAAAACTAGTTTTGAAATCATACAACTTTATGACTAGTAACATGTTACACATTTCATCATTCACAAAATCATTTTCATTCTTCAAGTTCATGACAACATAAAGTATGATGGTCTTGGTCTTTCACAAGATCACCACCTTAACTTCCTAGATCATGTGTTAAATCACAATCTAGTAGGTTTCATATGATGTCTAACATCACTAACACAAATCATCAATCGTCAAGAAGGAAATCAACACTAATCAACATGTAATCTTATGTTATTAAGCTTATGTCCATGTTTCTTGATTATGTTCTTTAGTGTTCTTGTGATTATCAATGTTCATCATCTTTTAACCAACAAAATAAGGAGTAACAAGAGATTATGAGAGTCTTACTACTAGCTCTAAGGCTTGGGATGAACTCTTGAAGATGAAGATGATAAATATGATGGATAATAGCAAATGAGAAAGGTCCTTGAAGATCCTCAAGCTCCAAGCTTCTTTAGACACCTTCTAGCACCTTATGATGAACTTGGATTGGATGAGAGTGAGATGAAGATGATGATGGTGTGTGGTTGTGGGTTCGATCGAGAACCAAGGAGAGGGAGGGAGATGGAGTGTGTTTTGTGTGTGTGAAGTTTATGAGCATATGATCTTCTTATAACCATACTTAAGCATTAACCAATGTGTAATGTGTTTAAGAAAGTACCAATAAGATCAATTAGGATATCAAATAGGATCTAGGAAGATCAAATAAAATCAAGGTGGATCAAGGGTGGGGGCCACCCTTGTGACCGTCCAAAACAAGGGGGTAAAGTGTAAGTTTGTGATGGTGGTTAAGTAATCTAATTAGATTTCAAGAGATTTAGTTAGTGTTATAGTTAATATGGTGTTATATAGTGTGTTAGGGTGTTCGGAGATCATAACTAGCTCAGAAATATTAAAGCAATGCTTCTAGTATAATTTTGATGTTTCGGGTAGTGTCCGGTTGTTCGGTTAGATACCGGTTCGTTAAAGTGCTAAATTATACCGTTTAGTGTTCTTTATGTACCCTTTTGTGACACTTTTAATTCCCGACACTTAGGAAGGTATTCTGGATAATAAAACATGAATTCTGCATGATATGTCAATGTTAAAATGCTTATTAGAGCTTAATTATTGCTGAAATATGTAAAATTCAGCATTTAAAGTGTGTTTCAGGCACTTTTTAGTGCATAGTTTAGCTTCCGGGAAGTTTGTAAGTTAACCTTTGTATCCATACTTGGGTTTTAATGTATTCTGGGTGTTGGACCTACTCCTAGGCCCTAATTCTATTGTCTGACTGTTTTCTGCAGAATGCTGACACAGCGTGTCTTACCGGTAAGTTTACTAGTTTCTCTGACGCAATGCTCACAGTAATGCACAAAGCAATGTTTGAAGTATAAAACATGCATGAATTCATATGTATGGTAAGAAATCAGATAATGTTGACATTTAAGCACATAATTGCAGACAATAAATAATATTAAAATAGTACGGAAATTACCGGTTTTGTGCCAGTTGTCACAGTCTCCCCCCGTTAAAAGAATTTCGTCCCGAAATTCAGGCTGAGTTATATCCCGCAGGAGCTTTCTTGAAAAGGTGGGGGTACTTGGCTTTGAACCGGTCTTCACATTCCCACGTGTACTCGGGTCTGTGCTTAGAGTTCCATCGTACTTTGATAAGTTTAACGCTATTCCTTCGAGTCTTGTTGACTTTCCAGTCTGTAACCTCAACGGGTTGTTCTGTAAATCGGATTTTGTCGTCGATATGCACCTCATCCGCAGGGATGATGACTGTTTCTTGGGTTGGACTCTTCTTGAGGTTGGATACATGAAACGTATCATGTACTCCGTTAAGTTCTTCCGGTAATTCCAACTTGTACGCCACGGTACCAATTCTTTCCAAGATCTTGAATGGTCCGATGTATCGTGGGTTCAACTTTCCACGTTTTCCGAATCTTACTACGCCCTTCCAAGGTGAGACCTTCAACAAAACTCTGTCTCCCACCTCGAATTCTAAGGGTTTTCGTCTTTGATCAGCGTAGCTCTTTTGTCGATCTCGAGCCACCTTAATGCGCTCTCGGATCTGAATGATCTTGTCAGTTGTTTCTTGAACAAGTTCAGGACCAACCATACGTTTGTCTCCAGCGTCTGCCTAACATAGCGGCGAGCGGCACTTGCGGCCATATAGAGCTTCGAACGGTGCGGCTTTTATGCTTGTATGGTAGTTGTTATTGTAGGAAAACTCAACTAAAGGTAGGTGAGTATCCCAGCTGCCGCCTAGGTCCATAACACATGCGCGAAGCATATCTTCCAGCGTTTGTATGGTCCGTTCGCTTTGACCATCTGTTTGCGGATGGAAGGCCGTGCTTAGATCTAGTTGAGATCCAAAGGCTTCCTGGAAGGATTGCCAGATCCTTGATACGAAACGTCCATCTCTATCTGAGATAATTGAGATAGGCACTCCATGACGTGCCACGATTTCTTTCAGGTACAGCTCAGCAAGCTTTCCAGTGTTATACTTTTCTCGGATCGATAGGAAATGCGCAGACTTTGTCAATCGATCAACTATCACCTATATCATAGCATGCCCTCTCGGGGTCCTGGGTAATTTCGTTATGAAGTCCATCGAGATTTGCTCCCACTTCCACATGGGTATCTCGGGTTGTTGCAGTAGGCCAGACGGTTTCTGATATTCGGCCTTGACCTTAGCACAGGTTAGGCATTTTCCAACGTAGACAGCAACATCGCTTTTAAGCCTTGGCCACCAGTAGTATTCTTTCAAGTCTTGATACATCTTGTCCAATCCTGGGTGGATCGAGTATCTCGACTTGTGTGCTTCATCAAAGATGACTTCTCCAATACCTCCATAGAGCGGAACCCAAATACGCCCCTTAAGGTATAAGGTTCCCTCTTCGTTTGGCACCAAATTCTTCAGCGTACCTCGGAGATATTCAGCTCTACGATTCTCCCCCTTAAGGGCTTCTTGTTGTGCGTCATGAATGCGTGCAGTGAGGTTCTTCCGAATAGTCATTTCCAATGCTCGAACTCTTAGGGTCTTAACCCTTTCTTTTCGACTTAATGCGTCTTCTACAACGTTTGCCTTTCCAGGATGGTACTTAATCTCACAATCATAATCGTTTAGTAACTCAACCCATCGTCGCTGACGCATGTTCAATTCCTTCTGATCAAAGATATGCTGTAGACTTTTATGATCAGTGAAGATAGTACATCGAGTACCATATAAGTAATGTCGCCAGATTTTCAAGGAGAATACCACCGCGCCTAGCTCCAGGTCGTGCGTGGTGTAGTTCTTCTATAAGGACCTACAAAAATGCCCCAAAATGACCCGTAAGTGAAAACCCGGACCCCTGAAACCCTAATGTGCATGAAAAACCAAGAAAACAAGAATTCTGAGTTTCAGGCGGGCCGCGTAAAACGTAAGCTTAGGCTTACGTGGGCCGCGTCAACTTAAAGTTGACCGGATAAGCACTTAGGCCACGTGTCGCACACGTGGCGGACCTACCTGTGACACACCAGTCCTACACGTAGACTAGGGGTCCTCGCGGGCCACGTAAAACCCATTTTTCTGCTATAAAAGGCTTGTGCATAGGACTTGCCTCTGTGATCAAAAATTCAGTTTCAAAACACACATATTCTGTAGAAAACGAGTCTTAAGGTATCACGACGCTGCTAGGATACAGGGTATTAACTCGATCACTGCTACGATACAATGTCTGATCGATTGAAACCGATCTGATGGATGTTTAAGTGATGCCCAAATCAGGGCTATACTTTGTCATTCGTCGTGAGGGTTTTGCTCTCGTGAAGTTTATCGTAAATGTTTGTAGGATCGTTTTGTGACCCAAACGAGTCTATCAGAAGAGTTCTCGGTCTAATCAGAGGCGGAATTCATTGATTAGACTTTGTAACAGCTTGATTCACACTTAACTGTCTTGTTTTATTGATATAACAAGTTTACAGATCAGTAGACACGTCGGCAGCACTTCGGTACCGGAAACATGAACATTACAAATGAAATCACATCAAGGGTATTTATAGGGTTGTAATTTCGCAAGGAATTACCACTGCTATTTCATGCGAAATTAACCTTTTATACATAAACCCTAGATTTCTCGAACTATGTGCCCTGATCTAACAATCCTATTACAAGACTCGATACAAGACGAAGTCGACAGACGTAATGCACCAACAGACTCCCCCTCGGATGTTGACGAAGTCTTCGATGTCGAGTCTTCACAATCTTCAGCCTTGAACAGTCTTTGGGCTTTTTCAAAGTATCTGACATAGAAAGCATCCTTCATCTTTTCTTCTTTTCGACTCCAGAATCTCCACCTATCTCTTATCTCACTCTATTTCTGTTGATCACATCTCTTGATTTCTTAAGTTCATCAGCATCAGCAATTAGCGTGAACTTCAGGAAATGAATCTGGCTCTTGCATCTTCAGACTCCTCTTTACTAGCAGACTCCCCCTTGAGTTGTTCTGGGATAATACTCTTGCTTTCACAGATTCACAAGTTCAGAATCAAAACCTGGCTCTATTCTGCATCTATTCAGGATTCGAAACCTGGATAACCTGCACATTCTCTACCCAAAACATAAGTTTTATACAATTTAAAAGTTTAACAATTTTAGAAATCATCACAAGATAGAAAAACACATCAAGAAAGATTTAACAAATTTTAATCTCTGATGACCATTAGTATGAAAATCATTTTTCTAAACAATTTCTCCCAAAACATTTGTTCATCATGCTTAGCACTTGGAATTTTGAAAATCAGCTTTCCAATATCAGTTGTCGAAAATCTTTTTGTATTTTTCAAAATTTATGCTAAAACACTCCGAAAATCTTTTTGGATTTTTGATAATAAAAAGAAAATACAATAAAAAAATATTTACAAACAATATTTTTGTGAGTTTGTGTAAGAGGATCATATCAGTTTTTGAGACAAATCACCAACACCGTTAAGCTTTAAACATTTTAAGTTCTAAACGATTCACTTAGATTGTCAGTATACTGATCCACTTTAAATTTTCACACAAAGTTCAACTGTTTCGAGATACGAGATTAATGTTTTAGATACTTAGACTTATTCGCGTGTCCCACCTCAGAATATACTCCCGTATCCAGATCTCAATATTCAATCTTACATGTGAGTATACATAGATGATATCTGTAAAGGGTTAAATGTGAGGGCCATGAGAGCTCAGGCTATTGCTTCCGCAAAATCAGAGAGATGATGGCTTCGACTTTTGGTGTGTTCCCTTTAGAGAATCTTTTCTTCAACAACACATGATTAGCATTTTGCAATGTTTCATCATTTTTTATGCTGAGGGTGATGCTATATTTCAAGCAAGCGAAAAGTATTATATGGGGACTAGGCCATTGCTTCCGCAAAATCAGAAGTCCTGGGATAATACCCCAGATATCACTGAGTATAAAGACCTAGTATCTCATAAAAAGGGACCTTTCAAACAAGATTTCGGGGGTTACCCATATATCCGAGAGATGTTCCCCATGATATAAGCAAGTTTGAAATTTAGGTTTATATCTCGACACAATCTACTAAAAGTGCAAAAACCTACTGGCACATCATCAGTGAGACCATTTATCACATTTAGACCTTCCAATTTTTAGCGTGCTGTGATAGTCCACTGATGTACTATCATTTCCTCTTTTCTCAACAAAACTCGTTTTTGCTTTTATCATGTTTTTGACTTTTTCAAATTTTCTAAAGTTTTTGGATTTTCTGGAATTCTTACTCCCCCTAAAATTCAAAATCATTTAAAGAAATTTGAAAACAAACTATACAAGTAAAGTGACACCTGATTTTCAAGCTTCAATTCGCCATCCACTTGGCATAAACAATCAGAACTCCCCCTTACAACAAACTATTTTCCCATTATGATTTCAAAACACTTAAGTTTGTTTTAATCAAATGGTTTTTCCGGAAAATAAGTTTTGTTGATTTTACCACTTGTAAGAACGGAGATTCATTCATCACCTTGTTTTTCAAACACTTTGTATGAAAGTTAAATCAAGTTCAATTTAATGACCTTGATCAACCACTTGTAAATAGAAACCTTCTTCAACCACTTGTAGGTTCACTAATCAACCAAAATCACTTGTAGAAAATCAAGTACAACTTAATGTCCCCGATTTACCACTTGTAGATTTTCCACAAACACATAAAATTCTAGAAAGATGTCGATACCTGCTCCACACTTACCAACCTGGAAGCTCCGGCAAGTTAGAATTTTAAGTAGAAAATGCAGTCACCCAAGCCTGACCAGCCTTGGGTGATTTTGATTCAATTCTATCCCAACCTCCTTTTGATCTGTAAAAATCTTTTGCACTTTTCACTTTCCCATCTACCATCTTTCCAAAAATATGTTTGACTTTCCCATTGAAAGCCTTTTCAACATCAAATTCTTCTTTACCAGAGAAGAATTGATCTGAAATCTCAAACCTACCTTTTGATTTCAGATTTTCTGCCCGCAATGGTGGAAAATTTTCATCGTTCAACTCAAGAACGGAATTCTCATTCTTTTTCTCAACAGATGACTCCTCTGATTTTATGGAATCAGATTCATTGTCAGAACTACTCTCAGATTTTACAACCCATCTCTGTTTGTTCAAATCGACTTTTCTTTTGTAAAAATGTTTTGAAACATCACCAGTTTCAAAAGTCAAATTTTCAAACACTTTAGATTTCTCAGTTGGTTGTTTCTTTCCATTAACATGTATTTCTTCCAATCTTGAGTTAAAATAAACTCCCTGTTTTGTGTTGTTGGACTGTTGGCAATTCCAAGCAATGTGTCCAATCTTGTGACATTTGAAACACGTTCTTCTCTCAACTCTTTGCTCAGTTCTCATCATCATATTCTTTTTCTTCTCAGCGAGAAACTCTTGATTTGACTGTCTCCAGAAAGATTTCTTCTCTTCTTCCACTGAACTTGTACCTGAAACAAATTTAGTTTTTGATTTATAATCTTTCTCATTTTTATAATTTTCTTGGTAAATGAAACCTAAACCCTGTTTTTTGAAATTACCGTTATGGTTTGGTTTCTTTCGACAACCTGAACCATAACTGTAACCCTTTTTCTTGTTCAATCTCTGTTGAACTCTTGAAGTGTACTTTTTAGGTTTTTCAGAAAGATTTATATCTTTTATTTCAGAAATATTAATTTCTGTTAATTTGAAAACCTGTTTAATCATTTCAGTTTTGACAGTTCATATTGGAAATTCCTCATCAGAATATAATTTGTCTGAATCATTCAAAGTATATGCCACTTTGATTGGTCCGTCATTCAAATTAGATTTTGATAATAGGAATTCTTTATTATAAACCCGTTTAACCGGTGAACTCGGACTCCTTTCTGACGAACTCGAACTTTCAGATTTTGACTCCGACTTTGACTCTTCATCCATATCCAACACATGATCGACCACTTTCTTTAACAACTCAGACTCATGATCAGTGTTAGACGCTGTGAATGTGACATCAATATTGTCTGGTAACTCATCAATGATTTCAGACTTTAACTTGATGTTGAGAGCCTTATTTAAACGTTCCTCATTTGGTTTTCTGGGAGAATAACTTTCATAGATCGGGGCGGACACTTATTATACTTAGTACTTTGTTTCTTACCAGTATCCTCTTCTGTCTTTTTTATCTTGGAAGGCTTCAAGACCTGCAATAGTAGGATAAACTCGATCAATCAAATAATCACAGGTTGTATAACTCAACAACAAACGTTTGATTCTTTCACTTTCAATCTTTTCGATTTCCAAATCCTGCTTCAACTTAGCACAGTCTTCAATATACTCATTAATGACCTTCTGCTTTGTCATTAAAGTTGAGCTCATCTTTGTCATAGCAGACTCAATTTCTGAATTTGTCTTCTGTAACACCCCGAAAAATATAAAACTTTATATTAGAATTATAAAGTTTAAATAAACTAGAATTTACTAACTAGGAAATCTAACCTAGTTAGTTTATAAGTCTAGAAATAACTTATAGTTGAGTTAAAAAGCAATTAAATTAAAGGTTGATCAAAGTGGAAGGGCTTAAGTGTTAAAAATTGAAACTTAAGTGTAGTTAATTAAATAAAACAAACCAAACACCCCCAAAAGGGAGGTCTGGTCGTACAAGCAAGAACAGGGGCGATCCCCACTCTTTCCAAAACCCTAAAACTTCACAAAACTTGCAAATTGAAGGCTCAATTCAAGTTGAAATCGAAATTAAAGCATAGATTACTGATCCTCATCACGAGAGGATTACAAGGTATGTAAATTTTCATGAAAACTCTCAACTTGAATTTCTCATGTAATTGGGAAAAATCTGAAATCATAGTTGCATGTGTGTCTTATGATGATCTAGGAACAACTACAGTGTCTAGGGATAAACCCTAGGCAAATACAAGTTGAAATCATGTTAAATTTTAGTGAAGATTATGAACACCATTGTAGGTGATTAACGGGTTATGTGTAAATTGATGAACACTAGGAACTAGATTGTTAATCTAGTGTAATTTGGCAATTTTGAAGTGATTCCAGAAAATTTGAAGTTATCAATCATGTGAAAAGGTTGAATGATGAGATATTAGGGCTAAATAATAATCTAGAGAATTGATGTTTAATCATGTAAAAATCTGCCCATGAAGTGTTTGTAGAAATGCCTCTATGAAGGCTTAAAACTGAAATTCCAAGTTTAAACGCATAATCATGATGTTTGGTGTATTATGCGTATATTGATTTAAATAGAGTTCTAAACATATCATAAATGAACTCTATAGGAACGGGCGCAGGAGCGTCAAGCGGACAAGCGGGTGGCGAACCACGTTTGAAAGGTCCACTTTGAAGGTACGTAACTTAATGGGTTACATTAAGCGAATTGTTGATAATTTTCGTAAATCTTATTGTTGAATTGAAATTGTGTTGAATTTGCATTGATTATGGTTGAATTGTGAATTAATAGACTTAGTATAGTCAACGAACCAATTGGTAGTCATCATAAGTGGATGGTTCCACAAGATGAGCCAATGGATCGATTAGTTGTGAAAATTGTAGTTTTAAGCGTTCTAGAAATCGATAACGGCGATAATAATCACAAAGGCATTAAACCATGAGATTGGTAAGAAATGTGGGTGATAACAAGCTCCGAATGTTGGGCATAAGGCGCCATAGGTTTATTAGTTAAATGATAGTAAAATGTGTAAGGTTAGAATGGGTCGAATAATTACATAGTGACATACGGCCTTTCGGTCCGTAAATTAAATTCTGGGTATCAAATTTATTATAGTTATGTCGGTAATGAAATTACAGACGTATAGGAAAAAGAATCACCTAAAACGGACTTACGAGTCAAAAGTTATGCCCATTTGAAGTTGAAATCTGAGTTTTCCGGAACTGGCAGAATTTGCAGCTCAATAAACATGAGCTGCTGGAAACTTGGTCCCCCCGCGCCACGCGGAAGAACGCCTGGTTGGCGTCGCGACACGCGGCGGGTTCTCGCGGCCCGCGTAACCTTCCTCGCGGGGCGCGAGCGAGCTGAGTCCGGAAATTTCAATTGTTTTCATTTGTTTTGACCCTAGATTTCAATTATACATGTTATATTATTGTCAAAACTAACCTTTGATGTGTTTTTGACATTAGGCCATGTTGGGAAACTTACGGATGGCGATCAAGCATGGGATGAAGAACCGAACACTATATTTTGAAGCTTCCGCAACGTTTTAAACCTTTAATACTTTTGTGTATGGGTTGTAGACACTTGTTTAAACAACTTTTAAAATGTTTTAACTTAGTCATTAGATGACTAAGCTTGATGTTATTTATAAATTTTTTTTGTAATGAAAGTTATGTAAATCAAACAATGGGAATTTAAATGGTATAAACTATTACTAAAATCAAGTAAAATTAGTCAGGTGTTACATCTTCTTCAGACCATTTACTGTTTTGTTCAGTACATCATAAGATTCCTTCACATACTTCACATCAGACAACAAATTCTCTTTCAACTCTTCCAGTTCACAAATCTTCTTGTCTTTCTCCTCACAATATTTGCATGACTCCAAACATTTCAGACAAGGTTTAATGACCTCAACTATCTTTTCAACCTCGACAATCTTCTCAACTTCAACAATTTTTTCTACCTCGACGATTTTCTCAACTTCGACTAGTTTTTCAACTTCGACTATTTTTTCAACCTCAACAATTTTCTCTACCACTTTCTCCACTTCAACGATTTTTTCTATCACTTTCTCAGTTACTTGTTCAACATTTTTTTCTTTAGCTTCCATCTTTGCCTTTTCATCAGCTATTCTTCTTACTTCCAGTTCTCTCTTCAATCTAGCAATCTTCTTCTCATTCAGCATCTCAACTTTATCTGCAAAAAACAAATTAAAACTATCAGGATCTAGACCTTTTCTAGCATTATTAATGTGTTCTTCTTCATCATCAGTATCTACATCACTTCCAAAATATGGAAAAATCGGTATTCTTTTCGGACTAATCTTGACTTTATCTTCTTCCAGAATTCTAGCAACAAGACCTGAACCAGGTGGAATATATTTATCCCAGCTAAATCCCTCTGCAACCTTTTCATCATCTTGGTCAATTATACCATAACAAGCTCTTTTCTCTTTTTCTTCAATGGCACGTGCATGTGCAGTTTGTGGTTGTTGAGCAATCTGATGAAAAATTAATTTTTGATAATAATTGTTTTTTTCAGACAGATCTTGTCTTCCATCTGCTTCTTTGTTTTTGCACTCACGCATAAAATGACCTTTTTCTCGACAACGAAAACACGTAACCTTTGATTTGTCAAACCCTATCGGAGATTTAGACATTTCACTAAATTCATCTCTTCCGGTGATTTGTTGAAACTTTTCTGCCCTTCGAACAGCACTTGCTAAACACCACTTTACATCTATCAACTCAAGTTCCTCAGCATCAATCTGGTCATAATCCTCTTTGGTAAGCATCGGATTTCCAATTTTGCCAGCAATCAAGCTTTCATATGATTCCAACATAGCAACAGGTGATGCCATGTGTTGCTTAGCTATTTCTGGAGAAAGATTTTGACCATTTTGAATGTTCAAGGTAACGTTGCACTGCAGATTTGTAGAATTCTGTCGTTGAGGACTTGGTGTTGTAAAATTTGGATCAAAGCTAGAATACAAAGACGAAGGTCCACCACTTTGAGTCACAGTACTTCCCTTTGTTCCAGAAGAACTATCAGCACTGAAACCCGTTTGAATCTTTGGGCTTGGAGTAACCTCAAATTTGTTTCCTCTGTAGTATAAACTGACATCTTGTTGAGCATTTGGATTAGTCATGATTGCCATATCTGGATATCCAACTCATGCTCTTCAATCTTCTGAATAAACTGTGCAAGATTCATATTTTCAGATTATCTCATGTGTTTTAGGATCAACAAATAAGTTCCCCATTTCTGTTGTGGTAATGCATCGGCTAGTTTATCAACCCATTCATCGTCGTCTTTCTTTATGTCCAATCTTCCCATTTCTAAAACTAAATGACAATATCTATCAATGGTCATTTTTGTTGTTTCATTTTCAAAAGCTACAAACATATCAAATGATTTCTTCAGTAAAGCCTTTTTGTTCTTGATCATATCTGCACTTCCTTTAAACTTTTGAATTAATGCAGTCCAAATTGATCTAGCAGTACCCTCATGTTGGAGTAAAACAAAGATATCTTCTTTAACTGCTTGTTGAAGAATACTGATCATCATTTTTTCACTTGTATATTTCAATTTTTCAACATCTGAAAAGTCACAAAAAGCCTTTTCAAGCCCACGTTCATTTTTCGGTTTCTCATAATCTTTCTCTAATGAACACCATGCGTCAAACTTATAAGCTTGCACCCATTTTTCAAACCGATTTTGCCATCCTCTAAAATCTTCAATGTACATAAGCTTTGGCGGTTTTTCATAAGTTCCAGTCTCATTCTCACTGTAAAGAGTTTCAGCAGCTGTAACAGGAGCAACTGGTGTAGCAAACGCATTGTAGAATTCCTCTTCCATGATTCAGTAATCTGTATCACAAAGTCAACAAAGTTCAAACAACAATGAAGGTTCATACGAAATAAGAATCCAAACGAAAACACTTGGTGCGAAATAATCAGATTCAAACGAAATCAGCTTTCAAACGAAAACACCAATTTGGTGCGAAATAACTGATTTCGTGTGAAATAGCACACTTTCAAATGAAATATGTAATTTTGTGTGAAATTATCAAACAGAATGCCGATTTGGTGCGAAATTATCTAATTTCGTGTAGAATTCTCAAACGAAATTACACTCTGATGCGAAATTATCTATTTCGAACGAAATTAGGTAATTTCGTGTGAAATTAAGCAGGTAATTCCGTACGAAATAGTGCTGACGTCACTTAATCCGAAACCATATTCAAGCGAAATTATCAATTTTACCACTTTTAGATCGAATTTAAGTCCAATTCTCTCAAGGATTCATTAAAACACTGTTTCGCATGTTATGTATGAAATTCAATCCATTTTAACCATGAAATTTGTTAATTTTGAGAAAGAATGTGTAGAAAACAGATTTTCAAGCTGAAATTGGTAAGAACTCTTCCTCCTGAGCTCTGATACCACTTGTAGGATCGTTCTGTAACCCAAACGAGTCTATCAAAAGAGTTCTCGGTCTAATCAGAGGCGGAATTCATTGATTAGACTTTGTAATAGCTTGATTCACACTTAATTGTCTTGTTTTATTGATATAACAAGTTTACAGATCAGTAGACACGTCGGCAGCACTTCGGTACCGGAAACATGAACGTTACAAATGAAATCACATCAAGGGTATTTATAGGGTTGCAATTTTGCATGGAATTACCACTTCTATTTCATGCGAAATAGCAAATTGCTATTTCGTGTGAAATAGCTTATGCGAAATTAACCTTTTATACATAAACCCTAGATTTCTCGAACTACGTGCCCTGATCTAACAATCCTATTACAAGACTCGATACAATACGAAGTCGACAGACGTAATGCACCAACAATGTTGTATTAAGTTTCTGACCTAGTTTCGTATGCATGTCATTTTAACTAGGTTACACGGCTAAATCAGTAGGCTAAACTCTACCCGTCTAAACTTGCAATGTGAGTCATTCTCTTTTTATCAACTATTTTAATCAAATCTCAAAGTATTTTCAAAAGTTATAATTACAGGGATTAAGTCATGGTTATCTTGAATCATTGGCTAGTGGGGTATTGTGCACATTACTAATCTCTCACGGTTAGGTTAACAAACTTAACAGTGATAATCATCACTACTTGGGTGAAAGGACGCAATAGTGGTATGACCATCGTCACCAGGGTGTGACACAGCGCCAGATAAAAATAAGATAGTAGCCATTGTAATCGCTCTGATGCTGTAATTTATAACTATGTGTCATTTTATTGAAATCGAGTGACTCGCCAGTATTTCCCCGCTGATAAAATATTTTTAAACATGTTTCAGGTGACCTACTGGTGAATCAAGGAAAAGTGCTACGGAGCACTAATAAAGCTTGAAGTGGTGGCTCAGTTAAATAAATAAACATGTTTTGTAAAACAGAGAATTTCCTCATGAAATTCCTCTATTGTAAATTACGGGGTTTTGTCCCAAATTATGAAATAAAATATTTGGGCAGTTTCAAGTTTTTAAAAGATCATGTTAAACTTCCGCTGTCAACTCAAATAATAAATACCACGGGTTTCTGTCCCGCGGCTCCTGGACCGGGTCACACCGGGACGGGGGCCGTGACAGAAAAAGGTGGTATCAGAGCCACTGATTTAAGCCAATTAAGTATTTAGAAATACTTAATTTCTCAATTTGCCACTCTGTGATTCTGTGAAATTTAATTTGCAATCTATATAACTTTCTAATTAGGATTTTGTGTTTCTTCTATATCTGCTAAACAGCATGAATGAGTTGTTTGAAGCTCTTCAAAATCTCACTATCTATCCTGCTAACGTGGAAGTTTCTAAAGATTTTTCCGATCATCTGGCCGACACCGAAGAACCTATGGAATTCCAGGCTCAAGCCCAGGAGAAACCCAAGACGAAGAAAAGAAGGAGAATTATAGATTGGAGACGCGCACGGAGGAAGAAGCCAGCTGCCCAGCGGATTAAAAAGACTGAGGAACCAAAAGACAAAGGCAAAGGAAAAGAGATCGGGGAAAGTTCAGGGCAAGCCCAGGAAATACCACACTGGGAAGAGCTTGATCGCAAACTGGCCAATTGTGACCTCATTGGACCTGCCAATGAAGACCTCTTCAATTACCCCGCTGAATCACAACTTCCAGTTAACTTAGCACCTTCTATCCCAGATCCCATAGTCAACCACCAACTTCTACCCGGAGAGCTGGAGGAATGGTGGATAAGTGATTGGCAATTTCAGAACCCCTTGAATTAACCCTAATACCTTTTTCCCCCAGTTTGACCCTGAGCCTGCATCAAACCCGCCGATGAGCACCGAGAACTTGGCTGAACTCTGCCACTATGGCGAAGAGCTGGTGAACGCAGGAAATAGAATCTGGGAAGTGGGGGAAAGGATATCATGGAAATACGATGAGAGGGAACGTCGTTTCTGAAGTGCCAGCTGACGGGGATCGTATGTGGTTGTGTGTTTAATAAATAAAATAATAATAAATATTAATAAAAATATAATCATATAAAATAACTTAAAATAAAACTTTTGTGAAATAACTGGTGTGTGTGGATGCATACTAATATATAAAAAGACCAATGTCGCAAAGTCGACAATTTTGGCTATACGTGTTGACATGATTATGTGTGATTGTTTTATTGTGACTAATTATTATTTATTTTCTTTTGTGCAATAATCTATACATTTAAATATTGAAAATTATCAGATGGAACCCACCGCCAATGAGCCAGTTAATGAAGTTAACCAATCTGAGCAAAACAATGAGGATCACTTTCTTAATAGGCAAGATATAGAAAACATTGTTGCTCAAGGAATAGCCAATGCTATTCCAGCAATCCTTGCTGCTGCCCGAAATCCAGTTGAACCTCAACCAATTATTCCCAGCAAACGTACTCGCGATGACAATTTCAGTAATAGTGTAAATGGAGGCGGCAACAATAATAATAATAATGATAATGATGGGATGCAAGCCCCATTCCTTAAGAAAATGAAAGCTGCAACGCCTGGTTGCACTTACAAGGAATTTCTTGCCTGTAAACCAGTTGATTTTGCAGGCAATGAAGGGGCAACTGTTGCACTGCGTTGGTTAGAGAAAACCGAAGCAGTAATTAAAATAAGTAAATGTGCCGAGGAAGACAAGGTCATGTACGCATCGCATCTTTTTAAAGAAGGGGCACTCGAATGGTGGAACACCGTACTACAAGCTAAGGGAAGTGATGTGACGTATGCCATGAATTGGGCAGAATTTAAGAGTCTGGTAGAAAGAAAATTATGTCCCGAATATGAAAAGGAACAAATGACAAATAAGTTCTTGAACCACCGGATGGTGGATGTAGACTATTGAGGATATACTTCGACATTCTTCGAGTATGCTAGAGTTGTACCAACCCTGGCTTCACCAGAACCGGTACTTATTTCTTGCTATATTTGGGGTTTGATTGGCGAAATCCGTGATATCGTTAAAGCTGCGAGACCTCGCACAATTGACGATGCAGTGGAATTAGCCAACACTTAGACAGACGAACTGGTGCGTACGCGAGAAGAAAATAGAAAGAAGGAAGTGGCCCAAAAGATTACCCAAGGATTCCGTGTGGGTAATAGTAGTAATTTCACGAAAAAGGGAACCGGGCAATCTTCCACTGCTCCATTTTGCAGTAGCTGTAAAAGAAAACATTTTGGAAGATGCAAAGGGTATTGCAATTTCTGCAAAATTCCAGGGCATCAAGAAGAAGACTGCAGAAGGAAGAAATCCACAATTTGCTTCAACTGTGGAGAAGCTGGACATTTTAGACCAGACTACCCTAAACTGGTCAAACCAGCTGACAACAAAGCCAAACCTGCAGAAGAAACTACCAAGAAAAACGCAAGAGCCTTCCAGTTGACTACCCAGGAAGTAGAGCTAATCTCAGTTGTAATAGCTGGTACGTTCCTAGTTCACGACGTTTATGCAAAAGTATTATTTGACTCTGGTGCAAACCAAAGTTTTATAAATACTTCATTCTGCCAAGCTCTTAACTTACTCTTAACCAATCTTAGACAAATTTTTACGATAGAAACCGCGGATGGTAATTCTGTTCACATAGATAAGGTTTTGCAAAAAGGAAAGATAGAACTCGTAGGCCATAAATTTTCTGCAAACCTGTTACCTATGAATTTAGCCGGATTCGATGTTGTGTTAGGAATGGATTGGTTAGTAGCCAACCATGCTCGAATCCTCTGTGATAAGAATTCCATAGAAATTTATACACCTACAGGAGAAATAGTGGTGATTACAGGAGATAAGCCACGTAAGCCAATGAAATTCATTTCAGTAATGAAAATGGCCAGTTATTCAAGAAAACAAGGACTAGTGTATATGATTTCAGTAATCATTAACACTAAGGGTAAGGAACTTAAGGAAATTCCAGTAGTATCAGAATACCCGGATGTATTCCCAGAAAAACTATCTGGATTACCACCCGATAGGGAAGTAGAATTTAGAATTCATCTAATTCCTGGAATTACACCGATAGCCAAGGCACCTTATCGGTTAGCACCCACCGAAATGCTAGAATTGAAAAAGCAGTTAGATGAATTGTTAAGCAAAGGATTTATACAACCTAGTTCATCCCCTTGGGGAGCTCTAGTGTTGTTTGTGAAAAAGAAAGATGGGTCGATGCGAATGTGTATCGATTATAGGGAGTTGAATAAGGTTACAATTAAGAATAGATATCTATTACCCAGGATTGATGATCTTTTCGATCAAATTCAGGGAGCTAGATATTTTTCTAATATAGATTTACGCTCCGGATACCATCAGTTGAAAGTACAAGAAGAAGACATACCTAAAACTGCTTTTAGAACTAGGTATGGTCATTACGAGTTTATAGTCATGCCCTTTGGATTAACAAATGCTCCTGCAGCATTTATGGACATGATGAATAGGATCTGTAAACCGTATTTGGATAAATTTGTAATTGTCTTTATCGACGATATACTTATTTATTCCAAAAGTCAGGATGAGCATTGTGAGCACCTACGAGCACTCTTAACTTTGTTAAGAAAAGAGAAGCTTTATGCCAAATTCTCGAAGTGTGAATTTTGGCTATAAGAGGTACAATTTTTAGGACACATGGTGAATCACGAAGGTATTCACGTAGATCCCTCCAAAATAGAAGCAATCACCAAGTGGAAGGTCCCGCAATCAGCTATGGAAGTTAGAAGTTTTCTAGGGTTAGCCGGATACTATAGACGATTCATTAAGGATTTTTCTAAAATAGCCGTGCCATTAACTAGGCTAACCTGTAAAGCGGTGAAGTTTGAATGGGGATCTAGACAAGAAGAGGCTTTTAATATTTTAAAGCAAATGTTAACAAATGCCCCAATTCTTGCCTTACCAGAAGGGACAGAAGATTTTAAAGTTTATTGTGATGCTTCTAAACTAGGATTAGGATGTGTGCTGATGCAACGAAAGAAGGTAATTGCGTATGCCTCAAGGCAATTGAAAAAGCACGAGGAAAATTATACGACTCATGACTTGGAATTAGGAGCCATAATTTTTGCCCTTAAAATTTGGAGACATTATCTGTACGGAAGTAGGTTTTCTGTCTATACAGATCATAAGATTTTAAAATACATATTTGGGCAAAAGGAATTAAACATGAGGCAAAGAAGATGGATGGAAATTCTAAGTGACTACGACTGTGATATTCAATATCACGAAGGAAAGGCAAATGTAGTAGCAGGTGCCCTAAGTCGTAAGTATCATGAGAAACAACGACGAGTTCGTGCTCTTAGATTAAGTTTACAATTGGACTTAATGGAACAACTAAAGAATGTTCAAGAAATAGCAATCAAGGATGATGCTGAAGGAATGAAGGGAAGAATAAAGGAATTAGAGCAAGGGATTGATGGAATCTGGAGATTCCACAAGAAAAGGATTTGGGTACCTAAGCAAGGAGACTTAAGAAATAAAATTATAGAGGAGGCCCATAAATCTAGATACACCCTGCATCCTGGTAATAATATGATGTACCAAGATTTAAGTAATAACTTTTGGTGGATAGGAATGAAGAAAGACATAGCTAGATATGTATCTAAGTGTCTAACTTGCTCGCAAGTTAAGGCAGAACACCAGAAGCCCTCAGGTCTACTGCAACAACTAGAAATGCCAGTATGGAAATGAGAACTAATAACCATGGATTTCGTTACTAAGTTACCCAAACCCAGAAAAGGTAACGACGCAATTTGGGTAATTGTGGATCGATTAACCAAATCAGCTCATTTCCTACCCATGAAAGAAACCTTTAGCATGGAAAGGTTAGCAAAGTTGTACGTAGACGAAGTAGTATCACTACATGGAGTCCCACTCTCCATTGTATCGGATAGGGATAGTCGCTTCACTTCACATTTCTGGACAAGTTTCCAAGAAGCCATGGGGACACCATTAAATTTAAGTACAGCCTACCATCCCCAAATAGACGGACAAAGTGAAAGGACGATCCAAACCTTGGAAGACATGCTTAGAGCATGTGTCATAGATTTTAGGGGAAATTGGGATGACCATTTACCCTTAATCGAGTTCTCCTATAACAATAGTTATCATGCAAGCATCGAGGCTGCCCTATTTGAAGCACTGTATGGACGAAAGTGTAGAACTCCAGTTTGTTGGGCAGAAATAGGAGAAAACCAATTATCGGGTCCTGAAATTGTGCAAGAAACCACCGACAAGATCACCCAAATCAAGGAAAGACTGAAAACGGCTCGAGATCGACAGAAGAGTTATGCAGACAATCGACGCAAGCCACTATAATTTCAAGTTGGAGACAACGTACTCTTGAAAGTCTCTCCTTGGAAAGGAGTAGTTCGGTTCGGTTAGAAAGGAAAGCTAAGTCCAAGGTACGTAGGACCATTCCCAGTAATCCAGCGAATAGGACCGGTTGCCTATCGCTTACAACTACCAGTAGAGTTAGCTGGAGTACATGATGTATTTCATGTATCCAACCTTAAGAAATGTTTATCTAACGAATCCCTGGTAGTCCCTCTTCAAGATATACAGGTGAATGAAAAATTGAAGTTCGTGGAGAACCCGCTTCAAATAGAAGATATAAAGATTAAGTTTCTCAAACACAAAAGATTGGTACTGGTCAAAGTCAAGTGGGATTCAAAAAGAGGACCCGAATACACCTGGGAGCTGGAATCGGAGATGAAGCGAAAATATCCTCACTTATTCCAATAAATCTCGAGGACGAGATTTTAAATAAGGTGGGGAGGATGTAAGGACCTGCAAAAATGCCCCAAAATGACCCGTAAGTGAAAACCCGGACCCCTAAAACCCTAATATGCATGAAAAACCAAGAAAACAAGAATTCTGAGTTTCAGGCGGGCCGCGTAAAACGTAAGCTTAGGCTTACGCGGGCCGCGTCAACTTAAAGTTGACCGGATAAGCACTTAGGCCACGTGTCGCACACGTGGCGGACCTACCTGTGACACACCAGCCCTACACGTAGACTAGGGGTCCTCGCGGGCCGCGTAAAAGTCTTGTGAGGGTTTACGCGGGCCGCGTAAAACCCATTTTTCTGCTATAAAAGGCTTGTGCATAGGACTTGCCTCTGTGATAGAAAATTCAGTTTCAAAACACATATATTCTGCAGAAAACGAGTCTTAAGGTATCACGACGCTGCTACGATACATGGTATTAACTCGATCACTGCTACGATACAATGTCCGATCGATTGAAACCGATCCGATGGATGTTTAAGTGTTGCCCAAATCAGGGCTATACTTTGTCATTCGTCGTGAGGGTTTTGATCTCGTGAAGTTTATCATAAATGTTGTATTAAGTTTCTGACCTAGTTTCATATGCATGTCATTTTAACTAGGTTACACGGCTAAATCAGTAGGCTAAACTCTGCCCGTCTAAACTTGCAATGTGAGTCATTCTCTTTTTATCAACTATTTTAATTAAATCTCAAAGTATTTTCAAAAGTTATAATTATAGGGATTAAGTCGTGGTTATCTTGAATCACTGGCTAGTGGGGTATTGTGCACATTACTAATCTCTCACGGTTAGGTTAATAAGCCTAACAGTGATAATCATCACTACTTGGGTGAAAGGACCCAATAGTGGTATGACCATCGTCACCAGGGTGTGACACGGCGCCAGATAAAAATAAGATAGTAGCCATTGTAATCGCTCTTATGCTGTAATTTATAACTATGTGTCATTTTATTGAAATCGAGTGACTCGCCAGTATTTCCCCGCTGATAAAATATTTTTAAACATGTTTCAGGTGACCTACTGTGAATCAAGGAAAAGTGCTACGGAGCACTAATAAAGCTTGAAGTGGTGGCTCAGTTAAATAAATAAACATGTTTTGTAAAACAGGGAATTTCCTCGTGAAATTCCTCTATTGTAAATTACGGGGTTTTGTCCCAAATTATGAAATAAAATAATTGGGCAGTTTCAAGTTTTTAAAAGATCCTGTTAAACTTCCGCTGTCAACTCAAATAATAAATACCACGAGTTTCTGTCCCGCGGCTCCTGGACCGGGTCACACCGGGACGGGGGTCGTGACATCTTCTCATGAACTTTCAACTGTCTTGAGGCATAAGCGATGACCTTTTTGCGTTACATGAGCACGCAACCCAATCCTTGACGCGAAGCGTCGCAATATACCACGAACTCTTCAGTGCCTTCGGGTAAGGATAGTATCGGTGCATCGTATAGCTTGTTTTTGAGAAGTTAGAAGGCTTCTTCCTGCTTTTCACCCCAATCGTACTTCTTGTCTTTCTACGTGAGAGAAGTCAACGGTTGAGCTATCTTGGAGAAATTTTCGATAAACCGGCGGTAGTAGCCTGCTAATCCCAAAAATTGTCGAACTTTAGTTGGGGTTTTGGGGGCTTCCCAATTCTTTATTGCTTCAATCTTGGCTGGGTCTACATGAATGCCCTTCTCGTTCACAACGTGACCAAGGAACTGTACTTCGCGAATCCAGAATTCGCACTTTGAGAACTTTGCATAAAGTTTCTCTTTCTTCAGTAGTTCCAAGATGGTCCTGAGGTGCTGCTCGTACTCTTCTCTTGTTCGTGAGTAAATCAGGATATCGTCGATAAATACAATCACGAATTTATCGAGATATGGTTTGCAAACGCGGTTCATCAGATCCATAAATACCGCTGGCGCGTTCGTCAGTCCGAATGGCATCACAAGGAACTCGTAATGCCCATAACGCGTTCTAAACGCGGTTTTCGGTATGCTCTCCTCTTGGATCCTTAACTGATGATATCCAGACCGAAGGTCAATCTTCGAGTAGTAGCTCGATCCTTGCAACTGATCGAATAAGTCATCAATCCTCGGTAGTGGATACCGATTCTTGACAGTGAGCTTATTCAATTCTCTATAATCGATACACATCCGCAAGGTTCCATCCTTCTTCTTTACGAACAACACTGGAGCTCCCCAAGGCGAGAAACTCGGCCTTATAAATCCTTTATCCAACAACTCCTGGAGTTGGGTAGATAATTCTTGCATCTCGAATGGCGCAAGTCGATAGAGTGACTTGGCTACAGGAGCGGCTACTGTAACCAAGTCAATATGGAATTCGACTTGTCTTTGCTGAGGTAGTCCTGGCAGATCTTCGGGAAAAACGTCAGGGAATTCCTTTACCACAGGAATGTCTTCGAGTTTCGGCTCCTCAGCCTTCTTATCTATTACGTGTGCCAAGAATGCAACACATCCCTTTCGCAAGCATTTCTGTGCCTTCATACAATTGATTATTCGCAGAGGCGTGTCTCGTTTTTCTCCATGCACAATGAGAGTTTCATCATTCGCAAGAGGGATGCGAATGATTTTCTCGTGACAAACAACTTCAGCTTTATTCTTGGACAGCCAGTCCATTCCAACTACCACATCGAAGCTACCCAATTGGACAGGTAAGAGGTCGATACTAAATCTCTGCTCACCAAGTTCTAACGTACAACCTCTAACAACTTCGCCCGACTCAACAAGTTTACCATCGGCTAGTTCTACGGAATAAGGAATATCTAATCTACTAGATTCTATTCGAAGCATACGTTTAAATTCCAAAGATACGAAACTATAATCGGCACCAGTATCAAATAGTATGGATGCAAAGTGATTGTTAACGAGAAACGTACCGGTGACCACATTAGGGTCCTCGCGTGCGTTCCTTGCTCCAATCACAAATGCTCGAGCTTGAGCGTTGTTTTCTCTAGGGCAATCTTTCTTGAAATGGTCCTTGCTACCGCAACCAAAGCATCCTTGAATCTGCCCATTTCTGTTACCATTCCGGTTACCGTTACCATTTCCATTTCCAGCACCGTTTCGGTTTCCATTCCCGCTCCTATTACCATTACCACTGCAGCCTCCAATACCTTTTCCCCAACAATCCTCGGTACGGTGGCCTGACTTCCCGTAGTTCTCGCATATCCCAACGCGACAGTTTCCCACGTGGTGAAAGTCACAGCAGTTACATTTGGGCAGAGTGCCCTGGTATTTCTTAGCTCCAGTATCATTTGCAGCTGCGAAGGTTTTCGCCTCCTTAGGCGGGTTAGTATCATGCTTCTTGTTGTCCGAACCCTTGTTGTTGCTACGGGTTGCTTGATTCAGATTTGAGTGTTTCCTTTTCTTGTCACCAGACGACTCAGCATGCGTCTCGGTTTTCTCAGTAGGGTTCAGCGATAACTTCTTCATACGGACATCATCTTCAGTAAGGCTGATAGCCAAAGTTACAGCCTAAGTGATCGTTGCAGGTTTAGCCGAAGTTACCATGCTGCGAAACTCTGGAGCCAATCCCCAGATGTAGCGCTCGACGCGCTTAAATTCGGGAGTCACCATATAGGGGATCACTCTTGATAGATCGTGGAACCTTCGAGTATAACCAGTAATGTTCGCACCTTCCATGGACAAGTGCCAGAACTCAGTCTCCAACCTTTGGAGTTCAGCACGAGAACAATATGTTTCCCTCATTCTTTCCTTCAGCTCATCCCAAGTCATGCCATACGCGGCATCATCTCCCAGAGTTTGGACTTGCAAATTCCACCAAGTCAACACTTCATCAACAAACAACCCAGTAACAAAAGTGACTTGTTGGTCCGTGGTACACTTGCTCATGCGGATAGTGGAATCAGTCTTCTCTGTCCAGCGCATAAAAGCCACTGCACCTCCAGTGCTGTCGTAGTTTAGTGGCTTGCAGTCGAGAAACTGCTTGAAGGTGCATCCTGGAATTGATCCAACCAATTCACACGTGAGCAATCAATGAGACAATGAAACAAGGACCGTTCATAAATTTCATTTTAGCAAATCAGCTTAAGGTTACCTTGAGTTGTGTTTCCTCCAGATGAGTATCCCTGCCCGTTACGTCTAGCATTGCTTGGTCCTCCACTTTGTTCAGTGCGGTTCGCCTCGTATTGGGCGATAGCTGCAGTGATCCTTTCTTCCAGTAGGGAGTTCAGTTCTTCAGCAGTCCTCGGTAGAAGAGGAGGAGAGGGGTTGATCAGAATCCTGATTATTCACAGCTCTCCTAGGTGCCATGTTCTGCCAGAACACAACACAACAGGGTTAGACATTTGTTTGATACAAGATAGTAGTATATACATTTATAAACATGTATACACATAAGCAACATCAAACAATCCGCCAACACACAAGTCAATTTATACATCAACAAGCATACATAAATAGATAAATATTGATGCGTCATAAGATATTCATCGTGTTTTATACATATTAGGACAACTTGTTACATCTTTGTTTATGAGGAAAACAAAATGTATAAGGGTTACATCACCCATTAGTACAAGTTTAATACATATAAAAGTCAAATATCTTTCTTCGCATTGGCGTCCTCCAAAACTCAACTGGGATCTTCATCACCATCAGAAGCCATAGCCGTCGGGTCGTGTTCGTCATATATCTCCTTACTTATAGAGGGAGGTATGATAGCTTGTAGGGAAATGTTACGCCATAGATTTATATATATATATATATATATAGTTACACGCAAATAAGCAAGTAGTTCCTAGTTGAAGTTAAGTGCTACCCCTGTGCACCCTAAGTCTCGTAGTGTCCTTACTTGACTCTTTGAAAAACAAGTTCTGGTAGTGGATGCCGCGGAAAGTTTTATGCAATGAAAACTTTTGAAAATTGTTTTCGTGAAAGGATCCTAAAGATTGTAGACTAGACTCGTGAAGGAATCCTGATTCACTACAATCGCAGCTCTGATACCAATCTGTCACACCCCTTTCTAAGGCGGAAGCACGACGTGTGATCCTGAAAGGTTCTCATTGCATACGAATGGTAAACATACTACATGCTCATAAAATAACTCCAAATGCCATTGATATTACATGACTAAAAACATAAGTTAAGTTTTGAGTTTACATCACAAGACAACATATTGTTTAAAAGATTACAACTTTAATTAAAAGATAGACATCAAGGTTTTGGTTCTTATATCACCACATAGAATGGGACCTAACAACCAATGTGTAATGTGTTTAAGAAAGTACCATACTTAAGCATTAACCAATGTGTAATGTGTTTAAGAAAGTACCAACAAGATCAATTAGGATATCAAATAGGATCTAGGAAGATCAAATAAAATCAAGGTGGATCAAGGGTGGGGGCCACCCTTGTGACCGTCCACAACAAGGGGGGGGGGGTAAAGTGTAAGTTTATGATGGTGGTTAAGTAATCTAATTAGATTTCAAGAGATTTAGTTAGTGTTATAGTTAATATGGTGTTATATAGTGTGTTAGGGTGTTCGGGGATCATAACTAGCTCAGAAATATTAAAGCAATGCTTCTAGTATAATTTTGATGTTTCGGGTAGTGTCCGGTTGTTCGGTTAGATACCGGTTCGTTAAAGTGCTAAATTATACAGTTTAGTGTTCTTTATGTACCCTTTTGTGACCTTTTAATTCCCGACACTTAGGAAGGTATTCTGGATAATAAAACATGAATTCTGCATGATATTTCAATGTTAAAATGCTGATTAGAGCTGAATTATTGCTGAAATATGTAAAATTCAGCATTTAAAGTGTGTTTCGGGCACTTTTTAGTGCATAGTTTAGCTTCCGGGAAGTTTGTAAGTTAACCCTTGTATCCATATTTGGGTTTTAATGTATTCTGGGTGTTGGACCTACTCCTAGGCCCTAATTCTATTGTCTGACTGTTTACTGCAGAATGCTGACACAGCGTGTCTTACCGGTGAGTTTACTAGTTTCTCTGACGCAATGCTTACAGTAATGCACAAAGCAATGTTTGAAGTATAAAACATGCATGAATTCATATGTATGGTAAGAAATCAGATAATGTTGACATTTAAGCACATAATTGCAGACAATAAATAATATTAAAATAGTACGGAAATTACCGGTTTTGTGCCAGTTGTCACACGGGCCGTATATAGTAAAATCAAAAAAACATTCCCTGAGCATTTTCCTATTCAAAAACATTCTATACGGGCCGTATACAGTTATACGGCCCGTATACAATAGGGAGTGTGAAAATAAGATATAGGGTATGTGAGAATAAGGGGCTAACAAAATTAATCTGTTAGCATATTTGATAAAAGTTAATTCAAACTTAATATCATATATGACATCACAAAGTTCTAGAAAGTACTTGAGGTTAAAGATTTAATTTTTTTATATAGCCGTTCAAATAAAATCTTTATATAAAAAGTGATTAAGTCAATATAATTAAAAAAAGCAAAGTTATCCAATGAAATTAAGAGTGAGAAAATATTAAAGATGGATAAAACACCATTTTAGTAAATATTTTTAGACCAACATCATTTTAGTAAATATATTTTAGAAAAAAAACTCATAAAAACAAAGTCATTATGTGAAATCAGAGCAACATTACAACTAGGGTAAATTACACTTTTCGTCCTTTATGTTTGTTTATGTTTGTAGCGGGTTAGGTAATAATGGATAACCTTTAACTTCGATAATTACAGTCATAATCCTTTATTTGAAAAACGCATTACATATTTCGTCCTTTAGCACTAACTAGGTTAAAATTTTCAGTTATATCTATCCACTTAAGGGTATTCTGGTCATTCCATGTTTTTATTTAAAATATTCCGGTATCTATTTCTCCTACGAACACCATTGTCATGTACTGAACATATTTTCCGATGAACCGCCTGCCAGATCATGTCGACCGCAACCCCGGCCTGCGACGGATACTGGCACTCGAAATGCAGTGCGATATTCTTCGATCTTTCCCACATTTGAATCCATTTTTGTCTTTTAATTCCTCTAAGAAGTTTCATAAGGTACCTTTTTAACATCATCCGATGATTGAACAAATATGGCAAATTTTGAGTAATCAAGGACATCTTCAAATGGCAGCTCAATGTCATTGCTGATTATTACGGAAACACAATGGCTCGCAATGGCATCGAACAACCGGTTAGATGATGGAGTGTCTCCGGAGATGGTTAGGAAGAATTGGAAGAGATCATCCCTCAGGACACTGTGCGGATCCCAGCAGATGACGCGCTTCCGTAGGTGAAGTGTACATCTCAAATTCACACCTCACAAAACCTAGATCTACAACCAAATCACTGTAATTTCACTATTTCATGAATCGATGACGTCATCAGGTAGATAAGACAAGACGGCGTCGTTTCAGACGGTGGTGTAAAATGAACGCGAGTCATCCGTCGGTGCATCCGGTTGAAGCGGCGCCTGTTGCCTTCGGCCGATAGACGCGCCGTTGTGCCGCCAGGAGTGAGGATGAAGGTTATTCAAGGTATGCTGGGGACGATCGGCGGTTTGAAGAAGATGAAGGTTATTCAAAGTTACTCAAGGTTATTCAAGGTGGTGGTAGATGATGGTGACGGTGGAAGAGGAGATGGGTAAGAGAAAGAGAAAGATAAACTGATAAAGTGTACTGATATATTGGTTTTTAAAATTTGTTTTTGCTTTATTTATTATAATAACTATAACTAAATTGGTAAAAGACTATATTACTCTTATGTCATCAAAGTTAACTTAAAATTTTAACCAAGTTAAGGTTAAAGGACGAAATGTGTAATGCGTTTTCCAAATAAAAGATTGTGACTGTAATTATCGAAGTTAAAGGTTATCCATTGTAACCCGCTACAAACATAAAGGACGAAAAGTGTAATTTACTAATTTAAGATTTTAAATACTTGAATATAATATATAATTTGAAAAATTTTATGTCAATCTACCTACTTCACAGAAACTCAATGCTCCACGCATGTTACAAGTTACAACATATATAAATTAGTGAAAAACAAAATTATATTATATTATAGGGTGGAGATACAATAGGAAGTTTATTTGGCTAGGAAGGCTAGAAAGTGATCTTGACCATCCATTTAGTTAATCAAGGGCTAAGATTAAATGATGGAAATTGAAGGGAAGAAAAGAGGCGCGTGGGTTTGTTTAGGGGCATTCTAGTCAATCCAAGCCAATAGTTTCTCTCTTTTCCAATTCCCCCCCCACCCCCCATTTTTTAAACGTTAATAACTCTTTCATACGACATTATTTTTTTATAAAAATTGCACCAAAAAACGAGCGTTTTTTTATCTTTAAAACGAGTATACTATTGCTATATTTTCGAAATTTTTTTTTGAAAACCCAGTTGCGTAAAACGCAATGGAGAAAACCCAGTTGCGTAAAACGCAATGAAAAAAAAACGTAAAAAATGACTTTTTCTAAAACGCAACGCACCAAAAACACAAAGAAATGTCTTATTTCTAAAACGCAATGACCAGAAAACACAAATAAATGTCTTATTTCTAAAACGCAATAGTCTAAAAACACAAAAGAAAGTGTATTTTCTAAAACGCAATGGACTGAATGTGTTTTACCTAAAACGCAATGGCCAGAAAACACTTAAAAATGTCTTATTTCTTAAACGCAATGGCCAGAAAACACTTAAAAATGTCTTATTTCTAAAACGCAATGCCTAGAAAACACATAAAAATGTTTTATTTCTAAAACACAATGGCCTAAAAACACAAAAGAAATTGTTCTCTCTAAAACGCAATGAACTGAATACACATAAAAATGTGTTTACCTAAAACGCAATGAGTAAAAACACTTCAAAAATGTTTTATTTCTAAAACGCAATGACCAGAAACAGTCTAAAATGCAATGACCAGAAACTGTTGTTCACATAACCAGAAACTGTTGTTCACAGAACCAGAATTTGTCTAAAACGCAATGACCAGAACCTGTTGTTCAAGAACCAGAAACACTGTCTACGAATGCAGTTTTGTATGCGAATTGTCTGAACCAGAAAGCAGGAGATAAAAAATTGTCTACGAATGCAGTTTTCCGGAGGCAATTTACAGAAAATTAAATTTTCTAATGCATTTTGTATGTGAATTGCCGCCCCTTGGACCCTGCTACCAGGGGCGCTGCCCCCGGACCCCCGCCAAGATCGTAAAACGCAACGACTAAATCAAAAACCCAGATCATAAAACTGAAATTAAAGAATTTCTTACATGGATCGAAGCCGATTTCTTCAACGATTGACGAAATTTGAATGATAGAAACACTTATCAGCAATCGAATCGAACGGATCGAGTGATTATCTTCAAAATCATGAGGAAAAAACGAGATTTTGTATGAAATTAAACTGGGTTTTCTTCAAAAAAAGCTGAAGAACACGTTGATCGGGTGTTTGAATCATTGATTGTTGACGAAAATCACACTATAATGTAGTGATTATTGAGATAGAAAGTGAAGAAAATGTTGAAGATGGTGGGTTTTGAAAATGGTGGGTTTTGAAGTTACTAGGGAGAAGAAGGAAGAAGAAAGGATACGATTGACTAAAATACCCTTGCTCTTTATTTTAAATGTTGCCACATGTCATAATCCTATTGCTTCCTATCCTTCCTAGCCAAAATAAACTTCCTATTTGATCTTTTCTCTTATATTATATTATCATTATTTATTCATATACTACAGTCTACAGTTGTGAACTTGATCTGATTGGTCAGAGATGAGGTTGTTTTTTGTTTTTTTTCTTTCCTTTGTCTTGCTTTGAAACTGTTTTCTTGCATGAATCTTCCCCTCGTTTGTTTTTTTTTTTTTCACAATAACCCAACATTTAGATATAGAAAGACGTATAAAGTACTTAAAATACATTAAAAATCTAGGGTGGGGATCAAATAGAAAGTTTATTTTGGCTAGGAAGGATAGGAAGCAATAGGATTAGGACATGTGACAAAATTTAAAATAAAGAGCAAGGGTATTTTAGTCAATCTTATCCTTTCTTCTTCCTTTTCAAAACCCAGTAACTTCAAAACCCACCATTTTCAAAACCCAGTAACTTCAAAACACACCATTTTCAAAACTCACTATCTTCACCCATTTCTTCACTTTCTATCTCAATAATCATTACATTATAGTGCGATTTTCGTCACCAATCAATGATTCAAACACCCGATCAACGTATTCTTCAGCTTTTTTTGAAGAAAACCCAGTTTAATTTCATACAAAATCTCGTTTTTTCCGATGATTTTGAAGATAATCACTTTATCCGTTCAATTCGAGCGCTGATAAGTGTTTCAATCATTCAAAATTCGTCAATTGTTGAAGAAATCACTTCGATCCATGTAACAAATTCTTTAATTTCATTTTTACGATCTGGGTTTTTGATTTAGTCATTGCGTTTTACGATCTTGGCGGGGGTCCGGGGGCAGCGCCCCTGGTAGTGGGGTCCAAGGGGTGGCAGCCCCTGTCGGGGTCCAAGGGGCCAAAGCCCGTGGCTGGGGTTGAGCTGCATTCGTAAACTGCATTGGTTCAGACAATTCACAGCTCAGACAATTCACAGCATAGACAATTCACAGCACAGACAAAACTATTATCATGGTTCAATGCGTTTTAGAGAGAATACTTTCTTTGGTGTTTTTAGGCAATTGCGTTTTAGAACTAAAATTTTTTATGTGTTTTCTAGCCATTGCGTTTTAGAAAAATACATTCTTGAAGTGTTTTTAGTCATTGCGTTTTAGGTAAAACACATTTTTAGGTGTTTTCAGTCCATTGCGTTTTACAGAGAACACTTTCTTTTGTTTTTTTAGGCAATTTCGTTTTAGAATGAGACATTTTTAAGTGTTTTCTGGCCATTGCGTTTTACAAATAAGACATTTCTTTGTGTTTTTGGTGCATTGCGTTTTAGGTAAAACACTTTTTTATGTGTTTTCAGTCCACCGCGTTTTAGAAAACAGACATTTTAATTGTTTTCTGGCCATTGCGTTTTAGAAATAAGACATTTGTTTGTGTTTTTGGTGCATTGCGTTTTATGTAAAACACATTTTTATGTGTTTTTAGTCCATTGCGTTTTAGAAAGTACATTTTCTTTTGAGTTTTTAGGCTATTGGGTTTTAGAAATAAGACATTTCTTTGTGTTTTCTGTCCATTGCGTTTTACAAATAAGACATTTCTTTGTGTTTTTGGTGCATTACGTTTTAGAAAAATGTCATTTTTTAGGTTTTTTTTCCATTACGTTTTACGCAACTGGGTTTTTTCCATTGCGTTTTACGCAACCGGGTTTTAGAAAAAAAAAATTCTGAAAATATAGCAATAGTATACTCGTTTTAAAGATAAAAAAAACACACATTTTTTTGGTGAAATTTTTATAAAAAACAATGTCGTATGAAAGAGTTATTAACGTTTAAAAAATGGGGGAGGGGGAATTGGAGGAGAGAGAAACTATTGACTTGGATTGACTAGAATACCCCTAAACAAACTCACACGCCTCTTTTCTTCCCTTCAATTTCCCTGATTTAATCTTAGCCCTTGATTAACTAAATGGATGGTCAAGATCACTTCCTATCCTTCTTAGCCAAATAAACTTCCTATCATATCTCCACCCTAAAAATCTAATAACAAGTCATCTTAAATTACAATTACACTAAGCATTAATTAACCTTTTTATAAAAATCTGAATACCCGTTTGTGTTTAGTTTTTTCTTTTTGTATCATAGGCTATACAAGTGGTGGTACCCTAACAAATAAAACCCATTCCGACCGAACAACATTGGTGCCCGAATCGGTAATGATATTTGTTTTTATAGTTTTCGATTGATGTAAAACACGTGTCGATATATTTTTGGGCATATCACGATATTTTTTATCTTTATGTTTTGGTTGCTATAGCGAGTGCTGATGCTGTAACGAATCAAACTCACACCTAAAGATAAATCAGGAGGCTATGACAATGGTAAAGTTTGGCAGGCATTTTCATATTATAAATTAGCAACTTTTTATTGCATTATGTGTTGTACTTCAAGTTTGGAGAGTTTTTCAAAAAAAACTTTGATTTTTCACTTTTAACCCAAACATTTTCATATTTTGTATTTTAACCCATTTTAGTTGTTTTACTTTTAACTTAAAGTTTTCCATCTTTTATAATTTAACACAACACTTTACTATTTACAACTTTGGTCACCCATACTTTTTATCTTTCGTAAGTTTTACGTTTCGTTCTAAATTTTGCGAGTTAACACGTCGTAGCGTGCATGTGAGGTTCAACGTTTTTTGCTCTATTTTTTCATATTTGACAGTCTCGTCGCAACGTGTCCATTTTTTACCTTTTGACAACTTCGCCGCAACGGGCGGGTCCTAGATCAACTAAGTTATTATTTTCTACATTTTACGTTTCTGGTTAATTTCTTCGCATTAACACACTGTAACGGGTGTGCGTGGTTCAACGATTTTAAATCTGTTTCGTTCAGTGTAATTTTCCCATTTTATCTATTTTATTTTTACAATGTTGAGAATCGATGCCGTTGTGGCATTGGTGCTACTTGGCACTGTTTTACGAACGTTTTTAACATATTAATTTTTTTACTAATATTTTGTTTTGGTTTACCCCTATACTTCCTTTACTTAAAAACTATTTTTTACGTGCATATTTTTTGTACGGATAGGTATAAATATGATTTGTTCTACATTCCGACGTAAACTTTTTTTATAGACGAGTCAGGTCAAATATAATATTTTTCATGTTTATTTTATGTATGTTTCATATATGGTTACACATGATGAGCCTGCTGTGTATAGAGAGTTTGCATATGGGGAGTACTATGATAAGTTTTGGAACAAAGGGCTTGCTAGTGTGAACTGCTTGGATATGTTCATGGCTACATAATTTGTTTAACGGGTTTGATTTTATGGGATAGTTTGTTATCGTTTATTGTTTTTTATTTAGACGCAGAGCGGAAGCACAAAAAGATAACGCATAATAAATAAAAAGATATATTTGTTATCTTTTTTTCGTTATTACAAATAAAATAGTATATTGTTGAATGAATAAAATGCACCTTTTACCGTGAATCTTTGAAGTTGACAACTTATAATTAAAGACTGAAATTGTAGAAAAGACATACATACACTCTTATGTTTTGGAAATCACTAAAATTGGGCAAAAGAACCTTTATTGATGAAATCGATGCATTAATGATAGAATTCGGGTCCGATATTTGGGTCAAACCGCTTAAGGAGGTTGCCACAATCTGGCTCATCGAGATCGTTCCATTCACTAATTATGGGCCTGCAACTCCACTTCTAGCACAAGTTATGCTCTTTTAGTCTTTTTCTTATGTTTGAGCCTTTCGTCATTTCGTGTGCTGTTTTTCTCTACGTAATTGGTCCAAGTAAGAGTCAGCTAACTTTTACATCAAATCCATATCAGATTTCGAGCCACGGATCTTTTTGATTTTAGTTTCTGATTTTCTCTTTAAACACTCTTTTAGGGTACCCTATTTCATAAAAAAAGACACTTATTTTGAGGCATTTAAAGGTCTGCAGAACTTTTAGTGAAATAATAAAAGAGAATAAAAAGGAAAGCAAAAATAAAAAGTAAAAGAAAAAACACAAGGAAAGACACACAAAAAAAAAAAAAAAAAAAAAAAAACAAACAAAACAAAACAAAACAAAAACAAAAACAAAATCTCGATCATTCAATATTGGAGGAAATACCAAAATAGCAAGCAAGGTAAAAAAGAAAATGTAAAAACTGGTCTTCTAGGGATCGACCACGGGTGGCGTACCAAATCTATTATCCCTCAACTCAATTCTGACATTGTTATATATATATATATAGGGAGAAGATCATGCGAGAACCACCTCTTATTGCGAGAACCGCGAGAACCAATGTGAACACAACAAAAAATGCCTAAAAATAGCTAAAAATCACACAAAATTTTTTTTTTTTTAATATTTTTTATATAAAAATCGCTACTTTTCGAAGCAAAAAAAAAATGTTTTTTTAAAAAAAAAAAAATAAAATTTTGACCACTAAAAGTAGCGATTTGAGCATAAAAAATATTAAAAAAAAAAGTTTTAGATTTTTTTTTGATTTTTTTAGGTTTTTTGGGGTTTAGTTTTTAGCATTTTAGCTTTCGGGGGGGGGGGGGGGGGGTTAGGTTTTTGGGGGGTGGGGGTTAGGTTTTTTTAGCTATTTTAGGTTGTGTTCACATTGGTTCTCGCGGTTCTCGCAATAAGGGTGGTTCTCGCATGATCTCCTCCCTATATATATATATATATATATAAGAGCACCGTGGGGCGCTATATGCCCCAAAAAGCCAAACATAGCGTCTAATGGTGTCCTCTACATCGCGACGAGGGGCTTTATCGGACAAAAAAAAGATGGCAACGCCATTATCTTCACGGCGCTATCGGTTTTTTTTTCTTGAAAAAATGGACCAATCAAAAAATAGTTAGTGTTTTTTTAATTAATTAATAAAAATGAAAATTAATAATTAGGTAATGATTAGAAGGGGCTTTATGACTACGTGCTCTAGTGATGTAACGCCCCATAAAGCCCCTGTGTGACGTGTCACGACACGTGTCGCATAACACCCACAAAGGGGCTTTATGACTACGGAGGGCCTAATGACTGGACAAAATATATTTATATTTATTTCCAGTATCATCATATGTGCTTTGAAGCTCGTTTTCCTTGTTGCTAGCATTCTCACCAACATAACTCCCGACTTCGATGACCTTGCCTATGACAAGACACACCAGTTTGACACCATCATTCACTATTGAAGATGTTGAATGGTTTCTCCTTTCGTGGATTTAAAAAAAATTGTTTTTACCTGCGTTATCATGGTTGGTGATTCCATTAGCACATTGTGCTAACTCATTTATGATTTATTCCTCGCTTGTATACCTTTTAACCAAAAAGCCGAAACAGTCTACCCCAAATCTCTTATTAATCTTGGCTACCTTGGTGATCTCTTGGTAATTTATAGATGAAAATTTTTTTTTCTTCTAGTTTTGGCTATATGTCGGTGATTACTAAGGAAATATTTATATCTTTTACTTTTTAATTTTTTCTGAATCTTTGTAGAATCCGTCATTCATATGTTGCTAAGTACCGACAAACTGTAGCGATTGGTGATAGTTTTTAGTAGCGTTAATTATTTAGGATTAAAAAGTCAAAACCTTTAAAAAGTTACAACGGACAATATTTTATATATGCCGGTTAATCATATAATATATAAAAGTGTTTTGTATGTGCATTCAAAGCAGTCTAGGTATGTAAGATGAAAAATGTTGCATCCGCACTGAAATACAGGTCTTCTACGCTTCTCGCACACCCTATATCATTGACTAGACCTTGGTGATGTTTTCAAGATTATAGAAGATGATATGACTGTACGCCCATCGGGTATAATAGGTAGCATGTGCATCAGTGTAGTCTTCTCTAATGTGGCATCCTTACTGTCCTGGATATTACATCATCTGAATGGTAATTCTTGTCTTCCACTCGAATGAGCTAACGAATTGTTCCAAACTCCAGATTGTTGTACCCAAATGATTCTTGTCCTAATTTGTTTGTTTGCGTAATGTTAAACGAAGGAACACGACAAGCTCCATAAGTGTTCATTTAGTTTGATTACATGCATTGTCACAAACCACGGTGGCGGGCCCAACCCTTGGATATCAAGGTCAAGTGAACCACACTTTCTTTTATGTCAGATTATTATCGAAAATCGATTGACCTCGTAGTTTTTAGATTGAGATCCTATAAATATTTTGTGTGATGAAATAACATAATATATAGGCAAATTGGCCTGTAATAATCTCACCTACACCTTTTTGGCCAATAATAATCCCACCTCAGAATATTCCCCACACCAGTCCCACCTTTCAGATATTTTTCCCACACTGGTCCTCCGTTAAAAATCCCTAACTCAGTTAGCAAAATGGCTGATGTGGCAGCTGACTTATGGATGATGTGTCAAAAATGATTATGTGGCAGCTGATTAGTATTCCCCTGGTCCTAAAGTTAGATTATTATTAAAAGAAAACTCAAATCATGTTCAATATTAGTTCTTCTTCTTCGAAATAAACGAACCAAATCCTAATGATCACAGCCACACAGTATGGAGAGGATGAAACATGTACGGAGATCGGAGGTGTATGACCGGAGATGTTGATTTCACGGTGATGATGACGGTGGTGCGATGAGCAGGTTCCGGAGGTGGTGATGGTGTCGAGATGGAGGAGGTACGGTGGACGGAGTGCAAGTTGAGTATGGTGGCGTTGGTGGATGCGGTGTCGAGATTGTCGGAACCGGTGGGAAGGTCGGCAGACGGAGGAGATGAAACGATGAAGATGAAGGATGTCGGGTTATGCGGAATGACGGTCGCCGGAGAAGAGGAAGATGGTCGGAGTTGATGAATGCAAATGATTGACGACGATGTTAAGGTAAGTGGTGATGCGGCGTTGTAAACTCGAAACGGTGTGCGGGTTCGGTGAGGAAGACGAACGTAGGTGAACGAAGTTGCAGGTTTGTACGGTGACGAGGGGTCGGAGAGGTTGAATGTGTTGAACTAGATGAAGATGACGATGATGATATTTGATGATGCGTAATTCAGAAATTTCTGCTGTGATGATGATTCGAATTTGTGAACGACGGTAACCGAAGACTAATCATCATCCATAAGTCAGCTGCCACATAATCATTTTTGACACATCATCCATAAGCCAGCTGCCACATTAGCCATTTTGGTAACTGAGTTAGGGATTTTTAACGGAGGACCAGTGTGAGAAAAATATCTGAAAGGTGGGACTGGTGTGGGGAATATTCTGAGGTGGGATTATTATTGGCCAAAAAGGTGTAGGTGGGATTATTACAGGCCAATTTGCCTAATATATATGGTTGTATTGATAGTCACGCCTTTTTACTTTACACCATTGTGAACCTCACGCCTTTTTTACTCTCTGATCGAGGTTCTAGGCATTGAAAAATATTCGTAAACTAAATCACACGTGTGTATGTTGACATTTAAGAGATATACAGTGAAGAAAATCAAGAGCCATGGTGATATATATGCGGATTAGACACCAAAAAATAAACACTCAAAAAATGGCTACAATTTAAGGAAATGTGTTTAGTGACGGTATCAGATTCCTAATTGATGGAGAATGGTCTGGTGGCAAGAAAAGCTGCTTCCAGGAGGTTGTCAAGTGTTTTCGCTTGACGATTCCATTCTTGGGTGGTTGGTTTAGCTCTTGTTCCTGTTATATCCCATTTTAGTTTTACACCATTGTGAACCTTACGCATTTTATACTCTCTAATCGAGGTTCTCGACATTGAAAAATATTCGTAACTAAATCACACGTGTATATGTTGACATTTAAGAGATATAAAGTCAAGAAAATCAAGAGCAATGGTGATATATATGCTGATTAGACGTTAAAATAGGGTTGTTCACGAGCGAGCCGAAATGAGCGGACCTTTGCTCGTGCTTGGCCCGTTTACAAACCGAACCGTGTGGAGCAGCTCATTTAAAACCGAGCCACAAATCAAGCGAGCATTTTTGTCACGGCCCCCGACCCGGTTTTACCCGTTTCAGGAGCCGCGGGACAGAAAATCCTGTGGTATTTAATTAATAGCGGAAGTTTATCATCAGGATCTTTTTAAAACTGTAATATTTCCCGATTATTTTATTTCACAACTTGGAATAAAACCCGGTAATTTACAATTTTGAGATTTCACGTGGAAATCTTTATTTTACAAAACATGTTTCTTTTATTTTATACTGAGCCACTTCCTTAAGCTTGTAGTGCTTCTCGGCACTTTTCCTGGATCACAACAGATCACCTGAAACATGTTTGAAAAAGGTTTTGTCAGCGGGAAATACTGAGTGAATCATTCATTTTACTAAAACGACCTGTTTATTATAATTTACAGTATTAAGAGCGATTACAATGTTTCTATCTTTTGAATTAACTGACCCAGTTGTCACTTAACCGGACTTGTGACTGTGGACATATCACTTGCTGGGTCCTTTCACCCACAAGTGATAAATAATTAGTAGCTATGTGCACATCCCCCCACATACTGGCAGTAATTTCAGATAACAAGACTTAATCACTGTAATTATAACTTTGAAAATAAACATGCTTTTGGAAAGTAATTTGATAAAAAGAGAATGACTCACAGTGCAGATTTAATTGAGCAGAGCCTAGCCTATTAATTAGCCTTTTAACCTAAATTAATAATAAGCACACAATTCGGTTAGTAACTTAATACAGCATTTACGATAACTCACGAGATTAAAACCTTCACAACGAATGACAAAGTGCGATACTTAAACATCCATCGAATTAACGACGAATGACAAAGCATAAACCCTAATGTGGGCAGCACTTAAACATCCATTGGATAGTTTAATCGATCGGACATTGAATCGTATCAGCGATCGAGTTATTACCCTGTATTGCGGCAGCACTTCGTGAATCGTGTGTGTTTGTGGGACTGTTTATGCTATAACTCAACGTACAATTGGAATTTGAACGTCGAACGAACACTCAATTGCATGAAACAGACTGATCTATTTATACATGAAAAACCGTCCCCTCGCGCCACGCGAGGGGTTCTCTTGTTCCTGTCGCGTGGCGCGACAGGCCCTAGTCTACTATAGTGTTGCTTCGTGTCTGCATAGGCTTGCTGAGTTGGTTTCGCATGCAGATTCAATTCACACGTAAAACTGTTTAGATATTACCGACTAGGTTTTACCCCCCCCCCCCCCTCGAGTTTTAGGGGCCCTGATCCTGATTCCGATTGTTATGAGAATTTTAGGGTTTGCGCAGAATCACTTGGGTGTTTCAATTATGGTTTCCTATTGGATAAAATAATAAAATAAATAGGACTTTTAATGAGAGTTGTTACATTCTCCCCACCTTAATAAAAATCTCGTCCTCGAGATTTACTGAAATAATTGAGGATACTTTCGCTTCATTTCTGATTCCAGTTCCCAAGTATATTCGGGTCCTCTCTTTGAATCCCACTTTACTTTAACAAGCACTAATCGTTTGTGCTTGAGAAACTTCACTTTTCTGTCTTCTATCTAAAGAGGTTTCTCAACAAATTTTAGCTTTTCGTTTACCTTTATATCTTGAAGAGGTACTACCAAAGATTCATCTGATAAACATTTCTTGAGGTTGGATACATGAAATACATCATGTACTCCAGCTAACTCTTCTGGTAATTGTAAACGATAAGCAACTGGTCCTATACGTTGGATCACTGGAAATGGTCCTACGTATCTTGGACTTAGCTTTCCTTTCTTACCAAATCTAACCACTCCTTTCCAAGGAGAAACTTTCAACAGTACTCTGTCTCCAACTTGGAATTCTAACGGCTTGCATCTATTGTCTGCATAACTCTTCTGGCGATCTCGAGCCGTCTTCAGCCTTTCCTTGATTTGAGTAATCTTGTCGGTTGTCTCTTGCACTATTTCAGGACCTGACAATTGACTTTCTCCTATTTCTGCCCAACAAACTGGAGTTCTGCATTTTCTTCCATACAATGCTTCGAATGGGGCAGTTTCAATACTTGAATGATAACTATTGTTATAGGAGAATTCAATTAATGGTAAATGGTCGTCCCAATTACCACCAAAATCTATCACACATGCACGGAGCATGTCTTCTAGGGTTTGGATCGTCCTTTCACTTTGCCCGTCTGTTTGAGGATGATATGCAGTGCTTAAGTTTAATCTAGTTCCCATTGCTTTTTGGATACTTTTCCAGAAATGAGAAGTGAAACGACTATCCCTATCTGATATAATGGAGAGTGGAACTCCATGTAAAGATACAACTTTATCTACATATAACTTTGCCAATCTTTCCATACTAAAGGTTTCTTTCATTGGTAGAAAGTGAGCAGATTTGGTTAATCGATCCACAATTACCCAAATCGCATCATTACCTTTTCTGGTTTTGGGTAACTTAGTAACAAAATCCATTGTTATGAGTTCCCATTTCCATACTGGCATTTCTAATTGTTGGAGTAGACCTGAAGGTTTTTGATGTTCTGCCTTAACTTGTGAATAAGTAAGACACTTAGAAACATATCTAGCTATATCCTTCTTCATGCCTATCCACCAGAAATTATTTCTTAAATCTTGGTACATTTTATTGTTTCCAGGGTGTATGGTATACCTAGATTTATGAGCTTCCTCTAAAATCTTATTTCTTAATTCTCCCTGCTTTGGCACCCAAATCCTTTTCTTATGGAATCTCCAAATTCCAACATCTCCCTGTTCTAATTCTTTTATTCGTCCTTTCATTCCTTCAGCAACATCCTCTACTGTTGTTTCTTGAAAATGCTTCAGTTGTTCCATTAAATCTAACTGTAGATTTAATCTGAGAGCACGAACCCGTCGTTGTTTCTCATGGTACTTACGACTTAAGGCATCTGCAACTACATTCGCCTTTCCTTCGTGATATTGAATATCACAATCGTAATCGCTTAGGATTTCCATCCATCTTCTTTGTCTCATGTTTAATTCTTTTTGCCCAAAAATATATTTTAAACTTTTGTGATCAGTATAGACAGTAAATTTACTTCCGTAAAGATAATGTCTCCAAATTTTAAGGGCAAAAATTACGGCTCCTAACTCTAAGTCATGAGTCGTATAATTTTCTTCGTGCTTTTTCAATTGTCTTGAAGCATACGCAATTACCTTCTTGCGTTGCATAAGCACGCATCCTAATCCTAGTTTTGAAGCATCACAATATACTTCAAAATCTTCAATTCCTTCTGGTAAGGCTAAGATTGGAGCATTGGTTAATTTCTGTTTTAAGATCCTAAAGGCTTCTTCTTGTTTAGGTCCCCATTCAAACTTAATTGCTTTACAGGTTAGCTTAGTTAAAGGTACAGCTATTTTGGAAAAATCCTTAATAAACCGTCTATAATATCCAGCTAAACCTATAAAACTTCTAATTTCCATGGCAGTTTGCGGAACCCTCCATTTGGTAATAGCCTCTATCTTAGCAGGATCTACATGAATGCCTTCGTGATTTACCATATGGCCTAAAAATTGCACTTCTTGTAGCCAAAATTCACACTTTGAGAATTTGGCATAAAGCTTTTCTTTTCTTAACAAAGTTAAGAGTGCATGCAAGTGCTGACAATGTTCGTCCTGACTTTTTGAATAAATAAGTATATCATCTATGAAGACAATTACGAATTTATCCAAATACGGTTTACAGATCCTATTCATCATGTCCATGAACGCTGCAGGTGCATTCGTTAATCCAAAGGGCATAACTATAAACTCGTAATGACCATACCTAGTTCTGAAAGCAGTCTTAGGTATATCTTCTTCTTGTACCTTTAATTGATGATATCCGGAACGTAAATCAATCTTAGAAAAATATCTAGCTCCTTGAAGTTGATCGAAAAGATCATCAATCCTAGGTAATGGGTATCGATTCTTAATTGTAACCTTATTCAATTCTCTATAATCAATACACATTCTCATTGAACCATCCTTTTTCTTAACAAACAATACTGGCGCTTCCCACGGAGATGAGCTAGGTTGTATGAATCCTTTACTTAGTAATTCATCTAATTGCGTTTTCAGTTCTAACATTTCTGTGGGTGCTAACCGATAAGGTGCCTTGGCTATCGGTATAGTTCCGGGAATTAGATGAATCCTAAATTCTACCTCCCTATCTGGAGGTAATCCTGGTAACTCTTCTGGGAATACATCTGGGTATTCTGAGACTACAGGAATTTCCTTAAGTTCTTTGCCCTTAGTACTAATGATTACTGAAATCATATATACTATTCCTTGCTTTCGTTCATAACTAGCAACTTTTATTACTGATATGAACTTCATGGGTTTACGTGGCTTATCTCCTGTAATCGTGATTATTTCTCAAGTAGGTGCCTGAATTTCTACAGAATTTTTATCACAGAGAATTCGAGCATGGTTGGCTATTAACCAATCCATTCCTAACACAACATCGAATTCAGCTAATTTCATAGGTAACAGATTTGCAGAAAATTTATGACTTAAAAGTTCTATTTCTACATTTTGCAGAATTTTATCTATTTTAACTGAATTCCCGTCAGCCGTTTCGACTGTAAAGATTTGCCTAATGTTGGTTAATGGTAAATTTAAGAGCTTGGCAGAATGAAGTATTTATAAAACTTTGGTTTGCACCAGAGTCAAATAATACTTTTGCGTATACATTGTGAACTAAGAACGTACCAGCTATCACATCTGGAATGAGTTCTGCTTCTTGAGTGGTCAGCTGGAATGCTCTGACATTCTTTTTAGTGGCTCCATCGACCGTCTTGGCTTTGTTGTCTGCTGGTTTGACCACTTTAGGACATTCTGTTTTGAAATGTCCTGCTTCTCCACAATTGTAACAAATTATGGATTTCTTCCTGCAATTTTCTTCACGATGTCCTACCATTTTGCAAAAATTGCAATATACCTTGCATCTTCCAAAATGTTTCTTTTTGCAATTTTGACAGAACGACAAAGTTGAAGATTGCCCTGTTCCTCTTCTCTTGAAGCTGTTATTATTACCCGTACGAAATCCTTGGGTAATTTTCTGAGCCAGTTCTTTTTTCTTATTATCATCTCTTGTGCGTACCAGTTCATCAGTTAGGGTGTTGGCTAATTCCACTGCATCGTCAATAGTGCGAGGTCTCGCAGCTTTAACGATATTGCGGATTTCACCAATCAATCCCCAAATATAGCGAGAAATGAGTACTGGTTCTGGCGAAGCCAGTGTTGGTACCACTCTAGCATATTCGAAGAATGTCGAAGTATAACCGCGACAATCTACACCCATCATTCTATGGTTTAAGAACTTATTTGCCATTTGATCTTTTTCATACTCAGGACAGAATTTTCTTTCTACAAGATTCTTAAATTCTTCCCAATTTATGGCATAAGCTATCATTCTTCCTTTTGCTTGTAACACCGTGTTCCACCATTCTAGCGCCCCTTCTTTAAAAAGATTTGACGAGTACATGACCTGATCATCCTGAGCACATTTACTTATGGTAATCACTGCCTCGGTTTTCTCTAACCAACGCAGGGCCGCAGTCGCTCCTTCATTGCCTGCAAATTCAGTGGGTTTGCAAGCAAGAAATTCTTTGTAAGTGCAACCAGGTGTTGCAGCTTTCATTTTCTTAGGGAGCGGAGCTTGCAATGGTTCATTATTATGATTAGTATGATTACCGCCTCCGTTTATGCTATTACTGAAGTTATCTTCAGAAATACGTTTGCTTGGAATGATTTGTTGAGGTTCAGCAGGTTTCTGGACAACAGCGACTATTGCCGGAATAGCATTGGCTATCCCTTGAGTAACGATATTTTCTATATCTTGCCTAGTCATATATTGATCCCCCGGTTGTTGTTCAGATTGATTAACCTCATTAACTGGTTCGTTATTAGCGTTTTCCATCTGATAATATATATAATTTATTAGTATTGATTAAATAAAATTTGTACACAAAATAATCATACAAATTTCAAATATGCACATATATAGCCAAAACTTATCAATTTCCTTAATTTCCATTTTTATTTTATAGTATGCATCAATACACACTATTATTTTACAAAGTTTTATTCATAGATATTTTACAGACTGATTTTACTATTACTATTACACAATCTCAGTTTCATCAACCCACTATCTTTCATCATTTGTCTTCCTAAAAATGAAGCTCCCTTTCATCATACTTCCAGGCAATTTGTCCCCCTATCTCCCGGATTCTATTTCCCGCATCCATTAACTCTTCGCCAAAATGGCGAAGTTCTGCTAAATTCTCGTTACTCATGGGTGGATTTGGTAATGGTTCCGGGTCGAACTGAGGAAGGAAGGAATAAGGACTGTTGATCAGGTTTTGAAATTGCCAATCGTTTGTCCACCACTCATCTATCCCTAGAGGCTGGGTGTGGATAATAGGTTCTGGGATTGCAGGGTCCAAGTTCATTGGTAGTTGTGTTTCAAGAGTAGGATATAGATTATTATTAATTGGCCTAACTACACCACAGCTTGCCAATGCCCGATCTAATTCCTCCTGAAAAGGTAACTCCTCAACCTGTCTAGAACTTTCCCCAACTTCCCTCTGAATTTGCTTAGAACCTTCTCCATATTCCATTCCTGGTGGTCTAGAATCTCCTCCCAATTCCATTTCCAGTGGCCTATAATCTTCACTGACTTCCACCCCCTTTCCTTTGTCTAAAGGATTTTCTATTTTAGGGATCTTCCTAGTTGTAGGCTTCCTCCTACGCACACGTCTCCATCCCACAAATCTCCTTCTTTTCTTGGGTTTAGGTTTCTCCGGAGGTGGAGCATTGAATTCAACAGGTTCTTCTATGTCAGGTATATACCGATTGAAATCTCTGGAAACCTCTATTTTTACTGGATAGAGATTTAAATTTTGAAGGGCGTCAGACAAGTTGTTCATGCTGTTTTAGCAAAATACACATAATTAATTAAATAAATTTTTTTTTTACCAATTTCATAGAAAATCTTTAAATATTATTTCATACTGGGTAACTACAAAATAACTGAAAAGTTAAAACATACTCGGTTTTATTGTAAATTTTATTTATTTACTAAACTAAGGTTTCTAGACTGAAATTGATAAAAGTGCTAAATCTTGGGTCAAATTATTAAAGATTTGTATTAACTGCTACTGTAGCTAGCATATACAGATTTGCCCATTTCTCATCTAATTTGTCCTCCCAAGGTGTTTTATTGGTTAATTCGTGGGTTTCCTGTTTAACTTTCTTTTCTCGGAATTCCTTTATTTTCTCCTTACTTTTCCTAATAATTAAACTTCTTTTACTAGGAGAAAGTGGTTCCTCATAGTGTGCCTTTCGCATAAATATTCCTTCTTCAGGGATTGCAAGGTGATTTGAGGATTTGGTTTAGGATGAACTTCCCTTCTCGTTGAATGACCTATCTAATTTAAGATAGATGTTTGACAGCTTTTGTTTACCCATACTGTAACTAACAAATAGTCAGTTAATAAAACACATAATCACATAATGACAAGTAGAAAAATTAAATATTTTCTAAATACTTAATAGGCTTAATTCAGTGGCTCTGATACCACCTTTTTCTGTCACGGCCCCCGACCCGGTTTTACCCGTTTCAGGAGCCACGGGACAGAAAATCCCGTGGTATTTAATTAATAGCGGAAGTTTATCATTAGGATCTTTTTAAAACTGTAATATTTCCCGATTATTTTATTTCACAACTTGGAATAAAACCTGGTAATTTACAATTTTGAGATTTCACGTAGAAATCTTTATTTTACAAAACATGTTTCTTTTATTTTATACTGAGCCACTTCCTTAAGCTTGTAGTGCTTCTCGGCACTTTTCCTGGATCACAACAGATCACCTGAAACATGTTTGAAAAAGGTTTTGTCAGCGGGAAATACTGAGTGAATCATTCATTTTACTAAAACGACCTGTTTATTATAATTTACAGTATTAAGAGCGATTACAATGTTTCTATCTTTTGAATTAACTGACCCAGTTGTCACTTAACCGGACTTGTGACTGTGGACATATCACTTGCTGGGTCCTTTCACCCACAAGTGATAAATAATTAGTAGCTATGTGCACACCCCCCCACATACTGGCAGTAATTTCAGATAACAAGACTTAATCACTGTAATTATAACTTTGAAAATAAACATGCTTTTGGAAAGTAATTTGATAAAAAGAGAATGACTCACAGTGCAGATTTAATTGAGCAGAGCCTAGCCTATTAATTAGCCTTTTAACCTAAATTAATAATAAGCACACAATTCGGTTAGTAACTTAATACAGCATTTACGATAACTCACGAGATTAAAACCTTCACAACGAATGACAAAGTGCGATACTTAAACATCCATCGAATTAACGACGAATGACAAAGCATAAACCCTAATGTGGGCAGCACTTAAACATCCATTGGATAGTTTAATCGATCGGACATTGAATCGTATCAGCGATCGAGTTATTACCCTGTATTGCGGCAGCACTTCGTGAATCGTGTGTGTTTGTGGGACTGTTTATGCTATAACTCAACGTACAATTGGAATTTGAACGTCGAACGAACACTCAATTGCATGAAACAGACTGATCTATTTATACATGAAAAACCGTCCCCTCGCGCCACGCGAGGGGTTCTCTTGTTCCTGTCGCGTGGCGCGACAGGCCCTAGTCTACTATAGTGTTGCTTCGTGTCTGCATAGGCTTGCTGAGTTGGTTTCGCATGCAGATTCAATTCACACGTAAAACTGTTTAGATATTACCGACTAGGTTTTACCCCCCTGAGTTTTAGGGGCCCTGATCCTGATTCCGATTGTTATGAGAATTTTAGGGTTTGTTCAGAATCACTTGGGTGTTTCAATTAGGGTTTCCTATTGGATAAAATAATAAAATAAATAGGACTTTTAATGAGAGTTGTTACAATTTTCCGAGCAGTAAATATTTCAAGCGAGCGGCAAGCGAAATTCGAGCGATTTGGACAACCGTGTCGCCCGATTTAAATTTGCTGAGAGAAATAGTGACAATGTTGGGTCTCAAGTTATTATGTCTTAATAAACAAGCACATTTCATGGTATAATATTATTCTTATGAATAACAATGCTGTGGCCGACGAGGCGATGATCATATTGCACGAACAATGACGTTGAGAGCAAGAGACGATTGACTTAGGGTAACGACATAAAACATTGAGGCGATGAGTAGACTGTCGTTTATTTGTTTAGGGTTTTACATTTAGATTTGATATTAATTTTTTTATTGGTGTGATCGGGTTAATACGTACAGATATAGTTCTAGTTTGTATATAGTTGACTAAAATCTAATAGAGTAGTATATATAAAACTATAAATTTAATTTATATTTAAGTATATATGTATGTTTGTATAAATATAGGTGTATGTGTATATATGTATAATTTATATTTGTGTATATACATGTTTATATATGTATGTGTATATGTATATATATATATATATATATATATATATATATATATATATACTAACTAAACATAATAATTCGAGCCGAACCGAGCCGAGCGGACCTTTGCTCACGCTTGGCTCGTTTACAAATCGAACCGAGCAGAGCGGCTCATTTACAACCGAGCGTCAAATCGAATGAGCATTTTCTGAGCAATTTCCGAACAAGCGTCGAGCGAGCGACGAGCGCCGAGCGGTTTGAACGGCCCTACACCAAAAAATAAACACTCAAAAAATGGCTACAATTTAAGGAATGTGTTTAGTGACGGCATCAGATTCCTAATTGATGGAGAAAGGTCTGGTGGCAAGAAAAGCTGCTTCCAGGAGGTTGTCAAGTGTTTTTGCTCGACGATTCCATTCTTGGGTGGTTGGGTTGGCTCTTGTTCCAGAAACTCGAATCCTAGCCCGGTATATCCCAATTTAGTTTACACCATTGTGAACCTTACGCCTTTTTTACTCTCTGATCGAGGTTCTCAGGATTGAAAAATCTTCGTAAACGAAATCACACGTGTGTATGTTGACATTTAAGAGATATACAGTGAAGAAAATCAAGAGCAATGGTGATATATATGCGGATTAGACACCAAAAAATAAACACTAAAAAATGGCTACAATTTAAGGAAATGTGTTTAGTGACGGTATCAGATTCCTAATTGATAGAGAAAGGTCTGGTTGCAAGAAAAGCTGCTTCCAAGAGGTTGTCAAGTGTTTTCGCTCGACGATTCAATTCTTGGGTGGTTGGTTTGGCCCTTGTTCTTGTAACTCGAATCCTAGCCCGATATATCCCATTTTAGTCTTACACTATTGTGAACCTTACGCCTTTTTTACTCTCTGATCGAGTTTCTCGACATTGAAAAATCTTCGTAAACTAAATCACACGTGTATATGTTGACATTTAAGAGATATACAGTCAAGAAAATCAAGAGCAATGGTGATATATATGCGGATTAGACACCAAAAAATAAACACTCAAAAAATGGCTACAATTTAAGGAATGGGTTTAGTGACGGAATCAGATTTCTAATTGATGGAGAAAGGTCTGCAGGGAAGAAAAGCTGCCAGGGAGGGGAAACGACGATGGGACGATTTTAGAGTCTTAAATCGGTGAAGGCTGACGGTGAGCTTGGGCGTCATAGAGTTGTCGTTTGCATTACGTGTATACTGTTCATACCTGAGAATTCAAACACAGACACAAACACAATATTAGATCCTCTAAATTCTAGAAATTAATTTTTTGACAATAGCAGTACCAGTATTAAAACGTGTTATATCTAACATGTTTCCATTGAAGATATAAAGCTCGTTGACCCTGACTAATAAATTAGGGCAAAGAACGTTGTGAAACAGCAGCCCTAACTACAAAATTGAACTTCCTACAATCTAGAAAGCAATATGAGAACAATAATGCATATAAAAAAGAAACACGTAATTGGTTGGTTTCTAGAGGTAGAAAATATTGAGAGTTCGAAAGCTGGAGCAAATCCAATCAAGATTGGTGACCTTCGTACCCTAATTCGCCCAATAACGAACACTATCTAGCCCCACCCATCTGATTTTTCAATGATTCAACTGAATAAAACAAAAGTAAATACAAATAGGAGATCGATTATTTCTTAGAGGGGGAGGCGATTCGATTGAAGGACTGTCGTGATTTATCAGCATCAGAGAACAGCAAGCATCCTCTTACACTCTGACGATTTTGAGACATATGGGATTTTGGATGTTAAATGCAGGAGAAGGATTTCTCAAATTTAGCCCTAAGGCGTCTTAAAACTTTGGTGAATATACAAATTCAACCCCTCTAAAAAGGCTTCATTTTCTTGTATATGTTGTTATAAAGTTTGTACGCGATGCTAAATTACATTTTTGTCCATTAGATTGCTTTATATAGTTTTATAGATAGACTTTTGTACAAAATCTACTAAAATTTTGATAATGACAAACTACTGATGAAAGGGATATTTCAATTGCTTAATGATTGTAAGTCAGAACATTTGTATTACATGCCTTAAACAAACAATTATAGCTTTAAAAACACGAGTTTTTTTTACCAAACTAGTGTTAATGGAAAAAATATTAACTAAAATAGTGTTCTCTAAAGAAAATATTTATGAAAATAGTGATTTCTACCACTTTTCTCTTACTTTGCTTGTTTCTCACTCCTAATCTTATTGGAAAACTTCACTTCATTTAATAATTATAGACTTAATCATTTTTAATTGTTTTTTTACTATAAAAAATTGTTAACCGTAAAAAACTTAGTAATCTCACAACGGTAAAAAATATGTAATAACTTTTTCTAGAAATGCTAATATGGTATTATCCATGTTATATTTTTCTACATTTAAAAAAACAATGAGCAACCGTAAATAAACAGAAAATTTTATTCTGCATTCATATAAACTAAATAAAAAGAGTTAAATGCCTGGATAGTCCCTGTGGTTTGTCCTTTTTTCACCTTTAGTCCCTAACTTTCTAAAATCACAGCTATAGTCCCCAACTTTTAAATTTTCGTTCCCGGATAGTCCATGTTCCTAACGTCAGTTAGTTTTCTCAGTTAAGAGAGTGTGAAATGACAAAAATACCATTTCCTTAATAAGAGTAAACCACAAAGACTATCTTGGCATTTAATAAATAAAAAAAATAAAAATTTAATTAATAAGACAATTTTCAAGTGGCCCCATAACCAACCCCACCCTCACCCTACCCCCTCTCATCCTCTTCTTCTTCTTCTCTCACCCACCTGCAAATCTAATTAAACCAATCCCACAACCTGCAAACGGTGATCAGAGATTATGTAGGTTCAGAATGTGACTCGAATCGATGAACGGTGATGAAGAGGTTGAAGGTGATTTGTGTTTAATCGATGATGATGATGATGATGAACTGAGACTCGAATCGAGTTCGGATGTATCTCTGATGAAAGTTGTGTGTCTCGGATGAAGATGGTGTCTAGGATTGTATCTAGGATGAAAGGGTGTCTCGGATCCGCCACAACCACCACTGCCGACATCATCACCACTGCCACTACCACCACCGCCGCCATTATCATCACCACCATCCGCCACAACCACCACCGCCGCCATCACCACCGCCACCATTATCGCCAGAAATCAAGACACTGGTGTTTGTCATAAACTCTGCTTATGATTCATACCAGGTTCATATATTCATGTGTGTAACTCATTTGGTGGGGGTTATTTAATGAAGGGTGTTTGAAGGCAAGAGGGATACGATAGGGGAGAAGCAGAGGGAAAGAAAGAGAGAAGTGGGTGGGGGGGGGGGGGGGGGGGAGGGGGGTGGGGTGGGATGGGGTTGGGGTTGTTTTTTTATTTTTATAATTGATGGGTCCTACAAGTATATATAATATATATCTATTTAATTAATTATTTTGTTTAATATTAAGGGCAATTTTGTCATTTCACACGCCCCTAACAACAAAAACTAACCCCCATTCACGTCAGGGACTATTCGGGAACGAAATTCAAAAAATTGGGGACTATAGATGTAATTTTAGAAAGTTAGGGACTAAAGGTGAAAAATAGACAAACCACAGAGACTATCCGAGCATTTTTCTCAAATAAAAATATACAAATAAATTTTAACGTTGTGGTATAAATTTTATTGAAAATGGATACCGTACCATTGCCGTATTAAATCAAAGCAAAACCGACAATGAATAGTAATTTTTAAATATATAATCACTTAATTTTCTGATAACTTGCGTTCTATGTTTCTTTTTCGATATTGCAATATAAATTTTAATGAAAACGGATATTGTACCGCGATCGTATCAAAGCGAACCGAGACCGACCGAACAACATATCTATCGGTACCGGTGTGTATTTTTATTGTTTTTGTTTTTAATTAACTGACACCGTACCGTTACCGTACCGAACAACATCGGTACCGATATTCACTTTTATGGTTTTCGATTCCGATATTTTTTCATTTATACAAATTTGTTTGTGACGATAAATGAATATCCATCGATACCGTTTGAACATTGTCAGAGTCTGTAGCGCTGTTCGTTTTATCGTTTTTGGCCAATGTAAAGCACGTGTTGATTTTTATACCAAGTGCATGTTTAGTACTAGTATTGTAACAAACCGAACCAATACACAATTGCCAATAGTAACACACTACCGCAATGCACGAGCAAAAACGCTAGTTTTTATTTAGTTTATATAGATGCATTAAAAAAAATTATTTTAGTGTTGCTCAATGCTTTTTTTGTTTAGTTTATATAGATGTATACATATAATTTAAATTTTTATCTTACTGTTGCTCAATGTTTTTTTTTATATAGTAAAAATATAAAATGGATGATAACAAGTTAATCTGTTAGCATATTTGATAAAAGTTAATTCAAACTTAGGGTTAGGATATAATAGGAAGTTTATTTGGCTAAGAAGGCTACGAAGTAATCTTGACCATCCATTTATTTAATCAATGGCTAAGATTAAATGAGTGAAATTGATGGGAAGAAAAGAGGCGCGTGAGATTGTTTAGGGGCGTTCTAGTCAATTCAAGGCAATAGTTTCTCTCTCCTCCAATTCTGCCCCATTTTTTAAACGTTAATAACTCTTTCATACGACATTATTTTTTTTTATAAAAATTGCACCAAAAAAACGAGCGTTTTTTTATCTTTAAAACGAGTATACTATTGCAATATTTTGGAAAAAAAAATTATAAAACCCAGTTGCGTAAAACGCAATGGAAAAAACCCAGTTGCGTAAAACGCAATGAAAAAAAAAACCTAAAAAATGACATTTTTCTAAAACGCAATGCACAAAAAACACAAAGAAATGTCTTATTTGTAAAATGCAATGGCCAGAAAACACAAAGAAATGTTTTATTTCTAAAACGCAATAGCCTAGAAACACAAAAAAAATGTACTTTCTAAAACGCAATGGACTGAAACACATAAAAATGTGTTTTACCTAAAACGCAATGCACCAAAAACACAAAGAAATGTCTTATTTCTAAAACGCAATGGTCAGAAAACAGTTAAAATGTCTGTTTTCTAAAACGCAATGGACTGAAAACACATAAAAATGTGTTTTGCCTGAAACGCAATGCACCAAAAACACAAAGAAATGTCTTATTTATAAAACGTAATGACCAGAAAACACTTAAAAATGTCTTCTTTCTAAAACGCAATGGCCTAAAAAAATGTTCCCTCTAAAACGCAATGGACTGAAAACACCTAAAATTGTGTTTTACCTAAAACGCAATGACTAAAAACACTTCAAGAATGTGTTTTTCTAAAACGCAATGGCCAGAAAACACATAAAAATGTCTTAGTTCTAAAACGCAATGGCCTAAAAACACCAAAGAAACTGTTCTCTCTCTAAAACGCATTGAACCAGGACAATAGTTTTGTCTGTGAATTGTCTGAACCTGGAAGTAGAGATCAAAAGGCTGTCTACGAATGCAGTTTTCCAGAGGTAATTTACAGAAAATTAAATGTTCTGATGCATTTTTATTAAAGCAATTTAATCGGAAAAAATTTAAAGAAAATTAGATCAAAAATTTTTAATAAAGCAAATTAAATGTTCTGGAAACTCAACCCCAGCCAGCGGCTCTGCTCCTTGGACCCTACCAGGGGCTGCCGCCCCTGGGACCCTGCTACCAGGGGCGCTGCCCCCGTTCCCCCGCCAAGATCGTAAAACGCAATGACTAAATAAAAAACCCAGATCATATAAATGAAATTAAAGAATTTCTTACATGGATCGAAGCCGATTTCTTCAACGATTGACGAAATTTGAATGATTCAAACACTTATCAGCGATCGAATCGAACGGATCGAGTGATTATCTTCAAAATCACCGGAAAAAACGAGATTTTGTATGAAATTAAACTGAGTTTTCTTCAAAAAAGCTGAAGAACACGTTGATCGGGTGTTTGAATCATTGATTGGTGACGAAAATCGCACAATAATAATAATAATGTAGTGATTATTGAGATAGAAAGTGAAGAAATGGTTGAAGATGGTGGGTTTTGAAGTTACTGGGGAGAAGAAAGGATGAGATTGACTAAAATACCCTTCCTCTTTATTTTAAATTTTGCCACATGTCCTAATCCTATTGCTTCCTATCATTCCTAGCTAAAATAAACCTCCTGTTTGATCTTAACCCTTCAAACTTAATATCAGTTGTGACATCACAAAGCTCTAGAAAGTACTTGAGGTTAACGATTTAATTTCTTTATATAGCCGTTCAAAAAAAATTCTTTATATAAAAAGTGATTAAGTCAATATAATTAAAAAAACAAAGTTATCCAATGAAATTAAGAGCGAGAAAGTACTAAAGATGGATAAAACATCATTTTGATAAATATTTTTAAACCAACACTATTTGGGTAAATATTTTTTCCACCAACATCATTTTAGAAAAAAAAATAAAAAATAAAAACTCTTAAATTTCTTGAATTTTAGTAAATATTTTTTTCCAACAACACCATTTAAAAAAAGAACACTCTTAAAAACAAAGTCATTATGTGAACCCAGAGCAACATTACAACTAATTTAAGATTTTAAGTACTTGAATATAATATATAATTTGAAAATTTTTATGTCAATCTACCTACTTTATAGAAGCTCAATGCTACACGCATGTTACAAGTTTCAACATATAAATTAGTGAAAAACAAAATTATATTATATTATATTATATTATTTATTCATATACTACAGTCTACAACAGTTGTGAACTTGATCTGATTGGTCAGAGATGAGGTTGTTTTTTGTTTTTTTTTTCTTTCCTTTGTCATGCTTTGAAACTGTTTTCTTGCATGAATCTTCCCCTCGGTTGTTTTTTTTTTTCGCACAATTAACCCACCCAACATTTAGAAACTAGTTTTTTTTTTCTCCCGCGCTATGCGGCGGGTGCTTGATTCTCATGGTACGCGACGTAACTTTGGTTGTTATCAACTCGACTCAACGGAAAAAATAAAAACAACTAATGATACTGATTCCGATAATACCAATTAAAACAAAAGAAAAAAAAAGGTTCACCCCCACCATGCTACGTGGCGGGAGTATGATAGTTTTTTCTCTCATGCTATGTGGCGTGACTTTGGTCGTTATTGGCTTGACTCATCGGAAACCATAAAAGCAAAGATCTCTATATAAAAGCGAATATCGATATCGGGTATTCCTCTCGAGCTACGCGGCGGTAGTACGATCGGGTTTTCCCTCGTGTTATGCGACGTGACTTTGGTCATTATCGGCTCGACTTATCTGAAAACCACAAAAGCAAATATTGATATTGGTTACAGTAATACCAATTAAAAACATAAAAAAGGTTTTTTCACCGTGCAATGCGACGGAAGTTTGATCGTTTTCCCCTACTACGTGGCGTGACTTTGGTCGTTATTGGCTCTACTCATTAGAAACCATAGAAACGAAGATTGATGAAAGAAAACATTCATATCGGTTACAGTTATATCAATAAAAAATAAAAGAAACACTAATAACAGACAAAAAGAAAAAAAAAAACAAAAAAAAAAAGTTAATAAAAAAAAATAAGAAAAAATCACTAAAAGTAAACAAATCATAAAAGACAAAAGACAAAAAAAATAAAGTTAAAAAAAGAAAACAGAAATAAAAAATTCCATTAAAGGCCAAAATTCATAAAAGACAAAAATAAAAAGAAAAAAAAAATAAGAAAGCTCTGTTCCTAAGATGTTTCATTGATTGTTATTATATAAAATAGAAAGACGTATAAAGTATTTAAAAATCTAATAATAAGTCATCTTAAATTACAATTACACTAAGCAATTCATTAACCTTTTTACAAAAATCTGAATACACGTTTGTGTTTAACTTTTTCTTTTTGTATTATAGGCTATACAAGTGGTGGTACCCTAACAAATAAAACCGATTCCAACCGAACAATATTGGTACCAGGACCGGTACTGATATTTGTTTTAATGGGTTTCGATCGATTTAAAACACATGTCGATATATTTTTGGGCACTTCACGGATTTTTTTATCTTTATGTTTTGGTGGCTATAGCGAGTGCTGATGTTGTAACGAATCAAACTCACACCTAACGGATTTCACCCACGTAGCGTGACGGAATCCCACTATAGTAGATGTACGTGTCATCTCGAATTTCTTTCTTTTTATTTTTTATCTTTACGTAGTTTGAATAAGTTTCTATGGTTACTAGTCAATTTTCAAAATTAGTTTTGGTTCTAAGTAAACTAAGAGATGTAAATAATAATTATGTTAAAAATCTAATACGTGTTTGCCAACTCATCATAAATACTATTCATATTCACTAGCTCAACTAGCGGATCACCTAGAATAAAAAAAAATCTAAAACTGAATAGAAAGGGGTTAGCTAAATGCACCCTCTTTTTTACTGATCATACCCCCATTTTTTAAAATATAGTTTAAAAGTTGTCAAATTTCACTCCTCTAAATATTTCAAATCTTGTTTTTGAAAACTATTGTGTTTCTATAATTTGAAACACTTTTTCTCTTACCAGTATTTTATTATGTTTCTATAAAACGTCATTAAAATTAATAAAAAAGATATTTTTTTATACAATAAAAAAGTTTCAGAACTTTTTTTTTGAAAAAAAAAACAGTTGCTTCTATATTTTTTATTTATTTCGTATTTTAGCTCTCTCATCTTTCTATTTCTATTTCTGTTTCTATTTTTATTAGTATTATTATTATATTAAAATGTTTTTTTAATATAATTAACAACTTTTATTTATTAAAAGTAATAAGACGTAAAAAGAAAAGTTGGCCGGTTTTAAAGCTTCATTTAAATTTTTGTGCATCATTTTTTATACAAACTGAATTCAAACACTCACTTCAAGCTGCTATGAACAAAAAAAAAATCCATTTTAAAATTAAAATGACTCGCTTTAGTTTAAAACGTAAGAAAATGATTATTTTTCAAATAATCAAAAAAAGTTTCTTTTTATTTAAAATAACGTTTTTAAAACAAATACTAGTTAATAATAATAATAATAATAATAATTAAAGATAATAATAATAATAATAATTAAAGATAAAAAATGAAAGAAAAAACAAAAGGGTTTGAATTATATTAATGTGAAAGTTGAAGGATGGGGTACGTTCACTAGAAAAAAGGATACATTTAGCAGCACCCGAATAGAAATAAAAAAACTTGCTTAAATCCAATATTATGTACGTAAGACCACATGTCATTATGCTTATGTCACCTAACTACGTCATCATTATCGATAATCATCATCAACACAATCACATTCACATGACATGACCAAACCAAATTCGATACTTCAATGGTTATATAAACTGTTCCATTCTCATTATAACTTCACATCTCTTCAACAATGGCTTCTAACTCTAAAACATTACTAGTTAGCGACCTAGTTTCCTCCGAAAAAATCGATCATGTCCCTTCGAACTACATCCGCCCCATCTCCGAACGTCCCAATCTTCAAGACGTTTACGATGATCCCATCCCACTCATCGATCTAAATGATCTATGTGGCCCAAATCGCTCTCATGTCGTTGATCAGATTGGTTTAGCATGCCGAAAATATGGCTTCTTTCAGGTTGTTAATTGTATATAGTGTATTTAGTTTGGTTTATTAGGGCAGGCGGGGTGGTGCGTGATACCACCCCATCACTCGTAAATCTATCGCTCTACACCGCCGCCGCCCCTTTCTATCACTCGTTAATCTATCACTCGTTGAGTGTATAACGCGTTGGAAATCAAAAAATGGAACTTGTATCTTGTACATTGTGCATTAATATTTGTACATTGGAATCCCTATCACTAGTGATACCACCCCCACTACATTTCTATCACTAGTGTTAGAATATTGGGTGCTGACATGGCATGATTTGATTGGGTGCTCCCATCACTAGAATCTATCACTAGTGAACCACCCCTCCTCCCCTTAGTTTACGGTCCATTAGCCTCGTATGGGTAATACGAGGCTTCTTTCCTATATGTATTGAGAGTTCCTCTCGTTATTTTCATTTTTTTTATTATGACATGGTTTTTTAATTTTGTTACTATTTGTAGGCGGGGAATAAGAAATTTGTGAAACTAGACATTCCACTAGTTGAAATAGCAAAGTCTAGAAAAAAATAAAAATAAAAAAATGACTCCACTGCTTAGACTGGCGGAATCTGATTAAATATATTAAAAAAATGAATTTACCAGTAGAGACATGAAGTCGCAAAGTTAGTTCTTTTATTATATATTTAATCAGACTCCGTTATTCCAAGTCATAGTGTCATTTTTTATATTATTTTCAGCTTTTTCCTAGACTCAGCTATTTTTTAACATGCGAAGTGCCTAGTTTCACAAAATTCTCATCCCCCACCTACAAACACTCGCATAAAATTAGCAAACCACCTACCAATGGTAAAAGTTCTACTCATTTACATGCTTTTCATGTTTGTTTCTTGTATTCATCAACAAATTTTTCACATTCTCATTTCACAGGTGAAAAACCATGGGGTACCCGAATCAACCATAGCCAACATGATGCAAATCGCGCGCGAATTCTTCAAGCTACCCGAACAAGAACGACTCAAGACATACTCCGATGACCCAACGAAAACCACAAGACTCTCCACCAGCTTCAACATACGTACCGAAAAAGTCGCTAACTGGAGAGATTTCTTAAGACTCCATTGCTACCCAATTCAAGACTACATCAACGAATGGCCCACCAACCCGACCCACTTTCGGGCCCATGTAGCCGAATATTCCCACAGTACAAGAGACCTCGCCCTCCGTCTGGTCGAGGCCATTTCGGAGAGCTTAGGACTCGAAAAAGACTACATTAACAAACAATTAGGAAAACATGGACAACATATGGCTTTGAATTACTACCCGCCCTGCCCGCAACCCGATTTGACTTACGGGCTGCCCGGGCACACGGATAGTAATCTCATCACCATACTTCTTCAGGATGAGGTCCCCGGGCTCCAAGTCATGCGAGACGGTCATTGGGTTGCGGTCCGTCCGGTTCCTAACACGTTTATTATCAATATTGGTGATCAAATGCAGGTGATTAGTAATGATAAGTACAAGAGTGTTTTGCACCGGGCTGTGGTGAACTGCGATAGAGAACGGTTGTCTATACCGACGTTTTATTGTCCGTCGCCTGATGCGATGATTGGGCCCGCTCCGGAACTGGTTACACATGATGAGCCTGCTGTGTATAGAGAGTTTGCATATGGGGAGTATTATGATAAGTTTTGGAACAAAGGGCTTGCTAGTGTGAACTGCTTGGATATGTTCATTGCTACATCATCTGTTTAACGGGTTTGATTTTATGGGCTAGTTTGTTATCGTTTATTGTTTTTTATTTAGACGCAGAGCGGAAGCAAAAAAGATAACGCATAATAAATAAAAAGATATATTTGTTATCTTTTTTTCGTTATTACAAATAATGTAGTATATTGTTGAATGAATAAAATGCACCTTTTACCGTGAATCTTTGAAGTTGACAACTTACAATTAAAGACTGAAATTGTAGAAAAGACATACATACACTCTTAGACTAAACAGTATGGGGTTCATCCAGCCCCATCCTCGGCCCGGTGACTCCCCTAGCTCCCATCCCCTTTATCCGACGCCGGTCCAGCTCCATCCTCTTTGTCGCCCAGTTGCCGCCCAAGCCGGGCCTCACCCCTCACACACACCTATACATACATACATACATACCTATATATAAAGGGGTTCATCCCCCACCCCCTTGGTCCATCCCCTTTAGGCCCATCCTCACACCCGTCTACGTGGCGGCCCATCCTCCCCACACCATACCTTCTATTCTTATGTTTTGGAAATCACTAAAATTTGGTAAAAGAACCTTTATTGATGAAATCGATGCATTAATGATAGAATTCGGGTTCGATATTTGGGTCAAACCGCTTAAGGAGGTTGCCACAATCTGGAAATCACTAATGAAATCGATGCATTTCCCAAATCTCTTATTAATCTTGGCTACGTTGGTGATCTCTCGGTAATTTGTCGATGAAAGTTTTTTTTTTCTTCTAGTTTTGGCTATATGTCGGTGATTGCTGTGGAAATATTTATATCTTTTATTTTTTAATTTTTTCTGAATTTTTGTAGAATCCGTCATTCATATGTTGCTAAGTACAGACAAATAGCGATTGGTGATAGTTTTTAGTAGCGTTATTTATTTAGGAGTAAAAAGTCAGAACCTTTAAAAAGTTACAACGAACAATATTTTATATATGCCGGTTAATCCTATGATATATAAAATGTTTTATATGTGCATTCAAAGCAGTCTAGGTATGTAACATGAAAAATGTTGCATCCGCACTGAAATAGAGGTGTTCTACGCTTCTCGCACACCCTATATCATTCACTAGATCTTTGGTGATGTTTTCAAGATTATAGAAGATGATATGACTGTACGCCCATTGGGTATAATAGGTAGCATGTGCATCATGTGTAGTCTTCTATAATGTGGCATCCTTACAGTCCTGGATATTACATCATCTGAATGGTAATTCTTGTCTTCCTCTCGAATGAGCTAACGAATTGTTCCAAACTCCTGATTGTTGTACCCAAAATGATTCTTGTTCTCAATTTGTTTGTTTGTGTAATGTTAAACGAAGGAACACGACAAGCTCCATAAGTGTTCATTTAGTTTGATTACATGCATAGTCACAAACCACGGTGGCGGCCCCAACCCTTGGGTACCAAGGTCAAGTGAACCACACTTTCTTTTATGCCAGATTTATTATCGAAAATCGATTGACCTCGTAGTTTTTAGATTGAGATCCTATAAATATTTTGTGTGATGAAATTAACAGCATTACATAAATTAAGAAGGCCCTAACTATCTGCACACCCAGTTTGCCTATCTGCACACTTAGGGTTTACCTACGCAGCGTATTGGTCAATACGCAGCGTATAGGGTTAACCCTATACGCTGCGTATTGACCAATACTCAGCGTATATAAACCATGGATCTCAGTGCCTAATAACCAATCATTGCACAGAAAACAAGGTTTTTATACGCTGCGTATAGCTCTCTACGCAGCGTATATAAACCATTAGACTTTTTTGGGTCATTTTGATAGGTTTGAGGGATCATTTTTTCACAAAGTTTATATACGCTGCGTATTGACCTATACTCAGCGTATATAAAGGTCTGAAAATGTCATTTATGCCCTTGTATTGAGGCTATATGAAGCCAAATACAAGGGTAGTTGTGTCATTTTGGTCTCATACGCTGCGTAGGGACCTCTAAGGAGCGTATATAAAGCTCCATTTTTTATTTTTTTATTGTGTATTCCTTTGTTTATTTATATAAAAAAAAAAAGAAAATTAGGGTTAAAAAAACAATATTATTGGTAAATAATACAAATATAAATTATAAAAATAAAAAATAATATAAATATTATGAATTATAAAAATTAAAAAAGAAAATTATTTATAAAAAAACAATATTATTGGTAAATAATACAAATATATTGTTTTGTTATCGTTTAAATTAAATTATCGTATTCCTTTGTTTATTTATAAAAAAAGAAAATTATTTATAAAAAAACAATATTATTCGTAAATAATACAAATATATTATATTGTTATCGTTTAAATTAAATTATCTTATCGTATTGCATCGTATCGTATCATATTTCATCATATCGTATTGTATAGTATAGTATAGTATCGTATCGTATAGTGTAGTATAAGTCTCGTATAGGTTTCCTATAGGTCTTGTATATGCATATAGGATTAGACGGGACCTAAACCACACCTATACGATACGATATCCCACTTATAGGCTTATACGAGGTCAATACGTGACCTATACGAGGCTATACGATACGATATCACACTTATAGGCTTATACGAGGTCAATACGTGACCTATACTACGTTATACGATACGATATCACACTTATAGTCTTATACGAGGTCAATACGTGACCTATACTACACCTATACGATACGATATCACACTTATAGGCTTATACGAGGTCAATACGTGACCTATACGACGCTATACGATACGATATCACACTTATAGGCTTATACGAAGTCAATACGTGACATATACTACGTTATACGATACAATATCACACGTATAGGCTTATACGACATCAATACGTGACCTATACTACACCTATACGACACGATATCTCACTTATAGGCTTATACGAGGTCAATACGGGACCTAAACCACACCTATACGATACGATATCACACTTATAGGCTTATACGGGACATATACTACGCTATACGATATGATATCACACTTATAGGCTTATACGAGGTCAATACGGGACATATACTATGCTATACGATACGATATCACACTTATAGTCTTATACGAGGTCAATACGGGTGTTATATCGTATCGTATAGTATCGTATCGGGTGTTATTTTCCTTTTTTTTATAAATAAACAAAGGAATACACAAAAAAAAAATACAAAAATGGAGCTTTATATACGCTCCTTAGAGCTCACTACGCAGCATATAAGACTAAAATGACACAACTACCCTTGTATTTGGCTTCGTATAGCCTCAATACAAGGGCATAAATGACATTTTCAGACCTTTATATACGCTGAGTATAGGTCAATACGCAGCGTATATAAACTTTGTGAAAAAATGATCCCTCAAACCTACCAAAATGACCCAAAAAAATCTAATGGTTTATATACGCTGCGTAGAGAGCCATACGCAGCGTATATAAACCTTGTTTTCTGTGCAATGATTGGTTATTAGGCACTGAGATCCATGGTTTATATACGCTGAGTATAGGTCAATACGCAACGTATAGGGTTAACCCTATACGCTGCGTATTGACCAATACGCTGCGTAGATAAACCCTAATTTTTGGTGTGCCAATAGGCACTTTAGTGTGCCAATAGGCAGACCCATTAAGAAAGGATTTTCTATGTAATTGTTTTGTATTATTTGTTTTCTAGTATAGGACTCAATTGTTTTATACATTGTATTCTCTTGTGAATAATAATTCATTGGAGTGAATTGCAAGTTTTGTCCTTTATCTTTAGGCCATTTTGCAAGTTTTGTCCTTTATGTTTAAATTTGACGAGTTTTGTCATTTATGTTTAAAAATCAAGCACGTTTTACCCTTTGGGGCAAAACGTGCTTGATTTTTAAGGACAAAACGTGCTTGATTTTTTAAACATAAAGGACAAAACGTGCTTGATTTTTAAACATAAAGGACAAAACGTGCTTGATTTTTAAGGCCCAAAGGGTAAAACGTGCTTGATTTTTAAACATAAAGGACAAAACTCGTCAACTTTAAACATAAAGGACAAAACTTGCAAAATGGCCTAAAAATAAAGGACAAAACTTGCATTTCACTCTAATTCATTGATTGAGAGTCCTTACATGAACGCGAGGGTAGAGGAGTGGCGCGTAGCCTTAGAGGGCAAGGGCCTAAGGATAAGTCGATCTAAGAATGAGTATCTACACTGTGATTTCAGTGGTGTAGCCGATGACGATGACACCCAAATCACCATTGAGGATCAATTGGTCTCGCAGACAACTAAATTTAAGTATTTGGGGTCGTTTGTACAAAGAGATGGGGACATAGATAGTGATGTAACCCACCGCATACAAGTTGGCTGGTGTAGATGGAAGGCAGCCAGTGGGGTATTGTGCGATAGGAGGTTCCAAACGAAACTAAAGGGGAAATTTTACAGGGTAGCAGTTAGGCCCGCTATGCTATATGGAACAGACTGTTGGGCTATCAAGAAGTCACAAGCGCGCAAGATAGAGGTAGCAGAGATGAGGATGCTGAGGTGGATGTGTGGACACACGAGGTTAGATCGGATAAGAAATGAGGTTTTTAGGGAAAGATTAGGAGTGGCTAGTATATCGGACAAGATTAAGGAGGGGAGATTGAGATGGTTTGGGCATGTGAAGCGGAGGCAAACGACAGCACCAGTTAGAGTAGTGGAAACTCTTACTGTGGAGGGGAGGAGAGGAAGAGGCAGACCCAAACTGACTTGGGATGAGCAGATTAGGCATGATTTACCAGAGTTGCATCTTTCTGAGGACATGGTCCAAGATAGGACTTCGTGGAGGCGTAGGATTAGGGTTAAGGACTTCTAGAGGAAATTGCAGTAAGGTCTTAGGTGTTTTTTATGGGTGTAGGTCTTTCTTATTCTTAAATTGACTTTACCAGTAATTGCCTTCTGGTGTTTATGTCCAAATGATGTTGTATACTATTATACATGATTTACATTATATTGTGTCACTCTGATCACTTTTTTGGTATTGGTGGCTTCCTATTTACATTATATTATGTCCAAATGATGTTGTATGCAATTTCTATATTGTTTGACTTGGTGTGTTGGCATGTTGTTCGTTTTGGAGCCAAGGGTCTCTCTGGAAGCAGCCTCTCTATCCCTAGGGATAGAGGCAAGGTCTGTCTACATCCCACCCTCCCCAGACCTTATAAGTAGCTTTGCTATTTGTGGGATTTACTGGGTATGGTTGTTGTTGTTGTAGAGTCCTTACATGGAATCAGCCAATTAGGCGATCCCCACCCTCCCTCCTCTCTCATCTTCTTCGCCCCACCCTTAAACCCTAATTCTTCTTTTTTTTTTTTTTTTTTTTTTTTTTTCTGCCTTTGTGTTCTTCATGGCAGCCTCTTCCACCTCCGATTCCATTCCCCTCCATTCTCTCCTACACTTCATTCCCCTAAAACTCACTTCCACAAACTACCTTGCATAGACACAGAAGGTTACTCATGCTCTCTCCATGCAAAACCTTCTTGGCCATATTGACGGCATTGCCATCATCCCATCCGAAACCATCACTGACTCGAAAAAACCTGACAAACCGGTTCCCAACCCTGCCTATGCGACCTGGTTAACCAGTGATCGTTCCGTCTGCCTCCTTCTCCAATCATCACTCTCTGAAGAAGCCATGTCTGAAATCATTGGTATTTCCAATGCTCGTCAAATATAGCTTGCGTTAGAGACTGCCAACAGTCAAAGCTCTACTGATCGCATGCACATGCTTCGTGATACCCTACGGCTGTTACAGAAAGGATCATTGTAACACCCCGTGTTTTCACGAGTGAAAGTCAAAGTCAAGGTCAAAGTCAACGACCGGTTTCGCGCGACTCGACTCGTAGAAATGTTTTTATTTTAATTATATTATGTGGAGTAAGTGTCGTACATTGCTATGATCGAATCATATTAACCGTATTTCAATCGACACGCGACTGTGAACTATAGGAAGTAACAATGCGATAAAGTTAATCGACTAATAATCAAGCTATACTAATCGAATCGACATCGAACCGCAACTCGAACGGTGTATTTTACTTGTTGTTTATATGTGTGTGTGTGCCTTACGTGTTACCTGTGCATGTTTATTTTATGTTACGTTGTGATAATCAAGCGAACTCAATCGAAACTCGAAGTCTAACTCGAATACAATCGAACTCGAAACCGAACTCCGACTCGAACCATGTCGTAAACGAAGTAGTTGGGACTAAAAGTAATTTGACTAGGGAACCCTATCTAATCGCTCGAAAACCGAAGCCGAAGCGTCATCGCACCGAATGGACCAAATCAGGCGACATCTGAACGGATGGTCAATCCGCACGGATTGCCAATCCGCACGGATTGCCAATCCGGACGGATAACCCATCCGGGTACGTGCTATCCGCACGGATTACCCCTTTCCCCTTTTAGCATCCTATAAATACACGAGTCACTCTCCAACCTTTCCACTTTTGGCAAGTGACGTCCGAACCGCATGCATTCTTCACCTTTTCTCAGATTTCTCTCAATCCAGGTAAGATCTTGCTCTAATTCTTGTACATTCTTGATCACTACGCAATTCTACACCTTTCCATCTTTCAAATCTCAACTTTCAACCGAAAAACCATCAAGATTTGAGGTATTCTCGGGTGACGTCACCATGAAGTTCTTATGAACTTCAAGTTTGACCTCATCCCACCAAGAATAACTCAGATCTGAACGGTTTCCACAAGGTTTCACAACAACTTCACCTAAATCTAAACTTTTCTAAGGATAAAAGAGTTGAAAGAAATAAACCTAAGTTCTCTCCTCCTTTTACCCTTAAAATCGGTACGAATCTGGTCGGTTCTAGTATTCTACTCGTTAATAGTGATGCACTAGTCCTAGATCTGGATTCTACCCACCAGACACCTGATTTCGGGGTCAACCGGAATGACCGTTCTGGGTCGCCGACAGGCCAAGTTAGGGTGGTTCCTGACCGGTCTAATCATGCGGGTGAGAATACAATTCCAAGTGGTTGCCATGTAATCAGAGCGTCTCGATAAAACGATAACAGCAACCAAGAGTAGACGGATGGAACAACCAGAACGAGAGGCTGTCCGCACGAACAAGCTGTCCGCACAGACGAGCTGTCCGCACGGACAGGCTATCCGGACGGGTTGTCACCCGGACGAGCTACCCTTGGGACCCACTTTCCAAACAAGGTTTGAGTATCGACGAATGAGCAATCCGGACGAACGACCTCTGAATGGATTACTCTTCAGATCATGAGATACTAAGACCTTGAATACATTCAAACCAAGTTCATCCGCACGGACATACTATCCGGACGGATTGTCTTGTCCGCACGAACAGCTACCCGGACGGATTACTACTTTCCGTACGGATTACCATCCGGGCGGATTACCTAATCCACTTAGTGACTCAGCCTTAAAGACGTTGTCCGCACGGACTGCCATCCGGACGGATTGTTGTCCGCGCGACCGGCTTGAAGGGTAGAGGTACTTAGGTGTTTTCTAAATGCTACAACGAAAACTTCAAAGCACAAGACATCATACACAAACACATCCTTAGGAAGAAACAATCCACTCGAATGTTTATCCGCACGTCCAACTTGTCCGTACGGATAAGCAATCCGCACGAGTGACTAATCCGCACGGATTACCATCCGCACGGACAGCTCACTCGCACGGATAATTATCCGGATGGGTCACCATCCGCACGGATCACCATCCGCACGGATAGTTCACTCGCATGGATAACTTCCTCCCACGGATAGTTGATCCGCACGATCAGTTATCCTACCCGCTCTCACTTTGTACTGTTTTACGCGCCACTTATCGTTACGTTATCAAATCTATTCAGGCTAACCGTACTCGCCGAAAAGCGCTCCCTTCAATCCATAATCGCTGTGAGTATACTCGAACCCTTTTTGCTTTTAGCACTTTTGGGTGTTACATACATTACGAATATTCAAACTACAATTATCACACTACTCAAGCTATTTTAACGCTAACCGATAATGCATGTTATACGTGGCTTATGAATGCTTGTTTGTTATGTTTACACATGGAATGCTGTCTACCTGCCTTAGCAACGATAGTACTATAGTTTGGACTCAGCACCCGTTCTCACGGGGGTTGTTAAGGATCTTTTACTTGCATGGATTACGGTGGTAATCATGTATTGCGAACTGCCTCGGGCAGTCAACCCGCAGTCATTGGTATCGATGGATCTATGTCGATAACTAACGTGCTTCATTTCACTATGTGTACGTGCTGGTTATGCGTAAACGAATTCGAAATCTATATGCTATTATCAAACTTGTATGCTCACCTTTACATTTTATGTATTGACTTTATTTTAACGTATGTGACAGGTGCTTAGGAAGTTTACATGCATAGCACGCTGTGAACTTGAGGCTAGGAAAGGTCTAGGACGCTCTCTGCACTGTGATGAAATCCAAGCTAGGAGAAAGTGTCCTAGAAACCAATAAATAAACTGTTTATGTTTAAATCTGAGTTGTCGGAACAGAATATTTGTTTTGATGTTATCTGTAATAACTTGTTTGACTATTTAAGATACGGTATGGGACGTATCATTTAAATTGAATGGTAATGATAGTTGTTATGGAAACTTCTGGACAATCTGTTTCGCTCAGTGCCATGCCCCGATGATTCCGCCATCGGTTGGGGTGTGACAGATTGGTATCAGAGCCATAACTATAGGGAATTAGGCAAGACTCGACCTAGTCTGGGTCGAAGTCTTAGAGACCTAGTCTATAAGTTAAGAACCAACAGACCAACTCACGTGTATGCGTAAACTCGCCACTATCACTCGCACTTTTCTATCACTGCACTCGAATTTTCAAGTTATGAACGGGTAATGAGGCCGAGAACAGGTGTGAAAACCGCAAACTCTCGACTAAAGTTGCCTAATCAGCTTGCGTTTTAGCTACAAACGAGGAGAATCATACCAAATTAGGAGTGGAATCCATATTTTGATGAATAATCTCCTCAATTTTATTAAGAACAAGGACGGAGTTATAAGATAGGGGTGAAACCCTAACCTTGACGACTTGCCCTGTTTTTATACAAAAACTCCCGCCAAAGTTTCGATGGACTCCAACGATCTGAAGACACAATATAACCGATGGGAATTGCGCCAGCGCCCAAGAATCGAGGCAAAGGCATAGTCCTGAAGGTAATTGTGCACACAGGGTCCTTGTGAATAGTCGAACCATTTTGGTTAGTCAAAGTCTAAATAGCCGCAGACGATCTATTCTCGATTTTATGTGTTTCAAATTTTCGTCGCTTTTATGTGAATTACGTGTTTTATGCTTATTTGTTCGTATTTTGAGATACTACTGGTTTCAATCTAATGCCTTTTGCTTTTGCTACCCACACAACACACTACACATCATTGACAAATCGCTCACGCTACACTATATTCGAACGACCGTGAACTTTGAATACTAGGTTTCTGTTTTCTGAATGCCTTTAGTGACTAAGAGCGTATGTGTTTTCCTTGCTTCTATGCTCTGTACGCTTAGGAATTATGTGATTATGTGCTCTACATGCCTATGTGACTTCGTGCTTTACGTGTTAAGTAGTTACGTGAATGAACGTGTTCCTGCGCTTTAGTAAGTAATAGACGTGTGAGGTGAGATTCGAATACATGTGTTGAGTTCCGTGGCAATGTCTATTGCAGACAATGTCGTCTGGATCTCGTCATACACTCTCTCGTCAGGAAAAGAGGGACAGACGTCTTGCCTCTATTATCGCGAAAAGTGTGGCAAAAGCTGTGAGTGATGCCTACGAGAACGCCAACAAATCATCCGAGGAATCGATGACTGAAGGTCCTAAAGCTGCAACGAGACCTTTCAGTTTCAAGCAATTCAAGTCGTGTGGGCCGAAAGAATTCACTGGCGAAGGAGGTCCGACTGCATTATTTCACTGGTTTGACTCTATCGAGGTTACTCTACGACAGAGCGGTTGCCCTGATGACCTCCGAACTCTAAATGCTACCGGCGTCTTTCAGTCCCGTGCTCTAGACTGGTGGACGGCCGAGAGAAACAAGAGAGGGAACGATGCAGCCTACGGTCTGTCGTGGGACGAACTCAAAGAAGTCATGCTGGAAGAATTCTGCCCTCCTCACGAGCGTCAAAAGCTGGAAGATGAATTTTGGCACATACAGCAGAAGGATGGAGACAATGCTGGTCTCACTGCTCGTTTTAAACAGCTCAGCATTATCTGTCCCGATCAAGTCAAGACCCCGGAGATCACCATCAAGAAGTACATCCGAGCTTTACCCGACTACGTTGCTGATTTCGTGCAAGCGGCTAAGACTACGATGATCGAAGAGACCTACCTGTTAGCCGCTGAAATCAACGACAAAAGGGTTAAAGCTGGGGTGTGGGATAAAACCTCTACTACACCAACTGCTGAACCTACCTCATCAAGCAACAAGAGAAAGAACAAGAGAAAAAGCAACTCCACCAACAAGAACTGTGCGATCACTGCTGCACTGGTTCAAACCGTACCTGCCCAACAACGTCAAGTGGCAGCACCTGTGGCCAATGCACCGCCTGCAAAACGTGCATACACTGGGCCACACCCACTCTGCCCTACTTGCACCTATCATCACTCGACAGCTATTCAATGTCGCTTCTGCGCTCACTGCAATGTCTACGGCCATTTTACTGCCAACTGCCGTATCCGTCAAGCTCCTACCAATCAAGCTCTACTCACTGCCCCACAGGGTCAACAAGCTCCTCCGGCACCCGCAGTCAAGGCCAGAGCCTGCTTCACGTGTGGCGACCCGAATCATTTCGCAAACATGTGCCCGAACAGGGTAGTGAAACAAGAACCGCAACAGCAGCAGCCACAGCAGCAACAACAACAGCAACAACAACAACAGGCAGCACGCGCCAGAACTTTCAATCTTAACGTGCGTCAAGCCCAGGCCGACAACAACGTGGTCAATGGTACGTTCCTCGTGAATGGTATTTATGCTTCATGTTTGTTTGATACTGGAGCGGATAATTGCTTTGTGTCGTTCGAATTTGAGAAACTCCTTAGTCATAGACGTTCCAAACTCTCCTCGGCATTCGAAGTTGAAGTCGCTACTGGAAGAACCGTCACTGTTAATTCCGTTATCCGTGATTGTACTCTTGAACTCAACAATCACATCTTCTCGATCGACCTTATTCCGATGCAACTCGGAAGCTTCGATGTCATAGTAGGCATGGATTTTCTTCGAGAAAACCATGCTGAAGTTGTGTGCTTCGATAAAATGATTCGTTTTTCGCTCGCAAACGGTGATTCATTGCGCGTTTATGGTGATACTACTTCGAAGGGTCTCAAACTTATGTCATGCCTCTAAGCTAGCAAGTATCTCCGCAAGGAATACAGGGCTTTCTTGGCTAACGTTGTAGCAACGGAGAAGGAAAAGAAAGAGAAGAAGGAAGTGAAAGACGTACCCGTGGTTCGAGAATTTCCTAATGTTTTTCCAGAGGATCTTCCCGGACTACCTCCAAAACGCGATATTGATTTTCGCATTGATCTCATTCCTGGAGCGAATCCTACCGCCAGAGCTCCTTATCGACTCACACCGTCCGAAATGCGAGAACTCGCAACCCAACTCCAGGAATTATTTGAAAAAGGCTTCATTCGCCCGAGCACCTCTCCTTGGGGCGCACCAGTCCTTTTCGTCAAAAAGAAGGATGGGTCGTTCCGGATGTACATCGACTACCGGGAGTTGAATAAGTTGACTATCAAGAACCGCTATCCTCTGCCTCGAATCAACGATTTGTTTGACCAGCTACAAGGCGCTACGTGTTTCTCGAAGATCGATCTACGTTCCGGATACCATCAGCTGCGTATACAAGAGGAGGATATACCCAAAACCGCATTTCGAACCCGTTACGGCCATTACGAATTCGTTGTCATGCCTTTTGGCCTAACCAACGCACCAGCAGTTTTCATGGATCTAATGAATCGCGTGTGTAGGCCATATCTCGACCGTTTCGTCATCGTGTTCATCGACGATGTCTTGATCTATTCCAAGTCGAGAGCCGAACACGCGCAACATCTATGTTTGGTTCTCGAGTTACTCCAGGGGAACCAACTCTACGCCAAATTCTCCAAGTGCGAATTTTGGTTGGGGGAGGTTCAGTTTCTGGGTCACATTGTAAATAGTCAGGGTATTCACGTTGATCCTGCGAAGATTAAAGCTGTCAAGAGCTGGGTTACGCCTAAGAATCCGTCTGAAGTCCGCTCCTTTCTCGGGCTAGCGGGCTATTATCGACGATTTATCGAAGGATTCTCGAAGATTGCTGTACCACTTACCACTCTCACGCATAAGGACCAGCCTTTTGTCTGGGGGACCAAACAAGACTCTGCCTTTCGAACCCTCAAACACATGCTTTGCAATGCTCCTGTTCTCACACTACCCGACGGAAACGATAATTTCATTGTCTACTGTGATGCTTCCAACCTTGGTCTCGGTTGTGTCCTAATGCAACGAGACAAGGTCATAGCTTGCGCATCTCGTCAGCTCAAAATCCACGAGAAGAACTATACAACCCATGATCTCGAGCTAGGCGCGGTTGTTTTTGCATTAAAGATTTGGCGACACTACCTGTATGGTACTAAGTGTACGATCTTCACTGATCATAGGAGCCTACAACACATCTTTAATCAGAGGGAACTAAATATGCGTCAACGCCGATGGGTAGAACTTCTCAACGATTACGACTGTGAGATTCGTTATCACCCAGGCAAAGCAAATGTTGTTGCCGACGCACTTAGCAGACGGAGCTATCTGCTTAGCACCCGAAATGTTCAAGCCCAGCACAACCTCGAAGCTCTCATCCGCGACGCCCAGCATGCATGTTTCAACGAACGCACTCTGAAGAAAGAAAGAATCTACCACGATGGAGCCCAGCTTGTGAGCAAATCAAATGGGATATTCCACTTCTTAGACCGAATTTGGATTCCCAAGCGAACCAACTTGCGACAGATTATCATGGATGAAGCCCACAAATCCCGATACTCTATCCATCCCGGTGCTGACAAAATGTACCATGATCTTCGCTATAGGTACTGGTGGCCGGGTATGAAACGGGATATCGCCCTCTACGTCGGAAAATGCCTAACCTGTGCTAGGATCAAGGCTGAACATCAAAGACCCTCTGGCTTGCTCGAACAACCACCAATTCCCATGTGGAAGTGGGAGAGCATAGCTGTGGATTTCGTAACCAAGCTTCCAACCACGTCATCAGGTCACGACAGCATTTGGGTTGTTATTGACCGTTTGACTAAATCAGCTCACTTTCTGCCGATACGAGAAGACTACAAGGTGGAACGATTAGCCCGAATCTACACCGACGAGATTATTTGTAGACATGGGACGCCTCGTGACATCATCTCTGATCGTGATGCTCGGTTTACTTCACGATTGTGGGAAACATTTCAAGCGGCACTCGGTACAACGCTTAATCTAAGTACCGCTTTCCACCCACAAACCGACGGTCAGACTGAAAGAACGATTCGTACTCTTGAAGACATGCTCCGTTCGTGTGTTCTAGACTTCGGTGGTAATTGGGATAGACACCTTCCGTTAGTCGAATTCTCGTATAACAACAGCTATCAGGCCAGCATTCAGATGGCCCCTTTCGAAACGTTATATGGAAGAAGATGTCGATCGCCTATTGTATGGCACGAGATCGGTCACTCGCAACTAACCGGTCCGGAGCTACTACAAGAAACGACAGACAAAATTTTCCAAATTCGAGACAACTTGGCGAAAGCTCGGGATAGACAGAAAGTTTACGCCGATAAAAAGCGCAAGCCCCGGGAATTTGGCGTTGGTGACTACGTACTCCTAAAGGTATCACCTTGGAAGGGTGTAGTCCGATTCGGAAAAAAGGGAAAACTCGCGCCTCGATATGTGGGACCTTTTAAGATTCTGGAAAGGATCGGAAAAGTCGCCTACAGACTCGAATTATCGGAGGAACTTAGCAATGTCCACCCGACTTTCCACGTTTCGAACCTCCGAAAGTGCATCGCTGACCACGATTTACATGTCTCTCTAGACGATCTGCAGGTGAACGAAACATTACACTTCGTGGAAAAGCCTGTCGAAATCATGGATCGCCAAACCAAAGAACTCAGGCGCTCACGCATTCCTATTGTGAAAGTCCGATGGGAAGGCAAGCGAGGCGCGGAGTTTACTTGGGAGCTCGAAAGCGACATGAAGGCCAAGTACCCGCAGTTGTTTAACTAGAGAGATAATCTTAGAGAGAGAAAGTCTCTCACGTGGTTCTCGGTGCTTGTATACGTCATCATAATCAATAGAATCACGGTTATTGTACATTCTTGTGTGTTCGGTCACACACGTTCGCGGATTCCGCACGTCGAACGTGTTGTCACGCAATCGAATCAAAGACGAATCCGGACCTACAATAATCAGATTTCTCACAAATGGCTATGAATTAAGATCTGAAACTTTATAGGCTTTTAGATCAATGTATTTCGCACAACATATCCAAATTTTAGAAATTTTTATCCGTACAAAGTCGTTTAATTTGGTGATTTTCAGTTAGAAACGTGAAAAGATAAAAGAAGTAAAGGGAATTTGACAAATCTGAGTGTGTTTGATCATCGCAATCGAGCACCTACTCGGATACCACAAGTAGGTCCCGATTCGACTCCGTTGCGATTATGTTGGTCACGATCGTGCACGGATTCCGCACGTTACAAGTCAAAATCGGTCCAAACGAAGAACTCTCACACGTGATTCACGACCTTGTTACAGCTTCAGCTTAATTTCGGGACGAAATTCCCTAAACAAGGGGAGGCTGTAATACCCCGTGTTTTCACGAGTGAAAGTCAAAGTCAAAGTCAACGACCGGTTTCGCGCGACTCGACCCGTAGAAATGTTTTTATTTTAATTATATTATGTGGAGTAAGTGTCGTACATTGCTATGATCGAATCATATTAACCGTATTTCAATCGACACGCGACTGTGAACTATAGGAAGTAACAATGCGATAAAGTTAATCGACTAATAATCAAGCTATACTAATCGAATCGACATCGAACCGCAACTCGAACGGTGTATTTTACTTGTTGTTTATACGTGTATGTGTGCCTTACGTGTTACCTGTGCATGTTTATTTTATGTTACGTTGTGATAATCAAGCGAACTCAATCGAAACTCGAAGTCTAACTCGAATACAATCGAACTTGAAACCGAACTCCGACTCGAACCATGTCGTAAACGAAGTAGTTGGGACTAAAAGTAATTTGACTAGGGAACCCTATCTAATCGCTCGAAAACCGAAGCCGAAGCGTCATCGCACCGAATGGACCAAATCAGGCGACATCCGAACGGATGGTCAATCCGCACGGATTGCCAATCCGCACGGATTGCCAATCCGCACGGATTGCCAATCCGGACGGATGACCAATCCGGACGGATAACCCATCCGGGTACGTGCTATCCGCACGGATTACCCCTTTCCCCTTTTAGCATCCTATAAATACACGAGTCACTCTCCAACCTTTCCACTTTTGGCAAGTGACGTCCGAACCGCACGCATTCTTCACCTTTTCTCAGATTTCTCTCAATCCAGGTAAGATCTTGCTCTAATTCTTGTACATTCTTGATCACTACGCAATTCTACACCTTTCCATCTTTCAAATCTCAACTTTCAAGCGAAAAACCATCAAGATTTGAGGTATTCTCGGGTGACGTCACCATGAAGTTCTTATGAACTTCAAGTTTGACCTCATCCCACCAAGAATAACTCAGATCTGAACGGTTTCCACAAGGTTTCACAACAACTTCACCTAAATCTAAACTTTTCTAAGGATAAAAGAGTTGAAAGAAATAAACCTAAGTTCTCTCCTCCTTTTACCCTTAAAATCGGTACGAATCTGATCGGTTCTAGTATTCTACTCGTTAATAGTGATGCACTAGTCCTAGATCTGGATTCTACCCACCAGACACCTGATTTCGGGGTCAACCGGAATGACCGTTCTGGGTCGCCGACAGGCCAAGTTAGGGTGGTTCCTGACCGGTCTAGTCATGCGGGTGAGAATACAATTCCAAGTGGTTGCCACGTAATCAGAGCATCTCGATAAAACGATAACAGCAACCAAGAGTAGACGGATGGAACAACCAGAACGAGAGGCTGTCCGCACGAACAAGCTGTCCGCACGGACGAGCTGTCCGCACGGACAGGCTATCCGGACGGGTTGTTACCCGGACGAGCTACCCTTGGGACCCACTTTCCAAACAAGGTTTGAGTATCGACGAATGAGCAATCCGGACGAACGACCTCTGAATGGATTACTCTTCAGATCATGAGATACTAAGACCTTGAATACATTCAAACCAAGTTCATCCGCACGGACCAGTTGTCCGCACGGACAGACTATCCGGACGGATTGTCTTGTCCGCACGAACAGCTACCCGGACGGATTACTACTTTCCGTACGGATTACCATCCGGGCGGATTACCTAATCCACTTAGTGACTCAGCCTTAAAGACGTTGTCCGCACGGACTGCCATCCGGACGGATTGTTGTCCGCGCGACCGGCTTGAAGGGTAGAGGTACTTAGGTTTTTTCTAAATGCTACAACGAAAACTTCAAAGCACAAGCCATCATACACAAACACATCCTTAGGAAGAAACAATCCACTCGAACGTTTATCCGCACGTCCAACTTGTCCGTACGGATAAGCAATCCGCACGAGTGACTAATCCGCACGGATTACCATCCGCACGGACAGCTCACTCGCACGGATAGTTATCCGGATGGGTCACCATCCGCACAGATCACCATCCGCACGGATAGTTCACTCGCACGGATAACTTCCTTCCACGGATAGTTGATCCGCACGATCAGTTATCCTACCCGCTCTCACTTTGTACTGTTTTACGCGCCACTTATCGTTACGTTATCAAATCTATTCAGGCTAACCGTACTCGCCGAAAAGCGCTCCCTTCAATCCATAATCGCTGTGAGTATACTCGAACCCTTTTTGCTTTTAGCACTTTTGGGTGTTACATACGTTACGAATATTCAAACTACAATTATCACACTACTCAAGCTATTTTAATGCTAACCGATAATGCATGTTATACGTGGCTTATGAATGCTTGTTTGTTATGTTTACACATGGAATGCTGTCTACCTGCCTTAGCAACGATAGTACTATAGTTTGGACTCAGCACCCGTTCTCACGGGGGTTGTTAAGGATCTTTTACTTGCATGGATTACGGTGGTAATCATGTATTGCGAACTGCCTCGGGCAGTCAACCCGCAGTCATTGGTATCGATGGATCTATGTCGATAACTAACGTGCTTCATTTCACTATGTGTACGTGCTGGTTATGCGTAAACGAATTCGAAATCTATATGCTATTATCAAACTTGTATGCTCACCTTTACATTTTATGTATTGACTTTATTTTAACGTATGTGACAGGTGCTTAGGAAGTTTACATGCTTTGCACGCTGTGAACTTGAGGCTAGGAAAGGTCTAGGACGCTCTCTGCACTGTGATGAAATCCAAGCTAGGAGAAAGTGTCCTAGAAACCAATAAATAAACTGTTTATGTTTAAATCTGAGTTGTCGGAACAGAATATTTGTTTTGATGTTATCTGTAATAACTTGTTTGACTATTTAAGATACGGTATGGGACGTATCATTTAAATTGAATGGTAATGATAGTTGTTATGGAAACTTCTGGACAATCTGTTTCGCTCAGTGCCATGCCCCGATGATTCCGCCATCGGTTGGGGTGTGACAATCATCCTCTGTCACTGAGTTTGGCCGCAAATTCAAAAATATTTGTGACCAACTCGCGGCCATCGGACACCTTGTTCCTGAAACTGACAAATGCCATTGGTTCTTATCCGGTCTTGGCGCTGCTTTTGAACAGTTCTCCACCACTCATCGTGCCTTAGGCACGGCCTCCTTTCGCGAGCTTCTTGGCAAGGCCGAGAATCAAGAGACCTGGCTAGCCTCCATTCACGGCCAACAACAAACCCCTTCTGCCACCTTTGTTGCTCAACAATCGCGTCCCGGTAATTATTCTCGAAATTCTTCTGGTTCCTCTTATACTAAACGTGGTCGTAGTCGTGGTCGTAGTGTAGGTCGTGGCAGAGGCAAACGGCAGCCTCATTGCCAATTGTGTAGGAAAGATGGCCACTATGCAAATCTATGCCCAAACCTTGCTTCTTATGCCCAACAGGCTACTCCTACTGATGCAAATTTGGCTCAAGCGTTCCATGCTCAGTGTAACCTCACTGAGGAATATCCTGACTAGACAGGTGATACAGGTGCGTCTGCCCATATGACACCCTCTGAAAAAGACCTTACTCATACCTCGAGCCGGCTTCGAAATGACTTCGTTCGTTTCGGAAATGGTCACACATTGCTGGTCACCCAAGTCGGCACCGCGCCCCTTACCCCTAATATCTCCTTGAAAAATGTTTTAGTTGTGCCTCATCTCACAAAACGCCTCCTTTCTATTAGCAAACTAACAAATGACTCACCCGTTGATGCTTTGTTCTCTAATAACTTTTTTCACATTCAGGATCGAAAGACCAAGGAAATCCTGGCAAAGGGAACATGTGAAAACAGGCTCTATATCCTCCGTGAAGGAAATCAAGCATTTCTTGCTTCTTACTCGAGTCATCATCTCAAAGCCTCTTTTGAACGTTGGCATGGTCATTTGGGTCATGTGTCTTTTGATGTTATTTCTAGATTACATAGACTTGGTTCATTATTTGTAACTTTTTTGCTACCTAAACCTGGTATTTGTTCACCTTGTCAGTTATCTAAAGCACATCTGTTGCCCTTTAATTTGAATGATAAACGTTCGTTGCATGTTTTAGATATGGTTCATTGTGATCTTTGGGGTCCTTCACCTGTCACCTCTACTAATGGTTATCACTACTATGCTATATTTGTTGATGACCATTCTCGTTTCACATGGTTTTATCCACTAAAAAAATAAATCTGATTTCTATGCCATATTGTTAATTTTTATTCCTTTCGTTCAAAATCAGTTATCCAGAAAAATAAAAAATTTTCAAAGTGATGGTGGCACTGAATTCACAAATCATAAGTTCAAAAAAAAAATTCAAGGACAGGGTATCCATCATCGCCTATCATATCCTCATACTCCTCAGCAAAACGGTCGTGCTGAACGTAAACATCGTCACATTACTGAAATTGGTCTAGCCATGCTCTTCAACTCTCATGCGCCTGCCACTTTGTGGACAGATGCCTTTGCTTCAGCCACGTTCATCATCAACCGTCTACCAACTCCGTTGCTTGATTCAAGTCCCCCTATGAAATCTTGTATGCAACTCCTCCCACATATTCCACATTTCGTGTGTTTAGTTGCTGAGTTTTCCCTTACCTACGAGATTATGCGAAACACAAACTTTCCCCTAGAAGCTCCGAATGCATCTTCATCGGTTATGATGCAAGCTACAAAGGGTATCGCTGTCTAGACCCAAAATCTCATCGTGTCTACGTCACTCGCCATGCTCAGTTTGATAAGGATACATATCCCTTTAGTGGGAACACAAAACCTGTTGATGAAGCCACCTTGGTATTCTCTAACTTTGATGAATCCTTACCGCCATTAACCTTACCCGATCCGCCATATGTCCCTTCCGTCCCTTCGTCCGACGCCCAAAATATTCACTCTACTACCAGTTGCACCTTGTGTCCTATCCACCATACTTCACTCGGTCCACATCCTCACACACCTGCATCGGCCCACACTCAGCCCACTCCCTCGCTTTCCTCTCAGCCGGCCCAACCCCATACCTCCTCGGCACAACAGCCCTCTTCCCTATTCGTGACCCAAACTCCCACACCTGCTGTTGATCCGGCCCAATCTATTCCAACCAGCCCACTTACCACGGCCCAACCTCCCACCCCACCCGCTGTCACTTCACCCGCACCTAACTCGGGGCCATCTAATGAGCCGATGCCATCCCATCCAATGAGGACTCGTTAAAAAAATGGGATTTTTAAACCTAAATATTATGCTAACTTGTCTTTGTTTTCAGGACCATTACACTATGCTTTACTTGCAGCTCACGATCCCCGCGGTTACAAATCTGCCGCAAAGCACGCTAAGTGGGTTAAGGCTATGGAAGAGGAACTTGCTGCACTACGTTCTAATAATACTTGGGTTCTTGTTCCTCGTCCTACAGGTGCAAATATTGTTGGTTCTAAGTGGATTTTTCGAACGAAGTATAAGGCGGATGGCTCAGTTGATCGCTACAAAGCCCGTCTTGTTGCACAAGGTTTCACACAGGTGCCTGGTCTTGACTTTTCTCATACATTCAGCCTAGTTGTTAAAGCTTCCACAGTTCGTGTTATACTCTCTCTGGCCACTATTTATAACTGGCCCCTTCGACAACTGGATGTTCTCAATGCGTTTCTAAATGGAAACTTGACTGAAACGGTCTACATGGAGCAACCGACTGGATTTATTGATCCAAAATTTCCGAATCATGTTTGCTGTTTAAAGAAGGCTCTTTATGGTTTAAAACAGGCACCGCGTGCATGGTTTCAACGTCTTAGCACCTTCTTACTTGCAAATGGTTTTGTGTGCAGCCAAGCCGATACGTCCTTATTCATCTTCAAGACAGGAACTGCTTTAATTTATCTACTTGTTTATGTTGACGACATTATTATCACCGGCAGTGACTCATCGCTGATTGCCACGTTCGTTTCACGTCTACATGAGGAATTCTCGGTTAAAGATTTGGGCTCCTTGGGGTATTTTTTGGGACTAGAGGTTACTCACTTGCAGTCCGGACTGTTTCTTAGTCAGACAAAGTATGCTCATGACATTCTTGCTCGTGCTGGCATGATGAATTCCAAACCTGTTGCTACTCCACTTGCCACCACTGACACCTTCCTTAGTCACGGTACACCTTTCCATGATCCAACTCTCTACAGGTCGTTAGTTGGGGCTCTTCAGTATCTCACCATTACGCGACCGGATCTCTCCTATGCTGTGAATCAAGCCAGTCAACACCTGCAAGCTCCTACTATCTCCCATTTTCAGTCCGTTAAACGCATCCTGCGTTATGTCAAAGGAACCTTCTCGTTTGGATTAACTTTCTCCAAACCCACCACTACAAAATTAGTGGGTTATTCTGATGCGGACTGGGCTCGTTGTATTGAAACTCGACGATCAACTTATGGTTATTCGATTTACTTAGGTGAAAATCTTGTGTCCTGGAGTGCTAAAAAACAACCCACTGTTGCTCGTTCCAGCTGTGAATCTGAATACAGGGCTATGGCAAACACGGCTGTAGAAATTATCTGGCTCACTCATCTTCTTCGCGAACTTTATGCTCTTCCCGCGGTTCGTCCAACCTTGCTTTGTGATAATAAGAGTGCTATCTTTTTGAGTCAAAATCTGGTTTCTCACAAACGAGCCAAGCATATTGATATTGATTATCATTTTGTTCGGGAGCTAGTCTTTTCAGGGCGCCTCAATAAGAAATTTGTTCCGTCCAATCTCCAGGTTGCGGACATTTTTACCAAAAGCCTCTCGCAGCCCTTGTTTGAAAAGTTCCGCAGCATGCTTCGAGTCGGTCCGCCACCAGTTCGATTGAGGGGGGGGGGGGGGTAACAGCATTACATATATTAAGAAAGGATTTTCTATGTAATTGTTTTGTATTATTTGTTTCCTAGTATAGGACTCAATTGTTTTATATATTGTATTCTCTTGTGAATAATAATTCATTGATTGAAAGTCCTTACAGAAATAACATAATATATATGGTTGTATTGATAATCATGTTGCCCCGGACCCAGGTTCAAATACTATACAACTTTTTTTATTTCTCTTACAATTGAACACTTACACTCTGTTCCCGAGTCTCATTTAACAGGGGGGGGGGGGGGAGGGAAAATGGAAGAAAATATGACCATATATTCATCATTCCAAATTGGAGAGATTATGAGAGAAAATTTTCCTTCCCCTACCCCTGTTAAATGAGACTTGAGAACATAGTGTTAGATCGAGTTAAGTTAGTAGTCAATAGCAAGTGCTAGTTGAAACAATACTTTGCTCCCAACAAAGTTTTACAATCACTTAAAAATAAATAGTAAACTTAAATCGAAATCACCTTAAAAAAGTTTTACAAATCTAATCAAATTGGAAACCCCAAATATTCCGTTGACCTGTCACAATACGGAAAAAAAAATTAAGAATAAAAATTTGGCAATCTGACCGGTAAAAGAATCCTTCTTGATAAACATACGTAGACTGAAAATTGTGATCCCTATAAAAAAAATTCTAGATTAGCTCCAATCTCCCTAACTTACTTATCTTTCCCTGTGATAAACTAATACTTATTCTCATGCTGTAGTATGGTCATAGAGAGAAACTCTTTTCTAGAGACTTTATTTGTAACAAATAAAAACTTTTCGATATTACCATAAACGTTTCTCATAGTTCGTGATGAGTTGACAAACATGTATTCACATCCTCTAGTTAACATTCAACCAAAACAGGTTCTAACATTGAATAGTAGTCATACAAACTTGTTAAAAGTTAAAACCAAACTGGTGTGATATGGTTGAAAATCTAGAGGCTATGACAATGGTAAAGTTTGGCAGGCATTATCACAAATAAATAATTTTGAATTTTATGAAAGTACACTTAAATCCAAAATTATGTACGTAAGACCACATGTCATTATTGCTTATGTCACATGACCAGTCCAACTTTGATATAAACCGGTCCATTCTCGTTATAACCTCACATCTCTTCAACAATGGCTTCCAACTCTAAAACATTACTAGTTAGCGACCTCGTTTCCTCCGAAAAAATCGATCAAGTCCCTTCAAACTACATCCGCCCCATCTCCGAACGTCCCAATCTTCAAGACGTTTTCGATGATCCTATCCCACTCATCGATCTAAACGATCTATGTGGCCCAAATCGCTCTCATGCCGTCGATCAAATTGGTCTAGCATGCCGAAAATTTGGCTTCTTTCAGGTTGTTAATTGTACATACTGTATGTGGTTTGGTTTATTACTTTATGCCCCATTAGCCTCGTATAGGCTTATACGAGGCTTCTTTCCTATATGTATTGAGAGTTCCCCTTGTTATTTTCATTTTTTCTAATTATGATGTGGTTTTTTAAATTTTGTGAGTGCTTGTAGAGTTGTAGGTGGGGAATAGAAATTTGTGAAACTAGGCATTCCGCTAGTTGAAATAGTGAAGTCTAAAAAATAAAAATAATACAAAAAAGACTCTGCTGCTTAGACTAGCGGAATCTGATTAAATATATAAAAAAACTGAATTTTGCAAAGTTAGTTCTTTTATTATATATTTAATCAGACTCCATTATTACAAGTCACAATGTCATTTATTTATATTATAGCTATTTTTTAACAAGCAAAGCGCCCAATTTCACAAAATTCTCATTCCCCACCTACAAACACTCAGATAAAGTTAGCAAACCACCTACTAAGACCACCCGTGGTGGGCATCATCTCCAGCGTGATCCCCCCAAACAAGCCCAAAAACGCCGTCACCCCACCCCCACCGGCGTGATCCGGCAAAAAAAACCCCGCAGGCGTGTTTTTAATCACACTTCGAAGAAGTTCTTTTGGCCAATCAAATTTTATCTTCCTTTTTCATTTATTTAATCTTCCAATAGCTTTTTTTTTTTGTTTTTTTTATTTTTATTTAATTCTTTACACCCTTTAATCATAATGCCCACATCCCCACTACACCCATTTTAGAAAAACGCCCAATAATGCCACTTGCTGACTGTACTGCCACATGGCGGAAAACGCCCAAGGGTGTGGGCATTATTCACCCTTACCACTACGCTGGTCTACACGTTATATTCATTAACATATTTTCCCATTCTCATTTCACAGGTGAAAAACCACGGGGTACCTGAATCAACCATAGCCAACATGATGCAAATCGCGCGTGAATTCTTCAAGCTACCCGAACAAGAACGACTCAAGACGTACTCAGACGACCCAAAGCGAACCACAAGACTCTCCACCAGCTTCAACATACGTACCGAAAAAGTCGCTAACTGGAGAGATTTCTTAAGACTCCATTGCTACCCAATTCAAGACTACATCAACGAATGGCCCACCAACCCGGCCCACTTTCGGGCCCATGTCGCGGAATATTCCCACAGTACAAGAGACCTCGCCCTCCGATTGGTCGATGCCATTTCGGAGAGCTTAGGACTCGAAAAAGACTACATTAACAAACAATTAGGAAAACATGGACAACAAATGACTTTGAATTACTACCCGCCCTGCCCGCAGCCCGATTTGACCTACGGGCTGCCCGGGCACACGGATGGTAATCTCATCACCATACTTCTTCAGGATGAGGTCCCTGGGCTCCAAGTCATGCGAGACGGTCATTGGGTTGCGGTCCGTCCGGTTCCAAACACATTTATTATTAATATTGGTGATCAAATGCAGGTGATTAGTAATGATAAGTACAAGAGTGTTTTGCACCGGGCTGTGGTGAACTGCGATAGAGAACGGTTGTCTATACCGACGTTTTATTGTCCGTCGCCTGATGCGATGATTGGGCCCGCTCCGAAACTGGTTAGCCTTGATGAGCCTGCTGTGTATAGAGAGTTTGCATATGGGGAGTATTATGATAAGTTTTGGAACAAAGGGCTTGCTAGTGTGAACCGCTTGCATATGTTCATGGCTACATCATCTGTTTAGATGCAGAGTGGAAGCACAAAAGATAAATATTTGTTATCTTTTTTTTTTATTATCACAAATAAAGTAGCATATTGTTGAATGAATAAAATGCACTGTGAATCTTTGAAGTTGACAACTTACAATTAAAGACTGAAATTGTAGAAAAGACATACATAAACTCCTATGTTAAGACAATTAATAATTTATACATATTACATTAGAATAGTAATGTTTTGGAAATCACTAAAATTGGGTAAAAGAACCTTTACTGATGAAATCAATGCATTAATGATAGAATTTGAGTTCGATAGTTGGGTCAAACCGCTTAAGACGGTTGCCACAATCTGGCTCATCGAGATCTTTCCGTTCACTAATTATGGGCCTGTAACTCCACTTCTAGCCCAAGTTATGCTCTTTTACTCTTTTTCTTATGTTTGGGCCTTTCGTCATTTCGTGTGCTGTTTTTCTCTACGTAATTGGTCCAAGTAACAGTCCGCTAACTCTTACATCAAATTCTCATCAGATTTCGAGCCACGGATCTTTTTCGTTTTAGTTTCTGATTTTCTCTTTAAACACTCTTTTATGGTACCTTTTTCATGACAAAACTTATTTCAAGTGTTTTATAGATTTTATAATGACTTTTTTATACATGCTTTTCACAATAATCAAATTGATGATCAATATAAGGTTCACCAAAGGGTTCTTCTTGATTCTTTGAAAAATAAACAGCAGAATAACAAAACAACATCAACTAACCCCATAAGATGCACCATATGTTCCACTGAAACTCACAAAATAACAACAAAAGATCAAATCTGATACCTCAAAGAAAAAACAGAACATGTTTCTTATTCTCTCTCAATCTGGATAGTCACATGACTGATATTATACTCCCTCCTAATGTAATCAACAACCTTATCCAACACCATATCCGCATTCGCCTCGCGCCTGATCTTCACATGACACGCTAACAAAACTTTCCCGACTGTAATCGCCCAAATATGCAGTTCATGAATCGCGACAACTTCATCAATCTCACAAAGCCCGTTCTCTAACCGCGTTGCATCAATTTCTCGCGGCGTACTCTCCATCAAGACCTCTAGAATATCGCGCAACATGTTTATCGTCGTGTACAACACTATAACGGAAAACAAAAGCGTGCATATCGGATCGACAACTTTCCATTTGGGATTGTACCATATGATTGCAGCCCCGATCATTACACCGATACTCTGGATCAAGTCCCCGAGAACATGAAGATACGCGCCTTGAACATTTATATTACTCCTTTTCGTTTTGTTTTCCAATAGAGGCTCATGAGTTTCGCTATGCTGATGACGGTGCACGCTAAGCCCATGAACGTGCGTGCCCTCGTCTTCGTGGTTATGATCATTATGCCCGTGATGATGTCCATGACCATGATCGTGTCCGAGTATGAAAATCATGAAAATGTTAACAAACAATCCAACGGTCGAGATTATAAACATGAGACCGCCTTCAACCGCAACTGTACCATGAACAAGTCTATCAACGGCTTCGTAAACAAGGATACCGGTAAGTAACCATATCATCTGGATCGAAACCAATGTTCCAAGAATCTCGATTCTGAAAAAGCCGTATGATTGTTGAGGCGTGGCTTCCCATCCGGAAGCCCAAACCGAGAACAATGAGATAGCGAAAGCTGCAACGTCGGATAACAAATGGGCTGCATCTGTTAAGATTGCGAGACTGTTTGCTTTGAGTCCGCCGACTACTTCAACCGCCATGAAGAGGAAACAGATTACGACACTGGCTAATAGCTTCCATGTGGACGATGAGCGTTCTTCTGCGTCTTTGGAGCTGGTTTTGGCGTCTGAGAATCCGCATGCTGCTCCTGCGCAAACTTTACTCGCAACATAGTTTTTCTCGGTGGTTTGTGTGTCGGTTGATATGTCGATTGAACGTTGATCGTGTTTAGGATCCATCTGCATATAGATTATAGTTTATTGTCAATGAACAACATTGTATATGATTGTATATGTACATAGGGCTGTTAACAAGCCAGCCAAGCCAGGTTGGGCTCAGGCTAGGCTCGGTTTGTAAGTTGGCTTGTTTATCTTAACAAGCTGAAATGATGAGCTCGAGCTCGGCTTGTAAAAAGCTTTAGCCCAGCTTGTGGCTTGTCGAGCAGCGCGTTTATTTAAAAAAAATAATCTTATATTTATATATGTAAAATAAAATATGATTTATTTAACATACTCAAAACTAAAACTAATGAACTCCAGAAATTATAACTAATATATAGTAAAAGAGTAAATTACGATTTTGGCCCATGTGGTTATATCACTTTTACCCTTTTAGCCAAAAAAGAAATCGTTTAACATCTGAGCCCCTAACGTCTATTTTTCTAACTCTTTTGGCCCCTAACACTAACCCCATCCTTTTACTTTTAGGGGCCAAAAGGGTTAGAAAAAAAGACGTTGGGGGCTCAGATGTTAAAATATTTTTTTTGGGTTAAAAGGGTAAAAGTGATATAAACACATGTGCCAAAATCGTAATTTACTCGTATTAAAATTTGGACTATGCTTTTGAGATATATTAAATTTGGGTTTGATTTAATCGAGCCAACAACGAGCGAGCCAAGTAGCCAATCTTATCTTGGCTCGCTTACAAACTGAGTCAGCTCGGCTTTGGATGGTTTACAAACGAGCTGATTTCGAGTGAGCCATGAGTTGCGAGCTATTTGAAGACAAGAAACAATTACATGATGTTAGATTCAACTGGTAGCTAGCAACAGCAAACAAGGTTTGATTTAAGATAATTCACAGCCACTAGAAGATGTTGCTAACAATTCTAAACATTACAGAAAGAAAAAAAATTAGGGCTAAAACATTTACAAGAACACAAAGAATGTAGTAATTACCTTGTGAATAAAACGTACCAAACAGATTATGAATCAGGGTATTTAAATGCACGTATAGAAGATAAGAATGACAGATCCAAATATTAATACACGTTTCAAATGTTTTATGAAGAATCGAATCTAAAAAAAAAAACGAAAATATATATAAGTATTTAATGCAATGCAACATGCGTTTGTGAATCGAGAATCATGAACGGTGAGATAGAAAAGTTAACCTTGTGAAATCGCATGGATTTTGAAATGATGGGGTGTTTCAGATGATTGAAATCATGATTTCTGTTAGTACGATTGCCGGAGAATCACCGACAGAAATTTTGGAGCTGTTATCACATGATAGCAATATGATTGATTACCTGGATGTGGGAAAAAGACGAAAATACAGATTTTCTTCGGAAATAAATTGCATTGCTACTTGGGGGTTCAGGTGTAAACCAGCCAAGAGATAGACTAGTTAGCTAGGCTCGGCTCGGCTTGTTTAATTTACAAGAGTTCGAGCTTGTTTCAAGCCCTAATTTTAAAACTCGTAATTCATGAGTAGTTTTTTAAAACTCGAATTCAGCTTGTTTATTATTTATTTATTAATTTTGTATGTCTTTATAAATTAGGATGTGTAATTATATTTATTATAAATTTTATATGTAACGTTATACATATTATTTAGTTACTTTATATATAATAACTATTCTTATTTATAAATATATATTTAATATCCTAAATAAAACCACATAAACAATGGGATCGTTTATTAAAAAACTTATGTTTAGGCTCAAGCTCGGGCTCGAGTTTTTTTAAGCTCAACTCAGTTCAAGCTTCTAACAAGCCAATCACTAGTACTAATAGGACCCCTAGAATTTATGTTGCTTTTTCTAATGTTTTTTTTTAAGTAATCTTTTACCACTATAATTTTTTTATTTTAGTGTTATCCGGTGTCATATAATCGTGTTTCATGTATGATATGCGAAAAGTGATCTTGAGTCACCCGATATTTGAAAAGTGATGCAATAATAAAAGAAAATAAAAAACAAGCCCGTCACTGAGAGGAATACAACTATCATCTAGAGTTGGTTTGTCATACAATGCTACTAGTAAAACTTAGCAAGCCAAGCCAAGCCAAGCCTGCTTGTTTATCTTAACGAGCTGAAATATTAAGGTCGAGTTCAACTTGTAATATGCTCTCATCTAGATAGCTTGTTTAAAATTAATATATATTAAAATTTGGGCTATACTTTGACTTACAATTTATATATATTAAATTTGAGTTCGAGCCAACGAGCCAGCTAAACGAGGCTAATGAGTGAGCAAGAAGCCAATCTTACCTTGGCTCATTTACAAATTTAGCCGGCCGCGATACATAATGTTAGATCCAAGTGGTGGCAACAACAAACAGAGTTTGATTAAATATCAATCACATTCACAGCCACTAGAACATGTCATGTCAACCACAATCTTGTTTCTAAACATTACAGAAACAAAAAATTGGGGATAAAACATTTACAAAAAACATAAAGGATGTAACAATTACCTTACCAAACAGATTATGAAACAGGCGAACGTTTTACCAACATGTGATTCGAGAAAAAGGCAAAATAAATGAAGATTTAATGCAATGCAACAGGCATTATTATACAAAGATGTGATTCGAGAATCATGAACGTTGAACATGTGAGATTGAAAGGTTTACCTGGAGAAATCGTATGAATTTTGGAAGGATGAATGATCAGATGATTGAAATGATGATTTGTGTTAGTAGGTTTAATCGCTTGCTGGAAGCAACGACCTATAGAATCACCGATATGGAGCAATAAATTCTGTTATCACATGATAGCAATATGGGATATGATTTTCTTCTGAAATAATTTTGCTATAGTATTGAAAACTTTGAACATTGCATTGTTAGTTAGGGGGTGATAGGGCTCCTCAAGTAGTCTATATTGTGGTGGGTTAGTTTAAGTCCCTCGTTTGGGCATGATCTGATATGTGCCGTGGCAATCTAGTCAAGTCAGCAAAGCGATATTAGGCAAGACGGGGCGCCCCGTGATAGAAGAACGAGCACGTGTTGTATGGCGTGGAACACCGCCGGTGGCAAACTTAACGCGTTGTCCTAAATAAGCATAATGGCCATGACGCATGAGAAACTTGATTTTGTGACCGTTGTTTGAATATGAACGTTGGGAGCCGTTTGAGGAGATCATGCGAGAACCATCCTTATTGCGAGAACCGCGAGAACCAATGTGAACACAACCTAAAATAGCTAAAAAAACCTAACCCCCCCCCCCCCCCCAAGCTAAATGCTAAAAACCAAAACCCCCAAAAAACCTAAAAAAAACCTAACCCCACCCCCCCAAGCTAAAATGCTAAAAACTAAACCCCCAAAAAACCTAAAAAAATAAAAAAAAAAATCTAAATTTTTTTTTTTATATTTTTTATGCTCAAATCGCTACTTTTAGTGGCCAAAAAAAATTTAAAAAAAAAAAATTGTTAAATTTTTTTTTTGTCTTCGAAAAGTAGCGATTTTTATATAAAAAATATTAAAAAAAAAAATTTTTTTGTGTGATTTTTAGCTATTTTTAGGCATTTTTGGTTGTGTTCACATTGGTTCTCGCGGTTCTCGCAATAAGAGGTGGTTCTCGCATGATCTTCTCCCTATATATATATATATATATATATATATATATATCACACATTCTACATAAATTTATACCACTTCACCCACACACAAAAATAAATATATATCACACATTCTACATATTTCACTTTCTTGGGTAAAAAATGGAATTTCCTACGGATTCGTTTCTGATGGACACCGATAGCGATAACCAAACGTCTTCCGACAATGAGACACTTGAATTTTTCGAGAAGGTGTATAACGAACTTGAAGCAACTTCGAGCCGGCCAAAGAAGAAAATGGTGGATCGTGATCGTTTACATGCAAGCGAAGTGTTAACGAAGGATTATTTTGTGGAGAATCCGGTCTACAATGCCGAAACGTTTAGAGATCGGTTTCGTTTACCAAAAGATTTATTTTTAAAGATTGTTGGAGACATCGAAGCAAGCAAAGAATAGTTTCAAGAACGTTACAATGGGAGGGGCAAAAGAAGTTTCATGCCGATACAAAAATGCACATCCGCCATTCGCCAACTAGCGACATGTAACCCTCCCGATCAATATGATGAATACTTAGCTATGTCGGACATAACTTCACGTGAATGTTTGCAATTCTTTTGTAACGCGATCATCAAATTGTATGGTTATGAGTTTCCACGTAAACCAACGAGACACGACATTGCATGTATTTACGCCGCGTATGAGGCTAGATGGCATTTTCCAGGGACGCTCGGTAGCATCGATTGTACACATATCGAATGGATAAATTGTCCAAGAGAGTTGCGAGGGGCGTATGTTAGGGGTGATGTCAAAAGACCAACCATCATACTCGAAGCGGTGACGTCGAATGATTTATGGTTTTGGCATTCATATTTTGGTGTTCCAGGTTCAAACAACGACATCAATGTTTTGTATACATCGCCGTTGTTTCAAAGCGTAACAGATGGTACCGCACCTTTCTGTCCATTTTTTGTTAACAGAAGATATTACAAACGAGGGTTTCTTCTTATGGATGGTATCTACCCATTATGGTCTGTTTTTGTGAAAGCTCCTTCATTTCCTGTCGAGGTTAAAGAAAAGACGTTCAAGAGATTACAAGAATCGGCAAGAAAAGATGTTGAGAGGGCTTTTGGTGTTTTAAAGGGTTGATGGGGCATACTAAACCGACCGGTTCATTTCCACTCCGAATCTTCCTAGAAACCCGGCTCCGGTCCATACATCAGTATAACAAGGAGTTCTTAAGCACCCTCAAGTTCAGAAGGACCGAGCCAGATTTGTCTGATTCAGATGCTGTGGAATTCAGGTGTGGAGCGGAATGGTATAGCATCTCGGTCGCCCAATTCGGTATCAATCTTGGCCTATACACCGAAGAGGATGCGGCTGAGCCCGAGTTTACTAAAGCTATTCGCGAGTTACCCAACAACTTCCGCCAAGATGCATGGGCATTGATAGGAGACGACCACTATAACCCAAGCTCCACCAAAAGCACAAAAATTAGGGACCCGCTCTTCCGCTACATTTGCCGGGTCCTTAGTGGTTCTTTGTGCCAAAGGGAGAATAGTGGCGGGGTGGTGAATATACGAGAACTTACTGTCCTCTGTTGCTTCGTAACTCACCAACCTATCGAGGTCGCCCACATCTTGCTTCGAAACATGGCTGCCAACGCTACCGCGGACACCCAAACGCTGATTTTCTATGGGGGGTGGATCGGAAAATTGTTCAAACATTTCATTCAACGAAAAACTATCGTCGTTCAACAGAGGTGTCGGTACTACCAAGGTTGATTCCGCAATATGCCGTAGCATGAATCTCATCATTGATTGCCCCGACGGTACCATGCGCTTTAAGGACGCAAAGGGTCGTGATTGGAATCCCAACGACCCGGACATGATATTGGCAATCGAAGACATATCGAACCATCCTTGTCCCGGACAATTTCCGGGATCTTCATCCCAAGGAGGGGCTGATTTTCCTAACTTTAAAATTTTGTATAACATTATGCAGGACACCCTCCAAGTCTCGAAGAATGCTTACAGCTTAGGCCAAAGCTCAAGCACCTGGATCAACGGATGGAACGCAACATTCAGGCCATGCAAAAAGATATCACCTACATCCGGGATCATATGGTGATTCGAGACGATGAGGAGGAGGAGGACGATGGGCATAGGATGGATTCAGACTAGGCAGCGGTGGTGGCTGGCGACGTGGGTATCATGCAGGTTAAATCTCTCACCTTTTGAACAATCTAAACATTTCCTTGGGTTGCGTCCCTGTTAAGACAATTTACTTTCTGTTAGACTATTTTATTTTCGGCACTTTGTTTTATGTTTGTGATGATGTGGTGGTGGTTGAACTTTGAACACTCGTAATTTAGGTTTTATGATGGTTTTTGTATATTATGTTGTGTTGTGGTAGTATTGTAGAATGTAGGTACCATGGGAGGCTTGGATACACTAAGAATAGTTGTCCCTAAGCCCGGAAACAGGAGCTAAACCTGCATTTTTAACTGAAACAGACGAACAACACGGGGCGGTGTTCACTCAACACGCCCCCGTGCTCAGTCCACTGATGTTAAGAAGTTTTTCTCAAAACAGTGAAACGGGCCATGCTCGCCGGCACGATCCCATGCTCACTCCACTGTAAGTTTTCTAAAAACCCAGTAACTGGCACTTTGAGCATGGGCCGTGTTCATCTAACACGCCCCCGTGTCCAGTGCCTAGTAACTGCTAAATTTTGTTATTTTCCGCACTTTTTACGCATTCAAATTAAATAAATCCTTTTTGGGACACATTATGGACAATATGTAATTTAAGTGTGGGGGGGAGGTTAAAACCTTGAATCATTTGTCCTAAAACAATACTTACACAAAGCTCGTTTTGAAAACCGCTAAAACATCCCAAACTTTTTCAAAAATCTTTATTTTCTTTCTTTTACTTATCTTAGTTTAGTTGGGTATAAAAGTTCTAAAAATGATGTTTTTATTAATTTACGCCTTAAAACGTCATGATAAAAACAACCACTTAAGAAAATTATAAAATGGGTCAAACAAATCTTTATAAAAATTGACTTGTTTATATATATGTTTTTACACTACAACCCTTTTTTCCATAAAAAGTGAATTTTGAGCCTATAATGAGCATAAATACACATATATATTAATCGCTCAAATATTCGTTTCTTGTGTGATTTAGCCCATTTGATTCTTACAACTCTAGAACTTGCCAAAATAATACATCCCAAGTCCTTACCAACGCTAATCCAAGTAAGTAAATGACAGAGGCATTAGGACTAAACCCCGTTTTTATCCAAAAACTTTTATTTTTCCTTTGCTTTTCCCAAAAATACTCCCCATAGACAAACCATTTTGAGCCTTAAAACCTTTCGTTTCTTTAACCCGCAAAATTTTTGCAAAAATAACCAACTATCACCACAAAAATTCAACCTTTTTATTTTCACACTTTATTTTTCAGTAAAATATGGCTCTTTTGAAAATTACAAAATAAGTGACTTAGTTATCATTATTCAACCAAAAAAAAAAAGAGAAGCTATACAGCTACTTAGAATAAAATAAGCAAAATCAATATTGCTTATAATTATGTAGTTTTAACTAAGTAACAACAAAATAAAATTTTTCAAAAGAGAAGCCGACATTTTACTATTTTAGCCACTTTCAAATAAAACTCACCTACCCGAGCCCTAGCCTACCCATCAAAAGTGCTCACGATACCTACAAGGATTAAAAACATCAAAAAGGAGGAGGTTTGATTACTTGTTAAGCCTATAGAATGAGTAACTTCCAAAATTGGGTACGAGCGTTCTCACTTATACATTTTCGGCCGAGTGTTGAGTGATTACTTGTGAGGTGTGTAAAAACAAGTATATAATCAAGAAAGAATTTTATAAAGGCATGCTATGTCCAAAAATAAATAATTTTTTCTAAATTGTGTTGTAAATAAGTCATGACCAAACAAGAATGTTGTAACACCCCGTGTTTCGAAAGTCAAAGTCAAGATTGAAGTCAAAGGAAGAAAAGATTGCTAATTGCGATCTGTCACTCCTTGCTCAACTACTGTTTTGATTTATTTAACTTGTAATAGAATCTATATATTTAATTGCTTTAGTTGTATTATGTGGAGTACCTATTGATAATTGAGGTTCAATCACATGTTTAATCGACTTATTGCATATCGCTAACGCATTCGCAACTCGAATTACGTGTTCTGAATATTGTTTTACGTGTGTGTGCTATTTATGTATTACTTGTGCATGTTATGTTTAAGTTGAGATGTTAATCGCAATCGCAAATCTATCGCATCACAATCGAATTGCAAACGCTAAACGCAAATTATTTATAGTGATTGTATGTTAGATATAGTAGTTATGTTATTTGGGTAACTAATGGGTAATATTATCGCATCGCTCTCTCGAATCGCATGACAACGCTCAACACGCGAATCAAAATGACAAAACTCATCGCGCCGAACACCAGGATCGAGTGGCCAACCGATCGAGTGGCCATCCGATCGGATTGCCATCCGATCAGATTGTAATCCGATCGAGTTGTCACCAAATCGGGCTGCCACCCGATCGACCCGGCACTTCACTAACTTTCCTTTTTGGGAAACCCTATAAATACCCACCTGTCACATCATTTGTGATGTGACAGCTCCTTGTTCGACCAGCCGACCTCAAGCTCTCATTTCTCTCGATTTCTCTCGATTCTTGTAAGTACTCAACCTAAATCTTGTACTTCTATGATCTACACTTCTTCTTCATCATTTTCACCTTTGAATCTTAACTTTTAACCGTGAAATCATCGGATTTGAGTTGTTCTAGGGTGATGTCATCATGGAGTTCTTATGAACTTCAAAGTTTGGCTTCATTCCACCAAGAACAACTTAGATCTGAAGGATTTTCACATTAATAATCAATGTTTTCACACAGATCTACACAAATTCATGGTTGAAAGGATTGAAAGAAGGTTTTCCAACTTTCTTTCAACTCTTTTACACTCAATGCACTCAAAACCGATAGAATCGGACCTCGTTCTGATCTTCTACTCTTTCTTAGTGATGGGTTAGTTCAAGATCTGAATTCTATCCGAGAGATACCTGATTCGGGTTTGAATGAACAACCGTCTCGAACCGTGAGCCGGCCGGACTAGGGTGGTTCCCGTTCGATCGGGTCACTTGGGTCGAAACGGGGTTTCCGTTGTTTAGACACGTTATCATACCGTCTCGTTCAAAACTGCAAAATCTTCAACGAAATCAAGTGTCAAGATGATCTGGACGTTGGGAAAGATTGCCGTCCAATCGGATTGCTATCCGATCGACCGGCCATCCGATCGGGTTGCACTTAGTTCCACACTTAAACTTTTATTCAAACTTTTCAAAGATATGAACGTCGAACGGATTACCGTCCGATCGGATTGCCATCCGATCGAGCGACCATCCGATCGTGTGACGTTTGGGACTTCGACACTTAACCATTTTTCAAAGATCATCAGTAACTAACGGATTGCCATCCGATCGAATGACCGTTCTGCTGTGAACTTGTTCTCAACTGAGAAGACTCGCCAATCGGATCGTCGTCCGATCGACCGACCTGAAGGGCAGAGATACTTCTCTATTTTTAAAATGCTACAATGAAAACTTCAAAGGACAAACCATCATACACAAACACATCCTTACCAAACGAGGTGTCAATCCAATCAAATGGCCATCCGATCCGATGACCATCCGATCGAATGGCCATCCGACCAGATTGCCATCTGATCGGATTACCATCCGATCCTTGGTACTCTTGCACCGTTTTACGCGCCACTCATCGTTTATGCTATTGTTAACTGTTCAGGCTAAGTTCTCTCAGCGTTCCCTTCAATCCAAGAGAGTGTTTACTTGTTAAACACAATCTGTGAGTATACTCGATCCCTTTTTACTTTATGCACTTTTGGTTGTTACATACGTTCCTTATACTAAATCACATCGAACACACAATGCAAACACTATTTATACGCTGACCTCTAATACATGTTATACGTGACTCGATGAATGCCTGTTTGTTATGTTTACACATTGATTGCTGTCTACTTGCCTTAGCAACGATAGTATTATAGTTTGGACTCAGCACCTGTTTACTCAGGGGTTGTCAAGGACAATTACTTCACGTGTTCATAGTGGTGAACATGTGATGCGCACTCGCTACTCGCAGTCATTGGTATTGATAGGATCTTTGTCGATAACTTACATGCTTCACATTATACGTTGTACATGCTGGTTATGCGTAAACGATTTCGAACTCTATTATGCTATATCAAACTTGTATGCTCACCTTTACACTATGTGTATTGACCTCTATTTTAACGTATGTGACAGGTGTTTGAATGCTAGGATTGCCGTGCTTTACCTGCTTTTGTGGAAATCAAGTAGGATGGAGTCTAGAAACCAACGAACAATCTATTTATTTGAAATCTGAGTTGTCGGAATGGAACAATTTGTCTTTGATTTGTCTGTAATAACTATGCTACTTATTATGTCATGGTATGGGACGTGATGTTTAAATAATTGGTAATCGTAGTTGTTGTGGGAACTCTAGGACAATCTGTTTCGCTCAGTGCCATGCCCTGATGTTTCCATCATCGATTGGGGTGTGACAGATTGGTATCAGAGCCATAACTATAGGGAATTAGGCAAGACTCGACCTAGTCCGGGTCGACGTCTTAGAAACGACCTAGTCTATAGTCTAAGTACCAACAGACCGACTTGTGCATGCCTAGTAGGGGTTCTGTACGAGCTTACTCGCTATTTCTCGCTCGAACTCGCTGTACACTACACACTTGCGCGAACATCGCATACTACAGTCCGCGCAAGATCGGCTTTTCCTAAGGCTGATTACACACACAAACGAATGATCTGTTTAAGATTAGGTGCGAAAACCGCAAACTCTCGACCAGATTACTCGTTCAAATTGCTATTTTTACTATAAAACAAGAGAATTTGCGTTGAAATAGGAGTGAGATCCATACTTCGACGCATATCTCCTTATCTATCTCGTGATTTCATCACACAAGCAGGAACGTAGTCACAAAGTTAGGGGTGAAACCTGAACCTTGATGACTCGTTCTACTCTCTCAATGTGGTTTTACAAAACTCTCACCAAAGTCTCGACGGACTCCAACGACTTGGGTCACACTGTAACTGGAAGGGTGCATGCCAATCGCTCAAATCGAAGCGAGAGCACAGTCCCGAAGGCCAAAGTGTGTATACAAGGTCCTTGTGAATAGTCGAATCACTTTGGATATTCAACGTCTATCTAGCCGAGACAGTCTATCCTCAAATTTTATGTGTTTCGATTCTGGATTTGCTGCCGCCAACTCTGTGATTTATCGATTTCATGTGGATTTTATGTTTTTTATGTGATTACCTGTTTCAATTTTGGTTATTTACTCGTTTTTCGCTCTTCGCTTGGATCGACACGCATAACTCGCACTACACATCTACCTCAATACGCTAACAAATCGCTGGTCATTATCCGCAATCGCTGCTCGATACTCGCAATCGCTGTATTTAATCGCTATACGTGCTGTGAAGGATAGAGAATACGTGCAACATATAGTATGGTTTCTGTGTTATGACTGCCTTATGTGCTTCTGTGCCTTACGTGCCTACGTGTTTTCTGTGCCCTACGTGATTATGTGCTTACGTGTTTATGTGCTTATATGAATGAATGTGTTCCTGAGCTTTATGGTGAATCGCTAGAGTATACTAGGAATAATCGAATAGTGTTTTGAATCCTATGGCACTGTCTGTTGCAGACAATGTCGTCATCTGGATCCCTACACTCACGAGCTGCTAGGCATAAGCACGCCAACAAGCGACTTGCTTCTCTCGTCGCCAACTAAATAGCTAAAGTCATTCCCCAGATCGTGAGTGAACTAGACGAAAATGCAAGCAAGTCTTCTGAAGAGTCCAGGACCGAAACTCCCAAAGCTGCTTTCAGCTTCAAACAGTTCAAAGCCTGCGGACCGAAAGAGTTTACTGGTGAAGATGGTACTACGGCCATGTTCCAATGGTTTGATTCTATCAAAGTAACCCTGCGCCAGAGTGGCTGTCCTGATGATCTCCGTACTCTCAACACAACTGGCGTCTTCCAGTCCCGCGCTTTAGACTGGTGGACGGCTGAGAGAAACAAACGTGGAAATGCTGCAGCTTAAGGGCTATCATGGGATGAGTTGAAGGACGTAATGATGCAAGAGTTCTGCCCTCCCCATGAGCGCCAAAAGTTGGAGGATGAATATTGGCACATTAAGCAGAAAGATGGTGACAACACTGGTTTGACTGTGCGCTTCAAGCAGTTGAGTATAATCTGTCCAGACCAAGTCAAAACGCCCGAAATCACCATCAAGAAGTATATCCATGCTCTTCTAGATTGCGTGACTGATTTCGTTCAAGCAGCAAAGACGACAACGATTGAAGAAACTTACTTGCTCGCTGCTGAGATCAACGACAAGCGAGTCAAGTCTGGTGTCTGGGATAAAGCTCCCAAGAATCTGCATCAAGTTACCACTGCTGCAACCGCTGAAACCGCCGCCGCTTCTCAGTCATCCAAGCTCTCAAGACACAAGAGAAAGAACAACAGCAGTTCCAGCAATAAGAACTGCGCTGTAACCAATGCTGCCCCGCTCCAATCAGTTCCAGCTCCTCAGCAGCATCAACCCCGCCAAGTAGCGGCCCCGGTTACCAACGCACCGCCGGCAAAGCGTGCGTATACTGGTCCTCATCCGGTTTGCCCTACTTGTACCTATCACCACACAGTGGGAATCACCTGCAGATACTGTGCCCATTGCAACATGTACGGCCATTTCACCGCCAACTGTCGTACAGGTCCAAGTCAAAACCCTGCTCCAACCCAAGGTCAAGCTCCTACTCATCAAACTCTCCTTGCTGCTCCTCAAGGCCGTCAAGCGGCTCAAGCACCCACAGTCAATGCTAGAGCTTGCTATGCGTGTGGTGATCCCAACCACTTCTCCAACATATGCCTGAACCGAGTGGTCAAGCAAGAGCCACAACAGCAGCAGCCCCAGCAACAGCAACAACAACCAGCAGCCCGCGGACGTGCATTCAACATTAATGCTCGCCAGGCTCAAGCCGATAACAATTTGGTCAATGGTACGTTCCTTGTGAATGGTATATATGCTACGTGTTTATTTGATACTGGAGCAGATAACTGTTTTATATCGTTTGAATTCGAGAAGCTCCTCAATCGTAAGCGTGCTCATCTCCCCTCGACGTTCGATGTTAAAGTTGCCACCGGAAGAACCGTTGCTGTCAATTCTATTCTTCGTGATTGTACTCTAGAGCTCAACAATCACATCTTTCCAGTCGATCTTATTCTGATGCAGCTCGGTAGTTTTGACGTCATAGTAGGCATGGACTTTCTTCGTGAAAACCATGCTGAAGTTGTTTGCTTCGATAAGATGATTCGATTCTTGCTCGCTAATGGTGATCAATTGTGTGTTTACGGCGAAGTCGCGTCGAAGAAACTCCAACTCATGTCGTGTGTCCAGGCTAGCAAGTATCTCCCCAAGGAATACCAAGCTTTCTTGGCGCATATTGTAGTAGCGGAGAAAAAGGAAGTTAAGGTGGTAAACCAGGTACCTGTTGTTTGTGAATTTCCTAACGTTTTCCTCGACGATCTTCAGGGACTGCCACCCGCTCGTGATGTCGATTTCTGAATCGACCTCATTCCTGGAGCCAACCATATTGCTAAAGCGTCGTGTCGTCTCACTCCTTCTGAAATGCGCGAACTCTCGAGTCAGCTCCAGGAACTTCTTGACAAAGGCTTTATTCACCCAAGCACCTCTCCATGGGGCGCGCCGGTCCTTTTCGTCAAAAAGAAGGATGGGTCGTTCAGGATGTGCATCGACTATAGGGAGTTGAATAAGTTGACAATCAAGAATCGCTATCCCTTGCCTCGAATCGATGATTTGTTTGATCAGCTACAAGGTGCTACGTGTTTTTTCTAAGATCGATCTATGCCCAGGCTATCATCAATTACGCATTCAAGAGGAGGATATACCCAAAACCACTTTTCGAAACCCGCTATGGTCATTACGAGTTCGTTGTCATGCCTTTTGGTTTGACCAACGCTCCTGCAGTCTTCATGGATTTAATGAATCGAGTGTGCAAACCCTTCCTTGATCGCTTCATGATCGTATTCATCGACGATATCCTGATCTATTCCAAATCAAAAGCCGAACACTCGCAGCATCTACGTTTGGTTCTTGAGTTACTCCAGGGAAACCGTCTCTATGCCAAGTTCTCCAAGTGTGAATTTTGACTGGAGGAGGTCCAATTCTTGAGTCACATTGTCAATAGTCAAGGTATCCACGTTTGGTTCTTGACCCTGCGAAGATCAAAGCTGTTAAGAGTTGGGTTACACCCAAGAATCCTTCTGAAATCCGTTGTTTTCTCGGACTGGCAGGCTATTATCGCCGCTTTATCAAAGGATTTTCCAAAATCGTCGTACCGCTTACCTCTCTAATGCATAAGGATAAACCTTTTGTTTGGGGAACCAAACAGGAGGAAGCCTTTCAATCTCTCAAGACTATGCTTTGCAATGCTCCCGTGCTCTCACTGCCCGACGGAAACGACAACTTCGTAGTTTACTGCGATGCCTCGAACCTTGGTCTTGGCTATGTTCTGATGCAGCGAGACAAGGTTATTGTGTACGCTTCTCGACAGCTCAAGATCGACGAGAAGAACTACACCCCACACGACCTCGAGCTTGGCCTAGTTTTTTTTGCGTTAAAGATTTGGCGACACTACCTTTATGGTACCAAGTGTACGATCTTCACCGATCATAGGAGCCTACAACATATCTTTGACTAGAAGGAACTGAATATGCGTCAATACCGGTGGGTAGAACTGCTCAATGATTACGAATGTGAGATTCGTTACCACCCAGGCAAAGTAAACGTCGTTGCCGAAGCCCTCAGTCGACGAAGTTACTTGCTTAGAATTCGTAATTCCCAAGCCCAGTTTAATCTCGAAGCTCTTATCTGTGACGCGCAGCATGCTTGTTTTACCGAGCGAACTTAGAAGAAGGAAAGAATTCTAAACGATGGCGCCCAACTTGAGAATAAGTCGAGTGGTATCTTTCATTACTTGGACCGAATTTGGATTCCCAAGCGTACGAACTTGCGACAACTTCTGATGGACGAAGACCACAAATCTCGATATTCTATTCATCCCGGTGCGAACAAGATGTACCAGGACATGCACTACAAGTACTGGTGGCCGGGCATGAAAAAGGATATCGCAATCTATGTTTCGAAATGCCTGACCTGTTCCAAGGTCAAGGCTGAGCATCAAAGACCCTCTGGCTTACTCGTTCAACCCGAGATCCCGATGTGGAAATGGGAGAGTATAGCCATGGACTTCATAACAAAACTTCCGTGTACTCAATCTGGTCATGATAGCATTTGGGTTGTGGTTGACCATCTGACCAAGTCAGCTCACTTCCTACCGATACGAGAAGACTATAAGTTAGAAAGATTAGCCCGAATCTACACCAACGAGATCATTAGTCGACATGGGACGCCTCATGACATCATCTCTGACCGCGATGTAATCATTAAAATATTTTATTTTAGTGATTGGCATGATAAAATTCCACTCGTCGCGTAATTTGGATCGTTTTTGCGTTCGTTACGATTTCCGTCGTAATTAACCGAACAACGCAACCGTACGACCAAACGAACCGACATCCGAGATATTTTTAAGCACATTTCAAGTTTCCTATACTTTAACTTTATTTAGAGCCTTGAAATGGGGTTAACGGGGCTTAAAAGTGCCCAAAAAAATCAAGTTTTACAAGTACAGGGACCATTTTTGAAATTTCTGGCAGATACATTGAACTTGGTCCATTTTTGAGGTTTTGATGGTTTTAACTCAAGGTTTTGCACTCTATGGGCTGGAATTTGATGGTTTTAAATATTCCCATGGTTTTGAAAACCATGTGCCCAAGTGGAGGGCCAAGATCGAAGCACGCAATGCGAGAAACAATCCTAACGGTTCACCCAAATCTATAAATACCCAAGCTCTCATTCCATTTTTCTCACACCTTGATCTAATTTTATGCTCTAAGTTGAAGCTTTATGCTTCATACCTGAGTATTTAGATCAAGTTCTTCCTAGCTTGGACCCTTTGTAAGTTTCTTTCATGTTTTTATGCGTTTTTAAGCGTAAAAGTCAAATAGTGTTTGACTTTCTGCTTTGACCATTCTTTGGTCAACACGAAGTTTGTTTGAACTTCACAACGTGAGCGTAATCACGATGGTTATAGTCCCGTGTGACTATACCTACTGATTACCACGTTGATTAGGTGTAGTGACGAGCCATAGTTTCGGTCAAAATGCGCGTTTATGCGTATTTTGCAACCAAACTATTCTTGGGTATCAAAACCATTTGTTTTGATATCAAGCTTGTTTTCTAACTTTGTTAAACATGTTTAACTCATCACTTTTAGGTTCGTGCTTATATAGGGTCGTGAGATAAGTGGTCTAAACAACCGCTTAGTCTTTCGAACCCGACCCGTTTGGTCGATCATTAGGATCCGACCAAGCATATATTGTGACCATAGTTGTATAGGAAATAACCTTCCGAGTTTATACCTTATGGTCACTTCGTTTAAGTAGTTGTATGATAGGTAGTTTATATGCCTTAGGAAAATGACCAAAATGCCCTTTTTACGCATAAATTCATTTTAAGCATATGTAACCTAAATTTTGACATCTAAACTGATTAGGCAACATTATTAGATGTGTTAAGGCATATAATACTTATCATAGGACTAGTTAGGCGGTCTGAACGCGTTTTACGTGAACGACGCGTTAAAGTAGCGTAAGCTACTTAAACGGGTAATAATGGGTCGTAAGCACTTAGGTTAAGTTTCGTTTTAGTATGTAGGCTTTGTTAAACCATATCATATGAGTTCCAACACTCATTTGGTTTACAAAACCTCATCCTATCCAATCTTCTGATTTAGGTCCGGTTATTAATGTAGTTACCCATATTAGGTACCGTTTGATTTCCGTGATCCCTCTAGCTTTGCTTGGTTGTTATTCAAGACTTCTAAGCATCCTCAAGTGAGTAAATAGTCCCCTCTTTTACTGTTTTAAACTGTTTTGGGGTGATTCATATGTGTCAAATGTTTTCGAGTCTTTTAAACAAATGCTATGGTTTATATTACTATTTGATTTATGTGAACCGTTTGTAACTGTTTGATTATGTGAACCGTTTGTAGCTATTTGATTATGTGAACCATTTGTAACTATTTGATTATGTGAACCGTTTGTAACTGTTTGATTTATGTGAACCGTTTGTAACTGTTTGAACCGTTAGGTTAGGGAAGTGATTAGGTAACGGGGCGGGTGTGATGTGTTAAAAGCATGGTGGATACGCCGCTGGTACTTCCTATATATAAGTGATTTTAACACATTATATATCATTGCGTTATCTAGATCACTTGGGCAAGGTTATCAAAACAAGGTATTATTACAAGGTTTTTCTAATAATATAAACCATTCGAGTTTTATTTCAAAAACGATTTACAATTTGGATTTTTTTATAAACAAATGTTTTGAGTTAAGATTCATGGCATCGAGGTTTTATAATTTATAATTTAATCTGCTTTGACTTGGTTATTTAAATTTTTAATATAAACGTTTTACAAAACTTGGTTTTCTAAATATCAATTAACAAAGTTATTTGAGTTATTTCAAAATGTAAACGAGCCATGAATCCGACACTCACATAAAACCTATGTACTCGCCGGCATTTTTATGCTGACGTATTTTCACATATGTTTCAGGTACCACAGTTGATGATGTTTGATGATGATATTGGTGCATGCTCACAAAGGAATGGACGAGGCCTTAGTGACTTAATAACAATGGAAGTTAATTTGTTCATGTTTTGTTTCTAATTTCAAATGTAATGTAATACACTTAATTCAATAAAACAAAACTTCAATCCATGTGTTATGAAACAATGATTCTGTTACGACACTCCCCGATGTTTCCGCCACGATTTGTTGTTTTACGTGGTCGGGGTGTGACAACCACATACGTTCATTACGTTAGCTCACATTATAAACATACCCAGATTCATACTCGTATACTTCTCATTCCGATATTCCTCTACATTTAAGCTTTCCATGTAAACATCAATCCTGGTGAGACTTCAATAGTGTACCTGCATTACACTTCATTTTCGAGGTGCACTATTAATAGCGTTAATACTCTATAGTATTGAAAACTTGCATACAACCATGCATACTTACTTGCTTACATGCATACATACGTACCCACATACCTACATACTTTCAAGCATAACTACATACTTGTATATGTTAATACATAACTTCTTCCATACCTACCAACAATCCTACATACATACATACATACATACATACATACATACATACATACATACATACATACATACATATCCTCACCCATGTCTACATCTCCTAAAACATGAAATAAATCAGTCATACTTAGTGTATAAGCGTTTAAAAACGGTCTAAACGGGTTCTCATTGCACATACATTAAAATATTAATTTTTTTGCAACTCTGGAGCCCGTGGCATCACGCGACGGCAACTTGCCTTCGCTGTCGCGTCGCACCACCACCCAATATGATCAGAATGTTTGCAGCTGTTGCTGCATAACTCAGTTTTACGGAAACGAGAATAACTTCCTCGTTTTTGATCCGTATTACACGATTCTTTTTCCTACGCGACTGTAATTTAATTCTCCATCACATGGAGTTAACATCTGATGTGCGTTAGGTGTATATGTAGGTTTAAGTATATTTTAAGCCCTTTTACACTTTCTTTAGCCAAGTTTTAAATTTATAAAACACGATATTTACTAACACTAAACACACATATGGGCAAGTGCACCCATCGTGAGCGTAGTATAGTGTTGGTAAGATACCGAGGTCGTCCAAGGACACAAGAGCTTTTAGTACCGGTTTATCCTCAACGTCTAATCAAATCAAAAGTTTTAGAAAAAGGTTTTTAAACTAAGAAAAATAAAAACTAACTAAAAATGCTGAAAATAAAAATAAAAGAAAAAACAGATAGACGAGATGAATCACTTGGTTCCGACTCGTGTATAGTGTAACCTTTGATTATTTCCGCACTTTTGCACTTATTTAAGAGATTATCTTAGTTATTGTAGTAGGCCCCTCTTTTGAAGGTGACGTTACCCTCAACCCAGTAGTTTGAGTCAGCAAGGATACAATCCTAAAGGGTCGGATTATTGAAAGATAATTAATTAAGTTATTAATGCAAATTATGGTAGGCCCCTCTTTTGAAGGTGACGTTACCCTCGGCTAAGTAGTCTGAGTCAGCAGGGATACAGTCCTAAATAGCCGGGTTATAGTATTAATAGTAGTTAACTTATGAGGGGGTCAAAGAGTTTGGACCCCCGCCATCCAATACCGTTAAGTATTGAAGGAGGTCCTACTAAATTTGACCCAGGTCTATTGCAGGATCTCTAAACGCTGAACAACGGCAAGACTCTTACCAAACCGTTCCCTTAACCCCCGACCAGGTAGCCAACATACCTCCATATAGACCGTGGAGATATGAATGGTGAAAATCTTTTATTTTATATAGACAGTAAAATAATGCCAAGACACCACGGACAAACGATAAGGAAGAATCACCTTCAACATAAGAAACTAGTTATTAAAGTCATTAATACAAAACCAATTAAAAAGTGCGAAAAGATTAAAAATAAAAAGTATTACACTAGACACTTGTCTTCACCAAGTGATGTAAGAGACTTAGGCAAACATGGCCTTGATTGTCAAGAACTCTTTCGATCAATCTTGGATCCCGAGATGACTCACACACTCTATGATGGACAATGGATGATGGTGGTTGTAACACCTCGAAAATTCACGTCCTATAAATGTATTGACATGTGTCATAAGCTTGAACGTGTGAAAGAATACTCTAGAGGGACTAAAGTTGACAAACATAGAAACTATGAGAATATAAGGGTTTAAAACGTCAACAATGAATAAATATACTTTACAGTAACTCTACATAATGATTATACCCTTAAACGGATGAATCATGGATCATACGAAGCTAATTGTGAAAGAAAGTAAGAGATTACAAACTACAGGGGTTAAATGTGTCAACATGTTTAAGATATACCTCTGAGTGACCTTTTAGCAAACCCGAAGCCTTGTAACGATTAATTATGCTCACTAGAATGCGTGATAAAAATTTCACCAAGTTTCGTTATCATATGAGAAAGTTATGATAAAATTCGTATTCGAGGGGTTAGAAGCGTCAACAATGAAATTTATGACTTTGCGGGTAAACACAAAGTGATCAAGGACTTCACAAAGATGTTATAAGTCTTGAAGCCCTTATAAATCAATTTAGAGGGCTTATAATGCAATAAATAAAGTGAAAATGACGTTTTGGAGGACCGGGGACTAAAAGTGCAATAAATGAAAAGTTTGTAACCTGAAGACAGGTCTCAGGCGGGCCGCGTAAGGCATGCCAAGACCTTACACGGGCCGCGTCCCACCTGCAGATGCAGAAAACACAGGCAGCAGCCTGTACAGCCGGTTTAACCGACTTAACTTGCCATTTTTCGATTATAGGGGCTTGTTTGATGCCTTATACTAGCCTAGGGACACTTGGGATGATCCCATAACACTTGTAGACTTTGTTTGGCATGATCATGATCAATCTAAACTCCTATATAAGAACCCACTTTGTTGCACCATTTGATCATTCATTCCAAACTTCACATCTGAGGATTTCTGGAACTCAAAGCCACTTCCTAAGCATCTCTAATCATCATTAGGACCTTGGTAAGTATCCTCAACCTCTCTTAATTAAGTTTTGATTAGTTTATAGCCTAGAAGTCAAACCGTCGTAATTACGGTTTGACTTAATGATTAATCGCTAACGGTCCAGCGATTAGGCAAACTTAAGGTAGTTATAAGTTGGTAATTATGTGGGCTTTAAACCCTTAAAAGGGCACCCACTGATACCCGTTCTAACTAGGTCGTTTGTCGAGTCAAAGAGGATTAGAAAAAGTCAACAGTAATGTAAACTTTGATTTAACGCATAATTAACGATGTAAAAGGCGTGTAATCTATTTTATCATTCATATAACCTGATAATAAGTATAAGAACTTGTCTAAGCTTGTTTGATTCGACAACTTTCTGTTTAAGATCGATTCGGAACCGAAAGGCGCATAGTTTGACTTTCTGCTTTGACTTCGGTTCTGACCCGGTTTTGATAGGTTTAGACATGCCTTAAAGTTCCATTAGGACCTAGTTACATGTTTGTATAACCCTCTGCGTTTATACCACTTGAATCCTTAATTGTCCGACGTTTCCGTTAAGTGCTTAAATATTGACCATAATGCCCTTATGATCATAAAATGAGATTTTTGAAGATGTGAAAGGACAATAATCTTTGTTACTGATTATTAAACATGTCCCTAAATTTTCACATCAGTTGGAAGTCTAGATTAGGAGTTATGCTTAATGACGTAATTAGAACGCTTCTTAGTAATTAAACGGCGTCATTAGCGTAAAGCCTATCTAAACCCAATTTTTGTCACCAAACCTTTTACCCACTGATGTAATATAATATTTTGGGATTTTTGAATATTTTTAATTATTTTTAAACTGATCATAAACTAGGATTACCGCCTTGATTCGGTAAATACCGAATATACCCTTTTAGGCCATAAAATGAGTTTTACAAATCCTTTTGACACCAATCCAATTGCTACTGATTTTAAATAATAAATGAAGTGTTTTGAACCTTATGAACTGACCTGGAAACTCAGATTCCTATTTTAACCCGTAAATCGCTTAAAACGACGTTATACGCGTATTAAACGCATAGTAAGGGTTTAAAACCATTTTGTCATGTAAGACATATTACCAACTGATATGACCTAATAAAATAAGTTATTTTACTGATGTATTCGGACCCGAATCTCAGAATTTTAATTAATCTCTTTTATAATCTTTAAAATGACCGAAATACCCCTACGGGGCTTATTTTGAAATTAAACTCGTTTTGGGCATAATGGAAGATATCCTACTGATATCACAACATATTTAAGTCATATTAACTTAGGAAACCTGTTTAGGACTCTTATGGTTACCCGTTACGCTTCATGTGCGTTCGGTTCGGTTTATGTAACTCGTTTGCATAAATTAGCCGAAACGGGTCAAACCTTATCATTTTAATCTCAAAATCCAGAATGTGTTTAGTTTACCCATATTATACAAGTCTCCAAGCTTGTCGGGTCTAAATCGCATTCTATTCCGGTCTTCGCTTAATCATGCGTTTTGAACCGTAAACCTTTCTTTAAAACTAACCGGTCTAAGTTACGACTTAAATAAGACCCGTTAGGAATCTAATAGGTTAATAAAACCTTCGTTCCAGATTGAGAGCCTCAGTAGAAGTACTTGTGCTTGCTGATTAGAATATACGGCTGAGTATAAATTGCTTTTGCTAGCTCAGGTAAATACTTTTAACTTATTTTCCCTTATACGGGCTTGGGATACGGTATTATAAAAATACCGATTGGTCGGGTGTAGAAACCTTTTAATCGGAGATGATTGAATTGCATAATCCCGTTTTAATCTGTATTGATTGATAACAAATAACATTAGGGGTTAATGACCGTGTCCTGGATATCCTTGGCTCATTTTAAAAAGTGAATGGCCATAACTTAAGCACAAGGTGTAGGCATAACACCTCCTGTTGCGTATGTAAAAGATATACTCACTCGTAAGGATGTCTTCTTGTGAGTTATATTTATGGTGTGTCGATTAATCTTGACCGGCTTGTAATGTATAATCACCGGCCCTAAATGTTGGACAACCATGTAAATCAGATACAAGATTTTTATTAATAAAATTGTCCCAGGTTTAAAAGAATGTTTGTGCCTTGTGAATTCAAACCAAATTTTTAAACATTTTCAAAACGAGTCAGTTAATTGTATTTACCAGTGTAAACTGACGTATTTTCCAAAAAGGTTAAGTGACAGGTACTGAACGAAATTGGCTGGAAGCTCAGGGCGTTAATAAGGAAGCTTGCAAGTTCTAGATGCCTGAAGTCTGTTGAACAGTTTTCTTTTATTTGATCCGCCTGTGGATCCTTTACTTTCTGTTGTAATAATTTGATATTACTTTATATTCGGAATGTAATATATTTTATATTTTGCTTCCGCTGTGCATCTATATATTGTGTTGTTTGACCATGATGTTACCAACCACGTCACGTTACTCCCCTACCGGGCCCACCGGTAAAGTGTGGAAATATCGGGGTGTGACAGTGGTGGATGATGGTGTTATGGTGGTGGTGGGTGAAGTGTGAGAGAGGTGGTGTGCCAAGGGATGGTTTGAGCTTGAGCCAAGCACTCCTACTTATAGGCTGAACAGAAGCTCGGGCACGGCCCCGTGTCCACATCCTCTCTTTCTTCATTTAATGCAGCTTGTCTTTATTAGTTGACCACGCCCCCGTGTCCGCTGAGCACGACCCCGTGTGCAGAAGAATCTTTGTACTATGAAGATTTGCCTAGATTGAGCGAATCTTATAGTTGACCACGGCCCCGTGCCCGCTGAGCACGGCCCCGTGGTGGGCAATAGAAGCTTCTACCACTTTGTCTTTTCTGCTGACACTTGGGCACGCCCCCGTGCTGGCTGAGCACGGGGCATGTTCAGTCTTCTGTCTTCTTGTTTTGCTTGGGAAGATGCTGTCGTGGGGTCGGGCATGTCACGTTTGCTCCTTTTCTTGTATTTATGTTAGATTTTGCTGTCTTTTTGCTTCTTTTGTTAATTTGAGCTCATTTAATCCTGAAAATACAAAAGGAAGACAAAAGCATACTTTTTCCAACATTAGTACTAAAAAAAGGTTAGTTTTATGCCACAATTGATGTAATTTATATGTTGCATTTTGCACACATCAAATACCCCCACACTTGAATCTTTGCTTGTCCTCAAGCAAAACTCTTTATAATGTGGCTTTACACTCCCAAATGGAATGGGTAGAAAAGAAGGTTTTTGGGCTTGTCATAGAGTGTCGGGATTTCCAAGATTCATTATTTAGTTTTATTTTTATTTATTTACAATCCTATTCGACATGATTTATTTAAAAATTTTCATAAGATAAATTACTTATTAGGGCATAACATGCCTCTTTTAAAATTCTCTTTATATACAAGTTCACATACCTCACGGGGGATCACTCAACACTCGGCCGAAGATGTATTTTAGTGAATCACTCGAGAGCGGCATGGAACTTACTCCTACCATAGGCTTGCCAAGCAATCAATCCTCCTCCTTTTTAACTATATACCTTTGTAAATATCAAGAGGGCTTTTTGGGTGAAGGGTTAGGCTTGGGTTAAAGGTAGGTGGTTGGGTTAGTGGTTAGTGGTTAGTAGAAAAGGGCTAAAAACGTAAAAAGCGTCGGTTTTCGTAAGACTTTTTATTTTTGTAACTTTTATTTTGATGAAGCTATTATTCAAACAAAGTTATTTTTGATGAACTTGTTTGTTTATTTTCTTTTGCTTCATCATCAACACATTTTTTTTGAAAAGTCATACGAAAAACCGAGCTAGTTACTAAAACAAAGGGTTAAAAATGAAAAAGGTTTTGGTGGGTGAAAGGGTGTTTGGTTTGGGTTATGAAATGAAAAGGTTTAGGCTCAAAGGGGCTAACTAGGGGGATTTTGGGTAGGTGGTAAAAAAAAACAAAAAATAATGGTGTAGAAATAAAAAGGGTTAGTCCTAATGCCTCTATCATTTACTTACTCGGGTTTAAGTTGGTAAGGACCGGGAATGTATCGTCATGGCAAGTTCTAGAGTCGTAAGAACCAAGCGGCTATTCACACAAGAAACGAAAAATGAGCATTTAGTTTAATGATATGTATTTGTATGCTCAATAAAGGCTCAAAACTCACTTTTGTGGGAATGGGTTTTTATGTGATCAAGTATATATAATCAAATTTTAACTAAGTTTGCCATGCCTTTTCATAATTTTCTTATGTTGGTTCTTTTTATTGTCACACCCCGACCACGTAAAACAACAAGACGTGGCGGAAACGTCGGGGAGTGTTGTAACAGAATTAATTGTTTCAAATCCATGGCAATTAAAGTTTCGTTTTATTAATCAAATAAGAGAGTTACATTGTTTTAAACAAGAAACAAAGAGTACATAACAAAAATTAACTAGTTCTTGTCTCGTTTTAAGTCACTAAGGCACAGGTCCGCCCAAGTATGTCTCGATAAGTCCTATGCATCAACTCCTGAAAACACATGTGAAAATAGGTACGTCAGCATAAAAATGCCTGTGAGATACATAGGTTTTGTGAAAATAGGATTCATGACTTGTAAGTTTAAGAAAATGTTTAATAAAGTTTAGTCATAAACCTTGTAAATTGATTTGTTTTGTAAATCGTTTGAAAAACAATAAGTTCAGATGATATGTATAAATAAGAGAATAATGTATAGTTAAATGAATAACCATGTAAAATGAGTTTGTATAAGATAAGTTGTTTGTAAAACAATGTCTTGTGAAAAGTATGTTATTTGTATAAAATGTTATATGTCTCAAATTGAAATGATTCAAATAACGCTACGATATGTAATACCATACAAACACTTATATATAGGAAGTACCAGCGGCGTATCCACCATGCTTGTATCATATTACACACGCCTCGTTACTTAAATCACTTACTCAAACCAAACCATCAAGATGTAATGTTTAGCAATTGTAGAAATGTTTAGGTATAGTCAAATGTCTATTGTCAAATGGTTCACATAATGTAATATAATGTGTTCATATGCTGGATGAGCATATGCAACAAAATGTAATGTAAAACAATGTACTAAGTATGCACACAATGGACATACATAGCATGAAATGTAATGTAAAACAATGTACTAAGTATGCACACAATGGACATACATAGCATAAAATGTAATGTAAAACAATGTACTAAGTATGCACACAATGGACATACATAGCATGAAATGTAATGTAAAACAATGTACTAAGTATGCACACAATGGACATACATAGCATAAAATGTAATGTAAAACAATGTACTAACTATGCATACAATGGACATACATAGCATAAAATGTAATGTAAAACAATGTACTAAGTATGCACACAATGGACATACATAGCATAAAATGTAATGAAATCATGTACTATAATGTACTAATGAACATAACAAGCGTATGATATGAAAGCATGAAAGGCACGAAAGTAACAAGTAGGCACATGTGTTTCACCCCAAAAATGTTTGGAAAACATTAAAAGAGGGGTCTATGTACTCACTTGAGATTGCTTAGTAGTCCTTGAGTAACAACCAAACAATGCTAGAGATCACGGATATCAAACGACACCTAATATAGGTAACTATGTTAATATACCGGACCTATAATCGGAGGATTGGATAGAATGAGGGCTCGTAAACCAAATGAGTATGAGAACTCATGTAATGTGGTTTAACCAAGCCTACATACTAAAATGAAACCTAACCTAAGTGCTTACGACCCATTACGACCCGTTTAGGTAGCTTATGCTACTTTAACGCGTCGTTCGCGTAAAACGCGTTCGGAATGCCTAACTAGTCCTATGATAAGTAAAATATGCCTTAAGATGTCTAATATTGTTACCAAATCAGTTTAGATGCCAAAAGTTATGTTACATATGCTTAAAATGAATTTTGGCGTCAAAAGGGCATTTTGGTAATTTACCTAAGGCATATATACTACCTATCATACAACTACTCAAACGATGTGACCATAAGGTATAACCTCGGAAGGTTATTCCCTATACAACTACGGTCACCTAATGTGTTTGGTCGGATCCTAATGATCGACCAAACGGGTCGGGTTCGAAAGTATAAGCGATTGTTTAGATCGCTTACCTTACGACCCTATATAAGCACTAAACTAAAAGTGACGAGCTAAGCATGTTAAAACATGCTTAACTAAGTTTAGAAAACAGGTTTGGTATCAAAACAAACGGTTTTGATACCTATAAGTAGTTTGGTTACAAAATACGCAATAACACGCATTTTGGCCGAAACTACGACTCGTCACTGAGCCTAGATAACGTGGTAATCAGTAGGTATAGTCACTAGGGACTATAACCATCGTGATTACGCTCACGTTATGAAGTTCAAACGAACTTTGCATTGACCATAAACTGGTCAACGCAGAAAGTCAAACAAAGTTTGACTTTAACGCTAAAACCATTAAAGAACGAAGGAACACTTACAAAGGGTCCCCGAAAGGTTTGATTTCCAAATATTTCTCAGGTATGAAGCGTTCTTACACCTCAACTTAGAGAAGTTTTCAGAAATTAAGTGTGTTTTGAGTTGCGATGGGTTGGGTATTTATAGGATTTGGACCACCGTTAGGATCGTTTCTCGAATACCGTGCTTTGATCTCACCCGTACACTTGTTGGAATGTTATGGAACCCAAATTGGCCCCCCACCATCAGAGATCAACATGTGGAACTGAGATTGGGAGTGGGTAACAGCTGTAAACAGCTGGCTGGAAGATTCTGATGTGCTGGGGACCCCTTACGGACCGTACGGGTCATGGCTTACGGTCCGTAAGCCAACAACTATGCAGAATTGGCAGATTTGGTCCCTGCACCTTGTTTCGTTGCGTAACGGCACTTCTAACACCCGTCAAACCCAATTTCAAGCTCCGCAATGATGTTAAGACATAGGGAACATGAAATATTCTTGAAAACATCTCGGATGTCGGTTCTTTTGGCCGTACGGTTGCGATGTTTACTTAATTACGACGGAATGCGCATAAGCGCGAAAAACGATCCAAATTGCGTGACGAATGGATTTTTCTCATGCCAAACACTAAAATAAAATATTTTAGTGCTTACATAAATTTTTGGATGTCCGGATGTATTCAGAACGTAAGTTATGCGCGAAAGTGCAAACTTATGCACTTTTTGACGCTTTTAGTCCCTGAATGAGCCAAAAGTTTATTTTAGCACACCGAACCCCTCAAAGCCTATTTCTAAGCTATGTAATGGATATTTATGGTATGTTTAACTTATGTTCATGTTCCAGAATGTCTGTTACAGTTCAAATTGGCATACTTTCGCAGTTTGTCAAATTTAGTCCCTGTAAGCGAATTAACTTGATTTCGGCATACCAAACCATCCAAAACTTATTTCTAAGTTATGTAAAGGTTATTTAAGGTATGTTAATCCTATTTCACTATTCTGGAGTGTTCGTTGCATTAAACTGGTTATATTTACGCATCAGATCGCGTATAACCTTCCAGAAAGCGATTTAAAGCCCGAAATCGAACAAGAAATGATATGTGCAAATGATACACATATTTTTACAAATCCCAAGTATGAAACACAATATCTCATTGATTTGGTATTTGTTTGATGGTCACAGAGGCACAGTTGTCACATTTATCACGACGCTATCGGTTGTAAATTTGTAAAAATATAACCTTTTAAGAACTTGAAATTCCCGAATTAAACCTAGACAAGTAAAAAAAATGAAAATTTTTGAAAAAAATTTGGGGTGATTAGCGGTTCCAATAGAGTTTTGTGTAAGGCTTGTATTTAGAACTTGCAAGATTCAAGGTTTTAGCATCCCCCCACACTTAAATTACACATCAATGTGTCCCAAAAATAAGTTTTTAGGTTGATTGAATGTGTAAAAAGGGTGAAAAAGCAAAAATTTTGTGTTACTGGGCGCTGAACATGACCCCGTGTTGCCCGGGCACGGCCCCGTGTTCAAGTGCCAGTAACAAAATTAATTCAAGAGAAATAGAAGCCTAGACACGGGGGCGTGTTGGTTGAGCACGGCCCGTGTCCAGTGTACCTGAACTGGCTATTTCTGCAGACTGTGCAGCACGGGGCCGTGTTGGGCGGACACGGCCCGTGCCGAACTTACTGTAATGAAGAAATTTTGTCGGATGGTCTTGTTTTCTTGCATGGGGTGCTGGTTCAAGTTTCCCTTGTATCCTTTGCCATCTTAAGTGTGTTTTTATTCCTGAAAATTAAAACTAACTAGAAAACATAAAAATTAATCTAAACTAAACTAAGGATAGTTCCGCGGAATGCCTCCGTGGTGTGCCACGTTTATAAGGGTCCTTGGCTAGACCCAAAGCCTGGTCATATGTTACCCAAGTGGGATGTGTTGCATCCCATGCTACACCGTCGGAGAGCGTCATCCAAACTTGAGTCTATGACCTTCATGTAGTTAACCGGGTCTTCGTCCTCTACTCTCCTTCCACATTCAAACTTCACTTCCTTATCCCCAAACTTCAATGTTAGTGTTCCGTCATTCATGTCCACCACTGCTTGGGCGGTGGCTAGAAATGGCCTCCCGAGGATGAGAGGGACATCGGTGTCTTCCTCCATGTCTAGGATGACAAAATCGGTCGGGAAAACGAAATTGTCAACTTTTACCAATAGATTTTCAGCGACATCTTGTGGAAATTTAACGCATCTGTCGGCGAGTTGTATGCTCATCTTTGTAGGGCTCGTTGTTCCTAGGCCGAGTCGTTTGAACATCGATGTGGGCATGAGGTTAATGCTAGCCCCAAGATCGGCTAATGCATTACGAATGGGGGATTCCTCGATCGAGCAAGGAATCGTGAAGCTTCCGGGATCAATTTTCTTTTGTGGAAGTTTTTTGAGTACTAAGGCGGAGCATTCTTCGCCTAAGTTAACTAATTGCAATGATTCAATTTTCCTTTTATGAGTGAGGAAGTCCCTCATAAATTTTGCATATTTAGGCATTTGGGTAAGGACCTCAATAAAAGGAATATTAACATGCAATTGTTTTAGTAAATTTTTGAACTTTGCGAATTGCTCATCGGTCTTTTGACGATTTAACCTACCGGGGTACGGAATCAGAGGAGTCTTGGTGGGCTCTTGATTCGGTAAAGAAGCCTTTTTTGGTTGGGGTGCGGGTGGAGTCGTGGTTTGGCTGGACTGGCTTCTTTTATCTGACGGTAATGGAGCCCCCTCGGGACCCACGGTTCGATTTCTCAATGTGATGAGATGTACTTGTGCTTTTGGGTTGGTTTCGGTATTGCTAGGTAACGCGCCTTGTGGTCTCTCGGAGAAATTTTGAGCTACTTGATTTAATTATTTTTCAATGTTTTGAATGCTAGCTTGTTGACTTCTAAAATTCGATTCCAATTGCTGAAATCGATCCGAGTTTTTCTTTTCGGTGTCGGGGATGAGGCGAGATACAGTATCTTCAAGCCTTTCTCGTCCACCTTGTTGTTGAGAAAAGTTTTGTGGTTGTTGAAAGTTAGTTCGTTGGTTTTGTTGGTTACTACTATTGCCGGGATCTCTCCAACCAAGGTTTAGGTGGTTACGCCATCCTTGGTTGTAGGTACCCGTTGGAGGACCCGACGGCCTAGGTCTGTTATCAATGTAGTTTACCGTTTCCGTTTGTTCATCTAGTTCTTTCATACAACACCAATTTTCATGTGGCCCACCACACCCTTCACAAGCCATAACCGAGGCCGTTTTTGTCATTTCTAGCTTTTTGATTTTCGAATAGAGGGCCTCGATTTGGGCTTGTAAAGAAGTGCTTTCATCAACCTTATGGACGCCCGGGGCAATAGATTTATTACCTCGGGGAGTGTGCCATTGAAAATTAGATTGAGCAATTTCCTCAATTTGATTATATATTTCATTTGGGCAACGATTACCTAAAAGTCCCCCGGAGCTAGAATCAAGTGTTTGTCTTGTGTGTGGCAACAACCCATTGTAGAAAGTGGATATTTGTTGCCATACCGCAAGACCGTGATGAGGACACTTTCTTAGTAGCTCCTTGAACCTTTCCCAAGTTTCATATAAGGATTCCCCATCCTCTTGTGAATATGTATTAATTTCAGTCATTAATTTAGCCGTTTTAGCAGGAGGGAAATACTTATATAGAAACTTTTGGGCTAGTTCATCCCAGGTGTTTACCGAGCCAACTGGGAGGGTGTTAAGCCAAGCCTTAGCTCGGTCTTTTAGTGAAAATGGAAACATTCGAAGGCGGATGGCGTCATTCGATGCTCCATTGATCCGAAAGGTATCACATATTTCTAAGAAATTAGCAATATGTAGATGGGGATCCTCGTCCGCAAGCCCATGAAAAGTTGCGGAGTTTTGAAGCATTTGTATCAAATGCGGTCGAAGTTCGAAGTGATTGGCTTCGACATTCGGTGCATTGATAGCGGCGCCGAGATTACCTACGGTGGGCCGTAGGTAATCCATTAGGGTACGTTGATCCGCCATTGGAAGTGGGTCCCCCGAAACTTTCTCTTGATTTTTAGCTTTAAGTCTTTTTCTGAGAAAGCGTTCGGGTTCTTCTAGAGGTTCTTTTATGTCTCTACTAGAACTGGAGCTCATGCACTACGTAGGAAGTTCAAATGTGGCACCAAGGTTCCAAGTCCTGCGATAAAAACAGAAAAGAATGTTGGTCAGAAGGTTCACCACGGCCCCGTGCTCAGTGAACACGGCCCGTGGTCAGAGTTACAGTGATTGTTCTCCGGATCCCTGTTACTGGGAGTTGGACACGGCCCCGTGTTGCACCGACACGGCCCCGTGCTCAGCTATCTGTAACTCGGAAAATAAAAACTGCCAGTGATAATGCTGGGCACGGCCCGTGTCCGACCAGGCACGGCCCGTGCTGAGCTCTGCAGAAACTGAAAAACTAAGAAAAATCCTTAAAAAAATGAAAAATAAGAAAAAACGATTAGGCCGTTGATTCCTAACTTTCTTAAAATCCTTGTGTCCCCGGCAACGGCGCCAAAAACTTGATGTGCATTAGGTGTATATGTAGGTTTAAGTATATTTTAAGCCCTTTTACACTTTCTTTAGCCAAGTTTTAAATTTATAAAACACGATATTTACTAACACTAAACACACATATGGGCAAGTGCACCCATCGTGAGCGTAGTATAGTGTTGGTAAGATACCGAGGTCGTCCAAGGACACAAGAGCTTTTAGTACCGGTTTATCCTCAACGTCTAATCAAATCAAAAGTTTTAGAAAAAGGTTTTAAACTAAGAAAAATAAAAACTAACTAAAAATGCTGAAAATAAAAATAAAAGAAAAAACAGATAGACAAGATGAATCACTTGGTTCCGACTCGTGTATAGTGTAACATTTGATTATTTCCGCACTTTTGCACTTATTTAAGAGATTATCTTAGTTATTGTAGTAGGCCCCTCTTTTGAAGGTGACGTTACCCTCAACCCAGTAGTTTGAGTCAGCAAGGATACAATCCTAAAGGGTCGGATTATTGAAAGATAATTAATTAAGTTATTAATGCAAATTATGGTAGGCCCCTCTTTTGAAGGTGACGTTACCCTTGGCTAAGTAGTCTGAGTCAGCAGGGATACAGTCCTAAATAGTCGGGTTATAGTATTAATAGTAGTTAACTTATGAGGGGGTCAAAGATTTTGGACCCCCTCCATCCAATACCGTTAAGTATTGAAGGAGGTCCTACTAAATCTGACCCAGGTCCATTGCAGGACCTCTAAACGCTGAACAACGGCAAGACTCTTACCAAACCGTTCCCTTAACCCCCGACCAGGTAGCCAACATACCTCCATATAGACCGTGGAGATATGAATGGTGAAAATCTTTTATTTTATATAGACAGTAAAATAATGCCAAGACACCATGGACAAACGATAAGGAAGAATCACCTTCAACATAAGAAACTAGTTATTAAAGTCATTAATACAAAACCAATTAAAAAGTGCGAAAAGATTAAAAATAAAAAGTATTACACTAGACACTTGTCTTCACCAAGTGATGTAAGAGACTTAGGCAAACATGGCCTTGATTGTCAAGAACTCTTACGATCAATCTTGGATCCCGAGACGACTCACACACTCTATGATGGACAATGGATGATGGTGGTGGATGATGGTGTTATGGTGGTGGTGGGTGGTGGGTGAAGTGTGAGAGAGGTGGTGTGCCAAGGGATGGTTTGAGCTTGAGCCAAGCACTCCTATTTATAGGCTGAACAGAAGCTCGAGCACGGCCCCGTGTCCACATCCTCTCTTTCTTCATTTAATGCAGCTTGTCTTTATTAGTTGACCACGCCCCCGTGTCTGCTGAGCACGACCCCGTGTGCAGAAGAATCGTTGTACTATGAAGATTTGCCTGGATTGTGCGAATCTTATAGTTGATCACGGCCCCGTGCCCGCTGAGCACGGCCCCGTGGTGGGCAATAGAAGCTTCTACCACTTTGTCTTTTCTGCTGACACTTGGGCACGCCCCCGTGCTTGCTGAGCACGGGGCGTGTTCAGTCATCTGTCTTCTTGTTTTGCTTGGGAAGATGCTGTCGTGGGGTCGGGCATGTCACGTTTGCTCCTTTTCTTGTATTTATGTTAGATTTTGCTGTCTTTTCGCTTCTTTTGTTAATTTGAGCTCATTTAATCCTGAAAATACAAAAGGAAGACAAAAGCATACTTTTTCCAACATTAGTACTAAAAAAGGGTTAGTTTTATGCCACAATTGATGTAATTTATATGTTGCATTTTGCACACATCAACATCCGACATCCGGATTAACAAAATTTTAGACTTTTACGCTTTCGACTTATTACCTTTTTACAAAGTTTTGACCTGTTCATGCATTTATCAAAATAATCTGTTTATTTGACCTCAATTTCTCATAAACCTTATAATTTCAACGTTGTCTATCATAAAAGATTAAATTCTAGGATGCCTTGCATCCTCTTAACCCATTTTCGCTCAAAAGCTTATTTTGACCCGTTAAGGGTATTTACGCATTTTAAGGCGTTTGACTTGCAAAGATCATACTTTCCGCTTTCATACTTACCCAAAGTATTCATTTAATCAAATGGTTTGTTTCTAAACAATTTTTAAAGGTCGTTTGCCCGAAATACCCATCAAGGGCGTTTTGGTCGACCATAGTCCCGTTCTTTGCAACGAAGGACTTCCATCCATTTTTAACCAAACCCTACGACTTAACCATAACTCTAATCACACATACCTGGCTACGGTCAAAGCTATGACCTGTTTTAGTACTTCATCAGTTAAGTTGCTAGTTAGTAGCAACACAAATCCTTTGGCTATTCTTCCTGTGCATTCATAATACTCGACAAACAATCATCAGTCGATATCGTCAAATGGTGATATCTTCACCATTTGACCCGTTAAGTCTAAATGTCCATTTCGTCCTTATGTGATTGTAATCATTCCTTATCCTTTCTTTGTAACTTATTCTTTTGTTAACTCGTAACCCAAATTACTATAATACCCTTTTTACCCTTTTTAACCATCAAACTTAGTTACTTATCATGGCTACATGTTCCGACCCGTATCAAACTTGTCGGAACGTCATACTTCACATATTAATTTATCATATTCTTAATCTATACGATAAAAATATATTCTACAAAAAGGGTGTGAGTTTTACTTACCTCTCATCCAAATATGCTTTCCATGTGTATACATTCCGTTTGACCCGCTTCTTTCCCAAGCTTCCACATCGTTTATCAAGCATCAAACTATCATATATTATTTTCAAGATAGTTAGCTTATTAATCGTTTATCACGATCCATTCTATCTCACGGATCTTATATCGAAATTATCATTCAACCTTATAACATGCTAACCTATCAAATCTTAGCCGATTTCTTCAAACATTCACACATATACAATATTAAATATTATTAACATGAGCATATGATCATTTTCATCATATTATACCAAACCCACTTCATAACTACTTTGTTAATCACTTACAAGTGATCTAATCTCAATTACCTCATAATTTCATCATATACTTAGTGTGTATACTACCTCCTAAGCATAGTGTACAACTAATTTATGCATATTCTTCTAATCTCATACATAATTCCTCCAATTCCTCCTACTAATCAACATGCATCATTCACACATAAACATCAAACATATTAGCATCACATTTCTTTCATTCTTCTAACAAGAATACATTATACATATCAAAATCCATCTATATTAAACAAGAATTGGACATGGGTGATTATTCAAGTCCTCATCCTTACCATAACTAATGGGTTTCACCTCTAAACATCAAATTAACCCAAACCATGCATAATCCATATTCTATATGATGATTCTAACACATGCTCATACTCAATTTCATACCTATTCATGGATTAGAACATAACCCACTTCGTGCAAGATCACCAATCTAGGTTTTAAGACATACCTTATGATCCCCTTGTTAAGGTGATCATTAATCCATGCTCGGTTATGAATTTAAGCTTCATTTAGCCTTCCAATTTGAGGATTTTAGTGAAACTAGGGTTTGAACCCTCTTTCTTCTTCCTGGATATTGATACACACACATACACTATGTGTGTGTGTGGTGTTTTAAGTTTAGTTTATAAAACACATGTTTCCCACTTAATGGTTTTGGTCCCTCAAGTTTTGTTTTGATTATATAAGAGACTAAAACTCATTTCTTTATATTAACCGGGTTCTAATTTACCAAACCCGTTTTTGGGGTGTTACAGTCACACCCCAACCGATGACGGAAACATCAGGGCATGGCACTGAGCGAAACATATTGTCAAGAGAAATTCCTTAACGACTAAATTACCAAATAGTTAATATTATGTCCCATACCATAACCTATTAAGTAATCTAATTATTACAGACGTAGATATTCTCAAAACAACATGTTCCGACAACTCAGATTTAAAGAAAATATAAATTGTCTTTGTTTCTAGACTCTCGATCCTACTTGATTCCACAAAAGCAAGTAAAGCACAACAATCCTTGCATTCAAACACCTGTCACATACGTTAAAATAAAGGTCAATACACATAGTGTAAAGGTGAGCATACAAGTTTGATAATAGCATATAGAGTTCGAAATCGTTTACGCATAACCAGCATGTACAACGTATAATGTGAAGCATGTAAGTTATCGACAAAGATCCTATCAATACCAATGACTGCGAGTAGCGAGTGCGCAACACATGTTCACCACTGTGAACACGTGAAGTAATTGTCCTTAACAACCCCTGAGTGAACATGTTCTGAGTCCAAACTATAGTACTATCGTTGCTAAGGCAGGTAGACAGCAATCAATGTGTTAACATAACAAACAGGCATTCATCGAGTCACGTATAACATGCATTAGAGGTCAGTGTATAAATAGTGTTTGCGTTGTGTGTTTGATGTGATTTGGAATAAGTAACGCATGTAACACCCAAAAGTGCATAAAGCAAAAAGGGACCGAGTATACTCACAGATTGTGTTTAACAAGTAAACACTCTCTTGGAATGAAGGGAGCGCTGAGAGAGATTAGCCTGAATAGTTAACGATAGCATAACGATCAGCGGCGCGTAAAACGATACAAGTGTACCAAGGATCAGATGGCAATCCGATCGGATGGCAATCCGATCGGATGGCCAGTCGATCGGGTGGTAATCCGTTCGGATGGTCATCTGATCGGATGGCCATTCGATTGGATTGGCACCTCGTTTGGTGAAGATGTGTTTATGTATGATGGTTTGTACTTTGAAGTTTTCGTTGTAACATTTCAAAAATAAAGAAGTATCTCTACCTTTCAGGTCGGTCGATCGAACGGCCGTTCGATCGGACAGCAATCCGATTGGTAGGTCACTTCTTAGTTGAGAACAAGTTCACAGCAGGACGGTCACTCGATCGGATGGCTATCCGTTGGGTGGCAATCCGTATTTATTGAACATGTTGAAAATTTGTTTAAGTACCCAAGTCCTAAACGTCACACGATCGGATGGTCGCTCGATCGGATGGCAATCCGATCGGGCGATAATCCGTTTCAACATTCAGATCCTTGAATAGTTTGAATAAAAGTTTAGATGTGGGACCAAGTGCAACCCGATCGGATGGCTGGTCGATCGGATGGCAATCCAATCGGACGGCAATCCGTCCCAATGATCTGATCTTCTTGACACTTGATTTTGTTTGAAGTTTTGCAGCTTTGAACGAGACGTTATGATAACTTGTTTAAACAACAGGAACCCTATCTCGACCCAAGTGACCCAACTGAACAGGAACCACCCTAGTCCCACCAGTTCACGGTTCGAGACGATTGTTCATGTTTAAACCCGAATTCAATAGTCTCTTAGATAGAATTCAGATCTGGATCTAACACTTCACTAAGAATGAGTAGAAGATTAGAACAAGCTCCGATTCTATATGTTTTGAGTGCATTGAGTGTAAAAGAGTTGAAAGAAAGTTGGAAAACCTTCTCTAAATCCTCTTAACCATGAATTCATGTAGATCTAGATGAAATCATTGATTAATTTTGTGGAAATCCTTCAGATCTAAGTTGTTCTTGGTGGAATGAAGCCAAACATTGAAGTTCATAAGAACTCCATGATGACATCACCCTAGAACACCTCAAATCCAGTGATTTCACGGTTAAAAGTTGAGATTTAAAGGTAAAAATGATGAAGAAGTGCATGTAGATCATAGAAGTACAAGATTTAGGTTGAAAACTTACAAGAATCTAGAGAAATCGAGGGAAAAGTGAGCTTGAGCGAGCTGGTTGAGCAGAGGAGCTGTCACATCACAAATGATGTGACAGGTGGGTATTTATAGGGTTTCCTAAAAAGGAAAGTGGGTGAGAGTGGCTGGTCGATCGGGTGGTAACTCGATCGGGTGGCAGCCTGATCGAGTGGTAACTCGATCGGATGGCAGCCCGATCGGGTGGAAACTTGATCAGATGGCAACCCAATTGGATGGCAACCCGATTGGATGGCCACTCGATCGGTTGGCCACTCGATCCTAGTGTTCGGCGCGACGAGTTTTATTGTTTCGATTAGAGTGTTGAGCATTGCGATGCGATTCGAGAGAGCGATGCAATAGTATTACCCATTAGTTACTCAAATAACATAACTACTATATCTAACATATAATCACTATAATTATCTTGCGTTTAGCGTTTGCGATTCGATTGCGATGCGATAGATTACGATTAACACCTCAACATAAACATAACATGCACAGGTAACACATAAATAGCACACACACGTAAATAAATATCCAGAACACATAATTCGAGTTGCGAATGCGATAGCGATAAGCCATAAATCGATCAAACATGCTATTAAATAGCGATTAAACCTCGATTATTAATAGATACTCCACATAATACAACTAAAGCGATTAAATAAATAGATTCGATTACAAGTCAAAGAAGTCAAACAGTAGTTGAGCAAGGAGTGACAGATCGCAATTAGCAATATTTTCTTCCTTTGACTTCAATCTTGACTTTGACTTTCGAAACACGGGGTGTTACATTACATGCTTCACATTATACGTTGTACATGCTGGTTATGCGTAAACGATTTCGAACTCTATTATGCTATATCAAACTTGTATGCTCACCTTTACACTATGTGTATTGACCTCTATTTTAACGTATGTGACAGGTGCTTGAATGCTAGGATTGTCGTGCTTTACCTGCTTTTGTGGAAATCAAGTAGGATGGAGTCTAGAAACCAACGAACAATCTATTTATTTGAAATTTGAGTTGTCGGAACAGAACAATTTGTCTTTGATTTGTCTGTAATAACTATGCTACTTGTTATGTCATGGTATGGGACGTGATGTTTAAATAATTGGTAATCGTAGTTGTTGTGGAAACTCCTGGACAATCTGTTTCGCTCATTGCCATGCCCTGATGTTTCTGTCATGGGTTGGGGTGCGACAAATGTAAATGAAATAAAAACAAAATAAGTTAGAACTTGGATTCCCGACACTCTAAAGATAGGTCCAAAACTTTCTCTTCTACCCATTCCATTTGGGTGTATAAACCACTATAAAGAGTTTTGCTTGAGGACAAGTAAAGATTCAAGTGTGGGGGGTTTTTGATGTGTACAAAATACAACATATAAATTACATCAAATGAGGCATAAAATCAACCCTTTTCTAGTGCTAATGTTGGAAAAAGCTTGTGTTTTTATTCCTTTTCAATAAACAGGGTTAAAAGAGCTTAAAAGAATAAAAGAAGCAAAAAGACAGCAAAAACGAACATAAAAAGCTATAAAGAAGGATTGACCAACTTGCCGAGCCCCCATCCACATCCAAACCCAAGAAATAACAAAGATAGAAGCTCTGGCACGAGGCCGTGCTCACCTAGCACGGGCCGTGCCCGGTGGGCATTCACTGCAGTAGAAAGAGACAACAACAAAAGACAAATTCAAAGCTCAACACTGGGCCGTGCTAAAGCAACATAGAGCGTGGTCAACTCTTGGATTTCCAGAATCTGAAGAAGTACAACAAGTACATTGGCCACGGGCCGTGCCATTGACACACGGGGTCGTGTTAGTACAAGTCTGACACTACAGTTACTGTAGAAGAGAGAGACTGATGGACACGATGACGTGCCAGCCGGGCACAGGCCGTGGTAGATGTTCTGTTTTCAGCTATAAATAGGGATGCTTGGTTTCACTTCAACTCATCCCTTGGCAAACCACTTCTCTCTCACTTGCCACCACTCCACCACCACTACAACACCATCATCCACCACCATCATCCGTTTTCTATCTTTTTTAGTGTGTGTGTAGTGATGTGTGCAAAATGTAACATATAAATTACATCAAATGAGGCATAAAACTAACCCTTTTTAGTACTGATGTTGGAAAAAGCATGTTTTTGTCTTCCTTTTTGAATTTACAAGACCAAATGAGCTTAAACGAACAAAAGGAGCAAATAAGCAGCCAAAACCAACATAAATACAAAGAAAAGGAATAAACATGACATGCCCGACCCCTCGGCAGCATCTCAAAGTGAAAACAAAGAATCAGAAGACAGACCACGGGGTCGTGCCCAGCTGAACACAGGGCATGGTCAGGGACCTGCACAAAAGACAAACCTGTAGAAGCTTCCACGCCCACCACGGGGGTGTTCCCAGCTCAGCACGGGGCGTGGTCAATGCAAAGATACGCAGAATCTTACCAAATCTTGATGGTACAGATACGAAGTTGACCACAGGGCCGTGCCCAGGCGACACGGGGCCGTGTGGGGCCCTCTGCTGACACTTGCAATTAATGAAGGAAGAGAAAAGGCTGGCCACAGGGGCGTGCCTGCTGGACACGGGGCCATGGCCAGAGTTCTGTGTAGGCTATAAATAGAGGTGCTTGGTTCACTTCAAAGACATCCCTTGGCAAACCACTACTCTCCCACTTTGCCACCACTACAACACCAACCGCCACCACCATCATCCATCATCCATCTTTAGAGTGTGTAGTAGTCTCGGGATCCAAGATTGATCGTAAGGGTTCTTGCCAATCAAAGGCCATGTTTGGTTAAGCCTCTTACATCACTTGGTGAAGACAAGTCTTTTATGTATTACTTTTGATTTTTAATCTTTCGCCACTTTTTATTTCGGTTTGTATTAATGACTTTAATAATTAGTTTCTTATGTTGAAGGTGAATTCTTCCTATCATTTTTTCGTGGTGTCTTGACGTTACTTTACTGTCTATATAAAGTAAAAGATTACATCATTCATGTTTTTACGGTCTATATAAAGGCATGTTGACTACCTGGTCGGGGGTTAGGGGAATGGTTTGGTAAGGTTCTTGCCTTGTTCAGTGCATAGATCCTGCAAGGACCTGGTTCAAGCCTACTAGTCACTCCTTCAATACCCACTTGTATTGGATGGCGGGGGTGCGAATAGCTTGAATCCCTCATATGTAAACTACTATAAATACATTAAACCAGCTTCTTGGGATTGTATCCTTGCTGACTCAAACCACTTAGCCGAGGGTAACGTCACCTTCAAAAGAGGGGCCTACCACTTTTCGTATTAATAACTAACTTAAATGTTTTTCAATATTCCGACCCTTTGGGATTGTATCCCTGCTGACTCAAACCACTGGGTTGAGGGTAACATCACATTCAAAAGAGGGGCCAACTACTATAACTAAGATAATCTCTTAAAAAGTCTGAAAGTGCGAAAATCATCAAAAGGATACATTAAAGACAAGTCGGATCCAAGTGATTCATCTTGTCTATCTGTTTTTATTTTATTTTTATTTGCATTTTTAGTTTTTAATTTAAAACTTTTCTCAAAATTTTAGATTGATTAGATGTTGAGGATAAACCGTTACTAAAAACTCTTGTGTCCTTGTACGACCTCGGTATCTTACCAACGCTATACTACGCTCACGATGGGTGCACTTGCCCAAGTGTGTGTTTAGTGTTAGTAGAATATCGTATTTTATAAATTAAAACTTGACTAATGTGGGGGGCTTAAAATATCAATAAAAATATATCACACCTTACCAGTAGTCTCGGGATCCAAGATTGATGGTAAGAATCTTTGTCAAACAAAGGCCATGCTTGGCTAAATTCTTACATCACTTGGTGAAGACATATCTTTTATATATTTATTTTATGATTTCCAATCTTTGGCTACTTTTTAATTGGGTATGTATTAATGACTTTAATAATTAGTTTTTTTTATATTGAAGGCGAATTTATTCAACCATTATTCATATGTCATTTACTCACATATTCATGTCTTACGGTCTATATAAAGCATGTGAACTACTTGGAAGGGGGTTAGAATGGTGGTTGGGTAATTCTATGTCTCGTTCAGTGTATGGATCCTGCGAGAACCAGGTGCAAGTTTAGTACTACTCCATGGATTGGTCGGGAATGACTGGCCCAACTGAGAGTAAGAAAGCACCTGCACCCCTTATATACAAACTACTATTAAAACTTTAAACCAACCCTGCGAGGACTGTATCCCTGCTGACTCAGACCAACGGGTTGAGGGTGACCGCTGCCTGGAAGGGGGCCCACCACATTTTGCATTAATAACTTACTTAATTATCTTTCAATATTCCGACCTAGTAGGATTGTATCCTTGTTGACTCAAACCACTAGGTTGAGGGTAACGTCGCCTTCAAAAGAGGGGCCTACTACTATAACTAAGATAATCTCTTAAAATGCCTAAAGTGAGGAAATCATCAAAAGGGTACATGAATGATAAGTCGGATCCAAGTGATTCTTTCTTGTCTACCTGTTTTTATTTTATTTTATTTTATTTTATTTTTCTGTTTTTATCTTTTTATTAGTTTAAAAATCTTTTCTAAAAATTTGGTTGGATTAGACATTGACGATAAGCCGGTATTAAAAGCTCTTGTGTCCTTGGACGATCTCGGTATCTTGCCATCACTATACTACGTCCGCGATGGGTGCACTTGCCCTAATGTGTGTATCTTGCCATCATGTTTGAGTCTCCAATGCGTATCTTCATCCATAAGCTCTTCTAAGACACTATCATCGAGTGCGGGTTCGACTGGAGGATCCCGAATGTGTACCGGCGCTATCACGTTTTCGTCGTCTTTTAAAATCATGTTATGTAAAATAATACACATATACACGACGTACCTAATTTTTTCACACTCTTAGCACGCAGTGGCCGATTCATTATACCCCATTTTGACTTCAAAATACCAAAAGCCTGTTCCACGTCTTTTCTTGCCGCCTCGTATTGCTTCTTGAACTTTTTTTCTTCCACTTCGTGAGGATATGGATATGATTTGACAAACACAGACCATATCGGGTATATTTCATCCACGAGATAGTAACCATGTTTGTGTAAGTGGTTGTTAACGTAAAATGGACATTTTGGGGCCACTCCATTACGTTTAGTTTGAAATAATGGCGATTGGTGGAAAACATTGATGTCATTTTGTGCACCTGGTGGACCGCAAAAGGCGTGTCAAACTCACAAATCTTGAGAAGCCACCGCTTCTAGCATAACCGTAGGGTAACGGTGATCTCCACTCATATATTGGCCCCGAAACTCTATGGGACACATTCTCTATACGAAATGGGTGCAATCAATGCTACCCACCATAACAGAAAGATGATGTTTATCCTCATGAGCTTGGTACAAAAGTGCCATGTCGTGGCTTGTTGGTCTACGTAAGAACTCGGGAGTGTATATTTTACATACCGTTTCACATAAAAATTGTAGACACTCACGGGAAGTCCTTTCGGCCATATGTAAATACTCGTCGTTCTCATCTGGAGTGTTACCGATTGCAAGTTGTTTAATAGCCGATGTAACTTTTTGCAACGGGGTAAAACTCTTCTTCATTCTCACATCTACGCCCTCTTCAAACCACGAGTTATTCGCTTCCACGTCGCTCACAATTTTTAGAAACAAACTTTTTGACATACGGAACCGATGACAGAAAATTTCTTCGTTACGGTTCCTCGACAAAATAATCCGCCATAAGGATTTCGTGGCCACTCTCACAACCACGACGACCATAACGTTTCTTACTAGATGTGCCCGTGTCTTTTAGTTCGGCTTCGTCGATGAGTTTTTGGAAAAAAAAACTTATGCTAATCAGATGAATCAATGCTATCGAGTAGGAATAAAATAGGTATTTCTTCCACCATTTTTATAAAAAAAAATAGAATAGATTTGGAGTAATGAGGATGTGGGTTGGTGTGAATTTGTTTAAAACTAGAATTACGACCCGCCGGGATTCTTTAGTTATAACTAAGTCGATTTAGGACGCGCACGTTATGTTGAACCTTTCAAACGGGAAAAAAATAGACGATGTAAAAACGTTCACCCACACACGTACGTTGCGTCGTGTTAACTCGCAAAATTTAGAACGAAACGTAAAAACGTTAAACCAAAGACACACGTTTCGATGTGTTTAGTCACAAAATTTAGAACGAAGCATAAAGCGAAAAATTTGCGGAAAATGAAAATTATAAAGGACCAAAGTTGAAAGTAAAAAAAGTTGTGAGGATAGATTGCAAAAGATAAAAAGTTTTATGTTAAAAGTAAAAAATACAAATAGTTTTGCGTTAAAGGTAATTTATGAAATACATTTGAGTGAAAAGTAAAAAAATCAATTTTTTTTTTTAAAAACCCTCAAAGCCAAGGTTACAACAACCATATGCATAACCATTTTTCTTTGAAAAACTCCCAAAGCCAAGATGACAACACATAAGTTAAAAAAATCAAAGTGGTTAAATCGCAAAAGATGGAAACTTTTGAATTAGAAGTGAAAAATCAAATTAATCAAAGGAGTTAAATTGTATAAGATGAAAACTTTTGAATTAGAAGTGAAAAATCAAATTAATGAAAGGGGTTAAATTAACAAAGATTAAAACTATAAACTTAAATTGTCAAAGATTAAAACTTTAAGGTTAAAAATGATACAAAGATTAAAGCTTTAAACTTAAATTGTCAAAGTTTAAAACTTTAAGGTCAAAAAGGAAAATTCCAATTTTTTTTTTTGAAAAGCTCCCAAAGCCAATTGTACAACTCTCATATGCATTTTTTTTTTTTTTTGAAAAACCCTCAAAGCCAAGGTTACAACAACCATATGCATAACCATTTTTTCTTTGAAAAACTCCCAAAGCCAAGATTACAACACATAAGTAAAAAAAAAATTAAAGTGGTTAAATCGCAAAAGATGGAAACTTTTGAATTAGAAGTGAAAAATCCAATTAATCAAAGGGGTTAAATTGTATAAGATGAAAACTTTTGAATTAGAAGTGAAAAATCAAATTAATGAAAGGGGTTAAATTAACAAAGATTAAAACTATAAACTTAAATTGTCAAAGATTAAAACTTTAAGGTTAAAAATGAAACAAAGATTAAAACTTTAAACTTAAATTGTCAAAGTTTAAAACTTTAAGGTTAAAAAGGAAAATTCCAAATTTTTTTTGAAAAGCTCCCAAAGCCAATTGTACAACTCTCATATGCATAAATTAGTTGCTTTTTAATAAGGTTATAATGTGTGTGGTTTATATAGGTTTATAAAAAAAAAACTTTTTTTTATTTTTTAGTAATAACAGTAATATTACGGTTCAATTAAATGCTCCAATGGTCAAAACATGGCTCCAACGTTCACTTTTCCACTCAGCAAACTTCCCCCGATTTTTGAGTGTTCAGCGCGGTAAAAGGAGGTGGTGGCGGTGTTGCCGATAGGCAAACACATTGCCGAATTGAATTGCCTAACCCACCCGATACACCCTAAGGTTCGTAAAAATTAACACATAGTCAGTCTAAACTTGATTATTTATAATTGATTGTTAGTATTTTAAAAACTTATTGTAGTTTTGATTTTTTTTTAGTCCAAGTAAAATGACCAGAACACTATCATTTTGAATTCCCCTTGTAAGTTTTATTTATATCTAAACCAAAATTAATAAAACTCATGAAAAGTCAAAACGTTCAGACTATAGGGTGTGGTCATGACTCAAACCACGATTATCTTACTTTAATTTATTTTTGTGTAAAGGAAAGAAAAAACCACTATTATCTTACTTTAATTTATTTTTGTGTAAAGGAAAGAAAATATTGAATAAGGAAAAGAGCCTAATGGTTGCGAATCTAGTTATTGTTACAACAAGAACCTTCTACATTAATCAAAACCAAATAAAAAACTCTTTTAACATATTAATTTATCAGCAGTTCACTCATACATTTTATCAAAGAAAAACCCACTTCAGTGCTCTCAATAAGAAGATATCTCATTCATCTGATTCATTGTATCTTAGCTTCATTTAAAAGTAAAAACAAGTTTGAATATTAGATTCATTGTATCTTAGATTCATTGCATCTCAGATTCATTGTATCTCATTCATTTTAGCACTAATTAGGACATTTCTTATCTTGTTTCAAAACTTTCAACAAGAAGAGTGCATACCTATAAATTAGTAATTATATAACTCATATCTTATATTATATTTTCTCCTAATATTACATATACTTAGTTGTGTGTAAAGTTAGTAAAATAACATATAATTTCAACTATTTTTCCAAAAAAAAAAAGAATGTTATTTGATTTTTAAAAGAATACACATCTTTCATGTTCTTCAGTTTTCAGAATTAAGATTTAACCAAAAAAAGACTCTGATGTGAAGAGAATTTAACCATTCTTAACAATTTTTTAAACCAAAATAGGCATTTGTAAACCAAATATACAAGACCTTGTTCATATTCGTTAGATTCATTTGCAGCCCTATTTAAAATACCTTTATCTTATGGGAGAATTATCAAACTAGGCATTCTTGTTTATGAAAACTTACCGAATGCGATTTTATGTTCGTGTTCGTATCCGTATCTTAAGGAAATGAACTTGTTCATGTTCATTTGTGTTTTTTGTTAATTTTAGGTAACGGACGATAATGAACACAAACTAATGTTCATGAACACAAATGGAAACAAAAGAACACAAACAAGTGTTCATGAACAGAATATATAATACACTGACACTTATTAAATATTTTATTTGTCAGAATTTTGAAATATTTAAATAAAAACATAAAAATATAAAAACTAAAAATACTAATAAACTACCGAACACGTTACCGAACATAAATGAACGAATGCGGCCTCTGTTCATTTCGTTCATTTAACTAAATAAAAATTTCTTGTTCGTGTTCGTTTGTTTAATAAACGAACAAACACAAACAAACTTCCCGTCAAACAATTCATGAACTGTTCATCGAATGTTTGGTTCATTTGCAACCCTAATTTTAAACATTCGTGACTGACGAGGGGCCAAAAAAAATACAAAAACGCACAATACTAACTTATGGATGATATTGGCACTTGAGGTAAACTAGAGGGACAATTTTCATAAAATAAAAACCAAAATAGTGATGAATAATAAAATAAATGGACGAGTGTCTACCCTTGTTCATATCTTGTGCCATTTTGCACCATCACAATCCCGACAGCCGTCCACAATCCTCATCTCCGTCTATAAATCACTCATATTTTTTTCCTTCATCCGATCCAAATAACACTCATCATCCATGGAGATACAATCTTTGCATCTATTAACCCACATTGTACAACGAATCTTCGTTTCGATCTTCTCAACCATAGCATCATTCCTACTAGTAGCACTCTCCCACATTCGCCTCTACAAGCCTCCACCTCAGCATTCTGACCACCACGTCGTTATCTTAGACGGCTCCTCCATGTCCCTCATTCGTGTCCCCATCAACGTCGTCATTGTGTTTATAAAAAACAAAATACCAATCATACCATATTCGGATTTGGCCCACCGAGCCCACACGGCCTTGTGCATGGTGTGTCTTGAGCATATAGATGGTTTTCACTCAATTAGGGAGCTTCTTAGTTGTGATCATGTATTCCATCTGGAGTGTTTGGATGCATGGATAGATGTGGGTCGGGTTACTTGCCCCTTGTGTAGATCTATGCTTCTTCCTCCCAAGAAATTGTTATCATACTCCAACTCTGTCTAGTCTAGCGGTATCAAACTGTTTAGAGAATGTGTTACTCGTAGTCTAGCAGTATCAAGTTGTCTAGAGAATGTGTCACTCTTTATTTGTTTTTTTTTTAACTGGTAACTCACACCTTATCTCTCTCTTTAAAAGAAAATACCCTATTTTGGAACCCCCCCCCCCCCCCCCCCCCTCCCTAAACTACTCCTAATAAGGTTAGAGTCTTTGACTTTTTATCACCGGGCTATCAACCTAAATGGTGTATAGCTTTTATCTACCACCGGACTTGAATCCTCATTGCGCTTAAGGAGTGACATCTTTTTCCACCACCTTGTTCTCCTCGCTCTTTGACGTTTTCTTCGTGTGATTGAGGGCTTAAGTTTCATGGTGGATATAAGAGTCAGAAAGTGTGTGAGTTAACCGTAAAAATAACGATAATAAAATAAACCTTGTTATCCTTGATCATAGCCAACCGCGTAGACTGGTCTTGATCCCGTAGTGTAGATTTGTTATCTGTAGTGTTTTTGCATCATCGAATAATTACTATATCGCATCATGCGTCAAGATTTGAATGATGCATGATTTGTTATGGAAATGAATGCAGATGAATGTTGTTGATGCGTTATGGAATAGAATGCATGCCAGATTATCTGTTTGATGTTAGATATAATCTAAATGGATAAGGTTAAAGATGCAAGAATCAAGATCAGATAGGCGTTGCATTTATAGATCACATGGGTTACGGTTCCCATTTATTGCTATTATTATTCTATATAACTTACACCCGCACTACAGCTCATCTGCTCACTAATTAAGCAAATATATTATTATTGTTATTGTTATTATTATTATTATTATTATTAGTATTATTAGTATTATTAGGGTAAGATTATTGTAAAAAAGGTTAAAAGTGTGAGAAATGTGAGAAATATTGTGGAGATGACATGTGTCCTCCATCTAAATTAATTCAAAAGGGTAAAAAGTAATTTTATAATTAATTCAATTAATTCAAAACTTACCATAATCGCCACCTTAATTATAGGAACAAGATTTTTTTAAAAGATCTCTAAAAAAACACTACGAATAACACTGCAACCACCATTCAGCACATATATAACACCGTTCAATAATTATATAACACCATTCAGCAAGTATATAACACCATTCAGTAAAGAATATAACACCATTCAGTATAGAATATAACACCATTCAGTAAAGAATATAACACCATTCAGTAAAGAATATAACACCATTCAGTAAAGAATATAACACCTCTGTATCATCTTCTCCACTTCCGGCACCACCACTGCCGCTCCGCCACCGCTGTCGTGTAGAAAGAGAGATCATCTGGTCGTTCGATGTAGAGAGAGAGATCGCACGACCACCACCACTGCCACTTTCGGCACCACTAGTGCCGCACCACCACTGCCGATCCGCACCACCACTGCCGCTGCCGCTCGCCGCCGCCGCTCCAGTGCGATGTAGAGAGATAGATTGAAATTGTACAGAGAGAGAGCATCTGTACGAGCGATTGGAGAGAGAGATCGAAATTGTAGAGATTTTGATTTACAGTTTCCTATTTTGAATGGATATAAAGACTTTATTACCCCTATAATTTTCAATTCAGTCCAAAAAAATAAAACAAATTTTACAATTTGGTCCATATTAATCTAAACCATTAGATCAAAGATCTAATGGTGTAGATTCTTTCTTATCCTTCTCACACTTTTGATCTTTTTACAGGAACCTTTACCAGTATTATTATTACCACCACCACCACCACCATCACTTTTAGGAAAATTGAATTTCAATAGTATAAAGTTCTAAACTATGATCTATACTCACAATTTAAATTAATGACACTCATAACTTTCACAGTTTCACTTATGTTGTCAAGAGTAATAACATAATTATCATAGATTCATACTCGATTAGTTTTCAATTAACTTATACTCGATATCGCTTTTACGTTTGTCCATTTCGTTCATAATCATCATTGTGAAAGAAATCGAGTGGAAACAATATAACACTATGATCATTATACTATTAGGATTACTCTTGCTCAATGTTTTAAAATCCGGTTTTTATACTGTACCAGATTGGGCTAAAAACGGTTTAACAGGGTGTATCGGACGGTTTAACCGATTCAATCGTACTACCGGCCGGCCGGTTTGAACCGGTTTTTAAAACATTACTCTTGCTAACAAAAGTAAAAGCTAGGAGCACCATTAGTTGGTCCACCACCACCCCTAATTTGATTATCTTGATGAAACAACAAGCTATAACTCAAAATACATAATTTGTATCATTTTCTATACTTGTTCTTGCCACACCCCTAAGGGCACGTTTTTTCGAGCTCGAACATGGTACACGAATTCTCAGGGCCAACCCTGTAACCTGGATTTGGAAACTAAAAAGAAGGCACCAAACTACATTAACATTCTGAACCAGAAAAAGAATTTGACTTGCAAAATGTGTTGACCATCTGAAATGGTTAATTAGTTCGGACATAACCAAAAAGGTTAGGAGTTTAAAACCTGCAAGGTGTTGGTTATGCCGTTATGGTGTATTTATTTTAAAAAATCTAAACTTACTGTTAAAAAAATCATGGTTCAAACACAAAAAACACCAAATAACAGATGAAACATTCTATCAACAACAAACTAAAGTTCGAAATATGAAAAATGAATTACACCCAATCATATAATCCCCACCTCAAATACAAAAAAAGAGATATTGTAAATTGCAACACATGTATAACATTCATCTAAGAAACCAAGAAAAGCAAATCCGTATCTGGTTATGCAAAATTGTACATGTTAATGAAGATGACACATTGACACCCATACAAAAAGTAGCAACGCAGAAGAATGTGACCCATCTGGAGGGGACGATTGGGCCAAACCCGAACTCGAATACTAGCTTTTGGTGGTGGTCGGGTCTGCTGGGTCTCATACAGCAAGCCATCTCAAAAGTTGGAAGAAGAACATAAAACCTTTTTCTTCCCTGTGATAATATTGAAATTTAGGGGGTGTGAAAGATTCGAGCGGAGCCCGAGCTCGTTTAAGATTGAGCTCGGCTCGGCTTATTTAACTTAAGAGAGCTCGAACTTGAGCATAACTCGTTTACTCCGTTTAGAGCTCTATTTCTAAAGTTCGAGCTCGACTTGTAAGTAGTTTTTCAAGCTTGAGCTCGGAGCTCAGCTCATTTTGTTGTTTATAGTATATACTTTATTATTTGTTATTTCGATAGTTAGTTTATTTTATACTACTATAACTCTTTACACATATATTTTACACCTAATCTAATATATATCATTTAATTAATTTTATCATAGTTTTCATATTCAACATAAATTATTACGTGATTACATATTCAACATAAATCATTACGTGATTACACATTCAATTTAAATCCATAACGTCATTATGACGGCGTTTAGCAGCTGAAAAGAGACTCAAAATATGGATACCTCAAGGTTTTTAAATTTCTTTTCTAATGACATGTTCACTCTTATATTCTATACACACACTGACACACCACAATACTGTTAGACTATCTCCAATGCAAACAACGCCCTTGGCTGCCTAATCAGCTGCCACATCATATCCTTACAAATCCTTAAAAATCCTTACAAATCCTTAAAAACCTCCAATTCACCTCCAACCATACAAACATCCTTACATATCCTTACATTTTCCACATCATCACCCATTTTTTCTTTAAGTTTACTTACTTAAACTTGTTGGAAAAATAGGTGAAAATAGCATTTTTCACAAATATAGGAAAACGATTTTTTCCTATTTTGAACTAGAAATAAATATAATAAAATGAGCGGTTTTTATATATTTATTTGTGGGTTTGTGTTCTATGTTGGAAGAGCTTCGCAACGAACTAAACCACGTCCAAAACCGAGCGAAGATGAATGAGATATCGATGCTCAAAGTTGGGTGTTTGGAACATTCAATGCTGAAACAAAAGGGAAAGTAGCACCTTGTCCCACATCGGATGAGAGATGGAACTTAAAAGGGTATTTAAGTGGGAACTCTCCATCCTTATTGTTTCATGGGAGCACTCACTAGTGTACTCGCGAAGGGTGCGGAGCACCCTAACTCGCACACGCTCGCGCGCGCGCGTGGCGTGGGCGATGAGGCGCAATGTGGCGCTTTGATGGCGCACTTCGCACGCTCGCATCGCCGCGAGCCGCTTGAGAGCCGCCTTTGTATTTTTGACCACGTGCGCGTGGTGGATCTCATGGGCTGCAGGGACCAAGTGGAGTGCAGGTTCGAAGCGCGTGACGTGGCAGTCCGCGCGCGGGTATACATGGCACGAAGGCGCGCGGTTGCGCATGGTGCATGGGTCCTGAGGTGTCGTGCGCGGCGCACCAAAGTGAGCCAAAACGGCGCGACTGTGTGGCGTGCTCGTAGAGGCTCACAGGTGACGTGGCGCACGCGCGCATGGACCTGAGTCAGTGAGGCGCACGCGCGCATGGGTATGAGCCAAGAGGACGCACCGCGCATGGGCGTGCAGATCTGGGCGCGTGCGCACGCGTAGAAGCTTCCAGCATTGAATGACAGTGCAGTTTCAGTCCAGCTTCGTAACTGACGAGTTAACAGGCTTTGACTGAGAATTAAATGACGTATTAAATTGCATTGAAGACGTTTAATGCAATTTAAACCTCTCATTTAATTCGTTTTTTGCTGTTTCAAACCGGGAGCTGTATAAATACAGCTCCATACCCAGCTGCAGAGTTGACCAGCTACACAACAGCATACTCAACATTCTCTCTTCAACTTTCTGATCGTTTTCTTACAAAGTTCAAGGTAACCTTCGGGTTGTAGGCGAATTCCGGCAGTACTACTGCTCCGGCTGTTGTACCCTGGGAAACAAAACGAGTACTCCTGGGAGACTCGGAATTTGTTTTAAGGGAAGCGTGTGATCACGTGCCTCAGCCATTCTGCTTCATCTTATTTCTTGTATTTTCTTTTATTTCAGTTGTAATAGTATTGTAATTCTGCTTTCTTTTATTTCTGAATTGTAATCGTATTAATAAAAATTTGTTTATTTTATTTATTACGCGAACGGTTCCTACAAAACTATTAAAATGTATTTAAATAATAAAATTATCAAATAATTAATATAAGTCGATACTAATATGAAAAATAAAAAGAAAACCAAATTCTAAAAAACATAAAAACATAGAAATTGCATGCATAAGAATGAAATTGGTTAATGGTGGATGTAAAGTTCAACCGGTTTTCTTGTTTCATTTAAAATTGTAGGTTGCTAAGCGAATTAAATAAAGTTTACACCTTATTAAACGTAGTTGATAAGCAAATTAAATAAACTCAATGTTGAACTGAAACAAAATATGACAAATAAATGAATTAAAAGAAGTTGATAATGGGACGGTTGAAATAAAAAATTAATAAACATTGCTTTACGGTGTGTTCCCGAGTTAAAAATCCCTCCCCATCCCTCCCCTCCCCTCCCCTCCATGTCTTTCCAAACTGGAAAGACTATTTTCAAGCAAAAAAAACCCCATTTTCCCTTCCCTCCCCTCCCCTCCCCCTGTTAAGTGAATCTCTCGAACACAGCCTTAGTGGCACAAGAACCAAAACTTGCCTTGCCCTTGCAGTCGGATGTTAGTTTGTTTCAGATACACTTCAATGGGCCTTTAGGGTGAGCGGGGCACAATCGGTGACCCCTTGTGGGGACCTTGTTGCCGATCGGTGGTGGTGCCGCCATCCAGGCGGTGAACCAAATCGGGGGGCCAAATCGGTGGGGAGACACCGAAGAAGGTAGGAGAGAGAAGGTGGGGCCACCCTCATTTTCAACCAATGAAAACTTTTTGTTTTTTTTTTTTTAATAAAAAAACAATTCCCTTAAGAGGGGAGTGCCGCCATCAAATTGGGGTGCGAGGTGAGTTTAAGAGGGGAGTTGACATGGCATAACCTGATTGGGTGTGCGTAAGAGAGGGCACTCCCCTAAGAGTACCCTTAGATAAGGATATTATCCACCTCATCACGGGCGAGAGATTTACGGATGCAATGGAGTTAGTCTTATATAACATATTGGTTTGTTCATCCAGGAAAGGGAATTATTAAGGTTGCAAAAAGACAATCCATATATTAATAAGCAACTTATATATGCATCATCACTTGTACCTTTGACTTAGGGAGTGCTTAAAAAAAAACTTGATTTTTCCACTTCTAACCCAAACATTTCATATTTTACATTTTAACCCCTTTTCATTTTTTTTACTTTTAACCTAAGTTTTCCATCTTTTATAATTTAACACAACACTTAATTATCTACAACTTTGGTACCCCATGCTTTTTATCTTTCGCGTCGTTCTAAATTTTGCGAGTTAACATGTTGTGGCGTGCATGTGAGGTTCAACGTTTTTGCTCTATTTTTTCATATTTGACTGACCCGTCGCAACGCGTCCATTTTCCCCTTTCGAAAAGTTCGCCGCAACGGATGGGTCGTAGATCGACTAAGTTATTATTTTCTATGTTTTACGTTTCTGGTTAATTTCTTCGTATTAAGACATTGTAACAGGTGTGTGTGGTTCAACGATTTTAGTCTGCTTTTCGTTCAGTGTAATTTTTACCATTTTATCTATTTTATTTTTACGATGTTGAGTGTCAATGTGGTTGTGGCATTGGTGCTACTTGGCACGGTTTTACGAACGTTTTTAACCTATTAAATTTTTTACTAATTTTTTGTTTCGGTTTACCCCTGTACTTCCTCTACTTTAAAATTATTTTTTACGTCCATATTTTATGTACGGGTATGTGTAAATATGATTTCTTCTACATTCCGACGTAAACTTTTTTTTTATAGGCGAGTCAGGTCAAATATAATACGTTTTCGCTTAAAGAAACCATTTTTACGTGCATATTTCTATGTACATTTTCGTATAAAATTATGATTGTTCGATATGAATTCCATTTACTTTACGTTTGATCCAATCACAATGCTTATACAGGTTACACCGAGTTCAACTGGATACGTCGAAATGTGTGTTTTCATATGGTTAATGTATCATATAACCTTTGGACTAATCCATTCAGTGTTTACGATGTACCCGCGCCGCAACGCGGGCGTGTCTTAACCCTAGTTTAGTATAATTTAGGAATCTAATATATAAGTCAAACTAGGAGTCAATTAGTAAAGGTCAAAGTCTACATGTTACACACTAGACAATTAAATAACCATCAAACCCCTAATGGCCCAAGTTTCTAACAACCCAAATGAAATCCTACCGTCCAAATTAACTATATCCAATTTCTTTGTGGCCCATGTTCGCAGCAGCCCATATTAAATATACAATTAACATTTCTTTTTTGCTTGACGACACAGTCACTCCATAATTTAATCAACTAATCATACAACTTGTGACGACTAGTGGTGCACAAAAAAACCGAAACCGGACCCGGACCAAAAAAAAAAACCGGAACCGGGTATTATAAAACCCGGGTTTTTATACCCGAACCCGACCCTACCCGTAGGGTAGGGACCGGGTATGCATATTTGATCTAAAACCCGAACCCGGAACCAGTTTTTTTTATACCCGGTTTATACCCGAAACCCGGTTTTATAAATACCAGAACCCGAACCCGGAACCGGGTTTTATAAATACCCGAAACCGGTTTTTAAAAAAACCCGATTTTGATGTAATCTTGTTTAATTATGTATGCATTAAGACTTCTAGTTCTTATGATTTAACAAAATTATGTATGCACTTTGATGTAATCTTGTTTAATTATTAGGTTTCTAATGATATTTGCCACCGCTACTTAATTATTTAGTATATTTCATTACAAGTGGAAACAAATATGCCAATATATGTTGGCCCTTCTATTTTCTTTGTTTGTTTAATATCATTATTAGTTTTTGTATTTAATAAATTGTGCCTCTGTTTATAAAGTTCAAGAATAACTATAAATTGTGCCTCTGTTTATAAATTGTGCCTCTGTTTATCAATAGATTTGATGTCTATGTGTGAGAGTTATGTTTGATACATTTTATAAGCATAGTTCCGGTTGGGTTTTTTTAATACCCGGTGCGGGTTTTTCCCTAACCCGATGCATACCCGAACCCTACCCGATGAATACCCGAACCGGACCCGAACCCTACCCGAACCCGGGTATATAGGGTATACATTTTTGGTAGAAAACCCGGACCCGGACCCGACCCGGTTTTTAAAAAAACCCGATTTTGTAAAACCCGATCCTACCCGAACCCGATCCTACCCGAAACCCGGTTTTTTAAAAAAAACCCGATTTGTGCTCCACTAGTGACGACTCTCTGTTAGTAGTTTTTTCTTATTGAATTAAGAATCTATACTATTTGTTTAATCCAATTAAATTAATTTATTATTAGTAATTTAATTTGCAGAATTAAACTATTAGAATTTAGTTGAAGTTGCCATATATTTTGTTTTGGATTTTGATTTTGCCAATAGCTTTATAACACAACTCTTTTTTGGTTGAACCTTTTTTTAGATTTACAAATTGTTGCAAGTATACTCAATGTTACTAATGAAAATGTAAGCGAGCGTTTCCAATGGAAACATGAAATTATGTAGTGGACAATTGTAATCGAGGTAATTTATATACTATTAAAGAGAAATGTCGGTGGTGACATTTCTCTTTTAACCTCAACTTTTTGTCTTTTTTTGACCTTTTCATTTGTTAGTTCTTTTGTCAAACAGAGGCATGATGGAAGGAATAAGTTCACCTATCAAAAGTCAAAACCCTAATGTGTATCTAAATACATCTGAGCCCCTATTCAAATTATTTATGATATATACATTTTAAATTAATATATTCTATCAATATAATCTCATTTGAATATCTAAACTTTTATTTAAATAGTCATCATCTTTAAACATTACAGAATCATATTCATCTACGTTTTAATATTTACGATAGTAGATTATTTATTTACTTTATTAACTTATAACTATTATTTAAAAATCAATCTAAAATTCTAACTTTCAGTAATTGACAACTTTGACATTCTTAACCTTTTCTACTTAATAACTTGACACCTCATTTGGTTTAAATGACTTTTACGACTTTACACCGCAACGTGGACAAATTATTATACTTTTTTTTATCTATGTTCTACTTATTTTGTGTACGTTCGTAACTTGTATTTGAAAGCAAGTCGGGTCAAATATACTACGTTTTCATTCGATAGCGATGTAATTTTTTTAAGTAAAGAGTCGGGTCAAATATACAATATAAATACGAGTTACTTTAACTTTCGACGCCGCCGCAACGCGTGGCGGGTCAAAATCCTAGTTTTATATTATGTTTAAATATTTAATGAACTATGTTATTTTATCATTATTTCGTTTTTTTTTCTCTGTCACTTTTTTAGTCAGCTCGTACTATGCCCCCTACAAATAATTCATGTATTCGCCACTTGGTATAAATTAGTGTGTTCAAGATCGGACTATCCGGTTTTTGGTTATCCGATTTTCGGAGTTGAAGATGGAGAAGCGACAGGGAGTATACGGATTTTCTAAGGCTGGGATTTTATAGAGTTTGTGATCTTGAAAGAGAGCTATATTTTAGTTGATATTTGTAAGGGAGTTAATATTCACACATCCCTCTCGTCTATCTCTCTCTATACATAAACATATATAGAGAGAGATAGAGTGAAAAATGGTGTGAGAATAAAATGTAGGGATGTGAGAATAGTGAGGGCCATTTGTAAAACTTTAATTTTTTATAACTTCAGAAGTACAGAACCATGTAAAGGGATATCATGAGTAGTCTAGTTAGAGCATTCACATTCAAATCTCTTACTCAATCTCTATAATTATTCTAAAAAACACTATCTTTCTCTCTCATTTTTAGTTAAATAATATATTGAATAAACTGCAATTTTACCCCCTGGAGATATAGCCCATTGGCACCCTTACCCCTACCACGAAATTTTTGTTGTCTAACCCCTCACGAATGCGAAACGCTGCAATCTTACCCCCTGGCACCCAACTCTGTCAAGTCAACGTTTGTTTGACTGTTAATAATGTTTGAAAAGTCGTTTTTGCCCCTATCTTATCTTTCTTTAATACTAATATAAATATATTTATTCTATATATGTCAGGATATATACACACAATTATTATATATATCCATATGTAAAGAAAACAACAATGCCACCACCATCACCTCCTGCCACCCCTAGCTTCCACTACCATAATCAACCACCATGAACACCACCGGTCACCATCCATAATCACCACTATCCACCACCTTTCACCATCATCTCAAACCACCAACAACACTTCAACCACCATCGCCGGTCACCATCCTCAACCACCGGAACCACCACCATCGCCACCACCGTCACCATCCCCAATCCGAAACCCTGCCCCCCACCACCATCGTTCAACACCACCTACAATCACCATTAAGAGGGTTTCAGTTTTAGATCCGAACGACCCTTTGATTCGTCATCTTCTTCTTCATACCACCGCCCCAATCCGAAACCCTTCACACTGATATGAAATCCGGGTCTGAGATAGTGGTTGTAATGGTGTCGTTTTATTTTGGGTTTTTGGTTATCAGATTGATTTTGGGTTATTTGTGGTGAATGGTGGTGCTAATGGTTGTCAACTACGGTGGTGATGGTGGTCTGAGATAGTGGTTGTAATGGTGGCGTTGGTGCTGTTCGAGTCATCGGAAATGTGAAGGGGGTGGTGGGGAGTTATTAGATCTGATGGTAGACAGTTGGGATGTGTTGGTCGTGGTGGAGTCAGAGGGCACGGTGGTGGTTCTCGCAGGTGGAGGTGGACTCGGTGGTGGTTGTCGTCGGAGTTTTTAACTGGTGGTGATGGTCGCCGGAGCTTCCAGCAGCAGCTGCTGCCTCTCTGATGAAGAAGGGGAAGTTGGGTTTGGAGGCAAAAACGACTTTTCACACATTATTAACAGTCAAACAAACGTTGAATTGACAGAGTTGGGTGCCGGGGGTAAAATGCAGCGTTTCGCATTCGTGGGGGGTTAGGCAACAAAAATTTCATGGTAGGGGGTAAGGGTGCCAATAGGCTATATCTCCAGTTGTAAAATTGCAGTTTACTCTAATATCTTTTATACTTTTATCATTACATTTTCTCTCTCCTCCACTTACAACCACTTTAAAAAAATATTAAAAATTATAGAGGTGAACAATATCTCTTTCAAATTTACTGATGAACAGTAACTTTTTTCTTTTTTTTTTCTCTCTCCTTCAGTCACAACAATTTACAACCACTCACAAATATAGAGGTTACACTCACACGAAAATAAAGAATCCATTGTGAATGCTCTTATCTGCTTACGGGCTCTTATTATTGCTAGAAGGCTGATGGGCTCGTGTCATGTGGACTTCATTTCCTACATATACAAAAACAAGTTACAGGAATAGTGCCACGCAGCTGTGTGGCACTTCCCTATTAGACCAGCCGTTTTACTATTTTATATTCGTTTTGAAATTACGGTTTCATCCTTAATTTAAAATAAAATTACGTTTTTGCCCCCACTTCAAAATAAAATTACGTTTTTGTCCCTCGCTCAAAATTACGATTTTGCCATCGGTTCAAAATTATGATTTTATCCTCAAATTACAATTACAATTTTGGCCCCAGTTCAAAATAAATTTTTGCTTTTGCCCTAAACTAAAAATGACGATTTTGCATTTTCACCCCGTTTCAAAAATTATGATTTCGACTTCAGTTTAAAATTATGTTTTTACCCGGTTCAAAATAAAAGTATGCTTTTGCCCCCCCCCCCCCCCCCAATTCAAAATTACGATTTTTCGCTCAGTTCAAATTTTTGATTTTGCCCCAGTTCAAATTAAAAATATAGTTTTGTCCCCAGCTTAAAATTACAATTTTGTCCTTAGTGCAAAGTTATATTACGATTTTGTCTCTGCTTCAAATTTATAGTATTGCCATCACTTTAACTTTTGGCAAATTACGATTTTACCCAACTCAACAAATACAACTTTGCCCTCAGTTCAAATTACAGTATTGCTATCATTTTAGTTTCTTTAGCAAAACTATAAGAGTGTTTTTTTAATTGGTTGACTGGATTTAATTTTTTTTCCATGTGAAGGAGCTGCCTAACACTCGCTCACAGTTTTGCCCTGAGCTCAGAACTACAGTCTTGTTATCGTTTTAGTTTTTTTTCCTAACAAAACTATAATAGTGTTTTTTTAATTGATTGAGTATTATTCGGCCATCGCCCCGCAACACGGGCGGGGCATCAACTAGTTAAGTATAAAACAAAGTTGCTTTTAGTGTTCATCTAGTTCATTCTCTTGCACACGTTTTAAAATTTCTATCCATAGTTCTCAGTCGTCTTTTTTTTTTTTTTTTAATCTCTTTTCCTTTTGTCAAAGGCTATTTGAGATTGGATTTTTCATCTCTGATGATATTCTTGTGATGTTATGATCTAGGTGTTATGTCATAGGTTTGTAGTGTTTCGAGTCTATTGGATATGTTTTCTTCACTCTTTGATTCATCGGAGTGTTATTAGTTATATTCATATTTAGTTACTCCCCCGTCCCATTAAAAGTATCCTATTTTGAATTTTCAAAGTCTTTATTTATAAACTTTGACCTTAAATAGTTTTGTTTGTGTTAGATAATACTTTATGAAAGTTATATGATTTGAGTGTGTTTTACAAGTGTTTTTATCGGGTTAATTTTTATCAAGTTTTATATAACACAAAAGATATATAATTAAAGTCAAAGTTTATAAATAAAGACTTTGAAAATTCAAAATATGACACTTTTAATGGGACGGAGAGAGTATTATATTTATTTTTTCTTTCTTTATAACTATTATATTTAATTTTTTAATAATGATAATAAAAATATTATTAATAATAATTGCAATAATAGTAATATATATAATAATTATAACGACAATGATTATTATTGATAGAAAATATAAAAGAAATTTTCCGACGCATATATACATACACACATACACATAACGTACATAAACATACACACATATACATACAATGCACACTTTATACATATACATGCATACACATACACGTGACACATAACATACCTCTATGCACATACACACTAATTTAAAAAAAAATATATGAAACTATCTATCGTTTGGTGTGAATTTACAACACTAACAAAATACATAGTCTGAAGTCGTAATGAATCAATATATAAGATTTTAAAATGAAAAAAAATGAGAACTTGTCCGATCACCCAGTCTCATCGTCGATTCAAGTAGAGACTGTGATGGAACTTGAACATTTAATTGTCGAAAACGATGATCACATGTTTAAAGGTTACAAAAGACACTCATATCTCCATTTCAGTCACAATCAAGTTTTGTGTAATTGAATTTAAAACGTAAAAGATGTGGGCTGGCAAATAACAAAAAAAAAGTTTGGCCAGGAGGCCGGTGACTGATGTCCACACATTGCTAAATGGTCCATTTGTCCACACGCTCAAAGCCTCAAACCTTGAAAGCCATTTTCAAACGATTTGTTCATTGTGACAACAAGTTTTAAGGAAAAAAAAACGTTTTTCATGAGATGGATCTAAAAAAAATAGAGAGTTCATGGTGAAAAGTAAAAACATTTGGTAAAGGAAGCGGGTCGGGGCTTTCATTTCAAAACGATCAATATATTGACAACTACAAGTAAATAACCATTATAACATATTGCTGATATAATTGTTTGTATTAAGGCGTTACATACACGCTCTAATACGGTTCTTTCATTTCTAAAATAAACACTCACATAATAACATATACGTACTTTAAAATAATAACATATGCGTACTTTAAAATAAAATAAACACTCATATAATAACATATACGTACTTTAAAAAATCTAACATAAACTACATAAAGTGTTGTATACAGGGTGTTTTCACCGATCAATACGTGTGGTTAGAGGCGCTTTAGTCATTTTGCTATAGTACGTTTCAAATTTCAAGATTTGTGGCCTCCTCCGACATTTTGTTTTTGTTTAATGGTATCTTTAATGCATGGCCTCCTCCGACATTTTGTTTTAGGCTATAGGGTGTGGTCATAACCTCATGACCACCATGACCAGTCATGTTAGCGGCACGTCACCCACCTCTAATCCACCATACCACTACCCTAAGGGTGTGTCATGACCTAGACCACCACCCTAAATTAATAAACATGCACATACTTAAAATACTGGAAAAAGAAAAAGGAGGTTCGTGGTTGCCGTGGTTTAATTCACGCGAATCATGGTGGATGCTTGGGGGGGGGGGGGGGGGGGGGATAGCATTTGATCAATGGTCTTAGATGGCAATTGAGGACCCAACTCACACCCCCACACTCTTTAGCCAAAGCGTATAAGTTATTGCTAATTATTAGTTGAGTAAATTACAAAAACGTCCTTTAGGTTTACACCAGATTGCAAAGTCTGTCCTTTATATTTAAAAATCACAAGAAAACATACTTTATGTTTGTCAACTCTTGCACGGTCCGTCCTTTACCCTAAACCCAGTTTATTTTCATGGTTAAATTTGATCAAATGGACCCCATATGAGGGTAAATTAGACATTTTACCCATTTATTTATATACAAAATTTTATTAATACATAAAACAAGAAAAGATTTAATATTTTTTTAAAAACATATAACAATCCATCCTCCCTCTTCAGTTCTCTCTCTTCCCTCTCTCACACTCACCCACCAGGTCACCACCCACGACCACCACTTGCCACCATCAACCACCCCCACCATCACCTGGCCTAACCACACACCACACTCTCTCTCCCCCTTTTTTTTTCTTTCTCTCTACCCCCTCTCTCTCATTTTGTTCTCCATCGTCACCACCAACCATCAGTGCCACCTCCACCGCCACTAGTCAAAACCGCCACCCTAATTCAAATATGCTTTCGTGGTGTTCTTGGACGAAGAAAGAAGACCCTGATTCCTCATCCAATCCTGGTCACCCCTATCTTCTTCATTTTTTTTATCCCACAACTACCACCACTACAACCTCCCACCACCCAAGTCAGACCAAAACCCACCACCATTCAAAATCCGGCTAAAACCCAACACCAACACAACCACCCGAATCTTATCAAAACCCACCCTATTCGAAATCCGGCCAAAAAAAACCCATAAAAATTAAACAAAATTCCACTACTCCACCACCCTTGCACCACCATTCCCCATATCACCAACACCCAAATTGCATCCTCCGTTATCATCTTCCTCCTCCGACATCGCCACGCCGCTGCTCACCTCCACTTCACCACAACTCCACGCACCGAAGACAAGATTTGGGTGTTGCTCACCGACAACTTCTGCACCACAACAACACCACTCCGCCACAACTTCACGTACTGGTCAGATCTGGTTCAGATTCTTGGTGGATGGTTAGTTCAGATCTCTGTAGTTCTTGCTCAGATCTTGGTGGATTGTGGTCAGATCTGGCTCAAATCTTTGTGGTTTTGGTGGTTGTTACAGGAGATGACGGTGGCTCGTGGTGGCAAGAGGTGATGGTGGACGGTAGTGATCAGATAGTTGGTGGGTAGGGGTGGTGGTATCACCGAAAGTTAGAGAGAGAGTGTGCGGGGGGGGGGGGGTTTAGAGAGAGAGGGAGTCTGGGTGGTTAAAGTGTGTGTATATAACTATATACGTAAATATATATAATATATTTTAATTGTTATATTTATTACTTTTTATGTTTATTAATTTGAGTAAATAAGGTAAAATGACCAAAATACTATTATGTGGGGTCCATTTGGTCAGATTTAACCATAAAAATTAACTGAGTTAGGGCTAAAGGACATAACTTGTAAGTGTTTGCAAACATCGAGTACGTCTTCTGTAATTATTGAAGACAAAGGAAACAATTTGCAATAAGTGACATACATAAAGGACGATTTTTGTAATTTACTCTTATTAGTTTAATACCACTGGCTGACCGGTTATATGTTACACCTTTATATCATATGTTACACCTTTATATCATAGCTGTTGTAGTCGATCATGTCCTAAAAGAGAATTTATTATTTTTTTACTGTTCTTAATATCTAGTTGTAAAAGGAAAACATGATAAGTATACTCGGGTCCTTTCAATTAAAAGGCAACGTTGACTATTGTTATTTATTTTAAACGGTAAAGAATCTCACGAGTAAACTTATTTTGCTCAGGGCTATGTCTAAGGTTAACTTCTCGACCGCCATGAGACCGTGCCCCCTAAATGCACAAGAACCAGATGGAATCTGTAAACCCTCGCCCCCGTCAGGTTCGAACCCTGGATTAAAGCCCTGATTCGTCCCTTCACACAGATGTCCCTCGAAAATAGCTCAAGCGGGAATCGAACCTGTGTTTCCATTAAGGAGGGCAGACAGTTGCGGAGCTTGAACAAAAGTTCCAGGGGGGAGTCATGGGACCAATTGTTTTTTTCTATCGCTATGTTTCGGGTTGGATATTCGATTCGGGTCAGGTCAAACAATAATAACTCCAAATAAAACTACATAATCTTTATTCATTCAAATGACGCGTTCTTACACATAAAACTAGAAAAGCTAAGTATTGTTTAACAAAAATAAAGACCAGAATATTCATAATGATGCGAGATAAATGGTAAGTACATAGATGAATAATTACAACTCAGTCCGACGACCTTTAAGATAAATGGTAAGTAGCTTTAAGATAACAAAGAACCCACAACTTTGATTTATATAATTGCAACTCAGTCCGACGACCTTTAACAATTATAAAAACTTACTAAAAGCCCGTTCACATTTTTTTAACTCGATACGAAAAATATGTATAAACATTTTGGACAATAAACTTGGTAGGGGCAGAAGATTTTTAGGCTAAATAATTGGCGGAAGGGGGGGGGGGGGGGACCTATATAATTTAAAAATTTTTGGACGAAAAACCGAAAATATTACACTTCTAACCGAAACATTCGGGGGACGGATGCACCCTCATCCCTTAAAATTTATGTCCCTGAGTACAGACCTTTTAACCGTTTAACCAACATCTTAGAACAAATTACTATTGTTATTTCATTATTACACAAATTATTTGTAGGAGAAGAGGACTACACCGTCCGCCCTTGCTCCAAACTAAATTTGGTCCACCTATATAAAGATAATAAAAACGTTTATTTGACTTTCTTTTCCCTCTTTTAGATGGTCTTTGTTTGTTGCAATTCTAGTGTAGTCACCCTTTTGCTCTCTTGCACCATTTTCAGACCGTCCTAGTCAACAACTCTCGAGTCTCGACTTAGCTCACCGCCACCGGCCATCAATCCATCCTTTCTCTTCTAACCCTTTTAACATATTTTTCATTATTTTCCATCAAAATATTTGTAATTTATTATATTTATAGCAAATATAATATTTGACTAACAATTTTTGAAGACTCAAAACCAGTTGGTCCGTCCTGGTATGAGCAGGGCTTCAGATGACCTTAACTAGAACCTGCAAGATCATAAGGAAAGAAACACACCGTTAGCCTCGTCACAGGGAGGGGGGCCTCTCTGTGACCAAGCTCGGGCGTGAGAATAAGTATTTGTGAGGAGAAAATAGGTTAGGGAGAGAGAGAGAGAGGAGAGTTTAGAGAGAGAAAGTGGCGATTACCTCTGGTGAGGAGTTTTGGCGGGGTATTTATACTTTTGGGGAATGCTGACGTGGCGAGTTAGTTAGGACCAGACCAGTCGTTGTCATGGCAGTTAGAGCTGTGGGTCCCAGTTAGTTAGAGAAGATTCTGGGGCCCCTACTCGTTCCGACCGTGGACGCTAGGTCCGGTTTATCTCTTAAGCTATCGGTCCGACCTTAGTTTGTTAAAGCCGCGGGTCCCAGTTAGTTAAAGTGTTCGGTCCGACCAGGACGTATCCTCATCAAGTCCCCCTAGTTCGTAGTGTTTGTTAAAAAGCTTCGAACTAAATGGTGGGGTCCTTATACTCGGTGTTTTCTTCGCGGCGGTTTTTTGTTAGTTTTTTGAATTTTAAATTCTGGCGGTGATTTCTGTTTTGGTGACCGTCGGTTACCCTACCTTTTCTTTTACCGATGTGACTTCTGACGTGAGTCATCTATCATGACGTGTCGCCCTTTTATTGGCCGTTTAGAGGCGGTGTAATCTCCCTATAAAAAGAGGGTGAGAAATAAATTTTACTTTTTACTTCTTGTTCCCCTGCTTCTTCTTCTTTCAGACTCTTCGTCTTTCTCTGGACTATCGTTTTTATTAGCAGGTCAGTATCTTCTTTTTCATAAATCATGGCGAATAAAAGTAACCTGTCCGGTTGTTTTAATATCTTGAATAAAAACGGCCTGAAATGGTATGTGGAGCAGTACGCCATTCCTGCTTCTTTAAACCTTGTTCTTCCTGCGAAGGATACGGCTATATATCCATTCGTTCCGGGAAAGATAGGTGTTTATACTAGGATGTTTGATTATTGCAACTATCGTCTCCCTTTGACGAAGTTCTTGATCGAGGTCCTTCTGTTTCATGAGGTTCACCTCTCTCAAATGAACCCTTTTGGCCTTGCCAAGGTGTGCCATTTCGAGCTGGCCTGTCGTGGTTTGGATTCTGACCCGGATTTGAATGTGTCCGGGGCTTTCTATAAGCTGAACCGGTCCGGTAGCTGGTATACCTTCGAGGTTAGGAAGAAAAATGAGTGCTACTATACGTGGATCACTTCCAGTTTGAAAGATTGGAAAGACCGCTTCTTCCTGGTAGACGACCGGTGCGTCCCGCTCGAGATGACGTGGAGACTGAAGAAGTCCCGCCTTCCCGATCCACTTCCTAAGGATTTCGCGTTTAACAAGAATTTATACGCGGCTTTGATTAGGGAGGCCGGGCATGTTCAAAAGTATCCGGAACACATTCTGGTCATGGGGCGGATAAGCACGATTTGGTCCGATCCGGCATGGTACCCTACCCTTAAATGGAACGGAGAGGGTTAGTTATGTTTTTATCTGGAGATAATGTTTCTCGTACTACTTATTATTACTTTATTGTATGTTGTATGCTTCGTTCACGCCGGACTACGGATATTATTGTTTGTTTGTTTTGTGCAGTTATGGGTTTGAAAGATGCCCTGAGGTTGAAATCCTTTGATTCTACCGAACTTGATGTTCGAGCCACGAAGACACCGAAAGGCGATCCACCGTATCTGAGTGTTGTGCAAGAGAATATTTTCCCAATCAGAGAGCCGACTGCCCCGGTTAATCAAGGAGGTTCGGCTGGACAAGGGGGTTCGGGCTGGGTTCCCTCGATACGGACGGCGAATTTGACTTCGGTTCAAGTGACAGCGGCAGTTGGTAGTGATAAAGGGAAAGAGGACAGGTTCGAGCGACGCGAAGGGATCCGGGTCCAAGATTGTTCTGTATGGTTCGGAGCACCTCTCTGTCAAGGATGAAGGAGTGAATGCTGAAGAAGAAGACGAATGTGATGATAATGGTGCTGAGGCGCGTCCTCAGGTTAGCTTGAAGAGAGGACGAAACATTGTTTCCAAGCCTGGTCCGAATCCGAAGCAGCTGAAGAAGAAGAAATTAGATTTCAGAACCATAGAGTTGGAGGAAGATGAAGTCGACCAAGTCACCGGGTTCTCTACCGCCGGAGGTTTACTTGCGAACCTTGATGCTCATCTTCACGGTGGCAGGACTCCAAGGGACCAACCGGTCAATCTTCCACCGAGCCCGATATCCTTCGGAGGGCCAACTACCAAGGTGATTGAGGATATTCACATGCCTGATCCCTTGTCCTTCAAGAAAATTGAACCTTCTCCTTCGGGTAAGCCCACGACCGGGGTTGCTTCTAACGTTTCAAGGCCAAGTCCTCAGCCGATTGATGGTCGGGATAGTGCCTCTTCATCCCCTTTGTGGTATGAAACTGAAGCTGTTTTTATATGTCGGGAGCTAGGTTCGGGCGAAACTGTGGATGTGGACTCTACCCGTGCTCTGGAGAAATATGTCCCTGATTGGTCGTTGTGAACAAGGATCGGATCGTGGATGCTTTGACTGTAAAGATGGCTTTGTTCCATATTGGGACTCCTGCTGAGCATGCGTATTACAGAAAAATGAGCGGTCCCGAACTCGGGAACGCTCTAATGCTGAACTAGGCTCAGTCCAATTCTCTGGTGGTAGAAACTTATAAACGTTGGATTGAGTCGGAGTCGAATTGTCGTAAGTTTGAACGTGAGGTTGCTTCTTTGAAGAGCGAGGATAATGTCCGCTTGAAAACCAAGCAGGAGCTCTCATCTCTTCGATCTCAGGTGGATCATCTGAAGGAGCAGGTCTCGAAAGCAAGAGAGGTTAATAAATCTTCACAGGCTTCGGCTGCAGCTGCCCACGAGGCTCGGGACAAGGCTCTTCAGGACTTGGAGGATCTCAAGTTGAAGTTTGGCAGCTTGGAGAAAAAACTATCTGATGTCGAAGAGAGAAGCAAAGCAGAGATAAAGGAGATGCAATCTTCTTATGATCAGCTCCTGGCCGATCATCATCGTTTGATTAATGGTACGTTCGTAAAACGCCCTTTATTGTTTCTTTTTCTAGACTCCTTTTTTAAATCCTTTGTTTCTCTTATCAGATAAAGTTGAAGTTGAAAGAGCTCATGATAGGGCTGTCCAGTCGCATCAAACAACGATTGAAGAAGTGAAGGATATGTTAACTCATTATGATGGCGAGATGGTAGAGTTGTACGGCTGTGTATCGAAACTTTTGCTCACCAAACAGTGGTTCTTAACGGACGGAGTGGCCTGGGTGGTGAAATTGGTCCACCAAAGCCCCTGAACTGGAGAAGGTGGTTGCGGACCTGGTAAATAGTGTTAACGCAGTTGGTGTGAATGAGGGGATTAAACAAGGTTTTCAGGCCACTAGAGATTCGGCTCGTTCTGCTGAGGAGGTCCTTGGGTATGATGAGGGGGCCAAGGATGCCCTCAATATCGCGATCAAGGCTTTTGATAACTTTCACATATCGGTCCTCGACAAAGTTTCATATTTGGTGAACGAGCCTTTGTCCGTTATAAAACAAAGGAGTGAGCTCCCCATCGTCAAGGAGGATTGACAGACCTTGCGTCCGTTTCTGTAATCGTACAATGTTTTATTTTTATTATGGCATGTAATCGTACAATCTAATTTTCTGCTTATGGTTTCGTTGAACATATTCCTTTAATTTCTATGAAATCATATTTTTGGTGAAAGTATTTATGCCTGGTTTTTCATCTTTAGTTTGTGTCCAAACTTTTGCTACTTAGTGACGGGTGGTCCGTAGGACAACCCTTAAAGCCTTTAAATAGAGTAAAATTTCATACTTTGCCCGGTTATTTGCTTGAACTTGGTAACCACTTGATGAATTAATGTGCAGGTATTAAAGTACCTAAGATGCAAGATTTTAAGAGAAGCAGCCGCCATTCATGTGATTGAGTGAAGGGCCCACATATGCATACAAGGAGACGACAATATTATTTTAATCATCACGTGAACATTCAAGTGAAGACTTCTACGCAGAGGAGGATTGTCATATGTAAAGCATCATCAATAACAGTCATCATCACATCACGTGAAACTTGAATTGTGTGGGCCAATAATCAAAATAGAACATCATCATGGGCCCATTGGAGACATGGGCACGTGGACTTGAGATGGGCTGCAATAGTCAACCATCAAGCACTTGTGGACTCCCTTGATTGGGCCGCACTTGGGCAGCACACGTGATCAATATAAATACTCAACATCATCATCACGGCACTTGTAGGCTGACAACATCACATGGCTTTGGGTTTTTAATCATCAAATCATCACATATGGGTTTGATTTTGGGCGGCACACATCACAAAAGTAGGGAAAGGCAGCTTGAATTCACGTGAGCATTGGGGTAGCCACAAGGAAAAGTCAAAACATTCTCAAATATACACACATCACAAATCACATGGACTCTTTTGATTGGGCCGCTTTGGAGGTGAGTGCACATGGGTTGGGACTCTCTTTGGACGCACGTGAGAAGAGGTGCACATGAGATCTTGGGCTGACAACACTTCTCATGTTGGGCGGCACATCTTGGTTGACAACACATACACAAGTCAACAACATTAAAATCATCAAATCATCATTATCCTTCACGTGATTTAGGTTGGTTCTTGTCAACATACATGTTTGTCATACATACACATGGGGCGGTTTTGGAGTCCCACATGCATACAAGTGTAGCCGACATTATCATCAAGGAAATTGTGACACGAATATTGGATGCACACGTGGGACTATTTTGGCAGCTGACAAAACGTGAAGCAAAGCATATCATTCAGACTGCCACCGTAAATTACGGTCTCACCGTAATTTACGGTGGACTTGGATTTCAAATGAAGCTCACCGTAAATCAGTCTTGTATCACCGTAAAACATATGAAGTCCACCGTAATTTACGGTGGAGCCGTAAATTACGGTGGTAGCTGCGATCAAATCCGTAACTGCCATCATAAATCAATTTTTATTATGTCTTTTCACATGTTCTCATCATTGGACGGTTTTGGATCATCTTGGGGACGATTTTTGGCTGATTGCTTGTTGGGTGAACAATTCTTATCATTCGGTTTGTCTTTTTGATTCGTATGAACATTAGTTTGATTATGATGATGATTCACCGAGCCATGTCCGGCTAAACTCTTCGGTGATCATCTTAGGTGAATGTTTCTTGAACTTTTGTGTGTTTTAATTATGAATTTCTAGAATGATAACTTGCGTTGCTTGAATATCATGGTGTATGTTTGATTGCTTGTAATTTGTTAATCGATATTGCAATTTCTAGTCTTAATCGTACGTTCTTGGTGCCGTTGGCAATCGAGATATCACGGGAAGGGTTAGGGTTGGTTATTGGTTAATTGGTCATCGGGAAACAACCTCGCGTTTATATAATCCGAGTACTTTGTCCCCTTTTATCACTTCAATCATCTATACACGAGTTATGTCTATGTAACTCTTTCTAGTTGGAATTGCACACAATTGTTTAAAGAAACTGAAACCTAGGGTGATCATTGTTCTCTCCTAATCTGTTTTAAAACCTACATTTGATTTGCCATTAGTTTAATTTAGTTTTCTAAATCAACAAACCAAACTCTTGAATTTTAATTTCTGCAATTTAGTATAATATTAGTTTAAGTACAAAGCTATACAATCGACACATCTTCCACATACTCCCTGAGTTCGATACCCTATTACCGTTATCTATAGTTGTTTTGGGATTAAATTTGCGTGACCCACGACAATCACGTCAAATTTTGGCGCCGTTGCCGGGGAGTAGTGCGCAACGTGTGTCAGTTTGTTAGTTTTGTTTTGTTATTTTCGGGTTTACACTGGTGTGTTTAGTGTGCAGGTTCTACAGGTGCATGCATACTAGAGGCTCTCACAAAGTGTCACCATTGTCATTTGATCCGGAAATCGAAAGAACACTAAGGCAAAACCGAGTTTTACTACGCGAAAACAGAATCGTTGGTTCACCCACTTCACCCATTACACCAAGAAACATCATGGATGAAACAAATGTACCACCCACAACAGGTCAAACGACCTCAACTTTTATACCTACTTCCACCCAACCATCACCAAACACCACATTACCTAATACCACCGCTGAATTTACACCATCCAATGTCACCCAACCAATCACCACTCAAACTGAGCCTACCATCACCTACAATCCATCCACCACAATCCCACCATTATCCCACTTCTTTCCCCCAACTACGGGTCAATCATCATCCACCTTCACAATTGCACCCAATTCAACTATTGTGCATACTACTTCATCTTCTAGACCACAACCACAACAATCGGGTTTTCAGTATTCGACCATCCCATTTGGGCAAACTTCGGGAATTCAAGGAGATGGTTATGATGAGGGATTTGAAGAATTTGAGGGGTATGATGATGATGGGTACGGTTATGGAGGTTATGGTGATCAAGGGGAGTTTGGGTATGTACCGGGTCAATCTCAAAGGATAGCAAGTGTGGGTGGAATGCCACAACAACAAATTATACCACAACACATTCGGCCAAGACCACAAGGGCCACCAATGCAACGCCCTATTCCATTGCAACAAGTCCGGCCACAACATGTACAACAACAATTTCAAAGACCACCTCAACGCCCACCGATGCGACAACAACAGTTTCAACAACCAATCGCACCACAAGGGCAAGTACCAAGGCCAAATGGTCCTATTATTCCGAGAGGTAGGTATGGTGTACCAAGGAGACACCTTAGAGAAAATGTGAGGGGCATTGAAGCACATTTTCGGCCGGTAATCACACAAAATCCCTCACCGGTAGTCATTCCTCATAATGATCAAGGGCGAACATTTGAAGTGAGAACCAACTCCTTGCAAAGTTTACCAAAATACAAAGGGTTGGCAACGGAGGAGCCTTATTTTCATCTAGAGGCTTATGACTCGATTTGCAACACTCTTGGGAGTCAAGGGTTTTCAGCCGACGATATCAAATTGGTTTTGTTCCAATTTTCTTTGGAAGAGAAGGCGAAAAAATGGTTCTACACATTACCCTCGGCATCCATATATACATGGGGGGAGATGCAACAAACCTTTTTGGATGAGTTTTACACCGCCCAAAAGACCAACGATGCAAGGAAGGGATTGAGAAGCTTTCAACAACAACATGGTGAGATGTTTCACGAGGCGTTTGAGCGTTTCAACATGATGATTAAAAACTGCCCTCATCATGGAATTGAATTATGGGAGTTGATGAATGCTTTTCATGAGGGGTTGAGTGCCGAAGATGCACGTGATTTGATGTCTATCACCGGTGGGACTTTTGGAACAAACTATGAGAATGATGATTGGGAGTTCTTGGAAAGCATGGCAACTACATCAAAGAGGAAAGCTCAAGCCTCAAGAAGAGCCCGACCGACCACTAACCGACCGCAAGTGCATGCCATAGATGATGGTAATGTTCAAACCACTAACCAAATTTATGATGTTTGTGCTTTGTGTAATGAGATAGGTCATGCGGCTGAAAATTGCCAAGGGATGTTGGACGGGCAATATGAAGAGGTGCATGCTATTCAAGGTCAAGGTCAAGGAGGGGGTGGTAGAAATTACTACAACATGAATTCTAATACTTACCACCCCGGGTTGAGGAACCACCCGAATTTTCGCTATGGGAACTCTTCTAATCAAGCTAACCCGAATTTCCAAGGAAACCAAGGATTTCAAAGGCAATATCAAACTGGTCAAAGCTCTTCGGGTGGAAACGAGATGATGGAGATGCTAAAGGCGATGCAAAGTGAAATGCAACGAATGAACCAACGTGATGAGGTTCGGATGCAAAAGGACGAGGTTCGTGACAAAAGCATCCAATCGTTGACCACTCAAATGGGTCAACTGGCAAGTGACGTGGCGATGTTAAAGAAAGCAAAAGGCCAGCTACCGAGTGATACGGTGCCAAATCCCAAGAATATAAAAAGCATTAACATCAATGTGGTAAGCACCGTTCCTAGTACCGAATTTAATGAAACATTACTAACTTCTTCGTGTCAAGTGAATGCAGGTTTGAAAAAAGATGACGAAGTCGAGAATGATAAAGAGTGTGAAGCGCCAATCGTGCCTATCCGTGTGGGAAAATTAAAAATCCCTCACGCATTGTTGGACTACGGGGCAAGCATGAGTGTGCTACCAAGTGATTTATACGATATGTACGACTTTGGTCCACTTGAAGGTATAGACACCATGGTGAGCTTGGCGGATGGAAGTTGGAGGCGTCCACGGGGAATGGTTAGGAATGTTAAGATTCAGTTGGGAGAATTTGAATACCCAGTGGATTTTCTAGTTTTGGACTATGCTTCTACCAACATGGCATCACAACAAAGGGTGATTTTAGGTCGACCGTTTCTCTATACGGCAAATGCTCAAATTGATTGTAGAGGAGGAATCATTACTATGACCGAAAAGAATCGTAAGTTGTCATTTGATGTTCAAACTAAGATGATTAGTTACGATTTTATTGTGGTGAAGGATAGTGGGTTTGGTGAAAATTTGTTTCAAAGAATGAGAAAAAAGCACCCACCGGACCGTGAAGAAACACATATGGGTTCAAGCAGGAGTGTATTTGATTACCCACCGAGTCAAAATGAGACGGAGGCATTTTGTCCAAAGACAAGCTACAGTGGGGGAGGTGATAGGAACCGATTCTTTGAGCCACCATAAATGGGGGTGGCACGGTCTGGCTGAAGACGCGAAACTTAGCGCTGCTCGGGAGGCAACCCGAGGTTTTTCACTGATCTTGTTATTTCTTTAGTTTTCTTTGTTTCAGGGCCATGGCAACACTCAAGTGTGGGGAAGATGTGCGGATATTTGTGTGAAGGTGGTTATAGGAGATTGGATCATTTACAATATCTGTTGTGCCAAACTTTACCAGGTCAATGTACTTTTTCCTTAGACTTGTCATGTTCTTTAGCTTTGAAATATTGTTAGTTTATTAGTTTGCTTTTGTTTATAAAAAAAAAAAAAAAAAAAAAAAAGAAGAAATTTGGGGTTTGAGATTTAAAGCTTTTGTTGATGTTGAATGAATTTTAGTGATCAAAGCCCTCAAAGCCATACATTGGGACAATGTATCCCAAGTGTGGGGATGGGGGAAATTTTTGGGAGTTTTAAAATTTTTTTTTTTGTAAAACCAAGCGAAAATTGTTAAAATTTGAAAACTTGATATTGTGCCATTTGACACACCGACACCCATTCCTAGTCATTTCTTGGTGAGTGTTTGAGCCACATATGATTATTATAGATATTTCTTTGTTTTGAGTGGCGGTGTGTTTATTGTGTTAATAGAACTTGTGTACGAATACTTGTTAAATCCTAGAATTAGCATGCTTTTGGAAATGATAGGGGGACTTTTAGGAAGCCTCGTCTAGATGTGTGAGAGTGCGGGATTGGTGGGTTGGACCTCATACGTTACATATATGAGCTTGGTATTGTGAGGGGTGGGGGTTTGGTCTTTAGAAAGCCATGTTGAGCCTTAGACCATTCGATTGTGACCCGAGCCTACTTCCTACAAAAATTGTACCTTTTGAGATGACCCGGTTTAGGAGATTTAGTATGTAGTATTGATGTTCTTGTATATATTGTTGAGTTTGATGTGTTATGAAAAAAAAAATTAAAAAAAAAAAAAAAAAGAGAAGAAGAAAAAAAAAAAAAAAAAAAGAGAAAAATATGAAAAATACAAGAAGAAGTATTTAGTTGCAATAGAGTGAGAATGTCAAGAAGCTTTGTATATATTTTTGGTGTTTGTTTCGTAGTAGTAGACATAAAAAAAACCCGGGTCAAATCAATTAGCTCTTTCATATGTATTCCACCATTTTCCTACCTTTACACCTAGCCCCGTTGCAACCCGCAAGTCCTTTTGATTCATAAGCATGCTAAATACTCAATAGGAGGAAACTTGATTTGTATACAAGCTTATTGTCGCACACACACACACACGCGTTGTGTGGTTTAGCATTATGTGCTAATATTTCTTGTCACCGAGAGATTTTTGTGAGGGGTGTGTCTTGTGGTATGATTGAAAGTTAGTAAAAGGACGGCACATTTAGCTTGGTTTGCATGTTTGATCGCTTTGGTTTTGAAATAGTTTTTGAATGGGTTGCTTGGGACAAGCAACGGGTAAGTGTGGGGATGTGACGGGTGGTCCGTAGGACAACCCTTAAAGCCTTTAAATAGAGTAAAATTTCATACTTTGCCCGGTTATTTGCTTGAACTTGGTAACCACTTGATGAATTAATGTGCAGGTATTAAAGTACCTAAGATGCAAGATTTTAAGAGAAGCAGCCGCCATTCATGTGATTGAGTGAAGGGCCCACATATGCATACAAGGAGACGGCAATATTATTTTAATCATCACGTGAACATTCAAGTGAAGACTTCTACGCAGAGGAGGATTGTCATATGTAAAGCATCATCAATAACAGTCATCATCACATCACGTGAAACTTGAATTGTGTGGGCCAATAATCAAAATAGAACATCATCATGGGCCCATTGGAGACATGGGCACGTGGACTTGAGATGGGCTGCAATAGTCAACCATCAAGCACTTGTGGACTCCCTTGATTGGGCCGCACTTGGGCAGCACACGTGATCAATATAAATACTCAACATCATCATCACGGCACTTGTAGGCTGACAACATCACATGGCTTTGGGTTTTTAATCATCAAATCATCACATATGGGTTTGATTTTGGGCGGCACACATCACAAAAGTAGGGAAAGGCAGCTTGAATTCACGTGAGCATTGGGGTAGCCACAAGGAAAAGTCAAAACATTCTCAAATATACACACATCACAAATCACATGGACTCTTTTGATTGGGCCGCTTTGGAGGTGAGTGCACATGGGTTGGGACTCTCTTTGGACGCACGTGAGAAGAGGTGCACATGAGATCTTGGGCTGACAACACTTCTCATGTTGGGCGGCACATCTTGGTTGACAACACATACACAAGTCAACAACATTAAAATCATCAAATCATCATTATCCTTCACGTGATTTAGGTTGGTTCTTGTCAACATACATGTTTGTCATACATACACATGGGGCGGTTTTGGAGTCCCACATGCATACAAGTGTAGCCGACATTATCATCAAGGAAATTGTGACACGAATATTGGATGCACACGTGGGACTATTTTGGCAGCTGACAAAACGTGAAGCAAAGCATATCATTCAGACTGCCACCGTAAATTACGGTCTCACCGTAATTTACGGTGGACTTGGATTTCAAATGAAGCTCACCGTAAATCAGTCTTGTATCACCGTAAAACATATGAAGTCCACCGTAATTTACGGTGGAGCCGTAAATTACGGTGGTAGCTGCGATCAAATCCGTAACTGCCATCATAAATCAATTTTTATTATGTCTTTTCACATGTTCTCATCATTGGACGGTTTTGGATCATCTTGGGGACGATTTTTGGCTGATTGCTTGTTGGGTGAACAATTCTTATCATTCGGTTTGTCTTTTTGATTCGTATGAACATTAGTTTGATTATGATGATGATTCACCGAGCCATGTCCGGCTAAACTCTTCGGTGATCATCTTAGGTGAATGTTTCTTGAACTTTTGTGTGTTTTAATTATGAATTTCTAGAATGATAACTTGCGTTGCTTGAATATCATGGTGTATGTTTGATTGCTTGTAATTTGTTAATCGATATTGCAATTTCTAGTCTTAATCGTACGTTCTTGGTGCCGTTGGCAATCGAGATATCACGGGAAGGGTTAGGGTTGGTTATTGGTTAATTGGTCATCGGGAAACAACCTCGCGTTTATATAATCCGAGTACTTTGTCCCCTTTTATCACTTCAATCATCTATACACGAGTTATGTCTATGTAACTCTTTCTAGTTGGAATTGCACACAATTGTTTAAAGAAACTGAAACCTAGGGTGATCATTGTTCTCTCCTAATCTGTTTTAAAACCTACATTTGATTTGCCATTAGTTTAATTTAGTTTTCTAAATCAACAAACCAAACTCTTGAATTTTAATTTCTGCAATTTAGTATAATATTAGTTTAAGTACAAAGCTATACAATCGACACATCTTCCACATACTCCCTGAGTTCGATACCCTATTACCGTTATCTATAGTTGTTTTGGGATTAAATTTGCGTGACCCACGACAATCACGTCACTTAGCCAGATCATGGTATGGTCATCTAGGTGACCGGACCGTAGCATGAAGCTTCTATAAGTTTGCTTCTCTTGCTTACATCCTTTTTGGTTTTCTATGGTCGGATCGGATCAGATCCGATCCTTTTGCTTAATAGATTTTACTATCTTGAACTATTTAAGCCTTCTCGATCGGCGCGAGGCATGGGTCGAGGCCCGTTTGTGCACATTTTTATATTGTTCGAACTTATACAGGGATATTCTATGTACTATAAAGATGCAGATCGCTGTATTTGCTAATTCGATAATTATAGCTCCGGGGTAGACCCTCCCGGTTTTACAGGAAAATTTGAAAATATGTTCGGGGCATTACCCTCCTGACGTTTACATGGAAAAAGGAAATAATAAGAATAGCGATCTTTTGGCCCGTATCGGGCAAGTTTCTACATGAAGCACTTCTTCAGGTGAACCCCGTTCCATGTTCTTGGGATGGGAGTTCCGTCAATTTTTTCGAGCACGTAGGACCCTTTGTTGCTAGCTTCTTTTACACGATACGGTCCCTCCCACTTTGGGGTCAACTTTCCAGGAGCTTCGACGCGACTAGCGTCGTTGTTTCGGAATACAAAATCTTCAACTTTGAACTTATAGAGTTTGGCACAGGCATTGTAGTATTTTTCAATCTTCTTCTTGTATCGCGCCTCTTTGATCGCAGCTACGTTCCGTCTTTCTTCCAATAAATCGAGGTTGGATCGGAGCTCCTGTTCATTTTCCTCCCAATTTTTGCATCTTTGATTTGGGATTCCGATCTCAGCGGGAATCACAGCTTCGGTTCCGTACGTAAGACTAAACGGTGTTTCTCCGTTACTTGTCTTGTGTAGGGTTCGGTGAGCCCATAATACGTTCGGCAACTCGTCTGCCCATCCTTTTCCTTCGTACCCGAGCCTTCTTTTTATCCCGTCAACGATTCGGCGATTTATCTGCTCGACCTGCCCATTTCCCTGTGGATGAGCAACCGAGAAGAAGACTTGGTTGATTTTCAAACTTTCCCACCACCGCTTGAATGGATTCTCCGCGAATTTCTTTGCATTATCGCTCACTATGTAGAGTGGAAGACCGAACCGACACATGATCTGCACCCAAAATAATCTTGTCACGTTGTAGCCAGAGATGACTGTGAAGGGACTTGCATCCACCCACTTGGTGAAATAATCTACTGCCACTAGTAGATATTGGGCGCTTCCGCTTGATCGTGGAAAAGGTCCGACTATATCAACACCCCATTTTTGAAAGGGCCATGCAGTGGTAACTGGGATCATCTCATTCTTTGCTTGGAGGCTTATAGGTGCATGCTTCTGGCATTCTTCACATTGTTGGAGTTCTTTGACTGCACTCTCGTGCATTTCGGGCCAATAATATCCTGCATTTTTACCTTTGTTACGATCATCTTTGGCCCGACATGGATTCCACAAATGCCATAATGTATTTCTCTAATGATATAGCTAGCTTGCTCTGGGTCGAGACATTTTAACAAAGGGCCGAGAAAGGTCTTTCGGTACAAACCCCCTTCCTGTATTTGGTATTGGAGCGAATTGATCTGGATTTTTCTGTCCTCCGCCTTATCGACTGGCAAGACATCATGTACCAAGTAGTTGATTATCGGTGTCATCCATGTTTGTGATGGAGCTTCCACTTGCATGACTTGTGGAGCAGCAATTGAGGGTGCGGTCAATACTTCTACTCGTACCTCTTTAGCAAGATGGCTAAACGACACAGATGCCAGCTTGCTTAAGGCGTCGGCCTTCTTATTTTTGCTGCGGGGAACATGTTCAACCTTGCATGAGTCGAATAACGCCATCGCTTGCTTTACTTGCTCCAATTATTCGATCATGTTGGCTTCCCTCGCTTCGTATTCTCCGTTTACCTGATTTGCCACGAGTAACGAGTCGACATAGGCTACAACGTTCTTTGCTCTGACTTTGGCCGCTAAACGTAAGCTAGCCAATAATGCCTCGTACTCAGCTTCGTTATTGGAGCTCTTGAATTCCAAACGGAGTGCATACGTCATATATATTCCGTCAGGATCGGTGAGTATTAAACCAGCTTCTGCACCCTCGGCACTCGAAGCTCCATCCGTATACAAAGACCAAGGTTTGTTTGGAGCTTGCTCCTTTCCTTCCACTTCTTTGTCTTCTGGCATTTCGACTAAGAAATCAGCTATCACTTGTCCTTTTAATAGACCTTTGGTTTTGAAGGTGATGTTGAAAGCACCCAGCTCGATCGCCCATTTTGCCATGCGACCCGACACCTCGGGTCGTCGGAGAACGTGTTGGATTCTTTGATTAGTTCGGACCTCAATTAGATGGGCCTGAAAATATCGGCGAAGCCTTCTCGAGGCATGGACCAATGCTAAAGGTAGCTTTTCCAGATTTGGATATCTTGTTTCATAATCCTTCAACGTTCGGCTTACATAGTAAATTGGGACCTGAGCTCCGATTCGGTGGGCGACTAACACCGCACTGATGGCGCCGCGTGATGCGGCCAAGTAAACCGTTAGTACCTCGTCTTCTTCCGGTACGGTGAGGGTTGGCAATGTTCCCAGATAGACTTTAAGCTCTTCAAAGGCTTGCGCAGCTTCTTCAGTCCATTTAAATTCCGATCTGAAACTTTTTCTAAGTACATCCATAAATGGGAGAGATCTGTCTGCTGCTTTCGACAAGAAACGGTGGAGAGCGGCCAATCTCCCATTTAAGGACTGGATTTCTTTAACTGATGTTGGAGGCTTCATCGTAAGAACAGCATCAATTTTGTCAGGGTTAGCTCGTAAACCCCTTGATCCGACCATGACTCCCAAGAATTTCCCTTCCTCTACCCCAAGCGTACATTTTTTAGGGTTTAACTTCATATTGATGCTTCGGAGTAGGGTGAATGTTTCGAGTATATATTTCAACATGGCTGCTTCATCGTGACTCTTGATCACGATATCATCGACATATACTTCTAAACTCCGCTCGATCGGGTCTTTGAAAGCTTTGTTCATCAAACTCTGGTACGTAGCACCGGCGTTTTTCAGGCCGAAAGGCATCTTTGTAAAGCAGTAGACTCCTTCATTAGTAACAAAGGCTGTCTTGTCCTCATCTTCAACTGCCATTTGTATCTGATGGTACCCCTTGTAAGCGTCTAAAAAGCATTTCAGCCTGAATGTGGCGACGAAGTCAATTTTTTCGTCGATTTCTGGTAATGGAAAACAATCTTTTGGGCACGCGTCATTCAAATCGGTGAAATCGATACACATTCTCCACGAGTTATCCTTTTTTTCGTACCATAACTGGGTTCGACACCCAGGTTTGATACCGAACTTCTCGGATGATCCCGGCGTCTAGGAGACTCTTCACGTCTTTAGCGATTGCCTTGGCTCGATCTGGTGCCATGTGCCTTTTCCTTTGTGCTATCGGATTGATTGATTCCTTTACGTTCAGGTGGTGTTGTGCCATGGATCTAGGAACTCCTTGCATATCGGAGTGTTTCCATGCAAAAACATCAGTTGAGTTACTCAACAATTCCCATAGGAGCTTCTTTATTCGTTTTGGGAGCTGAGCACCGATAGCCACTTGCTGCTCCGGGAATTCTGGGTTAATCGCCCAAAGTTTTGTAGGTACTTCAGATTTTTTGGAGCTCGTTTGTGCTGCGTGCCTTACCTCTGCGACGAATGAATTTGATTCCGAAAGGATAGTTGCGACCCCTGTTTCGGTGGGGAATTTTATGGCAGTGTGTATTGTTGAACTAATTGCTCCGAGAGCTCGTAACCCGGGTCGCCCGAGTATTACGTTATGCGATGAATGAGTACCAACAACCAGAAAGGTTAACTGAACAGTTCTACCTGTCATTATTTTAAACGTGGTTGGAAGGGTAATTTGCCCTATCGAACGAACCACCTCTCCCGAAAAACTTATCAGAGGAGAAGACACCTCGATTAATCTCTTTCTTGTTTGGGGGTTCAGCTGCTGAAAGCATTGCAAATACATTATCTCAAAGGCGATTCCTTCGTCTACGTAAATTCGTCGGACCAAATGTCCTGCAATCACGGCCGATATTGTGATCGGTCCGTCTCGAGCATCTTCCGGATCGATCGGAGGAAAGTAGGTAGGTTGGTGCATCCAAGCCGCCATATGTTGGTTCGACCGCTTTACCGAATCATATTGATTCCGGCCTCGGTGTTTGGGTTGTCAAGTGCGGTTGCTGATTTTTTGCCGTCTTTTACTTCCTTCACGAGATGGGAGAGTTTTCCGGATCGTACAGCTTTCTCAATTTCTTGCTTTAGCGCCCAACATTCGTCGGACGTATGCCCCTTGTCTCGGTGATACTCACTGTGAAAACCCGAACTTCCAAGGTTAGTCTTGTAATCTTGACTCCTCGTTACCCCTTTTCTAGGTGTTAGAACGTCCTACTTAGTTATAACTTCGTTAAACTTATACGTTTGCTAATTTGGATAAATAACTTTTTGGCGTTTATTTGGGGCCGCGTATGTTTTGGGCAATACAATCCTACCTTTCAATTTCACACCATATCCGGCCCAAATGGATCACTTGAGCCCAACTTGTCCCTTGTGTGTCTTGATTTAATCCGGCCCAAGTCGCATAGCCCAAGGGAACTTATATTTCGGCCCACTTGTGTTAGTTATTAACATTATATAGGCTCTTGTACGTAAACTGTTTGCATATCTCTAAATTAAAAAAACAACAAACCCTATATTCCTTGAGTTGCTACAGCAGTAGAACCCCCTCCCTAAGTCGTGATCACCATCACCATATTTCCCATATTATCTCGGTTAGTATTACCATACGCTTGCTTAATTTTATTGATTGTTTTTATTTTGCATGAACATGTATGATTTCTTGGTTGATTAGGGCATCGATTCATGACTGTGTTGTGGTTTATGCTTGTATGAGATGTTATAGGTGTTAGGGTGCATGAACATGTGATAAAGAACCATGGATACACTTGTGTAATATAATAGAATAGTTATAATATGTTGATTATTTCGTTGATAATAATCATGCTATGCGAATACTAAGTGAGATCGATGAGATAATATTCATGTGTGTATGTGCATGTGTAGAGTGGAAACATGGGTTAGAGTATTGTTGCACATTGGTTTCGAGGTTCTGATGATGATAGCCGATTGTTATAATATATTGTTTGTATACATGAGGGTGAGTAATTGATAGGTTAGATCATGTTATAATAACCGGTTGATATAATGTTCTTATTTTTTGAAATTGTTAATAAGTGTCTAGGGTTCTTGCACACCTTAAATAATATGAAGATCTTGGTATATAATTAGGGGCCGATGGTTTACATGTGTTAGTTAAGTTGCATATTGTTAGCCAAGTGCGCCTGAAGTTGTTTAGGATCAGATTTACTTGATTACATGGTTTCTTGGTGATGATAACTTTGATCAAAATTAGTTAATATCATGCTAGTTCGAACGGCTGTTAATCCATTAAATGGATATTTGGATAGTGGGCCGAGATCCAATGAAAGAATTAGTAGTTATGATTGTTTTCTGACTTTGGGCCGAGTATTAGGTGCTTAGGTTGGGTTTTACACGGGATTAAACATGGATCACTTGTGACCCAAATACTCACTTGGTAATAATACGGGGTATAACGATATGGATATTGTGTTGCTTGATTTCGGGTTATAATTTGTATATACACTTGAATAGAAACTAGACTGCTTGACATGTGATATGGTGTGTTATGAACTTGGGTTGTGATTGAAAGTGGGCTTCGAATACTTACTATGACTTGTGTAATGAAATATGTTTTGCTAATTTGCAACTTGTGAAACGAATGCAAAGAACCCATGCATCATGTTTGCACGAAACTGACTAATTCGGTAACCACAATAGGGGTTAATTGACCAACTGGGAACACACGTTTTAATCTTATCGAGCAAACCAAAGGTGAGTTCATCTCTTGAGCATGCGTCCCGGTGGTTGGGACAGTCTTTTGGGCATTCCTGGGAGGAATGGGTCTTGGGTAAAATACTGGGTATTCCTGAGAGGAATACAACTCTTGGTTAAAACGGGAATGTTAGATAATACACCTTTCCTATCACTTTAAGTCCCATCTTATACCGAATAGTTACCGGGGAGGTAACGGGGTGTTAGTTGATAGCGCTATTAGGCTTGGCAACCTCACACCGTACCTGCGAGGACGGGCGTGAACTAATGACCTTAAATCATGACCATTGCTTAGATAGGGGGCAGTGGGGACGGGCAAAACAAATTGGTGGCCATCTTGTACGGTACTTGGGTTATTATCTACATTACGTGCAATGAACTGAACTAAACACTTGGTAACTAACGTTTTCACAAAACTATGAACTCACCAGCGTTGTCTGATACACTTATTGCATGCTCGTAGGTCGTTAGGAATCTTAGATTTGGGAACTTGCTGTCTGGAGTAGCTGGAGTGGTCATGGGTCGACTGGAAGGATTCATGTGATTGGATTCTTGATACTATACTTTGATTTTGAAACAGTTTAACTTGGTTTACTATTTGCTTCCGCTGAACATATTGGTTTTCATTTAAACTTGTTGATGGTATTTTATTAATTATTAAGAACTTTATTTAGAAACTTGTATGGGTTCAATGTAATTAGTGGCTCATTGTTGGTACGTCACACGCCTAACAGGGATATTCCCTAGGTGGTATTTTGGGGGTGTGACAGTTTGGTATCAGAGCCACTGGTTATAGTGAACTTGGTTTTAAAACATTTTTATAAAACCAGACTATAACGGAACAGATCCAAAATCGACCATGACACTCGACTCCAGATTGCAAGGTTCGTTTCTCGTTTACTATTGCATAGTATAGCTAGTATACACTTATGTATGACAATACACGTGAAAGCACACTTGGCACTACAGTATGAGTTTCTATGTTACCAACCTATATTATGTGCTTTGCTAGTGTGATACTTCCTCGAACTTTCATAACCTATGTTGTGGTGTCCTTTGTCCTATTACATGAATTTGAGGAACCTTCTAGCATGAGTTGGGAGGAGCTGGGATAAACGTGCAAATTAGATTATTATTATGGGTGCACACATAATAATAATGTGGGGTGCATGTGAGTCCCAGTGAAACTTGACAAGTGTGAAAGGGGTTCCGCTCTGTTAATTGATGTAAAGATAGAACTCAGTAGTCCATGGAGGTCATAGTAATGTTTGACTCCTACTCGAACTCGCAAATTAATCCTTCCTTTTCTTATATAGAATCATGAGTGGACGTGGTGGACGTAGTGGAGGCCGCGGTGGTGGACATGGCCACATTGCTATGACTCAGGCCGAATTAACCAACTTGATCAACACTCGTGTGGCTGAAGCCCTAGCGGCTTACCAGGCTGGTACGATATGTGCCAATTACTTTCTATTCTTGTGTCGTATACTCGAATCTTACTTATGTTTTGTACGTTCTTTCGTTTTAGGTCAACCTGCGAATCAAAACAATCCACCCGCTTGCACGTTTAAGACCTTCATGGATTGTAAGCCACGGACCTTCAGTGGGACTGAAGGAGCTGTGGGACTCTTGCGTTGGTTTGAGAAAGCCGAATCTATTTTTGCTATGTGTAACTGTCCCGCGGGGGACCGGGTGAAGTATGCTTCAGGCACTCTCGAGGATGGTGCCTTGACTTGGTGGAATGCCCAGGTTCAGATGTTGGGTATTGAGATGGCGAATGCCACTACATGGGATGATTTCAAGGAATTGATTCGAGAGGAGTACTGCCCTCGTGATGAGATACAAAAGCTTGAGAACGAGTATTACAACCTGAAGATGGAGGGGTCTGATATCGAGGCTTACACGAAACGATCTCATGAGTTAGCAATTTTGTGCCCTAACCTGTCTCGACCTCGACCACGACGAATTGAGTTGTATCTCAAGGGCCTAGCACCAGCCGTAAAGGGATACGTCACTGCGGCAAACCTCAACAATCTGGCCCTATTCATCCGTATGGCACACAAGATCATTGACCAAGAGGTCGAACGTGGCAATTTGCCACCACGTGTTTCTGCTACTACTACTACTACTACTACTACTACTACTACTACTACTACTACTACTACTACTACTACTACTACTACTACTACTACTACTACTACTACTACTACTACTACTACTACTACTACAGCTGCTACTCCCGCCACTGATGGCAAGCGTAAGTGGAATGATGTGGACAAGGCGTCCAATTCGATACAGTCACAGAAGAGACCAGACACCGGCAGCAATCGTAGTTTCAGCCAGTCATCTTCTGTGAATCAGAACCAGAGCAACACTTCAAGTCAGAGTACTTATGCGGGGAAGCATCCGAAGTGTAACAAGTGCAACTATCATCATCGTGGGCCGTGTACCCGAGTCTGTCATAGGTGCAACAAGGTGGGTCGCGTGGCCAAAGATTGCAGGGCTCCACTTCCGAGACAGCAACAGCATCCCCCACAGCAGCAGCAGCCACAGCAGCAGGATAGGCAGTAGCCTCAGCAAAATCAGGGTAATCGCAAGGGTTGTTTTCAGTGTGGTGACGAGGGCCATTTCAAGCGGGAGTGCCCTCAGCTGAATCAGAATGCTGGAAACAATAACAACAACACTGGGAACAACAATGGGAAAATTGGGGGAAACAGTGCGCGTGGGAGGATGTTTACTATTGGAGCTGGGGAGGCTAGGAATGATGGCAACGTAGTGACTGGTACGTTTTCAGTAAGCAATTTATTTGCTTCTGTTTTATTCGACTCTGGTGCCGATCGGAGTTATGTATCTTTGGGGTTCATTCGTCAGTTAGAGTTGATTTCTACACCCCTCGTGACCAAAAATATAGTAGAACTAGCTGATGGTAAGTTAATTGAAGCTTCGCATGTCCTCGTTGGGTGCAAACTTGATCTTATGGGTCAAGTGTTCGACATTGACCTACTCCCTATTACTCTTGGAAGTTTTGATGTGGTTGTTGGCATGGACTGGTTGTCCAAGCACCTGGCGGAAATTCTCTGCAAGGAGAAAATCGTGCGTATTCCTCTCCCTAGCGGAGAATCCTTATCAGTTCAGGGTCATCATAGTGGTGCCACGGTTAGCATTATTTCAGCGATGAAGGCTCAAAAGTGTCTGCGTAAGGGCTACCTTGCTATTTTAGCTCTTGTTACTGATTCGAAGTCTGATGAGAGAAGGATCGAGGACCTTCCAGTTGTTCATGAGTTTCCTGATGTGTTTCCAGAAGAACTCCCTTGTTTACCTCCACATCGTCAGGTGGAATTTCAGATTGACCTCGCGCCAGGATCAGCCCCGATTGCTCGTGCTCCTTATCGTCTTGCGCCAGGGGAATTACAGGAGTTGTCGAATCAACTCCAAGAACTGTTGGATAGGGGTTTTATCCGACCTAGCTCTTCTCCTTGGGGAGCCCCAGTACTATTTGTGAAGAAGAAGAAGGATGGGTCCTTTCGAATGTGTATAGATTACCGTGAACTCAACAAGGTCACGGTCAAGAACCGTTATCCTTTACCATGTATCAAAGATCTGTTTGACCAGCTGCAAGGGTCAAGTTTTTATTCTAAGATCGACTTAAGGTCGGGCTATCATCAGGTACGGGTCCGAGAAGAAGATGTTCCCAAAACGGCTTTTCGAACGCGGTATGACCACTATGAGTTTTTGGTTATGCCGTTTGGGATGACTAACGCACCAACGGTCTTCATGGATCTCATGAACCGCGTGTGCAAGCCGTATCTCGACGACTTTGTTATTGTGTTCATCGACGACATCTTGATCTACTCCAAGAGCAAGGAGGACCACGAGCGGCACTTACGTCTTATCTTAGAACTCCTGAGGAAGGAGCAGCTCTACGCGAAATTTTCAAAGTGTGATTTCTGGATTCGAGAAGTACACTTTCTTGGTCATATTGTTAACGAGATGGGGATACATGTAGATCCTGCTAAGATCGATGCTATTAGGAATTGGGCGGCACCGAAGAATCCCTCGGAGGTGCGACAATTTCTTGGTCTTGCGGGGTACTACGTCGGTTTATTCAGGATTTCTCGAAGATCACTCAACCTCTCACCTCCTTGACACAGAAGAACATTGTTTATTCTTGGGGAACGAAACAGGAGGATGCTTTCTAGCTCTTGAAGCCGAAACTGTGCAGCGCACCGATCTTATCTCTACTTGAGGGTACCGAAGATTTTGTGGTTTATTGTGATGCATCGATTCAGGGTCTCGGTTGTGTGTTGATGCAACGCGAGAAAGTGATAGCATATGCTTCTCGACAGTTGAAGGTGCACGAGAAGAACTATACGACTCACGATTTGGAATTGGGGGCCGTGGTATTCGCGTTGAAGATTTGGAAGCATTATCTGTACGGTACCAAATGCACTATCTACACCGATCACAGGAGTCTCTAGCATATCTTTGACCAGAGGAATTGAGTATGCGGCAGCGTCGTTGGATAGAGTTGTTGAACGATTACGAGTGTGCCATCAAGTATCACCTGGGTAAGGCTAACGTTGTAGCTGATGCACTTAGCCGAAAGGAGACGAAGCCTAAGCGTGTTCGCGCTCTACAGCTTACTATTCACTCTGGTTTACCTGCTCAGATTCGTTCCGCTCAGATCGAGGCATTGAAGGAAGAGAACATCAAGGCTGAATACTTGCGGGGCATGGAAAAGCAACTTGTGGAGAGATCTGACGGCATTCATTACTTTATGGAGCGGGTATAGGTTCCTCGGTATGGTAATCTTCGAGAGCTTGTGATGGATGAAGCACACAAGTCTCGGTATTCTGTTCACCCAGGCTCAGACAAAATATATCAGGATCTCAGGGTTATGTATTGGTGGCCGAAGATGAAGGCTCATATAGCGACTTACGTGGGTAAGTGTTTGACTTGTGCGAAAATCAAGGTGGAGTATCAGAAGCCCTCGGGTTTACTTCAGCAACCAGAGATACCCACGTGGAAATGGGAGCAGATTGCTATGGATTTTGTTACTGGTTTACCAAGAACTCAGGCTGGAAACGATACTATTTGGGTGATTGTTGATCGTCTCACGAAGTCAGCGCATTTTCTGGCAATCAAGGAAACGGATAAGTTCTCACAGCTTGCAGTGGTTTATCTTAAGGAAGTGGTTTCTAGGCACGGGGTGCCAACTTCTATCATCTCAGATCGAAATCAACGTTTCATTTCTGATTTATGGCAGTCGATGCATAAATCGTTCGGTTCACGTCTCGATATGAGTACTGCTTATCACCCACAGACGGATGGTCAGAGTGAGCGCACTATTCAGACACTTGAAGACGCGCTAAGTGCATGTGTGATCAATTTTGGCAAAGGGTGGGAGAAACATTTGCCGATGATAGAGTTCTCCTACAACAACAGCTACCACACTAGTATTCAAGCAGCTCTGTTCGAAGCATTGTACGGGCGGAAATGCCGTTCTCCTCTCTGTTGGGCTGAGGTGGGTGACAGCCAGATCACAGGTCCTGAGCTTGTACATGAAACTTCGGAAAATATTGTTTAGATCAGGAACCGTATGGCAGTTGCACGTGATCGTCAGAAAAGCTACGCTGACAAGCGTAGGAAACCGTTAGAGTTCGCTGTAGGTGATCGGGTTATGTTGAAAGTTTCGCCGTGGAAGGGTGTTGTACGCTTCCGGAAGCATGGCAAGCTTAATCCACGTTATGTTGGCCATTTAGAATCCTGGAGCGGATCGGTAAAGTGGCTTACAAGCTTGAGTTCCCTGCTGAGTTGGGTAATGTTCACGATGTCTTCCACGTTTCGCAGTTGAAGAAGTGTTTGTCTGATGAAACACTGATTGTGCCGTTTCAAGAGCTGAAGATTGATAACAAGTTACAGTTTGTCGAAGAGCCTATAGAGATCATGGACCGGGAGGTCAAGGTGCGTAAACATAGTCGTATCCCGATTGTGAGAATTCGTTGGAACTCAAGACGTGGACCGGATTTCACATGGGAGCGTGAGGATCAGATGAAGCTCAAATATCCTCAACTTTTTCCTAAAGATAAGTCTAATTCTGGTACTACTGGTGAATTTTGGGACGAAATTCCTCTTCAAGTTGGGGATGATGTGGCACCTGAGTAAAGTCTGCAGCAATCTTGATTTTCACTTCACTCCTCTGTGCTTACTTGTCAAATTTCGGGACGAAATTTCTTTCAAGTTGGGGATGATGTGACAACCCGAACTTCCAAGGTTAGTCTTGTAATCTTGACTCCTCGTTACCCCTTTTCTAGGTGTTAGAACGTCCTACTTAGTTATAACTTCGTTAAACTTATACGTTTGCTAATTCGGATAAATAACTTTTTGGCGTTTGTTTGGGGCCGCGTATGTTTTGGGCAATACAATCCTACCTTTCAATTTCACACCATATCCGGCCCAAATGGAACACTTGAGCCCAACTTGTCCCTTGTGTGTCTTGATTTAATCCGGCCCAAGTCGCATAGCCCAAGGGAACTTATATTTCGGCCCACTTGGGTTAGTTGTTAACATTATATAGGCTCTTGTACGTAAACTGTTTGCATATCTCTAAACCAAAAAATAAAAAACCCTATATTCCTTGAGTTGCTACGGCAGTAGAACCCCTCCCCCCCAAGTCGTGATCACCATCACCATATTTCCCGTATTATCTCGGTTAGTATTACCTTATGCTTGCTTAATTTTATTGATTGTTTTTATTATGCGTGAACATGTATGATTTCTTGGTTGATTAGGGCATCGATTCATGACTGTGTTGTGGTTTATGCTTGAATAAGATGTTATAGGTGTTAGGGTGCATGAACATGTGATAAAGAACCATGGATACACTTGTGTAATATAATAGAATAGTTATAATATGTTGATTATTTCGTTGATAATAATCATGCTATGCGAATACTAAGTGAGATCGATGAGATAATATTCATGTGTGTATGTGCATGTGTAGAGTGGAAACATGGGTTAGAGTATTGTTGCACATTGGTTTCGAGGTTCTGATGATGATAGCCGATCGTTATAATATATTGTTCGTATACATGAGGGTGAGTAATTGATAAGTTAGATCATGTTATAATAACCGGATGATATAATGTTCTTATTTTTCGAAATTGTTAATAAGTGTCTAGGGTTCTTGCACACCTTAAATAATATGATGATCTTGGTATATAATTAGGGGCCGATGGTTTACATGTGTTAGTTAAGTTGCATATTATTAGCCAAGTGCGCCTGAAGTTGTTTAGGATCAGGTTTACTTGATTACACGGTTTCTTGACGATGATAACTTTGATCAAAATTAGTTAATATCATGCTAGTTCGAAAGGCTGTTAATCCATTAAATGGATATTTGGATAGTGGGCCGAGATCCAATGAAAGAATTAGTAGTTATGATTGTTTTCTGACTTTGGGCCGAGTATTAGGTGCTTAGGTTGGGTTTTACACGAGATTAAACATGGATCACTTGTGACCCAAATACTCACATGGTAATAATACGGGGTATAACAATATGGATATTGTGTTGCTTGATTTCGGGTTATAATTTGTATATACACTTGAATAGAAACTAGACTGCTTGACATGTGATATGGTGTGTTATGAACTTGGGTTGTGATTGAAAGTGGGATTCGAATACTTACTATGACTTGTGTAATGAAATATTTTTGCTTATTTGCAACTTGTGAAATGAATGCAAAGAACCCATGCGTTATGTTTGCACGAAACTGACTAATTTGGTAACCACAATAGGGGTTAATTGACCAACTGGGAACACACGCTTTAATCTTACCAAGCAAACCAAAGGTGAGTTCATCTCTTGAGCATGCATCCCGGTGGTTGGGACAGTTTTTGGGCATTCCTGGGAGGAATGGGTCTTGGGTAAAATACTGGGTATTCCTGAGAGGAATACAACTCTTGGTTAAAACGGGAATGTTAGATAATACACCTTTCCTATCACTTTAAGTCCCATCTTATACCGAATAGTTACCGGGGAGGTAACGGGGTGTTAGTTGATAGCGCTATTAGGCTTGGCAACCTCACACCGTACCTGTGAGGACGGGCGTGAACTAATGACCTTAAATCATGACCATTGCTTAGATAGGGGGTAGTGGGGACGGGAAAAACAAACTGGTGGCCATCTTGTACGGTGCTTGGGTTATTATCTACATTACGTGCAATGAACTGAACTAAACACTTGGTAACTAACGTTTTCACAAAACTATGAACTCACCAGCATTGTCTGATACACATGTTGCATGCTCGTAGGTCGTTAGGTATCTTGGATTTGGGAACTTGCTGCCTGGAGTAGCATGAGTGGTCATGGGTCGACTGGAAGGATTCATGTGATTGGATTCTTGATACTATACTTTGATTTTGAAACAGTTTAACTTGGTTTACTATTTGCTTCCGCTGAACATATTGGTTTTCATTTAAACTTGTTAATGGTATTTTATTAATGATTGAGAACTTTATTTAGAAACTTGTATGGGTTCAATTTAATTAGTGGCTCATTGTTGGTACGTCACACGACTAACAGGGACATTCCATAGGTGGTATTTTGGGGGGTGTGACACTGACAATACTTTTTAGAATGTTTATCCGATGTAGGCCGCTGCTTCGATGGTGTAGGAAACCGGGTGGTTTCCGCACTAAGGATCTCGCTCGGCGATTTGGTTAATTCGGAGAATGTATTGAAACATACGTTTCTGGTTCGGAAGTTGCTTTGATCAGACTTTTGGTACGGCCCACGACTTCTATTCCAATTGCTGTTTCTATCCTTTGGTGGTGATGCGTTCCGTCTCCACGATGTGGTTCGGGCCTTTACGTTCTTTGCTGCGGTTTCATTCGGTTGCCCGCAGGCGCTCTTTCCTCGGACAAAGGCTCGGGCTCGTTCCATAAGGACCTCCATGGTTTTTGGGAGATCTTCATGGAGCTTTTCTACAAGCTGATTGTTTCGGACTCCGTGACAGAACCCGGAAACACGGAGCTGATCCACTGCTCCACTTATCTGCATGCTCTCTCGATTGAAACGATCAATGAAATCCTCTATGGATTCTCCGTCACGGCGTTTTATGTGGTGGACTTCGGTGATGTCTTTCTTGCAGCGTCGCTGCTGACAGAAATTTTGCAAAAACATCCGCCGGAAGTCTTCAAAGTGATCGATCGACCCTTCTGGTAAACCGTCGAACCACACCCTTGCTGATCTGGTAAGAGTCTGAGCAAACATGTGACACCATGCCGGCATGGGCCATTCCTCGACCTTAGCTGCTCCGGCGAAAGCGAACATGTGATCGTCTGGGTCGGACGTGCCATCATAAAATTTCAACGTTGGGGGCATCTTCAATTTTGCCGGGAGCGGCGCATTAACAATCCTTAATGTGAATTTCGACTGAGAAGTCATAGACGTAGGATGATACGACATGATTAACTCCTGATCCTGAGGGTGTAGACCCATAGATCCCTGGCGAAACAGGTCGTAAAGACCGTTATTTATTGGAGCGCTCGTAAGTGAGGAAACTTGTGAAACACATGTTATGGGAGTGGAGTTATAGGACTTACCATAGATCCGGAAGCAAAAGTTCTCGCGGAGATAGGATTAGCCCCTGGATAAGCACTGCTGAACAAATTTGTACGGAGACTCTGTAACATTTCTTCCCGTTGCTGCTGCTGCTGGAGTTGTCGTAACAAATCGGCGTTCCGTAGAAGGAAAGCATTGTCAAAATTAGGCAACGGTGTGGAAACTGGAAGGGTGACTGAGACCGTGGTAACAGAGCTCGTAATTACAGAATTTGCAGGTGGAGGCATTGTTGCCGACCCTGCTGAGATCGCCGGGGTGACAACTTTTCCTTCCCAGATATCGTTGTAAGACGGGAAGGTACTTGTGGAGGCAACTGTTGTGGATTCCATAATTTCAAATGAACAGAATTAACAAAGTGAATTGAGTGAATTCGAGGGGATGGCGCCACTGAAGACTCAAAACTAGTTGGTCCATCCTGGTATGAGCAGAGCTTCAGATGACCTTGACTAGAACCTGCAAGATCATAAGAAAAGAAACACACCGTTAGCCTCGTCACAGGGAGGGGGGCCTCTCTGTGACCAAGCTCGGGCGTGAGAATAAGTATTTGTAAGGAGAAAATAGGTCAGGGAGAGAGAGAGAGAGGAGAGTTTAGAGAGAGAAAGTAGCGATTACCTCTGGTGAGGAGTTTTGGCTGGGTATTTATACTTTTGGGGAATGCTGACGTGGTGAGTTAGTTAGGGTCGGACCAGTCGTTGTCATGGCAGTTAGAGCTATGGGTCCCAGTTAGTTAGAGAAGATTCTGGGGCCCCTACTCGTTCCGACCGTGGACGCTAGGTCCGGTTTATCTCTTAAGCTATCGGTCCGACCTTAGTTCGTTAAAGCCGAGGGTCCCAGTTAGTTAAAGTGTTCAGTCCGACCAGGACGTATCCTCACCCTTTTGCTCTCTTGCACCATTTTCTGACCATCCTAGTCAACAACTCTCGAGTCTCGACTTAGCTCACCGCCACCGGCCATCAATCGATCCTTTCTCTTCTAACCCTTTTAACATATTTTTCATTATTTTCCATCAAAATATTTGTAATTTATTATATTTATGGCAAATATAATATTTGACTAACAATTTTCATACAAAATCATTTGAATTGTAAGAGTTGACAATGTATTAGATTTTAAGTTTATAAACTTTTCGTCTTAGAGAATCTAGATTTGGTTGGAGGACACAAACCTTCACGTAGGATAGCCAAAACCTCATGAAGTCAAAAACCTCGCACAGACCTCCCCACCCTCTCTCTTTCCTCCCTCTCAAATAAATCTTTGTACCGGAAAGGCGGTATGTAGCCAAGGTCTATGCCTTGGAAACCGAACTCATTGGGCTCTCTCCTCCATATGGTTTTCACGTCGGCGTTTGTGTATTGAAGCACCGCCCATTGCAAATGCTCAGAGCAATTTAGTGTTTTCTATCATAATGGCGGTATCATAAACTTTAGTGAATGTGTTAGAAAGGTTTTTGGTGCATTATTGGCCTTACCATAGCTTGGATGTATTCCCTAGAGCATTGTGAATATCTCCTGCCTTCATGCATTTTGTAACATCCGATATTTAATTATTAGTCATCTATTACAAATACATGACAACTTGTTTACTTTCTAAATATCAACACAAAAATAGAAGACTTCAAAACATATATATATATATATATATATATATATATATTAAGAAACCTGTGTTACATCACGTGTTACAAGATCAATTACTCTAGACATATATATCATTATTCAACATAAATGTGAATTTATTTTTAGAAGAGTAAAATGCACGGATAGTCCCTGTGGTTTTGTAAAATAACATCTATAGTCCCCAACTTTTGGAAATTACACCGGTGCTCCCTGTGGTTAGACAGTTTGTTACTCGGATAGTCCCTGTAGTGGATGATGGTTAGTTTTCTCCGTTAAGTGGATGTGAAATGACAAATTTACCCTTCATCTTCTTCACGCTATAAAAACAAAACAACCCCACCCCAACCCCACCCCCCACCTTTCTCTCTGTTTCCCCTCAGGTATGGGTGAAGTTACCTGCACTTGAGCCCTCTTAACTTCACCATTACTTTATGGCCGGAAATCCTAATCATCTTCAGTTACTTGATGCATTCGATTATTATAGTTTGACGAAGGCCTGGAAACGAAAAACTAGACATGCGAAGACGGTGCCTTCACTTGCACGGAAGAGTTTCCAACATCCGAACCAGCTGCAACATCGATTAAATTCATATTGCATACAATATTACAGTGATGGTATTAATCAAGAAAACGATACTCACATGCAATTGATTCGATCTCATAGGGGGTCTCATGAACTTGAACAGCTGGAGTTTGTTGACTTCCAACCTCACGTTTCATTGTACCCACAGGGAGCCGTGAATCTTGTGAAGGTAGGGGTTGGGTGGGGGGTGGGGTGGGGTTGTTTTGTTTTTATAGGGTGGAGAAGATGAAGGGTAAATTTGTCATTTCACATCCATTTAACGGAGAAAACTAACCGTCATCCACTCCAGGGACTATCCGAGTAACAAACTGTCAAACCACAGGGAGCACCGGTGTAATTTCCAAAAGTTGGGGACTATAGGTGTTATTTTGCAAAACCACAGGGACTATCCGTGCATTTTACTCTTTTTAGAAAATGGGTGTACAACATTGATTTCATAGCATGCAATCTAAGTATATTGTGTACACCGTAACAAATACGAAGACAAACCTAAACTCTCTTATAATCCACTATGGACATCTTGGAGGATCCAAAAGAGACCTTACCAAGGATGGTCTTCGTACTTTTCTAGCACTATCACGAGCAAGTTCCATAGTGCCTTTGATAATGCCGCAATGCAGGGGTGATCAGTTGTTTATACATGTTCCATAGTGCATGACGCATAACAACATTCCCCATGCCTGGTGTCACACCCCAACCGATGGTGGAAACATCAGAGTGAGACGAAAACATGATTGCTCGAGACATCATAATTTGCTAATTGTGACAATAATTAAGAGATTCATACTAAAACGGAAAGTACATTGTTTTGGAAAGAGAAAGTACAATAAAGTGCATGTAAGCATAATCGACAAGAAGCAAATACATAAATAAAGTTTAGGGGTGTTTCTAATCCACCCTAAGTAAGATTCTTCAATCGTCATCAACTAGTTTCCTGCAATATGTATTAAAATAAAAATCAACAAAAGTTGGCGAGTATACAAGTTTGAATACATAGCATAATTGTGACTAAAAGTTATCTCATATCCAACATAGTAATTTGCATACATTGTTCGTTATCATATACTAGCATGTGTTAATTATAAGTCAAACCAAAGTGTACCGCAATCGTGCATACTCTTATCGTCGAAACGACAAGGTTGTAAAATAGTTTACTTAACAATACCATAATAACACGGGCGGTGCGTTAATCCTATAGCGCTACAATGTAACACCCATACTAATATATGAATATAACATTTATATAAGTTTGCATTTCACAAAAATGCCAATTACTAAACGCCCAACATGATTTATAGTTAATTCAAACTTAAAGGTGTCCAAAAGTACGTTTTCTAACATTTAACAATGTTTAGATTTAACAAAAGAACTAAACAAGCACGGAAGCTTTGACTTCTAATGTGTTCGGTTCTTGTCCAAGCTTGATCCCATCCGTTAAACGCATGCTAAAGACCTAAACAACATTTAAGAGTCTTAAATGTTAGTTATATAATGATTGATGATAATATATATTAACATAAATCATTCAACAAATCAAAAATAAAAAAAATTAATTTCCCCGCCGTAAGTTACGGACCTCTGGCCGCAGCTTACGGTCCGTAAAGGGGGTCCGGGACAAGAGGTTCAGGTCGTAGCCAATGGCCCCAGGCTGTAGGTTACGATCCGTAGCTGGTTGTTTTATTTCCATTTTTGTCCTTCGTACTAGAACGACCACAACTTTCAATCCGGTCATCCGTTTAACCTCCTGTTTCTTCCTACACGATCGTAATTTGATCCTCTACATTATGGACTCAACATCCACTATCCGGATCAACAAAACCCCTAACTTATAAGCTTTCGGCTTATAAATCTTTTACGAAATTATTCGACTCGTTAAGGGATTTACGCATTTGAGCTTAAATCTCGCTCCTTCTTTCCTTTCCTCTTATTTCCACACTTAAGGCTTCTTTTATCTTCCACCACCACTATTTTTGTGGTGGATTTCATATGGTAAAATCATATTTTCCGAATTATACCCTTCGGTTTGACAATTTACGAAAAAGACCCATTACGAGGCATTTAGACCAAAAAGGCTTATACCTTTCACTTTTACACTTATCAAAGAATTTACCCAATCATAAAACTTATTTTCAAACTACCCTTAAGGGTCGTTCGCTCGGTTTGCAATCTAAAAGGCATTTCGGTCAACTTTAGTCCTTTCTACGACGGAGGACCTTTACAAGCATATTTTGACCAAGTGAGCACCTTTAATCAATGTTCTAACTAAAAATCATTATGTTCCTAAGATCATAATATCTACGATTCAAATCAGTAGATATACTTTAATTTAGGTAACCCAATGTCCACCCATGACATATTTAACTCTCATCGGACCTTAAGTCCTTATCGAAAGTTTAACCCATTACACATACCTGGCTCGGGTCATAACATTGACCCATTTAAATACCTTGCACTATTAATTGCTAGTTAATATCAACGCAAACCATAAGCTATTTCCTCGTAAGCACAAAACTCTACTAGCGACCATTAGTTATTATTGTCAAATGGTGACGACATCACCATTTGACCTATTTGGCCTAAATGACCATTTTATCATTATGAGATGGTATTCATTACCATCTCACCATTTAGTCCGTTTCGGTTTACATCGTATGATCATATTACTAATAGTCATTCCTTAATTCTTTCGACCCAATATGGCTTACGTTATAGGGTATCTTTTCAAAACTCAATATTTATTTGTCAACTCGTGACCGAATTACTATTTTACCATTTTTACCCGTTATGGTTTACACCATAAGGTGACTTTTCAATACTCCTTGTTTATTCGTCATTACAGGACTAAATTACTATTTTACCCCCTTTTACCATCAATATGGTTTATTTCCATTTTCACTTGTTCCGACCAGTATCGACTCGCGTCAAAACTTTAAATTTCTAAATCTCATTCCAAATACCAAATCACGTATTCTTAGTCAAATATATAAATAGACGTACTATTTTAAAGGTGTAAGCTTCACTTACCTTGAAATCCGATTATGTTTTCCACGCGTATTAGTTCCGTTTGACCCGCTTCTTCCCAAGCTTCCACCTAGATTTTCAAGCGTCAAACTACCTTTTATCATTTGCAAGATGGTTAGATTAGTCATCATTATCAAGACTATCTCACCTTACGGTCTTTATATCAAAATTACTATTTGATCTCATTATAGGTCAAAGTCAAACTGCCTATTAACATAAGCAATTACACAATTAAGTTCAACAACTCATTTAGGTAATTTGTCAAATATCCGGTAGGCATTATTCTTACGCTACCGTTTTAACTACTTTTCTTAACCAAGTTCATGAAACCATAAATCATTAAATTAACATAATCTCAATCATCGTATGCTAATCTATCAATATTATATAAAAACTAGAGATCGTTTCATCTCCATCAAACAATCCATTGTTTCACATGTATGAAATTTAACTAACTATCAAACTTAGCCAAAAGCTTTGAGTATTCATATACACATTCATGATTTCAAGCAATCTATGAACATACATATAACATCAATTTCTTCACATTATATAAAAACCCCTTTTCATGGTAAGTATGATCATATATTCAAACACATAAATTGTTCAAGTATCCTCATGTTACTACTATGTATGATGATTCTAAACACTAGTATATCATCAACTTCATCATATTATCAAAACCCACTTAACTAAGTGTGGTAAATCATCCAAACATCTAAATCATAGCAATATATGTATAATTTTCACATAGGGTTTTGTTCCTAAGCAAGTATATATCTCTTATCTCACTTCAATTTCTCATATTCATACATGGATTGAAATCCATGAATTCTACCTTCAATCATAATATCACCAAATCAATATTTTTGACATACCTTATAATCCTCTAGTCTAGGTGATCGATTGAGTTCATGCACGATTTGAATATCCGAATTTGACCTTCAATTTGATGATTTGAGATGAACCAGGGTTGCACCCTTTTTCTTTTTTCCTGAAGATCGACATTCACACACACTAAGTGTGTGTAATGTCTAGTTTCTTTGTTTTAAAAACTCAAGTTTCCTTTTTGACATTTTAGGTCCCTCAAGTTTAGTTTTTGTTTAAACCCCCATATCACCTACTAGCAATTAAGCATTATTATAACTAGGTTTAGATATTCCTAGTCAAATTACTTAAATTTGGGGTGTTATAACCCGAATCAATTTAAGTCCACTCACCCGAGCCTTTTATAAAATTTTACTTACTACAAAGTATTTGCACTCTTTAACTGGTGTTAGCTTTGATTATTTAAAATCCTATCGATTATCAGGTAAATCTCTTACCATTGATGGTATTTTACCAGTTCTTTAATATTAACGGGGTTTAATTACCAAAACCGTTTTTGGGGTGTTAGATATAATTGTTAAGGAAGGCTTTCAAAGTTAATGAGCATATAGAACACAAGTATAACTTAGCATGTGATAACAAGAATATAACAAGTATCATGTTTTTAACGGATAGATTGTGTATGAAAACTAGTTTAATCGTGAGTATGTGAATTTGTAATATAGTGTACATGTTGCACCCAAAGTGTGTAAAACGGAAAAAGAGATCGAGTATACTCACGGTTTGCGTAGTAAATATGCGTGCATGAGTTGACGTGTTTGAGCGTTGAGAACCGTCGAGTTATCCTACAAGATAAACGAGACGTATGAGTTCGGTGGAGTTGGATTCGGAACGCAAAATGCAAGATAATTATTTTATAGCAAAATACATAAAAACTATCTTGACAAAATATCCTAATTTGGACACCATAATGTAGTGTTTTTCATAGGCACAAGTTCGCCTATTGGAAGTTCAAATTTACGAGGAGTTTATATCAAGATATTTTAACCATGTTCCTCTTGACATCAAACCATGGATTGGTTAGAGTCTTAGGTTTGATTAATTTATAAATATGTATATATATAGGGTCAGGATTTAGAGAGAACGGTGAAAAGTGTGAGAACGGTGAGAACGATTTTGGTGGTGACATGTGGCATTGATGTTAAATTACACTAAGGGGTAATATTGTCTAAAAACCCACTCACATGAACTAGGCGTTCAAATAAAACGCCATAAGCTATTTTTTGAGCTATAATTTACAACAGCTCAAAAAACCATTTTTTAGCCATATAGCTCCCAGTTAAAACGCCATAACAAAAAAGCTATTTTTTTGAGTTATAATTTACAACAGCTCAAAAAACCAATTTTTTTGAGCATATAGCTCCCAGTTAAACCGTCAAAACAAAAAAAGTTATTTTTTTGAGCTATAATTTACAACAGCTCAAAAAAACCATTTTTTGAGCCATATAGCTTCCAGTTAAAACGCCATAACAAAAAAAAGCTATTTTTGAGCTATAATTTACAACAGCTCAAAAAAACTATTTTTTGAGCCATATACCTCCCAGTTAAAACGCCATAACAAAATAAGCTATTTTTTGAGCTATAATTTACAACAGCTAAAAAAAACCATTTTTTGAGCCATATAGCTCCAAGTTAAAACGCCATAACAAAATAAAGCTATTTTTTGAGCTATAATTTACAACAGCTCAAAAAAACCAACGCCATAACAAAATAAGCCATTTTTGAGCTATAATTTACAACAGCTGAAAAAAACCATTTTTTTAGCCATATAGCTCAAAAAATGTGTCTAACCGCCTAAATTAATATTTTTTGAACTCAGAAAAATCATAATTTGTACTGTAAAAACGTCATAAAACACACAGTTCAGAAAAACGTCATGAAAAACTCAGTTGAAAACGCCATAAAACGCTTGCTTGATCTAATTAATGTACAAAAACCCAACCGACAATTGATAGAAACTTCGAACACCCCACTGGTTAACTTCAAATCTGTGATTACCCACAAACATCTGAAATCCCGTTTTTCGTGATCACCTTTAAGTACCTATAAGAATGATTGATCAGTATAAATAGTATCTCCATAGTCAGCAAATCTTCAACGGATCAAATCATCTGGTAACGTATACTGATCTCTGAAGCGTTCGTCCACAATCAGATTCATCTTCTCAGACAATCTAGATCTCAGAAGCTTTCATCCACAATCAGATTCACATTCCCGGACAATCTGAAGTCGGAACCACCCGAATACTATTTCATTGTCACGAATTTCAAAAATGTCGGAATTTCAATATATTTCTATGAAATTTTATTCCCCCTCATTTTTGTAAATTCTGACGTCTTATCACTGAATTCCCCCTCAAACTGTGCAATTCAGTCTTCTTTTTATCTCTGAAAAACTCGACTATGCCGAAAATATGACAGTTTTGCCCCAAAACGTCAGTTTTTCATCATTGCGGATTTTACGTTACGGCCCATTAAAAGTCAGATAACCCAGATGATAAACATTCTGCACCAGTATCATGACTACCCTACTAATTTCCACAATCTGTTATTGCATCATCAAATCTGTTCGCTGAAGCCCTGGACAGTGTCCCCGAACAACCCAGCTTGGTCGTTAAAAACTTGAAAAAATTTTCAATCGCCAAATTTTTTCTGGAGATTCATCACGTCATTGCGATCAAAATTCCTTTTTTAGGCATTTGCTTATTCGTACGAACCTACTCCATTCGTACGAATGCGCTGCTTTGGAACGAAATGACATTTTGAACACATGGGAGGTCCCTTCGTACGAACCTGGTCCCTTCGTACAAAGTTGAACATGAATGGGTTCGTACGAAGCTGTGCCTTCGTACCAGAGAGGCTGATTCCTCAAGAACACTCCCAATCACATTTTTTCGATCCAAAATCTTTATTTCTGCGAATTTCATGATGAAACTTCATAGGATTGTGCGAAAATCAATCACGAATCTAATGATGTCTTCAATTTCAAATTTCATCCGTGAATTGACCTTCAATTTGTTGTTTATTTGATGTTTAACGTCAAAACCTCCTCAAAATCCAAAAATAATTAGCGTAGGTGATTCAATCAACTGTTAGATTGATTGAACCGGTACCATAGCTCTGATACCAATTGAGAGTCCAGGATCCGGCCGGTTTGACGGAGTTTTGGTCCCGAGATAACCGGTTCGGTGAAGTATTATTGATAAGAAAGGAGTAGAAGTAGAATTGACATCGAACAAGTCAATTTAATCTGGTTTCTCTTGATTGTAGAACGTTACATACCCGTAAAACCAGTTGGACAGCATCTCCCCTCAGGGAACCAAAAGCTTGTCCAACACAAGACCCCAACACCCATATATATAGGCATTATGCCTTCGTACGAACCCACCTATGGTCCCTTCGTACGAACCGGGTGTGATCTTGTGGCTTCGTACGAACTGACTAAAGTGTCCGTTCATACGAAGGGACTCCCTTCGTACGAAGGAACTGTTACATCACAAAACCTTCAGTCCGTACCAGATTTCACACTATTCTATACAATATTCAACATATGTTCTATCTAGCCTATTTGCATAATGGCGGACATACTAAATATGCACCAACAACCACCTTGTTACACCATGGTGAACATTGGGTAACAATCGTTGATGTTGTCCAAGAGGTCTGAATCAAGAAAAATATGAGAAAGTAGGAAGAATGGTGTTCAAACTCACTAATTTGAACACAAGTACAATCTGCCAAGAACTTGAAGAAATGGAGATAATTTGATGCCTTGAGAGTGTTTTGAGTGTTGGGAAAGTGTTTAGGAGTGTACGGAGCCTTTTATTTATAATGGGGTTGATTAGGGTTAGTGTTAAATGAGTTAGGAAGTGATTTGAGGAGAAAAGAGGTGCAAAAATGGACCAACCCGCGAGCTGGCAGTGGACTGCTGCAGATTGACCTCTCCTGCACGTCGCGCCTAGGAGTGCAGTCTGAAAAGTTTCATTTTTGGCCCCTGAACTTTATAATTATGTTATTTTATGCCGTAAACTTGTATTTTTACTCGTTTTCAAGCATAGAATGCGTCGGTGGACATGTAATAAGTATCGTGCACGTAAGATTGATAATTCAAGCGTTTAATAAGTCTTGGTTTGCACGTAAATGTGTATTGATAATTTGTTTGCGTATAATACAAGTATAACAAATATGAGTATAATAATGAATTTCCATTACGATCAAAGTCTCGAATTACAAGATTGGAAATGAAATACGAGTACGATATGATTACAAGTTTCTAAAAATGGAAACGTGAATGCAACCTTTTAAATAAAAAAAGTAAAAAAATGTGAAGCGTTACATCTGGGAGTTTTATCTACCGTTGGGTGCATTCTTGATGGATGCATTTTCTGTCCCTTTCATGCTAAACTATGACATTCACATTACATATTGGATTAAACTAAAAAAAATTCGTAGTTGACACGTAATTATCGTCTGAATGCCCTTTATGTATAACGTTAAATGTCCGAGTCTCATCAATAGTAGTTATATTATATTGTGAGCGCATTACTAACACAAACATGTACGATAGTTTGACAATATGTGATTTTTGTTATCAACAATGTATTTGTTTTTAATTTTTATCATATTCCATGTATAAGGCCATCCGTAGTCATAAAGCCCCTTTGTGGGCATTATGCGACACGTGTCGTGCCACGTCACACAGGGGCTTTATGGGGCGTTATGTCACTAGAGCCCGTAGACATAAAGCTCATACCTCATCATTACTCAATTAATTAATTTTCAATTTTTTAATTAATTTCTGACTTTTTTAAATTAAAATTAAATAAAAAATTGCCAGCTTTTTAATGTTAAAAATAAGCGAAAAACAAGTTTAAAACCAATTTTAAATATTTGAAAAAATGCAGGGACCAAATGTGTAAAACTTTAAAACTAAATAGGTGCCTCCTTCTTCTTCTCTGTCTTCTTCTCCGGCCGACTTTCCGGCTGAAATTCCGGCTTCTTCTCGGTCTTCTTCTCCGATTTGCAGGACCTATACTGCTTCCTCTCCGATTTTCAGGGACCAAACATGTATAAACCAAAAACTTTAAACAATGAAAACGCCGCTATAATCCTCGCGCCCCACCTCAATTTGGCATTAATACCGCCCTTCGTGTCGGTGTTCCGAGGCGTTTTCCGGCGCTATGGGGGGCCATAGCGCCCCACTACGTTTGATCTAACAAGCGACTACCATCAAAATAGAATTGCAATGGTAAATCTAGTAAACAATGACAAACCAGAAATTATGTTAGAAATCAACTAATTAAGCGCCGGTTAACTTCACCTGGTGCTGATTCTTAATGAAACGCCTCTTGGGTGGTTCTCTAGTACACATGGTCTTAGGGTTAGTTTAAAAAAAAAGAATCCTACCGATTAGATAAGATAAGTCTTAATGAAGTAATACTTTGATTTTTCCAATTATAACATTTAAAACATCAAATTGTTGATACTTTTATGAGTAAATTACAAAAATCATCCTTTATGTTGACACTAGATTTCAAAGTGTGTCATTTAACTTCAAAAAGTACAAAAAACGTACTCGTTGTTTGCAAACCTCTACTTAGTATGTATATTATCCCTAACTTAACAATGAAAAATAACTAAGTTAAGGATGAAGGACATAATGTGTAGGGGTTTGCAAACATCAGTACGTTTTTATACTTTTTGAAGATAAATGACACACTTTACAATCTAATGTAAACATAAAACACAATTTTTGTAATTTACTGAACTTTTCTTGATGTGGTACTTGTGATGAATGCATATGTTCAAAAGTAAAATAACAACCACTAAAAAAAAACCTTGAATATGACTTGTAATAGTCATACTTTTTGTAGTCAAAACATAAAACAGTACTTCTAAGTTGAATATAGAACGTGGAAAATGTTAATTTAACAACTACGCGGTGCAATCACACCCAAATCTCCACCAATAAATACCGCTAGTCAAACAAACTCATCTTCAATACTTCATCCACCCTTTTGTAGATTAGACTCCACATCAAGATTCCTGAAACATCTTTTCCTTAAACATCTGTGTCTCCAAGATTCATCCTCAGTGGCGGTGCTGGTCGGATAATATTGTCCGATAACCCACGAATCATATTTAACCGAAACGGGCCCTACAGAAACCAGTTATCAGACATCTGCCGCTTACGATCCTTATAATCTTATCCTCATTTCTCATCCGCTTATCGATTCATTTTTGTCTATTTATATCCGGTTTCTACACCCAATAAATCTTTACTCTATTGGGTTTTATATATACAAAACTACTCTAATTCTATTAAAATTTTATTTGGGGTTGTTGTGATGGATGTGATTGCGGCTATTTGTAAAGTGTTGCCGGATGTTATTGGGATGATTGTGCCCATTTGGGTTGCGGTTGTTATTGGGGTTTTGGTTGGGTGGTTGTGGCGGCCCAAATGGGCTCGTTCTGCAATTAAGAATTTAGCAATTCCTACCCAGAGTAGTTTTGTTTCGGTTTCTGGTTTTGGGTTCCCGAAAGTTGCGTCGTCTGAGCCGTCTACAATCTTGTGTTCTGAAATTTCTGATACAAGGTAGTTTAGAATCTTAACAAACGAACATGAAACACATTCATTTTCTTAACAGTTTAATTGTTCGTGTTTGTTCGGTTTGTTTACTTTACGGGCGTAGAGCCAATATATGCATGCAGAGAATGTTTGATGTGGAATTTGTGGCTGAATTTGATGTTATATGTGTGCAGTTCGTCGTCGAAATTGGATGGTGAGATGAAGAATTTTGTGGGAGAAGAAGATTTGAAGCATATATCTAAACTTGTTAATGAGACAGATGGAGGTCCTGCTTGGATTGGGATGATGGATAAATCAACTTCAAATATGAGCTATCAAGCTTGGAGGAGAGACCCTGAGGTAGTTTTTTTTTTCTTTACATAATTTCAATTTAAAAATGTAATAGTTCAAATGTGTAATTCTGATGTGACTGATTCTGTTATTGTAAATGGTTTTTAAAGACTGGACCTCCACAATACCGTTCGCGTACGGTTTATGAAGATATGTCTCCTGAAATGATGAGGGATTTCTTTTGGGACGATGAGTTTCGGTTGAAATGGGATAACATGTTGTTAGAAGCCGAAACCATAGAAGAGTGCCCTAACAATGGAACGATGGTGGTTAAGTGGGTTCGTAAGGTATGGACTTTGAATCTTTTTTATGCGTTTTTTAGTTCATATGTGTCTTTAAGTTATTTGTACATGGCTTCTAAACTTAGTGCTACAATTGGTGTTGCAGTTCCCTTTTTTTTGTAGTGATAGGGAGTACATAATCGGTCGTAGAATTTGGGAGTCCGGAAAAGCATACTACTGTGTTACAAAGGTATAACTTGTGATACTTAAATTACTACTGTTGTTATGTTACAATAAACGCAAACCTTAAATTCGGCGTGAAGAAGTTTAGATGGAACTTTTTCTCCATAAGTTAGGTTGTTGATTCGGATAGTTAGTTATTTTTCCTAAATTTGTTGTTTGAGATGAAAATGTTGTTTATCGTTCATATGTAGGAACTTCTGTTGGTACTTTAATTATCGTGACATCTTGATCCAATATTTTGTCTCAACTCTAAATACTGAAAGTTCGGTTACATACTTATTTCAGGGCGTGCAGTATCCATCTGTACCACGTCGGGCTAAACCAAGACGTGTCGACTTGTACTATTCTAGTTGGTTGATTCGTGCAGGTAATTGATCCCTCGCATATTAAAATTTACTATTTCAAACAACATATCGTATATTTGTAAATTGATTACAGATTAGTAACTTGTCTTGTATTGATTCGATTGACATTCACAGTTGAATCAAGAAAAGGAGATGGACAAATGAGTGCATGTGAAGTGTTACTATTTCATCACGAGGACATGGGAATCCCATGGGAAATCGCAAAACTTGGCGTTCGTCAAGGAATGTGGGGGGCCGTGAAAAATATTGACCGTGGTCTTCGACGGTACCAAAAACACATGGCATCAGGCGCGCCTCTATCTCATTGTGCTTACATGGCACATATCAACTCAAAAATCTGCACAGATCAGTTAAAACAACTAGAGAACACATCAAATGATTCACAAGAAATCGTAACTTGTGAACAAACGGTGAATGATGAGAAGCCGTCGGGGAAGAACATTGGAAAGCTTTTGGTTGTCGGTGGCGCTATTGCGCTTGCTTGCACAATTGATAGGGGGCTGTTGTCGAAAGCGGTTATACTTGGAGTTGCAAGAAGATTTGCAAAAGTGGGAAGGAGGTTGTGATATAATTTGTATTTTGTTTTAATCAATCTTTTATTAGATTCATGTTGCAGCTTATGATCATGGTGATAAGGATAGTATCCATGTATTTATTTTGAATGATTCTTCTAATGCTGCTGAAATAACAGGAATTTTTTTCTTGACTACCATGTGTTCTTTTATGTTTGCTAATGAATGAATGGAATTGATAAATTTGGTAACTTGTGATCGAAAAACAGTTGCTTATCAATTCATTCATTAGTGAAAGTAAGACCGCTGGGTTGGGGCTTGGGTTAGAGATGGGCATAATCGGTTCTTTTTAATACCCGGAACCGGTTCCTACCCGTACCCGGTTCCTGATGACAGTGAATTGAACCGGTTCTTCAGTGGAATCGGGTCCAGTTCGTACCCGGGTATTAACCATTAAAACTAGAACCGAGTGTAACCGATTCGGGTAGGTTTGGAACCGGTTCGGGTAGGGTTGGAACCGGTTCGGTCGGGTAATTCAAAGAAAAGCTGCAAAGAGAAGTGGAAGCAAAATGTCTTAAGTTGTAACTGAACCTCGATTCGTCCTTAAGATCCATGACTTTCCATCTCTATTTTCACGTTTCCATCTTCTAATCTTATGTTGAATTAACCTTTTAATGCAAGAGCTTTATCTCTTTAGAGAAAATAAGAAAAGGAATGTATGAGAAAGAAGAGACATGCAGGAGAAAGATGGATGAAATAGATAAAGAGGAGAGAGTTTTGATATTATTTTAATCTTTCTTCACTTGTACACATAAAGCTGCATGTTGTAGATAACAATTTAAAATATTCATGCTTTTTTACAATACATTAAACAATTCAAGAGAGACTGTCATTTCCGAGAACTGCAACCAAGGTTAATTTATGTTCTCAATAAAATGTTCATCATTTCCGAGACTGTCATTTTCGAGGGACACAGTAAAATTTCAAATGAGGGTGGGTTGCTTTCATGTTCTCGAAATCTAGTTGTAAGATTTATTTTCTGTAATATCTATTTCTCTCACCTAATTTCTTTGATAGCCTCTAGTGTTCTTCATCCGTCTATTCCGTAGTATTACTATCACGAAGAAGGAACTATCCACGACGAAGAGAAGCCACAACTGGTTACGCAGGAGCCGGTTCCGGGCAGGAACTGGAACCGATTTTATTTATAAAATGTGGAACCGGGTAGGAACTGGAACCGGTTCCGGGTAGGAACTGGAACCGATTTTATTTATAAAATGTGGAACCGGGTCAGAACCTACGGGTTTTTTGAACCCGAAACCGGTTCTACTATTAGCCGGGTAGGAACTGGAACCGGGTCCGGGTCGGGTCCACTGGAATCGGGTAGGAACCGGTTTTTATGCCCATCTCTAGCTTGGGTTGACATGTGGCGGAGATGGGCTCTATCAGGCCACCCAAAAAAAGTGGGGTGTGGGCTAGCTGGTGTGGGTTGATATTTGGCAGCTATTTTTTTGTATTTTTTTATTTTAATCATAGAATTTAATATATTAATTTTAAAAACACTTATTTAATTAATATTAAATAACTACAACAACAAAAAAAAAAATACATTACGTCATAAAAAAAATCAATCATCTTCGTCTTCGTCATCAACGCTGTCAAATCTAGGAAGTGTTGAAACACGTTGTACCAAATCAGCTCGAAGATTGCATTTATTTGTCGTGCTCGATTAGATTTTGGTATTCTTAAAAATAAATTTTTACTCGTATGAAAACGACGCCTAAACATTCCTGCATCTTACGTTGGTTCGGGTGACAAGTAATCACTTACCAGCAAATCGTTAGCGGTTTCGCGTTCACGAACGATATACTTCCTCCGTTTGGGTTGGGGTTGGGAAGTCCCTTCTTCTGAATCTTCAACGATAGCTTTTAGGAGCGTCGCTACTCTTGATAATAATATTTCCGCTCTGTCGTTCGATCAGGATGACGAATCATAACTATCTGACGAATCGCTTGAACTTAAAAAATTCATTGTATAATTTTTTTTGGGTGATGGGAAGTGGTTTTTGAATATTTGGATAGTAAAATTTTAGTAAGAATTGGTTGATTTATATAGAATAAAAGTTAAAGTTTTTTTTATTTTTTTATAAAATAGCCTTTGGCCAACGGCTAGCTCAACGGTCACATGAACTCAGCCAATCCCAGCCATCCACATCAGCTCCCCAACCCGCCCCACGCCAGGCTTCATAGCCACGCCAGCGGGGCAACTCCGCTACCCAAGATGGCCCGATGGTGCTAAAGCAGCGTTGGCTTGGTTTCCACGCCCCAAACCCAAGCCCACACCCCGCGGTCTAAGGTGGCAATTTCTAACACGTCTTGAACACGATACAAAAACAATCAGGTTTTGGGTTGACATATCTTACCTGTTTAAAATGGGCTATGTTTCGGGTGGTGTTTCGGTTGATTTGTTTAACATATTTAGTTAAATAGATTGACCCACCAACCTGTTTAGTTTAATAGGTCGGCTTCTAACCCATTTATTAACTTGTTTAACCTAGCTTTTTACAGCTCACCAACTCCATTAGCACGTTTACAACTTGGTTATCACCTGCCAATCCGTTTCACGCGCTTAGATAAATGGGTTAAAAGGCTCTTGTTTGGGTTCCCCAATTTTAAGCGTGTGAGACTATGCTTGATGTTTTTTATACGAATAAAAATATGGGTCAGTCCTCAAGTTTAATCTCAGAACCAGACCCAAAGGAAATATGAAATAAAGTGGGAACCCCCTCCACAGAAATCCATTAATACCAGATGTTATATAACTGAATAAATAAATTTTTATACACAAGTTATAGATCCAATTCTTTTACAACTATACCAATCAATCAATAAATCATCTTTCTCAAAAAACAAAACAGAACAAAACTTCTTCTGATCCTCAAGAATTTGTCCATCTGGATTTGATGAACTAATAATAAAATCTTAATGAAACACCAAAGACTCAAAGCAGTTAAGCCCGTCAAACTCCGGCGCCCACCGTGCCGGATACCCGCCCGTGCTCCGGGGTCGGGTGGCGTTACCGTTGGCCTCAGGCTTCACCTTCTTCTGGTCAACCAGATTGGTAGTAGCAGGTTGCTTGTTGTTGAAGTAACTGACGGATTGGCCCAAGAAATCAGCAGACAAAGCATCAAAGGAACTGAAGAAGGAATTCATGTTTGCTGATTAATTGTTTGGTTACAATTGTTTATTATGTGTTTTTGAAAAGGGTGGGTTTGTGAAGGAAGATTGAATGGGTGGAAAGGTTTATATAGCAGGCAGGCAGGCAGGCAGGGGAAGAGTGGTTGAAACGGTGCTGATTTTCAACGCGTTAAAGATATCTGTGTTGAATTTCAACGAACACCGCGGGACAAGTGCCGTCAAAAGTGGCAGCTTTGCCACGTTTTTCCAATATCAATATACTTTTATAGTAAACATAATCAAAGGCATAGGGGAAGTTTGGGAGGGAAGACGGTGGACCGTGGATGGACATCCACTACAAGAAGGAAACAAAAAAGAACTAGTTTAATACCTCTCCGGTGTCCGGTGAATGGGTTACGTAGATGTATTGTATTGTAACAACATGAATGAACCTATGAACACAGAAACAAAATAGTGTTACATTACACAAAACTATATGAACAACGTGACAAACAAAGTTAACCTATATTAAGTGTGTACAAAATTAAACAACATGACAAACAAAAGCACCTTTCTTTAATTTATAAAAGGAAAGCGAAAGTCAACAGTTTACAACCACAAAACATGAAATACATTCACGATTAGAATTCTGCAACAGGTTCATGACCGTTGATTAGTCATGGTCAAGATCAAGCTTGTTTTCCTCTTACTTCTATATGTACAATCGGTATGCAGCCTGACTCGATGGTCCTCCTCTCATTGGACCTTTGCCCCTTCCTCCTCGAACTCTTGGAGGCATCTTCTAAGTTTTAATCTGCCAAAAACACGAAAACAATATATATAACCCAAATAATGATTAAGATTAATCCTAGGTCATTTGCCTAGACTCGGAAGTCTAAGAAATGTGCTACTGTGTCATTGATATTAAACACAAAAGACTAGTGTTTAATTCACTCAATGTTGGCTCTGATACCAACCTATCACACCCCGATGTTTTAACCACAAACCGGTGGGCCCGGTGAGGAGTATCGTGACGTAGTTGATATCATCATAGTCAATTAAACACAGTTATAGCACAGCGGAAGGCTTGGAAGGAAATTATTATTACAACCCAAATGTTCAAGTTCAAAATAATAATATACATACGGTTGTAGAAAGGATCCATAGGCGGATCTGTTGGTGCATGCGTCTGTCGACTTCGTCTTGTATCGAGTCTTGTACGTAGTATGTTAAATCAGGGCACGTAGTTCGAGAAATCAAGTAATTCCGCTCGAACAAGGTGATTCCGCTTGAAATTGCTCTATGTAATTCCGCTCGGAATCAGATTCCGCTTGGAATCTTATTTCGCTTGGAACCACTTCAAGAGGAATCAAACTTCTTTATATACCTGTTCAAGCGAGATCATATGTAACTTTTCCGGTCAGAGCAACGAAGTGCTGCCGAAGTGTCGTCTCGCTGTAAAACATTATCAAATCAATAATACGACAGTTTAAAGTGCTATTCTAGCTGAATTGACCTCAATACGTCTGTTTCCACCTTTCGTATTGAGTAAAACTCTTCTGATCGACTCGTTCGGGTCTAAAAACGATCCTACAAGTGGTGTCAGAGCTCAGGATGAAGAGTTCATATCAATTCAGCTGAAATTTCTGATTTCTACACCTTTTTCAAATTTAACAAGTTTTCACGGTTAAAATCGGCTAAATTTTTCACAGAATGTGCGCATTAGTGTTTTAACAAAGCCTGGAAAGTTTCAGGTCTAAAATCGATTTAAAACTGGTAAATTTCATAATTCCGCTCGAAAAACAGCTTGAGAATATGACCTCAACAGTATTCCGCTTGAACTGACATGTTGATTTCGCTTGAAATCACTTTTTGGATCTGATTCCGCTTGAAAGTACTGGTTGATTTCGCTTGAACCGGTATTTCGCTTGGAAATTCTGTTGATTTCGCTTGAAACCAGTTATTTCATTTCAGTTGGGTTATTTCGATTGAGTGATTCCACTTGAGTCACTGATTCCGCTTCAAGGTCCTTATTTCGCTTAAAAGAGGGATTTCGCTTGAGATCGTGATTCCGCTTGAAAACACTGTTTGACAATTACTTGAAAACCGAATCATGGAAGAGAAATTTTTCAACGCATTCGCTACCCCGGTTACCCCGATTACTCTTGCACAGAACACGATGTTGGAAAATGAAACGGGGACTATGCAAAAACCGCCTAAGCTCATGAACATCGAGGAGTATAAGGGTTGGGAAGGACGCTTTGAAAACTGGGTACAAGCTAACTATTTGGATGCTTGGGAATGTGTTGAGACGAAATACGTTAGACCGATGAATGATGATGAAGAGATAATTGCAATTAAAGATTTGAGTGCCGATAATAGAAAGAAATACAAAGATGAGAAAATGATGCTAAGTTTACTACAACAAGCTGTGAAAGAAGATATCTTGGTGTTATTGCAACACAATGGAACTTCTTATTCAATCTGGAAAGCATTAAAATCGAAGTTTCAGGGAAGCCAAGAGATGGTCAAGAACAAGAAGTCACTTTTAAAGAAAGAATTCGATCTGTTTCGTGGATTGAAAAATGAAAGCACAAAGCAAATTATTGAAAGATACTGCAATTTGTTAGCCAACATGAGGAGATTGAGCATCGAGAAAGATAATGAAGAGTTGATCGAAAAGTTGGCTGATGCGTTTCTATATGAGACTTGGGGTACATATCTCATGATGTTGAGGAACAAGAAAGGGTTTAGCAATCTGACACTGAGCAAGTTCATTGAAAAGATTGAGGCTCAGGAAATGGAACAAAGAAAAGCTTTAAGAATGAGAGATTTTGACGGTGAACAAGAAATCGGACTTTATTACAAAGGTGGAGTCAGTGATAAAACCACCAACTTGTCACCGAAGATTGAGACAGCATTCAATGCCAAGAGTTCATCAGGAAGTTCTTCAAAAGGATCTAACAGTAACACAAGTTTTTCATCATATCCATCATTTGATCCAAACATTTCATCAACAAAGAATGGCAAAAAGCTATAATGTAACATTGTACTGAATCTGGAGAATGATGAGGATTATTCAGCAGAAATTGCTAAGAGTCATATGTCTTTGTTGGGAACCGTGTTGGAATCCTATGGTAGTTTTGTTGCAGGACGGATCGGGAATCCTATGTTGACAAAAGAGGATTACGATCAAATAGATGCTGAAGAGATGGAATTGATGGACATAAAGTGGTGTTTGGAAAGTGTGTTAAGACGAGCTGAGAAATTTAAGCAAATCACAGGAAGAGATGATCTACGTTAAGCTAATGTTTCTACTTTAGGTTTTGATAAATCTAAAGTCACTTGTTTTCGTTGCAGGGAAAAAGGACACTTCAAGAGGGAGTGCAAAAACCGCGAAGCAAGTGGAGCTCAAAATCCATTCAACAACAACAATGATTACTACCGGAAGGCCATCTATCATCAAGTTGCTCAACAACAACAAGAACCTCAAGTGGCACATGGTAGGAAAGTAATCGAAGAGTCTTCAAAGAGAGCTTGTATGGTGAATCAGGATGACAAAGAGACAACAAATGGATTCAGTTGGGACAAATATATCTCAGATGACAACAAAGCATGCCTAATCAATCAAGATGATGAAAAATTGCCTGAAGGTTTTAGCTGGGCAAATTTCCATTGGGATGATTATGATCCAAACAAAGATTCAAATCACAAAGCGTATGTTGCTCGAGTTGAAGAGGATAGTGATGATGATCGTGAGTATTATGCTAGAAGATTGGCAGCTGATTTGAAAATGGTGGCAGAAAGTGATAGTGATGAGGATAAAGCTAAAAAGAAGAAGAAAAAGGTCAAAACACCTGTCAGTAGTGATGATGAAGATGTACCTGTGATAAAGATAAAGTAAAGGAGGTACCAAAGTTCAAGGTTGATGAAGAAGTAAATGCTAAAAAGATTCCGGTGATTTTTGAGAATTGTGAGATTATCAAGAAGAAAAACAGTGAACTGATTAACAACATAAATCAGTTGAAGGAATGTTATGATGTTCTGAACAAAACCATGAATCAATATAATCAATCAAGTGAAGAACAAGCAACAGCAATGAAGACACTTCAGGGAGCTTTCATGATAAAGCAGAAAGTTGTGAACAACTACATTGAGAAGTGTGCTGTGTTAGAGCAGAAACTGGAAACACAAAGAATTGAAACTGAAAGAGTTAATCGTTTGTTGAAAAGTTATTCATGTACTTCTTATGTCAATGACAGGATTTATCCAACTGTTGAAGGCATGAAGGCTTTTGAAGATGATGAAGTCACTGAAGAACAAAAGGTTTCTGAAGAAAAGATTTTTGACAAAAAAAAAAAAAATAAAAGAAGAAGGATTCTAAAGAAAAGACATCTGGTAAGAAACAAGGTGTCAGTTACAACAAATGTCCACCCCCGCTTGAAAATGGTTATTCTCCGAGAAATCCAAATTCAGAAAGAGTCGAAAAGGCAACAAATTTATAGTGGGAGTCGGAGTCTACAGTTAACTTGCCAGAAAATATTGATGTCACGTTTACATCATCTGACACTGATCATGAGTCCGAGTTAATAAAGAAAGTGGTCGATCAGGTGTTAGATAAAGATGAATCCGAGGAGCCAAAGTTGGAATCTATGTTAGAGTCAAAGTCTGAGTCAAGCACTCCGAATCAAACCGACAAACAGGGCAAAAGGGTTTACAATAAAGAATTCTTGTTATCAAAATCTAATTTGAATGACGAAACATTCAAAGTTGCATATATTTTGAATGATTCTGACAAATTATATTTTGATGAGGAATTTCCAATAAGAGGTGTTAAACCAGAAATGATTAAAAATGTTTTCAAACTAACAGAAATTAATATTTCTGAAATAAAAGATGTAAATCTTAATGATAAACCTAAAAAGTACACCTCAAGAGTTCAACAAAGAGAAAACAAGAAAAAGGGTTATAGTTCTGGTTCTGGTTATCGAAAGAAACCAAACCATAACGGTAATTTCAAAAGGAAAGGTCTTGGATTTATTCCATCAGAAAAACAGAAAAATGAAAAATATGTTCGAGATTTTAAATCAAAAATGATATTTGTTTCAGGTACAACTACTGAAGAAGAAAAAGAAAATCAGTTCAGAAAGCAGTCAAACAAAGAATTCCTTGCGAAGAAGTAAGAAGAGATGAAGTCTGCTGATCATAAGTTGAAAGAAACGAGAACCTGTTTCCAATGCAACACTGTTGGACATATTGCCAAAGATTGTTCAAAGGCAATAAAATCAAAACAGGGAGTTTCTCGTAAACTGAAAGATAAAGAAGTTGTGTTTGAACCACCAATTGATAGAACAAAACTTTTCAAAAATTCAACTTTTGAGATTGGTGAATGTTCAAACAGGTTTTACAAGAAAAGAGGAAATCTTGACAACCAAAAATGGGTTGTTAAGAAATCAGATGATAGTTCTAGCAATGATTCTGATTCTTCAAAATTAGAGGAGCTATCTTCTGGCGATGAATCTGATTCCACAAAATCAGAGGAGCCACAGGTTGAGCTAAAAATTGAAACATCAGTACCTCCAATGGATGATGTCAATTTTCCACCATTGAGGGCTGAGAATTTTAAAACAAAAGTTGGTAAAATTGAAATTTCAAATCAATTTTTCTCAGAAAAGCAAGATTTTGATATTGAAAAAGCATTTAATTCCAAAGTTCATAACATTTTTGGACAAATGGTTGACAGGAAGGTAAAAGGAGTCAAGGAATTTTACGAGAAGAAAACAAAGAAGCAAGGTAAAGTATCATCCCTGGTTTGTGACTGGGATGTTACCTACTATGAACAGTAAAATCCTGGACTTGCCGGAGCTCCCAAGTAGGTAATCGCGGAGCATGAATCGGCATCATTTATTGTTTATGAAATTTGTTTCTGTATAAGTGTGACTTGCCGGAACTCCCAGGTTGGTAAGTGAGGAGTAGGTATCGGCATTCTGAAAATTCAACCTACATGAGGTATTGGTTGGTAAGCCATGTGGTTGAAAAAGGTTTTTACCTGCAAGTGGTAAATCAAGGACATTAAGTTGTACTTGCATTTTCCTACAAGTGGTTGAAAAACAATGTGATGAATCAAACCCCTAACTTACAAATGGTAAAATCAATCAACAAAATTTATTTTCCGGAAAAACCATTTGATTAAAACAAACTTAAGTGTTTTGAAAATCAATGGGAAAATAGTTTGTTGTGAGGGGGAGTTCTGATTGTTTATGCCAAGTGGATGGCGAAGTGAAGCGATTCGATATCAGTTGTCACGTTGTTTGTATAGTTTGTTTTCAAATTTCTTTAAATGATTTTGAATTTTAGGGGGAGTAAGAATTTATGAAAATCCAAAAACATTTGAAAATTTGAAAAAGACAAAAACATGATAAAATGATAAAATGAGTTTTGTGTCATAGAAGAGGAAATGATAGTATATCAGTGGACTATCACAACATGCTAAAGAAATGGAAAGTTAAAATGTGATAAGCGATCTCACTGATGATGTGCCAGTAGGTTTTTGCACATTTAGTAGATTGTGACGAGATATAAACCTAAAATTCAAACTTGCTTATATCGTGGGGAAACATCTCTCGGATATATGGGTAACCCCCGAAATCTTGTTTGAAAGGTCCCTCTTTCTGAGATACTAGGTCTTTATGCTCAGTGATATCTGGGGTATTATCCCGGGACTTCTGATTTTGCGGAAGCAATGGTCTAGTCCCCGGAGAATACTTTACTGCTTGCTTGAAATATAGCGTCGCCCTCCGCATAAAATGATGAGACAATAAAATTGCTAATCAATGCTGTTGTAAAAAAGATCCTCTAAAGGGGACCCACCAAAAGTCGAAGCCGTCATCTCTCTACTGAACGGAAGTTCTGACCTGAGCTCTCACGGTTTTCGCAATTATCTCCTTACAGATATCATATGTGGTATACTCACCTGTAAGACTGAATATTGGGATCTGGATACGGGAGTATATTCAAGAGGTGGAACACATGATTAAGTTTAAGTGCTTAAGACATTAATCTCGTATCTCGAAACAGTTGAACTTTGTGTGAGAATTTAAGTGGATCAGTATACTGACAATCTACGTGAATTGTTTAGAACTTAAAATGTTTAAAGTTAACGGTGTTGGTGATTTGTTTCATAAACTGATATGATCCTCTTACACAAACTCACAAAAATATTGTTTGTAAATATTTCTTTACTGCATTGTTTTTACATTTAAAAAATCCAAAAAGATTTTAGTGTGTTTTAGCATAAATTTTGAAAAATACAAAAAAGATTTTTGACAACTGGTGTTGTAGAACTGATTTTAAAAATTCCAAGTGCTAAACATGATGAACAAATTGGGTTGGGAGAATGTTTTTTTTGAAAAGAAAAATGATATTCCTGCAAGTGGTTCATCAGAGATTAACATTATAAAATCAGTCTTTGATTGTATAAATCCTGCAAATGTTCATTAGATGGTGAGATTGTTTTTACAAGTGATCATCAGAAAATTTATTTTTGGCTAGAGATTTGTGCAGGTAAGAGCCAGGAATTGATCCTGAACCTGAACCTGTAGAGAATGTGCAAGAAAAAAGATAAGAGCTAGGTGATTTTGAGATAGATGATAGAGAGCCAGGTTCCAATACCTGAGGACTTTGTGATTCTAACAAGTTAGGCTGCGATCCCAGCATATCGAAAGGGGGAGTCTGAAGACACCTAAAGGAAGGAGTGTGTTGGTGCTGATGAAAAGAGAAGAGAAAGATTTGAGGATGCTTACAGCGTCAGATACTTAGAAGAGTTCAAGAGGACTGATAAAGACTGAAGATGCGAAGACTCGACACTTTAAGACTCGTCAACATTCGAGGGGGAGTCTGTTGGTGCATGCGTCTGTCGACTTCGTCTTGTATCGAGTCTTGTACGTAGTATGTTAAATCAGGGCACGTAGTTCGAGAAATCAAGTAATTCCACTTGAACAAGGTGATTCCGCTTGAAATTGCTCTATGTAATTCCGCTCGGAATCAGATTCCGCTTGGAATCTTATTTCGCTTGGAACCACTTCAAGCGGAATCAAACTTCTATATATACCTCTTCAAGCGAGATCATATGTAACTTTTCCTGTCAGAGCAACGAAGTGCTGCCGAAGTGTCGTCTCGCTGTAAAACATTATCAAATCAATAATACAACAGTTTAAAGTGCTATTCTAGATGAATTGACCTCAATACGTCTGTTTTCGCCTTTCGTATTGAGTAAAACTCTTCTGATCGACTCGTTCGGGTCTAAAAACGATCCCACAGGATCTAAATAAAATACAAAACAATGTTTGATAGACTTTAAGGCATCCTAAGGATTTGCAAGATCCTTTATTTAGACACCGAGCATCTCCCAGCCTATTACGTGTAGTACCTGTCACTTAGTCTTTTGAAAATACGTCAGTTTACACTGGTAAATACAATTAACTGACTCATTTGAAAATTTTTAAGAAAATTGGTTTAAGTGCACAATGCACGAAAAATTCTTTTATAACTTGGGACAATTACATTTATAATCTTGTATACAGATTTACATGTTTGTCATACATTTGGGGCCCGGTATAAAAGCCGAGACATGATTAACCGTCACACCACTTTTATAAATCCATAGAGTAGTTATCCCCAACTTGTGGGAAATTTTATATTTTAGCATTTGCATCTGTTGGGTGTATGCCTACACCCCGTGCATACGTCGTGGCCATTAGTAACTTAAATGAGCCGAGGATATCCAGGACACGGTCGCATTAACCCCCAATGTTCATGTTATCAAACAATACAGATTAAAACGGGTTATGCGGATTTATTAATCACAATCCGACTGTAACACCCCGTGTTTTCGAGAAGTCAAAGTCAAGGTCAAAGTCAACGACCGATTTCGCGCAACCGACTAATAATAGATTTCTTTTATTTTAGCTATTATGTGGAGTAAGTGTCTATAATTACAATAAATCGACGTATGTTAATCGCTATTCAATCGACCTACGACTGTGAATTATAGGAAGTAACAATGCGATAAAGCTAACTAATCCAATCGACATCGAATCAAATCTCAACTCGAAATACGCATTTGGAATATTGTTATACGTGTGTGTGTGCCTTACGTGTTACCTGCGCATGTTTAATTTTGTATGTTGTGGAAATCAATCGAAACTCGAAATGCAATCGAACTCAATCAACATCGAACTCGAATCACAATCGAACTATGATAATTAGTGGAGAAGGGATAGTGCGAGATATGAGTGGTTGGGATTAAAAGTAATTTGACTAGGAAACCCTATCGTATCGAACCGCTCGCAACCGAAATCGAAATATCAAAAATCGTCGCCCCGAACACTTGAAACGTGCAGCTGATCGATCAGGCTACCAGCCGATCGGACTGCTGCCCAATCGGACAGGCTGTCCGATCGAGCTGCCTGGCCAATCGGCCAGCACTTTCCTCATTTGGCATCCTATAAATACCCCTGTCATTGTCATCCTTTCCACTTTTGGAAACCTCTGTCCGACCAGCACGCTTAGCTCATCCTTTTCTCAGATTCCTCTCGATTCCGGAAAGATTTCGTCCTAAATCTTGTACTTTCTTGATCTACACGCACTCCTACACCTTTCTATCTTTCAAATCTTAACTTTTAACTGTGAAATCATCAAGATTCAAGTGTTCTAGGATGATGTCATCATGGGTTCTTGAAGAACTTCATGTTTTGGCCTCAATCCACCAAGAATAACTTGGATCTAGCCGATTTCCACATAAACAAACAAAGATCTTTCATAGATCTAAACATATACACGGTGAAAAGGATTGAAAGACGGATTTTCCAACTTTCTTTCAACTCTTTTTCACTCAATGCCTTCAAATCGATAGAAACGGAGCCTGTGCCGGCTTACAAATCACTCCGGTGGTTGCATGGCTCAAGATCTGGATTCTATCCACGAGGTTAACCAATTTCGGGTTAAACGTTAAACTCCGTTCCGAACAGTTCACCGACCGGATTTTGGTGATTCCTGTCCGACCAGGGGAACCAAGTAAGGACGAGGGATCTATGGTTCGACTCGTTGTCAAAATACCTCAATAAAATGACAAACAATCAGAACAACCAAGTCTTAGACGAATAGGCTGATCAGGTCAGGTTGCTGACCGATCGGACTACTGTCCGAACGGACAGCCAGCCGATCGGACAGTCAGCCGAATGACTGGCCAGCCGATCGGTTAACACATTGTCCCACACTTAATCAATTTATTTTGAATACTAGTATTGAACGAACTGCTGTTCGATCGGACTACTGTCCGATCGGATTACTCTTCGGATCATGAGACACTATACTTCAACGCTTAATCAATTTTTCAACATGTTCGATGCACTAGGAGTGCCACCCGATCGAACAGCCGTCCGATCAGGTGACACCCTGCTGAGAACTTGTCTTGCTAAAAATACCTAACCGATCGGGTTGCCGGCCGATCGAACAGCCGTCCGATCGACCGACCTGAAGGGTAAAGATACTTCAATGTTTTCGAATGCTACAACGAAAACTTCAAAAGTCAAACCATCATACACAAACACATCCTTCTCAAAGGAAGAAACAATCCACTCGAACAACCATCCGATTGGCCTACCGACCGACCGGACAGCGGTCCGAACGGACTGTCAACCGAACGGTCAGCCGTCCGATCGAACTACCGTCCGATCGACCAGCTGTCCGACTCTCTAACACTTGTTTTCCATTTTACGCGTCGCTTATTATTATGCTATCAAACTATTCAGGCTAACCCTACTCGCTAAGCGCTCCCTTCAATCCATCAACCGCTGTGAGTATACTCGACCCCTTTTTACTTTATGCACTTTTGGGTGTTACATACGTTACAACTATTCAAATCACATCAAACACACTACTCAATACTATTTGAACGCTAACCGTTAATGCATGTTATACGTGGCTTGTGAATGCTTGTTTGTTATGTTTACACATGGAATGCTGTCTACCTGCCTTAGCAACGATAGTACTATAGTTTGGACTCAGCACCCGTTCGCGGGGGTTGTTAAGGACAATTACTTGCATGGATTACGGTGATAATCATGTATTGCGAACTGCATCTGGCAGTCAACCCGCAGTCATTGGTATCGATGGATCTATGTTGATAACTAACGTGCTTCATTTCACTATGTGTACGTGCTGGTTATGCGTAAACGAATTCGAACTTTGTATGCTATTATCAAACTTGTGTGCTCACCTTTACATTTTATGTATTGACTTTATTTTAACGTATGTGACAGGTGCTTAGGATGCACATCTGGTAGGAAACCGAAGCTAGAATAAAGCTTTAGAGCCCAACAAATAGTTGTCTATAGTAATTGAATCAAGGGTCTCTAGAAGCAGATAAACAATTGCTCTATTTAAATCTGAGTTGTCGGAACATAATTATTTGCCTAGTTTTATCTGTAATAATTTGCTTACTGTTTGAGACATGGTATGGGACATGTTATTTAAATTGAATGGTAATGATAATTGTTATGGAAACTTCTGGACAATCTGTTTCGCTCAGTGCCATGCCTCGATGATTCCGCCATCGTTTGGGGTGTGACACCGACCAAATGATCCCATACCCGACCAAGCGGTAATAATTTACCGTATCCCAAGCCCGTATAAGGGAAAATAAGTTAAAGTATTTACCTGAGTTTCTAATGTAAAATTTATCTACTCAGCCGTATAATGTATTTAGACTTGTGAAGGTAGCTTTTACTAGGGCTTCCTAGTCTGGAATGAAGGTAATATTAACCTATTAGAATACTAACAGGCCTTATTTAAGTCGTGGACTTAGACCGGTTAGTTTAAAGAACGATTTACGGTACGAAACGCTAGATTAAGCGATGACTGGAATGAAATGTAATTTAGACCCAACAAGTATGAAGACTTGTATAATATGGGTAAACTAAATACATTCTGGATTTTGAAGTTTAAATGATAAGGTTAAACCCGTTTCGGTTAATTTATGCAAACTAGTCACATAAACCGAACCGAACGCGTATAGGCATTAACGGGTAACCGGATGAGTCATATACAAGTTCCATGTGTTATTATGCTTAAAATATGTTATGACATCAGTAAGATATCAACATATATGCCTATAAGGATTTTAAAACCGAATTAAGCCTCATAAGGGCATTTTGACTTTTTAGAGTGATGAAACAAAATTTATAACTTCTACATTATCAGATTTGGATTATTTTAAAAACTGACCCGTTTGACTTTTTATTTTAATAACTTTGACCCGACAATTAACTAAGTAAACATGATAATTAGGAGGTGCCCATTTGAGGGATTAACACCTACCTAATTACGATCACGTAGCCATATTTGCCTCGAACAATGACTGGACCGTTAAGGTCTAAACCGAAAGTCAAAGTTTTTTATCGAAAACTTCAACTTTTCGGTTTTTAAAAAATTATAAGCTGAAAGGAGAGGCTAGGGACACTTACAACAGGTCCTAGCTTGAAGATTGAACTAAGAGGAGTCTCCTTTATGATCAGGAATCTCCAAGAATGCCAAAGCAAGTGAGAAGAGAAGAAATTATGAGAGGTGTAAGGAAGAATGCAACTACGGGGCTCTATTTATAGTGCAAAGAGCTTGTCGAAGATCAATCCAACTGTTCTATGGTGTTCTAAGATGTCTCCAGGTGTCCAAGAGGTTTTTAAAAACCAGTTGCATGCTCCTAGTTTCGAATTCAGGTTGCAGAATGTTTTGTGTGGGGAGCAAGGCTGCATGCTGGCAGCTGGCAGTTTCTGTTGGTTTTTGGCCTCCGTCGCGCCACGCGCCAGGTAAGGGGGGTCTGGCGCGCCACGCTAGGGAACCCAAAACCAAACTTGTTTTGATTGCTGACAATTTCAGTCCCTGTACTTTTATATCTCAAATATCTTTCATATTTAGCACTATGGGCACTTCATTTTAGGTTTTAAGTATTCTTGGGAGTATGACCAAGTACCGTTAGGCTCCGGGCTCATTAAAAGATCGCTCAGATGTGGAATTAACATGTTGACAATTTTAACCCCGCTTCTTGAAATCTTGCACATTTTATCATATCACGGTATGAAAACCCTTCATAGTCAATATCAAGCATTCCGGAGAGTGTGATTGAACATTATGAAGCCTAGGTTTGTTAAAAGGTCACTCAGAGGTAAGTATTAACATGTTGACACTTTTAACCCTTTTGTTACCCAAATTTTCAATTGTTTTCACAAACGACTTCTTGTGTCCAATAATTGACTCGTTTGAGAATACGAACATTATATAAGGACACTCAGAGGCATAGTTTAAGCATGTTGACACTTTTGGTCCTTTCGCATACAACCTTTCATTGTTTGACAACTTTAGTCCTTCATAGTCAAAGTTTGACTTTATTAGGGTTTATGACACGTGTCTTCACATCATTGGACGTGATTTTACGAGGTGTTACACACATTCATCAAGAAATGGGTTGATCTGGTTAAAAAAATCTTGTTTGTTCTTGGTTCATTTGGGCCCACTAAAAGTACATAATGGGTCAATATGCGTCTAATAAAATTATACAATGGGTCAATGTGGGCCAGGATTATAAACTTTCTAACTTAAAATGGGTCCAGAAGGTGAGCACCACCCACTACCATTATGTGCCTGCACCACCTACCAGTCCATGCCATCCAAACTAAATTTGATAAATTTAAAAACTACATTTTGACCAAAATTAATTTGGCCAGAGCCCGGCTTCACCCGAACTCGTTTACCTAAGCCGACGTCACTGTTTTGCCAATGCTTAATCTGGAGGTGGGGAAAAAGAAGTGGATATTATTCTTTTGAAAATCATAAAGATGAACAAAACATACCTTGTTCTCTTCATGTTATGATCTCAATTCCCTTAACTCAGCTTCATGTTGATTTTTGAGTAACTTTGGTTTCTAGATAAAATGTGAAGTTAGCAATTTACAAATACATATATGCATTCATCATGAATCAGTCATCAGCACCATGGATAAGGATTTAAGTACCCTACATCTTTTTTACCTCTTCAACATGATTAGATTTTAGATTCGCTTCCTTCTTATCATTCTCCTGCCGGATGATGTTAACCTGGAAAACGATCATAAAAAGGTTTAATTACGAATGATCTGCTCTAAACAGATAAACTTGCTAAGAAATAACCAACAATGAACTAAATAAAATAGATACAAATTCACAGTTGATTTCAAGACCAGATGACCCACCATTTCAAATTGCTTGAACCCACTTGATTTATGGGTGTATTCACATGATCCATCACCTGGAAATCAAAACCCTTGACTCTGTAAAACCACAAACAATAAAATCAACAATTAATCCATGTATACAATCATAGAATACACAATTGCTATGGTGTTTATGACTTTTATAATCTCGTATGCTATTTTTTTCAAGAAATGATATAAATATACCTTTTGTCAAACTATAAAGCAAAGAAACCCACCTCAAATAGGGATATTTGAGTTGACGATGGTCTTCCCTGCACCAACCAAAACACGATGATGTTTATTCCAAAACATTTCCAAAATGGGTGGGTTAGGAACATAACCCACTTATTTTTTACTTTTACTCGTTTGTCCCGTAAAAGAAAAAACATAACCAATCCAAAAGCAATCTATTCATGGGTTGACTTGAAGAGTGGTTTTTCTAATCAACAAATTAATTGCAAATAAGCACAATGCAGTAATGTACGTCTGGCCATATTTTATTTTACACAAATACAACAAAAACTATTTTATTTGCATCTTAATACCGATTCATGTAGAGTAGATAACAAAGTTAACTACAATATACTTACTATGTGCCCTACCAGTTCATGGGAATAGTGTGTCACAACTGACATGAGCGCAAAATTGTTACAAAAACACACTTTAGTTGAAGCATGTATTTCACCCTCATTGATTGTGAATTTGTGATTGTGAAAATGGTTATGGCTCATTTGCAACTTCTGATACGTATCACAAGCTTTAAAAAAAAACCAACTCGATAAGCCGCTCATAGGGCAATACACGTGTATGACAGTACGGATTCTGACACCTTTTCAGGTTATACGCTTCGTATAGCCTGATGAGCCGCATATACACTTACTTTTTCTAAAAAGTTGGCAGAAACTTTACTTCTATACGCTTCTCATTGAGCTATGAGCGGAGTATTAAAGTTCTGTTTCTTTTTATAGTTAAAATGAAGATCCCTGGTGACAAGTACACATGTAAAGCGAATTTTTAGACTGAGCTCTGGACCACACGATGACAATCCGGAAGGGGACACACACGCACGGGTTCTTTGTCTCTCGTATAGTTTTCGCTCTCGTATCTCTCTATACGGTCGGAATATTCAAGGTTTGTTTTTTTGTGGTTTTATTTTGGCCGTTTGTGGTGGTGTTGGGGTTGTGGTTGTGGTTGTTGTTTTCGGTGTTGGGGTTTGACGGTGGTGAGGATTGACAGGCTTAGGGTTTGACGGTGGTTAGGTGTTTGACGGTGGGTGGGGGTTGTGGTGGTGGGTCGGCTGTGGTGGTGGTGGGTAGGATGGGGTGGTGGTGGTTGTGGTGGTGGGTCGGCTGGGGTGGTGGTGGTGGTGGGTCGGCTGGGGTGGTGGTGGTGGGTCGGCTGTGGTGGTGGTGGTGGGTCAGCTGTGGTGATGGTGGTGGTGGTGGGTCGGCTGTGGAGGTTGTGGTGGTGGTGGTGGGTCGGCTGTGGAGGTAGATGAGGTGGTTAAGGGTGGTGGTGGGCTATGGTGGTGTCGTGGTGGGTGGTGGTTGTGGTGATGCTTGAATTTGTTTTTTTTTTTAATTTTTACAATATATTTTCGAATGCCGAGTCTAATGCTATAATTGTATTTTTTATTAACAGGATATCGAAAGTCAGTGTTTTAACGGTGGTGGTAGCGTAATCCTTATGGAGAAACTGCATTCTTATTTCAGATTCATGCACTAGAACGCCGATCTAGGATTATGTGTTATCGGAGTAGCCTGTGGCGTCTTCAGCTCCCAGTGACGCTAGCCAACGAGGTCCGCCCTGTAGCATGCCCTTCCAAGAGAGGCGTTCATTAGTGTTCTCATGAGCCTTCCACTAACGAGAATGCCACTGCACTCACCATCCTGAGGGGACACGGAAGACTGGACGGTGGTTAATAAAGGAAATCCTGACTCCACTGCTCCAACCTCCTGATCCCTTGTGCCACTGAAATGTGGTAGATGTGAAGCAGAAACCCCGTTGGAAGATAGGGCTCGGTACACAATTTCAAGACAGTCGGCCAGTCATGAAATTGTGTATGTTACACCCATCGTTTTCCTTTGCAAGAATTCAAGAATATGTAACAATTAGCGATTTAGGGTTTAGGGTTTAGTCGTTACATTTTGTATGAAAGTGACATGTTTTGTGTATTAATATAAAACGATGTTTAATTACATTTTGAATTATGTTTCTTGTTGATTTATGGTTAATAAACGACAAGTGAAAAACAATTAAAGACATAAAAATATGACATTTTATAATATACATAATGCGTTATCGTTAATAAATGACAATTGAAAAACAATTAAAGACATAATAATCACTGATAAATAAAAAAATTTGACATTTAATAAAACATTATAATATACCCATTTAATAGAATTTGACATTTAAAAATTTGACAATTAAAGACATAATAATACTCATTTAGTAATATTTTATATGGTTAATAAATGACAAGTGAAAAACAATTAAAGACATAATAATAATTGATAAATAAAAAAATGACATTTAATAAAACGTTATAATATACCCATTTAATAAAAATTTGACATTTAAAAATTTGACAATTAAAGACATAATAATACTCATTTAGTAATATTTTATAATAATACTCATTTAACAAAAATTTGACATGTAAAAAATTTGACAATTAAAGACATAATAATTCATAAATAAAAAACTTTATTATAATATATACAATTCATTTTTTTTAAAAATTGACATTTAATAATACTTATAAAAATTTGACATTTTATAATATACACAATTCATTTAATAAAAATATGAAGTTTTTAATAATAATACTTAATAAAAAAATGTATGCAAATTTTTTATTAAAAAACAATGATATTTTCTTTAAATAAAAACATGACATTTTATAATATGAACACATTTTTTAACAACATTTTATAAAAAATCTATTAATTTTTTATATAAATATTTCACAACTTCCCCATATAAAAACCCCTTCAACTAAAATAAAGTTTCATATGTACATCCCAATTATTGGGTAATGGTTGACATCCAATGATTGACATTAATTAGATGATATTTCAAATGTATAGAGCTATGAGGGGCGTACAGCGGGTCATTTTGAGGTGTATTGGGCAATGAGGGGCGTATAGGGTTTGGGGGATGTGTAGATACTTTTAGGGGGATGTGTAGATACCCTATCCGTTATTTTTTGTTTCACTAGTTAGTTTTTTTCGTTTTTATTGCCATTTTGACCAAGTTATTTGTTTTGCGTTTCTCTTTTTTTATCATTAAATGTATGTTAATCTATATATTTATAAATCATCACAAAATCACTAAGACCTCTGGATCTATATTAATATCTACTGGTATGCAAACAATAATGATCAGACCCAATTTTTGAAATAGGTGTTATAAAATTACACCACTGCCCGTTTTCATTAATATTTATACATCAGTTTTGAAATATATCTTTATTTAGAAAAGAAACATTAAAAATACCATCCAAACTGAAAGAAGAAAAATAAAGCATGTCATTATATAAAAAACAAACTAGCGAAACATAAAAAAGCAATAAAAATTATAAAAAAGCCACAAAAATTAGTAAAAAATGGATATATATATGTACTTTTTTAATGTTTTAGTAGAAATAAGGGTAAAATACTCCTTATATAATTTATTTTTAATAAAATATATCAAAATGAGTATATTTGCAATTTTATTAGTCAAAGAAAGAATATATGCAATTTTAATTTTCAATTCGGTAAATATGCAATTAAGAAGCTTTTCAAGGGTAAATATGTAATTATGATTTTATATTAACTCGCATAAAGGATTTTAATGGTATTTCATATTTTTGTTTTTGTTTTAATATACAGGTAGTATTTATTGTTAATTTCATTTATATTAATTATCATACGTGTAATAATCTGGAGTAAAATGTCATTTCGTTTCATCCTTGAGGACTTTTATCCCTGAGATGTCAAAATCTTATCATTTTCATTTCTGAAGACCATTTTTCAAGTCGCAATAAATTGCCAACCTCAATGATAAAAATGACGGAAAAACAAAGATGAAAGACTGCAATGCACAAAAATGTGTTTTCGGATTAAACTAGGTAAATATGCTCAAATCTTAGGGAAGATTTTGGTAATTTACTTAATGATCTATAACTAATTGCATATATATATATATAGAGGAAGTGTAGAATACAAAGGCCCTAATCCTACATTACGTACGCGATGCCGACAGCCATACACGTGTCCTAAATTAGTTTCGCCCGCATTTGATGGATTGAAGATCGTACGGTTGTGGGCATCACATACATAATGTAGGATAAGATGTAGTGTACCTTAAGCGGCCTCTCTCTCACTCTCTCTCTCTCTCTCTCTATATATATATATATATATATATAGAGAGAGAGAGAGAGAGAGAGTGAGAGAGAGAGGGGCCGGTTATTGAACGAAATGTCTTAACGTACGTTGCGTACGAGATTCAGTATCAATATGTGCCTTTTGGTTTATAACATGCGACTTTCATTTTTTTTCCACATGCGATTTCAGTTTAGTTTTCTTCTGTACATGCGACTTGAAGTTTTTATTGAACATGTGATTTCCCTTATTCTTTATGTACATGCGATTTTCAGGGTTTTTGACATATGCAATTTTCATTTTTGGTAACATAACGTGCGATTTTACCGTCGCGTACGTTAAGACATATTGTACGATATACTTTTTCTATATATATATAGGATTAGGTTCAAGAGTGAACACTAGTGTAGTTTGCGAACTGAGCGAACTAATCCTGGCTAGGGCTGTAAACGAACCGAACGAACACGAACAAGGCCTTGTTCGTGTTCGTTCGTTAAGGAAATAAATGTGTTCACGAACGGTTCATGAACACTTACCGAACGAGATTTTATGTTCGTGTTCGTTCATTAAGGAAATGAGCGTGTTCGCGAACGGTTCACGAACACAAATAAATTTGGCGAACGCGAAGAAGGATATAGAAAGATGGCCCAGAGAGTAGCACTCGAACTTGAATCCCTTATTGTGGAACGGAGGTCGATCGTATTCGCCGATGTAAATAATGAGAAATGAAAGAGAAATGATGCATAAACAAGGTGAAAGTGGGTTTCCTAGTTTAATTGTTAGGGTAATAAAATAAACAAAAGTTTAATAATATAAAAAGTACAAATAAAATGTAAGAAAGTACAAAGATCTTCAGTTAAAACACAAACATACGAACATAAACGAACGCAAATCAACGAATGTTCAACAATACGTTCACGAACACCTTACCAAACGTTCACGAACACAAACGAACGAACGAGAACTTTGTTCATGTTCGTTCATTTAACTAATCGAACGAAATTTTTTGTTCATGTTCGTTTGTTTGTTTATTTAACGAACGAACATAAACGAACTTCCCGCCGAACGGTTCACGAACTGTTCGCTGAACGTTCAGTTCGTTTATAGCCCTAATCCTGGCCATACATGTGTGTAGATCAATGGCCAGGATTTGATGGTGAAATATACTAGTGTATTTTACGATTTGATGATGAAATCCTAACCATCCACGTGTGTAAATCAATGGCCAAGATTTGTTCACTCAGTTCGCAAATACACTACTGTTCACTCTAGAACCCCACCCTATATATATATATATATATATATATATATTACAAAAGATAATCCTATAACAAACTTTTGATCTATCATCTTATAATAATTAATATTGTATCATACCATATTGCATCGTATTATGTTACATGAGGTGATATGATATTATATGATGTAATAAATTATAATACGATAGGATACCATACAAATATGATAATATGATATACAATGTAATAAAAACTAAAACAACAACAACAGTAACAATAATAATGATTCCGTTTGTAAGTTCTTCTACAATAAATTATTAGAAACCACAAGGACATCATCATGTGTTCATTTTCGTTTATGGAGTACCACATAGAACAATGGTTTAATTTTATATTCTGGAAAAGCTTTTAATGGTTTTTTATTGTTTTATATCAATATACATGTAATATTTATTAATAATCTCACTTACCACCGGGGTTAGTGGTTTAACGGCAAGACAAAGCGTTTTAAAACACTTAAGTGTGAGGTTTTGAGTTTTAAGTCTTACAATGAGTAAGAAATACGTGGTAAAAAAATAACCTCACTCTAATTACTATTTGTGATTAGTTATAATTGTACAATTACTATGCGATCTTATAACAAAGTAAAATTTTATTATTTAATCTTTTAACATCATTAGTACATTATGGTGTGGTGTATAATATGCTATAATATGATACGATACCATACGATACGATACGCTAAGGTACATCATGGTATGATATTATACAAAAGGGTATGATAGGATATGATTCTATACGATATAATATGATATGTTATGATATACAATCAAACATCTTTTAACATTTTAGGACACAACATTGAACTTAATAGTTCTATCCCATTCATCAAATTTTTTATCAACGACAACCTTTATCCATCAACTAAAAGAAACACTGATAAGAATTAAAAAAAAAAAAAAAAACTATAGCATTAGTTAAATAGCTGATTAACACTAAAAACACATCATTTATTGCTTCTGATTCTTGGACTTCTTAGTGCTACCAGCATCTTTATTCTTGTTTCTAGTGTACTCCTTGTAATTACAGCACAAACAGCTTTGTAAACTCCAAAATTCGAATTATGCATAACTGGTATCACTTGTAACAGAACTTAGAAGATTGGTATGGCATTTAGAGGATCTACACAAAACTGCAACTCGTATGACATTTATTTTTTTCCGAAATTTGAGAGGATATTTTGTTTTTATTTGGTATGATTGAATCTTTAGGAACCGATTGTAATGTATGAAATGGCCTTCTTCAATGGTGAAAACCGACTTATAAACAAAGAGTCAATAAAGATGCTAGTAACAATGAAGTATAAAGAAGCCGACATCGTAGAAAACCTAGGAAGATATCTGAAAGTGAACTTGGTGCAAACTGTCACATAACAAATTCTGAAAACAATAACAGAAGTTTTGTTATGGCAACAGAAGACGAGTCGGATAATGATGTGACTTTGGAAGCAATGACTCGACAGGAACCTTAACCCCACTGTCTTGAATGGGAACCCTAAGAACGATCAACATGTTATGACCCGATCTTGACACACTGGCCAAAGATCTGGGTATCATGTTAAGAACAGACAACAAATCTATCAAAAGGTTGAGGCAAGTAGCAAAAGTGAAAATGAAAAGAAGATGATTTTCAAATGTAAGAAATGATTTTTATTGGGAAATCGATATACAATTGGAATAAACTAAAAGAAAATTTCAGTCACCTCTGATGAATGAAATCGAATGTGCATCTCTAATCTCTGCCCCTAACCCTATTTATAGATGGAGTGCCCAGTATCCCTACACCAACCTCACATATTTTCAAATAGACCCCAACTCTTATACGCAAATACACTTTTGATCAAGCCTAAGAAGTTCGAATACAATTTCATGATTTTTCAATGAGAACATCCAACGTTAATATATGACCCATGGTTGCAAAAGTCGCTAGGCGCTCCCTAGTCGGTCGACCGGGGAGTTGAGAGTACTCGGCATAGGCGGAGAGTACTCGGAGGGTACTCGGACATGTAAATTATAAAGAATTTAGTTTTTGGAAATTAAATATATGTCAAATAACATAAATTTACTAATATCTATAACAAAATAAGTGAAAATGATATTCATTCTTTAATACTAGTGGGGAACCCGCGCGTTGCAGCGGAGTCAACAATATAGGCCAAGAATACAATATGAGAACCCGCGTGTTGCAACGGAGTTGACAATATAGGCCAAGAATAAAAAAGTAAAAAAGTGTAGTAATCTACATCCTCCTAAAATCTTTTGATTCTATATTTAGATAAATTCTAGTTTTTGTGATCATGTTTAACATGCTTACTACTATAAAAATGTTAAAAGGAGTTACAAAGAATGTATAGGTTCAACCCACCCGACCCATTTTGACCGTTACAAAAAAAAAACCCTACTATACACCAGATACTTCAAAGATGATAAATAGATTTATACAGAAAGCGTGTTGGGTCAACACATCCAAGCTGTCTTGTACTACTCATTGAACCACTAAAATACGTACAAATAAAGTAATCACTGTAGTTATCATGATCATATTAACACACCAAACAACTACTTAAAGAAATGAAAAGAGTCAAGGGGAGAATTTGAATAACAGTTTATGTGTATCGGCTGTTGCTCCACTGCTTCATTACCTGTTTAGTGAGCCATATCTACTTCCATGGAAGTAATTAAATATTTATCTCCAAGACTTGCTTATTCAAACAATGATCTACTTATTATAGATTTTTCTCATATATCATATAAGTTTCATATACAATAAGAAAAATGGTTTGGTTTGGAGTGACCGATTGAGTGTGCTCTTACACCGGTCAATATAGATTTTCGTTTGGCATATTGCATGTAGATCTTTCATTTATCTTTGATCATCAAGAAGAGCATGTATATCAGATTTCACTAAACCTTAACTTGGATTACAATTAGCAAAAACAAACCAAAATGTTTTAAGATATTATATGCTTGACCGTAGCGATCTGCATAGTTTTAGAAGTGATGCTGAGTAAGTTTATAAAATACCGGTAGAGGTGATGTTTTGTCCCTGAGAGGTTGGTTAACTAAAATATTTATCTATAAAGAATACATGTTGAAAGTTGTTCAAGTGTTTCGGGTCAATCCAACCCAACTAAATTTGACCTTAACTATTTATTTTGGAAGTTGGGAAAACTACACTGGTGTAAATAATAGCAATTTAATTCATGAAGCAGACTTACTTTGGTGTATAATAACTAAGGAGTCCCTTTGCAGCTGATGGAATGAGTACACCACAAACCAACGTTGCAATTACCAACAAAGGATCCACAGAACACTTAAACAGAATGTGATTTAATTTAGAGGTGGCAACTTCAACCATATACTTATGAATGTGTTGTTTCTGGTTAAGTTATATAGCAGTCAAACACGTAAAACAAATAGCTTGCAAGAAACAAGCCAAACAGGACACAAGTTGCCCTTTTTTATACTGTGCGCCCCACTTAAAAAAGGCCCTCGTTTTTTTAAGCGCTTTAACAACTGCATTTGATACCTTTAATTTAGAGGTGACAACAACTTCACATCATTTTGACGGGTTAAACAAGATTATCACCATACCTGATTGTACTTGAATGCGAGTTCATATGACTGTACAAATGCTTATTTGTTTGATTAATATACCGATAACACATTGCCACTTCAAATCCTATACCTCTTATCAGCAATTGGTTTAATGGTAAGCAACAGGTGTCGAAGCCTCCCATCGATTCCTTACCCTAGAAATGGATATACTGCGTTAAAAACAAACGGCCATTAAAAGTTCATGTCGGTTAATGGTAGCTAGTTCACTTATGAATTTGTCAATTTGGGTTATGCTTTAATTCTAATGAGGATCGTTCTGATTTTCATACAAAGCATGAACCACATAACACTTGTACATATTGCTTTAATTGTGATGAATGATATAACATAGATGTTAGTTAAAAAGGAAATGGGACCTAAATTATACTCTTAAAGCATAAAGCCTCCCAACATTTTTATCAAACGAAAAGTGTTTTGGGTAAACCTGACCCATCCCCGCCATTTTGTTGGATCTAGTTTAATTGGTGGACATCACGATGATGAGCTTCGTCAGCTCGGATGACAGTTAAGACATCTTTCAAGGTAAAATCTTTTGGCCATCTCCAATAGTCAATAGCGATAGCAGGGACAAAAACATTTTTGGATTGCACCAATTTCAATCTTCTTCTTCTTCTTCAAGATACCCAACGATTATGTGTGCTAGTTTGGGGAACAATATGTATATAATAAAGAAAGCATCTAAGAAAACACTCTGGATGGCTAGAACCAGAAGGTGTTCACACCATTTGACTTTCACGAATCACGAGCTCCACCATTGTCATGAGGTGCATCCTTCATTATCAGCTTCTTCAAGTAATGCTTTGATTTACGCCACTTTGCTGGAACTTGCGTAGAGATCTTAGGTGCAGTAGCAACCCTCTCACCATCAGGGACTACTGCTACAGGTTCAAGCATCATTGCTCGGCACCCGTATCGCCTCTGACCAAATACAAACACCATTTTACTATGATCTGTCCATTTTCTTAACTTTAAAATAATAAAAAACCATGAAAAAATATGCAAAGTTCCATATATGGTCCTAGAATAAAGTACATAAGAATGATATATAAACAATACAAAACGTGACACATGACACTCGTAAAGCTCACTTGTAAAAATTGGAAAATTTTATTTGCCTTTGATATTACTAACCATACCTAGTCTCAGCCTTATATACCTAAAGTTAGGACTTTCTAATCAGATAATTAACTAAACTAAACATTAGCATAATATCATAAGAAAGAATTCTCATCGGTTGGAATCAGGTATCTACCTTGGAAAATATATCAGTTGGAATTCTCATCAGTTTCACTGTCCTAAAGCTAAAACTATAAGCAATTAAACAAGCATCATATCTAAAACAAATGTCAAAACAACCAAATAGCAATATAATTACCATAAAACAGTTCCATAGCCACTCGGTACCTACCATCCTCTCTAGTAACCTTAGATCTCAAAAACCCCCCAATAAATCGAAAAAAATTAATAAATAAACAGACGTTTGTTTATCAAAATGCAACAGATACATTATTTATTACCGGATTAATACAAACACAAAGAACAAATTGTTGGTAAAACTAAGAGGGTTGAAAAGGATGTATCAACGATTATTGAAAGGTGATTGAAAATTACCTGTTTTGCGATTGGTAATCTGGCTGAACCGGAGAGACACAAGGGTTTAGACAGCAGAGAAAGAAGTTGATATCCCAAAATACATACCCTCCTGTTTCCCAGCGGTGACTCTTCACAAACAGATCGATTTAGGGTTTGAGCATCAGTTCATGAGTTATCGATTAAGCCTTCGTCGATTTTAGAGAGAAGGGGTTTCCGCTGTAGGGGTTTCTGTAACTGATAGTTAAATGAGATTCAATCCACATCTTTAATTATATTCAATGCGAAAAGTTGAATGAACATTCAATCAGGCCATCGATTACACACTCCATGATCAAATAAAACCGAATAAATCATTAAATCCTCTTTGAAGAAGGGCAGATTTGGAAGTGGGGGATGAAAAACTGGGAAATAAGGCATGACTTTACGTATGACATCTTAAAAATTTAAAGGAAATTACTTTTTTGTCCATGCGTGTTGCGGCGATACGTTACTGCGAGCATTGGATTGGTAACGATTCCGTTTATTACAGTACCAGTACGATAAATTCACGATAAATTCACTGAGTATAAAAATAAACATATGTTTTATATCGACAAAAAACGATAAAAATGAACACAAGTACCTGAGGTTGTTCAAATGGAGTCGATTGGTTCAGATCATCACAAACTGGTACCAATATTCATTTATCGTCACATACAGAGTTGTATAAATGAAAAAACATCGAAACCGAAAACCATAAAAATGAATACAGGTGCCGATACTGATGTTGTTCAGTAAGTTATGATAGCAATACGGTGTTAGTTTATCGAAAACAATAACAATAAAAATAAATACAAGTACCGAAATCGATTTTGTCCATTTAGTTTCGCCTCAATTCACTACGTTAGCAACAGGCAAGAAACCGTAAAAATGAGTATAGGTACCGATATCGATGTTGTCCCATTCGGTTCTTTACGATATGATACCGATACAGTGCCAATTTATCGGAAGTATACATTGTAAAAATAAATAACAGTACTGATACAGATGTTGTTCAGTCGTTTAAGTTCAGTGTGGTATGTTAGCAACACAATGTCCGTTTTCAATAAAAAATTTTCGCAGTGTTGAAAAAGAATAAACATAAAACACAATTATTAGGAAAAACCTAAAATAAACGATGAATAAAATATTCTAAAAAATAAATAAATACTTCAAAATAATAATTTATCACTCATCGTCGGCTTGGTTTGGTTTGGTACAACAGCGAAACGGTATCCGTTTTTAATAAAAACTTATATCGCATTGTTGAAAACAAAACATAGTCGCGAATTTAATTTTTCTGAAAAGTTAACGAATGCAAATTTAAAAAAATGTGAACATAATGTTATTAGGTATAAATAAATGCTTGAAAAGTAAAATAGAATTTAAAAACAAATGAACAATCAGTGTTCATCATGACATTTAAATCATATGTATAATAGTAATTTTTACTTGTTTTCTAGCTACAGACTATTAATTGGTTTTAGTTAAATATATATAAATAATATTTTTTTATTATTCTGTATCTTTTAAATATAACTTTTATATAAACGGAAACTAATTTTATTTTATTGGTATGTCATAAACTAGATTTCTTATTTTTATTAATATTTTATGCGTTAATTAATATTTAGTTATTATAGAATTATAATCTATGTTAACAGATTATATATGACGAAAAAAATATTTTCAGAATTAATGATTAATTAGGAATAACACTCGCGTGCGTTGCAGCGCAGATACATTGAAAACATCGAATAGCTTAGTCTAAACGTTATGTGATGCGTTAACCATATGAAAACGTGCATTTAGACATATCTGATCAAACTCAATGTAACCTAAATAAGCATTGCGATTAGATCAAAACATAAAGTAAATCAAATTTATACTGTACAATCTATAGGATTTGACTCATATATAGAAAACATAATGGGTATAACGGAAAAGCTGACACGTATAATCAAAAGAGATTAATTAGAACTTTTGAAAAAAAGAAACCGCAATTTGACTCCACTCGGTTGGAAACAAAATTAACGAAACATTCATAAAAGAAGCACGGTAACAGATTATACTTGACCTCACTCATTTCACAAAAAAGTTCACGTTGAAACATACGCCAACTCGAATTTATACCGAAATGTGCATAAAATATGCACATAAAAGATGTTTTTTTTTAAAACAAAAAGTATTATATTTGATCTTACTCGTTTCCAGAAAAAAGTTTACGCCAAAACGTAGAGCAAATCGAATTCATACCGACACGTACATAAAAATATGCACGTAAAAATAGGTTTTTTTAAGTAAAGGAGGTATATGGGTGAACTCGAAACAAATTATTTTTAGTAAAAAAATTAATAGGTTAAATACGTTTGTAAAATCATGCCAAGTATCCACAATGCCACACACCCAGCAACAGAAGAGCTCGTAAAATAAAATAAATAAAAAAAGAAAAAAACAACACTGAACGAGAAACAGAAGTAAAATCGTTGAATCACGCACGCACGCCCGTTGCGGTGTGTTAATGCGAAGAAATTAGACCGAAACGTAAAACGTAGAAAGAAAAAAACTAAGTTGATCTAGGGCCCCGTGCATTGGAACGAACTTGTTAAACGTAGAATAATCGACGTGCAACGAAATGTAAAAACGAAAAACTTGCAAAAGGTGAAAAGTATGGAGGAACAAAGTTGAAAATAGAAAATGTAAAGGTTAAATTGAAAAAATAAAAAGCTTTAGGTTAAAGGTGAAAAAATCAAAAGGGTTTTAATGTAAAAGATGAAAACCTTTAGGTTTAAAGTGGAAAATCAATTTTTTTTAAATACACCCAATGCTTGTTGTACAACTCCTAAAGCATCATAATGTTGCTTATTTATAGTAACTAGTGGGGAACCCGCGCGTTGCGGCGGTGTCGAAAATTTTCCTTAGCTTCTCATGCGTTTCATTTTATGTTGGTTATGAATCACTTACAAGACTAATAATCTTGTACAAATAAGTGAGTAAAGCATCAAATTGAAATGAAAAAGATGGGTCTTGACTTTATATGTTTCTAGCTCATTAAGATTAGTATCCATGTTATCCCATGTTTCTACATTTCACATATAATTTCTAACTTTGAAAATTGCATATAGAAAGTGTTGCAACCATGATGTGATGAAGGACCAATAAACATGACTCTTGATGGCAAGTTGAAGGTTTGACGGTACATGGTCTCCAATATGGTTAGTGTTGAGATCTTTACACAAAATATATATATATAAAAAAAAAAAAAAACTATAAAAAAAAAACTCAAGCATCTAATAAGAACGATATAGCAACTTACATTTGTATGATGGAAATGAAGGCTCCCAAATTCTCACCCAATTTGCCTCCCAAATGAGCACCATTAAAAATTCTGTGTACATTCATAAAATTAAAATCTAGACAATATTCTGATAGAAAATGACAAATACTAAGGGCTTGCGCTGAGCGGTTCGGTTTGGAACGGTTTTGAGCCATAACCATAAACAATACTCCGACCGGTTTCGATTATTACAGTTTTGGTTAATCAATTACCAACATTGGGCCGGTTAGGTTTTCAAGTAATAACAAAAAATTAAACCTGACACACCCCTCCAGTTTGCACTTACTTTTGTCAAGTTTTTTTTTTCTTTTCTATATTCTTATAAAATTTGAACAATTAAAGGTGCTAGATGTTGATAACTTGACATGATACATGTTTTGTTGACAGCACTTTGTAAGTTGGCTTAAATTGAGCTTCACTTATATTTTTCTCAAAGCTAATCTGTATGCAAATCCCATGAAATAATATCAAACTAAACTTTAACTCCACTAAATCATTTCAATGGATTAATTCAAACCACGTCTTTTAACATGTTGGACATGTCCCGCACTTCAAAGATTGATTTATACAAATTACACAGGTGCATTTTGATGCTTATACACATTACGACCTTGTAACCGTACTGTCGGTTTCTAGTTTTGCTTGTCGTCCTACAATATCTCATCCAAACTGAAGCCAATTTCTAACATTTCCTTGAATTTTTATGCATGTTGAGCATGTACATTGTGAATTAACCCATGCTATTAATATATATGGCGCAACTGTAGTGCCTCATTTACTCTTCAAAATGTGATTCCGGCCATTCTTTTGACAAAACTTTCCTTCATATAATTAAATGTAGTTGGATGAATCAAGGAAACAAATACGACCTTGTAAGCAATAAAATAGGGCTACAACCAAGATACCTTTTCATATAGCAAAAATTCCAAGAGATTTAGGTTGACATTCATGATAATATGGCATGATTCCTGGACACACAGGTATAGCGGATTGCCCCTGGACACGAAGCGGAGAGAGACATGGCACGCATAGGAGAATGGACTGATCTGACTATCACCGCACGAAGAACAACCTTGAAGTAGATCAATTGAACTCTACATGTGCAAAGGAAACCAAACCACATGAACAATAGTTCACATAATTTATAAACTAACAAAGAACCACCTATTCATTAATCAAATGTTTGTGAAAGTCATAATTTAAAAACTAACAAAGAACCACCTATTCATTAAACACACAGATATACAAATATGATCTAATTCAAGAAGTTCAAAACCAAATATGATCTAAATGTTCCAGGTTTTTTTTTTCGGGTTTTCCGGTCGGGTTATTCGGGTTTGGGGTTTTCGGGTATTCTCTAATTCGGGTTCGGGTGACTTCGACCTCGGGCCGGGTTTCGGATAAAAACGAACAGCCCTACTCTTGGGTAATTGTCAGCATGCGTAGTTTTTAACGGGTCATTCTAAGCCAAAGTAAAACATTTTTTTAGTTGAAAACAGGTTAAAATGAGCAACTACTTAAAATGGGTAAGGGTGTTAGAATGAACATTGCTTCTAATACAGTTCTACAACTGTCATTAATTCTTTTCTTTTCACAGTGCACCCAAGCTCATGTCTCAAATCACATATGGGTGTGCTAATTGGTTTCTACTCTATGTCACTAATTCCTAGCCTCATCTAAGCCATAACAGTTGCACCCTTTTATTTAAATGTAATTTTGAAAATAAAAGATCATACTTTTTTTATGTATTTCAAGAGCAAGAAGCCAAATCAAATGAGTCATAAGTTTGAATTGATGAAACAGAACAGGAACTAACATCACAGTAGGAATATGGTTTTACCTCAAAAAGAAAAGATTTCAACTGAGCTGGAAGTAGAATTAGCACAAAAACATCTATCTGTATAGTAGAGCTAGAGAGAGAAAACAAGGGACAATTGCATCACCAAACTTTCAAGAGCATGAATCGAAGGAGCAAGCAATGGCATATAGACAAGTTAGTTCAGTCTGTTAAGCTCGTTATGTCCCACACGCGTCACACAATACTAATATATTTTATAAAATTATAATAGTTAACTTAAAAGTTTGGGTGTGTGTATATACCTTCCCGCGTCACTGGTTTATAATCCGAAACACACCCAAGCTCCTCGACAGACGTGTTGACCATCTTAGACATGCTTTGGCCGCTCATTGACTGACTTGACTGAGACCCAATCATCTCTTGTATACATGAAAAAACAAGAATGTTGTTTAAGTTGCTCTTAGAGTTGAATGCGCAAGTATTTTGATCCTTTACCTCAAATGTTCGTTATAACACGTGTCACCCTTTAAGGTTTTTAAAGAACCGGTATCAATTGCTAGCTCTTCTTAAGAAGGTTAATACACGTAATCAGCCACTAATGCAGCTCCAACTGCAACCGAACTCTATGCAGATGCCCATGCATCAGTGTAAACATGCTCTAAACCACCACCATTGCTGCCTTTTTTGATTTCTAGTCATTGCCGAGTAATCCAAATGCAACTTTAACCCCCATTAAAATGTTATATAACTATATATTTGTCTTGAATCATTTTACTGCAGGAAGTATAACTCTAGCAGCTCTTAGAATATCCTCTTCTTTAAGCTTTAGTTCTCTCTTGTTTTCAATCCCATTCCTGCAAGTTTGTGACTCAAAAGGTTACTAAAGAACAGATTATTATCCATCAATTTAAAAGATTTTGATAGTAAACTATTTTTCTGACCTTTGCGCAATCATGTTGGAGATGAACAAAACACACAAACAGAGAAGACCCAATTGAGATACCAAAGCAACCATGCTGAAAACAAAGATAAAACACTTTAGTTCGGGTTTATTGTAACATCTTCAGTGTATTCCTATATAAAGTTGATCAATAATGTACAATATATTATGCGGTTTTCATTATTCTGTACCCTTGATAAAACTGAAATTTTGTAAGAACCAAAAGAGGCGTAAGAGGATGAATTACCTGAAGCTAACACCGGTTGTGAAACAGGATGACAGGATACAAAGTCACCCAAACCCGAATCAAAGTGTTGATTTTGCCACATCATTCCACATGATCAGATCATTAACCAGCATCTATAATATCTCCCTCCCTCAGTCAACATACCTGCACCGTCATCACAAAAAAGAAAGAAAAAGATATTAAGAAAAGGTCTGAAAGAGAAGACATTAGGGCCAATTTCCCTGCAATTTTAGTGTCTTAGCACCAATTCCCTTACACTACTCCTTACCCTACTTCCCAAATTACACCCACCTGTTTAGAAATAACCCTAATCCATAAAATAACAATCAATTATAAATCAATTTTGCATATAATAAATCCACTAAAAACAATTTGCTCAAAAATTACACTTGCAGACACACATACATATAACCAAATTGAATCTGGCCAGCCAGATTAAGGAAGTTAAGAGCCCTAACCCCAATTGTAGAACAATTTCAGATCAATTATCATAATTCTAAGCAATATTAATTCGGAAACAGCGATCAAAAATAGCAACCTGCTGACTGCAATCGGAGCACCCACAATCCCGGCAGAGGCAGGCGGTGGTGGTTCTTTGGTTCGCACCGAGAGCAAAGCAGAGAGGCTATGTAGTGTGTATGGGATTGGAGAGGTTAGGGGAAGATGAAGTGAAGCGGGCGTCTCTTTACTTTCCGTTGGAGAGGCTTAAATGATGGAATTCAGTTATTCAATTATGGTGATGGTGAAAGACGAGCAGAGTTGGGATACTTTTTATTGATGAAGAGAGTAAGGGTAGAGATGGAACATAATGGTAAAAATATAGGTCCTTAAACTTAACTCTTTATCTCCCATCTTAAAATTTTTAAGGAAATTACTTATTTATACATGGGAAATGCTTATATATAGTATATAGATTATAGATGATATACATAGAAATTATGTTTTATTATTTTTTAAGTCAAACTCGGCCCAAGTTGACCTACTAGATACGATTTTGGTCGAGGTTGACCGCGTTTGACCAATTCCAAGTAATTAGGTGGAGTCAAAGAAAGTCGCATCGGCAGCCTACCTTGTAGCGACTACTCGAGAGTATTCGGCCTTGGAAACCTTGTTTTACAACCATGATTTGACCACTAATGCCACTATTGAATTTTTAGAGCTATATATGATTTTTAGTTTATTATTAAGTCAGTAAAAGCGACTGATGCTAAGGTCGTAAATATTTTAAAACCAAGTATGCATTTCAAGTAGATGTTTTTTAGTTAAATTAAATCAAATAAGTTCCATAAAACGGTTATTGTGCTCAAATTATATGAAATTTTGATCGGAGAACTTTACTACTAAGACAATAAGGTGCAGTGTAGCATAAAAGGAGTGGGGTTCTATCCCAGGTAAGCTTAGTCATTCAAAAAAAAAAAAAAAAAAAAACTATTATGACAATATGGTACCACTACTAGAAAAGTAGGGAATTGCGATCAAAATTTGCGACCAACATAAGACGGTCGCAAAAATAGCGACCAGATTGTGACCAAAACTAAAATAGTCGCAAAATTAATGACCAACCTAGATTCGGTCGCAAAACGGTCGCAAATCTTGTGACAACATTAATCTAGTCGCAAATAAGATAAATAGTGGTTGGAAAACGGTCGCAGATACAAGAAAAATAAAAAAGTAAAAGTTGCAACCATCCAAAGCGGTCGCAAATACGAGAAAAATATAAAAAGCAAAAGTTGCTACCGCCTAAAGTGATCGCAAATACGAGAAAAATAAAAAAAAAACAAAAGTTGCGACCGTCTAAAGCAGTCGCAAATACGAGAGATATACAGAAAAGTAAATTGTCATTTTAGTCCCTGAGGTTTGTCCTAAATTGCCATTTTGAACACATTGTCTAACTCTAATAAAAAAAACTATTTGAACTAAAATGACAATTTGAGACAAACTTTAGGGACTAAAATGACAATTTACTCATACAAAACCAACTAAACTGCCTCACATTTACATTTACTCTGCTCACATTTAGGGTTTTTTTCTACTCACGATCTATGCAGTTAAAGCGGTCCAAAATTGAATAGCGGTCAAGGTCCGCTATATGATATATAGGTTCTAGCGGTGATATAGCGGTACTTTTTATTCCATGCATAATTTATGTATATATATATATCTTTGAAAAATATTAATAGTAATATCAAAATTCATAGTAATATCATTCCATTATCAAAAACCTGTTGCAAATCAAATACTAATAGTAACTTTGAAGTATTTAATTTAAGAAATAACAGAATCAAACACCGTTACTGCTATAACCGCTATAGCACCGCTATAGCGATATTTAGCGCCGCTAATAGCGGAACAGCTATAGGCCACCACTATTTAGACCGCTACACACCCTGAGGTCCGCTAACCGCTATAGCACCGCTATTGACTGCTTAGCTCAAGACTCTGCACGATTCACCGCTCCCTCATGATTCTGGTTAGACGATTTGATTAACAAGGTGCTGATTCTGCTTAAACTTCATTGATCCTGGTTAATCAACGGTACGAATTCTGATTCTGGTTAGATGATTAAATTGTTGATTTGTTGATTCATGATGAACTTAATCAATAACTCTAATTCATTGATTTTGTCTCTCTTGTTGATATAGATTTGTTGATTTTGTCTCTTTGGTTGATACAGATTCGTTTAAAAATCAAGGTATGTATGTTTCAGATCTGTGTGTGTACTGAAGGATCTGATTAATCTCTATGAAATTGAAGTATTTATACAATTAAGCTCTGCATGCTGTATCGGTGATTTATGCTTAATTATTTAGATCTGTGTGATTGTGTTGATTTTGTTTGGTATATAGGGTTTTTAGGTTTTTGTTTTGTTTTGAAGTGTTGATTTGTTGATGATTTTAATGTGTTATTGTCTTTAGAAAGCCGAGACGGCTAAAAATGAGAAGAATAGGGCTTCGGTTGTGGCAATTAATGCTGAGATTCGACGGACGGAGATGAAGTTGCTGGAAGAAGTTCCTAAGTTGCAGAGATTGGCTATGAAGAAGGTTTGATCTCTTTTTTTGTTTGGTTGATTAGAGATTGTATGTGTAAGTATGAGATTATTTGACTTGTTGTAAGTTATGTGCATATATAGGGTAAAACTAGAATGTACTGTGCTAGAGGATAAGATAATTTGAAATGATATTAAGGAAAAGAATAAAAGGCAGAGTCAAATGAATTATTTAAAAAAATGTTAATTGATTACAACTTTGGTTTTAGAAAGCGCGAGGGGCACCGTGGCGATAGGGACCTGAGCCAAAGCGCACTATTCCTATGTGAGGCGAAATTTGTTTATGTACTTTTTTTTATTATATCTTTATAGGTTTTTTAGCATCACTTACTCAATGTTTAGACAGAACTAAGCTCTATATATGGTTTAATATGTAAATAATTTATATGTACAACCTAAAAGGCTATATATACAACATTCTTGTGTGCAAAACCTTTCATGTACAAGAAGTGCATCTTAAGACCGCGACTCATGCCGCCTTTTCATGCGCCTTACTCGCCTTTTGTACACACTGCGGAATTTGAAATTTGAGTACTTTAATTAAGTTTTGGATATCAATCCCATAACAGGTAAAAGGGCTTTCTCCATAAGAGTTTGCAGCTCGTAACGGTCTGGTTCAGGCACTTCCCGATAGGATTCAAGCGATACCTGACGGGGGTGCTGCTGCACCAAAACAGACTGGAGGCTGGGCAGCTTCAGCCTCTTGTACAAATAATAATATCAAGTTTGATTCAGGTGATTAATTGTCTTTGTTTAGCCGCTAAATATTATATTTTTTAGATTCTGTGGTGGTTGGTTTCTTATCATTCATACGTTAAAACTTCCTGTGATACATGAATTTCATAGATGGTCGATTTGATGATGAATACTTCCAGCAAAGTGAAGAGTCGAGCCAGTTTAGGAATGAGTATGAAATGAGAAAAATGAAACAGGCATTTTCTGATTATTCAGTTTTTCTATTTATACAGGGTAACGGGTAAAAAATGGTTTATTTTGTGTGTTAAATATGGTTACTGAAATTATATGAATCCAACAATAAAACATAAAATCTTAATTAATTAAGAATAAATTTTCATTAAATCAAACAAGAGCACATCATATTTTTACAGCATATTTTGTTCATTAATTTCATATTCCCTTTATGATTTGCACAATTTGTAGTACAATTCATTTAAACCAATGATCATACAAAAAATCTTTTTGTTTAAAGCTTGATGGTAGTTTACAGTTTTTAAAACTTTTGTTTAAAATAGCCATTTTCTATCATTCTGAAATTCATTTAAACCCTCCTTACTAACTGTAATTAGTACAAATAGTGTGTGTTAACTGTAATTAGTACAAATAGTCTTTATATCATTTGTGGCCTTTGCGTGTTTGGTCTAACATATATTTTTTTCTCGCTGTTGTACGTTAAATGTATATATATTTTTGTGAGGCCTCATTCAACTCCAACAGCAATCATATTATAAATAAACTAGCTTCATATACTAAAGAGACACCCAAACAGCACCATTGAAGAACACTTGATCGATTAATGAACAACACGAAAATTTAGACCAAACCTAAAGGCAATGGAATTATGATCGAAAGAATTAATTTTGAAGTGGGTTTTAAAAACAAATTATGTTGAGTTGCCATGGAATTAAATTTTTTCTAATTTTATGATGTTATAAATTATAGTCATATTTACAATTTGACAAAAATGAATAATATCAATAATCATTGTCTGTTAGTATTGTAGTTTATTATCTTGTATGGTACCATATCATATCATATCACATTGTATTGAATGGTATGTATCATTTTATATCAAATCATATCGTATTGCATTGTATGTATCATATTACATATAAAAGTTACAAATAAAAAGAATAAAAAAACAACATAAAAGATCAAAAAAACAACATAAAAGTTAATGTGCCAATTCCACTTCCTACAACATTTCTGTTTGCGTTTTAGTAGAATCGACAACCACAATTTTCAACTTCTCATATAATTTGACCATAATTACCCTTGTATGAAATTTTATTTGATCAAATTCAACAAAAAATATGTAATAAAGAACTTGAAATAGATGCTTGGTTTTAAAAATATTTTCAAACCTCAAATCAGTAGCGTTTTACATTTATTATAGTAAAGTAAAGTAAAATTTATTTGCTCTAAAATCTAAATATGTATTTGGCTTGTAAACACATTACGTATTAATATCAGTGCCAAATTATTAACATCTGGATGTTCTCAGGGACGTAATTTTGTATTTAAGGAGTTAAAGTGTATTTGCTTATAATTACTAGGGTCTATTTGAAAATATGTGAGGTTAGATTAGGGTTATGGGTTACCCCCACTTTCTATAAATAGGGTTTGGGGGTGGGGATCAGAGATGCACTCTCAATTTCATTCATCAGCGGCACCTATAATGGCTGAATCTTTCTGTCAGTTCATTTCAATTTTATATCGATTTCTCAATCAAAATCATCATCCTTTTGTTTTCCTTTTGCTACTTTCCTCAGTCTTCATAGATCGACTTTTAATCTATTGAAGCAAAAAAAATCCTGACTTGACAAAAGTTTTTGAATTTTGTCTTTTGAGTCTGTTTTTGTTGTATCTATGTTAGATCTTTGGTCTGTGTATTGGGATCGGTTCATAACATGTTGACCGTTCATCAGGTAATTAATTTGGGTTTTGTAGAAGATGCTGCATGTCATTGCAAGCATGACTTCTGGTGTGTCTTCATGTCCTTAATGCAATGTGTCACTCTTTGATTGCATGCGATGAGCCGGTAATTGGGTGTGGAATGCGTCATTATGAGTGAAACGTTTTACACTAGGTGTACGAAGCCGCTCATTCTGTCATCCGTCAACATTGCGACATAGAAGCTCTAGTCAAACAGAAGCCGCAATCTGCTTTCTGAGGCCGAAGAAATATACAATGGAGTTAACATGGAGCTTGAAGAAGCCCAACATGATGTTTATGGAAGTACAGCTCGCCTTAGTTGTGACGAGGCCTATTCTACAGCAAAATCAAAGCTCGAGGAAATAGCTCCGAAATGAGTGAGGCTCAGAAGGACATCGATGACTTGGAGAATTAGTTGGGTGTTTGTTTATGTTGATGTGGAATAAGGTTGCATCTAATTGTGTAATGAATTGTTTGTGACAGTGCTGAAAAATACAACAGTGAATTGTGAATGGTATTGTCTTCTAATTGTTCAAATTATGATGAACTGTACGTAGCACCTCGGTTTACAAAAGAATGTATTTTATGAGATTCCTACATTGTTTGATTATGATTATATACAAACATGTTCTTAAGTGACATTTTTTTCTCGGATTATTCATTTAAAACGAACATCAGACATAAAATCTTAATTAGTTAAGAATAAATTTTCATTAAATCAAACAAGAGCACATCATATTTTTACAGCATATTTTGTTCATTAATTTCAAATTCCGTTTATGATTTGCACAATTTGTTGTACAATTCATTTAAACCATTGATCATACATAAAATCTTTTTGTTTAAAGATTGATGGTAGTTTACAGTTTTTTAAAACTTTTGTTTAAAATAGCCATTTTCTATCATTCTAAAATTCATTTAAACCCTCCTTACTACCTATAATTATTTCAAATAGTGTGTGTTAACTGTAATTAGTACAAATAGTCTTTGTATCATTTGTCGCCTTTGCCTGTTTGGACTAATATATATTTTTTTGCACTGTTGTACGTTAAATGTATACGTATTTATGTGTGGCCACAGTAAACTCCAAAAACGATCATATTATAAACAAAGTAGCTTCATATGCTAAAGAGACACCCAAACGGCACCGTAGAAGAACACTTGATCGATTAATGAACAACACGAAAATTTAGGCCAAACCTAAACGCAATGGAATTATGATCAAAAGAATTAATTTTGAAGTGGGTTTTAAAAACAAATTAGGTTGAGTTGCCATGGAATTAACATTTTTCTAATTTTATGATGTTATAAATTCTAGTCTTATTTACAATTTGACAAAAATGAATAATATCAATAATCATTGTCTGTTAGTATTGTAGTCTATTATCTTGTATGGTACCATATCATATCATATCACATTGTATTGAATGGTACGTATCATTTTATATCAAATCTTATCGTATTGCATTGTATGTATCATATTACATATAAAAGTTACAAATAATAAGTAGAAAAAAACAACATAAAAGATTAAAAAAAACAACATAAAAGTTAACGTGCCAATTCCACTTCCTTCAACATTTCTGTTTGTGTTTTAGTAGAATTGACAATCACGATTTTCAACATTCTCATATAATTTGACCAAAATTACCCTCGTATGAAATTTTATTTGATCAAATTCAACAAAAAACTTGTACTAAAGTACTTGATATAGATGCTTGGTTTTAAAACTATTTTCAAACTTCATATCAGCAGCGTTTTACATTTATCATAGTAAAGTAAAGTAAAATTTATTTGCTCTAAAATCTAAATATGTATTTGGCTTGTAAACACATTATGTATTAATATCATGCCGAATTATTAACATCTAGATGTTCTCAGGGACGTAAGTTTGTATCTAAGGAGTAAGTGTATTTGCTTATAATTACTGGGGTCTATTTGAAAATATGTGAGGTTAGATTCGGGTTATGGGGCACCCCCACTTTCTATAAATAGGGGTTGGGGGTGGGGATCAGAGATGCACTCTCAATTTCATTCATCAGCGGCGCCTGTAACGGCTGAATCTTTCTGTTAGTTCATTTCAATTGTATATTGATTTCTCAATCAAAATCGTTTCATACATTTCAAAATCATCATCTTTTTGTTTTCGCTTTTGCTACTTGCGTCAGTCTTCATAGATCGATCTTTAATCTATTGAATAAAAAAAATCCTGACTTGACAAAAATTTCTGAATTTTGTCTTTTCAATCTGTTTTTGTTGTATCTATGTTTGATCTTTGGTATGTGTATTGGGATCGGTTCATAACATGTTGACCGTTCATAGGGTAATTAATTTGGGTGTGGTAGAAGATGTCGCATGTCATTGCAAGCATGACTTCTGGTGTGTCTTCATGTCCTTAATGCAACGTGTCACTCTTTGATTGCATGTGATGAGTCGGTAATTGGGTGTGGAACGCGTCATTATGAGTGAAACGTTTTACACACCAGTGTACGAAGCCGCTCATTCTGTCATCCGTCAACATTGAGACATAGAAGCTCTAGTCTAACAGAAGTAGCAATCTGCTTTCCAAGGCCGAAGAAAGATACAATGGAGTTAACAGGGAGCTTGAAGAAGCCCAACATGATGTTGATGGAAGTACAGCTCGCCTTAGATGTGACGAGGCCGATTCTACAGCAAAATCAAAGCTCGAGGAAATAGCCCTGAAAATGAGTGAGGCTCAGAAGGACATCGATGACTTGGAAAATTAGTTGGGTGTTTGTTTATGTTTATACGGAATAAGGTTGCATCTAATTGTGTAGTGAATTGTTTGTGAAAGTGCTGAAAAATACAACATTGAATTGTGAATGGTATTGTCTTCTAATTGTTCTAATTATGCTGAACTGTACGTAGCACCTCAGTTTACAAAAGAATGTATTTTATGAGATTCCTACATTGTTTGATTATGATTATATACAAACATGTTCTTAAGTGACATTTTTTTCTCGGATTATTCATTTAAAACGAACATCAGACATAAAATCTTAATTAATTAAGAATAAATTTTCATTAAATCAAACAAGAGCACATGATATTTTTACAACATATTTTGTTCATTAATTTCAGATTCCCTTTATGATTTGCACAATTTGTTGTACAATTCATTTAAACCATTGATCATACATAAAATCTTTTTGTTTAAAGCTTGATGGTAGTTTACAGTTTTCTAAAACATTTGTTTAAAATAGCCATTTTCTATCATTCTGAAATTCATTTAAACCCTCCTTACTAACTGTAATTATTTCAAATAGTGTGTGTTAACTGTAATTAGTACAAATAGTCTTTATATCATTTGTGGCCTTAGCCTGTTTGGACTAACATATATATTTTTTGCGCTGTTGTACGTTAAATGTATACGTATTTATGTGTGGCCTCAGTCAACTCCAACAGCGATCATATTATAAATAAACTAGCTTCATATGCTAAAGAGACACCCAAACGGCACCGTTGAAGAACACTTGATCAATTAATGAACAACACAAAAATTTAGACCAAACCTAAAGGCAATAGAATTATGATCGAAAGAATTAATTTTGAAGTGGGTTTTAAAAAGAAATTATGTTGAGTTGCATTGGAATTAACATTTTTCTAATTTTATGATGTTATAAATTCTAGTCTTATTTACAATTTGACACAAATGAATAATATCAATAATCATTGTCTGTTAGTATTGTAGTCTATTATCTTGTATAGTACCATATCATATCATATCACATTGTATTGAATGGTACGTATCATTTTATATCAAATCTTATCGTATTGCATTGTATGTATCATATTACATATAAAAGTTACAAATAACAAGTAGAAAAAAACAACATAAAAGATTAAAAAAAACAACATAAAAGTTAACGTGCAAATTCCACTTCCTACAACATTTATGTTTGCGTTTTAGTAGAATCGACAACCACGATTTTCAACATTCTCATATAATTTGACCATAATTACCCTCGTATGAAATTTTATTTGATCAAATTCAACAAAAAACATGTACTGAAGAACTTGAAATAGATGCTTGGTTTTAAAAATATTTTCAAACCTCATATCAGTAGCGTTTTACATTTATCATCGTAAAGTAAAGTAAAATTTATTTGCTCTAAAATCTAAATATGTATTTGGCTTGTGAACACATTGCTATTAATATCAGTGCCAAATTATTAACATCTGGATGTTCTCAGGGACGTGATTTTGTATTTAAGGAGTTAAAGTGTATTTGCTTATAATTACTGGGGTCTATTTGAAAATATCTGAGGTTAGATTAGGGTTATGGGGCACCCCCACTTTCTATAAATAGGGTTTGGGGGTGGGTATCAGAGATGCACTCTCAATTTCATTCATCAGCGGCGCCTGTAGTGGTTGAATCTTTCTGTTAGTTCATTTCAATTGTATATCGATTTCTCAATCAAAATCGTTTCATACATTTCAAAATCATCATCTTTTTGTTTTCCCTTTTGCTACTTGCCTCAATCTTCATAGATCGATCTTTAATCTATTGAAGCAAAAAAAATCCTGACTTGACAAACGTTTCTGATTTTTCTCTTTTCAATCTGTTTTTGTTGTATCAATGTTTGATCTTTGGTCTGTGTATTGGGATCGGTTCATAACATGTTGACCGTTCATAGGGTAATTAATTTGGGTGTTGTAGAAGATGTCACATGTCATTGCAAGCATGACTTGTGGTGTGTCTTCATGTCCTTAATGCAACCTGTCACTCTTTGATTGCATGTGATGAGTCGGTAATTGGGTGTGGAACGCATCATTATGAGTGAAACGTTTTACACACCGGTGTACGAAGCCGCTCATTCTGTCATCCGTCAATGTTGAGACATAGAAGCTCTAGTCAAACAGAAGTCGCAATCTGTTTTCCGAGGCCGAAGAAAGATACAATGGAGTTAACAGGGAGCTTAAAGAAGCCCAACATGATTTTGATGGAAGTACAACTCGCCTTAGTTGTGAAGAGGCCTATTCTATAGCAAAATCAAAGCTCGAGGAAATAGCCCCGAAAATGAGTGAGGCTCAGAAGGACATCGATGAGTTCGAAAATTAGTTGGGTGTTTGTTTATGTGGATATGGAATAAGGTTGCATCTAATTGTGTAATGAATTGTTTGTGACAGTGCTGAAAAATACAACAGTGAATTGTGAATGGTATTGTCTTCTAATTGTTCAAATTATGCTGAACTGTACGTAGCACCTCGGTTTACAAAAGAATGTATTTTATGAGATTCCTACATTGTTTGATTATGATTGTATACAAACATGTTCTTAAGTGACATTTTTTTTCTCGGATTATTCATTTAAAACGAACATCAGACATAAAATCTTAATTAATTAAGAATAAATTTTCATTAAATCAAACAAGAGCACATCATATTTTTACAACATATTTTGTTCATTAATTTCATATTCCCTTTATGATTTGTACAATTTGTTGTACAATTCATTTAAACCATTGATCATACATGAAATCTTTTTGTTTAAAACTTGATGGTAGTTTACGGTTTTTTTTAAACTTTTGTTTAAAATAGCCATTTTCTATCATTCTGAAATTCATTTAAACCCTTCATACTAACTGTAACTAGTACAAATAGCGTGTGTTAACTGTAAGTAGTACAAATAGTCTTTATATCATTTGTGGCCTTTGCGTGTTTGGTCTAACATATATATATTTTTTTTGCGCTGTTGTACGTTAAATGTATACGTATTTATGTTTGGCCTCAGTCAACTCCAACAGCGATCATATTATAAATAAACTAGCTTCATATACTAAAGAGACACCCAAACGACACCGTTGAAGAACACTTGATCGATTAATGAAGAACACGAAAATTTAGACCAAACCTAAAGGCAATGAAATTATGATCGAAAGAATTAATTTTGAAGTAGGTTTTAAAAACAAATTATGTTGAGTTGCCATGGAATTAACATTTTTCTAATTTTATGATGTTATAAATTCTAGTCTTATTTACAATTTGACAAAAACCAATAATATCAATAATCAGTGTCTGTTAGTATTGTACTCTATTATCTTGTATGGTACAATATCATATCATATCACATTGTATTGAATGGTATGTATCATTTTATATCAAATCATATCGTATTGCATTGTATGTACCATATTACATATAAAAATTACAAATAAAAAGTAGAAAAAAACAACATAAAAGATTAAAAAAAACAACATAAAAGTTAACGTGTGAATTCCACTTCCTACAACATTTCTATTTGCGTTTTAGTAGAATCGACAACCACGATTTTCAACATTCTCATATAATTTGACCATAATTACCCTCGTATGAAATTTTATTTGATCAACTTCAACAAAAAACATGTTCTAAAGAACTTGAAATAGATGCTTGGTTTTAAAAATATTTTCAAACCACATATCAGTAGAGTTTTACATTTATCATAGTAAAGTAAAGTAAAATTTAGTGGCTCTAAAATCTAAATATGTATTTGGCTTGTAAACACATTACGTATTAATATCAGTGCCAAATTATTAACATCTGGATGTTCTCAGGGACGTAATTTTGTATTTTAAGAGTTAAAGTGTATTTGCTTATAATTACTGGGGTCTATTTGAAAATATGTGAGGTTAGATTAGGGTTATGGGGCTCCCCCACTTTCTATAAATAGGGTTTGGGGGTGGGGATCAGAGATGCACTCTCAATTTCATTCATCAGCGGTGCTCGTAATGGCTGAATCTTTCTGTTAGTTCATTTCAATTGTATATCGATTTCTCTATCAAAATCGTTTCATACATTTCAAAATCATCATCTTTTTGTTTTCCCTTTTGCTACTTGCCTCAATCTTCATAGATCGATCTTTAATCTATTGAAGCAAAAAAAAAATCCTGACTTGACAAAAGTTTCTAAATTTTGTCTTTTCAATTTGTTTTTGTTGTATCTATGTTTGATCTTTGGTCTGTGTATTGGAATCGGTTCATAACATGTTGATCGTTCATAGGGTAATTAATTTGGGTGTTGTAGAAGATGTCGCATGTCATTGCAAGCATGACTTGTGGTGTGTCTTCATGTCCTTAATGCAACATGTCACTCTTTGATTTCATGTGATGAGTCGGTAATTGGGTGTGGAACGCGTTGTTATGTGTGAAACGTTTTACACACCAGTGTACGAAGCCGCTCATTCTGTCATCCGTCAACGTTGCAACATAGAAGCTCTAGTCAAACAGAAGCCGTAATCTGCTTTCCTAGGCCGAAGAAAGATACAATGGAGTTAACAGGGAGCTTGAAGAAGCCCAACATGATATTGATGGAAGTACAACTCGCCTTCGTTGTGACGAGGCCTATTCTACAGCAAAATCAAAGCTCGAGGAAATAGCCACGAAAATGAGTGAGGCTTAGAAGGACATTGATGAGTTGGAAAATTAGTTGGGTGTTTGTTTATGTGGATATGGAATAAGGTTGCATCTAATTGTGTAATGAATTGTTTGTGACAGTGCTAAAAAATACAACAGTGAATTGTGAATGGTATTGTCTTCTAATTGTTCAAATTATGCTGAAATGTACGTATCACCTCGGTTTACAAAAGAATGTATTTTATGAGATTCCTACATTGTTTGATTATGATTGTATACAAACATGTTCTTAAGTGACATTTTTTTTCTCGGATTATTCATTTAAAATGAACATCAGACATAAAATCTTAATTAATTAAGAATAAATTTTCATTAAATCAAACAAGAGCACATCATATTTTTACAGTATATTTTGTTCATTAATTTCATATTCCCTTTATGAATTGCACAATTTGTTGTACAATTCATTTAAACCATTGATCATACATAAAATCTTTTTGTTTAAAGCTTGATGGAAGTTTACAGTTTTTTTAAAACTTTTGTTTAAAATAGCCCTTTCCTATCACTCTGAAATTCATTTAAACCCTCTTTTCTAACTGTAATTAGTGCAAATAGTGTGTGTTAACTGAAATTAGTACAAATAGTCTTTATATCATTTGTGGCCTTTGCGTGTTTGGTCTAACATATATTTTTTTTTGCGCTGTTGTACGTTAAATATATACGTATTTATGTGTGGCCTCAGTCAACTCCAACAGCGATCATATTATAAATAAACTAGCTTCATATACTAAAGAGACACCCAAACGGCACCGTTGAAGAACACTTGATCAATTAATGAACAACACAAAAATTTAGACCAAACCTAAAGGCAATGGAATTATGATCGAAAGAATTAATTTTGAAGTGGGTTTTAAAAACAAATTATGTTGAGTTGCATTGGAATTAACATTTTTCTAATTTTATGATGTTATAAATTCTAGTCTTATTTACAATTTGACACAAATGAATAATATCAATAATCATTGTCTGTTAGTATTGTAGTCTATTATCTTGTATGGTACCATATCATATCATATCACATTGTATTGAATGGTATGTATCATTTTATATCAAATCATATCGTATTGCATTGTATGTATCATATTACATATAAAAGTTACAAATAAAAAGTAGAAAAAAACAACATAAAAGATTAAAAAAAAAACATAATAAAAGTTAATGTGCCAATTCCATTTCCTACAACATTTATGTTTGCGTTTTAGTAGAATCGACAACCACGATTTTCAACATTTTCATGAGACTCCATTACAAGCTTTAAGTCACGATTTTTTCTCTTCTTCCAGCAAGTGATTAACACATATTTTGATAACATGTGTTTCTTTAAAACTGCTTGTATAACATGTACCCAAAGGTAGATGTTAAGGTGTATTAGTAAACTCTAAATTACAATTTATATTGAAATATATATATATATATATATAGTGCACATTAATTAACTAATTTTTATGTTTTTATTGTCGTTTTAGAATAAAGGTTCAGTTTATTTAATCGTTTTGACATTTATAATTTTATCAACAAGAATCAACACTTTTAACCTTACATGTTTTCGTGGCATAAACATTTTTTTAAATAACAAAATTATTTCATGATAAAACAAAAGCTTTACTCCAAACGAATGTATCAGTTGTTAAAACAAAAATAATAGAAAGGCAAAGAAGAAAATACAAAAATAATAAAATTTAAATTATTGCATCATCATCACAGACGTGACCACCATCACTAAATTCCATCACATACCATGATAGAACTACTTGCGGCGGTGTTTCATGGTGATCGCATATCCCAACACGTATTTTTGAACCCTTTCCTTCTGTACTGATCATTCCATGCTTCGTCATACATTGTAATTTCTTGACTGCTATGTGAATTGTGTAACTGTTATGTGATTTGTGTTTTGAGAATATTATGTGGATTGATTAAATGAAAAATTGATCATGTGTAATAAAAATCCAAACCATATACCCCCCTCGGGCCGCACACCCTTTACTAGTTGACCCAATCCGTTGAGCCCAAGAGTAGGCCCGGTTCCTTACTTGATCGCATACATCACTTGGGTATGGCATGCACTCCTCATAATTGTTGCAAACACCAAAACTTAGCAAAACCCTAGCTCTCTTTCCCCCTCAAGCAAACCGACGACATCCTTTGGTCCATCTCGAAGAATCTCCTTGATTTCCACCTTGTTCTTTCGGTTAGTATGTTCCCATCATTATTTGATTTGATTCTCTTGTTGCACATGCTTGTGTTGTTACATCATAAGGTGTTAGGGTAATAGAACCTTTTGTGAGATTGTATTCATAGGTCTAAATTGAATGGTTGGTTGTGAGAATCCTTGCGAATGATGAAACTATGTGTTGTGTTGAAACAGTCTTGGGTTTAGATTGTTGGTTTATGATATTATGATAATTTTGATCTAGAATTGATAAATAAAGTGCCATTGAATCGATTAGTATGCATGCTTGTTAATCGAGTTGGATGATGTTTATGATTGGTTTTATTATTCCGATTTAAGCTATGAAACAAGATCATACGTTAGTAGTTATGTTGATGATGATATGTGTACTGATGATCATGATTTCGATGTGGATATGGTAGGTAATTAGGGTTATATGAATGTATTTCATTGTTGCTAAAAGTTGTGGTTTGATCTGGATGGAAACATGCTAAACTGATAACTGATGTTACGAAAATAGTGGACAATCAAGAAGGAAAGCAGTTACACCTCCTGGTTCTCGACTGAGGTTGCGATTCGAGACCTCATGGTTCCGACTCGAGACCAGACGCCACAAAACTAGAGGACCCAAGACCCATTGGTTGCGAGTTGACACCAGTGTTATTTCGACTCAGGTTGCGACTCGAGACCGTGGGATTTTGACAAGTGCAGTCATCACTCGAGACCTTCGGTTGGGACTCAAGATCGTTGGTTTCGAGTCGAGACTCCGGGTTGCGAGTCGAGACCTTCTAGCCTCGACTGATGATCGCTTGAAATGATACGATTGGGCCTTTTGGGCCACATGCGGGTTGCTAGGCCCAACGTACACCGAGTCGCACAAGTATAGGGGCCTTATACTGTTGGGCCATATGATGGTATTGGACTGATATGTCACTTGATTGGCTGTTGAGACTTATACGTGTTAAATGTTGTTACGTGATATACTCATATACTTAAATGTGTGTAAGTGCCTACGTGATTACTTGAATATAAAACTGATAAGTATTGGTAACCGTCATAGGGCGTGATTGACCAACATGAAACAAGTAGATAACCACCGAGCAATCTAAGGTGAGTTCAATGCTCTTTTTCAAGCATGCTTCCCGGGGAGGGACATCTGGTAAATATTCCGGGGAGGAATATTGGGTTATTGGGTTTAACTGGAATGTTGAACTGGGACGTTGGATAATACACTCACTTTCTATCACTTAAGTCCTATTTACTACCGAACTGGTTGCCGAGGAGGCAACGGGGTTATTAGTTGATAGTGCTATTAGGTTTGGCACCCTCACACTGTACCGGGGAGGACGGGCGTGAACTAATGACCTTAACCACTTGACCAATGTCTGATAGAGAATTGGGGAAGGGCAAACAAACTGACGCCATCTTGCGGTATCGAGTTATTATCAACAAGCTTTAAACTAATATTTGCTAACTAACCGTTTTTGACAAACTTTGAACTCACCAGCGTTATGCTGATACACTTGTCTGCATGCTTGCAGGTCGTTAGATTCTTGGACATGGAACTTGCTATATGGGAATGCTGGAATGGTCGTGGGTCGAGCCTCTTGGAAACACGTGACAAGCCTATTGGTTTTCGTAAATTTGGTTTTGAAACATTGGATTAATGATTTACTTTATGCTTTCGCTGAACGTATTGGTTTTAAATTATGTTTTGAAAATGCCATAACGTAATAAATGGAAACTTTTATGTAATATCTTATTATAGTTCAATGTGATTGGTGGCTGGATCCTGGTATGTCACACGTCCCGCGGGGTTTCCCCATGTGGTATTTTGGGGGTGTGACAGTTTTGTATCAGAGCCACTGGTTATAGTGAACTAGGTTTTAAAATGTTTTTATAAAACAAGACTATAAGCGAACAGTTTTGAAATCGACCATGACACTCAGCTCTAGATTGCAAGGTTCGTCTCTCGTTTACTTATTGTACTGCATAACTAGTGTAAACTTACGTATGACATTGCATGTGATTGCACACTTAGCACACCAGTATGAATTCATGTGTTGTTTGCCTATGTTATGTGATTGATAGTGTGATATTTTCTCTAAATTTTTGTAATCCATGATTTGTGATGTCCTTGCCTTGCTACTTAAATCTGAGGAACCTTTTAGCACGAGTTAAGAGGAGCTGGGATCCCATAATAACAATGTGGGGTGTATGTGAGTCCCAGTGAGGCTTAACAAGTGTGAAAGGGGTTCTGATCCATTACCCGACATGATGATAGGATTTAGTAATCTGTAGAAGTCATAGCGATGTTTGACTCCTACTCAATCCCGATCCTTAACCATTTCCATTCTTCTTATATAGAATCATGAGCGGATGAAACGGTGGACGTGGAGGGGGCCGTGGCGGTGGACCTGGCAACATTGTAATGTCCCAGACAGAACTATCCGACTTGATCAATACTCGTGTGGCTGAAGCCTTAGCAGCTCAGCAGGCTGGTATGAAATATACCGAATGCTCTTTATTCCTGTGTCGTGTACTCGACTCTCACTCATGCGTTGTGTTTTCTCTCGTCGTTAGGTCAACTGCGAATAAGAACAACCCACCTTCCTGCACGTTTAAGACATTCATGGACTGTAAGCCACATACTTTTAGTGGAACTGAAGGAGCAGTGGGACTACTCCGTTGGTTTGAGAAAGTTGAGTCAGTTTTTGCTATGTGTAACTGTCCCGCTGGGGACAGGGTGAAATGTGCTACGGGCACACTGGAGGATGGCGCCTTGACCTGGTGGAATGCCCAGGTGCATATGTTAGGCATCGAGATGGCGAATGCAACTACTTGGAATGATTTCAAGGAGTTGATGCGGTAGGAGTACTGCCCACGCGATGAAATTCAAAAGTTGGAAAACGAGTACTACAATATGAAGATGGAGGGGTCCGAGATCGAGGCTTACACGAAACGATCTCACGAACTGGCGAACACGTGTCCTAACTTATCATAACCACCACATTGGAGAATTGAGTTGTATATCAACGGCTTAGCGCCGCAGGTCAAGGGTTTAGTTACTGCTGCAAACCTTGACAACTTACCTCGAATAATTCGTTTAGCACACAAGATTACAGACCAGGAGGTCGAGCGTGGTTCGCTACCACCTTGTGTTTCTGCTACTACCGCTACTGCTACAGCTACCACACCCGCTAATGATAACAAGGGTAAATGGAACGATACGGACAAGGTGTCCAACGCAAGTCAATCATAGAAAAAGCCTGACAACAGTAACAGTCGTAGTTTCAGCCAGTCATCCTCTGTTAATCAAGGTTAGTATAACAACCCTCCTGAATTTTTTCCGACATCCTAATGTATTTTAAAATACCCCTATATGTCCTAAAATACACCCTGTATGTGAAAACCGAGCTCAAAATATAATATAGCATAAAAAATAAAATAAAAACAAAAATTTTATATCGCTCGCGGGCCGCGTAAGACCACATAAGGGTCTACGCGGGGCGCGACAGCCCATCAACGCGGCGAAACCCTGAGCCGATACGTGTCATCAACGTGTTGAATCTATGCTTGTGATCCGGATCAGCTACGCCGTAGACCCTCTACTAAGCGGGCCGCGTAAGCCTTAATCTTACCTTACACGGGCCATGAGAGAACCAGATTTCAGCCCTATATAAGAGGGCATCGGGCCTTCAGTCAAAATTCACTCACGAATGTTTTCTTTCTCTAAATTCTAAAGATTTAATATAATTTTCGGGCATAATACCCCCTAAATAACGAAGTTCTGCTCCGTTGTAAGTATCATAACCCCTGGATACATATTAGATACGCTGCCCGATTGATCTAGGGTTCCGTAACGGCTGTCGTGGTTCTGCCCGACGTAGTCGTTGGAATGCCGTCTCGGGGAAGGTATTACTAATGTTAAAACGGGTTATTATACTAACACGTGTGCATTTGTGTAAATTATAGATTGTCACCAGGAAACCCTAAAGGATAATCTAAGACAGCAATGTGAGTAATCTCCTTTTTGTAAATTGTTTTTAAAAAAACCTCACACGATTAATTATATATATTAAATAGTTATTGAGTATTTGTAAGGATACAATTATCGTCAGTATGTTGGGGTTTTGTAAACAAAATTTGTTACTACCTTGCGAGGGGTAACATTTCCACAAGTCGGGTTGACAGTATCGTGGGTGGTAATTGATATGACTTGCAAACAAATATAATTGCGAGACCGCCCTCAATACTGTACAATGGTTTTTTTATTAAACTTTATTAAACTGGGATTCACTCACCAGTATTTCCCACTGACAAAATGTTTTTAAAACGCGTTTCAGGTAACAAAATGTGAAAGCCAAATAGAAGCCAACTGGACAGCACTGAAGGCTTGGAGAAGTGGCAATAAAGTTACCTAAACAAAATAGATGTTTTTATTAAATAAAATAGGGTTTATCCCTATGAAAATGTGTGTACTTGAAACTTTGGATTTTCCCATGTGATATATTAAAAGCGTGGTATTTTACTCTGATAAAATATTTACTAACTACGGTCCTGATGTAAATTCCACTGCCAAAATTGAATAAATACCAGATACCACCGAAACTGGCTCGCAGCTGCCCGTTCCCAGGAGATAGGGATCGGGGGTTGCGATAGAAGGTGGTATCAGAGATAAGCCACTGATTCAGCCACAGAAGCGTTCTGCTGACACAAAAATTCAATCTGTTAGGAAATAAATTACGGAAATACGTGCATAATTGTATTTTATTGTTGTGTGTTATTTGACTATTTGTTAGTTTACAGTATGAGCAACCAAGGACCATCTGACGCGTACCGTCAATTGTCTGGTTCGCCTAGAAGCGAAGGCGCCTCTTTTCAGCCTGCCCTCTCAGGGTACTCTGCTGATAATGAAGAAGGAATATTCGTGTTTAACGCTCAGTCTGAAGAGCCATTCCCTCAGAAAAAGAGAGGATAGTTCAGTAGGGGAGCACATGAGCGTAGGAAACGTATGAAAAAGTTACAAGACCAGAGAGCACTAGCAGCAGCCAAAAGAGAAACCGATGCCCATGCCCAGGACATGATTAATAGGAGTTTAGCTAATTTTCATATCTTAGCAACCACTGCAGCTGACTCTAACCTGGAGCAAATGATAGCACCCCAACCACAATTTCCCGACCAACCAATGGAAATAGAGAACCCTGAAAATCAAGTAGAAATGCATGATTTCAACCCGGAGGAAATACCAGGGGTACCAGCATCAAATCCCTTAGACCCAAATTAAGACCCCTGGTGGGACGACAATAAGGACTATGTGCAACGTTACCCGATACACGAAGGCATGCCCATGCCGAATCTAGGAGCCTACCCAGGTTTGGACCCTCTAGATCCCTATTACGATAACGATGTATACATTAGGGAGATTTTAGAGAATCCTTACCAATTCCAGGCACCTACACCTCCATACCAGGAACCCGCACCCCAGATTCCAAACCCAGTCCTAGAACCTGCACCCCCAGTGAGTGTAGAAAATGTACAAGAACTCAGGACATTTGGTGAGGAAATTTTAGAGAGTAGTGAAAGGATGAGACAGGTGGGAGAGCGACTCGTCTGGAAGTACGACGAGCGCAATATGGATTTCTGGATGAATCCATATCCTTGAATGTGATGGTGGAGATGGTAGTAATAATAATAATAATATAATAATAAAATATGTGTGTATGTGTATAAAAAAAAACTACGAATGCCTACTACTAGTAGTGTAATTTTAAATTTCTGTCGGTACTGTAACTTTAATTTCCAATATTGGTTTGTAGTGGATGCATATTATATAAAAATAGAGTAAAGTCGCAATGATCGACGCTTTTGACCAAAATGCGTGTCATATGATTGGCTATATTAAATATTATTTGTGATATTAATACGTGGTAACTGTTTAAAATTCAGATGGCCGACGAAGTGAATCAGGAAAATCTGAATAACGATAACCAGAGTAACAATAACCCGGGTAACAAAAATCCAAACAACAATAATGGAAACAAAGTGGATAACAGTGCCATCCAACACATAGTGGCACAAGGAATAATAGATGCAATGCCATATATTCTTCATACGGTTAAGGATGCTAATAATAAAAGTAGACATGATAGCAAGCGACCCTCTGAACCTGAACACGGCGTGAACAATGGACCCGTACTTCAAGCGCCCATTCCCAAAAGAAGAAGAACCATGCCTTATGGTTGTTCTTTCAAAGAATTCTGGTCGTGTAAACCAATAGAATTCTCGGGCAATGAAGAACCCATTGCAGCTCTATGCTGGATAGAAAAGACTGAGGCCGTCTTAAAAAATAAGCAAATGTACGGAAGAGGACAAGATAATGTTTGCTTCCAATCTATTTAAGAATTCAGCCTTAGAATGGTGGAACATTATCCTCCAGTCTAGAGGAAGTGATAGGGTTTATAATATGGAATGGGAGGAATTTAAAAATATGGTAGAAAGGAAATTCTGCCCTCCCAATGAAAAGGAATAGATAGCCAATAAGTTCTTAAACCTTAGGATGACTGGTGTGGATAGTAAGGGATACACTAAGTTATTCTTTGAATATGCTATAATAGTGCCAACCCTTGTTTCACCTGGACCAGTATTAATCTCCCGTTACATCTGGGGATTAATTGGGGAGATTAGGCATGTAGTCAAGGCAGCTAGACCTCAAACCATAGAAGAAGCTGTAGAATTAACAAACACCTTGACTGATGAATTAGTGCGTACACGAGAAGAAGACCACTGGAGGAACCTAGCACAGAGAATTACACAAGAATTTCATTCTGGAAATTTCAACCGTAGGAATATAGGTTCTACCTCTGCACCTTACTGTAAGGCTTGCAAGAAGAAGCATTCGGGAAAATGCTCCACTCACTGCAATTTCTGTAAGTTACCAGGACACAAGGAAGAAGACTGCAGGAGAAAATCTAGTAATGGACTGTGCTTTAATTGTGGAGAAAAAGGTCACATCAAGCCAAACTGTCCAAAATTGGCTCCAGCTACGAACAACAAGAACACTAAAAATGCAAGAGCATTTGTTCTGACGGTAGATGAAGCCAAGATGATTTCGGACGTGATAGCCGGTACGTTTTTAGTTAATGATATTTTTGCTAAAGTATTATTTGACTCTGGTGCGAACCAAAGTTTTATTAATACTTCATTTTGCAAACTTCTTAATCAATCATTAACTAAACTTCCACAAGAATATCTAGTAGAGACAGCTAACGGAGAAACTGTTAGGATTTTTGTAATCTTGCAGGGAGGGAGCAAGAATAGAATTTTTAAACCAAAAATTTATTGCAAATCTTTACCCAATGATTCTGGCAGGATTCGATGTCGTTTTAGGAATGGATTGGTTAATAGCCAATAAAGCCAGTATTTTATGTGATCAAAAGTCAATTCAAGTAAATTCACCAAAGGGTGAAAAGATCACAATTAAAGGAGATAAACCATCTAGGTCCTCAAAATTCATCTCTGTGATGAAAACTGCAAGCTATATAAGAAAAGGATCTATAGTGTATTTGATTTCTATAATCACTAACACTAAAGGAAAAGAACTAAAAGACATTCCAGTAGTATCTCAATTTTCAGATGTATTTCCAGAAGAATTACTAGGACTACCACCGGATAGAGAAGTTGAATTCAGAATTCACCTGCTACCAGGGACATCACCAATTGCCAAAGCACCTTACCAATTGGCACCCGCCGAAATGCAGGAACTGAAGAAACAGTTAGACGAATTGTTGGAAAAAGGATTCATACAGCCAAGTTCATCGCCATGGGGAGCACTGATTTTATTCGTCAAAAAGAAGGACGGATCAATGCGTATGTGTATTGACTACCACCAATTGAACAAGGTCACTATTAAGAATCGGTATCCATTACCAAGAATCGATGATCTGTTTGATCAATTTCAAGGAGCTCTATTTTTCTCTAAAATCGATTTAAAGTCAGGATATCATCAATTAAAGGTACATGAAGAGGATATTCCTAAGACCGCCTTTAGAACGAGGTATGGCCATTATGAATTTACTGTCATACCATTTGGTTTAACCAATGCCCCAGCTGCATTTATGGACATGATGAACCGAATATGTAAGCCATATTTGGATAAATTCATAATTGTTTTTATAGATGATATTCTCATTTACTGTAAGAGTAAAGAGGCACATGCAAAGCATTTTCACGCACTTCTAAGTTTACTAAGAAAGGAAAAGCTTTATGCAAAATTTTCAAAGTGTGAGTTTTGGTTAGAACAAGTACAGTTTCTTGGACATTTAGTTAATCATGAAGGAATTCATGTGGATCCCACAAAAATCGAGGCAATTACCAAGTGGAAGACCCCTGAGTCACTAACCGAGGTTAGAAGTTTCTTAGGATTGGCAGGTTATTATAGAAGATTTATTTGAGATTTTTCTAGAATAGCCATTCCCTTAACTAAGTTAACCTGTAAATCCATTAACTTTTAAATGGGGACCAAAGCAAGAAGAAGCCTTTAGAATTCTTAAGCAAAAATTAACCCATGCACCCATATTAGCGTTACCAGAAGGAACTGAAGACTTTGTAGTCTATTGTGACGCTTCTAAATTAGGTTATGGATGTGTGTTAATGCAACGTCAAAAGGTTATAGCTTACGCCTCTAGACAACTTAAGAATCATGAAGAGAATTATTCAACCCATGATCTTGAACTAGGAGCTATAATTTTTACCCTTAAGATTTGGAGACATTACCTCTATGGTAGTAAGTTTACTATTTTCACTGATCATAAGAGTTTAAGGTATGTTTTTGGACAAAAAGAGTTGAATATGAGACAAAGACGCTGGATGGAGATGCTTAGTGATTATGATTGTGATATCTAGTATCATGCAGGAAAAGCAAATGTAGTGGCGGATGCTTTAAGCCGAAAGTATCACGAAAAAGCTAAGAAGGGTATGTTCTCTTAAATTAAATCTACAAGTAGATTTAAATGAACAGATTAGAAAAGCACAAAAATCAGTAATCAAGGAGGATACTGAAAAATTAAAAGGAATGATCAAGGAATTAGAACAAGGAACAGATGGAATTTGGAGATTCCATAAGAAGAGAATGTGGATACCTAAATTAGGAAACCTACGTAATCGTATATTAGAAGAAGCCCATAAGTCTAAGTATACGATGCATCCTGGAAATGATAAAATGTATCAAGATTTAAGAAAGAATTTCTGGTGGATAGGAATGAAAAAGGACATAGCAACCTATGTTTCTAAATGTTTAACTTGCTCACAAGTTAAAGCTGAACATCAGAAACCCTCAGGATTGTTACAACAGTTAGAAATGCCAGTGTGGAAATGGGAATTGATAACAATGGATTTTGTTACTAAATTACCCAAAACAAAAAAAGGTAATGATACAATCTGGGTGATTGTAGACAGACTAACTAAGTCAGCTCATTTCCTACCAATGAAGGAAACTTTTAGTATGGAACAGTTAGCTAAATTGTATGTAAATGAAATAGTTTCATTACATGGAATTCCTTTATCAATTGTTTCTGACAGAGATAGCCGTTTTACCTCTCATTTTTGGACAAGTTTCCAAAAAGCTATGGGAACCAAATTGAATCTAAGCACAGCTTATCATCCACAAATGGACGGACAAAGCGAAAGGACAATTCAGACGATGGAAGACATGCTTAGAGCTTGTGTAATTGATTTCGGAGGTAATTGGGACGATCATTTACCGTTAATAGAATTTTCTTATAATAACAGTTATCACACAAGTATCAATGCTGCACCATTCGAAGCACTTTATGGACGAAAGTGCTGAACCCCAGTCTGTTGGGCAGAAATTGGGGAAAGGCAACTATCTGGACCTGAGATAGTGCAGGAGACGACCAACAAGATCATCCAAGTCAAGGAACGGCTAAAAGCATCACGTGATCGACAGAAAAGCTATGCTGACAACAGGCGGAAACCGTTGGAATTTCAGGTAGGAGACAAAGTGTTATTGAAAGTCTCTCCTTGGAAAGGAGTGGTGAGATTCATAAAAAGGGGAAAGCTAAGCCCCAGGTATATTGGACCTTTTGAGATTATTAGAAAAATAGGACCTGTAGCCTATTAGCTACAACTGGCAGAGGAAATAGCATGAATACATGATGTATTTCATGTGTCTAATCTGAAAAAATGCTTAGCTGATGAATCACTAGTAGTGCCTCTCAAGGATATAGAGGTAAATGAACAACTCAAGTTTGTAGAAAGGCCTCTACAGATTGAAGACAGGAAAGTCAAGAACGTCAAGCACAAGAGATTAGTTCTGGTCAAAGTGAAGTGGGACTCCAAAAGAGGACCAGAGTACACATGGGAACTTGAATCAGAAATGCAAAGAAAATATCCACACCTGTTCCAGTTGTTGGGATTGAACCCTACCAGAGGAACAGATAATGTAAAGCCAAAACCAGGTCACAACAGTGGATTCACAATAAGCAGCAGTTTACACTTTGCTCTCTCCTTGAAAGTGATTTATAACAACTGATGGTCTCTATCTGCTGCTCATATTCAACTGCTGCTGTCTTATCAACTGCTGATGAAAACCCTGAAGTATCCAACAACTGCTGGTCCTATCTACTGATGGTAAAGCACTGCCCAGTCAAGGACTGATCAACCTTGAGGAAAGCACTGACATTAAAGGAGAACAGCTGTTTAGTGAAATATCTGTTTTATGTATAGTCAGTGGTTAGGTTAGCAGTGTTTGTGTAAGGACAGTAGATACAGGTTGTTAGGCTGTTAGACGTCGCTTTCATGGTGACGTCAGCTGAGATACCTCAGTGGTTTGGTTTGCCTATAAATGTAACAGTACCCTGTACTGTTACATTTGATTGACTGAGCGAGTTCTTCTCCTCATGTCTAATCCTTTCATCTTGTGTGCAACCTACCTTGGGGCATCAGGCTGAGGGGGAGTATAGTTTGTAAGCATGACTGTAATCTTTTGCTTTGATTTGTAATCCTTTGACTCTATGAAGCAATTGTTTATCAAACTATTTTCTCCTTTGATTGTGTTTACAAAGTTTGTTTTCATTTCCGCTGCACCTAACATGTTTTCATATTCATTGATCATTCATTTTCAAACAAACAAACACTATCATGAGAGCCTTCGATCCTAACACCAGTAGACCTCGAGGACGAGCTCTAAAACAAGGTGGGGAGGATATAACAACCCTCCTGAATTTTTTTCGACACCCTAATATATTTTAAAATACCCCTATATGTCCTAAAATACACACCGTATGTGAAAACCGAGCTCAAAATACAATATAGCATAAAAATAAAATAAAAACAAAAATTTTATATCGCTCGCGGGCCGCGTAAGACCACATAAGGGTCTACGCGGGGCGCGACAGCCCATCAACACGGCGAAACCCTGAGCCGACACGTGTCATCAACGTGTTGAACCTATGCTTGTGACCCGGATCAGCTACGCCGTAGACCCTCTACTACGCGGGCCGCGTAATCCTTAAGCTTACCTTACGCGGGCAGCGAGAGAACCATATTTTAGCCCTATATAAGAGGGCATCGGGCCTTCAGTCGAAATTCGGTCATGAACGTTTTCTTTCTCTAAATTATGAAGTTTTAATATAATTCTCAGGTATAATACCCCCTAAATAACGAAGTTCTGCTCCGTTGTAAGTATCATAACCCCTGGATATGTATTAGATACGCTGCCCGATTGATCTAGGGTTCCGTAACGGCCGTCGTGGTTCTGCCCGGCATAGTCGTTGGAATGCCGTCTCGGGGAAGGTATTACTAATGTTAAAATGGGTTATTATACTAACACGGGTGCATTTGTGTAAATTATAGATTGTCACCAGGAAACCCTAAACGATAATCTAAGACAGCAATGTGAGTAATCTCCTTTTTGTAAATTGTTTTTACAAAACCTCACACGATTAATTATATATATTTAAAATTTATTGAGTATTTGTAAGGATACAATTATCGTCGGTATGTTGGGGTTTTGTATACAAAATTTGTTACAGCCTTGCGAGGGGTAACATTTCCATAAGTCGGGTTGACAGTACCGTGGGTGGTAATTGATATGACTTGGAAACAAATATAATTGCAAGATCGCCCTCAATACTGTACAATGGTTTTTTTATTAAACTTGATTAAACTGGGATTCACTCACCAGTATTTCCCACTGACAAAATTTTTTTAAAACGCGTTTCAGATAACAAAATGTGAAAGCCAAATAGAAGCCAGCTGGACAGCACTGAAGGCTTGGAGAAGTGGCAATAAAGTTACCTAAACAAAATAGATGTTTTTATTAAATAAAATAGGGTTTATCCCTATGAAAATGTGTGTACTTGAAACTTGGGATTTTTCCCATGTGTTTCATATATTAGAAGCGTGGTATTTTACTCTGATAAAATATTTCCTAACTACGGTCCTGATGTAAATTCCGCTTCCAAAATTGAATAAATACCATATACCACCGAAACTGCCTCACAGCCGCCCGTTCCCGGGAGATAGGGATCGGGGGTTGCGACAGTTAGGGCAGCAATCCGAACCAAGGCTCCTACGTGGGAAGGCAGCCAAAATGTAATAAGTGCAACTATCATCATTGTGGACCGTGTACCCGAGCCTGCCGTATGTGTGATAAGGTGGACCGTATAGTAAAAGACTACAGGGTTCCGTTTCCAAAGCAACAGCAACAGCAGTATTAGCAGCAACAACAGCAGCCGCAACAACCGCAAAGGCAGCAACCCCAACAGAACCAAGGCAATAGGAAAGGATGCTTCCAGTGTGGGGACGAGGGTCACATTAAGCGGGATTGTCCCCAGTTGAATCAGAACGGCAATAACAACGGAAACAACAACCGTCAGAACAACTACAATGCGGGGAACCACAATAACAATGCTGGGAATAACAACAATGGAAATAATGGCGGTAATGAACACGGAAGGGTATTTACGATTGGCGTTGGTGATGCTAGGAATGATGGCAATGTCGTGACTGGTACGTTTTCTGTGAACAACCTCTTTGCTTTTGTGTTATTTGACTCTGGTGCCGATTGGAGTTATGTGTCCTTGGAGTTCAGTCGACGGTTAGGTTTAACCCCAACGCCTCTTGAAACCAAACATATAGTGGAATTGGCTGATGGCAGGTCAATTGAAACCTCACACGTTCTAATAGGGTGCAAACTCAATCTTGTGGGTCAAGTGTTCAACATCGACCTTCTTCCTGTTACACTTGGTAGTTTTGATGTAGTTGTTGGTATGGACTGGTTGTCCAAGCACCGCACTGACATACTTTGTAAGGAGAAAATCGTACGTATACCACTCCCTGGTGGAGAATCACTGTATGTTCAAGGTCATCGGAGTGGTGCAATGGTTGGCATCATTTCGGCTATGAAAGCCCAGAAGTGTTTACGGAAGGGCTATCCTACTATTCTAGCGCTTGTCACCGACACTCAACCTGAGGAAAGGAGGATTGAAGATTTACCCGTTGTTCATGAGTTTCCTGATGTTTTTCCCGAAGAACTTCCAGGTTTACCACCACACCGTCAGGTGGAATTTCAGATTGATCTTACACCAGGGGCAGCCCTGATCGCTCGTGCTCCTTACTGTCTTGCGCCAGGGGAGTTGCAAGAACGGTCTAATCAACTCCAAGAACAGTTAGATAGAGGCTTTATCCGACCCAGTTCTTCACCCTGGGGAGCCCCAGTTCTATTCGTGAAGAAGAAAGACGAGTCTTTCCGTATGTGTATCGACTATCGGGAACTCAACAAGGTAACCATCAAGAACAGTTATCCCTTACCACGTATCGACGATCTATTTGACCAGTTGCAAGGGTCAAGTTTCTATTTGAAGATCGACTTAAGATCGGGCTATCATCAGATGAGAGTCCGAGAGGAGGATGTCTCTAAAACAGCTTTTCGGATGCGGTATGGCCATTACGTGTAACACCCCGTGTTTTCACAAGTCAAAGTCAAAGTCAAGGTCTAAGTCAACGACCGATTTCGTGCAACTTGACTTATAGAAATTTCTTTATTTAATTCGTATTATGTGGAGTAAGTGTTGTTAATGACAATAATCGATGTGTGTTAATCGTTATTCAATCGACCTACGACTGTGAACTATAGGAAGTAACAATGCGATAAAGTTAATCAACTAATAATCAAGCTATGTTAATCGAATCGACTTCAACTCGCAACTCGAACTACGTACTTTTACTTGTTATTATACGTGTGTGTGTGCCTTGCGTGTTACCTGTGCATGTTTATTTATGTTGTGTTGTGATAATCAAGTGAACTCAATCGAACTCGAAATCTAACTCGAAATGTAATCAAACTCGAACTCGAATCATGATCGAACTATGATAGATAGTGGAAAATAGATTACGCAAGATACGAAGTAGTTGGGACTGAAAGTAATTTGACTAGGAAACCCTATCGAATCGAACCGCTCGTAATCGAAATTGAAATATCAAAAATCGTCGCGCGAAACACTCGAAAGATGCGACTGATCGATCAGGCTCCCAGCCGATCGAACAGCCAGCCGAACGGACTGCTGTCCGATCGGACAGGCTGTCCGATCGAGCTGCCAGCCGATCGGCCAACACTTTCCTCTTTTGTCATCCTATAAATACCCCTGTCATTGTCATCCTTTTTCCACTTTTGGAAACCCTTGTTTGACCAGCACGCTCAACCCACCTTTTCGCAGATTTCTCTCGATTCCGGTAAGTTTTCGTCCTAAATCTTGTACTTTCTTGATCTATACACACTCCTACACCTTTCTATCTTTCAAATCTTAACTTTTAACTGTGAAATCATCAAGAATCAAGTGTTCTAGGATGATGTCACCATGGGTTCTTGAAGAACTTCATGTTTTGGCCTCAATCCACCAAGAATGACTTGGACCTAGCCGATTTCCACATAAACAAACAAGGATCTTTCATAGATCTAAACATAAACACGGTGAAAAGGACTGGAGGATGGATTTTCCAACTTTCTTCCAACTCTTTTTCACTCAATAACTTCAAACCGGTGGAAACGGAGCCTGGGCCGGTTTACAAATCACTTCGGTGGTTGTATGGCTCCAGATCCGGATTCTATCCGCGAGGTTAACCGACTTCGGGTTGAACGTTAAACTTCGTTCCGAACAGTCCACCGACCGGATTTGGGTGATTCCTGTCCGACCCGAGGAACCAAGTAAGGACGAGGGATCTATGGCTCTACTCGTTGTCAAAATACCTCAGTAGAACGATAAACAAACAGAACAACCAAGTGTTACACGAAAGGACTGATCAGGTCAGGATGCTGACCGATCGGACTGCTGTTCGAACGGACAGTCAGCCGATCAGGTAGTCAGCCGATCGCCTGACCAGCCGATCGGCTAGCACATGGTCCCACACACTCAATTTGTTTTGAAGAATGGTATGGAACGAACCGTTGTTCGATCGAACTACTGTCCGATCGGATTACTCTTCGGATCATGAGATACTATGCTTCAATACTTAATCGATTTTCAACATATTCAATGCACTAGAAGTGCCAGCCGATCGAACAGCCTCCGATTAGGTGACACCATGTTGTCCGATCGAACAGCAGCGGTGTTATTCGATCGATCGACTGTCCGATCCATTGCACCACACTTTACATTTCATTTAAAGTCTTTGACTTGTTGACCTGTCCGATCGAACACCTGTCCGATCCAAAGACTAAACATTGCAATTCATTTGAATGCCTAACCGATCGGGTTGCTGGCCGATCGAATAGCCATCCGATCGACCGACCTGAAAGGTAAGGGTACTTCAATGTTTTCAAAATGCTACAACGAAAACTTCAAAAGTCAAGCCATCATACACAAACACATCCTTTTCAAAGGAAGAAACAATCCACTCGAACAGCCATCCGATCGGTCTACCAACCGACCGGACAGCGGTCCGAGCGGACTGTCAGCCGAACGGCCAGCCGTCCGATCGGGCTATCGTCCGATCGACCAGCTGTCCGACTCTTCCACACTTGTTTCCCATTATACGTTTCACTTATCGTTATGCTATCGAATCTATTCAGGCTAACCGTACTCGCTAAGCGCTCCCTTCAATCCATAAATCACTGTGAGTATACTCGATCCCTTTTTGCTTTAAGCACTTTTGGGTGTTACATACGTTACGAATATTCAAACTACAACTATCACACTACTCAAACTATTTGAACGCTAACCGTTAATGCATGTTATACGTGGCTTATGAATGCTTGTTTGTTATGTTTACACATGGAATGCTGTCTACCTGCCTTAGCAACGATAGTACTATAGTTTGGACTCAGCACCCGTTCACTCGGGGGTTGTTAAGGATCTTTTACTTGCATGGATTACGGTGGTAATCATGTATTGCGAACTGCCTCGAGCAGTCAACCCGCAGTCATTGGTATCGATGGATCTATGTCGATAACTAACGTGCTTCATTTCACTATGTGTACGTGCTGGTTATGCATAAACGAATTCGAACTCTATATGCTATTATCAAACTTGTATGCTCACCTTTACATTTTATGTATTGACTTTATTTTAACGTATGTGACAGGTACTTAGGAAGTTTACATGCTTAGCACGCTGTGAACTTGAGGCTAGGAAAGGTCTAGGATGCTCTCTGCGATGTGATGAAATCAAAGCTAGGAAAAGGGGTCCTAGAAACCAATAAATAAACTATTTATGTTTGAATCTGAGTTGTCGGAATAGAATATTTGCCTAGATTTTATCTATAATAATTTGTTTACTATTTGAGACATGGTATGGGACATGTTAACTTAAATTGAATGGTAATGATAGTTGTTATGGAAACTTCTGGACAATCTGTTTCGCTCAGAGCCATGCCCCGATGATTCCGCCATCGGTTGGGGTGTGACAGATTGGTATCAGAGCCATAACTATAGGGAATTAGGCAAGACTCGACCTAGTCCGGGTCGATGTCCTAGATACCTAGACTATAGTTAAGAACCAGCAGACCGACTTGTGCAAAACCAGTAGGGACTTTGTACGAGCTTATTTCCTCGCTATTCTCGCTTATTCTACGCTATCACCGCACTCGGATTTTCAACTATGAGTGGGCAATAAGGTCGAGAATAGGTGTGAAAACCGCAAACTCTCGACTAAAGTTGCTTAATCAACTCGCATTTTAACTACAAACGAGGAGAATTGTGCCAAATCAGGAGTGAAATCCATATTTTGATGAATAATCTCCTCAATTTTATCAAAACAGGAACGAAGTTGTTAAGCCAGGGGTGAAACCCTAACCTTGACGACTTGTTCCGCTTTTATATAAAACTCTCACCAAAGTCTCGACGGACTCCAACGACCTGAAGTCATGATGTGACCAACGGGATGTGTGCCAAATGCCCAAGAATCGAGGCAAAGGCACAGTCCTGAAGGTTAAATGTGCGCAACGGGTCCTTGTGAATAGTCGAACCACTTTGGGTAGTCGAAGTCTACTAGCCGCAGACAATCCGCCTCTCGATTTCTATGCATTTCAAAGAAAAATTGTCGATTTATATGTGTTTTAGGTGTTATTACCCGTTCATGTGCTTATTTTGACTCCAAACGATTGCGTAACGACACGTTCGACGTGCGAAATCCGTGAACGTGCGTGACCGAGCGCACTAGATGTACAATTTACCGTGATTCTTATTGATCAGTTTGACAAGTATACGCTCCAAGAATCACCTTTTGCCACTTTCTCTCTCTAGCTTCTTTCTCCAGACCTAGGATTCTGTTTTCTGACTGTCTCTAGTAATTGAAGGTATATGCATTTCCTTGCTTCTGTGCTTACGTGCTTAGGCATTAAATGATTATGTGCTTTACGTGCTTATATGATTATGTGACTTCGTGTTAAGTATTTACGTAAATATATGTGTTCCTGAGCTTTAGTAAGTAGTAAACGTGTGAGGTGAGATTCGAATGCAATATGATGAGTCCTGTGACGATGTCTGTTGCAGACCATGTCGTCTGGATCCCGTCATGCACTCTCTCGTCAAGAAAAGAGGGACAAACGCCTTGCTTCCATCATCGCCAAAAGTGTGGCAAAGGCCGTGAGTGATGTTTATGGGAATGCCAGCAAATCATCCGAGGAATCGAGGACCGAAGCTCCTAAAGCTGCCGCGAAGACTTTCAGCTTCAAGCAATTCAAGTCGTGTGGGCCAAAAGAATTCACTGGCGAAGGAGGTCCCACTGCACTATTCCACTGGTTTGATTCCATTGAGGTTACTCTGCGACAGAGTGGTTGCCCTGATGACCTCCGTACTCTGAATGCTACCGGAGTTTTCCAGTCCCGAGCACTAGACTGGTGGACGGCCGAGAGGAACAAGCGAGGGAACGATGCAGCCTACGGTCTGTCGTGGGACGAGCTCAAGGAAGTTATGCTAGAGGAATTCTGACCTCCTCACGAACGTCAAAAGCTAGAAGATGAATTTTGGCATATACAGCAAAAGGATGGTGACAATGCTGGTCTCACTGCTCGTTTCAAACAGCTCAGCATTATCTGTCCCGATCAAGTCAAGACTCCCGACATGACAATCAAGAAGTACATCCGGGCCCTGCCCGACTGCGTTGCTGATTTCGTGCAAGCGGCTAAGACTACGACGATCGAGGAAACTTATCTATTGGCCGCTAAAATCAACGACAAGCGGGTTAAGGCTGGTGTCTGGGATAAGACTTCGAAGCATCTGCATCAAGCTACCGCTACCGCACCAACTGCTGAACCCACCTCATCGAGCAACAAGAGGAAGAACAAGAGAAAGAATAGCTCCAGCAACAAGAACTGTGCGATCACTGCTGCACCGATTCAAGCTGTACCTGCCCAACAGCGTCAAGTAGCGGCGCCTGTGGCCAATGCCCCGCCTGCAAAGCGTGCATACACTGGACCACACCCGCTCTGCCCTACTTGTACCTACCATCACCCAACTGCCATTGCTTGCCGTTTTTGTGCTCATTGCAACGTATACGGCCAATTTACTGCCAATTGCCGTATTCGACAAGCACCTGCTCATCAAGCTCTACTCGCTTCCCCACAGGGTTAACAAGCTCCTCCGGCACCCGCGGTCAAAGCAAGAGCCTGCTTCGCATGTGGCGACCCAAACCATTTTGCCAACATGTGCCCAAACAGGGTAGTGAAACAAGAACCTCAACAGCAGCAGCCACAACAGCAACAACAACAGCAGCAGCAACAACAGGCCGCACGCGCCAGAACTTTCAACCTCAACGTGCGTCAAGCCCAGGCCGAGAACAACGTGGTCAATGGTACGTTCCTTGTGAATGGTATTTATGCTTCCTGTTTATTTGATACTGGAGCGGATAATTGCTTTGTTTCGTTCGAGTTTGAGAAACTCCTTAGTCGTAAACGTTCCCAACTCTCCTCGACATTCGATGTGGAAGTCGCTACCGGAAGAATCGTCACTGTCAATTCTGTTCTTCGTGATTGTACTCTTAAGCCCAACAATCACATCTTTTTGATCGACCTTATCCCGATGCAACTTGGAAGCTTTGACGTTATAATAGGCATGGACTTTCTTCGAGAAAACCATGCTGAAGTTGTATGCTTCGACAAGATGATACGATTTTCGCTCGCAAATGGCGATTTATTGTGTGTATATGGCGATACTACTTCAAAGGGGCTCAAGCTCATGTCATGCGTGCAAGCCAGCAAATATCTCCATAAGGAATACAGGGCTTTCTTGGCTAACATTGTAGTAGCGGAAAAGGAAAAGAAAGAGAAGAAGGAAGTGAAGGACGTTCCTGTGGTTCGAGAATTTCCTAATGTTTTTCCAGAGGATCTTCCCGGACTACCGCCAAGTCGTGATATCGACTTTCGTATCGACCTCATTCCTGGAGCCAATCCTAACGCCAAAGCTCCTTATCGACTCACGCCGTCTGAAATGCGCGAACTCTCAACCCAACTCCAGGAATTACTTGAGAAAGGCTTCATTCGCCCGAGCACCTCTCCTTGGGGCGCGCCAGTCCTTTTCGTCAAAAAGAAGGACGGGTCGTTCAGGATGTGCATCGACTATCGGGAATTGAATAAGTTAACTATCAAGAACCGCTATCCTCTACCTCGTATTGATGATTTGTTTGATCAGCTACAAGGCGCTACGTGTTTCTCAAAGATCGATCTACGTTCAGGATATCATCAGCTATGCATACAGGAGGAGGATATACCCAAAACCGTGTTTCGTACTCGATATGACCATTACGAATTCGTTGTCATGCCTTTTGGTCTAACCAACGCACCAGCGGTTTTCATGGATCTGATGAATCGCGTGTGTAAACCATATCTCGACCGTTTCGTCATCGTATTCATCGACGATGTCTTGATCTATTCCAAATCGAAGACCGAACACGCGCAACATCTACGTTTGGTTCTCGAGTTACTCTAGGGGAACTAACTCTATGCCAAATTCTCCTAGGGCGAATTTTGGTTGGGGGAAGTTCAGTTTCTGGGGCACATTGTTAATAGTCAGGGTATTCACGTCGATCCTGCGAAGATTGAAGCTGTCAAGAGCTGGGTTACGCCTAAGAACCCGTCTGAAGTCCGCTCTTTTCTCGGACTAGCGAGCTATTATCGACGATTTATCGAGGGATTCTCAAAGATCGCTGTACCGCTTACCTCTCTTACGCATAAAGATAAGCCTTTTGTTTGGGGGACTAAACAAGAGACTGCCTTTCAAACCCTTAAACACATGCTTTGTAATGCTCCTGTTCTCACATTGCCCAATGGAAACAATGATTTCATTGTCTACTGTGATGCTTCCAACCTTGGTCTCGGTTGTGTTCTCATGCAACGGGACAAGGTCATAGCTTACGCATCTCGTCAGCTCAAAATCCACGAGAAGAACTATACAACCCATGATCTCGAGCTAGGTGCGGTTGTTTTTGCATTAAAGATTTGGCGACACTACCTGTATGGTACTAAGTGTACGATCTTCACCGATCATAGGAGCCTACAACATATCTTTAATCAGAAGGAACTTAATATGCGTCAACACCGATGGGTAGAACCTCTCAACGATTACGACTGTGAGATTCGTTATCACCCAGGCAAGGCAAATGTTGTTGGCGCGCACTTAGCAGACGAAGCTATCTGCTTAGCACTCGCAATGTTCAAGCTCAACATAATCTCGAAACCCTCATCCGTGACGCTCAACACCCATGTTTTAACGAACACACCTTGAAGAAAGAAAGAATCTACCACGATGGAGCCCAGCTTGTGAGCAAATCGAATGGGATATTCCACTTTTTTGACCGAATTTGGATTCCCAAGCGAACCAATTTGCGGCAAATTCTGATGGACGAAGCCCACAAATCCCGGTATTCTATTCATCCCTGTGCCGACAAAATGTATCAGGATCTTCGCTATAAGTACTGGTGGCCGGGTATGAAAAGAGACATCGCTCTCTACGTCGAAAAGTGCCTAACTTGTGCTAGAATCAAGGCCGAACATCAAAGACCCTCTGGCTTACTTGAACAACCACCAATTCCCATGTGGAAGTGGGAAAGTATAGCTATGGACTTCATAACCAAGCTACCGCACACGTCATCAGGTCACGACAGCATTTGGGTTGTGGTCGACCGTTTGACTAAATCAGCTCACTTTTTGCCGATACGAGAAGACTACAAGGTAGAACGATTAGCCCGAATCTACACCGACGAGATCATTTGTAATCATGGGACGCCTCGTGACATCATCTCTGATCGTGATGCTCGGTTTACTTTGCGACTGTGGGAAACGTTTCAAACGGCACTCGGTACAACGCTTAATCTAAGTACCGCTTTCCACCCTCAAACCGACGGTCAGACTGAAAGAACGATTCGTACTCTTGAAGACATGCTCCGTTCGTGTGTTCTAGACTTCGGTGGTAATTGGGATAAATACCTGCCGTTAGTCGAATTCTCGTATAACAACAGCTACCATTCTAGCATCCAAATGGCACCATTCGAGGCATTATACGGAAGAAGATGTCGATCGCCTATTGTGTGGCACGAGATCGGTCACTCGCAACTAACCGGTCCGGAGCTACTACAAGAAACGACGGTCAAAATTTTCCAAATCCGTGACAACCTAGTGAAAGCTCGGGATCGACAGAAAAGTTACGCCGATAAAAAGCGCAAGCCCCGTGAATTTGGCGTTGGTGACTATGTACTCCTAAAGGTATCACCTTGGAAGGGTGTAGTCCGATTCGGCAAGAAAGGAAAACTTGCGCCTCGATATGTTGGACCTTTTAAGATTCTGGAAAGGATCGAAAAAGTCGCCTACAGACTCGAACTACCGGAGGAACTTAGTAACGTCTACCCGACTTTCCACGTGTCAAACCTCCGAAAGTGCATAGCCGACCATGACTTACATGTTTCTCTCGATGATCTACAAGTGAACGAAACATTACACTTCGTGGAAAAGCCTGTCGAAATCATGGATCGCCAAACCAAGCAGCTCAGGCGCTCGCGCATTCCTATTGTGAAAGTCCGATGGGAAGGCAAACGAGGCGCAGAGTTCACTTGGGAACTCGAAAGCGACATGAAGGCAAAGTACCCGCAGTTATTCGAAGAGAAAGTCTAGAAAGAGAAAGTTTCCAAACGTGAGTCACGGTGTTGTAACAGCTTTCAGCTTAATTTCGGGATGAAATTCCCTAAACAAGGGGAGGCTGTAACACCCCGTGTTTTCACAAGTCAAAGTCAAAGTCAAGGTCTAAGTCAACGACCGATTTCGCGCAACTTGACTTATAGAAATTTCTTTATTTAATTCGTATTATGTGGAGTAAGTGTTGTTAATGACAATAATCGATGTGTGTTAATCGTTATTCAATCGACCTACGACTATGAACTATAGGAACTAACAATGCGATAAAGTTAATCAACTAATAATCAAGCTATGTTAATCGAATCGACGTCAACTCGCAACTCGAACTACGTACTTTTACTTGTTATTATACGTGTGTGTGTGCCTTACGTGTTACCTGTGCATGTTTATTTATGTTGTGTTGTGATAATCAAGCGAACTCAATCGAACTCAAAATCTAACTCAAAATGTAATCAAACTCGAACTCGAATCACGATCGAACTATGATAGATAGTGGAAAATAGATTACGCAAGATACAAAGTAGTTGGGACTGAAAGTAATTTGACTAGGAAACCCTATCGAATCGAACCGCTCGCAATCGAAATCGAAATATCAAAAATCGTCGCGCGAAACACTCGAAAGATGCGACTGATCGATCAGGCTCCCAGCCGATCGAACAGCCAGCCGAACAGACTGCTGTCCGATCGAGCTGCCAGCCGATCGGCCTGCACTTTCCTCTTTTGTCATCCTATAAATACCCCTGTCATTGTCATCCTTTTTCCACTTTTGGAAACCCTTGTTCGACCAGCACGCTCAACCCACCTTTTCGCAGATTTCTCTCGATTCCGGTAAGTTTTCGTCCTAAATCTTGTACTTTCTTGATCTATACACACTCCTACACCTTTCTATCTTTCAAATCTTAACTTTTAACTGTGAAATCATCAAGAATCAAGTGTTCTAGGATGATGTCACCATGGGTTCTTGAAGAACTTCATGTTTTGGCCTCAATCCACCAAGAATGACTTGGACCTAGCCGATTTCCACATAAACAAACAAGGATCTTTCATAGATCTAAACATAAACACGGTGAAAAGGACTGGAGGATGGATTTTCCAACTTTCTTCCAACTCTTTTTCACTCAATAACTTCAAACCGGTGGAAACGGAGCCTGGGCCGGTTTACAAATCACTTCGGTGGTTGTATGGCTCCAGATCTGGATTCTATCCGCGAGGTTAACCGACTTCGGGTTGAATGTTAAACTTTGTTCTGAACAGTCCACCGACCAGATTTGGTTGATTCCTGTCCGACCCGAGGAACCAAGTAAGGACGAGGGATCTATGGCTCTACTCGTTGTCAAAATACCTCAGTAGAACGACAATAAAAAAGAACAACCAAGTGTTAGACGGAAGGACTGATCAGGTCAGGATGCTGACCGATCGGACTGCTGTCCGAACGGACAGTCAGCCGATCGGGTAGTCAGCCGATAGACTGACCAGCCGATCGGCTAGCACATGGTCCCACACAATCAATTTGTTTTGAAGAATGGTATGGAACGAACTGTTGTTCGATCGAACTACTGTCCGATCGGATTACTCTTCAGATCATGAGATACTATGCTTCAATACTTAATCGATTTTCAACATGTTCAATGCACTAGAAGTGCCACCCGATCGAACAGCCGTCCGATCAGGTGACACCATGTTGTCCGATCGAACAGCAGTGGTGTTATTCGATCGATCGACTGTCCGATCCATTGCACCACACTTTACATTTCATTTAAAGTCTTTGACTTGTTGACCTGTCCGATCGAACACCTGTCCGATCCAAAGACTAAACATTGCAATTCATTTGAATGCCTAACCGATCGGGTTGCTGGCCGATCGAACAGCCGTCCGATCGACCGACCTGAAAGGTAAGGGTACTTCAATGTTTTCAAAATGCTACAACGAAGACTTCAAAAGTCAAGCCATCATACACAAACACATCCTTCTCAAAGGAAGAAACAATCCACTCGAACAGCCATCCGATTGGTCTACCAACCGACCGGACAGCGGTCCGAGCGGACTGTCAGCCGAACGGCCAGCCGTCCGATCGGGCTATCGTCCGATCGACCAGCTGTCCGACTCTTCCACACTTGTTTCCCATTATACGTTTCACTTGTCATTATGCTATTGAATCTATTCAGGCTAACCGTACTCGCTAAGCGCTCCCTTCAATCCATGAATCATTGTGAGTATACTCGATCCCTTTTTGCTTTAAGCACTTTTGGGTGTTACATACGTTACGAATATTCAAACTACGACTATCACACAATATCAAACTATTTGAATGCTATCCGTTAATGCATGTTATACGTGGCTTATGAATGCTTGTTTGTTATGTTTACACATGGAATGCTGTCTACCTGCCTTAGCAACGATAGTACTATAGTTTGGACTCAGCACCCGTTCACTCGGGGGTTGTTAAGGATCTTTTACTTGCATGGATTACAGTGGTAATCATGTATTGCGAACTGCCTCGGGCAGTCAACCCGCAGTCATTGGTATCGATGGATCTATGTCGATAACTAACGTGCTTCATTTCACTATGTGTACGTGCTGGTTATGCGTAAACGAATTCGAACTCTATATGCTATTATCAAACTTGTATGCTCACCTTTACATTTTATGTATTGACTTTATTTTAACGTATGTGACAGGTGCTTAGGAAGTTTACATGCTTAGCATGCTGTGAACTTGAGGCTAGGAAAGATCTAGGATGCTCTCTGCGCTGTGATGAAATCCAAGCTAGGGAAAGGGGTCCTAGAAACCAATAAATAAACTATTTATGTTTGAATCTGAGTTGTCGGAACAAAATATTTGCCTAGATTTTATGTGTAATAATTTGTTTACTATTTGAGACATGGTATGGGACATGTTAACTTAAATTGAATGGTAATGATAGTTGTTATGGAAACTTCTGGACAATCTGTTTCGCTCAGTGCCATGCCCCGATGATTCCGCCATTGGTTGGGGTGTGACATTACGAGTTCTTGGTCATGCCACTCGGGTTAACTAACATTCCAGCGGTTTTTATGGACCTCATGAACCGTGTGTGCAAGCCGTATCTCGACGATTTCGTCATTGTGTTTATCGATGACATCCTGATATATTCTAAGAGCAAGGAGGACCACGAGCGGCACTTGCGTCTTATCTTGGAGCTCCTGAGGAAGCAGCAGCTCTATGCGAAGTTTTCTAAGTACGACTTCTAGATTCGAGAAGTACACTTCCTTGGCCACATAGTCAACGAATTGGGAATAGACGTGGATCCCGCTAAGATCGAAGCTATCAGAAATTGGGCGGCACCTAAGAATCCTTCGAAGGTGCGACGATTTCTTGGTCTCTCCGGGTATTATCGCAGATTTATTAACGACTTCTCAAGGATCTGTTAGTGTATACGTCTGTAGCTTTCGTCAGCATTTAGTCATGTTTTGTATATTTGTGTCCTTTGTAATGTATTATGTAATGTATGTGTGTTAGATAGGTCGACAGCTCAGGAAATGGATTTGTTTTGTCAAGATGATGTCCGATGGTTGGCTAGTGTCATCCGGTCGGATGGCCATCCGGTCGGATAGCCATCCGAGCGGATAACCACTCATTCGGACAGCATCTATCACTTTCCTGAGATGCCTATAAATACCCCGTCCGGGTATCTCATTTAGAACTTTTGCACCTGCTGACACCATTGTACTCTATGATTGTCTGACTTTCTTCTGGCTCTTATACTTTCATAATATCATAATAGAAAGATTCAGACAGTGTTTTAACGTTGAATTGCGTGTTGTATTTCTATGACTTGATCAAAGGATTCCGCACTTTGCTCAAGATCGATTCATCTACGGTTGCATCAATCAGATCCGGTACAAACAGGACCTAACATGTGGTATCAGAGCATCCAGGGAGCTTAATCGAGATCTACGACAACGAATTCACCGGAATTCAAGCTTTTTCTTGCTGATTAGAGTCAAATTTCACAGGAAATTTGACATTTTTCTCTCATTTTCTACTCATATCTTACATTGCTTTACAGTTTGTCACCATAAAATCAAAAAAACATAAAATTGGACGTGAATCTACGGTTAAAATTTGATAAAACTGATATCATTCGATTCGCAATCAATCAAAGTATAATCCTACCAAGTTTCATAATCAAATTCAATAAAAAAACTAGATCAAATTCATCAAAAACCATGTTGAGCTGTTCATGTTTGCTGACGTCAACCACTCGCTCGGACAGCTGTCCGAACGGATTGGACTAGACAGTACCTTTTAGTTGCTTGCTGACATCATCTGTGTTACTCGCTCGGATTACCATCTGAGTGGTGTGTTTTAGATTGTTCAAAGTTTGTTTGTCTACTTCATCATCTCATCCGGTCGGACAGCAATCCGGTCGGATAGGATTTGGAAGTTCTTGTTTTCATTTACAAAATTAACCTGTCATCCGGTCGGATTACCATCCGAGCGGTGAAAGGTTAAAAGTCAAACTTTTCAAATTTAAGAGTGTCACCCGAACGAACAACCATCCGAGCGGATCACCATCCAGTCGGATAGCATTTTTCACATCAGTATAGTTGTTTACTTGTGTCACTCGTTCGGATTGTGACTCGACCGGATCACCATCCGATCCAGGTGCTTTTGTTTGAAATCTTTGAAACTTATAAAAATTGTCTAAGTGTTTGCAAATTGTCTCAGGTATTCTAAAAATGGGAGACGATTTTCTCAATCCTTTCAGCTTTGCTTATACCAGCAACACTGGAGATGCTACATCAAGCAACACAAATGAAACGGTTCCGAACCCAAATCCCAAAAAGACCTTTGTTGACTCTCTGAGCGTTGATAACGCCTATGGTACCTACAACAAGCCACCAAAGCTGATGGCCATAGAAGAGTATAACAGATGGGCACCTAGATTTGAAGACTGGTTAAAGGCCTTTGCATACCAGAGTTTGAAATGCTTGAAGAGCGGGTTTAACATTGGTAGAAGTGACTATGAAAACTTAGTTGAAAATGAACAAGAAAATTTTATCTCTGAGCAAAAATGTATCGCATTGCTACATCAGTCAGTAAGGGATGGCATCATATCTCTAATTGACTACAAAGATTCCAAAGATTTATGGGCAAAATTAGAGAAAAAGTGCGTGGGTGGAGCAGAAATTGTTAGCAACAAGAAAAAATTGTTAAAAAAGGAATTCGATTTATTTGGGTGTATTAAAAATGAATCTGTTTCGAAGATGATAGAAAGGTTTTGTCATTTGAAGATTGAACTGACTAGGCATGGATTTACGTTCACAGAAGAAGAGTTAGTTGATAAGCTGATGGATTCACTACCTGATGAAAAAGATTGGTTGTACTTTGCTCTGTTGCTGAAAAACACTGTGGAGAAGAAGGACTTGGCAGTTGATTTTCTGATAGAGAGACTTGAAAGTCACGAGTTGGAAATCAGGAAAACAAACAAAGTAAACAGTACTCAGTATCAGCAGAATGTTGATTTGTATTATCGAGGAAGTATGATTCAAAAAATAGTATCACCAAAGACTGCATTCTCAGCAGAAAATCCAAGTATGCCAAATCAAGAGAATCAAAATAGCAGTCCTACTCCAAGCAACGGATATCATGGAGGATCATCTTCATCGACTCCTAGTCAACAGCAACAATCTGTTCCGAAAAACAAGTTCCAGTGCAATATTGCTTTAGACCTCAAGAATACACAAAACTTCAGCGAAGAATCCGTCAAACAGCAAATGGTGTTTTTGGCATCTGTCTTTGAATCATACGAGAGCCTTGTTGCTGGAAAAATCGGAAACACCAATCTCACCAAGGAAGATTATGATCAAATCGACCCTGAAGAGATGGAATTGATCGATATTAGATGGTGTATGGCGAGTGCAGTCAGGAGGGCTCAGAGATTCATGGAAATAACAGGCAGACACTCGATTGGTGGACCGTCAACCAAATTAGGGTTTGACAAATCAAAGGTCACATGTTTCAAGTGCAAACAAAAAGGGCACTTTAAACGAGAAGGTCGAAATGCTCCTGCTGATGAAACTGCAAACCTTTCCGTGAAGACTATTATAAAAGGGCCATCTATCATCAAAACAAGGCAGAATCTCCCAGAATGAAACAGTTAGAAGATGTTCCAAAAGATATGTCAAGAGCATTAGCTGTTATGTATGATGATGAGGGATATGATTGGAGTGATGTGCTACCAGAAGAAGATGCTGTGGGTTTTGCATTCATGGCAAAGATTGTTCCTTTCAAGGATACCAGAACTAAAGAAGAAAAATATGTCAACAGGAAAATGTTAGCCCAAAACATGAAAGATAAAATCTATCGAACATGGAAAGAGGCAAAAAGTGCAAAAAGGTGGGATGCAACTCGGGAATGTTTTTTGGATCCCAAAGGAAACATTGTTGTTGAACCTTCATCAGTCACTGTTGAAACTCTAATTGAGCAACTAGAAAAAGAGGAAGAAAAAAGACAGAGACTGTGGTGGGGAAGTGAAGAAAAAGAAAAAAAAAGGAGAAAGAGTTGCACTTAAAGAAGGCCGATGATGGGATTATTGACACGACCAAAGAATTCACTGCAGATAACCTGAAGAAAATGGCTGACAAAGTGCTTGCAGCGAAAGAGTTAGAGGTAGTTTCTGAGTCTGGAACTGAGTCTAAAAGCAAGGTCAGTTCTAATGTTTCAACCAATGAGTCAGGTAAGAAAGCAAAAATTGAGAGCGACTGCAAAAATTGCATGAAAAACTGCAAGGTTTGTAGTACACTTGCTTACCTCAGAGGTAAAAAGTCTGAAGAACTGACAGAAAGAGTCAGAGAAGTTGAAAATCAAATCTTAAGTCGTGACAAACTGATAAAAGCTTCAAATGATCGAATCAAAGAATTAACTGAGAAAATTGAAAATGATAAAATTGACGTAGAACGAATCAGGAAAGAAAACGAAAAGTTAATCCATGAAAATCGTCAACTTTTTGAAAATCATGAGAAGTTAAAAAGAACGATTAAAGATTCTGATGAGAGAAACAGTAAAACAAGCAAAGAAAATATGCAATTGTCAGGAGTCCTTCAGTCGAAAGAAAAGCAAATCAACCAACAGCTGGATGAGATTGCTAATCTGAAGCTTCAGTTTCAGGAAGCTAAGATAGAAAATGAACGCATCAATCTGAAACTCAACAGTTACAACACCGCAAGTTTTGATCTTCAACACATAGTTCCAAAACCCATTGGGAAGAACAAAGCTGGCGAAGATGTATATGCTGATGGAACAGGGGTTGGGTATCATCAAGTTCCACCTCCTGTGTTGAATAACTTTTCAAAGAAAAAATCTGGGTTGGTTAACAATGATGAAACAAATGAAATCAAACTACCAGAAACAATTGACATCACATTCACTTCATCATCTGATGAAGACAGCATTCAGTCTGAAGTTGTTAAAAATGTAGTTGAAAATGTTCTGAAATCTGACAATGATTCAACTGAGGATGAAGAATGCTTTTTGGAAAAATACATTCCGAAATCAAAATCCAAAAACAACTTAAGTGAAGAACCTACTCTTGTAATGTACAAGATGTCGGGCTCGGATAAGTTGTATTCGGATCTTGAGTTTCCGTTAGAAAATGTGAATGTCGACAAATTGAAAAATGTTTTTAAACTAGTTGAGATTAATGTTTGTGAAATTGAAGGTTTGAAACGTTCCGAAAGACAATTGAAATTTGAAAAGCATAAATCTTACTACAAAAAAACCTATAGTACCACCACGTTTTTCTAACAATTACCAAAACAAATGGTCGGGTGGTCATCAGGGTGGTAAGAATAACCAAAGAAGGAACTTTCAAAACAAGAAGTTTGTTGAGAAAAAGGTGTTTGTGAAAAGCTCGAGTTCACACTCTGAGCAGGAATCTGAGATTTTTTCAAAAACCAATGAAGAATTCTTTCAGAAGAAAGCCTCGCAGCCCCAGGCCGAAGGCACAAGTCGGGTAATTGACACCCGAACATGCTTCAAATGCAATCAAGTTGGACATATTGCACGAAAGTGCACCAACTCAAAGCCTAAGTCTGTGGTTGTCGAGAATCCGAAAAGAAAAGATGATGTTAAAGGGAAAGCTCCAATGTTTGTTGAGAAAAAGTTTTTAAAGAAAGAAAATGTCGAAGTTAAAACTGAATCTGCAAAAGAGTCAGTTAAGAAAATCGAACCCATAAAGAAGTTGGTAACTAAAAATGACAAATTTTACAAACGGGTTGCGTCATCTCAACAAACATGGAAGCCGAGATCTGTTGAAGAGAAAACAAGTTCTCTAAAACCAAAGGTTTCAGAGTATGCAAAACAATCATCTTCTACAACACCGGTAAAGATGAATGTTCCTTTGGATCACTATGAGAAACTTGTGAAACAAACTTCTACCCCACCAGGGAAGAAGTATGTTCCGAAGAAAAACCAACCTACTGGTCAACCTCAAAAAGAAGAATCTTTTCTACACAAAGAGGTTGAGGTTGGAACTGAAGAAAGTTTAAAGATAAATGACAAAAATTTCCCGCCATTGTACACTAAGACCACAATTCTAAACATTAAGCTACCTGAGTCGAAAGAGGCTTGGGTTGCTTCAAAATCTCACTAAATGATTTTGAAATATGCAGGAGCTTCCAAGATCCATCTCACGTTGGATAATGGATAGCGGAGCTTCTCGGCACATGACGGGGGAGAAAACCCTACTGTATGATGTTCGAGGGTTTAATGGAGGATATGTGGGATTTGTAGGCAATCGAGGTGGTCGTATAATTGGTGAGGGAACTTTATCGAATGGAATTGTCACATTTGAAAGAGTGAATTATATTGAAGAGCTACAAAACAATCTTCTGAGCATCTCCCAGATTTGTGATCGTATGTATTCGATGCACTTCACAGATAAAGAATGTTTGATATTGAAGCCAGGATTTGTTGTTCCCGAAGAATGGGTTATCATGAGAGCACCAAGAATCAATTATCTGTACATATTGGATATGAGTGTAGCAACTACTACCATAGGTCAGGCTCACTGCTTCATGTCAAGAGCCACTGAGAAGGAGTCACAATTATTGCATTGAAAAATGGGCCATATTCATCTGCGAAAGATGAACTACCTGGTACACAACGAATTAGTAGAAGGAGTTCATCTGAAAGGTTTTCATCTTGAGGGGGAGTGCATTAGTTGTATCAAAGGTAAGCAGAAAAAGAAATATCACCCTGGAAAGAAGATGAATTCAGTCTCGAGGCCGTTAGAGAGACTTCACATGGATCTTTTTGGTCCAGTGAATGTCAAAAGCATAACTGGTGATCTCTATTGCCTAGTTGTCACAGACGACTATTCGAGATTTTCGTGGGTATCATTTCTGAAGTTAAAAGATGAAACAGTTTGGAGTTTAAGGCAAATGTTCAGAAAACTTGAAAACCTGTACCAAACCCGTATCAGAAGAATAAGAAGTGATAACGGCACATAATTTAAGAACGGAAGAATGGAAGTATATTGCAATGAAAAAGGTATAATGCATGAATTCAGCGCGCCATACACTCCGCAGCAAAATGGGGTAGCAGAAAGAAAGAATTGGACGTTGATTGAAACGGCCAGGACAATGCTTGCTGATCCAAAACTACCTGTCAATTTCTGGGCAGAAGCAGTGTCAGCCGCATGCTATACGCTCAACCGGGTTCTTACAGTGAAAAAGTTCAACAAGACATGTTTCGAGCTCATAAATCTCCGCAAACCTAACCCGAAGTATTTGGAACCGTTCGGATCTCCCTGTACAGTTCTAGAACCTTTTGGTAAATTTGGTCCAAAGTGCATTGAAGGTATATTTGTGGGATATTCAAGCCCTTTAAAAAGAGTCTTTGTTCCAAGTATGAAGCGGATTATCAAAGCACAACATGTTGAGTGTCAAGGTTATACGATGCCACCTCAGAATCCAGGTGACTCATGGCGTTTCAATTACAATACTCTGTGGGATTCATTTAATATAGAAGAAGAACCAGATTTCTATGACGAGTTGGATATTCTGAGAGGTATGATGATTCACAAGAAAGATTCCCAGCAGAACCTATTAGACGTCAACGACAAGCTTCAAATGATGATGAAGCAGGTCCAAGCAATGCTGGAGAACATGATGATGTTTTGCAAACTCCTATATCTTCAGATAGCAAACAAGCTCCTATCAATCAGACGGCAATCAATGATAATTCAGATTCTGATGAAAGGCAAACATTCGATCGTGGTGATTCAGAGTCTGAAGGGGAGCAAATCCAGTCTCAAGATCAAACTGTTCCAGTCAGTGAACAAGTCGCAAACCAGAACATTACGAATTTGGAAAGCGAAGTAGATGTTCCAGGCGAGGTGATGCCAAGAACTCTTTCATATCATCCAGAAGAGCTAATCATTGGAGAGTTGCAATCAGGAGTCCGCACCAGATGACAAATTGACCAAGGCCTTACTTGTTTTTACTCTACAATTGCTCATTTACAAACACAGTTTTCACTTAGTTGTTTTATTTCGCAGATCGAACTGCGAACATACAAGGAGGCACTAACTGAAGATTCTTGGGTCAACGCGATGCAAGAGGAGCTGAGTCAGTTTGAGAAGTTGGGTGTCTGGAAACTGGTGGACCTGCCTGATGGTCATAGGAAGATTAACACCAAGTGGGTGTTCAAGTGTAAGAGGGATGATCGAGGGGTTGTTATTTGCAATAAAGCTGACTCGTTCAGGGTTTCAGCCAGCAGGAGGGGATAGATTTCACTGAAGTATATGCTCCGGTTGCTAGACTTGAAGCGATCAGAATCTTCCTAGCATTTGCATCTTGGAAAGGAATTAAAGTTTTTCAGCTAGATGTGAAGTCGGCATTTCTCTATGGCAAGGTGAAAGAGGAGGTTTATGTCGGACAGCCATCGGGCTTCACCGACCCAATCCACAAAGATAAAGTTTATCTCTTGGATAAGGCGTTATACGGCTTACATCAGGCCCCGAGAGCCTGGTATGAGACCCTGTCTCAACATCTGTTAGCCAACAACTTCATCCGAGGAAAGGTAGACGCCACTCTGTTCACAAAAGAAGTCGACGGACATCATCTGATAGTCCAAATTTATGTGGATGACATAATTTTCGGGTCGACAAATGAACAACTCTACAAAGATTTTGAAAAAGTTATGAAGCGGAAATTTGAAATGTCATCAATGGGTGAGATGAAGTTCTTATTGGGGCTTCAGGTTGATCAACTACCCGAGGGAACATTCATACATCAGACAAAGTACGTTCATGATGTTCTGGAGAAATTCGGGATGTCAGGAATGTTACCAATGTCCACCCCGTTAGCGACAAACCATGGGATAAACCCTGATCTCACCGGAGATAAGGTAGATGAAACGCTATATCGCGCCATGATCGGTTCGCTGATGTATTTGACGGCATCAAGACCGGATATTATGTATCTAACCTGCCTCACAGCACGATTTCAGTCAAGTCCCAGAGCCTCGCATATGGTAATTGTGAAAAGGATTCTACGCTACCTGAAAGGAACTCCATCATTGGGGTTGTGGTATCTAAAAGAAGGCGATTTCACGCTTGAGGGATATTCTGATTCCGATTTCGGATGCTGCAAAGTTAACGCTAAATCAACAATAGCGGGGTGCCAGTTTTTCGGACCACGATTGGTCACCTAGCAATGCAAGAAGCAGACCTCTGTTGCTTTATCCACATGTAAAGCCGAATATGTATGTGCTAGCAGCTGCTGCTCTCAGATCCTGTGGATCCAGCAACAGATGTAGGACTACGGTTTGCAATTTCTTAACTCCCCTATCTTTGTTGATAACGAGGCAGCTATAAACATAACAAAAAATCTTGTTCATCACGCTAAAACCAAACACATTGAAATTCGTCATCACTTCATCCGAGACTGTTTCGAGAAGAAGTTGATACGAATAGAAAAAATCCACACTGACGAACAAAAAGCTGATTTACATACCAAAGCGTTTGATAAAACTTGTTTTCAATATCTATTAAAACTGAACGGTATGAAGCTTTTATCGGTGTCAGAGGGGATTCTTGGCGTTGATGAAGGTACCACGGTAGATGATGTTGAAAAGCAATCTGCAACGGTTTGTCGAATTTTTAGATGTTTTGGTATTTAGGGGGAGATAGGTTACTTTCAGAAAATACAAAAACATTGAAAAAAATTCAAAAACCCAAAAACATGAAATATTTCAAAATCCAAAAACAATAGAAAACCGAAAAAGAGCTAGTGTAAAAAAAGGGAAAATGATAGTACATCAGCTAGACAGTTACGGTATGCTAAAGAAATGTAATGTTTAAAAGCTTTAAGCAGTCTCGCTGATGATATGCCGGTAGGTTTTTACACATTTAGTAAGTTTGTTCAGGATATAAACCTAAATCACAACTTGCTTTTACGTGGGGAACATCTCTCGGATATATGGGTAACCCCCGAAATCTTGTTTGAAGGACCCCTCTTTCTGAGATACTAGGTCTTTATACTTAGTGATATCTGGGGTATTATCCCAGGACTTCTGATTTTACGGAAGCAATGCCCTAGTCCCCGTATAATACTTTTCGCTTGCTTGAAAAATAGCACCCCCCCTCAGCATAAAAAATGATGAAACATTGCAAAATGCTAATCATGTGCTGTTGAAGAAAAGATCCTCTAAAGGGGACACACCAAAAGTCGAAGCCGTCATCTCTCTGCTGAACGGAAGTTCTGACCTGAGCTCTCACGGCCCTCGCATTCTAAACCCCTACAGATATCATCTAGATATATTCACCTGTAAGACTGAATATTGGGATCTGGATACGGGAGTATATTCTGAGGTGGTACACGTGTAAAAGTTAAGATCTTAAAACACTAAATTCGTATCTTGAACAGATTGAAATTTGTGTGAGAACTTAAGTGGATCAGTATATCGGCAATCTGAGCAAATTGTTTAATTCTGAGTATGAAATCAAAGCTTAACGGTACTTGTAGCTTGTCGGCAGCTGATATGATTCCCTAACACGCTCACAAAAAATATGTTTGTAAATAAGTTTACTTTTACTGCATTTCTTTTCTGTTTAACATTCAAAATCAAAAAGATTTCTTAGCTTTCTATGTCTAGAAACTTTCTTAAATCCAAAAAGATTTTATTTTTCTGCTTTATTTTTTTATTTTATTTTTCTCCGACAAATCAAAGTAGAAAGCTGATCTTCAGACTCGCAGTTTGAATATGATGCATGAAGTTTATGAGATGGACAGATGAGTTGGGAGCTTATCATGTTAAACCTGTGAAAATGTAAAGTCAAAACAAGTTCATTAAGTTGAAACTTGTAATTTTTCATAAAAAGCTTGAAAAGATTGAACAAAACGTCAGTGTGCTTTGTTTCAAGCCAACCAAGGTCATTAAGTTGGATTTGGTCGGCAAATTAAGTGCCTAGGGTCATTAACTTGGACCTAGATACTTGAAAAGGTCAAAATGTCAAAAGGTCAAAGTGTCAAAGTCTTAAAAGTCATATATGTGCCTCGCTCGGATAGCAATCCGGTCGGATGACAATCCGGTCGGATAGCAATTTGACTCATGTGTCATATATATAGAGGGTCAAGGGATAGTCAAAGGGTTACTCGCTCGGACAACCTTCATTCTCTCTCACACTCTTGATTTTCTGATCTTGTTTTCTTCACACTTCTTTGCACAAATCGTTGGATCGTTGGTTAGCACAACTTTTACAATGGCAAAGGACTGGGAGAAAATGCATAACATCTATTGTTTATTAGAAAAAGAATTTACAGAAAAAACTGTAATTGAAGATATTGCAAAATTTTTGAAGAAAAGCAGGATTTCTAAGGCATTAACTGACAAAACCATAGTCTACGAATCACATGTCAGACGATTTTGGAACTCTGCAAGATACGAAGAGAAAGATAAGACGATTTACTCTGCAGTAACAAAGAGAGATGAGAATGGAAAGAGTGTGGATTTGGAGATTAAGATAAAAGTTGGTGATGTGAGACGTGTGTTAGAATTAGGTGATTCTGATAATGATCCAACCATTATCCCTGAACGTCTAGCAAAAGGATTATGGTGCAGAATGGGATTCACAGGGCACATAAATGGAAAAATGTTAAAAACAAATTTCAGTCATGCTTACAAATTTATGGTTCATTGTGTGACACATGCTCTATCACATAGGAAGGGAGCTTATGATGAAACATCGGACTATCTTATGAACATCATCACATGCCTTGTTTTAAATAGACCATATAATATTTCTCAAGTGATATTTAATTACATGACTGAGAATACAAAAGCTGAAAACAAGAAGTACATCATGTATCCTCGCTTTGTACAAATGATGATTGATGATCAGTTCAAGGACCTTGAAAAGAGTAATGATGATATTTTAGGTCTGAGGCACATGACAGCAGATACCTTAAGTAGATTAATTAAGGGTTCTAATCCAGGAGCGAAAAGAATGATATGCAAAATCAGCAAAACAGCATATATTGCTCCAGAGAACGATGCTTGGAGACACCAAAATAGTGACTCAGATAATGAAGATGTAAAGATGAGTGAGTTTAAAGAAAAGAATACCAGATGGTGGTTTGAGAAAGTAAAAGATGGGAAGAGAAAAAAAACTCCCAAGACTTCTCCTGCAGTTCCTATTCCAAAGGAACCAGTTCCTAAGATTGTGATAAAGGGTACAGTGAGAGGGGGAGTCATAAGAAAAGTTAGAACGTTAAATTGTTATATTATTCTAATAATAACCTCAATGTCTGTTTTGCAGAAACATCTGGAGAACCACAACAGAGGTTAATAGATGAAACAGTGCTGGAACCATCGGTAGTTGCTGCTCAGAAAGAATGAGGAGCTGATTTATTGAAGCATTCTCTTGAAAGCTTTCTGAAAAAGAATAAGGAAGTTGCTGCTCAGAAAGAACAAAGCTCAAGAGTTCAAGAGCCTGAGGATGTTGCACAAGATGATACAAGTGAAGATGATTCTGAGGGTACTAAGTCTGAGTCAGAGCTTGATCCAACAACACTTGGTAGAGGAAAAGCTCAACTGAAGAAAAAGTCTTCTAAAAAGCAGAAAACATCGGATGAAGAAGACTCTTCTTATAAACCTGATGAGCCAAAGAAACAAAGGGCAAAGCGTAAAGCGGTTCAAGCAGGAGTCATTCCGAGAAATGTGCGTGCAAAGAAAGCTGGAGCTAAATCCCAAAAGGATCAAGGAGGCAAAGGTGAAAAGCCCAAAGTTGCTGAATCAGAAAAAAGTCAAAATGTTGAAGCTCCAAAAGCTTCAGAAGTTCAAAAACAGAGTGTTGCTGATGTTGAAGTAGAAAAGAAAGATGGTCACGATGATTATGTTGAAGTGACTGAAGGTGGAGTTTTTATTTCTAAATTTCCACAAATTCTAGAAAATATTGAGATTCTAGAGTCTTCACGCTCCAAAGTTACAGTTGATTTGTTTGGTAATCTTCCACCTGCCTCAGGGGATCCTTTAGAAGATTTGAACTTTGGAGATGACTTTGATGTATTCAACAATGAAGCAGTAAAAATATTGGCAAAGAAAGTTGCTGAGCTTGAGAAAGAAAAGATAAAAGCTGAAGCAGAACGTGATGTCTTCAAGAAATATGTTGAACAGCTGATGAAAGCTCATGATCAAATAAGAATGGTGTTGATAGATCAAGAGGAGACGATAAAGAACATGAAGGATGATGCTCATAATAATTCTAAAGTGTTCAAACTCTTGATAGCAGAGATCGCTTCATTGAATGTGAAGATAAAGAATCTTCAAGATGTGAATCTGACACTGAATCAGCTTCTCAGTGAAATGAGTGAAGCTTCATCAAACGAAATGAAGACAATAAAGTTAGAAATGGAAGCTATGAAAGCTGATAAAGTGGTAAAGGATGAACAACTTCATATGTTGTACTCTGTTATGGAAAGTCATTTGAAGATGGATGTTCATGCTGCCTTTAATGATATTGAAGTAAAAAGAGCTGAGGATAGAAGAATTGAACGAGAAAGACGACTAGCTGAAGATGCCACTCAAAAGAACAAAAGTGTTATTGAAGAAATTCAAGAAGCTGGTGGGTCTTCTAGTCAAGTTGACATTGAAATGATTGATGTTGAAAATATTCAAGAACAAGTTGCTGAAGATGTTAACATTGAACAAGATCAAGACTTCATGCTGGTTGGTGAGTCTTCTCTATCTATTGATCTTAATGAAGTTATTCATCGAGTTGCTGCTATTCAAAAGAAAAGAAAGGCAAAAGAAATGTTATTGTTGGAATGGAAGACACAACAGTTTGTCCTTGTTGGAAGACCATCCACAGTGCCTTACAGTTTAAAAGAGATTGTTCGCCAAGTGAAAATTGAAGAAAGGCGAAAAGCAGCAAAGAGAGCTCGTGGAGAAGTTGTTGATAGTGATTCCAACTTGGAGATCCTTGGTGGTAATGAAGAAGAAGACGAAGATGAAAAAATGATGATGACAAGTCTGATCTGGAAGATGAAAATAATGATGATGACAAGTCTGATCAGAAAGATGATAAGAAAGATGATGATGATGATAAGAAGAATGATGATGATGATCAAAGTGCTTCGGGATTGCTGGTTGAAAATCCTATTGATGAACAGAAAATTGAGGAGTTTCTGAATGATCAAATCAACGAACAAGAAGATGATGATCAGCAAGAAACTTCTACATCTGGAAAACAACATGTTGACCAGGTATTCCTCACAAATCCAACTGTTATTTACTTACATGATAAACATGAGGTGGTGATTGAGGTTAGGAGGTCAAGAGAAGAGATGTTGGAGGAATTGGGTTTAGAAGATGGGAAATTTAAATTCGATATTGAAGATGAAATTCCTCAGTCATCTGAAGATATATTTGAGCCAAGGTATGCTTATGAAGTTGATCACTACAATGATGTAATTGTTGAAGATGCTTCAGATTCATCTGATGAAGAAACTGATTTCCACTATTCTGGAGTTGATGAGACATTTCCATCGTTGGCGGAAATGTTCAAGGATCGAAATGTGGATGAGATCAGGAGAAATATTGTTGAAAAAGTGTCTACTGAAGGTATTCCAGAAACCATACCTAGAGAAAATCTTGCTGAAGAAAGAAAGAAATGGTTCAAAGTTATGCCGAAGGAGAGAAAGAAACTTAGGGCACTTCAGTTCTTCACTCATAACAAAGATCTTTCTTGGGGTGACATTCTTTCTTGGGGATATCTGGAAGATTTACAAGTTTATGCCATCAGACGGGAACAAGGGGTACAGTACTTCGAGTTTTTGTCAGATATTAAAACTCTTCCGTGGTCGGATATAGATGAGTTGGTGAAAACGAAGAACATTAAAGAATTTTACCATGGTTTGGATGTGAAGCAGCATGATCAACATTTATGGAACTATGTGAAGCTGCAAGCGAAGGCAAGGTATCCTGATTGGAAACCACACTACCCAGAACAAATTGTTAGAATCTTAGAAAATGGTGAAAAAGATATTACTCTAGATATCAAGCCTCCTCGTTGTTTGAAGAATATGCCATTACGAGCAATGGAGCAAGATTTTCACGAAGAGTTTGAAGGGTGGTTATATAATCAAACGACGGCCGAAGCTATCATCTCTTTATACAATAAGTCCACTAAAGAAGCAAGAAGAATTTGTGTGTTAGATCCTATGTGGCTTGTAAATTGTTCAAAGAAAGACATAGACCGCCTATTCTACAACAAGATAGTCTACGAAAGGCCTGATAAAGAGCAAGCAATGCAATATCAAACAATAGTGGATGTGTGCTTTGCTCATGACATCAATTCGGGGAGATACTGGAAGACAAAATGGAGAGATCTCGAGATTGATGAATTTCTGAAAAAGTATAAACATGAACAAAGATCAAAAGCTATTGCTAAAAGGGCAACTGAACTGGGCAAACGCAAGCTTGGAAAGTCAATACCAACAGATCAAACGCCAATTGAATCAGAAGAAAAAAAGGATTCCTAAATGGGATCGGAAGCGTGATGGTGACCCGATCTACAGGAAATGGTGGATGACTGAAGGAAGGCATATAAGGAAAATAATGTTAGATGAAAAGGCAGGGCAGAGAAGAGAAGACAGAAAGCGAGAGAACGAAGGCGCAATAGGAGGAATTAAAGACTATGCTGGAAGGAACTACAGCTACATCCGAGGGGGAGTCTGTTAGTGTATACGTCTGTAGCTTCCGTCAGCATTTAGTCATGTTTTGTATATTTGTGTCCTTTGTAATGTATTATGTAATGTATGTGTGTTAGATAGGTCGACAGCTCAGGAAATGGATTTTTTTTGTCAAGATGATGTCCGACGGTTGGCTAGTGTCATCCGGTCGGATGGCCATCCGGTCGGATAGCCATCCGAGCGGATAACCACTCGTTCGGACAGCATCTATCACTTTCCTGAGATGCCTATAAATACCCCGTCCGGGTATCTCATTTAGAACTTTTGCACCTGCTGACACCATCGTACTCTGTGATTGTCTGACTTTCTTCTGGCTCTTGTACTTTCATAATATCATAATAGAAAGATTCAGACAGTGTTTTAACGTTGAATTGCATGTTGTATTTCTATGACTTGATCAAAGGATTCTGCACTTTGCTCAAGATCGATTCATCTATGGTTGCATCAATCAGATCCGGTACAAACAGGACCTAACAGGATCTCTCAACCTCTCACCGCGTTGACACAGAAAGGGGTTGTGTATTCCTGGGGAATGAATCAAGAAGACGCTTTCCAGCTTTTGAAACAAAAACTCTGCAGTACACCAGTCTTGTCCTTACCTGAGGGTACCGATGATTTCGTGGTGTACTGTGATGCTTCTATTCAGGGTCTCAGTTGTGTGCTAATGCAACGCGAGAAGGTGATAGCTTACGCCTCTCGACAATTGAAGATTCGTGAGAAGAATTACACGACCCACGACTTGGAGTTGGGAGCCGTGGTATTTACGCTAAAAATCTGGAGGCATTACTTGTACGGTACTAAATGCACCATTTATACCGACCACAAGAGCCTTCAGCATATCTTTGATCAGAAGGATTTGAATATGCGACAGTGTCACTGGGTGGAACTCTTAAATGATTATGACTGTGCAATCAAGTATCATCCAGGCAAAGCTAACGTTGTAGCCGATGCCCTTAGTCGGAAGGAAACAAAACCCAAACATGTCCGCGCTTTGTAGCTCACCATTCACTCAAATCTACCTAACCAGATTCGTTCTGTCCAAACTGAAGCGCTGAAAGACGAGAACCTTAAAGCCGAAGCCATGCGGGGCTTGGAGAAACAACTTGTGGAAAGATCTGACGGTATTTGCTATTTTATGGAGCGAATCTGGGTCCCTTTATATGGAAAACTTAGAGTACTTGTGATGGACGAAGCACACAAATCCTGCTACTTTGTTCACCCGGGTTCTGATAAGATGTATCAGGACCGCATCGCGACGTATGTGAGTAAATGCTTGACTTATGCAAAGGTCAAGGTGGAATACTAGAAACCGTATGGATTGCTTCAGCAACTAGAAATACCCATGTGGAAATGGGAACAGATTGCCATGGATTTTGTCACCGGTCTACCTAGAACTCAAAACAGAAACGATACCATTTGGGTGATCGTCGACCGTCTGACGAAATCAGCGTACTTCCTTGTAATCAAGGAAACAGACAAGTTTTCACAGCTTGCTGGCATATATTTGAAAGAGGTGCTTTCTAGGCACGGGGTGCCAACCTCTATCATTTCCGATCATGATCCGCTTTTCATATCCGATTTATGGCAGGCGATGCACAAATATTTTGGCTCATGTCTTGATATGAGCATTGCTTATCACCCTCAGACGGATGGTTAAAGTGAACGAACCATCCAGATACTTGAAGAAATGCTGCGAGCATGCGTGATCGACTTTGGTAAAGGTTGGGAAAAGCACTTGACTTTGGTAGAATTTTCGTACAACAACACTTACCATTCCAGTATCCAGGCAGCTCCGTTCGAGGCTCCGTACGGACGAAAATGCCGATCTCCTCTTTGTTGAGTTGAGGTGGATGATAGCCAAATCACAGGTCTAGAACTTGTGCTTGAAACCTCTGAGAAGATTGTTCAGATTAGAAACCGTATGGCAGCAGCGCGTGACCGTCAGAAAAGCTACATTGATAAGCGTAGGAAACCCTTGGAATTCGCGGTAGGCGATAGTGTCATGTTGAAAGTCTCACCCTGGAAGGGTGTGGTGCGCTTTGGGAAGCGCGGAAAACTTAATCCACACTATGTTAAGCCATTTAAAATTCTGGAGTGAATCGGTAAGGTAGCGTACAAACTCGAGTTACCTGATGAATTGGGTAACGTTCACGATGTCTTTCATGTCTCAAACCTAAAGAAGTGTTTGTCTGATGAAACACTTGTGGTACCATTTCAGGAACTAAAAATTGACGATAAGTTGCAGTTCATTGAAGAACCTATTGAAATCATGGATCGGGAAGTTAAGGTTCGTAAACATAGCCGAATCCCAATTGTGAGAGTTTGCTGGAACTCAAGACGTGGACTGGAGTTCACATGGGAACGCGAGGATTAGATGAAGCTTAAGTATCCTTAATTGTTTAAAATGGCCGAGTCAAATCCTGATGCGACTGGTGAATTTTGGGACGAAATTCCCTTTCAAGTTGGGAATGATGTGGCACCTGAGGAAAATCCACGGTCATCTTAATCTGTCACTTCACTTTTCCGCTTCTGTTTACCAAATTTCAGGACGAAATTTCTTTTAAGTTGGGGATGATATGACAACTCGTATATTTGAACCCTTTCCTTCTGTACTGATCATTCCATGCTTCGTCACACGTTGTAATTTCTTGACTGCTATGTGAATTGTGTAACTGTTATGTGATTTGTGTTTTGAGAATTATTATGTGGGTTGATTAAACGATAAATTGGTCATGTGTTATAAAACTCCAAACTATATACCACCCTCGGGCCGCACACCCCTTTGCGAGTTGACCCAATTCGTCGAGCCCAAGAGTAGTCCCGGTTCCTTACTTGATCGCATACATCACTTGGGTATGGCATACACTCCTCATAATTGTTGCAAACACCAAAACTTAGCAAAACCCTAGAGGACCCGAGACCCACTAGTTGCGAGTCGAGACCAGTGTTGTTTCGAATCAGGTTGCGACTCAAGACCGTGGGATTTCGACAAGTGCAGTCATCACTCGAAACCTTCGGTTGCGAATTGAGATCGTTGGTGTGGAGTCGAGACTGCAGGTTGTGAGTCGAGACCTTCTAGCCTCGACTGATGATCACTTGAAATGATACGATTAGGCCTTTTGGGCCACTTGCGGATTGCTAGGCCCAGCGTCCACCGAGTCGCACAAGTATAGGGGCCTTATACTGTTGGGCCATATGATGGTATTGGACTGATATGTCACTTGATTGGCTGTTGAGATTTATACGTATTAAATGTTGTTACGTGATATACTCGTATACTTAAATGTGTGTAAGTGCCTACGTAATTACCTGAACATAAAACTGATAAGTATTGGTAACCGTCATAGGGCGTGATTGACCAACTTGAAACAAGTAGATAACCAACCGAGCAATGTAAGGTGAGTTCACTGCTCTTTTTCAAGCATGCGTCTCGGGAAGGGACATTTGGTAAATATTTCGGGGAGGAATATTGGGTTACTGGGTTTAACTGGGATGTTGGATAATACACACACTTTCTATCACTTAAGTCCCATCTACTACCAAACTGGTTGCCGGGGAGGCAACGGGGTTATTAGTTGATAGTACTATTAGGTTTGGCACCCTCAAACCGTACCGGGGAGGACGGACGTGAACTAATGACCTTAACCACTCGACCAATGTCTGATAAAGCATTGGGGAAGGGCAAACAAACTAACGCCATCTTGCGGTATCGAGTTATTATCAACAAGCTTTAAACTTATATTTGCTAACTAACCGTTTTTGACAAACTTTGAACTCGCCAGCGTTATGCTGTTACACTTGTCTGCATGCTTGCAGGTCATTAGATTCTTGGACATGGAACTTGCTATCTGGGATTGCTGGAGTGGTCGTGGGTCGAGCCTCTTGGAAACACGTGACAAGCCTATTGTTTTCGTTCATTTGGTTTTGAAACATTGGATTAATGATTTACTTTATGCTTCCGCTGAACGTATTAATTTTAAGTTATGTTTTGAAAATGCCATATCGTAATAAATGGAAACTTTTATTTAATATCTTGTTATAGTTCAATGTGATTGGTGGTTGGATCCTGGTACGTCACACGTCCCGCGGGGTTTCCGCATGTGGTATTTTGGGGGTGTGACAGAATCCACATCATTTTGTTTACTATAAAGATACTGGTCCATATGAAATTTTCTATCTCAAATAACACTAGCGCGTCTTAGGCGCAATGGATGTGTATGAGAGTTGAATTTGACAGTTAAGCGTGCTCATGTATGAGTAGTACTAGCATGCTTGACTGTTGATGCATATTTGTGTGGATGCAGATCGTTTCGGTTCGGCTTGGTTACGAACTGAAGACCGAAGTCAAGATATCCTCCTATCTTGACTCGGTACGGCGTTTACTTTGTACTTGTTGTAAAACAGCTGCAAGTGTGCAGACTGTTAGTTGATAGTGTATTGTTTCTTGCTATATGTAAACTTACTGTAAGTTCTGTCTGTTTGCAGCTTTCCCACGAAGAACCTACTTCTTCGTACGAGACAAATGTTCACGAAAGATTGGTAGTCACGAAGAATGGAAGTCACGAAGAAGGTAGTCACGAAAAACCCTTCTTCGTGAACATACTTGTTCGTTTGAAAGATAGTCATGAAGAACCTTATTCGGAACATAGTTGTTTCGTCACATAGGTCCACTAAGAACCATTTGTTTCGTGGGCCTGGAGGTATTTCATGGCCCAATAACACCCTTCGTGATGTTACTGGGTGTTGGGCTATAAATAGACAGTTGCAGTTTCCAGTTTAGCAAGAGAGCACACCCAGAGAGTATTGAGAGTATTCTTGTTGAAATATTGTACTGTTACTCTACTGGAATACATTTGAGCTTTAAACTTTGAAATCTTACTTGTGTTTGTGTGTTCTTGGGCTTGGTTTGCATATATACTTGGATTCCGCACTCGTGTGTGTGTTATACAACAAGGAAGTAGGTTTATCTTAATCCTAGTGGACCTACAAGTGGTATCAGAGCATTAACTCTCTTCCTTGTTGAAAACCAATCATATTGTTGTGTTTTGGTCATGTTTTTTTTTTGAAGCTTACTGAAAGTGTACTTGAACATAGAACAAGAAACTTAAGTTTTTACAAGAAAAATGGGTTAAAACTTTAGAAACACTAGTTGTTTGCAGTAAATTTTTACAAAAACCTTGTTAAAACACATGAGACATGTTAAAATACAGGTTTTCTTAAAATTTCTTGCAAAAATCTTGTTCGCCATCTTTTCCGGTGAAGTGTTTTGGTCGGAATAATCACCGGAATATTCTTTGTGTGATAAGATAATCTTAAACCTTGACTGAAAAGTTGATTTTCGAATTTTTGTTTTCTAACTATATTCGATATATCAGCTACCAATTTTCCAAAATCAGAAACTAGATTCTTCTCTGAAAGGAAAGTTTTCACCAACCATTTCACGAAGAAGTGGGATCCAGTTTTAGCAAATCATGAAAAACCATTTCATGATGAAGTGACATCCAGTTTTAGCAAATCACAAAAAAACCATTTCACGAACATTCATTTCACGAAAAATCTATTCTTCGTAAACTAGTACTATTCTTCGCAAATAAAAAATAAATCAAATTTCTCACGAAAGACTAGTGTTTCGTGAATCCCTATTCTTCGTGAATACCTAGTGTTTCATGGGTTCTTCTAGACTACCACTAGTTCTTCGTGACAATTATTAGTGTTTCGTGGGAAGTGTTTTGTTGGGAAAAGATAGTCCTTCGCAAGTTTAGTCTTTCAAGGGTTTGAAAGTTATTGTTTTTCACAGAAGGTTCACAGTAAGCTTTTAAGTTGCTTGATTTCAGTCAACCATGAGTACACATCTTTGGGGTTGGACTCCTGATGCCAATACGGATAATACGTATACGCAAAAGGGTTTAACTCCTTCGTGGGCTCAGTCTCCCACACCTTCACCCTCACCCATTCCTTCACAAGCGAGTTTGATTACGGCCAATCAATGGGCGTTTGTTGCAAATCAAAATCAAAGTATTCAAAATGTCCTTTTGAACGAGAATGAAACCGGCAGTAACAATCATCCACCAAAGCTCATGCATATGAACGAGTATCCCGGAAGGCAGGATAGGTTTCATACGTATATTCTGGGGCAGAACACGGAGTTGTGGTTATGTTTTACTTCAGAATTGGATCAAGCACTTGAAGAAGCCGGTTCAAGTCCCGCGTCATTTGCTGATCTAACGGCCGACAAGAAGAAGGCATATGACTTAGAAAAGAAAGCGTTCTCAATTCTAACTCAAGCCTTAAACAAAGATATTTGTCATCAGTTTGTGAGCTTCAAAACAACAAAGAGTCTATGGGATGTGTTAAAGGTGAGAGGTCAAGGAGATGCGGCGTCACGCAAACTGAGACATGATTTGCTCAAAAAGGAATTCGACGGCTTCATGTGTATGGAAAAGGAGTCATTGGGAGATATGACAAGTCGATATTATCATTTGCTGAGTGAGTTGGGCAGTTATGGGGTATCATTAACTCTAGAAGAGGTTGTTACAAAGTTCTCCGATGCACTGCCACAACAATCGAATGGATTCTTGGAGATTTTGAAGTATAATGGCACTTTAGCTACGACCAACATCTATGATTTCATTCAGCTGTTGGAGAATAAAAATCAAGAAGACATTAGGAAGGCAAGAAGAGTTCCAGTGCCACAAAATCCTGACATGTATTATGGAAATTATGGAAGTACTAACACTGTTGCAAGACCTACTCAACATGCTCAGCTGCAAACGGCTTTTGTCTCAAACACCAATCCGTTTGGGACAACACAACCAGTTGCCTCAGAGCCAAACGTTTGGTCTTTTAGAGTACCATCATTCCTTGATCCAAACTACAACGGTCAACAACAAGCTTGTTATGGAAACACTTCATCAACAGTCAATACTGGTCAGTCAAATAATCAAAACACAGTTCGGCTAGACACTTCAAGTTTCTCAAAAGAGAGTGTTGAGGTAGCAAAGGAATATATGGAGCTCTTAAACACTTTGGTGAGTGTGTATTGTGGGTTAGTAGCAGGGTAAATTGGAAACATCAATTTGACTCAGGAAGATTAACAACATATAGATAAGGATGAAATGGATTTGATGGATATCAAGTGGGCGTTTGCTAATGCAGTGAGGCGAGCAAAAGACGACATGGAAAGAACCGGTAGAACAAACTTGGAAAGCAAGAAAGACACCAAGTATGGGTTCGATAAGCAAGCAGTCAAGTGTTTCAACTGTGGTGAACGAGGTCACTTCAAATGGGAATGCACTAAGCCAGCTCAGCATGGGGACCAGAATCCGTTCAGAAATTAAAGCAACCAACCGAATCAGAATCAAACCAGAAATAATGAGCGTGCCTTGATTCCTGTGAACAATTCTCATCAAGCAGGACCATCAAACAACAATCAAGCTCTTGTGGTACAAGCTGATGAAACTTGTGACTGGTAGATTCAACTAGGTAGCGGTGATCAGGGTGGAACAGCTTGTTATGCTGAGGTTGTCAAGGATCTAAAACAAGCTTGTGGTGGAGAATCTTCAGAAGATGAAGACAGTTCTGGTTATAGTGGATGTTCGGATGAAGAAAGCTCAAGTTCAGGTGAAGATGGTATGGATGAAGTGTCATGTGAGACCATTGATGTAGATGTTGAGAGATTTTTGGGTGAAGCTAAAGCAGTGAATGACAGAAGATCAATTTTGGTGGATAAAGCTGCTTATTCTCATCATTCATCTTTCATGGCTAATGTTGGCGGTCTGTCAAGTCAGGTATGTATCGAGGAACCAAAATCCGATAGGTGTGATAGTTGTGTTGAATTATGTGCTAAACTGTCTGATTTGCAAAATAAATATGATGTGACTTTTATCCACAATCAAAATTTGATCGTAGATCTTTCAAAATGCAAAGAGGCCAATATGTTTCATAAAAATCATGAAAAGGATTTTAAGAAGGTAATTGAAACATTAAGAGAAGATCTTTCCGAGCTAAAGAAAACAATTTCAAGAAAACAAACTGTAAATAATTACATCAATAGGCTCGAGGAAACACAAAAGGAATTGGCATGTGTTAAGTGTGAAATGAGGCGATCTAGCTTAAGTTAGATAGTTATTCAAACTCGAGGTATGTGCTGGATCACATCATCGACATACAAAAAAAGAAAGAAGATGTCACGAGCATTGGATATAAGAAGTGTCCTCCACCTACTAGACACAATTATACCGCAATGCCTAATGAGGAAGATAAGCCTCATTTAGAGCCATCAGTTCCATTGGACATTGAGGAATTCACAGTTGGGCTTGAATTCAAAAAGGAAGTGTCCTTAGGTTCGGATCAATCAGCAGATGCAAAAGTGTCAACAGCTGAAGAAAATCAGGATCCTCCAATCATTGTTGAGGATGTTGATTCTTCAGATGATGAATCCAAGGATACTAACTCAGCACAATCTGATACGGTGACTAAAGAAGAGGACATACCTCTCGAGAATCATATTCTATGTGATCCTCCCGCAAAACCTGCTAAGACTATTCTGGTTGAGTCCATTTCTGCACAAGACCTTGAGAGTATGAATTTGGTGTATACTCTGGTTGGTGATGATAAAGTCTATTCAAACAAATATTTTCCAATTAAGAATGTAAATCAATCTCTAATCAGTAAAATTTTTGAGGATTCGACAAGTAAATTTTTAGGAGAGTCGAGTTCACGAGTTGTGGTAACAAAATGTCCTCCGATTCCAAAAGCTGAAATTCGAAAACAATATGGCAACTAGAAATTACAAACAGAGAAAAATCAGCAAAACCACACTTAACCAAAAGGAAAATCAATGACTCAAGGTCGAAACAAAACAAAAGAAATAATCAAAAGATGAACTTTTTGAAGTCGAAGGGAACCGATAAAAATGAAACATTTGAAAACAAATCTAACGTAGATTATGTTAATCAAGTTAAAATTTTGAAAAGAGACGGTTAAAACAATTCAGGACTAAAGAAACAATGATCAAAATTGACCGGAGTCAATCAGATCAAGGGTTGTGTTTTTGCATAAAAAGGGTTAATCCTCTCGTCGATTCAGGGGTTAGCTAGTTCCCTTCTCCGGTGATCACTGCAAAACAAAAAGCCGTTAGACTCGCCACAGGGAGAATGGGGGTTCTCTCCATGACCACCCTCCGGCGTGAGAATAAGTACAGTGATCTCGATGAAGAAGATGTAGTAAAAGTGAGTGAAGTGAAAGTAACCTGTGAGATCATACCTGATGTGCCTTATTTATAGCTGGATTTTGGCGGAAAAATGGTCTGACGGAGATAGTAACGGAAAGCACTTTTCCGTTGGTAGTTATCTTTCCTTCCGTTAATCTAAACACACGGATCAAGGGTCTTGATCAATGGTTGAGGAGTTGCCACATAGAAAGTGGTTTTGGGTAGATCCTTCTTCAAGTTAGTGCCCTCATCATGATTTAGATGAGTGTCCAGGATTATACCATGTCACTTTTGGTTGTAACCGAACGGTCATGCACGATGAGCATTTAAGGCTTTTCTAGAAGATCTATAGCTGTAAACCATTGTCTTTTTGCCACGTGTCCATTCTGTTGTAACAGAAAAGATTCTTTTGTTCAAGTCTTGATTTCAGGTGCACGGAGATGTTTAGGATTTTATCTTCAAGTCTAATTGTACCCTTGCGCGAGCCCGCGCAAGGGTGTTAGTTGAATGTTTGTCTCTCCTTTTCTCCACCACATGGTTATCGAAGACTGTTTTCTTCCAAATCCTGTTTAGAACCCCTGCGCGGCCGCGCAGGGTCTTGTTTAAGATGTTCTTGGAATAAAGCTATGGCATGGTCCTACGCGCCTGCGCAAGGTTTTTGGGACCATAACCCTTCAAGTTCCCCCAGTCCAGTGTTGCTTCTATGCAAATAGGTGGAGCATTGGACTATAAATGAAGTGTGCGCTTTTCGCTTTTGAGGAGTAGCAAGCTTGTCCGGCGTAAGGTACGAAAGAACTTATCTTTCGAGGTTGACCGACTATTGCACCCTGGTAGCTATGCGTGAGGGTGTGTAGTTGTTTCCTATATTTTGAAGTGTACCAATGGTTGGCCGGGGCGCCAGTTGCTCTATCCTTGGTAAGGATCATTACCATTGTTGCTTTATCTGTTGTTAAGGACGATCAATGACGTCCGCCTTTCGATGTGACGAAGACCTCGGATGATGACCTAGCGTATGAATATACAACTGTGCAAAGGTTGTCGTTTATTTTGAATTTGTTTAGGATGTTGAATCCGTTTTTGGTTGGTTAATGTGCTGTTGCGCAAGTAAATTTGCTAACGTACTTCTGTACCAGTAATTTTATATTATGAGTACAACTTTTAGGTAGGTTTGGGATTTGAATCTCGTTTGTAATATTTTATTATTGCGATGTTGCGCAAGTAACTTTTGCTGCTGCGCAGCCGCGCGTGTAGTTTTTGTTAATGCGCTGTCGTGCAAGTAACTTTTGTTGATGCGCTGCCGCACATGTAATTTTTGTTAATGCAATGTCGCGCAAGTAACTTTATGAATCATGGTATGTTTTAGTTGCAATGTCTTGCATGAGTACAATTACTTTGTTTAGGTAAGACAAATAAAGATGGTATAAAGCTCATGTGTGAACGTAGGGTTCGGACCTTGCATAATACTTGTCACCGCGGACCGTTCGTGAGACTTGTGTTACTAGTGTTTTTGTGCTTACCAAAAGAAATTGCATGCATTTGTAATAAAACATAAAGGTGTAACGTAAAACTTTGTATTGATTTGGATAAGGCGCAGAGGCCAGCAGATACAAAGTTAATAAATATGATAATTATGATGCATATGTAAATGGCAACCCTTGTGTTATACGTTGGTCAGCGTAGTGTGTTATCTAAGTACAAAGGGTGCTAGGATTACATGTAGCACCTACGCAACTGCTGCGCATTCCATGTGCGTGGAACGTCCGTTCCATCAAGCCGGCGTAGGGTGTACGTGCCTTTTCCGAGGACCTCATTGATGACATAAGGCCCTTCCCATTTAGGGGCGAGCTTTCCCGGTTTTTCCGCGTTTGATGCTTCGTTGTCTCGTAGGACGAAGTCTCCCGGTAAGAAAGTTCATACGCGCACTCGAGCATTGTAATATTTTTCTAGTTTTGACTTGTACTTGGCCTCGTTGATGGCTGCATGTTCTTGCCTTTATTCGAGGAGATCCAAGTTGAGTCTGCGCTCTTGCTCGTTGTTTTGTTTTTCCATGGCTATCATGCGAGGTGACGGGAGACCGATTTCCGCCGGAATTACAGCTTTGTGCCGTAGACGAGGCTAAATGGTGTTTCTCCCATACTAGTCTTTGGCATGGTGCGGTGAGCCCATAGAATACTTGGGAGTTCATCAACCCAACCTCTTCTTGCGGTTCCCAACCTCGCCTTAATGCCGTCTACAATCTGTTTGTTGACGCTTTCGACTTGACTGTTTGCCTGTGGGTGTGCCATAGAGGCGAAACTATGTTCGATGTGCATTTCTTTCATCCATTTTTGTAGATCATCAGACGCAAAATTGGTACCGTTGTCTGTGATAATGCGCAGTGATAACTCAAACCGGCATATGATGTGTTCCCAGATGAACTTTTTGATTACCGTTGCGGTGGTTAATGCTAGGGCTTTGGCTTCTACCCACTTGGTGAAGTAATACACAACAACTATGATAAATTTTATTACGCCTGGCGCATCGGGAAAGGGACCTACCAGGTCGATTCCCCATTGTTGGAAAGGCCATGCTGCGGTTACTGGAACCAAAGGGTTCTTTGGGCGAAGTGTCTTTGGAGCGTGGCGTTGGCATGAGGTGCAGTTGCGCAAAATCTCGACGGCATCCAGATGCATGTCGGGCCAGTAATAGCCTGCACTCATGATTTTTGCCACTACCATGCATGGACCAGCGTTGATTCCGCATAGCCCTTCATGGATTTCCTAGACTAGATACTGCGCGTCATGTTTGTCAACGAATCTTAGAAGAGGACCCATATAAAATTTGCGATACAGAATTCCATCCGCCATCTCATAATTTAGCGCTTTGTGTTGAATTTTTCTTGCTTCCGCTTTTCCTTCTGGAAGAGTTCCATGTTGCAAGTACATAATGATTGGGGATATCCAAGATGGATTCCCAATTTCTATCATGTTCACGTGCCTCAGAGGGACGGATGGGTTTGAGAGAACTTCAATGCGGACCTCTTTTGCCAGGTGTTTGAAACTTGTTGTGGCTAACTTACTTAGCGCGTCCGCGTGCTTGTTCTCGCTTCTATTGATATAGATGATTTTAAAGGTCTAAAAGTGATTGATTAATGTTCTTGCTTTCTCAAGATATAATGCCATCGTTTTGCCTTTCGCGTCATAGCGACCATTAATTTTCTCAGCTACCAACAGAGAATCGACATGCGCTTGTACATTCTTTGACCCCATTTTAATTGCTAGACGGAGGCTTGTGAGGAATGCCTCATACTCTGCTTCGTTGTTGGTGCTTTTAAAATCTAGCCGAATGGCGTAGGTAAGTTGGTGGTTGTCGGGCCTGACTATGCGAAGACCAGCCCCTGCGCCATCATCATTGGAAACACCGTCTGTATATAAGATCCGGACCCTATCTTCAAACACGGGGGTAGGATTCTGTATGGCTTCGCAATCTTGAATTTTATCAATAGGGACTTCAGTGACAAAATCAGCTAGAACTTGGCCCTTGATAGCTAGGCGCGGCTTATACAAGATGTTATATCCGCCCAGTTCAATGGCCCATTTTGCGAGTCGGCCTGCAACGTCCGGCTTGGATAAGATTTGTCCCAAATGATAATTCGTAAGAACAGTTATAACGTGGCTAGAAAAGTACCTTCGTAATCTGCGCGAAGCGTGAACTAACACGAGAACAAGTTTTTCCATGATTGAATAGCGAGTTTCTGGGCCAGTCAACATCTTACCGATGTAATAAATTGGAGTTTGGACTCCGTCTCTTTCGACAATCAACACTGCGCCTACGGCTACCTCTGATGCGGAGAGGTACAAGGTTAGTGGTTCTTCTTTTCGCGGAGCTGTTAAAGTAGGTAGTTGAATTAAGCATTCTTACATTTCCTAAAAAGCTTTTTCTGCCTTCGGGGTCCATTGAAACTGGCTTTTCTTAACATAGTTGTGCAATGTGCTAATGAACGGACATGATTTGGCTGCATGGTTTGCTAAAAATCGGTAGAGCGCAGCTAGTCGACCAGCTAGACGTTGCATCTCTTTGATAGATGCTGGTGACGGCATGAGCTGTATGGCTCTACCTTTTCTGGATTGACTTTGAAACCGTCTTTGGTTACGATGAATCCTAAGAATTTGCCTTCCTCCATTCCAAAAGAGCACTTTACTGGATTCAATTTTAGGTTAACTCTGCGCAGAGAGTCGAAGGTGCGCTGAATGTTTGTGTGCATTAATTCTTCTTCGGGACTCATGATGACGAGTTCGCCCATATAGACTTCGACTATTACGCCGATATCTTCTCCGAATACTCTATCCATTAGGTGTTGGTAAGTCGCTCCCGCGTTGCGGAGACCAAAAGGCATTTTCGTGTAACAAAATATACCTTTGTCTGTGAGGAAAGTTGTCTTGTCTTCGTCTTCTTCCTTCATTTGTACTTGGTGATATCCTTTGTAACAATCTAGGAAGCATTTCCAGCGGAAGGATGCTAAGGAATCCACTTTTTTGTCTATCTCTGGGAGAGCATAACAGTCTTTAGGGCAGGCTTTGTTGAGGTCTTTGAAATCAAAACACATGCGCCATCCCCCATTATGCTTTTGTACCATTACTGGGTTAGCCACCCAGGTTTGATATCGAACTTCGCGCAGTATGCCGGCTTGAAGTAGTTCAGCCACTTGCTCATTCATTGCGTGAGCCTTTTCTGGGCCAAGACTGCGCTTTCCTTGAGCTACTGGTTCAGCTGAAGGTCGAACATTCAAATAATGTTCCATCACCTATCTTGGTACGCCGGTGATGCGTGTGTAGCGTTATATGTTTTTGTTGATATTTTAAGCCCTTTTTAACACATTAGTCAAGTTTTAAATTTATAAAACACGATATTCTACTAACACTAAACACACATATGGGCAAGTGCACCCATCGTGAGCGTAGTATAGTGTTGGTAAGATACCGAGGTCATCCAAGGACACAAGAGCTTTTAGTACCGGTTTATCCTCGACGTCTAATCAAATCAAAATTTTTAGAAAAGGTGTTAAACATAAAAATAAAAACTAAAATGCGGAAAAATAAAAATAAAAATAAAAACAAATAGACAAGATGAATCACTTGGATCTGACTCGCCTTTAATGTAACCTTTGATGATTTCCACACATTTGCACTTTTTAAGAGATTATCTTAGTTATAGTAGTAGGCCCCTCTTTTGAATGTGATGTTACCCTCAACCCAGTGGTTTGAGTCAGCAAGGATACAATCCCAAAGGGTCAGAATATTGAAAGATAATTAATTAAGTTGTTAATGCATAATGTGGTAGGCCCCTCTTTTGAAGGCGATGTTACCCACGGCTAAGTGGTTTGAGTCAGCAGGGATACAATCCCAAGTAGCCGGGTTAATGTATTAATAGTAGTTTACATATGAGGGGATCAAGCCATTTGCACCCCCACCATCCAATACCAGTGGGTATTGAAGGAGGTCCTAGTAAGCTTGACCCAGGTCCTTGCAGGATCTATACACTGAACAAGGCAAGAACCTTACCAAACCATTCCCTTAACCCCCGACCAGGTAGCCAACATATCTCTATATAGACCGTAGAGATATGAATGGTGAAAATCTTTTATTTTATACAGACAGTAAAATAACGCCAAGACACCACGGACAAATGATAAGGAAGTTTCACCATCAACATAAGAAATTAGTTATTAAAGTCATTAATAGAAAACCAAATAAAAAGTGCGAAAAGATTAAAAATCAAAAGTATTACATTAAATACTTGTCTTCACCAAGTGATGTTAGAGACTTAGGCAAACATGGCCTTTGATTGTCAAGAACTCTTACGATCAATCTTGGATCCCGAGACTACTACACACACTCTAAGATGGATGATGGTGGTGGATGTGGGTGTTGTAGTGGTGGTGGAATGGTGGTGAAGTGGGAGAGAGGTGGTTTGCCAAGGGATGCCTTTGAAGTGAACCAAGCACCCCTATTTTAGCATGTACAGATGCCCGGACACGGCCCCGTGTCCGCTGGATACGACCCCGTGTGCATCCAATTTCTCTTTCTTCATTAATTACAATTGTCTGCATTAGGCTCCACACGACCCCGTGTCGGCTGGGCACGGCCCCGTGTGCAGAAGCGTGTCTGCACTATCAAGATTTGCAAGATTTTGCGAATCTTAGCGTTGACCATGACCCGTGTTGAGCTAGGCACGCCCCCGTGCTGGGAATAGAAGCTTCTATCAGTTTGTATTTTCTACAGACATCTGGGCAAGGGGCCGTGGTCAGCCTTCTGATCTCTTGTTTTTGCTTGGGAAGATGCTGTCGAGGGGTCGGGCATGCCACGTTTATTAATTTTCTATGTATTTATGTTAGATTTTGCTACATATTTGTTCCTTTTGTTCATTTAAGCTCATTTGGATCTGAAAATACAAAAGGAAGACAAAAGCACACTTTTTCCAACATTAGTACTAAAAAAGGGTTAGTTTTATGTCTCATTTGATGTAATTTATATGTTGCATTTTACACACATCAGCCGGTCATGTTCGCTGGGGACCATGCGAAAATATCCATATTTTTTAACAGAAGTTCTTTCAATCTTGCGCGGATTGTTGGTGAAATGGTGTGTCCTAGCAAAATAGTCTGCTCAGGATATTCATTGTTGAGTACCCACTTTACTGGTCCGTTAGATGGAGATGGCTTTGTGGCCTTTACTGGTGGCTCGTCGTCTACAGACATCACTTCTTTGCTTGAATATAAAATTGCCACTCCGGTTTTGGTTGGAAAACCACAGGCGGCGTGTGGTATAGATGTAATCATGCTAAACTCCCTTTGTGAACGTCTTCCCAACAGTACATCATGGTGGGATGTAGCTGGCATAACCATGAAATTGACTGTAACGGTGTGTGAGTGCTCACCATAAGAAAGCATTACAGGAAAGGAGATCTGGCCCAATGGAAAGACAGCTTCATTGCAGAAACCAGTTAAAGGAAAATCAACTAGTTTCAGGCACACCTTGTCTTCTGGGTCTCACTGCTTGAAATACTGTTCGTAAATAATATCTACAGAACTACCCGAATCAATGAACATGTAATCAGTATGATAATGACCAAACATACCAGTTATGATGACCGGTTGTTCTTCTTGAGGACCTCCTGGTACGACAGGGAAAATTACTTGTTGTTCATGCCAGTGTTGATTGTGGCTTCATTTATTATCATGTTTACGCGATGGTCCACCCTGCACCATGTATGTTTGCTTTATGTTGTTGCTTGGGTTGTTGTGGTCGTCTTCGTTTTTCATCGTGCGACTGAGCGTCTTTAGATGTTCTTCGTTACTGAGCTGGGTATCCCACCACTCCAGTGGATGTGAGCCCAACTTTGTATGACTGGATTGCTTCTGAGAATTTCGCTCCGTAAGAGATTCCCGATGTCCAAATCTGAGAAGAGTGAACTCATGTCTGGTGCCAGACTACAAGTATGCTTTTGTGTCTTCGGTTGATACGATTGACGATAAATCATAACAGGACACTCGAGATGCAATTGTGGTTTGCACATGAGCTTCAGATTCCTGTGTGGCTATTTGAGTCGCTGATTCACAAGGTTGTGTAAAAATTTCATTTAGAGAGTTTTGAAATTTAATGAACGAGTAAATTGGAGTTTCCTCCAGAGGTAGATCTGGTCTACTCTGAGTTCTGAATTGTTCTGAGGTAGCAGGACTGTGCACCTCGTGATGAATATCATCATTGGTAAATGATTTTCCCACGATTCCGTTGATATGAGAAGGGTTAATCCTCTCGTCGATTAGGGGGTTAGCTAGCTCCCTTCTCCGGTGATCACTACAAAAACAGAAAGTCGTTAGACTCGCCACGGGGAGAATGGGGGTTCTCTCCGTGACCACCCTCCGGCGTGAGAATAAGTATAGTGATCTCGATGAAGAAGATGTAGTAAAAGTGAGTGAAGTGAAAGTAACCTGTGAGATCATACCTGGTGTGCCTTATTTATAGCTGGATTTTGGCGGGAAAATGGTCTGACGGAGATAGTAACGGAAAGCACTTTTCTGTTGGTAGGTATCTTTCCTTCCATTAATCTAAACACACGGATCATGGGTCTTGATCAACGGTTGGGGAGTTGCCACGTGGAAAGTGGTTTTGGGTAGATCCTTCTTCAAGTTAGTGCCCTCATCATGATTTAGATGAGTGTCGAGGATTATGCCACGTCACTTTTTGTTGTAACCGAATGGTTATGCACGATGAGCATTTAAGGTTTTTCTAGAAGATCTACAGTTGTAAACCATTGTCTTTTTGCTACGTGCCCATTCTGTTGTAACAGGAAAGATTCTTTAGTTCAAGTCTTGATTTCAGGTGTGCGGAGATGTTTAGGATTTTATCTTCAAGTCTAACAGTACCCTTGCGCGAGCCCGCGCAAGGGTGTTAGTTGAATGTTTGTCTCTCCTTTTCTCCGGCGCATGGTTATCGAAGATTGTTTTCTTCCAAATCCTGTTTAGAACCGTTGCGTGGCCACGCAGGGTCTTGTTTAAGATGTTCTTGGAATAAAGCTATGGTATGGTCCTACGCGCCTGCGCAAGGTTTTTAGGACCATTCCCCTTCAAGGACCAAGTACCTAGAAACCACAAAGTTCATCAATGAGACATCAACATGATACTTCGGGGTTTGTTGAACGATGATCATGTTTCCACTGTGGTGAATTTGGACATATCATTCGAAATTGTCCATATCTTCATAAGTTTAAGGCTAAAGCTGATGTTCCCCGAGAACAAGGTTACCGAAAGCGAACTGTTTCGCCAAAACATGATCCCCGCCTTGTGAAAGAATGTGAGAAGAAACAAAAACGCAAACAAAACAACGTAATTGAAAAGGCTCTTAAAACCAAGGTGGTTCAAAAACAATTTGTTTCGGTCAAACCAGAAAATTCTAAAACTTCAAACAATCAAAACTGGTAAAACTCAAATGACGTGGAAACCTAAATTGGTCACAAATTCGGGGGGAGCATCACTGCTTCCAAAGCATCGCGAAGTTGAAATAACTTTTGTCGATGAAAATGGAAGACCCAAGTCCACGAAGGCTTGTTTCCCCATCTCCAAATGATCATTTGAGTACATGTGCAGGGTGTTCCAGGAGAAACTGTCAGTAGTCTTTGGATTGTTGATAGTGGAGCATCCAGGCACATGACAGTCGACATGAGGCTTCTCTACGATGTCAAATCTATTAGAGGAGGTTATGTTGCTTTTGCTGGAGATAAAGGCGGATATATTACTGGGGAAGGAATGGTATCCAATAGGGTAGTTAGTTTTGATAAGATCAACTTTGTACAACAACTTGATCACAATCTTCTTAGTGTTTCTCAAATCTGTGATAAGAAGTTTCTACGTACTTTGATGCGAATGGTTGTTATGTGCTGAAGCCCGGTTTCAAGATTCCCAAAGACTGGATTCTCTAATCTGCACCAAGGATTAATGATTTATATGTCATTGATATGAGCCAAGAAATTACCACATCTTCACAAGTAACCTGTTTTGTTTCTAAAGCCACAGAAAAGGAATCAATCTCTTGGCACAGGCGGATGGGACACATTCACTTAACGAAAATGAATCATCTGGTGAAGAATGAGTTAGTGAATGGTGTTCCGATTAAAAACTTTCACCTGCAAGACGTCTGTGTTTTATGCCAAAAGGGAAAGCAAAGCAAGAAATTGCATCTGGAAAAGAAGATCAACACGGTGGCAGTGCCGCTTGAACGCTTGCACATGGTTTTGTACGGTCCTGTCAAGCATAAAAGCATCAGTAATGACTCGTACTGCCTCATTGTGACAGATGATTATTCAAGATTTTCTTAGGTGGTGTTTATGGCACATAAGAGTGAGACTTTCGAAATTATTAAAACCATGATCACTACGATTGAGAATTTGTATAATTTGAAAGTGAGACGCATACGCAGCGACAATGGAACTGAATTTAAGAATCATGCTATGGAGGAGTTCTGTAGATCCAAAGGTATTCATCATGAATTCGGTGCTAGATACACTCCTCAACAAAATGGCGTTGTTGATCATAAGAACCAAACTTTGATCGAAACTGCAAGGACTATGTTCGTAGAATCACAGTTGCGCATTCCCTTCTGGAGTGAAGTTGTGGCCTCTGCATGCTACAAAATGAACTGAGTCCTTACAGTAAAAAGACACAACAAGACCCTGCTTTGAGCTATTGCACAAACGGAAACCGGACTTGCAAATTATTGAACCGTTTGGGGCTCCTTGCACTATGATCGATCCGAAAGAAAAGTTTGGGGCAAAAACAATTGAGGGATACTTTCTTGGGTATGCCACCCCAAATTTAAGAGTTTGGAATCTAGATACAAAAAGTGTCGAGGAATGGTTTGAAGTCAGAGTACAAAGGCATACGTTGCTAGTCAGATGTCCGGGTCAGCCATGGATGTTTGAGTACGATGACTTTTTCAATTCGATCAATATTGAAGAAGATGTAATGGATGTCACGGCCCGGATTTTTTTCGAGAGTGACAACGCAACAGAGTCACAGTTGGTTCGTCCAATTATTGTCAACAATCAAGCATCGTCTTTGGTTAACAACAATGCTCACGATAATGAGTATTTTCTAGATGCTGATGAACTTAACGAATCTTCAGATGTGACATTTGTGCCTCTACGACCATCATACAAATACGAATCCAATGAAATCTTGTGTTTCATTCTCAAGATTTGTACAATTACATGTGACTTTTACACATATCCATTCTTGTTCGATTTCGAGCTCTTAATAATTTTCTGGAAAGTTATACGCAAACTTTTATGCAAACATAATCAGTTTAACGCGACAAACACTCCGGAACAGTGACATAAACTTAACATACCTTAAATAACCTTTACATAACTTAGAAATAAGTTTTGAAGGGTTTGGTATGGCAAAAACAAGTTTATTCGATCACAGGGACTATTTGCGTCAAACTGCAAAAGTCTGCCGATTCGCGTAGGAACGAACACTCCGGAACAAGATCATAAGAAAAACATACCCAAAATACCCTTAACATAGCTTAGAAATAAGCTTTTAGGGGTTCGGTATGCAAAAATACGCTTATTTGATCATAAAGACTAAAAGCGTCAAAACTGCGAAAGTATGCATTTTCATGCATATCTTGCGTTCTGACCATATTCGGACATCCAAAAAAATTTTTAATCACTATAATATTGTATTTTAGTGATAGGAATGCAAAAATACCATTCGTCGCGCAATTTGAGTCGTTTTCGTGTTCGTTACAATTCCGTCGTAATTAACCGAAAAACGCAACCGTACAGCCAAACGAACCAACATCCGTGACATTTTTTAGCATAATTCAAGTTAAATATACTTTAAATCTGTCATGGAGCTTGAAAATGGGGTTAAAGAGTGCTAGAAGTGCTGAAACGTGACAAAACAAGTTCAGGGACCAAAGCTATCAATTTTCAAACTATGGCCCCTGCTGACTGGCATACGGACAGTATGCAAAGGATCCTTACGGTCCGTAAGCAGGTCCCAGCACAGCAGATTCATTGGATCTTCAAAACGGCCTACTGAACTTGGTTTTAATCTCAGTTTTTGTATATTGTGGGCTGGTTTATGTGTTCCCCAAGTCACCAAATCAGAGCCTAACATATGTATGGTGTGGATCATTCCTTGATCACCACACAAACACTTGGAAATGATCCAATGGATCATGATTTCCTATATAAACCCATGAAGTTCATTATTCCAAATTGCTCATTTCATTCTCTTCTCTCTAAGGCTCTAAGTTGAGGCTACCACACTTGTTGGAGGCCTCATACCCGAGTATTCTTAGTCCTATTTTCCAGCCTAGAACACTTGTGCCACTTGATTCCCTGGTTTCCCGAGCTTTGTTAGATCACTTAATCAAGGATACTTGCATTCTCAAGTGAGTACATAGTTCCCCTCTTTTCCTTCTTTCAATTGTTTTGGGTGATTTATATGTGCTAAATGCTTTTCAAGTTTTCATAAGCATATGCTATGGTTTATATAAACACAACGATTTCAATAATGTGAACGAACTTGTTGGGGCATTAGTCTAAAGACGAATGACATTCATTAACTTTGATCAAGCCGACCAATAGTATGTTATGGTACCATAGGATCTGACAAATCCCGTTATCGGACTATCCCTTTGGTGGGTAATGTGGGTAACAACAGAACCTGTTATTTTAGCAAACCCTTTGGCGGTTTGTTAGTCGATGTTAAAGAGATCTTTCAGGGCCTATTAAAGATACCCCATGGGTGGTATAGTCAAGTCAAAACACAGGTTTGAATATATTCATTAAAGAACGAACAAAAGTTGTATTTCACAATTAAAACACAGACGATTGAACGATGGTTTATAACACTGATGATTTGAACGATTTGAACAATTGGAACGATTTGAATTATTTGAAAGATTTGGACGATTGGGTTATGGTAAGTGATTAGGTAACGAGGCGTGTGTAGTGTGATAAAAGCATGGTGGATACGCCGTTGGTACTTCCTATATATAAGTGATTTTATCACATTACATGTCGTAGCGTTATCTAGATCACTTGGATAAATGTTTTCAAACGATGTCACGCAATGATGTTTACTTAAAGATATAAACCATACAGTGTTTACTTTCAAGATGATTTGCTACTTGGTTTTACAAAGACAAATGTTTTCAGTCAAGTTCATGGCTACAATTGTTTTGGTTTTACATATATCAACTTGTAAAATTGATAAACATATTGCAATATCAAACACTTTTTGATTTCAAGGTACATACTCGACAACTCTCGTAGTTGGACAAGGTATTGCAATATGGATTCAAAGCAATGAATTTGACATACAAAACCTATGTACTCGCCGACATTTTTATGCTGACTGTTTTTCACATATGTTTCAGGTTCTATTATGTTACTATTGTTGATTGCTTGCTACACATAGGATGGACGCGGGCCTTAGTGACTTAAAACTTGAAAGACAATTGTTGTACTTATTTGGTTTGTATCAAAACAATGTGTCTAAAATGAAATAAAACAAAATTTCAATTACCAGGTGTTGTGAAACAATGATTCTGTTACGACACTCCTCGACGTTTCCATAGCAGTTTATTGTATTACGCGGTCGAGGTGTGATAGAAGAGTTGGTATCAGAGCTCATGGTTATAGGGAATTAGGTTATTAGTAATGCTCTTGACTTAGTCTATAACCTTCCTAGGACCCTAACGCGAGTTTCTTGCGTTTAGATTCTTAATACAATAACAATCACCTATCCTTAGGTGATTAACAAAAATAAAACACAATTCATTCTCTCGAGTAAAAAAATTTCCAAACTTCACAAGAAATCATTTATCCTTAGATGGTTTGTTTTAGGCTTTTAAGCCTTTGGTGTATTCAAAATCTCGTAAATGTTTGGGTCTTTATAATGTGAACACGTGCAATCTGGAAGGGCGCATGCCTGTACCTCGAGTTTTCTGTCTAAGGCTAGAGTGTTCGTACAAATCCGCAGTATCGGACCAGTCACTCTTACCTGGGAACTATTGGGGTGAGTGTCCACTTATAGGCTAAAGAATGTCTTCGGGATACATTATTATCACCCACTTACTTTGATTAGTCACTGTGACGTTTGTATGTTCTAGTTAACAAAAAAATGGTCACAATCTTGATGCTTCGTCGATATTTTCAATACCTCTTTTGTTACTACAATTTTCAATCTCACACGTTTCCCATGTTTCCTTGTTCTTTTATAATGCCTCCAAGACGCGATCAAACTCAAGATGCTGCAATAGCAGCCTTAGTCGCTCAGCAAATCGATGTTGTACTCCCGAACCTTATTACTCAGATAAATCAAACGAACAACAACAATAACAATAACAATGTTCAGTGCGGCTATAAGACATTTAATTCGGCTAAACTGCTTAAATTTTCTGGGTCTGAAGGAGCTACTGGGCTCCTACAATGGTTCAAGAGTTTAGAAAGCACATTCTGACACGTTCATGGTCCAAAAGAGCGAAAGGTTGAGTTTGCATCTAGTGTCTTTGAGAAAAGGGCACTAACATGGTGGAATGGTGTGACGAGAGACAGGGGTGCCAATGTGGCAATGGCACAAATGTGGGAAGAGCTTCGAGCTCTTATGATGAAGGAGTTCTGCCCACGACATGAACTAAGGGCACTTGAAAACGAATTCCACGATCTTCAACAAGATAGTGGTGAACATCGACCCTACACTGACCGCTATGAGGAGCTAAGTCTTTTGTGTCCTACCATGGTTATGCCTTTGGATAAGGTTTTGAAAAGTATATTGATGGCCTCCCTGACCCAGTTTAGGACATTGTTACTGGTAGCAACCCTACCATAGTTAGACAGGCCATTGAACTATCCGATACCTTGACTAAATCATAGATCAGGAAGGGTAAACTTTTCTGAAAAGGTGATAAGAAACCATCGGACAAGACTAAATCAAAGGATGACAAGACTGAATCCTCCAAGAAGTCAAAAAAGTGTAAGGCTTCATAGAACTTCGTTGTGGTTGCTCAAAACAATCAAGCTGCCCCTAACCAGCCAGCTCAACCTCCTACTAAAAAGCCATACAATGGAACTGCACCTCTGTGCAACCAATGTAACCTTCTTCATCATGCCAATGTACATTGCCGAAAATGCCTAAATTGTGGGCTTTTTGGTCACACAGCTAGGGTTTGCCGAGTTGCAACTACACAAAATCAAGTTGTTAACAACCCTGCTCAAGATCGTTTTCCACCTGGTTCTTGCTACAACTGTTGCAAGATGGGCCATTTCAGGAATAATTTCCCAAAGCTTGTTAATGCAAATCCAGCCTGTGGATGAGCATTTGGCTAACTGGAAGACGATGCTGCTTTGAAACAATTGAACTTTATGTTTTATTTCTTTTGTTATCCAAGGCTTTGAAACAATTAGTTTGGTTTATAAACAAAATTTTATTTGCATTTCGATGTACGAAAACAAATGTGGTTACATGTATGAATGATATACCCCTACGATACCAACACCAAGGAACTGTGTTCCTTGCAAGACAAACTACTCTCGTAGTTCTTCCATTTTGAGATCGCTCGCGAACTCCGCATAAATCCTAAGTACTTGTTTCTTCTAAGAAACAAAGTACAAGTTACAACTCTGCACGAATACCCAAAGTACCACTTTAAATCCTTGATTAGATACCTAAGGGTACTTGCGTAAGTCCTTAATTGGTCTTACGCAAAATGTCTATGTACATATCATTTCTTCCTGGTTTCATGACATTTTACACATCATATGATTTCACAAAGATTATACATGTTTTCAAAAACCTCATACATAATTTCTAAATCATTTCACGTGGTTTTAAAACATTTTATAAACTTAATTACCTAATATACTAGTACATGATTTCAAAAACATTACATAAGGTTTCAAAAACCTATTTTCAAATATTCCATGCTTAGTTTTTGTTAGGGATGGATTTTCTTAACCTAAGGATCACGGATCCTCAAGTGCAGCCAGGATCACGGATCCTCAATTCTGTTTGAATTAAGGATCCTCAGAAGACGTTGCAGGATTAAGGATCCAGGATCCTCATTGTTATCCTTACACTAACGGATGCTTCCACTATATTTAAACTTGTTTTGCAGGAGTATACGCATTGGACCTAGTCTTGCAGAGATTCCAGGGGAATATGCTCTCAATATTCTGCACGTGCATAGCTTAATGACCGTTTTAGAAGTCGTGGATAGCTTGCACATTTGGCGGATAGTTTGTTACTTAGTTTATTTCTATTTTTAAAGGGGATAACAAGCTTGATAGTTAGAACATTTAGCAAACACACACACTCTCGCAAGCTTTCTGCAACTCACTGGCGATTACATACATTTTGCACACTAGTGATCCTTGTAACAAGCTTGTTATCATCCCGAGTTGTAACGATCATCTGATTAATTATAGTTGGTGATCGGTAGTTTCCATCACCCGAGGTTTTTTATGCTGGAGATCATACATTGATCAAGGGCTTTTTCCTCGTATAAATCCTTGTGTCACTTGTTCATTTCACTTACAAGTTGTTCATACATTTGTTCATTGATTCAAGCATCATTCCTCACAAAAGAAGATTTGTTTGCATTATCCTAGTCTGATTTTTGACCAAAACAGTTTGGCGCCCACCGTGGGGCAATTGGTGCTTCATTTCTGAAAAATTTTGTTCATTGTGTTCATTTCGGTTCATTATCTTCAACCATATGGCTTCTTCAGCAAAGAACACTTCAAGCTCTATGCCGACAGTCACTTCTTCATAGGGCATTCCACCTTTGCCTCCACCACCTTTTGGATCCTAGAAGAATGCTGAGAATGCTACGAAGAAACAAAGCCCCGTTTTCTCAAAACCACCAACTTCTGCTGTTTCTTCTAATCCTTCTAACACTGATCTTTATTCTTTGATTTTGCAGATGAGGGATTACATGCAGCAGCAAGACAAAACTAATGACAGGATCCTTCGAGAGATTGATGACATCAAGAAATTGAAGAGATCAGCGGAGGATCATTCTCCATTGGTGCCTAGATCACTAGATTTCGACACTCCAGCTATAACCGCCCTGCCTTTATGGATCAACAAATTGAAGAGATCAGCGGAGGATCATTCTCCAGTGGACCATTGGGAAGGCGTTATGGATCAACAACTATGAGTCAGGCTTTAGGGTCCCACTTCCAGCCTTTAGGATCCTCTTTCCAGCATCAGGGATCCTTCGTTAGCTCAGGAGGATATATGGGGACGCACCCAGTTCAAGGATCCTCCCAGGTTCATGGATCCTCTCAGCTTCAAGGATCGTCCTTCCTAGTTCAAGGATCCTCCCAGGTTCAAGGATCCTCTCAGCTTCAAGGATCCTCCTTCCAAGTTCAAGGATCCTCCCAGGTTCAAGGATCCAACATCTTTCAGGATCAAGGATTCTTAAGAAGTGTACAACCCGGAAGTTCAGATGTCCATCTAGGAGACTTCATTCCAATGCATGTTAGGGGAGGATTTCTTAACAACCTGTGATCCTTAAATGTTATTCTATTTGGTGATCCTTACTTCTGTGACAATTAGTGATCCTCGGAAGTACTTCAGGATCAGGATCATGGATTATCCTAAGGATCCTTATACTAATGATTGTTCACTTTGAATTCGGTATTGTTTTGCAGGAGTACCGGATTGGACTTGGTCATGGCGATATTCTTGGAGTATATTCCCTTCAATTCTGCACGTGCTGGACTATTTGTGAACGTTATGGAGAACGTGGGGAGAAGGCACGAAATGCGGACAGTTAGTTAAGCTAGATATTTTCTAATTTTAAGGGGGTAGCGAGCTAATTTCTAAGACACTTGGCTATTTTTGGCTACACACACTCGTACAACCGCACTCACCAGCTCTCGGCAAAACACTTAGCATTTTTCATACATTTCTACACGATACACCATAGTGATCCTTGTACCTAGCTCGCTATCTTCCGAAGTTGTAAAAGATTATTGTTTAATTTGAGTTGGTGATCGGTAGTTTCCATCACCCGAGGTTTTTTATGCCGGAGATCATTCATTGATCAAGGGCTTTTTCCTCGTATAAATCTTTGTGTCTCTTGTGTAATTCATTTCTGAGTGATCCTCATTGTTGTTTACCAATTCAAGCATCATACCCCGTAACAGAGTGTTTGGTTGTATTATCCTCGTCTGATTTTTGACCAAAACAATGCAGACCATTGCTTCTTCTGGTCCTTCAGTCATACCAGAATCCCGTCAATATGGATTCACATCTGGAGTTCTAAACTTGAATCCTTCGGGAGGTAACACTTTGAATAATTCTTATAACGCTAACCATGGCTTTGTGCATGATACAGGTATCAATCAAGCTATGGCTAGGGAATTACAAAAACTGAAGGATATGATATCCAGCATTCCCGGAGTGGTTAAGCCCATTCCTAAAATTGCAGATGGAAGCCACAGGATATCTCGCTTTGCACCACCCATTTGTGATGCAGAAATCCCAAAGAGATTTCAAATACCAACCATGAAGCTATATGATGGTTCGACGGATCCAGAAGAACATGTAGCTCAATATAGAGAAAGGATGGAGATCAATCCCATCCCGGAGAGGTTAAAAGAAGCATGTTTATGCAAGGGTTTTGGATCCACATTAACAGGATCGGCTCTAAAATGGCTGCTAAGTCTCCCCCTTACTCTATTACTTCATTTGCTAATCTAGTTAATCTGTTTAATATCCAATTCTCATGTAGTAGAAAATTTGAACGTTTAACTAGTGATCTATATAGGATAACACAAGGTCAAAATGAATCACTTAGAGATTATATCACTAAATTTAGTAAAGAATCCTTGGATATTCCTAATCTGGATATTGCTACGGCTGTGGAAGCCTTTAAAATGGGTTTACTTAGGGATTCACTGTTCTATGATGATCTTGTCATGACCCCTTGCAGGAATCTTGATGAAGTAAGAACCAGGGCCCTTAGATTCATCCGACTAGAGGATGATAAAAGGTTCCAAGAAAGACTGGCAGGATCCTCGAAGCAGGAAAAGCAATGATCCTACTTCAGGAACAACAAGTCCAAGTCTTACAACAAATCTGATAATCAGAGCGTGCATGCAGTCGAACTGGAAGAGGATGATGAAGATTATCCTCCAATTTCTGAATATTGCTTTTCTGTTGATAGCAATGAACTAATCCTTGCAATGCAGAACCTAGGTGAAAAGCAAGATGGCCCAGAAAAAGTGATAGGCCAGCTGCAACAAAATACAAATCCAAATGGTGTGCATATCATGAAGATTTTGGTCATCTCACTGAAAAATGTATTGCACTGAGAAAAGAGATTGGTTACTTGTTAAGCAAAGGGCACTTGAAGGAGCTCTTGGGGAGGAAAAAGTCAAGGATCCAAGATCCTGAAAAGGTTCCAGAAAGAGCTCCTGCTCCTCTGGCAGATGCACAAGTTATAAACTTCATATCCGGTGGATCAGACATTGATGGTACTTCCTTTTCAGCAGCCAAGAGACATGCCAAGGAAACCAAGATGGATAATGGGGATAGACCCATCCGAACCTCTACTGTTACACAGGAAAAAAGTTATAACTTTTGATGAGAATGATCGTGTTGACGTTCAGGATCCTCATCATGATGGTCTTGTTATTACCTTATTTATATCTAACAATTTTGTTCGCAAGATCTTGATAGATGGAGGGAGCTCAGTAAACATCATTCAGCTTGATGTCCTCAAGAAGATGAACATTCCTGAATCGGATATTGTCCCAAGATCCTCAGTTCTTGTGGGATTCAGTGGAGAAACCAAGAACACATTGGGGGACATTAAACTTCCCATCTACATAGAAGGACTTCATTCTTATCAAAAATTTTGTGTTATAGATTGTTTATCCTGTTGCAATGTTATCCTTGGCAGGCCATGGATACATGACATGAAGGCAGTTGCATCTACATACCATCAGTGTGTAAAGCTTCCTAGTCCATGGGGAGTGGTAAAGATTGAGAGTGACCAACAAAAAGCAAAGAATTGCTATACCTCATCAATGAAGCCAGCCTCAAGACCAAGGGAGCAATAGCAATTAAAGCATCCTCCAAGAGATGTCCTGAAGGTGAGAGAACAAGATGTGAAAGATATCCTTATGGATCCTTGTTTTGGTCAAAAATTCTGTTGAGGATATTGCAACCAAACTTTATGTTACGGGGAATGATGCTTAAAATATGTAACTGCGATGAGGATCACTTCAATGTAAATTGCACAAACAACACCAGGATTTATACGGGGAAAAAGCCCTTGATCAAGAGTTGATCTCCGGCACAAAAAACCCCGGGTGATGGAAACTACCGATCACCAAGCTCAAATAAATGAATAAAAGTTTACAACTTCGGATAGTAACGAGCTAGATACAAGGATCACTACGGTGGAATGTGTAAAAGTGTATGAAACTGCTAAGTATCTGAACGAGAGCTTGTATGAGTGTGTGTAACTGCAAAAAATGACTAAGTGTGTTCTATTAGCTCGTTACTCCCTTTTTAAAATAGAAATAACCTCCTAAACTAACTATCCGACTTTCGTGCCAAGCCTCCACGTTCTCCATAACGTCCATTTTTGGTCAAGCACGTGTAGAATAGTTTAGGAATATTCTCCAGGAATGTCGCCAAGACTTGGTCAAGCTTGTTATACCTGCGAGATAGTACAAAGCATGAGTAAACAATTGTCAGTACGAGGATCCTTAAAGTGATCCATGATCCTGATCCTAAAGCTCTTCTGAGGATCACCACCTGTCACAGAAGTAAGGATCACTAGTTAGGATAACGAATAAGGATCACTAATTGTTAGAAAATCCTCCCCTAACAATTGCCCCCAAAATATAAGGAGTGAAATTGTAAAATTAGCGAGTTATGTTTTCTTGATCTTATCCGTAACTAACTAACGGATATATAGCCGTTAAAATAGAACTAGCCGTTGCGATGATGATGTCACGGAAGTGACAATCCTGCAGAATCATAATTATAAATAGAGATATAGATAGGATCATTATGCATTCAAATTCGAAAGAGACTCCCTTTAAATTCTCAGTCGACGTTCAACCAGGTATTTCTTTTAATGAAGGATATAACTTCCTTTTCTCTAACTTGGGCAAAAGCTTCAGCCTCTATCCACTTGGAGAAGTAATCAGTCATAGCAAGCATGAATACTTTTCCACCAGGTGCCTTAGGGAGCTTACCAACTATATCCATACCCCATCTCATAAATGGCCAGGAGGAGGATATAGGGTGCAATAATTCAGCTGGTTGATGAAGGATATTGCTGTGTCTCTGGCAAGGATCACATCTTCTAGCATACTCCACATCATCTTTCTTCATGGTTGGCCAGTAGTATCCTGTCCTCAGGATCCTTGAGAATAATGCCCTGCCCCCAGTATGGTTTCCACAATCTCCTTCATGGAAGTCTTTTAAAACTTCTTGAACTTCAGGATCCTCAATGCATCTCAAGTATGGTCCTGCAAGGGATCGTCTATACAACATATTATTTAAAATTACGAATTGAGATACCTTAGATTTGAAAGCCCTAGGGTTTTCTCCTGTAGGAATCTCTCCATGTTGTAAGTATCTCATAATTGGTGAGATCCATGATCCTGATCCTGGATGAGATCGAGTATCCTCACTAGGGATCATTGCAGAATTATTCCCTATCTCCATAGCCACATGATCCTCAATAGCTGGGGTCAGGATATGGATAATAGGGATCTCGATATCCTCTGGGATCTTCAAAGATGATCCTAAGTTAGCCAATGCATCAGCTTCTGTATTTTCTTCCCTTGGTACCTGTGACAAACTAAAGGAAACAAAAGAGAGTGCCAAACTTTTGACTATCTCCAAATATTTGATTAGCTTTTCACCTTTAACAGCATATGATCCATTAAAGTGATTTGTAATTAACAAAGAATCTACGTGTACCTCAAGATACCTGATACCCATATGCTTTGCAATTTGCAGACCAGCAATTAAGGCTTCATATTCAGCCTCATTATTAGTGGTTTGGAACTCACAAGCTATAGAATGGGGTATTATGTCCCCCTGTGGCGATTTTAGTAGTATTCCAAGCCCTGTGCCTTTGACATTTGAGGATCCATCAGTGTGGAGTATCTAAGGATCCTTGGTCTCCTCTAGCTGTTGGACTTCTAACTCAGCTTCTTCTTGTAAATCACTACTGAAATCAGCCACAAAGTCAGCTAATGCTTGGGATTTGATGGCTGTCCTAGGCTCATATCTTATATCATATGCACTCAGCTTCACTGCCCACTTAGCCATCCTTCCTGACATCTCTGGTTTCCTGAGGACATTCTTAATTGGAAAATTAGTTTTAACAATGATAATATGAGTTTCAAAATAATGTCTTAACTTGGTAGATGCCATAATTAATGCAAGGATAAGCTTTTCAAGGTGTGAGTACCTGGATTCGGCATCAAGTAAACTTTTACTTACATAATAAACAGGATGTTGTGTACCTTGATGATCCTTAACAAGGACCGCACTTACTGCTTTTGAGGATACTGCAAGATACAAGGATAACAGTTCACCTTTTTCTGGTTTCATTAAAGCCGGGGCCGAGGATAGGTAATCTTTGAGGGCTTTTAAAGCATTTTCATGCTTCTCCGTCCACTCAAATTTCTTGTTCTTCCTTAGGATATCGTAGAATTCTTTACACTTCTCGGAGGACTTGGATATAAATCTGTTCAAGGCTGCTATCCTTCCTGTTAGCCTTTGAACATCCTTAGCATTTGCTGGAGACTTGATGTTCACTATTGCTTTGATTTGTTCCGGGCTAGCTTCAATGCCTCTCTTTGTCACCATATATCCTAAGAATTTACCTGCTTTAACACCAAAGTGACATTTTGAAGGATTAAGTTTCATGTTATATTTATCAAGGATATCGAATGCTTCCTCCAAGTCTCTTAGGTGATCCTCAGCCTTTAAGGATTTTACCACCATATCATCTATGTAAACCTCCATAGTTCGTCCGATCTGATCCTTGAACATCATATTCACCAGCCTTTGGTACGTTGCACCTGCATTTCTCAATCCGAACGGCATAGCAATATAGCAATATATACCAGTTGGAGTCATGAAGGCTGTATCCTCTTGGTCGGATGGTTCCATTTGGATTTGTTGGAATCCAGATGAAGCATCCATAAAAGTTAACAGTTCATGACCCGCAGTTGCATCCACCATGGAGTCAATGTGGGGTAAAGGGAAAGGATCCTTGGGACATGCCTTATTTAAATCGGTAAAATCGACACATACCCTCCACTTCCCGTTTTTCTTTTGAACAACAACCACATTGGCCAACCATCTTGGATACTTGACCTCTCTAATCATACCTGCCCGGAGCAATTTCTCTACCTCTTCTTGTATGATGGCATTCCTTTCCGGTGCAAACTTCCTTCTCCTTTGATGGATTGGTCTGAAGGATCTGTCGATGCCGAGTTTATGGGTGATAACATCTTTGGATATACCAGTCATGTCTTCGTGTTTCCATGCAAAGGTAGTCTTTCTCCTTTTGAGGAAGGATACGAGGTCTTCTTTCATTTCGCCAAGGATCCCTGATCCGATATAGATTTTGGATTCAGGATCATCGGGATCCATGAGGATTTCTACCACATCCTGTTCTCTGGCCTCCAAGACATTCCTTGGAGGATACCTTGATTGCTATTGCTCCCTGGACTTCGAGGCTGGTTTCATCGATGAAGTGTAGCAATTCTTAGCCTCCTGCTGATCACTATCAATCTTCACTATTCCCCAAGGACTAGGGAGCTTCACACATTGATGGTAAGTAGACGGGACTGCTTTCATATCGTGTATCCAGGGCCTGCCAAGGATAACATTACAACAAGATAAACAGTCAATGACACAAAATTTTTGATAAGAGTGTAAGCCTTCAATATATATTGGGAGTTTAATGTCCCCCAGGGTGTTCTTAGTTTCGCCACTAAATCCCACGAGCACGGAGGATCTTGGTATGATCTCTGATTCAGGAATACCCATCTTCTTTAGAACATCAAGCTGGATAATGTTCACTGAACTTCCTCCGTCTATAAGGATCCTGCGGACAAAATGGTTAGATATGAAAAGAGTAATAACTAAACCATCGTGATGAGGATCCTGGATATCAACACGATCCTCTTCATCGAAGGTTATGACTTTTCCTTCGGAGACACTTGATGTTCGAACTGGTCTTTCTCCATTATCCATCTTAGCTTCCTTCGCATGCCTTTTAGCTGCTGAGAAGGATGTGCCACAAATGTCGGATCCTCCAGAAATAAAGTTTATCACTTGTGCATCGGCTGGAGGAGCTGGAGCCTTCTCAGGGATCCTTTCAGGATCCTGAGTCCTTGACTTTTTTCTTCCCAACAACTCTTTTAGATGCCCTTTGCTCAACAAGTATCCAATTTCCTTTCTTAATGCAATGCATTCTTCTGTAAGGTGTCCAAAATCTTCATGATATGCACACCACTTTGATTTATCCTTAGTTGCAGTCGGCCTGTCATTCTTTCTCGGCCATCTAGCTTTATCACCTAGGTTCTGCATAGCAAGGATTAGTTCATTGCTGTCAACAGAAAAACAATATTCAGAAATTGGAGGATAATCCTCATCATCCTCTTCTTGATCAACAGAATGCACGTTCTGATTATCAGATCTGTTGTAGGATCTGAACTTGTTGTTCCTGAATGAGGATCCTTGCTTATCCTGCTTTGAGGATCCTGCTAACCTCTCCTGGATCCTCTTGTCATCCTCCAGCCGAATGAATCTAAGTGCTCGAGTTCTCACCTCATCTAAGTTCCTGCATGGTGTCATAACAAGATCATCATAGAAAGACGAATCCCTAAGCAATCCCATTTTGAAGGCCTCAACAGCCGTAGCTATATCTAAGTTGGGAATGTCTAAGGATTCTTTACTGAATTTGGTAATATAATCCCTCAATGATTCATTATGACCCTGGGTTATCCTATATAAATCACTAGTTAATCGTTCGAATTTTCTACTACAAGAAAATTGATTATTAAACAGGTTAACTAAGTTAGCAAATGAGGTAATAGAATAGGGAGGAAGACTTAGCAGCCATTTGAGAGCTGATCCAGTAAGAGTGGATCCGAATCCCTTGCACAGGCATGCTTCCTTTAACCTTTCTGGGATTGGATTGATCTCCATCCTCTCCCTGTATTGTGCTATGTGTTCTTCAGGATCCGTCGAACCATCATACAGCTTCATTGTTGGCACATGGAACCTCTTGGGTATCTCAGCATCACAGATTGGTGGTGCAAAACGAGATATCTTGTGGCTCCCATCTGCAATCTCTGGGATAGGTTTGACCACTCCTGGGACACTTGATATCATATCCTTTAGCTTTTGCAATTCTCTGGCCATGGCATGATTGATACCTGGATCCTGCATAAGACCATGGTTAGTATAAGAATTATTAAAAGCGTTACCTCCCATTGGATTCAGATTAGGAAGATTGGATGTTTGTCCATATGGTTGAGGCTCTGGAATGATCGAAGGACCAGTAGAAGCATTAGTCTGCATTGGAATAAAATCTCCCTGATGGACATCTGAACTTCCTGATTGCAAACTCCTTAAGGATCCTGGCATCTGGAAGGATCCCTGAAACTGGGATGATCCTGGGAAGAAAGAGGATCCTTGAACCTGGGATAATCCTGGAACAAAGGAGGATCCTTGAACCTGGGATGATCCTGGAACAAAGGAGGATCCTTGAACCTGGGATGATCCTGGAACAAAGGAGGATCCTTGAACCTGGGATGATCCTGGAACAAAGGAGGATCCTTGAACCTGGGATGATCCTGGAACAAAGGAGGATCCTTGAACCTGCTGCATTCCTGAATATCCTCCTGAACTCGTAAGGGATCCCATATGCTGAGGATAGGATCCCGCTGGCTGGAAATATGAACCTGATGCCTGGGTCATTGTCGTTGTTCCGTAGTGCACTCCCTTTGGTCCACCCACATATTGAATGTCTGGAACCACTGATGGCTGAGAAGTAATCACCGGAGTATCAAAATTCAAAGATCTGGGCATCAGTGGGGAACGATCCTCTGCCGTTTTCTTCTGTTTCTTAATTTCATCAATCTCCCGGAGGATCCTTTCGTTGGTCTTATCCTGCTCTTGTGCATGATTCCTCATCTGCAAAATCAAGGCATAGAGATCATTAGTAGTAGGATTAGCTGAAACAGAAGAAGTAGGTGGTTTTGAGAAAATGGGAGTTGGCTTCTTCGCAGCATTCTCAGTATTCTTCTGGGATCCAGAGGGTGGTGGAGGCAAAGGAGGGACGCCTTGTGAAGAAGTGAATGAAGGCATCAAGTTTGAAGTATTCTTCGCTGAGGAAGCCATTTGCTTGGTTGTAATGAACCGGAATGAGCACAGAAATGCGAATTCTTCTAAGGACAAAGCACCAATTGCCCCACGGTGGGCGCCAAACTGTTTTGGTCAAAAATTCTGTTGAGGATATTGCAACCAAACTTTATGTTACGGGGAATGATGCTTAAAATATGTAACTGCGATGAGGATCACTTCAATGTAAATTGCACAAACAACACCAGGATTTATACGGGGAAAAAGCCCTTGATCAAGAGTTGATCTCCGGCACAAAAAACCCCGGGTGATGGAAACTACCGATCACCAAGCTCAAATAAATGAATAAAAGTTTACAACTTCGGATAGTAACGAGCTAGATACAAGGATCACTACGGTGGAATGTGTAAAAGTGTATGAAACTGCTAAGTATCTGAACGAGAGCTTGTATGAGTGTGTGTAACTGCAAAAAATGACTAAGTGTGTTCTATTAGCTCGTTACTCCCTTTTTAAAATAGAAATAACCTCCTAAACTAACTATCCGACTTTCGTGCCAAGCCTCCACGTTCTCCATAACGTCCATTTTTGGTCAAGCACGTGTAGAATAGTTTAGGAATATTCTCCAGGAATGTCGCCAAGACTTGGTCAAGCTTGTTATACCTGCGAGATAGTACAAAGCATGAGTAAACAATTGTCAGTACGAGGATCCTTAAAGTGATCCATGATCCTGATCCTAAAGCTCTTCTGAGGATCACCACCTGTCACAGAAGTAAGGATCACTAGTTAGGATAACGAATAAGGATCACTAATTGTTAGAAAATCCTCCCCTAACAATCCTAATGATCCTGAATCCAAGATCTTCATAGGATCAGGGATCCTCAACAATATTGAATAGGATCTAGTATCCTTCCTCAAGAAGAGAAAAACTAACTTTGCTTGGATGCATGAAGACATGACAGGTATCTCTAAAGATATAATTACTCATAATCTTGGCATTGATAGGTCATTCAAACCCATACATCAGAAGAGGAGGAAGTTTGCACCTGAGAGGAATGCTAATATCCAGGAGGAGGTAGATAAACTGCTCCGAGCAGGTATGATTAGAGAGGTTAAGTATCCAAGATGGTTAGCCAATGTGGTTGTTATTCAAAAGAAAAATGGAAAGTGGAGGGTATGTGTCGATTTTACTGATTTAAACAAGGCATGTCCCAAGGATCCTTTCCCATCACCCCACATTGACTCCATGGTGGATGCTACCGCGGGTCATGAGTTGTTGACTTTTATGGATGCTTCATCTGGATTTCAACAAATTCAGATGGAACCATCTGACCAAGAGGATACAGCCTTTATGACCCCAACTGGTATCTATTGTTATATTGCTATGCCATTTGTACTAAGGAATGCAGGTGCTACTTATCAAAGGCTAGTCAATATGATGTTTAAGGAACAAATATGACACACTATGGAAGTCTATATAGATGACATGGTGGTTAAGTCCAAGAGAGCTGAGGATCACCTTAGAGACCTGGAGGAAGCATTTGATATCCTTGACAGATTCAATATGAAATTGAATCCTTCAAAGTGTCACTTTGGTGTTAAAGCAGGCAAGTTCCTAGGCTACATGGTAACAAAAAGAGGCATAGAAGCAAGTCCAGAGCAAATCAAGGCAATTGTGAATATCAAATCTCCTGCCAATGCTAAGGATGTGCAAAGATTGACAGGGAGGATCGCAGCCTTGAACAGGTTCATATCAAAGTCATCAGAAAAATGCAAGGATTTCTATGACATTTTGAGAAAGAACAAGAAATTCGAGTGGACTGAAAAGCATGAGAATGTTCTCAAAGCCCTTAAGGATTACCTATCATCGGCTCAAGCCTCGATGAAACCAGAAAAAGGGGATATATTATCCTTATATCTAGCGGTATCCTCTAAAGTAGTAAGTGTAGTCCTTGTTAAGGATCACGAAGGTACATAACATCCTGTTTATTATGTAAGTAAGAGTTTGCTTGATGCTGAATCCAGGTATTCACATTTAGAAAAACTTATCCTTGCTTTGATTATGGCATCTACTAAACTAAGACATTATTTTGAAACTCATGCCATTATCGTTCAGACTAACTTTCCAATTAAGAATGTTCTCAGGAAACCTGAAATGTCAGGGAGGATGGCTAAATGGGCAGTGAAGCTTAGTGCTTATGATATAAGATATGAACCAAGGACTGCCATTAAATCCCAAGCCTTAGCTGACTTTGTGGCAAATTTTAGTAGTGACTTACAAAGAGAAGCTGAGTTGGAAGTTCAGCAGCTTGAAGAGACTAAGGATCCTTGGATACTCTTCACTGATGGAGCCTCTAATGTCAAAGGAACAAGACTTGGAATACTACTAAAATCTCCACAGGGGGACATAATACCCCACTCAATAGCTTGTGAGTTTCAAACTACTAATAATGAGGCTGAATATGAGGCCTTGATAGCTGGTTTGCAAATTGCCAAGCATATGAGGATCAGGTATCTTGAGTCAAGGAATTGGCACTCTCTTTTGTTTCCTTTAGTTTATCACAGGTACCTAGGGAAGAAAATGCAGAAGTTGATGCATTAGCTAATCTTGGATCATCATTGAAGATTCCAAAGGATATCAAAATTCCTATCATCCATATTTTGGCTCCTGCTATTGAGGATCATATAGCTATGGAAATAGAAGATGATTCTGTAGTCGTTCCCAGTGATAATGCACAATCTCATTCAGGATCATGGATCCTTCCAATTATGAGATATATACAACATGGAGAGATTCCTACAGGAGAGAACCTCAGGGCTTTCAAAATCAAGGTATCTTAATTTACAATATTAAATGACATGTTATATAAACGATCCCTTGCAGGTCCATATCTAAGGTGCATAGAGGATCCTGAAATTCAAGAAGTCCTAAAGGATTTTCATGAAGGAGATTGTGGAAACCACACTGGGGGCAGGGCATTGTTCTCAAGGATCCTTAGGACAGGATATTATTGGCCTACTATGAAGAAGGATGTTGTGGATTATGCCAAGAAATGTGATGCTTGTCAGAGACATAGTAATATCCTTCATCAGCCAGCAGAGCTCCTGCACCCTATATCCTCTTCTTGGCCATTCATGAGATGGGGAATGGATATAGTTGGTAAACTTCCCAAAGCACCAGGAGGAAAATTGTTCATGCTTGCCATGACTGATTACTTCTCCAAGTGGATAGAGGCTGAAGCCTTTGCTCAAGTCAGAGAAAAAGAAGTGATATCCTTTATTAAAAGAAACATTATTACTAGATTTGGTATCCCTTCTGAAATTGTTTGTGATAATGGATCCCAATTTATTGAGAGTAGAACTACTAACTTTTGTGACAGCTGGGGGATTAAGATGATAACATCAACACCAGTCCACCCACAAGCTAATGGTCATGTAGAATCATCCAACAAGATCATCATCAACAATTTGAAGAAGAAGCTTGGATCCAAGAAAGGAAAATGGGCAGAAGAGTTACCTTATGTACTATGGGCTGATAGAACAACTCCCAAGAATGCTACTGGCCAAACTCCATTTTCTTTAGTGTTTGGAGCAGAATCAGTGATCCCTAAAGAGATGGTGGTTCCTACTGCAAGAACAAGCATCCGTGATCCTAAAGGAAATGCTGAAAACTTGATTCAAGACTTGGATACCATAGAAGAACTCAGGGATTTGGCAAGGATAAGAATGGCTAGTTATCAACAAAGGATGGCTGGAGCTTATAACAAAAATGTCAGGATCAGGAAATTCCAAGTTGGTGACATGGTATTGAGGAAAGCATTTCAGAATACCACAAATCCAGCTGATGGAAAGTTGGCACCAAAGTGGGAAGGCCCCTACCTGATTGAAGCTGAGGCAGGAAAGGGGGCATATCGATTGCTAACAATGGAAGGTGATTTGCTACCAAGAGCTTGGAATGCTATCCACCTGAAGAGATACTTCATGTAATAAGGATCCAGGATCCTTAGCCATTTTCGTGTCCGATGTTCATGAAGGATCCTTAGAGGATAAATGATCCTCATTCTGGTAACGATCTAACCTCAATTTATCCACTTCTTTAATTAACTTATATACAAGAAGGATCCTGGATCCTTTATCCTTCTTTCATTCTGTTCTGAGTTTTGCAGAAGGTTGATATATCCTTAGCGAAGGATCAAGTATCCACAGAAGTCTCCTAAGTTTTATGGGCTTATCCCCAGTCTTTTGGGCTACTCCCCAGTTTTTTGGGCCTGTCCCCAGTTTCGCCAGTAGCGCACGATGATCCAGGTGCTGTTCAAGGCAATGGGACCAGTACTCGCTTTAGGGGCTGACAATTTCATTGTACTGGCTGTATTCAGGATCCTACGTATAATGGTAGACGTACCATTACATCCGTTCCTAAGGTTTCTAACATTTTCACGTTAGCTAAGGTTTTGGCATTTTCATGTCACTAAGTTTGGATAAGTCGCCAGTGAGGGCCATACTCCAGTTTACATAAGATCCTTTGGGCTTGTCCCCAGTTTTTTGGGCTTGTCCCTAGTTTTTTGGGCTTATCCCCAGTTTTTGGGCTTGTCCCCAGTTTTTGGGCTTGTCCCCAGTTTATTGGGCTTGTCCCCAGATTGTTGGGCTTGTCCCCAGTTGCTAACTCTTCTCTAATATTGGCTTAGTCCCAAGTTGTGTTCCCTTTCAGGTTTTTGAAGCTAAACAACTAGGGATCCTTGATCCTAACTGTTTTGGTCAAAAATCAAACGAGGATAATACAACCAAACTCTCTGTTACGGGGTATGATGCTTGAATTGGTAAACAACAATGAGGATCACTCAGAAATGAATTGCACAAGAGACACAAAGATTTATACGAGGAAAAAGCCCTTGATCAATGAATGATCTCCGGCATAAAAAACCTCGGTTGATGGAAACTACCGATCACCAACTCAAATTAAACAATAATCTTTTACAACTTCGGAAGATAGCGAGCTAGGTACAAGGATCACTACAGTATATCGTGTAGAAATGTATGAAAAATGCTAAGTGTTTTGCCGAGAGCTGATGAGTGCGGTTGTACGAGTGTGTGTAGCCAAAAATAGCCAAGTGTCTTAGAAATTAGCTCGCTACCCCCTTAAAATTAGAAAATATCTAGCTTAACTAACTGTCCGCATTTCGTGCCTTCTCCCCACGTTCTCCATAACGTTCACAAATAGTCAAGCACGTGCAGAATTGAAGGGAATATACTCCAAGAATATCGCCATGACCAAGTCCAATCCGGTACTCCTGCAAAACAATACCGAATTCAAAGTGAACAATCATTAGTATAAGGATCCTTAGGATAATCCATGATCCTGATCCTGAAGTACTTCTGAGGATCACTAATTGTCACAGAAGTAAGGATCACCAAATAGAATAACATTTAAGGATCACAGGTCGTTAAGAAATCCTCCCCTAACAATTGCCCCCAAAATATAAGGAGTAATATTGTAAATAAACGAGTTGTATTTTGTCGATCTTATCCGTAACAATCTAACGGATATATAGCCGTTAAGATCGAACTAGCCGTTGGAATCCTGACGTCACTAAGGTGACTTAACCTGCAAAATCATCATTATAAATGGCAGTTAGAGATAAGAGCAAGAGGGCATTTAAATCCGAGCATTTCATCTTTAAATCCTCATCAGAAGACTTATTCAGGTATTCTCTTTTCCTCTTCTTCCTTCTCTTACTCTGCTTTTCTTTCTTTACCATCATCTCGTCAAAAATGATGCTCCGAAACTCACCGAACAAGGATCACAAGAAGAACAGCCCCTTAAAGAGTCAAGGGATCATCAAAGATTCCGAAAAAGAACGCTGTTGTTTCACCGATCCACAAATTGATAAAATTCGCTATTGTTTCCCAGCGAACACCGTTATCAAATCCTTTGATCCCACCGCTTTGAGCGACTGTATCTCTGAAACTTGGATAGCCTTTCCTGTTACCCCATTCACCATAGGATACACCTATCCTTTTCCAGCCTTTACCCAATCCTTTTTCTCCCTTACCGGCATCTCCTACATCCAGGCTATGCCGATGATCTGGAGGGTCTTATATACCCTTGAAAGGATCATCGAGCAGGAAGGAATTGACCTAGGAATGTCGGAGTTGGGTGAGATGTATGATCTTACAACGTTTGGATCCCACCGATATTTGTTTAAACGAAAACCTGGTGAAGAACACCCTATTTTAAAAGCCACCAAGAATGATACAAACTGGAAACGACGCTTTTTCTTTGTCAGAAGAGACTCTATCCCAAACGGAAAGGATCTACCCAGGAAGTGGTCCACCCATGGTAGGACAGAGGATCTTGAGAAGGATCACCGGATAATCCTGCTCTTGTGATAAGATCACTAATCCCCCTTTTGTTTTATGTTATGCAGCTATCACTGTTTCGCACCTCAGACCATCTCCTGCTACCAAGGAAAGGCTTGCTGCTTTTAGAAGACTCGATCCTGAAACAAGATCATTCAAGACAACCACCCAGGATTCTCAAGAGGTATCCTCAGGCTCAGTCACCATGTCAAGTAAGTATCCTGTTTTTTGTATAGTTAAAGATTTAAATAAATAGTTAAATAGAAACAGGATAAGGATACTTATCTTGATTTGAATGTGCAGGTGCTGGAAAAGCTTCAAAATCTGCCTCTAGGTTTAGTGTCACTGAGCTTGACACCGTACGATCCTCCAAGAAGAAGCTTCCTGCCAGCCCAACTGCTTCGATCCCCAAGGCACCCGTTAAAGGAAGGGGTGGCAAGAAAAGAAAAGCCTCTGAAGCTGAGGATCTGCAAGGTCTGCCCCTGATCCGCCACCAGTTCCTTGAATACTTCAACGATGTAAGGATCCTTATCCCTGCTTTAGGTATCCAGCTTATTTGAGGATCATCCGTTCTTGAACTGTTCTTTTTCTTCTTTGCAGAAATTTGCTGAGATTGAAGACTACGTTGGGCATGTCGAGGAGCAGGACAAGAAGATTGCTGACCTCCAACAAGTCGCATTGCTCAAGGATCTTAAGATTGCTGAGCTCCAAAAGGACCTCCAGAATGCCAAAGCTGAAACGGCCAAGGTTCTGATCAATGCCGATTACGAGAAGCATGAGATCACCCAAGATGCTAAAGTTTCTGCTGCCATAGCGATGTACAAGACCAAATTGCAGATGGCCTTGGAAGCTCAGGATCCTGACTTCGACAGGAGCAATTGGGATGTGGAAGGCTGGAAGGCAAGGCTTGCTGAACTGGATGACGAGGTGGAGGCTGAGGAGATCCTGACGATCGAGGCTGGAGGCAGTGGCAAGGATCATGGTGGTGAAGCTAGTGGAGCTGGAGATGGTGATGCAGCGAAGGTGTAGGCTGCAGCAATGGGCAATGATGGACACTTCTAGACATAGCCGGAGCCCATTTTTTTTTTGTTTTTAGGTTTGGTGGTGGTTTTTGTTAAACAATGGTTGGTTTGTATTTGAACAATAGTTTTAGGATTAAGGATCTAGGATCCTTTGGACAATAGGTAGGATTACAAATGGTGGAGGGATCCTCTGTTTGGGGGATGAAGCCATTGTGATCCTGCCGCCTTTGAATTCCTGCACTTGCTATAACCGCATAAACAATGGACACCCGTTGCCAACCCATGTGGATGGGCCACGTTTTGCTGGTAGAAACGTGGGTTGGCAATTTTGACAACCTTCGACAGTTAAACTTTTGTTAATAAAATAACTTTAATCTTTTTTGGCTTATCTTGAGTTGTTATCCTTGTTTGTCCTTTTAATTGTTTTGATATACACTTGTCTAAATAAGAAAAGTTGAACAAATTAGATAAAAAATATTTAGGATATGATCCAGGATCAGATATCCTATAATTGAAAAATTCCAAAAAGTGATATATTTTAAGGATCATGAGTTCAGTTGTCAAAGCATAAGGGTTATTCAAATAAACAATGAATAAAATCAAAATAGTTAAGGATCATACCTGGGGATCCAAGTTAGGATCCTAACCCTTAACACTATAACCAGGATAACCATAAGACAAACCTTAGTAAGAAGTAAGGATCAAGGATCCTTAGTTGTCTAACTTCGAAAACCTGAAATAGAACATAACTTGGGACTAAGCCAATATAAAAGACAAGTTAGTAACTGGGGACAAGCCCAAGGGTAACTGGGGACAAGCCCAAGGATAACTGGGGACAAGCCCAAGGATAACTTGTGTAAACTGGAGTATGGCCCTTACTGGCGACTATCCAAACTTAGTGACATGAAAATGTCAAAACCTTAGCTAACGTGAAGACGTTAGAAACCTTAGGAACGGATGTATGGTACGTCTACCATTATACGTAGGATCCTAGATATAGCCAGTACAATGGAATTATCAGCCCCTAAAACGAGTACTGGTCCCACTGCCATGAACTATACCAGGATCATCGTGCGCTACTGGCGGAACTGGGGTCAAGCCCAAATAACTGGGGTTAAACCCAAGTAATTGGTTGCTTTTGTGAATAACCATCCTTTTGCTAAGAGTACCTGATCCTTCAAAACTCAGAATCACGTGAAAAAGGGGGATAAAGGATGCAGGATCCTTATCCTTATGTGAGAAAGTAAGGAAATGAAATAGTTTGAGATTAGAATGTTACCATAATGAGGATCATCTGTGCTTTAAGGATCCTTCAAGGATACTTATCTTGTGAGGATCACGGATCCTTATCACATGAAGTATTTCTTCAAATGGACAGCATTCCAGGCTCTGGGTATCAAATCACCTTCCATTGTTAGCAATCGATATGCCCCCTTTCCTGCCTCAGCTTCAATCAAGTAAGGTCCTTCTCACTTTGGTGCCAACTTTCCATCAGCAGGATTGGTGGTATTTTGAAATGCTTTCCTCAACACCATATCACCAACTTGGAACTTCCTGATCCTGACATTTTTGTTGTAAGCACCAGCCATACTTTGCTGATAACTGGCCATCCTTATCCTTGCCAAATCCCTTGTTTCTTCTATAGTATCCAGGTCTTGAATCAAGTTCTCATCATTTTCCTCAGGATCACGAATACTTGTTCTAGCAGTTGGAACCACCATTTCTGTAGGGATCACTGATTCTGCCCCAAATACCAAAGAGAATGGAGTTTGGCCTGTAGCATTCTTAGGAGTTGTCCTGTCAGCCCAAAGCACATAAGGTAGTTCTTCTGCCCATTTCCCTTTCTTGGATCCAAGCTTCTTCTTCAAATTGTTGATGATGATCTTATTGGATGATTCTGCCTGACCGTTAGCTTATGGGTGGACTGGTGTTGATGTTATCATCTTAATCCCCCAGCTGTCACAAAAGTTAGTAGTTCTGCCCCCAATGAATTGGGAACCATTATCACATATAATTTCAGAAGGAATACCAAATCTAGTTATAATATTTCTTTTAACGAAAGATATAACTTCCTTTTCTCTGACTTGGGCAAAAGCTTCAGCCTCTATCCACTTGGAGAAGTAATCAGTCATTGCAAGCATGAACACTTTTCCACCAGGTGCCTTAGGGAGCTTACCAACTATATCCATACCCCATCTCATAAATGGCCAAGAGGAGGATATAGGATGCAAAAAATTCAGCTGGTTGATGAAGGATATTGCTGTGTCTCTGACAAGGATCACATTTCTTAGCGTACTCCACAGCATCTCTCTTCATAGTTGGCCAATAGTATCCTGTCCTCAGGATCCTTGAGAATAATGCCCTGCCCCCAGTGTGGTTTCCACAATCTCCTTCATGGAAATCTTTTAAAACTTCTTGGATTTCAGGATCCTCAATGCATCTTAAGTACGGTCCTGCAAGAGATCGTTTATACAACATATTATTTAAAATTGTGAATTGAGATACCTTAATTTTGAAAGCCCTAGGGTTTTCTCCTGTAGGAATCTCTCCATGTTGTAAGTATCTCATGATTGGGAGGATCTATGATCCTGAATGAGACTGAGTATCCTTACTAGGGATAATTATGGAATCCTCTCCTATTTCCATAGCCACGTGATCCTCGATGGCAGGAGCCAGGATATGGATAATGGGGATACTTATATCCTCTGGGATCTTCAAAGATGATCCTAGATTAGCCAATGCATCAGCTTCTGCATTTTCTTCCCTTGGTACCTGTGTCAAACTAAAGGAAACAAAAGAGAGTGCCAATTCTTTGACTATCTCCAAATATTTGGTTAGCTTTTCACCTTTAACAGCATAGGATCCATTAAAGTGATTAGTGATTAACAAAGAATCTACATGTACCTCAAGATACCTGATCCTCATATGCTTAGCAATTTGCAAACCCGCTATCAAGGCTTCATATTCAGCCTCATTGTTAGTAGTTTGGAACTCACAAGCTATAGAGTGAGGTATTATGTCCCCCTGTGGCGATTTTAGTAGTATTCCAAGCCCTGTTCCTTTGACATTTGAGGATCCATCAGTATAAAGTATCCAAGGATCCTTGGTCTCCTCTAGCTGATGGACTTCTAATTCAGCTTCCTTTTGCAAATCACTACTGAAATCTGCCACAAAGTCAGCTAATGCTTGGGATTTAATGGCTGTCCTGGGCTCATATCTTATATCATATGCACTAAGCTTCACTACCCACTTAGCCATCCTTCCTGACATTTCAGGTTTCCTGAGGACATTCTTAATTGGAAAATTAGTTTTGACAATAATGGCATGAGTTTCAAAATAATGTCTCAATTTAGTAGATGCCATAATTAATGCAAGGATAAGTTTTTCTAAGTGTGAATACCTGGATTCGGCATCAAGTAAACTCTTACTTACATAATAGACAGGATGTTGTATACCTTCGTGATCCTTAACAAGGACGACACTTACTGTTTTTGAGGATACCGCGAGATATAAGGATAACACATCTCCTTTTTCTGGTTTCATCAAGGCCGGGGCCGAGGATAGGTAATCCTTAAGAGCTCTTAGGGCACTTTCATGCTTCTCAGTCCACTCGAATTTCTTGTTCTTCCTTAGGATATCATAGAATTCCTTGCACTTTTCTGAGGATTTGGATATGAATCTGTTTAAAGCTGCAATCCTGCCTGTTAACCTCTGAACATTCTTAGCATTGACAGGGGACTTGATGTTCACTATAGCTTTGATTTGTTCTGGACTGGCTTCAATGCCTCTCTTTGTCACCATATATCCTAAGAATTTACCTGCTTTAACACCAAAGTGACATTTCGAAGGATTAAGTTTCATGTTATATTTGTCAAGGATATTGAATGCTTCCTCCAAGTCCCTTAGGTGATCCTCAGCCTTTTTGGATTTTACCACCATATCGTCTATGTAAACTTCCATAGTTTGTCCAATCTGATCCTTGAACATCATATTCACTAGCCTTTGATAAGTTGCACCTGCATTTCTTAATCCAAATGGCATAGCAATATAACAGTATATACCAGTTGGAGTCATAAAGGCTGTATCCTCTTGATCAGATGGTTCCATCTGAATTTGTTGAAATCCAGATGAAGCATCCATAAAAGTTAACAGTTCATGACCCGCAGTTGCATCCACCATGGAGTCAATGTGGGGTAATGGGAAAGGATCCTTGGGGCATGCCTTATTTAAATCAGTGAAATCGACACATACCCTCCACTTTCCGTTTTTCTTTTGAACAACAACCACATTGGCCAACCATCTTGGATACTTGACCTCTCTAATCATACCTGCTCAGAGTAATTTATCTACCTCCTCCTGGATAATGGCATTTCTTTCTGGTGCAAATTTTCTCCTTTTTTGATGGATTGGTTTGAAGGACCTATCAATGCCAAGTTTGTGAGTGATTATATCTTTAGATATACCTGTCATGTCTTCGTGTTTCCATGCAAAGGTAGTCTTTCTCCTTTTGAGGAAGGATATGAGGTCTTCCTTCATTTCGCCAAGGATCCCTGATCCTATATAAACTTTAGATTCAGGATCATCAGGATCCATAAGGATTTCTACTACATCCTGCTCTCTTGCCTCCAAGACATCCCTTGGAGGATGCTTTAATTGCTATTGCTCCCTTGACTTTGAGGCTGGTTTCATTGATGAGGTGTAGCAGTTCTTAGCTTCTTGCTGATCACTATCAATCTTCACTATTCCCCAAGGACTAGGGAGCTTCACACATTGATGATAAGTGGATGGGACTGCCTTCATGTCATGTATCCAAGGCCTGCCAAGGATAACATTACAACAAGATAAACAGTCAATAACACAGAATTTTTGGTAAGAATGTAGGCCTTCGATATAGATTGGGAGTTTAATGTCCCCCGGAGTATTCTTAGTCTCGCCACTGAATCCCACGAGCACAGAGGATCTTGGTATGATATCGGATTCAGGAATATTCATCTTCTTAAGGACATCAAGTTGGATAATGTTCACAGTTCCTCCATCTATAAGGATCCTGCGAACAAAATGGTTAGAAATAAAAAGAGTGATAACCAAACCATCGTGATAAGGATCCTGAATGTCAACACGATCATCCTCATCAAAAGTTATAACTTTTCCTTCGGAGACACTGGATGTTCGAATGGGTCTATCTCCATTATCCATCTTGGTTTCCTTTGCATGTCTTTTAGCTGCGGAGAAGGATGTTCCACAAATGTCTGATCCTCCAGAAATAAAGTTTATCACTTGTGCATCTGCTGGAGGGGCTGGAGCTTTCTCTGGGATCCTCTCAGGATCCTGAGTCCTTGACTTCTTTCTCCCCAATAATTCTTTCAAGTGCCCCTTACTCAACAAGTATCTAATTTCTTTTCTCAGTGCGATGCATTCTTCTGTGAGATGCCCAAAATCTTCATGATATGCACACCACTTTGACTTATCTTTGGTTGCAGCTGGTCTGTCATTTTTCCTGGGCCATCTAGCCTTATCACCTAAATTCTGCATCGCAAGGATTAGTTCATTGTTATCAACAGAAAAACAATATTTAGAAATTGGAGGATAATCCTCATCATCCTCTTCTTGTTCAACAGCATGCACATTCTGGTTAGCAGATTTGTTATAGGATCTGAACTTGTTGTTCTTGAATGAGGATCCTTGCTTCTCTTGCTTTGAGGATCCTGCTAATCTCTCCTGGATCCTTTTGTCATCCTCTAGCCGGATGAACCTAAGGGCCCGGGTTCTTACCTCATCTAGATTCCTGCATGGTGTCATAACAAGATCATCATAGAATAATGAATCTCTAAGCAATCCCATTTTAAAGGCTTCAACAGCCGTAGCTATATCCAGGTTAGGAATATCTAAGGATTCTTTACTAAATTTAGTGATATAATCCCTTAATGATTCATTATGACCTTGGGTTATCCTATACAGATCACTAGTTAAACGCTCAAATTTCCTACTACAAGAAAACTGGTTATTAAATAGGTTAACTAGATTAGCAAACGAGGTAATAGAGTAAGGGGGAAGACTTAGCAGCCATTTTAGAGCCGATCCAGTAAGGGTGGATCCAAATCCCTTGCACAGACATGCTTCCTTTAACCTTTCTGGGATGGGATTGATCTCCATCCTTTCCCTGTACTGTGCTATGTGTTCTTCAGGATCTGTTGAACCATCATACAACTTCATGGTAGGCACGTGGAACCTCTTGGGTATCTCAGCATCACAGATTGGTGGTGCAAAACGAGATATCTTGTGGCTCCCATCTGCAATCTCCGGGATAGGCTTGACCACTCCTGGTACACTTGATATTATATCCTTTAACTTTTGCAATTCTCTGGCCATGGCATGATTGATACCTGTATCCTGCATAAGGCCATGGTTAGTGGTATAAGAACTATTGAAAGTGTTACCTCCCATTGGGTTCAAATTAGGAAGAGCGGATGTGAATCCATATTGTTGGGGCTCTGGAATGACTGATGGACCAGTAGAAGCAATGGTCTGCATTGGAATAAAATCTCCCTGATGGATATCGGAACTCCCTGATTGCAAACTCCTTAAGGATCCCGGAATCTAGAAGGATCCATGTAACTGAGAGGATCCTTGAACCTGCGAGGATCCTGGGATGTAGGAAGATCCTTGACCCTGGGAGGATCCTTGAAACTGAGAGGATCCTTGAACCTGGGAGGATCCTGGAACATAGGAGGATCCTTGAACCTGGGAGGATCCTTGAAACTGAGAGGATCCTTGAACCTGGGAGGATCCTTGAAATGGCCAGAACCCTTGAATCTGCTGCGCTCCTGAGTATCCTCCTGAGCTTACGAAAGATCCTATATGCTGAGGATGGGATCCTGCTGGTTGGAAGTATGACCCTGAAGCCTGAGTCATTGCTGATGATCCGTAATGCACTCCCTTTGGTCCTCCCACATATTGAACGTCTGGAACCCTTGAAGGCTGGGAAGTTATAACCGGAGTATCGAAATTCAAATATCTGGGCATCAGTGGGGAATGATCCTCTGCCGATCTCTTCTGTTTCTTGATGTCTCCAATTTCTCTAAGAATCCTTTCATTGGTCTTATCCTGCTGCTGTATATGATCCTTCATCTGCAAAATCAGAGTAAACAAGTCACTAGTAGTGGGAGTATAAGAAGCAGAAGAAGTTGGAGGTTTTCAGAAAATGGGAGTTGGTTTTTTCTCGGCATTTTTCTGAGGTCCAGAAGGTGGTGGAGGCAAAGGTGGAATGCCCTGGGATGAATTGACTACAGACATCGCACTGGAGGTGTTCTTTGATGATGAAGCCATCTGCTTGGACGTAATGAACCGAAATAATCACAAAAATGATAATTTCTTAGGAATGAAGCACCAATTGCCCACGGTGGGCGCCAAACTGTTTTGGTCAAAAATCAGACGAGGATAATACAACCAAACTCTCTGTTACGGGGTATGATGCTTGAATTGGTAAACAACAATGAGGATCACTCAGAAATGAATTGCACAAGAGACACAAAGATTTATACGAGGAAAAAGCCCTTGATCAATGAATGATCTCCGGCATAAAAAACCTCGGGTGATGGAAACTACTGATCACCAACTCAAATTAAACAATAATCTTTTACAACTTCGGAAGATAGCGAGCTAGGTACAAGGATCACTACAGTATATCGTGTAGAAATGTATGAAAAATGCTAAGTGTTTTGCCGAGAGCTGGTGAGTGCGGTTGTACGAGTGTGTGTAGCCAAAAATAGCCAAGTGTCTTAGAAATTAGCTCGCTACCCCCTTAAAATTAGAAAATATCTAGCTTAACTAACTGTCCGCATTTCGTGCCTTCTCCCCACGTTCTCCATAACGTTCACAAATAGTCCAGCACGTGCAGAATTGAAGGGAATATACTCCAAGAATATCGCCATGACCAAGTCCAATCTGGTACTCCTGCAAAACAATACCGAATTCAAAGTGAACAATCATTAGTATAAGGATCCTTAGGATAATCCATGATCCTGATCCTGAAGTACTTCTGAGGATCACTAATTGTCATAGAAGTAAGGATCACCAAATAGAATAACATTTAAGGATCACAGGTCGTTAAGAAATCCTCCCCTAACACTAACCTTTTATTAAGGTTTGTCTTTTGGTTATCCTGATTGTAAGTATTGAAGGTTTAGGATCCTAACTTGGGTTCTCAGGTATGATCCTTAATCACCTTAATTTTATTCTTTATTTATCTAAGTGACCCTTATTCTTTGACAACAGGATACATGATCCTTAAGTTATATCACCTTTTTGAATTTTTCGATTATAGGATATTTGATCCTTGATCCTATCCTAAAATTTTTGACATAATCTACTAAACTTTTGTTCTTAACTCATGAATTCAAACAAAATGCATCATAACAATTGAAAGGTAAAGTATTCACAAATATAACAACACATAAGATAGTCAAAAGATTAAGCTTTTATTTATTTAGCAAAAGGTTAACCCTCTAAAGGTTGTCAAAATTACCTACCCCAAGCATCTACCAGTAATCTGTGGTCCGTCCGCTGGGGTAGGTAAAGGGTGTCCATGATAATAAGTTTTAATAAGTGCAGGAATAAAAAGACGGCAGGATCACAATGGCTTCATCCCCCAAACAGAGGATCCCTCCACCATTTGTTATCCTACCTATTGTCTGAAGGATCAGTGATCCTTAAACCTAAGAACTATTGTTTAGAGTTATTACAGACCCACCATTGTTCAGAAACATCAACAATTAAAAAAACTACCAACCATAGAAAAATGGGCTCCGGCTGCATCTAGATAAATCCATCATCACCCATTGTTGCAGCCTACACCTTCCTTGCATCACCACCAGCTGCTGCATCCTCAGCTTGATCCTTCAACCCACTGCCACTAGCCTCGATTGCCAGGACCTCTTCAGTCTCCTCCTCGTCATCCAGCTCTTCAAGCCTCTTCTTCCAGCCCTCTTGGTCTGAGGCAGTCCTTTCAAAGTTGGGATCCTCAGCTTCCTTTGCCATCTGCAGTTTAATCTTGAGTATGGCAATTGTGGCAGAAAGCTTAGCACCCTCCATCACTTTAGCCTTCTCCTGATCAGCAGTGATGTGGGCCATGACCAGCTGCTTTTTTGCCAAGTTGAGCTCCTTCTCGAGGGTAGAGATGGTTTGATCCTTAGCCAGGAACAGCTTTTGGAAGTCCAGTTCCTTTTGCTCAGCCTCTTCAGCATAGGAATCCATAAGCATATGGATCTCAGCAAATTTCTGCAAAAGAATGACACGAATCAGGATCCGTTATCCTCAATATGGGTAGAACAGATTTAAGGATCAAGGATCCTTACCTCAGAGATGTATTCCTCAAACTGATGCTGGAGGAGAGGCAGGCCTTCAAGAGTGTCAGCAGTTTTCCTCTTCTTTCCACCCTTGCCTTTGGTGCTGACAGCCCTAGGATTTGGGATGCTGGGACTAGAAGCAGCTTGTCTCTTGGCAGACTTAGGGGGAACGTATGCATCAAGATCACTGACGTTGAAGCGAGAGGCTGAGTTTTAGACTTTCCAGCACCTACAAGTGGCAAACAACAGATCAGTATCCTTAATCTATATCTATTTAATCATACATAAATGTAAATACTTACTTGACATGGTGACTGAACCAGAGGATACTTCTTGTGAATCCTTTGTTTTGGCCTGGAATGTTCTAACTGAAGGATCAAGGCTCCAAAAGGCAGCGATTCTTTCTTTTGTTGCAGGTGACTCTATGAGGTGAAAAACTGAGATGGCTGCACACAAAAGACAGAAAAGGATCAGTTATCCTTAAAAGAAACAGAATCACCGTATGATCCTTCTATAAGGATCCTATATCCTACCATGGGTGGTCCACTTTTTGGGGAGATCTTTCCCATCTGGAATAGAATCTCTCCTAACAAAGAAGAAATGGTTTTTCTAGTGGGTATCATTCTTTGTGGTCTTAAGGATTGGATGAGGATCACCGGGCTTATGTTTGAACAAGAAACGGTGTGAGCCATGGCTAACAAGATTGTACAGTTCGGCCAATTCCGACATTCCCATCTCTATACCTTCCTGCTCAATAATGTTTTCTAAGGTGTACAAGACCCTCCACATCATCGGCATGGCCTGGATATAGCACATACCGGTGAGTGCAAAGAAAGATTGGGTAAAGACAGGGAAAGGAGAGGATAATCCTATCAAGAATGGGGTGGCCGGAAAAGCAACCCAAGTGTCGGAGACGGGGTCACTTTTGGCAGTAGGGTCAAAAGGTTTAAAGACGGTGTCCGCCGGGAAACAATGGCGAATCCGGTCAATCTCTGGATCGGTAAAGCGGCATAGCTCAGACGAAGGATTTTTTATGATGCCTTGGCTTTTCAAAGAATCATCCTTCTTTGGATCCTTGGCTGGTGAGGATCGAAGAACCATTTTCGCTATGGATGATAAGAAAAGAGAAGATCAGAATAAGCAGATGAAGAGAGAAGGGGAAGAGAGATACCTGTTTCGATCTTTGAATGAGGATTTAAAGGGAAGTATCGCTCGAATTTAAATGCAAATTGATCCTTATCTCTAACCTATATATAATGATGATTCTGCAGGTTGTCACTTCGCTGACGCATGATATGTAACGGCTAGTCCTGCTCTAACGGCTATATTTACGTTATTTAGTTCGTTGCAGATAAGATCAAAAATATGACTCATTAAGTTGTATTTTATTCCTCATATTTTGGGGGCAATTGTTAGGGATGGATTTTCTTAACCGAAGGATCACGGATCCTCAAGTGCAGCCAGGATCACGGATTCTCAATTCTGTTTGAATTAAGGATCCTCAGAAGACGTTTCAGGATTAAGGATCCAGGATCCTCATTGTTATCCTTACACTAACGGATGCTTCCACTATATTTAAACTTGTTTTGCAGGAGTATACGCGTTGGACCTAGTCTTGCCGAGATTCCAGGGGAATATGCTCTCAATATTCTGCACGTGCATAGCTTAATGACCGTTTTAGAAGTCGTGGATAGCTTGCACATTTGGCGGATAGTTTGTTACTTAGTTTATTTCTATTTTTAAAGGGGATAATAAGCTTGATAGTTAGAACATTTAGCAAACACACACACTCTCGCAAGCTTTCTGCAACTCACTGGCGATTACATACATTTTGCACACTAGTGATCCTTGTAACAAGCTTGTTATCATCCCGAGTTGTAACGATCATCTGATTAATTATAGTTGGTGATCGGTAGTTTCCATCACCCGAGGTTTTTTATGCTGGAGATCATACATTAATCAAGGGCTTTTTCCTCGTATAAATCCTTGTGTCACTTGTTCATTTCACTTACAAGTTGTTCATACATTTGTTCATTGATTCAAGCATCATTCCTCACAAAAGAAGATTTGGTTGCATTATCCTAGTCTGATTTTTTACCAAAACAGTTTTCAAAAACATTATGCTCGTATGTTGACCTAACATATGTAGTACATGATTTTCAAGAACACTCTACTCGTATGTTGACTTAGCATACGTAGTACACGATTTTCAAGGACATTCTACTTCATATGTTAACTTTAGCATGCCTAGCACATTGATTTCAAGGATCCTTTTTGCTACATATGTTGACTTAACATATCTAGCATCTTGATTTCATGAACACTATACTTCGTATGTTGACTTAGCATACCTAGTACAAAGTTTTGAAACAATTTATCGCTACACGAATTCCAAAATCCCTATAAGATCTTCCTATCTTCATAGTTAGATTCTTGAGGATGTTTAGAGTACTAATTAAAGTCCATTGATTGGATTCCTAGTGTAATTTAAACGCATATGTACAAATCGATGATAAGTTAATAACAAGATTGATAACAAGTTAATAACAAGCCGATAACTAGTTGATAACCAAGTTGACAATTATGTGATCATGTGATTATGTGTTTATGTGTGATCCAAATTCTCGCTATCCAAATCCTTATAGAATCTTCCATATCTTCATATGATGGATTCTTAGAAGGATATCCAAAAGTACTATCTGAAATCCTTAATGGGTTTCTATGCAATAGTTACGACCCTTGGATTTTAAAGTACTATTCTGTTGGTGCACAAATGTCTGTTAACTTTGTCTTTATCGAGTCTTATGTCTAGACAGGATTAGCAAGCACACAGCAGGATCAAATTAGGGTTTGTGTTTGAGTAATTTCGCTTGAAAGTGCCACTGGCAGTTTCAAAAGAAATTAGACAATGTAATTCCGCTTGAAATGGCCATGCCACTTTCAAGCGAAATCAATCACACTATAAATAGGTGTGTTGCTAGTTCATTTGTAACTTTTTCGATTCAGAGCCGAGGTGCTGCCAGTTTGTCAAACGATCTGTAAAAGCTTTGGAATCAATAAAAGAAAGATAATTAAGAGGAATCAAGCTGTTACACGTCTATTTCTCTGATTCCGCCTTTGAAATAGATCATAAACTCTTCTGATTGACTCGTTAGGGTCACACGACGATCCAACATATTCCATAATTAAAGAGATTGATTCGTCAATCTAGTTAAAGAGATCATGTGTTGATCTAGTTAAAGAGACCCTATGGTGGTCTAGTCAAAGTTATCACAAGGTTGTTCGTTTGATTCTTACCCCTACACATTTTAAAATAAACTGTGCGGACTGTGCAAGGAATTACGTAATTATGGATGCATACATAATTATGGAATTCAGTGCACAAAAACCACAACAAGTTTTGTCATGTGTTAATTTAAACAAGAAACAAAAGTTATCTATATTCATTTCCATTTCTGATGAAGTATCCACTGAGGAAAAACGAACTAGCTACTCATTTTTCACTTCTGAAACAGATATCCACTGGGAAATGAATAATCCATTCGAGAACCGTATTCATTTTCGCTTCTGATGAAGTATCTACTGAGGAAAATGAACTATCCGTTTATTTTCGCTTCTGATGAAATATCAACTGAGGAAAATGAATAAATTCATTTTCGTTTCTGATGAAGTATACACTGAGGAAAATGAATTATCCATTCATTTTCGCTTCTGAAGAAATATCCACTGAGGAAAATGAATAAATTCATTCCGTTTCTGATGAAGTATCCACTGAGGAAAATGAATTATCCATTCGTTTTCGCTTCTAAAGAAATATCCACTAGGGAATGAATAATCCTGTATTGATTCTTTCATTTCCACTTCTGACGAAGTATCCACTGAGGAAAATGAATTATCCATTCATTTTCGCTTCTGAAGAAATATCCATCGGGGAAATGAATATTCTTTACAATAATCATTCATTTCCACTTCTAACAAAGTATCCACTGAGGAAAATGAATTATCCATTCATTTTCACTTCTGAAGAAATATCCATTGGGGAAATGAATATTCTTTACAATAATCCTTCATTTCCACCTCTGACGAAGTATCTACTGAGGAAAATGAATTATCCATTCATATTCGCTTCCGAAGAAATATCCATCAGGGAATTGAATAACTTATTCACAATACTAGAAAACATGGTTTTTGTCATGTAATTTTTGGTTACAAAATGGTAGCAATTTCCTTCTTTTCACCAGTTTGCCACCGAAAATATGGTGACAAAAACACCCGTGTCAATTGCCCTAATGCCACCAAATTGCCACCATTTTTATATTTTGCTACCTTATTTTACCACCACAAAATTGGTCAAAATTATTTGCCACCGCTTCATGTTTGCTACGCTCCGCCTTGTTTGCCACCGAGTTGTGACGCGTTTTCATACCATTTAGCCACTGATTTGCCACCATTTAACCATCGGTTTCTGCAGGTTTTGATACCATTTAGCCACCGATATTGCCACCATTTAGCCATCGGTTTTTGCACGTTTTGATACCATTTAACCACCTATATTGCCACCATTTAGCACTGATATTGCCACCATTTAGCCATCATTTTTCACACAATTTGCGAGATTTGATACCATTTAGCCACTGATATTGCCACCATTTAGCCACCATTTTTTACACAATTGCAACCATTTGCTACCATTTATTTGCTACCATTTACTGATTACTGGATATTGGTTTTTAATTCAGATTTTTTTTTCTCCCTGCTATTTTCATCAAAATTACATATCAATAAAACTACAAATAATATAAAGAAGTCTAATAAAATCACAAAATTGTATAAAAAACTTGTTTTCAAAAGCATATAAAAAATACCAACTAAAATATAAACTAACTAAAATTATCCTAATAAGAAAAACATCTAAACATTCAAAACCAAGTGCTTATAGCTTATCTTCGAACTGTAGCTGTTAACATAGCTTCAATTTGTGACATCCTATCAAGCAACGCATCTTTATCCACCTTATCTTTTTCTTTGTCAGCCAACAATCCCGCAATAATTCCATTGAACCTTTCTTTTTCTTCATCTTTTTCCTTAACGAGCTCCTTGATAACAAGTTCAACTTTTCAATCTACGAAAAAACTAATGAATAGAATCAAGAAATCAGAATTAACGAAAACTAATAACGGGTCAAGTTGGTTGCAAAGAAAACAAAATACAACTGTGAGCTACAATTCAAGTGCTAGAAGCTAAATAGCATGTTCCAGTTTGTTTACATATTAAGAAGGAAATTATATCTAATTTTAAAAACATTTTTTTTTTGTATGAAACAACCCCGTAAAGAAGGTGTAATCAAATTATTATGAAATTCCTTAACATTCTCACTAATTTAAGAGCATAAAACCTAATAATAAAAAACAAGCATCTCAAACCAAACAAACATAATAACAGTGGGAAACGATACAAATGCACAAAAGTTATTAGTCTAAAAAGATTAAAAATACCTCAGGGTCTTCTCTGCTATGTACACACGGGTGGATAATCTGAAAACAAATACATATGAGAAATTTTAAAATTTACTGTAAAAACATTTGTTGATGCAAAATTTCTTGTTTAAGTACCTGATATAAGTCCCTCCACGATCTAACTGATCGATATGGTCGTTTGTCCACTGCATTTTTGGTCTCGTTGAGCCATTTTTTTAATATTTCTACAAATTCATCCTTAGTTACTCTACGATCGCCATCTTTATCAATTCTTTCATTATTTCTTCAAGTGTTTTCTCCTTGTTCCAAGTTAATTGACGGAACTTGATATCTTGAAGAATTGCTTTTAGTTCAGGAAAAGATATGTAGCTATCGCCATCTTGATCGATCATTGTAAATAGCCTGCGAAACAATAAAAGAATACAAATAAATAAAAATCAAAGGAAACTATAAATGGAGGATAAATATGAAAATGAACGTGAATCTAACCGTTCTATAACAGGTAGGTTTACTGAACCATCTTCAGTGAGTACTTGTTCTGCAGTGTGCTCTTGCAGATGTTTTAGTATGTCCACAACTAAACGCTCGTGTTTCACGTATGATAGTCGCCTTTTTTGGATCGAAGGCTCACACATCTACACCAGAAGATGTTGAAAGATTAAGGAAACATGTGTTGTACTTATACAAATCAAATAATGCTAAGTCTGTTTTATTTCTTTTAATATACCTACCATATAAAGTATACCATCAAGAACATAAATGAGACAAACAAAGGAATCATGAAGATGTAGCCCTGAGACACGCCAAAAGATATTTCGATAATTAGGAAGAACGCAAACGGTATAACCGAAATAACCATAATTTTGGCTGCAGAACTCGTCTCTTCATCTGTAGTTACACCAGAGCCTGCAAATAAGAAAACACACTTCGGTATAGTAAATACTAGGGGTGTTCAAAAACCTCGCGGTTCGCTCAAAGCTCCCTCAGAAAAAGCTCAAAAAAGTGTGGTTGTAAACGAGCCAAGCTCGAGCTAGGCCTGGCTCGGCTCGTGAGCTCCCGAGCTGGCTCCAATTATATTTATATTAATTTTAAGTCTATTAAAGTAAAAATATGTGGGAGTGTGCTACGGTGCTAATATTTTGAGTTTAATTAACCAAATAACATATACAAATATGGAAAAATAAAGAAAAATTACACGTATATAATACTTCTTATATGCCTTTGATCTTTAAAATATTAGGAAAATAAAAATAACACTTATAGACATATGTGTATTTTTATTTTTTTTTCTTGTTTTTTTATCAATATTTGTAAAAGAAAATAAAAAATTAACGAGACGGCTCGAACATTATTCGAGCTGAGCTCGAGCTCGACTTTTCGGCTCGATTTTATAAATGAGCCGAGCTGGCTCGTTTAAGTTTGAACTCGAGCTCAACCTGCCCTAGTAAATACTAAAAAACCTTGATCAAGTAGGGGTGGCTTGTTAACCCGTTTAATTAAACGGGCTGTGTTTGTGTCAACTCGTTTGACCCGTGAATTAATCATGTCAACCCGGCACCCGCTAGCCTGTTTACGACCTGTTTATCATGGGGAAAAAGAAAAACTGAAATGTAAACAACAGAATTATTAACTGGTTCACAGATTAACAAAAGAGTAAAAACAGAAGACAAAATCCAAGTAGACACAAACTGAACATAGAAGGTAACAGGACATTTATATGAGCCATACATCTTGAAATATTTTGACTAAATAATCTATGTGTTCAAATTGGTTTATAACTGTTAAAAATAGTTAAACTCTGTTAAAACAGGTAAACTGAACCTGTTGTTAAACTGGTGTGTCGTGCTATGGCTCAAAATACAGCATCAGGGCCAGCACTTCACGTCGCAGCAGCAGCATCGACGGCAGCAGCGCTGCAGCGACGGCTGCAAGAAGCGCAGCAGCAGCGACATTAGCAGCAGCATTGACCACTACATCACAGGGCTGGCCTAACCTTTTCTGAGGTCTAAGGCGAAATGAAATTTTAGGGCCCTTTTTCTTTCTTTGATTATTATAAAAGATACTCATTTATCGGTGTTTTAAACCAAGCAAGAATCTAATACAACTATAAAAGAGAGTGATTTGCTTGTATAAGAAACCAAACAAATCCAAAACTATAAATTTGCACTAATATTAATAGTAAGGTTAAGTGAAGTCGTATAAGCCAGGCCCTGCTACATCAAACAAATTTCATGAATGCAAATGGAAGTTAGTCTTATCAAATATTATTTTTGTTTACCCAGCATCCCCATTCCCCAATCCCACATCGTCAGCCTCATTGTTCACTTATACCCCACAGTTCATTTTACAAATCAAACTATCTATTCCTCAATACCCAAAATCCTAACTTCTGAAGTACCTTAAATCTTTATTATGTGTGTGTAGATATTGATTCCAGTCAAAGAGGAAAACAAAACAAAATTGATTTAAATTAAAGATGTGTAGAGCTCCAAGTATCAGTTTAAACATATCACTAAAATGAAAGGACGCAAGCACAAGGATTTAGTTACTTACCTGTTGTAAAGAAGCGGCAAACCAGTTTCACCCTGAGACCCACATTCACGCCAGAAACCACCTTCACGCCAGAACTTTGAAGGGGGAAATTTAGGGCTGCAAAGAGAGATACAATCAAAAAGTAGGCCGGGGTGCTAAACGGGTCGTGTTCACAGGTTGGCGGGTTCAACCCGACCCGAACCCAAAAATTTTATACGAACCCGAAACCCGACCCGAACCCGAAAATTGTGCCATACCAATGAACCCGAACCCGACCCGAATATTCGTGGGTTGACCCGAACATGACCCGTTCAACCTGAAAACTTTTATTTTTTAATTTTTTTACACAAATTAATATATTAAATTTAAAGTTTACTTAAGAAATACAAATGTATATAGTACAATTACATTTAAATTATAAAATCTTATGTGAATTTCTTTTTCTAAGTTATAATTATAAGATAAAATGCATGCCCAATTTAGTTTATAACATAAAACATTTGTAAAAAATATTATATAATATAAAGGGGTTAAACGGGTCAACCCGCCAACCCGACCAGGTTGACCCGAACAAAGCACTTCATTTGTTTTGAATCATAATGGACTTGTTTAGTCTTCACCTCATTAAATCATTTGTTGGTTACAACACCTTGTGGTGACATTTACATTAACTTGAAACTTGAAATCAGTCTCCGCATCCGATTTGAAGTTTAACGACGCTCCACTGGCAACAACGAGCTCTGATCCTTGCACAACGTACTGTTGAACATTCACTGGGTGAAGGTAATCATTCTCTGCCAAATCGTGCCATACAAATATATTTTATTGCTCCTTTTTCATAGAAACTGAATCAATTAGAAACTGAATCAATTAGCTATAGATAGCACAAATCACATGATTATCAATAGAAAATAAGAAATCAGAAGCATTCTCTGGATGTATAACAAAATAGATGCACTTACTGTTTGGGAGACCATGGGTATAATGCTGCCATTCCTTTTCCATAGTGAGAATCAAGGCCATCGATCACATCTACACAATATTTGAAGAAGATTTAAGTAGTAAAATCTTCTTTTACCAGAAAATCAACTACTCAAATGCAATGATCCGTTAAGGCGATCGATGAACCAGACTTACATGAATACATACATCATAAGATTTTAACTAAATCGGTAACACGAGCAATTGATCCCAGCCTTAATGCACATATGACATATAGTGACTAGTACAAAGAATAAACTATAACAGAATATGATGAATCGAATATCTGACCTCAAGACCCTGATTTCCATCCTTCACTCTTGGGATACGCTTACAATCTAAGAGTTTTGAAACTCAAGAAACAACCGGTAATTACGAAGTTGCCAGTGGTTAGAAAGAAGAACAAGACATTTTACTCACCTTCGATCAAGAACAACCAGATGTTATCACATTTCCATGTCCAAGTCAATGTTAAACAATGATCATTAAACGCTTACTTCTTTTGGGGCAATTAGGGTTGTGTAGCGATTGAGGGGGGATCTTCGGTGGTGATGGTGGAGCGCACGTGATGGCTTGAGAGATTAATTGGTATCCCCCTGCTTAATTTGGGGCAAAAGGGAGAGCAAAGTTCAGAACCCTAATTGTGATATCCCCGCTTAATTTTGGGTAAAAATGATTGGGCACTGAAATAAATTCAAAGTCCCGCTTAAATTTCCCCCCGATATTGTGACTGCTGAGACCGTCACAAATTTTTCGGTCAGAAAGTGGTGGCAACTCTCACCAATTTTTTTCTTTTCTACATATTTGCCACCATTTTACAACCGTACTTTGTAAATTAACTTTTTCTTATTATTATTTAGGATTTTTCCATTGTATTTGCTACCAATAAAATTTTGGTTGTAAAATGGTAGCTAATCTTGTTACCAATTTTTTTGGTCACAAATTTTGGTGACAATTGCCCAATTTTCTAGTAGTGTCAACAATCCCTCATTTCTACTTCTGACGAAGTATCCATTGAGAAAAATGAATTATCCATTCATTTTCGCTTCTGAAGAAATAACCATTGAGAAATGAACAATTTATACATTCTTTCATTTCCACTTCTGACGAAGAATCCATTGAGGAAAATGAACTATCCATTTATTTTTGCTTCTGCAGAATATCCACTGAGGAAATGAAACACAAATCCTTATAGAATCTTTCTATCTTAATAGTTAGATTCTTAAAGGCGCACTTAAAGTACAACTTTTAAATCCTAGATTGGATTTCTAAGAATGCTTTACGAGACACAGAAACAAAGAGCCAAATCCTTACAAGATTTTTCTATCTTAATAGTTAGACTCTTAAAGGATACTCACAGAACTATTAATTGATTTGGTTTTACCATTAATCAATCCCTCATTCCCACTGCCTGCATTAATCAAGGAAGTATCCATTAGGGGATGAGCATCATAGGAATAACAGCCTATTCCCAGTTCCTGCATTATCTGAGGAAGCATCCACTAGAGAAAAATAAAGTTATGCCTTACATGGAGATCCTTGATGAGGTATTCTATGCAAATAGATAAAACTCTAGATTCTGCGCAAGACAATTGCTTAAACAGACTCCTACAAATAAATTTCGGGATGAAATTTCCTAAAGTAGAGGAGACTGTGACATTTGCGCCTCTACGACCATCATACAAATACGAATCCAATTAAATCTTGTGTTTCATTCTTGGGATTTTTACAATTACATGTGACTTTTACACATATCAATTCTTGTTCGATTTCGAGCTCTTAATCACTTTCTGGAAAGTTATACGCAAACTGTTACGCAAACATAATCAGTTTAACTCAACAAACACCCCAAAACAGTGAAATAAACTTAACATACCTTAAATAACCTTTACATAACTTAGAACTAAGTTTTGAAGGGTTTGGTATGGCAAAAACAAGTTTATTCGATCACAGGGACTATTTGCATCAAACTGCAAAAGTCTATCGATTCGCGTAGGAATGAACACTCCGGAACAAGATCATAAGCTAAGCATACCCTTAACATAGCTTAGAAATAAGTTTTGAGGGGTTCGGTATGCGAAAATAGGCTTATTTGATCATAAGGACTAAAAGCGTCAAAACTGCGAAAGTATGCATTTTCGTGCATATCTTGCGTTCTGACTATATCCGGACATCCAAAAATTTTGTAATCACTAGAATATTGTATTTTAGTGATAGGAATGCAAAAATACCATTCACGCGCAATTTGAGTCGTTTTCGCGTTCGTTACGATTCCGTCGTAGTTAACCAAAAACGCAACCGTACAGCCAAATGAACCAACATCCGTGACATTTTTTAGCATAATTCAAGTTAAATATACTTTAACTTCATCATGGATCTTGAAAATGGGGTTAACGAGTGCTAGAAGTGCCGAAACGCGATAAAACAAGTTCAGGGACCAAAGTTGTCAATTTTCAAACTTTGGCCCCTGCTGACTGGCATACAGACCGTATGCAGAGGACCCTTATGGTCTGTAAGCAGGTCCCAGCACAGCAGATTCATTGAATCTTCAAAACAACCTGCTGAACCTGGTTTTAATCTCAGTTTTTGCATATTGTGGGCTGGTTTATGTGTTCCCCAAGTCACCAAATCAGAGCCTAACATGTGTATGGTGTGGATCATTCCTTGATCACTACACAAACACTTGGCAATGATCCTCATGATTTCCTATATAAACCCATGAAGTTCATCATTCCAAATTGCTCATTTCATTCTCTTCTCTCTAAGGCTCTAAGTTGAGGTTACCACACTTGTTGGAGGCCTCATACCTGAGTATTCTTAGTCCTATTTTCAAGCCTAGAACACTTGTTCCACTTGATTCCTTGGTTTCCTGAGCTTTGTTAGATCACTTAATCAAGGATACTTGCAATCTCAAGTGAGTACATAGTTCCCCTCTTTTCCTGCTTTCAATTGTTTTGGGATGATTCATATGTGCTAAATGCTTTTCAAGTTTTCATAAACATATGCTATGATTTATATAAACACAACGATTTCAATAATGTGAACAAACTTGTTGTGGCGTCAGTCAAAAGATGAATGACATTCATTAACTTTAATCAACCGACCAGTAGTATGTTATGGTACCATAGGATCTGACAAATCTCATTATCGGACTATCCCTTTGGTGGGTAATGTGGGTAACGACAGAACCTGTTATTTTAACAAACCCTTTGGTGGTTTTTTAGTCGATGTTAAAGAGGTCTTTCAGGTCCTATTAAAGATACCCCATGGGTGGTATAGTCGAGTCAGAACACAGGTTTGAATGTATTCATTAAAGAACGACCAAAAGTTGTATTTCACAATTAAAACACAGACGATTGAATGATGGTTTATAACACGGACGATTTGAACGATTGGAACGATTTGGATGATTGGTTTATGGTAAGTGATTAGGTAACAAGGCATGTGTAATGTGATAAAAACATGGTGGATACGCCGCTGGTACTTCCTATATATAAGTGCTTTTATCACATTACATGTCGTAGCATTATCTAGATCACTTGGAAGAATGTTTTCAAACGATGTCACGCAACGATGTTTAATTAAAGATATAAACCATACAATGTTTACTTTCAAGACGATTTGCTACTTGGTTTTACAAAGACAAATGTTTTCAGTCAAGATTCATGGCTACAATGGTTTTAGTTTTACATATATCAACTTGTAAAATTGATAAAACATATTGCAATATCAAACACTTTTTGATTTCAAAGTACATACTCGACAACTCTCGTAGTTGGACGAGGTATTGCAATATGGATTTAAAGCCATGAATTTGACATACAAAACCTATGTACTCGCCGGCATTTTTATGCTGACTGTTTTTCACATCTGTTTCAGGTTCTATTATGTGATGATTGTTGATTGCTTGCTACACATAGGATGGACACGGGCCTTAGTGACTTAAAACTTGAAAGACAATTGTTGTACTTATTTGGTTTATATCAAAACAATGTGTCTAAAATGAAATAAATCAAAATTTCAATTACCATGTGTTGTGAAACAATGATTCTGTTACGACGTTTCCGTCGCGGTTTGTTGTATTATGCAGTCGGGGTGTGACAGAAGAGTTGGCATCAGAGCTCATGGTTATAGGGAATTAGGTTATTAGTAATGCTCTTGACCTAGTCTATAACCTTCCTAGGACCCTAACGCGAGTTTCTTGCGTTTAGATTCTTAATACAATACCAATCACCTATCCTTAGGTGATTAACAAAAAGAAAACACAATTCATTCTCTCGAGTCAAAATTTTTCCAAACTTCACAAGAAATCATCTATCCTTAGAGGGTTTGTTTTAGGCTTTTAAGCCTTTGTGTATTCAAAATCTCGTCAAAGTTTGGGTCTTTATAATGTGAACACGTGCAATCTGGAAGGGTGGGTGCCTAACCTCGAGTTTTCTATCTAAGGCTAGAGTGTTGTATTACGCGGTCGGGGTGTGACATCAGAGGATGATGAATTTCACGATGCAGACCAAGAAGTTCCTGCAACAGTTGTGCATGGTACTTCTGAGGCTACACCCCTAGTGGACTGCCCCGCAGCAGCTGAAGCCACTGCATCATCCTCTTTGCCAATTCAGGGTCTGGATTTGGTTGTTGATATCAACTTCAACAATCTGGGTATAAATATTCCAGTTCTGACTAATCCAGAAACAAGAATCCATAATACCTATCCTCAGCAAAACATCATTGGTAATGTTCAAAGTGGTGTGCAGACGAGGAATCAGTTGAGAAAACAACAATGCTGGCTTGCATGCAGCGATTAGAGTATCGAGTTTGTAGAATGATTGGTCCTCCGCATGTTATGTCTCACAAGAAGAACCAAGGTCTTGGAAAGAAGCGTTAAGGATAATTCTTGGGTGGAAGCTATGTAGGAGGAACTGCAACAATTCTAGAAGCTTGGTGGCTGGAAACTGGTTGAAAAACCTGAAAATTAGAAGAAGATTGGCACCCGTTGGGTATTCAAGTGCAAAAAGGATGACCGTGGAGTAGTTTTCCGAAACAAGGCAAGATTAGTGGTCCAAGGTTTTCGTCAGGTAGAAGGGATAGATTACAACGAAGTTTATGCACCAGTTGCACGTCTTGAAGTGATTCAGATCTTTCTAGCCTATGCTGTAACAACTCTCACCAAAACTATTATTTATTATTATATTTAGTTCAATAGGAAACCCTAATTAAGATACCCAAGTGATTCTGCACAAACCCTAAAATTTTCAGAACAATCAGAATCAGGATCAGGGCCCCTAATACTCAGGGGGGTAAACCCTAGTTACGATTATCTACATAAAACGCTGTCAAAATTGAAATTTACGAATCTGTCAACTCAGCAAGCCTACAAACACACATAGCTACCCTAATGGAAATAGATGTCCCTTACGGACCGTAAGGGATAAGGCTTACGGTCCGTAAGCCGGGGTCAATTTTGTGTATAAATAGTAGAGATTGGGACTTGATTTCTGGCACTGAAACAACGTAGAAATTCCAATTCTACACTGAGATATCGTAGAATTACTTTTAAAACACAAACGGATCACTAATTGCTACCGCAAAACAGGGTAATAACTCGATCGCTGCTACGATTCAATGTCCGATTGATTAAATTATCCAATAGATGTTTAAGTGCTGCCCACATTAGGGTTATGCTTTGTCATTCGTCGTTAATTCGATGGATGTTTAAGTATCGCACTTTCTCATTCGTTGTGAAGGTTGATCTCGTGAGTTATCGTAAATGCTGTATTGATTACTAACCCAGTTTTGTGTGCATTGTTATTTAAATTAGGTTAACAAGGCTAATCAGTAGACTAGACTCTGTCCGTGTTAAATCTGCAATGTAAGTCATTCTCTTTTTATCAAATTACTTTCAAAAAGCATGTTTATTTTCAAAGTTATAATTACAGGGAATAAGTCTTTGTAGTCACCAAATTACAGCCGGTATGTGGGGTATTGTATACATTACTTTTTCCCGCCACCATTGGACAACGAGTTAGCCAATGGGTAGTCTGACCACAGTCACAGAAATAAGTCGAGTGACAAATACTGTGGGTAGTTGGTTGATATAGAAACAATGTAATCACCCTTAATACTGTAAATTATAACAAACAGGTCGTTTTATTAAATAGAATGATTCACCAGTATTTCCCGCTAACAAAACCTTTTTCAAACATGTTTCAGGTGATCTGTTGTAATTCAGGAAAAGTGTTGTGGAGCACTGCAAGCTTAAGAAAGTGGCTCATTATAAAATAAAGAAATATGTTTTGTAGAATAAAGATTTCTCCGTGAAATCATATGATTGTAAATTACCGGGGTTTTATCCCGAGTTGTGAAATAAAATAATCGGGAAAATTTTAGCTTTAAAAAGATCCTGATGATAAACTTCCGCTGTTAAACTCAATTAAATAAATACCACGAGATTTCTGTCCCGCGGCTCCTGAAACGGGTCAAACCGGGTCGGGGGCCGTGACAGAAAAAGGTGGTATCAGAGCCACTGAGTTAAGCTAATTAAGTATTTAGAAATACTTAATTTTTCCTGATTACTATTATGTGATTATGTGTTTTATTAACTAACTATTTGTTAGTTACAGTATGGGTAAGCAAAAGCTTTCAAACATCTATCTTAAATTAGATAGGTCATCAAATGAGAAGGGAAGTTCCTCTCAAACTCCTGAAGAAGGAATATTTGTTCGAAAAGCCCAATACGAGGAACCACTTTCTCCTGATAAAAGAAGTTTGATTATTAGAAAAGTCAGGAGAAATTAAGGAAATCCCGAGAAAAGAAAGTTAAAAAGGAAACCCAGGAATTAATCAGTAAATCACCATGGGAAGACAAGTTAGATGAAAAATTGGCGGACCTTTATATGCTAGCCACTGTAGCAATAAATGCTAATCTTTAAAATACCATGACTCCTTATTAGCAACCTTATCACTTACAAGCCAGAAATATCATCTAGTAAATAAATAAAACCTAGTATGTTTAATTGTCAATTTTCCTTTGTATTAAATTAGTCACAGGGTATGCAATAATATTTGAAGGTTATCTGTAAAATTTGTTATAAAATTTTAATTTATTATTTTTACATATGTGTTAAACAGCATGAATGAGTTATCTGGAGCCCTAGAGAATCTCAACCTTTACCCTGTAAACATAGAAGTTTCTAAAGAATTTACTGGGTACTTTCCTGATGTGGAACAACCTATAGAATTCAACGCTCCACCTCTGGAAAAACCCAAGCCTAAAAAGAGAAGAAGATTGGTAGGATGGAGGCGTGTGCGTAGAAAGAAACCCGCCACTAGAAAGAATTCTAAAATAAACAATCCATTAGAAAAAGGAAAAGAAATTGAAATGGGGGAAAGTTCTAGACAGCAGGAATTAGAGATGGAAGCCGGGGAAGACTCTAGGCAAATGGGAATACAGTTTGAGGAATATTATAAGCAAATAGAAATGGAGGTTGGAAAAGGTTCTATACAAACCCAGATGGAATTTGGAAAAAGCTCTAAGCAAACCCAGGAAATGACATTACAGGAGGAGCTAGATTTTATATTAGCAAGATGTGATAATATTAACCCAGTCAATGAAAATGTTGTTACTCATCCTATTGAAACCCAAATTCCAATGAACTTAGAACCAGCAATCCCAGAACCTATCATTCACACCCAACCTTTAGGAATGGACGAGTGGTGGACCAATGATTGGCAATTCCAAAACATTATCAACAGTCCTTATTCCTTTCTTCCCCAGTTTGATCCAGAACCTCTACCAAATCCACCGATGAGTAACGAGAATATGGCTGAACTCCGCCATTTTGGTGAAGAGCTGATGGATGCTGGGAATAGGATCCGAGAGATAGGAGGACAAATCTCATGGAAATATGATGAGAGGGAACATCGTTATTAAAGATGCAAGTTGACGAGAGAGAAGTGGATTATGAGTCTGTGATTGTATAATAACAGTAATATTAATCAGTATGTGTAAAATAAATAATAAAACGGTTGTATATGGAAGCATAATATAATCTATAAAATAAATGAAATTTTAGAAAATTTACAATTTTGTTTGTATATTTGTTTACGTGATTATGTACAATAAATTGTGACATTGGATTATTTCTTATTTTATACTAATTATTCATTTATAAATTAATTATCAGATGGCAAACATTGGTAATGAACCAGTAAATGAAGTAAATCAATCTGAGCAAAATCAGGAAGAACAATTGTTAAATAGGCAAGATATAGAGGATATTGTTGCACAAGGAATAGCCAATGCTATTCCAGCAATCGTTGCTGCTGTTCAGAAACCTGTTAAACCTCAATCAATCATTCCTAGTAAACGTACCCAAGGCGACAATTTTAGTAATAGTATAAACGGAGGTGGTAATCATGTTAATAACAATCATGATCTGCAAGCCCCAATTTTCAAGAAAATGAAAGCTGCAACGCCTGGTTGCACTTACAAAGAATTCCTTACCTGTAAACCAGCTGAGTTTGCGGGTAACGAAGGGGCTATTGCAGCACTGCGTTGGTTAGAGAAAACTGAGGCAGTAATCACCATAAGTAAATGTGCTGAGGAAGATCAAGTTATGTATGCGTCAAATCTTTTTAAAGAAGGGGCGTTAGAATGGTGGAACACAGTGTTACAAGCTAAAAGAAGGATCGAGGCATATGCCATGAAATGGGAAGAATTTAAGAATCTTGGGTAGAAAGAAAATTCTGTCCCGAGTATGAAAAAGATCAAATGGCAAATAAGTTCCTAAACCATCGGATGGTGAATGTGGACTGTCGAGGATATACTTCGACATTCTTCGAATATGCTAGAGTGGTACCAACGCTGGCTTCGCCAGAACCGGTACTCATTTCTCGCTATATTTGGGGATTAATTAGCGAAATCCGTAATATCGTTAAAGCTGCGAGACCTCGCACTATTGACGATGCGGTAGAATTAGCTAATACCCTCACTGACGAACTGGTACGCACAAGAGATGAAAATAGGAAAAAGGAACTGGCTCAGAAAATTACCCAAGGATTTCGGGTGGGTAATAATAGCAACTTCAAGAAAAGAGGAACAGGGCAATCTTCAACTTTGCCATTTTGCAGAAATTGCAGAAAGAAACATTATGGAAGATGTAATGTAATCTGCAACTTTTGCAAAGCCATAGGACATCGTGAAGAAGACTGTAGGAAGAAAACAAGAATCTGCTATAACTGTGGAGAAACAGGACATTTTAAGCCAGAATGCCCTAAATTGGCCAAACCAGCAGACAACAAAACCAAGGCGACCGACGGAGCTACTAAGAAGAATGTCAGAGCATTCCAGCTAACCACTCAAGTAGCAGAACTCATTCCAGATGTGAAAGCTGGTACGTTCCTAGTTCACAACGTGTATGCAAAAGTATTATTTGACTCTGGTGCAAACCAAAGTTTTATAAATACTTTATTCTGCCAAGCTCTTAATTTACCCTTAACCAACATTAGGCAGATTTTTACAGTCGAAACGGCAGACGGAAATTCTGTTAGCATAGATAAAGTTTTGCAAAAGGAAAATATAGAACTCTCAGGTCATAAATTCCTTGCAAACCTATTACCTATGAAATTAGCTGAATTTGATGTTGTGTTAGGAATGGATTGGTTAGTAGCCAACAATGCTCGAATTCTTTGTGATCAGAATTCCATAGAAATTCAAGCACCTACTGGAGAAGTAATCATAATTACAGGAGATAAACCACGTAAGCCCATGAAGTTCATATCAGTAATGAAAGTTGCTAGTTATGAACGAAAGCAAGAAATAGTATATATGATTTCAGTAATCATTAATACTAAGGGTAAAGAACTTAAGGAAATTCCTGTAGTCTCAGAATACCCAGATGTATTCCCAGAAGAGTTACCAGGGTTACCACCAGATAGGGAGGTAGAATTTAGGATTCATCTAATTCCAGGAACTATACCGATAGCCAAGGCACCTTATCGATTAGCTCCCACAGAAATGTTAGAAATGAAAAAGCAATTAGATGAATTATTAAGTAAAGGTTTCATACAACCTAGTTCATCCCCTTGGGGAGCACCAGTGTTGTTTGTTAAGAAAAAGGATGGTTCGATGAGAATGTGTATTGACTATAGAGAATGAAATAAAGTTACAATTAAGAATCGATACCCATTACCTAGGATTGATGATCTTTTCGATCAACTTCAAGGAGCTAGATATTTTTCTAAGATCGACTTACGTTCCGGATATCATCAATTGAAAGTACAAGAGGAAGACATACCTAAAACTGCTTTCAGGACTAGGTATGGTCATTACGAGTTTACAGTCATGCCCTTTGGGTTAACGAATGCTCCTGCTGCATTCATGGACATGATGAATAGAATCTGTAAACCGTATTTGGATAAATTTGTAATTGTTTTTATAGACGATATACTTATTTATTCCAAAAGTCAGACAGAACATTGTGAGCACTTACATGCACTCTTAACTTTGTTAAGAAAAGAAAAGCTTTATGCCAAATTCTCGAAGTGTGAATTTTGGCTACAAGAAGTGCAATTCCTAGGACATATGGTAAATCATGAAGGTATTCATGTAGATCCTGCTAAGATAGAGGCCATTACCAAATGGAGGGTTCCGCAAACCGCAATGGAAATTAGAAGTTTTATAGGTTTAGCTGGATATTATAGACGGTTTATTAAGGATTTTTCCAAAATAGCTGTACCATTAACTAAGCTAACCTGTAAAGCAGTTAAGTTTGAATGGGGACCTAAACAAGAAGAAGCCTTTAGGATCTTGAAACAGAAATTAACCAATGCCCCAATTTTAGCCTTACCAGAAGGAACTGAAGATTTTGAAGTATATTGTGATGCTTCAAAATTAGGATTTGGATGTGTGCTGATGCAACGCCAGAAGGTAATTGCGTATGCTTCAAGACAATTGAAAAAGCACGAAGAAAACTATACGACTCATGATTTAGAATTAGGAGCTGTAATTTTTGCCCTTAAGATTTGGAGACATTATCTGTACGGAAGTAAGTTTACTATCTATACAGATCATAAGAGTTTAAGATATATATTTGGGCAAAAAGAGTTAAACATGAGGCAAAGAAGATGGATGGAAATCCTAAGTGACTACGACTGTGATATTCAATATCACGAGGGAAAGGCAAATGTAATTGCAGATGCCTTAAGTCATAAGTATCATGAGAAACAACGAAGAGTTCGTGCTCTCAGATTAAATCTACAGTTAGATTTAATGGAACAAATAAAGAGCGTTCAGGAAACAGCAATCAAGGATGATGCTGAAGGAATGAAGGGACGAATAAAAGAATTAGAACAAGGAGCTGATGGAATTTGGAGATTCCATAAGAAAAGGATTTGGGTACCTAAGCAGGGAGAATTAAGAAATAAGATTTTGGAAGAAGCTCATAAATCTAGGTATACCATGCACCCGGGAAACAATAAGATGTACCAAGATTTAAGAAATAATTTCTGGTGGATAGGCATGAAGAAGGATATAGCTCGATATATTTCTAAGTGTCTTACTTGTTCACAAGTTAAGGCAGAACATCAGAAACCTTCAGGTCTACTACAACAGTTAGAAATGCCTATATGGAAATGGGAACTCATAACAATGGATTTTGTTACTAAGTTACTCAAAACCAGAAAAGGTAATGATGCGATTTGGGTAATTGTGGATCGATTAACCAAATCTGCTCATTTTCTACCTATGAAAGAAACCTTTAGCATGGAAAGATTGGCAAAGTTGTATGTAGATGAAGTTGTATCCTTACATGGAGTTCCACTCTCCATTGTTTCGGATAGGGATAGTCGTTTTACTTCTCATTTCTGGACAAGCTTCCAGCAAGCAATGGGAACTCGACTAAAATTAAGTACTGCATACCATCCACAAACAGATGGGCAAAGTGAAAGGACGATCCAAACTCTAGAAGACATGCTCCAAGCATGTGTGATAGATTTTGGTGGAAATTGGGACGATCACTTACCTCTGATCGAATTCTCCTATAATAATAGTTATCATTCAAGTATTGAAACTGCCCCATTCGAGGCACTATATGGACGAAAGTGCAGAACTCCAGTTTGTTGGGCAGAAATAGGATAAAGTCAATTGTCAGGTCCTGAAATAGTGCAAGAGACGACCGACAAGATTACACAAATCAAGGAAAGACTGAAGACAGCTCGAGATCGTCAAAAGAGCTACGCCGATAATCGACGTAAGCCGTTAGAATTTCAAGTTGGAGACAAAGTACTATTGAAATTTTCTCCTTGGAAAGGAGTTGTTAGATTCGGTAAGAAAGGAAAGCTAAGTCCCAGATACATAGGACCATTTCTAGTGATCCAACGTATAGGACCAGTTGCTTATCGTTTACAACTACCAGAAGAGTTAGCTGGAGTACATGATGTATTTCATGTATCCAATCTCAAGAAATGCCTATCAGATGAATCTCTGGTAGTACCTTTTCAAGACATAGAGGTAAACGAAAAGTTAAAATTTGTTGAGAAACCTCTTCAGATAGAAGATCGAAAGGTGAAATTTCTCAAACACAAGCGACTAGTTCTAGTTAAAGTCAAGTGGGATTCAAAGAGAGGAGCTGAATACACTTGGGAGCTGGAATCAGAAATGAAGCGAAAGTATCCTCACTTATTCCAGTAAATCTCGAGGACGAGATTTTTATTAAGGTGGGGAGGATGTAACAACTCTCACCAAAACTATTATTTATTATTATATTTAGTTCAATAGGAAACCCTAATTAAGATACCCAAGTGATTCTGCACAAACCCTAAAATTTTCAGAACAATCAGAATCAGGATCAGGGCCCCTAAAACTCAGGGGGGTAAACCCTAGTTACGATTATCTACATAAAACGCTGTCAAAATTGTAATTTACGAATCTGTCAACTCAGCAAGCCTACAAACACACGTAGCTACCCTAATGGAAATAGGTGTCCCTTACGGACCGTAAGGGATAAGGCTTACGGTGCGTAAGCCGGGGTCAATTTTGTGTATAAATAGTAGAGATTGGGACTTGATTTCTGGCACTGAAACGACGTAGAAATTCCAATTCTACACTGAGATATCGTAGAATTACTTTTAAAACACACACGGATCACTAATTGCTACCGCAAAACAGGGTAATAACTCGATCGCTGCTACGATTCAATGTCCGATTGATTAAACTATCCAATGGATGTTTAAGTGCTGCCCACATTAGGGTTATGCTTTGTCATTCGTCGTTAATTCGATGGATGTTTAAGTATCGCACTTTCTCATTCGTTGTGAAGGTTGATCTCGTGAGTTATCGTAAATGCTGTATTGATTACTAACCCAGTTTTGTGTGCATTGTTATTTAAATTAGGTTAACAAGGCTAATCAGTAGACTAGACTCTGTCCGTGTTAAATCTGCAATGTGAGTCATTCTCTTTTTATCAAATTACTTTCAAAAAGCATGTTTATTTTCAAAGTTATAATTACAGGGACTAAGTCTTTGTAGTCACCAAATTACAGCCGGTATGTGGGGTATTGTATACATTACTTTTTCCCACCACCATTGGACAACGAGTTAGCCAATGGGTGGTCTGACAACAGTCACATAAATAAGTCGAGTGACAAATACTGTGGGTAGTTGGTTGATATAGAAACAATGTAATCACCCTTAATACTGTAAATTATAACAAACAGGTCGTTTTATTAAATAGAATGATTCACCAGTATTTCCCGCTGACAAAACCTTTTTCAAACATGTTTCAGGTGATCTGTTGTAATTCAGGAAAAGTGCTGTGGAGCACTGCAAGCTTAAGAAAGTGGCTCATTATAAAATAAAGAAATATGTTTTGTAGAATAAAGATTTCTCCGTGAAATCATATGATTGTAAATTACCGGGGTTTTATCCCGAGTTATGAAATAAAATAATCGGGAAAATTTTAGCTTTAAAAAGATCCTGATGATAAACTTCCGCTGTTAAACTCAATTAAATAAATACCACGGGATTTCTGTCCCGCGGCTCCTGAAACGGGTCAAACCGGGTCGGGGGCCGTGACATATGCTTCCTTTAAAGGATTCAATATTTATCAAATGGACGTGAAAAGTGCATTCCTTCATGGTGTGGTTGAAGAAGTGGTGCATGTCGAACAACCTCCGGGTTTTGAAGATCCTATTCATCCAGTTCGGGTTTGGTTACTCAACAAGGCTCTCTATGGGTTACATCAAGCACCGAGGGCATGGTATGCAACGTGATCCAACTACCTACTGGAAAATGGTTTTCGTCGGGGTCTTATCGATTGCACTTTTTTCATCAAAGAAAAGGATGGAGATCTTCTGTTGGTTCAGGTATACGTAGATGATATTATTTTTGGTTCAACTAACGATGTCTTGTGTAGGGATTTCGAGCGTGTTATGTAGGAGAAATTCGAGATGAGCGCGATATGGGAAATGAACTTCTTTTTAGGCCTACAAGTTCAACAAACAGAGTCTGGGATATTCATCTATCAGACTAAATATGTCAGTGACATCTTGAGCCAGTTCCAGATGTCTGAAGCGACGCCCATTGGTACCCTACTTCCGCAGAATCACAGGATTACTCCGGACTTGAAAGGTGAAAGCGTTAACTCTTCACTTTACCGCGCAATGATCGGATCTCTTATGTATCTCACAGCCTTGAGGCTTGACATAATGTATCCTACGTGTCTGCTCGCTCAATATCAAGCCAACCCGAAGGCCTCACATATGGCGGCTGAAAAAAGGATTTTCCACTATATGAAGGGTTACCCGGACACTGGTCTCTGGTACCCTAGGGATGATAGCTTCGATTTTGGTGGCAGCAAAATCGACGGCAAATCCATAATGGCTAGATGTCAGTTTTTAGGAAATCGCCTGATCACATGGCAGTGCAAGAAGCAGACTTGTGTCGCTACATCAACTTGTGAAGCCGAGTACATTGCTGCCTCAAGTCGCTGCTCCCAAGTTATGTGGATCCAACAGCAAATGCGCGACTATGGTTTTGAATTCCTATCAACTCCTATTTTTGTTGAGAATTCTACTGCCATACAGATCACTAGAAATTATGTGCAGCATTTAAAGACCAAACACATCGAGATCAAATATCACTTCATACATGATTGTTTTGATAAAAGACTTATCGATGTTGTTAAGGTCCACACCGATGACCAACGTGCTGACCTTTTTATCAAAGCATTTGACAAATCACATTTTGACTTTTTACTTCTAGTAAACGACATTAAGGTTAAGCAAAAGTAAACTGACATCGGAAAATCGGTTTTGTAAATATCTATTTGTGTTTTTAATTTATCGTACTTTTTGCATTTTAGGGGGAGTAATTTCCAAAAGAAAATTACAAAAACGTTGAAAATTACAAAAACACAAAAACAATAGAAAAACAAAAATGAGTTTCCTGGTGAGCAAAAGAGAAAATGATAGTACATCAGTGGTCTGTTGAAATCTCTTTGAACTTAAAATGAAAAATGATAAGTAGCTCTATATAAGATGTATCTATAAGCTCGCAATCATTTTAAAATGTGCAGGGTGATATAAACTTAATCGACTGAAGACCGTGTGGGAACCGCTCATTAGCATATGGCCTTGGTACCGAAATTTCGTTTGATAGATTGCCAAGGTTCTGAGATACGTGGTCTTTATGCTGTTTATCATATGGGTATCATGGTTGATTCTTTTACCGAAAACACCGTGGACGAAAGTCTAGAACTTCCATGATACCATACATACGTGTACATACTATACATACATGTATATAATACATGCTGCACACGACCATCAATAAGTGATAATATATCACATTCACCCTTGAATAAGTGATTTAAATCACATCTGTCATCCGAGAGTCAAGTTCGTCTCTTTGTCGGTACGATGGTACTAACTTGTTCACGGACTTGCTCCCATGCCCTGCATGCATTGAATATCAAGTTCCTCATTAATAAGTGATTTTATCACATAAGGCTTATATTCATCCTCAAATAAGTGAGTATCTCACATCATATACATTGAAAACAGATGATAAATGGTATACTCACCAGTAAGATGAACTCTCGTGCATACCTTGATACAGGAATGTATCGTGAGTGGAAGAACACTGGTTGGTAAGTATAAATCATACCTTAACGTATCCCCTACTCATATGATTACATCTGATTGTTGAGTTTAAGCGGACAACAATACCGATAATTGTTATAGGATGCTTATCTAAATGTTAACTAACTGAACAACAAGAGCGTTTTGGCATGATCGTACACTGATATGATTCTCTTACCCTCGAAAATCTCAAAAAGAATGTCTGTAAATATTTATTTATTGCTTTCCGTCTTTACATTTGAGAAATGCTAAAATACCAAAAATATTTTAGGTGTGTTTTAATATAAACCTTATAAAATCCAAAAAGATTTTATTTCTATTTTATTTTTTATTGTCCGATGTTGGAACTCGAGTCTTATCCTCCTAAAACCTGATCGAAACCAAAACAATTGCATCTTCATAAACGGTCAAAGTTAACAAGTTTTGAAAGTTAAAAAATTCAAAATTGATCAATTTTTAAAACTTTCAAAGTGTTGTCGGTTGGTAGTTGATTGAGAGTTGGTCTCATCTGTGTCGTTTGTTTATATTGAAATCAACTCTTGGTGAAGTTTTCATTTGAAAACTCTCTAAGATTGATTATATTCTTAGCGGTTTTTCTCATTTCGTGTTTAGCTCTGTTGTATGTGCAGATGTGGCATTCGAACCAGCTAAAGACAAAGAGAACGTGTCAGATGACAAGCTGTGGAGTGATGACACTACATTGATGCAATCAGAGGATCAAGAAGATCAATTCGTAGCTAACCACTCATCAATACCACAAGGATCTAAAGATTTGAAGATCAACGTCTCACGCGCAACGTCCAAGGGGGAGTTTGCTGATGCACCTCCTGACTGTGACAACTGAAGACAACTAAAGATCCGACAGTGTGAAGAACGAACCATCACGAGAAACATCCAAGGGGGAGTTTGTTGATGAATATTTGTGTGGATAAAGCTTGTTTCGGTTCGGCTCGGTTACGAAGTGAAGACCGAAGTCAAGATATACTCCTATCTTGACTCGGTACGGCGTTACTTTGTACTTGTTCTAAAACAGCTGCAAGTGTGCAGACTGTTAGTTGATAGTGTATTGTTTCTTGCTATATGTAAACTTACTGTAAGTTCTGTCTGTTTGCAGCCTTCCCACGAAGAACCTACTTCTTCGTGCGAGACAAATGTTCACGAAAGATTGGTAGTCACGAAGAATGGAAGTCATGAAGAAGGTAGTCACGAAGAACCCTTCTTCGTGAACGTACTTGTTCGTTGGAAAGATTGAACACAAAAAGGAGACGCCTGGGTTATTCTAAGGGTATTCTAGTCAATCCAAGTCAATAGTTTCTACTCTAATTCCCTCCCTTTTTAAAACGTTAATAACTTTTTCATACGACGTTATTTTTTTATAAAAATTGCACCATAAAAGAGTGTTTTTTATCTTTAAAACGAGCACACTATTTTTATACTTTTGAAAAAAAAAAGTTTTAGGTAACCCAAATGCATAACAAAAAACACAAAAGAATGATTTTTTTTCTAAAACGCAATGGACTAAAAACACAAAAGAAAATATTCCTTCTAAAACGCAATGGAATAAAAACACAAAAGAAAGTGTTTTTTTCTAAAACGCAATGGACTAAAAACATATAAAAATGAGTTTTACCTAAAACGCAATGAACTAAAATATAACAACCCTCTAAAAACAGCCCTAAACGCTCCTACATACACCCCGTATGCGATAAACGGACCCGAATAACCTTTATATTAATAAATAACAAATAAAACAAATAATCTAGGTCGCTCGCGGGCCGCGACCCAGTCAGCCAAAGTCTTCGCGGGGCGCGAGGCCCCATTACTTGCAGGACACACAATGTTGACACGTGTTGACACGTGTCGAGACTACAACCGATGACTCACCGACCCTACGGCCTATTCTAGTCTCTCGCGGGCCGCAAGAGATGAAGAGAATTGCTTCGCGGGCCGCGACCCGCTTACGATCAGCCTATAAATTGGACGTTCAGCTGCCATTTGTTCTTGTTCAATTTCTCTGAATCTCTCTCATATATAAAAGGCTAAAGCTATAGCAATATACCCCTAATAAGCGAAGCTCTGCCTCGTTGTAAGTATTATAACCCTCGGTTACGTATTAGTTACTCTGCCCGATTGATCTAGAACTCCGTAACGCATGTCAAAGCTCTGCCTGACTCAGTTCGTTGGAGTTCTATCTCGGGAGTATGGCTAATGTAAATTGGGTTATCTTACTAACACGTGTGTATTGTTTAATTTTAATAGATTATAACCAGGAAATCACCAAGAAGCAGTAGTATTACCTAAGTCAGCAAAGTGAGTCATTCTCTTTTTATAATAAACTGTTTTTACAAAACATCAATTGTTTTAAAAATATAATTAACAGTGATTGAGTATTTGTGATTCTACAATTACTGTCGGTATGTTGGGGTTTTGTATACATTACTTGTTACTACACTATGAGTAGTAACATGACCACAAGTTAGAGTTGACAGTACCGTGGGTGGTAATTGGGTAGATATAAACAAATGTGATTGCGGATGCCCTCAATACTGTAAAGTGATAAAAATTATTTTGATTAAACTGGGATGCACTCGCCAGTATTTTTTGCTGATAAAATATTTTAGAACGCGTTTCAGGTAACTTAGTGGGAAGCCAATAAAAGCCAGCTGGAGAGCACTGAAGGCTTAGAAAAGTGGCTATAGAAGTTACCTAAATAAAAAGGAGAATTGTTTTCAATAATTAGGATCTATCCCTATAAATATATTACACATAAAAATTGGGTTTTGTCCCACTTGTTTATTATAAATTATTATCAGAAAAGCTTGGGTTTCATCTCATTTATCTATTTTAAACATTTTGGTTTTTAACTCTGATAAAAAATATTTCCTAACTACGGTACTGATGAAAGTTTTCTGCTGCCAAATTAATAAACACTGATACCATCTGACTGGTTCGCGACTCTCGTTCCCAGGGTGGGGTCGGGGGCTGTGAGAGAAAGTGGTATCAGAGCTAAGCCACTTGTTTAAGCCATTTAGGTGTTCTTCTAATACCTAAACCTTAAACATTACTGTTAGGAAATTAATACCTTATGTGTTATCCTGTGAACATAAAATCTTAATATGTCTATTATGATTTTTATGTCATTTAATGAATTTTGAATTTCCAATATGTGTTACCGCTATCCATATCTTACAGTTATGATATGTTTAAAATTATATATATATATATATATATATATGTGTGTGTGTGTGTGTGTGTGTGTGTGTGGGTGGGTGTGTGGGTGTGTGTGATATATTAATAATGGTATGCCTTATCAAATTTTGTGATATACTATATGTATCATATCCATATATTTATATGAATATAATTCAATATAAATTGTATCACATTATAATAATATTATGATATTAGCATTTAATGTCTTAGTCAAAGACATTAATATAAGATGACATCATTCAGGTATGATACTTCTGAAACATCATAATATAAGATATTATTTTACGAGAAATATGTTTTATGTTTTATGATATAACCTAAAATTTTAATTCAACTTAAACATGTATCTTTTTGTCAAGGTTTTGACAAGACGCTTCTGCCCCCACTCCAAAGATTCTTTAAGATACCAGTTTTCAGCGCATTGATAAGTAGAAAATCTCTTGTAATGAAAGGAAATTGCTTGCATTAGTATTCTCTGATTTCTTCAAGAATTCTTTCCTCGGTTTTATCAAAGATAAGCAGGCTTCTGACAAGATCTCATTCATGAATGTTTAACAGACCGCGTCGGTAGATTCTGCACCTAAAGTCTAGAAATACAGGTAAGTAGAGTTGAAAACCTTCTAAAGCAGAAGAAAGATTTATAATCATGTTCACAAAACGAGCAAGTTGCACGTCTTTGTGTAAAGTCATTTAGAGTTCGTCATAGCTATAGATAGTCCTAATTCCTTTTTGGGAATTCATGTAACAATTTCTAAGGTTTTCACTCAACCTTTTCATATTAGCATAACATAGAAATCTTGGCATAAGTAAACTAGCGTTCACTAAATCTTGATAATTATATTATTTTGTTAAAATATAATATCTCAGCATACTTAAAACATGTTTTTTGTTTAATACAATATTACAACAGAATTTTTCATAATGATACTATGAAAATATTATATATGCTTTTGTTATATTCTATAAGCACATGTACATTTACATACATATGAAAAGTGTGCGAAAAAATATATAAGTATTCTATATTTCATAAATTATATTAATGAAACAAATGATATTTCATACATAAAATAGAAATATGTACAAAAATATTTGGTACTGTATAACACTATAATTTAAAATATATATACGTCACACGTATATATCACAAGGAAATAACTTAAGAATTTTATCATTTAATAGTTTAACTCATTTCTTAAACTATATTTGATTCATATGTATGTATATTCTGATATAAGAATAATACTTCATTACTTAATAAAATAAGAATCAAATTTAGAAATGCCAAACTTTTTATTATCTATTACGAATCTTTAAATAAATAAAATGATAAATTAAGAATCAAGTCCTAATATTTTACAACCAAAATGATTCAACCTTTCAGTTAAAAATAAAATTGTTCTAAAAGAATCTAGAAAATTTATGTTTTGATTAATTTTATTTCTTTTGGTAATTTACCTTTTTTATTCCAAAATATTATGTTCAATAAATTTAAACAGAAATTTATAGATATGCTATTAATATTATAAAAGAACAAATAAAATTATGGAAATAAATAGGATAATTAATACCATCAGTTATATAATTGGATTGTTATAAAAATAATTTAGTATTATATATTATACAGAAAATTTGAAAATTTGTATACGTATACATATACAGAACAAAATTTCTTGCTAATGTATATAATATAATAAAAAAATATCTTCTGTAGAAAAACAGTTTTTTTTATGTAACGGAAGAAACAAATCTACATGTTTACCTAGAATTTATCCAATTGATTTTTCAAATCATTAACCGCATTTAACCCAAAAGAAACCCTAAAGGACAACCGCATTAGCACCAAGGGAACAATGGTAGAACCAATAAACGGAGAATCTCAGAATCTCATATAAAACCCTTACCTTTAGCCACAACTGTAATTTCTGAATACCTATCCAGCCATGCGCACAGTAAATATAACTAAACTGAGGTGATAGGGAGAAAAGCTATTATGACAAGAAAGAAATAGCACATAATATAATATATATACTTTCCTTATATTTTGATAAAGTATATAGTGAAACAAAATATTAAAATAATATATATATATATCAACGCATCATACTGAAAGGTGTGATTATAATTGTGCTAATGTAATATGAGTAACAAAATATGCCTGTCCAATTGCTAGGTTCTGTGATAATTATATCTAAACATGTTTGCAATTCAGATGTCAAAGGAAATAGCATGTAATCAGGAAATTCAGGCTAGTAATGAAAATTCTTGGCATAAAAGTACTATATAAAATATAATAGCTCAAGGAATATCGAATGTCATACCTTCGATCATTGAAGCCATTAAAATTTATGTGCCTATAAACGAAAGTCCTACTTTACGTTGTAAGCATACTCATCACTTCAAACCTAGCCCTAGTATCAATGGAGACCATGATATTTGTATCAAAACTCCATCCTCCAAACGAAAGAAAACCACAACCTATAGTTACTATTATAAGGAATTCCGCTCTGACAAATCCTCTAAGAAGAAAGGAATGGAACCGACAATCACGCAACCTACCTGCAGCATCGATAAAAAAAAGCATTCAAGAAGACGCCATTCTAGGAAGACACACCACTGTAACTTCTGCAAGAAGACTGGACATACAGAGGAAGAATGTAGAAGGAAAAATAACATCTGTTTCAACTGCAGAGAACCAGGTCATATCCGTCCCTACTACCCAAAATTATCCAAGGCACCCGACAACAAGGCTATAAACCCAGATGAAGCTAAGGAAAACGTATAAATATTTACGACATCGGAGGCAATGACAACTTTTAAAATAAGCACCCTTACATTTTGTCTGTACTAAAGTATTAGTTGACTTTTGGTTCCAATCAAAGTTTTATAAATAAAAGGTCTTTATTTTTCTTTCATAAAACCAACACTCCTTTGTCTCATCTCTAGACAAATTCATATGTTGCACATGCATTGCTTGTTATGCGTGTGATTTCATTTCAAAAGATCTCTTATTCACGAGTTCGGATCTTATTTTGTTATACTCATTTTGACAATCCCTATGATTGCAAAAACGTTGACTTTTGATATCAAGTCAACAGATTTCTTGGAAAACTCCTTTTCTTTTCAAAGTTACTTACCGGATTTTCGTTGTAACCATTTCTTGTCAATACATATATTCATTGTTGGAATATGTCCCAAACCAAGCTCTATTGTTTGAACTTGTTCACGATATACATTCAATTCAAGAGCCCATATGATGAATTGAGATCATCATATTCAAGGTAATTTCAACTAACCCTTCATTTGTTTGGATCATAGTAGACTTGTTTAAAGTCTTCAACTCCAACAAATCATTTATCACGACACCTTGCGGTGGCATTTTCTTTGAATTTTGAACTCACTTCATTTTTCACACCTGAGGTACGAATTTATCTATCTTCTATTTCTAGTCTTAATACAATTATGTGTTAAGATAAAGGTACCTAAATTCCTATCCCAATGTACCTCCAACATTTCTTTCATCTTTGATCAATCCAACAACATTCAATTTTTCCTTCATTTTAACATCCTATCTTTTAAGTATCCAGATTCACTTCATTAAAACTTTCAGTTAATTTCAAGAACGGTGAATTCGTTCGGTCACCGTAATCATTGAATTCTTTCAATCATTACAAACACCTTGTGGTGTCTGTGTAAATTTGTAGCCAGAGCTAATCAATATCCTTAATCATATCAATTCATACGTCCTTTGTTTGACTCCTCATTCAAGTAATCTTGATACAATTATGTATCAAGACAATTATACACTAAATTCTATTGCAATTTCGGTGTGTCCCTGCCATTTTTAATATCACGGATTTCTGGTTTGATAGTTGACAAATCATTTTTCATACTTCCATTTTCAAATTGGGATTTTTGATTCTAAATCTTTCTCAATTAACGATCAAAGTAAGTTCACTTTTGACAGTGAATCCTATTGTATCTAAAAAGTCACTTACATTCGATTCTTATGTCTCGGTTTAATTAAGAAACTCAGTCACCTTGATGATTGTATCATTTCCTTTCGTTCAGATAACACAAATTCCTGAAACTGATTCTACTGAACCATTGATTTCAAAAAATTTATATATGATATCCTTATGCCTTGATTCTGCTTCAGACATCTTGATATACTGTTTTTACTAACTTAACAACATGACGTAACTCCAAGGAGATATCATAGCCCAAATCTCGAGGACGAGATTTAAAACAAGGTGGAGAGGATATAACAACCCTCGAAAAACGACCCTAAACGCTCCTACATACACCCCGTATGCGATAAACGGACCCGAATAACCTTTATATTAATAAATAACAAATAAAACAAATAATCTCGGTCGCTCGCGGGCCGCGACCCAGTTAGCCAAAGTCTTCGCGGGGTACGAGGCCCCATTACTTGCAGGACACACAATGTTGACACGTGTCGAGACTACACCCGATGACTTACCAACCCTACGGCCTATTTTAGTCTCTCGCGAGCCGCGAGAGATGAAGAGAATTGATTCGCGGGCCGCGACCCGCCTACGATCAGCCTATAAATTGGACGTTCAGCTGCCATTTGTTCTCGTTCATTTTCTCTGAATCTCTCTCAATTATAAAAGGCTAAAGCTATAGCCAAATACCCCCTAATAAGCGAAGCTCTGCCTCGTTGTAAGTATTATAACCCCCGGTTACGTATTAGTTACTCTGTCCGATTGATCTAGAACTCCGTAACGCATGTCAAGGCTCTGCCTGACTCAGTTCGTTGGAGTTCTGTCTCAGGAGTATGGCTAATGTAAATTGGCTTATCTTACTAACACGTGTGCATTGTTTAATTTTAATAGATTATAACCAGGAAATCGCCAAGAAGCAGTAGTATTATCTAAGTCAGCAAAGTGGGTCATTCTCTTTTTATAATAAACTATTTTTACAAAACCTCAATTGTTTTAAAAATATAATTAACAATGATTGAGTATTTGTGATTCTACAATTACTGTTGGTATGTTGCGGTTTTGTATACATTACTTGTTACTACACTATGAGTAGTAGCATGACCACAAGTCAGGATTGACAGTACCGTGGGTGGTAATTGAGTAGATATAAACAAATGTGATTGCGGATGCCCTCAATACTGTAAAGTGATAAAAATTGTTTTGATTAAACTGGGATACACTCGTCAGTATTTCTTGCTGATAAAATGTTTTAAACGCGTTTCAGGTAACTTAGTGCGAAACCAATAAAAGCCAGCTGGAGAGCACTGAAGGCTTATAAAAGTGGCTATAAAAGTTACCTAAATAAAAAGGAGAATTGTTTTCAATAATTAGGATCTATCCCTATAAATATATTACAAATGAAAATCGGGTTTTGTTCCACTTGTTTATTATAAATGTATTATCAGAAAAAACTTGGGTTTCATCCCATTTATCTATTTTAAACATTTTGGTGTTTAACTCTGATAAAAAATATTTCCTAACTACGGTATTGATGAAAGTTTTCCGCTGCCAAATTAATAAACACCGATACCATCTGACTGGTTCGCGGCTCCCGCTCCTAGGGTGGGGTCGGGGTTGTGACATAAAAACACTTCAAAATGTGTTTTTCGAAAACGATTTGGACCCAAAAATGTGTTTTTACCTAAAATGCAATGGACTAAAAACACTTCAAAATGTGTTTTTCTAAAACGCATTAGACCAAAAAACACATAAAAATATGTTTTTTCCTAAATCGCAATGGACTAAAAGCATTTCAAATGTGTTTTTCTAAAATGCATTGGACCAAAAAAACACCTAAAATGTGTTTTTCCTAAAACGCAATAGACAAAAACACAAAAGAAAGTGTTTTTTCTAAAGCGCAATAGACAAAAAAGCACACAAAAATATGTTTTTTCATTATTTTGTAAAACGTAATAGACAAAAATAACTGTGTGTTTTCATTATTTTTTAAAATGTAATGGACAAAAAACACAAAAAATGTGTTTTTCATTCTTTTGTAAAACGCAATGGAAAAACGTTGTTTTTCATTCTTTTGTAAATCGCAACGGACAAAAAAACACACAAAAAATATGTTGCTTCATTCTTTTGTAAAACACAATTCTAAATGAAAATTTAAACTGAAAACTGTTTTGTAATTTTTCTTTGATACATTTTGTCAAACACCTGGTGTCCAACTTTTTACCACTGATTTTTTAATAAAATTGGAACCAATAATGTTGCCTAAACATAAGAATACATCAAGAGAAGGTTAGAATCATAGATATCTTCACTTTGGCTAGAAAATGTTTGAGAAATTTGAGAAGAGAAGTATCTGCTTCAATCAATTTCTTATGTTCAATTGTATTATGTTAAATTGAAAAAAAAAATGAGAAATTTCATAGTAATAAACTAAGTTTCTTCAAAGAAATTGAAGAACACGATGATGGGTGTTTGCACTCAAGTTGTTGTCTTTCCTATGGCTTGGACTATTCTCGTGCCTCTGAGGAAAGATTCTCGCTACTCAATTTCTTGAGTAAGTGAAGTTCTCCTATCAGCTTAAAAAGGGCTTTCTCAGGTCGAGCTTTCTTTAGGTTAAGTGGCGTGTAGCTAATCTCGCTAATATCTCAGATCGGGGGACGACTCTGTCTCCGGTTCTACTCGTGCACTCGTTAAAGCAAACTCATGGCCTAGTTCTTGAATGTGCCTACAAGTGGTAACCGCTCTGTATCCGTCATCTCTTTTGAAGAAGCTGCTATGCTAGATTTAAACCATATGAAGAAAATCACGCTATGATGTAGTAATTCTAGAGAGAGAAATTGAAGGAAAAGTTGAAAATGGTGGGTTTTGAAGATGTAGAGAAAGATAAATAGAATAGATGAAAAGAGATTGACTAAAATGTCCTCCTTATGTATTTTTTTTTTTTTTTTTTTTTTTTTTGTTATTTGTCACGTGTTATCTATTATTGCTTCCTACACTTTCCACCCAAACTAAACTTTTTATTTGATCTTTTCTCTTGTATCAAATACAAAGCAAATTAAAAAATAAAAATAGATTTACAATGTGTAAAAATAGAAAATAGGGTATTAATGCCCAGGTATTAGAAAAAAAATCAATTTTTCAAAACCCAATGTCAAAACCGATTCCGTTCCTTAATTGAGAGGTACTTGATTTTTGCACCTCTAATGATAGCCATATTATTCATTGTTTTTAACTCGTAACCTACCATCTCTAAAAGACACCAAACATGTCAAGAAACTCACTTCTTCTTTTTTTTTTGAAAGGCGGCATTTTATAAAAGAACAAAGAGAAACAGACTAGAGCAAGATGCTCTAGAATTGAAGTACAGTACAAAGAAATAAAAAGACAGAAACCAAGTTACATAATTGGTGCTACCATCCATTATTAAAGCCCCTCCATAGTTCCCACTTTAGATCTAGATGAGTCGCCCTTGAGTTAATCCACAGGAACGATACCGCCTTTATGTCAGCCACTAAACGAGACAGATGTATCCCTTTTTTGTTGAAAATCGCAGCGTTTCTTGCTAACCAAATCGACCAAAATACAGCTGCAACAATGGAGTAGACTGCCTTCTTTTTATTGCCATCAAGCCTTAGACCGCCAATATACTCTAACATCCCAATAACGCTCAATAAATACCTTGGTAGAGAAATCTTTATCCAAGTCGAGACTGCAATCCAGATTTGTTGTTTCTAGTTAGATTTTTTTTTAATAAAAAGGGTAGCGTTTTGTAATTCGTTTCAAGTCTCAAAAGATCTTAGGCCAGCCCTATAAATTAGGATGAGCATGGTATCGAACTCGTACTAGAAACCAATGTTTTAAAATCTGGTTTTTATATCGTATCGGATTTGGCTAAAAAACGGTTTAAGCGGGTGTATCGGGTGGTTCAACCGGGTGTACCGGACGGTTTAACCGGTTCTACCGGATGGTTCAACCGGTACAACCGGCCGGTTTGAACCGGTTTTTAAAACATTGCTAGAAACAAGAAAAATAAGTACCGGTATCAAATGCTCATTCCTACTATAAATACCACAACAAACTATTTTACTCCTAAATACTTCACCTTACAAATTTTGAACCCTTCATTTTGGGATGATAAAAAGGCACCCTTACCACCACACACATCCGTTAAGACTATACGATGTGGAGGGGCTTGAAGATGAGGCGTTAAGCGCCATGTGGCAACCACGTAAGCAAGGGGTGTGGTAAAAAAAGCACGGGGTGGTGTTGGGCGTAAAAAGAGACCCACCTAGTGTTTAAAAAAACTAACCAATCACAACCTCCTACCACTAACCACCAATCAACTCACACCACATCACCAACCAAATTGCCCCCCACGCTGGTGGAGAATCCCCCGCCCCACACACAACGCCATGAAAAACGCCAAACACGAGATGGTTTGATTAGGGGTGAGCAAGTTTAGATCCGGACCGAAAATAACCGAGAACCGGACCGAAAATATACCCAACCCAACCCGAACCCAAGTACCTAGGTATTTAGATCGGTTCCAATTTTTAATATAAAATAGGGTCGGGTCGGTTCTCGGTTCTTTTCATGGTGAAACCCGACTTGGACCTATGGACTGGAACCGAACCTATATTTAGGGTAGTGAATCGGTTCTGTAGTTTATGTTTGATCGGTTCTCGGGTCGGGTCGGGTTTTTCCTTTTGCTCACCCCTAGGTTTGATGAACATGGACTGACCTCCATGCCAGATTTCTACGCCCACACTGTACGGTTCTAAAATCATCTTTCATAAATTATTGAAAGTGTAAGTCTTCCAAATTGTATATCTTAATAGACTTGACCACTACAATATTTGGTTAGATATACATAAATTACGTAAATCGTGCGGAGAAGTGAAATTCATTGTATAATTATATAGGGAAAAGATCAAATAGGAAGTTTATTTTGGCTAGGAAGTGTAAGAAGCAATAGGATTAGGACATGTGGCAACATTTAAAATAAAGAAAAAGGGTATTTTAGTCAATCCAACCCTTTCTTCTTCCTTTTCAAAACCCAGTAACTTCAAAACCCACCATTTTCAAAACCCACCATCTTCAACCATTTCTTCACTTTCTATCTCAATAATCACTACTGTTGGTGCACGGAATGTCTGTTGACTACGTGTATATCAAGTTTTAGGTCAAGATAGGTCAACATAGGAGCTTGATAGTTAGAATTAGGGTCTAATATGTTAATTTCGCTTATAATGACATGTTGGTCATTAAAAGCGAAATCAGTTGTTGGTATTTCGCTCATATGTACATTGTTAGAGTAGGTTTCGCTTTTATGTACATAGGGTTTCGCTCCAAGGGTACCAGGTGGTTTCGCTTATCTGAACACATGGGGTTTCACTTATATGGACTGTCCATATAAGCGAAACCAGCTGGCCTATATATACCTCATGTGTGATCATTCATTGTAACTTGGAGCGAAACCTGATCATGTGCTAGGTGTCAAAACTCTGTCAAATTGTAATCAGAAAGCATCAATAGAGAAGGATTTGAAAGAGAAAAGCTGTTGTTACTTTGTTTACACTGATTCCGCCTTTGTACACAAAGATGAACGTTCTCAACTGACTGTTTAGGGTCGCACACGGTCCAACAAGTGGTATCAGAGCTTCAGGACGAGGAGTTCATACTACTACAGCTGATTCAACAAAATTCTCTCATTTCTACTCACTTTCTTTCATACTTTTTCGAGTTGAACTGGTTCCTACGGTTGAAATGACCTGAATTTCGAGTATAACGTGTAAAACATACAATTAACAAACCCTAGAAAGATTCAGGTTAAAATTCGGACTAAAAAATGGTGAAAATTGACTAAAACCTGATTTCGCTTATTCGGTAATCGAAGGTTTCGCTTATTCGAACATTGCCTATTTCGCTTATTCGGACATAAGGACTAGTCAGTTTCGCTTATACAGACAAATCTGCTTTCGCTTATTTGTCAATTACTATTTCGCTCATACATAAATTACTATTTCGCTCATAGTGACATTACCTAATTTCGCTCATAAGGACAAAACCTGATTTCGCTTTTAGGAACATATCTGGTTTCGCTTATCTGTCAAGTCTGGTTTCGTTCTTCTGACAAGAGTGGTTTCGCTTATTTGACAACTTTCGCTTATCAGTCACAATAGCTGATATTTCGATCTTGTGTCATCATTTTTCAAAATTTCAAAAATTTTTCTAAGTATTTGTTGATTTTGCAGGTACATTCAAGATGGATGACATATTCTTGAACCCGTTTAGCGACATGTACGCATTTGCTGGAAATTCCGGAAACGATGATACTTCATCAAGCAAAGAGAATGAGAATCCACCGAATCCGAAGAAAAAGGAAGCTTGGGAATCGGAAAGTGCCTTCGGAACATTCAATAAACCTCCAAAGCTAATGGCTATCGAGGAATACAGTCGGTGGTCAAGAAAGTTGGAAGATTGGTTGATGGCATTTGCATTTTCCAGCTGGAAGAGTCTGAAAAACGGTTATGTCAATGGAAACAAAAATGGTGAAACTCTAACATCAGCTGAGGAGATCGAGTCGTTTGTAGCTGAACAAAAGTGTGTGGCTTTGTTGTTTCAATCCGTCCGAGAAGACATAATCTCATTGATCGATTATTCAAATGCAAAAGATCTTTGGAAAAAGTTAGAAAAGAAATGTATAGGTAGTGAAGAAATCAAGAAAAACAAAATGAAACTACTTAGGAAAGAGTTTGATATGTTTGGGTGTTTAAAGAACAAGTCAGTTTGTAAAATGATAGAAAGGTTTGGTCATCTGAAGCTGGAATTAGCAAGACATGATATCAAATATCCTGAAGATGAGCTTATCGACAAATTGTTCGATTCGTTGCCTGACGAGATGGATTGGAGATATTATGCGCTGATGCTGAAGAATACCATCAAGGCACCAGAAAAGTTGACATTAGATTTGTTGATTGAGAAACTCGAGAGTCACGAGTTGGAACTGAAGAAGACATTTAAAGTTAATCACTCATCTTATCAACAGAATTTGGATTTGTATTATCCAAAAAGTATGATGCCAAAAGCAAGTTCTCCCAAGACTGTTTTTTCTGCTGAAAATGTGTCCACAGCAAGCAAGGAAAGTCAAAGTGGTCAAAGAAGTGGAAGTCACAGTGGTTATCACAGTGGATCTTCATCATCTGGAAGTCATTCTAATGCAAAGAATCGGTTTCAATGCAACATCGCAATAGACTTGAAGAATGCTCAGAATTTTGATGAGGAGTCGGCCAAACAACAGATGATCTTTCTAGCATCTGTGTTGGAATCTTATGAAGGGTTAGTAGCAGGGAAGATAGGCAACACCAACCTAACGAAAGAAGATTATGACCAAATAGATCCTGAGGAAATGAAGCTAATCGACATTCGTTGGTGTATGGCCAGTGCTGTTCGTCGAGCACAGCGTTTCATGGAAATAACCGGCAGGAAGACAATTGGTGGTCCATCTACCAAGCTAGGTTTTGATAAGACCAAGGTGACGTACTTCAAGTGTAAGCAGAAAGGTCACTTCAAGCGAGAATGCAGAAACACATATGCTGATGAGTCGGAGAACCCTTTCAGAGAGGATTACTACAAGAAGGCAATATATCATCAGAATAAATCCGAGCCGCCTAGATTGAAGCAGGTTGAAGACAATAGAGAGAAATCTAGAGCTCTTGCGGTGATTTACGATGATGAGGGGTATGATTGGAGTCAAGAGGTTCTACCGGAGGAAGATGCGGTTGGTTACGCGTTCATGGCGAAAAACGAACCTATTCCTTGGAAAGATAACCGCACTGAAGAGCAGAAGTATCAATACAGAAAAATGTTGGCTGAAAACAGAATAATTAGAATTTCTGGTATCTATCTGGAAGCGAGAAGAGCGAGAAGATGGGATCCGGACAGGGAGTGTTATCTTGATCCATATGGAAATATTGCAGTTGATGACAAAACTCTTGATCTGGAAGCCATAATAAAGGAGTTCAAAGATGAGGATGAGTATTGGCAGAATAAATGGTGGGGAACTGGAGACGAGAAAGAGAAAGAAGAGAAAGAGAAAAGGAGAAAGAAGAAATAGAAAATTCAAAGAAGATTGATACTGGGGTTATTGACACAACGCAGGAGTTGACTGCTGAGAACCTGGGAAAAATGGCTGACAAAGTGCTGGCTACTAAGGCACTTGAGGTAGACTCTAACTCCGTGTCTGAGTCAAAAAGCCAGGTCAGTTCAAACGTGTCAACAAATGCGTCAGGTAAGAAAATTGATGGAAATGCTGATTGCAAAAATTGCAACAAAGAGTGCAAATTTTGTAACACAGTCACGTATCTCAACGGGAAGAAAGTTGATGATCTGACAGCAAAAGTCAAAAGCGTTGAGAATCAAATTCTTGAGCGTGACAAAAGAGTTAAAGCTTCAACTAAATGGATAAGAGAATTAACCAGCCAAATTGAAAATGATAAAATTGATCATGACAAAATTAAACAAGAAAATGAAAAGTTAATTCTTGAAAACCGTCAGATTTCTGAGAAGTTTGAAAAACTCAAAAGCACAATGAAAGATAATGATGATCGAAATGGTAAAACTTATAAAGAAAACGTTCAACTAAAAGCAGTGCTTAGAGTAAAAGAAGAATTAATCAACCAACAACTGGATGAAATCGCTAAACTGAAACTTAAATTTCAAGAGGCTGAAATTGAAAACGAGCGAATCCAGTTGAAGCTTAACAGTTATAGCTCCGCAAGATTTGTTTTGCAACACATTGTTCCCAAACCCATCGGAAAAAACAAAGCTGGTGAAGATGTTTATTTTGATGGAACCGGGGTGGGTTTTCATAAAGTTCCACCGCCGATTTTGGATAATTACACGAAAAAGCAATCAGGGTTGGTTGAAATTGAAGAAGAAAGTGAAATGAATCTTCCGGATTCAATTGATGTCACGTTCATATCTTCCAACGACGATAGTGTCCAAAATGATATTGTAAAAGGTGTTGTTGAAAATGTGCTAAAAACAGATAGTGACACTACTGAGGAAGATGGGTGTTTCTTGGACAACTACATTCCGAAACAAAAGTCCAAGAACAACTTAAATGAAGAATCAAATCTTGTCATGTACAAGATGTTGGGTTCAGATAAGTTGTTTTCGGATTTTGAGTTTCCGATTGAGAATGTTAATATGAACAAATTGACAAATGTTTTCAAATTGGTCGAAGTTGAGTTGTCAGAAGTGAACAATCTGAGTCAAACAAAGAGAAAAATGAGTTTTGAGAAAGATAAATCATACTACAAGAAATCTGTTAATCCATCACGTTTTTATAATAACAATTGAAAAAACTGGTCGGGTGGTTATCAGGGTGGTAGGATTTATCAGAAAAGAAATGTTCCAAACAAGAGGTTTGCTAAAAAGAAAAAGTTTGTGAACAGTTCGAGTTCACTTGCTGATGAAGAGAAAGAGATTTTTTCAAAATCGAATGAAGAGTTCTTTGAGAAAAGAGCTTCACAGTCTCAGTCTGAAGGCACAAGTCGAGTTGTTGATACTCGAACATGTTTCAGATGTAATCAAGTTGGTCACATTGCACGAAAGTGTACCAATGTGAAGCCTAAGACTGAAACTGTGAAGATTCAAAAGAAGAAAGTTGACGAAAAGGGTAAAGCACCAATGGTTGTTGAGAAAAAGAGTGTGAAAAATGACAACACCACAGTGAAAAATGAACCCGTAAAGAAAGTGGTAACTAAAAATGACAAATTTTACAAGCGGGTTGCATTATCTCAACAAGTTTGGAAACCAAAAACTGAGAAAAAGATTTCACCTTCTGAGGATTCAATTCAAATTGATTATGATGCAAATTTTCCACCTCTTAAGGCTGAAAACTTTAAAATTCAAATTGCAAGAGTCAAGGTTACACCTAAGGCTGATGAGGCCTGGGTGGATTCCATGTTCGACTAAACAGTTTGAATTGCCGGAGCTTCCTTGATCGCGAAGCATGAATCGGCATCTTTATTAAAGTTTAAGTCAAAGTTTGTTATGTGCAGGAACTTCCAAAGTTTGTATCCAGATGGATCATGGATAGTGGAGCTTCAAGACATATGACAGGGAAGACTGCGTTGTTGTATGATGTTAGAAATATCAATGGAGGTTATGTGGGATTTGCTGGTCACGAAGGTGGTCGAATTATTGGTGAAGGAACGTTATCCAATGGGATTGTTATGTTTGAAAGAGTTAACTACATTACTGAGCTGGAGAACAATCTGCTGAGTATCTCGCAGATTTGTGACAATATGTATACCACTCACTTCACAGACAAAGAATGTTTGATCTTGAAACCAGGATTTCTTATCCCTGAAGAATGGATTATCATGCGGGCACCAAGAGTGAATGATTTATATGTGTTGGACATGAGTGTAGCGACTACAACAACAGGTCAGGCACATTGTTTTGTTTCCAGAGCAACAGAGAAAGAATCAAAGTTGTGGCACCGGAAGATGGGGCATATACATCTTAGAAAAATGAATCACTTGGTGCACAATGATTTGGTTCTTGGTGTTAATATCAAAGGTTTTCATCTGGAAGGGGAGTGCATTAGCTGCATCAAAGGCAAGCAGAAGAAAAAGTCACACCCTACAAAGCAAGTCAATTCAGTTTCGAGACCTCTGGAAAGACGTCACATGGATTTGTTTGGTCCTGTGAATGTCAAAAGTATTACAGGAGATTACTACTGTTTGGTCGTTACTGATGATTATTCCAGATTTTCGTGGGTTTCTTTCTTGAAAACGAAAGACGAAACGTTTGACAGTTTGATGGCGTTGTTCAAGAAAATTGAGAATCTGTACCAAAGGCATATCAAAAGAATTCGTAGTGACAATGGTACTGAATTCAAGAATAGTAAGATGGAAGAATTTTGTGATGAAAGAGGTATTTTGCATGAGTTTAGTGCTCCGTACACTCCGCAGCAGAATGGGGTAGCAGAACGCAAAAACCGGACACTAATCGAGACGGCTAGAACTATGCTCGCAGATTCAAAGTTACCAATTAATTTTTGGGCTGAAGCTGTTTCCACCGCATGCTATACGCTCAACAGGGTTCTCACTGTCAAGAAGTTCAACAAAACATGCTTTGAGCTAATCAATAACCGCAAACCGAATTTGAAGTATCTAGAACCGTTCGGGTCACCCTGTACTGTTATAGAGCCTTATGGAAAGTTTGGTCCGAAGTGCATTGAGGGAATATTTGTTGGTTATGCAAATCCGATGCGACGTGTCTTTGTTCCAAGTGAAAAGCGGATTATTGAAGCTGGAAATGTTGAATGTCAAGGTTATACTATGCCGCCGCAGAATCCAGGAGATTCATGGCGTTATCATTATGACAAACTGTGGGATTCGTTTGACATGAGAGAAGAATCAGAGGATGATGAAAATTTCTTTGATGAGTTGGATATTTTGCGCGAATTCGAGTCACAGCAAAGGTTCCCAGCTGAGTATTTGAGGCGACCACGGGAAACTTCAAATGACGATGAAGCAGGTCCGAGTAATGCTGGTGAAGATGATGATGTCCAACAGCATGAAGTTGCTCAGGATAATCAGTCGGATCAGAATGATAATCAAGAAGCTGAAAACATGCCAGTATTTGATCATGGTGATTCAGATTCTGAGGGGGAGCAAATTCAGATTTCAGGTCAAACAAACCCAGTCAGTGAACAAGGTGCAAATCAGAATGTTACTTATCTGGAAGGTGAGGTAGATGTTTCAGGCGAAGTTATGCCACGAACTCTTTCATATCATCCGGAGGAATTGATCATTGGAGAACTGCAGACAGGCGTTCGCACTCGAAGACAGATTGATAAAGGGCTTACATGTTTTTATACAAAAGTTGCTCCTTTGCAAACTGAATTCTCATTAAGTTGTTTTATCTCGCAGGTTGAACCAAGAACTTACAAAGAGGCGCTTACTGAAGATTATTGGGTCAATGCAATGCAGGAGGAACTTAGCCAATTCGAAAAGTTGGGAGTGTGGAAGTTAGTGGATTTGCCAGATGGTCAGAGGAAGATTAACACCAAGTGGGTGTTCAAGTGCAAGAGAGACGATAGAGGAGTTGTGGTTCGAAACAAAGCTCGACTCGTTGTTCAGGGTTTCTGTCAGCAGGAGGGTATAGATTTCCCTGAAGTGTATGCTCCAGTTGCTCGACTAGAAGCGATCAGAATCTTTTTAGCATTTGCATCATGGAAAAACTTCAAAGTATATCAGTTAGATGTAAAATCGGCTTTTCTCTACGGGAAAGTAAAAGAGGAGGTTTATGTTGGTCAGCCACAGGGCTTTACCGATCCACACCACAAAGACAAGGTATATTTGCTAGACAAAGCGCTGTATGGTTTACACCAGGCCCCGAGAGCTTGGTACGAGACTTTGTCTCAACACCTACTAGCCAACAGCTTTATTCGTGGAAAAGTGGATGCCAATCTCTTCACCAAAGAGGCCGACGGACATCTTCTGATTGTTCAGATATATGTGGACGATATCATATTTGGGTCAACAAATGAGGATCTATGTAAAGATTTTGAACGAGTAATGAAGCAGAAATTCGAAATGTCATCGATGGGTGAGATGAAATTCTTTTTGGGACTGCAGGTTGATCAACTACCCAAAGGAATTTTCATACATCAAACGAAGTATGTTCATGATATCTTGGAGAAATTTGGGATGTCAGGTTCTACTCCAGCAGCCACCCCGTTAGCAACGAATAATGGGATAAACCCTGATCTCACCGGAGAGAAGGTAGATGAAACGATGTATCGTTCCATGATCGGTTCGCTGATGTATTTGACAGCTTCAAGACCCGATATCATGTACCCAACCTGCCTCGCAGCAAGATTTCAATCTAACCCGAGAGCTTCGCATATGATCATTGTGAAGAGGATATTGCGCTACCTGAAAGGAACTCCTTCATTGGGGTTGTGGTATCCTAGGAAAGGCGATTTTACGCTCGAAGGGTATTCCGATTCAGATTTCGGATGCTGCAAAGTCAATTCCAAATCAACAACTCAACAACTGCAGCATGCCAGTTCTTTGGACCTAGATTGGTTACCTGGCAGTGTAAGAAACAAACGTCTGTAGCGCTGTCTACATGTGAAGCGGAGTACGTTTCTGCTTGCAGTTGCTGCTCTCAGATCTTGTGGATACAGCAACAGATGCGCGACTACGGTTTGCAGTTTCTTAACACACCTCTTTTTGTTGATAATGAGGCAGCTATAAATATAACAAAGAATCCAGTACATCACGCTAAAACGAAACACATAGAGATTCGTCATCACTTCATTCGCGATTGTTTCGAGAAGAAGTTGATACGTATTGAGAAAATCCACACTGACGAACAGAAAGCTGATTTACATACCAAAGCTTTTGATAAAAATCGGTTTATATATTTGTTAAAACTAAATGGTATGAAGCTTCTTTCAGTGTCGGATGGAATTATCGGCGTTGATGAGAGTACTATTGCGGATGAAGACGAAAAACAATCTGCAATGGTTTGTCGATTTTTTACATGTTTTGGTATTTAGGGGGAGGTATAGGGTAAATATTTTCAGAAAATACAAAAACAATAAAAAATGACAAAAATACAAAAACATGAGATATTTTCAAAATACAAAAACAATATAAAACCAGAAAAGAGCTTGTGTAAAAAGGGAAAATGATAGTACATCGGTTTGACTGTCACGGTATGCTAAAGAAATGTATTGTTTAAATGCGTTAAACAGTCTCGCTGATGATGTGTCGATAGGTTTTTGCACATTTAGTAGGTTTGTTCGGGATATAAACTTAAATCTTACTTGCTTATTTTGTGGGGAACACTACTTGGATATAGGTAACCCCTGAAATCTCGTTTGAAAGATTCATTTTTCTGATATACTAGGCTTTATACTCAGTGATATCTGGGGTATTATTCCGGGACTTCTGCTGAATGGAAGTTCTGACCTAGTCCTCGAATAATACTTTCTGCAATGCTTGAAATATAGCATCACCCTCAGCATATATGATAAGACAATAAAATTGCTTAGCAATGCTGTTGTAAAAAAGATCCTCTAAAGGGGACACACCCACAAGTTGAGTCATGATCTCTCTGCTGAACGGTAGTTCTGACCTGAGCTCTCATGATTCTTCATAAATTATTAACCCCTTACAGATATCATTTGTGTTATATTTGCCTGTAAGACTGAATATCGGGATCTGGATACGGGAGTATATTCAAGAGGTGGGACACACGTATAAGTTTAAGTCTTTAAAACACTAAATCTGTATCCTGGACAGATTGAAATTTGTGTGAGAATTTAAAGTGGATCAGTATATCGACAATCTACGTGAATTGTTTAATTCTGAGTATGTAATTGTAGCTTAACGGTACTTGTGACTTGTCGAATAGCTGATATGATTCCCTAACATGCTCACCAAAAATAAGTTTGTAAATAGTTTACTTTGTTTACTTTCTGCAATTTAAGTTTTCTGTATTTCATTTCTTAGTTTATAACACTTTATAAAATCCAAAAAGATTTTATTTCAGCTTTATTTTCCGACAAACCAAAGTGGAGAGTTGATTGTTGGATTCTCAGATGTTGAAGCAGATGCAGGAGATTCTGGACTGAAGAATGAGGAGAGCTTACTTTGATAGAGATTGGATTGCTATAAAAGTTAAAACAAGTTCATTAACTTGATACTTGTTATTTTCAGAAAATGTGTAAATTGTTGTTTTACAAAATCAGTTTGATTCGTCAAATTATCAACCAAGGTCATTAAATTGAACTTGGTAGATTAATCGAGTAATTAGGGTCATTAACTTGGACCTGAATACTTGAGTGGATTTCTAAAACTGATTGAGTTTGTGATTTATTGTCGAAAAGATAGTTTGTAATGCTTGATGTTTGAGACACAGGTTTTGGACTTCATCATTCCCACGGAAGCTAAATGTTAAAGCTTGAACCAGATCAAGACCTCAGATTCTAGCATATTGAGAGGGGGAGTATGTGAAAGGGGGAGTCTGGATCAACAGTCAAAGAGGAGTTTGAAGATGGAGCTAGGTTGTGATCCTAAACCTGTGAAGATAGAATGCTTATGATGTGAAGACAGAGATGGAGAAAAGACCAAGACTGAAGACTCGGAGCTGAAGACTTCGTCAACATCCAAGGGGGAGTCTGTTGGTGCACGGAATGTCTGTTGACTACGTGTATATCAAGTTTTAGGTCAAGATAGGTCAACATAGGAGCTTGATAGTTAGAATTAGGGTCTAATATGTTAATTTCGCTTATAATGACATGTTGGTCATTAAAAGCGAAATCAGTTGTTGGTATTTCGCTCATATGTACATTGTTAGAGTAGGTTTCGCTTTTATGTACATAGGGTTTCGCTCCAAGGGTACCAGGTGGTTTCGCTTATCTGAACACATGGGGTTTCGCTTATATGGACTGTCCATATAAGCGAAACCAGCTGGCCTATATATACCTCATGTGTGATCATTCATTGTAACTTGGAGCGAAACCTGATCATGTGCTAGGTGTCGAAACTCTGTCAAATTGTAATCAGAAAGCATCAATAGAGAAGGATTTGAAAGAGAAAAGCTGTTGTTACTTTGTTTACACTGATTCCGCCTTTGTACACAAAGATGAACGTTCTCAACTGACTGTTTAGGGTCGCACACGGTCCAACAACTACATTATAATGCGATTTTCATCACCAATCAATGATTCAAACACCCGATCAACGTGTTCTTCAGCTTTTTTTGAAGAAAACCCAGTTTAATTTCATAAAAAAATCTCGTTTTTCCGGTGATTTTGGAGATAATCACTCGATTCGTTCGATTCGAGCGCTAATAAGTGTTTCAATCATTCAAACTTCGTCAATTGTTGAAGAAATCACTTCGATCCATGTAAGAAATTCTTTAATTTCATTTTTACGATCTGGGTTTTTAATTTATTCATTGCGTTTTACGATCTTGGCGGGGGTCCGGGGGCAGCGCCCCTGATAGCGGGGTCCCAGGGGCGGCAGCCCCTGGCGGGGTCCAAGGGGCAGACCCCTGGCTGGGGTTGAGCTGCAATAAAAATGCATCAGAAAAAATAATTTTCTGTAAATTGCCTCTGGAAAACTGCATTCGTAGACAGTGTTTCTGGTTCTGTAAACAACAGGTTCTGGTCATTGCGTTTTAGTTAGATTCTGGCTCTGTGAACAACAGTTTCTGGTCATTGCGTTTTAGACAGTTTCTGGTTCTGTGAACAACAGTTTCTGGTCATTGCGTTTTAGAAATAAAACATTTTTGAAGTGTTTTTACTCATTGCGTTTTAGGTAAACACATTTTTATGTGTATTCAGTTCATTGCGTTTTAGAGAGAACAGTTTCTTTTGTGTTTTTAGGCCATTGCGTTTTAGAAATAAGACATTTTTATGTGTTTTCTAGGCATTGCGTTTTAGAAATAAGACATTTTTAAGTGTTTTCCGGCCATTGCATTTTAGAAATAAGACATTTTTAAGTGTTTTCTGGCCATTGCGTTTTAGAAATAAGACATTTTTAAGTGTATTCTGGCCATTGCGTTTTAGAAATAAGACATTTTTAAGTGTTTTCTGGCCATTGCGTTTTAGAAATAAGACATTTTTAAGTGTTTTCTGGTCATTGCGTTTTAGAAATAAGACATTTTTAAGTGTTTTCTGGCAATTGCGTTTTAGGTAAAACACATTCTTTTGTGTTTTTAGGCTATTGCGTTTTAAAAATAAGACATTTATTTGTGTTTTCTGGTCATTGCGTTTTAGAAATAAGACATTTCTTTGTGTTTTTGGTGCGTTGCGTTTTAGAAAAAGTCATTTTTTTACGTTTTTTTTTCATTGCGTTTTACGCAACTGGGTTTTCTCCATTGCGTTTTACGCAACTGGGTTTTCAAAAAAAAATTCGAAAATATAGCAATAGTATACTCGTTTTAAAGATAAAAAAACGCTCGTTTTTTTGTGCAATTTTAATAAAAAAATAATGTCGTATGAAAAAGTTATTAAAGTTTAAAAAATGGGGGGAATTGGAAGAGAGAGAAACTATTGTGCTGGATTGACTAGAATGCACCTAACAAACCCACGCGCCTTTTTTTTTTTTGCTTCAATTTCATTCTTTTAATCTTAGCCCTTGATTAACTAAATGGATTGTCAAGATCACTTCCTAGCCTTCCTAGCTAAATAAACTTCCTATTGTATCTCCACCCATATTATATAATATATATACCCAAGAAGTCTAATCGAACAAATATTTTTTTATAAACAAGTTACAGATCCGATTGTTTAACAAGTATATCAATCAAGAAATCGTCAATTACAAAATAAAGAAAGCAAAAATTCTTCATATCCTCAAGAATATGTCCATCTGGATGTGATGATAAACTCTTAATGAAACACCAAAGATTCAAAGCAGTTAAGCCCATCAAACTCTGGCGCCCACTGTGCCGTATATCCGCCCGTGCTACGGGGTCGGGTGGCTTTACCGTGGGTCTCAAGCTTCACCTTCTTTTGTTCAATCAGATTGACATTGTTAGCAGATTGCTTTTTGTTGAAGTAATTGACAGATTGGCCCAAGAATTCAGCAGATAAAGCATCAAAGGAACTGAAGATGGAATTCATGTTTGATGATGATTTCAATTGTTAATGTAATAATGTTTGCAGAGAATTTAGAAGAGGTTTGGTGAATATTGAATGGATGAAAAGATTTATATAGCAAAGGAAAAGAGGTTGAAGAGTTGCTGATTTTTTAACGCGTTGAAAATACTTCAAAAAATAAAATAGTATTTATTTGTTTGATATTAATTTTAGTTCCACAATTAGCGTTTTTCACATGCCATTGCCGAGAAGATGCTAACCTACGCCGCGGGACAAGTGGCGTCAAACACGCCGGCTTTGCACGATTCTCCTTAGTCAATACGACATCGTTGGGCATTTTTTTTTTTATTGAGGTCTTCGATTATACAGAAAAGGTCAAACAGTTATCTTCTAATCTTTGGACTTGTCCAATGGGTTGATGCTCCGTTCATGTTGTGGGGTGTTAGGTTAAATATTTCTCAACCAATTAAAACAAAAACTATTATAGTTTTGCTAGAAAAAAAAAACTAAAACCATGACAAGAGCGTAACTTTGAGCTCGGGGCAAAACTGTAATTTATCAGGACTAATGCGCGAGTGTTAAACAACTGCTTGACACGAATAAAAAATTAAATCGAGTCAACCAATTAAAAGAAAAAACACTTTTATAGTTTTGTTAAAAAAAAACTAAACCGTTGGCAATACTGTAATTTTGAACTGTGGGCAAAACTGTATTTTTTTTGCTGGGTAAAATCGTAATTTGTCAAAAACTAAAGAGATAGCAATACTGTAATTTTTAATCAGGGGCAAATTCGTAACTTTGAATAGGGGCAAATTTGTAATTTTTAACTGGGGGTTGAATTGTATCATACCCGAGCCAATGGGGCAGTGTCGGTTGCCTGGCGCTGTTCCCCCCACACCTTTAAAAAAAAAACCTAAAATGATGACAATACTTTAATTTTTAACTGAGTGCAAAATTGTAATTTTAGGCTAGAGTAACATCGTAATTTGCCAAAAGCTAAATCGATGACAATCGGGTAATTTTTAACCAGTAGCAAAATCATAACTTTAAATAAGGGACATATTCGTAATTTTAAGCTAAGGGTAAAATCATAGTATACACGGACCAATAGAGGAGCGCCTCAAACTATTCCCCACGGCGATTTTGTATAGTATAGAAATAATAATAAAGTGCTGAGTTGATGCCTTTTCTTCATGTGGTGAGCCGATGAGGACATTGAGTCTTTTATCAAAAAGTTCTATAAAAAAATTATTATGACTTATCTTTTCATCTAATTCTTACATAATTGACATGCTGTTGTGGTAAGACGTATTCCTATTGTTTTTTTAGGTGGGGTGCAAGTACGGACCTACCCTTTGGCCAATCTGTCACTTTGAGCCATCGTAGTTTGTGGCACATCCGGTAATGATGGGAAAGCATTGCACGGATGCGCAAGTCTAACGTTGGTGATGACGAGAAATCGTTGCAGGATGTCTTGCGTCTAGCCATCAGAGTTTTGTGTGTGCACAGTGTTCACCGCAACCCTGCACTGCCACATCACCTTCCCGTATACCTCTCCCACACCGCAACACATGGCCTAAGAATATGTGTTGGTAAAGGTCAATCATATCTTCTCAACATACCATGTCAACATATAAAAATTGAAATTCATCTTAACTAAATAACTTTTCCATTAGTCAAAGGCCACGTCTTAATAACAATCGGAGGTCAAGTCTTCAAAGTTTAAAATTGTACATTCATTGTACCAATTTCTTCTAAATAACTATCTTTCTGATTAATCTCAAAACCAAACTCAAGAAACAAGAAAAAAATATGAAATAAAGTGAAAAACAAAATCCCCTTAACAAAAATCCAAATCCGGTAAGACCATGATGTTATCTATTTTTTATAGATTCAATTGTTTACAAGTATATCAATCAATTAATTAATTAATTAATCATCTTTCTAAAAAACTCAAAACAAAACTTCTTCATATCCTCAACAATATGGATGTCATGATAATAAAATCTTAATGAAACACCAAAGATTCAAAGCAGTTAAGCCCATCAAACTCCGGTGCCCACCGTGCAGGATACCCGCCCGTGCTCTGGGGTCGGGTGACGTTGCCGTGGGCCTCAGGCTTCACTTTCTTCTGTTCAACCAGATTGGTAGTAGCAGGTTGCTTGTTGTTGAAGTAACTGACATATTGGCCCAAGAATTCAGCAGACAACGCATCAAAGGAACTGAAGATTGAATTCATGTTTGATGATTAATTGTTTGGTTACAATTGTTTATGTATTTGCAGAGTATATTAACTTTGAAGTTTGAAGAGGTTTTGTGATGATTAAATTAAATGGGTGTAAGGGTTTATATATAGTAGGAAAAAGTGGTTATCGTTGCAGTTTCCTTTTATGAACGCGTCCAAGATATTTCTAAAAATAATATAATATTAATCAATTAGAGTCAATGTATTGCCTTTTCAAAAAATAAAAAAAAAATAATAAAAAAAAGAGTCAATATATGATGAGTTGTCTAGTGTGTTCATACTTGAACGGTTGTACACACGAAATTGCCGGACAAGTACCGTCAAACTGACATGCCGGCTTTGCCGCGCGTCTCCTTAATCAATACGACGTCGAAGTGTACAGATGAGTTAAAGTTTCTTTTAGTTAAACTAATTTAGCACTAGTTACTTATAATCTTGAAGAAAGAACAAGTTAATCCTGAAATTAGCTTAGGGGATACGGAGTGGGCGGCAAAGGGGATCGGCAAATCGAATTTGCCGCTCGGGAACACCGCCGTTTACCCCCTTTGCCGCGCGGTTTCATTGATCATCAGTGTTTCATCATCGATCGGTGAAGGAAGGGAAGGAGAGAGAGAGGGGGGTGTGTGTAGTGGGGTCCATACCATCTCAACCAATTACACATTTTCCTTTTTTTAAATAGTTTACTAATTCATGAAGTGTCTAACCATTGCCAACACTTTTGAGCATAGTTCAAACACTTTTCATTGAATGACATGGCACACTATCATTGGTTGATTTTGAAGTTTACCACTTTCAAGTGTCTAACCACTCCCTATACCCTTATGGTTTGTGTCTTGTCCAAATAAGGTTAATCTTCGTTTGAACTCGACGAACAGCTTCTTCAATCCTGTAAAACAATCAACATACCGTGAAACTCGTTACAAGGAGGGAAATAGGGGGTTCTCCTTGTAATCACCCTCAGGCGTGAGAATAAGTATCGGTTTTGAGGATAAAAATGTGTGTGTATAAAGTGAGAAAGCAAGAGAGCAATCCTTAAACCTGGAGTTGAAGTTCTCTATTTATAGCCGATGTGATTTGTGAAGGAGATGGGCTGATGGGCCTTGGGCCTGAGGTCGACAACAAGGAATATCCATTCTATCTCCTCTGCCACGACCATTAGTGATTCCAGGCGAGAGGGTAGTTGGCGCATGTTGAATGGATCCACGTGTCCTGACAACCATCCTTTTTGTCTAGTCTGTCATCAGCAGTTAAGTGGGGATCATGGAGCAGTGGTCGGCGCAAGCTGATTGGTGCCACGTATGTGTTCTTGTGTACTTCTTGTCTCCTGCACAATTGCTCATCGTGCAGCATGATCATATATAGCTTGTTGAGTGCCTATTGGCGCACTGCTCTACCATTTGTACCTTTTGTACTTGTCCGATGTTACTTTGTGCTTCTTGTCCCTGCGCACGACCCGGAGCAAGCCCGTGTAGCCTGCGTAAGTTCAAGGAAGTTAGGTCTTTCGTCAAAGGAACTAAGTGTTAGAAATGGTTTTGTCTTGGTCCTAACCTCGCGCGCGACTGGGGGCACACCCTAATAGTCGGCGCAAGGTCGAGGAAGCCAAGGCTTTGGTTTACTTTGGGTATGGTCTCGCGCACGACATGAGGTAACTCATTTGGTCGGCGCAGGATTTGGGACCATACCCCTTCTAGTTCCCAGTCCAGTGCTGCTTCCATGCGCGAGGCGAGTGGTTGGAGCTCTAAACTAGAGATAAAAATTAGGTGTCTGTGCTTCGGTCTGGAGTTCAGGAAATCAGCATGTGTGCTAAAGAGCTGGCGAGCGTGTTGCTGTCTTGCTACTCATACGGTGCAGCTAGCTAGCTTCCTACTGAAGTTATCTCTCTCTTTTTTTTTTTTTGCGCAGCAAAAACTTTGGAATTTGAAAAGAGCATCTTCTGACAAGTTGGTGGTGAAAGCGACTGCTCAGAGGAGGCAATGGCATAGAGCTCTGAAAGGAGGTAGTCGTTGGCATGACAGTTGAAATGGATTTTCCTTAAGAGGCCATGGTGTTATGGAATTGATGAAAATAAACATAAATGGATGGAAAATTTTAGAATTGAAGCACCACTTGTCCCACGGTGGGCACCAAATTGTTTTTTGTCAAAAATCTGATCAAGGATAATGTAACCAAATCTATAAAGTGAGGTAGAGTACTTAGGTGATTAACGATGATGAAATGAATGTAAGACGAATAAAATAATCAAACACATCTATTTATACGAGGAAAAGCCCTTGATCAATAGTAGATCGTCAGCACAAAAACCTCGGGTAGTGAAAACTATCACCACTAACTATATTGCATAATCAAAAGTGATTAAAACTTTAGATGTTGATCAAGCGTATTACAACTGATTGCTAAGAGTGTTGTGTATTTTCTGGTTCGTAGTGTGTGTGTTGTGAGAGTGTGAATTGTGCCTACTAACACTTGATAAACCCATTTTGAATAATGTAGGACATGGGTCCCAATTTTATTAATAAAACTAATAAAAAATAATAAAGATGCCCTCTTTAAACATTGGGGAAATTGTAGTACATGAATCGTGTACAAATTCTAACGAAAATAAATATGAACTGTAACATATTTAATAAATCAATCGATTCAAACCAATATCTTCAAAAGATAAAGTCTTCAACTTGATCTTTAGTAACGTATTCTTGTAGTCTCCTTAGCAAGATCTTCAAAAGATAGAGTAATCAACTTTGTGCTCGAACAAGGCCTTCTAGTAGTATTCCTTGCTGCAAGAAAGAACAAACGATGTTGATGGTTGTGGCTGAGGCACATATTCAACACGCTTCCCTTAAAACACATTTCGCGCCTCTATCAAAGACGACACGTCTATTTCCCAGGGTACAATAGCCGAAGCAGTCTGTACTGTCGGAGATGGCCACGCGCTTGATGTTACATCGGATAAATTTAAGGTGTTAGAACTTATGGAACGAATAGGATGTGATGGTGGTGGAAAATGAGTGGAGAGTACTCCTCTCTCTAGTTAGTCTTCAAGTGCTCATCATTTTCTTCATGCATATATGTGTATTTTTCTTGTAGGTTTTTTTTTTCAAATGAAGCACATAGCCTACTATTTTACAATAAATGAGGATGAGTGAAAAGTCTCACTTAATTAGATACATAAAGACTTAAATTAATTGAGACATAAAGACTATAATTAAAAGACATAAAAACTCTACTCAAGAGTTTAGTCTTTAATTCACCATATGATAAGCCTCATTAATATTTAAAATTTCATTAAATTATAAATTTCCAACAAATAATTAACAACTAAATCCGAAAATCATACAAGACCACGTTCACTCTCCATGACCGTTGTGGAAATAGCACGTGCAACATCTATAACGAATTATCCCCGAGATTCCAGCTAAGACCCAGTCCACTTCGTTGATAACCTGCACATAGTCATAAGAAAATATCGAGAACAATTGTTAGAAACCATAAATAATAATAAGGATCCTTGATCCTCTGAGTCCCTACACTACATGCTAAGGATAACTGATCCAGACAACACCTCAGAATATTGGATCCATAATTATAAAAATCTATGCCCTAATAGGGCATTAAAACATCACGTTGCTGCCATATAGGCAACGAGACTTTAAGCAACTCACTCTTTAGCTATCATGTTATAGTTTAATTGTTATTTAAATAAAATAAAAAAAATATAAATGTGTGTGAGTGTGTGTTTGAGTGGGCATCTACGTGTTCCAACCTTTAACGCCCATGAAGGGCTTCATGAAACCGTCTTTGGCGCCAGGCAATGACGCCCACGAGGCGATATACAAAGCTCTAATAAACCCAGATGGTATGATAACATCGAAGACGTCATACCACATCAGATCTTATCATGAAATAACTTAGTATTGTAAAATACTAGTGTAATGTCCCCGCCCATTTTGCGAGGTGGTAAACAGAATATATCTAAGTTTGATAAGATGTGTGTCTGTATTTCAGTTACTTGAACATACTACTCATAACACAATCTCAATAAAAATTATATCGTAACATAGGTAAAAATAAGCTCGTCATAGAGTAACTTTATTAAAGTCCAGGCGTAATAGTGTTTGTCCACCAATAGCAAACGATCACTATTCCTCAGGGTTGGTTCGTCACAATAGCAAGGGGAAAATGCTAAAATATAAAATACTAAAAGAAATAAAAGTAGAGGGACTAAACGTGTGCACAATCAAAGTTAAAGTAGAGGTACTAAACACGCATATGAACAAAGCTAATCAATAAAAAGGAAGTTTTTTTTTTAAACAGAACCAAAGTTAAAGCAGAGGCACTAAACACGCATATAAACAAAGCTAATCAATAAAAAAGGAAGTTTTTTTAAAAAACAGAGGGGTTAAACACATATATTAGCAAAGTTGAATGTTTAAAAGCAAAATATAAAAAGCCATGATCAATCACTAAAAGGAATAGAAGTAGAGGGATTAAACATGTACACTACTAAAGTTATAGCAGAGGGACTAAACACATATATAAACAAAGTAAACCAATAAAGAGAAAACTTTTATAAAAGCAGTGGGACTAAACACGTATTTTAACGAAGTTGAAGATTTAAAAGTAAAATGCAAAAATCCATGACCAATGAGAGGGTGCCAGACAGCTGCCTGACTAGGGCTGTTCACGAGCCGAGCCAAAGCGAGCGGACCTTTGCTTGTGCTTGGCTCATTTACAAGCCGAACCAAGCAGAGCGGTTCATTTAAAACCGAGTCAAATCAAGCGACCAGTTTCCGAGCAGTAAATATTCCAAGCGAGCGTCGAGCGAAGTTCGAGCGATTTGGAAAACCGTGTCACCCGATTTAAATTTGTTAAGAGAGATAATGACAATGTTGGGTCTTCAGTTTTTATGTCTTTTAAAAAACAGGCACATTCATGGCATATATTTTTCTTATGAATAACAATGTTGTGGATGACGAGGCGATGATCATATTGCACGAAGAATGACGTTGAGAGCCGGAGACGATCCACTTAGGGTGACAACATGAAACATTGAGCTGATGAGCAAACTGTGTGACACATGTGCCTCTGCGACCATCAAACAAATACCAAATCAATGAAATATTGTGTTTCATACTTGGAATTTGTATAAATATGTGTATCATGTGCACATATCAATTCATGTTCGATTTCGAGCTTTAAATCGCTTTCTGGAAGGTTATACGTGAACTAATGCGTAAATATAACCAGTTTAATGAAACAAACACTCCGGAATAGTGACATAGGCTTAACATACCTTAAATAACCTTTAAATAACTTAGAAATAAGTTTTGGAGGGTTTGGTATGCCGAAATCAAGTTTATTCGATCAAAGGGACTAATTTCGACGAACTGCAAAAGTATGCAGATTTGTACTGTGACGGACATTCCGGAACTTGATCATAACTTAAATATGCCCTAAATATCCTATACATAGCTTATAAATAGGCTTTGAGGTGTTTGGTGCGCAAAAATAAACTTTTGTGTCAAGCAGGGACTAAAAGCGTCAAAAAGTGCATAAGTTTGCATTTTCGCGCATATCTTACGTTCTGAATATATCCGGACATCCAAAAATTTATGTAAATATTAAAATATTTTATTTTAGTGATTGGCATAATAAAATTCCATTCGTCGCGTAATTTGGATCGTTTTTGCGTCCGTTACGACTTCCGTCGTAATTAACCGAATAACGCAACCATACGACCAAACACACCGGCATCCGAGATGTTTTTGAGCATATTTTGAGTTCCCTATACTTTAACTTCATTTTAGAGCCTTGAAATGGGGTTAACGGGGCTTAAACGTGTCAAAAATGCATCGAAAATCAAGTTTTGGACATTCAGGGACCAAAACTAACAATCTGTCAAAGAAGCTTAGGAGGGGCGCGTAAGCCTTGATCATTTCTTAAGCAGCCCGCGAGAGCCCATCAGACAGAAACATTGAATTTGGAATTTCAGTCTGTTTTTTATGGTTTTAACCCAAGGTTTTGCACCCTATGGGCAAGATTTTGATGGTATTTCATGTCCCCTTGTATTGCAATACCATGTGCCCACATGGAGGGCCAAGATCGAAGCAAGTTTTGCGAAGAACGATCCTAACGGTTGTGGGTTTTCTATAAATACCCATCACCTTCATTCCTTGTTCCTCACAATCTGATTCAAATTGCTCTAAGTTGAGGTTTAACACTTCATAACTGAGCAAATTGGATCAAAATCTTCCTAGCTTGTACCCTTTGTAAGTATTCTTTCGTGCTTTTATGCGTTTTTAAGCGTAAAAGTCAAACAGTGTTTGACTTTCTGCTTTGACCAGTCTTTGGTCAACACAAAGTTCGTTTGAACTTTGCAACGTGAGCGTAATTACGATGGTTATAGTCTCTTGTGACTGTACCTACTGATTACCACGTTATTTAGGCGTAGTGACGAGTCATAGTTTCGGTCAAAATGCGTATTCTTGCGTATTTTGCAACCAAACTATTATTGGGTATCAAAACCATTTGTTTTGATATCAAACTTGTTTTCAAACCTTGTTAAACATGTTTTAACATGTTTAACTCGTCACTTTTAGAATAGTGCTTGTATAGGGTCGTAAGATAAGCGGTCTAAACAACCGCTTAGACTTTCGAACCCGACCCGTTTGGTCGATCATTAGGATCCGACCAAACATATTTTGTGACCATAGTTGTATAGGGAATAACCTTCCGAGGTTATATGTAACAACCCTCGGTAAAACCAACGCCCTTATAATATTTTCGACACCTTGTTATATGTTAAAATACCCTTATATGTCTTATATTACAACCCGTATGTGAAAACTGAGCCCTAAATAGATTATAATATATAAAATAAAATAAAAATAAGAAAAATGGAGTTGAGGCGGGCCGCGTAAACCTACCCCATTCTGTTACGCGGGCGGTATCAAGGCTGGTATTGACTGCGCTAATTTCTTTAGTTGAAGTGGGCCGCGTAAGGGTTCACATTAGTTAACGCGGGCCGCGACAGATCATGAAACGCGGAAGCATCCGGTGCTGACACGTGTCAACATCGTGGCGAGTCTAGTAGCTGACCCAGCTAAGCTACAGCGTTGACCAATGTTGACGCGGGCCGCGTAAATGACCCTTGTCTTTCACGCGGGCCGCGACAAGACCAGAAATCAGAACTATAAATAGATAGCATCAGATTACAATTTCCGTCGCTCATTCACAATTCTCAATCTCGAATTATGAAGTATTAGGCATAATATTTTGGGTATTGTACCCCTAATTAGCGAGGTTCTGCTCTGTTGTAAGTATTATAACCCCAGTTTCGTAATAGTTACGCTGCCCGATTGATTTAGGGTTCCGTAACAACTGTCGTGGTTCTACCCGACGTAGTTGTTGGAATGCCGTCTCGGGGAGGATATCATTAATAATTTCAAAGGGTTATAATACTAACCAATGTACGTTTGTGCAAATTATAGATTATATCCAGGAAACCCTTACGAAAAGGCTAAAATAGCAATGTGAGTTTATCCTCTTTTTGTTAACGTTTTTGGAATATTTTACAAAACCTTAATTATTTTACAATGTGATTAAGCGGTGATTGAGTCTTTGTAGTTCTTCAATTACTGCCGGTATGTTGGGGTTTTGTATACAAAATTTGTACTACTTGTGAGTAGTAAGTCATGGTTGACAGTACGTTACCATTGGACAATGAGTTAGCCAATGTGTAATATGACCCACAAGTCAGTGGATTGATAGTACCAAATGGAGTAATTGTGTAGACATAAACATTGTAATCGTCCTCGATACTGTTTTAATCGATAAAATGTTTCTTGATTAAACTGGGATTCACTCACCAGTATTTTCGACTGACAAATGTTTTTAAAACGCGTTTCAGGTAACCCAATGTGACAGCCAATTATTAAAAAGCCAGCTGGAGAGCACTGAAGGCTTGGGGATAATGTGGCTATAAAACTTACCAAATAAACGGTGTTTTAAATTTAAATAAAATAGGGTTCATCCCTATAAGTGTATTGTAATAAAAAACTTGGGCTTTGCCCATGTATTTATTAATATGAAATATGGTGGTTTTACTCTGATAAACATTTCCTAACTACGGTCCTGATGTAAATTCCGCTGCGAGATTAAATAACCAGCTGATACCACCACTGTGATCGCGTCCGCCCGTTCCCGGGGATCAGGGATCGGGGGTTGCGACATTATACCTTATGGTCACTTCGTTTAGTTAGTTGTATGATAGGTAGTTTATATGCCTTAGGAAAATGACCAAAATGCCCTTTTTACGCATAAATTCATTTTAAGCATATGTAACTCAAACTTTTGCCACTTAACTGATTATGCAACATATTTAGACATGTTAAGGCATATAATACTTGTCAAAGGACTAGTTAGGCGGTCCGAACGCGTTTTACGCGAACGACGCGTTAAAGTGGCGTAAGCTACCTTAACGAGTCGTAATGGGTCGTAAGCACTTAGGTTAGGTTTTGTTTTAGAATGTAGGCTTTGTTAAACCATATTACATGAGTCCCTACACTCATTTGGTTTACGAAACCTCATTTTATCTGATCCTCCGATTTAGGTCCGTTTATTAACATAGTTACCTATATTAGGTGCCGTTTGATTTCCGTGATCCCTCTAGCTTTGCTTGGTTGTTGTTCAAGACTTCTAAGCACCCTCAAGTGAGTACATAGTCCCCTCTTTTACTGTTTTCAACTGTTTTGGGGTGAAACACATGTGCCTACTTGTTACTTTCATGCTTTTCATGTTTTTATATCATATACTTACTATGTTCATTAGTACGTATATAGTACATGATTTCATTAGGTTTTGCTATGTATGTTCACTTAGCATGCTAGCACATTGATTTTTACATATTACATTTTTGTTGCATATGTTCATCCAGCATATGGACACATTGTTTTACATTTTGAACTGTTTGAACCGTTGGAATTGATTGATTTGTGTGAACCGTTTGAAATTGTTGATTTATATGAACCGTTTGAAACTGATTGATTGTGTGAACCTAGAGGTGTACAAATCGGTTTTTTTGGAAAACCGGTTACGGTTAATAACCGGTCCGGTTATTTTCAGCGAAAAAAAAAACCGGTTTTTTATTAACCGGTTACGGTTAATAACCGGTTTTAAGAGAGATAAATTGTAACCGGTCCTAACCGGTTGTAACCGGTTATAAAATAAACCGGTTTTTGTGTCGATTAATAACCGAAAGGAGTGAAACCGGTTAAAAAAACCGGTTAACAAAAACCGGAAAAAAAAACTGGAAAAATAACCGGTTCTGCACTTCACAGAATGTTATTTTTTTCATTTTTTTCAGCTATTTGGGCTGTTTTGTTCAATTTTTTCAGCTATTTGGGCTTTTTTGAAGTGTAAATGCAGTTTTTTTTTATACAAAAATTAACAATAAACTCATAAAAAGTTAAACACATAATAATATCATTAGTCTTGGAACAAACGGTTGTACATAACAATGAAATACGAACGATAAACATAACAAACGAAATGCGTAAACTTAAACTATTAATCCGCAAGAACGTCCACTAATATATATATATATATATATATATATTTAGTGGAACTACAATACTAAAATATATCTTGAGAAGCGTCGTTTAATCTTCTTCGGCCGAACCCGAACCCGAACTATTGCGTAGGAATTCATCTAATTCGGCTTCTTCGTCCGTCGTTGGGGTTGTCAATTCGGCTTCGACCTCGTCCTCGTAAACTTCTTCTTCGTAATCTAATTCTTCCTCGAGTGAACGTTTGTCTTTAACTCTCTCCGCCGCATCCAAGTAATCTTTTAAGCAAATCGACATCTCAACCGCCTTAGGTGTTAGTCGAGTCCTCCTTATCGAAATCACCCTACCACTAATAGAAAAAGCACTTTCCGAAGCTACCGTGGAAGCTTGGACCGTTAGTAAATCTCGGGCCATTGTGGCTAAGATCGGAAATTGATCTTCCTTACTTTCCACCAAGCCAACAAATCAAAATTTTTAAACTCTTGTGAACTCATCATTTGTAGAAAGTTCGACCCACCATACCGACCGAGTTCACTACTACTAGTGTTACCACGATGCATTTGACTCGACTCATCATACAATTGGTTATAAACATACAAATCGGTATCTTCCATTTGACTTGAACCTTCACCGAAAGCAGCGTTTCTCATTGACGCTTGAATGTGTGACGAGGTTGAACCATATTTTGTTACATAAACATCAAACAATTTTGAAAGTTGATCGTTGAAACGAGATTTTGCGACTTCACCAAAGTTTGGTTCTTGAGTGGTGTTTAAATTCAATTGGTGTGCAATTTTTTCAATCAAAGACCCGATTCCAAAAATATTAAAACAAGGGTTTAGAGTGGCGGCACAAGTGAAAACCGCTGGTAGTTCTTTAAAATATTTTCTTAATTTTTCCTTCATTGTATCCGCCATGTCACAATATGGTCTACCTCTAACCGACAACTCGTTTACTTTCAAACACATTTTAAACAAATTGTGAAGTACCAATGAACTTGTTGGATAATAAACCCCCGACAAAGTCTTTGTTGATGTTTTGAAAACTTGAAGCACTTGTGTAACAGTTTCAATAGCATCCCAACCCGATGGGTGGTAAGGCGAACACTTTCCACGACTAGCCAAAAGGTTATGAAATTCTATTAAACTTTCCTTTTGCAAAATAGCTTTTTCAAACATAATGCAAGTCGAGTTCCACCTATGAGCAACGTCCCAATTGGGTCCTAAGCATATTCGACCCGCTTCCTTACAAGTTTTAATATATTTTGAATGTCTTTGCGTGTTACTAAATATACTTCGTAACATTCTTTTGAAAGCTTCTTTTTGTGTTTCAATAACCCTTAAACCGTCTTGAACGGCCAAATTTATGATGTGTGCAACGCATCGGCTATGGAAAAAAAGTACCCTCACAAATCGGATTGTATTTTAATTTTAAACGCATAACCACGCTCGTGTTGTTTGAGGCGTTATCAAAAGATATTGAAAAAAGTTTATTTTCCAATTTGTATGTTGTAATACATTTGTCGATTACTTTATATATAGCTTCACCGGTGTGAGGGTAATCGAATAATTTAAACAAAATCGTGCGTTTCATCGTTTGCCACGTCGCCGGTTCAATCCAATGGGCGGTGACACAAATATACGAATCGGGTGAACCGTGCGGTGCGGACCAAACGTCGCTAGTCAAGTTAACACCGGTTTCTAATTTTTCAAAATAAGAAATTAATTCTAGTTTAGCTTTTTTCCACAATTTTAAACAATCCTTCCTAAGAGTAGCACGACTTACATGGGTGTATCGTGGTTGGAGAGTTCGTTGAACCTTTGTATTAGCTTTTTTCCACAATTTTAAACAATCCCTCCTAAGAGTAGCACGACTTACATGTGTGTATCGTGGTTGGAGAGTTCGTTGAACCATCTTTGTATAGCGTTGGTTGTCGAAGTGGTTGAACGGCAAACTTTCTTGGATTACAAACTTCGCCATTTCATCCCTAACCATATTGAAATTGTAGTTGAAAATATTAGCGCCATCACTTGCCATGGAAGCTTGACCACCAACGTGTTGTTGTTTCAACGCCTTGCAAAACGGTTTTTCGATGTGTTGCTTCAACGTGGAGTTTGCGGTTTCGGCGTAAAAACCTTGACAATGATGACAACGCGCTTTTCTTTTACCGTTGGCTATCTCGCACAAATCAAAATGTGACCAAACCTCGGGGTTGCGTTTTGTTGGAACAACACGAATCACCGTGTCGGTTGTAGACTCGCCAACATTGACCGAATCATGGGCACTAGACGTTGCCATAGCGTTTTGAGAGTTATCGAACAAGAATAAGGGACTTTTTTAGAGTTTTTGAAGGTTCTCAAGTGTTGTGATTGAACCTAAACACCCACCACCCTTTTATACTAAGTTTGAGATGAGTTTTGGTCAAAAAAAACAAAAAAAACGGCTATAACAGGCCTCTAACGGTCATATGACCGTTTTTTCTCGCTGGGCACAAAAAACCGGTTTTTTTTATAACGTTATCAGTTAACCGGTTATTTTAACCGGTTTTTTTCCTCATTCGGTTAATAACCGGTTTTTTAATAAACCGGTTTTAAAATCGATTTTGTTGAAAAGTTTACTAACCGCTTTATAACCGGTCAAACCGGTTAGTAACCGAACCGGTTACAAAAAAAAAAAAACCGGTTTTTAAAAAAACCGGTTTCAGTTTTTTTTCCGGTTTCGGTTGGATAATCAGTTTTTTTGTACACCTCTATGTGAACAGTTTGAAACTGATTGATTATATGAACCGTTTGAAACTGATTGATTGTGTGAAACGTTTGAAACTGATTGATTATATGAACCGTATGAAACTGTTTAAACCGTCGGGTTAGGGAAGTGATTAGGTAACGGGGCGGGTGTAATGTGTTAAAAACATGGTGGATACGCCGCTGGTACTTCCTATATATAAGTGCTTTTAACACATTATATATCGTTGCGTTATCTAGATCACTTGGGCAAGGTTATCAAAACAAGTATTACAAGGTTTTTCTAACAATATAAACCATTCGAGTTTTATCACAAAAACAATTTACGATTTGGGTTTACAAAACAAATGTTTTGAGTTAAGATTCATGGCATCGAGATTTTATAAATTATAACTACACTGTTTTGACTTGGTTATTTCAATTTACATTACAAACATTTTACAAAATTTGGTTTTCTAATTATCAAATTACAAAGGTGTTCAAGTTATTTTCAAAATATAAACGAGCCATGAATCTGACACTCACATAAAACGTATGTACTCACCGGCATTTTTATGCTGACGTATTTTCACATGTGTTTCAGGTATCATAGTCGGTGATGATTGATGATGATATTGATGCATGCTCACATAGGAATGGACAAGGCCTTAGTGACTTAATAACAATGAAAGTCAATTTGTTCATGTTTTGTTTCTAATTTCAAGACAATGTAATAAATTTAATTCAATAAGACAGAACTTTTATCCATGTGTTGTGAAACAATGATTCTGTTACGACACTCCCCAACATTTTCGCCGTGGTTTGTTGTTTTAACGCGGTCGGGGTGTGACAAACTGTCTTTTTATCGGGTTAGGGTTTAACTTTTAGAATTGATATTAATTTTTTTATTGGCGTAATTGAGCTAGTACGTGTAAATATATTTGTAAATTTGTATATAGTAGACCCAAATATAATAGAGTGGTATACATAAAACTATAAATTTCATTTATATATAAGTATATGGGTAATTTACTTTTTGAGTCCCTGTGTTTTAGGGGTTTTAACCACTTGAGTCCAAAATCAAAATGTTTAACGCACTGAGTCCCTATAGACACTTTTCTTAACCATTTGAGTCCAAATTTCTAACGCTCATAGATTTTTTTGGTTAAGTACTGTTAAATGACCAAAATACCCTTATATTTAAAAAATAAAAAAATAAATTATTATTAGATTTCTCTCTCTTATATATCTTTCTCCCATCTCTTTCTCTCTCTAAACATTCTCATCTCTCTCTCTCATTTTTGTTTCTCTCTATACACTCCCTGCATCCCCACCCCCACACCACCACCGTCACCACCACTGCCACAACCAAAATTATGCAGAAGATGAATTAGCACAACAGCAAAATGATTAAAGATGGATGACGCACATGACTAGAACAGTATTCAAAGTGGAATTTACTCATAATGGTTTGCTACCAAATTCAAACAAAAAACATCCAGAAAGAAACACATATTTAAGTTTTGACACACCAAACACTTAGATCAAACATTAAACCCTAAAAAATAAAAACCCTAATAGGTTCTTTGTTACCACAAACTGCAACCTCCAATCAGTAACGATACCCAGAAATCAAACCCTCCAAATCTCAAAACTCACAAACGCATCAATAGCCGCATACTGATCCAAATATCCATCCTTTCACTAGCAGATCTGACCAATCCCATTCCATATGCTTGGCCTTAAAATCAGCAACCTTCCCTTTTGAATTATCATCTTCTTTCTTGGGGTTCTTCTACTGTGTCATCCGTTGACAAAACCAAGCATATCATGGCAATCCAATAGGCACAACCGCTTGAGCTTGAGGCATCCATTGCAGCAAAGAAATTGGATGAACAGAGAGAGATGGTTGATCTTCGTCTATGGATGATGAACAGAGGAAACTTCGTGCCGAGAGAGAAGGGGGTTGTGGCTGTGGTGGTGACGGTGGTGGTGTGGTGGTAGGGGATGCAGGGGGATCTAGAGAGAGAAAGAAAGATGAGAGAGAGATGAGAATGTTTAGAGAGAGAAAGAGATGGGAGAAAGATATATTAGGGGCTGTTTGGCTAAGCTTTTCAAAACCACTTATTTGCTTATTTGCTTTCTGAAAAGCAAATAAGCAAATAAGTAGTTTTGAAAAGCTCCATTTTAAAGCTTTTCAAAACTACTTATTTGCTTATTTGCTTTTCAGAAAAGCAAATAAGCAAATAAGTAGTTTTGAAAAGCTTAGCCAAACAAGCCCTTAGTGGTGGTGGTTATGACAGAGGTGGTGGTGATGGTGGTTCTGAAGAGGTGGGTGTGATGTTGGTTATGACAGAGGTGGAAGATTTAGGTTTTTATAAGGGTAAAGAAGAAGATACAGGGGCATTTTAGTCTTTTAATAAAAGACTAACAGAAAATATGGATGGTGTTAGAAATTTGGACTCAAATGGTTAAGAAAACTGGCTATAGGGCCTCAGGGCGTTAAACATCTTGATTTTGGACTCAAGTGGTTAAAACCACTAAAACACAGGGACTCAAAAAGTAATTTACCCTAAGTATATATATGTAGGACTCAGTTCAAATGAGAACCACCATGAGTTGTGAGAACCAAGAGAACTACTTCCTGCGCGAGTTGGGCCAAATTTTTTTTTTGCACAAACGTAGATAAAAACATTTTAAACAGGTTTGTAAAAAAAATTGTCGAGTCGGTGGTTTTGCCTGATGTAAGTTTTTTTTTACGCACTGGTGTAAATTTGTTACGAAGATAAATATTTTTTTAGACCTCATGTAAATGTGTGTATGCGGCATTTTTTTAATTTTTTTTTTTTGCTGAAACAAGTGATTTTTTTTTATGATTTTTGAGAAGAAAAATTTTGGAAAAACCTTTTGGATGACCTAGTTCTCATGATTCTCACAACTCAAGGTGGTTTTAATCTTAACCCATCCCTATATATGTATACTAATTAAAAATAATAATTCGAGCCGAACCGAGCCGAGCGGACCTTTGCTCATACTTGGCTCATTTACAAACCGAACTGAGCAGAACGGCTCGTTTACAACCGAACGCCAAATCAAACGAACATTTTCCAAGTAATTTCCAAATAAGCGTCGAGCGGTTTCAACAGCCCTATGCCTGACACTATTCAATTTTGTATTCAAAGAAAAAATATTATTTTGTATTCCTTTTTCAAAGACACACCAAGTCATCATTTCTAATATATCTTTTCAATTTCGTAGATATATATCATATTTGAATATGTAGTATCTGGGTGTGGACTCATCCGTGCTATTGGTCCAGCCTAAATCCGATGTGGATTGGTCATGTATTCTGCCGTCTGGTTTATGATTTTTTAACACGAATGAAACTCTGTTCTCACTCACTACTAAATTACACCAAATTAATCATAATCTACTCCACATCTTTTGATTTATATTTTTAAACAACAATTATACTTTCATTATTATATTCCTACCAGTAAACCGCACCCATATATTACGCTTAAATGGTGTTCGTAAATGGTGTTCATAGAGATTTTGGCTCTGTCACTACCGGATATAACTATAACCTAATGGTTGTCTTTTGGTTTTTGTGATTTGAAAATTTTAGTTTGCCTAATTAGTCAAAATCTGTAAAATCCCTAAAACTCAAACCCAAACATGTGACAACATTCTTGAATACTACAACGAAAGCATATCATGTGGAGTCATAGTTGAACCATTCTTTGTCAACATTCAACACAACATCATTGCAATCAATGTTACGAACAACTCACCAAGGTCCTAGTGTTACAGTCAAGAACGGCATCTATCCCTATTATACAATAATATAATTCTAAAACTAATATAGTTTTATTCCACAAATACTTTATTCAATAAATAGTATTATACGATTATTCATAAAGGTTGTGTTTGTTTTTGCTTAAAGTGTCTTCAAAGGGCTTATGTCTGCGGGCGGGCAGACATAAGTGGTTAAAGACTGTTTGTTTTTTAAAAAAAAGAAGACCTGAAAGGGGTCTTTATTTGCTTAAAAAAAAGGCTATGGAATATTGCTTCAAGATCTTCACACACATCTTCACACACCACCAACCTTTCTTCTTCTTCTTCCTGCCACCACCACCTCCGCCACCACCACCTCCGCCACCACCACCGCACCACCTCTGCCACCACCATCGTCAAAACCCACCACCACCAAACCCATCAATTTAGGGAGACCGTAGAGAGAGAGAGAGATCTGTGAGAGAGAGAGAGCTGTGAGAGAGAGAGAGAGCTGTGAGAGAGAGAGAGCTGTGAGAGAGAGAGAGAGAGGTGGTTCCGTGACGGTGGTTCCGATCTATTGCTCGTTTGTAGTCTGCGAACGATGACGGTCTAGGGTTTGTTACAGGGGGCTAGGGTTTGAACGATGACGGCAGGAGACAGAGAGAGAGAGAACGATGAGAACGATGACGGCGGTGGTTCGATCTGACGGCGGTGGTGGTGGTTTCGCGGCAGGAGACAGGGGGCTAGGGTTTGCGGTGGGTTCTTGGAGTGGGGGCTAGGGTTTGCGGTGGTTGTTGGTTGTGGTGGTGGCAGGTGGACGGTGGAGGAGTGGTGGCGGATGATTGTGATGGTGGTGGTGGTTGTAGAGAGAGAGAGAGTGTTTGTAGAGAGAGAGAGCAGAGAAAACTCTTGTGTGTGTGTTGTGTGTGTGAAGTTGTTTTTGAAGAAAAAAAAAACAAACCCTCTTCTCCTTGCAGACTGCAGACATTTGGGCCACATCTTCTCTTGCAGATGCATGCAGATGTGGTCCGCAGACTACAGACATTTTACATCTGAAAAAACAAACAGCACCAAAGTTACATATAGTGCTAACCGACGCCGTGGGCACAAGTGCCGTCAAATGCGGTGACTTTGTCACGCTTTTGCCTGATCAAATACGGCAACGTGGGGCATAGATGAATGAAGTTAATTTAAAATTATTTATTTATTCTTTTTTTTAACATAAAGTATCTTTTTTGTTCAACGGCATCATAGGATATGAATTTCTGATGAAGAAAACGGCAGGTTATAACTTCTACTCTAATTCAATGTGACATTAGTCCACAAAGCAAAATCCGAATCCCTGGTGTGAGATGTTTCTATTTGAATATCAAAGGTTCAAATTCTACAATGATACAACTACGGATGATTAATACGAAGGTTAACTAATTTTAAGCTTTATTCTCGTATAGAGGATCCTGTAAAAAGTGCTTAAAGTGTATTATAACACTATATATAATAGAGTAAATTACAAGTTTTGTCCTTTATGTATGTCCAAAATTGCAGGCGCTGTCCTTTGTCTTTAAAATTGATGAGTTTTGTCCTTAATGTTTGCAAATCTTGCACGTTATGTCCTTTAGGCCAAACCCAGTTAGATTTTTTGGTTAAAACTGATCATGTGCAAGGCACATGAGGGTATAATAGTCTTTTTATCTCTATTATTTAAAAAAAATCTGAAAATCAAAATATATATTAAAACCTGCACTCTCTCTTCCTCCCTCACTCTCTCTCTCTCTCTTCTCTCTCTCTTCTCTCTCCATATGCGGAGGAGATGCACCACCACCGCCGCCATACCCTTCACCTCCACCACCGCCGCCATACCCTTCACCTTCACCTTCACTCCCCACCACAACCGCCGCCATCCCCTTCAACTCCACCTCCACCAACATCACTGCCACAATCATCACCACCATCCCCTTCACACCACCATCATCACCGCCACAACCGCCGCCGTGCTCCTCCGCCGCTGCAGACCAAAATCCACCACAACCTCCTTCGCAGATCTAAACCCTAGGCGGCGGCTAGGGTTCCGCCGTGACGATCGACTGAACTGAAGTGTGACTGACGAGTCCGATGATTCCGCTTGATTGCTCATTGTGATTGATTCGTGAATTTAGATCGAAGAAATGGGTGAATTTGGGGATTTGTTAGGGTTTGGGGATTTTTTTTGTTTGGTGGTGGTGGTGGGTTTGGATGGGTTGACTGTGGGTGGGATTAGCCGATTAGGGAGGTGGTGGGTAGAGGACGGAGGTGATGTGGTGGTGAAATAGCCGAAGGTCAAAGGAAGTTGGTAGATCTTGCACTTGCAGGGACAAATCCAGAATCAGTCAACCCATTGATGACTCAAATAAGCAATGGACCAATTGGCAGTTTCCATGAGAAGGTCAGATTATGATATAGTTTTATATTGATGTATATATACACACACACATCATTTTCTAGATCCAACGAAAGAGCTTTCTAGACTTGTATACGAGCACAAATACGAAGAAGCTTTTACTGCTGTCCTTCAAAGAAGCGATGTCAGGATCGTGTCTTGGTTATGCTCTCAGGTATTTTATTTAATCTTTTACATATCTGCAAATTGTTTGATTTGTACGACTTTTCTCATGTTTTAGTTTTGAATTTGGTCAAACAAACACTTACAGGGGCTATTAGCAAGAAATCCTTTGCCTCTGAGTCAAGGAGAACTGTTATCTCTACTGCAGCAGTTGGCTTGTGACAGTGGTTGTGCGGTGGTGGTGTCGGGGTGGGAGTGGGTGATGGCAGATGGTGGGGGGAGGTGGAGGTGACTGGTGAGGGTGGGTGTTTTAGAGAGAGAGGGAGTAGAGAGTAGAGAGAGAGGTTTATATATAAATTTTTTTTATTTTCTAAAACCTTTTTTAAATTAGGGAAAAAACAAGTGGGAGGTGAAATGACATTTCTACCCTCATGTGCCCTGCACATGCCTTCATTTAACTGAAAAATCTAACTGGGTTTGGCCTAAAGGACATAACGTGCAAGATTTGCAAACATTAAGGACAAAACTCATCAATTTTAAAGACAAAGGACAGCGCCTGCAATTTTGGACATACATAAAGGACAAAACTTGTAATTTACTCTATATAATACTATATAACACCATATAAACACCGTATAACAATATGTAACACCATATAATACCAGGGGTAAGATCAAATAAAAAGTTTTTTTTGCCTAAGTAGGATGAGAAGGAATCTTAACCATTCATTTTTCAAATCAATGGTTAAGATGAAAGTGTAGGAAAAAGTAGGAGTGCAAGGGTATCTTGGGAAAATCCTATTTATGGACTCTCTCTCTCTCCACATGCAAGGCACATGCATATTCCACCCACATTTTTTAAACGTTAATAACTTTTTTATACGACATTATTTTTTGGTAAAAATTTCACCGTAAAATCGAGTGTCTTTTTATCTTTAATTTGAGTACTATATTGCTATATAAAATATGAAGACTAAAAAAACCCACTAAAATGTGTTTTATTTCTATGTTGTATAACATTTTTTGTGCTGGGTTTTTTACTATATTTTGTGCTGAATTTTTTTTCTCAATTTTTTGTGCTGGATTTTTTTGTACTATATTTTTTGCTGAATTTTTTCGTGCTATATTTTTTTGTACTAGATTTTTTTGTGCTAGATTTTTTTGTGCTACATTTTTTGTGCTATATTTTTTTGTACTAGATTTTTTGTGCTATATTTTTTGTACTAGATTTTTTGTGCTAGATTTTTTTTACTAGATTTTTTTGTTGTATTTTTAAAAAACAAAAGGAGTGTCACATGTCATTTTCACTCATATTTATAAGGATCAAAATACCCTTTATTTCTACTTATTAGGAGTGCCACATGTCATCATCACAATACTTCTTAGGCTACTTAGGCAAAATTCACTTTTTAGTGGATCATTCCCCTATAATACCATATAACATTTTGTAACACTATATATCATTATATAACAAATATAACACTATAGGTTGTCTGATAGCATGTCTATGATAGATGTATAGTGTTATATTTGTTATATAATGATATATAGTGTTACATAGTGTTATATGGTATTATATGGTGTTACATATTGTTATACGGTGTTTATATGGTGTTATATAGTATTATATATAGTGTTATAATACACTTCTCACACTTTAGGCCCTTTTTACACTATCCTTACCGATATATATAACTAAAACTATTTCTTTTAATAGATTTAACAAAAGATACCTTTGATACTGTTAAATTGATACGAGTGGTGCTTTGCGTACAGTATTATTTTTAACGTGAATGAATGGGATTTAAGTTTGCTATGCGAGCAAAATGGCATATGCGATTAAGAATTCGCATGTCTAATGACTATATTAGGGGTGTTCATGACCCCCTTCTAGCTCCCATTATATTCCGTCCTTGAGGGAATGAATTCGTTGTGAAGTCGGTTCGTAAAAATCTTAAATATTACTGAAACATATATTACTATAAATATGGTTTCAAAATAATCTAATAAAAATATTGCCCGTTTAGTGTGGTTTTTCTAGATTCAATTTTGGTCTAAACCGTAAGCCAAATCATGGATAGAAGAACATTTTGAAGCCGGTTACCCGAAAACTTACAGAATATAAAACTGGTTTAAACCCGAATCATGACACACCTGATGTTGCACAAGGCTAATGATCACCTCTCCTAGTTACCAGGTCAACAGTCAACACACTTAACAAAAAATTAGTCTTTCATAAAACTAATTTATTTGCGGGAATTGAGTAATGGGCATAATTACAAAGCTATAGTTTTTTTTTATTTGGTAAATTATAATTTATTATTTAGTAAAAAATATATAAGTTTTGTATAAAACTAATGAGGAATGAATGAGGTCATTTTTTTTATTTTGTAAAAATATATAAGTTTTTCATAAAACTAACGAGGAATGAATGAAGTCAATTATTTTTCATAAAACCAGTGAGCTCAATCATAAAAAAAAATACGTAAAAAAGAATGGTGCGGTTGGTTTCATACATCATACCATTGATATATTCATTGTACCAATTTTTTCCACAAATAAATAAGAGTAAATTACAAGTTTTGTAATTACAAGTTTTGTCCTTATGTTTGTCTCAAATTTCAGGCGCTGTCCTTTACTTTTAAAATTGATGAGTTTTGTCCTTAATGTTTCCAAATCTTGCACGTTATGTCCTTTAGTCCAAACCCAGTTAATTTTTTTTTGTTAAAACTGATCATGTGCAAGGCACATGAGGGCATTCTTGTCATTTCATGTTTCCAGGGACTATTGTGTAAATAAATAATATGTAGGGACTATTGTATAAAAAATAATATATATATATATATATATATATCAATTTATACTATTATCATTTTATCTCCTTGATTGATTATTGTTTCTTCTTCGTGATAAATGCCAGCTCACTCAATTCAACTTTTGCAACCCATCATCATGGCACAAGTTTACTGTATCTTTTTATGATGAAACCCTATTTTCATCTTTCTTTAATTCAACAAATCTTAGGTCATTCTTCAATTACCAACAAAGACTAAGCTTCCAAATTCATAAAGTTTCATACAAGATATTATTCAATTGATCTTAAACCACAAAGCACCACCAAATCCAAAATCCCCAATTTCCCAACCCTCCAATAACCACCAATCTCAAACCTAACATCTTTACTTTTCATTTAAATCCCTTAAAATGCATCTCAGCATCATCCACCAAGACAATCTCAATCACAGAACACCAACAACACAAGAAACCCAAGATTCAAGGCGCGTGGGCGTTTTTAGGCATGTGGGCCGTTGACGATGGGTGAAGGATTTGACGCGACAGAAGAGAAGACGGTGGAGTGTACATATTGTCCGTGGTTGGGGTTTACCTGGTTTGTCGAAAGAACACATCTGATCCCTAGATGTGGTTGTCATCCCTGTCACTCACCATCAAGGGTTAAACCGCCGCTGTTATTTATCACGGCGGAACCCTAGCACCGCCATCGTTTATATCACCGCAGAAAACTTGTTGGATCTGATTTGCTCTGTGCTGATAAGAACCTTCATGAAGACAGTTTTTGGAAGATCGATCGGTGGAGATATCCAAAGCCATATTGTGGTCGAGTGGTGGAGTTAGGGTTCTGTTGCGATGGTGGATGGCAGCAGTGGTGCGGTGTTAGTTGTGGGTTATGCGATGGAATAGTGGTCCGGTGGTAATGGTGGTGGAGGGTAGGTGGTTGGAGATAGGGTTTGGATGGATATAAAATGGGGAAAAGTGGAAGGGTTGGTGAAATGACTTATTTGCCCTCATGTGCAACTCACATGACCTGATTTAACTGAAAAATCTAACTGAGTTAGGGCTAAAGGACATAACGTGCAAGATTTGGAAACATTAAGGACAAAACTCATCAATTTTAAAGGTAAAGGACAGTGCCTGAAATTTGAGACAAACATAAAGGACAAAACTTGTAATTTACTCAATAAATAATTATATTACATTCTGTTGAAGTTTAATCTCAAAACCAAGCATAAGAAAGCAATTAAAGAAACATAAAATAAACTGGAAAACAAAAACCCTTAACAAAAATTCAAATCCAGTTAAGACCATGATGTTATATATATAATCCAACAAATAAATCTCTATACACATAATCAATAGATTCAATTCTTTACAAGTATATCAATCAATATATCATCTTTCTAAACAACCCAAAAAAAAAAAAACAAAACTTGTTTAGATCCTCAAAAACTTCTTGATCCGGATGTGATGATAAAACCTTAAACTTAATGAAACACCAAAGATTCAAAGCAGTTAAGCCCATCAAACTCCGGAGCCCACCGTGCCGGATAGCCACCCGTGCTACGGGGTCGGGTGGCGTTACCGTGGGCCTCAGGCTTCACCTTCTTCTGGTCAACCAGATTGGTAGTAGCAGGTTGCTTGTTGTTGAAGTAACTGACAGATTGGCCCAAGAATTCAGCAGACAAAGCATCAAAGGAACTGAAGATGGAATTCATGTCTGATGATTGATTATTTGATTACAATTATTTGTTTGTGTTTGAATGAATGTATGAATGGATGGAAAGGTTTATATAGTAGAAAAATATTTTGAATGGTTGCTGACTTTCAACGCGTTTAATAATAATGAGTCGGCGTTGAAGATAACTTATTTTGATTCTATAAATAGTTTTTATTCATATAGTCGTTGTTAATCGAACGTCTACCAAAATTAAAGTCATGAGTTGTCATGTTTGAATAGTTTTTTTTTTTTTTTTTTTTTTTCACATGCTGCTAACGAACGCAACGTGACAAGTGGCGTCAAACAGGGTGGCATTCCGACACTGCTTGACTGCTCCGTTATCAATATGACATTGTAGGGTATAAATAAATTTTAGAGTTAAATGGCATTTAGTCCCTGTGATTTGGGCTATTTTGACAGTTTAATCCAAAAGTTTCATTTTTCGTATATGAGTCTAAAAAGGTTTCACCGTTGTCATTTTACTACACTGCATTAACTTCATCCATTATTTTTGTTAACGAGAAGGGTAATTCGGTCATTTTATATGGCCGAATTACCCTTCTGGTTAACAAAATTACATATAAAATGAACGAATTGCCCTTCTCGTCAACAGAAAAAATGGATGAAGTTAAACCATTGGACTAAAATGAGAACGATGAAACCTTTTTGGACCCACATGCAAAAAATGAAACATTCAGACTAAACTGGCAAAATGACCCAAACCACAGAGACTAAAATGACATTTAACTCTAAATTTTAAATAAACTAAACCATTCTTTTTACGTGATTACTTATTTATTTTAGGGTAAATTACGTTTTTCATCTTTATGTTTGTACCGGATTGCAACGGATAGCCTTTAACTTTAATAATTATAGTCACAATCCTTTATTTGCAAAACCCGTTACACTCTAAGTCCTTTAGCACTAACCAGATTAAAATTTTCAGTTAAGTTTATTCACTTAAGGGTATTCTGGTCAATTTCTTGTTTTTATTTAAATGTTTAATAAATAAAACAAAACAAAAAAAAAAATCCATATACACTTCATCTTCCCCAATTTCCTATCCCTAAAACCCTAACCACCACATCTTGCCACCACCACCTCATCCTGCTGCCACCACCTCAAATCTCATCAACCGTGGTTCAAACAAAGAAACAAGAAACACAAAAAGAGTTTACAAAGGGCAGCTCACCAGAAGCATTACTAATGAAATCACCGATTCCACTACAAATTAATTCATCACAGATGCTACAACTATCAACTTCATATGTCTAAACACATTAGAACAAAAAAAACAATCATAATCAAAGTTCTTCATCCTCAACCCTTTTCTGTAAATCCCGACCCCTCATCGATTATCCATCTCAGATCAAGAGTTTGAAACTTATCACCATACAAAACTCACAACCACCTCCCTCTTCCACCGTCAAGATTGATGATTTAGATTTGAAATTATGCCTCTAATTCGTGCATAATCAAGAACATTGTTAATTATAACACCTTATCATATCTCAGATGATGTATTCGCTACGTCACCTACCAGATCTGTCACTCCGACCAACAACGACGGTGTTCCGAGATCGATTACTCCGATCTCAGATCTGTTTCTTCCCTTCTCTCTTCAGTTCCTGCAATGACAAATGAACCATTGGATGCCTTCGGTCGTGTTGATAAGAGAGACAGATAACAAATTTGGCGACCCCTGGATCCGACGACCACCACCACCCTTAGACGGAAAGATAACAGATCCAACAAACCCCTCTCACCTCTTCAACCCCTGAAACCCTCGTTCACTCTTTTCATCCCCTGAAACCGTCAACATTCAAATCTGCAAAGAAAAACAAAGATCTTGAATTCTTGATCTATGGTTTTGGTAGTGGGGGTTGGTGATTGGTTTCAATTTTGGTGGAGAGAGTCAGTGTTCAGAATTATAAATGTTCTATTTGATTTATTTATTAAATATTTTATATAAGTGAGTAAAATTACCAATATGCCCTCATGTGCAAGGCACATGCCATACTTAACTGGAAATTTTAACTAGGTTAGGGCCAAATGACGTAGAGTGTAACGAGTTTTGTAAATAAAGGATTGTGAGTGTAATTATTGAAGTTAAAGGCTATCTATTGCAATCCGGTACAAACATAAAGGACGAAAAATGTAATTTACCCTATAATAACCATTTAATAAATAAAGTTACGTTTCTTCTTAGAATCTTAATACCTTAGGCTGGAGGGTGTGGCATAAAGCCTCTAGGGGCTTTATCACGCCACCTCAGTGCCACGTCATGTCCACGTCACACAGGGGGCTTTAAGGCCCCTTCCTTTAACTTGCAGAGTGTGGTATAAAGCCTCATCATCATTACCTAATTATTTTTTATTTATATATTTTATTTATTTGAATTAAATGCACACTTTACCTTTTGCTTGTCCCTAAGCATAATCCCAAGCACCATGTCTAACTTAAAGGCAACAACGCAAGTCTCAAACAAGTTATAACGCGAACTACGAAATCATCAAACACAGCGGTTTCGCAAGACTTACAACGTTCAAAAGGTGACGAATCATAATATTTAAATGAAAACGGGCCTACCTAATCAAGTTTCTCTTACCTTCAAGCAATCAATTATGCAATGTCAACACCCCTCACAATGTCACTCATCTCTCGGCTAATATATATGTAATTTCGAGTGAACTCTTAAAACCGAACTACGAAACATACTATCATAAGCTTGTATGTCAATCAGATTTCCACCTATTTGTTAAAATTCGACGTGGATCAAGAGGGCTTTAATGGGTAGGTAAGGGCTAAAGGTAGGGTTTTTTTTTTTTTTTTTTTTGGAATAAGTGGCTAAACACATAATCACACGATAAGCCGGATAAGCATGAAACAAATACTAACATATTGGTCATTTTGACCTACAACTTTATTCTATATTTTTCTTTTTTTTCATATTTTTTTTTCTTTTTTTTTCAAATATAATAATCACATAACACGATCCGGCTATCAAATCACAAACGAGAAACAAACGAATGGCTAGGCTCAAAGTGGTGTATCTAATGGTAGTGGTGAAACGGGTCAAACACAAAGGCTACATAAACAAGGTGATCCTAATGCCTCTATCATATCCATGCCAAATCCTAACCGAAGGTCTCAAACTGTATTAAACGCACAAGTTCTAAAGTAATGCAACAAGTCGGTAAACACACATGAAACGAAAGTAGTGAACATATAAATATGAAACATGTAAAGGCTCAAATCTCACTATCATGTGGAAAATAAGGGCTACCGATATCGACAATGCACAACCAATAAACTCTCCTGCTCCATCCACTATCCTAGGCGTCCCAAAACCTTTTACTCCCCAAAAACTGATTCAGTCAACCTACTATCCCGCAACTTAAAGAAACATGCGCTCTCGACTCGTAAATTCGACAATTAAACCGCTTTTGACCGACATTTTGAAAAGGTTTTTGTTTTCTACGTGCTAAAGGACCGGGACTTGCAACAAACTTATTTTTTTTTTCAATTTTTTTTTATTTTTTTATTTTTTTATTTTTTTTATTTTTTTTTTGTTTTTTTATGACTCAAGACTCTACTAACTAGACACTAAATGGTAGTTTCCCATCCCCACACTTAAACTCTACATTGCCCTCAATGGAATCCGACTCAAAAACTAAAAATAAATAAGAAATAAAAGACAAAGGGCAAATTGGAAAAGACTTAGCTGGTTTTATGACGCGTAAGCTCCAAACTCTCGTCCAATATAGGGATGGCAATGGGTCGGGTTCGGGTCGGGTATTGGTAATCTCATACCCGTACCCAGTTATAAAATCGCGTCCCATACCCGACCCAATACCCGTCGGGTATTTTTCGGGTAATTACCCAACGGTTATCGGGTATACCCGCGGGTATCGGGTTTACCCATTAGTTTGTTAAAAGATATACGTTGGGATTTCTAAATACATTTTTTTACTATTGTAATTATTATATTATTTTCTTTATACAACAACTATTATAAATTAAAACTATTCATTACATACATATAAGTTTTATCATAAATTAATAATAACTTTATAATACTTATACACTCACATGCATATACTTCACAACATACAAAATATAAATACTCTTATCAAATGCATATACTAAAAGAAAATTTATTTTTTCACATTATGAACATACTAAACTAAATCACTAATAAACAAGGGTTAATGGAAAATAATAGTATAAATTAAAAAAAAAATCAGAACAAGGGTTAATGGAAAATAAAAGTATAAATTAAAAAAAAAATAGGATATATGATCGGGTATATAGTTCGGGTAAACGGGTATGTGGTTTCGGGTAATCGGGTCGGGTATCACCTAATCCCATACCCGACCCATACCCGCGAAAATTTTTAAAACTAATCCCATACCCGACCCAATACCCGTCGGGTATCAAGTATACCCATCCCATTTGTGTCGGGTTTCGGGTATACCCGTCGGGCTCGGGTATTTTTGCCATCCCTAGTCCAATCCAACTCGATCGTATAGCATTCCATTCGCGATCGGTTTTGACTCTGATTGACAAGCTCGGTAAATGCCTGATATTCGAAAAGCAGCTCCAAACTCACCCGAATGGAGATTGAGTACGGGTGGTATATATTCAAACCTGCATCAACAAAAACAAGAAAAACCAAAGCAGTATTGACTCTATAAAAAACGACTTAAAAACTACTAACTTAGACTCAATATACAAAAACTACGACTCTATACAAACTCTACGAAACCTCCCCACACTTGAACTCAATCAGGAGGTTTCTCCTTTATCCAACCTCTATCCAACCCGTTCAATTCCACCCGTTTCTTATTATTAATTAAAATTTTAATAGTGGAATGTATAAACTTTTTAACATTTTCGAACGGATCAGACCACCAATACTTAAACTTACCTGGACCAAACCTGATTCGTGGCATGTAATGAGAAGGATGGTGTTGTGCAAACTTCAGTTTCTCCCTTTTCTTCCTTCGATACCATCCTCGAATCCTCAGAAGGTGTTGATCCAAGCTCTTTCTCGCCCTCTCCCGTGTTCTTGATCGTGGTGGTAGTCCATCTTTCAACTTCTCCACGGGTTGGCTATCAAACTCCCCATCCATCAAGATCTTGTGCGTGCAAAACAAAGGGTTAATACCCTTGATGTCCATCAGCTTCCACGCGATCACCTGCCTATGACCTCTTAGGACACTCATCAGTTTCTTCTTCTCCTCCTCCGTCAATCCAGCTGAAAAGATGACGGGTAACTGAGATCCCTCGCCTAAGAATGCGTACTCCAGATGAGATGGCAACTCCTTCAACTCTAGGGGTGGGGATACCTCATCAGACGGTCTCTCCTTCGGAGTCTCCTCTTCCTCGATGACCTCAAACACCTCGAATCTAGGGGAAGGCTCAGTAGCCTGCAGTAGAGGGTCCTGCTCAACATCCAACTCAGTGACCCCACTCCCCTGGTCATCCACACTCGAAAGCTGCGTATCAGACGCATCTTTCCCGCAAATCTCGCTGAGGAGGCTACCCACATGTGACATAAGAGTATTGATAAAGTATAGAGTGTCATCATGCTGCTAGGTATGCCTCATGGAATACTGAATGTCGAATGTGACTTCATCCTCATCAACTGGAAGAGTCAACTTGCCGTCGTGCACGTCAATGAGTGCTTGTGCAGTGGCAAGGAATGGACGACCTAAAATCAGCGGGACCTCAGAGTCCTCGTCCATGTCAAGGATGAAGAAATCAACTGGAAATACGAATTTGTCGACCTTAACAAGCATATTCTCAACAATCCCTCTCGGGAACTTCACTGATCGATCAGCCAACTGAATACTCATGCGCGTAGGAGACGGCTCGCCTAGATTAAGCTTAGCAAAGATGGAATATGGCATAAGATTTATGCTAGCCCCTAGGTCTGCCAGCGCATTGCTGACGGTGAGATTTCCGATCAAACACTGAATCGTAAAGCTACCAGGATCAGACACCTTATTCGGTAGCTTGTTCTACAAGACTGCAGAACACTCCTCACTCAATGTAACAGTAGCAAGATCCTCCAGCTTCTTCTTGTTCGTGAGCAGGTCCTTCAGAAACTTTGCGTACTTCGGCATCTTCGATAGAGCCTCCACGAATGGAATGTTCACGTGTAGCTAATTCAACATCTCTAGGAACTTGTTGTACTGCTCTGCGTCCTTACCCTTCAATAACCGACCTGGGTAAGGGGGTGTCGGCTTATACACCCTTATCGGCTCCTTCTCTGCCTCCTACTTCTCTCCTGAAGACCCGCTGGACTGTACTGTACTTGCTGGGCGTAGCCTCTCGTGCACTTTGCCAGCAGGGGTCTCCATCTCAATCTCCTCGTCAACCGGTTCCTCATCAACTATCGGCTCGACCTCAACAGCTCCTCGCCCACTCCTCGTAGTAACAGCCTTTGCAGTGGCGTTCGGATTCCCAACAGTGCTACAAGGGAGACCACCCTGAAGTCTCTGATTCAGCTGATCGGCCAGCGAACCTACTGTCCTCTCCAGGTTCTGCAGCGCAGTGTTCTGACTCTTCATGAAAGTCTCGTGCTCCATGAACCTCAACTGTGTCTCCTGATGTTGAGAATCCTGACGAGTGATGAACTGTGTAAGCAACTGCGTCTGCTTAGCTAACGTCTCCTGGTTCTGCCTCAGCATCTCCTCTATCATCGGGTTATTCGCACCCGAACTCGCTTCTGCTCCTGCGTCCTGAAACAAACTCTGACGCGGCTGAAACCCCGGTGGGTTGTTGTTCTTCCAGCTGAAGTTCGGATGGTTCTTCCCATTCGAATTGTAACCACCCCCGAAATTGTTCTGATTTCGATTGCCCACAAACTCTACCTGCTCTGGCGACTCCGCATGGGCAATAGGACACGCGGCCGTGTCATGCCTCCCAGTGCATATCTCGCACACCTGTTCCTTCTTCGACTGCATCTCATTGATCTTTTTCGTCAAGGCGTCAATCTGAGCTTGCATCATAGTGGTAATATCAACCTTATGCACGCCTCTCTGTGTAGTGGACGAATCTCTAGAATCAGGAAACTCATAACTACTCATCGTTATGTCCTCGAACATATCCATGCACTCCTCTGGTGTTTTGGCGGTCATCAGATTGCCGCCAGCAGTAGTGTTCAACATATTCCTTGTAGCGGGCATCACTCCATAATAGAACTTCTCAACTAACGCCCGATCCTCGAATCCGTGATGAGGACACTTGAGTAACAACTCCTTGAATCGCTCCCATGTATCGTAGAAAGACTCTCCCTCCTTTTGGCGAAACTCATGAATCATGCTCCTCAGACGAGCACTTTTGGCAGGGGGAAAGTACTTGCCTAAGAACTTGTCTATCATCCCGGCCCAAGTGGTGATGGATCCCGCAGGAAGGGATTCCAACCAAGCATGGGCTCGATCAGCAAGTGAGAATGGGAATAGACGCAGCTTGCAGGCGTCCTCGCTGACGCCCTGCTCCTGAAACGTATCACAGATAGCTGAAAAGCGAGAAATATGGACATTCGGGTCCTGAGAAGGCAATCCATGGAACTGGATGGTGTTCGTAACCATCGTGATGAACTGAGGCGGAATCTGCTAGCGATTAACTCCGATAGCGGGTCGGGTAATGCTGGATCGAGCATTGGTCGCGTTCGGCCGGGCGTAGTCTGCGACGACTCTCCTAGCTGGGACCTCGTTGTCACCCATAGCAAAAGCAGAAGATGGAATGTGTACCTGACTCGCTCGGAAGGTGCGAAGGCGCTCGTGGAAATCTCGCTTGGGCTCAGACGAAGCAACAAACGAAGGTGGCCCCTGTGAGCGAGTATGGCGCATACAATGGCAAGATTACTAATCTAAATACTAAAGCAAATCTAACCCTAAAGGCACAAATTGCAAGCAAAAGGCACCTAAAGGCAATGAATATCTATGAAAGCAAGTAAACAACTAAATAGACGACTCGGGTCGTTCTCTAAAGTGCCAGTGTCCCCGGCAACGGCGCCAAAAACTTGATGTGTGAAATTGTATATATTAAATTCGAACAAGTTTTAAAATGGAATCGCAAACTAAACCTCACACAATCGGCAAGTGCACCGGTCGCAGTGTAGTGTAGATGGCAAGACCGGATATCAATCCGTGGACACTATGTGCAAACCCTAGATACTGAACCGTTATCGAATACAAAGTCAATTTTAAGTTTGATTTTAAATGATTATCTAATAACCTAATTGATTAAGAAAATGTGGCAAACAAGGCAAGCAACGCAACACAAACACGAACTGGGAAGCGAAGTGTAGGTCAAATATGATGAGAAAGGACTACCTAGGTGTCGAATCCCTAGAATCATGCAACGTTATCTTGACTATGGTAATGGCTAAATATCCTAATCTACCCGACTAGCCTCCCGCTAGAGATGATCAACCGAAAGATAGGGACGAAATGCGAAGTGCTAGAACGAACCGGCTCGACCTATCGATACCAAATCCCACGAATATTAAATAATGAAAGCTATATTACCCCCAAAACCCTCTATTAACGAAGCAAACCCAACCTTGGTAATTGAAATCCTAGGAAACCCTAAACGTGATGAAATAAACGAGCCCGAGCTATCGGTCACCCAATCTACCCAACAACGATTAGCTAATAACCTAGCACACCTAAATCGACTCTCGAGTCAAAAGATGAGGATGCAAGTTTAAGTTATTGATTTTAACTATTGATTAACTTGGTTTATTTCTAAACTCAAAATTCAAACCGAAACCCCTAAAGATTAACCGATTCAAATTAAATTTTAAGTCTAGGGTGAATTTCTTCGTGCCTAAACCGCTGAATTTATCAATCAATAATCAATCACAACACTTAAACATGCAATATCAATAACAATTTCAAGATCAAATTATGTAAATCGCATAAAATAGCCACAATCAAGTCAAAACAACGTCACAAACATCTAGTTCATCACAACCTAGGTAGTTTCAGACATTTAGCTACTCATATTAAATAAAAACATGACAAACGCGGTTCTATAAATCAAGCAAAACATGGCTCAAATGTAAAAGATTAGAATAATAAGAATAATATTGAACCCGCAATGCTCTGAGCGCGAACTGAATGTTTTTCTCTTCTTGCGCCAAAAGAAAACAGCCTGTCTTCTCTTGTTGTTCGAAAACAATAAATGGTAGTCTTGCTTTTGTCGCCTGCTGCCTTCTTGTGCTTGTTGCCGTCTATGCCTTCTGTCCTACTCTTTTCGAAAACAATGATAATATATGGAACCTCCTCCTCCACTTCTAATATTATGTATATATTAATAATTATGTGACCTTTACGGTTTTTCATTACTTTTCCAAGGCCCAAAAAAGAACAAACAACCACGTGATGCATGCATGGCCAGCCCACTATTGTCTTGAATTGCATGGCTGGAGCATTAGTAGTTGGCGGCCCACATATGCTTTGCACCTTGGTTCCGCGGCCCAATTGTTGTGTTCGAAAATAATAGCAATCCTCAACTCAACTACCATATGCTTTTTATTATTTTCCTCAACATCCTTCTTATTTGCTTCCAATCAAGTGATCAACTACGATGAATAAAAAACCATAATAAATGTAGCATTCAATTTCTCATTTAATTGCACTTTTAGAATTTGCAAATATTAAACATGTTAACAAACCACTCACTAATCAATGCATACATTAAGTATATTTTTTGTTTGAGACAACATCATCACATTTATTATAAAATTCATCATTTTAGCTCGGTTTTTACTAAAAATCATCAAACTTCGACCACGAACCAACTATGAGTGGATTTTAACCAAAAACGGTCAAGCCACTCAAAAGTGTAGGAATAATGATATAAATATGTATATTTTGGACCACATCAAATGCCAATTTTAATAACTAGAAAAAAAAAAAAAAAAACACAATTTCATTAAAATAAAAGAATAACATTACAAAATCCTAAAAAATGCAAAGTTAAAAAATAAGGTACTAGAAAATAAAAACTACATATATTTCGCTCGAATGTGTGCCTTACGAGCCTCCAAAATGACTCGGTCCTCATCTGCTAGATGTGAAAAGTCTTTCGCGAGAAATTCCATGTCTTTCTGGATTTGTTTCTCTATTTTTAGTTCTTGCTCTTTTTCCTTCATCGAGATTATTTTGTTGAGACTTGTCTCGAACTCGTCCAACCTTGACGGGCCATCCAATGACATTGAAGAAGACTTGTCTCGTGCTCGTGCCGCTGCCTTACTTTTATCCCTACCCTTTGGTTGTGACAGCTCTTGCTGTTGTTCAAATTCGTCGAAATCGTCGTTTAGATTAATTGTTATACGAGCATCGGACTCGGATGGTTCGGTAGTGGATGTTGATTTGGACCGTTTTGACCTATGGGCGGTTGGGTCGAACGGCGGTACAAGACGCCACTTGGGAGATTTGTGAAGAAGCTCCCACGAATTTACCATCGTAAACGTATGCTCATGATACAATCTATAGTCGGCGAGGGCCTAACGTCCACGTCGCTCGAACCACTTCTTCTTCGATGATTATTGACGAGATTAGTATGTATATTGTTGAAATTGCAAACCTTCGTCCTCATAGCGGTCCACTTTCCCGAAAAAGAGTCGGCCATACAATATTCGCCACGACCCATTGTGGCGAAAATATCCAAGCTCACCCATCCGCGGGTCTCTTCGATAACAGTCTTCTTGCTCGTTGTTGGGATTGTTTGGCGCACTTTGCCAAAACGGATGGCTCGGATCCCACACGTTTTGATTGTTGGGAAACACTGTATGATAATATAAAAAAAGTGTAGAGATTTTGTATAAAGATTTAGGTATAAGGGATGAAAATTATGCAAAAAACTAGGGTATTTATAGGTGAATTTTATAAAGTTTAAAATTAAAATTTTTAATTGAATGTTACCGTTACAACGGTAACTTTGACCAAACACCCCTCGATCAAAGCAATTCTCCCTTGTTAACGTGCTGGTGAGCTGAAGATGGTGCCCCCCCTTTCGCTGCCACGGTGTGGCCGATGGCGCCCCCGGAGCGCTATGGAGGATGAGGTGGCGAGATGGCGTTAATCCACACCCACCGGCCTTAGAACCTATTTTTTAGTTTTTCGTAATTTTAACTTAAATAAACAACTTTCACCTTAGAGAAACAACTTTCATTGACTCTCTCAAATGGAATTACATCAAAATAGAAGGTAAACGAATAAATAGTTGCGTCGCTACCCCTTTTTAAATAAGAAAATCAAGTTTTTAGCCTATATCAATAGATATCGGAGTCTTAACATTACTGTCCATGACCACTTGAACTCGACTAAGTAGTTACACCCTTTGACACAAGAAACCAAAAATATCTTGTTATCATGTTTTTTGGGTTAGGTAAATGATTTTCATGGTATCTTGTTAGACTATGGGGTATGCGGCTTGGGTTGGGGCGTGGGTTGGGGCGTGACCCTTGGGGCTTGGGTTTCAAGCCGGGCGTGGGGCGGTCTTGACATCCTAGCTGGCGGCCTCCTATTCGCTGACCCCGCCATGTCATAGCTGGCCATTTGAAAGTTTGAATTTTAAATTCAAAGCGTTTGGCCAAGCCAAGCGGTCACCCCAACCCCAACATCCCCTATAAATGTAACCCCCAACCCCACCGGCTACCCCATCCCAAATCGTCGCTATCCACCGCTACACCACCGGCCACCCACTTCATCCCACGAACCCGCTACCCCAACCCGAAGAACATGGCATCCTGGACCCACGAGGAAGAATTGGCTCTCGTCACAAGCGTCGTTGACGCTATGAAAGGGCGGCAACCGGGCCAAACAAAATATTGGCCGGAAGCATTCGCAACCTACCGACATAACGTCGGAAACGACCGCCACAACCTCAACGCGTGCCAACATAAATGGCGCGAGCTACGGCCCAAGCTCGATCGTTTCAAGGCTTACTACGAAGCCGTTCCGAGCGGCGAGTTAAGCCACAAGGACCGGGTGGCAGTGGCGAACATAGAGTTTCGAGGCAAGGAGCGAAAGGCGTTCGACAAGATCGCCCTTTTTGAAATTTACCTAACGTTCTAGGTTTTTTATTTTGTAATTTTTAGGAATTATGTAATTTTTAGGATTATGTAATTTTTAAAATTTTAATGAAATTTTAGGATTTTTTTTATAAATGTTGTGTGAATTTTATAAATTTTTTGTAATTTTTTTTTAATAATCTGCTAAGCAGTGCACCCAACCCAAGCCCAACCCACGCCCCGCCATAACCCACGGACACGTCACTAGACGGTGGGGGGGGGGGGGCTCCAATTCCAGGTGTCAACTCATGCCCCAACCCAAGCCCAAGCCAAGCCCCACCATACCTCACGGTCTTATATTGATTGTGTTTTGCAAAATATACGCCTTGTATGGTACTTTGAAACGATTTACACAACACTAGAAATTGAATGTATAAAGACGTTTACGACTAAGAAAAGATTAAAGAATGACTTAAAAAAAAGAAAAAAAAAAAGAATTGAAGACCGGTTGATCCATTCCATGATAAATACGTAACATATATTTTACGACGTGCTTTCACACTAATTCATATGTTACAATGAAAGGTAACGACTATAACCACATTATAAAGACGATACGATATAATAAAGATAAGGAGATTGCTATTTTAAAACCATAGACATGACTTTAGGATAAGCTCGTTAATCATGTGGTATTGCCTATAACGATTTTATCTTTTGAGGTTTATACTAGTTTCGAAAATGGATAAACCTAACTGGTCGGCTTGAGTGGGTCGGTCGGACTTACCGGTTTACCTATTTGGCGTTAGCGATCGGTTTTGATGGTTTAAGAGCATTCACATCCAATCCACTAAAAATATACATACATTCCACTAAAAAACAACTCCTATATCAATGTATTTCCACTAAAAACAAATACTTTTTCTCTATCCTTTTCAATATATATTACATTTTTCTCTCTCCTTCATTCATAACCACTTTCAATATATATTAAAAAATTATAGTGGGTGAACAGTGTCCCTCCAAATATACAGATGAACAGTAACATTTTCTCTCTCCTCCACTTATAACCACTTTTTATACTCTTTATATTATAAAAACTCTACACACTGAATATGATGGACTGGATGGGAATGCTCTAACATGTTTTTTTTTTTTTTCAAATTTGTTAGTTTGTATTTTAAATGATAAAATGATCCATGAGAATAAAACAAATACATAAGCACATATGCTAAAAATAAGAAAATATAAAAAAAAAATAAAGGTGCTAAAAATAAGAAAATATATAAAAAAATAAAGGTTAAATGATCAATTTGGTTTACATGATCAGTTCCAACTTTCAACCTAGACTGCACCGTTAAAGCATCAACAGTGAAAAATGGATAGTGAAATGTATCGTTTGGATCTCAAACTGGTTAATTTGGCCGACTTGCTTCAAGTTAAATGGTGTGATCCTTTTCAATGACTTTTAAACGCTATATATGTGAAACCAGAACAAATTAATGTGTTTTTTGAGATGTAAAAGCATCATGAGCTTAAACTTTAGAATAAGAACATCTACAACGCAAGGATTACGGATGAACTCCCACTTCAATAATGCGATTTAAATGCCCCTCTTCTTTCTCCAACCTTATGGACATCCCCCTTTCTTTCTGTTCTCCCTTTCACAAACTGGTCTTCCTTTGGCCCATTGACCCCCCACCCCCCCACCACACACACACACAAATGGATGCCAACAAACGTTCGAGTTATTCGTGTTCTAAAGGTTGGTAAGGAAAATATATAATATACGTTCTCGTAAATGACAAAAACATTTTAAAAGGAAAATATTATATTTTATGTCCTTTTTAAGGGCACACCGAGTCATGTTTTAAGATACGTGTTCACTGTTTAGGGTGTTAGGAGTGGTTAAACATTTGAGAGTGGCAAACTAAAAAATCGACCAATCAGAGTGCGCCACGTCAATCAGTGAAAAATGTTTAAACTTTGGTGAAAAGTGTTGGCAATGGTTTAGACATTTGGTGAAGTGGTAAACTTTTTAAATAATAAAAAAAAAGATGTGATTGTTTGAGATTGGAATGGAACCCCCCCCCCCCCCCCACACCCCCCCTCTCTCTCTCCTTCCTCCCTTCCCCGTGTCGGTTATGCCTCACCGAATCTGTGCCCATTTCGTCAAACACCCATGCGGCAAAGGTGTTGGCATTGGTTGCCGTGGGTTTGCCGATCGGTGCCGGGTGAGTTTGCCGCCCCCACTCCGGACACCCTTAATGGGATAAAATATTTTAAAATTAAAATGGTTTCTGAAAAAAGATTTTAAATAGTTGATGACAATCCAATTTTATATTTACAGTCTTACTGAGTTACAGACATGCAAACATATCATTTAGCTTGGGCTGATTTACAAATTGGTAGGCCCGTGTAAAAGTGGTATAGCTTTAACCGGAACCGGCCCGGTCATGTAATTATTAAAACAAGGTTAACAAGCATTTATACCGGTATTTACCATATATACACTTCTCTATTATATTTTATACTAGTTTATAAACCCGCATACTACACGGGTTTAAAGATAAAAATAATGTAATTTTATAATATGTAAACCAATTTACATAAATGAATTATTCTTATTAAATCAAACATTGTAAAATCAAGATACACATTTACAAATTTCGAAACACTTCTTTATACACAACATTTGTAATTTGTTTGTATCTACTTTTTGCTCTGGACAATGACACATATTATTAGTCATGCGCAAAAACTATTTTTTCTAGAAACAAACCAATCTTACATAGCAATTGTTCCTTACTTTTATCAAATACTACTTATGGATAAGATATGCTCCTAAACAACGCGATTGCCATCGATACCAATAAGGTTTCTAACTGTAATAAACAATTAATTGGTAACCTTGAGCGAAATAGGTAAATCTAAATAAGGAATTTCAAGCATACAATTAAAATACATATGATATAAAATTGTTTGTGAAGACAAATTTATATATGTAATCACATATGGTAGTGATGAAACCGAGAATAATGACTACATAGAGAATAGAGATCGATTAGAAAACTTACCTTGTGTGAGTTAACTTGCAGGAAGAGGTCGGTGATTATGAGGGTTTTTGTGAGGCTACAAAGAGGAGCGGTTCAATTATAGGAGTTTAAAGAGAGTCTAATTACGATTTTTAATTCGAATTTAGAAAACCAAAGTAAATATAATTAAAATTCGTTTTCCATTGGTAACATCATAATCGAATTCATATTAAATTTAAAAGGCTTATAGATCAAACTAACTTGTATTTTAAAAGCTCAATTACGTTGAAAATTGTCAAGTGGCATTTTATGGAATCCTTTTAAAAACCTTATAGATAAAATTAACTTGTATTTTAAAAGCTTAATCATAATAGAAATTGCCAAGTGGCATTTTATGGAATCCTCGCCGAAGCCTTTTGTGTCCCGCCTTCCCTTATATATATTCTTAAATTGGACAAATTAATTCAATATCATATATATATATTCTTTTTAAATGTAAAAATTATTATTATTTTGATAGTTTTATTTATCATTAGTAATTACTATACTTTTTATCATTATAAATATATTATTTTTGTTTTTTTTGTTTTCGATTAAAACAACTCTATTGTCCTTAAAGAAATATTAAACTTTTAAATTAATAAATATGAAATAGCTAAACAAACCTTATGAGATATGCAATGTAATAATTATTATTATGCATTATAATATTTATGCAAAAATGAAATATAAATATATATTGTTAGTGAATTGAATAAGAAAATGTGATATGACATTAATAGAACTTTTGAATGAGAAAATGTCAATGCAGCATTAATAGGACTCGTTTATTAGAATTAGATTGCTCTAAAAGTTCATCGATCATATTACCAAGTTTTCCAGCTTAATAGTTACCATGAATTTTTATTTATTTATTTTTTTGTAAAAAAAAAAAATTAATTGTTGGGGAATTTAGTAAATAAACACTTGGATAAATATGAGAGACATGCAATCATTATCACATTGAAATAATTCGAGTGTTCATTCGAATGTACCAACCGTATAAAACTGGGATTTCGATATGAAAGAACAAGTATGGATCATGAAGGGGTATGGTCCCAGATCTCGCACCAACATGGTCGCGAGTGACCATTACCCTTATCGAAAATCTCCACCGGCAAGAACTTATCTGTGTCTGTGCGGGTACGCGCGAACACAGCGGTCGAATCCAATCGTTCAAGTGATGAGAAGACTTACCTTGTGTATGAAAATGGGTGTTGCACATAGCGATGCGGCTTAGCACCGCATCCTATGAACATTTTCGTCACGACAAGGGATGTAGCAAGAACAGTCACCAAGTATGGCGATGCGGCCCCGCACAGCATCCCGTAAACGTCTGCGTCGGACCAAGGAACGCGGAAACAACCGCGGTTAGAGCAGGTAGCGATGCGGCTTGGCACCGCATCCTACTGACGATGCAAGTGGGACTGACACCTTGACTAAGGTAGCCAAAACAGCAAGTGGCACTGCCGACAGTCATCTGTCAGCCCATACGTAAACGACACTGGCGCACAGACTGACACCACAGTAGGACGTGGCATCAGCACCGTAACTGACAAGCCTGACACACCTGCAAGAGGCTGTGCGTTGTCAGTCTAGCCACTCAATTACCCTCCTTAACTCCTCGGCTATAAATACCTATCCCGGACCAGGTTTTATGTAGAGCTTATCAACTCTCTCACTACTACTACTACTATCACACACTTTGCTTCTCAAGCAAATTACTGATTCTCACGCCGGAAAGTGGTAAACGGAGCACCACCCACCCCATCCTACTTGTTACGAGTCACGGTGTGTTTCCTTTGTGCAGGAGACAGATCAGTGGGCGATCCAGCCACCGATCCTCGGAAATAAGGGATTAACCCTACTTGACGAGACCAGTGAATTAACCTCTCTTGGTTAACCACTGTTTCATCATTGTCGCCCACCGCTACTCTTAGCACTTTTTTCACATCTCTCTCTTTCTTGAAGATCATGTCTGATCGTCAAAACAATGCTACCGGGTAAAGCCTAACCCCCGCAAACCTAGGGCCTACGGGGACTGCTCCCCCAGTGCTCCCCCCATGTTCACACCAGATTTCTCACAGTACGCTTCTATGATACCCCCAGGCATGGATCTCCATGCCTGGTATTACCAACAACAAACTATCCTTCCGTGGCCTACAATATAGCTTGCGCGGAAGCGCAAATACCCGGAGGTCCCACCCCCGCACCAAACATGTCTGCGGCTCGTATCTTGTAATACGAGAGTAGGGCACCCACAAACCCAGCCTCCCGGGATAGGCGTGAGGAGCGCGATTCCTCTTATTGTAGCGTCCGCACGCTCGAAGAGGACGACTCCACATATGGGTCCCGCCGCAGGGGCCCAATACAAAGCCGCTTATGCCCACATGGCAAAAATAGACAATCAACAGCCCACCGCGGCTCCGGCATACATAGCCGTCTGGGACCACAACCCCACAACGAGGGGTATGATCGCACCGACTCAGACGACCGTACATACTGCGGGGAATCCCACTCGGCGAACAGCCGACCAGGATTGTATAATTACATTCCTCCCACTCAACCCTGCACTACATACGTCCGCGCTGCAAAGCGCAAACAAGCCCAACCCTACTGGTCAAGGTCCGCGACCGAAAACTCTAAGTTCATACTAGAGATCGCCCATGCCAAACTGACTACAAACAAACTCCCACCCACGATTGGGAAATACAGTGGTTCGTCTGATACGGACGACCATATGAATGTTTTTACCAGCGCTGGGTGCATGGACAATTGAGACGAAGCCACTTGGTGCCATTTTTCCCCCAGACCCTCACTGGATTAGCGAGGGCCTGGTTTGATTCTTTGCCAGTTAGATCGCTGGCTTCATTTGAGCAATTGCAAGCAAAGTTTCTTGCTCATTCCAGCCAACAACGACAACACAAACACGATTCAATAGACGTCTTTAACATCTGGCGCGGAGAACACGAAAGCTTGGAATCTTTCGTTATCCGTTACAATAAAGAGTGCCTTGAGATTGGCGGGGTAGCAGATCAGATGGCTCGCAACCATTTCATCCGGGCAGTCAAATACGATGAAATGATCATGACCATCTCAGGCAAGGAGGGCTTGCTAGAAAAATGGGATGACGTCATGGCGGCAGTCAAGACGTACGCCCAAACACAACGGTCTCTTAAACCGCACACTGGCAAAGCGCAGCCCCAGACGGAAGGTCAACCCTCCCGCCAAGACACCAAACGCAACAACAAGCGCAACCGGGACACTTGGAATCGTGGCAACGATTCCAAACCATACGTCCCGCGCGGATACCAGCCTGACGTAAGGGCAACTATCAATGCCCAACGCGAACAGGGGGCATCCAAGAAGGAATCTAGGGACCGCAATTGAACCGAGATCAACAAGACACCAAGAGACGTCCTCCTTACGGACGCACAATTCTTGCGACAGGCCCAACCGATGAAGTCCAAGAAGAACCAAGATCTCACTCTTTACTGTGAGTATCATAAGGACTCGGGCCACTTAACTAACAACCGTATCAGTTTCCGATTGGAGATTGAACGTGCCCTAACAGAGGGAAAGCTGCAACATTTGTTGATAGCCGCGCAGAAGCAAACCAAGCGCATCACCCCCACGACGAGGGCACCTCCATGGGCAAAAAGACCATGTATGTGGCCTCAACCCAAATGATCCATAGGGGCCGTGGAAGGCCGCGCAAGGCGGCAAGAAAGGGGGATAACGACTGGAAAAATGAATAGATCATTTTCCCCAAATTCCGAGGCAGACTGCGCGACAGGCGCACCGTCGTCATCATCGGCTACCTGGCTCGTTACTGCACGGAGCGTCTCTTTATCGACCCGGGCAGTACCTCTGACATTATCTATGAGCAGTGCTTCAATCAATTCGATCAAGAAGATAAAGATCGGTTGCAACCGGCAGACTACCCGTTGGCCGGATTCGTGAGGGAAACAGTTTTCCCCCTGTGCCAAATGACATTCCCCGTGCGCCTTGCCAACGGTAAGCACACGCGGACCGAGGAGGTAAACTTTATGGTTTTACCCTACACCTCCCGATACGACGTACTTCTCGGGCGAGAATCTCTATGCGATTTTAAGATGATTACGTCCGTCCCCCACTCTGCCATCGGTTTCCCAACCGAGACGGGGGTCGCGATCATTTATGCCCGTAGAGAAGTAATGTTTATGGACGAATTGCGTCCGACCAAAACGGCAAGGCTTACCCCCAACACCGAACCAGAAAAATGGGTACTTATCGCGAGGTACCCCGAACAGACGGTGACATTGGGACATGCCTTGTCTAACAGCACGAGAGCGCGCCTGAAGCAACTCCTCTTCAGAAATCAAGACATCTTCGCATGGACACCTGCCGACATGACAGGTGTGCCACGCGACGTCGCGCAACATTTCTTGAATACTCTACCAGGTATCAAGCTGGTGATCCAAGGCCAACACCACCTTGGATCCGCAAAAAACGAGGCGATGAATGAGCAGGTTAAAGAATTGCTCTCCGCAGGCATCATGCGGGAAGTCAAATACCAGACTTGGTTATCCAACCCAGTCATGGTAGAAAAAGCGACCGGGGGCTGGTGCATGTGCGTCGACTACAAAGATCTCAACAAAGCCTGCCCCAAAGATTGTTACGCACTTTCGGAGATCGACGAAAAAGTCGATAACCTCGCCCCTTTCTGATGGAAGTGTTTCCTCGATTGTTATAAAGGCTATCACCAAGTGCGGATGGCAATCGAGGACGAAGATAAAACGGCATTTCGCACCCCTACGGGGAATTACTGCTACACAAAAATGTCGTTCGGGTTGCACAACGCGGGCGCAACCTATCAAAAGCTGATGAAGGACACTTTTGGCGATCAAATCAGCAAGAGTGTCGAAATCTACATGGACGACTTAGTCGTCATGAGCATGGAGGAGGATACCATGCTCACAGATATCGAGAGAGCATTCCAAACTCTACGAAGCGTCAACATGAAGCTCAATCCAAGGAAATGCTCGTTTGGGATGTAAGAAGGCAAGTTCCTTGGATTGATCATCACAAAAGATGGATTCAAGGTCAATCCGGAAAAAGTACAGGCGATCGAGCGCATGCCATCGCCTTCCACGATGAAGGAAATGCAACGACTAGTCGGCCGGCTAGCCACGTTAAACAGATTCTTAGCTAACCACGCGGCTAAATCTTACCACGCGGCTAAATCTTACCCCTTTATCAGTACTCTGTGGAACTCCTTAAAAAAGGAATAGTTCCAATGGACCGCAGAGGCAGAAAACGCTTTCCGGTAGATAAAAGAGTGTTTGATCCAACTCTCAACTCTCACCGCACCACGCAAGAAAGAACCACTCATCCTGTACTTGTCCACCGCAGACAACGCGGTGGGCGCGGTACTCATAGTGGAGGTGGAGGGAGTTCAAACACCAATCTATTATGTCAGCAAAATGCTCAATGATCCAGAGACAAGATACTCCATCATGGAGAAGTTGGTACTCGCACTGCTACATGCATCTAGACGGTTACGCCATTAATTTACAGATCACGTCATCACCGTGCTAACCAACTACAGGATCGGGCAAATTCTCTCCAATCCCGAAATCTCCGGGAGACTAGCAAAATGGGCCATTGAACTGGGCGCGCACAAATTGATTTACAAATCGCGTCCGCAATCAAAGGCCAAGTTTTAGCTGACTTCGCCGCGGAAGTACCGACGAAACGCATTCAAGAATGCGAAGACGAACAAAACCCTACACCTCCACCGTCCTCATCAGACATCTGGGCACTATACACAGATGGTGCGTCCAACGAGGACGGTGCAGGTGCAGGTCTGCGACTCGTAAGCCCTGATGGCCAAGAGCTTACTTATACCATCCGCCTCGATTTCAAAAGTACAAACAACGAGGCAGAATACGAGGCTCTACTAGTAGGGCTGTGCTTGGCAGTCAAGCTCGGCGTACAACACTTGGAATCACACGTCGACTCATTACTGGTTGCGGGCCAAGTCCGTGGCGACTAGGGGTGCAAACGAGCTGAGCCGAGCCCGAGCTCGACCAGGCTCGAGCTCGAGCTTGTTTAACATATGAAAGCTCGAGCTCGAGCTCGGCTCGATTCGAGCTTTAATTCTAAAGCTCGAGCTCGGCTCGGGCTCGACTCGTTTAGTATTTATTAATTAATTTATATTAATTATAACTATTATTATACATATAATTAAGTTAAACTTTTATATTTATATAAATGGTAATTATTATTATATAAATATATGCTTAATATATTAATAAAAAATATATAAACAGAAAGCTCGTTTAGGCTCGCGAGCCGGCTCGAGCTCGATAAGCAAAGCTCGGGCTCGTTTATTAAATGAGCTTGTTTTTAGGCTCGGGCTCGAGCTCATTTAAGCTCGACTCGTTCGAGCTTTTTTTTTAGCCGAGCTTGAGTAGCTTGCGAGTAGCTCGGCTCGTTTGCACCCTTAGTGGCGACTATGCCGTAAAAGGGGATATCATGATCCTCTATCTCGAGCAAGCCATGCAACTGAAATCACGATTCACCTCCTTCAATATTCGCCATATTAATAGGAGTGAGAACAAACCCGCGGATGCACTTTCAAAACTCGCATCTACCAGCTTCCAACACCTAGCAAAGGAGATACGAATTGAGATTCTGCAAAATCTCTCAGTACTCCTACGCCAAGTCAACGTCATCTAGTACGGTACAACGTCCTGTATGACACCAATCATTGCATACTTGCAATCAGGTGTTACCCCCGAAAGTAAAGCGGAGGCACCCAAGCTACAATACAAAGCGTGCCACTATCAGATGGGGGACGGTATCTTATACCGCAAGTCATACCTGGGACCACTCCTACGATGCGTTGACCCCCAAGATGCCACATACCTGATCAGAGAGATACACGAAGGAATATGTGGCATACATGCAGGCCCGCGCATGGTAGTGGCCAAAATCATAAATGATGGGTATTACTGGCCCGGCATACACCTGGATGCGGTCAAAGTCTTGCGCAAGTGTTTCAATTGTCAACAACACGCACCAAAAACCTTACGCCCAAAGAACAATCTGATCCCTGTTACCACCGCATGGCCTTTCTAAAAATGGGCAATCGACGTGGTGGGACCCTTACCAGACGCACCAGGTGCAGTCAAGTTTATCATAGTGGCTGTTGACTATTTCACCAAGTGGGTAGAAGCAAAACCGCTAGCCTCTACCACCGCTATGATAACAAGAAATTTTGTCTGGGAACGCATCATCTGCCGTTTCGGTCTACCAATGTACATTGTAACCGATAACGGCACCAACTTCGCCGCTGAAGATTTCTAAAACTGGCTAAAAGAACTAAACATTGAACATGTCTTCTCCTCAGTGGCGCATCCGCAAGGGAATGGCCAAGTTGAGAGCATCAATAAAAGTTTAGTCGAAGGCATAAAGGCACGGTTGGGAACAGCCAGACGCGGCTGGGTCGATGAACTCCCAAGTATCCTATGGGCTCATAGGACTAACCCAAAGACAAGTCACGGAGAGAGACCCTTCAGCCTAGTCTATGGCTCTGAGGCGGTGATCCCCGCTGAAATGGGCCTCCCTTCACCTCGATTGTTAGCTGTCAACAAAATTGACAATAGCGACGAGCACAAGCTTGACTTAGACCTCTTAGAAGAAAGGCGTGAAAACGCAGCAATCAACGAGACCAAGTACAAAACCAAGCTTGAAAAATTCTACAACGCGCGCGTCCGCATATGCACATTCAGTCCACGAGATTATGTCCTCCGCGACAACGAGGCTTCTAACGCAGAACGCCCAGGGAAACAAGCCCCTAAATAGGAAGGACCCTACCTCATCAAAGAGGTTTTGGGCAAAGGTGCCTACAAACTGCAAACGTTAGAAGGAGAACCTATCGCAAGAACATGGAATGCACAGCAGCTTCGACGCTGTTACATGTAAGCTACGTTTACATTTTCTATGTAACCTACTGGCCCGCGGGCCATTTGTCAATAAATAAATGAACAATTCAATACAATATTGTTTATCCTTTCTATTAAAAATGCGTGTTCCACTTTGTGGTATCTACAAAAACAGGTTGGCAAAGTCTTCATTCGTGATACCCATACAAAGTGGTAACCACACACAAATATTGTAATAGGCCATCAAAGGCAAAACATCAATCTCTATCCGGCCGGATACGTACACGAGGTTTTTACAAATCCTAAAAACAATTCCTAGGCCCTAACGGGATAAAAATGGGAATTGACTACTACCTACATGACAAAGGTATACAGTATACTCAACCGTGCTCTACAGCCAACATAGTCATTCATATACTTGCATATTACCTAGACATGCAAATGGCAAATAATGACTTAGTATTATCTACATGCGCCTGAAACATTGGCCTTAAATAAACATTATTTCACCCGCGCTCACACGAAGACAAAGTAAATGTTCTTTACTTATACACTTTGAGCCACGCGTACTTGCATATCACTTAGACATGCAAATGGCAAATTTGGACTTAATGTTATTTACAAAGGCCTTATAAAACATTAACTCACATACGTCCAAAAGCAAGAAGTAAAAACACTTGTAAACATTGAGCAGAAGGATGAAGCTTTATATCCAAAAGATTTCTACTCCTATGCGGTGCTTAAGAAATTCTACATGAGTTTTTCTTTAACATTTACATCAAAAAGGCAAAAAAAAAAAAAAAAAAACCACGCAGACCTAACCTAATCTGCTTTTGTACCACTGGTGACCGCATCATCCTTCGCGCCACCAGCGGCTTCCTCCTCCTCAGGTCGTTCATACAACAGCCGCAAACGGTCAACGTAATCTTCCGCCTCCAAACATTTCTCAATATCTTTAATGGCGGAAATGGAGAAGTTGTTGTATGCGTCAACAGCTGCGGCATACAAAGCTTTAGTATTTATGCAATGGAACCCAGATCTTTCATCAGTAAACCTGCTCTTGTAAAAGGGGTTCACATGACTAAGGCATTCGTTGTAACCAGCTTTAAACCCAGCCTGCCGTGCACGCTCCTTGAGCTCATTAACAGCAGTTGCGTTCTCAGGCGCGTCAAGAATGGTTCCTACAATCTACAAAAATATAAGTGACAAGGTTAACAAAGGCAAACCTAAGGATGAGAAAGACACCAGGTACTTACATGCCCAATACCATGGTCACGCATCCAATCACGATCTGCCTTAAGTTGATTTAGAGAGGTAGTCAAACCATCTCTAGCCTCCGCAGCTTCCCTTGCCCGCGCCTCAGCTTCAGTCACGCGAGCAGTCACCTCCTCAAGGATGGTCACCCGGTTATGCACTTCCACCTATCAACAACAAGCGCAGACAACTATAAGCAGACAATCAATTACACCTAAGAAACAAGGACACAACTCAAGTATCATCACAGTTCAAACCTTGAGTTCCTCAACAGTTTTATTTAACTTGGTGTAGTCAGCATCCGCCTCTTCAAGCACCTTGGAAGCACGCGCCTCTGCTTCTTTGGCCACTGCCTCAGCTGCGGCCTTCTCCTTCATCAAAGCAGCAGTCGCCGCCTTGAGATTGGCCAACTCTTGACGAACACGGAAAAGTTTTTCATTCTCTCGAGCACAAGCTTCCCTCCAACCCTTGCGCTCATCAGAAAGCAATTTTGCAAAAGAATGAACCTGTTTAAGGCTGGTGGTTGTGGCCCAAGTCTCAGTCTGCTTCAGCTTCTCAAAAGCAGCTCTATCTTTTTTCAACCGCTCCGCATCCTCCCGAGCAGCCTTCACCATCGCCTCAGCTTCAGCATGAAGCAAACCATGTTTTCACGAGGCAAACCACGAGCTTGAAGAACTTCAAAAGGGGTTCCCAAACCCCTCAAGATGTCCCTACAAGCTGAGGGATCGTTGGAAACATCATCCCCTTGCATAACACTCCAAGGGGGCAGTGATAATCTAAACCCCGGTCTACCGCATAAGAACGGTAATAAAACTCCAATTCAGTCTCGCCAGGCTGAATGGAAGGTTGATCTTCAACCCCCGTACCTGCGGCAGTCGAACTGGATGGCTACTCAGCAACGGGAGACTTCGGTTTCTCAGCAACAGGGGACTTCGGTTTCTCACCCCCTGACCTTCAATATCATGCGGATCAATTAAATTGTTGGAAGAATCCAACGTATCATCAATATTTTGAACCGCAGGCTTCTTCGTGGTATCCTCCGCACAAACAGATGGCGGAGTAACCACTTCAATAGAAGGACTTCTCCTATCCTCCATCTGGGTTTCCACGTCTGCCACTTTCGGAGAAGTAGAAGGGGTGGAAAACAAATTTACCGATTCCTCCAGGGTTTCTACACAAAACACCTATCAGTTACAACTGGGACAAAAGCACTTGTATAAAACATTAACAAACTTACCAGTTGTAACCGCAGGTGGTTGCCTTCGGCATTGCGGTAATCCGAGTTCTTCTCAACTACAGACCTTTTTGTCCACCAGCAACAGGGGCATCTCCTTTCCTCTTCTTATCATCAACAGGCTTGGCACCCACTGATGATCCGCCCGCAGCCGCGGCACCACCTAGAACACCCAAACCCTCAAGGGTGTCAGACACTACCACGTAATCGTCGTATTTGCGTAAACGAGTACGAGAGATACCTGCCACCTCAGGCACCAAAGGAGGAACAACAATCGCCTCATGCGGTTTCTTCAGTTTGCGAAACCGCTTGTCGCCCATCTTCTGCACGGGCTGCTAGGGAACACCCGCTGCAGTAGGGTCTCCTAAGGCCCCAAGATCCCCTGCGTTTCATTCCATCAACAAACACTAATCAGGGATAACTTGTTTAAAAACAATCAAGGAGAAGTAAACTACTATACCTTTGCCTTGCGGAAACACCACCTCCAGTGCGTCCCGTTCAGACAACCGGAAACTATCACAAATGGTGCGATTGAACCCTTCCTCACCATCCTCATAAGAAACTACCGCAATGTAACACCCCAAAAACGGGTTTGGTAAATTAAAACCCGGTTGATATAAAGAAATGAGTTTTAATCTCTTATTTAACTAAAATGAAACTAGAGGGACCAAAACCGTTCAATGGGAAACATGATTTTATAAAACAAAATTAAAACACCACACACACACATAGTGTGTGTGTGTGTATCGATGATCAGGAAAAAAAAAAGATGGTTCAAACCCTAGTTTCTTAAAAATCTTCAAATTGAAGGGCAAGATGAAGCTTAAACTCATAACCGAGCATAGATTAACGATCACCTTCACAAGGGGATCGCAAGGTATGTCTTAAAAGCTAGCTTGGTGATTATGCACGAAGTGGGTTATGTTGTAAATCGCGAAGTTGTATGAAATTGAGCATGAGTATGTGTTAGATTCATCATTTGGAACATGGATTATGCATGGCTTAGGTTAAGTTGATGTGTAAGGGTGAAACCCGTTTGTTATGGTAAAGATGATGACATGGGTAAATCATCTATGTCTAAATTCTTGCTTAATATTGATGTATTTTGATTTGTATGATGGATTCTTATGAGAGGAATTGAAAGAAATGTGATACTAGTATGTTTGATGTTTATGCATGTATGATTCATGTTGATTAGAAGGAAGAAATTGATGAATTATGTATGAGATTAGAAGGATATGCATGAACTAGTTGTACACTATGCTTACAAGGTAGTACACATATCAAAAGTATGATGAAATTATGAAGAACTTAAGATTAGATCACTTGTAAGTGATTAACAAGTAGTTATGAAGTGGGTTTTAGATGATGTAATGTAAATTGATGATTTACTTATGTTAACAATGTTTGGAATCATACATGTGTGTGAGTGTTTAAAGAAATTGGATAAGAAATGATGAATTGTTGTTAGATGAAGTGAACAAAATGTGATGATAATATGTATGATGTTTAATTTTAAATACCACATGTTGATTAGTAGAAGGATTTGATGAACTATGTATGAATTTAGAAGATTGTGCATGAATTAGTTGTACGTTATGCTTAAAAGGTGGTACGCACCCCAATCGTATGATAAAATGTATGTGTTGTCGTCCGTATAGTCGATTATGATGTTACGGGTATATAATGATAAGTCGAAAGTTAAGGTAATTGGACCGTTGACTTCTAACAAGTCAACTGTGTATAAGAAGAATGGTTAGACATGTTGTCATAATTGTAAGATTAAAGTAAGTTATACGGTGCGTGTTAGACGTATGTGTGTTTAATGTGATAATATGACGGATTTCACGAGTTGGAAATGGTATGAATTTGGTTATATGTATTATGCTTGTTAGGAGTGACCATAGCGTCAAATATGAATTATGCGATCGATATGATCGTTAACATGTACAACTGTGTATGCTAATGAGAATGTGATTTCGATGACATGGAAGTATAGGAATCATGTCGAGACGGAATCAAGCACGGAAGGCTAACGGGTCAAGAAGTAACGAGGAACGAATGTGAACACGGATGCATGAGGTAAGTGATTTTTGTAATCACTTCTTAGTTGTTTATGTAAAGTTATGTGCAATTTAATTAAGTATGAGGATCGAGGTCAAGTAGGAAAGAATTGTATGTGACCGATGAAGTATTAAACGGATCTTAGTTTTGATCCGAGCAAGGTATGCGTGATTAAGAATTTTAGCTAAGTAGTAGGATTGGTTACTTATGCGAGGGAGTCCTTTGTTGTTAAGGATAGAGCAAAGTTGACAAAAACGCCCTTGATGGGTAAAACGAGCAAATGGTCTTAAAAGTTGATTACAAACAAGCTATTTGATTAAATGAATGTTTTGAAAAAGCAAGAAAGCGAGAAGTATGGTCTCCGTGAGCTAAGGACCTTAAAATGCGCAAATACCCTTAACGGGTCAAAATAAGCTCTTGGGCGAAAATGGGTCAAGAGGATGCAAGACATCCGAGAACTTAATCTTTTATGATAGACAATGTTGACATTATTAGGTTCATAAGAAGTTATGGTCAAACAAACAAGTTATGTGGATGAATGCATGAACGGGTCTAATAAATCATAAATGAATAATAAGACGATAGCGTGTAAGTTAAGAATTTCCTTAATCCGGATGTGGGATTTTAAGTTCATATGATAGAATGTGAATTTACAAGCATGTAGGAAGAAACGGGAGGTTAAACGGGTAAGCGGTTCAAAAGTTACGCGCGTTTTAGTGCGTACGGACGACGAAACGGAACTGCAGAAAAGTGCCATTTCTAGAGGTAGTCGCCGACGGGCAAGGGGGTCGTCGCCGACGGGCTCTAGAAAGTTAGTTTTTTTGCTGACGGGTTATCTTCCTGTCTACGGGGTTTTGGCTACGGGAAAAACTACGGGCCGTCGCCGACGGGCCCTAGGGCCGTCGCCGACGACCTCCCCAAGTCCAAAAGTCTAAAAATTTGTTATTTAAGTTGATTTATGTATCGTAGGCTTCGGTTTGTTATCCGTGGACTACGGCGGAATTTCTAAACATGGTTTTGATCGATCCTTAGATGTTTATGGACTATAAATCAAAGTGTAAGTCCCATGTAATTAACGTATGAGTATGTAAGAAGTATGCAAGATCTTGTACGTGTATGTAGATGTGTATGTATGTATGTATAAAGATATGTATGAGTGTATACATGTATGTAAAGATGTAGGAAAGGTATGTACGTATGTAGATGCGTATGTATGTATGTATAAAGATATGTATGAGTGTATGCATGTATGTAAAGATGTAGGAAAGGCATGTACGTATGTAGATGTGTATGTATGTATGTATAAAGATATGTATGAGTGTATACATGTATGTAAAGATGTAGGAAAGGTATGTACGTATGTAGTTGTGTATGCATGTATGTATAAAGACATGTATGAGTGTATGCACGTATGTAAAGTTGTAGGAAAGGTATGTACATATGTAGATGTGTATGTATGTATGTATGTAAGTACGTAAGTATGTATGATTTAGACACGTTGAGTGTTAACGTTATTAATGGTGTACCTTGAGAATGAAAAGTAATGCAGGTACGTTATTGAAGCCTCACCAGGAAATGGATACGCAGATGAAATGCTCAAAGTTTGAAATGTGACGAAATGTGAAGTGTACGTGAATGAATCTTATTTATATAATGTGTGCTAATGTTATGAATGTATGTGGTGAGTGCAGGTGGTATTGATCACGGGCGATTATCACAAGGAATAGAGATCGAAGACCGAGTCATAAGATAGACTGTACGGGAATAATCGAGTATGTACTTTAGTAAACGGGAGTTATGCTTTTGTTTTGTAAAAGAGATACTTTTTAAAACAAACCTTCAAGTAAGTCAAGACGTTTTTAATGAAAGAAATTTTATGGTACGAATTTCCGCTGCGACTTTTGTCAAATACATGTTAGGGTCTTACACGCAACTTTGCCCTTGAAGTCCGGGCAAAACATTCTCCAAAGTGGAGCTTCCTCTGGCAACACATTTGTAAAAACTCAGTAACAAAAATAGGGAAGCAAAAAACCGCACAGGAAAAAGCCACTTACCACCACTTTTTTCCCGCACCACAGGCCTTGCTTTCCTGCTCATCCTACCTAACATCATCCGTAGCACCCACAACTGCGTATTATCCAACTTCACCCAACCAATGATCCGCAGGTCCGGGAACCAATCCACTGTATCTGCCCTGGGGACACTAATGTTCTCCGTTATGATCGGGTCCGTTACATTTCTAAACTGCAACTTTGCAGTAATAGCAACAACTTTAATGTAGAAGAACTTTGTCTTCCACTTCGTCATGCCTTTTGGAGGGACCATCAACTTAGGGGTGTCGTCCCGTTGACGGAAAGAGTAAAAATCCATCGACACAGACAACTGATAAAACCGTCGGAAATCTTCGACCGTGGGTTCTATACCAAAAGCACGAAACGTGTACTCGAAGTTTCGAACTCGAATCATCCCCAAAGGACTGAGTTGAGAAATGTGGAGTTTATACCACTCTAAGACTTCAACCACAAACACAGTCAACGGCAACCGGAGATTACAGACTCCGAAAAAATCAGCAAACATGGTGACATACCCCGCCGGAGCATCACCGGTGTTGGGATTGAACCCTACCAGAGGAACAGATAATGTAAAGCCAAAACCAGGTCACAACAGTGGATTCACAATAAGTAGCATTTTACATTAAGCTTTCCCCTTGAAAGTGATTTATAACAACTGATGGTCTTTATCCGCTGTTCAGATACAACTGCTACTAGTCCTTCAACTGCTGATCAAATCCATGAAGTATTCAACAAACTGGTGGTCATATCTACTGATGGTAACGCACTGCCCAATCAAGGACTGATCAACCTTGAGGAAAGCACTGACATAAAGGGAGAGCAGCTGTTTGGTGAATTAACTGTGTTATGTATAGTCAGTGGTTAGGTTTAGCAGTGTTTGTGTAAGAACAGTAGATACAGGTTATTAGGCTGTTAGACGTCGCTTTCATGGTGACGTCAGCTGAGATACCTCAGTGGTTTGGTTTGCCTATAAATGTAACAGTACCCTGTACTGTTACATTTGATTGACTGAGCAGGTTCTTCTCCTCATGTCTAATCCTTTCATCTTGTGTGCAACCAACCTTGGGGCATCAGGCTGAGGGGGAGCTTAGTTTGTAAACATGTCTGTAATCTTTTGCTTTGATTTGTAATCTTTTGACTCCATGAGAAGCAAATGTTATCAAACTATTTTCTCCTTGATTGTGTTTACAAAGTTTGTATTCATTTCCGCTGCACTTTACATTGTTTCATATTTAGTTAATGTTCAAATCATACAAACAAACACAATTAGGCCTGTAAACGAGTCGAGCCGAGTCGAGCCAGGGTGGGGTCGAGCTCAAGCTCGAAATTAATTCAGGCGGTTAAACTCGGCTTGAGCTTTACGTCGGAGTTAAACGAGCCTAAGAACGAGCCAACGAGCCGAGCCATGGGCCGAGCCGAGCTTAGCTCGAGCTGGGCTTGGTTACAAAATGAGCCAGCTTGGTTCACGTCATCTCAAATTGAGTTTTTTTAGCTAATTTTTCTCGAGCTTCTTTCGAGCGAGCTACGAGCCGAGCTACGAGTCGCGAGCTTTATGAACAGCCCTAAACACAATCATGTGAGACTCCGATCCTAACATTTGGTATCAGAGCTCTGACAGTCAAATTCGATCTAACAATCAATTTGACATAACAGTTCAGCTCAAAATTCATTGATACTAAGGTTGGTTGTATTTTTGTTGAAAAACAGAGTATCGAGTAAATCATGTTCAAAATGGTTATTCAAAAACTCTGTAAATCAACCAAGATGTCATATGACACACAAATTTCACACAACAAGTAAATTCATGCACAAGACACTCATGGTTTCTAGAACTGAAAGCAATATCTGTTAAACCATGAGATTATTTTTATTTTCTAAATTGATTTAAATTGTTGATGTGTAATCTGTGATGTTTTCATTAAATACTAAAGTACAAACCTCAGATTAACAAAACCTATGTTCATAAAAACATTGTTGTTTTGTTAACACAAAAAGAGGGAAATTAAAACTTTAGTCATTCAGATCTTATGTGTTTGGAAACAGGTTGAGATCCTCAAAAGGAACAAATCAACTTTGTTAATAATACATTAAGAAAATCAGGGGTCAACATAGTCCGTATCATATGTAGTGTGAGATTGGTTGAAAAAGTTGTGCAAACATGACCAAGTCTCTCAAAACATTACTGCAAAATGATTTTGGACTAATATTCACAAAAACTCTGAAGTGTGTTTATCTCAAAACTTTTGAATTCAGAAGAAAAGGGAATAAACTTAAAACACTTAAGAGTCAAAGCTTGGGGTAATAATGGTCAATTAAGCAACTGTTTGTGCTCATTGGTTCAAGAAAGTTCAGGTGACATTAGTGTTCCCAGTGATTGAACTTACAAAAGGACTAGACAAATTTTCAAAATCATCACATAGAAATTAGATCTACAACAGGATCTTCAAAACTCATGTGTCCATGTGTCCTCATGTTTGCAATCTACTGACAAAGAAAATGGTACCAAACAGTGGTCAAAATGTTGTCAAAATATTCTACCACTGCTGTCAAACCACTGACCATTTTCATAAAACTTGAGAATGATATGATTATGTTTTCTATTGAAAATACACCAGATCCTTTTTGATACTGTTCTCAGAAAATCCTTTAACCATTTTTTCAAAGGATTTTCTCGAATTACCAGGATATATTATTCATTTTTTTAATAATATATTTGGAACTCTTGCTTGTTTTTGTTGGCAATAGTTTCAGCTCCTGTCAGGATGTAATACTTTTTTTTTGGTGGTATTTTTGTCCTCATAAATAGATCAAAAGGAAATGGTACATTTGCCAAGATCATGTCATACTCAGTTTTGCCCTAAAATTTTTATCAAAGGTTGATTGCAAACTGTGCTTGAATTACTAGGGTACTCATATTTTAATTGAATATTAAACGAAAATGAGTTACCCTAGCAAAAAGTTTTCATCATCTGGGGTACTAAACCACTGTTTTTCAAAATTGACATGTGGCAAAACCTTGAATGAAAATTTTCAAAACTGTTGCTGATACACTTGTCCTCCAGATCTGTACCATTTACCCTAACCACTGTTTTATTCCAACGTCTGATCTCTAAACACTGTCCACTGCTGAAAGTTAACCACTGATCCCTCATTATTCTTGAAAAGCACTGATGTTCAAAATCAGTGTCTTATCCACTGATATGCTATCCACTGATAGTAAAAATCATCCACTGTTCACAATTTTTACCGTTGTAACCACTGATGTTTGATACGTCATTGGCTCTTAAAACAACTGTTCTCTACCTTTCATCCATTTCATCAGTGTTTGACACGTGGTCAGTTTTTAGCCTTCAGATCAAAATAACCGCTGCCACATCAGCGATCACTTTCTTCCAAATAAAACCCTGCCCTAAACCCCCAAACAGGGTTTTACACTGTCGAATTGAATTCCAAAATTCTCTTCTCAAAGCAGTTTCCAACCCTTCTTCTCAAAATCTTCAAAATCATTCTTCGTTCTTCTCCGCAAAAATGACAAAATCACAGTCAAAATCAAAATCAAAACCAAAATCACCACCACCTTCCAAAGAGGTCGCTCAAACGGCCGAAGAACCCATCGAAATACCGTACAAACAATCTCACAACTATTTGGGTTTACTCACAAAACTCAAAGACAACCACACCTTCGACTCCATCATTGATACAATATCTGCATCAAAGTACAAAACTTTGTTGACAGTAAATGCTCCCATCTATCTGCAAACCCAGAGAGAGTTTTGGAAAAAGGCGACGCTTGAAAAACAAGACGATAAAGTCATAGCCATTAACTCCTCGATACAGGGTACAGCGATTCAAATCACTCCGCAATCATTATCAGAAATCTTCAAACTCGATGATCAGAAAGGTAAAGCTTCCTTTGACAAAAACGAGTTAAAAGCTGATTTTCTGAAAAGGGGCTATGCAGAACAATCAAAGGTAGATACCCTACAAAAGGGTTATTTCCCATCTGAACCCAGATTTTTATTTCACACACTCTTGATGTGTGCCTCAAATAAAACAACATCTTTTAACGAAATACCACTGAAAATTCAATGCCTGGGTTACGCTATTTTGAATAATAAAGACTACAACTACTCCCAGGAAATTTTCAATGACATGGTGAAAAACGTTGAAAGTAAAGCATTTTTGCTGTTTCCAAGATTTTTGAGTTATTATTTTGAACAAAAATTTGAAAAGGAAAAGGAAAACTTGCTCAAACAAGGTGTTTATTGTCAATTAAAAAGCTTAACAAAAGAAACATTTTCAAGAATGATGGCACCTATAAAAACAAAAGCAGAGGTGTCTGAGCAGAATTTAGCAGTTACAACTGCTCCTCAGACATCTGCTGCTGAGCCCACTGCTCCAGGTGATCATAGCAGCACAACCACTGCTTTGAAACCCACACCTGACATCACCAAAAAGACCAAAAGAAAAACATCCAGAAAACCCACCAAACCCAAAACAAAGGAAACTCTGGAAGATGAGATCCCAGAGCAACTGCCTGTGACAACACAAAAGTCACCACAAACCACTGCTGCTACTTCCTCACAGCAGTTGGAAGAAAGATCTCAACCCATGCCTAAAACTCCTCCTGCATCCTCACAAAAGGATCAAGTTGTAATCACAGGGACACCAAATTATGAAGCTCTAGATCCACTTGGCTCTATCTTCCACAGTCCTGATCCCAAGGACATGTCTCTTTCAACTCCCATCCCTTCACCAATAATAATGCCACAATCCATGCTACCCTTGTTGCATGCAGCTGCTATAGCTCAGACACAAACCAGTTCCTCTCTATCACCTGTCACTGAGAGTATACCCCCACAAGTGACTGGGTCTGATGCTACTACTCCTGCTATCCCAGCAACAATTGAGGAGGTTACACCCCCTGAGTTACATATAACTCTCGGTGGTAATTCAAGTGGAGCAGCAACTACAAATGTTGGATCCACAGATCTACATTTGGCCAGTTGTTTCATAAATCAGACTCCCTTGAAGGCAATTTCTTCTATAGCACCATCGATAACCACTAGTGAGCCTATATTGACCACTAGTAACATCAAAGGATTATCAAGTGCTGAAGAAAGAAGTCCCCAGTACCAAGAACAAGGGGCATCAATGGGTGATTTTTGGGACTCTGTTCCTAAGTCACACATTGATATAACCACTGCTGGTGGGGATTCAGGTGATCCTACTAAAGTAGGTGATGATTCAAAGTATCAGGAATTGACGGGCAGAGTTGAAAAACTAGAAGAATCAGTTTCTGAAATAAAGGAGATGGTGCAAGAGATTTTAAAAGCTCAGAAAGCACAAGCCACTGCTGTTCCTGCTCAAGCACCTGCACAACATTCATTTGCTGAAAATGAGCTTTGGAATATTTTTAAACCCATGCTTGAAAAACAGCAACAGATGGCTGATCAAAAGCATGCTATTCATGTACAAATGCTGACCAACATGGTGGAATCAAGGTTTAAAGACACACAAGCAGACATCAAGGCTATAAAGGCTAGCATTCAAAGTGCCTCTGGCAAAGCTCCTTCTTCCCTATCATTTCTTGATAACCCCCCTTCAGATAATGCCAAAAAGGGGGAGAATATCAAGCTGTTGAGAAAAATGAATAAGATGGGAATAGAACATGGCCTTCATATTGAGCCTGAAAAAGAAAAAGAAAAGCAGGTCTCAAAATCTGTTAGCCAAACAGCTGATACAGCAGTAGTTACAAAAACTGCTGTCAGTAGCCAAACAGCTGCCATGTCATCAACACACACATCTTCAACACACACCACTCTACCACACACCACTACAACTACTGCTCCACCACCATCATCTACAATCACACCATCACCACTGCCTCCTGTCATAAAACAGAAGACAACAGATGTTACAACATCTGTTGTAATGACAGCAGCGGTTGAAGCACCAGTTGTTTCAACAGTTGTTTGTCAGACACTCCCCATCATTCAAACAACTGTTTCACCCAAAACATCATCTGCCCCTTCTTCATTAAAAAGGAGAAGGAATCTCATATCAGATGATGATTCACCACCACCATCACCACCATCAAAGACTACCTCACCACTTCTATCCCCTGCTCAAAAGCAGAAGACAACTGCTGACATATCAGCAGTTGTAATGACAACAGATGTTGAGACACCAGTTGTTTCAACAACTGTTAGTCAGTCATCCACCACTGCTCTCACCTTTCCTATATCACAACCAAAGCTCTTCAACAGAAAAAGAAAGCCAATCCCTGCCGATGAGGGTATACATGATCCTAATGCTGCACAACATCCACTGGAACTTGAAGCCATCAAAAATGAGATGAGGCAATTCTATACAGAAGAAGACCCTTCAAAAAGAAGATTCTCCTCACTCATAGGCTACATGCCACCAGATGATATGGATGACTACCTCAAAATCAAGGCAAGGCAAGCTAAACTAAGAGCTAAAGTTGAGAGTGAACGTGAACGTTTAAGCGAAGATGGCATTGCTAAAAGACTGGAGTTCTACTTCACAAAAGTAAAGCAGATAGAAGAATTTGCACAAGACCTTAACAAAGAAAAGGCTGAACAAAGGAAAAAGTTAAGAAAACAATATCTAGCCTACATCATGAAAGAGAAATTCTATCCTGCTGAAGAACAACAGTTCGAAGAATGGCCAATAGTCGCTCTAAAGCATGAGGCAGAAAGGATTCAAAGAATCAAGGATGATCCTACAAAGAAGAAGAATGCTCCAAACTGGAGCAAATACAAAAAGTTCATTGCTGACCTCACTGCTGAGTATAAGAGAAAGAAAAAAGAGCTGGTGGATGCAAAAATGGATACTGTGGAAGCCATATCAAAATGGTCAAAACAGCAGACAGATGAAGCCTATGAAAGGCTAAAGAAAAGAAAGATAACTGTTTCAAGCACTTCAAAGAAACATGAACTGAGAACGAAGCTTGAACAGCAGATAGAAAACCTCAAAACACTGTTCCGGTCTACTTTTGTGACAAATCAAAAAGAAGGAGAACAGCTGACCACTGAAGAGGAAAAAGAAAAGGAAGTTGAGTACTTCAAAGATTCCATCATGAAAATGGGTCTAAAAGAAGAAAGCTCAGAAAAACTTCAAAACCTTTTTAAGAAGGTATTATCAAAGCCTGCATCATCACACATTTCAGCAGATATCCCAGACACTGAACTTGATCAACAACAGAGACAAGAACAAATTGACAAAGAAGTTGCAGAAGACATAGCTGCAGCAAATCAAGTCATAGAAGAGGCTTTCAAGAAAATGTCTGAAGTTCAGGATACTGCTCTACATCTCTTTTCAAGGCCAATATCTCAAAGCTCATCATCAAATAAATCTCTCCCAAGAAATCCATTGGGTTCGAAAGTACTAAAGTGGCTCTCTGATCAAAAGACCCACGTATTGACTCTGGTCAGATCCAATGGAGAGGTGAAGTATATATCAAGGAAAGAAGCACTAGGCCTTAGTGTTCAAGATTTGCAGGATCTCCTTGAACTTACACTGTGTAGGGATGAAGATGATATAAGTTCCAGAGCATTTGAAGAAGAATTTAAAAGATAAGCAAGGGAACTTCTGATGAGGAATAAAGATCCAGAATAATGACAGGTTTTGGCATTATCTGTTCCAGGGGGAGATTGTTGGGATTGAACCCTACCAGAGGAACAGATAATGTAAAGCCAAAACCAGGTCACAACAGTGGATTCACAATAAGCAGCAGTTTACATTAAGCTTTCCCCTTGAAAGTGATTTATAACAACTGATGGTCTTTATCCGCTGTTCAGATACAACTGCTGCTAGTCCTTCAACTGCTGATCAAATCCATGAAGTATTCAACAAACTGCTGGTCATATCTACTGATGGTAAAGCACTGCCCAATCAAGGACTGATCAACCTTGAGGAAAACACTGACATAAAGGGAGAGCAGCTGTTTGGTGAATTAACTGTGTTATGTATAGTCAGTGGTTAGGTTTAGCAGTGTTTGTGTAAGAACAGTAGATACAGGTTGTTAGGCTGTTAGACGTCGCTTTCATGGTGACGTCAGCTGAGATACCTCAGTGGTTTGGTTTGCCTATAAATGTAACGGTACCCTGTACTGTTACATTTGATTGACTGAGCAGGTTCTTCTCCTCATGTCTAATCCTTTCATCTTGTGTGCAACCAACCTTGGGGCATCAGGCTGAGGGGGAGCTTAGTTTGTAAACATGTCTGTAATCTTTTGCTTTGATTTGTAATCTTTTGACTCCATGAGAAGCAAATGTTATCAAACTATTTTCTCCTTGATTGTGTTTACAAAGTTTGTATTCATTTCCGCTGCACTTTACATTGTTTCATATTTAAGCACCTGAATATCCCTCTTGTGGATAGATATCCCCATTCTCTGGTGGCATCTGAATATCCCTCATAAGCACCTCGAACGATGACCTTAACCATTTAAGAACCGGCAAATTCTCGCCCGGAGCATTACTTTCAGCCTCCTCCTCCGCCGCCACCGGCGTCGATGGTTCAGGGTTTTCACCCGAAGTAGGATGTGGGTTCGATGTTTCAGCCATTGAGAAGAAGAACAAAGACAATGTCAGATGAGTTCAGAAACTCAGTAATCTCACCGGAAAATCAAAGGGTTTTATCGGAGAAGACGAAGGAACTAAACCTTCTCTCACCGGAAAATTTTTTAAAATTTCGAACAAGTGAGGGGAAACCCCAAACGGTTCCCCCTTTTTATACTCATCACAATAAATGCATCACAGAAACCGAAATGTCGTGCAAAAAAGGAACGAGTTTTGCGTCGCCACGTGTACAATGACGGTTTCTCTGACGGTTACCACGGGCACGTGGCCGCCCACGCGCTTGACAAAAGGGACTTTTACACTCTGGCTACAGTGCATTAATTACCTTGAGCAGTGCAAACATCCTTTCATTTCAGCACATGCCAGGCAAATCCCACCAACTTCTACCAACTCACACGTGCGGTCTACCACGTGTACAACAAACAAAAAAGCGACGACAACATTCAAATAAGCAGCATGCGGTTTCTCTGTCATTCCGCACCATAACCCATACCGCATGTCGTTTTTCACATACCCCTCAAAAAAGGAAAAAATGTATGTACATTATGTAAATGGGGATAACCAATACGTTCATATATCCACTACCATACTTGGAATATGCGGAGATGAGACACACGAGCCCGCATAGGTGTGTCAGATACTTAGAACCAGCGTTGTTTTTTGGACTGCGAAAACCGCTTCTCAGGAACAGACAAACCGCATTACCTTAAAGCTTCTTCAAGCTTCAAATTCCTCGTGTCTTGTTCACAACCATAGAGGGAACACAAACAGCTTCTCCATAGGGAAAAGGATAAGTATGATGAGCGACCGCACATCAGCAACCCTGACTCCTGATCCTTCAAGAGCTACATCCAAGCGTAACACTCTTTTAAAGCGAGCCTTCTGTTACAAACCGCAGACACTCATAAGTCGCTGCGGCTGAACGTAACTACGCGAACGGTAGCTACGGAAGAGCCACGACTAAGTCATCACATGGACGAGCAAAGCTACTTCAAGGAAAACTGCTCTACAACTCCACGTGAAGGAAAGTGGCTACAGAACGAATGCGGATGAGTTTCACCCAGATTCCTAACTATCCGTGGTGATCTCATTGAGAAACAAGCCAAGCAATAGTGGTAACAAGTCTGCTTATGACTTTGTTTGCCCACCTATGGGCCGCATAGAATAAACAATGGTGGGCACTACCATGCCTATGACCATGATAATTTGCCCATAGTTCAACTAAACGATTCACATTGGTCGACCAAACACGACCAACAATGACGCAAACTCCCCCACATTGTTCGACCAAACATGGCCAACGATATAAGGGAACGAGGTAATCGCAAAGGACGTGCGGTTACTTGAGAGCTAAACTGGAAGAACACGAATACCCCACAGGACAGGGATCATTGTTACATGTCCAGTTGCTAAACATAAAGCGCCAGCAAGGCACTTACAGCATTGCATCCGCAACCGCAAAGGTTACATCTAGAGTTGCGGACACTGGCATCTTCAGTCACCGTCTCAAAGTCCAGTATTCCTCCCACATGCAACTTGCATGAGGAAACAACACTAGACTGGGGAACTTGAAGGGGTATGGTCCCAGATCTCGCACCAACATGGCCGCGAGTGACCATTACCCTTATCGAAAATCCCCACCGGTAAGAACTTATCTGTGTCCGTGTGGGCACGCGCGAACACAGCAGTCGAATCCAATCGGTCAAGTGATGAGAAGACTTACCTTGTGTATGAAAATGGGTGTTGCACATAGCGATGCGGCTTAGCACCGCATCCTATGAACATTTTCGTCACGACAAGGGATTTAGAAAGAACAGTCACCAAGTATGGCGATGCGGCCCCGCACCGCATCCCATAAACGTCTGCGTCGGACCAAGGAACGCGGAAACAACCGCGGTTACCGCAGGTAGCGATGCGGCTTGGCACCGCATCCTACTGATGATCCAAGTGGGACTAACACCTTGACTAAGGTAGCCAAAACAGTAAGTGGCACTGCCAACAGTCATCTGTCAGCCCATATGTAAACGACACTGGCGCACAGACTGACACCACAGTAGGACGTGGCATCACCACCGTAACCGACAAGCCTGACACGCCTGTAAGAGGCTGTGCGTTGTCAGTCTAGCCACTCAATTACCCTCCTTCACTCCTCGGCTATAAATACCCATCCCGAACCAGGTTTGAGGTATCGCTTATCAACTCTCTCACTACTACTACTACTACTACTACTACTATCACACACTTTGCTTCTCAAGCAAATTGCTGATTCTCACGCCGGAGAGTGGTAACAAGGAGCACCACCCACCCCATCTTTCTTGTTACGAGTCACGGTGTGTTTCCCTTATGCAGGAGACAGATCAGCTGACGATCCAGCCACCGATCCTCGGAAAGAAGGGATTAACCCTACTTGACGAGACCAGTGAATTAACCTCTCTTGGTTAACCATTGTTTCATCAGATCAGTGAATTTCATGAACCAAAATTTTGATCAAAGATATAAAATACGAATTTAGGGTTGTGAGGCCAATAACCACATCTTGGCAGTTTTATTTTTAATTTCAAAATGGAATCATGAAAGGAGCCAAAATTCTATCCAAATTTAATATAGTTAAATTTTTAATCAAGCAATTTATTCAAAAAAAAAAAAAAAAAAAGAAGAAGAAGCAGCCACCCTTGGACTTTGTCAGGGGTTACGCCCCTTGGACCTTGCTACAAGGGGCATTGTCTCCGGATATTGCTCCTTGAAACCCCCATTGTTTAGGGGTTTTCCCCTAACAATCAATTAGGTTTCTAACCACGTAACATCATAATAACCTCAATCTAACTTGCTTAATGTATATCATGAATGATCAACAAGTTAATTCATTTACACCAAAATATACACTAATGTCTAGTGTAGGACTAATCCATTATTTGCTTCATTAAACAAAAAATAGCATATCCAAATTATAAGAAAATGTATTGTCGTTACAATTGTGGAATTTTCTACTTGCACAATTTTTTATGTTTGGGTATGCAAATAAATAACTTGAAACATATCGGATAGGTATTTAGGTATGAGACTGGTATGATATCAAAACATAAATAATTCTTAAGTATGAGACCAGTGTGATACCCGGGCTGCTTACGCGAAAATATATACCCGAAAAGTTTTAAATTTAAATTTTGTATTCTCTTAACCTCTTTTCTAGTAATGCTTTAATCTAGTAGCTTTGATTACATAAAAAAATTGATGGTATTGCTTGAACTTATATGCTATTAATTATATTTTCTTTTGATATTTATATCATCAAAAAATTATAATTCTTAGATATTTCAAACATTTTTGTATTGATAATGATATGTATGTAATTTATCATATTTTAATTTGTTTTTTTAACGGCCAACGAATCATCCAAATGAGCTACTGGCGAAATTCACCACATCGGGATACACTCCCCTCCGAACCGGGGAAAACCTTCATCTAGGCCCGAAGCCCGTGAACACTCGCCCAAAGGCACGGCAGTGCGGTGAGGTAAAACTCGCTAAGTTCAAGGATCGAACTAACGACCTCCACATATTCGCCTAGTCTCCCATCATTACCAGGTGCCGCAAAAAAGAATGAGGAGGGCAAGAATTGAACTTGGGTCCCTTAGAACATCAAGTCTCTCCCTTACGACTTCACCACCACCTCATTGGCTATATTTTAATTTGTTTTAGTTGTTAAAACATAAAGTTATATAAAAGTTAGAATAAAAGAAAAACAATATACTTCAAAATCCAAACAGGTATTTAAAAAAAAACTAATGGGTATACCCAACACACATCAGACAATTACCCAACAAATATTCAATGAGTATCAGGCGGAGTATAGGACATGATTTTATAATCAAGTATTAGATTCGGATTGCCAATACAAGTATTAGATTGGGATTGCTAATACCGTCTCATGCCCGAAGAATTATATATATATATATATTGTTTACCAAGGACGATGAATAGTAACTTTATTTTTATAATAATATATAGTTTTTATTATTATTTTACTTAATATATTATAATAGTTTATTATTATATTTACTTTTATTAATATATTTTTAACTTTTAATTCTTTTTTTAAAACCATATAATATTTCCTTTATCATTTTTGAATAACTTTTTTTCTCTTTTAAAACATATATTAATTTATCAACTAATTTGATATTTTTTAACAATTTACGTGTATAACTTTATTCTCAAAACTAAAGTACGTAGTTGTGCTTAATTTTTTCTCGACATTCCATTATAAGTTTTGTTGAAAACGAAGTTGTACTCAAAATAAAGTATTTAATTGGTATCATATAACAGTACGATGATAAACTAAACCGTTCTAATTGTTTGACTTTCTAAACAACATGTTTTATTTTCAAATCACGTTTGTTTTACATTATCATTTGCTCGTTTTCGCCGCAACGCGCGACATAAAAAAACTAGTTACCGTTACCATCCATAATTCCTATGTAACAACCCACACTTTTGCACTTGTTACTTTCGCTACACTCGTTACGCTTAGCACCAGAGATTCGGATCATAATGTAAGCTATATCGCAAACTACGCTACTTCACATATTTTCGCAAACACATCGCTTATTACAACACGCCATATCTCAACGCTATTGCTACGCTACTCGCAAACTCGAAACGCGGTTACTGATGCTATTACCTATTATAATATTACTAGTTATATATAAATATCTAAGTACTAATACTTGTTTAAACGCGCACACGCTGGCACACGCTGGCACACGCAACTCAATTTATCGCGCTGAAGCACAACATAACACGATGCTACTTATCTTACTAAAACGCATAAAGTATCCACAATGATTAACGCAACACAACGCTTAACTTGGAAATTGTCATCGCACCAAACCTCATTCGAGTGGAACTCATCCGAATGGAACCCATCCGAATGGGAACCGTCCGAATGGAACCCATTCGAATGGGAACCATATGAATGGAGGCCATCCGAATGGAAGCCATCCGAATCATTCGAGCGCACCGCCTTAACTCCCACCCTCACCTATAAATAGGGCCATTGTGTCTCATTTCAACACTTTGGTTCTCTCATCTGCCACCAAGCTCCCAGTCACGACTCAAGGCCTATTTGTAAGCCTTTTTCTCTCAAATCTTCGTCAATCTTCACCTCTAATCACTTCTACACCATCCTCTTCATCAAAATCACATAGACAATTAAATTTTTTCTTGAAATCATCTGATTTGGACCTCTCGAAGGTGGTTTCCACTCAGTTTGCTTGGGCGAACTATTGAGGAGCATCATTCAATCGAGGTTGGTTCAAGATCTGTAACACCCGTCTTCAATTTTTCATGAATTTACTACTAAATACACATTTAGTTTGCGTATTATACGGGTTAACAAAACTTATTAAGTTTAATATTCAAACATGATTAGAGTATTTAGAATTTAAAATCCCAAAAGTTTTAATACATTCAAACGATAAGGTAAGTGTTTACAAGATTCACATAGTCTAAAAACAAAATGAAATCAATGCGGAAGCTTCATTAAATTGTATGTTTGGTTCTTGTTTCTCGCTTGATCTTCATCCGGAGTTCATAACGATCACCTAAGTTCAAAACCAACGAAAAAGTTAGTTTTGATAGATTAAAAACAAGTTATAACAAGTTTCCTAAGCTGAACATCAAGAAAACAATAAAAATTTCGAGTTTTACACCCGTCGCGTGCCGCGACGGGTTTATGACCCTCTGTCGCGTGCCGCGACGGGTTTATGACCCCTTGTCGCGTGCCGCGACGCCTAGTCCCTTTCTTCGTCGCGCGACGCGACCCCCTATTTTTAACAACAGCTCATTTGGTTTGTTGCTGCATATTCCCAGCTCCACTTTTTTTTTTACCAAAAATCAACTTAAAACTTGCATAACTTTCATTCCACATGTCCGTTTCATGTGATTCTTTTTCCTACGCGTCAGTAATAAAAATACGGATCCGTCTATACTATACAATCGCATCAGTGCCTGGTTTATAAGCAATTAGTTCGTATTTCCATATTTTGATTATTTGACCCGTTTGCTATATGGCATTTTGTTAGGACCGGTTTTGACTCCGTTTCGATTGCAAACCGACCGTGCGACGTGCGGAATCCGTGCACGAACGAGACCAAAACACACGAGATGTAATTATAACTGTGATTCTATTGAAAGATCTGATAACGTACAACACTTGAATCACATACACGGAACTTTCTCTCTCTAGAGTTTCTCTCTCTAGATCCTAGCTCTTCAAAGCTCCAAATGGCAAAAGTCACAAAAGTCTCTAAAACTAACCCTTAGGTTCCTATTTATAGGCAAAGGATATAAGGAGACTCTCCTTATTTACAATTATGCCACCTTGCCTTTTAGTAACTAGATATTACAATTTAAGCCTAAACTTAAACTGTTTCTGCTACGGTCTTGAGATGACGGAGGCGATAGACATACTGCACTAACAGACTCCCCCTTGGATATTGCTGCAGTCAATCTCAAACATTTAGTCAAACTCGTAGCATCTGGTCTTTTTCTCTCTCTGAGTATTACTGTTTGAACAGAATCCCCGTGGATCTGTTTTCAGCTTTAGCTCCCCATTTCGGTAAACTCTTCAGGCTCCCCCTTTCGTCAAGCTTCCGTGCTTTGGGATCGACACCTGGCTTTTCGGTTACAAGCTCTTCCGAGAAAGAAACCTGGCTCCTTGCACGCTTCCCCTTGCGTTGAGCTCGTCTTCAGACTCCCCCTTAGACTCAGCTATCGGGATCGTAGTTTGGAATCTGCAATCCTCAAACATTCATAAGTAAAAATATTTTGACCATCCAATTTTCTAGGAATTGTGACCTGGCTCTTTTAAACTTTCTAAATCAAGATCCTGGCTCTAAAGATATAATAATATGAATATATCCAGGATTACTTGAATCTCTCCCCCTATCAACAATCTTCAAAAATTTGGCATTTTTAGCGAACATGATCGGAAACTGGCTCTTTTACAGATTTTAACAATATAAGAATCCAAATCCCTCACAGATAATCATCCAAGTCCAAATTAATGACCTTGGAGATATCACAAACTGTTTTTGATTTTTGATGAACTTGTTTATAAACACGATTAGCATACTTAGATTTTGAAACTCAGTTCTCAGACATCGGTTGTCGAAAATAAAGCAGAATCAGAAATCTTTTTGTATTTTCTGAAATATAAAGTAGTAACGAAATATTTACAAACATATTTACAGACAATATTTTTGTTTGAGTTTGAGTTAGAGGATCATATCAGTAAATGACAAGTCACAAGTACCGTTGAGCTTAGTTACACTTAAAGAATTAAACAATTCACTTAGATTGTCGATATACTGATCCACTTAAATTTTCACACAAAGTTCAACTGATTCGAGATACGAATTAGATGTTTTAAAGACTTAAACTTATTCATGTGTCCCACCTCTTGAATATACTCCCGTATCCAGATCCCAATATTCAGTCTTACAGGTGAGTATACCTAGATGATATCTGTAAGGGGTTAAATTGCGAAGACCGTGAGAGCTCAGGTCAGAACTTCCGTTCAGCAGAGAGATGACGGCTTCGACTTTTGGTGTGTCCCCTTTAGAGGATCTTTTTTACAACAGCAATGACTATCAATTTTATTGTTTCATCATTTTTGCTGAGGGCGGCGCTATATTTCAAGCAAGCAGTAAAGTATTCTCCGAGGACTAGGCCATTGCTTCCTCAAAATCAGAAGTCCCGGGATAATACCCCAGATATCACTAAGCATAAAGACCTAGTATCTCAGAAAGAGGGGTCCTTCAAACGAGATTTCAGGGGTTACCTATATATCCAAGTAGTGTTCCCCACGAAATAAGCAAGTTTGAATTTAGGTTTATATCCCAAAAAAGTTTACTAAATGTATAAAAACCTATCGACATATCATCAGTGAGACTGTTTAACGCTATTTAAACATTACATTTTTTTAGCATACTGTAACTGTCTACTGATGTACTATCATTTCCTCTTTTTACACAAAACTCATTTTTGAATTTTATCATGTTTTTGGCATTTTCAAATTTTCAAATGTTTTTGGATTTTCTGACAAAATTCTTACTCCCCCTAAAATGCAAAATCATTTAAAGAAAATTTGACAACCAACACTGATAGCTTTGTCTCGCCATCCATTTTCTGCTTCTCATGCACTGATTTGCAGAAAAATAATGTACCCCCATTATTTACAACACATTGATATTTTACAGTTTGAAAACCGTTTTTTAATCTTGTGAAATTAATCATGTTTGTTCAGCCGTGAGGGTTTCGGTGTATTCAATCAGAACTCCCCCTTACAACAAACTATTTTCCCATAATGATTTCAAAACACTTAAGTTTGTGTTAATCAGAATGGTTTTTCCAGAAAAATTAGTTTGTTTACCCATCACTTGTGGGTTCGGGGTTATCTCATCACCTTGTTCTCTTTTAACCATTTTGAAAATTTAACATTATTAGGTCAAACACCACTATCACTTGTAGAAAATCAAGTACAACTTAATGTCCTTGATTAACCACTTGTAAGATGAAATATCACAGTTACCATCCTGTGAATTTCTCAAGAATGATGCCGATACCTGCTTCACACTTACCAACCTGGAAGCTCCGGCAAGTCAGATTTTTCTATTTGAAAAGTTTCACCCAAGCCTGACTGTCCTTGGGTGGATTTTGAGCTTTTCTCTTTTCTTCATAAAATTCTTTTACTCCTTTTTCCTTACCATCAGCCATCTTACTAAAAATATGTTTAACATTGCTATTAAACATTTTTTCAGCATCAACACCTTTTGATTTTAGGTTTGCAGCTCGTAATGGTGGAAATTTCTCATCATTCATTAAAGGAATTTTTTCTTCCTTTTTTACCTCAACTTGTGGCTCATCTGATTTTGTGGAATCAGATTCATTGCCCGAACTTGGCTTGTCTGACTTGGATGAGCCAGATTCATCGCCAATAACTTTCTTTTTCTTCTTGTTTGTCCTCAGATTTGCATCTGAAGAATTCGATTTGCTTGACTTTGCCGTCGAGTGAATTGATTCATCAGAACTTTTATTCGAACCAACTGGTGAACCTGAAGACAAAATCTTCTCCAAATACCCTCTCGCCTTCTTCCTCTTTTTCCTCAGTCTGTCTTTTTGCCCCTGCGAAAGCTTTACTTTCTGTTCTAGAACCTTTTGTTCTTTGGGCTTGACATTGACTGGTTTCTTTATCGTTCTCTGAGATTCAACCCTTGATCTCCCCATCGATCTCCTTGGGCAATCTCTGGCAATATGTCCTTTGATATGGCAATTATAGCATCTTCGTGTTTCAAAATTCCAATTCTGGCAGTTAACAGCAATGTGTCCTCTAACACCACAGGTATAGCACACTCTGTTATCGTACCATCCACTTCTGTCAGTCCAAACCTTCAGATCATAACATTGTTTGGCTTGATGATAATCATTTCTCCTCTTCAATGCTGGATTTATCTTTTGAGCACTGTGGTCAAACCTGCACCACTTATTACCATCATTTTGTGAGTTTTCATTTACAAATTTTTGTGATTTTTTATAATGATTGGATGACTGAACTGATAAGCTTTTATTTTCATTTTTAAAATTTTTCGAATTTTTAACTTTTTGTTTCTGTTTTACACTCTTCTTAACAGGTTTTTGCTTAGAACATTCACCTGTTTCAGTAGATTGCAAAACAGTATTTTTAAATTTTTCTTGTAAATCTAAAAATATTTTTCTTTTCTTTTTCTTTTTCATCATCAGCTTTGTCATCACAATCTTCAATTTTGACTTTGTCAAAATTTGTAACATTGTTACTTATTGGAACAGAATTGATCGGTTTTGGACAAACATATGATGTAGAATTCTCAAAACCTTTCACTTTATTCTCAAGCTCATTAATTTTATTCCGAGCAATTTCAGCTTCGTTTTCAAGCCGAATGATTTTCTGAAGATGAGAATTTATCTCAATCTGTTTTTCAAGATTATTTTTAAAAATAACAGATTTTTCATCTTCTAAAACCTTCATTTGACTTTGAAAATCTTTTTCTAATTTTAAAAAAATTTTGTTTTCTAATGACAAACTCTCAATATTCTTCAAAAGTTTGTCATTTTCAGATTTTAGTTTTTCGCAGTTTAAACGCAACTCCAAAATCTGTTCATCATCAGCTTTCTTCTCAGCTTTCAAAGCTTTGTTTTCCAATGTCAAATTCTCCATATCTTTCAAGAATTTTATATTGTCTGCTCCAGATTCATCACATTTTGAGCATTTTTCATTCATCTTTCCAACATCAGCTTCTTTCTTTGTTTCCATCTTGAATGTTCCTGCACAAAAAATTTTAACAAAATCAAGAGGGTTTGCATATTCATCAATAAAACAACCTCTCTTAATATCATATTTCATGACATTTTTTGCAGCAAGACACACAGAGACTCTTTTTCTCATTTCAATGATCACATCCAAATTTATTTTTCCTAAGTCCCTATTCATTTCATTCATCAACTCTACTTTTCTTGTTTCTTTATCAAACTCATGTGATCTAAGCTTATTGATGAATTCTTAAACAAAACTTTGAGAAACTAGCATCCCTTTTTAGTTCAGTCAAAAATTCATCCCATTCTAAAGGTAATGCATCAGCAAATTTTGAAATTTTTTCAACATTTGAAAACCTTATCTCATATCTATCTAACTTATCAATCAACTCATCAAATCGTTTATCCAACTTCTCCAATGATTCATGTTTCATGCACAAGAAATTTTCAAATCTTTCAATCCAAACATCCTTCTTGTCCTTCTTATTTCTCTTATCAATCCAAGATTCAGAAGTCCAAACATTTAAATTTTCAAGATTCTTGTTTTCCTGTTCATCAAACATTTTAGCCATGATTTGTAATTCTTGAATAACCTGGAATCACAAACAAACAAGCACAATCAGTTTTATCCGATCGAGTGAGTCAACACAAATCAATAGTGAAAATAATCTCGTGACAACGCTGTCCGTTCGGATGAGATTGCTATCCGTTCGGGTGAGATTGAATCCTTTCGGGTGAGATAGTATCCGACTCTTTGACACAAACCACTCTACAAAACGACAAAACTGTTGTCCGATCGAGTGAGTTATCCGACTGGATTACTTGTTGACTTCTTTGACCACAATGATGAACTCAATTCTGAAAATGTTGACTAAAATGGCACGGTCGAGTGAGATGAATTAACACGGATTGTTGTCCGTACGTGTAACAATGTTGTCCGTATGAATGTCACTACACGACAAACTTCTTGAGTTGTCCAATCGAATGCACTATCCGACAAAATGTTAAACTATGATATTCAAACTATACTCACATGCAAATAACAATGATGGCCGACATCTTTAAACAATTCACATGCACTGACTAAATGACAAAATGGTGAGATAACGTGTCTTGACCCGAGTTACCGCTCGAGCGGGTGGCAACAACTTTTATGAATTAGAATATGTGATATTTGACACGGATTGTTGTGACGCGGATTGCTATTCGTGCGGACAAGTGTCCGTCCGGATAGGTCAAATAAAGTCAAAACTTTTTAATGAATTTAAGGAGGTGCTGAGACCCAGATTGCTATCCGCACGGGTGGTAGTCAAAGTCAATGATTTAAATGCAATGCAATGAAAAGATGGGTTGTCCGTGCGGGTGGGACTACTGTCCGTCCGGATTGCAATCCGCACGGGTGACATTCATAACAACAACAGTCAACATTTTTCCAACTTTTTCGATCAAAAAAAATCTTAGATTTCTCCCAAACGGCTTTGAATTAAGCGATGAAAATTTGTAGGCTTGTAGATCAGATAATTTCGCACAACATATCCAAAAATCAGCAATTTTTATCCGTAAAAAGTCGTTTAATTTGGCGTTTTTCAGATAAAAACGTGAAGATATGAAAAGATGAAGAAATTGAGCAAATCTGATGCGATTTTTGATCTGAATCTGATGAATTCGTGCGCGAAACAGTGTGTTTGATCCGTGCAATCGAGCTCCTGCTCTGATACCACTTGTTAGGACCGGTTTTGACTCCGTTTCGATTGCAAACCGACCGTGCGACGTGCGGAATCCGTGCACGAACGAGACCGAAACACACGAGATGTAATTATAACTGTGATTCTATTGAAAGATCTGATAACGTACAGCACCTGAATCACATACACGGAACTTTCTCTCTCTAGAGTTTCTCTCTCTAGATCCTAGCTCTTCAAAGCTCCAAATGGCAAAAGTCACAAAAGTCTCTAAAACTAACCCTTAGGTTCCTATTTATAGGAAAAGGATATAAGGAGACTCTCCTTATTTACAATTAAGCCACCTTGCCTTTTAGTAACTAGATATTACAATTTAAGCCTAAACTTAAACTGTTTCTACTACGGTCTTGAGATGAAGGAGGCGATAGACATACTGCACTAACACATTTTTTTTACACCATTCAGTCTTGTTGATTCCTAGACTTAAATACCCATTCCCCGGGCTTGTCATCTTTGGCGTAATATTTCCATTACATGGTTTTCGCACGTAGTAAAATTTCATGCTTGATTTCAATGTTTCAAGCATGCCGCCTTATACAAATATTTCAAATATGTATTCTAATTGTTCGACCCAACATCGAGGGTTCATAAAATCAACTTGGTGTGTCCATAATTCGGCTAACACACTCAAATCCTTAACACATTATGCGACCTTCAATTCACTACTTATTACCTTGTTGTAAAAAACATAGTTTTGACCCGTTTAGTAGCCAAGTGAAAACCTTCACTTGATGACTAACTAAGGTTTATTCCAACCATTATTTTGACCCATTTCTAAGATATACCGAACGGTTCTATCCGCTCTTTTCAATTCGCATCATTTGTTTCAATCATGTCATAACCATTCATTTCAAGTCCGTTTGGTTTGCCGAGTGAACTTCGTCACTTCTAAGGCTTACTATACATACATCAACTTATTCAATTTAACCCGTTTGATCTATCGAGTGAACTTCGTCACTTCAATGATACATCAAACCTCCTTAACATACTACAATATCATTAACAAGACATACTAAACATTATTTGATCTAAGTAACGGAACTAATAGTCACGTACTTGCATAATTCATCGACATTGGATTCTAACCATAATTACCCATTACCGGGCTCGTCAACCTTAGTTTGTCACGTCCATTCCATGGTTTACGCTTTTATAACTCAAATTTAGTGAGTGACGTTTAAGTCACCTCAACACTACAAATTCAACCATTGTTCGACCCGTTTGGTTGTCTAATGGAAACCACCATTTTAAACACACCAAACTTATTCTAACCAATATTTGACCCGTTTAATTATCTAGTGATCTTCGTCACTTCAACTAAATACCAATTTCATATATTATGCCAATTTAAAGTCTACTAACGAAAATACATAATCAAGCATAACGTAACGAAACCATAGTTACGTACCTTTAAAGCGCTCCTTTCAAACGCGTGTCTCCACCGGCTTGTCCACTTGACGATCCGGATTCCTTGCCTATAGAGTTCAACCAAATATTGTTTAGAACTCCTTTCACAACATATCACGCATAATTTTCCGTATAGTTCAAATATGCGTTTTATCCCAATTTCTCTATGTTAGCTTTCTCTTAAGCGTTTTAACAAACACCTTAAGGGCATTGTTTTTAAATAACCATTATCAAGGTCATGACCCAACTATTTTGCCAAGTTCTTCATACTTTTGCAAGTTCATTACTTCTAACATACTTGTTAACATCAGACTTGCTTCATGCAAACCATTAACATCAGTTTTCTGATTACATTATTAGGGTTCTTTACAATTCACAAAACCTATTTAACACTTAGATAGGTAAACATGAATATTCATGGTTTGGACATCAATTTCACAAATTATTGGCTAGGGTTTTACATCTAAACATGTCTCCAACCCTAATTTCATCTAAACATCGATATATCAAGCTCAGATTTTGATTTCACAACTTATCAAGAATCTGAGATGGGGCTAAAATGATGGAATTTAGCATACCTTATGATCACTTTGCTGAGATGATCACTAATCTATGCTTGGAATTCGATTTGGAACACTTTAGAGGCTTCAATTTGATCAAAAAGTTGAAACTAGGGTTTGAGGGTGAGCTTGGTCGCCCCCTGCGTTCTTGATCGTTCCAGACACACTCAAATGTGTGTTTGGATTTTATTTTTATTTGTTTTATAAAAACCAAGTTTTCAACTTAACACTTTTGGCCCTCCAACTAATATCAAGTTAGATTTTTCATGTTTCCAACCAAGTTTCTTGTTATAACTAGACTTATGACTAACTAGGTTATTGATTCCTAGTTAGTTTATTTTTTTGTATTTATTTATACTTTATAATTTCAATATAAATTTTTATATTTTCCGGGTGTTACAAGTCCACCCCCCTTTAAAGGGTTTCGTCCCCGAAACCTTCTTTAAGTAGTCCGTTGGTTTGGACCTAACCATCTTAGTTTCGTTTTTCAAGGCATTCTTTCTTTTCCGGCATAAGGTTTTTATTCGTATTGACATGTGCGTCTTTTAGGCGTATGTCCTATTGGATCGTAACCTTTTATCATTTATTTCCTATCTTTGTCGCCTATTTGACTAGGTTGTCTTTTGACCATCCAGTCACTGAGTCCGTCGGCATACTTACTTCACGCTAGTCTTACATTGACAAGCGCTCTACATAGGTCACGACATTATTGTGACTATAGTACTATAGTTTGGACTCAGCACCTGTTGTGAACAGGGGTTGCTAAGGATCACATACTCTACTTCACGTGTTCGCTTCGGTGAATATGTGTCGTGCATACTCTACATCACAGTCACGTGGTTAGGATGTATCATTGATTGATAGCTTATTTGATTTGCCTATTATGTGTTACATGCTGGTTATGCGTAAACGCTTTTTATGCTATACCTATGCAAACTTGTATACTCGCCAATACTTTTTGTATTGACTTTATTTTAACGTATGTTGCAGGTTAATCACAGGTTATCATGAAACAAGATTAGGAAGTCTAGAAACTCATTTAAAATCTAGGTTGTCGGATTTGTATTGTTTGAGAGACATGAAATCTGTGTGACTGTTTGTTGAGATATTGTTTATTAGTGTGGGATAATGAACGCATTAAATATTGTCACTAAATAGTTGTTATGGATTCTCTTGAGCAATCTGATTCGCCTAGTGCCGCGCCCCAATGATTTCGCCATCGGTTGGGGTGTGACATCCTACTCCAAATCTCCAATATGATCACCATGATAAAATAAATCCTACTTAATCACATGTCAACTCAATACTTCAATTACTGAATAAACAGGGCCCTATAAGACCAAGGGATGTGGGGATTCCCCCCCCCCCCCCCCCCCCCGGCATTGCCTCGTCCCGGTCGGCCCACACCGCCTCCCTTGGGCTCGTCGCGGCGCAAGCGGCCAACCAAAGACATTGGCGACAGGTTGAAATTTTCAAATGGTGGGCCCCTTCAAACGGTAACTTGCACCTTTATTAAAAAAAAAAATACTATCCAATACCACTATATATTTAACCTTAACCACCATTTTTTACACACAACCTCAACTTTCTCTCTATTTTTATAAAACAATCTCCCTCAACCTTAAAAAAATATGGATCCCTACAACCAAAATAATCCCAACTCAAGTTCACTCCCGTTCTCGTCACCCGGCTACACTCCCACAATCGAAAAGAAATGGGGATCACAAAACTCTTTTTCGGGTTTCCAATACAACGCCCAACGCTTTCAACCAACTAAACCAATTCCATATGCAACAATCCAACATTCCCTTCAACCAAATGCAAATGCAACAACCAAACCCACACTTAAATGTAACTTTAGGTTTTTTTTATTTGTGTTGTATTTTTTTTAATGTTTAGTTTTTTTTTAAATGTAAGTTTAGGTTTTTATTTAAATGTAACTTTTTATTTTTATTTACTTTGTTTTAATTATTTAACTAAATAAAAATAATAATAAAAAAGACGGGAGGACTATCCTCCACACCCTTAGGTAGTCTCTAAGGGGATGGTACTCCATCCATGTTGACGTGACGCCTACGTGGCGAATAGTCTCCAAAAGGACTACCTAAACCACACCCATTGTTCAGGCTTCTCCTAAGGTTTATAAAAATGTAACATAATTTCATTTTGGGAGTTTTGTTTTTGCAATCCCAAGGCATCTTGAATACAATGAAATTGTTAATAATATGCTAAAACCTTGCACCAAATAACTTGTTCTTTCTTAGTACTCATTTAACGGTTCTAATTTTTTTTTAACGGTGAGAATCTTTAACTTGTTGTGAGAGATATCTCACACCCTCTTAAACAGAGGGTCCTAACCCTATTATGGCCAAACTATGGCCAAACTATGTTGTCTTAATCAGGTCCACGCTGACGTCAGAGTTTGGCTAAAAGCGTTCCCCGGGAAACCATACCACCCACTGCCAGTGGCAGGGGCTTGCGCCGCCACAAGAGAGAATCTCTTTGGCGTGACGCACAGTGGACTAAAACCCGGGATGGCTCGGGCTCAAACTCTTGACCTAGGATCTGGGAGAACTAGCCTTTATTGCCTTTAACCACCTAATATGGCACTAGTGGGGATTTAACTTGTGCCTCCAAGGAGAACCCAAATCTTCCCAACTACTAGACCACAAATGATGTATTATATTTAGCGGTTCCAATTTGTTTTCACGTTTGCTGTTTACATCCAATGGTAATATTTGTGATAACAAGAGAATTATTAGGCAGATAAACTAGGTTGATTGATTAAGAAACGACAAAGCTATCATAAATCATAATGATAGATAACTTCCTACTTCCAGTTGTCAATGAAAAACATAATCTTTGGCATGTGAAGATTGTCTGGTGATGGATTATTAGTGTGAATCCAGATTGGATTTTAAACATCTTCCTCTTGTATTATCCCCCACCCCACACACCTTTAGTTTCAAATTTTGTCGTTTCAAAGAAAAGTGCTTTTGCTATTTACATTTCTATCCATATTAATTTACACCTTGTAATTAGTCAAATTATAAAGTGTCTTTATTCCTCGTTTCAATATTAGCAATCCCTTTAATTCCCTCTGGTTTCACTTTTTCCCTGAAAACCTTTACTAGTAAATGATGACCATGGCTAACATATTCACATTTTGAAATTTTATTAATACTTATAAAACTTATCAAACTTCTTATATATGCACACTTTGGTATCCATATATAAGAAATTTTTACAAGCTTGTCACATTTCGTGTATATATGATAATACCACTCTTTTACCCTTAATCTTTTTGAAGTTGCAAGATGAGTTAAAAATAGGCAAATGACAAATGAAATTGTCTATTTTTAACTCATCTGCAACTTCAAAAAAATATCATCGGAAATGACTACCTCGGATATTGTGTTCTCATCATTCTTTATTATTATATTGTGCAATATGATACACGCCTACACCACGGTCTTTATTTTTATTGCTTAATTGCACGTGCATGTCGATTAAATATACCCCATTTGCTTTTCCAAACACTGAATGCTCACTTAACATCTTTGCTCACTGATTTTTTCAACTTTTTGAATATTTTTTCTTTGTCGTCGGTTGGGTATGAAAAAGCTTTTAGAAAAACAGACCAAGTCGGATACATCGGTGCATTCCGTTAGTGAATAATCAAAATTGATGAAGAAAATTGAGGTCGTTGTTTGAACTGGGAACATCAAAGTACCCATGCCAAATCTATGAATCATTCGACGCCAATGCTTGGAGCATGATCGTTGATGTTTTGTGGTCACCTCTCATAAACTGGTTTCGCAAACTCGTCGGACACATTCTCCAAACAATATGTGTAGAGTCGATGCTACCGAGCATCCCTAGAAGGTGCCATCAAGCTACATGTGCGGTATACAAGCGTGTAATGTCATGGCTATTCGATCTTCGTAGAAACTCTGTACTGAATAACTTAATAATTGCATTGCAAAAATATTCTAAAATTCACTTGAAGTGCTTTCATACATAACTAAACATTCATCGTATTCATCGGGAGCATTATCGGTTGCAAGTTGATGAATTGCATATGTGCATTTTTGTAGCGGCGTGAAACTTTTTTTGTACCTCCCGCTGTAACCTATCTGAAACCATTCGTATTGAGCATCCATATTAAAAGTAACTCTTTCAATAAACGAAAGCTCGCTCTAAACAACATTGTAAATTAGGGGTTTGACAAAGTAATCATTCAGTAGAACTTCATGAGCCCTTCTCCATCACAACCCACACTATTTTTCTTTGATTACCCTATATCTTTAAGTTCTTCTGCTGTTTCGGCAATTGTGACAAGAAATTCATGGTAGAATCGAAAGAGTCAGAAGAAGTTGGTGGGTAGGGTAAAACGAAGTGCTTGAACTCTCCATTTGATTTTATTTTTTTGGTAGAGAATCTTGAGTTGTTGGAAAAGAATTGTATGAAAAATTTAAAAGGATTTTAAGTTTATAAAGTTGGAAAGGGGTAATTTTTTATTGAATTTAAAGGTTAAATGACTCTTGCTCAACGTTCAAATGATCACATCACAGTCATGACCACAGACCACCATATCTAAAACCATCACGAACCGTGACCATGTCATTTGCGGCGGTCTTTCATGGTGATTACGACTTTCATGACGCTCCATCACGAAGCACCCCGGCTAGCCTAAGGGTATATACGAAATTATATCATGTAACTATTTGAAGATTCACGAAATAAAAATGTTAAATTACCAAAACAAATAGTAGAAAGTAAACATGGAAATCAAGCCCAAACATATCCTAGAGAATCTTGCAATAGTTGAAAACCAAACACCCTTGTCATCATACACAGTTACACACACTCCATTTTTACACCCAAAAATAATAATAATAATAAAAAAATAAAACCATAAACATCCAACAATCAAACACTTCCACTTCTACTCTCACTAAATTATCATCTTCATCTTCATCTCTACCGACAACATCCTCAATGGAAGATCCACATTTCACCACAAAACTTCTTCTTTTCATCACATGTAATCCAACGTTATACTCATGTTTTATCTATTTTTCTTCATTGATCATGTTCCTTAATCTTTTTTTCCACCAGGGTTTCTTTTTCCAGCCATGGTGGCATCAGTAGGGATCAACTATGGACAAATCGCCAACAATCTCCCATCACCCGAACGCGTAGTTCCGTTAGTTAAATCCATCGGTGCGACACGGGTTAAGCTCTATGATGCAGATCCTAAGGTTCTGAAAGCTTTTGCTAACACGGGAGTTGAGTTTATTGTAGGTCTTGGTAATGAGTATTTATCCAAGATGACCGATCCGAATAACGCTCAAGCGTGGGTTAAAGCCAACGTTCAAGCGTACTTGCCCGCAACTAAAATCACCTCCATTGCTGTTGGCAATGAAGTGTTGACTTTTAATGATACTTCTCTTTCGGGATGTTTGCTTCCGGCGATGCAAAGTGTTCATACCGCGCTCGTGAATTTGAAACTAGACGGTCAGGTATTACAGAGATAATATATTAGTTAGAGTTTATTGTTATATGAGCGTAGAATGAAATATTGGAAATTTCATTTTACGTTATAAACTTGCAAAATTACATATTTTAAACAACATTGTAAATATGTAATTTTTACTTTCGATATAATATATTAGTTAGAGTTTATTGTTATAGATAATTTTACATAAATTATGTATATTTAAATAACATTGTAAATTATGCCATTAAAAACTTATGTTTTTAGAAAATATATGAAATTTTGAGTGAATAAAAGAAGAAAATAAGCGTTAGCTAATATATTTTCTCTAATATCAGGTCACGGTTACCACTGCACACTCTGTTGCAGTACTCCAGAACTCGTACCCCCCCTCCTCGGGGGCTTTCCGGCCGGATCTAAAGGGACGCGTCTCTCCAATCCTGGATTTCCTTTCGAAAACATGTTCGCCATTTCTAATCAACGCGTACCCATTCTTCGCGTACAAGGCGAATCCGAAGCAAGTGTCACTAGATTTTGTTCTCTTTCAGCCCAATGCCGGTATCACTGATCCGGCTAACAACTTACACTACGACAACATGTTGTTCGCTCAAATCGACGCGGTTTACGCGGCTCTCAACCGGTTAGGTTACAATAAAATGCCGGTTCAGATATCCGAAACCGGTTGGCCGTCAAATGGTGACGATGACGAGCTAGGAGCATCGCCCGAAAACGCTAAGAAATATAATGGAAACCTTTTGAAAATAATTAGTCAGAAGAAAGGAACCCCGGCGAGACCCAACACCGATTTGAACATCTTCGTGTTCGCCATGTTTAATGAGAATTTGAAGCCCGGCCCGACGTCAGAAAGGAATTATGGTTTGTTTAAACCGGATGGAACTCCGGCTTATGGGTTGGGTTTTTCGGGAATCAGTGTCTCTGGCGGTAATTCGACAAGTACGGGTGGTAATAGTCCGGGTACGAATGGGCCGGGGGTATATTTGTCGCCGCCCGTGAACTCGTCCAATGGGTATATGGACATATCTTTGGCTCCGGTAAGTTTTGTTTTATGGTTGTTATTAGTGAATTGCTTAAGTTATGGGTTGTGATTTGTGAATGAATATTAATTAATTTTTGGACATGTAGATAGTCACATGTTATGGGTCAGTGGGTCACGAGGTGCATCATTTGATGTAATGCACGTCGGATGATAGTGTTTGTCACTGGTCCTAAAGGGATAAACTACGTCGTTTTATTCACTTCACATGTTAAGTGTTTTAAGAATTTAAAACATCATTATTGTTTCTTAAGTTGTTTCAATGAATCTTAGGGGCTGTTTGGCTAAGCTTATTTTTTTGACTTATTTACTTATTTGCTTATTTGAAAAGCAAATAAGTTATAATGGAATGACTTATTTAGTTATTCCTCTCACATAATAAGCTAACCCAAACACCTTTTAACTTTTAAAAAAGTAAATAAGTAAATAAGTCACTAAAATAAGCTTAGCCAAACAGCCCCTTAATAATTGAAACCTTGACTTATTGTCCAAATAATTTATATTGATTTATGATATTTCTATCTTTAATTTTTTACTTTTGTTGTCAAGAGAAATCATATTCGCATAATTATCATATATTTACATTTGATTTTCACTTGATTTTGCTCGTACTGATGACTACGAGTGAAAATCCTCGTAAACAAAATCGAGTGTAAATCTTTGATGATTATGCGAGTGTGCAGGGGCGCAGCTTAAGAGGCGCCCCGGGGGGGGGGGGGGACCCCTGAACTTTTTGCTCAGTATAGAATTTTTTTTTGTATATACGTTTTCGACCCCCCGTCTTCATTGTCAAGCTTCGCCACTGCGAGTGTGGCGACGAAAATCAAAGTTAAAAGTGTCACTGGTTAAATTGTAGGTAAGTATGATTATCAGCTAATAGATTGTTGTTTGTATTACTAAAATCCAATTACATGTTTTAATTAATATAAGTATGGAAAACACTATAATTCTAATAAAATTAATTTTTTAGTTATAAGTATTAATTAGTATTATATGATAAAAGAGGGTCTCAAATTTCGAGTTAAATGAGTGAATTGTCTTACTTACTTTCAGGAAAAAGTTATTCGGAGCAGTTGGAGAAGATTGGGCAAGGGTTTGATGTTAATCTTGATGGCAATGGCCTTTGATATTTGATGTGTTAGATTATTATGGTTTGAATGGGATTAGAAAATTAGAGGAAGAGACAACCTACCTACCATATTCCATTTCAGGAAAATGTGTTGATGTTAATGTTATTCCTTATTCTTGTAATTTGGAAATTCTTTAATTAAATCTTGTGTCATATGTGCATTATCATATTCAATATGTTTCGTTTGCATGAAATTGATGGTGATACCAGGGCAGCAGAGATCTTGATGGCTTAAATTGAGAGTTTTAATACAATTACAAACTTTCACCCAAAGATAAAACAAAATGATACCTTGCACATGCCCAAAGGGCTTTTTACATTAGTTAATTATTAACCTTTCTTTTCTCAAAGTAAGTAATCAAGTTGTTTGTTAGTGTTTAGTTTTTTTTTTTTTTTTCGAACGGCAATAGTAGGGGTCAAAGGACCCACTACCTCACAGGGCGAGACAAGCTCTTAAACCCTGCCCAGGCCCAACCCCATACTGAAATCCCAATATGTACACAGTAGGAGTTGAACCTGGGACCTCCCCGAGGAGAAGCCTAACAGAAAACTCCTCTGACCAACTGGGCTATACCATATTGGCATTAGTGTTTAGTTGTCATGCTCATGGTTAACAGGTTGAATCCGGTACAAATTTAAAGATAAAAACTTAAGAACCATATCAGATGAGCCCAAACAAGGCTCATGTGTGTTAATATATTGATATGGACACAACCTGTTTGACTTTTTTTTATTTTCTAATGTTAATGTCTTCAAATTATAAGTATACAGTTAATTTACAAATGTATATAAAATAACTTAGCTCAAACTACGATATCCGACACCTATTTCTCTTTTAGCTTTTGAATTTTTATATAAAACATCTAGCCATTATAAGTTGTAATATTAAATATCGTTAAATTGTTTTACAAAATAAACGGATGAACCCGTTAGGTTGACACGAAACCTAAGACATCAAAACTAAACTCAAACTTACAAATTTCAATAATGTATTGTATCTCTATTATGGTTTAAAGTTCACCATCCCTAAGTCTAACATAACATTAGACTGTTTATTTCCAAATAAAATACTAAATTCTTGATTAGGCCCAAATCATTGATCTTTGATATATCCAATAGGCCTGAAGCTCATACACTAATGACAATTCACCTGTGGACATTATTTGAGTCATTAGCTGTCTATTATCTATGTGGCAATCGCAAGTGGATTCTTCTGTAGCAGGCCCATTTACTCCTATTTAATTATGAAAAAGACCTTCCATGTTAGTGGAGCAACCACTCTCAGTTCAATTCTCATATTTAATTTTGTAACAGCATATATGGTGTCTAGCTAGACCGGGCAAAATAAGTCCATTCATCCTATTTTGGGTTGATATTGGTATATTAGATTTTAAGATGGGTTAAACAAAATTAGTCACTAGGTTAGGATAAGTTATGAAGTGGTGGATAAAAAAAGAGTAGACCAGGATGAGTATGAGATAAAAACCAAGCAGGTCAGCATAGGTATAAAATAAAATTACTAAACTAATTATTACCCGTAGATATCTCCCGTAGTACTCTCTCGTCGTTCTTTGTTTAAAAATAATAAAAAAATCAAAAAAATTGTAAAAAATAAAAAAAATATCTAAAAAATCAAAATAATTCTAAAAAATCCAAAAAATTATAAAAAATGAAAAAAAAAAACATAAAAAATAAAAAAATCTAAAAAATCTAAAAAATCATAAAAATTCTAAAAATTCCAAGAAATTCTAAAAAACCAAAAAAAATCTAAAAATAAAAAATTTCTGAAAAATCAAAAAATCCAAAAAAATTAAAAAAAATCTAGAAAATCAAAGTTTCAAAAAAATTAAAAAAAATGATAAAAAATAATAACAATTCTAGAAAATCCAATAAAATCTAAAAAAATCCAAAAAAATTATACAAAATAAAAAAAAAATTTTAAAAATCTAAAAAATTATACAAATTAAAAAAAAAATCTAAAAAATAAAAAAAAATCAAAAATCAAAAAAATTAAAAAAAAAAACATAAAATTCTAAAAAACAAAAAATCCAAAAAACTCTAAAAAATCAAAAAAATTCTAAAAAATCATAAAAAAATTCTAAAAAATCAAAAACAATTCTACAAATTCCAAAAAAAATTCTACAAAATAATAAAAATTCCAAAAAATAAATATATCTAAAAAAATAAAAAAAATTCTAAAAAAATAAAAAAACTCATAAAATTAAAAAAATTCTAAAAATAAAAAATTCTAAAAAACCATAAAATCATAAAAAATAAAAAAAACTCAAAAAAACCCATAAAAAGTCTAAAAAAATCAAAAAAATCAATAAAAAAAATCTATAAATCATAAAAATTCTAAAAAATAAAAAAATCATAAAATTTTGAAAAAATCCAAAAAATATAAAAAATCAAACAAATTCTAAAAAATCAAGAAAATCAAATTAATTCTAAAAAATCAAATTAATTCTAAAAATCAAAAAATCCTAAATCGTCCATGAGGTTTGGGCAGATTTGCCATTTTCGGCCAAAATGACACTTTTGTTCCAAATTGCCCCCAACGTTTATAACTTTTTGCCATTTTCATCCAAACTACTAACATAGTTTATTTTTTCTGTTAAGTTGATGATATTTGGATGAAACTGCCAAAGATAAAACCATAGGGACGATTTTGGCAATTTACTCAAACTCTTTTAAATTTCTTTTATTTAATTAATTTTGTTACGTATATAATAAAAAAGAATATACATGTAATTTTTATATGAAAAAAATAGCAGCTTTGTCACATAATTTTTATAAATTTTCATCCAACCACTAACTAAGTTAATTTTTCTATTAAGGCAAAGGATGTTTATAAACTAAGACAGAAATTAATTTCTAATTTTTTATTTAGATCAATTTTATAAAAATAAAATCTACTTAAACCTCTAACTTTTATAAAACTAAAATGCTGATTACCTTATTGAAAAAGGTTAAATAAATTTTTTTATCATATGTACCAAGTTTGTAATTCATTTTCTGCTCTTTTAAATTCGCTCCTAAGGAAAAACAGAAGCCAGTGCCCCCTCCCCCTCTTATCAAACAACGTATCGTTACCAAATCTTAAAATTACCTACCAAATTGTAATTATAATGCTATGAACCAAAACATCCTTCAACTTAACAGAAAAATAAACTAGAGTTAGTGATTTGGATGAAAATTTATAAAAATAATATGACAAAACTATTATTATTTTTTCTAAAAACTCTATGTATATTCTTTTTTTATTATATATGTAACAAAAATAAATAAATAAAAGAAATTGAAAAGGGTTTGAGTAAATTGCCAAAATCGTCCCTTTGGGTTTATATTTGCCAGTTTCATCCAAATATCCTCAACTTAACAGAAAAAATAAACTAAGTTAGTGGTTTGGATGAAAATGGCAAAAAGTTATAAACATTGAGGGCAATTTGGTATAAAAGTGTCATTTTGGACGAAAACGGCAAAATGCCCAAACCTCAGGGACGATTTTGGCAATTAACTCTAAAAAATCAAATTTTTTGATTTTTTATATTTTTTATATTTTGTAGATTTTTTTTATTTTTTAGAATTGTTTTGGATTTTGTAGAATTGTTTTATTTTTTAGAGTTTTTTGGATTTTTTATAACTTTTATGAGTTTTTATATTTTTTTTGAATTTTTAGAATTTTTTGATTTTTTTTAATTTTTTCGATTTTTTTAGAATTTTCTTGATTTTTTATGATTTTTTAGAATTGTTTTTATTTTTTAGAACTCATCTTAACCCAAACCTATCCTAACCCAGATCCATCTTGACCCATTACCCATCCAACCCTTTTTTTTTAAATGCCCATTCTCACTTATACCCATCCTAACCTAAATGCCCATTCTCACTTATACCCATTCTCACTTATACCCATCCAACTTGCCCACTTTGCCACCACTAATGGTGTCTACGGGTTTCTAGCCGTTCAAAACACAGATGGGGTAGGCGAGACAACAAGTACATCTGGAAAACGACATGTAGCCAATCACGGCGTGCCATCGTACTCCCACCTCTGCGCACATAACCTGTCGTGATAGAGGGGACCAAATAGATATTTCTTGACAACGACGTTGACGGGTGGTGTAACACCCCGTGTTTTTCGAGAAGTCAAGGTCAAAGTCAACGACCGATTTCGCGCAACCGATTAATAATAGATTTATTTTATTTTAGCTATTATGTGGAGTAAGTGTCTATAATTACAATAATCGACGTATGATTATCGCTATCCAATCGACCTACGACTGTGAACTATAGGAAGTAACAATGCGATAAAGCTAACTAAACGATAAACAAACTATGCTAATCGAATCGAATCGCAACTCGAACTACGCATTTTAGTTATTGTTATACGTGTGAGTGTGCCTTATGTGTTATCTGTGCATGTTTATTTATGTTATGATGTGGTAATCAATCGAACTCGAATCGAAACTCGAAATGCAATCGAACTTAATCGACATCGAACTCGAACTCAACCGAAATCGAACTATGATAGTTAGTGGAGAAGAGACAGCGTGAGATATGAGTGGTTGGGATTAAAAGTAATTTGACTAGAAAACTCTATCGTATCGCATCGCTCGCAATCGAAATCGAATCAGCAAAAATCGTCGCGTCGGACACACGAACCAAAGTGCCATCAGGCCGGATAGCCATCCGACCGAGCTGCCACTTGGTCGTGGTGCCAGGTCGTTAAGAACCGCTATCCCCTACCTCGCATCGATGATTTGTTTGACCAACAACAAGGTGTTACATGCTTCTTGAAGATCGATCTACGCTCAGGATATCACCAACTACGCATTCAAGAGGAGGATATACCCAAAACCGCGTTTCGTACCCGATACGGCCACTACGAATTCGTTGTTATGCCCTTTGGTTTAACCAACGCACCTGCGGTTTTCATGGATCTGATGAATCGCGTGTGTAAACCCTATCTCGACCGTTTCGTCATCGTATTCATCGACGATGTCTTGATCTATTCCAAATCGAAAACCGAACACGCGCAACATCTACGTTTGGTTCTCAAACTACTCCAGGGGAATCAACTCTACGCCAAGTTCTCCAAGTGTGAATTCTGGTTGGAGGAGGTTCAGTTTCTGGGTCACATTGTTAATAGTCAAGGTATTCATGTCGACCCCGCGAAGATTGAAGCCGTTAAGAGCTGGATTACGCCTAAGAACCCATCTGAAGTCCGTTCTTTTCTCGGACTGGCGGGCTATTACCGACGATTTATCGAAGGATTCTCAAAGATCGCAGTACCACTTACCACTCTCACGCATAAAGATAAACCCTTTGTTTGGGGAACCAAACAGGAGTCTGCTTTCCAAACCCTTAAACACATGCTTTGCAATGCTCCCGTTCTCACATTGCCCGACGGAAACAATGATTTCATTGTCTATTGTGATGCTTCCAACCTTGGTCTTGGTTGTGTCCTTATGCAGCGGGACAAGGTTATAGCTTACACATCTCGTCAGCTCAAAATCCACGAGAAGAACTATACAACCCATTCATCTCATAGGAAGAAACAATCCACTCGAATAGTCATTCGACTGGACTACCGTCCGACCGGATGACCATCCGAACGGATTGCCATCCGCACGGACAAGCCGTCCGATCGGATTACCATCCGACTGAACTGCTATCCGACCCACTCACACTTTGTATCATTTTACGCGTCACTTATCGTTAAGCTATCAATCCATTCAGGCTAACTTTACTCGCTAAGCGCTCCCTTCAATCCATCAACCGCTGTGAGTATACTCGATCCCTTTTTGCTTTATGCACTTTTGGGTGTTACATACGTTACGAATATTCAAACTACAACCATCACACTACTCAATACTATTTGAACGCTAACCGTTAATGCATGTTATACGTGGCTTATGAATGCTTGTTTGTTATGTTTACACATGGAATGCTGTCTACCTGCCTTAGCAACGATAGTACTATAGTTTGGACTCAGCACCCGTTCACACGGGGGTTGTTAAGGACAATTACTTGCATGGATTACAGTGGTAATCATGTATTGCGAACTGCATCTGGCAGTCAACCCGCAGTCATTGGTATCGATGGATCTATGTCGATAACTAACGCGCTTCATTTCACTACGTGTACGTGCTGGTTATGCGTAAACGAATTCGAACTTTATATGCTATTATCAAACTTGTATGCTCACCTTTACATTTTATGTATTGACTTTATTTTAACGTATGTGACAGGTGCTTAGGATGCACATTTGGTAGGAAATCGAAGCTAGAATAAAGCTTTAGAGCCCAACAAATAGTTATCTGTAGTAATTGAACCAAGGGTCTCTAGAAGCAGATAAACAATTGCTCTATTTAAATCTGAGTTGTCGGAACAGAATGATTTGCCTAGACTTTATCTGTAATAATTTGTTTAGTGTTTGAGACATGGTATAGGACATGTTATTTTAAATTGAATAGTAAAGATAATTGTTATGGAAACTTTTGGACAATCTGTTTCACTCAGTGCCATGCCCCGATGATTCCGCCTTCGGTTGGGGTGTGACAGGTGGTCCATTGGACAACCCTTAATAGTGTTAAAATGTGACAACTGTCACTTTTCCGTACATTCCGTACACTAATTGAACAGTAATTTGTGCTTTAAATAACTGTGCATGATCTAGTTTACAAAACGAATGAAATTCTGAATACTGTTATATACATACAATGGCATTTCATGTTGCAAGACTTACTGCATGCAACAAGATATAGTTCTAATAATGCACAGAACAGAATTGGCACTATTACCAGACAAACTAAAAATGCTGACGAAGCTCAATACATAGACAGACAATATTTTGAGGCCCAGAATGAGCCAGAGATGACGTATTACACTAGTATAGTGTGTAGGGAAGTAAGGACCACAAAACTGCTTTTCTAGGTGATAGATAAAGTGCCGGAAAGTGCCTAAAAACCACATAAAGTGCAGAATTCTGCATAAATCAGCAAAAATTCAGCATTTTAACAAGTTTATTATATGCAAAAATATGGCGAAATGGTCCTGTATGCTTTCCTAAGTGTCGGGAATTAAAAGTGTCACAAAAGGGTACTTAAAGAACACTAAACGGAATAACTTGACACTTTAACGAACCGGTATCTAACCGAACAACCGGACATTACCCGGAAGACCAAAATTATACTAGAAGCACTGTTTTATTATTTCTGAGCTAATTATGATCCCCGAACACCCTAACACCCACTAAAAATATCAAGTAACTAACACTTATGACTAATACTTGGATTTGGACCTTCAATCTAATTAGAGATTGGAAGTTACACTTAGACCCCCCCCCCCCTCTCATATTCACGGTCATAAAGGGTGGCCCCCACCTCCAAAATCTTGCAAAGATTACCTAGATCTCCATGATCTTGCTTGGATTCACCTAGATCTTGTGTAATCTTCCATGATCTTGCTTAGATCTTTCTTGGATTTTATTTGATATTATTAGATATGGTTCAAACTTACACAAGACCCCCCTCCCCCTTCCTACTTACGGTCATGAGATGGCCCCACCCATGATCTTTCTTGATCCTACAAAATATTATGTGATATCCTTTGATTTCATTAGATCTTATAAGATCTATGGAAGATTATGTTGTGTACTATAAGTAAACTAGCTCCATCATCATCTTTCACACTTCACAACACCTCCATACTTCTCCTTCCTCCCCCTCTAAAGCTTACGGCCCAACACCCCCATTCTACTTCCACCATTTTCATTCCACTAACAAGCATTCCAAGATGATTTTGAGGTGTAAGAAGGTGTCTTGTGAAGCTTGGTGCTTGTAGAACTTGAAGAACCTTCATCACTTGCTTTTATCATCCATCTTTGTCACCTTCAATCTATTGTGATCTTCCCTAGCCTTGAGCTAGTTGTAAGCTTCTTGTTACTAGTTTTTACTTCCCATTTTGTTGGTTAAAAAGATGTATATTGTTATGAATCACAAGAACCCTAAAAGACATAATCTTGAATCATGAACATGAAGCTTACATATGATGAAATCTTGATGAAATAATGTTGTTTAAGTATATGTATGAGACTTGTTGATGTTTACTTGAGATTATGATGTTGATCATCATAAGGAGCTTGCTAGATTGTGATTAAACACATGATCTAGCAAGTTAGAGGATGATTATGTGCTAACACAAGAAGATCATCCTCATGCATGAACATGAACTTGAAAATAAGATGATTTCTTGAAAAATAATAAATAAAGTAAGCTAGTAATCTTATGAATCTAAGATTCATGAGTGGTTTTCCAAAAGAACCAAGTCCAAAATGTGATTTTTAGAAGATCTTGATGCTTGTTTAAATATACACTATTTTTGGTGATAAAATAAGTGTAAGAGCACTTTATTTACAAGAAGAGTTCAAAAGAATGATTTTTGAAGGATCATCTAACAAGTTGTAAACACACAAAATTTTTCGAAAATGAGATTTGTAAAGGAATAAACACACTTTAAAGGGTAACAAAACCCACTAAACACTTTACCAAGTTACTACAAGTTTTTGTGAAACGATAAAGTTCATCTTATTATACAAATTGTATAGTTTTTGCACTTGGTAAGCGTAGATTGATTATTGATTGTTGTGATGATTTTTTGAAAAGAAAATGATATGCTTTAATAGCATGGACACCTCCATTTTTAGGGGAAACTATGGCAAAATTTTCTAAAAACACAAACATTTAGAAAAATATTTCCTAACAAGTATTTACAAGTGTATTTAACTTTGGTTATCAAACTAAACTTTGCCATAAGATTTATTACAAAAATACAAGTATTGGAGGATGGTTTTCATAAATGAAAATGGGTAAACATATATATTTAGAATATATATATATTAAGACACTTGTGTGATTATTTGTATACTTGGTGAAATGGTTATATTATTTTAGGGTAAAATAATATAACTTAACAAAATGCCATGAAATTTACTATCCAAAACAATACTGTTACAAATATATCTTTGGTAGATATTATTTTAGATACAAGAAAAGAAAATATGATTTTTGTAAATATTACAAAGTTATATCATACGTTGACAAAAGGGAAAATATTATTTTGGGGAAGTTAAAATGTATTTTCTTAGTATATTTAGAAAATATATGATTTTTGGGAAAATATATATTTTCTTGAAATACATTATTCCGGAAACTACAATTACAAGAATACAAAAATACATGTATGAAATACTCCCATCCTTGGGAAGGAAATACGAAAATAAATACTTGAGAAGTATTATAACTTTGGATAATGTTAAAGACATAAAGGAAACGTAACTCAAAACATGAATACTAAGGCAAGGCACGGCCCGCTCGTCTAATAGACCCTAGCACATTGTAGGTAGTCGTGTTTGTTGACGAGATTTGAGTTACGAGTACTGAAGACGCAAAACAGTGAGTTCATGCTCCCCCTTTTCTCTTAACTGTTTTCGGTTTTATAACTCTCGGGGGTGAAATACATGTTACGAATGCTTAAACGGTATGAAATGCCTATGAAATACTAGATCATGTGAGCATAGACTTAATATTGAAATGCCATTAATACTTAATTAGGGACGGGGGTTAGATCTAACGGGTACGGCCGGGCCCCACTCATGGTCACAACTAGTACCAAGCAGTGCTTCGGTGTCCCAGTCGAGGGAAATCGACATAGTCAAGGGAAATTGACATAGTCAAGGTAAATTGACATAGTCGAAGGGAAATTCGACATAGTCGAGGGAAATCGACATAGTCGAGGGAAAATCGACAAGGGTATATGCTGTCACGGCCCCCGACCCGGTTTTACCCGTTTCAGGAGCCGCGGAACAGAAATCCCGTGGTATTTAATTAACAGCGGAAGTTTCTTCAGGATCTTTTAAAAACTGAAATATTTCCCGATTATTTTATTTCACAATTCGGGATAAAACCGGTAATTTACAATATTGAGATTTCACGGAGAAATCTTTTATTTTACAAAACATGTTTCTTTATTTTATACTGAGCCACTTCCTTAAGCTTGTAGTGCTTCTCGGCACTTTTCCTGGATCACAACAGATCACCTGAAACATGTTTGAAAAAGGTTTTGTCAGCGGGAAATACTGAGTGAATCATTCATTTTACTAAAACGACCTGTTTGTTATAGTTTACAGTATTAAGAGCGATTACAATGTCTCTATCTTTTAAATTAACTGACCCAGTTGTCACTTGACCGGACTTGTGACTGTGGACATATCACTTGCTGGGTCCTTTCACCCACAAGTGATAAATAATTAGTAGCTATGTGCACATCCCCCCACATACTGGCAGTAATTTCAGATTACATAGACTTAATCCCTGTAATTATAATCTTTGAAAATAAACATGCTTTTGTAAACAAATTTGATAAAAAGAGAATGACTCACATTGCAGATTTAATTTGAGCAGAGCCTAGCCTACTGATTAGCCTTTTAACCTAAATTTAATAACAGGCACACAATTCGGTTAGTAACTTAATACAGCATTTATGATAACTCACGAGATCAACCCTCACAACGAATGACAAAGTGCGATACTTAAACATCCATCGATTTAACGACGAATGACAAAGCATAAACCCTAATGTGGGCAGCACTTAAACATCCATTGGATAGTTTAATCGATCGGACATTGAATCGTAGCAGCGATCGAGTTATTACCCTGTTTTGCGGCGACGATTAGTGACCCGTGTGTGTTAATAGTGGTAAACAGTACGTATCTCAATGCATGTATCGAAGTTTTACGTCGTTTGAACTCCAGAAGTCGAGTCCCAAGGCCCTCTATTTATACTCGAAATTTGGACTAGCTTACGCACCGTAAGCCTCACAATGTTGCGGTCCGTAAGGGTGCTTACGGACCGTAAGACTCAAAACGTTACGGTCCGTAAAGGTTGAAAATAGGTTATAGGGTAGCCACGGTTGGGACTAGCTTTGCTGACTTGACAGATTCTTAATTTCGAATTTTGACAGCGAGTATTTTTAGATAATCGTTAACTTAGGGTTTACCCCCCCTGAGTTTTAGGGGCCCTGATCCTGATTCCGATTGTTCTGAGAATTTTAGGGTTTGTGCGGAATCACTTGGGTGTCTCAATTAGGGTTTCCTATTGGACAAATTAATTAAATAAATATGACTTTTGATTCGAGTTGTTACATTCTACCCACCTTAATAAAATCTCGTCCTCGAGATTTACTGGAATAATTGAGGATACTTTTTCTTCATTTCAGATTCCAGCTCCCAAGTGTATTCAGGTCCTCTCCTTGAATCCCACTTAACTTTGACCAATACTAATCGTTTGTGCTTGAGAAACTTTACTTTTCTGTCTTCTATCTGAAGAGGTTTCTCAACAAATTTTAGCTTTTCGTTTACCTCTATATCTTGAAGAGGTACTACCAGAGATTCGTCTGTTAGACATTTCTTGAGATTGGATACATGAAATACATCATGTACTCCAGCTAATTCTTCTGGTAGTTGTAAACGATAAGCAACTGGTCCTATACGTTGGATTACTGGAAATGGTCCTACGTACCTTGGACTTAGCTTTCCTTTCTTACCAAATCTAACAACTCCTTTCCAAGGAGAAACTTTCAACATTACTCTGTCTCCAACCTGGAATTCTAATGGCTTGCATCTATTGTCTGCATAACTCTTCTGACGATCTCGAGCCGTCTTCAGTCTTTCCTTGATTTGTATAATCTTATCAGTAGTTTCTTGCACTATTTCAGGACCTGATAATTGACTTTCTCCTATTTCTGCCCAACAAACTGGAGTTCTGCACTTTCTTCCATATAGTGCTTCAAATGGGGCGGTTTCAATACTTGAATGATAGCTATTGTTATAGGAGAATTCAATTAATGGTAAGTGATCATCCCAATTTCCACCAAAATCTATTACACATGCTCGGAGCATGTCTTCTAGAGTTTGGATCGTCCTTTCACTTTGTCCGTCTGTTTGGGGATGATATGCAGTACTCAGATTTAGTCGAGTTCCCATAGCTTCTTGGAAACTTTTCCAGAAATGAGAAGTGAAACGACTATCCCTATCCGAAACAATGGAGAGTGGAACTCCATGTAAAGATACAACTTCGTCTACGTACAACTTGGCTAACCTTTCCATGCTAAAGGTTTCTTTCATTGGTAGAAAATGAGCTGATTTGGTTAATCGATCCACAATTACCCAAATCGCATCATTACCTTTTCTTGTTTTGGGTAACTTAGTAACAAAATCCATTGTTATAAGTTCCCATTTCCATACAGGCATTTCTAATTGTTGTAGTAGACCTGAAGGTTTTTGATGTTCTGCCTTAACTTGTGAACAAGTGAGACATTTAGAAACATATTGCGCTATATCCTTTTTCATTCCTATCCACCAAAAGTTCTTCCTTAAATCTTGGTACATCTTATTGTTTCCTAGGTGCACAGTATATCTAGATTTATGGCCTTCTTCTAAAATCTTAGGTCTTAAGTCTCCCTGCTTAGGTACCCAAATTCTACTTTTGTGGAATCTCCAAATTCCATCTTCTCCTTGTTCTAATTCTTTTATTCGTCCTTTCATTCCTTCAGCAACATCTTCTATTGCTGTAGTTTGAACATTCTTCAATTGTTCCATTAAATCTATTTGTAGATTTAATCTGAGAGCACGAACCCGTCGTTGTTTTTCATAATACTTACGGCTTAAGGCATCGGCAACTACATTTGCCTTTCCTTCGTGATATTGAATATCACAATCGTAATCACTTAAGATTTCCATCCATCTCCTTTGTCTCATGTTTAACTCTTTTTGCCCAAAAATATATTTTAAACTTTTGTGGTCCGTATAGACAGTAAATTTACTTCCGTAAAGATAATGTCTCCAAATCTTAAGGGCAAAAATTACGGCTCCTAATTCTAAATCATGAGTCGTATAGTTTTCTTCGTGCTTTTTCAATTGCCTTGAAGCATATGCAATCACCTTTTTGCGTTGCATAAGCACACATCCAAATCCTAGTTTTGAAGCATCACAATATACTTCAAAATCTTCAGTTCCTTCTGGTAAGGCTAAGATTGGTGCTTTTGTTAATTTCTGCTTTAATATTCTAAAGGCTTCTTCTTGCTTGGATCCCCATTCAAACTTAACTGCTTTACTGGTTAACTTAGTTAATGGTACGGCTATCTTGGAAAAATCCTTAATAAACCGTCTATAGTACCCAGCTAAACCTATAAAACTTCTAATTTCCATTGCTGTTTGTGGAACCTTCCAATTGGTAATTGCCTCTATCTTAGCAAGATCTACGTGAATACCTTCGTGATTCACCATGTGTCCTAAGAATTGCACTTCCTTTAACCAAAATTCACACTTCGAGAATTTGGCATAAAGCTTTTCTTTTCTTAACAAAGTTAAGAGTGCATGAAGGTGTTCACAATGCTCTGTTTGACTTTTGGAATAAATAAGTATATCGTCTATAAAAACAATTACAAATTTATCCAAATATGGTTTACAGATCCTATTCATCATGTCCATGAATGCAGCATGTGCATTTGTTAACCCAAAGGGCATGACTGTAAACTCGTAATGACCATACCTAGTTCTGAAAGCAGTTTTAGGTATGTCTTCTTCTGGTACTTTCAATTGATGATATCCGGAGCGTAAGTCTATCTTAGAAAAATATCTAGCTCCTTGAAGTTGATCAAACAGATCATCAATCCTAGGTAATGGGTATCGATTCTTAATTGTAACCTTATTCAATTCTCTATAATCGATACACATTCTCATTGAACCATCCTTTTTATTAACAAATAGTACCGGTGCTCCCCACGGGGATGAACTAGGTTGTATGAATCCTTTACTTAGTAATTCATCTAATTGCTTTTTCAGTTCTAACATTTCTGTGGGTGCTAACCGATAAGGTGCCTTGGCTATCGGTGTAGTTCCTGGAATTAGATGAATCCTAAATTCTACTTCCCTATCTGGGGGTAATCCCAGTAACTCTTCTGGAAATACATCCGGATATTCTGAGACTACAGGAATTTCCTTAATTTCTTTACCCTTAGTACTAATGATTACTGAAATCATATATACTATTCCTTGTTTTCGTTCATAATTAGCAACTTTCATTACTGATATGAACTTCATGGGCTTACGTGGTTTATCTCCTGTAATCCTAATTACTTCTCCGGTGGGTGATTGAATTTCTATGGAATTCTGATCACAAAGGATTCTAGCATGGTTGGCTACTAGCCAATCCATTCCTAATACAACATCAAATTCAGCTAAATTCATTGGTAATAGGTTTGCAGAGAATTTATGTCCTAAAAATTCTATATTTTCTTCCTGCAAAACTTTATCTATTTTAACTGAATTTCCGTCTGCCGTTTCAACTGTAAAAATCTGCCTAATATTGGTTAAAGGTAAATTAAGAGCTTGACAGAATGAAGTATTTATAAAACTTTGGTTTGCACCAGAGTCAAATAATACTTTTGCGTATACGTTGTGAACTAGGAACGTACCAGCTATCACATCTGGAATAAGTTCTGCTTCTTGAGTGGTCAGCTGAAATGCCCTGGCATTCTTCTTAATAGTTCCGTCGGTCGCCTTGGTTTTGTTGTCTGCTGGTTTGACCACTTTAGAACATTCTGTTTTAAAATGTCCTGCCTCTCCACAATTGTAACAAATTATGGATTTCTTCCTGCAATTTTCTTCACGATGTCCTATAGTTTTGCAAAAATTGCAATATACCTTGCATTTTCCAAAATGTTTCTTTTTGCAATTTTTACAGAACGGCAAAGTTGAAGATTGCCCTGTTCCTTTTCTCTTAAAGCTGTTATTATTATTCATACGAAATCCTTGGGTAATTTTCTGAGCCAATTCTTTCTTCTTGTTTTCATCTTGTGTACGTACCAGTTCATCAGTTAGGGTGTTAGCTAATTCCACAGCATCGTCAATAGTGCGAGGTCTCGCAGCTTTAACGATATTGCGGATTTCACTAATCAGTCCCCAAATGTAGCGAGAAATAAGTACCGGTTCTGGCGAAGCCAGCGTTGGTACCACTCTAGCATATTCAAAGAATGTCGAAGTATAACCGCGACAATCTACACCCATCATCCGATGATTTAGGAACTTATTTGTCATTTGTTCCTTTTCATACTCGGGACAGAATTTTCTTTCTACAAGACCCTTAAATTCTTCCCAATTCATGGCGTAAGCTATTATTCTTCCTTTTGATTGTAGCACAGTGTTCCACCATTCGAGTGCTCCTTCCTTGAAGAGATTTGATGCGTACATGACCTGATCATCTTTAGCACATTTACTTATTGTAATTACTGCTTCGGTTTTCTCTAACCAACGCAATAATGCAGTTGCTCCTTCATTGCCTGCAAATTCAGTGGGTTTACAAGCAAGGAATTCTTTGAAAGTGCAACCAGGCGTTGCGGCTTTCATTTTTTTAGAAAATGGAGCTTGATGTGGTTCCTCATTATGATTAACATGATCATTGCCTCCGTTTACACTATTACTGAAGTTATCTTCAGAAATTCGTTTACTAGGAACGATTTGTTGTGGTTCGATTGGATTCTTAACAGCAGCAACAAATGCTGGAATAGCATTGGCTATCCCTCGAGCAACGATATTTTCGATATCTTGCCTAGTCATATATTGATCTCCTGGATGTTGCTCAGACTGATTAACCTCATTTACTGGTTCGTTACCAATGTTTGCCATCTGATAATTAATTTTATATAAATAATTAGTATAAATAAATATAATAAAACAGTTTGCAAGTAATCACATTAACATGTATAACCAAAATTATCAATTTCCCGAGTTTCATTTCTATATATTATATTATGCCTCATACACACGATTATCATACAACGTTTTATTGTTAAGTTATTACACATACTGGTTCTTATGATTATTTATTAACAAATATTCCTGCAAACTCCCATTATCTGGTCAACTACTTTCTTAAAAACGACGCTCCCTTTCGTCGTACTTCCAAGTAACTCTTTCTCCCACATCTCTAATCCTATTTCCTGCATTAATTAACTCTTCGCCCCAGAGACGAAGTTCAGTCAGATTTTCCAGGCTCATAGTTGGGTATAATGGAGGTTCTGGGTCAACTTGTGGGAAAAATGTATCTGGGTTGTTTAAAAGATTTTGGTATTGCCAATCAGTTGTCCACCATTCATCTAATTCTACTGGTAGTGGTTGAGGTTGGACAATAGGATCTGGAATAGCAGGTTCCAGATTGATTGGAATTGGAGCTTCTAATGGATAGTTGAAAAGATCTTCTTCAGTAAATATAAGGTTTGGATTAGCTGGTTCAAGGTTTCCATCAGCAGGTCCGATGAGGTCACTCATTACTAGTTTATGATCTAAAATTTCCCAGGGAGTCATTTTCTGTTTCTGTCTAGAACTTTCTCCGACTTCTCTTTCTGTTTGCTTAAAACTCTTCTCAGCTTCTATCTCTACTTGATTAACATTTTCCTCAATTTCTATCCCTTTTCCTTTGTCTTTTGGTTCTTCAGTTTTGGTAACCTTTCTTGTTGCTGGCTTTTTCCTACGTACACGCCTCCAGCCCACAAATCTGTTTCTTTTCTTGGGTTTAGGTTTTGCTAGTGGCTTGGATTGAAATTCCATGGGTTCTTCTTTGTCAGCGAAGTAACTAGCGAATTCTTCGGAAACTTCTATCTTAACGGGATAGAGGTTAAGATTTTCTAAAGCTTCAGACATCTCATTCATGCTGTTTAGCATATATGCAAAATACATACCAAATGTTAAAATAGAATAACAAAATTTTGTAGATAACCCTTAAATATTATTGCATACCATACATAAGACAACTGACAAGTAAAATATTCTACAATTTACTGTGAACTTATTTATTTACTGATTAAGGTTTCTAGATTGTAAATAAATAAAGGTGCTAAAACTTTAAACTATTTAGAGATTTGCATTTTCTGCTACTGTGGCTAGCATATACAAATCTGCCCATTTATCATCTAATTTGTCCTCCCAGGGTGTCTTACTGGTTAATTCCTGGGTTTCCTGTTTAACTTTCTTTTCTCGGATTTTCTTTATTTTCTCTTTACTTTTCCTAATAATCAGACTTCTTTTATCCGGAGAAAGTGGTTCTTCATAATTTGTCTTTCGCACAAATATTCCTTCTTCAGGATTTACATAAGGTTTTGTTTGGGATGAACTTCCCTTCTCGTTGGATGACCTATCTAGTTTAAGATAGATGTTTGACAGCTTTTGTTTACCCATACTGTAACTAACAAATAATCAGTTAATAAAACACATACTCACATAATTGGTAATCAGTAAAATTAAGTATTTCTAAATACTTAATAGGCTTAGATCAGTGGCTCTGATACCACCTTATTTCTGTCACGGCCCCCGACCCGGTTTTACCCGTTTCAGGAGCCGCGGGACAGAAATCCCGTGGTATTTAATTAACAGCGGAAGTTTCTTCAGGATCTTTTAAAAACTGAAATATTTCCCGATTATTTTATTTCACAATTCGGGATAAAACCCGGTAATTTACAATATTGAGATTTCACGGAGAAATCTTTTATTTTACAAAACATGTTTCTTTATTTTATACTGAGCCACTTCCTTAAGCTTGTAGTGCTTCTCGGCACTTTTCCTGGATCACAACAGATCACCTGAAACATGTTTGAAAAAGGTTTTGTCAGCGGGAAATACTGAGTGAATCATTCATTTTACTAAAACGACCTGTTTGTTATAGTTTACAGTATTAAGAGCGATTACAATGTCTCTATCTTTTAAATTAACTGACCCAGTTGTCACTTGACCGGACTTGTGACTGTGGACATATCACTTGCTGGGTCCTTTCACCCACAAGTGATAAATAATTAGTAGCTATGTGCACATCCCCCCACATACTGGCAGTAATTTCAGATTACATAGACTTAATCCCTGTAATTATAATCTTTGAAAATAAACATGCTTTTGTAAACAAATTTGATAAAAAGAGAATGACTCACATTGCAGATTTAATTTGAGCAGAGCCTAGCCTACTGATTAGCCTTTTAACCTAAATTTAATAACCGGCACACAATTCGGTTAGTAACTTAATACAGCATTTACGATAACTCACGAGATCAACCCTCACAACGAATGACAAAGTGCGATACTTAAACATCCATCGATTTAACGACGAATGACAAAGCATAAACCCTAATGTGGGCAGCACTTAAACATCCATTGGATAGTTTAATCGATCGGACATTGAATCGTAGCAGCGATCGAGTTATTACCCTGTTTTGCGGCGGCGATTAGTGACCCGTGTGTGTTAATAGTGGTAAACAGTATGTATCTCAATGCATGTATCGAAGTTTTACGTCGTTTGAACTCCAGAAGTCGAGTCCCAAGGCCCTCTATTTATACTCGAAATTTGGACTAGCTTACGCACCGTAAGCCTCACAATGTTGCGGTCCGTAAGGGTGCTTACGGACCGTAAGACTCAAAACGTTACGGTCCGTAAAGGTTGAAAATAGGTTATAGGGTAGCCACGGTTGGGACTAGCTTTGCTGACTTGACAGATTCTTAATTTCGAATTTTGACAGCGAGTATTTTTAGATAATCGTTAACTTAGGGTTTACCCCCCCTGAGTTTTAGGGGCCCTGATCCTGATTCCGATTGTTCTGAGAATTTTAGGGTTTGTGCGGAATCACTTGGGTGTCTCAATTAGGGTTTCCTATTGGACAAATTAATTAAATAAATATGACTTTTGATTCGAGTTGTTACATTCTACCCACCTTAATAAAATCTCGTCCTCGAGATTTACTGGAATAATTGAGGATACTTTTTCTTCATTTCAGATTCCAGCTCCCAAGTGTATTCAGGTCCTCTCCTTGAATCCCACTTAACTTTGACCAATACTAATCGTTTGTGCTTGAGAAACTTTACTTTTCTGTCTTCTATCTGAAGAGGTTTCTCAACAAATTTTAGCTTTTCGTTTACCTCTATATCTTGAAGAGGTACTACCAGAGATTCGTCTGTTAGACATTTCTTGAGATTGGATACATGAAATACATGTATTTCAGGTAACAGGATGGATCTTGGGCGCGGGTGTTGTTTCTAGAAGTAGACATCAAGTTTAGATGTCATCCACTTTTGTTGGTTTGTAACCTAGTCGAAGGTTGTGTTTAAAACTTAAATAACCAGTGTTTGTAATACTCAAATTTTATGAATGGATGAACATCGTTTTTGGATCATGTAGTTGTTTATTATGATTGAATTCAATGATATTAAACCAGTCACACATCATACGCTTCCGCAAAAGTCAGGGTGTGACAGTTTGGTATCAGAGCTTCGATTGTAGTGAACTAGGATTCCTTCTCGAGTCTAGACTACAATCACTAGAACTCTCTCACAAAAACATTTTACAAAAGAAAAGGTTTTTCATTGCATTCACGTAAGCGTCAAGATCCATGAGTTAAATAATTTTCAAAGAAGAGACAAGGCAGGGACATTAGTAGGGAATACCCCAAAATATGGTGCCAACTAAGGCATAGTCTACACGAGTTAGACTTGCCAAAGACAAAATGACCCCCCAAAAGATAAACGAGAGTTATACGTGATATGATGCATCAAATTGCCTGCTTATGCTAAGTAACATACTTGTCTATTGATATATATACATACGAATAAGTGTACGGAATGATTATTGACGTGAATAAGATACTTTCGACTCCGACTCCTATTATTGTACTTACCCACACGATGAAGCTATCGACCTCGCGTTCATTGCAAAGCTCATGGCTGGAGTGACTACCAAACGAGATTCTGAGCTTGCTTCCATAGGAAATGGCTGCTCTTCCCTCTCGATCGTGAAGGTGCCTAACTACGGTGGTGATGGCGAGGCAGAGGCGGCAACCTTGAACAACTTCTTAATCAGTGGGACGACGTCCCTGCGGCTTTTGTGAAGCGAGATTGACGACATACTTGACCAGAATAGGAAGATGAAGCATTCATCTTGAAGGTGCCCCTCCAACTACTAGGAATTCTCCTTATTCCTATTTCATTTAATCATCGTGCCTATCCGCGCGCATCGATAACGAGTGTTAGCGCGTGGACCACTGCAATGGTCCTTTCCATGACGGAGATATAAGGACAGTAGTGTCCCCTCCTTGGTCGATCATCTGCTTGGACGAGGGAAAATTGGGGTAACTGTACAAGACAATTTATTATTACGGGGTCCCACGTAATAACAACTTGTAGTGCATAGAAATCCTGGTGGACTCTGCGGGTCAGGTCGATGATCACCATCCCTCCAAAAATAATCTATAGGTGTTCAGACCTTCATCTGGTAGAACAATTCATAGACCATTGCTTTAGCACTTTATAAAGTAGGAAACCTGTCTTTGCCTACTTCGTGTCTGACACTTCTACCCATGTACAAGACGTTTGAGAACCGATATTTAAGCAAGTGAAGATGGATAACATTCAGAATGATTCAGTGACATTACACTCTCTATCACCCCTACACAAACAACCCCCTTCTCAGGGAAAGTATACCCGTCTTGTGAAGCTAAAGAGAGCAAACGTAGGAGGAAAATCATTACTACCTTATGAAAACTCAGTAATTGTTTCCTCACTCGTACATTGTTGATTATATAAGCATGTGATATTGGGGGATTACATGATTGCTTAAAGTACAAAGTACCTCATAGACAATTATGGAATGTTGTCTAACTTACCGTATACCTTTTGACAGAAGAGAATGCCGCCCAGACGTGACACAAACACCAGTACGTTACCAAGGACAGAAGTCGAGCTTCAAGAACGTATCTCGCAGGAAATTGCACGACATGAAGCCCTCCGCTCTCAACACAGCGGTGGCACTTCCGGAAATAACCCTCCAACTGGCTGCACCTATAAACAATTCCTGGACTGCAAGCCATTGAATTTTGATGGCACAGGAGGTGCCGTTGCATTTTTTCATTGGGTAGAAAAGACTGACTCCATTCTAAGAATGAGTAACTGTTCACCCCAGCAGAGTGTTACCTATATCTCAGGGTTGTTTTTGGATGGCGCACTTTCCTGGTGGAACCTTCAGGTTCAGACCCTTGGTGCAGATACTGCCCATGCACTGAGCTGGGACGAGCTCATGGAAATGATGGAGAAGAAATATTGTTCCAGGGCTGAAATCCAGAAGCTTGAGGTAGAGTTCTGGAATTTGAAAATGGACGTGCCGAAGATTTCTGAGTACGTCCAGCGATTTCCTGACTTGTCTAGGGTCGTACCCTACTTAGTCAAGCCGGGATTCAAAAGGATTGAGCGATTCATTTGGGGACTTGCACCTCAAATTAGGAGCATGGTTACTACCTCAAAGCCCTCAACCATCGCAGAGGCTATCGATTTGAGTGTCACTCTTACTGAAGAAGCTCTACGCATGGGAAAATTATCGGAATATGAGGATAACAAGAAAGAGACTCATGTGGAGTCATCAGGCCACAAGAAGAGGAAGTCTTCAAACCTAAAGTCAAGCACCCAAGTCAGCTATGGAAGCTCTAAGGCAAACAAAAGAAAGGAAGTGAACCCGCCGCAGGGCAGGAAAGCTTATGGAGCCACTAATAAGGCTGGTGATAAGGTTTACTTGGGGGCTAAGCCAAGGTGTGAGGAATGCAATTTTTACCATGAAGGTCAATGTCTGAGGCCTAAGTGTGGGAAGTGTGGAAAGGAAGGACACAACAAGGATGCCTGTTGGGCGAAGGATCCAGATGGAAGAGATAATGGTAGAGTGCCAGGTTGCTACAGATGTGGTGAAGCAGGGCACTTTAGGAAAGATTGCCCTAGGAAGAACCAAGCAAGGAAGGGTTTTCATGATCGAAGCTCGTGAAGCTCGCCAGGATCCAGATGCGGTTACGGGTACGTCCCCTATTAACCAACCTTATGCATCTATTTTTGATTAATGCTGGCACCAACCTTAACCTTGGATGCTTAGAACTTAAGAAACTGCTTGGCCTAGTTTTGAGTAAATTAGACGTCCCGTATTCTTTAGAAATGGGAATATAGAAGGCTAGTTAAGCAGACGAGGCAATTAAGGATTATATTGTGGGGATTTAGAAGGCCGTAACCTTCTGTTACCGTTGACTTGGGAAGTCATGATATGGTAGTCAGCATGGATTGGATATCCAAGTATAGAGCTGGAGCTAGAAGACAACCCCGTGGTGGAGGAAGTTCCAGTAGCCTTTCCTGAAGACTTGCCAGGGATGCCTCCACAGCGACAAGAGGAGTTTAGGATAAACCTCGTGCTAGGAGCGGCACCAGTGCCGAATGACGCCTTACCGACTAGCTTCATCCGAGAAGCATGAGCCTCTGATATAACTGCAAGAGCTGCTAGACGGAGGGAAATTAAGGACATGAGAAGAAAGTTGACAGTTTCCACTTTGCATCAATTCCAGAGAGTTGGATATCAAGGATTGGTATCCTTTGCCAAGGATTAATGACATGAACAGACAAATCGTAAGGTCCTAGTTACCACTCAAGGATCGACTTGAGGACAGGGTATCCTCAACTGTGAATACAAGAAGGAAATATCCCTAAAACGACCTTTAGGACTCGCTTCGAGCATTACGAGTTCCTTGTCGTACCATTTGGCTTAATACATGCATCGACAATATTCATGGACCTCATGAATCGAACGTGTAAGCCATACCTGGATAGATCATGATTATATTTATTGACTACATTCTTATATGGCCAACGACCAAGGAAGGTCGTGAGCAACAGCTGCAATTTACCTTGCAACTCTTAGAGAAAGAACAGTTATGTGCTAAGATGTCTAAAAGTGGATTTCGAATTCGCAAGGTAAGAACTTTAGGGTACATGGTGGAAAAACGAGAGTCATGCCAACCTTGTAATCAAGAGCTAAAGAGTTAGAGTTGCAATTATGTGACGCTTCTCGACAAAGTCTCGATTGCGCGTCGATGTAACGATACCACGACATCGCATACACCTCAAGATGATTAAGGGATCATGATAAGAAACCTTGATCTAGATACAGTAATTGCGCACCGCAAATTTGACGTCATTACCTGTAAGAAAATGCTGCATGACTTTTACTAATCACAAGGGTTAAAGCACACCGTTGATCGAAAGAACTTAAATATTAACGAAGATGGACTGAGCTACTAAACGATGCAGACTGTATGGACATGTTACATGCTTGTGTGATAAACTTTGATGAAAAGCTGGAACACTCACTTGCCCTTAGTGGAGTTTTCTTACAACAATATTTATCACACCGCTGTTTAAACTGCTTCGTGTGAAGCCTTAGATGGAACATAATAAGTCGATCCCCCGTTGTGTTAAACAGAGACAGGAAATAAACAATCTACTGGCCCGAGTTGGTTCAGGAAAAATTAGAGGCAAGAACGTTCAGATATGTGATCATATCAAGACAGTCCGCGGAATACATAAAGATTGCGCCGACGAGTGACAGAAATCGTAGAAATTTGAGATAAGAAGTATGGCTTTAATGGGAGCCTCTCCTAGAGAAGGCGTGGTGTGATTTGGAAAACGTAAAGGTTGGACCCCCGGTGTAGGGATCGGAACCATTGCTCACAAGTTGAAACTTCCAGAAAAAGATCAGTAGTGATCATGACACATTCCATGTGTCTAGTCTTTAGAGGAGTCTGACTCAAGGAACAGTCGTTGTTCCCACAAATAAGATTCACGTCAATGACAAACGACAAAATTACTAGAGAACCTGTTAAGGTTACGGACCAAGAGTCCACAAAACACAGAATAGATGTAATTGATTTACTTGAGTACGATAGAATTCATATCATGACCTAGAGTTACATAGGAACATGAAGACAAATTTTAAAACTAAGTGACCACATTTGATTCACAACTCCCCTGTGACCGATGGCATCGCTTGAATTTCGGGACAAAATTCTTTTAACGGGGGGAGTCTGTGACAACTGTCACTTTTCCGTACATTCAGTACACTAATTGAACAGTAATTTGTGCTTTAAATAACTGTGCATGATCTAGTTTACAAGACGAATGAAATTCCGAATACTGTTATATACATACAATGCATTTCATGTTGCAAGACTTACTGCATGCAACACGATATAGTTCTAATAATGCACAGAACAGAATTGGCACCATTACCAGACAAACTAAAAATGCTGACGAAGCTCAGTACATAGACAGACAATATTTTGAGGCCCAGTATGAGCCAGAGATGACGTATTACACTAGTATAGTGTGTAGGGAAGTAAGGACCACAAAACTGCTTTTCTAGGTGATAGATAAAGTGTCGGAAAGTGCCTAAAAACCACATAAAGTGCAGAATTCTGCATAAATCAGCAAAAATTCAGCATTTTAACAAGTTTATTATATGCAAAAATATGGCGAAATGGTCCTGTATGCTTTCCTAAGTGTCGGGAATTAAAAGTGTCACAAAAGGGTACTTAAAGAACACTAAACGGAATAACTTGACACTTTAACGAACCGGTATCTAACCGAACAACCGGACATTACCCGGAAGACCAAAATTATACTAGAAGCACTGTTTTATTATTTCTGAGCTAGTTATGATCCCTGAACACCCTAACACCCACTAAAAATATCAAGTAACTAACACTTATGACTAATACTTGGATTTGGACCTTCAATCTAATTAGAGATTGGAAGTTACACTTAGACCCCCCTCTCATATTCACGGTCATAAAGGGTGGCCCCCACCTCCAAAATCTTGCAAAGATTACCTAGATCTCCATGATCTTGCTTGGATTCACCTAGATCTTGTGTAATCTTCCATGATCTTGCTTAGATCTTCCTTGGAATTTATTTGATATTATTAGATATGGTTCAAACTTACACAAGACCCCCCTCCCCCTTCCTACTTACGGTCATGAGATGGCCCCACCCATGATCTTTCTTGATCCTACAAAATATTATGTGATATCCTTTGATTTCATTAGATCTTATAAGATCTATGGAAGATTATGTTGTGTACTATAAGTAAACTAGCTCCATCATCATCTTTCACACTTCACAACACCTCCATACTTCTCCTTCCTCCCCCTCTAAAGCTTACGGCCCAAAACCCCCATTCTACTTCCACCATTTTCATTCCACTAACAAGCATTCCAAGATGATTTTGAGGTGTAAGAAGGTGTCTTGTGAAGCTTGGTGCTTGTAGAACTTGAAGAACCTTCATCACTTGCTTTTATCATCCATCTTTGTCACCTTCAATCTATTGTGATCTTCCCTAGCCTTGAGCTAGTTGTAAGCTTCTTGTTACTAGTTTTTACTTCCCATTTTGTTGGTTAAAAAGATGTATATTGTTATGAATCACAAGAACCCTAAAAGACATAATCTTGAATCATGAACATGAAGCTTACATATGATGAAATCTTGATGAAATAATGTTGTTTAAGTATATGTATGAGACTTGTTGATGTTTACTTGAGATTATGATGTTGATCATCATAAGGAGCTTGCTAGATTGTGATTAAACACATGATCTAGCAAGTTAGAGGATGATTATGTGCTAACACAAGAAGATCATCCTCATGCATGAACATGAACTTGAAAATAAGATGATTTCTTGAAAAATAATAAATAAAGTAAGCTAGTAATCTTATGAATCTAAGATTCATGAGTGGTTTTCCAAAAGAACCAAGTCCAAAATGTGATTTTTAGAAGATCTTGATGCTTGTTTAAATATACACTATTTTTGGTGATAAAATAAGTGTAAGAGCACTTTATTTACAAGAAGAGTTCAAAGAATGATTTTTGAAGGATCATCTAACAAGTTGTAAACACACAAAATTTTTCGAAAATCAGATTTGTAAAGGAATAAACACACTTTAAAGGGTAACTAAACCCACTAAACACTTTACCAAGTTACTACAAGTTTTTGTGAAACGATAAAGTTCATCTTATTATACAAATTGTATAGTTTTTGCACTTGGTAAGCGTAGATTGATTATTGATTGTTGTGATGATTTTTGAAAAGAAAATGATATGCTTTAATAGCATGGACACCTCCATTTTTAGGGGAAACTATGGCAAAATTTTCTAAAAACACAAACATTTAGAAAAATATTTCCTAACAAGTATTTACAAGTGTATTTAACTTTGGTTATCAAACTAAACTTTGCCATAAGATTTATTACAAAAATACAAGTATTGGAGGATGGTTTTCATAAATGAAAATGGGTAAACATATATATTTAGAATATATATATATTAAGACACTTGTGTGATTATTTGTATACTTGGTGAAATGGTTATATTATTTTAGGGTAAAATAATATAACTTAACAAAATGCAATGAAATTTACTATCCAAAACAATACTGTTACAAATATATCTTTGGTAGATATTATTTTAGATACAAGAAAAGAAAATATGATTTTTGTAAATATTACAAAGTTATATCATACGTTGACAAAAGGGAAAATATTATTTTGGGGAAGTTAAAATGTATTTTCTTAGTATATTTAGAAAATATATGATTTTTGGGAAAAATATATATTTTCTTGAAATACATTATTCCGGAAACTACAATTACAAGAATACAAAAATACATGTATGAAATACTCCCATCCTTGGGAAGGAAATACGAAAATAAATACTTGAGAAGTATTATAACTTTGGATAATGTTAAAGACATAAAGGAAACGTAACTCAAAACATGAATACTAAGGCAAGGCAAGGCACGGCCCGCTCGTCTAATAGACCCTAGCACATTATAGGTAGTCGTGTTTGCTGACGAGATTTGAGTTACGAGTACTGAAGACGCAAAACAGTGAGTTCATGCTCCCCCTTTTCTCTTAACTTTTTTCGGTTTTATAACTCTCGGGGGTGAAATACATGTTACGAATGCTTAAACGGTATGAAATGCCTATGAAATACTAGATCATGTGAGCATAGACTTAATATTGAAATGCCATTAATACTTAATTAGGGACGAGGGTTAGATCTAACGGGTACGGCCGAGCCCCACTCATGGTCACAACTAGTACCAAGCAGTGCTTCGGTGTCCGAGTCGAGGGAAATCGACATAGTCAAGGGAAATTGACATAGTCGAAGGGAAATTCGACATAGTCGAGGGAAATCGACATAGTCGAGGGAAAATCGACAAGGGTATATGCCTACTCATTACGAGTGCTCCCTATGTCCTCACATGCCTTAAAGTCCTTGTAAAACAATTATGTTCATACACGCCTTTCATACCTGTTTACAAAGGAGTCTCTCAAAGATTTACAAGATTACAGTACTCACACAAAACGCATGAACTCGCTCAACTTTTGTTGATGTTTTCCAAAATTACATGTATTTCAGGTAACAGGATGGATCTTGGGTGCGGGTGTTGTTTCTAGAAGTAGACTTCAAGTTTAGATGTCATCCACTTTTGTTGGTTTCTAACCTAGTCGAAAGTTGTGTTTAAAACTTAAATAACCAGTGTTTGTAATACTCAAATTTTATGAATGGATGAACATCGTTTTTGGATCATGTAGTTGTTTATTATGATTGAATGCAATGATATTAAACCGGTGACACATCATACGCTTCCGCAAAAGTCAGGGTGTGACATAAAAGACGTGTTAATCCCTCATTTAATCGTGTAATTGTCATGAATTAGATGACTACAGTTGCTTTTGTTTCAGGTGCGTTTGGAGCTTAAAATGTGGGAAAACGTTGCTTCGGATGGAATGGAGTGGATCGGGTCACACGAGGATAGAAAGTAGAAACAAAACAGGAAACCCAGGGGCCCACCGTAAATTACGGTGGCTACCGTAATTTACGGTAGCCCCTGAAAACTCCTAAATTCCATCGTAGGGCAGCAGTGAAGTGGCGTAACAACATCAAGGCTACCGTAATTTACGGTAGGTACCGTAAATTACGGTAGAGCCAGACGAGAAAAGCGTAACTGCCCTTTTAAAACCGTTTTCAAATGTCTTTTGATGTCATTCATGATTGGAGACGTTTCTCTGGTTCTTGGGCGAAAATTAGCTTTGGCAAGGGATTGGGAACATTTCTAAACAATTCGGTTTGTATTTTGATGCTTATGAACATTGATTTTGTTGGAATGATGATTCACCAAGCCATGTCCGGCTAAACTTTCGGTGATCATCTTAGGTGAAGGTTTCTATTAAGACTTTTGTGTGTTTCCTTTTATTTCTAGAATGATAAATTTGGTTTGTTTGCTATGCTTATCATAGTGTATGAATGTTTGATTGTAGCTTATTAATTGATGTTTTGATTCTAGTCTAAATCGTACGTTCTTGGTGTCGTTGACAATCGAGATATCACGAGAAGGTTAGGGTTGGATATTGATTAATTGATCATCGGGTAACAACCTCACGTTTATATAATCCGAGGACTTTGTTCCCTTTTATCACAACAAATGTTTATACACTAGTCATGTCTATGTAACTCTTTCTAGTTAGGATTATGCACAATTGTTGAAGGAAACCGGAACCTAAGATGGTCATTCTCTCATAATCTGATTAACAATCCAATTTTGATTTCAATTAGTTAATAATTTAGTTCTTAAATCAAACAATCCAAACTTTTGATTTTAATTTCAGCAAATTAGTTTAATTGTAGTTAAATTACAAGGCTATAGAATCAACACATTTTCCACAAACTCCCTGTGTTCGATACCCACTTACCGCTATCTATTTAGTAGTAATTGGATTAAATTTGCGTGTGACTACGACAACACGTCAAATTTTGGCGCAGTTGCCGGGGAGTAGTGCTCTACGTGTGTTAGTTTAATAGTTTTGTTTTGTTATTTTCGGGTTTACGCTGGTTATGTTTAGTGTGCAGGTACTTCAAGTGTATGCATACTAGGGGCTCTCACAAGTCATCACCGCTATCGTTTGATCCGGAAATTGAAAGAACGCTAAGGCAAAACCTAGTTTTGGTACGAGAAAACAAGATCATTGGTTCACCCACTTCACCCATTACACCAAGAAACATCATGCAAGAAACCCAAGTACCACCCACTACGGGTCAAACGACCTCATCATTCATTCCTAACCCCACTACCAATCCTACTCCACCACATGACGTTACACCAACCAACACCGCATCACCTATTACTACCCAAGTTGAACCTACTCTTACTTATAACCCCTCTTCCACAATTCCACCACTTTCACATTTTTTCCTAACTACGGGCCAATCATCTTCTACCCACCCACTACCACAAAGCTCAACCGTCATTCATACTACATCTACATACTGACCACCGAACCAACCGGGTTTTCAATATTCATCCTTTCCATTTGGGCAATCCTCGGGTATTCAAGGGGATGGATATGATGATGGTTATGAAGAAGATTTTAGAGGGTATGAAGAAGAAGGATTTTATTATGGGGGTGATGGAGGCTATTTGGGACCTCAAGGAGAAGCGGGTCAACAAAGTCAACCGCTACAACAATTTCAAGACACGGGTAGATTACCGGTTGGGATACAACATATTAGACCACAAGGGCCACAATTGTAACATCCTACGCCTTTACATCAAGTGCGGCCACAAAATACACAACCTCAATTTCAAAGGCCAATTCAACAACCGCCAATGCAACAATACCAATTTCAGCCACCATTTGCACCTCAAGGGCCTATGCAAGGGCAAATGGGTCAACCAAGAGCGCCATTGGGTGCCCCTCGAAGACATCACTGGGAGGTAGTATGGGGAATCGAAGCTCATTTCCGACCTATTATCACTAACAATTCGTCTCCGGTAGTCATTCCTCATCACGCGGATGGAAGGACCTTTGAAGTTAGAACAACCGCCCTCCAAAGTCTACCAAAGTTTAAGGGGTTAGCAACGGAAGAACCTTATTTTCATTTGGAGACATATGACTCTATTTGTAACACTATTGGAGGTCAAGGGTTTTCGTCGGATGATGTTAAGTTGGTCCTTTTCCAATTTTCTTTGGAAGACAAAGCAAAAAGATGGTTTCACACTTTGCCCTCAGCGTCGATTTTTACATAGGCCGACATGCAACAGATTTTCTTAGACGAATTTTATACTTCTCAAAAGACTAATGATGCAAGGAGAGGTTTAAGAAGCTTTCAACAACAATCGGGTGAAATGTTTCATGAGGCTTTTGAAAGATTCAATATGATGTTAAGGAATTGTCCCCATCATGGTATACAACTGTGGGAGTTGTTGAACGCGTTTCACGAAGGGTTGAGTTCGGAGGATGCTCGTGACTTGATGTCGATCACTAACGGTACATTCGGTACCAACTTTGAGCAAGATGATTGAGCATTTTAGAGCAAATGGTGGTTACTTCAAAAAGGAAGGCTCAATCCTCAAGACGGGCAAGACATGTGATAGCGAGGCCACAGGTGCATGGAGTAGAGAGTGGAGGTGTTCAAACCACAAATCAAGTGTACAACGTGTGCACTAATTGCAATGAGATAGGCCACACGGCGAGGAGTGGTTGAAGATCAAGTGGAAGAAGTGAACGCTATTCAAGGGGGGTGGTCGAAACTTTAGCATGAATTCGAACACATACCACCCCGGGTTACGAAATCATCCTAACTTCCGTTACGGGAACTCGGCGAACCAAGCTAACCCAAATTTTCAAGGAGCTCAAGGTAATTTTGCACCTCGCCAACAATACAATCAAGGGAATTATCGGGGTGGAAACAATTATGGCTACCAAGGGCAATTTCAACAAACGGGTCAAAGTGGTTCGGGTTAAACTTCATCAAGCGGGAATGAAGTTATGGATATACTTCGGGCAATGCAACAAGAAATGCAAAAACGGAATCAACTTGATGAAGTCCGGATGCAAAAAGATGAAGTTCGCGACAAAAGCATTCAAACACTAACAACTCAAATGGGTCAATTAGCAACCGACGTGGAGGAGTTGAAGAAGAACAAAGGTCAACTTCCTAGTGACACCAAGGTAAATCCTTCCCATAGTTCGTCACGAGGTAATAATGTTAATATTAATCATGTTAGTGTGTTAAGAAGTGGCAAAGAATTTAAAGCCAATTTGTCACCGGGTTTAGTCGAAGGGGTGGTTGAGGATGTAACGGGTAATGAAAGTGAAGACGACGAAGTGTCACCGGTTGTGTCTAAGGAATCAAATGTTAAAAAAACCGGGGTTAGGTGAAAATGAAAAGGTTAAAAAAGATGAAGGGGAGCCGAGTCAAGTCCCGTTTCCATCGGCTCTACTTGATCCGGGTAAGAAAAATTTTATTTCATCAAGGGGTCCCCAAAAAGAGGAGTTGTGGGACATTTTCAAACAAGTTAAAGTTAACCTTCCATTACTTGATGCAATAAAACAAGTACCCGCCTATGCTAAATTTTTAAAAGAATTGTGCACACAAAAAAGGCAACAAAAGAAGAAAATGCCTAAGCGGGTCGATTTAACCGGGCAAGTGAGTGCCATATTGAATGGGGAGCTTCCTCCTAAGCTCCAAGATCCGGGTACACCATTAATAAATATCCAAGTTGGTAATTTTCAAATGTTAAAGGCGTTACTAGATCTTGGAGCCGGAGTTAGCATTTTACCGGGGGGCTTATATGACCAATACGACTTTGGTCCATTAGCAAGGGTAGAGACAACAGTTGTGTTAGCCGATTTGTCTCATAAGCTACCTCGGGGGATGGTTCAAGATGTAATAGTAAAAATTGATGAGTTTTACTACCCGGTTGACTTTTTAATCTTACACTACTCATCCGCTGACCCGAAACAACAAAAAATGTTATTTTGGGTCGGCCATTTTTGAGCATCGCGCATGCTGTGATCGATTGTAGATTTGGTGCAGTCGATATGACTTTTGGAAATCGAAAAATGAGATTGAATGTTTTTACTAACAATTCTAACTCTATTGGTGTTGATAAGTGTTTCATGGCAGATTTAGTCGACGGATGCAGCCCGCATGAGTATGAGGAGGATAGTATGGATATGTGTGTTTGTGATTTTTCTGAACAGGTACATGCTTGTGCACTAAGGGTTGAAGAGGAGAAACAAGATGCGATGGCATTGAAGGAGGGTCGACCGCCATGGACCCACCAATTTGAAAGCCTGCCGGTGGAAATAAATTCGGGTACCAAACCATCATTGGAAGAACCACCAAAGTTGGAGCTCAAAGACTTACCAAGCCATTTGTAGTATGCATTTTTAGGGGATAATGACACTCTCCCGGTCATTATTGCCTCTAATTTAGAGATGGCACAAGAACAAGCTCTATTGGAAGTCTTGAAAGAAAACAAAGGAGCTATCGGATGGACGATTGCCGATTTAAAAGGAATTAGTCCATCAATCGTCATGCACAAAATCATTACCACCGAAGAGGCAAAACCAACAAGGGAAGCACAGCGAAGATTAAATCCGAACCTAAGGGAAGTGGTAAAGAAAGAGGTAATTAAGTGGTTAGACGCGGGAATTATCTATCCTATTTCGGATAGTGCTTGGGTAAGTCCTACCCAAGTTGTGCCTAAGAAGGCCGGCATTCAAGTAATCAAGGACGAAAATGGTGAACAAATAGCCACCTGACCGGTCACCGGGTGGCGGGTGTGTATTGATTACCGCAAATTGAATGCCGCCACTTCTAAGGACCATTTCCCGCTACCTTTTATTGACCAAATCATTGAAAAATTATCGAGTAAAAAATATTACTTTTTTTTGGACGGGTATTCGGGTTACAATCAAATCGCAATACACCCGAATGACCAACACAAGACCACCTTCACTTGTCCATATGGCACTTTTTCCTTTAGGCGAATGCCGTTTGGCTTGTGCAATGCACCGGCAACTTTCCAACGATGTATGATGAGTATTTTCTCGGACATGGTTGGAGAGTCGCTTGAAGTTTTTATGGATGAGTTTTCAATTTTTGGCACTAGCTTTGAATCTTGTCTCAACGAGTTACAAAAAGTTTTAAAAAGATGTGTTGAGAAAAATTTGGTGCTTAGTTGGGAGAAAAGTCATTTCATGGTGCAAGAGGGTATTGTGTTAGGCCACGTGATTTCGGAGAGGGGTATGGAGGTGGATAAGGCAAAAATAAGGGTAATATCATCTTTGCCTCCACCGAAAAATGTGAAAGGGGTAAGGTCATTCTTGGGACACACGGGATTTTATAGACGTTTCATTAAAGGTTTTAGTGTCATCACTAAACCTTTATGTAATTTGTTGTTAAAGGATGTTCCATTTGATTTTAATAATGAGTGTTTGCAAGCATTTAATGTTTTGAAGGAACACTTGGTGAAAGCTCCCATCTTGCAACCGCCGGATTGGTCAAAGCCATTTGAAATCATGTGTGACGCAAGCGACACTACAATTGGTGCAGTTTTGGGTCAAAGAATTGATAAAAAGCCGGTGGTGATTTACTATGCAAGCAAGACATTGACCGAAGCACAACTGAATTACACCACAACCGAAAAGGAGTTATTAGCGGTGGTGTATGCTTTGGATAAGTTTCGTTCTTACATTTGGGGAAGCAAAGTGGTTGTGTACTCGGATCGTAGTGCGGTCCGGTATTTTATGGAGAAAAAAGATGCGAACCCCGTTTGATCCTTTGGGTGTTGTTGCTACAAGAATTCGATTTAGAAATTCGAGACAAGAAAGGAAGTGAAAACGTAGTGGCGGATCACTTGTCTCGAATTCTGGTGGAAGGGATTGATGATTTGAGTGAGATAAACGAAAGGTTTCCCGATGAGCAACTACTAGCCGTGTCCACTTTCGTTGCACCATGGTATGGCCACTATGTGAATTACTTAAACACAGGTGTCATCCTAAATCATTGGACCAAGAAAAAAAGACAACAATTTATGGTCCAAGTGAAGCAATACATTTGGGATGAGCCGGACCTTTTCAAGATTGGGCCGGATCAGGTCATTCAGATGTGTGTGCCCGAAATGGACGTGTTAGAGATCTTGACTCATGCCCACTCATCCGCTTGTGGAGGTCATTTTAGTGGTCACAAAACGGGCTACCGGGTTCTTTCGTGTGGGTTTTACTGGCCCACAATTTTCAAAGATGCATGTGAGTTCGCAAGGAATTGTGTCAATTGCCAAAATATGGGGAGTATTTCAAAGAGGGACGAGATGCCATTGCAACCGATTTTGGTTGTTGAGATATTTGATGTGTGGGGCATTGACTTTATGGGTCCCTTCCCAAATTCCAATGGGTTCTTATACATTTTAGTGGCGGTGGACTATGTCTCGAAGTGGATTGAAGCTATTGCAAAAAGAACAAATGATCATTCGGTTGTTTGTAAATTTGTTCAATCCAACATCTTTGCCCGTTTTGGTATTCCGAGAGTTATCATTAGTGATGGTGGGTCGCATTTCAAGAATTTCAATTTCGGAAAACTGTTGAAGCGGTATAACGTGAACCACCGGATTGCTACACCATACCATCCGTAAACAAGTGGACAAGTTGAAGTGTCCAATCGTCAAATTAAAGAAATTCTCATGAAAACGGTTAGAACGGATAGGAAGGATTGGTCAAGCAAACTTGATGATGCGTTGTGGGCATACCGGACGGCCTACAAAACTCCAATTGGTACAACACCTTACCGGATGGTGTATGGAAAGGGTTGTCACTTACCGATGGAATTAGCTCATCGAGCGCATTGGGCAATTAAAACAGTGAATGCAGACTAAGATGAAGCGGGGAAGATGAGGAAGTTGCAACTAAGTGAGATAGAAGAAATCCGAGATGAAGCTTACGAGTGTGCATCGGCTTACAAGGATAAACTTAAAAAGGTCCATGATGCAAAGCTGAGAAAGAAGACCTTTGAAGTGGGTCAAAAGGTGTGGTTGTACAACTCGCGATTAAAGATGTTTGCGGGCAAATTAAAAAGCAAATGGATGGGCCCATATGTCATTCGGCGAGTCGGTATATTTGGTGATGTGGATATTTAAGATGAGCAAACCAACAAACAACAAACGGTGAATGGACATCGGTTAAAGCCATACTTGGAAGGAAACGACGTCAATAACTTGGAGGTTGACAAAGTGGGCTACATTCTACGCCCGGTAAATGAAGAACAACCATGAGAGGCCCATGTTTATTAGTGTACATAGTTAGTATTTTATTTTATTTTGTTTGTTTTGTTTAGTTTGCACATTTACCGTATTCGCTTGAAGCTCGTGTTTGAAACAAGTGTTAGGCCCTAAAGTGTGAGACTGACGCATCAAATTAATACAACGGGCTATGGTTACGAACTGGGCCTTATCGGGTTAGTTTATATTAGGTTGTGGACCTTTATAGGTCACTTGGGCCAAGCTTTAGGCCATGTAGGCCAAGAAGTGGGCTTGTCTATGTATATAAACAAGTTTCTAACTTGTTTTAGGGTTTGAGCCTCATTGTTTCAGAATTCCTACAGAGTGAGAGAGAGGCGGTTTTGGAGTTGTGAGCTTGTACCAGATGATTTTGCTAGTTCATAGTAATAGAATCGTGTGCAAGTTTGATAGTGATTCCGGTGTGTTCATATTTCTTGTTGGTTTTCGTTTTGTTTCTGGAATCTCACCAGGTTTGGTTTCCGCACAAACTTGGCGATTGTTTGATATCATTGAAAGATCCGGTTTACGGGACTTACAATTGGTATCAGAACCAGGTGAACCTATTTCTAGGCTCGGTGTGATATCAAAGATTCAAGATTTTGAAAAACTAAAATTTTCGGCTTGGATTTGTGTTTTTCGAAACTGTTTTGGAAAAGGTTTCTGATGTTTAAAAACTATTTCAGGTTCATATTTCACTTTTAATCATCGTTTTGAAGGTTTTGGATCAAGGGTTGTCGGTTTATTTTTCGGAAACTTGAGGATTTGAATTTTTGTTCATCGCGTTCTTCGTGTTCTTGGTAGCATTCATCTAAGTTTTATAAAAAAAAAACAGTATATTTTGGTGTTTAAATTTTGAAAAAGTTGTTAAAAGATTAAATCTAATCGTTTTATTTTTCTGAAAATATATTGTTTTTTAAAAGTTTCCAAAGTTTTCGAAGTCATCAACATCCACCATCTCAAGTCGCAATCTCCATTTCGACATCGGTTTCGAGTTCCATCTTTCCGACTCGCAACCAAGGTTCCGTTGTTGCAACATCATCGATCCCTGCTTCTCCGGTCACCTTGCAAATCAACGTCCGTTCACCTTCATCACGTCCATCATCACCGATCACCTCCGTCGCCATTAACACCTGCAACATCATCGTCCATCATCGTTCCAACATGCATCTTCATCTACGATTCATCACACATTCTGCCGGTTACTATACTCATCTCCAAACACCTGCTATAATTGTCACTTTTATTTGGTGTCCATATTATTAGTGACGGTTTTGGTTGTCATAGGAAAGAGATAGAAGGAGATTGATACAATTCAGGCTGAGTTATTTGGAAAGAAAAGGGATTTTGGTGACAAGCTTTTGTGACAGTTTACGTGTCGGGAAACTGTTAAGGATTTTTCTTAAATCTGAAAGTGACATTTAGGTTTAATTTTATTATATAATAATTTTAATCATTAGATCATCATTACTTAATAATAATAATAAGTATTCTCTTATAATAAAAAAAGGGAGTTTGTTTGTGATAAGGTTTGACAGAATTTTGAGGTGCGGATTTGGAAAGTGGCTTCATTCTCGTGCAAAGGGTTTGAGTTAGCAAGTACACAGGTTCTCGCTTTGGGCTTGTGTTGAGGAAATAGATAAAAGCGCACATTTTTGGGGGATCACATCTTAAAAATGTCTTCTAAGAGAGAGATGCTTGAGCAGGAACTCCAAGGATTTAGATACTTTCCTGGTGAATCTGTAGAAGCATTGATTGACAGATTTGCTGAATTGCTCACTGATATGAAGAAGGCTGAAATTACGGTGTTAAGTCATATGAGCAACGAAAGGCTTCTAGATGTTCTGAAAAAGATTCCAGATCAGCCCAATATTAGCTGGTTTTGGAATGTGAATCAGATCATCTTGACAACTAACTATCTTAGAATGAAGCCGGATGAGCTGATCTCAATCATTAAATCATATGACAATGTTGACAAGCAGTCTACTAAAGGCAACACATCTGATGCAGTTTGCTCACCCACTCGTGAAGCAGTTTGCTAACCCACTCGTGAAGAGATACTTTCTGTCTTTTGCACTCCTGAGTGTAGAGAAAGAAATGAGGCATATCGGTTACATAACGCTGAGCTAATTCAAGATTACAAAGATATAAAGAATAAAAACTTTACTTTGGTGAAAAATGAAAAACTTTATAAAGCAAAAATTGAAGCCCAAAGGAAAGATATCAATCAGTTGAAAGAAGATATCAGCGTTAAGAATTGTAATTTTAAAGATGCTCTAGCAACAATAAAGGACTTGACCAAAGAGCTAGAAGACATAAAGTTGAAATATCTGGTTAATGAAATTAATATTAAAAAATATGATACTTCTAGCAAATTGGCCAAGGACATTTGTGATATTCAGCTAGAGTACAAAGAAAAGAAAAGGGCTGGTTTGGGATACACTAAAACTCCTCCTCCATACAATCATAACTATACATATCTGCCTTTCACGGAAGAGGAGTTAATGAATGAAGGCAAGATGACTTACGGCCCAAAAACCGATAAGTCATCAATCAACAACAAATTTGTTGATAATAAATGACCAGCTCCTTCAATGAATTTTGTCTCAAAAGGCACCATTGATCCTAACAGCTCGTTTGCATGTGCAGATAAAGTTGTTGACTCGAAATGTGAAGATAATATTGGGGGAGAACAAGTTTTAAATTCTGATTTTTCTAAAACTTATTTTGATGAAACTGATTCTGGTTGTGAGGTTGGACAAGCTTTGCTTCGTTCGTTTTGTGCTTTTGTGTCTAATGGGCCTAATGTTTTGGGCAAAACTGATAATGTTTGTGTTGAACCTTTGAACAATAAGTCTGCAACTGAAGCTGAACAAACAAATGAAAGTGAGAGTGATGATCAACAATGTTCTGATTACTCTTCTGAATCCGTCTCAGCAAAAGTCCCTAATGATGTATCTAGTGGGACCACTGAAACACATTCTCAAAAGGATCAGGATCAGGAGACTTCTTCGAAAAATGAAGTTGCAAATGAACCACTCTTGAACCCACATGAGTCTTGTGCTGAAGATTCGTCAAATATTTCAGCTGAAGTTTCTGGTGTTTCATCCGACAAACCAGAAATCTCCGATTCTGTCAAAGCTGATGACATAAAAGATAAAGAGAAGACTGATGTGAACAAGGCCAAGTACAAAATCTGAGAAGTCTGAACCTTCTGTTAGTAATGAAAAGGTTTAGATCAAGCAACAAGAGCCGAAACGAGCATATACAAGGAGAAGGAATGAGAAGCCTAAACATCAAAGACAACCAGGCTCTCCACAGTCCTCAACGGGCAGCAATCGTCCGCAAAAGGCTCGTAATGTGAAAAATATGCATTTGACTGTGCTAACAAGGGTTTCAGAAAGACTGGTGAGATTTCTGAACAAGACTTGCAGTCTAAGGAAAACAAGAAGAATCAAAGGAAATCTCCACCACAGAAGGCCCCTGCAAACGACAAATATAGACATCCAAATTCATCCTCGTTTGCAAGCAATGTGCAACAAAAACAAGCACAGAAAGGACCAGCTCATCCTTCAGGGCCTGCAAGAGCTACACAAGCTGATCAGAATGCCTTCTACGTGAAGAGACAAACATGCTTCAATTGCGGCATTGCTGGTCACATTGCAAGAAACTGCACACATCGTCCCTACGTACCATATTATATGCAAAATCAGAGGGTTACACCTAAGGATAACTACCATTCTAAGCCAATGAAGGTATCTTCACCTAAGGCAATGAAGAATGTGAATCCCAAGGTTAAACCTTCTGATGGGGATTGGAACGCTGCAAAAAACAAACGCAAAGCTTTTCAGGAACAAAAACATGTTTCTAAAACTAACAAACCTGAAACAGTTACAGTTGCTCAACCGAAGGCAACAAACACATTTGTTAAACCAAAACAGATTTGGAAACCCAAATCCAAAGCAGCGACGTCTCCAATCCTTGAAACTAAAGGGGACTTATGTTTAAAAGAAGTGTCTTATTTTGATGCTTCAGGAAAACCCAGGACCACGATGGCCTGGGTACCCATGTCTTACTAATCTCCTTACCTTTCAGGAATAACTAAGGAGGAGCTGTTAACAATCTCTGGAATGTTGATAGCGGTTGTTCCAGAGATAAAAACGGGTAACATTTCACTGTTTCAAAAAGTTTGAATTTTTTTTTTTTACAGATGATATGTTTCCTTTGGAGGAGATAAGAGAAGTAAGAAATGACCAGCAAAAGGTACCGTTTAAATTCAGTACTTTGATTTGAATATTGATTAGTCTTCAATCTGATGACAGAACGGTTAAGCAATTTTTTTTCTCTTTCTTAGTTCATTATTTTGTATATAAAGTGTCATTTCTCTAGTAAATGGTAAATTTGCGCAAAAATACAAGATTTATGCACAAATTTAGGGGGGAGAGGGACATATAGATAGATATAAAGTTTAGGGGGAGAAAACTCAGAAAAAGAAAAATACAAAAGAGTTTGCTGTATATATATGTATTGCTTTAGGGGGAGAAAATGAGAAAAATACAAAAACATTAGAAAAATAAAAAAGCCAAAAAGATAAATTGCATGATATGGGAAGTGAAATAAATGTTCGTGTTAAAGGGTTTGACTAACACATGTAAGGTGCCATAGCTGAAAAGACTAGGATCTACTGTGATATGTCAATAGGCTTGACGCTCAAAATGATAAAGGATACTAAGTCATATAAACATAACGAACTATGTACCATGTGGGTAACATATCAACGGCGTATGATTTTATGGTCTTAAATCTTGCGTTGATAGATAGCCAACGTCTGAGGTTTCGGGTCTTTATATTGTTGAATCATCTGGGGATATCTTGGCTGTCCTTCTGTTGCATCCAGATTATATGCAGACCTAGACACGGTCAAGATATCTTAAAAGATCCCAAGAGGACAAAAACCCTAAGGAATCAAAATCTCAAAATGAGAAAATTCCAAATGCTCAAAGAGCCAAATTCGTACCAAAATGGTATTTGCCTCGCCCTCGTTGGACAAAATCATTGGTCGCTCTGCTTGTGACAACCCGAGTGTTCAAGGTCCTTCCCGACTCGTTGCTTGTTAATTCATTGTGTTGTAATGGATGCGCGTTTGTTATAAGAATGTTTTGTCATTAGTTGGTCTTGTGATTAATATATTGATGTATGATTTTGTAAACTCACTAACTGTTTCACATTGACTTAATATTTGCACTCTCATATTTGACGAAACATGGGGCACCCCCATTGCAAACTTAAAATTGACGAAACATTAGTGTTTCGTCATCATTGTTAGTCGACGAAACTGGAGGAGATTTGTAGCCCATGGGTGTTTCGCCAAGATGGGCTTTCGGCCCAGTTGAAGCCCAACATCATCTAAGTCAAATCTGTTATATTTGCTTGTTGTACGTAAAACGTGAGTTAGCAAACCCTAGCACTCTCTTAACAACCGTCGGCAAATCTCATCCCTTCTTTGAAGATTCCTTGCACTTCCGTGATTATCCTACCGACCGGTTAGCACCCCACTACACTCCGCATTGATCAATGATTGTTACGTGAATCTGTGACCCTTTGTGATTTGTTAGGGACTAAACTTTTATGCGTTGTTGATTAGGATTCTAGTGATTTACCATTTAGAGTAGTAGACTAGAACCTGCTGATTTGTATTCATCTCGGATCAGTGCTCGGAGTCGATAATCCTGTTTGTTGTTGGTATAGTATGTTATCTGTTGATTTTGGATATTGATTGTGCAATACAATTATGTATGGGATTAGTTAATATTTGTGAACTGATGATCGACCTATTAATGTGTGTAAGGTTGTTAAATGATGAGATGGTTATTATTTAGAATTCATACAATGACAGGATTGATCCATGCTGAGAGTTAAAGGACTGTGGTTGCTAATGTTAAGTGTTAGAGCATGACTAGGGTTTCTCTGTGTGTGCTTGGTTACCTGGTAGAGCCGGCGAAACAGGTGAAGTTTCGTCACCTTCTTTGCCGACGAAACCCTATGCCGACGAAACTCCTTACCTCGACGAAACTCTGGGTGTTTCGTCGTGACCCTTTACCTCGACGAAACTCTGGGTGTTTCATCGTGAAAACTTATGCGCTGAACATGAACAGTAGGTATATATGAATGATTGTTGTTAATGAAACCCTATTAACTTCATGTCAGTGATGTTTAAGATTGGCTGAGGAAACATGAATGATTGTCATGAGTAATATGCTTGATTTTATATATTGCTTCGAAACATACATTGGAACTGAGGGTTTGTATGGATGCATGTAACTGCTATGTAATATTTGGAAATCACTGCTTGAAGTACATACTATCATGATACTGTATGTATATATATATATATACACGAACCAAGTGATTGTAAACTAATCACGTATACATGAAAACCGTAGGCTTTGACTGAATTATTTGTGAACAAGTAAATAATCATACCGAGCAAACCAAGGTGAGTTCACTGCTCTTTTTCCAAGCATGCATCCCGGGGAGGGATATCGGGTAACGTTCCAGGGATGAATGTCAGGTTATTGGGATGTTTGTTATTATACTCATTTTCTATCATATAAGACCCCTTACATCTACCGATAGTTACCGGGGAGGCAACGAGGTTATTAGTTGATAGCGCTATTAGGATTGGCACCCTCACACCGTACCGGGGAGGACGGGTGTGAACTAATTACCTTGACCACTTGACCAATGCTTTGATAGAGGCATTGGGGTTGGGCAAATACATCTTGTAGCCATTTGCGGTAATCGAGTTAATAACAACATCAAAACAAATTGTTGAACTGTTTTATACACATATCTGGTAACTAAACGCGTTAACAAAACTTTGAACTCACCAGCGTCGTCTGACACACTTGTCTGCATGCTTGCAAGTCGTTAGATTCTTATTATGGACTTGCTATCTGGGAGTGCTGGAGTGGTCATGGGTCGAGGCTCTTGGACACTTGCTTGTTAAGTATGAACACATGTCTTGAAACAATTGTTTTACCGTTTACATTAAGCTTCCGCTGAATATTTACTTTGGTTTGAAACTCATGACTTGGATTTACATTTTGAAATAAATGGATTGTTTTATTTAAAATATTATGCGTAGTTCAATGTGATTGGTGGCTTGGATCCTGGTACGTCACACGCCTCGCGGTGATTCCGCATGTGGTATTTTGGGGGTGTGATAGTTTGGTATCAGAGCCACTGGTTATAGTGAACTAGGTTTTAAAACGTTTTTATAAAACCAGACTATAACCGAGCAACTTCGAAAATCGACCATGACACTCAGCTCCAGATTGCAAGGTTCGTCTTCTGTTTACTTTATGTATTATCTGTTAGTAGTCACACATTCACAACTAGCATGAAACGATATATTAAATACTATGGTGATTTGATAGTGTGACACTACTCTTCGACTTTTGTGATTCGTAATCCAGTAGAACCTTCTGTTTTGCTATTTGAATGCGGGGGAAACTTTTAGCACAAGTTAAGAGGCACTGAGATGAGCATGCAAATTGCCTTATTATTATGGGTGCACATATAATAATAATGTAAGGTGCATATAAGTCCCAGTGAGGCTTAACGAGTGTGAGAAGGGTTCTGCCCTATTGTGTGTAAACTTGGTAGTTTGTAGATTTCAACGTGATGCTTGACTCTTACCTCATCTCGACTCTTAAAATTTGTTCCCTCTCCTTATATAGAATCATGAGTGGACGAGGTCATGGACGTGGTCACATCGCGATGACCCAAGCTGAGCTGCCAAACTTAATCAACACACGTGTGGCTGAGGCTTTGGCAGCCTACCAAGCTGGTACGAAATGTGCCAAACACTCTTTAATCTTGTGTCGCGTACACGACCCTTACCCTTGTAATGTGTATTCTTTCATTCAACAGGTCAGCAAGCGCAAAACCAAAACAATCCACCTGCGTGTACGTTCAAGATGTTCATGGACTGTAAGCCACAGACCTTCAGTGAGACTGAAGGGGCTGTAGGACTCCTGCGATGGTTTGAAAATGCAGAATCAGTGTTTGTGATGTGCAACTGTCCTGCTGGGGACAGAGTGAAGTATGCTACGAGCACACTCAAGGATGGTGCCCTGACGTGGTGGAATGCCCAGGTTCAGATGTTGGGCATCGAGGCGGCAAATGCCACTACTTGGGACGATTTCAAGGAGTTGATAAGGGAAGAGTATTGTCCTCGTGATGAGATTCAGAAACTGGAGAATGAGTATTATGATCTGAAGATAGTGGGATCCAAAATTGAGGCATACGTGAAACGGTCACATGAGTTGGCTATCATGTGCTCGAACTTGTCCCGACCTCCGCACCGAAGAATAGAACTGTTCATCAAGGGATTAGCTCCACGGGTGAAAGGTTTGGTTACTGCAGCTAACCTCAACAACTTGCCTCAGATTGTCCGTTTGGCACACAAGATCACCGATCAGGAGGTGGAGAGTGGTTCGCTACCACCGCGTGTTTCTGCCACTACTGCTGCTACGACCACAGCTACTACGCCTGCCAGTGACAACAAGCGAAAATGGAACGACACTGACAAGGCAACCAGTGCCAGTCAATCGCAGAAAAGGCCTGACAACAGAAACAACCGTAGTTTCAGTTAGTCGTCCTCATTTAATCAAGGCCAGGGCAGCAATCAGAGTCAAGGCTCCTATGTTGGGAAAAAGCCACAGTGCAATAAGTGTGGCTATCATCACTATGGGCAGTGTGTCCGAGCTTGCCGTAGGTGCGAGAAAGTGGGCCATGAGGCCAAAGACTGTTGAGCCTCGCAGCCAAAGCAGCAGCAGGAAAATCAGCAGTATCAGCGACAGCAAAGGCAACAACCCCAGCAGAACCAGGGCTTTAGGAAGGGGTGTTTCCAGCATGGGGATGAGGGCCACTTTAAGCGGGATTGCCCTCAGTTGAATCAGAATGTTAACGACAACAACAACCTCCAGAACAACAACAATGCTGGAAACAACAACAACAACAATGGCAACAACGGGGGCCATGGGGGCAATGGTGCTCGTGGAAGGGTATTCACAATCGGTGCTGGTGATGCTAGGAACGACGACAATGTCATGACTGGTACGTTTTCTGTGAACAATCTTATTGCTTCTGTGTTATTTGATTCCGAAGCTGATTGGAGTTATGTGTCCCTAGAGTTTAGTCAGCGATTAGGGTTAACTCCAACACCTTTAGAGGTTAAGCAAGTAGTAGAATTAGCCGATGGCAAAACGATTGAAGCTTCGCATGTTCTTTTTGGGTGTAAACTAGATCTAGTGGGTCAAGTGTTTGATATTGATCTCCTTCCTGTTACCCTCGGTAGTTTTGATATAGTAGTTGGTATGGATTGGCTGTCTAAACACCAAGCTGAGATTCTGTGTAAGGAGAAGATTGTACGTATCCCTCTCCCTGATGGAGAGACATTATCGGTTCAGGGGCATCGCAGTGGAGCGATGGTTGGTATCATCTCGGCTATGCAAGCACAGAAATGTCTACGAAAGGGGTATCCTGCTATTTTGGCACTTGTTACTGATACTCCATCTGAAGAGAGAGAGATTGAGGATCTGCCAGTCGTACGCGAGTTTGCCGATGTATTCCCTGAGGAACTTCCTGGTTTACCTCCTCACCGTCAAGTGGAATTTCAGATTGATCATGCACCAGGAGCAGCCCCGATAGCTCGTGCTCCTTACCGTTTAGCACCTGGGGAGTTACAGGAGCTGTCTAATGAACTGCAAGAGTTACTGGATAGGGGCTTTATTCGACCCAGCTCTTCACCTTGGGGAGCCCCAGTTTTGTTTATAAAGAAGAAAGACGGGTCCTTTCGCATGTGCATCGATTATCGGGAACTCAACAAGGTTACTATCAAGAAGCGTTATCCATTGCCACGCATCGACGACTTGTTTGACCAGTTGCAAGGGTCGAGTTTTTATTCGAAGATCGACTTAAGATCGGGCTATCATCAGGTGAGAGTCCGAGAGGAGGATGTTCCTAAAATGGCTTTTCGAATGCGGTATGGGCATTATGAGTTTTTAGTTATACCGTTCGGGTTGACTAATGCGCCAGCGGTCTTCATGGATCTCATGAACCGTGTATGCAAACCGTATCTCGATGATTTCATTATAGTATTCATAGATGACATTTTGATCTTCTCGAAGAGCAAGGAAGATCACGAGCGGCACCTGCGTCTTATTTTGGAACTGCTGAGGAAGGAGCAACTCTACGTGAAATTTTCAAAGTGTGACTTCTGGATTCGAGAGGTACACTTCCTTGGCCATATTGTTAATGAATTGGGGATACACGTGGATCCTGCAAAGGTTGATGCTGTTAGGAATTGGGCGGCACCAAAGAATCCTTCGGATATGCGACAATTTCTTGGTCTCGCTGGTTATTATCAAAGATTTATTAAAGACTTTTCGAAAATCGCGCAACCTCTCACCTCGTTAACACAGAAGGGCGTAGTATACTCATGGGGAATGAAACAAGAAGAGGCTTTCCAACTATTGAAACAGAAACTCTGTAGTGCACCAATTTTGTCTCTACCTGAAGGAACAGAAGATTTTGCGGTATACTGTGATGCTTCCATACAGGGTCTTGGATGCGTGCTGATGCAACGCAACAATGTGATTGCTTATGCTTCTCGACAACTGAAGGTTCATGAAAGGAATTCTACGACGCATGACTTAGAGTTGGGAGCCGCGGTATTTGCACTCAAAATCTGGAGGCGTTACCTGTACAGTACTAAATGCACTATTTATACCGACCACAGCAGCCTTCAGCATATTTTCGACCAGAAGGATTTGAATATGCGACAACGTCGCTGGGTAGAACTTTTAAATGATTATGATTGTGCAATCAAGTATCATTCGGGTAAGGCTAACGTCGTAGCTGACGCTCTCAGTCGAAAGGAATCAAAACTCAAACGTGTTCACACCTTGCAGCTTACTATCCATTCTAACCTACCTGATCAGATTCGTTCGGCACAAACTGAAGCGTTAAAAGAGGAGAACATTGAAGCAGAATACTTAAGGGGTATGGAAAAAAAACTTGTAGAGAGATCGGATGGTATTCTCTACTTCATGGAGCGTGTATGGATTCCTTTGTTTGGTAACCTTAGAGAACTTGTGATGGATGAAGCGCACAAGTCTCAATACTCTGTTCATCCAGGTTCGGATAAGATGTATCAGGATCTCAAAGTCATGTATTGGTGGCCAAAGATGAAAGCTCACATCGCGACTTACGTGAGTAAGTGTCTGACCTGCTCGAGGGTTAAAGTGGAGTATCAGAAACCGTCTGGGTTGCTGCAACAACCAGAAATACCCATGTGGAAATAGGAACAAATCGCAATGGATTTTGTCACTGGGCTACCCAGAACTCAAAGCGGAAACGATACCATTTGGGTGATCGTTGATCGTCTCACGAAGTCAGCACACTTTCTCGCAATCAAAGAAACGGATAAGTTCTCACAATTAGCAGCTGTATACCCCAAGGAGGTGGTTTCTAGGCACGGGGTGCCAACTTCTATTATCTCTGACCGTGACCCGCGTTTCATCTCAGATTTGTGGCAATCTATGCACAAAACATTCGGCTCGCGTCTTGATATGAGCACTGCTTAACACCCGCAGACGGATGGTCAAAGTGAGCGAACCATCCAGACACTTGAGGATATGTTACGAGCCTGCGTGATTGACTTTGGCAAGGGCTGGGAGAAACACTTGCCGTTGATAGAGTTTTCTTACAATAATAGCTACCATACCAGCATTCAGGCAGCTCCATTCGAAGCATTGTACGGACGAAAATGTCGTTCGCCTCTCTGTTGGGCTGAGGTGGGTGACAGCCAGGTCACAAGCCCTGAACTTGTGTTGGAGACTTCAGAAAAGATTGTACAGATCAGGAACCGTATGGCAGCAGCGCGCGACCGTTAGAAAAGCTACGCTGATAAGCATAGGAAACCTTTGGAATTCGAAGTTAATGATCGCGTCATGTTGAAGGTCTCACCCTGGAAGGGTGTGGTGCGTTTTGGAAAACGCGGCAAGCTTAACCCCCGTTATGTAGGGCCATTCAAAATTCTGGAGCGAATTGGTAAAGTGGCCTACAAGTTAGAGTTACCTGCTGAGTTAGGTAACGTCCACGATGTGTTCCATGTGTCGCAATTAAAGAAGTGTTTGTCGGATGAAACACTGGTCGTACCGTTTCAAGAGCTGAAAATTGATGACAAGTTGCAGTTTGTCGAAGAACCAATAGAAATTATGGACCGGGAGGTCAAGGTCCATAAGCACAGCCGTATTCCGATAGTGAGGGTTCGTTGGAATTCAAGATGTGGACCGGAGTTCACGTGGGAACGCGAGGATCAGATGAAGCTCAAGTACCCACATTTATTCCCAAAGGACAAGACCAAGCCTGGCAAACCTAGACCTAATGCAACTAGTGAATTTCAGGACGAAATTCCCATTCAAGTTGGGGATGATGTGGTACCCACGGAAAATGCTCAGTCAGCTTAACCTAGCACCGTAATGTTTTGGATTGCTTGTCAAATTTCGGGACGAAATTTCTTTCAAGTTGGGGATGATGTGACAACCCGAGTGTTCAAGGTCCTTCCTGACTCGTTGCTTGTTAATTCATTGTGTTGTAATGGATACGCATTTGTTATAAGAATGTTTTGTCATTAGTTGGTCTTGTGATTAATATATTGATGTATGATTTTGTAAACTCACTAACTGTTTCACATTGACTTAATATTTGCACTCTCATATTTGACGAAACATGGGGCACCCCCATTGCAAACTTGAAATTGATGAAACATTAGTGTTTCTTCATCACTGTTAGTCGACGAAACTGGAGGAGTTTCGTAGCCCATGGGTGTTTCTCTAAGATGGGCTTTCGGCCCAATTGAAGCCCAACATCATCTAAGTCAAATCTGTTATATTTGCTTGTTGTACGTAAAACGTGAGTTAGCAAACCCTAGCACTCTCTTGACAAACGTCGGCATCACTCATCCCTTCTTCGAAGATTCCTTGCACTTCCGTGATCATCCTACCGACCGGTTAGCACCCCACTACACTCCGCATTGATCAATGATTGTTACGTGAATCTGTGACCCTTTGTGTTTTGTTAGGGACTAAACTTTTATGCGTTGTTGATTAGGATTCTAGTGATTTACCATTTAGAGTAGTAGACTAGAACCTGCTGATTTGTATTCATCTCGGATCAGTGCTCGGAGTCGATAATCCTGTTTGTTGTTGGTATAGTATGTTATCTGTTGATTTTGGATATTGATTGTGTAATACAATTATGTATGGGATTAGATTAATATTTGTGAACTGATGATCGACCTATTAATGTGTGTAAGGTTGTTAAATGATGAGATGGTTATTATTTAGAATTCATACAATGACAAGATTGATCCATGCTGAGAGTTGAAGGACTGTGGTTGCTAATGTTAAGTGTTAGAGCATGATTAGGGTTTCTCTGTGCGTGCTTGGTTACCTGGTAGAGCCGGCGAAACAGGTGAAGTTTCGTCACCCTCTTTGCCGACGAAACCCTATGCCGACGAAACCCCTTACCTCGACGAAACTCTGGGTGTTTCGTCGTGACCCTTTACCTCGGCGAAACTCAGGGCGTTTCATCATGAAAACTTACGCGCTGAACATGAACAGTAGGTATATATGAATGATTGTTGTTAATGAAACCCTATTAACTACATGTCAGTGATGTTTAAGATTGGATGAGGAAACATGAATGATTGTCATGAGTAATATGCTTGACTTTATATATTGCTTCGAAACATACATTGGAACTGAGGGTTTGTATGGATGCATGTAACTGCTATGTAATATTTGGAAATCACTTCTTGAAGTGCATACTATCATGATACTGTATGTATATATATATACGAACCAAGTGATTGTAAACTGATCACGTATACATGAAAACCGTAGGCTTTGACTGAATTATTTGTGAACAAGTAAATGAGCAAACCAAGGTGAGTTCACTGCTCTTTTTCCAAGCATGCATCCCGGGGAGGGATATCGGGTAACGTTCCGAGGAGGAATGTCTGGTTATTGGGATGTTTGTTATTATACTCATTTTCTATCATATAAGACCCCTTACATCTACCGATAGTTGCCGGGGAGGCAACGAGGTTATTAGTTGATAGCGCTATTAGGATTGGCACCCTCACACCGTACCGGGGAGGACGGGCGTGAACTAATTACTTTGACCACTTGACCAATGCTTTGATAGAGGCATTGGGGTTGGGCAAATACATCTTGTAGCCATTTGCGGTAATCGAGTTAATAACAACATCAAAAGAAATTGTTGAACTGTTTTATACACATATCTGGTAACTAAACGCGTTAACAAAACTTTGAACTCACCAGCGTCGTCTGACACACTTGTCTGCATGCTTGCAAGTCATTAGATTCTTATTATGGACTTGCTATCTGGGAGTGCTGGAGTGGTCATGGGTCGAGGCTCTTGGACACTTGCTTGTTAAGTATGAACACGTGTCTTGAAACAATTGTTTTACCGTTTACATTATGCTTCCGCTGAATATTTACTTTGGTTTGAAACTCATGACTTGGGTTTACATTTTGAAATAATTGGATTGTTTTACTTAAAATATTATGCGTAGTTCAATGTGATTGGTGGCTTGGATCCTGGTACGTCACACGCCTCGCGGTGATTCCGCATGTGGTATTTTGAGGGTGTGACACTGCTGTACGAATGTACTGACCTGTCACCAATGGTCTAACGTTGTAAATCAAAAAGGATAACATTAGTATACTCACCTGTTATGATGAATCGTTGTGCTTACCTTGATCGCAGGGGTATGCCTTGGAATGGGACACACGGGTATAATAGTATAATATTACCCTAAGCATATCACGAAGTTGAAAAATTGAAAGTTGAGCGTTAAAGTTTAAGTGGACAAAAATATTGGCGATCGCATAGACCAGTTTGATTAGGCTCGTACTGAAAAGTGTTCCTTAGTCTGCCTGAGAACGAATTTTGATCCCATTGCAATTGTAATTGTATATTATGGTAGTTGTTTATATTTTGATTTTTATTTGTTTTTAGTTCTTAAAAAAATAAAAAATTCAAAAATACAAAAATAGTGTCTTGCTTTTCTATAAAACCAAAAAAAAAAATAAAAAAATAGAGTGTTTATTTGTTTTCTTAAAAATTAAAAATATAACCGTTCTTGAAGATTTGACTGATCATCAAAAGTTGAAAGAATTTAAATTGTGAAATCTGAGTATAAGTACTTGGATGCACCTAGTGTTCATATTGTACTCTCCCTGTTGCATAAGAAATGTTTGCTTATGAGTTTGTGAGCATGTGCAGAACTTGATTTTTATCAAGAACAGGGGTTGATGAAGAATGAGATGCTGTTAGTTGCTGAAGAAGCCTGAAGCAGCACAACAACAAGATGTACCTGAGTCAGAAGAACCGGATACGAAATGCCGTCTGACAGTTAAAGTACATTTGAAGAAGTACCTGTGAACCTGCTTGAAAGACAAAGATTGAAGAAGAAAAGAGCTGCTAAGAATCCTCCTCTCACATTCTTTTCAACAAGATTTTCAAGCAAATGCTGATCGAGATCCTGATATGAAGCTAACCACAAGAGTTGAAGAAAGAGACCCAGTGCTGAGAGTTTAGAAGTCAAGAATTTCCACAACATCTGCAATATGTCGACAACCATAGAGTTCGTTGAAGACGTTGCTGAATTCATGCTATGAACACAATTTGATGGCATCAATCTAGGGGGAGATTGTTAGGCCCTAAAGTGTGAGATTGACGCATCAAATTAATACAACGGGCTATGGTTATGAACTGGGCCTTACTGGGTTAGTTTATATTAGGTTGTGGACCTTTATAGGTCACTTGGGCCAAGCTTTAGGCCATGTGGGCCAAGCAGGCCCAAGGGGAGCCCATGTAGGGAAGTGGGCTTGTCTATGTATATAAACAAGTTTCTAACTTGTTTTAGGGTTTGAGCCTCATTGTTTCAGAATTCCTACAGAGTGAGAGAGAGGCGGTTTTGGAGTTGTGAGCTTGTACCAGACGATTTTACTAGTTCATAGTAATAGAATCGTGTGCAAGTTTGATAGTGATTCCGGTGTGTTCATATTTCTTGTTGGTTTTCGTTTTATTTCTTGAATCTCACCAAGTTTGGTTTCCGCACAAACTTGGTGATTGTTTGATATCATTGAAAGATCCGGTTTTCGGGACTTACAACAAGTGTGGGGACGTTCGGGTTACGAATAGTTCTAGCATAGTGTTGATGACAACACGGGATTTTCGAGGGGGTAGGGTAACTTTCCATGTTTTTGAAAAATATTAAAAACATATAAAAAATTAGAAAACTAAAAAAAAACACTTAAAACTGCATTTTTGGGCGAAGTAAAAACTCCCAGGTGCCACCGTAAAATACGGTGGCTACCGTAATTTACGGTAGCCTGGGAAAATTTGGGGACTTACGGCAGTTCGCTACTGCCTTACGCTGGGATTTGGTTGCCACGGTCCACCGTAAATTACGGTGGCTACCGTAATTTACGGTAGCCCTGGCGAAACAAAGGGACGCAGCGACAGCAGTTATATATAAAAAAAATAGTAATTAAGTCACGTGAAATTAACCCTCACCACTTGTTTCCTGCATAACTCCCCAACCACAAACATCACCTATCTCTTTCATCAAACCCCACAAGATCTAAAAAAACCCCACAACCTTTCAACCTTCAAATCCTTATATCTTTCTCAAATCTTAACCAAATCAAGTGAATTTTGGGTCTATCTTGACTGAATTTTCACGAACTTTTTGATTTTGGGGAGAGATTTGCAAGAAACTCGTGTTTTCTTGGCCGATTGACAAATCCTAGGTGTCGAAATTTTTGGGGGTTTTTGAAGTTTTTGATTTTCTTGTGTTTTAGCATCTTCAATCCAAGGTATGTGATGTTTATGTTTTATTTTTGATGATACATTGTGAAGATTGAAGGTTATTGTTGTTACTTGTTCATACACACTTGCTTGTTCTTGGTTTTCATTATGAATGTTAGTGCATATGTCTGTTGACTTCGTCTTGTATCGAGTCATGTAATAGAATTGATAGACCAAGACACGTAGTACGAGAAAAATGGGAAACAGGTCTGAACCAGCCAATTCACACGAAGTGACCAGTTCGTGCGAACTGGACCAGACTGGTTCATGCGACCTGGCTGTCCTATATATAGGAGGTCTTGGTTCTTCATTTGTAAAAACTTCTGATTCCGGTAGCGAAGCTCTGCCGAAGTGTCGCCAGCTCTTGTAACGTTGTGAAATCAATACAAACGAGTGTTAATCTACTTCTAAGTCTGAATCAAGCTGCAATGAAGATCAAATAACTGAATTCCGCCTCTGATTTGGTCTAGAACTCTTCTGATCGACTCGTTTAGATCGATTCCCCGATCCTACAAGTGGTATCAGAGCTCAGGAGGAAGAGTTCTTACCATTTCAGCTTGTTTTCACGGATAAATCTGATTTCTACTCATTTCTACTCATCTTTCTACACTTTTTCATCAAATTCACCGAGTTTTTACGGTTAAAATGATCTGATTTTGTGATATAACACGTAAAACACTGTTTTAATCAATCCGTGAACAAATCAGAACCAAATTCAACCTAAAACGTGATAATATTTGACAAAATGATGAATTTGTGAACCAGATCGTTTAAAAAACTGTCAGTTCGTTTGAAAAATTCTTCAGGTCGTACGAATTGATCATCCAAGTCGTGTGAAGTGTTCAGATCGTTTGAAATCAGACAGGTCGTGTGAAATTATATTCCTCAGGCCGTACGGTTTGAACCAGGCCGTTTTGAAGTTTAGTCAGGTCGTACGAAGTGGTCCAGATCGCACGAGGTGGTCCAGACCGCACGAAGTCAGTTCAAGTCGTTTGTCATTGTGAACCAGGTCGTGCGAAGTGAGTTATTAGGTCCAGGTCGTTTGACATTAGGTCCAAGTTGTTTGAAATCTTATCAGGTCACGTGGAATTCAGATCAGATCGTGTAAAGATTCTCAGGTCGCTTGAAAATAACCAAATTGTTTGAACCAGGTTGGTTGAACTAAGTCGTTTGAATCAGGATTTTATAGAACCAGTTCGCACAAGATTGTGTGAAACTTCCTCAACTCGTGTGAAATAACAGAACGTTTGAAAACTCAGTTCGTTTGAACAATCAGTCATTGTGAATTTTAAAAACCGAAACATGGATTCTGAATTTTACAACGCATTTGCTACCCCGATCACTATGGCTCAGAATGTGAACTTAGAAAATGAAATGGGCACCATGCAAAAACCGCCTAAGCTCATGAATATCAAGGAGTATAATAGATGGGAGGAACGTTTCGTAAATTGGGTTCAAGAGAATCACTTAGAAGTGTGGGAATGTGTTGAAGAACGATATGTTAGACCGATTGATGAAGACGGAGAGATTGTTGCGATTAAATATTTAGATGACCAAGAGAAAAAGAAATACAAAAGTGAAAAGATGATGATCAGTATATTGCAAAAAGCTATTAAGGAAGACATCTTGATTTTATTGCAACACAACGGAAGTGCACACTCAATGTGGAAAGCACTAAAAACAAAGTTTGTTGGAAGTTTAGACATGATCAAGAACAAAAAATCGCTTTTGAAGAAAGAATTTGATCTATTTCATGGATTGAAAACTGAAAACACCAAAATGATTATAGAAAGATATTACAATTTGGTGGTTAACATGAAGCGATTGGATATCAAGAAAGATAAAGAAGAATGGGTTGAAAAGTTGGCCGATGCATTACCACAAGATGTTTGGGGCACATATCTTATGATCTTGAAGAATAATGGTGAATTTGCGAATCTATCGCTGAGCAAGTTTATTGAAAAACTCGAAGTTCAAGAGATGGAACAACGGAAGATGGCAAAAATGAAGAATTCTAATGGTGAACAGGACATTGGTTTGTACTACAAAGGAAGTACGATTGATAAGACCAACACTGCACCAAAGATCAAAAATGCATTTAACGCAAACAGTTCTTCTGGAGGGTCATCTCAAGGATCAAACAACAATACTGGATTCTCTTCATATCCATCATTTGATCCAAATTTTTCAGTAACCAGTAATGGGCAAGTATTACACTGTAACATTTCATTACATCTTCAGAACGGTCAGAATTTCTCGGAAGAGGTTGCCAAAGGTCATATGTCTTTATTGGTGACCGTATTAGAGTCTTATGAAAGTTTGGTAGCCGGAAGGATTGGTAATCCAATGCTGACCAAAGAGGATTATGATCAGATTGATGCTGAAGAGATGGAACTAATGGATATAAAGTGGTGTATGGCTAGTGTGTTGAGAAGAGCTGAAAAGTTTAAACAGATCACTGGAATAGATGATGTCCGTGATGCTGGAACTTCACCTTTAGGTTTTGATAAATTTAAAGTTACTTGTTTTCGTTGCAGGGAGAAGGGGCACTTTAAACGAGAATGCACAAATCGCGAAGCAAGTAGAGCTTAAAATCCATTCGGCAACAATGATTATCATCGAAAAGCAATTTATCATCCAATTGCTTCACAAACTTAACATGCTAGGAAGGATCTGATCGAAGAGCCATCAAAGAAAGCTTATCTAGTTCCTCAAGAAGATGAAAGAATTCCAGAAGGTTTTAATTGGGATCATTATAATCCTAATAGAACTTCAAATTCTAAAGCATTTGTTGCTCAAATTTTTGAAGATTCATCTGCTGAAGATGAAATGGTGTATGCTTATTACGAATCTCAGCAATTCAGTCCTAAAAGGAAAGAAGAAGAACCGGTTTCAACAAAAAAGGCTTCAGAAAAAGCACCAATCTTTGATCACTCATCAGGTGAAGAGAGTGATGATGACAATGATGATAGTGAAGTGTAAAACCCGAAAGGATCTTTCAATGATACCAATGTTAACTTGTGTAAGTGCGGAATCCAAACACAAGCGGATTCAAGAAAACAATGAAGTAAAATAAACACAATAAGCAAATCAAAATACTATCTTGCATTCACCTTAGAACCGATGACTGATACAAGACATGCAATCGATCTCGAGTGGCCTCTAACCTTCTACCAAGCAATCAACCCTCTAAACATAACAAGGGTTTGTTTATATACTACCCAAGATGGACCGAAACCATCCTAAGCCCACTCGAGATCTCACCAAAACCCATTACTTACATTCGACCCAAAAACAACTAGCTAAACATTACAAGATCAACCCTTAAACTATTATATTTCTCTATGCATAAACCTCAAGGTTCCAACAATCTCCCCCTAGGTTTATGCATGGAGATTCACGAGACTTTAACTATCACGTGCACCACCCAAACGATCTTTGAGCCCACCAAAACCTTTTGTACGAATATGTATGGCAGAAATAACAGCGCCAGTCCATGCTTTTGCAACATCTTCATATTTTTCAGTAGCTCAAATTTGATTGCGAGCTAACACTTCCAGATCTTCATGAGCAAGATTCAGTAAATCAACTTGATCCACCAAGCGGAAATTCACCTCATCTTCATAAACAATCACTGCCTGCCCTAGACGCTCATCATAAGCCCAAAAATGCAAAGACTTTAAAGCGCCTTTTGGAATCTTTCTTACTAACGGAATCACTTTCTCCTTGTCAGTTGCAGGCCAGTGAACAATCTTTATTCGCTTGTTTGTGTATGGATCTCGAATGCCTTTAGCTGGTTTAACAAGAGACTCTGCAGTATGCATAGAAGGAAAACCACGAAGAACCTCCCTCTTCAATCTCTCGTAAAACAAATAACCACGACCTCCAGGCTTGTCATCCACATAAGGTGAATTAGACAAGTTTGTCAAGTCAATCTTTGTGAAAGTCTGGAACTGAGCTGGATTTTTGTACCACTCAACAGGTCCAACCTTCCTCTTTATCCACCATCTTCGACGATCATGATCAAAACCCCAGCTAACCACACCAGATCTATTTCCAACTTTATCATAGAGAGTTTCACCAACATCCATTAAATGATGAGTTGCTTGAGCATCATCATCATCAGGATTAAGATTCTTGTTCTTCAGAATTACAAACTCCCTTTTCTTCTTAGCCTTCTCTTTATCTGCAACTGGATCAGTAACTCTTTTAAAGTATTGTTCCATAGCAGCACTACGTTCGGCATCATCTCTATCAAAGGCTTTTCTTCTGTTTTCTACATCTGTAGGATCAGAGAATTCATTCCCAAATTTCTTCTTTAGCTTTCCACGTAAATCATACACCATATTGAACAGTAAAGTGACATCTCCTTGAAGCTGTTCAATTTGTTGATTCTTTTGCACTAAAGTATCTTCAAGTTGAATGATCTTGGCGTCTTTATGAATTGAATCTTGTTCAATCACAATTAACCGTTTCTTCATTTCTCTCATACTAATAAAATCATCATCATCGCTTGAATCATCATCAAATGGCATTTTAAACGGCTCTTCAGGTCTCTTACCACTTGAACTGCTAGGCACATCAAGAATGACTCTAGAAGGACCTGCAGATTCAGAAACACCAAGTGGCATTGTCTCAACAACAGTATCAGTATCAACATTTGTAACCTGAACATCTGCAGTGGTGGTCTCCAAAATATTTCTATGAGTGTCAGTGTTGAACTCAAAGATATCTTCAGTAGTGGTGGTAGTATCAGCGACATTCTTCTCAAAATCAAAATCATACAATCCATCATCATCTTCAGCAATGTTCATAGATTGATCTTTGTTTTGTCCAACATACATTCCAAGTCGAGGATCCCTCCTTTTTCGCTTCAAGGGCAATGAATCAGGATCCTGTGGGTTCTCACTAGGCTCTTCATCAGATACTGTAAGATTGGAAGGAGGATTTCCCATCTTATCAGTCACAGACTTTAACAACAAAGCCAAACTTTCAGCAGTAATCACCGACAGAACAGTAGAAACAGCAACATCAGCTTCTTTTTCAGGAGGAAGCTCTTCATCATCTCCTGAATCACACATAATATCTATGCCCTCATCGTCAGAGTTAATTGTTAAAATCTCTGTCTCAGGCTCATTAATAATTGCACCCTGAACATCATGTTCTTCAGTAACCATTGCATTCACTGGAACAGGTTGTACTATCACTGGATCAGCAGCTACAACTTCAGTCTCTGCAAACTGACCAAATTTCTCCAAAGGAATTAACCCCTCAAACTTCTTTTCTGTACCCTTCTTAGTGGTAAGAGCACCAAAACAAGAAGGACCCATAGGTTTTAGCTCCAAGGTATCACCGGATCGCATCAAATCAGAATAGCGAGCATTGAAAATCATCTGCAAAAACCTTGGATACATAATAAATTTATCCTTTCGAACTCCAGTAACATTTCTCTTCATCCCTTCAAAAATATACTTCGAGAAGTTGAACGGCTCATTTGTAATAAGTGCAATGAAAGCAGCCGTTTGAGTAATGTTCGGTTGATCTGTTCCCCCTCGATTTTCTGTCATACACAAGATAAACATGTGTGCCAACAAACGCCAATACAGGTGCAGAAACTTCTTAACGAGTGACGGATATTTTCCTTCATAGCTCAAACGAGGTAAAGTAGCCTCTATAGTATCACTTGGAAGCTTAATTGGATCAGATTCAGTATCACCAAACTGAAGAACTTCTCTTATCATTTGCTCAGTAATGACGATCTTCTTCTTCTGAATCTCAGCTTCTATCATTCCCTTTCCGTCAGCTCCTTGTGCTTCAAATCTTGCTGTCTTCCAAAAATCTTGAACAAGACTTTCATAAACAACAGGATTATCTCTCAGTGCATGAACAAGTCGGCAGCTATTCAACCCTTTAATCAGCGATGTATACAATCTCTTGTGCTTCTCTGGAGGAGCAGCTAAGTATCCAGCTTGATTATGCGTATAAATAAACTTTAGATCCATATCTACACAACAGAAACATTAATCCCATAAGAATTTCTTACTTGATGAAGTTTATTAACAAGACAAATCTGGTCAACATTCAACAGGCTGATCATTGATCAACAACTCAGATTGCAAAAGTCAGCAATGATGTTTCAAGTCACTCGAGACCATAATGTTTTAAGTCGAGACCATAAGGTTTCGAGTCGAGACCTAAGTCGAGACAAAAGAATCACCCGAGACTACTGTGTTTTTGACTCGAGACCAATATGACATCAACTCGAGACCTCAGTCGAGACAGAAGAGATTGCGACTCGCAAACACAGATCTCGAGTCCCTAAAACTTTTCTTCAATCTGAGTCGAGATCTCCCAAACACCTTTTAATCTGTTAAAATTTGAATCAAAATCCAAAAACACTTTCAAAATCCTTTGAAGACCAAAACATGTCCAAATTTAGGGTTCATGAGCATCTTCAAACATTCATATGATGTTCAAACTATCTTCATCAAATCTTCAATAAATCCTGCAAAACTTCAACTAAAACATCATCAAGTTCATCAAATTACCTTCAACCACAAGTCGAGACCGGAGTAATTGTCGGAAAAACAAAGAAGTCGCCGGAGAGTGAGAGAGAGTTTTGAAAGTGACAATGATTTGTTTCGAGTGCACAGTGGGGTCTCGAGTCGAGATCCCTTTAAATATCCCAAATCTGTGGGCCGGGCCTTTAATGATATGGGCCGAGACCACAGTCTCGATTCGAGACCACTCATCAGTTTGAAACTTGGATTTATTAAATAAATATATTTTTCAATTATTTCAGCAATCCAATTTAAAAATCAATATTTTCTTATACAACCCTTTAACTTCCTGAGCATGTTTTATTAGACCAAAACCTACAAACATAAAATTAAATAATATCGAAATATTATTTACAAAAATAAAATAAGGAAATATCATAATTTGCTCAGGGATCAAATCACTGGTTTCGGGCTTGACTACACTTATCAACACTGATCTACTACTGAATGATCTAGACGATTGCCAGTATATTTGTCCACCTAAACTCATCTCCCTAGACCTTTTCCATATAACTGCCTGTAACAAATTTTATCATGTTTTGATTTCTTAACAATGAACACCCAGACAAATACTAATCATATCCCGGAAATATAAACAGCACACTCTATCATGCAAGTAGCTTCCCTACCACATATTTCACAAGTCCAATCCAGATCTCTGAAATCTTAACTGGGAATAGGTTGAGAAGAGAACAGAATAGATCTTTTGCAGAGATGGTATAATATACAGATCAAATGAGTTTTTCTCAGTTTGATATAGGTTTCTTGGGTTTCCTTTGGGCACTTGAGGGCCTCTTTCGGGTGTATTAGATCTATAGCGCGACAACGTACAGCTAGGTCAGCATGTATCTGGATGCAGCAGAAGCTGACGTTGCCTAGCACCTCCAGGTCAGCATATATCTGGATGCAGCAGAGGAGATACACGACTTTTTCAGAGAAGATTTCAGAGTCAGACCAAAATTGTGTGTATCGGGACAACATACAAACATTCAAATAGAAATGAGCTAATCCCAAGTGATTTTCTTTCCTGAGGTCATGTACTAATTAAGTTCTGAACAAAATAGCCGATGTTTCCAGTCTTTAAGGATAGAGCCTACCAACACATCGTTCTATAGTCAAACTATTTCGATACTGGTCTTACATGAGTCAGCCCTCGACCATAATGTGAAAATTTATTTCATTTCCCAGTCATGCAATGTTTCTTTTTGGATTTTTAAATTTTTAATGTTTTTGTATTTTTCAATATTTTTCAATGTTTTTGTATTTTTCAAAATTTCTCCCCCTAAATTTGTGCATAAAAAAAACTACCTAAGAATAGAAAACTTTATGAACAAATTTACTAAAACACAAACAACCATGCTCAGTCGGTATACCGGATCATTTTCAGAAAATCAACAAGCACTTTGAATTTTGAGCTGCTGACAGGTTTGGTAAACAAATCGGCAGCATTTGCATCCATGTCGATTTGCTCGAGTTTAATAAGACCTCTGTCAAAGCAGTCTCTAATGAAATGAACTTTTATGTCTATGTGCTTGGTTTTGGAGTGAAAAACAGGATTTTTAACAATTTGTATTGCAGCATCATTATCGCAGTAAATAGTAGTATTGAGATAAGTCAAACTGTAGTCCTGCAATTGATGTTGCATCCACACCACTTGAGAGCAAGATGCAGAGGCGGCAACATACTCAGCTTCAGCTGTAGAAATCGCCACCGTTTGTTGTTTCTTGCATTGCCAAGAAATGAGCCTGTCACCCAGAAATTGACATCCAGCTGATGTAGATTTCCTGTCACTATCAGTACCTCCAAAGTTGCTGTCAGAAAACGCAAACAAGTCAAAATTGGAATCCCTCGGATACCACAGACCAAACCAAGGTCGGCCTTTAAGGTACCGAAAGATTCGTTTAACAGCAGTAAGATGAGAAGTTTTAGGATTAGCCTGATATCTTGCGCAGTTGCAGACAACAAACATGATATCCGGATGGCTAGCTGTCAGATACATCAACGACCCGATCATAGACCTATACTGACGTTGATCAACAGAAGATCCTTCTTCATCTTCAGTCAATAACAGTCTCTCTGCCATTGGTGTTTCAGCTGATTTTGCATCTGAAAGCTTGAATTTTGCTAGCACATCATCCACATACTTCCCTTGATGAATAAGAATGCCTTGAGAATTCTGTTTGACTTGTAGACCCAAAAACAGTGTCATTTCTCCGAGAGCACTCATCTCAAACTTCTTTTTCATAACTCTCTCAAACTCCTTGCAAAGCTCCTCACTTGTAGATCCGAAGATAATATCATCGACATAAATTTGAACCAAGATCTGATCCTGGCCCACTTTCTTGATAAACAGAGTCTGGTCTATCGTGCCACGTGTGTACCCATGATCCAAAAGATGTTCAGTTAGTGTAGCATACCAAGCTCGTGGTGCTTGGTGTAATCCATACAATGCCTTGTCTAGCTTGTAGGCATATTCTGGATGATCTGGATGCACAAAACCCGGTGGCTGCTCAACAAAGATTTCTTCCTTCACATCTCCATATAGAAACGCTGTCTTGACATCCATCTGATACACAGTGAACCCCATATATGACGCGTAGGCTATGAAGATCCGGATGGCTTCAAGTCAGGCAACCGGAGCATATACTTCATCATAATCCAGACCCTCTATTTTTCGAAAACCCTGAACCACCAGTCTTGCTTTATTTCGAACAATAACCCCTGCAGAGTCTTGCTTGTTTCTGAACACCCATCTAGTTCCAAGTTTGCGCTTTCCCTTTGGTAACTCGACAAGTTTCCATACTCCAAGCTTCTCAAACTGGTTCAGCTCTTCATGAATTGCATCTACCCAGCCTGGTTCCTGCAAAGCTATATCAACAGTTTTAGGTTCTATTTGTGAGATGTAGCAAGAATATAAACATGTATTGATGGTTCCTGATTGGCTCCTGGTTAAAACCCCTGCATTTACAGGACCAATCACATTCTCTATAGGGTGATTTCGTTGGACACTTGTAGGTATTGCCATGTCAGGTACGGTCTCGTCTTCAGTAGAAGCATTTTGATTATCATCAGTGGTGTTGCTAGACTCCCCCTCATTAGATGCTGCAGTATGATAAATTAATGGAGTTGTAACGATGCAATCTTCAGGAATGGATTCAGGAAATAGTGCAGATCCTGAACCACTAGGTACAGCACCACTTGATGAAGCACCTTCAGGGGATTGATGGGACATTTGCTGAGGCGAAGGATGCCGAGTGAAAACCATTCCCGGTGGGTCAATGGTATGATTTCTTGATCTTCCTTCAGCTTGTTCTTCTTCTTCAGTATCACCAAAAGACAGCGGTTGTTTTGGAGTAGACACACCTGCAACTGTAGGGACACTTGACAAAATGTTAAACGATTTAAATAATTCAGCATAATCATATAGCCAATCTGGTCCAACTCTAGCGTCCGTAGCATTTTCTTCGAGCCATTCAATGTTGCACGACTCGACGACCTTTTTAGTTACCTTGTTGTATACTCTATAGGCTGAACCTTTAGCATATCCAACAAAGTAACACTCGTCCCCTTTGACTTCAAACTTTCCATTAGCGTCCATAAGTAGTAACACACATGGACAACCAAATATGCGAAAGTGTGAAACCGAAGGTTTACGTCCTTCCAGAATCTCATAAGGAGTTTTCATATGTCGTTTGTTTACTAAAGCATGATTCTGGACGTAACAAGCCGTGCTAGCAGCTTCAGCCCAAAAGAAACTAGGAAGCTTCGAATCAGCCAGCATAGTACGCGCAGCCTCTATAAGAGTGCGATTTCGTCTTTCTGCTACTCCATTTTGTTGTGGAGTTCGAGGTGCACTGTACTGTTGTTCAATTCCCTTTTCAGCACAAAATGTGTCCATGGTGACATTTTTGAATTCCGTCCCATTGTCTGATCGAATAGCCTTTACATTCGTACTGGCTTGATTTTCCACCAGAGTAATGAATTGTTTGATCAAACCCGCAGCCTCATTCTTGTGACTTAGAAAGTACACCCAGGTGTAGCGTGAGAAATCATCGACTATCACGAGACAATAAGCCTTCTTACCAATACTTAACACATTCACCGGACCAAAGAGATCCATGTGAAGTAATTCAAGCACAGCTTTGGTTGAGGGTGTAGACTTAGACTTATGAGGCTTTCGATGTGCTTTTCCCTTTGCACAAGCAACACACTTTTCTACCAACATAAAGTCTTTGATTGGTAGATCACGGACCAGTTGACCTTTGGCAAGTCGATTCAAATTCTTCATATTCACATGTCCAAGGCGACGATGCCACAATAAACCATCATGTTCTGATATCTTCGAAAATAGACAAGTAATTTCTTCACACGGCTTCTTGTTCATATCAATGACATAAGCATTTCCCCATCTCTCAGCTATCATAAAAAACCAATCTTCAGGAATGACAATCCCTGGTATCAATACGTAGCATCCTTTCTTTGTAAAATGAACTGAATTTCCTCGATCACAAATTTGTGAAATGCTCAGCAGATTGTGTTTCAGTTCTGGGACATAATTCACATTTTCGAAGCTTAAAACGCCATTTTTCACTGTTCCCTTCAACGTGATTCTTCCAGATTCTCCTCCCGCAAAAGAGACATATCCACCGTCAAATTCTTTTACATTGACCAGTTGAGACAAGTCTCCCGTCATATGCCTGGAACAGCCACTATCCATGTACCAGAGGTGCACGGTAGTCCTCCACAGCTGTTCCTGCACGATTAGCGGGATCAGTTAGATTTAGGAACCCAGCCCATAGTGGATCTGGGTTTCCCTTGTGCATCAAAGTAAGTCACTCTCTGCCATACCAAATTGTCTTTATTTAAAAATTTCGAAGGATTTTTAACGGCAGAATTTTGATGAGATGTATGAGACGAATTGGAATGCGTGGCCTTAGCTTTAGGTTTCCAATGCTTATTTGACCATTGAGAATTGTAGTTACTAAACGCTTTATATTGATCTTTTCGAAAATCCTTTTGTTGATTTTGATTTCTACGTTTGGCTGCATTCCAATCTTGATCAGAAGGCTTAGCCTTACGATAGTTATTCCTCATTGTCTTAGACTTTTCAGTCGTCACTGACTCTGAATAACGATATCGGTTTGGCTTGACTTTTTGATTTTGTGCATATTTATTTTTAGACTGCACACTTGGGAGATGAACACAGTTTCTGGCGATGTGTCCGGCAACTCCACAATTGAAACATGTTTAACGTTTCAATCTGTGGAAGTTTTGATGCTTCATAGCAGACATGTATCTGTTGGGTTTAGAAGAATGAGCTTGATTTATGTTTCTTGCTTGGTTAACTTGTGCCTTTTCTGAGCATTTAGGTACCTGTTGATCAGAACTAGCACTGGCATAAGTATGAGATTCAGATGGATTAGATTTATCGTTATCAGAATCATTTTGAAAAGATGTTTCAGATTCAGTTTTAATTTTCTTTTCAGAAACCTTTTCTTGTAATTTTTCATTCAAAACAACCACTTCTTCCTGTTGAAAATCTGATTCAGTTTTAATCTCGGAAGATGTTTCATCAACACATATTTCATCAACACATGTATCATCTGAGTTTGATAAGGGTTCCTTTTCATCCTCGGTTTTCAATGGGGTCCCACTAGGTTCAACATTAGGGACTTCCACTGAGACCGATTCAGAAGAAGAATCAGAACACGGTTGATTCTCTTGAGAAGAAGTTTCAGTGGTTTCACTGAATGCGTCCTGAGGGACCTCACCTGTCACGCTGTCATCAGCTGAAGAGTTAGAAACATTAGAATCACAATTTTTAGCTACTGAAAAATATCCATCATTGCGCACATTATTCAAAGTTTCATCACAAGCATTCACAGTTTTGCCCAAAACATCAGGCCCAAAAGAAGACGAAACATAACTATGAAACGAGTTCAAAAACAATTGTCCAAACACACAACCAGAATCAGTTTTATCAAAAGTAGGTTTAGAAACATCAGAATCTAAAGGTGGTTCATTCCCAAACATATCTCCCCATCTTACTTCAGGTATTTCATCTGCACATGATGAAGAAACGTTAGGATCAAAAGTACCATTGGACACAAAACAAACTGGTTTAACCACCTGTTTTTCAACAGGTCTGACATTTACTGATGGCTTACAATTTTTGGGACCATAAGTCATTTTGCTTTCATTCATCATCTCCTCCTCAGTCATAGGTAAGTAAGTATAATTGTCATTATAAGGAGGAGGAGCCTGATTAAAACCCAATCCCAACCCTTTCCTTTTCTGGTATGCTAGCTGTTGATCACACAGATTTTTGACTAATTTGCTGGAAGAATCAAATTTTTTAATATTTAGCTCATTTATTTGATATCTATCTCTGATATCCTCCAGTTCTTTAGTCACATTGCATAGTTTTTCTTGAACAATGAAGAGTTGGGCTGTTTTTACACTAACATCATCCTTGAGTTGGATGATGTCTTTTCGCTGAGCTTCGATTTTCTCCTTAAAAAGTTTTTCATTATTAGCCAAAGTGAAAATTTTCCTTTTAATGTCATTATAATCTTCGATTAGCTCAGCGTTGTGTATTCTATAGGCTTCAACTCGTTCTCTACATTCAGGAGTACAGAAAACAGAAATTACCTCTTCTTTGGTGAGACCTTTGACTGGAGCTGAAAGAATCTGAGTCATGAAAGCAAGATTTTCAGCTGAAATCTCCTCCTCAGGTGCTGAAGTCTCATCCTCAGGTGCTGAAACTTGATCATCTGTGGCCATGAAAGCAATGTTGCTTGAATCAGCTTGATTTTCTAGAGCTGAGATGTTCAGTCGCTCAATTTCCGAATTCCAATCAAAGTGCGAATCAGGTTGAACCACCAAGGCTTGAGCAAATCCTAGAGGTTGAGGACTTCCACTGGCAGCAGCATCAGCAGACATATTCGATGTGGTCACAAGAGCTCTCTCTCGATTAGGTGTAGCAGGTGTAGCAGGTTGGGCTGGAGTTTGTTCACTATTGACCCTAGGTTTGGTACAGTTTCTTTCCAAATGACCTGGTTCATGACAATTGTAGCAACGAAACTCAAATGGCATTTTTGTGGGTCCGGTAAAGGTAAGACCTTGCCATTTGTTTCTCCCGGTTTTATTCATAAAATTTTTGGCTCTAAATGCTGCCATAGCCATCTGCCAAGTTATATCCATTTCTTCTACATCTTCGGGATGAATTTGATCTAAGTCATCCATAGAAAACTTAGGAGGATTAAGTTTACCAGCAGCAAAAGCATTCAAGCAATTTATGACAGAAGCAGCTATATCAAGATTTTCCTTTGACTGTTGCGAGAAGAAAGCAATCATCTCGTTTTTAGCAGTAGGAGTTGACGATGCAGCAGCAGTAGCATTAGCAGAAGGTGGTGCAGCAGTAGCAGCAGGTGCTGGAGTTCCAGAGTAGTAAACATTTGGTGAGGTAGGAGCAGCTTTAGCAGAAGCAGAATTGCTGAACATTTGAAAACCAGCGTGAGACACAAAAGCAGTATTATTGCTTGATGTCGAGGGTGTTGCAGTGAATCCAGCAGCCAACATGCTATTCTTGTAATTTGTTTCTCTTTGTTTATCATCTAGCTCGCAAGCCTTAATGTGAGAAATCATTTCAGATAAGCTACATCTTGCTAGATCCTTGGTTTTCTTGATCATTGCGACGTGATGATCCCAACTTTTTGGTAAAGCATTTAGAAGCTGTCTATTAGATGAAGCATTTGACGTGTGCATTTCCTCCATCTGCATTTGAGTAACTAACTTAACGAATCTCTGAATTTGATTATCAACAGTCTCTCCATATATATGATTAAAATTGTTGAAACTTTGACTCAGCAGATTTCTATGACTCTCTTTCATATCTTCATTGCCTTCATAGACATCTATTAATGATTCCCACAATTCCTTAGCAGATTTGCAAGTGCGAAAACCAATAGCAATGTCTGGTCCCAATGCCATGGTCAGGTAAGAAAATGCCATATCATCTTCCTCAACAATTTTAAAATCTTCTTCAGTATACCGATCAACAGGTTTTTTCACTTTCACACCAGCATCAGTAGGACTATCCATCATAATTTCTCTTGGGCCTCTTAGAATAGTTCGCCAGATTTTTGTATCTTTGACCTTAATATGTTTTTCGAAACGCCACTTCCACTCAGGGAATTCATTTCCATCTAACAACCGGGGAACACGAGTGGTGGTTCCAATGATGGAATCCAATTCTTGATGCTTAGTCATAGCTGCCAGGTCAACACTTTGATTATTTGAAGTCATGGTTACTCAATAACTTAATTAATTTACTGATTAATTTATTTTTTAAGTTCAAGAGTCCAAGAGTCCAAAGTCAGAATAACGTTGTAAATGTCGTTGCGAGTCGAGATAGGAGTCGAAACTGAATCGGTAAGTGAATATAATCCTGAGTCGAGACAGTTGTTGTGAGTGAACTGAATTCTGAGTCGAGACCGATGTTGCGAGTCAAGATCAGGAACAATTAAAACTTGAAGCCGGTCGAGACAAATGGTTTCGAGTTAAAGATGCCAACTCGAGACCACAGCAGTTGCGAGTCGAGACAAGAACGCTATTTCCACTCGAGACAGAGGAATTAAGCACTCGAGACTAATGATCTTGAGTCGAGACTACGCTGAATGTGAGTCGAGACCCTGCAAAACAAACTTGTGAGATAAAAGTAACTGTGATTCCTGATTTTCAGTAGCATCCAAAAATTCAAAGATACGAGATCTTTAAATCTTTTATCCTCAACAAACTTCCGTTAATTCAGCAAACACCTTAGACAACGAATCACAATCCAAAATCAGCAACTTTAATCAATATTTGCGAAGAACAGCTTGAATCCGAACACAATAAAAATACTGAAATTCTGTAAAACACTTAGTAAACAAGATCAGTAAGGATTAAAGCCTTCTTGAATCCAATGATATCAAAACCAAACCAAGACTTGGTTTCTTGGCTCTGATACCAATTGTAAAACCCGAAAGGATCTTTCAATGATACCAATGTTAACTTGTGTAAGTGCGGAATCCAAACACAAGCGGATTCAAGAAAACAATGAAGAAAAATAAACACAATAAGCAAATCAAAATACTATCTTGCATTCACCTTAGAACCGATGACTGATACAAGACATGCAATCGATCTCGAGTGGCCTCTAACCTTCTACCAAGCAATCAACCCTCTAAACATAACAAGGGTTTGTTTATATACTACCCAAGATGGACCGAAACCATCCTAAGCCCACTCGAGATCTCACCAAAACCCATTACTTACATTCGACCCAAAAACAACTAGCTAAACATTACAAGATCAACCCTTAAACTATTATATTTCTCTATGCATAAACCTCAAGGTTCCAACATGAAGAAATTCGAAAACTTGAATATTATAAAAGAGAATTTTCACCTGATAGGTATAATTTGTATTTTGTAGGAAAAATGGAAGAGATCAAAGAAAGACAAGCTACGAAAAAGAAGAATCAAAAGGCAGCAAATGTGAAAGAAAAGGTCAAACCTGAGAAAATGTTCGAGTAGTAAAGAAGCAGGTTAAAGAAATTCCAGCTATCAAGGTTGAGAAGGAAGCAGATACTGAAAAGATACCTGACAAGTGTGAAAATTGTGATACTGTGAAAAGGCACAACAACAAATTGATTCATAACATGAACAGACTGAAAGAATCTTATGATGTTTTAAACAAAGCTATGAATCAATATAGCAAGTCAAGCAATGAACAAGAGATATCTATGAAGACACTCAAAGGAGCGTTCATGACAAAGCAGAGAATCATCAATAAGTACATTGAGAAATGTGCTGAACTTGAACAAAAATTGGAAACTCAGAGGATAGAAACTGAGAGGGTAAACAGGTTATTGAAAAGTTATTCATGTGCTTCTTACGTGATTAACAGGATTTATCCTACAGTAGAAGGCATGGAAGCGTTTGAAGAAAAAAATCTGAAGTAAAGAATATTGGTAAGAAACATAGTACCAATTATACAAAGTGTCCACCGCCGCTTGAAGAAGTATATTCTCCACGAGATCCTAATTCAGAAAGAGTAAAAAAGGCAACCAATTTAAAGTGGGAATCTGAACCTTCAGGTGGATTACCAGATAACATCGATATCACTTTCACAACATCTGACACTGATCATGAGTCTGAATTAATAAAGAAAGTGGTCGATCAGGTGTTGGATAAGGATGAGGAGTCAGAGTCAAAGTTTGAATCTGAGAGTTCAAATTCATCAGTTGACAGTTCAAAATCATCGGTCAAAAGGGTTTACAATAAAGATTTTCTGATATCAAAAAATAATTTGAATGACGAAACATTCAAAGTAGCATATACTTTGAATGACTCCGACAAATTATATTCTGATGAAGAATTTTCAATAAGAAGTGTACAAACTGAACAGATTAAAAAGGTTTTCAAATTAACAGAAATTAATATTTCTGAAATAAAAGATAAAAATCTTTCTGAAAACCCTAAACAATACACTTCAAGAGTTCAACAAAGGTTAAACAAGAAAAAAGGTTTTTGTCCAAATTACCATAAGAAACCAAATCACAAAAATAATTTCAAAAAGAAAGGATTAGGTTTTATTCCAAAAGAAAAAGAAAAATATGTTAAAGATTTTAAATCGAAAGTTGTTTTTGTATCAGAAACATTTTCTGAAGAAGAAAAAGAGAATTTGTTCAGAAAGCAGACAAAAAAAGAATTCCTTGCTAAGAAGCAAGAGGGAATGAAGAATGATGTTGCTCAGAAGAAGGAGACAAGAACCTATTACCAATGCAAAAAAGTTGGTCACATTGCCTGGAACTGTCCAATGGCAACCAACATAAAACAGGAAGTTCTTTCTAAACTTAAAGAAAAAGTTGTTGATAAAACTGAACCACCAACTGAACAATTTAAAGTGTTCAAAAATTCAAAATTTGAAGTTGGTGAGTGTTCTAAAAGTTTTTACAAAAGAAGAGTGAATCTGAACAACCACAAGTGGGTTGTTAAGAAATCAAAGGTACTTTCTGGCGATGAATCTGACTCGTCAAAGTCAGAGGAGCCACAAGTTGAGCTAAAATTGATAATTTCGTTCCGAAAATGGATGATGCAAATTTTCCACCATTGTCAAATGGAAACTTAAAACAAAAAATTGGCAAAGTTGAAATTTTAAATCAATTCTTTTCTGAAAAGAAAGAATTTGATGTTGAAAAAGACTTTAACCCTAAAGTTCTAAATATTTATGGAAAAATGGTTGATGGGATGGTCAAAGGGGTAAAGGAATTCTATGAAAAGAATAAGAAAGGAAAGAAACGAGTGATGATGACTCGGAATCACCCAAGGACCGTCAGGCTTGGGTGAATCTCTTTAACTGAAAATCCTGACTTGCCAAAACTCCCAGGTTGGTAATTGGGGAGTAGGAATCGGCATCTTTCTTGAGAAATTCACAACTGTGATATTTCGACTTACAAGGAGTATTGTTGATAAGAACCTACAAGTGGTTAATCAAGGTCATTAAGTTGAACTTGTTTTAACTTTCATACAAGTGGTGAAAGAAAAGGAAAAGTGAACTTACAAGTGATAGTTTTTACAAGTGGTAATTTGAAAACAATGTGATGAAACCCCATGATTTTTTATTATCAACAAAACTAATTTTTCTGAAAAACCATTTTGATTAAAACAAATTTAAGTGTTTTGAAATCATAATGGGAAAATAGTTTGTTGACAGGGGGAGTTCTGATTGTTTATGCCAAGTGGATGGCGAATTGAAGCAATTCACATCAGTTTGTCATTTTATTTGTACAGTTTATTGCTTTTACGTTTCAAATTTTCCCGGAAAATAAAAAATTGAAACATATTTTTGATTTTTGGGGGAGTAAAAAATTTAGAAATTTTGAAAATTTGAAAAATCCAAAAACATGATAAAATCTAAAATCCAAAAACATCGAAAAAAACAAAATGAGTTTTGTTGTGAAAAAGAGGAAATGATAGTCCATCAGTAGACAATCACAGTACGCTAAAGAATTGGAAAGTTAAAATGTGATAAACGATCTCACTGATGATATGCCAGTAGATTTTTACACGCTTAGTAGATTGTTTTCGAGATATAAACCTAAATATCATTACTTACTTATCTAGTGGGGAACATCTCTCGGATATATAGGTAACCCCTGAAATCTTGTTTGAAGGGCTTTCTATTTCTGACATACTAGGTCTTTGTGCGTGATGATATCTGAGGTATTATACCAGGACTTCTGATTTTGTGGGAGCAATAGCCTAGTCCTCGTATAATATTCTGCACTGCTTTAATCATAAAGCCCACCCTCAGCATAAAAAATGATGAAACATTGAAAAATGCTAATCATGTGCTGTTGAAGAAAAGATCCCCAAACGGGACATACCTGAAAGACGAGCCATCATCTCTTTGTCTGAACGAAAGTTCTAACCTGAGCTCTCATGGTCTCGCATTACCCATTTACAGATATCATTAGTGTACATTCACCTGTAAGACTGAATATAGGAGTCTGGATACGGGAGTATATTCTAAGGTGGGACACGTGAATAAGTTAAGTTCATTAAAACACTAATCTCGTATCTCGAATCAATTGAACTTTGTGTGAAAATTTAACTGGATCAGTATACTGACAATCTAAGTGAATCGTTTAGATGTTAAAGTGTTTAAAGCTCAACGGTGCTAGTGATTTGTAGTAAACTGATATGATCCTCTTACACAAACTCACAAAAAGATGTCTGTATATAATTAATTTCCCAAAATCCAAAAAGATTTTAAGTGTGTTTTAGCATAAAATTTTGAAAAATTCAAAAAGATTTTATTTCATCTGATTTTCGACAATTGATGTTTGAAAGCTGACTTTCAAAATTCCAAGTGCTAAACATGATGGATAACAGGGTTGGGAGAGTTTGTTTGAAATGAGAAATGATTTTGAAATGATTAAATGGTTCATTAATTTGAAACCAAATTTGAGTATTGCAAATACAATTGGCTAAGCAGAGATTAAAATTGTTATAAATAAAAAACCTTATGTTTTGGGTAGAGTATGTGCAGGTAAAAGCTTTGAAAGAGCTAGGTTTCGACTTTTGAGGACTTTCCACATAAGTATATGCAGAATAGAGCCAAGTTTCTGATTCTTTTGCTACGGAGAGCCAGGAGACGTTCCTGAACCTGTGAAAGATGCAGATTGTGAATTCCAGACTGCGATCCCAGCTTATCGAAAGGGGGAGTCTGAAGACATAAGAACCAGATTCAGATTCTGGAACAAAGCTCGAGATAGAAGCTGCAGATTGCTGGTGAGCTTAAGGAATCAAGAGATCTGATTAAGAGAATCTGAAGAGTCAGATTGAGATTCTGATAGAAGAGGAGAGAGATTGATGAGGATGCTTACAGAGAAAGATACTTTGGACAGAGCAAGAAAACTGATCAAGACTGAAGACTCAATACACTGAAGACTCGTCAACATCCAAGGGGGAGTATGTTAGTGCATATGTCTGTTGACTTCGTCTTGTATCGAGTCATGTAATAGAATTGATAGACCAAGACACGTAGTACGAGAAAAACAGGAAACGGGTCTGAACCAGCCAATTCACACGAAGTGACCAGTTCGTACGAACTGGACCAGACTGGTTCGTGCGACCTGGATGTCCTATATATAGGGGGTCTTGGTTCTTCATTTGTAACAACTTCTGATTCCGGTAGCGAAGCTCTGCCGAAGTGTCGCCAGCTCTTGTAACGTTTTGAAATTAATACAAACGACAGTTAATCTACTTCTAAGTGTGAATCAAGCTGCAATGAAGATCAAATCACTGAATTCCGCCTCAGATTTGGTCTAGAACTCTTCTGAGCGACTTGTTTAGATCGATTCCCCGATCCTACAATGAAAGATTGTTAATTGAAAGTGTGTTATGGTTGTAGATGTAGGATTGATGTTAAAATTGTGAACTTTTGGGAACCTTTACATTGTAGAGGCACCATGCCCAAATTTGGTGAAAATACCATATGAAATTTTGTGTTCACTAGCATCTACAACCATAGTAACAAGCAAGTGTGGGGATTTTTGGAGAAAAGGGGACTGATTTTTGTGTTGGTGTTTTGTTTGTGTTTGTGATGTGTGTAGGAAATGGTGAGAAAGAGCGAGAGCTAGTTCTTCAAAACGCAAAGGCAAACAACCTGAACAACAACCGAAGAAGCGAAGATATTTAGGTAGAGATGATGACAGTGATGATAGCGATGAGGAGGAAGTGATGGAGTTGGACCCGGCTGACAAGCCAAGGTGGGAAGCGGGTCCGTTAGACGATCAACCGGAAGAATGGCAGCCTACATTATTCAATGATCGAATGAACAAATTAAAAGACAAAGCTGCTGCATTTATTTGTGAAAGAGAGGTTAGAGAAGTAGAGTTCGGGCCGTTCAATGTGTTCGCTCAGTTTCGTGCCTTGGGTTGGGAAGCAACGCTTAGTTGCTATGACAAAGACAACAAGAATTTGTTCATGAACGAGATTCAGGAGTGGATGGCTACTTTGACATGCAACAAGTACGACATGCCGTCTCAAATGAAGTTAACGGGCACTGTTAATGGGATAAATTTGGAGATGTCGTTTGATACATTGCGGAAATTGGCGAAGTATGACAGTTTGCCTGCTCGTGATTATACAATCCCGAGTCTTGATGATTTTCTCATCAAACCAGAGGCCCACCCAAGGTGGAATGACATGTTAGCAGCCTTGTTCTTACCGGGTACTTTTAATGGCACGTTGTATAGAAGGAATTTGAAGATTGAGGTAAAACTGTTGCTCACTATTTGTATCTTGAATGTGATTCCAAGGAGAGGTGACAAGCAGGAGGTGAGGTTTCAAGAGGTGCCCGTTATTTACTCGTTGCTTCATGGATCACCCCGTTTTCCGCTGCAGTATTTGATAATGAATCATGTTTGGATATGCCGAAATAAAGTGGGGAGGAGCATCATTTAGTATTGTCGGATTATTACGGGGTTGTTGAAACAGTTCAAGGCTATAACATCGAAAGACAAGGGAGCACCAAAAAGGCATAAGCCATTTGACATAAGGAGGATGGGTGTTGGATGGACTTATGATGAGTCAGAACGCTATCATAAGTTGAATTCGGAAGGTCAAAGGTGGAGAGCTTTAAAGGTTGATGCAAGGGCACTATTACCGGGCGAAGCGGATGAGCCCGAGAGTGAAGATGAACCCCCGAGTGGGGATGAAGATTACGCGGATGAGCCGCATGGTGAGCACATGGATGTGGGCCAAGGGGGCCCAAGTCGGGGACATGGTGGTGGTTTCTTTGACTATACGAAGCGCTCGTATGAGCCAAACTGGGCATATGATGGAACAATGCAAGAAATTATCGAAAATCAACGTCCGCCGGCATCGGTTTTTGACACATGGTCGGGGTCCGAGCGCACGTTTTTTTATCATCAAACATGGATGGGGGCTAGCATGGAGCGGGCATTGAAGCGCAACTTTAACCGACAAGAGTCGTGGAACCGCACACATGCTTATTCCTTCTAGCAGGAGATGAACAACAGGTACAATGATGATCAAGCCCGGCGGATGCATGCGGATTGGCATGCGGGGGCAGCCGGTGGTTGTGGATCCACCACCGGTGGATTATGCATCTCTACCACCTTATGATGGTAGTGTTTCGTATCCGACACCGCCGCTTCATCATTCGCAATGGGTGGACCCTCGTCAAGAGCAACAACATGGAGCCTCACAACAAGGAGGAAGTGGAAGTGGTAGCGGCTTGTTCGCATTTGGAGAACGGTCGGAGATGATGTCTTCCATCTTTGGACCTCCTCAGCCGCGTTACTACTAGTCAGGTTGTGTTCCTTCTTTCTTGTATATGTTTGTGAATATTTGTTTGTTATGTTCATGGTTGGGTGGATGGGTGGTGTTTAGATGTTTGATGTGTTGGGTTGTGCAAGTTGGTGGTGTTTATGTTTTAAAACAAAAATTAAAAAAATATATATAAAATGAAAAGACCAAAAAGAAATTTGGGGTTTGAGATGTTAAGCATTTGTTGATGTTGAATGGTTTTAGCGATCAATTCCTCCCAAAACCATACATTGGGGTCAATGTATCCCAAGTGTGGGGATGGGGGGAAAAATTTTGAGGGTTTTTTTTTTTTTTTTTAATCAAGCGAAACATTGTGAGAATTTGAACACCTTGGACTACACCCGAGTGACACACCGGCAACCCTTAATTACCCTGGTTCTTGGTGAGAGTTGAAGCCACACTTGTATATATATAATGCTTGTCTTTGATGAGAGTGGCAACAGGTGGGGGTGCATTAGAACTTGTGCTTGAATACGGTTCGAGGCCTTAGTTGAACATGAATGTAGAAAGAATAAGGGCATTTAGGTAGCCTCGTCATAGTGTGTGTGAGTGTGGGATTTGGGGGGTTGGACCTCATAAATTATATATATGAGCTTGGTAGTGAGAGGGGCGGGGGTTTGGACATTTAGTTGCCCATTTTATGCCTAAAGCCGACCATTTGTTTCCCCTTACCTAGTTCCCCATACCCGACTTGACCCGGTCTTATAGTGTTAGTAGTTGTTATAGTGTGTTAGATATGTTATGTTGATTGTTCTTTATGTTTGTTATGTTAAAAAAAAAAGTGAAAAAGCAATTGGAAAATGAAAAAAAAGGTGATGTGTGAGTTGTCGTGTATATAGAAGTTGATGTCTTGTTTGTTTGTTTCATTGTGTAATAAAAGACCGGGTTAAGCCCTTCGCTACTACATATATATTTCCATTTCCTACCCGTACACCTAGCCACGTTACAACCTTAAAGTCCCTTTGATTTGCATTCATGTTTGGCACTTGTTAGGAGGAGGACCGATTTAGGTACAAGCATATAGTTGTGCAATCACCCGTTTGCCTTTTGTGTGTCTAGCTTATCTTTGCTAGTGCTTACTTGTTGTCGAGAGGAGAGATATAGTGAGGGGTGTGTTGTTTTGGGTGTTAGGAAAGGGTTAGTAAAAGGGTAACATGTTTATGCTTGATTTATGTTGATCGCTCGTGCATTTGAAAATGGTTTTGATGGGTTGCTTGGGACAAGCAACGGTTAAGTGTGGGGATGTGACGGGTGGTCCATTGGACAACCCTTAATAGTGTTAAAAGACGTGTTAATACCTCATTTAATCATGTAATTGTCTTGAATTAGATGACTACAGTTGCTTATGTTTCAGGTGCGTTTGGAGCTTAAAATGTAGGAAAACGCTGCTTCGGATGGAATGGAGTGGATCGGGTCACACGAGGATGGAAAGAAGAAACAAAACAGGAAACCCAGGGGCCCACCGTAAATTACGGTGGCTACCGTAATTTAAGGTAGCCCCTGAAAACTCCCAAATTCCACCGTAAGGCAGTAGTGAAGTGGCGTAACAACATCAAGGCTACCGTAATTTATGGTAGGTACCGTAAATTACGGTAGAGTCAGACGAGAAAAGCGCAACTGCCCTTTTAAAACCGTTTTCAAGTGTCTTTTGACGTCATTCATGATTGGAGACGTTTCTCTGGTGTTCTTGGGCGAAAATTAGCTTTGGCAAGTGATTGGGAACATTTCTAAACAATTCGGTTTGTATTTTGATGCTTATGAACATTGATTTTGTTGGAATGATGATTCACCAAGCCATGTCCGGCTAAAATTTCGGTGATCATCTTAGGTGAAGGTTTCTATTAAGACTTTTGTGTGTTTCCTTTTATTTCTAGAATGATAAATTTGGTTTGTTTGCTATGCTTATCATAGTGTATGAATGTTTGATTGTAGCTTATTAATTGATGTTTTGATTCTAGTCTAAATCGTACGTTCTTGGTGTCGTTGACAATTAAGATATCACGGGAAGGTTAGGGTTGGATAGCGATTAATTGATCATCGGGTAACAACCTCACGTTTATATAATCCGAGTACTTTGTTCCATTTTATCACAACAAATGTTTATACATGAGTTATGTCTATGTAACTCTTTCTAGTTAGGATTATGCACAATTGTTGAAGGAAACCGGACCCTAAGATTGTCATTAGCTCATAATCTGATTAACAATCCAATTTTGATTTACAATTAGTTAATAATTTAGTTCTTAAATCAAACAATCCAAACTTTTGATTTTAATTTCAGCAAATTAGTTTAATTGTAATTAAATTACAAGGCTATAGAATCAACACATTTTCCACAAACTCCATGTGTTCGATACCCACTTACCGCTATCTATTTTGTAGTAATTGGATTAAATTTGCGTGTGACTACGACAACACGTCAGACGTCTGGCCCAATCAACCCATCTTCTTCTCTAACCCTTTGGCTATAAATACCAGCCCTCACCAAAAGTTTAAGGATCCGATTTTCCTACTCTCTCACTCTTAACACACACTTGTTTCCTTTCTCACTAGAAAGAACATATACTTATTCTCACGCCGTAGGGAAGTTACGAGAATAACTCCCTACCTCTCCTTCTCGTAACGAGTTCACGGTGTTGTTTGAGTTTTGCATATCATACTTAGGAGATTCCAGCTTACATTGATCAAGAGAAGAGATTAAAAGATAACTCCCCCGATTATTTCCCACGGATTAGATTCAGTGTTTCTTTAGATATGGAATTATATGACACCTAACTCGTTTACCTAAAACATATCCCAAAAAAATTTAATTGTTGTTTGTTTTTTTTCATTTAACCCTTATATAGTAATGCTTAATTTTAATAGCCCCTTTGCTTGAAAACTGAACTTTGTTTAGGGTGATAGGGAACCAATATGAAACACTTGTCTAGTTAATATTTTCTTTTTTATTCAAAACGTCATTATAAGAATATAAAAAAATCATTCCTTAATTAATGTTGACTTTTAAATCACTACATCATGATTTTTAAATGAGCATAACTTTTGATATGTTATTTTTTTTAAACAACATTATAAAATGAGCTTTTTATTCATATTTAATTTAAGTATGGTATTACTATAGTTCGTTTTTTATTTAAAGGCGAATTGGAAATAAATAATCCCACCTAACTCAATTTGGCCGATAGTAATCTCAAGTCAGTTCTTGGCCGATAATAATCCGAACTGGTCAATTTTTTTGTAAAATAGTCCGCCGTTAAAATAACTTAACGGAGTTACGTTTTTTTTCCGAATTACAAACCGATGTTTTAGGTCTTTTGATCAGAACGAGGATACGAGTCGATTGATGTAAAACTTACCTTGAAATTGTGCTGAAATGGCTTGATTTTTGTTAATTGTAAGTTTAAACACCTGAATTTAGGCATCGTTTTCGTGGGTTGGGGCAGTATTTTGTTTTACATCAATCGACTCGTATCCTCGTTCTGATCAAAAGCCCTAAAACATCGGGTTGTAATTCGCAAAAAAAAAAAAAACTTCACTCCGTTAAGCTATTTTAATGGCGGAGTATTTTACAAAAAAAATTGACCAGTTCGGATTATTATCAGCCAATAACTGACTTGTGATTATTATTATCGGCCAAATTGAGTTAGGTGGGATTATTTATTTCCAATTTGCCTATTTAAAAAGAATTATCAATTTACGTGATTATCAGTGTTTGTACATATATGTACATTAGAAAAACTGATTGTTTTGAACATAACTAGGTTCACACTCCTAGTTATTTCTTGTAGCATACTATAGCAACATATATATAAATGCAAATGATTAAATTTTGGGGCGTTACAACTCGGTTCAAAACAAAATTTACGAAACATAAATAAAAAAAAAAACACGAAAATAAATTGTATTTGACCTGAGTTGTTTTCCAAGATAGTTTACGTTGAAACGTAGACCAACTCGAATTTATAGCAAAACGCACGTAAAAATATGCACGTAAATATTTGACCTGACTCGTTTCTTGAAAACATTTACATCAAAAATAGAGCAATCGAAACACGTACATAAAAATATACATGTAACGTGTCAAGTAGCACCAATGTCACATCACTGCTAGCGACCACCAATATCAGATAAACTGGTAAAACTAAAATAAATAAAAAGGAAAAAATAATTCTGGACGAAAAGCAGACATAAAATCATTGAACCACGCACGCACGTTGCAATGTGTTAATGCGAAGAAATTAGAATGAAACGTAAAACGTAGAAAAGAATAAATAAGTTGATCTAGGACACGCGCGTTGTGACGAATCCGTCAAACGGGGAAATAGACGTGTTGCGATGCACCTATCAAACGGAAAAAAATTGACGAAAATATGTTGAACCTCACACGCATGTTATGGCGTGTTAACTCGCATAATTTAGAACGAAATGTATAACCAAAAACTTAAGATGAAAACTGTGGGGACCAAAGTTGAAAATAAAAAAGTATTGTGGTTAAATTGTAAAAGATGAAAAGCTTTAGGTTAAAAGTTAAAAAAAAACAAAAGGGTTAAAATGCAAAAGGTAAAACCTTTGAGTTAAAATTGAAAATCAAAATTTATTTTTGAAAAACTCCCCATGCATGAGGTACAACATCATTAAGCAACAAATTGTTGCAAATTTATAATATGGAAATATATGGATGTACATTTGAAGAAACTGATTGTTTTGAGCAATGTTTGATAATGTATATTCATGTTATGGAAATAGATTGATACTGTATAAATTAACCAATTATTTTAACTGGAGTGAGAAATTATGAGAGATAATGTAATTAAATAATCAAATGGTTAGAAAAGAAATTTAGACTTTTCCATTATGCTCTTTTTATTTATTTTTTAATTCCTTAAGATCAAAAGATAACGAATGGTCCGCATTGCTTTTTAATTTTTAAATAACTTTTGGTTCTCTTATGATCACTACCTTATATGAAATAATTTACTCTTATAATATTTTAGTGTGTTTATATGTCAAAAAAAATTAGAGTTTTCCATTTTACCCTTTTTATTTATCTTTTAATTCCTTAAGATTAAAAAATAATGAATGGTCTGCATTGGTTTTTAATTTTTAAATAACCTTTGGTTCTCTTATAATCACCACCGTATATGAAATAATTAATCCTTGTAGTATTCATGTGGCTTTATATAACCATTAGCAACATCATCCTCAATTTGTTTTATTTTTCTACGACGGAATGATAGCAAACGTCATTAGCAAAATATATATATATATATATACAGGGTCAGGATTTAGAGAAAACGGTGAAAAGTGTGAGAACGCTTATGGATCGTCCGATCAAAACAATCCATTGACTAGATTGCGCGGTGGCGTTTTCGTAAATAACATCAATATTATTAGGTGGGACGTGCTTCATTAAGGGCAAAAGGGTCTTTTGCCGCTCATATTTAAAACGCCATCATATGATAAAACGCCATACAAAAAATAAAACGCCATTAAAAACAAAACGCAAAAAATTAAAAATAAAACGCGTTGAATATTACAGGAAGATGAAACAACACAAATAACTGAATTTCAGTTAATAACATTTATTAGAAGAAATTTCCTCCTAAATTACGCGCCAAAAACATCATTATATAAACAAACGTAAAAACATAGCTTCCATAATCACTTCAATCTATCCATTTTCTGCAAAAAAAACATCCTTAACAAAAAACGCCAACTTAAACAAAACGCCAAAAATGACAACAATCGTTTCGTGGAGATACACTCTGGGGATCAGGCGATATGTCCTCCATTTTGACAACAGAAGGAGGGTGTATTTTAAGACAGTCAAGACAATTCTAAAAATGGAAGAAGAGATACAGAGGCAAATCTTATACATTGGCATCGCTCTAGACAACCAATGCCATGAAACGCATATGCTTATGAAAGCATTAACCCGCAAATTTGGACCAATCAAACGAGATATGAAGCCAGACCATGTCATGACATCATGGCGTTTTGATGATGAAACAGACATGGTGACGGTTACATACGACAGCGGAGAGGAGGAAGTCTACTGGCTAGAGAACATCATGACAAAGCAGCGAATGGGTTTCATGGAAGAATTTCATAACGCCACTTGTACCAACACAGAAATAGACTCAAAATTAGAGTTAATGCAAGACATGTTCAGGTGAAGGCTTCAGAATTTTCAGGAACAAGAAGCTGATGAAGGTGAATGGGATGACATGGATGAAGATCAAGATGAAGACTCCGAGGAGGAAGAAGATGACACAAGTGATGGATACTATTCAGATAAAGTACCTTCTGACGAAGGATTTTAATTTTTTTTCCTCTTTTTTTTTCTTCTATGTAATCTTTTTTTAACATAATTAAATGATATATTTCTATCTTTATTAGCAAAACGCCAAAATAATACTAAAAAATGGTTAACCCTAACAAAACGCCAAAAATAACAAAAAAAAATTTTCCAGCTTAATATTTTATTTACTCCGTTATTGAATTTCGTCATGTTGGTCTGCATAAGGCCATTTAAAAAAAAGGCTAAACTTAGAAGATGGGACGTCTATAACCTATAAAACTGATAAAAGCAGATCAACAAAGTAAATACAAAAAGCAGTAACTGAAAAGATAGTTACTTTATTACTATCATTTATTACAATAAAAAAGTCCCGCCTAAAATACGCGCCAAAAAACTCCTATAAGAGAGGGGTCTATACACAATGAAATTAATCACACCCAGAAAAACACAAAAACGCCATATCCTCTAGAAACCACTCCCTTTAAAACGCCACAGATGTCAAAGCTTTCACTGAAATGGATCCTTTTTCTGAGGAGGTTAACTCAATAATATTTTCCTGGATGAGATAGACAAATATTCAAGAAAAAAGAGACTGATGACAGTGATATGCCATCATGTGAGCTTTGTTCTTGATGATTATAGGCATGGAAGAAAGGGTTCAACACAACTGAAAAATGCTATTTTGGACTCCATTATTACAAATAGCATCAAGCAAGAGTTGATCTTCAATGGCATGCCACCAAACAAGAATATCACACCAAAAAACAGGATGCCACTAAGCAGCTTCTTCTAAAAAAAAGACGGGGTTTATGTAGGAAAGTTGGCATCTAGCTAAAGTATTCAAAAAAAGGTTCAAAACGCCAAAAACAAATTCAAGAAGGAAGAGGCTGATGACATTGAAGATTCGAAAGAAAAATTAGATTACCATTTTGTATTATTTTTGTTTTCATTTTATATTGTTTTGATATCAAGTTATATGTTGTTTTGTTATCCAATTCTCTATAAATAAAATACATTATTATATAAAACGCCAAAAACTACAAACACCAAAACGCTAGTAGTATGAAAACTGGGAGAATAGCTGCTGGCAAAGCACCTTAAAAAATGGTATTAAACGCTAAAAAATTCACTAAACGCCAAAAAAATGGTCTTATTGTAATCTTATGCAAATTTTAATGACTCGTAATGAATTATTACACAAAACGCCAAAAACGCCAAAAAATTAATCAAAAAACGCTATAACGCCAGAAAATCATATATGTGAAACAATAACAATTAATTAAACGCCAAAAAGTTTAATAAATACAATTAACGCAAAAAAAAAATATGGACGCCATAAAATATTATACTGCGTTGGGAAAATAAAAGAAGAATGAAAAGACAAAAACGCCCCTCCGCCCTTCTCTATGCCGCGGGACACGTTGTCACACCCTGAAATATCAGAGCATGGCGTGACTGGACCGGTATCTTCATTGCACAGCGGAAGCAAAATAAGCTAAGACTTCTAGAAATTGAACGCTCACTAAGTACTCGAATCTCCAATGGTTCTCCTATTCCAACCGTGCCATAACTTGGAAAAGTAACCTGAGAAAGAAACATGCGAAAAATCAACATAAAGTTGAGCGAGTTCATAGTTTGTTTTGGAAATATTGTGAGAAAACGAATTTAAAATCATTTTCTTATCATGTTATATGGAAACTCTGTATTTGTAACGCATTATATTCGCAAAAACCTTGCTTTTGTAAACTCTTGTGTTTGTAAAATTTGTGTAACCGTCAATGTCCACCCTAATATTGACAACATTCATGCATAATCCTATGCTTTGAATTCGTATAAAACCTGGTATGTAATTTGTAAAGAAGTATTGAAACTGAGTTCTGTATATGTAAGGAATACGAGATCGCTAATGGTTCGCGAGGCCACTAACATATGACACGACATAGGAAGCATCCAAACCATAGGCATTTTAGCTGTCGAATCCACGACTAGAGACACAAAAGCACTGCTTGGCATTAGAATGGCCAAGAGTGTGGCTGCCTGAAACCCATTAGATCTAACCTTTTGTTCTGCGGTCTAGGTATATTGTTGATTAATGGTGCTTATGTTACCCTATCCGTGACATGATCTATTGTGTCATTCCTTAGTTTAATGTACCTCTTTGTACTTGTATTTTCCCGTAGTTTAGAAAACTAGAATTCGTGTGTATGCACATTTAGAAAAATACGCTTGTTTGAAAAACCGGTATAGAACATAAGCTTTTCGTAAACCATTTGTGTCAGTTAAAACTTGTTTGTAAAATGGTTTAGGAATATGTAATTCATGTTTATTGAAAACCTTGTATGCTTTGCAAAAAGTGCATGTCTTTCCACCCCGAAAACATTTATAAAAATGTAAAACCGTAAAAAGGTGGGGTTATGAACTCACCTGAATTGCCTTGTGCAAAGCTAGCTAAATAAGACTTCGTGATGTCGTTTCCAAGACGAGACTCGCTAGCGTGCATTCTACAATATTCCTAACACGGAATATCTCATAAGTTTCTAAATAAACGCAGTAACTAAGCTACGTGTCATCGAGCTCTACCGAATCGCAAATTGAACGATTCGACGGTAATTTGTTAACTTAACGAAAACGACTAAGTTGAACTTCGCTTAATTTGTTTATTGTTTGGTACTAGAAATAAATATATGAAATATATTTATTTTTGTAAAAACGAATGGATGTCATTTGATCTTTGGAATAAATATAAGGACTATATTTATTTTATAAAACGAAGGCATGTCGTTTGATATTTGAAATAAGTAGGCAAACTATACGTGTTTGTATAAATGAAATCGGGTTATCGGCGTTTGAAACAATATAAATAATCATATTGATTTTATAAAAGATTCGTCGAATTTTCGAAGTTTAAAATAAATATAATAACTATATTTATTTGTTGTAAATAATTTCGGAAATCGATGCTTTCGAAAGTTGTAAAGTGTCGTCGTAAGAAATTCTATATTTGTGTTTGCTTTTATAAAATATTATTTGTATCCGATAGTTTTATTTTATGATAAAACGCGTTGTATATTACGAATTTTCTCGAAAAACGGGCAGAGGTTCCTCTGTTTTTGGACGCCCCCGACAACACAAGTTGTCGTTATTTTTATCAAAATTTAATCGAGACTCAATCATCAACATATGTAATTTTCGTAAAAATGACGAAATATAGACTAAACACTAAACCAAATCGGTTCGAGCTCGTTCACGTAAGATTAAATCTATATTAAAACACAAATATTAAACACGTCATTAATTTTTACCAAGTCTTAACGCCGAAATGTCGAGTGAGCTGACTGAGTTGACCGGGTCAACTGAGTTGACCGACTGAGTTGACCAAGTCAACTGAGTTGACTCGGTTTGACCGAGCCAGACCACTGTTGACCACTGACGTCGTCCCGAACCCGAACCGAGACTAAACCGAGCCGAACCCAAACTACTGAAATCTGATCCATGACTGAACCAAGACTCCGAACTTCCACAAATTTCCGATCTTCTAAAATCCGAACCTGCTGTCGCGACCCGGAGTTGATCGTGTATCGTACCCGAAGTAAACCCGAACCACTGCGAACCCTTGAAACGACCCGAAACAAACTCCTGGTTCCTGAACCTAACCCGAACCATACTTGAACCATACAGAGCTTGAATCCGATCTGAACATCATCGTCAACTGACCTTCTCGTCATCACCAGAAAAGAAACGGCCGGAGCGAAACCCGAACCAACCTAAAAAATTTAAATAAAAAAAATAAGTCTCCATCACCTCCGCCGCCACGAACGGCGGTGCTGTCGCCGACCAAACCTCCGCCGGTAGCCGTCGCTGGCTCGCTGCTAGCTCCATCTACCTCTCTCTGGTCTCTCTCTCCTCTCTCTCTCTCTCTCTCTCGCATGAAGCATCGACCGGCACCACCCACCACAGCGCCGCCGCCTGTGGTGGTGGTGGTGTTGCTGCTGTAGTCCGCCACCACCTGAAGATGGTGGTGGTTGGCCGATTAACAGGGGGTAAAACAAGTGGGTTGTGTGTGAGAGATACAAAAGGGTGTTGGTGTGTTTGTCGGGTGAACAAGCCGCCGCCGGTCGCGGCTCCACCTGTTTCACCGGCCGGCGAGGAAGGGGGGTGGTTGTGTGAGTGTTTGGTTTGGGTTTCTTTCACAAGCAGAGGAGGAATGGGGTCTTTGCTATTTGTTTATTATGTAATCGAGAGAGAGGAGTAGAGATTGAGGAAATAAATGTCTGTGTTTTGGAAAGATGAGTTTCTTGTTGTGGGTTGCAGGTTAAATCGAGAGGGTGGAAGGGGTATGGGTCTTTATAGAGAGGTTGAGATCTTGTAGAGATCTTATGTGTTCCAATTTTTGAGACAAAAATCTCTTGTAGAGATTTTGTATAGATTTGTAGAGATTTTGTGTAGTTCTTATAAGATCTTGAAAATATCTAATATATTATGTGCAGGTTTAGGCTTGTGGGTTTTGGGCTTGGGCCCAGGGCCCACAAGTCCATCTCATGTGTAAGTGGCACGTAATTTTCTACGGAGCCCGTTAACAAAACCCGAATTCTCCGTAGCGTCGTAACTGAAAGTTTAGATTTAAAAATATGAAAAATGGTGTCGGTAGTCATAGTTCGCATGTTTAGTCGTCGATTGAGTAAAAAGCGCGTAAAATGCTTCGTGTATCGTTTTTAATCCGTTTTTCGATCCGGTTTCGAACACGGTTACTAAAATTTAATTACGAAGCTAGAATATATCGTAAAAATTTAATATTTGTCGGCGTTGTCAGTATTTTATTCGGTTTCAGTTTATTACCGTTAGATTTCCAGCAGTTTCTTCGCAGATCGTCACACGAGCACTGTAAGGTCGAAGAGGCGTTCCCAGGCACTCCAAAGGCTTAATTAAGTTAATTTGCATCGTAAACACTATTTATTATCGTTTTAATCACCTGTTAATCACGTAATTAGAGGCATAAATTACCGGTTGTCACACACGTGTTGGGCCAGGATGCGTTCTCACCGTTCTCACACTTTTGAGCGTTTTCTCCTGATCCCGTTTCTATATATATATATATATATATATATATATGACCAAAGATTAGGCAATAGGCACACTTAAAATTACAATATATATATATATATATATATATATTGCTTTATATAGCCAATAACCACACAATCGTCACTTTGTTTTTTGTTTATGTGACAGAATAATAGCAAACGTCATAAACAAAACATATTACTTGTGACCAAAGATTAGTCAATAACTACTCTTAAAATAACAAAATTACATGTGGCTTTACCTAACCATTAGCTACACCATCGTTACTTTGTGTTTATTTTTTATTTTTTATTTTTTGCGACGAAATGATAGCAAATGTTATTGAGAAAAAAAACACATGTATGACCAAATTTTAGACAATATCCACACTTAAGATCACAAAATTTCATGTGGCTTTACATAAGGGTTAACCACACCATCGTACTTTGTTTTTTATTGTGTGACGGAATCATAACAAATGTCATGGGTAAATGTGTGAGTGCGTGACCAAAGGTAAGACAATAGTCACATTTAAAAGTGCATCATTTACAATGTTTTATTTAAAATGTTTTAAATTAACAATTTACAATTTCAGATAATATTTTATTAGAAAAATAGAAGAATGGTATTCGAAATTTAAAGTAGGTTAAAAATTAATATTAGCTCATTATTCATTTATTTATTTAATTAATATAAGATAAGTTTGAAAGTGAGGCGAGAAAATCATAAAATAAATACATACAATGAACGACATGTGTCACACATTAATGTTTTATTATATAGTATAGTATAGATAAAAATTTAGATTGATATAAATAGATTATTTTGTTGTAGCAAAATTTGTTAACGAAGTCTCAATAAATTTAACCCATTATTTTAAACTCCGTAAATGTATAAATGATAAATAATATTAGTTAGAGTAAATTATGATATTGGCCCCTATGGTTATATAACTTTTACCTTTTTAGCCCAATTTTTTTTTTTAACATCTAAGCCCCCATGTCTTTTTTTTCTAACCCTTTTGACCCCTAACACTAACCCCATCCATTAAATATTAGGGGCCAAAAGGGTTAGAAAAAGGACGTTAGGGGCCAAAAAGATTAGAAAAAAAAAGATGTTAGGGGCCAAAAAGATTAGAAAAAAAGACGTTAGGGGCTCAGATGTTAAAAATTCTTTTTGGGCTAAAAGAGTAAAAGTGATATAACCACAGGGGTCAAAATCATAATTTACTCTATTAGTTAAATAAATAATATTATAAATGAGAAGGAGATTAAACTAAATAATAATTATCCATAAGAAATTAAACTAAATAATATTTAGTAGGAGGATTATCTATAATTAATTAGAAAATATTAAATTAAAATAATACTTATCTATATAACATGGTCTAATATGATGACAAGTGTCCCTAAAATGGTTTCTTTTATTATATAGTATAAATATATAGAGTTGTTGTCGTTTAAAAAAGAAAATATGATAAAAAATGAAAGAAGTTACTTATGAAAGAGATAATTATGGTGGTCTAATTATAAAAGTAATAATTAAATATTGCTTAATAATTAGATAATAATTATGATATTTTTTTCATTAGTAGGTAATAATTAAAGTATCTATACGGTGGGTGTTGTAGATTAGGGTGTGTAAAACAACACCCTTTTATGTGGCTTTACATAAACATTAGCCTCACCGTTGTTTTTTTTTTTTTTTTGAAAGAATAATAGCAAATGTCACGGACAAAAAATATTATATGTGACCAAGGTAAAACAATAACCACATATAAAATTACAAAATGTTATGTGGCTTTATATTACCAATAGAAATTAGCCCCACCATCGTTACTTGGTTTTTTGTTTGTGTAACGGAATGATAGCAAATGTAATGGGCAAAAACAATACGAGTGACCAAGGTTAAATAATAGTCACTCTTAAAATTACAAAATTTCTTGTGTGTCTAGAAATAGTTTATAGTCATACTTATTAGGACAAAATGCTTGATTACAGCAACCCTTTTGATACAGTATCTTTATATCGACGTGGCTAAAACAAATTCTTTACTCATATTCGTGACTATATAATAGAGATGGCCACACTAACAAGAAATTCATGTGGCCATTGCTACACTTTAGCCACACTTAAGGACTAAATTCTTGATTCCAGTAAGAAATATTGATACCTTTTAGCCACACCTTCAAATAGCTACAGCCACTAAACGTCAATGTGGCCATCTAATACGTATGATAATTCAACCTTTGGTCATGCTTTATCCGAAAAAATTGTGTGAGAGAACTGAGAAGGCATATTGTCACAATTTATTTGTGTGGTCGTAGGCCTTTTTGACATGGTGCTATTTAAGGTAATGTAAATGAGTATCAACAAAATACAATTATTTAAACATGATATCCTAATGTGTGGTAGGCTTATTAATGAGAACGGTGATCCAAACTCGAAACCAGTATCTGGCCATTAATATTTATACTTATACTTATTGTGTTAAATTTAGGCATATCTAAAAACCAATATTTCATTATCTAATCTTAAAGATAATTAAAATATAAAAAGAGAAACCTATGAAGAATTAATATTTTTTAGTTGATAATTTGATCCAATCAAATTAGAGCTCTTTACAATAACATGAATGGTTGGTTTCTTGGACTAACTCACAAGTCTAGTTAGGCGAGAGTGCTGTTGTGCAAGACTTTCAATATACCAAAAGGTTAAAAGGTTATTGTAACACCCCAACCCGGAAGGGCTGACGTGTCACAATAACAGTATCATAAACAAAAGTCATAATTCCATTTATTTATTTGACAAGGATACAACCACACGACAATTTAACTTAAGGTTAATATACAAGCGAAGACATTCGACTTGATTAACTAACATCTTTAGATTTATTCCTAGACTTTATTCTTCTCTCTTTTCCCCGCCCAAAGTAACCTGCTGACCCGTAAATACAAAATTTATACGGAATGAGCCGAATGCTCAGTACGGAATTATAGGCTCAAAGAACAAATAACGCTTTATATGCAATGTTATTTGGAGGAAACTTATTGCGAAAATGATACGATGCAAGAACATAATTTCATAATTATATCTTACGGATGTACCCATGAGCAAACTGAAAACGTGACAATACACAGGTAGCTACTCCTGCAACGTTTGGTCTGTTATTCTTCCTAGTGTCTTTCTTTGTACACTCCTTGATCATGTGTCCAGTTTGGCCACATCTAAAGCATGCTCCTGTACTTCGGTGACATACGCCCTGATGTCGCTTGCCACAAGTATTACATAAAGGATATGTAATCTGATTCAGTGGTTGAGTTCTAATAGGTTCTGCATACAACTGAATCTGGTTTTGAGCAGGCCTCGGGTTTTGCAATCTAGGTTGCCATGGACGTGCCTGATTTCCAGAGTTTTGATTTCCTTGTACTTTGCGATCTTGATGCTGTGGCGTAGTGGATGATTGGCCGTTTTCCTGCTTAAATTGTCCTTCCCTATTTCTCTTCTTATTATCCCCAGTTCGAGATAAGAATTCTTTCCTTTCGAATTCAAAAGTTTTGATTGCATCAGCAACTTCGGTGATATCCTTAAATTTCATGTACATGATCGACTTCCGAATTCGATCATTGACTGCCCACTTGCATTTTTCTGCCTGGGCTTCTGCTGATCCTGCAACGTCTCCTACAATACTAGCCAACCTTGCAAATCGAGTAATGAACTCAGAGGCTGGTTCATCATTCTCCTGTCGAATCACTGCATACTCCCTGATATAAGCTTCTTTATCAGCGGTCGAAAAATACTTGTCGTAAAAGATGTTACGAAAGTCGACCCATGAAAGATTAGCGTCAAAATCATCCCCTCCTTTGACATGCTTATATCCTTCCCACCAAGTTTGTGCGTCATCTTCAAATTTGTAGGTAGCCAATCTAACTTTGTATTGCTCCGGAACTCCAAGAACTCCGAAGATCTTTTCAATATGAGCTATCCAGTTTCTTGCTTCGACTGGATTATTAGCGTGACTAAAGGATTTCGGCTTTTGTTTTTGGAATTTAGCGATCCATATGTCTATACTATAGGTAGTATGGTTTGTGGTATTCTCACGAATTTCTTCACCAGAGATTGGATTCGTGTTATTACGTTCTGGAGGACGAGTTTGTTGAATAACGGCCTCAGCTGTTTGAGCAACAAGGTTTGGAAGCAACCCGGCAACAGCCTGGTTGATAGCATTAATTACGTTTGGATCAACTGGAGTCTCATTTGAAGAAGTGTTGTTACGTACAGGGTTAGTACGAGTACTCCTACGTAGCGGACGACGAGGAGGCATCTATACGAATAAACATAGGAGTTAAACCAAATAAGAGATCAAGTTGAATCCTATCATAAATATCTACCCATTCCTCACAGGTTTTAATTACTATCTTCAAGTTTTCTACAGGAAAGAGCCTTTGCTCTGATACCATAGCTGTAACACCCCAACCCGGAAGGGCTGACGTGTCACAATAACAGTATCATAAACAAAAGTCATAATTCCATTTATTTATTTGACAAGGATACAACCACACGACAATTTAACTTAAGGTTAATATACAAGCGAAGACATTCGACTTGATTAACTAACATCTTTAGATTTATTCCTAGACTTTATTCTTCTCTCTTTTCCCCGCCCAAAGTAACCTGCTGACCTGTAAATACAAAATTTATACGGAATGAGCCGAATGCTCAGTACGGAATTATAGGCTCAAAGAACAAATAACGCTTTATATGCAATGTTATTTGGAGGAAACTTATTGCGAAAATGATACGATGCAAGAACATAATTTCATAATTATATCTTACGGATGTACCCATGAGCAAACTGAAAACGTGACAATACACAGGTAGCTACTCCTGCAAACTTATCACACGAGATGGCCAGTTGGCATACCTGCTATCCACCTCATTAACTTAAATCCTAGGATCGATCCATACGCCTCCTAATAGCTTATATGTACCACGCTTGTACTTAAGAGACGCCGTGAACTGATCTCTCCGTCACGGGTGGAGCACATGATGTCGATGCCGCAACAACATGCTCGTGGGACACTCCACGAGAAGCGATACTCAGGGTATCAGAGTACAGATGGTCTTATTCACATAACTTATAAAACTTATTTTCATAACAAAACGGAACATATATTGGAACATGCGATAATGAGTACAACTAACATAATACTATCGCATGACATGAAAACTTAAATCAAATGATTAGAATAGAATTCGAACGGACTGTCAAATGAATCGATAATCAAAGACGTGAGGAGTTTTTAAAAGATATATTAATTTAGTGGGTTGTAACAATTTGAATATGAAGCAATAAGGAGTGGGGTAAGGATCCGTACCTTAATAACTCCAAAGTGAAGCTACCTTGTGCTAATATTTTAGATTTATACGGGCAGAGTTTAGACTACTGATTAGTCTTTTAACCTAATAACATGCACACAAACTAGGTTAGTAACTTAATACAACATTTACGATAACTCACGAGATCAAATTCTCACAACGAACGACAAAGTGCGATACTTAAACTCATCCATCGAATTAACGACGAACGACAAAGTACGATACTTAAACTCATCCATCGAATTAACGACGAACGACAAAGTATAACCCTAATGTGGGCAGCACTTAAACATCCATTGGATATATTGATCGATCGGACAATGAATCGTAATAGCGATCGAGTTATTACCCTGTTCTGCAGCACCCCGCTATACTTAATTAGAGTTTCGTGTGTGTTAATTGTGGTATTCGGACTAAAACTCAGAGAATATAACGAATTTTCTCGTCGAACGAACGCCCAGAAGCCTGTCCCAAAGCCTGCTATTTATACACGAATTTTGACAAGCTTACGGACCGTAAGACTTCTAAGGTAACGGTCCGTAAGGCTTCTTACGGTCCGTAAAGCTGTCAATGTTACGGTCCGTAAGGGACACCAAATCACTATAGGCTTGCCACGCGTGGGACTAGCCTAGCTGAGTCGATGATTTTTATTATTTTAAATTAGACAGCGAGATAAATGGATAATCGTCAATAGGGAATACCCCCCTGAGTTTTTAGGGGCCCTGATCCTGATTCTGATTGTTCTGAAAATTTTAAGGTTTGTGCAGAATCACTTGGGTGTCTTAATTAGGGTTTCCTATTAAATAATAATAATAATGATTTTAAATTTATGGGCATTACAACTATTACCCCCTTAAAAGAAATTTCGTCCTCGAAATTTTTCAAATAAGAATATAACCTATCGCATAAGTAACAGAAACGGAACTTTCATAGCAGAGTTACTAACTTATATAACCAGAATCTCCTAAACACACATGTGAATTCATAACTAAGGTCATGCCTATAATTGTCAATTATCTTACATATGTGCCCTAATGGTCCTCCTATAACGCATCTTAATAAAATATCTTACCGTACGAAAAGTCAATGGAGACTTACAGATAATAGAGTGACTATTGGTACTGATATCTACTACATAGATATGCTTAATCATAGCTAAAATATATTCACATAAGGTAAAGCATAATTGACCGTAAACAGAAACAAATGAACATATATCAAAGAGCAAGATTTAACGTTACTCGACTAAAATTCTATTACTAGAATAGATTAGGGTATAGAGAGCGAATTGATTCTTCAGATTCCCATGTTGCTTCGTGTTCAGAGTGATTTTTCCAGAGGATTTTAACAAACGGAATTACTTTCCTACGCAAAACCTTTTCTTGTCGATCTAAGATGGCTTCTGGTTCCTCTTCGTAGGACAAATCCTCGTGAATTGTAAGTAACGGATAACTAATGACATGGAGTGGATGATAATTATATCCTCTTAACGAGGAGACATGAAAAACGTTATGAACGTGAGAGAGTTGAGGAGGTAAAGCCAGTCGATATGACACTTCTCCAATTCTTTCAAGGATTTCAAACGGACCGATGAAACGGGGACTAAGCTTCCCTTTAATTCCAAATCTACGAATGCCACGCCAAGGTGATACCTTTAAGAATACGTGGTCACCAATTTTAAATTCGAGTGGTCGTCTATCTTGATCTGCATAGCTCTTTTGTCTGCTCTGAGCTTCTTTCAGTTTTTCTCGTGCTATAGTGACTTTTTCATTTGTAATCTGAAATAGTTCTGGCCCTTTAATAATCTTTTCTCCAACTTCATCCCAACATATCGGTGCTCGACATTTTCGACCGTACAAAAGCTCAAAAGGTGCCATGCCAATACTTGCTTGCCAACTATTGTTGTAAGCGAACTCAACAAGGCATAGATATTCATCCCAGTTTCTAGACCATTCAAGTGCACATGCTCGGAGCATGTCTTCTAAGGTCTGAATCGTGCGTTCCGACTGCCCATCTGTTTGTGGATGGAAAGCCGTACTAAACTTCAGTCGTGTACTCCAAGCTGCCTGAAAACCTTTCCAAAAGCGTGAGGTAAAACGTGGGTCTCTATCGGAAACAATGAAAGATGGTGTGCCATGGAGTCGAATAATTTCTTGAAGAAATATTTCGGATAACTTATTAACCGAAAATCCTTGCTGAATTGGTAGAAAATGTGCTGACTTCGACAATCTATCGACAACAACCCATACCACATCATTCTTCTTGAAAGTCTTAGGCAAACCGGTAACAAAATCCATTGTGATCTCATCCCACTTCCATATGGGAATATCCAATGGCTGCAACAGACCGCTTGCTCGTTTGTGTTCAATTTTCACTTGTTGGCAAGTGAGGCATTTACTTACGTAGCGAGCAACGTCTTCCTTCATGCCATTCCACCAGAAGTTTTGTCTTAAGTCTCGATACATCTTAGTAGATCCTGGGTGAATTGAAAATGGTGAGCTATGAGCTTCGGCTAACAATGACTCACGAAGGGTGGAGTCATCGGGTACACAAAGTCTTTTACCGCACCAAATCACCCCATGATGGTCTATACAAAATTCAGATTGCTTACCCACCTCAAGATTTTGCACAATTGCCCAAAGTTCTCCATCTTGCTTCTGTGCATCTTTGATCCGTGATATGAGGTCGGGTTCAATCTTCATTCTAGCTAGATATCCATCAGATTTATTATCCTGAAGCCAAATGTTCATTCTTTCGAGATCCCTCCTAATATGAGGCTGAATTTGTAAGCAAGATATAGTCCCGGAATTCTTTCGGCTCAATGCGTCAGCTACAACATTGGCTTTGCCTGGATGGTATTGAATATTTACGTCGTAATCTTTTAAAAGTTCTAACCACCTTCTTTGCCTCATATTTAGCTCCTTCTGCGTAAATATGTACTTGAGGCTCTTGTGGTCGGTAAAGATGTCACAACTTTCACCATACAGATAGTGTCGCCAAATCTTAAGTGCAAAGACGACTGCGGCTAGTTCTAAATCATGTGTAGGGTAGTTAACTTCATAAGGCTTCAACTGACGGGAGGCATAAGCGATAACCTTCCCATGTTGCATTAGCACACAACCTAATCCTTTCTTTGAGGCATCACTATAGACTTGGTAACCTCCTGATCCAGAAGGGAGAGCAAGTATCGGGGAGGATACGAGTCGTTTCTTCAATTCTTCAAAGCTTTTCTCTTGTTCCTCATTCCATGAGTACTTCACCCCTTTCCTTAGGAGTTTTGTGAGTGGTAAAGCAATTACCGAGAATCTTTCAACAAATCTTCGGTAATAGCCAGCAAGACCCAAGAAACTTCGTATTTCGGTAACAGAAGTGGGTCTTGGCCATTTTGTAATGGCTTCAACCTTTGTTGGGTCTACCATAATTCCCTCTGCTGATGCGACATGACCTAGAAATGCCACTTGGCTAAGCCAAAAGTCACATTTGGAAAACTTCGCGTACAACTTCTCATGCCGCAAGGTTTCAAGTACTGCATGTAGATGTGCTTCATGCTCTTCGTGACTCTTAGAATACACTAGAATGTCATCGATAAAAACAATTACGAATTTGTCTAGGAATTTGTGAAATACGCGATTCATCAAATCCATGAAGACTGCGGGTGCATTAGTTAGCCCAAAGGGCATAACCAAAAATTCGTAATGACCATATCGAGTACGAAAGGCGGTTTTGGGAACATCATCATTTTTGATCTTTAGCTGATGGTACCCGGACCTCAGGTCGATTTTTGAAAAGAACTGAGCCCCCTGAAGTTGATCAAAGAGATCATCAATGCGAGGCAGAGGATACTGATTACGAATAGTAATCTTGTTCAGCTCTCGGTAGTCAATACATAAACGCATACTACCGTCTTTCTTCTTCACAAATAAGACCGGAGCACCCCAAGGTGAAACACTGGGTCTTATGAATCCTAGATCTAACAATTCTTGCAATTGTTCCTTCAACTCCTTCAGTTCCATTGGAGCCATACGGTATGGAGCTTTAGAAATAGGCTCGGCGCCAGGGATCAAGTCGATGGTGAATTCTACCTGACGGTCAGGTGGTAATCCCGGTAGTTCATCCGGAAATATATCAGGATATTCACGGACAACAGAATGGCTATCGATACTATTAACACTAGCTGAAGTATCCTTAACCGATGCTAGAAATCCAGCACAGCCATTTGCTATGAATTTTTGAGCTTGTGCGGAGATAATTTTAAGAGATTTATGAGCTTGAGTTCCCTGATATATAATATCAGGATGATGAAGATCACCGAAAATAACACGGCGAGAATGACAATCTATAGTTACACGATGTCTAGACAACCAATCTATTCCTAGAATAACATCAAAGTCACACATATGTATTGGAAATAGGTCTGCCTTACACACAATAGATTCAATACGGATCAGACAATCCTTATATACGTAAGTGATTACGGATGAATTTTCCATGGGAGTGGAAATGGTTAAGGTATGATTTAAGAGAGTTGGTCTTATCGGAAGGTACTTAGTAAACGAATGGGATACTAAAGAATGAGTCGCTCCTGTATCGAATAACACATAGATACTACGTTCACCAATCTGAAGGGTTCCAGATACAGTACCTGGAACATTAGCAGCATCAGTAGCAGAAAGTGCGAAAACTCTTCCTCCAACATTGGGTGGTGTAACGTTTGGTCTGTTATTCTTCCTAGTGTCTTTCTTTGTACACTCCTTGATCATGTGTCCAGTTTGGCCACATCTAAAGCATGCTCCTGTACTTCGGTGACATACGCCCTGATGTCGCTTGCCACAAGTATTACATAAAGGATATGTAATCTGATTCAGTGGTTGAGTTCTAATAGGTTCTGCATACAACTGAATCTGGTTTTGAGCAGGCCTCGGGTTTTGCAATCTAGGTTGCCATGGACGTGCCTGATTTCCAGAGTTTTGATTTCCTTGTACTTTGCGATCTTGATGCTGTGGCGTAGTGGATGATTGGCCGTTTTCCTGCTTAAATTGTCCTTCCCTATTTCTCTTCTTATTATCCCCAGTTCGAGATAAGAATTCTTTCCTTTCGAATTCAAAAGTTTTGATTGCATCAGCAACTTCGGTGATATCCTTAAATTTCATGTACATGATCGACTTCCGAATTCGATCATTGACTGCCCACTTGCATTTTTCTACCTGGGCTTCTGCTGATCCTGCAACGTCTCCTACAATACTAGCCAACCTTGCAAATCGAGTAATGAACTCAGAGGCTGGTTCATCATTCTCCTGTCGAATCACTGCATACTCCCTGATATAAGCTTCTTTATCAGCGGTCGAAAAATACTTGTCGTAAAAGATGTTACGAAAGTCGACCCATGAAAGATTAGCGTCAAAATCATCCCCTCCTTTGACATGCTTATATCCTTCCCACCAAGTTTGTGCGTCATCTTCAAATTTGTAGGTAGCCAATCTAACTTTGTATTGCTCCGGAACTCCAAGAACTCCGAAGATCTTTTCAATATGAGCTATCCAGTTTCTTGCTTCGACTGGATTATTAGCGTGACTAAAGGATTTCGGCTTTTGTTTTTGGAATTTAGTGATCCATATGTCTATACTATAGGTAGTATGGTTTGTGGTATTCTCACGAATTTCTTCACCAGAGATTGGATTCGTGTTATTACGTTCTGGAGGACGAGTTTGTTGAATAACGGCCTCAGCTGTTTGAGCAACAAGGTTTGGAAGCAACCCGGCAACAGCCTGGTTGATAGCATTAATTACGTTTGGATCAACTGGAGTCTCATTTGAAGAAGTGTTGTTACGTACAGGGTTAGTACGAGTACTCCTACGTAGCGGACGACGAGGAGGCATCTATACGAATAAACATAGGAGTTAAACCAAATAAGAGATCAAGTTGAATCCTATCATAAATATCTACCCATTCCTCACAGGTTTTAATTACTATCTTCAAGTTTTCTACAGGAAAGAGCCTTTGCTCTGATACCATAGCTGTAACACCCCAACCCGGAAGGGCTGACGTGTCACAATAACAGTATCATAAACAAAAGTCATAATTCCATTTATTTATTTGACAAGGATACAACCACACGACAATTTAACTTAAGGTTAATATACAAGCGAAGACATTCGACTTGATTAACTAACATCTTTAGATTTATTCCTAGACTTTATTCTTCTCTCTTTTCCCCGCCCAAAGTAACCTGCTGACCTGTAAATACAAAATTTATACGGAATGAGCCGAATGCTCAGTACGGAATTATAGGCTCAAAGAACAAATAACGCTTTATATGCAATGTTATTTGGAGGAAACTTATTGCGAAAATGATACGATGCAAGAACATAATTTCATAATTATATCTTACGGATGTACCCATGAGCAAACTGAAAACGTGACAATACACAGGTAGCTACTCCTGCAAACTTATCACACGAGATGGCCAGTTGGCATACCTGCTATCCACCTCATTAACTTAAATCCTAGGATCGATCCATACGCCTCCTAATAGCTTATATGTACCACGCTTGTACTTAAGAGACGCCGTGAACTGATCTCTCCGTCACGGGTGGAGCACATGATGTCGATGCCGCAACAACATGCTCGTGGGACACTCCACGAGAAGCGATACTCAGGGTATCAGAGTACAGATGGTCTTATTCACATAACTTATAAAACTTATTTTCATAACAAAACGGAACATATATTGGAACATGCGATAATGAGTACAACTAACATAATACTATCGCATGACATGAAAACTTAAATCAAATGATTAGAATAGAATTCGAACGGACTGTCAAATGAATCGATAATCAAAGACGTGAGGAGTTTTTAAAAGATATATTAATTTAGTGGGTTGTAACAATTTGAATATGAAGCAATAAGGAGTGGGGTAAGGATCCGTACCTTAATAACTCCAAAGTGAAGCTACCTTGTGCTAATATTTTAGATTTATACGGGCAGAGTTTAGACTACTGATTAGTCTTTTAACCTAATAACATGCACACAAACTAGGTTAGTAACTTAATACAACATTTACGATAACTCACGAGATCAAATTCTCACAACGAACGACAAAGTGCGATACTTAAACTCATCCATCGAATTAACGACGAACGACAAAGTACGATACTTAAACTCATCCATCGAATTAACGACGAACGACAAAGTATAACCCTAATGTGGGCAGCACTTAAACATCCATTGGATATATTGATCGATCGGACAATGAATCGTAATAGCGATCGAGTTATTACCCTGTTCTGCAGCACCCCGCTATACTTAATTAGAGTTTCGTGTGTGTTAATTGTGGTATTCGGACTAAAACTCAGAGAATATAACGAATTTTCTCGTCGAACGAACGCCCAGAAGCCTGTCCCAAAGCCTGCTATTTATACACGAATTTTGACAAGCTTACGGACCGTAAGACTTCTAAGGTTACGGTCCGTAAGGGACACCAAATCACTATAGGCTTGCCACGCGTGGGACTAGCCTAGCTGAGTCGATGATTTTTATTATTTTAAATTAGACAGCGAGATAAATGGATAATCGTCAATAGGGAATACCCCCCCTGAGTTTTTAGGGGCCATGATCCTGATTCTGATTGTTCTGAAAATTTTAAGGTTTGTGCAGAATCACTTGGGTGTCTTAATTAGGGTTTCCTATTAAATAATAATAATAATGATTTTAAATTTATGGGCATTACAGTTATGGTATGACATATATCAATTTATAGTCATGTTAGATAGATATTTTAGTGTAATTGGGATTGATTTGGTAATCAAAGCGAATAATAATACAAATCAAGCAAGTTAGGAGATGCGAGAGTGCATGCTTGTTTGAGTTATTATAATTCGAAGTGTACGGATAGAGCCCGTAATCTACGGGGGTTCCAAGGGGGCAACGCCCCTGTGAGCAGGGTCCAAGGGGCTCTGGGGTCGAAAATTTATTTTTTGGAAATGCCATATTTTCGAAATATCAAAATAATGGCAGTTTTTATTTAAAATTGAGATAACTGCCATTAGACAGTTAATCATCCCCAACCCCAAAATTCGTAGACAGGTTTTGATCATATTTTCTGGTTTCGACAAATTGCAGACACACATACACTTGTTTAATTTCTCGAAAATCAGAGTTGTATCCGATTAAATTAATGAAGAACCACCGAAATAATTTGATCTGAGAGTGATTACACGCCTCTTTGATCGTCCGGTTTTTCTGAAAATTCCCCAACAAGTCATAGGTTTTCCAGGACACCTGGAAAAAATGATAGGGGCTTGTCTCCAATTTGTTGTTCACTTAAGTAGCGTCGAGTTTTCCTGCCATTTCTATTGAGTTTATAGTTGTACCTCAAAGGCCTCTTATTTTCTTTCCGGTTGCAATAAACATGTGGCACATTTACTAGGGAATGGTATGTTTAAATTGATTAGAGTTAAATGTCATTTTAGTTCATGTGGTTTTGCCCATTTTGTCAGTTTAGTCCAAATATTTCATTTTCCGCCTGTGATTCCAAAAAGATTTCATCGTTGCCATTTTATTTAACTGGGTCCATTTTTTCTGTTAATGAGAAGGGCAATTCGGTCATTTTATATGGCCGAATTGCCCTTCTAGTTAACAGAATAAAATAAAATGACCGAATTGCCCTTCTCGTTAACATAAAAAATAGATAAAGTTAACACAGTGGACTAAAATGGCAACACTGAAACCTTTTTGGACCTACAAGCGAAAAACAAAACCTTTGAACTAAACTGACAAAATGACCCAAACCACAGGGACTAAAATGACATTTAACTCAATTGATTAATAGTTCATTCCAACCAACATTCTGTAAGATTAAATATATAACTATAATTATTTAATCATGTAGTCATCATAATCATTTATATTATTTATATTATATGGAACAAAATATATTAAAATCTTATAATATATTAGTTAGTAATTGTTGATTAACCGATTTACCCTTATTAACTAATAAAGTTTCTCCTCGGGTGTATTTAAGGAGATGACTAGAGAGGGTTTTAGGAGAGACATTAATCATAACATCACATACAATTCGACCTCCTCTCTCTCCATTAATACGAATTCTTTACCCTTAAGAATTCGGAACTACCATCATTGACATACATCCTAAACGGGAACCAGATCAAGCTGACAATCATGTCTACATCGATGTCTGCATCAATCACTGGATTATCTGCTAGCCTGAATGCTGTAATAGGTATTAGTTGCATGTTTTCCATTATATATTAACACAACTGATCAACATGTGGTATCAGAGCATATGTTGTTCATATCAGTTTTCCCTAAATCTGAAAAACTAAAATATTGATGAAAACCGAATTATAAACTTATTGTTCACGTTTTCTGCCGAAATCTGAAAAATTATTGACGTTTTAATCGGGTTATTTTTTATGAGAAATCCGAATTATTTTATCATACTCGAAATCTATACATATAAATTACTTTAAGGTTTCGATTCCAGATGAAAGCTCATAAATTCTTCGATGATGTTCTTCGTGTTCTTCATAAAAGTTCGAATAATCCCTTAGTTTTTCAATGAATCGATAAAAATGATTATGTTTTTCCTAAGTTTGATAAATTTTATCTATAAGTTTTCGAAATATTTGTTTTAGTTTATCAGTAACAATATTTCGAAATCAAGGATAATAATTATCTTAACATAAATTTAGAAAAGTAAGTAATCTATTAACATTCGAAATCTTCCAATCCTATCACAAGTTAATAAGAGATAGAAACAGGTTTTCAAGATTGGAAAACAAGTTTTCGAGATCTCATTAAGAGAGTTCAAGATTTCATAAAAATCGAAATCTCAAATTAACTTTTTGACTGCTCATAAGATTTCGAGATTTCATAAAAGGAACTCGAAATCGTCATACTAAAATTCTTAGTTAGACTCGAAATCATCAGAGAACTCGAATTCTCATCAAGAGTCGAAATCTTATAACAGGATTCAAAATCTCATCAGAATACGAGATAACCAAGTCAACTCGAGATCTTATAACAACTCGAGATACCAACTCGACTCGAGATCTCATAACAACTCGAAATCTCAAGTCAACTCAAGTTCTCAAGTGAACTCCAGATCTCATAAAATGTCGAAAACTCATTATCTCATGAACTATTGTTGTGAACTAAAATTTAGGTCGAGGCTTCGCAACGAACCCCATGCTAACAGGTGGTTTGCCATTAACTTAATGGTTTTGTAAACACCTAAAGTAAATAATTTTACAAAACCAGATAACTTAACTTGAATAAGCTTTTGATGTTTCATTTCTGGCCAAAAGGTGATTTGATATGTCGCAACCCTCGGCCCCTAATTACTTGGGAACGGGCGGCCGCGAACCAGTATCAGTGGTATCGGTGTTTATCAGTTTGGCAGCGGAATTTACATAAAGACCGTAGTTAGTAAATATTTTATCAGAGTAAAATTCCACATTTTTATAATAGTAAATACATGGGAAATTCCAAAGTTTCCATTACAAACATGTTTATAGGGATAAACCCTAATTTATTGAATTAAAACATCTTCTTTATTTAGGTAACTTTTATAGTCACTTTTCCAAGCCTTCAGTGCTCTCCAGTTGGCTTTCACATTTTGTTACCTGAAACGCGTTTAAAAACATTTGTCGGTGGGAAATACTGGTGAGTGAATCCCAATTTAATCAAAACAGGTTTTATCCTTGTACAGTATTGAGGGCGATCTCGCAATTACATTTGTTTATATTTCTACTTTAATTACCACCCACGACACTGTCAACCCAACTTGTGGTCCTGTTACTACTCACAGTGTAGTAACAAATTTTGTATACAAAACCCCAACATACCGACGATAATTGTAGAATTACAAACACTCAATCACTGTTAATTATCATGTAAAATAATTGAGGTTTTGTAAAAACAGTTTACAAAAAGAGGAATTACTCACAAAAAGGTTTACACAAAAAGGGATTACTCACATTGCTATTTTAGGTTTTTCCCTGTGATTTCCTGGTTATAATCTAATAAATTAAACAATGCACACGCGTTAGTATAATAACCCAATATTTACATTAGTTATACCCTCCGCAAGACAGAACTCCAACGACTACGTCGGGCAGAGCCTCGACAGGCGTTACAGAGCACTAGATCAATCGGGCAGCGTATCTAATACGTAACCGAGGGTTATAATACTTACAACGAGGCAGAGCTTCGCTAATTATGGGGGGTATAATACCCGGAGATTACTGTAGCTATTCAGAATTGAGAGAGAATTATAATTTTTGAACGATTTCGACTGAAAGCCGATCCCATCTATTTATATGGTCTGATCGACCCTTTCTCGCGCCCCGCGAAAGATACACAAGGGGCTTTCGCGCCCCGCGAGTTAGGTGTCGTAGGCCTTAGCCTTGACCAGTCATGGGGGTAGGTCTGACGAGTGTTATGCCACATGGCGAGCTAGGGTTTCGCCACCCGTTACTCGTTTGCGGCCCGCGAAGGATTAGGAGCAGTCTGTTGTGCCCCGCGACAGACTTAAGTTATTGTTTTTATTTTATTTTTAATTATATAGAGGTATTTTGGGCCTATTTTTCATATACGGGGTGTATTTTGGGACGTGTAGGGGTGTTCTAATAATTTTAGGAGGGTTGTTATATCCTCCCCACCTTATTTTAGAACTCGTCCTCGAGGTCTACTGGAACAGGTGTGGATATTTCTTCTGCATCTCTGATTCAAGCTCCCAAGTGTATTCTGGTCCTCTCTTGGAATCCCATCTTACTTTTACTAGAACTAATCTCGTGTGTTTGAAATTCTTTACTTTCCTGTCTTCAATCTGTAGTGGTTTCTCTACGAACTTAAGCTTCTCATTTACCTCTATATCCTTAAGAAGTACCACTAATGATTCATCTGCTAAGCACTTTTTGAGATTACATACATGAAATACATCATGTATTCCTGCCATTTCCTCTGGAAGTTGTAGCTGATAAGCTACAGGTCCTATTCTTCTAATAATCTAAAAAGGTCCAGTATACCTAGGGCATAGCTTTCCCGTTTGATGTATCTTACCACTCCTTTCCAAGGAGAAACCTTTAATAATACATTGTCTCCTACCTGAAATTCCAATGGTTTTCGTCTATTATCAGCATAACTCTTTTGTCAATCGCGTGCTGCTTTTAATCTTTCTTTGACTTGAATAATCTTGTATGTTGTTTCTTGCACTATCTTTGGTCCAGATAATTGCTTTTCTCCAATTTCTGCCCAACAGACTGGAGTTCGGCATTTTCGTCCATAAAATGCTTCGAATGGTGCAGCATTGATACTGGTATGATAGCTGTTATTATAAGAAAATTCTATCAATGGTAAATGATCGTCCCAATTTCCTCCGAAATCAATTACACAAGCTCTAAGCATATCTTCCATTGTCTGAATTGTCCTTTCGCTTTGTCCGTCCGTTTGTGGATGATAAGCAGTGCTTAGATTTAGCTTGGTTCTTATTGCTTTTTGGAAACTAGTCCTAAAATGAGAATTAAAACAACTATCTCTATCTGATACAATAGATAAAGGAATCCCATGTAATGAAACTATTTCATTTACATACAACTTGGCTAATTGTTCCATACTGAAAGTTTCCTTCATTGGTAAGAAATGAGCAGACTTGGTTAATCTATCTACAATCACCCAGATTGTATCATTACCCCTTCGTGTTTTGGGTAATTTGGTAACAAAATCCATTGTTATCAATTCCCATTTCCATACAGACATTTTTAATTGCTGCAATAAATCTGAGGGTTTCTGATGTTCAGCTTTAACTTGTGAACAAGTTAAACACTTGGCTACATAAGCTGCTATATCCTTTTTCATTCCTATCCACCAGAATCCCTTCTTAAGTCTTGATACATCTAATCACTTCCAGGATGTATCGTATACTTAGACTTATGGGCTTCTTCTAATATTCGGTGACGTAGGTTTCCTAGTTTAGGTATCTAAATCATTTTCTTATGGAATCTCCAAATTCCATCTGTTCCTTGTTCTAATTCCTTAATCATACCTTTTAATTTTTCAGTATCATCCTTGAGTACTGATTCTTGTACTTTTCTAATTCGCTCGTTTAAATCTATTTGCAGATTTAATTTAAGAGAACGTACTCGTCTTGGTTTTTCATGATACTTTCGACTTAAAGTATCAGCTACGACATTAGCCTTTCCTGCATGATATTGGATACTACAATCATAATCGCTAAGGATTTCCATCCAGCGTCTTTGTCTCATATTTAACTCCTTTTGCCCGAAAACATATCTTAAACTCTTATGATCGGTGAAAATGGTAAACTTACTACCATAAAGATAATGTCTCCATATTTTCAGGGCAAAAATTACGGCTCCTAACTCTAAATCATGGGTTGAATAATTTTCTTCATGATTCTTAAGTTGTCTGTAGGCATAGGCTATAACCTTTTGACATTGCATTAACACACATCCATAACCTAACTTAGAAGCATCACAATAGACTACAAAGTCTTCAGTTCCTTCTAGTAACGCTAGTGTGGGTGCGTTGGTTAATCTTTGCTTAAGGATTCTAAAGGCTTCTTCCTGTTTTGGTCCCCATTCAAACTTAATTGATTTAGAGGTCAGTTTTGTTAAAGGAATGACTATTCTAGAAAAATCTCGGATAAACCGTCTATAATAACCGGCCAGTCCTAGAAAACTTCTAACCTTCGTTGGTGACTCAGGGACTTTCCATTTAGTAATCGCTTCAATCTTTGTGGCATCCACATGAATTCCTTCATGATTAACTAAATGTCCAAGAAATTGCACTTCTTCTAACCAAAATTCACATTTTGGAAATTTAGCGTAAAGCTTTTCTTTTCTCAGCAAATTTAGGAGTGAATGCAGATGCGCTGCATGTTCCTCTTTACTCTTAGAGTAAATGAGAATATCATCTATAAAGACAATTATGAATTTGTCCAGATATCGTTTACATATTCTGTTCACCATGGCCATAAATGTGGCTGGGGCATTGGTTAAACCAAATGGCATGACGGTAAATTCATAATGGCCATACCTTGTTCTGAAGGCAGTTTTAGGAATGTCCTTTTCCTGTACTTTTAATTGATGATATCCTGAAAGTGAATCGATCTTAGAAAAGAATCGAGCTCCTTGCAATTGATCAAACAGATCATCAATCCTCGGTAATGGGTACCGATTTTTAATCGTGACCTTGTTCAACTCTCGGTAATCAATGCACATACGCATTAACCCTCTTTCTTTTTGACAAACAAGATCGGTGCTCCCCATGGTGATGAGCTTGGTTGTATGAATCCTTTCTCTAAAAGCTCGTCCAATTGTTCCTTTAATTCTTGTATCTCTGCTGGTGCTAAACGGTAAGGTGCCTTGGCAATTGGTGCTGTCCCTGGTAGCAGGTGGATTCTCAATTCGACTTCCCTGTCTGGTGGTAGTCCTGGTAAGTCTTCTGGGAAAACATCTAAGAATTGAGATACTATGGGAATATCTTTCATTTCTTTTCCTTTAGTGTTAATGATTATAGAAATCATATACACTAGTGACCCTTTTCTTGCACATCTTGCTGTTTTCATCACAGAGATGAATTTCGTGGATCGAGATTGCTTATTTCCTTTAATTGTGATCTTTTCACCCTTTGGTGAATTTACTTGGATGGACTTTTGATCACATAGAATACTGACTTTATTTGCTACTAACCAATCCATTCCTAATACAGTATCAAATACAGCCAGATTCATTGGGTAAAGATTTGCAATAAAATTATGTTTTGAAATTTCTATTCTTGCTCCCTGCAAGACTTCAGTAATCTTAATGGATTCTCCATTTGCTGTCTCTACAAGACATTCTTGTGGAAGTTTAGTTAATGGTTGATTGAGAAGTTTGCAAAATGAAGTATTAATAAAACTTTGGTTCGCACCAGAGTCAAATAATACTTTAGCAAAAACATCATTAACTAAAAACGCACTGGCAATCACGTTTGGAATCATCTTTGCTTCTTTGGCTGTCAGAACAAATGCCCTAGCATTTTTAGTAGTCTTGTTGTTCATGGCTAGAGCTAGTTTCGGACAATTCGGTTTGATATGCCCTTTTTCCCCACAATTGAAGCACACCGCATTACTGGGTTTCTTTCTACAATCTTCTTTCTTATGTCCTGTTATTTTGCAGAAGTTGCAGTATGTAGAGCATCTTCCTGAATGCTTCTTCTTGCAGGCCTTACAATAAGGTGAAGAAGTAGAACCTACATTCTTTTCACGGTTGGAATTACCATAGCAAAATTCCTGGGGTAAGCTTTTGAGCTAGGTTTTTCCTCTGGTTTTCTTCTTGTGTACGTACCAATTCATCAGTCAAGGTATTCGCTAGTTCTACAGCTTCTTCTATGGTTGGTGGTATAGCTGCCTTGACTACATGTCTAATATCACTGATCAATCCCCAGATGTAACGAGAGATTAATACTAGTTCTGGTGAAGCTAGGGTTGGCACTATTCTAGCATATTCGAAGAATATGGTAGTGTAACCCTTACGGTCTACTCCAGTCATTCTAAGGTTTAAGAACTTATTAGCTATATGTTCTTTTTCATTGGGATGACAGAATTTCCTTTCAACCATATTCTTAAACTCAGTCCATTCCATATTATAGACTCTGTCACTTCCCCTTGACTGGAGAATAGTGTTCCACCATTCTAGAGCGGCATTCTTAAAATGATTGGAGGCAAACGTGATTTTATCTTCCTCTGCACACTTGCTTATTTTTAAGACCGCCTCAGTCTTTTCTATCCAGCGTATAGCTGCAATGGCTCCTTCATTGCCTGAGAATTCTATCGGTTTGCAGGACCAGAATTCTTTGTATGAACAACCATAAGACATGGTTCTTATTCTTTTTGGAATTGGCAATTGAAGTAACGGTCCATTGTTTACGCTGTGACTAGGTTCAGTAGGTGGTCGCTTACTTCTACTATTACTGTTATTATTTTTCGCTTCTTTAACATTTTGGACGATATATGGCATAGCATCTCTAATTCCTTGGGTTACTATGTGTCGAATGACACTGTTATTTATTTGATTATCATTATTCTGGTTTTCCTGATTTGCTTCGTTGTCCATCTGGATTTACAAACAATTATCAGATATTAATATGACAACAATATTTAATGCAACCAATCACACAACAAACATATTGATCAAAATCGTCGTGCATTGCGACATTTACTCTATTTTATAGATATCTATATCTATTACAAACCGTAACTGGAATTTAAAAATACAATACTAGTATGCATCAATAGTTATTAGATTATCTATTTTAGTGGATATATATATATATATATATATATATATATATTTCAACCTACACACATATATATATTTATTTTATTATTACTAGTGGGGGTCCATCCAATATTGCATATTACGCTCGTCGTACTTCCAAATGAGCCTCTCCCCTATTTGTCTTATCCTTTCACTTTCATCTAACAACTCCTCACCAAAAGTGCAGAGTTCCTGTATGTTCTCGGTACTCATGGGTGGTGCGGGTGCTGGTATCGGGTCAGGGTACTGGGGCATCGGTTCCTCATGTGGGTATGGGTTCTCTAGGATTTCCCGAATATACTGGTCATTATCCCAATAGGGATCTAGAGGGTCAAGGTTAGGGTAGGGTGCTACATGGTTTAGTATAGGTTCCTCTAGTGGGTAGAGTTCCCGATAATCTCTATGATCATCCTCCCATGAGTCATAATTTGGAGGATGGGGTGCTGAAACTCTAGGGATTTCATTTGGGTCGAAGGCAGGTAAGGGAATCCGGTCTCCTGGGTTCAGTTCTATTTCCATGGGTTGTGTTGGAAACAAGGGTAGTGGCTGTGGTGCAACGATTTGTTCTAAGTTTGGGTCTGCGGCAGTGGTAGCTAAGATGTGAAACTTGGCTAGTCTCCTATTGATTATATCTTGAGTTTGGGCGTTCATCTCCCTATTTACAGCTGCTAAAGCTCGCCGTTGCTGTAACTTCCTCATTCTTTTCCTACGCTCGTGAGCTCCCCAACTGAACCATCCTCTCTTTTTGGTAGGGAATGGCTTTTCGGATTGTGCTTTGAATATGAAAATCCCCTCTTCTGTGTCAGCTGAATACCCCGAGGGGGTAGGCTGGGAATAAGTTCCTTCCTCTCTAGGAGAACTAGACAGTTGACGATAAGCGTCTGACAGACCTTAATCACTCATAATGTAAACTAACAAATTGTCAAATAACACAAAATAATAATATACACGTATGCACATAGTCTCATTGATTATTTCCTAACAGAATTGACAATTTCAATGTCAGCAGAACACTTCTGTGGCTGAAATCAGTGGCTGTAGCTCTGATACCACTCTCTGTCGCAACCCCTAGCCCCTAATTACTAGAGAACGGGCGGTCGCGAACCAGTATCAGTGGTATCGGTGTTTATCAGTTTGACAGCAGAATTTACATTAGGACCGTAGTTAGGAAATATTTTATCACAGTAAAATACCACATTTTTATAATAGTAAATACATGGGAAATTCCCAAGTTTCCATTACAAACATGTTTAATGGGATAAACCCTAATTTATTGAATTAAAACAACTTCTTTATTTAGGTAACTTTTATAGCCACTTTTCTAAGCCTTCAGTGCTCTCCAGCTGGCTTCTAATTTGGCTTTCACATTTTGTTACCTGAAATGCGTTTAAAAACATTTGTCAGTGGGAAATACTGGTGAGTGAATCCCAATTTAATCAAAACAGGTTTTATCCTTGTACAGTATTGAGGGCGATCTCGCAATTACATTTGTTTATATTTCTACTTGCACTGTCAACCCGACTTGTGGTCCTGTTACTACTCATAGTGTAGTAACAAATTTTGTATACAAAACCCCAACATACCGACGATAATTGTAGAAATACAAATACTCAATCACTGTTAATTATCATGTAAAATAATTGAGGTTTTGTAAAAGCAGTTTACAAAAAGAGGAATTACTCACAAAAAGGTTTACACAAAAAGGGATTACTCACATTGCTATTTTAGGATTTTCCATGTGATTTCCTGGTTATAATCTAATAAATTAAACAATGCAAACACGTTAGTATAATAACCCAATATTTACATTAGTTTTACCCTCCCCGAGACAGAACTCCAACGACTACGTTGGGCAGAGCCTCGACAGGCGTTACGGAGCATAAATCAATCGGGCAGCGTATCTAATACGTAACCAGGGGTTATAATACTTACAACGAGGCAGAGCTTCGCTAATTAGGGGGTATAATACCCGGAGATTACTTTAGCTATTCAAAATTCAGAGAGAATTATAATTTTTGAACGGTTTCGACTGAAAGCCGATCCCATCTATTTATAGGGTCTGATCGACCCTTTCTCGCGCCCCGCGAAAGATAGACAAGGGGCTTTCGCACCCCACGAGTTAGGTGTCGTAGGCCTTAGCCTTGACCAGTCATGGGGGTAGGTCTGCCGAGTGTTATGCCAAGTGGCAGGCTAGGGTTTCGCCACCCATTACTCGCTCACGGCCCGCAAAAGATTAGGATCAGTCTGTCGCGCCCCGCGACAGACTCAAATTATTGTTTTTATTTGATTTTTAATTAAATAGGGGTATTTTGGGCCTATTTTTCATATACGGGGTGTATTTTGGGACGTGTAGGGATGTTCTAATAATTTTAGGAGGGTTGTTATATGATACATCTATGTCACGACCCCCGACCCTTACCCTGGGCGGGAGCCGTGATACAGACACGAGTGGTACCAGTGTTTACTAAAATTCACAGCATAAAACTTTTCAGGACCGGGTGTCAGGAAAAATATCAAAGTTTTCAAAACACTAAATTTTCATTTCATAAACTGTGGGGTAAAACCCGTATTTACATAACGGATTTTCACGGGGATAATCCTTGATTACAAAAACACGTTTTATTCAGGTTTACATAGCCACTTATTTAAGTTGGAGTGCTTCACGACACTTTTCTTCACTTCACAGTAAATCACCTGAAATGCGTTTTAAAAACATATGATCAACGAAAAATACTGGTGAGTTCATTCAGTTGTAAAAACACATTTTGTTATAATTACAGTATCAAGAGTTTTTACATTTGTTTATATCTATCAATTACTCAAATCTGTATTGCGACTGAGGCCAACCCCTGTGCTTGTGGTCATATTACTATTGGCTAACTCGTCGTCCAATAGTAACGCTAGACAAGTAATGTATGCAAAACCCCACATACCGGCAGTAATTTCAGAATACAAGGACTTAATCACTGTAAGTATAACTGAAAACATTTAGGGTTTTGCATAGCATTTTGATAAAAAGAAAGAATGACTCACATTGCAGATTTGAGGTGTCGGTACTAGCCTACAGGTTTAATGTTTGTATTCCTAATTAAACATACAATGCACGCGAAATAGTGTATAAACTCAATCAACTTTAACGATAATCACGAGATCAAAACCCATAACGAATGATAAAGTATAGCCGTATACCAGCAGCACTTAAACATCCGTTGGATCGGTTTCAATCGATCGGATAAAGTACCGTACTAGTGATTAGAGTTATTACCCTAATAACGAGCAGAGATGTGGTACTCCGAGTATTTTGTGGGTATAATACTTGAGCAGATGTCTAGAGAGAAAAAGAAATTGAGTGGATTGAAATGCAGCATGAATGCTCAATTTATAGTTGATTCTGGAGAGTCTCGCCACCCGCGATAGCCTAGGGGCGGGCTATCGCTCCCCGCCAAACCCCCTAGCTAGGGCTTAGGTGGCCCGAGTCATCTAGTAGCTTTGACACATGGATAACACGTGTCCAAGGCAGTTTATGGGAGTCTCGCCACCAGCGAGACTGTGACGAGAGGCTGTGACAGCCTATAAAACTTTATATGTCACACCCCCAAAATCCACCACGCGGAGTATCACCGCTTGGAGGCGTGACCTGACCAGGATCGAGCCACCAATCATATTGAACAACGAAATTAAGTAAGTAAAACCAACCACAATACAATTGGTGACCATAAGACAGTAACCAGTTTTAAGTTAACAGCGGAAGCATAAAACGTAAGTTCAAAACATAAGTTCATAATTCATAAGTTTTAAGACCCAAAACATAAGTTCCATAAGTCTATAAAGTTTAATTAATAAGCATGGGACATAACAGTCCGCATCCCACAACAGCCTCCTCCTCGTGCAAGCTCCATAAGCATCTAACGACCTGTAAGGCATGTAACAACGAGTCAACAACAAAGTTGAGTGAGTTCACATTTGGTTGTTTAGTTTTAGGTTGTTTCTAAAAAACGTGGTTTGACTTTCGTTGGCTTATGTGCCGTGGGGGTTACCCCGTAGTTGAAAGTATGTTTAACCAGTTCCTTTTATTACCCAAACCATATCCATAATCAGTGGGGGCTTCCCCTTGTGAACTGCTAGACCATACATATCGACAACTGACGAAGAATAGTTGTGCCCTACATCAGTGTCTATCATCACTGACAGTTTGCCATAGTCCATTAGTACACGCCCGTCCGAACGGCACGGTGTGAGGTTTGTTAAACCTAATAGCGCTATTAACTAATGACCCGCTCGCCATTGGCCTCGGCGATTAAGTCGATATAAATTGAGGGACTTCATGATAGAGTTTTGTCTAGTAAGTTTTAAGGTTGTTGTCCTACCCAAGGAGGACGAACGTACGAATTCTACCCAAGGAGAATACGCATAATTATTATTGGCATCCTACCTATGGAGGATGGCCGTACATATCCTACCCAAGGAGGATATGTAGATCCCGTTTTAATTTCTTTAACCCATTCCCAACCACCGGGAATCCCATGCCTTAGAAAGTGTGTGAACTCACCTTGGTTTGCTCGGTTAGATTCTCAAATATAGCTAACAGTCAAGGTTGGTCAATCACGTCCTAATATGATTACCAGTTAGTCATTTAGTGGTTTCAAATAGAGCACAAAGTTCCTACACGTATCTACTACATAACATGCATTCACTTTAATAGTTCACGCTCATATAAACATTCCACCTATAGCTACTCAAGAACAAGCATACGATATTGCCCATATTACTTTCATTGACATATAACATGTTAGATCATCCTCAGATAACATACTCGACATTTAGACACGCAAATTACTACTTATGTCGTTTCAGCTTAAATATTCAAAACCGGGCTGTTTTCGGGCATTTTAAATAAATAGTTAACTTATTCTAAAAATTCACAAATTTTTACAGAATGTCTTAAACGATCCAAATATTATTATGTAAAAATCTCGGGATCCGATTCATCATCAATATTTTATAAAAAATCCTTTTCCGGACTGCACTCAGATTTATCTTTTTCTGACTGCAGTCCACGGAATAATTTATTTAAAATTCATCGAAAGTCCGATTTATGAAATTCCAGTGGGAGGATTACAAATACATTAGTGGTCATTTACAGTACAAGTTTCATGACCTAGTTCTACTCAGGTTTCAAGTTATGACAAAAAATATAACACCCATTTACTACTGTAAAAACTCAGCTTTAGCTGTTGTTACAAATCGACCCTTTAAAAATAGCAAACGAAGTCAAAAAATTATGATTCCAGTGCCATTAGAACCGTATTTCATAATACATAAATCTAGACTTTAGAAAATATATTTTTCGTTTAATTAAGGTCCTGTTACAGCCAACTGAAGTTGGCTGTAATTACCAAACAGCCTTCTGTTTTCAGTTTTTAACATTCTAAAGCGCGCTCGATTGATTTCGTTAACATGTTTAGCGATAAACAACGATACTTACAGCAGATTATAAGTCCTTCATATCAGCACATAATCATCATACACCAAACAACATCATTCTAACATCATTTCTTCATGCATCATCTTGTTTAAGCTTATGTTCAAGTTTTAAGTGTAAGATCTTATGGTGTTCATATGTTTTCTTCATAATACATCTATTAACCACTAAAACAACATGTAAAATGCAAGGATCTAAGTTCTTACCACTAGCTCAAGGTTAGGGGACTTCAAGAGCGTAAAAGTGATGGATAAAAGAAAACGAGAGCGGTCCTCGAGCTTCCGAATACACCAAGCTTACTTGTAGGGTCTCTTACACCTTTGGATGTTCTTGGATTGCTTGAAAGAAGTTTGAAGGGGGTGGTATGGTGGTGGTATGGTGGCGGCCGAACAAGGAGAAGGAAGAGGGAGAGAGTGTTTGCTAATGTTGAGTTGTGAAGTTGTGAAGTTGTGAATGGTCATGAGAATGAAGAACTAGGGGTTTTTATAATCATCTTCCAACACACCTTTAACTCTTGGTCCATATGTTCCCTAGGTACTAAACAAGATCACCTAAACAATTAAAATAAAATCAAGGGTGTCCCATATGTTCATAACCGGTTGGGGGGGGGGGGGTAGGTCTAGTTGGGTTTCAATTGTCTAGTTGGTGCTTTAGTTAGGAAGTTAAGTGTTTAGTTGGTGTCTTGTGAGTGTTATCACTTATATAGTGCGTTAGGGTGTTCGGGGATCCTAACTAGCTCAGAAAAATGGAAATAATGTGTTTGACAATATTTTTGTGTTCCGGGTAAAGTCCGGTTATTCGGTTTGGTGTTGTTCCATTAAAGTGCTTAATTAGTCCGTAAAGTGTCCTCTATATATATATATATATATATATTTGTAACATTTTTAATTCTCAACACCCAGGAAAGCATACCGGACTATTTAGTGACTTTTATGTACACTACTAGTATGTTAACAAGCACATGTAAGTATAACACAGTAATCAGAGAGCAGTTAAGTAATTCCACACAGTCATCAAGCACTTTAATTATCATAAATAAATTGTACGGATACATGGAATTATGAGGGTTGTCACATTATATTTTTCATTTTTCGTGTTGGATTTCGTTATATGGGTTTCGAGTTACGATTACGGATTGTTGTGGGGCTTATTTGAGGGTTGTTACAATCTATCTTATTGTTCAAGTATAATGATAAGCTATGTTATTTATGCCTTACAAACATGAATGTCTTACTTCTGCCTAAAGGTGATTTGATTCATTCATGTCTTGCATATCTAACCATACATAACTAAGGTAATTGTTACACTTCTGCCCAAAGGTGATCTGTTACAATTACTTTGCACACATGCTTAAATGATCTCACTTCTGCCCAAAGGTGATTTGTCTTCATTTCACTAGATCTTTTTTCAAATTCACTTAGTCTATTATTTTGATGTTAGTAATAGACATATCGCAACTTCAAAATTAAAATGGTCAATATATATGCCTTAGTATAACAAGCCCTTACATCACATTAAGAATTCTAGGTTAAGTATCTTAACTCTTTCATCTAACTTTCCATTTGTAGCTCCTATCTATGGCATTCCACCATTGACTGGTGATAACTTTGCTTCCTGGAAAGATAAAATCATGCTTACTCTTGTTGACTATGCATTAACTAAGGAACAACCTTGTCACACCCCGATATTTCCACGTATTACCGGTGGGGAGTATCGTGACGTAGTTGATATCATCATAGTCAAATAATCACAGTTCAATGCACAGCGGAAGTCTAAAGTAATAATATTACAAACCGATTCGAAAGTATAATAAAATATTACACAACAATTGCATATGGATCCACAGGCGGATCTTAAAACAGAAATATAAACATTGTTCAACAGACTTTTGACGTTTAGAACTTCCAAGATTCCTAATTAACGCCCCGAGCTCCCAGCCAATTTACGTACAGTACCTGTCACTTAATCTTTTTGGAAAATACATCAGTTTACACAGGTAAATACAATTAACTGACTCTTTTTGAAAAGTGTTTATAAAATTTATTTAAATGCACAAGGCACAAATATTCTTTTATAACTTGGGACAATTATATTAATAACAATCTTGTATCAGATTTACATGTTTGTCCAACAATTAGGACCGGTGTTAAATAAACCGAACAAGATTAATCGACACACCACAAATATAAACTCACAAGAAGTTTCCTCATGAGTAAGTATATCTTTTACATACGCAACAGACAGGTGTATGCCTACACCCCGTGCTTAAGTTGTGGCCATTTACGCTTTTTTAAATGAGCCAAGGATATCCAGGACACGGTCATTAACCCCCAATGTTATTTGTTATCAAGCAATACTGATTAAAACAGGATTATACAATTTAATCATCTCCGATTAAAAGGTTTCTACACCCGACCAAGCGGTAATAATTTACCGTATCCCAAGCCCGTATAAGGGAAAATAAGTTAAAAGTATTTACCTGAGCTAAAATGAAATTTTATTCTCAGCCGTATATTCAATCAGCAAGTACAGGTACTTCTATCGGGGCTCTCAATCTGGAACAAAGGTTTTATTAACCTATTAGATTTTCCTAACGGGTCTTATTTAAGTTGTAACTTAGACCGGTTAGTTTTAAGGAAAGGTTTATGGTTCAAAACGCAAGATTAAGCGAAGACCGGATTAGAATGTGATTTAGACCCGACAAGTATGAAGACTTGTATAATATGGGTAAACTAAACACATTCTGGATTTTGAAGTGAAAATGATAAGGTTTGACCCGTTTCGGTTAATTTATGCAAACTAGTTACATAAATCGTACCGAACGCGAATATGCATAACGGGTAATCAAAAGAGTCATGTACAGGTTTCACAAGTTAATATGCTTAAAATATGTTATGATATCAGTAGGATATCTTTCATTATGCCCAAAACGAATTTAAAATCAATTTATGCCCCGAAGGGGTATTTTGGTCATTTTATTGTTTATAAAAGAGGTTAAATAGTAATCTGAAGTGCTGGTCTAATATAATCAGTAAAAATATTTAATTTAGCAAGTTACATCAGTAAAAGATCATACATATGTGAATTTTATCATTTATGGCCAAACTATGCACCGTAGGGGCATTTTGGTCATTTCACATATGTTTTAAGGGTCAAATTAGGAAATCTGAGTTCAAGACTTAAACTTACTATTAAAGTATAAAAATTTATTCATAACATCAGTAGGTAACAAGTCTTAGGTGCCAAATATGGTTTTAAACCATACTATGCGCCTAAATCGCATAAAAGTCGGTATTTGACGATATTCGAGTTGATTAAGGAAATCTGAGATTTTCATCAGCCTCTACTGTTTAAAATAACTTATTTAATGTATAAAATCAGTAGAAAAAGGTTTGATATGTAAAGGATGTGTAAAACTCATTTTATTAGCAAAAAGGGCATTACCGTCAATTACCGAGTCTATGCAAGAACCCTATGTTATGATCGGTTTAAAATTCAACAAAAATTTCAAAAAATCCCTAAATATTACATCTTAATAGTAGGTGGCAAGTTTGGTGTCAAAATTTGGGTTTAAATATGATTTATGCCAAAATTGCCATTTAATTAATAAAAAGCTTTCAATTTACGATATTGCGCATAACTTCTATTTTAGACCACGAACCGATGTCAAATTTTTAGGACATGCTTATAAAACATTAATAAAGGTTTTTGTCCTCTCACATTTTCAAAAATCTCGTTTTAATATCAAAAGGACATAATGGTCAACTTTTAAGCATTTAACGGAAACATGCAATGAACTAGGATTTCTAAGGAACCATGTTGTATAACCTCAGAGGGTTATACTAACACATAATGTGGTTCTAAAGGAACCCTAAGGCATAACTAAACTAAGCTAAATCGGGTCAGAACTGAAAGTCAAATCAAAAGTCAACTTTTGCGACTTTCGGTTGCGAACGGAGCCTAAACTCAGAATTGTCGGGTTGAACATGCCTAGACATGTTCAATTAATATTTACCAAGTTATGTAAGTGACAAAATTGATTTTATTGCCTTTACATCATTTGTTATGAATTTTATTTAAAAACCGACTCGTTTGACTCTTATTTTAATTACTTTGACCCGACAATTAACTAAGCAAACATGGTAATTAGGAGGTGCCCTTTTGAGGGTTTAATACCTACCTAATTATGATCACGTAGCCATGTTCGTTGCGAACAATGGCTTGATTGTTTAAAATTCAAAGCGTTTATCGCAAACGCTTGACTTTTCGGCTTTTTAAGCCAAATAGAAATAACTAGCCAAAAGAAGACACTTACAAGGGGTCCAAGCAAGGAAGAATTTGATCTAGAATACTCAGGTATGAAGCATAAGGCTTTAACTTAGAGTATTATTCAGATCAAGTGTGAGTTGCAAGAATGAAAGCTTGGGTATTTATTGAATTCCCACAACCGTTAGGATCGTTTCTCGCAAATCGTGCTTCGATCTTGGCCATACATGTGGGCACAAGGTTTTAAAATATAATGGGTACTCAAAACCAGCCCATAGCATCCAAAATCAAGGTTTAAAAACCATCAAAACAGGCTCAAAGACCAGATTAAATGTTTCTGTACTGAAGGTCTGACTCGGGCCGCGTAAGAATAGGCTTAGGCCTACGCCCCAGGCCTAGCAAGTTTCACAGATTTACAATTTTAGTCCCTGAATGCCCAAAACTTGGTTTTTGATGCATTTTTGACACGTTTAAGCCCCGTTAACCCCATTTCAAGGCTCTAAAATGAAGTTAAAGTATAGGGAACATGAAATATGCTCAAAAACATCTTGGATGTCGGTTCGTTTGGTCGTATGATCGCGTTGTTCGGGTAATTACGACGGAAGTCGTAACGAACGCGAAATTGATCCCAATTACGCGACGAATGGAATTTTATCATGCCAATCACTAAAATAATATATTTTAATGACTACATAAATTTTTGGATGTTCGGATATATTCAGAACGTAAGATATGCGCGAAAATACAAACTTTTGCACTTTTTGACGCTTTTAGTCCCTGTCAAAAGTTTATTTTTTTGCACACTGAACCCCTCAAAGCCTATTTCTAAGCTATGTAAAGGATATTTATGGTATGTTTAACTTATGGTCAAGTTCCGGAATGTTCGCTACCATTCGATTCGGTAAACTTTTGCAGTTTGATGCAAATAGTCCCTGCGATCGAATAAACTTGATTTCAACACACCAAACCCTCCAAAACTTATTCCTAGGTTATGTAAAGTTTATTTAAGGTATGTTAAGCCCATGTCACTGTTCCAGAGTGTTTTTCGTGGGTATTATTAAACATCACGATGCTTCGGGTTTGTTAAAAGGTCACTCAGTGGTAAGAATTAACATGTTGACGCTTTTAACCCTTCGTCGCGCAAACTTTCAAACTATTACGCAAACGGCTACTCTCGATCAACAAGTGGCTCATTTGTGAATATAAATACCGTAAGAGGTTATTCAGAGACTTATTTTAAGAATGTTAACACTTCCAGTCCTTCCATAATCAAAGTTTTTGATTTTTCGCAAAAAAATATTAGTCCATAGTCAACGTTTGACTTTATTAGGGTTTTGTACACGTGTCAACACATCATTGGACGTGATTTTACGAGGTGTTACATCCTCACCCCCTTAAAAGAAATCTCAACCTCGAGATTTGCTCAAAAGACGGAAGTACTTTCTGTCTTATAATGGACTTAATCTTCCACAGCATATATAGGGCCTCTCCAGGCACCCAAGATGACCTTTATAATAGGTACATGTATCCTTTTGGAGCTTCTAATCTTGTCGATCCTCAATCAATGCTGATTTCACCACAAACTATAAGTTTTTATTAATCCGCACATCATTATGTGACAATGCTCTTGACCTATTGTCTAGCCATATCTTTAAATCACAAGTGTGGAACACATTGCGAGTTCCACCAAGCTCCTTAAATAGGTTTTAGCTTATAAGCTACTGATCTTGATGTATTCGATTTTCTCGAATGGTACTATTTATTCAGTGTTTAATTTTGCCCGTTACATCAAAATGTAGTACACCTCTCTAGGGTGATACTTTCTGTTGAATCTTATCCCTTGTTAAGAACTTAAGGGGTTTGTGATTCTCATCAATCATTGATTTTCTGTCGATTATTGGCAACTTTCAGACGATTACGGATTCGTATGATCTTATTCGTTGTTTCCAAGGTAATTTCAGGTCCTGCTAATCCGGACTTACCAAACTTCTCTCCAACAACAGATGTTTAACATCCTATCTATACAAGGTCTCCAAAGGAGCAGCCTTGATGCTTACATACTAACTATTAGTTATAATAGAGCTTATTTAAGGTGGGATAGTCTTTCCAACTACTGCTTAAACCAATCTTAAAGATTTGCTAACCTCATGGTTAGTTGAACAAATCGACGATCCTGGGTTGCTAATAGCGATTCTCAGTTAATACCTAAGTAGGGTTGCGGTAATCAATGCATAAGCATAATGAACCGTCTTTCTTAATTAATAATATCGGAGCTCTCAGAATTACGAATTAGGCTTTATTAACCTTTATCTTAAAACTCATTTAATTAGAGTTTCAATTCTTCCATAATTGGTGGTACTAATCGACACGGAGATTTCACAATACTGCAGCCCTAAGCGGGATGTTAATCTTAACTCTACTTGTCTTCGGAGGTAAACATGGTACTTCTTTGGAGAAGATAGTCAAGACACAAGGAGATTACAGAGATTTTCCAAATGTCAAGCCCCGGTTCTACTATCTTTGCCTGTGTCAGATAATTGACACATTTTCTTTACGAATCCATGGATACCTTAATCAGTGACACTTACTTAGACATTTCTGTTCTGGATATCTTCTTTGAATACCATTAGCTGACTTTAGTACAATATGACAATTGGGATATCTCAGTAGTTCCATGCATTAAACCTCCATACTGATCAGGCATGGAAGCAATCTATGGAACATATTAAGATACACCAATCCTCATATGGCACTTTCATCATACAATCTGGTATTCGCAGTTGATAGAAATCAATGAGATATTAAAATAAAATAACATATAATGACGTACTCCATCTGGAGAAAGGGTACTCAAGAATTTTACGAATGAAGATTTCTGACAGGGAAATGGTTCCTATGATTTTTGCCTGTAAGTTTTACCTTACACTTAATATCTGGGATTCTTATGGGAAAATTTTAAAAGTTTGCTATACAATTTATGAACGATTTATTGGTATCCGAATCAAAACAGAACTCTTAGCACTTATATTACTGATAAATGATAAGGAATGTACCTGATGTCATTATTGATATGAACTGCCTCAGGCATTCATCGGGAGAGTTTAAGCGCTTTCATTCTTAGGCTTTCTATCCTTAGTCGCACCTCCCTTGACAGATTTAGGGCACGTAGTCCTAACGTGGCCTTTCTCGTTACAGCCGAAGTAGACTGCATCCTTTATGTCCTTACATTCATGGGTTTTATGACCAGTTCTTTTACAGATGCCACACAGTCTTGGCTTTTGATCCTTTCGACACTGCCCCCAATGTCTTTTACAGCAGGTCTTGCATACAGGTTTCTTATTGGACTTTTGTTGGTTCTTATTGAGCTCAAGCTTACCCTTTTTCTTAAAAATCTGGGAGTTATCTTGCTCCCTTTTCCTTTTTGGTTCATTCTTTGTATTCGAGGTGGGAACAAGATCCTTCTCGTGAGTAAAGAAGTGTGGTTTTAATTGGGATTTGGAGCAAGTAGCATTGGGCTCTTTGAACTTTTTCACGACCTTTCTCACAGCCTTTCCAACAGCTGCGTCAATCATAGCTTGGTGAACATCTCTGTTAATTTTGAGGTTGACAATTGTAGCATCATTAGCATGTGTCGCATCATCAATGACGCGATTGAAGGTTGTCTTATCCGAGTTTGTCATACTCGAGACTTGGTCCCTAACACCAAATGAAACAATTACTTAGTTGCACTACAATAGCTATTCATCATCCTGATGACCTAACATATACTAACCATGGTATCATTAAACCATACGAGGCTAATATGGTATGAACATTCCCAATGAATGTTATTTAAATATATATCAATTATATTTAGCCTAGATCACAAAAGGACCATCAATGGCATTTAAGGCTTGGACCTAGTCCATTACCTTTTTGACAGGGGATCAAATGTCACATCTGTCTTTGTCATATTGATGATTTTGGATAGATTGAAAGCTCGCCGCAAGGACATGGGAAAAGAGTGATTCCTAATGGATATAAAGCATCCATCTAAAATTGTTGAAGCAATCTCTAAGGTATCATCGGCTAATTCTATCTCATATTTTATATCTAAAGTTCTAACAGGCAGATTCAATAGTTTACAATATTTATTGTTCACAATAGACTTATCTGCGCCAGAATCAAACAAATTCTAGCAAAAACTTCATTGATAATTAAGGTACCTGCTATAATGTTATCATTCAGCACTGTCTCCTGGGCGTTCATCTGGAAGACTCGCGCGTTTGTTTTCTTGGCCTCTTCAGGCTTCTTTGCAAGCTTTGGGCTATTGGTTTTGATGTGCCCTTCCTCGTTACAGTTGTAACAAGTCGCGTTCCTCAACTCCTTGCAATCTAAAGTCTTGTGACCCTTGGTCTTGCAAATTCCACATAGTTTAGCACCCGGGTCGATCGTACATTTTCCAGAATGACGCTTTCTGCAGTTACTGCATTTGGGTCTGCTATCAGACTTACTCGAGTTTTTCTTGAACTCGGAATCTTTCCTGTGCTCAGAATTTCCCTTCTTCTTCTTGTTAGATCGATGAGAGCTCCCCTCTTCTCCTTTCCTTCGTCAGAAGTCTTGACAGACTTATTCATGATTGCATCTAAAGTGAGAGATAAGGATAAGTCCACCACGGACCTATATGTGGTAGGCCTAGATGCTTTAACATTTCCCTTAATTTCTGCTGCTAAGCCTCCAATAAAACGCGCTATGCGTTTAGGTTTAGGGGTGACTAAATAGGGAACCAGGCGGGACATGGTGTTGAAACTTGTCACATATGCCTGACAATCTAAATTCTTCGTGACCAGAGTCAAGAAGTCTGTTTCTATCCTTTCTACCTCATGTTGAGGACAGAAGTTTTCCTTGATCAGTGCAACAAATTGATCCCAAGACAAGTTATACAATGGGATCTTCCCACTGGCTTGGATTAGAGACCTCCACCAAGCCAGAGCTTCTCCTTTGAACGATTGTGAAACAAACTTCACAATATCCTGCTCTGCACAACCACTGATGTCTACTACAGTATCCATCTCATCGAGCCATGTCATACAATCGATGGCTCCTTTTTCTCATGTAAAGTCCCTTGGTTTGCAAGAGACAAAGTATTTATAAGAGCAAGTCTTAACACGTGGCTCCTGATTGAGCATAATTTGTTTGGATGGGACACTCCTTTGATTTGATGAATGATGAGAATCATCCTTATGAGATGTATGAGTTTTGGAAGGTGGCTTCGAATGAGGTACAGACTGGGTTCTAGTGTGAGTACCACTTGTTTCTTTGAACTGTCTGTCAATAGCCCTTGTGACAGCATTATCTATCATTGCTTGTAGATCTACACCCATCACATTCATTCTGGTGTTGTCGTTCCTCATATTGGAATGACTGTTAACCTCATCTGATTCAGGCATGCTGAAGTTTGTTTTCTATAAAACAAGCGTCAATAATTTTGTTTAGAATTCTTATTTTGGAATCATCATTTTCGATGATCCATTAACCATGGTATAAATAGACCATATTTGGTTAATTTGATAATCAGGTTTATTTTAAACTCTTCATTATAGTTAATCCAGTTATAAACTATTAAGGATATTGAAATGGCACAAAAGGCCTTGTCACGAGGACAATTTCGAATTTATAAGCCATGATCTTACAGGATCGAGGCATTAAGGTTTGAACGTAGTTCATTACCTTTCTTGACAGGGAGTCAAAGACTACAACTGTCTTTGTCTTTTAGGACAATAGATATAGCCCGTAGGCACTTCATCACTAATGGATGTTTATGATATGATCATTTTATTTGATGATTTGAGCCATGATTTCTAAATCACTAGGCTAGATAAGAAATTGGAAGAATCCAATACAAGGATGACTATTGTGATTTTCTCGAATCACATTTGTCAAGAGTGTTAACACGTTCTTAGGTGTTAACAAGGATCTATCATCTTAAAAAGGCTTTACCATTACAACCATGTCTAATAATGACATATAGGCTAGGTTATACCTTTAAGATTTTCTTTGAGATATAATGGCAGAGCAATCATAAATTGAAATGACGTTCTGATTTAGGACGTAATACATATGTATATGTTTAATACCAAAATAAATTTCAAAAAGGAAACTTTTCATATAAAGTCCTAAAGAATCGCAATAATTGCCCTAAACGGGTCTTACACAGAGAGATTCGCCCACGCAGGGACTTAGAACATATATATGTCCTTATAGGGACTACTATAGAAATGAAATATAACAAAAGAAGTTTCTTCTTCATTTTAATTCTGAAAGTTTTCTCCTTGGTTCACTGAGAGCGGTACGGATACTGAAGGTTTTTGTGGGTAGTCGAAATCTTCTATATTAGGAATCCTTGCAAAGGTGGAATCCAAGGATTTTATGGTTAATGAATAATATGGATCACGAATAAGGTCAAGACTGGTATAATCCAAGTTTGGGATTCCAAGACTTGGAGGTAAGAAATATGGGTCGTTTGGGTCCATAGGTAACATCTTGGGAGTGGGTGCCTCAGGGACAGTTGGTATGGACTCCTCCGATGTTGGCTTCTCATTTTAAGTTTCAAAAGTCATAGGTACAGGATCTGAAATATGGTTAATGGGTTCAACTGGTTTGATTTTTTTGGGAATGGGTTCTAAAAGGTCCTTTCTCCATACTGGTCGTACGCTAATTCGAGCTGTGATACGAAGCTTAACATTCTTAGACTTCTGGTTTGGGGAGCTTCCACCAATGGCAGCTTTGCTCGGTGACACGTTCCTGTAATCTGGAAATATCGAAAACAATGTATACATATAACAGGGATGAGATCACTCCTAGTTCATGTCTAGACTCGGAAGTCAAGGAATGTGCTACTGTGTCATTGAGATTAAACACAAAAGGCTAGTGTTTAATTCACTCAATGTTGGCTCTGATACCAACCTGTCACACCCCGATATTTCCACGTATTACCGGTGGGCCCGTTGGGGAGTATCGTGGGTAGTTGATATCATCATAGTCAAATAATCACAGTTCAATGCACAACGGAAGTCTAAAGTAATAATAATACAAACCGATTCGAAAGTATAATAAAATATTACACAACGGTTGCATATGGATCCACAGGCGGATCTTAAAACATAAATATAAACATTGTTCAACAGACTTTAGACGTTTAGAACTTGCAAGATTCCTTATTAACGCCCCGAGCTCCCAGCCAATTTACGTACAGTACCTGTCACTTAATCTTTTTGGAAAATACGTCAGTTTACCCTGGTAAATACAATTAACTGACTCTTTTTGAAAAGTGTTTATAAAATTAATTTAAATGCACAAGGCACAAATATTCTTTTATAACTTGGGACAATTATATTAATAACAATCTTGTATCAGATTTACATGTTTGTCCAACATTTAAGGGCCGGTGTTAAATAAACCAAACAAGATTAATCGACACACCACAAATATAAACTCACAAGAAGTTTCCTCACGAGTGAGTATACCTTTTACATACGCAACAGACAGGTGTATGCCTACACCCAGTGCTTAAGTTGTGGCCATTTACGCTTTTTAAATGAGCCAAGGATATCCAGGACACGGTCATTAACCCCCAATGTTATTTGTTATCAAGCAATACTGATTAAAATGGGATTATACAATTTAATCATCTCCGATTAAAAGGTTTCTACACCCGACCAAGCGGTAATAATTTACCGTATCCCAAGCCCGTATAAGGGAAAATAAGTTAAAAGTATTTACCTGAGCTAAAATGAAATTTTATTCTCAGCCGTATATTCAATCAGCAAATACAAGTACTTTTACCGGGGCTCTCAATCTGGAACTAAGGTTTTATTAACATATTAGATTCCTAACGGGTCTTATTTAAGTTGTAACTTAGACCGGTTAGTTTTAAGGAAAGGTTTATGGTTCAAAACGCAAGATTAAGCGAAGACCAGATTAGAATGTGATTTAGACCCGACAAGCATGAAGACTTGTATAATATGGGTAAACTAAACACATTCTGGATTTTGAAGTGAAAATGGTAAGGTTTGACCCATTTCGGTTAATTTATGCAAACTAGTTACATAAACCATACCGAACGAGAATATGCATAACGGGTAATCAAAAGAGTCATGTACAGGTTTCAGAAGTTAATATGCTTAAAATATGTTATGATATCAGTAGGATATCTTCCATTATGACCAAAACGAATTTAAAATCAATATATGCCCCGAAGGGGTATTTTGGTCATTTTAGAGTTTATAAAAGAGGTTAAATAGTAATCTGAAGTTCTGGTCTAAAATAATCAGTAAAAATATTTAATTTAGCAAGTTACATCAGTAAGATATCATACATATGTGAATTTTATCATTTATGGCCAAACTATGCACCGTAGGGGCATTTTGGTCATTTCACATATGTTTTAAGGGTCAAATTTGGAAATCTAAGTTCAAGACTTAAACTTACTCTTAAAGTATAAAAATTTATTCCTAACATCAGTAGGTAACAAGTCTTAGGTGCCAAATATGGTTTTAAACCATACTATGCGCCTAAATCGCATAAAAGTCGGTATTTGACGATATTCGGGGTGATTGAGGAAATCTGAGATTTTGATAACCCTCTACTATTTAAAATAACTTATTTAATGTATAAAATTAGTAGAAAAAGGTTTGATATATAAAGAATGTGTAAAACTCATTTTATTAGCAAAAAGGGCATTACCGTCAATTAACGAGTCTATGCAAGAACCCTTTGTTATGATCTGTTTAAAATTCAACAAAAATTTCCAAAAATCTCTAAATATTACATCTTAACAGTAGGTGGCAAGTTTGGTGTCAAAAGTTGGGTTTAAATGTGATTTATGCCAAAAATGCCATTAAATTAATAAAAAGCTTTCATTTTACGATATCGCGCATAACTTCTATTTTAGACCACGAACTGATGTCAAATTTTTAGGACATGCTTATAAATCAGTAATAAAGGTTTTTGTCCTCTCACATTTTCAAAAATATCGTTTTAATATCAAAAGGGCATAATGGTCAACTTTTAAGCATTTAACGGAAACATGCAATGAACTAAGATTTCTAAGGAACCATGTTGTATAACCTTAGAGGGTTATACTAACACATAATGTGGTTCTAAAGGAACCCTAAGGCATAACTAAACTAAGCTAAATTGGGTCAGAACTGAAAGTCAAAACAAAAGTCAACTTTTGCGATTTTCGGTTGCGAACCGAGCCTAAACTCAGAATTGTCGGGTTGAACATGCCTAGACATGTTCAATTAATATTTACCAAGTTATTTAAGTGACAAAACTGATTTTATTGCCTTTACATCATTAGTTATGAATTTTATTTAAAAACCGACTCGTTTGACTCTTATTTTAGTTACTTTGACCCGACAATTAACTAAGCAAACGTGGTAATTAGGAGGTGCCCTTTTGAGGGTTTAATACCTACCTAATTACGATCACGTAGCCATGTTCGTTGCGAACAATGGCTTAATCGTTTAAAAGTCAAAGAGTTTATCGCAAACGCTTGACTTTTCGGCTTTTTAAGCCAAATAGAAATAACTAGCCATAAGTGGGCACTTACAAGGGGTCCAAGCAAGGAATAATTTGATCTAGAATACTCAGGTATGAAGCATAAGGCTTCAACTTAGAGTATTATTCAGATCAAGTATGAGTTGCAAGAATGAAAGCTTGGGTAATCATAGAATTCCCACAACCATTAGGATCGTTTCTTGAAAATCGTGCTTCTATCTTGGCCATACATGTGGGCACAAGGTTTTAAAATACAATAGGTACTCAAAACCAGCCCATAGCATCCAAAATCAAGGGTTAAAAACCATCAAAACAGGCTCAAAGACCAGATTCAATGTTTCTGTGCTGAAGGTCTGACACGGGCCGCATAAGAATAGGCTTAGGCTACGCCCCAGGCCTAGCAAGTTTCACAGATTTACAATTTTAGTCCCTGAATGCCCAAAACGTGGTTTTTGATGCACTTTTTGACACGTTTAAGCCCCGTTATCCCCATTTCAAGGCTCTAAAATGAAGTTAAAGTATAGGGAACATGAAATATGCTCAAAAACATCTCGGATGTCGGTTCGTTTGGTCGTATGATCGCGTTGTTCGGGTAATTGCGACGGAAGTCGTAACGAACGCGAAATTGATCCAAATTACGCGACGAATATCATGACAATCACTAAAATAAAATATTTTAATGACTACATAAATTTTTGGATGTCCGGATATATTCAGAACGTAAGATATGCGCGAAAATGCAAACTTATGCACTTTTTGATGCTTTTAGTCCCTGTTTGAATCAAAAGTTTATTTTTTTTGCACACCGAACCCCTAAAAGCCTATTTCTAAGCTATGTAAAGGATATTTATGGTATTTTTAACTTATGGTCAAGTTCCAGAATGTTCGCTACCATTCGATTCGGTATACTTTTGCAGTTTGACGCAAATAGTCCCTGCGATCGAATAAACTTGATTTCAACACACCAAACCCTCAAAAACTTTTTCCTAGGTTATGTAAAGGTTATTTAAGGTATGTTAAGCCCATGTAACTGTTCTGGAGTGTTTTTCCCGTGTATTATTAAACATCACGATGCTTCGGGTTTGTTAAAAGGTCACTCAGAGGTAAGAATTAACATGTTGACGCTTTTAACCCTTCGTCGCGCAAACTTTCAAACTGTTACGCAAACGGCTAATCTCGATCAACAAGTGGCTCATTTGTGAATTTGAATACCGTAAGAGGTTATTCAGAGACTTATTTTAAGCATGTTAACACTTCCAGTCCTTCCATAATCAAAGTTTTTGATTTTTCGCAAAAACAAAATTAGTCCTTCATAGTCAACGTTTGACTTTATTAGGGTTTTGTACACGTGTCAACACATCATTGGACGTGATTTTACGTGGTGTTACAAACCTGCAACACTTACTTTATAACAACCCTCAAAATATTTTCGACACCCTAATATATTTTAAAAATATCCCTATATACACCCCGTATGTGAAAACCGAGCCCAAATACCCTTACTATTATTAAAAATTAAATAAAAACTAATTTTCAGGGTCGCTCGCGGGTCTCGTTGCCCATGGCTACGTCTTACGCGGGGCGCGACAGCTCCAAATCAGGGCGACACCCTGAGCAGCCACGTGTCATCATCGTGTCGAAGCTAAACTCAATGAATCAGCAACCCTAGCCCCCATTACCCTACTACGCGGGCCGCGTAGGCCTTGGCCTCGTCTTACGCGGTCCGCGAGGAACCCGAATTTCAGCCCTATAAGTTGAGGGCAACGGCTTTCAGTTTCCCTCGCTCACATCTCTTTCTCTCTCACGAATTACATATAGTATAAGCTATTTTCGGGCATAATACCCTCCTAATTAACGAAGTTCTGCTCCGTTGTAAGTATTATAACCCCGGTTACGTATTAGATACGTTGTCCGATTGATCCAGGGTTCCGTAACGACTGTCGAGGTTCTGCCCGACGTAGTCGTTGGAATGCCGTCTCGGGGAGGGTATTACTAATGTAAATATTGGGTTATTATACTAACACATGTACATTTGTGTAATTAATAGATAACTTACCAGGAAACCCTTAAAAGAAGTCTAAGACAGCAATGTGAGTAATCTCCTTTTTGTAAATTGTTTTACAAAACCATAAAAGTTTTACAATGCGATTAAGCAATGATTGAGTCTTTGTAGTTCTTCAATTACTGCCGGTATGTTAGGGTTTTGTATACAAAATGTGGAACACGTTACCATTGGACAAAGAGTTAGCCAATGTGTAATATGACCCACCAGTCAGGATTGACAGTACTGAATGAGTAATTGTGTAGAAATAAACAATGTGATAGCTCTCAATATTGTTAAAGGATAAAACTCTTCTTGGTTAAATGGGGATTCACTCACCAGTATTTCCCACTGACAAAATGTTTTTAAACGCATTTCAGGTAACAAAATGTGAAAGCCAACTAGAAGCCAGCTGGACAGCACTGAAGGCTTGGAAAAGTGGCTATAAAAGTTACCTAAATAAAAGAAGATGTTTTATTCAATAAAATAGGGATTTTCCCTATGAAAATGTTTGTAATGAAAACTTGGGTTCTATCCGAATATTATAAAAGTGTGGTATTTACTCTGATAAATATTTCCTAACTACGGTCCTGATGAAATTTCCGCTGCCAAAATGATAAACACCGATACCACCAAAACTGGTCTCGCGACCGCCCGTTCCCTAGATAGATAGGGGGCGGGGGTTGCGACAGAAGGTGGTATCAGAGCTAAGCCATTGATTCAACCACAGAAGTGTTCTGCTGACACCAAAATATTATTCAAATTGTTAGGAAATTGATTATGGAAATACGTGCATATTTGTATTTTATTATTTTGTATTATTTGACTATTTGTTAGTTTACAGTATGAGTGATCAAGGACCCTCAGACGCATATCGTCAGTTGTCCGATTCACCTAGGAGCGAAGGTACCGCTTCACAGCCTGCCCTCTCTGGGTATACAGCTGATAATGAAGAAGGGATGTTTGTGTTTAAGGCTCAGTCTGAAGAGCCATTCCCTCAGAAAAAGAAAGGATGGTTCCGTAAGGGAGCACACGATCGTAGGAAAAGAATGAAAAAGTTGCAACAGCAGAGAGTCCTAGCAGCCGCTAAGCGAGAGACAGATGCCCACACACAGGATATGCTTAATAGGAGCTTAGCCAATTTTCATATCCTAGCAACCACAGCTGCTGACCCAAACTTGGAACAACTAGTAGCCCTTCAACCATTACCTTTGTTTCCCACACAGCCGATGGAGATAGAAAACAACCCCGAAAACCAAGTTCAAATGCATGATTTCAACCCAGAGGAGATACCTAGGATACCAGCCCCTAATCCCTTAGATCCAGATTATGATCCATGGTTCGATAATCATATGGATTATGTGCCACGCTATCACCTAAACGATGAACCCATGCCGAATCTAGCAGCCTATCCAGGTCTGGACCCTCTAGATCCCTACTGTGATAACGATGAATACATTAGGGAGATCTTAGAGAATCCGAACCCTCAGGAGGAGCCCATGCCCCAGTACCCAGACCCAGTACTAGCACCTGCACCCCCAATGAGTGCAGAACATGTGCAAGAGCTCCGAACTTTCTGAGAAGAGATTTTAGAGAGTAGCGAGAGAATGAGGCAGGTCGGAGAGTGACTCGTCTGGAAGTACGACGAGCGCCATATGGATTTCTGGATGAATCCATATCCGTGAAAGTGATGGTAGAGATAGTAATAATATATATATATATATATGTGTATATATATATATATATATATATAATATGTGAAAAAAATTATATGTGTAATAATAATAATATATGTTGTAGTATAGACCACTTCGTGGTTAGCGATGCATAATAGTATTGTAATTTTAATTCCAGTTTTAGTGTGTATTAGACGCATATTATATAAGAAAGAGTAAGTCGCAATGCTCGACGCTTTTGACCAATATGTGTGTTGTGTGATTATTGCCCAAATTATTAATTATTTTGTGATATTAATAATTGGTAAATGTTTAAAATTCAGATGGACAACGAGGTGAACCAGGAAAACCAGAATAATGATAACCAGAGTAACAATAACCCGGATAACGAAAACCCGAACCACAACAATAATGGAAACCAAGTGGATAACAGTGCCATGCAACATATAGTGGCACAAGGGATAATAGATGCAATGCCATATATTATCAAAACAGTTAAGGAAGCAGAAAATAAAAGTAAACATGATAGTAAACGACTCTCTGAACCTGAACACAGCGTGAACAATGGACCTGTACTTCAAGTGCCCATTCCCAAAAGAAGAAGAACCGTGTCTTACGGTTGTTTTTATAAAGAATTCTGGTCTTGTAAACCAATGGAATTCTCGGAAAATGAAGGGGCCGTTGCATCTTTACACTGGATAGAAAAGACTAAGGCAGTCTTAAGAATAAGTAAATGTGCGAAAGAGAATAAGATAATGTTTGCTTCCAATCTGTTTAAGAATTCAGCACTAGAATGGTGGAACACTATCCTCCAGTCTAGGGGAAGTGATAGAACGTACAATATGGAATAGGAGGAATTTAAAAACATGGTAGAAAGGAAATTATGCCCTCCCAATGAAAAAGAACAGATAACAAACAAACTCCTAAACCTTAGGATGATTGGAGTAGATAGTAAGGGTTATACTACATTATTCTTTGAATATGCCCGAATAGTACCAACCCTTGCATCACCTGAACCAGTATTAATCTCCCGTTACATCTGGGGATTAATTGGGGAGATAAGGCATGTAGTCAAGTCAGCTAGACCCCAAACCATAGAAGAATCTGTAGAACTAGCAAACACCTTGATAGATGAATTAGTCCGTACACGAGAAGAGGATCAAAGGAGGAACCTAACCCAGAAGCTTACCCAAGAATTCCGTTCTGGAAATTCTAACAGAGGGAAAAATGTAGGTTCTACCTCTGGACCCTACTGCAAGTATTGCAAAAGGAAGCATTCCGGAAGATGCTCCATATACTGTAACTTTTGCAAAATATCCGGACACAAGGAGGAAGATTTTAGGAAAAAGCCTAACAACAGGATATGCTACAACTGCGGAGAACAAGGTCATATCAAGCCAAACTGTCCAAAGCTAACTCCAGCCACGAACACCAAAAATACTAAAAATGCTAGATCATTTGTTCAGTCTGCAGAAGAAGCAAAGATGATCCCGGATGTGATCGCCGGTACGTTTTTAGTTAATGATGTTCTTGCTAAAGTATTATTTGACTCTGGTGCGAACCATAGTTTTATTAATACTTCATTTTGCAAACTTCTCAATCAATCATTAACTAAACTCTCACAAGAATGTTTAGTAGAGACAGCAAATGGGGAAACCATTAAAATTTCTGAAATCTTGCAGGGAGCAAGAATATAAATTTTAAATCAGAAATTTATTGCAAACCTTTACCAAATGAATCTGGTAGGATTTGATGTTGTATTAGGAATGGATTGGTTAATAGCCAATAAAGCCAGTATTTTATGTGATTAAAAGTCAATTCAAGTAAATTCACCAAGGGGTGAAAAGATCACAATTAAAGGAAATAAGTTCTCTAAATCCACAAAGTTCATCTCTGTGATGAAAACAACAAGTTATATAAGAAAAGGGTCATTTGTGTATTTGATTTCCATAATCACTAACATTAAAGAAAAGGAATTAAAGGATATTCCAGTAGTATCCCAGTTTTCAGATGTATTTCTAGAAGAGCTACCAGGGCAACCTCCAGATAGAGAAGTTGAATTCAGAATCCATTTGATACCAGGAACTGCACCAATTGCCAAAGCACCTTATCGTTTGGCACCCGCAGAAATGCAGGAACTAAAGAAACAATTAGATGAATTGTTGGAGAAAGGAATCATTCAGCCAAGCTCATCACCATGGGGAGCACCGGTTTTATTCGTTAAGAAGAAGGACAGATCAATGCGTATGTTCATTGACTACCGTGAATTGAACAAATTCACGATTAAGAATCGGTATCCATTACCAAGAATAGATGATCTGTTTGATCAATTGCAAGGAGCACGATTTTTCTCTAAAATCGATTTAAAGTCAGGATATTATCAATTAAAGGTACAGGAAGAGGACATTCCTAAGACCGCTTTTTGAACAAGGTATGGCCATTATGAATTTACTGTCATGCCATTTCGTCTAACCAATGCCCCAGCTGCATTTATGGACATGATGAACCGAATATGTAAGCCATATTTGGATAAATTCATAATTGTCTTTGTAGATGATATTCTTATTTATTCTAAAAGCAAAGACGAACATACAGCCCATCTGCACGCACTTCTAAGTTTATTGAGAAAAGAAAAGCTTTATGCTAAGTTTTCAAAGTGTGAGTTTTGGTTAGAACAGGTACGATTTCTTGGACATCTAGTTAATCATGAAGGAATTCATGTAGATCCCACCAAAATCGAGGCGATTACCAAATGGAAAACCCCTGAGTCACCAACCGAGGTTAGAAGTTTCTTAGGATTGGCTGGTTATTATAGAAGATTTATTCGATATTTTTCTAGAATAGCCATTCCCTTAACTAAGTTAACCTGTAAATCTGTTAAATTTGAATGGGGACCAAAACAAGAAGAAGCCTTTAAAATTCTTAAGCAAAGATTAACCCATGCACCCATACTAGCGTTACCTGAAGGAACTGAAGATTTTGTAATCTATTGTGACGCTTCTAAATTAGGTTATGGATGTGTGTTAATGCAACGTCAAAAGGTTATAGCTTACACCTCTAGAAAACTTAAGAATCATGAAGAGAATTATTCAACCCATGATCTAGAGTTAGGAGCTATAATTTTTGCCCTTAAAATTTGGAGACATTACCTATACGGTAGTAAGTTTACCATTTTCACCGACCATAAGAGTTTAAGGTATGTTTTTAGGCAAAAGGAATTGAATATGAGTCAAAGACGCTGGATGGAGATACTTAGTGATTTTGATTGTAATATCCAGTATCATGCAGGAAAGGCAAATGTAGTAGCTGATGCTTTAAGTCGAAAGTATCACGAAAAGCCAAAAAGTATACGTTCTCTTAAGTTAAATCTGCAGATAGATTTAAATGAACAGATTAGAAAGGCATAAGAATCAGTAATCAAGGATGATACTGAGAAGTTGAAAGGAATGATTAAAGAATTAGAACAAGGAACAGATGGAATTTGGAGATTCCATAAGAAAAGAATGGGGATACCTAAATTAGGAAACCTACTCCACCGTATATTAGAAGAAACCCATAAGTCTAAGTATACGATGCATCCTGGAAGTGACAAGATGTATCAGGATTTAAGAAAGAATTTTTGGTGGATAGGAATGAAAAAGGATATAACAGCATATGTTGCAAAGTGTTTAACCTGTTCACAAGTCAAAGCTGAACATCAGAAACCCTCAGGTTTACTGCAACAATTAGAAATGCCTGTTTGGAAATAGGAATTCATAACAATGGATTTTGTTACTAAATTACCCAAAACAAGAAAGGTAATGATACAATCTGGGTGATTGTAGACAGGCTAACCAAGTCAGCTCATTTCCTACCAACGAAAGAAACTTTCAGTATGGAACAATTAGCTAAATTATATGTAAATGAAATAGTTTCATTACATGGAATTCCTCTATCAATTGTTTCTGACAGAGATAGTCGTTTTACCTCACATTTTTAGACAAGTTTCCAAAAAGCCATGGGAACCAAGTTGAATCTAAGCACCGCTTATCATCCTCAAACGAATGGACAAAGCGAAAGAACAATTCAGACACTGAAGGACATGCTTAGAGCTTGTGTAATTAATTTCGGAGGTAATTGGGACGATCATTTACCATTGATAGAATTTTCTTATAATAACAGTTATCACACAAGTATCAATGCTGCACCATTCGAAGCACTTTATGGACGAAAGTGCCGAACGCCAGTCTGTTGGGCAGAAATTGGAGAAAAGCAACTATCTGGACCTGAGATAGTACAAGAAAGAACAGACAAGATCATTCAAGTCAAGGAACGACTGAAAGCAGCACGTGATTGACAAAAGAGTTATGCTGATAACCAACGAAAGCCATTGGAATTTCAAGTAGGAGATAAAGTGTTATTGAAAGTCTCTCCTTGGAAAGGAGTTGTAAGATTCATAAAAAGGGGAAAGCTAAGTCCCAGGTATGTTGGACCTTCTAAGATTATTAGAAGAATAGTACCTTTAGCCTATCAGCTACAACTGCCAGAGAAAATGGCAGGAATACATGATGTATTTCATGTATGCAACCTCAAGAAGTGTTTAGCTGATGAATCACTAGTAGTACCTCTTAAGGATATAGAAGTGAATGATCAGTTAAGTTTGTAGAAAAGCCTCTACAGATTGAAGACGGGAGAGTCAAGAACCTCAAGCACAAGAGATTAGTTCTGGTCAAAGTGAAATGGGACTCCAAAAGAGGACCAGAATACACATGGGAGCTTGAATCAGAAATGCAAAGAAAATATCCGCACCTATTTCAGTAGATCTCGAGGACGAGCTCTAAAACAAGGTGGGGAGGATATAACAACCCTCAAAATATTTTCGACACCCTAATATATTTTAAAAATATCCCTATATACACCCCGTATGTGAAAACCGAGCCCAAATACCCTTATTATTATTATTATTAAAAATTAAATAAAAACAAATTTTCAGGGTCGCTCACGGGCCGCGTAGCCCATGGCTACGTCTAACGCGGGGCGCGACAGCTCCAAATCAGGGCGACACCCTGAGCAGCCACGTGACATCATCGTGTTGAAGCTAAACTCAACGAATCAGCAACCTTAGCCCCTATTACCCTACTACGCGGGCCACGTAGGCCTTGGCCTCATCTTACGCGGGCCGCGAGGAACCCGAATTTCAGCCCTATAAATTGAGGGCAACGGCTTTCAGTTTCCGTCTCTCACATCTGTTTCTCTCTCACGAATTACATATAGTATAAGCTATTTTCGGGCATAATACCCCCTAATTAACGAAGTTCTGCTCCGTTGTAAGTATTATAACCCCGGTTACGTATTAGATACGCTGCCCGATTGATCTAGGGTTCTGTAACGGCTGTCGAGGTTCTGCCCGACGTAGTCGTTGGAATGCCGTCTCGGGGAGGGTATTACTAATGTAAATATTGGGTTATAATACTAACACATGTACATTTGTGTAATTAATAGATAACTACCATGAAACCCTTAAAAGAAGTCTAAGACAGCAATGTGAGTAATCTCCATTTTGTAAATTGTTTTACAAAACCTTAAAAGTTTTACAATGCGATTAAGCAGTGATTGAGTCTTTGTAGTACTTCAATTACTGCCGGTATGTTGGGGTTTTGTATACAAAATGTGGAACACGTTACCATTGGACAAAGAGTTAGCCAATGTGTAATATGACCCTCCAGTCAGGATTGACAGTACTGAATGAGTAATTGTGTAGAAATAAACAATGTGATAGCTCTCAATACTGTTAAAGGATAAAACTCTTCTTGGTTAAACTGGGATTCACTCACCAGTATTTCCCACTGACAAAATGTTTTTAAACGCGTTTCAGGTAACAAAATGTGAAAGCCAACTAGAAGCCAGCTGGACAGCACTGAAGGCTTGGAAAAGTGGCTATAAAAGTTACCTAAATAAAAGAAGATGTTTTATTCAATAAAATAGGGATTTTCCCTATGAAAATGTTTGTAATGAAAACTTGGGTTCTATCCCAATATGTTTAATATTATAAAAGTGTGGTATTTACTCTGATAAATATTTCCTAACTACGGTCCTGATGAAATTTCCGCTGCCAAAATGATAAACACCGATACCACTAAAACTGGTCTCGCGACCGCCCGTTCCCGGGACAGATAGGGGGCGGGGGTTGCGACATACTCCTACATCCAGACTTCAAGAACATATAGTTTTTGAAAAGTGGACTGGATGCAATCACATGTCCCTCATGTTTATGAAGAATTCCATTAGCAATGCAATCAGAGGAGTCATTCCACACTCTAACGATGCTAAAACCTACTTTGCTTCTGTGGAGGAGCAGTTTAAAGGGACATCTAAGGCGTATGCTAGTACTTTGATTGTTGGTGACTACTAAGTATGATGGGAGGAGCAGTATTCGTGAGCACATTATGATGATGAACGACATGTCCCATAAGCTTTTGGGATTAGACATGGAGATCAATGATGGTTACTCGTACACTTCATTATGACATCTCTTCCATCATCCTATGAAGCACTTAAGATCAACTACAACATTCATAAGGACAAATGGACGATGATAGAGCTAATCACCATGTGCGCACAGGAGGAAGAATGTATGAAGATGGATAGAACTGCTGATGTTACTTATCTCTCTACTGCAAATTTCAAGAAGAGGAAGAACAACTATCCGAGGAAGAAAGCTTATAAAGTCCAAAAGCCAAATCCAAGTGCACATTCCAACTCTAAGAACTCTTTAGGCAAGCCTTAATGCAAGTTCCGTAAAAAGACAGGACATAAGCTCAAGGAGTGACCTGACTTTATGGAGTGGCTAGCTAAGAAAGGTAATAATCTTTTCATGATACTTGAGTCCTATAATTTAAGTGTTCCTGCTAATTCTTGGTGGTTTGATTCTGTTTCTATGGTTTATGTGACCAATTCTACTCAGGGATTCTTTACAATCCGGAGGCTAGGAAGAAACCAAAGAACACTAAAAATAGGGAATGATAAGGAACTAGAAGTGAAGTTTGTGATAACATTACAACTATTTATGAAAACTGGTTTATGCATTAAAATTTATGATACCTTATATATTCTTGAGGTTACTCGGACCCTTGTATCAGGACCAAAGTTAGACAACCTTGTAGTGTATGGTACTTTCATTCTGGAGGGTGGTCTCTAGGGGTGCAAACAAGCCAAGAAGCTCGCAAGCTACTCGAGATTGGCTCGATAAAAAGGTCGAACGAGCCGAGCTTTATCGAGCTTGAGCCCTAGCTTGAAATTAGGATCGATTAGATATCGGGCCCGAGCTCGAGCTCGAGCCTTATAAGTGTAGCTCATTTAGGCTCGTCGAGCCTCATCAAGCTTAGTATACTTTAGGGTTTAAGCTATGTATTAATTTTTGAATGATCTAGATGCTTTTCTAATTGAGTTCTCAATCTGTCGAGCCATGGCTCAATAACAACCAAAAATGAGCTCGAGTCGAGCTTTAGCCTTTTTTAACTCGCGGAATAAATACTTAGATCGAGCTTTCGAGCTGAGCTCAAGTTTTAAATTTTACTAACGAGCCGAGCTCAAGCCCAAAATCCAAGGCTCGAAAAGAGCCGAGCTCGAGCTCGAGCTTCAGGAAGTTATAACAAGCCTAGCTCGATTAAGATAAGACTCGGGCTTGGCTCGTTTTCACCCCTAGTGGTCTCTATAGATTAGAACTAGATGATGATTTTTCAAATCTTTGTTATCATATAATATTAATGAATCAATCAAAAAGATGAAACAGAAACAAGAGTTAGAGACTTCATCCATGTTGTGGTATCAACGTTTAGGCCACATCTCACGAGAATGATTACCTCGACTAGTAAAGGATGAAGTCTTACCACCTCTCGATTTCACCGACTTTGAAGCATGTGTTAAAGGCCTTAAAGGTAAAATGACGTCATTGAATAAGAAAGGTGCCACTAGGAGCTCTAATTTATTAGAACTCACTCACACCGAGATTAGTGTTCCTTACCCCATTGCTGGCATAACTGAACATACTTCATTTGTCACTTTCATTGAAGATTATTCTCGTTACATGTACGTGTATCTCATTAAGGAAAAATCTGAATCACTTACAACTTTTAATGATTATAAAGTTGAAGTTGAAAAACAACTAGATCGTCAAATTAAAGTTGTGAGATCATATAGAGGCGATGAATATTATGGAAGACATATTAATGTGGGTCAAGCTCTTGGTCCATTTTATGAGTTTTGTTAGGGCTAGGGGATCGTGAACCAATACACCATGCCAGGTACTCCTTAGCAGAACGGTGTCGCTGAACGTAGAAACCGTACCCTTATGAACATGGTATGCAGTATGTTAGCCAACACTAATTTACCATTAATCCTCTAGACTGAAGCATTAAAAGCAGTTGTTCATATACTCAATAGAGTTCCTTCTAAGTCTGTCCCTAAAACTCCCTACTAACTTTGGAAAGGAAGGAAATCGAGTCTTAAATATATGAAAGTATGGGGCTGCATTGCAGAAGCAAAACTTTACAATCCTTTCCTATGGAAACTTGACCCTAAAACAGTTACCTATTTCTTTATCGGGTATCTTGATCATTTAAAGGGTCATCATTTCTATTTTTCTTCCCACGTCACTCATATTGTAGAAATTAAGTGTGTCGTATTCCTGGGGGATTTTAAGGTCAGTGGAAGCAGTACCAACCCTTACGAAGAATTGCAAGAAGTACAAGACGGGGGGGGGGACTTGTCGCTTATCATAACTCCAGTTACTCCACTTGTGCCCGATGCAACAACTGCACCAACTCCAAATCCACCTCCACAAACATATACCTCATAACGAAGGTACATTAAACGCTCAATGCCAAGATAACACTGAACCAGATAATCAACTCAGGAGGTCATCTAGGCCCAAAAGGGCTACTAATTGGGATGATTATGTTACCTACATGACTGAAGCTGAAATGGATACTGGAATGCTTAAAGATCCTATATCTTATAAAGACGCCATTAACAGTGATCAGTATTCAGTATTCTGAATAGAATAAAACAATGAACGATGAGCTTGAATCCATGAAGAAAAATGACGTTTGGGGTTTGGTAGAATTACCCAACGGTGTTAAACCAGTTGGATATAAATGGGTATTCAAACCAAACTCGTAGGATGTAAATGGGTATTCAAACCAAAACTGGACCCAAATGGGAACGTTGAATGCTACAAAACGAGATTGGTTGAAAAGAGCTACACTCAGAAAGAGGGAATTGATTATCAAGAGACCTTTTTACCTGTCTCTCGATAAGATTCATTAAGGATCATAATGGCCATAGTAGCTCATTTCGATTTAGAGCTACATTAGACTGACGTTAAAACCGTTTTCCTTAATGGAGACTTAGACGAAGATGTGTGCATTAAACAACTTGAAGGCTTTAAACCTGAAGGTCAAGAACATCTAGTCTGTAAGTTTAAGAAATCCATATGCATGTTAAAATAAGAATCACGTCAATGGTATCTCAAGTTTGATGAAGTCATGAAGAAACAAGGTTTTGCAAAGAAACAAGTGGATCAATGCACCTACCTCAAGATGCGTGGGAGCAACTTTACTATACTTGTGATTTACGTAGATGATATTCTATTGGCAAGTAGTAGTTTAGACATGTTTCATGAGTCGAAGCGGTTACTCTCGCATAACTTCGACATGAAGGATCTCGGAGATGCTTCTTACGTAATTGGCATCGAAATTCACCGAGACATACACAAACAGATCTTAGGATTATCTCAAAAGGCCTACATAGATCGTGTCCTAACATGCTACAAAATGCAACAGTGCAAACATTCAGTTGCTCCAGTAGTTAGGGGAGATGTTTTCAGTTCATTCCAATGTCTGACAATAGAGTTTGAAAAGGAGCAAATTAGGCATATACCTTATGCTTCAGTAGTCGGGAGCCTGATGTATACGCAAGTCTGTACTCGTCTAGCTATAGCTTATATTGTTGGAATGCTAGGTCGTTATTAAACCAATCTTGTCCTAGATCACTAGAAAGCAACTATGAAAGTACTTCAATATCTACAAGGGACGAAAGACTATAAACTGACTTATAAAAGAAGTGATCATTTAGAAGTGGTAGGCTATTCTAATTCTGACTTTGCCAAATGCAAAGATGACAAGAAATCCATTTCAGGCTATATCTTTATGTTAGCAGGTGGACTTATTTCATGGAAGAGTCATAAACAACAGTTAACCACAACTTCCACAATGATGGCAGAATACCTTGCTGTTTATAATGCAACATGCCATGGAATGTTGCTTAAGAATCTAATCAATGGACTCAAAATCGTTAATTCCATTTTTAGACCATTGAAGCTTTATTGTGATAACTCAGTTGCCGTTAGTTTCTCAAACAGTAACAGTTCGACTGGAGATGGTTTATATCTCGATACAAAGTACTTGCTCGTACGTAAGCGAATTGAGTAAAATAATCTTTATATTGAGTATATAAGTACTAAAAATATGCTTGTGGATCCGATGACTAAAGGTCTCCAACAAAAGTTTTCAAAGAACATGTTTCGAATATGGGATTTACTAAAAACCTTATATAATTGAATATTGTACTTACTTATATTTTCATTAATAAAAGTTCCTCAGTTTTGATTTTGTATGTCTCTATCATATGTGTTGCCGGTATAATGACATATAGGCAAATGTAAATATAAATCAAATGTTTAAAGGGCTTACTTGAATATTTTGATCATATTGGTTAGGTTTTAAATTGTGGTTGTAGTATGACTAATGGGGGTCCTGAGTTGAATAATGACTCAATGGCTATATTTCTCTGCTACAGCTCTTGGTTTGAAGCTAAAATAAGTATTAACTTCTCATTAGGCTTATCTAATACCTATAATAAATGATTACTTGCCTAAGTGGGAGAATGTAAAATTGAATATATAACTATAAGTATTTAATCATGTAGCCATTATAATCATTTATTATATAGATCAAAATATATTAAAACCTTATAATATATTAGTTGGTAATTGTTGATGAACCGATTTACCCTTATTAACTGATAAGGTTTCCCCTTGGGTGTATCTAAGGAGATGACTAGAGAGGGTTTTAGGTGAGACATTAATCATAACATCACATATAATTCGACCTCCTCTCTCTCTCTATTACTATGAATTCTTTACCTTTAAGAATTCATAACCACAATCATTAACATACATCCTAAATGGGAACCACATCAAGTTGACAATCATGTCTACATCGATGTCTGCATCAATCACTGGATTATCTGCTGGCCTGAATGCTGTAACATGTATTATTTACATGTTTTCCATTACATATTAACAGAACTAATCAACACATTCAACATGGATTGTACATTATCAAGATTTTATGTTGTCAATGGGGTTCGTACGTTCTCATTTTTTGCAGAGATGTTTGGACCTATAAATCATGTCAAGTAATCTTTAAGGCTTGTCAGTTTTGATATTCTTCTACATCATATCATGTTTATGTATTTAATTCTCATACTTCAACATTGTATCACAGTTATGTTTTGTGGTTCTTAGGGAAGAGGTATCCCTAACTTCTCTAACCTTTTTCTTTTCCACATCTATGTCACATTACCTTCCATGAGCTTTTCCGGCTGAACTTAGAAGTATTCTAAGTGGCACATGAGAGTTCAAAAATAACTCTGTGACAAGTGGTATCAGAGCCGCGTCGGTTCACTGGGATGGCAAAAAAGAAAAGCAGGAAAGGAGCTACGAGCAAGAAAATCGTCTCTAGAAAATAAGAGACACACAATCATAACCGGAATCATCAAGAAGTTGAAGGCATGTCTATGGATTTGGTCGGATCCTTAGACAAAATGAAGACTAATGTCGAAGCTTCGGTCACACAACTTGGAATTCTTGTCAATCGTTCCTTGGAAAAGCAAGACACTTTGAGAACATTGCGAGATGAGTTTAGAGGACTCAAAGAAGACTTCAAAATCGCTATCAACGACATACGCTTCGAGATGCAAGCCATGATCCAGGAGGAAATCGCAAGGCTGTGGAGTGAGGTAGATGCCAAGATCCAAAACTTTCACAAAAACTTTGCTGAGTTAGAAGCAAAATAGATCGACACCAACAAGGCACAACCAGAAGCATGTTTGGGGTCCATTCAAGTAAGTCATCTTAATACTTTAAACACACAAGAAACTCCCAAAACACAGGAAAAACATAACATCAAAAAGCTCCCGAACAAGGGAAAGAAAAGATCCATAACCACAAAACCAGAAAAGAAGTCGGAAGAAGGACTTCAACTCGTCAACATGGTGGCAAACGGGAGACCCGTTAAGGCACTAGTTGACACATGAGCAAGCCATAACTTCGTCTCAATAGATGAAGCAAAAGACTCGGTGTTTGAGTAACAAAACAGAACGAAACGATGAAGACCAAAAATGGACCCATCCAACCAACACTAGGGATGGCCTATGACGTCAAAACTACAATCGGCAAATGGAAAGGTAAGATTGACCTTTCCGTGGTGTCAATGAAAGAACACGACTTCGTGCTTTGCCAGGATTTCTTCGAAAAGGAACAGGCCTTTCTTATTCCGTTTGCAAACAAATTTTGAATCATAGACGGAAACCAAGTTCACAAAATGAAGACAGAGACGGACACTGGCCGTCAAGGTATGTTAATAACATCAATACAACTGGAGGTTGGTTCTAAGACAAGATCAACCTGTCATTCATCACAACGAGGCATAACCCGAAGTCGCAACGAGGACGTTGCGAATTTAGGTGGGGGAGAATGTCACGATCCGCCTAAATACACAACTTTCTTTGCGAGTTCTGGAAGGTTCCGGAACACTAAAGATGCGTCTAGGGCTGCTCGGAAGTTTTCGGAACAGCGTACAAGTTGCTGGAACATTTTGGCACCATCGGAAGACTCTAGATCAGCCAAGAACATTCTAAAATGACCATGAAAACATTTAGAAGTCATGGATATTTTGAAGGAACTCTCTAGAATTCAGCTCATAAATATCCTAGATATTTGTACGGAATTCTCTAGTTAAGAATTCTCTAGAACTAGTATGAACTAGTATAAATAGGTGATGAAGGTCTCTTTTTGAGATCACCCCACAAAATCCCTCATAACTCATTCATAACCCAACTTCTTGTAAACACATTGTACTTGTAACTTTGTTCAAGTAATATATAACCATCTTTGTTGTAGTATTGCACTAAAAAATCGTACTTGTGATCCTCACAAACAAAGACTTTCGCTGCTATACATAACTAAACCCATCCAAAAGGCTGAACTTAGAAGTATTCTAAGTGCCGCACGAGAGTTCAAGAATAACTCCGTGACAAGTGGTATTAGAGCCGCGTCGGTTCACTGGGATGGCCAACAAGAAAAGCAGGAAAGGAGCTACGGGCAAGAAAATCATCTCTAGAAAAGAAGAGACACACAATCATAACCAGAATCAGCAAGAAGTTGAAGACATGTCTATGGATTTGGCTGGATCGTTAGACAAAATGAAGACTAATGTCGAAGCTTCGGTCACCCAACTTAGAATTCTTATCAATCGTTCCTTGGAAAAGCTAGACACTTTGGGAACATTGCGAGATGAGTTAAGAGGACTCAAAGAAGACTTCAAAACCGCTATCGACCTCATACGCCTCGAGATGCAAGCCATGATCCAGGAGGAAATCGCAAGGTTGCGGAGTGAGGTAGACGCCAAGATCCAAAACTTTCACAAAAACTTTGCTGAGTTAGAAGCAAAATTGTTCGACACCAACAAGGCACAACCAGAAGCATGTCTGGGGTCCATGCAAGTAAGTCATCTTAACACTTTAAACACACAAGAAACTCCCAAAACACGGGAAAAACATAACATCAAAAATCTCCCGAACAAGGGAAAGAAAAGATCCACAACCACAAAACCAGAAAAGAAGTCAGAAGAAGGACTTCAACTCATCAAAATGGTGGTAAACGGGAGACCCGTTAAGGCACTAGTTGACACAGGAGCAAGCCATAACTTCGTCTCAATAGATGAAGCAATAAGACTCAGTGTTCGAGTAACAAAACAAAATACAACGATGAAGACCACAAATGGACCCATCCAACCAACACTAGGGATGGCCTACGGCATCAAAACCACAATCGACAAATGGAAAGGTAAGATTGACCTTTCCGTCGTGTCAATGAAAGAACACGACTTCGTGCTTGGCCAGGATTTCTTCGAAAAGGAACATGTTGGTGCATGTTTTGTGACAACGGCTTAATAGTTTGATTATTTAGTCTTTGGATATTTTGTAATGGGCTTAGAATTATTGGTTAGGAGTTATTTAGTGTTATGGGCTTGGAGTATGGCCTGGCCCAGACCAAAGCCCATGTGCAAACCTTGTCCTATATAAACAAGGCTTGGCATAAGGGTTTAGGTTGGACATTTAGAGGAATACAGAGAGAGTTGGAGAAATCTATAGAGAGTGGCTAGGAGATTTCTTGTGGGTCTTGCATTGATTGTAAACTTCGTGTTGGATAATCAATAGAAGACCGGATTGAAAGTGTATCGTGTTCTTGATTCATGATCTACTCGTTTTCTGTGAAATCTGATCTAGAGGATTCCGCACTCTAGGTTAGATTGACGAATCTGTTACGATCCGCACGGATTACGGGACCTACAATTGGTATCAGAGCATTCGGCTCTCGATCGGCTTGGTTCAGAATCGTTTCTTCAGAAAATCGGAGTTTTTGGGCATTCTTGGAGGCTGAGTTCGTGTTCTGCAGTTGATTTCGGATAGAAATCAAGGATTTCGGATCAAAATCTTGCATTTCGGATCCATTACGGATTGAAATCAAGTATTTCGGATCAATTTCTGATCAAAATACTTGGATTTCGGACCAAAAGCAGTCATTTCGGATAAAACAACACCATTTCGAATCAAAATTCAACCATTTCGGATCAACCTGTTGAATTTCGGACAAGATCACATGCATTACGGATGTCCTGACTTGCATTTCGAATCAGACAGTTACATTTCGGACCAAGTTTGATTTGATTTCGGATTCATCGGCTGCATTTCGGATCAGACTGATTCACTACGGATCAGAAGGGTCTCATTTCGGATCAGATCAGTTTCATTTCGAATCAGATTGTCCATTCCGGATAAGAGTGGTCATTACGGACCAGTAGGTGTTCTATACGGACCATTTCGGACAATTTCGGGCCATTACGGACAAGGTGGAATTTTTCTTGGCTTGTGTGAGAAAAGTTACACTGTTTCGCGTTTAGAAAATCATCCGTAACTCGTCACAGGAAACCGTTTGCACCGTTGGAATCCTTGGATTTTTAGGGCAAAAAAAGTCTCTGGAAAATCCGGAAATAGGTTCTTGACACTTTATATCATTGGAATCGTAATTTCGAGACGAATCTAACGGTATAATTTGATAAAAACAGTTTTCAGAAAAATTTTTGTACGGTTTTATCAGTTCGCTTACGGTAAAAGCTCGACAAGGACCAGTAGAGAAGTTAGATTTGGATTTTGATTCAGGTTACCAAAATCCATTTAAACTTTTACGCTGCGTGATGGCTAAGATGAACAATGGAAGGGAGACTGTTAAGAATTGGCCAAAGCTTACGAACGTCAAAGAACATGCTGACTGGAAAGAGAAGTTTGAGTTGTTTGTGAAGAGTGAGGATTTCAGAATGTGGTGTTGTATGATTGATGGATACGTTGCTCCCACACGTCATGTTGAAGGAAGAGCTAAGGTAATTTCTTATGAGAAGATGGATGAATCTGAGAAAGAGTTGGTTGATGCTGAGAAGAGAGCTTTAGCAGTGATCAAGAAATCCTTACCTGAGGGCATTAAGCATACCTTCAAGAACTATGGGAATTCTAGAGATCTGTGGGAAGCTTTAGAAAAACGTTATCAGATCTCTTCAAAAGTAACTGCTTGTGATCAAGCATTGGTAGCTTAGCTTGCAGCTGTGAAGATTGGAGAAGTAGCTGCTGAGGTAGAAGAGAAGAAGGAAGCAGATGAGGAGAATGCTGAAAAGGTTGAGGCAGAAGTTTCAAAGGGCTTGAAGGATGTGAACGGACTTATCGCAGAGGTAAAGGTATCATCAGAAGCTCTAAGTCATACATGTCTTAATTGCGCTGAACTACAGGTTAAAGTTGACAGACTATCGGAGCAAAACAAAATTCTTTTAGCCGATTTGGAAAACCGAAAAGAGTTAAATGTTCTTTTGATTAAAAAAGAGTCAAATTCTTTAGAAAAACTTAAATCAAATGAACAAGAAATTAGCAGTTTAACAAGCAAGGTCAATGAACTGTTACAGGTCATTGATTTGGCTCGTGAAACTGTGAAAGAAAAGACTAACGAGCTTTCAGAAAAGTGCACAGAATTGGCTGATGCACAAGCCAAAATTGTTGAACTTCAGGGGAAGTTAAACAATTTTGGGAATTCTTCGTTAGTCAGGACTCAAATTCAAAAAGGATTAAAAAGGAGTAATGATAAAACAGGGGTGGGGTTTACTAAAGCTTCATCTTCTAAAAATCAAGACTACTCATTTTTACCAACTGAAGATGAGCTAACAGATTTTGTAACCACTGCACAAGTAGTAGTGGATCCGATAGCTGTGGACTTGCCAAATAGTCCAGTTTCTTTGAAAGAATCTGTTGGGTCTAACAGTACACCTCATAAAGTGGATGAGGATACTGAAGACAAAAAGACCAACACATTTAAAAAGGGATCAAACAGAAAGAAAAGTTATAAGAAGAGATCCTGTTTTAAATGTCACAACAAAAGGCATGTGGCAAGTTGTTGTCCTTTGAAGAAAGGTAAACAAAAGGTTGATGAGGTTAAGGATGGGAATCAGGTTGGGTCAAGCAATAGTGTAAAACCAAGTTGTCAGACAAAGAAACCTGAATCTCAATCAAAACCCTCAACTTCAAAAAGATTTGATAGACCAAGAAGTATTTCTCCACAATTTAGTCAATATACTGGTAAATCAAATCGTTTTCAAAGTCAAAATAAAAATTTTGGATATCAAAATCGATACCAAACTGCTGGTAATCGAAATTTTCAACAAAGAAATGGACATAGGGGTTTTAGTAACTCGAATGTTCAACAACATCCAAAATTTTTTCAAAATTCATGGTATGATTATAGGAGAAGAAGGTATCAAGATAAAAAGTTACCCAAGGATCCACTGAAGTGTGATGGATATTGGATGGATGTTCCTGTAATGGATGAATTTGGAAAACCCAAGACTATCAGGGCTTGGGTTCTAAAGTCTAACTGAGTTGTTGAGTGTGTGCAGGATGACCAAGAAGGACTGTTGATGTGTTCGACAGTGGTTAATCCTGTAAAGCATCTGAGGTGAATAGTCGGTTAACATGGGTAACGAACTATTTACTTTAGTGATTGATTGATGATTTATTGGTGAAAAAATTTCGTCAGGTTAAAGTGGGAGTTTGTTTGTGTTTTCAAATTTGTGTTTTTAAACTTACTCCATAAAAACAAAAATTTAGGGGGAGAAATTTCCCTAAGCCAAAATGAGTTTTAGTTAGTGCGTGTGTTTAGGGGGAGTAAGTTATAAAATTTAAAAAAAAAATCAAAAACAAAAAAAAAATAATAGAAAATCAAAAATGAGTTTTCACTGTGTGAAAAAGAAGAAATGATAGTACATCAGCAAGTTAGACTGTCACACTCTAAATGAATTAAATTGCTTAAGTGTGATAGCAGCTTCATCATATGATGTACCACTAGGCAAAAGCATGAAATAATCAACTTACCAATGTGATATAAACCTAAATGCACTGAGTATGAGTGGGGAACACATCAGTGGTGTATGGTTTAATGACCTTAAATCTTGCGTTGATAGATTGCCAAAATCTGAAGTTTTGGGTCTTTATACTATTATTTCATCTGGGGATATCAGGGGTGTCCTTCTGCTGCATCCAGATACATGCTGACCTAGACACACCCAGGATATCTTAAAGAGCTAAAAATGCCAAAACCCTGAAAATGAAGAAGCTCTCATAGAGAGTCATTCAAAAAGTGCAAAAATGCATAAATCGTACCAAAAATGGTATTTGTCATAGCCCTCGTTAGATATTTTGGTCTCTTTGCTGTACGGAAGTACTGACCTGTTCACCAATTATCTATCGTTGAAAAATAAAACGGATGAATTCAGTATACTCACCTACTATGATGAATCTTTGTGCATACCTTGATCGCGGGGGTATATCCTGAAGTGGGACACACTAGTATATCAGAATTAATATTACCTTAACGTATCATACGGTAATGGTACTTGAAATGTTCATGCATTTGTTTAAGTGGACAAACATACTGGTAATCGTCTTGAACTGCTTTTCATGAAAAATTAAATAAAGAATTATCTAATAGTGTGAAACAGTTTGATTGTGCTGATATGATCTTCTTACCGGTGATTCTCACAAAAAGTAGTATTGTAAATATTTTTTAATTTAGTTTAGTTTGTTTTGAAAAATATTAAAAAAAAAAAAATTAAATTATTACCAAAAATATTTCCTTTTAAAAGATATTCCATTTTGAACTGACAGGTTGTTGTTTTTGCATGATAAGATAAAATATTGGTTTATCTTTAAATGTGAAAAAGACTAATGGTTTTTCGAGATACTTGCTTGTGTTGCTAAACAGATTGATGCAGTTATCAAAATGAAGTGCAGAATACAAGTAAAGTGCAGATTGAGAGTGAAGTGAAGAATGTGTGAAGATGCATGGTAAGATCCTTCTACTACATTGCAGAAAGAGAGAGAGATTTGGAAAAGTTGGAGATACTTGCTTAACCAAGGATTGCTAGCTAACTGATCTACAAAGAATGAAAGTTTTGGAGATTGGAAGCATCAGCTAAGGGGGAGTTTGTTGATGTCAGAAAATGTGTAGCTGACGCTATCCAAAGACCAAAAGACTACAAGATGTGTGAAGACAAAGTTACACTATGAAGCTATTGTCAAGGGGGAGTTTGTTGGTGCATGTTTTGTGACAACAGCTTAATAGTTTGTTTATTTAGTCTTTGGATATTTTGTATTTGGCCTAGCATTATTGGTTAGGAAGTTATTTAGTGTAATGGGCTCGGAGAATGGCCTGGCCCAGACCAAAGCCCATGTGCAAACCTTGTCCTATATAAACAAGGCTTGGCATAAGGGTTGAGGTTAGACATTTTGGACATTGAAGACATTGAGAGAAATCTATAGAGAGAGGCTAGGAGATTTCTTGTTGGTCTTGATTTGATTGTAAACGTTTGTGTTGGATAATCAATAGAAGACCGGATTGAAAGTGTATCGTGTTCTTGATTCTGTTTCTACTCGTTTTCTGTGAAATCTGATCTAGGGGATTCCGCACTCTAGGTTAGATCGCCGATTCTGTTACGATCCATACGGCTCACGGGACCTACAATTGGTATCAGAGCATTCGGCTCTCGATCGGCTTGGTTCAGAATCGTTTCTTCAGAAAATCGGAGTTTTTGGGCATTTTTGGAGGCTGAGTTCATGTTCTGTAGTTGATTTCGGATAGAAATCAAGGATTTCGGATCAAAATCTTGCATTTCGGATCCATTACGGATTGAAATCAAGTATTTCGGATCAATTTCTGATCAAAATACTTGGATTTCGGACCAAAAGCAGTCATTTCGGATAAAACAGCACCATTTCGAATCAAAATTCAACCATTTCGGATCAACCTGTTGAATTTTGGACAAGATCACATGCATTAAGGATGTCCTGACTTGCATTTCGAATCAGACAGTTACATTTCGGACCAAGTTTGATTTGATTTCGGATTCATAGGCTGCATTTCGGACGATTTCGGATTCATAGGCTGCGTTGATAGATTGCCAAAATCTGAAGTTTTGGGTCTTTATACTGTTATTTCATCTGGGGATATCAGGGGTGTCCTTCTGCTGCATCCAGATATATGCTGACCTAGACACACCCAGGATATCTTAAAAGTGCTAAAAATGCCAAAACCCTGAAAATGAAGAAGCTCTCATAGAGAGTCATTCAAAATAAGTGCTAAATGCACAAATCGTACCAAAAATGGTATCTGTCTTAGCCCTCGATAAGATATTTTGGTCTCTCTGCTGTACGGAAGTACTGACCTGTTCACCAATTATCTATCGTTGAAAAATAAAACGGATGAATTCAGTATACTCACCTACTACGATGAATCTTTGTCCATACCTTGATCGCGGGGGTATATCCTGAAGTGGGACACACTAATATATCAGAATTAATATTACCTTAACGTATCATACGGTAATGGTACTTGAAATGTTCATGCATTTGTTTAAGTGGACAAACATACTGGTAATCGTCTTGAACTGCTTTTCATGAAAAATTAAATAAAGAATTATCTAATAGTGTGAAACAGTTTGATTGTGCTGATATGATCTTCTTACCGGTGATTCTCACAAAAAGTAGTATTGTAAATATTTTTGAATTTAGTTTAGTTTAGTTTGTTTTAGTTTGTTTTGAAAAATATTAAAAAAAAAATTAAATTATTACCAAAAATATTTCCTTTTAAAAGATCTTCCATTTTGAACTGACAGGTTGTTGTTTTTGCATGATAAGACAAAATATTGGTTTATCTTTAAATGTGAAAAAGACTAATGGTTTTTCGAGATACTTGCTTGTGTTGCTAAACAGATTGATGCAGTTATCAAAATGAAGTGCAGAATACAAGTAAAGTGCAGATTGAGAGTGAAGTGAAGAATGTGTGAAGATGCATGGTAGGATCCTTCTACTACATTGCAGAAAGAGAAAGAGATATGGAAGATTTGAAGATACTTGCTTAACCAAAGATTGCTAGTTCACTGATCTACAACGTCTGAAAGTTTTGGAGATTGGAAGCATCAGCTAAGGGGGAGTTTGTTGATGTCAGAAGCTGTGTAGCTGACGCTATCCAAAGACCAAAAGACTACAAGATGTTTGAAGACCAAGTTACACTGTGAAGCTATTGTCAAGGGGGAGTTTGTTGGTGCATGTTTTGTGACAACAGCTTAATAGTTTGATTATTTAGTCTTTGGATATTTTGTAATGGGCTTAGAATTATTGGTTAGGGAGTTATTTAGTGTTATGGGCTTGGAGTATGGCCTGGCCCAGACCAAAGCCCATGTGCAAACCTTGTCCTATATAAACAAGGCTTGGCATAAGGGTTTAGGTTGGACATTTAGAGGAATAGAGAGAGAGTTGGAGAAATCTATAGAGAGTGGCTAGGAGATTTCTTGTGGGTCTTGAATTGATTGTAAACTTCGTGTTGGATAATCAATAGAAGACCGGATTGAAAGTGTATCGTGTTCTTGATTCTTGTTCTACTCGTTTTCTGTGAAATCTGATCTAGAGGATTCCGCACTCTAGGTTAGATCGACGATTCTGTTACGATCCGCACGGATTACGGGACCTACAGAACATGCCTTTCTCATTCCGTTTGCAAACAAATTTTGCATCATAGACGGAAACCAAGTTCACAAAATGTAGTCAAAGACGGACACTGGCCGTCAAGGTATGTCAATAACATCAATACAACTGGAGGTTGTATCTAAGACAAGATCAACCAGTCATTCATCACAACGAGGTATAACCCGAAGTCGCAACGAGGACGTTGCGAATTTAGGTGGGGAGAATGTCACGATCCGCCTAAATGCACAACTTTCTTCACGAGTTCTGGAAGGTTCTGGAGCACTAAAGATGCGTCTAGGGCTGCCCGGAAGTTTCCGGAACAGCCTACAAGTTGCTAGAACATCTTGGCACCATCGGAAGACTCTAGATCAGTCAGAACACTCTAGAATGACTATGAAAACATCTAGAAGTCATGGATATTTTGAAGGAACTCTCTAGAATTCAGCTCATATATATTCTAGATATTTGTACAGAATTCTCTAGTTAAGCATTCTCTAGTTAAGCATTCTCTAGAACTAGTATGAACTAGTATAAATAGGTGATGAAGGTCTCTTTTTTGAGATCACCCCACATAACCCCTCATAACTCATTCGTAACCCAACTTCTTGTAAATAGTTTGTACTTGTAACTTTGTTCAAGTAATACATAACTGTGAGAATGTAAATCTTGTCCTTCTCATTCATGTCAACATTGTATATATAATGTACAGGGAAATCTCCTATTATTAGGGAGATATATACATGACTAAAATAACAATATTTTCCCTAAAATATACAATATTCTATTACACCCCCGCAGTCGAAGCGAGAGGTGGTCGAATGCTGAGACTGGACCGAAAGTCGTCAAATAACACCTTAGGCAAACCTTTGGTGAATATATCAGCTACCTGAGAACGCGTAGGAATGTGAAGAATCCGAACAGAACCGCGTTGAACTAGATCACGAACAAAATGAATATCAAGCTCAATGTGTTTTGTACGCTGATGCTGAACTGGGTTGCCGGAGAGGTAAATTGCACTAATGTTATCACAGTACACAAGACTGGCAATGGTAAGAGGTTTGTGTAATTCAAGCAACAGATTACGAAGCCAACATATTTCCGCAACCACATTAGCAACGCCCCGATATTCTGCTTCAGCACTGGAACGAGATATAACTGACTGACGTTTGGATGACCATGAAATAATATTTGGACCCAAATAGACACAATAACCGGAAGTAGACCTCCGTGTATCCGGACACCCTGCCCAGTCGGCATCCGTGTAAGCACGCAATGAGAAATCCATAGAAGTACCAATGGTCAGACCATGAGATGAGGTGCCTTGCAAATACCGAATGATTCGTTTCAGTGCATTCCAATGATCTACCTTTGGTGCATGCATGTACATGCACACTTGCTGAACAGCATAGCAAATGTCGGGTCGCGTGAATGTTAGATATTGTAGTGCTCCAGCGAGGCTTCGGTATAATGTCGGGTCATCAAAATCAACACCCGAAGTAGCTCCAAGTTTGGGTTTTGTGTCAACCGATGTAGCCGCAGATTTACACGAAGACATACCTGCTCTCTCAATAATTTCTTTTGTATATACGTGTTGAGACAAGAACATGTTGCCACCCTGTCGCTGAACCTGAATCCCCAAAAAATGACTAAGTGGCCCTAGATCTTTCATTGCAAATTCAGCCGAAAGACGAGCCATAAGAAGAACGCGAAGAGAGTCAGACGAGGTAGTGAGTATGATGTCATCAACGTATATGAGAAGATAAGCAGTGTTGCCATTAAGCCGGTAGATAAATAAAGAGTTGTCACATTTACTCTGCTGAAAACCCAAGGTAAGAACGAAGTTCGTAAATCGTTGGTACCACGCAAGAGGAGCCTGCTTTAAACCATAAAGAGATTTCTGTAAGAGACAGACATGATCAGGATATTGACAATGGCGGAACCCCATGGGTTGATACATATAAACAGTCTCATTTAGATTGCCGTGAAGAAATGCGTTGGTTACATCAAGTTAATGAATTGGCCAAGATTGCGACAATGCAAGTGATAGCACAGTGCGTATGGTGGTAGGTTTGACAACCGGACTAAATGTTTCACCACAGTCTACTCCAATTTGTTGATTGCTCCCATCACAAACAAGCCGAGCCTTATAGCGCTCCAAAGTACCATCCGACCTGAATTTGTGGCGAAAGAGCCACATGCTACATAAAACATGCATATGAGGTTGCCGGGGAACTAACACCCAGGTCTTATTTTTAATAAGTGCATGAAATTCGGTAGTCATGGCATTATGCCATTCCGTGCTGGACAAAGCATCCTTAGGATTTTTGGGTATGGGAACGATAGATGAGGAGGCAAGATTAAAAATGTTTTTCGGTTTATGTATTCCATCCATAGATCGTGTACGGATGGTACGGGTGGGTGGTGGAGGGGGGGAAGAAGGTGGTGTAGGTGTAGGAGAGGTACTGGATGGTGAAGGTATATCGGAGGTAGAGTGAGAGCTAGAAATGGACGGAGAACTGATAAGGCGAGAAGAGGGGCCGAGAGAAGGTGTTGGGCTTACGAAGGAGTTTGGGCCGAGAATGGAATTAGGAGGCGGTGAAGGTGGGCCGGAGTGAAGTTGTGATGGAGGTGGGCTAGTGGGGAATGTAGGTGGGTTAGTGAGGGGTGGGCTGTGAGAATGGGTATTGGGTGGGATGGGAAGTGGGCCAATGGGAGTTGTGTGGGGAGCACTGGATGAGACAGTGGGAGGAGAATTCGGTGGAATAGTAGTGGGATTATTGGAGGGAGGATTATTGGGGTGAGTGTTGTGAGGGGAGCCGAAAAGAAGTGAAGGGTGTATGGGAGCGGTTAAGAAATCATAAGTTTGTGGAGAGGGGGTGGGGTTATTCGCAAAGGGAAAAATGTCTTCGTCAAAAATGACGTGTCGACTTATTATAATTTTGCGAGTGTGGAAATCGAGGCATTTATATCCCCGATAATTAGCTGGGTAACCGAGGAAGACACATGGCATTGATCGATATTGGAGTTTATGTATATTAGTGTGGGGAATGAGGGGGTAACATAAACAGCCAAAGACTCGAAGGTGTGAGTAGGATGGAATGCAATGATATAATGTTTGGGTAGGAGAAAGATTGTTGAGAATTTTACTAGGCAAAATATTGTGAAGGTATGTGGCGACCTCCAAAGCATGATGCCAATAAGTGTTAGGTAAGGATGCATGAGCTAAAAGAGTGCGAATTATATTGTTAATAGAACGGATTTTTCGTTCGGCCTTCCCGTTCTGAGATGAGGTATATGGACAAGAAAAACGAAATTGCATTCCATTTAATTTGCAAAATTGTTGGAACATATTATTATTATATTCCTTGCCATTATCACATTGAAATTGTTTCAGTTTGCGTTCAAATTGAGTTAGAATCAGATTGTAGAATGTAGTAAAGGTGGAGAAAACTTGGGATTTATTCGCAAGTGGGTAGGTCCATAAAAAATTTGAGCGATCATCAAGAAAAAGTATATAATAACGGTGACCTCCCGAGCTAAGAATCGGGGAGGTCCAAAGATCACTGTGAATTATATCAAATGGCATGTTGGTAACATTGTTAGAAGCAAAAAACGGTAATTTAATATGTTTACCAAACACACAAGATTGACAAACATGAGTTTTCAAAGTTCCACAATTAATAAAACTAGAGTTTTTAAGAGAGTTCAAAGAAGAAAATCCCGGATGACCGAGACGTTGATGCCATGTGTCTTGAGAAATTGCCGTAAGAGCCGTGGGAGATATGATCTTGGTGACTTGGGATGGATCAAAAGTGTAGAGTCCTTCGGAGCTATTGCATCGTAGGATAGGGGTCCGAGTCTTGAGATCCTTCACCAAAAAACCATATGGGTCAAATTCAATGGATAATTTATTATCGGTGGTAAACCGACGAACAGAAAGCAAGTTTTTAATGAGAGATGGGGCATAAAGGACTTGGTTCAATTTAAAAGGTGGGAGGGGAGGGGGGAGGGTGAGGTCGCCTTGTCCATGCACGGGAATGGTTTGACCATTTCCCACAATAATATTTCGATTAATGCAAGTATTAAAAACAGACGAAAGGTGAGAGTTAGAAGTCATATGACATGTGGCACCTGTATCCATGGTCCATGAGGGGTCGTTGAGAGACATCGCGTACATCGCTTGATTCAGATCAGTGGGCGTGTGACTGGCAGCAAAGGGTTGATTTGGTCTGGGCCCGAGAATACCTGCTGAGCTGTTATTATTTTTGTTTGCTGTGGGGTAGGGACATGGGGGTATGTTGGGCCATGCACCCCATGGTGAGTGAGAAGTGTTATTATGTGGGCCGGCCCATGGGGGATAACAAGTCCATGGGTAATATCCGCTTGCAATAGGGCCACCAGGAGAAGGATTGAAGCCGCCGCCACCATACTGACCATAGTTACCCCTGCCACGACCACTGCCTTGACGTCCGCGACCCCTACCCCGACTGCGTCCGCGTCCGCAGCCCCGTTCAGAAGCGTCTGACCGCTGATCAGTCTTGTCTAGTGTCTCCCGATGTTGCGTGTCAGCGGTGGCTGTGAGAGCCGTACCGGCGGTTTGCGCGGAATGTCGAACTTGACTTAATTTCCTGGATTCGGCCATACATAATCTGGAGCGTGTGTCATAGAAGTCGGGGAGGGGTTTCATTTGTTGAATAACAGATGCGGTGTTTTCGTATTGCTCATTGAGACCCGAGAGAAGTTGCAACACCAGCTGTTCGTCAGTTACAGGAGAGCCTAGGTTGGTGAGTTGGTCGAAAATCACCTTTAGTGCCTGGCAGTACGCGGACATGTTTGGGAATTGATCCAGGTGAGTGTTCGAGAATTTGTTGTTGAGATCAATCGTACGTGTTGCCTTATTGTCTTGAAATATGTTGGCGATGGTGGTCCAAGCATCATAAGCAGTTGTGTCTGGTTTAAGAACCGTGTGTAGCAAGTCGGTTGATATGGTACTGTATATCCATTGGAGTACAATGGAGTCGAGACGTTCCCACGTCTCGGTCGGAGCAGACTTTTCTTTTTCCTTATCTTTGGCCGTGTCAGAAGAAGAAGAGGTTTCGGAGGTCGATTTTGGTTGAAGGTGATCGAAGACAAGGTGGGCTTTACATTGGATTTTAAACATCTCAGACCAGGTGGTATAATGCCCGGTTTCGATGTCCAATGTAACGGGTATGAGGTTCTTTATGGAGGTAACAGTTACAGCGGGGTGAGGGGAAGATGATGAAGACATGCTGAGAAGGTAGGTTAAGAATGGCGCAGGGAATGGTGGGGAAAGAAAAGGATCGGTTAGGGTAGGTGTGATACTATGTGAGAATGTAAATCTTGTCCTTCTCATTCATGTCAACATTGTATATATAATGTACAGGGAAATCTCCTATTATTAGGGAGATATATACATGACTAAAATAACAATATTTTCCCTAAAATATACAATATTCTATTAATAACCATCTTTGTTGTAATATTCCACTACAAAATCGTACTTGTGATCCTGACAAAAAAAGACTTTCGCTGCTATACATAACCAAACACATCCAAAAGGCTGAACTTAGAAGCATTCTAAGTGCCGCACGAGAGTTCAAGAATAACTCCGTGACATTTGGCTATCCAAATATAGTTCCACAAAACCTCAGTTGTTCATACTTTTTACTCTCTAAGTTGCTTCCAAGACCCAAAGTAAGTTAACTCTGCCTCGCCTTTAACATTTGCCATGTTAGGTATGATACGCCGGGTTGTCCTTAACCAAAGACCACTTAAGAAATGAGTGGCATAAAAAAAATACAACTGGAAACGGTTCCACTAAAGCCTTTTAGTGGCACATTAATTGAAAAACAAATATATGCCCTACTATTTCGCACTCTCTGATACGAAAACTTACGTAAATGACATGGCACTAGTTGTGCTCTAGAGTCTGGACTATTAAAAAGTTGAATGCATGTGCACAAATACAGCTCACATTATTGTTCTAGTGATTAGGCTGTCGGGAGGGGTGGGTGTTTGGCTCGGCACCGACTCGCTACCTCACCCTCCCTTTTCCTCTCCCTATTCACACCCTATAGCCTTATACAGTGCTCCGATTCCAAAATGATTAAATTATCATCATCGATGTATTCCATCTCTATTTTGTTTTGTGTAGATGAGTTTATAACACTGTATTTTTAAATTTGCCTAAACTGTTTTAGAAATCCACTATATATACTGAGCACAACCAATACATATAACATAATGTGTATTCTTTTGTTCCAAACAAAAAAATTGGTTTTCCATTTTTAAACTACGTAAAATCAGTATTAATTTTTTTGGAACGACGAATTTCTTGTGTTTGGTTGCCACATTCCTCAAATTGGAGAGGCCCGTTGCCCTATTCCGGTCAGATTATGTTGTCTTAACCGGACCCATGTTGGCTTCAGAGTTTGGCTTGACCATTCCCGTGAAAACCATACTGCCGGCTGTCACTTATAATCATTGTGCCACCACAAGAGCAGAACTCTCTTGTGTAACACACAGTGGGACGAAAACCCAGGTGGGCTCAGGATTCTAACCGACAACTTTGCACAAGTCCTAGCTCAAATCCTCCGTTGCCTTAATCCACCAAAAGTGACACAAATTGAGATCGAACTTGGGTCTCAACTGAAGAATCAAAACCTCCTACCATTAGGTCAGGATAAAATCGATATTAATTAATCCCTTTATGTCAAATAAAAAATTAATCCCTTTACATAGATTTTATGTCAAATAATACTTACACGTCCCCAGGGGCATAAAGCACTCAAGAAGTTGCAGATAAGACCCCGGGTTCAAACCCGTGTAGCTGCTGTTCCCATCTGCTTCTCTGCCTCCTTTCCTTCGTCCCTGACCAGGACTGCTAAGGGGCCACCTGCCTCAACCTGACGGGCGTGGCGAAGCTTGAAATTTCCATCGGGGGGTCGGAAGTCACCGAACCTAAAAATTCTATATAATTATTTTTTTTTAAGAAAACCGGGGGGTCGAAAACGTATATACATAAAAAATTCTACACGAAACGTACATACATAACACTACTAAGCGAAAAGTTCGGGGGGTCGGACGCCCCTCCCGACCCCTTGAAAGCTACGCCCTTGCTAACGGGACTAGGATTGCAGGCCCGGCTAACGTGTCCGGATATACACGTTTTGCAGAAATAATACTTACACGTGTCGACGCGACATCAAACCTCCAAAGGACACTTCAACTCTTCTTAACCGGTAGCTACAAGCCAAACAAAAACATGGTCCTAATATGTATCCGGAAAAGCCAAGAATTTCACCAAGTTTTCAATGATATCTATAGTTGAAATACTACACCGCAATGATTTTAAAATCAATCATTTTACCATGATTTCGGTGACTAGTCTACTCCATTCAAGATGGTGCAAATGACTCAAGCAACTTCTGAGCTAGTCAAGATTGTTTAATAAGATCTCGATTCGCACCAACAATATTAAATGAGTCTGAACCCGAGTTTAAAATAAGTTTGTTTAATAAACGAGCCTGAACCCTAGCTTCATTGTGCTCGAGTAGGCTTGCAAGCATAAACGCAACTATAATTCATATAGTTTTATTTAATATACCAAGTACGTAATTATATAAGGGTTATTAATATTTAATAATCCTATCTCTCATTCATTGGCTGACATTAATCCCAACTTAAAAAATTCACTCTAACAATTTCAACTTTTAAGAATTTGGCCCTCATAGACCCTTTTCTAATGGGTTATAACCCAATTAGTTTTTTGCTGACGTGACAGCTTACATGACACAAACTTAGTTATTGGCTGATGTGTCTTCTTATGTAGCACAAACCTAGTTATTAAATTTTAATAATCCTAACTTTCACCACCACCGTTGCCGCCACCACCACCACCATTAGTCGCCACCACCACTATCAGCCAATAACAAGGTTTGTGTCACGTAAGTTGTCACGTCAGAAAAAACTAACTCGGTTATAACCCAGTTAGAAAAGGATCGATATGGGCCAAATTCTTAAAAGTTGGGTCGTCAGAGATAATTTTTAAAATTAGGATTAATGTCAGCCAATGGGTGAAAGTTAGGATTATTAAAATTCAATAACCCATTATATAATAATAGTTATAATATATAAAATTATGATATAAATAACTAAAATAATGTATATTATGTTATATATAAAAATTGTAGCTATACATATATACAAAAATATTTCTATATAGATACAAAAGAACTGTAAACTTATATAAACTAATTAATAAACAACACACGAGTCAAGCCTGAACTAGAAAATCTACTCACGAACCAAGATTGAGTTCAAGCTCTCATAAGTTAAACAGTTGACCTTCAAGTCGGTTTGATTCATTTACACCCCAGTATCGTCCATACGAATTCGGCTTAATTAATGTCACTTCGAATTGCATAAGTAAACCTTGATATTGATATCATTGGTAGATAATATTCGTTTATGGTTGTGACTAGATCTTTGAGAAGTTGGCTCCACATAGAATACAACTTAACTTAACTATGCACAACCATGTTATTAATTTATAATGGGTTAATTAATTAATGAGTCAAACCAGAACTAGAAAATCTATTCACAAACTGAGATTGAGTTCAAACTCTCATAAGTTAAACTAGTTGACTTCAAGCTCGGTTTGATTCATTTACACCCTAGCATCGTCCATACGAATTCCGCTTAATTAATGTCACTTCGAATTGCGTAAGTAAACCATGATATCATTGGTAGATAATATTCGTTTATGGTTGTCTTTGAGAAGGTGGCTCCACATTCACTAGCCATGGAATGCACCCCTAACCCCCCTAGCTACTTTAAATAGGGACCCAATTTCATGTCCTTTGTGTTAGATGAGTAGGTAGCTAGTAGTTTTCAAAACCCCGTGACCCAACAATCCGAAGTCTAGTGCATCATTATGAACCTTCTATTCCATTTCATGTTTTCTTTTGCTAATTATGTTGTCATAAGGTGTATTTCATACACATTGATTCCTAGCTACGCATTTATCCTTTCATATAAATTATCATCTTGCCCTTCTTGCTTTTCTGTCATTATTCTCTCTAACTCTCTTTGTTTCTTGCTTTTGGTATGTCTAAAGAAGAAGCGAGTTTGTCAGTGAATGTAAATGGTCAATCTAAGGTGCCACCTGGGTTCCGGTTCCACCCTACCGAAGAAGAGCTTCTCCATTACTACTTACGAAAGAAAGTTGCGTACGAAAAGATTGATCTTGATGTTATTCGAGAAATTGATCTTAACAAGCTTGAACCATGGGATATCCAAGGTGATTTTTCGTTTGTTTCGCATGATAACTTTATACTTTTGGATACTTTTAAACGTTTTTCGAAATTTCTTGAATTCGCGAACTCATGCAAGTTCTGATAATTCTTTTTAGAGTTTGCCGGTGTGGCAAGTGAATTACACAAGTTTGCTTGGGTGACAATTGGTGAACTCCATAAAATTTTTCACTAAACTTAATCCATGGCTTACAATTGTTCACCAAACTATACGAAATTCGTTTACCACCCGTCAAGTTCGTTTGCAGTGTAGGAAACTAATTATACGAGGATTTTCAAAAAACGCATAGAATTAGTAAGGCGAATCCTAAACCATCGATCTACTAATCCAAAAAAACTCTAAATATGATCATTTACATGTGTCTGGCTCTATAGAGAAGTGCAGGATCGGATCAACCCCGCAAAACGATTGGTACTTCTTTAGTCATAAAGATAAGAAATACCCTACTGGGACACGTACAAATCGTGCAACTGCTGCGGGCTTTTGGAAAGCCACGGGCCGAGATAAGGTCATTCACAGTAGCTTGAGAAGAACCGGTATGAGGAAAACACTTGTTTTCTACAAAGGAAGAGCACCTCATGGACAAAAATCAGATTGGATAATGCATGAATACAGGCTAGATGATAATACTATTACCACCCAAGATTATAGTTATGTAAGTTTTTTTGGTATGGATTTAATTGTGTTTCATCTTCAAAACCCATGTAAAGTATTGTGTACTATTAATCAACTATAAAAAAGGATATAGTGAAGATTATAATTACAAAGGAAAACTAATCAAATTATATCTCGTAAACCCTAGCTAATATATTGTCTCTAATAATATATATTGCTAACAAAGCTACAACCTTTTTCTTGATTTAGGGTTCTAACTTGTATGACTCGACTCAAGAAGACGGGTGGGTCGTATGTCGAGTGTTTAAAAAGAAAAACTACCATAAAACACTTGAGAGTCCCCAAAGGTCATCATCAATAGCTGAAATGCAATGTTTAAAGAAAGATGGAAGTGTTCATGATCAATTTCTTGCATACATCAATGGTAGATCCTGCAAGCAAGAAACTGAGTCACTTACAAATATCACCACCACCCATGAATATAACCCAATGCAACATTTCATGAACCCCATCAACGACAGATTCCTACATATGCCAAGGCTCGACAGTACCTCCGGGCACTTGTTCGATCAAGTTTCAAGCTGTCAGGTCCATAACTCCATGACCCGCTTGCTGAAAGAAGTCGAACACTCCAAAGATAGTGAGCATCATGAGCATCTGGACAGTTGGGCTGATGTAGATCGACTCGTGGCCTCGCAGCTCAATGGCTACGATGAACCAAATGAAGAAGACATATGTTTCTCACTTGACCATGATCATCAAGATCCACCACAGCCATCATTTATGGCTAAACCAAATGAAGCAGCCTATCTCTGGAGCTTTGCACAATCTTCCTCACAGTCAATAACGACAGATCCCTTTTACCACTTGTCGATATAGACGTATAGTTCACATTATCCAATTTCAGTTTGCTTGATATACATTTTTAGCTCAAACTTTAAATTATGGAAAAAACAAATGAAATAAACCCTTATACATATTTTAAGATATGGTTATATGTGACATAAAAGGGTTTTTTAGCAATTCTTTCTTTGTTTAGATGGTCTTACCTGACGCAGTGTCTCTATCATACGGGATAGAAGAAATGCTTGCTCTTTATCTCACTCTCTTGTTACCCTAGGCTGTGTCACCGGTGGGATCTTACTGTTTACGTTTGTTCGTTTGTTTGTTATATATTTGGACATATTTTATATGAGAAATTGGTTTGTATATGGTGTGTTTATCTAGGTAAATAGGTTGTTGATCTAGGTGTTAAATCAAAGGTTATCAATTATCATTGTATTGTGATTGATGTATACATATATATGGCAAAAACATCCCCCATATTTTTCATGTCGATACAACAAAATATCCCAACATATACTCTTTGCTTCATTGAATACTTTGTTTAAATGAACTCTTATTATTTTTAAATGTTTAAGTTCTAATTAAATCATGAAGTATCATTCAACATACAGTTTTTAATATGTTGAGAAGATATACAAGATATGACAATATTACTTTCTTGCTTAGGGGAGTCTCCGACACTTCCTGTGTGTCGTTCAATTTGGTAATGTTTTGTGGTGCTAACTATATATCATTGTTTGTAAAACACAAACATGTTTGTTTTCATCCTACTTCATGTCTACCCTTGTATATGTATGTCTATTATATATGTGGAATATTATCAGAATGGTGTCATCATGCACTTGGCTTATAAGTAAATTGTATAATAATATAATTGCAAGACAAACATATACATGATATGTTTTTCTCTTAATAATCTACTCAATTGGTTGTGTTGGATCGGTCCCCTTTAGAAAGTGATAGATGATGATTACGACGGTCGAACCGACTAACCAACTAGATAATGCATGAATGTAACTGTCGAAAAGGTTGGTACATTGAGAGATGGAAAGCTACAGCACCTTTTAGTATAGCAAAAAAAAAATGCCAATAAAATCATAACTTTACAGTTAAGCATTGGTCTTCAAGACTGACTAGAATACATAGATACATGAGTAGTAAACTTGACAAGACATGTATATTGTTTCAAACTGATTGAATATTAGTAATATTAAGGTCATTGAAGGTGTAGCACATGCAAACTTGTTGTGGTCTGGTCCTACAAGTTTGTAATGATGGAACTTTAACAAGCATAAATGTTTATTGATTAAGAAAAAGTAGTAGTGTGTGTTTAATTAGTTGTCATTTGAGAGTGATTACATTGCTTTTACTGTGTGAAGAAGAAGCCCACCACAACTACCATCTATCTGCAATTTATAAGGGGGAATGAGTGTCTACCAATAATTGGATGATTATTCAAAGATATTAATTAGTTTTTATTATGATAGCAAAACAACAATCTTCCATGGTTCTGCAAGTTAGCAACAATTGGTTAAGATACTTATAATTCTCATACAAAAAAGGAATTAAATTCCACTTGATTGTTAACTATTTCATTTTCGAAGATTGTAGTACAATGGTCATGTGTACATTATTTATATAAGAAACGACTTTCTTTATCAAGATGTTGTTGAAAATGACTTTTCACAAACTCTGACATAAATGATTATTATTATTATATATGAGATATATAATTTATAACGCACACGTTTAAATCATGCAGAGTAGTTGTATATTAATCATACTAGGTTTTTACCCGGGATTGCTTCCCGGGCTCGGGAAAGTTATTTAGATTAATTAATTACTATTTGTTATTAATACGACCGCATTACATCAACCATCTCATTCGATTCAACAAAAATGTCTTGAAATCACCGCATTATATCATGAACTCATATTAGAGGACAAACAAAAGCACAACAGGACCATATGAATAACATCATTTCCACTTTTACATCAATGCACTTACATGATAGGGTGATTTGAGATTTTGAAAAAATCTTTGTTTTTGTACCTCTTTTACAAAATAAGATGTTGACCAAATTTGAAACAGATGATGACCAAAAGTCAATAAGATATTGACAAATAGTCAAACAGATGTTGAGCTTAAACAAATGTTTGGTTTAAGACCAAACATCTGTTTATTGCGAAACATCTGTTTAAGGTCAAACATCTGTTTAAGTCCAAATATCTGATATAGAAGAAGAACATCTGTTTAAGGCAAAACATCTGTTTAAGGTTCAAACATGTGTTTAAGGTCAAACAACTGTTTAAGTCCAGACATTTGATATAAAAGGCCAAACATCTGTTAAAGGGCAAACATCTGTTTAAGCCTTAACAGATGTTTAACTTGTTAAGATCTACTGTCTTCTAACATAGTTTTCCTCTTCAAAACATTGTTGAACCTAACATAGGTTTCCATTAACTATTGACCAAAAGGCAAACAGATGTTCAAACCACTATTTGTTATTGAAGTTCTTTAAAAAATTAGAGAGAATTCAAGAAAATGGAACAATGACTTAAAGAACTATAATTTAACACATAATCTAATTGGCCAAATATAAAACATAAAGTGCTAATAACAGTGTTTTATCATCTTAGCCATACATAGCAACAAAAACATCAAGTTAATAATTTAAGAAAAAAAACCTACAACATCACCATCAAAAAAATTCATAATTAGTATCTGATATCAGAACAGACTTAAAATGTGTTTGTTAAACTAATGTAACTTGATTTAATACTATCTTCTGTTGCGAAGACACGTATGTGAAATGCAACATATCACCAAACCTCAAGTTATTGTCAGTCATAAACTTTCGCCAACCTTCCAACGCATAACGTGGCTTCAATTCATTTAACTCCAACTTAACATCATAAACCTGCACAACTCCAACCATGTTTTGAACTTTCAAAGGATGAAGATCAAGAAAAATACCTGCTCGTCTCGCAACTTTAGCAGGAAGACGCTACATGTATTGTGTGGAAAAAAATAATAGTCAGAAAAATAAACGTAAATCATTAGTTTATTATAAAAAATGGTATACCAGCCTATAGTCTCCTTAGCGATCAAAATGAAAGAACTCAGGGTCAAGAGGATGTCCAGAATGTTTTTTTGCAGTCTTTGCAATCTTATTTCTACGGTTAAGTTTTTTTTGAACGTTGGCAGCTCTCTTCCCCTTGATGAAAAAGTAAACATATACATGTGAATTAAAGGAATGATCAATATATGCACAAAAAAAAAAACAGTTTATATAACATATACTAATTAACTGGCAAGTATAGATACCTTAACTTTATGAACAGACGAAGAACATCCAGTATGATCACTTGTGTCGACAGGTAAGGCAGCATTTCCCTTAGTCCTATTCTTGACGACCTCCTTTCTCTCAGAAGTAACTTTAGCTTTCTTCTTAACCTGTTGTCATAGAGTAAATTTAATAACAATAGTAATATAACAATCTTTAAGATGGTAAACTTACATCTTGAGTTTGGTTCAATCGTGAAGACATGCGTCTCTTGGACGTGCATTCGGCATTAGTTGGTAAGTTCTTGTAAATAATACATTATTGAATAAATATAACATCAGTAAACAGCATTACTAATAGTTGTAAAAACATTAAATTCTTATATGTGTTAAATTAAAAATAAATAATTTTAATAATTTAGCAAGTACCTGAGTAACGGTTGTACCTTCACCTACAGAAACAACTTCTTCATCCTCATAGATGTCCTGGTCAACATTAATAAAATAATTAATATAAAGCTAAAAAATTAAAACTTTTATTGCTAATGCTAAATACTTACGTACCTTGAATGCATTTTTAACATAATCAGCCTTCAATATCTCAACTACACTATCATCATCAGATTCAGGTTTCTTCAAAAAGCAAATCTCAATCTCATCTCTATAAACTACTACTTCAAAAACAAAATCATCAATCCTGCTAAACACAAGCAAATCATCCTCAAGTATCCCAACATCGTTGCACATTTCCGGCCATCCTCTAGAAAATACAAAGTGGGTATCAACTTTAGACACCTCAACATTCCAGTAGGAACCTTTGTAACAGATTTGAAATTTCCCACTCGGTGGACTGTTTACGTAAAATTGTTCAATGAAGCAGTCTTCAATTACCTGCATAAAATTAAAAATAATGAATACTAAACGTGAAGTATGTATCTTATGAGAATAAGTGTTAACACGTTAAAGATGCAAAAGAATTGAAGTTAAGATCAATACTCATACCGTAAAACCAAATCTTGCATAACGATTAAAGGTGAAATAAGATTCCCCACACATGCCATTAACATAACATGAAAGTTCAAGTCCAAAATCACCTAACGGTTTGAAAACCAACAAAGTATCCCTCGGCAAATTGAGATCTTTAACAACAATGTCCCAACCGTCAGTTATTATCGGCGTTGAATTTTCTTTTCTGACCCTAACAACCCATTTTTTACCAGACTCATGATATACATGCAACCTACTTTTTTGCCAACAATCTCCCCACTTTTGATTAGCAAAGAATATAGGTACATCCTGTATATAATTTTTAAATAGTGTAAGAAAATATAAACCATAAAAGAACTGTTAAATATATATCTCAATACAAATAAATTATGTATGTAAAAACATGTCATACCAGTTTCAAAGATTCTGGGTTACGAAGAAACTTAACAAATGTAGTATACATCATAAAACCTGAATCAGTAAAGATGTTAAAAGACTGTAATTAAAAAGCTGGCTTCGAAAATGAACATTAACTTTTTGTATTAACAGAGTATATAGTGAAATTAATCATAGAAACAGAGTATGAGTTAAAATTATTCTGCAAATAATAATTATTTTAACATGTTCTCAACAAATGATTCAAACACATAAGTAAACCCTTCTTGAATCTTGAATGTATAGCAATAAACATTTAAAATCGTATTAGTAGCAAGATAGGATTTAAATTAACATAGATTAAACAATATAAAGTTCATTATAATAGGAATGTACATACCAGTTGCTGAAGAAAAAATAATCAAACCTCAGGTGATTGAAGTGTAGAAGACGGAGGAAAAGAAAATTGAAACCCTAGAAAATGACTGGGGAGAAGAGATTTTTGAAAGAAGAGATGATAGATGTTTGATGTGTAATGATGATGAAGAAATAGTGACGGTTGTGTTTTTCTCTTCCCATATTTTCAACTGATGAAAAATATTTACACATACACCCCTTTTTAAATTTGTTATTTACATTTACATTGACATACAAGAGTAAAGTACATGATTAGTTGAATTGATTTGGTATTCAAATTAACAAAGAAAAATAATTTTTCATATAGCAAACCCATTAACATAACATAAAATTTGAATGCTTTGAATCATGTATTAATAGTAATTAGGTTTTAACATAAGTAAGTTTCATGACCTCAAGAAGCAATGCCGAGGGAAAATTTGGTTTTATCTATTATATGTACCTTTTAACATAAGTAGTTTGACTTTGGTCAAACAGGCTTTGGTCAAACAGTGTTTTATCAAGTAGCTTTTAACAAAAGTAGTTTGACTTTGGTCAAACAGACTTTAGTCAAACAACGTTTTAACATTGCTCAAATAGTGTTTTATCTATTATAATTAGCTTTTAACATAAGTAGTTTGACTTTGATCAAACAGCGTTTTAACATTCCTCACAATGATTACAAGCTAGTAAAAACTTCTTTGTAAACAACATTAGAAGTCTTATTTGTTGGTTTTCCATCAGCATCGAATATTAGTATTTTAACGCCTTCTCTGGTCTTGACCCTTGATAATGCAACATACAACTGACCATGAGTGAAGACAGGATCTTTCAAATAAAGACCAACCTTTGATAACGATTGTCCTTGACTCTTGTTAATTGTCATAGCAAAACAAACTGATAACGGAAATCGTCTTCGTTGAAATTGAAAAGGTATTTTTTTGTCAAACGGGATCATATTAATCCTTGGAAAATAAACTCTTGTGCCAATGTTCCCACCAGATATAACTTCAGCTTGTATAACTCGTTTACCAAGAAAAGTAATTTGAAGCCTTGTACCGTTACATAACCCTTTCTGTTGATCAATGTTTCGAAGAAGCATCACAGGAACACCAACTTTAAGAACTAATCTGTGATTAGGCAAGCCAGAAATCTTAAGAGCATTCAAATTTTCTGTTGAGTATAAGCTTTCTTGAAAAGAATCAAGAATTTGTTCGGTTTGACATATACTATCAGAACTCAGATACTCTTTCGCATCACCAGGAAATAACGAAAGCAATCGATCATTAATTTCATGAACTACCTCATTTTTGGGTGCTAGAATTGCTCGCTCAGAAAAAAATCCAGCAATCCTAAATTGTTGAATAATTGAAGGATATACAAAGTCAATTAAACTTTGTATTGGGTCACAAATATCGGTGATCAGTAAATTATCTGGTATCTCTATAATGGCGTCACCATCATTATCATCTCCAACGTTTCCTTCACCAATATCAATAAGCCATTTTGCAAATTCTCTGATAGACTTAGTATTCGAACTTTCAGCTCCAATAGTTAGACGCATGTTTTTAGTCAGCCGTAAGAGTCTGCATTTTGCCCATATGTATGAAGAGCTTAAAGACGCACTAACAATTTCTTGTCTAGTACCATTAGGAATAACAGGTAGTATTTGTCTAAAGTCACCACCAAATACAATAACTTTACCACCAAAAGGAATATCCAAACGAATACTCCTACCTTCCGAAAATACGTCGGTCATGGTCCTATCTAAAGCTTCAAAGGCATGTTTGTGTACCATCGGTGCTTCGTCCCATATGATTAATTGGGTTTCCTTTAATAATCTCGCAATATCACTATTTGGCTTAATATTGCACATTGAATCTTCTGTTAGATTAATGGGAATATGGAACCGAGAATGAGCTGTCCTTCCACGGGAAAGTAATAACGAAGCAATACCACTTGAAGCCACATTTAAAACTATTCCATTTCTGCATCGAACAGCTGAAGCCAAAGTCTTCCATAAAAAGGTTTTTCCAGTTCCACCATAACCATAGACAAAAAAAAGGCCTCCTTTACGCCCTACAACTGCTTCCATTATTTCGTCAAAAACCGCTCGTTGTTCATCTGTAAGAGATTGATGCAACCTGTTAAACTCAGCTTGTTCTTCATCTAGGTCATGTGACAGCTCTTCATTGATCAGACGATTAGAAGCATCACGTAAGGAATCGTCATCAGGGTACGGCATAGTGGCAAACCTTCGTAATGATGAACCATTGGAAATTAAATAGTTTTCAATTTTCAACAAAGTAAGGTTCTTAATCTGATGTTCAGGAAGCACTAAACCTAGCAAATAAAAAAATTAACATTATTAAATAAAAAATCAAAATGTAGTATGTAAAATAAAAGAAAATAGATCAGAACCTGAAATATTTGTTTCTTTTTGACGTCTATAAACAATATCATCAGCTAAGTATTTCCACGTATTCTCCCAAACAAATTCTGGCCGAGATAGAGTATTTGACAAAAGCAGGGTAGCAAATAACGCTCGAAGATACCCAGCATGTCCTTCAAAACTTGCTTCTTTAATGGCCTCAACGTATTCATTGTCATCATCTAAAAGTCCCATCGCATAGCAAGCATCTCTAAAAGTCGGGAATAATTGACCGTTAACTGTACGTATCTCCTCAAATGATCTAGGTCCTTTAACTTTATTCAGTAGTATCCTCAAAAAATAAGGTTCGCCCAAAGCAGGAGATACAGAATGAATCCGGCCAACACACTGGTACGACTTACGTACCTGCCAACATCTATCTTTAAGTATCCAAACAAATTTGGAAGGAAACTCAACATAAGTCAGCTTTCTAGCATCTTTATTTGACTCGTTCAACTTCATCCATTGCATAAATATTGAAGAAGCAACAGAAGGCTTGCTTAAAACATTATCAATATCGTCATCAGCACCATACACAACATTCTGTTGGCCAGGAAAATGAAAGGGAAGCCTCATAACAACAGGATACCTATAATGAACCTCATTAGAGAATATTCTCCAGGATGCCTCACAAGCTGAAATATATCTACAATCATAATACTCCTTGATCTCATCTTTTGGCTTTTCTTTGATGGTTGAACTTGTATCACCAGAAACTACCGCAGTAGCCATATCAGGACCTTTGTTGATGTACTTGAACAAATATTTCACTGAACCGGCTTGATTACACCATTCAACATTAATGTGTGCTTGATATCTTTTCAAAAGCCTTTTGTTATAAGGAACAACATTTCTGTTGTCTAATCTAACACCAGATTTTATAACTGTATGACCTGAATCTCTTCTTCTGTATACAGGAAAACCATTTGAATCAATACTTGTATGTGGTGTGAATTTCTTCGGAAAGTTTTTTGAACATCTTTTATCAACCATGCAAGGACAATTCAAATTAGCATTCCCACACGGACCATGAATCATATAATCAGTCACAAGAGAATAAAGTTCAGGATCTTCTTTTTTATCGGGAATCTCAGCAGAAATAAATGGATCTATGTGATCTATGGTTGGAAGTTTGTGATCGACCTTCATGAATAAGCATATATGTGCATGAGGAAGACCACGCTTTTGAAATTCTACTGTATAAACAACTAAATAAAAAGGAAAAATAAACAAAATTTATTAGTTAATAACCTTGATTAAAAAATATACATCAGAGGATATGTAGGTCCCTTGAGCCGTATGGATCGTAACAGAATCGTCGATCCAACCTAGAGTGCGGAATCCTCTAGATCAGATTTCACAGAAAACGTGTAGAACAGAATCAAGAACACGATACACTTTCAATCCGGTCTTCTATTGATTATCCAACACGATGTTTACAATCAATTCAAGACCCACAAGAAATCTCCTAGCCACTCTCTATAGATTTCTCACTCTCTACTAAAATGTCCAACCTAAACCCTTATGCCAAGCCTTGTTTATATAGGACAAGGTTTGCACATGGGCTTTGGTCTGGGCCAGGCCATTCTCCAAGCCCATAACACTAATTAACTCCCTAACCAATAATGCTAAGCCCATTACAAAATATCCAAAGACTAAATAAACAAACTATTAAGCTGTTGTCACAAAACATGCACCAACAGGATAAGATGTGAAAAAAAAATAACACACCAGCGTTAATCTCACCAAAATACTTGGAATCCTTAAAATCTTTGATTAACGAATCAAGCTTCCTTTTAAACAATCGACACAATATGTCAGGCCTGTCTTCGGCTTTGATGGTTGAATCTTTTAGAAATCTTTTTACTTCAGGCCACTTAGGATTACATGTTATAGTTATGAAGAAATCAGGGTACCCATACCACTTACATAAGGCCATTGCATCGAGGTAATTTTGTTGCATGAATCTTGCACCACCAGTAAATGAAGAAGGAAGTATAACAGGCTTTCCAGTATCTGTTAAAACTTCCTTACCTTTCAATTTATACTTTTGAAGATTCTCAAATGTTTCAGAGCAAAGTTTCGCTTGTTGCCTACGAATGTACTTTAATCTTTCGCTCTCAATCATTGTGTACGCATCAACCAAAAACTGTTGTAACAACCTTCGCCCATTTAAAATTAAGGAAAAGCCATAAGTTCTATCTTGGATCCTATATGAAAAAAATTCTCTCATTGTGCACTTTGGTTTTATTTTCTTTTGTGTGGACATAAAATCTCTATGAGGAATATCAACTCTATAACCATCATCACCATATGGAAAAAGTAACGGATATTGCAGAGCAAGATACGATGGGTGTAATTCGCTAATACGTTGCAGCATTCCCGACTGCGTCTGGACAACAAATCTCTATGAGGAATATCAACTCTATAACCATCATCACCATATGGAAAAAGTAACGGATATTGCAGAGCAAGATACGATGGGTGTAATTCGCTAATACGCTGCAGCATTCCCGACTGTGTCTGGACAACAATATCACGATGGTCTATAGCTTTATCTATGTCTCCGACAACCAAAGCAGCAACTTCAGATGTGGTGGGTAAGTTATATGTCCTGCCGTCTTTTTCTCTTCTATAAATTAGTCGCAGACTAAGGTTGGCATCTGGAGATTGGTGAAAATGGTTTCTGACCATCCTATATGTCTTAACCAACATATTTTGTGAATCTAATAAAGCCCTCAAATACTTTATCATTTCAACATCAAGTTCTTTATCAGCAGGCGATGAAGGTTTGGTTCTTTTGTTGTTAAAAGAAAAAAAAACAACAAAACGTTAACATAACATAACTATTTTAATAAGCAGTGGATAGAGAATCAGTTATTAGTAATTAAGTGTTAAGGAAAAACAGATTAGTACTAAGTCAAACAGCTGATGTAAAACTTGTAAGCACTGATAGTAATTAAAACACTGATGATACTTAACAACTGATAGTGAACTACATAAGATTAACAACTGCTATTGTAATAAGCAGTGGATAGAGAATCAGTGATTAATAATTAAGTTTTAAGGAAGAACGGTTGTAAACAACTGTTGATACAGCTCAAAACTTTTAGAATATGTTGAGAAAAGTAACATTTCAGTGGTTTGGTCTTAAACAGTGGTTTGGTAGGCATGAGTGGTTTGGTCTTGAACATTGGATGGGGTTAGTTAGACTTTGTGTACAAATGTAATTATATCCAACAGTGTTTTGCCTTATTAAATTGTTATAATCAATGTCATTGTAGGAAACTTAACTGGGCAGAGCTTATTGTAGGAAACTTCAGTTTACCTACAACAGCTGATGAATTTAGAATTAATAACGCAAACTACTGTTAAGTCAAACAGCTGATGAAAAAAACTTTTAAGCACTGCTGGTGATTAAAACACTGATGGTTAACAACTGCTGTTGTAGCAATCTCTGGATAGAGAATCAGTGATTAAGGATTAAGTGATGGTACTTAACAACTAATATTGAACTACAAATAGTTAAATTTCTAGATGTTCTTTAATAGAATAAAAATGGAACTTAGAAATCACTCGTACCTGAATAATGCCTGTCTGTTTGTTATTTCATTTTCAGTATCATGTATGTATAGCTGACGAAACTTAGCTTCATTTCCAGCTGGAGGTTTGAGACTCCCCATGCAATGATAGTTTTGGCCACTGATACGATATATAAATGGAGCATTGCCCTTGTTGATATTAGAATCAAGCTTTCCACCCATAGATGTAAAAGAGAACATAGAGTTGTATCGCCTTATGTTCTTTAGGAAGAAGTTGCTTTTTGGATTTGAGGAAGAAAACAAATTTTGATAAGACGGATGTGCATCCTTTAAAGGCGGTAGCTGAACTTTACCATACCCACAACACATACCATAACATAGCTTATTTACAGTTAAACGACCTTTTCCACCTTCTGATGCCCATAACTTTGCACTACAAAGCTGACATGTAAGCACTTGGTCACCATGGTCCAAATAATCTGTTAACAAATGATTGAGAGTTATATTACAGGTAGAACACAACAAATGTCCTAAAAGAATAAAATAGATTAAAACCTTTAGATATCCCTTTATAAGGATCTTCATCAGTGCACAAGAACACATTTTCTTGATCGGAATCCAAAGAGAGCATACGTACAGGAGTATTATCACGCTTCTTGCGCTCAAGGTTACGTTTACCAGAAGACAGCCATGTAAGCGTAGAGTTACTACCCAATATCGGCTGATTGTTGCTGCTAATAATGCTAGAAGTAATGGAATATCGACGGTTGCTATCTGCTGGTGTACCTATGTTAATGCCATTATATGAACATCCAATATTAAAACATTGATGTTAAGACCGGTATGTGGTTTAGTAATGTGTTTATCAAAACAAATAATAAAGAAACAAAATACAAACCTGGTGTAGTTGAAATTAAAGAACCAGTAGCATTTCTAACTGCTCGACACGCAATGGAGTACATATGTTGATCCGTAGAATCAGAACATTCAACCATATTTGCATTCTCAGAAAAGATGCTACAAACATTCGTTGATGATGACGATGCATTTAACAATTTCTTATTATCAAGTATTAATTTTCGAAGCTTACGCCTTTCATTCGGTGAAATAACTAAAAAACATAGAAAGTATAATATGTTCAAAACACAAGAATCAGTCCACTTAGAAACATAAAACGGAAAAAAGAATACTTATAATCAAATTCAAGAGCTATTACCATTTGTGATATCTGAAAGAGGAGATCTGTTAGAGATATCTGAAACAGGAGTTCTCATAAGAGGACCTACAAAAAAACCAAGTAGAATTATGATTTGAATCTAAAAGCTGATTTTGATTTCGGAAATGATGAGTTAAGAAGTTATAATTTCACTTACTATGTAAATTTCGTTGAGATGAATTAGCTGTTGTAGAAAATGAACGTGAATTCTTTGACATTGTTAATTCTGAAAGAAGGAGAAGCTTTCAAAAGAAGAAAGAGTATTAAGATCAGGAACATTAAAACAATAGAAGAAAACAGTGGTTTTTTAATTTTGAATTACAATATATAATACCTAAGGATTAAACATAACCTCAATAAATTATAATATTGCATTTTATCATTTTGTAATTAAAAATCATTTCATGAAAAGTAAAATAAAATTGTTTCATATTATTGAATTAATTATTCCAAATAATGTATTACATTGATAAAAAACTTAACAACAAATTTTGTAATCTTTGTGGAATGCAAATCGGATGTTCATCGGTTAGGTTTATGGTTTATTTGTATATAATTTTTAAAATAAAATATTACTATCTTTATTTAATAACTATTTAAGTTAAACGGTATTTTCTTCAGTTATCCAAATAAACCAAAGAAAAAAAAATAAAATAAAACATGAATCAATAAAGCAAAAAAAAAAAACCAAATAAAATGGGTTTGAATTTACGCTTCATACTTGGTTACGATTTTTCTGAACAACATTCTTTGAATGACTTAGAGAAAATTTGAAGTATATAAAAAACCTATTGAATGAGATTACTTAAATAAGTAATGGGAGAAACAGGCACAAATTAAATATTTTTTTTAAACTGTAACATATGACGGATACTTACTAAATCTTAGTGGGCAGGGATAACGGTAAAAACCAATAAAGAACAACCACATCCACGGATAATCCTATATAAATTATGAGATAAAATAATAACATTAAAATTGCTTAAAGATTAGAAATGTTTGTAGATAAAAAAGTTGTTAATTGGGTATATACAATATATATTATAAATTGTTGCTACTATTCATACACATAAGTTTTAAACATAAATATTGACTATTGAACATCTCAATATTTATTGAACAATATACATTATAATAAGCAGATAAGTTTTTAGGAATTCAAAACCACATAATCAGTCCAAAACATAACCCACCAAACACCTAAAAGCAACAAAACGAAAACCATAAGTTCAACATGGCAACATCATATGAAATCAACACATAAATGTATTTGAAAATACAGAAGACATTATTTCTCAATCTTTGGAATCAAAAGCGTCGAAACACCAGCATCTTCATCCTGAGAGAGTTCATCATTGATGCGGCGCTTTGTCGAGGAGCAACCTAATGCATCATCCACATCGAACACTTCACGAATATTACGTTTTGTTTCATCAGAAGACGGATTCTTAGTGCCTACAAGTGCTTGGGATGCAGGTGTAACATTCTCACCGCAGTATGACAACTCATCCTGATATAAAAAGACAATAAGTACTAACGTTTAAAAAAATTTACTACAAATAAGGAAATTCTCATATTACCTTCATAAGGTCAACAGGAGTAGACAAACTGCAGGATTCTGGAACATCCAACGATTCGGACTGCTCATGCTTTAGGTACATAATACATAATAACATAAAATACACACAATGGTATAAATATATTTTAAAAGGATATGTATATCAAATTAAAAGAATGACATAATGAAGATTTAGACCTGGTTAAGATTGAATTTGGCGCAGAGGGCGGCAAGGATCTCATCATCGTTAGTGGCCATTGAAATACCATAGTTTTCAACCTGATGCTCAATGTTATAGTCTTTAACACTTATGATGAAAGCATACCTCTTTCCAATCAATGTGTCAAAGATCTCAGGATATGGGTTCGGTATCTCTCCAGAATTAACAACCTATAATTTTATAAAAATTAATATAAATTACAATGAGCAGAATGATTCCATAATTTCAACATACAATTTTATAAAAATTAATTTTAAATTATATATAGTACATGGCCAAATAACTGAATGCATGTATTTGTTACCTGATCTTGAATTGAAACTAAGTCTTTGGCAGTTTTCTTAAGAATCTAGTAAGCTTCAAAATCAAACAGTGTCAAAGACACAGTACCGGAAGAGTCTTGCACCCTAATAGGTATCTTGAACCTATCAAAGTTAAAAACAAATGAAAACATTAGTATTACTAAAAACAAAAGTGTCGTTCATATTAGTATTTAGTATAAGGAAATAAAACTGTAATCTCAAACCGCGGAATAGAATAGATGTCGACTCCTTCACATTTATCATTTGTACACACCAACGATTTTTCATGATCAACACCAGATAAACCATCCGGATTTTCTTTCGTTACAAATCTTTCCTCCACACCTGACTTACAGTGGTTACAACCATTGTAATACCAAAGTTTATCAGTGCATCTAGCTGTGATTGTGCCAACAACCAAAACCTTCTTTGTCTATCAACATCAAACAAAAATAATAACACTTAGAAAAGACTTTTAAAAAACTCAGCATGTAGAGTACTTATAAGAAAATACACACCGTTGATATGGTTCCCAGGAAACCAATAAGCATGAAATCAGGGTTATTAAGAAACTCATCTTCAACACTTGAGATGACGTTTGAACCAACATGATCATTTGATGAAGATGAAACAGAAATTTTCTCTACATATCTAAACAGATTCATGTGATCAAATTAAAACGTAAAAAATAAATGTAGGTACAAAATAATACTGTTCAATGTTTATATGCATACTAACTATACCTCTTTCTAAAAGAGGATATCTCTTCAATGTCAGTGTCAATAAAAAGTCTGCTTAGCTCAAAGCCGTTTGCAACGCCACGCTTGCCTGAATTTAAAATTAAAACCAAATGTAGATCAATATAAATAGTGTCAAATTTAAAACATATAAGTAAATCTAAAGATAAATCTATAACAATAAAAAAATTAAACTAATTAAGTTAAAATTGTACCTTTGTAAAGGTTGACCATACCAAAATGACAAAGGATAACAACATATTTCTCTCGTTTCTTATCATTCATGTAAGCAAACATGTCAATAGCCAAACCATCCCACAAAGTAACCGGACACTTTTGGCCTCTAAAATATTAACATAAAACATAATAACATCAAGCAACCTTATAATGGTTTAAACGTCAAAATGCAACAACTTAATAAAAAGAACGCACTCAAGGTCTTCAAGTCTAAGATTAAGTCTCTTGCCCTTGCTCCCATCCTTCTTTGACGTATCCTCTAGATTGAAACATACATCCACATAACCAATCCAATCTATAAACAAAAAATATATTGTGAAAAGAAAACAGCATTAAGAAGTGATAAGAATAAAAAAAACAATAAGACAAAACAATAGATATATATCATGTAGTGATTTACATACCAATAACTGTATTAACTTCAAATTTATTTTTAACAACATCCTTGAGGTTAACAAAATTAAAACGGTATTTCGGTCCAGACCAGTCAAAGCATTTCTCAACAGAAGTATAGAAATAAAGTGATATTTTTTCATTTCTCTTGGTATACTTAGCAGAGGACTTATTAGTAGCAAGAGAAGGTTTGGTGATAAGAAGACATTCATCCAACTGAAGAAAGTGTTTGAATTTTCCTAGCATCTTATGCAAACAGCTGGCTTGTATCATAGTTCCCTAAGAATATGAAACATCCGATTAAATAAAAAAGGTGTTATATTCATTTGGATATTCATATGTCCAAAAAAATTATAACACAACTATATACGGTACCATCTCATCCATGAAGATCATATCAAGACGATATATTTCATTTTTGTTATCATTCATCATCTTCTTCGAAATGCTAACAATCTTCACTCTAATCGAATAGTTGTTTGAGAATGTATTAAGATCGTTAAGCATGCTAACCTTTGCAACCTCCATTTGAAGACTGTACATAAAAAAAAAAGAATAAGCAAAATATAAGTATTGCTAAACGTAATATGATAATACAATAAGCATGGATGTTCTTAAAAAAAATATCAAGGTTGAAATTCAAGCTTACCGATTATCCAATAAAAATTTTAACTGAATGCAGTGGCAAATGTAATTTCAAATGTAGGGAGTGTATATCTTTATATGCTGCTTTATTAAAGTAATAAAATATTAGAAATGATATGCAAAGTAGGCAAAAAAAGAGAAAGAACGTCAATTTTAAATTACCATTTTGTATATTTAGAATTTCAATATTTCAATATTTCAAAATTACTGACTTGATTTCAAAGCAATTTTCATAATGATTTTTCTATATTTTATTTTAAATTTAATTAAGAAACAATAACCGTCAATTTGAAATTCACATTTTGCTTAACTCAAATGTCCAAAGCTCAAGAAATTAGCATTAATTACTAATTTGATTTGCAACAAATAGTCATTAACAATCAAATGTTTGAACCACTTTCAATAATACAATACCCAAACAATCAAGATGAGGAACTTAATAATCATCCAAGTGTATTTTGTGTTACCTTATTTATTAGTATAAAGATGAAACTGTTCAATTAATAGTACAGATCAAACCACTGAAGTGATGTGATAAATACTCTTACATATAAACCACTGTGGTGATAAACACTGTTACATATAAACAATGATGCCATAAAACTGGTTACATATAAAACACTGAGGTGATGACATCTAACAACCTAACAGACTATAAACACTGATGCGAAAAACACTGTTAAATATAAACACTTAAACACTCTTAACATCCAAGTGTATAGGAATTTTATTTTATTAAAATAAAGATGAAACAACTGTTCAATTAATAGTAGAGATCAAACCACTGAAGTGATGTGAAATACAAAACTGTTCCTAAACACTGTTACATATAAACACTGATGCCATAAAAATGGTTACATATAAAACACTGAGGTGATGACATCTAACAACCTAACAGTCTATAAAACACTGATGCGGAAAACACTGTTACATATAAACACTGTTAACATAAACAAATAAAAAGAAACATAGAATAACTAAAGTTGATGCTGAACCACTGTTATGGTTTGAGACTGTTATTGGACGTCATAAATTTCAGATTTAATTTCAAAGGTAAAAGTAGTGTATATTCTTATATGCTGCTTTAATAAAATAATTAAATATTAGAACTGATATGCACTGTAGGAAAAAAAAAAAAGAGAGAGAGAGAGAACGAAAAATTTAACTTACCATTTTGCATATTTTGAGTTTCAAAATTACTGATATTGTCAGTAACTACTGACTTGATATGAAAGCAAATGCCATAATGACTTTTTTAAATTTTATTTTAACTTTAATCAACATATAATAACCGTCAATTTGAAATTCAAAATTTGGTTAATCAAATGTCCAAAGCTCAAGAAATCAGCATTAATTACGGATTTGATTTGAAACAAATAGTCATCAAGAATTTTTTTTATTTTTTAATTTAACTTTAAATTTTATCATGAAAATAATGTTGGTGGAACTCTTATGTAATTGGAATGTAAAGATTAGGTAAAATGGTAATTTTATTGTAATTCTAGTTTTCATTTGATAATTTCAATGTATCACTAATTAACAACATCAAAAATAAAAACGTGAGCACTGACTATTTTTTAGGGAAACCACTGATGGTCAATATCAGTGAATGTCAACAATGTAAAAGTGAGCAGTGGCTATTTTTTCCGATCAGTGGATACCAACCAGTTTTCGAAACACTGATGTTCGGTCAATCAGTGGTCAACATGGAGATTGAAGAAACACAGGTTGTGTATCCGCTGTGGAAAACTTGAACAATCAAATGATTGAACCAATTTCAAGAATACTATACCCAAACAATCAAGATGAGAAGCTTAATATTCATCAAAGTTTATATGAATTTTATTAGTATAAAGATGAAACAACTGTTCAATTAATAATACAGATCAAACCACTAAATTGAAGTGATAAATAGTGTTACATATAAACACAGTCTTTTAAATTACCATTTTGCATATTTTGAATTTCAAAATTACTGATATTGTTAGTAACTACTGACTTGATTTGAAAGCAAATGCCATAATGACTTTTTTAAATTTTATTTTAACTTTAATCAACATATAATAACCGTCAATTTGTAATTCAAAATTTGCTTAATCAAATATCCAAAGCTCAAGAAATCAGCATTAATTACTGATTTGATTTGAAACAAATAGTCATCAAGAATTTATTTTTATTTTTTAATTTAACTTTAAATTTTATGATGAAAATAATGTTGGTGGAACTCTTATGTAATTGGTTGTCAACAATGTAAAAGTGAGCAGCGGCTATTTTTTCCGATCAGTGGATACCAACCAGTTTTCGAAACACTGATGTTCGGTCAATCAGTAGTCAACATGGAGATTGAAGAAACAAAGGTTGTATTTCAACAGTGGAATATTTTGAACAATCAAATGTTTGAACCAATTTCAAGAATACTATACCCAAACAATCAAGATGAGAAGCTTAATATTCATCAAAGTTTATATGAATTTTATTAGTATAAAGATGAAACAACTGTTCAATTAATAATACAGATCAAACCACTAAATTAAAGTGATAAATAGTGTTACATATAAACACAGTCTTTTAAATTACCATTTTGCATATTTTGAATTTCAAAATTACTGATATTGTCAGTAACTACTGACTTGATTTGAAAGCAAATGCCATAATGACTTTTTTAAATTTTATTTTAACTTTAATCAACATATAATAACCGTCAATTTGTAATTCAAAATTTGCTTAATCAAATGTCCAAAGCTCAAGAAATCAGCATTAATTACTGATTTGTTTTGAAACAAATAGTCATCAAGAATTTATTTTTATTTTTTAATTTAACTTTAAATTTTATGATGAAAATAATGTTGGTGGAACTCTTATGTAATTGGTTGTCAACAATGTAAAAGTGAGCAGCGGCTATTTTTTCCGATCAGTGGATACCAACCAGTTTTCGAAACACTGATGTTCGGTCAATCAGTGGTCAACATGGAGATTGAAGAAACAGAGGTTGTATTTCAACAGTGGAATATTTTGAACAATCAAATGTTTGAACCAATTTCAAGAATACTATACCCAAACAATCAAGATGAGAAGCTTAATATTTTCATCAAAGTGTATATGAATTTTATTAGTATAAAGATTAAACAACTATTCAATTAATAATACAGATCAAACCACTGAACTGATGTGATAAATAGTGTTACATATAAACAAAAGTACTAAACCCTGTTACATATAAACACTGATGCCATAAAAATGGTTTCATATAAAACACTGAGGTGATGACATCTAACAACCTAACAGTCTTTAAAACATTGATGCGGAAAACACTGTTATATATAAACAAAGTCTTTTAAATTACCATTTTACATATTTTGAATTTCAAAATTACTGATATTGTCAGTAACTACTGACTTGATTTGATAGCAAATGCCATAATGACTTTTTTAAATTTTATTTTAACTTTAATCAACATATAATAACCGTCAATTTGAAATACAAAATTTGCTTAATCAAATGTCAAAAGATCAAGAAATCAGCATTAAAATAGTGATTTGTTTGAAACAAATTGTCATCAAGAATTTTTCTTAATCTAACTTTAAATTTTTTGATGAGAATAAAGTTGGTGGATTTTTTTCGATCAGTGGATACCAACCAGTTTTCAAAACACTGATGTTTGGTCAATCAGTGGTCAACATGGAGATTGAAGAAACAGTGGTTGTATTTCAGCAGTGGAATATTTTGAACAATCAAATGTTTAAACCAATTTCAAGAATACTATACTCAAACAATCAAGATGAGGTGCTTAATATTCATCCAAGTGTATAGGAATTTTATTAGTACAAAGATGAAACAACTGTTCAATTAATAGTACAGATCAAAACACTGAAGTGATAGTATAAATTCTGTTACATATAAACACTATTAACATAAACAAATATAGAATAAACACTGTTAACATAAACAAACATAGAAGATGTTTTGTTGATGAGGAACCACTGTTGTTGGAGAGTGTTTCACATTTAGTTGATCGGTGCTTGTCTGGACTTTAGTCTTGATCAGTGGTTCTTCATAATTGAACAGTGGATGATGTTCATCAAACTTTATGTACAACCATCCTTATATCCAACACTTGTTAGGCAGATCAGTGATGTGCCATATTAACTTGTTATAACCACTGTCATTGTAGGAAACTTAGCTGGGCAGTGCCTATTGGTGCAAACTTCAGTTTACCTACAAAAACTGATGAATTTAGAATAAATAACGCAAACTATTGTTAAGTCAAATAGCTGATGGAAAACTTTTTAACCACTGCTAGTAATTAAAACACCGATAGTGATTAACAAAACTACGTTTAATTGCTCAAATTGAGATGACGGGAGATCTGCAAAGGATTACAAATGAATCAATGCACCAATAAACAGTAAATCAAAACGTTAGAAATACCCAAAAAAATAAATCACACCAATTTAAGTTACCTTGGTGATGTCCTAAACTTTTGCACTGGTATCACCTATCAACACACCTGGTATAACCTTTCCCATTTCCATCTCCTCAACAACCGTCCGGCAGAGGTTGCTTCTAATCAACAAACCCTATAATCCAACAAAAAAGGTTTGGAAAGACAAAGTACAAAACATATCAAAATAAATCTGCTCGTAATCACATGATACAACAAACCAAACATACCAGAGTCACCGATTAAGAGGAGGTTGTACAAAAGCGTTCATCGAGTACGATAAGGAGATCTGTTTCTTCTTCTGAGGGTAGAAAAGGGTTCATCATGTTCAGTATGACAAAATAGATAAAACGAAATAAAATTTCTAGATAAAAAAGTAGATCTTACATGATTATTCTCTTCTTCAACCACTGGACGGTACATGATTTAGGGTTTCAAACGAAGATGTATCCAATAGAAGTAACCTCTGCCGTACGTTGTTGATGAGATGAATATGAGAAGAAGAAGAAGGATAAACATGAGAGAGGATAAACATCGATCGGAAATAGAGCAGAGCAGAGAGAGAAAGAAAGCAAGAAGCCCTAAATGAGTAAATGAAGGAGGATATAAATAGAAGAGGGCAGTGGCACTGTTGGGCGGGAAAAAGGGCATTTAGGGGCTCTCTGGTGTTGACACGTGGCCCAAATAACTTTCATTTATTATATATAATAGATTTTATAATAGAGTAATATAGGGGCTATATATACGATACATTTTAAACACGATAATTATATAACTAGTCTAATATTCTTCCGCAATCAAAATACATGAAATTAGAGATATGATCGGGTATTCTGAATACCCGAAACCGGGTACTACCCGTACCCGGGTACTGACATTTCTAAGCGGAACCGGGTACACTAAGGAACCAGGTCCGGTTACGGGTATTTTCGAACCGGGTTCGGGTACAGTTTGGAACCGGGTATTCCGGGTACTGAGAGGAACCGGTTCTGTCGGGTACTTTCAAACCAAAAGCTGCATATCACTGTTTGGAACCGGTTCCAGCGGGTATATGACCGTTGGGACCGATTTTATATTAAAAAATTGTTTTTTTTTTTCCTATAAAACCCCAAATTCTCACCCTTCACTCACATTATTACCCCAAGTTCTTCATTTCACCTTCAACTACTAGTTTACTACTCAAAAAACAAATCAAACGAAGAGAGGATGGCGTGCAACAAAATGGTGATGGTTTTGGAAACCAAAAGAAACCCGACTATTTGGAAGCACTTCGACTTGTGTTTGATGACCGACAACCACGAAATGGCTAGGTGCAAGGGATGTGGAACGTTTATGAAAGCGGCCGCCAACTCCACTCTAAAGAAGCACACTGAACGCCATTTCCCCGTGACAAAGGCGAAAAACGAGAAGGGTGAAGGATCCGGTTCTTCTAATGTTTAGGTTGTTGTTGTGTAATGTTTAGTTAAGTTAGGATTGTTATGTTTAGCAAGTTAGGTTTGGTAATGTTTAGTTAACTTAGGTTTGTTATGTAATATTGTAATCGTTTGTTATAAATAAACGGTGTGTTTTAGGTTTAGTAACGGGTTATAAAAAAAGCTCAAATAAATATATCAACTTCCAGTAACCGGTTTCGAGTAACATTTTAAAAGTAACAGAACCGGTTTACAGTAACCGGTTTAAAAGTAACAAAACCCGGTTCAAAATGTAAAACAGTAACCGGTTTACTTCTTTTGCCTTTTGCTTGTGTCGGGTGCGGAACTTTCACATGCGCTACGCTTTGGTCCGGCCGTTTCGGTACATTCATCTTCGGAATCGTTAGTCTCTACTTCGTCGTCCTCCTCTTCTTCAATAATCTTGTGCTCTAACTCCACTTCGTCTTCAAGACTCGTTTTATGTTGAACACGATCAATTGCATCCAAATGATCCTTTAGGCAAATTGCCATCTCGAGCGATTCCGGTGTTAGTCTTGTTCTTCGTATGGGTAATACCCTACCACTAAGAGAAAAAACACTTTCCGAAGCTACCGTGGGAGCTTGGACCGTTAGTATATCACGAGCCATGGTGGCTAGAATCGGGAATTCTGATTCTTTTGATTTCCACCATGCCAAAATATCAAAATTGGTATATTCCTCGGCGGTCATAGTACGTAAATAATCATATATTTTATACCGACCGAGTTCACTTGATGGTTCGTTACCCCTTTGTTGCTTGGTCGTTTCGTCTCTAACGACATTCAACATGGTTATGATCGGGTCTCCAATAGTTTCATCGTTAGAGGTCGACGACCTAGACTCAAACAAATTGCTATGTTGTTTTTCCCTATATTTTTTAAATAATGATCATAAAGCTTGGACAAATTCTCGTTGAATAATTTTTTCGTTTTGGGTTTCAATGTTGGATCCTCCTCATGCATATCCAAATTGTCATATATTTCTTCGATTAAAGCTTCAACACCCGGTACGTTTAAAATTGGATTTAAAGCAGCGACACAAAGAAAAACGGGCAGTAAATTTAAAAAATATTTTTAAAATTTTTCAATCATAGGTTTCATCATATTCCTCAACATGTCACTTTTATTTTCAAACTTTTTAAAATTTGTTGTTATCAAATACAATTCGGATAAAACTTTTGAACTTGTTGGATAATAAACACCCGAAAGCAAAGTTGTTGAGGTTTTAAAAACTTTTAAAAAATTACTTAGTGTTTGAATATTAGACCAAGCCGTATCGGGAAACGGGTCGACTTAGTAGTCGTCACTTAAATTTGTAGGAAATGTTTTTAAAGTTCCCATTTGTTTTAACGCCATTTCAAACATATGACAAGTTGAATTCCAACGAGTTGGAATATCCCAATTAGGTCCAATTAATTTTTGGTTTACATCTTTACAAAGCTTTTTGTAATCTTGGTATCGTTCTTTGCCACTTTTGAAAACATCTTGAAGCATAGCTCTAAAAGCTATAATAAAATCCGATACAAATTTATCTTTTAAACCGGTTTGCACAACTAAGTTAATAATATGTGCAACACACCGTGTGTGGAAAAAAACACCATCAACAATTGGTTTGTACTTCAACTTTAATTTGTCAAATGCATTTGAGTTGTTTGAAGCATTATCAAATGATATTGAAAAAATTTTATCCTCGTTGTTTGAAGCATTATCAAATGATATTGAAAAAATTTTATCCTCTAAACAATATTTCATTATTGTGGCATTTATAATTTTATAAATATTTTCTCCCGTAAGAGGAGAAGGAAACTCTTCAAATGCAATCGTACGCTTCATCATTTGCCATGTATCGGGATCAACCCAATGAGCGGTGACACAAATGTATGATTCGGGTAAACCGCGTGGAGCCGACCACATATCACTAGTTAAGTTTACACTAGTTTTTAAATTTAAAAAAAAAAACGATTAAATCTTTTCTTGCATTTTCCCATAAATTTAAACAATGTCGTTTTAAAGTACAACGACTTACATGTTTGTAGCGAGGTTGAAGCGTTTCCCTAATAAGCTTAGTAAGATCGGGGTCGTCGAAGTGTCCAAACGGCAAGGCTTTTTGAATCACCAACTTCGCCATCCTATCATGAGCTATCTTTTGTTCATAGCGAAATATTGTACCATCTTTTGAGAGTTGAACTTGACCGGGTGTCAAATCTTTTAAAGCTTTACAAAAATTTTTAGCATGCTTCGCTAAAGTCGAGTTAGAGTCCTTGCTTAACAAGGCGCCACAATGTTTACATTGGGCCTTTTGCGAACCGTCACTCATTTCGACCAAGTCCCAATTGCACCATACTTCCGCATTGCGATTATGTGATAATGTTCCAACAACATATGGAGCGGTTTGACTTGTAGGAACATTATTGACGGATGGGGAATTTGTGGTTTTAGAGGTCTTTGAAGCCATTGTAGAAAAGTATTAGAAGAATTAGAAGAAAATGATATAAGAAGAATAAGAGGATTGGTGAGTTAAAAAATTGAAATTTGAAAACATTATATAGGAATCGGTTCTAACGGCTAGTAACCGGTTACAACGGCTAGTAACCGGTTCCAACGGATAGAAACCGGTTCCAACGGATATATTAGGCATTTAATGCATTTTAATGAGCTTGCAACGGATAGAACCGGTTCTAACGGTAACAAAATACCGGGTATACTGGAGGAACCGGGTACAGGAGAGGAACCGGGTACGGGTATAAACCGGGTAGGGTTCGGAACCGGGTACTACCCATTTATTATGAGAAAAAATGGAACCGGGTAGGAACCACCAAGTTTTTTGAACCTGGACCCAGTTCTCCTATGTACCGGGTACGAACTGGAACCGGTTCCAGGTCGGTTCTACGGGTCCGGGTTTGGAACCGGGTATTATGCCCATCTCTACATGAAATGGTATGTTAGGTGTGAAGTCTTCTTGGGTTAGTTATTACTATTGGGCTTATTTTATTGGACGTTTATAAAACCCATTTTAGTTTTCTTATTAACCAAGCCTAAAACTAAAAGCTAATATTGGCATTGCAACTATCATGCCTATAATTTCTCCATTATTTATATATAGTCAAATGTTGTTATTGTATTTCCTATTTTATTGTATTGTAAATTAGTATATATTCAATGTATTCCTCTCTCATTATTTAAGAGAGATTTTCAATCATTACATGGTATCAGCCTAATACCAATTTCGATCCTCTCCATTCTTCCTTGCCTCTCACCTATGTCGACCTCCTCTTCTTCCTCAGTCACCACATCCGAAACCTCCCTTCCTATGGCTACCATCCTTCACATGCTTACCATCAAACTTTCCTCTACCAAACTATCTTTTCTGGAACAACCAAATCAAACCTCTTCTTGCAAACCAAAAACTTCTCGGTTATCTTGACAGCTCCGTTCCTCAGCCACCGAAAACTATCATCACTGATTCGAAAGAACAGCCCAATCCTGATTACACTGCATGGTTTCTTAGTGATCAGCAGGCTGTCCTTATTCTCAACTCCTCCTTAACCGAGAAGGCTATGGCCGAAATCCTTGGTTTCACCACTTCTCATCAGATCTGGACCACTCTCAAAGCGGCATACTGTAACACTTCCTTGGAATGAATGCACCTATTGCGTGATAATCTTCGTCAACTAACCAAAGGTTCCTCCACGGTTGCTAACTTCGGTCGCAAATATAAAGCCATTTGTGATCAGCTTTCCGCCATTGGTCATTCGGTGAGTGATACGGATAAAACTCATTGGTTTCTTTGTGGCCTTGGTCCCACGTTTGAGAGCTGATCTACTGCTATCCGTACCACTCGTGACGACCTTTCATTCCGAGATCTCTTGACCAAAGCTGAAAGTCAGGAGCAATTTCTTAACACCCTGCACCCACCACCAATGCTCATGTCGCTTTTACTGCTCATCACCAAAATTTTCGCAGCCCTGGCTCCTCCTCTAACCGATCCAGAAACTAAAATTCTCGCAGCCCTGTCACTTTAAACCGTTTCGCTAACTCCTCTAAAGGGCCACGCCGACCACCCCACTGCCAACTATGACGCAGCAACGATCATTACGCTAACAAGTGTCCAAAACTCTACTCCTTTGTGGCAGCCGCTTCTGGCGACGAAGGTCTTGCTCGGGCCTTTCACGCTTAGTGTCATATCTCGAGCGAAGGCCCAGACTGGACTGCGGATACCGGAGTCGATCTTCACATGACCGACGTTACCGGTAAACTCCATTCTTCTTCTCCTTACACTGGTTCGACTTCCGTTTTCTTTGGCAATGGGCACTCATTTCCTATAACTCATAAAGGACATGTTTCCATGAATAAAAATGTGTATTTGAATGATGTACTGGTCGTTCCCAATATAACCAGGAACTTACTTTCAATTAGCAAGTTGACTAAAGATTATCCTGTTGATGTTCTATTCTCAGACACGTTTTTTGTTATTCAGGACCGGAAAACAAGCCATCCTCTCACTCAAGGTCGGTGTGAAAATGGTCTTTATGTGCTTCGGGATGATTCTTCGACCTTTTTTGCTTCCGTTTCTTCGAATAAAGCCTCATTTGAGTTGTGGCATAATCGTTTGAGTCATGTTGCTCTTGATGTTATTTCCATTTTAAAGAAACATGGTTGTTTGACATTTACTTCTATTTTGCCGAAACCTAATTTATGTTCGCCTTGTCAACTTGCTAAAGCCCAAAAATTACCATTTGAACGAAAAATGTGCCTCTCACCCTCTTGATCTTATTCATTGTGACTTATGGGGTCCATCTCCCATCCTAAGCTCGGATGGATATAAATATTATGTTGTGTTTATAGATGATTATTCCCTATTCTCGTGGTTATATCCGCTTAAATTGAAAACTGAATTTTACTCTACATTGCAATCCTTTTTGCGGCTCGTACAAACACATTTTTCACGTAAGGTCAAAGTCTTTTAAAGTGACGGTGGCACGGAATTTGTTAATCAATATGTCCGGAAAATTTTTGAGGATAATGGCACTTTTCATCGTTTTTCTTGCCCGTACACCACTCCACAAAATGACCACGCTGAACGAAAACATCGCCACATAGTAGAAACGGGTTTAGCTATGTTATTCCATTCTCGTGTCCCAGCCACTCATTGGGTTGACGCATTTAGTACGGCTGCGTATATAATAAATCGGTTACCAACCAAAGTACTAAATAATAAATCTCCCTTTAAAATGTTTTTCTCTACTAAACCCGACTACCACAACCTTCGTGTTTTTGGATGTTGTGTTTATCCGTACCTACGTGATTATGCTCCTCACAAACTCGCACCGCGTAGCATTCCTTGTCTTTTCATGGGGTATTCCCCGCAATACAAAGGATACAAATGTTTTGACCCGGCATCTTCGCGTATGTACATAACACGCCATTCTCATTTTGACGAGACTTTTTTCCCTTGCACAAATACTTCCACCTCTCAAAACCTTTCTGACCTTTTTTTATCCACTTTCCATGACCCACTCACTTTTGAAAACACTACCCCACCCAATACTGCTCCACCACCAAAACCCCCTAGTACACCTACCCCACCATGTTCCCTATGCAAGTCACCTCCCTCAAATTCACCAATCCATCCATCGCCCACTGTCTCTTCTTTCCCAACTTCACCTATTCAATCATCTTCACCCTCTGATAAAACCTCACCTATTGAAACCACTGAAAATTCATTGCCTCACTCTCCTCCTCCTCCTACGTTAAATTCTGCCACTTCATCATCCGCCCATCCAATGGTTACCCGATCCAAAGTTGGCACATTTAAACCAAATCCTAAACACTCTGCCTATCTTGCTCAAGCCATGCATTCATCCCTTCATATGGCTTTATTATCTTCGGTCGATCCAAAAGGTTTCTAAAGCGCATCCAAACATCCTCATTGGATGGATGCCATGACCGCGGAGCTACAAGCTCTTCACCGAAACCAAACATGGTCTCTTGTGCCGCGTCCTACTGCCGCTAATGTGGTTGGTTCGAAATGGGTGTATCGAACTAAGTACCATTCAGACGGCTCCTTATATCGTTACAAGGCCCGTCTAGTTGCTCAAGGTTTCACTCAGATTCTGGGCCTCGACTTTACCCATACCTTTAGCCCCGTTGTTAAAGCCTCAACCATACGCGTTGTTCTATCTTTAGCGATTATTCATGGTTGGTCGCTACATCAACTCGATGTCAACAACACGTTCCTAAATGGTTCGCTCTCCGAAACCGTCTACATGGTGCAACCTCCGGGATTTGTTGATCCAAAATTCCCGACACATGTTTGTAAACTCAACAAAGCTTTATACGGGCTTAAACAAGCTCCCAGAGCTTGGTTTCAGCGCCTCAGTTCCTTTCTTGTGTCATACGGTTTCTCTCGTAGCCGCACGGATCCATCACTCTTTGTTTTTCATCATGGTGATTCTCTAATGTATCTTCTTGTATGCATCGATGATCTTATTCTAACCGGTAACAAATCATCTCTCCTCACTACGTTTACAAGTCGATTACATAACGAATTTTCCATTAAGGATCTCGGGTCTTTGAACTACTTTCTTGGCCTCGAAGTTGTTCAATCAAACTCCACTCATTTCCTCACACAAACCAAATACGCCAACGACATCCTCACTCGAGCCAGTTTGAACCATGCTAAACCTATCCCAACTCCTTTGTCGACCACCGATACCTTCACTTTTGATGGTCCTCCCTACTCCGATCCTACCCATTACCGCTCCTTAGTCGGCGCTCTTCAATACCTCACAATCACTAAACCAGAACTAGCCTATGCCGTAAACCAAGCTTGTCAACATCTTCATGCTCCGACCGAACATCATTTCCCATTAGTGAAACGGGTCCTTCGCTATGTTAAGGGCATTGTTTCTTATGGTCTTGTGTTCACTCGTCCTAAGTTCTCAACTGTATTGGGGTATTCAGATGCGGATTGGGCGCGTTGTATTGAAACTCGGAGGTCAACATACTGCTATTCTATTTTCTTAGGCGGCAACCTTGTCTCATGGAGTGCAAAGAAAGAATCAACGATTTCCAGGTCGAGCTGTGAGTCCGAGTATCATGCAATGTCTAATGCCGCGGCTGAGATCGTTTGGCTAACTCATCTTTTGAAGGAACTTCATGCTTTACCTGATTCACGTCCAACTCTCTTATGTGACAATCGAAGTGCTCTATTCATGTCTCAAAATCCGGTGTCTCATAAAAGAGCAAAGCATATTGATTTAGATTACCACTTTGTTCGGGAGCTAGTTCTGTCAGGAAAGTTGCACACTAAGTTCGTTCCTACCAAGCTTCAAGTCGCGGACATTTTTACTAAGATTTTACCACGTCCACAATTCGAGCATTTTCGAAACCTGCTTCGTGTATGTCCACCGCCTGTGCGCTTGCGGGGGGATAAAAGCTAATATTAGCATTGCAACTATCATGCCTATAATTTCTCCATTATTTTTGTATAGTCAAATGTTGTTATTGTATTTCCTATTTTATTGTATTGTAAATTAGTATATATTCAATGTATTCCTCTCTCATTATTCAAGAGAGATTTTCAATCATTACAAAAACCCTAGATTAGCCTCTATATATATTCATGTGATATGTAACTATAAAACTTGTCATGGCTTAATAAAAGATCCCTAGACGTTGTAGCCCCTGGATGTAGGCTCCCCACGGGAACCGAACCACGTAAAATTCCCGTGTTCGTGTGTCGTGCTTTTATATTTTCTTATTTAATATTGTGTGTTCGTTTTGAATCGTTATTTCGTTGTGCCACTTGAAACCTAACATGTTATACAACTTGGAAAGAAAAGAAACTTCATCTTGTTTTTTTGTTTTTCTAAATTGTTTAATTAGGGTTTTAAGATAGGTTAGAGGTTGTGGACGGTGGTATACAAGGGCAAAGGCGGCATACAATAATGAAGGATTATGGCCATTTTTTATGAAATTCAATAATGACGAGTGGCGACACATAGGCAGCGATACGACGAAGATTTATTGGGTTCTAATAATGTGTTGAATGCGAACAAAATGGTACTAAGGTTGTAGGGGGAAATGGCTTATGATAGTGGTTAGGGTTTGAGAGAGTAAGTTGTTATTGCTAGAGTTTGGTGAGATGCGTCATGTGGTGACAATTAGGATTTTAAAGTGCAGGTTGTTTTCGCTAGTGTCACAAGAGCGCTAAACCCCGAAGTTAGGCTAGGGTTTACAACAACTATAGTGAATGAATGTTGTGAGGGGTTTGTGGTGGCGACTAGGGTTGCCAACAACTATCGTGTGTGGCTGTTGTAGCTGGCGACATATCGTACGTGGCGACTAGGGTTTAGAAGTGGAAGTCGCGCCTCATTAGGTGAGACAAGACATGTGGTAGCCGGGGGTTTTGGATGGATTTGGTTATGATACCAGCTTGAACTAAGAAAAGTATATTTATGTTTATATGTTGGCTAATAATTACATTCGTATAAGAAAAGTAAATTTATATTTATATGTTGGCTAATAATTTTAATTGATATTGAAAAGAAATATGTTAAAACTCCGACGTCGTAACATCAATCAACCAATAAAGACAACGTAGCATAACTAAGCCAAGCTAAGTCATATTGAGAGAATCAAAATGTAGGTGCTAGTACTACTTGAGGATGACTCTTTGTTTGCTTTGCTTGCTAAGCCAAGCTAAGTCATATTGAGAGAATCAAAATAAGGTACATATTCTTGGTTCTTTACATCGTAGTATATTCGTTTATAGGTTACACGCTCTACCAAACAAAACAAGCATGGTCTGATAAGTCTTGTCACTAATTTATTTGTTACGAATTTTAACTACAAAAATTATTTTTTTTCAAGGGGTTTAGCTTCAAAAGGGATATCACTATTTTGGGTCAGGATATACTAGAAAGTTTATTTGGGTAGGAAGGCTAGGAAGTAATCTTGACCATCTATTAAGTAATTAACGGATAAGATTAAATGAGTAAAATTGAACAAAAAAGAGGCGTGTGAGTTAGTTTGATGGTATTCTAGTCCATCAAAGTCCCCGTCGTTTTTAAAACGTTAATAACTTTTTCATACAACAATTTTTTATAAAAATTGCATAAAAAACGAGTGCTTTTTATCTTTAAAACGAGCACACCATTGCTATACTTTTGAAAAAAAAAATTCAAAAACCCAGATGCGTAAAACGCAATGCATAGAACAACATACTATAACTCAGGTTCTAAAACGCAATTGAGTTTCGTATGGTCGTGTTTATGTTTTAACATGGTCATGCCTCTATTCTAACATGATCACGTTTATGTTTTAGCATGATCATGTTCTTTGCACTCAAATTTTACTAGAACGCAATGGGTTTCACATGGTCATGTTTCTCTTTTAAACTGTCCATGCCTTTGTTTTAACATAGTTATATTTCTGTTTTAACATGGCTATGCCTTCGTTTTAACATGGTCATGCCTCTGTTCCAACATGATCATGCTTATGTTTTAACATGATCTGTGTTATTTCACCCGAGGTTCTAAAACGCAATAGTTTTAACATGGTCATGTTGATGTTTTAACATGGTCATGTCTTTATTCTAACATGATCATGCTTCCATTTTAACATGATTATATTCTTTGATATTCTTTTACACACCAGTTGTAAAACGCAATGACACCGAAATCAATATTTTGCATTGTAGGTTCTAAAAAGCAATGGAGTTTTAACATGGTTATGTTTATGTTCTAACATGGCCATGCTTTTGTTCCAACATAACCATGTTCTATTTTAGCATGATCATGTTCCTTGCACTCTAGGTTGTAAAACGTAATGACACCCAAAATCAATATTTTGCACAGGAGGTTCTTAAAAACAATGGAGTTTTAACATGGCCATGTTTATGTTTTAACATGGTCATGCTTTTGTTCTAACATGACCATGCTTCTATTTTAGCATATCATGTTCTTTGCTTATTTTAGCATGGTCATGTTTTTTGCTTGTAAAACGCAATGACACCCAAAATCAATTTTTTGCACAGAAGGTTTTAAAAAGCAATGGAGTTTTAACATTGCCATGTTTATGTTTTAACATGGTCATGCTTTTGTTCCAACATGCTTCTATTTTAGCATGATCATGTTCTTTACACTCCAGGTTGTCAGTGAAACCCAAAATCAATATTTTGCAATGTATGTTCTAAAAAGCAACGGAGTTTTAACATAGGTTCTAAAAAGCAATGTAATTTTAACATGGGTATGCCTTAGTTCCAACATGATCATGCCTCTGTCTTCGCATGACCATGTTTTTTGCACTGCACGTTCTAAAATGCACTGGGTTTTAACGTGGTCATGCCTCTACTTTAACATTAAGAACAAAAATGAAAAGTGCTCTAACTAAAACATAATGAGGTGAAAAATGCAATTAAGGTTTGATAACCTAAGACGCAATGAAATAAAAAATAACGCAACTTACAAAAGAACTCTGATTAGCGACGGTGGACGAAGAAAGAACTCCGACACACCATAGGGAAATTTGTTTCAGTGGCGGTGGGCGCTGGAGCAGTGGCGGAGGAATGGTGGTTTCAATCTGAAAAAACCAACAGGTGGTTGAAGGTGGTGGTGGTTTCAGATCTAGTTTCCAGCAAGATGGTGGCGATCGTAGGTGGTGGTGGAGGTGGTGACGTGGTAGTTTATGATTTTGAAAATGATGGATTTGAGTATACGGGGAAGAGAAATGAACTGTAGATGCTGGGTTTTTTTTTTTTTTAAGATGGTGAGTTTTGACTAAAATGCCCCTTATTATGTTTTTTCAACTTTGCCATATGTCCTCTTATTGTTTCCTGTCCTTTCTACCCAAACTAAACTTTCTATTTGATCTTTTCACTTACTATTTTAGCTACGGAATTATAAGTATAGAAATTTGCGACAGATTATAATCTACGAAGTATGCTACAACTATCTAGGTACAGACATTGCTACAAAGTTTTTGCTACGAATTATAGCTATGTTTGGCTATGAAAATTTACAACAATTTTTGCAACCAATTCTACTACAGAATTTTGTAAGATTTTTGCTACAACTAAAGCTACATATTTTCTAAGGTTTTTGCTACAAATTTAGCTATGTATTTTACAAGAACTTTCTTTTTTTATTCTTTCCTAATTTTTGTCATGTAAACACCATATTGAAATGTCAATAAATATAATATAAAATATAAAAAAATCTAACTTATTCAAATGTAATTACAAATTATCAAAAGGTAATAAAATAAATTCAACATAAAGTTGGTAGGAAGTTAATTTTGTCAGAGACTTTTTTAAACACAGTTGAACTCTTATTCATTTGGCTCATAACCTCGCATTTTTTTTTAATTTTCTCTACTTTATCGTGTTCCAACTCTACTACATGTTTCTCCAACGTTGCACCTATAATTTTAAAAATTAGCGCATCACCAATAGTAACATATTAAGTTTGTGGCAGGTTTTATTGAAGTATATTTTGTTATTATTTAATTATTTACTTTCTCGATTTTGGTAGGGAATTGCTACATACATATTTTCTTAAGTTGTTTTTTTAATATTTTTTCAAATTTTCTACGGATATCGTTTGCGACAGAATAATTGTAGCTAAACTATAGCAAAATGTATTTCTTGCTAATCCCGGGAGTAATTTATGACCGAAGTAGTTAAAATTTATAGCAAATGTTTGTTTTGGATGGTGTTAAAATACTAAAATAGGATTATATAGAACTTTATATATAGAGAATAATCATATACTTTGATACCTTCTAGATGTGATAACTTTATAACATGTCTAATAGTTTGCGTTTATAGTGAGAGATTTACAACAAGCTAAGATGCAATAAAGTTAGTGTAAAAGAGATTGATACTCCAAGTATTGTATTTGAATGGCAATTTGAAATGAGAAAATGGGTAAAAGTTGTTTCACATACACATAAATGGCTATAACAAAGTAAAAAGGTTTAAAATTGAGGAGTCAAGATGCATGGTAACTTCATTACATGGAGTTTTACCCTGATCACTCCTAAGTACACGAGTGAAACATTAGGTTTAAAATTGTTGAGAATAAGAGGTTAATTCATATACTATATGATTTGTTAAGTAATGTTATTTATTGGGCTTGTATCACTATCACTTGGCTTCATATCACTTGCGCCAATCTATTACATGTTGTTATAAGGTTTCTTATGCACAAATATTTTGAAGGGTGTAATTGTGTAAGTTGGTAAATTGTGGGTGCTGGATGGAAGTGTTCAAAGGTGCAAAGTGTAACTTGTGAGATTCTCATATATAAGGAAGAGATAAGGTTTCATGATTATTCATTCGTCATTCATATCTTTCACCAGCAACACACAATCTCTTTTCTCTTTGGTTTAGTTGTTACGATGTGTTGATCTGTTGATGATCCTTAGTGATCTTGTATTCTTGTTGATCCTGTGAGATCTTGTATAGTTGTATTGTTTCTGTTGATCAACTGATATTTCATCAGTTGATCGTATTTTGTATCTTGTTGATTTAGATCTTGTAGTTGGTAGGATCTAGGGTTTGGTTGGGCATTTTCAGGGTTGGTAAACTAATAAAAATTTTATGTTGCTGTTTTATCACTACATCTAGTGTTATTATTTGTTTACTATTGTTTTATATAAGTTTACATGGTATCAGACGAAATCGCTCCTGATCTGTGTTTTTTTTTTCACTATGATATTTGATATGTTTGTTGATTTGTGGTTTAGGTTCTCTTCTTGTGCTCTAGGGTTTGCAGATCTGACAGTTGTGGATCTAAATCGTCTCGATCTTGGACTTTGAAGGCCTGCGTTAGTCTTTGTAACCCTAGAAGGTTATAAGGCAAACTAACTGGGTGTTTGTGTGGTTATTGTCTGTTGATATGATTTTATAACTCTAGAAGGTTATTAATCAGATCTACTTAAGGAGGGAGTTAAACGCTTCTGTAATATTGTTCTGTTTTTTATCTTTTGTTGTTGGTTTAGTTAATGTCGGGGTAGTGAGGACTGGTTTAATTGTGTGTCTATCTTTTGTTGATCTTGTTGATATCGGGGTAGTGAGGACCGTCTTATCTGTGTATATATTTGTCGAGTATTGTTCTATGATTATTGTTGATTGTTCTTGTTTTGTTTGATTATTTGTTCTTAGGTTGCAACTGTGTAAAGGCTTGTCCAGGCACCTATAGAGTGAGGAACCTTGAATCTGGTCCCTGACATAGTATTGCATTTGTGTTGGTTGTTTGCTTATTACTTGTGACTATATGTTGTTTCTGATTGTTATTGATTGCTTGTCTTTGTTTGTTATTTCTTATTTCTGGTCAAGATAGGTGATACTGGTTTTACTTCACAAACACTTATTAGTAAATTGGATATATGTGATCCTTTATATTTTCATCCTAGTAATTCTAGTGCCTTAACTATTGTTAGTATAAAGCTAAAAGGTACTGAAAATTATTTTGTATGGTCTAGTGCTATGAAATTGGCTTTAGAAGCCAAAAAGAAATTTGGTTTCTTAGATGGCAAGTGTGAAAGATCCACTAATGATCATGTGTTAACAAGTCAGTTGGATAGATGCAACTCTGTGGTCTTAAGATAGTTATTAAATTCTGTGTCTGAGGAACTGTTTTTAGGTCAACTTTTTTTCTAAATCTGCCTTAGAAGTGTGGGATGATCTTAGGGAAACCTATGACAAGGTAGATGGTTTTGTTGTCTATGACCAATATAAAAAAATTAATTGTATCTCATAAAATGGAAGTACAGTTGCAGATTATTATAACTGGTTAACTACTATGTGGAAACACTTTGATGCTATGCTCAAAACGCCCACGTATTTTTGTAAAGCTGCTAAAGACTATAATGATTTTTCTATGTTAATAAAACTAATGCAGTTTCTCATGCGGCTTGATGATGTTTATCAGCCAGTGAGAACAAACTTGTTGACAAGAGAATGATTTCCATCTGTTAAGGTAGTCTTTTCTGTTGTATCTAGGGAGGAGTCTCACAGGATGTCTAGTGGAGGTATTAAAAGTCAGAATGTTTCTTTTGTTTCTAAATCTTGTCAGTCTTTTGATCCTAGGAGGAAAACTACTAGAGCTCTTAATCCTAACTTGAAGTGTACTCATTGCAATATGTTAGGTCATACTGTTGACCGGGGTTTTGAATTGATTGGTTATCCTCCTGGTATGAAGAGAAGACCAGGAGACAGTTTGTTAAAAAAGATAATAATAATAGGTTTAATAATAATAAATCTAATGTTACTGTTAGTAATTCAAATTCTACTAGTACTCTTTACCTTTTACCTCTGAGCTGATATCTAGGTTGTTAAGTCTGGTGAGTGATAAAACTGGAGGAGATCAGTCCAGGTCAAACATGAGAGGTAAGTCTTCTAGTATGTATAGTGTGGTTAATAACTTTGTTAGTTGTTCCAGTACTGTTAGTCTTGAACATGAGTATAATTGGATAGTTGATTTAGGTGCTAATCAGCATATGATTAAAACTGATAAAGATATGTTTAAATGTGTGGATATGTCTGAATGTGGTTTGAAAGTCAGTCACCCAAATGGTACTAGTGTTAAGGTTCTTAAAATAGGGGAATTAAAGTTAATCAATAATGTTATCTTAAAAGATGTCTTCTATGTTCCTGATTATAGTGTCAACTTGTTGTCTGTTCATAATCTAGCTAATAATAATCAAATAACTGTTTCGTTTAATGAGAGGAATTGTATGCTACAGGATTTGAACACAAAGAAAATCCTGGTGATTGGTAGTAAGGATAATGGTCTGTATCTAATTGGTAAACATGGTAATTTTGCTAATTTGTGTTATAATTGTTCATTAAAATCAAATATGTGGCATAATAGGTTAGGTCATCCATATGGTCGGGTTCTGGCTATTTTAAAAGATGATCTAGGTTTTAGTTCAGTTGAACATGGTCCATGTGAGATATGTCATAAGTCTAAACAATTTATAGTTCTAATTCCTTTGAGTGAACATAAATGAAAACGTGTTGGTGATTTAGTTCACCTAGATATATGGGGACCTTATAAGGTTACTAGTTATGAGGATTATAAATATTTTTTTAACTATAGTGGATGATTATTCCATATCTGTTTGGTGTTATTTTTTGAAATCTAAAATGGAAGTGTTTGAAAATTTAAAAGATTTTATGAATTGTTCTCACTCAGTTTAAAAGAAAAATAAAGGTGTTTAGGAGTGACAATGGAACTGAATTTGTTAATAATCAAATGAGTCTATTTTGTAAAAATAAAGGCATAATACATCAGACATCATGTGCTTATACTCCACAACATAATGGTGTTGTGGAGCATAAACACAGACATCTTTTAAACATAGCCAGAGCCTTTATGTTTCAAGGTGGTTTGCCACTTAGATTTTGGTCATACTGTGTTTTAACTGGGGTTTAATTAATTAACAGGTTGCCCTCACCTGTCTTAGTTGGTAAGAGCCCCTATGAAGTCATGTTTGACTTTAAACCCTCATTATCTAATTTGAGGAATTTTGGGTGCTTGTGTTTTAGTACAGTTCTAAATGAAACAGATAAATTTGCTTATCATGTTGATAAGTGTGTTTTGATACGCTACTCTAATGTGAAAAAAGGGATACAAGTTATGGAATTTGGATAAAGGTTTTATTTTCAAGGGACGTAAAGTTTTATGAGAGTGTTTATCCCTTTAAGTCAAAAAAATATGATGATCAAGTAATATTTGATAAAACTTTAAATCACATTAATTTTTTTTATTTTTATGAAATAAATGCACCTGAAGTTCCACCTATTCCCAATGATGAAGAGGGTGTTGTTAGATCTCATGATACTTCTTGTGATTATCAGCAATCAACTCCTTCTACATCTACCACTCCTAGACAAACTGAGTCTGTCTCTCACTTAGAGTCTAGAGTTGATAGTAGTAGTGGAGAGGAAGTAGCTACGGCTGAGGACACAGAGGGATCAGGTGTTGAGACTAACCCATCTGAGGGAAATGTTATAAATCTTAGGAAGTCTTCTAGAAGTACATTTGTCCCTAAATGTTTTGATGAATATGTTTTAGATGGTAAAGTTAAATATGGAATAGAGAAGGTTGTGAATTATGCTTGTTTGTCAGTAGATAATCTGTGCTTTGTTAGCAGTTTGAATAAAAATGTTGAACCTAGTTCTTATAATCAGGCTGCTAAGGATCCTTTATGGGTTGAAGCTATGAACTTAGAAATGGAAGCCTTTTTTCAAAACAATACTTGGGTTCTTGTTGATTTACCATCTCCTGCACTTTCTTTTTTCTCTAATCTAGTTCCTCAAAGTTTACTTTTAGCCCCTCTAGTTTTATTTATAATTTATTTGGTCACAAACTTACTTTCTTTCATTTTAAAAGATAACTTTAAACAAAATAACTAGGTTAATTACCTGTAATTATCATGCTCTATACTAAATGTTAAAACATTAATAACATACTAGTTAACGTTTAACGGTTTGTGAAGCTAGTTACCATAGTTCATACTAAGGTATTAAAAATAAGAAATAACATATACGCATTTTGGGGTGTTACATTGTACCTGATTTGCAGTATAAACAGGAAAAATACGGGGAATTGGCACATTCAAAACATGTTATATTTAGGTTACCACGGAAATCTAGTGTAAGTGTGTGAAAATGGTTTTGGAAGGACGAATTTGACAATGCACAACGCCCACAACAAAAAAAAACGAGAATCCAAGCGATCCGCGATCGATGGATTAACCCTGGGATCGACGGTGGATTGTTCAGTAGGTTCCCATGTTTTTTATGTTATGCTTATAAGGGTAAGGATATAATAGGAAGTTTATTTCACTAGGAAGGATAGGAAGCAATCATGAGCGTCCAATTGCACAATTAACGGTCTAGATTAAAATCAAATTAAAAACTGTCATTTAAACACGCTCTCCGGGCTTTCAAGGGTATTATCGTCAAATTCCAAAAATAACCGCTATTGAATATACACAGAAAGCTTCGAAAAAAGTTCATTACGTTTTACACTTCGATTGAACGAACACACACATACTGAAATTTGAGAAAATCAAACTCCATTGAAGTTCATGGCGTCATCGAGAGATAATTTGCAGGTTTACTTTCTAGTTACTGAAAACAAATCCGTATCTCAAAACCCTAAATCATCAAAGAAGCAAAAAACATCAGTTGAAGAAAACATCGATCAGCAAGGAAAAATTAGTGGAAAATCAACAATGAAACAACAAACTAGTAGAAAACGCAAAGAGATTTCTCACAATGGCAATTTTATATATTTTTGCTTTTTAAACTATATTTAAATTACGTTTTATGAAGTGCAATAGACCTAATATACCATATCACTTCCCAAAAATTGTTAATGAGTGATATCTTATCATTGTATGTGCTTAGTTAGGTTTGTTATTAGAGACTGCGTTGCATTTTATGTTAAAACTGTGACATAATGCTTTTTATGGGATTTATATATTCTGAACTAATGCGTTTTATCTTAAAAGATTAGAAGAACAAAGAGATTAATATTATGATAATTGTAATCGAATTTTAAAACATTGTGTTTTATCTTATCTTTGTATTTGCTGAGATACATGTGTTGTTAATTTGATATGATGTAAAGTATTGTGTTTTATCTTAAAACTGTGAACTATTGCTTTTTATCTTAATATTGTTAATTAATGCATTTTTGTAACGCTCCGCATTTTCGCACTTTCTTATTTTAACAAGCCATGTTGTACTTTCCATATTTAGACACCTGTACTCTCTTTGTAATCTACTTTCGTTCCGTTTGTAATTCGAGGCTATTGATCATAATGAAAACGAAGCTATTTTGTGTATTCATATTAGACTTATGTGCAACTATTAATCAATTTCTCATTTGAACGAAATATTCTATATCTATCGACACTTGATGCTCGATAAACTAATTGAAATGATGAGATTCGGATCCTAATTCTCGAAACTCGAAAGCTTTGTGAAATGAATAATCATTTAAAGATTTTTATTCATTATAAATATGGTCATTATTTAAATTAATTAATTTTGTTATTTAAAAGTTTATTTTATAATATCTAGTTAGTCTCGTTAAATATTAAAGTTAGTAAACTAACTTAGTTTAAAACTATAAAGTTAGTTTTCTTTCTTTTATAATATAATGATGTGTGTAAAATGCAACATATAAATTACATCAAATGAGGCATAAAACTAACCATTTTTTTAGTACTAATGTTGGAAAAAGTGTGTTTTTGTCTTCCTTTCGTATTTTCAGGACCAAATGAGCTTAAATGAACAAAAGGAACAAATATGCAGCAAAAACTAACATAAATACAAAGAAAAGGAATAAACGTGGCATGCCCGACCCCTCGACAGCATCTTTCCAAGCAAAAACAAGAAACAGAAGGCTGACCACGGCCCCGTGTCCAGATGTCAGCAGAAAATGACAAGGTTGTAGAAGCTTCTATTCACAGCACGGGGGCGTGCCCAGCTCAGCACAGGGCATGGTCAACGCTAAGATTCGCAGAATCTTGCAAATCTTGATAGTACAGAAACGCTTCTGCACACGGGGCCGTGCCCAACGAACACGGGGGCGTGTGGAGCCTAATGCAGAAAATTGTAATTAATGAAGAAAGAGAAAGTGAATGGCCACGGGGTCGTGTCCAGCTGACACGAGCCATGTCCGGGCTTCTGTTCAGGCTATAAATAGGGGTGTTTGGTTCACTTCAAAGGCATCCCATGGCAAATCACCTCTCTCCCACATCACCACCACTCCACCACCACTACAACACCCACATCCACCACCATCATCCCTCATCCACCTTAGAGTGTGTGTAGTAGTCTCGGGATTCAAGATTGATCGTAAGAGTTCGTGTCAATCAAAGGCCATGTTTCGCTAAGTCTCTTACATCACTTGGTGAAGACAAGCATTTAATGTAATACTTTTTATTTTTAATTACTTTTTATTTGGTTTTGTATTAATGACTTTAATAACTAGTTTCTTATGTTGAAGGTGAAACTTCTTTATCATTTGTCCGTGATGTCTTGGCATTACTTTACTGTCTATATAAAGTATAACAACCCTCCTAAAAATATTTCCGACATCCCTAAAATATTTAGAATGTCTCTATATGTCCTAAAATACACCCTGTATGGTTGTATATGAAAACCGGTCCCAAAATACCTTTATATAATTAAATATAAAATCAATAAATCCAGTTTGTCGCAGGGCCGCGAGCGCCTGGACACCAGGCCTCACCCGGTACCGCCACATGTCAAACTCGTGTCAAGTCTAGTATCCGAGTCAGCCAAGCTAGGGCCTACCCTACTTGGCGTCGCGGGCCGCAAAGCCCTCTTTGGTTTTCGTCGTGGGGCGCGACAAGGTCGATGATCAGCCCTATTTAAGGAGGCCATCGGCCTTCAGTTTCATTTGTTCAATTTCCTCGATCTCTCTCTCTCTCTCAATATTTCTACATAGCAATTATAATTTTGGCATAATACCCACTAAAATAACGAAGTTCTGCCTCGTTGTAAGTATCTTAACCCCCCGATTACGTATTAGATACGCTGCCCGATTGATTTAGCGCTCCATAACGGCTGTCGAGGTTATGCCCGACGTAGTCATTGGAGTTCTGTCTCGGGGATGGTATAACTAATATAAATATTGGGTTATTATACTAACGCGTGTGCATTGTTTAATTTATTAGATTATAACCAGGAAACCATAGGAAAAAGTCTAAACTAGCAATGTGAGTAATCTCCTTTTTGTAATCCTTTTTGCAAACTGTTTTTACAAAACCTCAATTATTTTACATTATAATTAACAGTGATTGAGTATTTGTAATTCTACAGTTATCGTCGGTATATTGGGGTTTTGTATACAAAATTTGTTACTACACTATGAGTAGTAACATGACCACAAGTCGAGTCGACAGTACCGTGGGTGGTAATTAATGTAGAATAATAAACAAATATAATTGCTGATTGCCCTCAATGTTGTACAAGGATAAAATCTGTTTGATTAAATTGGGATTCACTCACCAGTATTTCCCACTGACAAATGTTTTTAAAACGTGTTTCAGGTAACAAAATGTGAAAGCCAAAATATAAGCCAGCTGGAGAGCACTGAAGGCTTGGAAAATGTGGCTATAAAAGTTACCTAAATAAAGAAAGATGTTTTATTCAATAAAATAGGGTTTATCCCTATAAACATGTTGTAATAAAAACTTGGGAATTTCCCATGTGCTTACTATTATGAAAATGTGGTGTTTTACTCTGATAAAATATTTCCTAACTACGGTCCTGGTGAAAATTTCGCTGCCAAATAATGATAAACACCGATACTACCATCTCTGAGTAGGTCGCGGCCGCCCGCCTCCTGAGGCAGGGGTCGGGGGTTGCGACAGAAGGTGGTATCAGAGCTACAGCCACTAATTTCAACCAAAGAAGTGTTCTGCTGACATTGAAATTGTCAATTTTGTTAGGAAATAATCAATGAGAGTATGTGCATACGTGTAGATTTTTATTGTGTGTTATTTGACAATTTGTTAGTTTACAGTATGTGTGACCAAGGACCTTCGGACGCTTACCGTCAACTGTCCAGTTCACCTAGGGACGAAGGAACTTCTTCTCAGCCAACCCCCTTGGGGTATTCGGCTGATACCGAAGAAAGGATTTTCGTATTCAAAGCACAATCTGAGGAGCCATTCCCTCCCAAGAAGAGAGGATGGTTCAGCAGAGGAACTCATGAACGTAGAAAAAGGATGAGAAAATTGCAACAACAGCGGGCCTTAGCAGCAGCCAATAGAGAAATGAATGTTCAAACTCATGATATACTCAATAGGAGATTGGAAAATTTTCATATCTTAGCCACCACAGCTGCCGACCCGAATTTGGAACAACTCATAGCACCCCAGTCGTTACCACTATTTCCCACACAACCTATGTAAATTGAGCCAAACCCAGTAGACCAAATTCCAGGACCTGCTTTTGACCCAGCCGAGATTCCTAGAGTACCAGCACCCCATCCCCCAGACTATGACCCATGGTTTGACGACCATAGGGATTACCAACAACTTTACCCAATAGAGGAAACCATGCAAAACCCAGTAGCACCCTATCCCAACTTGGATCCTCTAGACCCATATTTTGATAATGACCAATATATCAGGGAGATCTTAGAGAACCCATACCCACGAGAAGAACCGATGCCCCAATACCCTGAACCAATACCAGCACCCGCGCCACCCATGAGCACTGAGAATGTGCAAGAACTCCAAACTTTTGGTGAGGAGATATTAAAAGGAAGTGAGAGAATGAGACAGATAGGTGAGAGGCTCGTTTGGAAGTAGGACGAGCGTAACATTCAGTTTTGGATGGACCCCCATTAAGTAGTAATAATATATATATATAATATGTTTGTATGATGAAAAAAAATTTGATAATCCTATAGCTACTGATGCCTACTAGTATTGTATTTTAATTTTAAGTTATGGCTTGTACTATACGTATATATATATATATATATGTATATATATATATATATATGTATATATATATATATATGTATATATATATAGAGAGAGAGAGAGTAAAGGTCGCAATGTTCGCCGATTTTGGATCAATATGCTTGTTGTATGATTGTTTACATTGGATATTGTCTTGCGCTATTAATACTTGGTAAATGTTTATAATCCAGATGGCTGACGCCGCAAATCAGGAAAACCAGAATAATGATAACCAAATAAATAACAGTGAAATTCGAAACATTGGAACCTAAGGAATTAGAGATGATATGCCATATATCATCCAACATGTTAAAGAAGCGGAAAATAATAATAGTAATGGTGGAAGTAAGCAAACACATACTGAACTAAGTCAAAGCGTGAACAGTGGACCCTTTCTTCAAATGCCAATTCCAAAAGGAAGAAGATTCATGTCTTATGGTTGTTCTTACAAAGAATTCTGGTCCTGCAAACCGATAGAATTCTCTGGCAATGAAGGGGCCATTGCAGCTCTACGCTGGATAGAAAAGACTGAGGCAGTCTTAAAAATAAGCAAGTGCGCAGAAGAATATAAGAGCATGTTTGCCTCCAATTTATTTAAGAATGCAGCTTTAGAATGGTGGAACACTATCCTCCAATCTAGGGGAAGTGACAGGGTCTATAGTATGGAATGGAACGAGTTTAATAACATGGTGGAAATGAAATTTTGTCCTCCCAATGAAAAGGAACAGATAGCCAATAAATTCTTAAACCTTAGAATGACTGGAGTAGACAGCAAGGGTTACACCACTACATTCTTTGAATATGCTAGAATAGTGCCAACCCTAGCATCACCAGAACCAGTGTTAATCTTCCGTTACATCTGGGGATAACTCAGTGAAATTAGACATGTAGTCAAGGGAGCTAGACCACAAACCATAGAAGAAGCTGTAGAACTAGCAAATACCTTGACTAACGAATTAGTGCGTACCCAAGAAGAAAACTAAAGGAAGAACCTATCTCAAAAGCTTACCCAAGAATTTCGCTACGGTAATTCTAACCGTGGGAAAAATATAGGTTCTACTTCCACACCTTACTGTAAAGCCTGTAAGAAGAAACATTCCGGAAGATGCTTCACCTACTGCAATTACTGCAAGATACCAGGACACAAAAAAGAAGATTGTAGGAAGAAACCCAGTAATGGAGTATGCTTCAACTGTGGAGAAAAAAGACATATCAAGCCAAACTGTCCGAAACTAGCTCCAGCCACGAACAACAAGACTACTAAAAATGCTAGAGCATTTGTTCTGACAGCCGAAGAAGCAAAGATGATTCCGGACGTGATTGCCGGTACGTTTTTAGTTAATGATGTTTTTGCCAAAGTATTATTTGACTATGGTGCGAACCAAAGTTTTATTAATACTTCATTTTGCAAACTTCTCAATCAACCATTAACTAAACTCCAACAAGAATGCCTAGTAGAAACAGCAAATGGAGAATCCATTAAGATTACTGAAATCTTGCAGGGAGCAAGAATAGGATTTTTAAATCAAAAATTTATTGCAAATCTTTACGCAATGAATCTGGCAGGATTTGATATTGTACTAGGAATTGATTGGTTAATAGCCAATAAAGCCAGTATTCTATGTGATCGAAAGTCAGTACAAATAAATTCACCAAAAGGTGAAAAGATCACAATTAAAGGAGATAAGCCAACTAAATCCACGAAATTCATCTATGTGATGAAAACTGCAAGCTGTGCAAGAAAAGGGTCACTAGTGTATATGATTTCCATAATCATTCACACTAAAGGAAAGGAATTAAAAGATATTCCTGTAGTATCTCAATTTTCCGACGTATTCCCAGAAGAACTACCAGGATTACCGCCGGACAGAGAAGTTGAATTCAGAATTTATCTGCTACCCGGAACAGCACCAATTGCCAAAGCACCTGACCGATTAGCACCAGTGGAGATGCAAGAGCTAAAGAAACAACTAGACGAACTTTTGGAAAAATGATTTATACAGCCAAGTTCATCGCCATGGGAAGCACCGATCTTATTTGTCAAAAAGAAAGACGGGTCAATGCGAATGTGCATTGATTACCGTGAATTGAACAAAGTCACGATTAAAAATCGGTACCCATTACCGAGAATCGATGATCTGTTCGATCAATTACAACGAGCTCGATTCTTTTCTAAAATTGATTTACGCTCAGGATATCATCAATTAAAGGTACAGGAAGATGACATTCCTAAGACCGCTTTCAAAACAAGGTATGGCCATTATGAATTTACTGTCATGCCATTTGGTTTGACCAATGCCCCAGCCGCTTTTATGGACATGATGAACCGAATATGTAAGCCATATTTGGATAAATTCGTAATTGTCTTTATAAATGATATTCTCATTTACTCTACAAGTAAAGAGGAACATGCAGCGCATCTACATGCACTTCTAAATTTGCTAAGAAAATAAAAGCTTTATGCTAAATTTTTGAAATGCGAATTTTGGTTAAAAGAAGTGCAATTTCTTGGACATTTAGTTAACCATGAAGGAATTCATGTGGATCCCACAAAGATTGGGGCAATTACTAAATGGAAAACCCCTGAGTCACCAACAGAGATTAGAAGTTTTCCAGGACTAGCCGGTTATTATAGAAGGTTTATCCAAGACTTTTCTAGAATAGTCATTCCTTTAACAAAACTAACCTGTAAGTCTGTTAAGTTTGAATGGGGACCAAAACAAGAAGAAGCCTTTAGAATCCTTAAGCAAAGATTAACCAACGCACCCATACTAGCGTTACCAGAAGGAACTGAAGATTTCGTAGTCTATTGTGACGCTTCTAAGTTAGGTTATAGATGTGTATTGATGCAACGTCAAAAGGTTATAGCCTATGGCTCTAGACAACTTAAGAATCATTAAGAGAATTATACAACCCATGATTTAGAATTAAGAGCTATAATTTTTGCCTTGAAAATTTGGAGACATTATCTTTACGGTAGTAAGTTTACCATTTTCACCGATCATAAGAGTTTAAGATATGTTTTCGGGCAAAAGGAATTGAATATGAGACAAAGACGCTGGATGGAGATTCTTCGTGATTACGATTGTAATATCCAGTATCATGCAGGAAAAGCTAATGTAGGAACCGATGCTTTAAGTCGAAAATATCATGAAAAGCCAAAAAGAGTACGTTCTCTTAAATTAAATCTGCAGATAGATTTAACGAGCAAATTAGAAAAGTACAAGAATCAGTAATCAAGGATGATACTGAAAAATTGAAAGGAATGACTAAGGAATTAGAACAAGGAACAGATGGAATTAGGAGATTCTATAAGAAGAGAATTTGGATACCTAAACTAGGAAACCTACGTCACCAAATATTAGAAGAAGCTCATAAGTCTAAATATACGATACATCCTGGAAGCGATAAAATGTATCAAGACTTAAGAAATAATTTCTGGTGGATAGGAATGAAATAGGATATAGCAGCTTATGTTGCCAAGTGTCTAACTTGTTCATAGGTTAAAGCTGAACACCAAAAACCCTCAGGTTTGTTACAACAATTGGAAATGCCTGTATGGAAATGGGAATTGATAACAATGGAATTTGTTACCAAATTACCCAAGACACGAAAAGGTAATGATACAATCTGGGTGATTGTAGGTAGGTTAACTAAATCTGCTCATTTCTTACCAATGAAGGAAACTTTCAGTATGGAACAACTAGCCAAGTTATATGTAAATGAAATAGTTTCATTACATGGAATTCCTTTTTCTATTGTGTCTGATAGAGATGGTCGTTTTACTTCTCATTTTTGGACAAGTTTCCAAAAAGCAATGGGAACTAGGCTAAATCTAAGCACCGCTTATCATCCTCAAACGGATGGACAAAGCGAAAGGACGATTCAGACAATGGAAGATATGCTTAGAGCTTGTGTAATTGATTTTGGAGGAAATTGGGACGATCATTTACCACTAATAGAGTTTTCTTATAATAACAGTTATCATACCAGTATCAATGCTGCACCATTTAAAGCACTTTATGGAAGAAAGTGCCGAACCCCAGTCTGTTGGGCAGAAATTAGAGAAAAGTAATTATCTGGACCCGAGATAGTACAAGAAACAATAGACATGATTATTCAAGTCAAGGAACGACTAAAAGCAACACGCGATCGACAAAAGAGTTATGTTGGTAACAGACGAAAGCCATTGGAATTTCAGGTAGGAGACAAGGTATTATTAAAAGTTTCTCCTTGGAAAGGAGTGGTTAGATTCATCAAAAGAGGAAAGCTAAGCCCCAGGTATGTTGGACCCTTTGAGATTATTAAAAGAATAAGACCAGTAGCTTATCAGCTACAACTGCTAGAGGAAATGGCAGGAATACATGATGTATTTCATGTGTGTAATCTCAAAAAGTGTTTAGCCGATGAATCATTAGTAGTACCTATTAAGGACATAGAGGTAAATGAGAAGCTCAAATTCGTACAAAAGCCTCTACAAATTGAAGACAGGAAAGTCAAGAATCTCAAACACAAGAGATTAGTTCTAGTCAAAGTAAAATGGGATTCCAATAGAGGACCAGAATACACGTGGGAGCTTGAATCAGAGATGCAGAGGAAATATCCACACCTATTCCATTAGACTTCGAGGACGAGTTATAAAACAAGGTGGGGAGGATATAACAACCCTCCTAAAAATATTTCCGACATCCCTAAAATATTTAGAATGTCTCTATATGTCCTAAAATACACCCTGTATACAAAAACCGGTCCCAAAATACCTTTATATAATTAAAATAAAATAAAATCAATAAATCCAGTCTGTCGCGGGGCACGACATACTACCCTTGAGCTTACGCGGGCTGCGAGCGCCTGGACACCAGGCCTCACCCGGCGCCACCATGTGTCAAACTCGTATCGAGTCTAGTATCCGAGTCAGCCAAACTAGGGCCTACCCTACTTGGCATCGCGGGCCGCGAAGCCCTCTTTGGTTTCCGTCGCGGGGCGCGACAAGGTCGACGATCAGCCCTATATAAGGAGGCCATCAGCCTTCAGTTTCATTTGTTCAATTCCCTCCATCTCTCTCTCAATATTTCTACATAGCAATTATAATTTTGGCATAATGCCCACTAAAATAACGAAGTTCTGCCTCGTTGTAAGTATCTTAACCCCCGGTTACGTATTAGATACGCTGCCCGATTGATCCAGTGCTCCGTAACGGCTGTCGAGATTCTGCCCGACGTAGTCGTTGGAGTTCTGTCTCGGGAGGGTATAACTAATATAAATATTGGGATATTATAATAAAGCGTGTGCATTGTTTAATTTATTAGATTATAACCAGGAAACCACAGGAAAAAGTCTAAACTAGCAATGTGAGTAATCTCCATTTTGTAAACCTTTTTGCAAACTGTTTCTACAAAACCTCAATTGTTTACATTATATTTAACAGTGATTGAGTATTTGTAATTCTACAATTATCGTTGGTATGTTGTGGTTTTTGTATACAAAATTTGTTACTACACTGTGAGTAGTAACATGACCACAAGTCGGGTCGACAGTACCGTGGGTGGTAATTAAGGTAGAATAATAAACAAATGTAATTGTTGATTGCCCTCAATGCTGTACAAGGATAAAATCTGTTTGATTAAATTGGGATTCACTCACCAGTATTTCCCACTGACAAATGTTTTTAAAACGCGTTTCAGGTAACAAAAAGTGAAAGCCAAAATAGAAGCCAGCTGGAGAGCAATGAAGGCTTGGAAAATGTGCTTATAAAAGTTACCTAAATAAAGAAAGATGTTTTATTCAATAAAATAAGGTTTATCCCTATAAACATGGTGTAATAAAAACTTGGGAATTACCCATGTGTTTACTATTATGAAAATGTGGTGTTTTACTCTGATAAAATATTTCCTAACTATGGTCCTGATGAAAATTCCACTGCCAAATAATGATAAACACCGATACCACCATCTCTGAGTAGGCCGCGGCCGCTCGCCTCCTGAGGCAGGGGTCGGGGGTTGCGACATAAAGTAAAAGATTTTCACCATTCATATATCTACGGTCTCTATAGAGATATGTTGGCCACCTGATCGGGGGTTAAGGGAATGGTTTGGTAAGGTTCTTGTCTTGTTCAGTGTATAGATCCTGCAATGACCTGGGTCAAGCTTACTAGGACCTCCTTCAATACCCACTTGTATTGGATGGTGGGGGTGCGAATGGCTTGATCCCCTCATAAGTAAACTACTATTAATACATTAACCCGGCTATTTGGGACATATCCCTGCTGACTCAAACCACTTAGCCGAGGGTAACGTCACCTTCAAAAGAGGGGCCTACCACTTTACGCATTAATAACTTAATTAATTATCTTCCAATATTCCGACCCTTTGGGATTGTATCCTTGCTGACTCAAACCATTGGGTTGAGGGTAACGTCACCTTCAAAAGAGGGGCCTACTACTATAACTAAGATAATCTCTTAAAAAGTGCAAAAGTGCGAAAATCATCAAAGGTTGCATTAAAGGCGAGTCAGATCCAAGTGATTCATCTTGTCTATCTTTTTTCTTTTATTTTATTTTTTATCATGTTTAGTTTTTATTTTCATGTTTAATACCCTTTTTCTAAAATTTTGATTTGATTAGACGTTGAGGATAAACCGGTACTAAAAGCTCTTGTGTCATTGGACGACCTCGGTATCTTACCAATGTTATACTACGATCACGATGGGTGCACTTGCCCATATGTGTGTTTAGTGTTAGTAAAATATCGTGTTTTATAAATTTAAAACTTGACTAATGTGTAAAATGGGCTTAAAATATTAATAAAAATATATCACACTACGCACGCATCAAGTTTTTGGCGCCATTGCCGGGGACACAAGGATTTTAAGAAAGCTTAAAATCGACGGCCTAATCGTTTTTCAAAACCTTTTTAAAACCGCGCGCACATTTTTACATTTGTAGGTAGTTTTTGCATCAAAGTAGTCTGAACACAGGGTCGTGCTCACTGAACACGCCCCCGTGCTGCATAATTTTTATAAAACTCCCAGATACAGAGTCTGAACACGGGGTCGTGTTCGCTGAACACGCCCACGTGCTGCACAAAACCCGTTACATTTTTTTAAACGCCCAGATACAGAACCTGAACACGGGGCCATGCTCACTGAACACGGGGCCGTGTCCAGCCTCTGTTTCCATTTTTATCTTTGTTTTCTGGTCCCGAGACTCTGTTGTGGTCTGCTGAGTGATTCTTATGGATCAATACTTAGGAGGTTACAACTACCACTATGAGGAGGATAATTATAGGGAAGAGTATTGTACCATTTGTGGTAATCTTCACTCGGTACAATATTGTGACCTCTTTGAACCATCCACTTCATACATATACTATGAGGTGCCCAGGTACGAGCCATCCAATTCATACATATCCTATGAAGAGGCAAGGTATGAACCTTCTCCCTCATACTCATATTTTGATAAACCAAGGTATGAGCCTTCATACTCATACTTTGAGGAGCCAAGATATGAGCCTTCGCCTTCATATACTTACTATGAGGAACCATGGCGTGAACAACCCACCTCATATGAGTATTATGAAGAACTAAGTTACGACCCTTATTCATCCTATACTTACAATGAGGAACAATGGTGTGAACCATCTACTTCATATGAGTATTATGAGGAACCAAGGATCGAACTTCCAAACTCAAGCTTTGAGGATCCTTATTCTATCGCTCCCATAGCCGATAAGATAATAGAACACCTTAAAACTATCGAGCGCTATATAAAAGAAGCCCGCGGAAGGGAAGATGAATTCCGCGCAAGGGAAGAATTAACATGTACTAAAGAAGAGACAGTTGAAGAGGTAAAAATGGAAGAACAAGTAAGTGAAAAACCAACACATGAGTTAAACGACGAAAAAGGTGAGCCCAATAACGTTAAAATTCAAGAAGAGTCTAATTTTCAAGAAATTAATCTCTTGTCACCTTCTTTTGAAAATCAGTGTTTAGTACCCACTCATGCTAAGTTTTTAAAAGAGTTAAACACTAACACTAAAATTGACGAAACTGTAAGCATTAAGTTAACAAATGATCAAAATACAATAATAAAAGATGATCCATTTGAAATTAACATTACACCAGTTCCATGTTTCTTTCAAAATTCCTTTATTAGTAATATTACAATTGATAAAGATCTTTGTCTTAATATAATGCCAAACTACATTTTCAAAAAATTAAGTATTGGTGATTTTTCTCCAGTTCAAATACCCATTTTTCTACCTAATCGGAAAACAATAAAATCAATGGGAGTAGTTGAAGATGTGTTAGTCCAAACAAACCAAATGGTAATCCCAACCGACTTTCCTTTACCTTTTATTGATCAAATGTTAGAAAGATTATCCGGTCACAAATTTTATTGTTTCTTAGATGGTTTTTCAGGTTACTTTCAAATACCGATAGCACCCGAAGACCAAGAAAAGACAACATTCACATGTCCCTACGGAATTTTTTCTTATCGACGCATGCCTTTTGGTCTATGTAATGCCCCCGCAACTTTTCAACGTTGCATGGTGGCCATCTTCCATGATATGATAGAAAAGACGATGGAAGTCTTCATGGACGACTTTTCTATCTTTGGAGATTCATATGACCAATGCCTCGATAACCTTGAACGAATGCTATCCCGATGTGAGGAAACTAACCTCGCCCTTAATTGGGAAAAATACCATTTCATGGTAATTGAGGAAATAGTACTCGGTCATAAAATCTCAAGCGAAGGAATGGAGGTTGATCGAGCCAAAATAGACACTATTTCTCGGTTACCACCTCCATCCTCCGTTAGAGCCATCAGAAGTTTCCTAGGGCATGCCGGATTTTATAGACGATTTATCAAGGACTTTTCTAAAATCTTAAGGCCTTTAACAAAATTACTTGAAAAAGATGCTCCTTTCATCTTTGACAAGGATTGCAACCAAGCATTTCTTGCGTTAAAAGAAATGCTAGTCAATGCACCTATCATGATAGCGCCTGACTAGAAATTACCTTTAGAAATCATGTGTGATGCAAGTGACTTTGCAGTTGGAGCCGTCTTGGGACAAAGAAAAGATAAGCAGTTTCACCCAATCTATTATGCTAGTAAAACACTTAACGATGCACAAGAAAATTACACAACAACTGAAAAAGAATTACTAGCTGTAATATTTGCTTTTGATAAATTTTGTTCTTATCTTGTTCTTTCTAAAACGATAGTTTATACAGACCATGTAGCCATTCGTTATCTCTTTAAGAAACAGGATGCTAAACCACGTTTAATCAGATAGATTCTACTCCTCCAAGAATTCAACATCGAAATAAGAGACAAAAGAGGAGCAGAAAACACCGTTGCAGATCATCTTTCCCGCTTAGAAGATCCAGCTTTGGAGGCAACTAGGGATGAGCTAATCAATGAAAAATTCCCAACGGAGTCCCTAGAAATGGTGGAATACCGAGAAGAACCATGGTACGCCGACTATGCTAACTACTTAGCTAGCGGAATAGTCGCAAAGGATGGCCACATCATCAAAGAAAAAAAATTCTTTGCCAATGTAAAGCATTATTTTTGGGAAGATCCTGATCTTTTCAAAATGTGTGTCGACCAACTTATCCTCCGATGCGTACATGGTAGTGAAGCAAGAAGAATTCTCCGCCATTGTCATGAAGATCCATACGGTGGACATCATGGTGCCGCTAGTACCGCACGAAAGGTATTTGATTCAGGATTTTATTGGCAAACCATTTACAAAAATGCCAAAAGTCTTGTAAAAACTTGTGATGCATGCCAACGATCAGGTAATATTTCTTCCAAAAGAGAAATGCCACAAAATGGCATTCTTGTTTGTGAAATTTTTGATGTGTGGGGACTCGGCTTTATGGGACCTTTCCCACCGTCAAAAGGAAATAAACATATACTTGTGGCAATGGATTACTTGTCAAAATGGGCCGAGGCCGAAGCCCTTCCAACAAACGATGGAAGAGTTTTGGTAAGATTCCTGAAACGATTATTTTCTCGTTTTGTGTTGGACCTAGTATGGCCTGAACAACTTCTTTTCACGTAATATGGCAAGTGATTTCAGTAGATGTGAAAAAGATGTGCGGAAATGGAAATCAGACTTTCAGAAACAAGACCTACAGAATTATCAAGTTTACATCACTTTAAAATAAATGGTTTACAAGGTGATTGTAAGATTATTATCTAATACAAATGAATCTTGAATTCTTTGGGTGAGAGGGCAATGGAGTTTTGTAGTGTATATGAATGCTAAGCTTCAAACTCAATTGTCTTCTGCTGCTTGAGCCTTCTATTTATAGAAGGCTGGGTGCATGAATAAACAATAGTTTATTCATGCAATAAGTCCTGCAAAAAGTAGCCATTTGACATATTCATTGAATCCAAAGTTGAAGTTGCCTTTTTCATCATGATATCCAATAATGTCAACTTTCTTCGGTAAGTGTGGCAGGATAGAGCTGATTTCAAACAAGTGGGGTATTCATCAGAATTTCTGATAAACCACTTCATCAAAAATTCTGGTGAACAAATCATCAGAAAATTCTGATGATCAGAATCGTCAGAAACTAATGATATTTCATCAGAAATATCATCATATCCATCAGAAATGACCTTCTCTGATAATCCAATTCAGCTCTTGATCAACTTGTGATTCTTTGAAGTAGATGTTGTGCATTTCAGTTGTCCTATCCGATCTTCTTCTTCTTGTTGTGATCTTCAAGACTGTTATCTCTTCATAGATCCAGTTGATTGTGATTTTCTTCAATACTTACAAATTTTCCTAACAGTTTCCCCCTAAGTATTGTAAGAAAATGAACTATCTCTATATCTAACATAAACAACTTTCAACAGCTTCTTGAAAGAAAAACTCAAAACAACTAAGTTCAGAAACATAGAACATAGTCAAACTAACCATTGTTTAAAACAGAAAAAAAATATTGTTCAAAAACAGAAATTTAATCTCATCAATTCATTAATTGATCTTCACTCCACTTCTGTATTTGTCTCCTGATTTCAGCCTTTTCTTGTGATCAATTGCCTTTTGAGTTTCCTTGTACATTTCTTTGTACCATCCTCTTGACTCCATCCAGTTTTCAATACATTCTTCAATTGTTTTTCTCAGCTGTTCATTGTTCTTTCCCTTCTTCTTAAGCTGCTCTTGTTTTTCATTCATGCAGTTCCTTATATACTTCAGAGTTTGATTTGAATACCTGCATATTTCACTGATTCTGAACAGAGCTTTCTCATCATTAGCATCTTTGAAGACTACACACATTTCTGGTTTGTCAAAGATTGCTCCAGTTCTCACAAGTTTAAAAGGAATTTCAGCTAGAATTCTGGTGTTGGGAGGAGGTATTAATACCTTGTTGATGTACTCAAAATTGATACATAGATCAAAGTCTGCCAGTGCAGCCCTTTTGTATAACTTTGCTCCTACACTTTTGAGGCTGTCATGGGCTCTTCTGATCACAGCTGAATTACTTTTCTCTCTATCAATGATATTCTTCATTTTGACTATGCCCATTGGGTGAATATCATCAGCCAGATTTGCATCAGTAACCTTTTGTTCACTGTTATCTTTTCTGATCAAGGTATACTTGTTTTGCCCTTCATTACCTAAGATGCCTCCTCCAGTGGTCAAAGTATCGATTCTTTCAATAGATACTATTGGATTAGTCATGTGTTTGTGCAGAATTTCCCAGCCTCCATTGTTTCTGATTTCAACAATACCTTTACTCAATGGGGAGAGTGGCCTATTTGGGTTGTCTTCTGGACCTTTCCAGTAGTAAATGTTCTTCAGGGTATATAATTATGTGTAAATCACCTTTCAGCACTTCCATTTCTTTGATGTTCCCATCTGAAACTTCTATCATCTCTTTTCTTGGCCTTTTTGAGGAGGTCACTTCATGTTCCATTCTTCTTTTTTCTTTTGTATCCATCTTTATGCTGAACTCTGTTTCTCCTGTGATGGCTGTAGAGGATGACTGAACTGGAACATGTTCTTTCTGTTGGACCCTTGATGTGTCTGACTTTGGGACGTTTGGTGGAGGACCCATGAGTAACTTTCGTTTATCTAGAGGTGGACCCATGGGTTGCTTCTGTTTTTGAGCTGTTGAAGTTTCTGTTTGTTTGGTTTGATCTTGTTGAATGGTTTCTGGTTGTTGTTGAGGAGTTTCTGATTCTCTTGCTTGTTTTTCTTGTGGAATTGGAGCTCTCAGTTCATGAAGATCAATTTTTGTTAGCCTGGAAACATTATACTCCAACCTCTTTACTAATAGATGAATATTAGCAAGAGTTTAAGTATTTGTTTCCTCTTGTTTCTTCATTTTCTGATACTCCAGATTTTCTTGATTTTTCTGTGCAGTTAATTCCACCATCAGCTTCTTAAAAGCCTCAGCCATGCTGCTGTTATTGGCTCTGAGGAACTGTATTTCTTCAAGAATTCTTCCTGAACTTGAGCTTTCTCCTACAGTTGCAACCTCAGCCATCTTTTTCTTGATATCTTGCAGTTCCTTGAGAGCCTTCTCGAATTTTGATGAGCTCTCTCTGTTTTCTGATGACTTTTGCAGTTTGTTGAGGGCTGCAGCATTGTCTTCTGTTTGCTTCTACACAGCTTTGACAGTTTCTGATAAAACTTTGATATCTGACTTTTGATTTCTGATTTCTTCCAGTATCAAATCAAGTTTTCCTTCTGTGACTGTTTTCTCAGTAGCAGTTGTGCCTTCAAGTTCCTTGTGAAGTTATTTAGGGGACATAGATTGATGTCCTTGGTAAATAGGAGAAACAACAGATGTTCCTCTTCTAACACCAGCAAAAAACACATTCTCTGCTGTTCTGAGGTTAAGAGGATTGGAAAATTCCAAATTCTCTGTATCCTCACCAGAAAATTGAAACACATTCAAGTTCTGGTTTTCCTCATATCCTTGAACCTTTTCAGGTTCTCCATGAGTAGTTGAGAAACTCTTAGTTTTCTCATCCAGGTTTCCTTGATCAGTAGACTGATCTCCACCTGTTGCCACCACATTTTCCTCCTCAGAATCTGATTCAGAAAATGGGTCATTGGTTTTACTCACATTTTGTTTTGTAGAAACAGTGCCTCTGTATAAAATTTCATAATTTCCTTGAATTGAATCATCAGAATCACTCTCAGAATTATGAAATATATTGAATTTAGAGTGTTGTGCACCTGTTTCTCCCAAATGTGAGATTTCAGCATGATGTTCTTCTGCCACAGGACTCATATTCACATCTTTATCAGCTGGATGAGGATCAGATTCACCCTGCTGCTCCATTCTTGGTGTGCTTGACTCTTGTGCATCATGCTCCATGGGGGACACACTTTCAAAAACTTCTTTGTTTTCTGGCCTTTTATTCAACATCTTCAGGTATTCTGCTCTGTATGGTGAATCTTCTGGTATCAGATTCATCACTTTTTCAGACAGAACAGGTACATCATAATCTGACTTCCAAGATCCTACAGCAGTTCAAGGTCTCATAATTTCTGTAGTCCACATATTTTCTGATGCTGGAATTTCTAGGTTCCTTTCTGAAAATGCATCAGAAATTATGATTGACAGAAATCTGGGAAAGGGCAGATGTGAATCTATCCTTCCAGCTTTAGTCAGAATTGATCTTCTAATCAGATTAAATATTTCTGTTCCAAAATCAATATTCAACCCACTAATGAGACTGAACATGATTGTCAGAACATTCATATTTATCTAATCTGTTCCTCCAATTTTTGATGATAAACACTTGTTCAGAATCCCCATTAACACTTGCCAGAAGGCAGGTAGCTTATTCCTCTTGAATTCGTTGATTTTTGAGATCTTTGTCTTATAACCCAACACAGCATCAAGTAGTGAAAACATATCTTCTTTTTCTGGAGCTTCTTCATAGCTTTGACTTAAGGGTAGTTCCAAACATTCCCTTATTTTCTCCGGTGAGATTGTAATAAAGATATTTCCCCACACATGTGTTGTTAGCTCGAGTTGATTTGAGACTTTGAGAGTTTTTACAACTTGTTGTATGAGTTCTTCTGGTACCTCTCTGGTCTTTGTGAGAGCTTGAGCTATAGGGCATCTGGTTAGAAATTCAATGAGAATTTGACACTTTATATCATACTCTTCAATGTTATCATTCATTGCTTCATTGTTGCTCTTTAATGGAAGAAATTCAGCTTCAGTGATGAAAGGAACAGAGTGTTCAATTGGTGGAATGTTGATGTTGATAGTTGCCATTGAGAATTTGGGTTTTTTTGTTTCGGAAAAGGGTTTTAGGGTTTTGAGGTTGAAGGATGAAGATGGAAGTCTCTGTTTTTTAATGAGGTATTTATAGTGTATACAGACAGAGATTTTTGAGTGTTTTTCGTGGGTTGTTTGTATTCAAGGTGGTTAATGACACCTTAATGATGTTTTAATCCTTTAAGGAAACAACCGTTTTTGAAAAACCTTTGGTTTATCTCTAATTTAATGTAAATCCTTTAAAGAGACTTAGAGATTCCAATGATTTTGCGGATAAACACTAATGTCCAACTTGCACATTTTCTCTATGTGGGACCCTTTTTGTTTCAAAAATGTCCAATAGAAACCTTTTCTGAGTTTTTGTATCTTCCCAGGTTTTCCTCTTGATGATATATATCAGAAAATTTTGAATAAAACTTTTGAGAGTTGTATTTTCTTCATATATCATCAGAATGCATTTGATTCATTTAGAGAGGATGAATCATCAGATTATTTTTTTTTTTTTTGAGATGAAAGGGAATAAGTAGAGTTCCGAGATTTTTACTTACATTGCTGTTCTGCAGTTCTGAACTCCACACCTTTGTTCTGATATACAGGAAGTATTTTTCATACAGCTTGTTCCAGTCCTCAGAAAAAAATATTTTGAAAGAAACTTATTTCAAAAATTTAGATGGTCATAAGTTTCTTTAAATCTGGTCAAAGGCAATGTTTTTCTGATGATTCGTCAGACTTCCTAGTTTTCAAGAGATTTTTCTGATAAAAAATTTCATTTTCTGATCTGTTAATAGATTTTCTGGTGAATGAACAGAGTCTGATGGCTTGATGGGTTCTTTGAACAATTACCAGATTTTCTTAGTGATCTTCAGATTTTCTGAGTTTCACTAAATCCTGTCAGATTTCATTTGAATTTCACCAGATTTTCCTTGTTTTTATCAGATATGTTGTGTTAGTTCCCCCTAGGTCTATTGACATTTTTTTTTTGTTTAAAAAAATGGGTAAAACGAAATTAAAGCAAACTTGATATATATAAAAAAAACATTAAACACACAACAAAGAAAAACAAGCAACAACTACTCCTCCTCATCCTCCAACACGTTGTACATGCACTTCACATATAACCAAAGACTGGTTATTCGACCGGTGTGATTCGTTGATGGCACCAGGGTGGGCTCACTTATATTTTCTTGAAGTACCAGCTCGGCCCTTGGATAGCAGCTTCTCACTCCTCCGAAGTCCAGCTGACTGGTGATCACCTTGGTTACGAATCGAGGGTAGATCAGAAAAGGTTGACGGTCGTGGATGTTTGCTACTAGGTCTCTCATGAGAAACTTAGCATAGTTGTAAGGTTTTTCCTGTACAACAGCATGAATCACTTCCATCATCCTATGGGACAGCTCATTGAAGTGTCCAATCTTCTTGGAGAAGCAGACACTTAGCTGTGTTACCAAAAACTGGAAAGGTGGTATGAACCCAGATTTGCTAACCGCCCTTGACGAGTTGTATGTATGATAGCCCATTTCAGTCAAGGTCTGTTGCACATCTTCCTTATCCAGGAATTTGTTTTCATGACCATTACCCAGTCTGAGGACATTTTTGATTATTTCCTCTTTTAGGGTAATTCTGACCCCCATAACCTCACTCTCTATCCACATGGAAGTACCACGAAAAATGATTTCAGAGTTCCACCAGAACTCTTGAAGAAGTCTTGGATAAATGGTTACATGTGATGATACAGCAAAGCCCAAAGGACTTCGCATGATCATATTGTACACAAACCTGCAGTCCTCCCATGCAGGTCCTTCCAAGTTGGATCTTAATCTAAGATTATGAAGTCTATGAAATGGGAGAGGGAATTGAGTTGCTTTCATCAATTTTGGGCGACCCATTTTAAGATAAGAAGATTCTCTCGAAGGGCTTTTGAAGAGATGATTTTGGTGTGAAGCAAGTTCTTTTCAGGTTGTTAATATCTATAGATGAAAAAGACAGATCCTTATAAATGATATTAACAGCAAAAGTTTTTTTTTTTTTCATCTCTTCAAGTAAGACGATATCTGTTGCAGTGAATGTGACAGTCTACTAAGCCCCATGTGTGAGTAAGCATTTAATAACTAGGCGGCTACTTTCATAGCTCCTAATCATTTTAGTGCCTACGTGTCACTTAAGTTTCTTATGAAAAAATGACGTTGCATGCATTGGCAGAAAAAATAAAATTCAATAATCTGAAAAAAAAAATCTAGAGACGGTTGATTTTCTCAGCTTGATTTTCTCAGCTATATAGAATTTTATCTTTATGCATGTTACTTTTCCCCCTGTTTGTTTTTTTTTTAATAAATTAGAAAAAAATACAAAAACAAATTATACACATATATGAATATATACAATGTGTGGGATATGCATGAAGATGGCAGTTTATGATGATTACAAATTATTCTGATGTTTCATCCTGGTTTCTGATTTTATATCAGAACTTCTGGTGATTTCACCAGATATTCTGATATTTCTTCAGATTATCTGATAAATCATCATTTATTGATGATTCATCAGATTTTCTGATGTTCCATCAGATTGATGGATTGCTTTGTCAGAAACCAGTTGAGTTGTTCTTTGATTATCAGAAATTTGATGTTCATCAATTTGGTTTTCAATTTCCATGTGTTTTCTGAAAAATCTTCATCATTTAAGTTAACCATGCCAAGTTTGTTGATCAAAAAATTGTGTCTCTTTTCATTAAGAGGTTTTGTAAAGACAGCAGTTTGGTTTTCAGTTGGAACAAAATACATTTCTATGTTACCTTTCTCCACATGATCTTTTATGAAGTGATACCTGACATCTATGTGTTTGGTTCTTGAGTGATGAACTGAATTTTCTGTTATTGCAATAGCCCTCTTTGAATCACATAGAATTGGTATTTTTGTCAGATTTACTCCATAGTCTTTCAGTTGAGTTTGCATCCACAGCACTTGTGAATAGCAACTTGCTGCTGCTACATATTCTGATTCTGCTGTTGATGTGGTAACACAGTTTTGTTTCTTGCTTGCCCAACATACCAATTTTTCTCCCAAGAGTTGACAAGCACCAGATGTGCTTTTCCTGTCAATTTTGCACCCTGCATAATCTGCATCTGTGAATGCAATTAATTCAAGGTTTGTATCCTTAGGATACCAGAGACCAGGTTCTTATGTGCCTTTTAGATATTTGAAAACCCTTTTTACAGCTTTTAGATGGGATTCTTTGGGATCACATTGATATCTGGCCAGAAAGCATGTTGCAAACATAATATCTGGTCTGCTTGTAGTTAAATATAGCAATGATTCTATCATCCCTCTATAGGTTTTAATATCTACACTTATTCCATCCTTATCAGAATCTAACTTGTTCCCTGTTGCCATGGGAGTTTTTGAAACAGAGCAGTTTTCAAGTGAGTATTTTTGTAGAATTGTTTTCACATATTTTGATTGACTCAAAAATATTCCATCAATTCTTTGTTTAACTTGTAACCCTAAGAAAAAGTTAAGTCACCCATCATACTCATTTCAAAGTGGCTGGTCATCAACTTTTGAAACTTGTTACAAAATTTTTCATTTGTTGATCCAAATATGATGTCATCAACATATATCTGGACCAGCAAAGTATGACCTTTGTGTGTTTTGAGGAAAAGTGTGGTGTCAATAGTACCTTTGGTAAACCCAAAATTGAGTAAGAAGTTTGATAAGGTTTCATACCAAGCTCTAGGAGCTTGCTTCAACCCATACAAGGCTTTGTTTAATCTGTAAACATGATTTTGAAATTTTGGATCAACAAATCCTTCTGGTTGCTGCACATAAACTTCTTCCTCAATTTTACCATTCAGAAAAGCTGATTTTACATCCATTTGATAAACTTTGAAATCCTTGGATGCAGCATAAGCAAGAAAAATTCTTACAGCTTCTAATCTAGCTACTGGTGCAAAAGTTTCATCATAATCAATACCTTCTTGTTGACAATAACCTTTGACCACTAACCTTGCTTTGTTTCTGGTGATTATACCGTTCTCATCAAATTTATTCCTGAATACCCATTTTGAGCCTATGACAGATTTGTCTTTTGGCTTGGGTACCAGATCCCATACCTTGCTCCTTTCAAACTGATCAAGCTCTTCTTGCATAGCTTGAATCCAGTTTGGGTCACTTAGAGCTTCTTTGACAGATTTGGGTTCTACCTTGCTTAGGAACCCAGAAAATGCACACTCATGTGCAGTTGCAGATCTTGTTCTGACACCATCTGCAAGATTGCCAATGATGTCAGACTGAACATGTCCTTTGATCCATCTTAGCTTATTGTGAAAAGTTGTTGGTTCTGATGGATTTGAAATTTCCCCCTGAATAGGTGCCTCATTTATTTGTAAAGTATCAGAATTCTGAGTTTCTGATGTACTACGCATTTGTTCTGCAGAGTTAGTACATGAAGAATCTTTTGATTTGTCTTTGAAAGAATTATCATGTTCTAGGAAATCTTCAGTTATCATTTCAAAGAGATGTTCATAATTTTCTTGTTTGTCAGAAAAATTTATGTCTTTCATGTATTCATCAGAAACCTCTGTTTCTGATGAGTCATCAAATGAAACATACAGACTTTCTCTTATTGTCCTTGTGTTGAGAATAAAAATTCTATATGCTTTCGAGGACAAAGAGTAACCAAGAAAAATACCTTTTTTCTGCTTTTCTGTCAAATTTTTCAAGGCTTTCAAAATCATTGAAAACAAAACATCTACAACCAAATGTATGCAAAAATTTTACACTTGGAATTCTTCCATTGATAATGTTGTATGGTGTTTTGTTGTGCCTTTTGTTGATTATGGTTCTGTTTTGGGTAAAACATGCATTTGCTATAGCTTCTGCCCAAAAATGAGTGGGCAGCTTAGCATAAGCAAGCATAGTTCTGGCAGCTTCTACCAAGGTCCTATTTCTTCTTTCAACCACCCCATTCTGTTGAGGTGTTCTGGGAGCAGAAAAATCATGAGAGATTCCTTTACTTACAAGAAAATTCTCTATTTTTGAATTCTTATACTCTGTTCAATTGTCTGATCTGATCCTTCTGACTGTTAGTTTTAACAGATTTTCAATTTTCTTGATAAAATTAATGATCAGATCAGGAGTTTCACTTTTCTTTCTCAAAAATTCTACCCATGTGTATCTGGAAAAGTCATCTACTATTACTAGTATGTATTTCTTTCCAGAAAAACTTTCTGTACTTATGGGTCCACACAAATCCATGTGTAAAAGTTCCAAATTTTGTGAAATAGAAGACTCAGAAATTGATTTATGTGAGCTTCTTTTGGATTTTCCCATTTCACATGCTTCACAAATTTTATCCTTCTTTGAGGATATCAAAGGTAATCCTTTTACCAGACCTGTGCTTGCTAGTTTGCTTAGGTTTTTGAAATTTAAGTGAGCTAGCCTTTTGTGCCATAACCAACTACTACCCTTGTTGATTTTTGAAAATAAACATAATTTTGGATGTTCACTTTCTTCTTTGAAATCAAAATAGTAAATTGATTTTCTTATTCTTTTTCCACTTAAATAGATTTTATTATCATCTATACCTATTAACAAGCATTTTTCCGGTAAAAAGGTTACCTGAAAACCTTTGTCACAGAATTGACCACAACTCAGCAAATTATACTTTAAGCCTTCAATATAGGCTACTTTCTCTATGGTCAAACATCCATACCTTATGCATCCATATCCCATGATCCTCCCTTTTACTCCATTTCCAAAATTTACCATTCTACCCAGCTTTGGAACAAAGTTGCTGAGTAAGCTCCTGTCCCCAGTCATGTGCTTGGAGCTTCCTGAATCGCAGTACCAGATCTGTTGCACATGATGGTCCTGAAATGGAATGATTAGAGGGTTTTTGGTACCCAGGCATGCTTGGGTACTTTTTCTGATGGGATTCTAATCAAATTATTTTTTCTTGTTGGTTTTTCATCAGAAATTCTGTTATATGCTGAGCCATAAACAGATTTTACATTTTTCTTTTGAAGATGGTGTTGAACAAGCTTCAGTATGTCAACACACATACAAGATTTATCAGAATTTTCTGATATTCTTTCTTATGATGGAATGAGTGGATAATTTTGAAAAGATGAGTGAACTGCTTCTGGAGTCTTTACAGATTCTTGACTGCATTCACTTATGTTTGCTTTGAAGTTTGATTTTTCAAAAGAGTATTCAGAACAGGTTGATTTGCAAGATTCAGAATCAGATTCTGATGAAAATTTATCAGAGATCTGATGAGTTGCTTTTACAAAGACAGTGGGTTTATTTCCTTTTGATTTTATATATCCTAAACCTTCTTCTTTGTTCTTTGGTGTGGACTCAATGAAATTTATAAATTCCTTGGCTTGTTGAAAACCTCTTACATTAATTTCTTTATCATTGATTTTCTTGTAAAGATCTTTTCTTTCATTTTCATAGAACTCAATTTTAGCTCTGTGATCTAAACTTTCTTCTATGAGTAATTGGTTTTCAAGAATGATTTTATTCATAGTCCTTTGCAACTCATCAGATTTTCTAATATCTGATTGATGTTTTTCTTGCAGATTTAGAAAATCTGACATGAGCTTGTTTAGCTTGTGTTCAAGATTAAGATTGTCTAAATTTACCTTTTGTTCTGAAGTTTCTGGTAGACCTTCAGAAAGTGCCATGAGGCAGAAATTTGCCAATTCTTCTTCTTCATCAGAAGAATCATCAGATAACCATGTATCTTTTCCTGCAATTAAGCTAACTTGTTGCTGCTTCTTTGCTTCCTCTAGCTTTTTCTCATAATAAGCAACATCCTTGAGCTTCTTGGTCTTGCATTCTGATGCATAGTGACCTCTCTGCTTGCACTTGTAACACACAACTTCAGCCTTCCCTTTATCCTTAGATCTAACTTCCTCTTTAGATCTTCCATCCTTCCTCTGTTACTTCTCTGGTATCTTTGGCTTCCTCCCCTCAACCTCTGCTCAAATGTTTTGGTGAGCAGTGCTATTGCTTCAGCACAAGCTGAAAAATCTGATGATGTATCAGAAATTTCAAGATTTTGGTTGTTTGATGGTTGTGGATCATTGGCAGGTGTTGTTCTTTGTGAGTTTGAGATAAGAGCTAAAGATCCCCCTCTTTGAATGGTTTCTTCAAATATTTCTTCCTCTCTTGGGACCAAGATGCTGTATAAGTCATGGAGACTCATGTTTCCTAGTTCTAAGGTTGAGGACAAAGTCATGGTTAGACTTCTCCATTCTCTAGGTAAAGCATCAAGAAATTTTATGTTTCTTTCATCATTTAACTTTGTTATTCCAAATTTCTTTAGTTCGTTTAAAAGTTTTGTAAATCTTTGATATGTATCATTTAATCTTTCATTTGGCAAACTTTTAAACCTCTCATATGATGAGACATTGTTTGTTCTTTTGTTTCTTCTCATCCTTTCTCCTCCTTCACAAAGATTTTCCAACTGATCCCATATTTTCTTGGCTGATGCACATGCATCAACTTGTGAAAATATGTCATTGGGGATGGCCATTATTAAAAGTGACTTTGCCCTTTCATCCCCAGCCACCTTTTCCTTGTCTTCCTCACTCCAAAGTATTTCACTTTTGGGAGCTCGGGAGGCAGGGATAACAGGTGATTGGTCAGTTGCTGGAATAGTTGGTATTTCAGTCATTGGTATATGTGGACCCCTTTCAATGGATTGAAACAGAGCTCGGTCATGACCATTAAGGAAATTGACCATCCTGATTTTCCATTGGGGGTGTTCCTCTCTGACCAGAGTCAGAGGTTTGGACATAGAACCAATGTTAAAAGCATTATTCCAGGATTGAAAGCTGGCCATATTTAGAGAAAAGAAGATGAACGATTGATCGTTTGAAAATAATTTATTCAATCTGCTCTGATACCAATTGTTGGACCCAGTATGGCCTGAACAACTTCTTTTCACGTAATATGGCAAGTGATTTCAGTAGATGTGAAAAAGATGTGCGGAAATGGAAATCAGACTTTCAGAAACAAGACCTACAGAATTATCAAGTTTATATCACTTTGAAACAAAATGGTTTACAAGGTGATTGTAAGACTATTATCTAATACAAATGAATCTTGAATTTTGTGGGTGAGAGGGCAATGGAGTTTTGTAGTGTATATGAATGCTAAGCTTCAAACTCAATTGTCTTCTGCTGGTTGAGCCTTCTATTTATAGAAGGCTGGGTGCATGAATAAACAATAGTTTATTCATGCAATAAGTCCTGCAAAAAGTAGCCATTTGACATATTCATTGAATCCAACGTTGAAGTTGCCTTTTTCATCATGATATCCAATAATGTTAACTTGCTTCGGTAAGTGTGGCAAGATAGAGCTGATTTCAGACAAGTGGGGTATTCATCAGAATTTCTAATAAACCACTTCATCAGAAATTCTGGTGAACAAATCATCTCAGAATCGTCAGAAACTGATGATATTTCATCAGAAATATCATCAGATCCATCAGAAATGACCTTCTCTGATAATCCAATTCAGCTCTTGATCAACTTGTGATTCTTTGAAGTAGATGTTGTGCATTTCAGTTGTCCTATCCGATCTTCTTCTTCTTGTTGTGATCTTCAAGACTGTTATCTCTTCATAGATCCAATTGATTGTGATTTTCTTCAATACTTACAAATAAAGTTTCCTAACATTTTGAAACTCCAAAAGCATTAATAAGTGATAGGGGTACCCATTTTTGTAATCATCAACTTGAAAAAAATTTAACAAGGTATGGAGTCTATCACCGAATCTCAACAGCATATCACTCTCAAACAAACGAACAAGCCGAAGTGACTAATCGAGGTTTAAAAAGAATATTTGAAAAAACTGCAGGGTTAAATAAAAAGGAATGGGCCGATAAATTAGATAACGCTTTATGGGCTTGATATGGGGTAAAATACATATATTTGTCCCATGTAAAATGTATAATTTTTGTATAGTTTTTATTTGTTTTTAGTTAGTTTAAGTATTATACTATATTATTTTGTGTTTGGCCAGGTTCTGGTGCAAATGGAACAAAAACGAGTAATATGGAAATAACCAGCCAGTTAGACAGAGTACAACGCCAGTGACCAAATCAAATTGCAGTCATTTTTCTCGAGTGGCTCGATCCCGCTATCTCTATATCATAAAAGTTATTGCCAATTATATTTATTCAAGTGGGGATCGCCAAAGAATTACTGGCCAGCGAATTTTATAAATTTAGTGGATTTGGGCCTTTCAGTTAAATACATATGCCTTATTTTAAAAACACTAAGATTCCTTTTCCATAAACATGGAGTTAATATTTCTTAGAGGAAAACACATCAACTGGAAGGAGCCATATACGAAAATAATTGGCTGGGGATCAAAGTGTTAGTGAAGAAAATACATTGGGCAGTGAAAGACATCATCAGCCCAACATTTTACGTGATGAGTGGATATTGGGTCTTGTGAACAAGTAATGTTATATCAGGAATATTTAATAAACCCTAATATAATATATGCATGAACAACATCAGTCGCATATTATAAGGGGGCTGCCATACGACATCAGACGGAAGGCATAGGCAGAGGTTGGACGAAATTTAAAGCTTGTTTTGCGGGAATCATCGGTATCGAGAGGGAAGCTTGGAGAGCAAGGGATTAACGGGTTTTGCTACTCAGTTTCTCTTATTTTCTAGTTTCTTTGTTTTTATTCGATGAATTCTTGTTTGAGACTTTGTTTCATTATTTTTAAAACCATGTTTCTTGGCTAAACTTCTTTAAATACCTAGGTTATGACGATTGTTCGATAAAGATTGGATTTTTATTCGTTAATAATGTTGGTTTATGGATTTTCTTGAAAAGTAAAGAACTTTGGAACCTTTAATTTGGTATGTATGCGTGCTTGATATTGTTTGAATATTAATTATTACTTCGTATGATTCTTGGTGACGGTCTTTATCACATAATATAGTCATGCTAGGGTTCTAGATTTAGGTGAGTGTCTATATCACATAATAAATCTTTAACTCTTTAAGGTGAAATTACGTAACTAGCCTTAGAAGTAATATTCGGTAATCTTATAAAATCAAGTGGTCTACTAATCTTGTCGCTGTAAGGCTCGAGGTTATTAATAGGTCTCGATTTGGTATATAGCTAGGATTAGGTTTTGTAAGAAATCGGTCTTAGTTCCCTAATCATACTCGTTTCTATTAAACGAAGTTAAAATCCATAGTTGCCTTAGACTTTCGCGCTGTAAGGTAGATTGTCATATTAGGGCACTTTTCAAGAAGTTAGAGGACTGTAAGGAAATCTAACAACCGGTAGTCGTAACAGCCTTGTAGAGTATCACAAGTTTCTTCCTGAGAAGGATCGGGAGGTCTTAGTAGGGATTTCTTAGGGTTTAGCATTAAAAGATCCCGGTTCCATACCACGTTAATTTCGAATAGAAATCCATTCCTAGTTGAACATGAGTCTAGCCTTGGTAGCCTTTATCATCACTGAGTTAAGTCTTCGTCCAAATTCGCGTCTAGTTAATCTAGTTAATTAGTTTAGTTTAATTGCATTTTTAGGATTTTTAGAAAACCCCTCTCAAACATAAAAACAGTTAGAGTCCGTGTCAGTCTAAGTCTAGATAGAGTCGTAAACGTAATTAGAGAGTCTCATAGGTTCGATACACTTACGGCTTGTGTGGTCTAGGTTTAGAGAGTCTTAGTCTTATAAATTTAAAACTTAGAGAGTCTAGTTTAAGGTTTAATTTAGTTAATTTATTTAGACCACTTTTAGCACATCAGGGCTTTTCGAACTGCATATAAAACGACAATATGGACCACCCCATATAAGCTTGTTTATGGAAAAAGTTGTCATTTGCCAGTAGAGATAGCACACAAAGCTTACTGGGCAATTAAAAACATAAACTTAGGCATAGAAATTGTCGGTAAAATTTGATTTTGTCAATTAAATAAATTAGACGAATTAAGAAATCACGCATACTCTATCTCCAAAATTTATAAGGAAAGAATGAAAAATTTGCATGATAAACACATTAAACCTAATGAATTTCGAGTAGGAGATCAAGTTCTATTGTTTAATTCACGACTTCGATTATTTCCCGGTAAATGAAAGTCTAGGTGGACAGGTCCTTTTTCTATCACTCATATTTTTCCACACGGTGCAATTGAAATTAAATCTCGGAATTGAATTCCATTCAAAGTCAATGGCCAAAGGCTAAAGCTTTATCAAGGATTCATTGAGGATGAAGAGGAGGAGATCTCGCTACAAACGGTCGACGAATAAACAAAGGTTTGAGCATCAACATCATATATTGTAAGTAACGAACGACGGGAAAGCTTCTAAATTGGTAAGATTTCTAAAACCAAGTTTTGGGAAACAGGTCACTCACACGTGCACTATAATATATATATATATATATATATATATATATATATATATATATATATAATAATTTTTACCCGCCCACGGGGCCGTGCCTAGCTGGACACGGGGCCGTGCTCGGCTAACTGACGGGAATAAAACCCCTTTTTCCTTTCATTTCTCACTTCAACACGACCCGTTTTCCCGAAAACTCTCTGGTTCCACCGTGATTTTCCGCAGATTTTCACGTTCTTTCACCGTTCAACAACGTCAAGGTATGATTCTATCATCATAGTTAGTTAGATTAATCATTTGCATGTAGTTTAACATCAAAAATTTGGGGAAAAATCTAGGGTTCTTCAACTTGAACCGAATCAAACCTTAAATTTTTGCTTAGATCTGTTAGTAGTAGTTTAGTTATGTGTTATAGGAAGTAAACCAGCTTGAATTGTTTGAAGATTTGCCCGATTTCTTACAAAAACCTCAAACCCTTGTTTTTGAACCGAAAAAGATGAAATTGAAGGGTAAACGGTTTGTTTTGGGAAAAACGGCACTTAGGTTTCATTTTCGGGAAAAACCGCCCCTACTCAACCAAAAATTTTCAAGTTTTCGGAACAGGGTCGAAAAATTGGATTTTTGTGAAACAGACGCTTGAGCACGGGGTCGTGCTCAGCGGACACGAGGGCGTGTCCAGCAATTTTCCTTCGAACGTGGGGCGTGGCCAGTGGCCACGGGGCTGTGTTGAGTTTGTTGTTTTCAGTTTTCTTCAAAAATTTATCGTTTCGTGCTAATTGTTTTGTGTTTTCTTTCAGATGGCCAAGAAATTCACACGCTTCAACCAAGGTGAATGGGCTGCTCAAGCCCGATTTGAGGTTCTTCAGACAAGGCCCGAGGAAAACCCACGAAAAATATGCTTAGACACCCTAGAAGCAGTGGGGCAGATTGACCGCTTTAACAACCTAGTTACTGGTCCACTTAGGGCGGCTCTTTGCACTAGACTCCATTCGGTCCACGAATACAATATGGAGTTCTATAGCACGTTTGCATTCAAGGGCAAAGCAGAGCTGTTTGATGAAGAGGAGGTTGAGTTTCGATGTGCTGGAAATGTGCTTTCAATCTCGATTGCACAATTTGGGTCGATCATTGAGTTGTATGCTGAAGAGGATGTCGGAGACGAGGAAAACATGGGTGGTCTCCGTGAACTCCCACAAAACCAACGTCAATCAGCATGGGCTCAAATTGGGGAAGGAGCATATAATCCAAGCCAAACAAAAACCTCACAGTTGCGGGACCCTCTATACCACTACATTCATAGGTTCCTTTGCAACTCCCTCAACCAAAGGCATAACAGTACTGGTGTTGTTGGCTTACGTGATCTGACGGTCGTGTATTGCATTCACAACCGTGTGCCTCTCGATGTTCTGCATCTGCTCCTCCAAAACATGCAACTGAACCAGCTAGCCAATCCCCCGACCCCTATCCTTTTTGGAGGGTGGATCTACCGCCTTTTCAAGAACTTCGTGCAAAGGATGCCAAGGTCCTTCAAAAAGGGCCCATGGTTGGGCAAAGTGTACCTCGTCATATGCCACTCAATGGGAATCATCAATGAAGCGGGTGATGGGACGGTTCGATTTCAAACGGTTCAGGGTCATGTTTGGAACCCACAAGAGGCTCTCGTCCTTCACGCCCCACAAATCCGTCCTCCTCCACAGTACCAGTATCAGTATCATGGTGATGCGGGCCAATCCTCCACTCAAAGGGGTGGTTTTTCTAACTTTCAAAGTTTACATGATCTCTTGCAGGAAAACCTTTTGTGCACCTGCAACACCTACAACATGGCCAGCAACACGTACACCCGGGTTGTGACACCTGTGTCACTTCAAACATCAAACAAATACCAAACCAATGAAATATCGTATTTCATACTTGGGATTTGTAAAATTATGTGTATCATTTGCACATATCAATTCTTGTTCGATTTCAAGCCTTAAATCGCTTTCTGGAGGTTATACGCGCACTGATGCGTGAATATAGCCATTTTAAAGCAACAAACACTACGGAATAGTGAAATAGGCTTAACATACCTTAAATAACCTTTACATAACTTAGAAATAAGTTTTGAAGGCTTTGGTGTGGCAAAATCAAGTTAAATCGCTTACAGGGACTAAAGTTGACAAACTGCGAAAGTATGCCAATTTGAACTGTAACAGACATTTCGGAACATGAACATAAGTTAAACACACCTTAAATATCCTTTATATATCTTAGAAATAGGCTTTGAGGGGTTCGGTGTGCTAAAATAAACTTTTGGGTCATTCAGGGACTAAAAGCGTCAAAAAGTGCACAAGTTTGCATTTTCGCGCATAACTTACATTCTGAATACATCCGGACATCCAAAAATTTATGTAAGCACTAAAACATTTTATTTTAGTGTTTGGCATAAGAAAAACACATTCGTCGCGCAATTTGGACCGTTTTTGCGTCCGTTACGACTTCCGTCGTAATTAACCGAACAACGCAACCGTACGGCCAAACGAACCGACATCCGAGATATTTTTGAACATGTTTTGAGTTCCCTATACTTTAACTTCATTTTATAGCTTTGAAATGGGGTTAGCAGGGCTTAAACGTGTCAAAAATGCATCGAAAACCAAGTTTGGAGCTGCAGGGAACAAAACTGTCATTTCAGCATAGTTGATGGCTTACGGACCGTAAGCCCTCAACCTTACGGTCCGTAAGGACCTCCCAGATCAGCAGATTATGTTTGACAGCCTGTTAACAGCTGTTACCCACTCCTAATCCCCTTTGCACTTGCCTCTTCCTGATAATGGGGGGCCAATTTGAGTTACCATAGTGTTGCAACAAGTGTAGGGACAAGATCAAAGCACGGTATTCGAGGAACGATCCTAACGGTGGTCCAAATCCTATAAATACCCATCAAGATCACTTGCAAAACCCACTTGAATTCTGAGATTTCTCTAAGTTGGGGTGTTTTATCACTTCATACCTGAGAATACTTTGAAGTTCAATCTTGCGGGGACCCTTTGTAAGTGTTCTTTCGTTCTTTTCATTAGTTTTAGCGTTAAAGTCAAACTGCGTTTGACTTTCTGCATTGACCAGTCTATGGTCAACGCGAAGTTCGTTTGAACTTCATAATGTGAGCGTAATCACGATGGTTATAGTCCCTAGTGACTATACCTACTGATTACCACGTTATCAAGGCTCAGTGACGAGTCGTAGTTTCGGCCAGAATGCGTATTCTTGCGTATTTTATAACCAAACTACTTTTAGGTATCAAAACCGTTTGTTTTGATACCAAACCTGTTTTCAAACTTAGTTAAGCATGTTTTAACATGCTTAGCTCGTCACTTTTAGTTTAGTGCTTATATAGGGTCGTAAGGTAAGCGATCTAAACAATCGCTTATACTTTCGAACCCGACCCGTTTGGTCGATCATTAGGATCCGACCAAACACATTAGGTGACCATAGTTGTGTAGGGAATAACCTTCCGAGGTTATACCTTATGGTCACGACGTTTAGTTAGTTGTATGATAGGTAGTTTATATGCCTTAGGTAAATTACCAAAATGCCCTTTTATGCATAATTGATGTTTAAGCATATGTAACCCAAAATTTTGTCACTTAACTGATTATGCAACAATATTAGACATGTTAAGGCATATTTTACTTGTCATAGGACTAGTTAGGCGGTCCGAACGCGTTTCACGCGAACGACGCGTTAAAGTAGCATAAGCTGCCTAAACGGGTCGTAATGGGTCGTAAGCACTTAGGTTAGGTTTCATTGTAGTATGTAGGCTTTGTTAAACCATATTACATGAGCTCCCACTCTCATTTGGTTTACGAGCCCTCATTCTATCCGATCCTCCGATATAGGTCCGGTTTATTAACATAGTTACCTATATTAGGTGCCGTTTGATTTCCGTGATCTCTAGCATTGCTTGGTGGTTATCCTAGGACTTCTAAGCAATCTCAAGTGAGTACATAGACCCCTCTTTTACTGTTTTTCAAACGTTTTGGGGTGAAGCATGTGTACCTATCTGTTATTTTCATGTTTTCCAAAAGTATAATTGATTATACATGTTAGTACTTATCTGTTGACAAACTAGATGACTATCTATGGTTTAAACACTGATTTCTCAAAGATTATAAAATTAATTGTTGAATTGTACTTATTTTGTTCACCAGACCGGTTGGTAGTATGATATAGCGCTATAGGATTAGACACCCCATTCCTGTTGTCATGGAATGTCTGAAACCAATTTGTTTCTCCATCCAAATAGGGATTGCCTTTGTGGTATCCCTATAGTCTCAAAGGTGTATTTTGATGCACTAGGTCTGAATGAATTCTTAAATCACATTATTTTTGTATATTTAGTTATACTCCCAAAAGTATAGTTTGATATGCTCCTATATGCGATATTGTACAAACCAACATATATTTTGTTAATCATCCAAAGCATATTTTGATATGTTATTTACAAAACCAAATCATAGTTTAATATGTTATTTATCACATCCAAAGCATATTTTGATATGTTATTTATGAGACCAAAACATAGTTTAATATGTTACTTATAAATCCGAAGTATACTTGTAATATACTACTGAAAACCATTATTTTAAACAACTAAAGTATATTTAATGTACTATCAATCTAACGATTGGGTTTTGGTTAGTGTTTAGATAACGGGACGGATGTAATGTGATGAAAACATGGTAGATTCGCCGCTGGTACTTTTTATATATAAGTGTTTTCATTGCATTACATACCGTGGCGTTATTTAGTACACTTGGGTCAACGATATTGGAACAGAAATATATTTTAATATATTACTCATTCGATTCTCTTAAAATCCAAAGTATATTTTCACATATACTATAAGCCTTTTTATCAAAATATTGTTTTTCGAACAATACATTCAATACAAACTCATTTTACATGGTTATTCACTTAACCATACATTATTCTTTTATAAATATATATCATTGTTTTGTTTATCACTTTTCAAATGATTTATAAAACTAAACATTTTACAAGGATCATGACTGACTTTTGTTAAACAACTTTTTCTAAACTTATAAGTCATGAATCCTATATTCACAAAACCTATGTATCTCACAGGCATTTTTATGCTGACGTACCTATTTTTACATATGTTTCAGGTGCTGTCTTGAGATGATTGTTGATACATGCTACATTTAGGATGGACTCGTGCCTTAGCGACTTTAAAACTTGGAAGATCATTGTTGTACTTATTTGATTGTATTAAAACAATGAGTTCATTTATTCAATAAAACACAATTTATTTATTCCATGGTTATGAAACAATGATTCTGTTACAACACTCCCCGACGTTTCCGCCACGTCTTGTTGCTTTACGTGGTCAGGGTGTGACACGGGTCGGAGCAATAGAGAGGAACATCTCCGACACACAAGATGATATCGGCAATATCCAGGAGTACATGGCGAATCAAGGAGGAGATGACGAGGATGAAGACATGGATTGAGACGGAGGCGTTGAAGGTGATGTGACACGGTTGAGGCTCTAACCAGGTTAACCCCTTGCTCTTAAAAACAATTATCTGGCTTGCGTGCCAATGTTGAACAATTTACTTTCCGTTAACACTTTTACTTTCCTGCATTTTTTTTAGTTTGTGATGTGGATGATAAACTTGTGGTATGTTAGGATGTTTGTTATTTGTGTGGTGTGGTATTTAAGCATAAACAGGTACCTAGGAGGCTTGGGAGCACTAAGAATCAGTGCTACATAAGCCCGGAAACCAGAACAAAAGCCAAAACCTATTTTCATTGATTGCAGACTTTGGCCACGGGGCCGTGCCCAGTCAGCACGCCCCGTGTCCACCACCATGTACCTGTCGTTTATCTGAAACCTGCCCGCCACGGGGCAATGTCCACCGAACACGCCCCCGTGCCCACCTTCTGTAAGTTATTGTTACTGGCACTCTGACCACGGGGCCGTGCTCACCCAGCACTAGGCCGTGCCCAGATGCCCAGTAACACCAAACCCTTGTTTTTAACACATTTTTACACATTCAATCAACCTAAAAACTTATTTTTGGAACACATTGAGGACAATGTGTAATTTAAGTGTGGGTGGATGCTAAAACCTTGAAATTTGCAAGTCCTAATAACAAGCCTTACACAAAACTCTATGGAACCGCTAATCACCCCAAAAAATTTTTTCAAATTTTTTTTTTACTTGTCTTGGTTTAATTTGGGAATAACAAGTTCTAAAAAAGTTATATTTTTACAAATTTACAACCGATAGCGTCGTGATAAAAAGAACCAACATAAGAAAATTATGAAACGGCATGACAAATCTAGTTAAAATTTGATTATATATACTTGATCACATTATAAACCCATTCCCACAAAAAGTGCGTTTTGAGCCTGTATTGAGCATACAAGCATACATCTTTAAACTAAATGCTCATCTTTCGTTTCTTGTGTGAATAGCCGCTTGGTTCTTACGACTCTAGAACTTGCCACGACGATACACTCCCGGTCCTTACAAACTTAAACCCAAGTAAGTAAATGATGGAGTCATTAGGACTAACCAATTTTCTCTTCAACACCATTATTTTTCATTTTCTTTTTCACCTACCCAAAATCCCCCTAGTTAACCTCTTTGAGCCTAAACCTTTTCGTTTCTAAACCCACAAAACAAACACCCTTTACCCACCAAAACCTTTTTTTCTTTTAAACCCTATATTTTTGTAAAAAGATCGGTTGTCTTGTGACGTTCTTTATTAAAAAAAATGAAGTCTTGCAATAAACAAACAAGTTCCTCAAAGAAACTTTGTTTGAAAATGCTTAGTTTGAATAAAAGTCAGAAAAACAAAAGGTTTTACGACGACCGACGCTTTTTACGCTTTTAGTCCTTTTTACTAACCACTAACCCAAAACCACATACCTTTAAACCAAGCCTAACCCTTCCCCAAAGTCCTCTTGATATTTACAAAGGTTTATAGTTAAAAAGGAGGAGGATTGATTGCTTGGAAAGCATATGGAAGAAGTAAGTTCCATGCCGGTCTCGAGTGTTGCACAAAAATACATTTTCGGTCGAGTGTTGAGTGATCTCCCATGAGGTATGTGAACTTGTATATAAATTGAATTTTAAAAAGGCATGTTATGCCAAAATAAGTAATTTCTATTATGAAACGTTCTAAATAAATCATAACGAATTGGATTGTAAATAGTATAAAAATAAAACCCAATAAAGATCTTGGATTCCCGACACTCAAGACAAGCACAAAACTTCTCTTCTACCCATTCCATTTGGGTGTGTAAGCACATAATAAGGAGTTTTGCTTGAGTACAAGCAAAGATTCAAGTGTGGGGGTATTTGATGTGTGTAAAATGCAATATATAAATTACCTCAAATGAGGTATAAAACTAACCCTTTTTAGTACTAATGTTAGAAAAAGTGTGCTTTTGTCTTCCTTTTGTATTTTCAGGACCAAATGAGCTTAAATGAACAAAAGGAACAAATATGCAGCAAAAATAACATAAATACAAAGAAAAGGAATAAACATGGCATGGCCGACCCCTCGACAGCATCTTCCCAAGCAAAAACAAGAAGCAGAAGGCTAACCACGGCCCCATGTCCAGCGGACACGGGGGCGTGGCCAGATGTCTGCAGAAAATGACAAAGTTGTAGAAGCTTCTATTCCTAGCACGGGGGCGTGCCCAGCTCAGCACGGGGTGTGGTCAACGCTAAGATTCGCAGACGCAAATCTTGATAGTACAGATACGCTTCTTCACACGAGGCCGTGCCCAGCGGACACGGGGGCGTGTGGAGCCTAATGCAGAAAATTGTAATTAATGAAGAAAGAGAAAGTGGATGGCCATGGGGCCGTGTCCGGGCTTCTGTTCAGGCTATAAATAGGGGTGCTTGGTTCACTTCAAAGGCATCCCTTGGCAAACCACCTCTCTCCCACTTCACCACCACTCCACCACCACTACAACACCCACATCCACCACCATCATCCACCTTAGAGTGTGTGTAGTAGTCTCGGGATCCAAGATTGATCGTAAGAGTTCTTGTCAATCAAAGGCCATGTTTGGCTAAGTCTCTTACATCACTTGGTGAAGATAAGCATTTAATGTAATACTTTTGATTTTTAATCTTTTCGCACTTTTTATTTGGTTTTGTATTAATGACTTTAATAACTAGTTTCTTATGTTGAAGGTGAAACTTCTTTATCATTTGTTTGTGGTGTCTTGGCATTACATTATTGTCTATATAAAGTAAAAGATTTTTACCATTCATATCTCTACGGTCTATATAGAGATATGTTGGCTACCTAGTTGGGGGTTAAGGGAATGGTTTGGTAAGGTTCTTTCCTTGTTCAGTGTATAGATCCTACAAGGACCTGAGTCAAGCTTACTAGGACCTCATTCAATACCCACTGGTATTGGATGGCGGGGGTGCGAAAAGTAAACTACTATTAATATATTAACCCGGCTACTTGGGATTGTATCCCTGCTGACTCAAACCACTTAGCCGAGGGTAACGTCGCCTTCAAAAGAGGTGCCTACCACTTTACGCATTAATAACTTAATTAATTATCTTCCAATATTCTGACCCTTTGGGATTGTATCCTTGCTGACTCCAACCACTGGATTGAGGGTAACGTCACCTTCAAAAGAGGGGCCTACTACTATAACTAATATAATCTCTTAAAAAGTGCAAAAGTCTGGAAATCATCAAAGGTTGCATTAAAGGCGAGTCGGATCCAAGTGATGCATCTTGTCTATCTGTTTTTTTTTATTTTTTTTTCAGCATTTTTAGTTTTTATTTTCATGTTTAAAACCCTTTTTCTAAAATTTTGATTTGATTAGACTTTGAGGATAAACCGGTACTAAAAGCTCTTGTGTCCTTTGTCGACCTCGGTATCTTACCAACGCTATACTACGCTCACGATGGGTGCACTTGCCCATATGTGTGTTTAGTGTTAGTAAAATATCGTGTTTTATAAATTTAAAACTTGACTAATGTGTAAAATGGGCTTAAAATAGTAATAAAAATATATCACACTACGCACGCATCATATAACTTGGTTAATTAAAGTCAAGGGTTATTTATGCAAATTCTCTAAACTAAACCTCAGGGACTGATTATGTAATTGCTGAAAGTAATGTTTTAAAACACAAAAACCATCAAAAATAAAGGACAGCAGACCACGGGACTCGAACCCGGGTCGGCAGCCTCACAAGCATACGAGCAAACCAACTGAGCTCGGACTCTTTATTATTTAAACCCGGCCCCATTAATCCTTTAAACTCTCAGCCCGAGTCACCTAGGCGGCCCGCGACCAAAGCCCAACCAGCCTCCGCGGCCCGCCAAGCTAGCCCAACACGCTGAAACGGATCAGACTCGTTTTTTTTAGTGGGATTTGTGATTTTTTTGAGTTTTAAACAACTTTTAACATTTATTATCCAACTACCAACTAACCTAAACCTTATCTATAAATACCAAGCCTCTTCCAAGCTAATTACACTTTTCAAAATTCTCTAAACTCTCCCAAATTAGTCTATAATCAGCTGCAAATCTCAAGTTCGAGTGGAAGCATCAACCTTCACAAAAGTGAGCATAACTCACTCATTTCTTATCCGATTCACTCGATTCTTTTTCCTACTTCTTTGGTTTGACATTAGCTACGTTTCCAGAGGTTTTTCATGGAAACCAAGCCCTGGAATGTCGCCAAAAAGGCTCCAAAGTGGACTGTTTGTTTCTAATTTTGTTTAAACTTGTTAATCTTAGTCGAACTTGAGTCTAACTCATCTCAAACCTATGTCCTAATGCTTATAACCTCATCTATGGTTAGTTAGGCTTAAAAACAAGGTTCAGACATGTTAAATCGGGGGGTTAAAACCTCACAAACTTTCTGTTTTAGTTAGAGTTTTACCCACAAGAAGTGTGCAAGTTTGAAGCTTGATGAATGTGTGATTGTTAGACTAGCTTGGGCTATCTTTCATAAAAATCCAGTCACTTCTTGATGTTTTCTCGTAGATTAGATGTTGTATTTCATTATTCTTGTAAGTTGATGACCCTCCTTGTTGTTTATAACAACAAGTGTAATAGTGAACACTAGAGGTACCTAAATGGAATCTTTGTTCTTCCTACCTCATGTATGAATTCCATGATACTTAGAGGTGACTAAATGAAGACTTTAATCTGCTACCTCATGGTTGACTTATATGATATAGTACACTCTATGTAATACGTATGTAACATTCAAACAAACCGAACACTTGATGATGAACAAGTGGACATTGTCAAGTTAGTAAGTATATAATCTAAGCATCATATGTGATGGATGATTATTTTCCTATGTCTATGTTCATGTATTTTAAATTCCGAATCTATATTCTTTCGTTATTCCCCAAACTCACACACCTATGTTTTCTTCGTGTAGAATGACAAGGTGCTCCAAACTAATCCATCCACCAACAACACTCGCGTGATATCAAGTTGGAAAGCTTGCAAAAACCGTGAGCATACTCGATCCATTTTTCCTTTTAAACACTTTCGGGTGCAACATGTATACTATACAAACTACAGTTCACTTTGAAACTATTTTAAACAAACTCTATCCATTGTTGAAACATGAAACTATGTGTGATGCTTGTTAATCTCGTATGCCATGTAAACTATTTGTGTTGATATATGCTCATTAACTTTGCTAGCCTACCTTAACAATTATAGCGCTATAGGATTAACGCACCGCCCACGAGACTTGGGGTATTGTTAAGTTAAACATGTTTAACCTCCCGCGATACTTTGGGATAGGCAAAATTAAACGCGTTGGAAACTTGGGTTTGAACATGTTGTTACACAATCTAGGCATACTAGTAACTCGCATATTATGATTCATGTGGATATGAGCAACTTTTTAGTCTATATTATGCTATGTAATCAAACTTGTATGCTCGCCAATGTTTTGTTGATATATTTTAATACATGTTGCAGATTGATAGTTTGATGATGATGCGATGAAGAACAAAGATTAGGTGGACTTAGATACGCACCTAAATTTAGTTTATCTTTTGATGTTATGTTTTTTGTTGAACTATGTTGTATTACTTTGGAATCTTGTATGACATTTAGTCCATTTATGAAATTTGAATTTTAATTATATTGTCACATAGTGTTATGACGTTTTGAGCAATTTGTTCGTCTCATCCCGATGTTTCCGCCATCGGTTGGGGTGTGACAGATTGGTATCAGAGCCATAACTATAGGGATTTAGAAATAAGTAGGAATGCTTTACCCTAGTCTATAGTTTTAGGAACTTTGTCTCTTATTTGTTGTTTAAAACTTATGCATTCTACCTTACATGCTTCCTAGCAATACTTCTTGTTTGTTAAACTTACATGCCTTTCCTAAGGCTAACATGAATACACTTTTGATTATTTGAAGACTCTCACAACATAAACGAGACGACTTTACCAAAATAGGCGTGAGACCCACAATTTGGTAAACGACTCTCATTCTACCTTAAACTATTTTTGCATGAAATTTTACCATTAAGCTAGGAGTGAAATCCACAACTTAATGGTAATTTCCATTTCAACTCTAGTGGACCCTCGTCAAAGTATCGAAATTATATTTTGACCCGACGAGTACTAACCTCATTTAGGGTACGAAATCGTCAAGTTAGGGGTGAAACCCGCATCTCGTCGATTAAGTCCCATTCCTCGATTTTCAATCTCGCCAAAGTCCCGATTATTTCAATCAATTAGAGACGTGTAGTAACTAAAAGGGTAAGATACCGCTAATCGCTTCTCGACGAGAGTATCTTACCTATAGGCCAAAGCACGATTTCTCTAATTCGAAAGGACTTTCGACCCATTTTGGAATAGTCGACGTTTCTCTACCCGAAACAATCCAATATTTTACTTGAGCCTCTCTTTTATGTATCTCAATTTATATGTGATTTTATACATGAACGTTCGTTCATTTCAAACTTTTTACTCAAATCGCACGTATATCGCAATCAAAAACAATAATAATCCCTCGTGAACAACTAAATTTACGATGCTTTCATTATTCATGTTATGCTATTCATGATTATGCTATGTGATACAATTTGAACCTTATATGCTAAACGAATCAATTTGTACACTTTTATGTTATGTGAAACTTTATGCTATATGAATCATTTCATGAAAACGATTTTTCTTAAACAAACATTATGATCAAGTCTCACCTATTCTTTATTTTGAATTCTCTAGATGTCATCTTCTCATCTCTACAACTCGACTAAGAAGTCAAAGACCAGCTCTCAAAAGAAGATGATGGCATTCATGGCCAATCAGATTGCTCGCATCGTTCCAAATATCGTCACTGAGATTCGAACTTCCGATACTCCAAATTCCTCCAAATTCATCTTGCAACCCCAAACCATTCACTAGTAACGATGGGGTGACCGCTATGCTTGAGTGGTTTGATAGCATAGAAGTCACGTTCATCAACAGTGAATGCCCCAAAGAGCTCAAAACACGTAGTGCGACTGGGATATTCCAAGCCTGAGCTCTCGAATGGTGGACAAACGAAAGGAATTTCGTTCTAACGAAGTTTCTTATACCTTACCTTGGGAAGAAGTTAAGACACTTATGATGGAAGAATTTTTCCCCCGCATGAGCAACAAAAGTTGGAAGAAGAATTCTGGGCTTTAAAACAAGTTGATGAGGATAACCAAGCCTATACCACTCGCTTTAAACAGCTTAGTTTCATTTTTTCCCATCTCATCATGACCATCGACCGCAAGATAAGGAAATACATCAATGGGTTACCTTCTGGCATGCACGATACGATTAAGGCAACCAAACTCGACAATATCGAAGCCGTTTACCGTTTGGCCGCTTCCTTGAACAACAATCGCATTCGTGATAAACAAGCTTCAAAACCTGTTTCATCCAAGCCAGCCAACCAAATTACCCAACAGTCGAGTGGCAATAGGGGAAAGAAGCGAAAGCATCAGAACCCTGTTTGCAAATCGATTGTACCAACTGCAAACCCAAACCCTGTTGCTCCCGTTAACACTCAAAAGTCGTACGTCGGAACTCATCCCAAGTGTAGCACATGTAACTATCATCACCCGACCAATGTCAATTGTCGCCACTGTACCATTTGTAACCGTTATGGGCACAATACCACTCACTGTCGTAACAATCCACAACCGCAAGCCCAACAAGCTCAACCCGCTCCTCAAAACGCCAAACCAGTCGGAGCTTGTTTCAAATGTGGTGACACCAATCATCTTCGTCCTCAATGCCCGCAATGGAACCAGGAGCAATAACAACCTGCGAGAGGTCAAGCTTTCAACATCAATGCGAACCAAGCATGCAACGACAATGAAGTTGTTAATGGTACGTTTCTTGTTAACAACCTTTATGCTTCTTTGTTATTTGATACTGGTGCGGACAAAAGCTTTGTGTCCATTGAATTTGAACCTTTGTTAAATGTTACACGCTCTAAACTGCCTAAGTCGTTCTCTGTCGAAGTTGCCAATGGCAAATCCATTTTAGTCGATTTCATTCTTCGTGATTGTCTTCTCACTCTTAATGATCATACCTTCACTATCGACCTTATACCCATGCAATTGGGTAGTTTTGACATCATTGTAGGCATGGATTAGCTTCATGAAAACCATGCTGAAATTGCTTGCTACGAGAAGTATGTTCGTCTACCTCTTCCATCTGGCGACACTTTGTTCGTCTATGGAGACCGAACTTCAAAAGGACTAAGGTTAATGTCCTGCACACAAGTGAGCAAATATTTACGTAAACCGTACTTTTCCATTTTAACCCACATTATGGAAGAAAAGGGCAAGGGAAAGAGCATAAATGATGTTCCAGTGGTGCGCGACTTCCCTGACGTCTTTCCTGAAGATTTACCTGGTCCCCCTCCACCTCGATCTGTCGATTTTTGTATTGACCTCGTACCTGGTTCGACTCCTGTTGCGAAAGCTCCGTACCGTCTTGCACCTTCTGAAATATAAGAATTATCTAGTCAACTCCAAGAACTCCTTGAGAAGGGATTTATTCGTCCAAGTACCTCACTTTGGAGTGCTCCTATGCTTTTCGTCAAGAAGAAGAATGGCTCGTTTAGCATGTGTATCACCTATCGTGAGCTTAATAAACTCACAATCAAGAATCGTTATCCTTTTTCGCGTATCGATGATATCTTTGGCCAACTTCAAGGCGCTACTTGCTTCTCCAAGATCGATCTAGTTATCACCAGCTTCGTGTTCTCAAAGAGGACATTCCCAAAACAGCGTTTCGCACTCGCTATGGACACTATGAGTTCATGGTTATGCCTTTTGGTTTGACCAAGGCACCCGCTGTGTTCATGGATCTCATGAATCGTGTTTGTAAACCCTATTTGGATCGTTTGTGATCGTCTTCATTGATGACATTCTTATTTATTCTAAATCTCAAGCCGATCATGAACGTCACCTACGTCTTATACTCAAACTTTTACGTACCGAACGTCTTTACGTGAAGTTTTCCAAATGTGAGTTCTGGATCAAAGAAGTCCAATACCTTGGACATGTTGTTAGTGAAAAAGGAATCCATGTGGATCCTTCCAAAATCGAAGTAGTGAAGAATCGGACCGTGCCTAGAAACCCTTCTGAAATCCGTTCCTTCTTAGGATTAGAGGATTATTACCGCCGACTCATCTCGAACTTTTCAAAGATCATCGTTCCTCACACTTCGTTGACTCAAAAAGAGAAACCTTTTGCTTGGGGTCCTGAGCAAGAGGAATCTTTTCAAACCCTCAAGGATTTGTTGTGTAACGCTCCTATTTCTCGCTCTTCCTGATGGGAACGATGACTTTGTTGTATATTGTGATGCCTCGAATCGTGGTCTTTGGTTTCGTTCTCATGAAACAAGACAAAGTCATCGCTTACGCCTCTCGTAAACTCAAAATACATGAGAAGAACTATACTACACACGACCTCGAGCTTGGTACAGTTGTTTTTGCGCTAAAGATTTGGCGACACTACCTATATGGTACAAAGTGTGTGGTTTTCACTGACCATAAGAGCCTACAACACATCTTTAACCAAAAGGAGCTTAATATGCGTCAGCGACGTTGGGTGGAGTTACTTAACGAATACGACTATGAGATTCGCTACCATCCTGGCAAGGCGAATGTCGTGGCCGATGCACTTAGTCGTAAGACTCATGTTAGTAGTATTCGTTGTTTTCACATATCTAACGATCTTCACACTTGCATTCGTGAAGCTCAATATGCGTCAGCCAACAAAGGAACCTTATTCGTTGAAATACGTGGTGTTATTGAAGATCAACTTGTGACTAAATCCGATGGTCTTCAATACTGTCGTGATCGCATCTGGGTTCCAGATCACGACAGGCACACAAATCTAAGTACTCGATTCATCCTGGTGCTGATAAGATGTACCACGATTTACGTACATCCTATTGGTGGCCTGGTATGAAGAGAGATATTGCTACGTACGTCTCTAAGTGCCTTACCTGTTCGAAAGTCAAAGCGAGCATTAATGACCTTCTGGTCTACTCGAACAACCTGAAATCCTCGTTTTGGAAATGGGATAGCATTGCTATGGATTTCATAACCAAACTTCCTCGTACACCTTCTGGTCATGATAGCATTTGGGTAATTATTGATCGTTCGACCAAGTCCGCTCATTTCCTTCCTATTCGTGAAGATTTCAAGGTTGAACGACTTGCTCGACTCTACACTGACGAAATCATATGCCATCATGGTATTCCCCTTGACATCATTTCTGATCGTGATGGTCGTTTCACTTCGCGTCTTTGGCAAACATTTCAATCCGCTATGGGTTCTCATTTGAATCTCAGTACGGTCTTTCATCCTCAAACAGATGGACAGACTGAACGTACTATCCAAACCCTAGAGGACATGCTCCGTTCTTGTGTCATCGACTTCGGTGGTAGTTGGGATGTACATTTACCATTGATCGAATTCTCGTACAACAATAGCTACCACTCCAGTATTCAAATGGCTCCTTTTGAGGCATTGTATGGTCGCAAATGTCGATCTCCTTTAAGCTGGCATGAGATTGGTGACAAACAATTTACTGGTCCGGAGATCATACAAGAAACAACGGATAAGATCCTTCAAATCCATGATAATCTACTCAAGGCTCGAAGTCGGCAAAAGAGCTATGCTGACAAGAGACGCAAACCTTTGGAGTTTAACGTTGGTGACCATGTTCTACTCAAAGTATCTCCTTGGAAAGGAGTGGTTCGTTTTGGTAAAAAGGGAAAGCTTGCCCCTCACTATGTTGGTCCTTTCAAGATACTTGAAAGGATTGGCAAGGTGGCATATTGACTCGATTTACCTCAAGAACTCAACAACGTTCATCCAACGTTTCATGTCTCGAATCTAAAGAAGTGTCTCGCTGAAGAAGGACTTCAAGTTCCTCTCGAAGATCTCCAAATAAACGACACTTTGCATTTTGTGGAGAAACCCATCGAGATCATGGACCGAGGTATCAAGAAACTGAAGCGCAGTCAAATTCCTATCGTCAAGGTTCGATGGGAAGGAAAACATGGCGCTGAATTTACTTGGGAACTCGAAAGTGATATGAAGACCAAGTATCTGCATCTTTTCGTTACTTCTTCCTAAATTTCAGGACGAGATTTCCTAAAGGAGAGGAGACTGTAACGCTCCGCATTTTCGCACTTTCTTATTTTAACAAGCCATGTTGTACTTTCCATATTTAGACACCTGTACTCTCTTTGTAATCTACTTTCGTTCCGTTTGTAATTCGAGACTATTGATCATAATGAAAACGAAGCTATTTTGTGTATTCATATTAGACTTATGTGCAACTGTTAATCAATTTCTCATTTGAACGAAATTTTCTATATCTATCGATACTTGATACTCGTTAAACTAATTGAAATGATGAGATTCGGATCCTAATTCTCGAAACTCGAAAGCTTCGTGAAATGAATAATCGTTTAAAGATTTTTATTCGTTATAAATATGGTCATTATTCAAATTTTTTAAATTAATTAAATTAATTAGTTTTGTTATTTAAAAGTTTATTTTATAATATCTAGTTAGTCTCGTTAATATTAAAGTTAAAACTATAAAGTTAGTTTTCTTACTTTTATAATATGACTTGGTTAATTAACGTCAAGGGTTATTTGTGCAAATTCGCTAAACTAAACCTCAGGGGCTGATTATGTAATTGCTGAAAGTAATGTTTTAAAACACAAAAACCATCAAAAATAAAAGACTGCAGACCACGGGACTCGAACCCGGGTCGGCAGCCTCACAAACACACGTGCAAACCAACTGAGTTGGGACTCTTTATTGTTTAAACCCGGCCCCATTAATCCTTTAAACTCTCGGCCCGAGTCACCCAGGCGGCCCGCGACCAAAGCCCAACCAGCCTCCGTGGCCCGCCAAGCTAGCCCAACACGCTGAAACGGATCAGACTCGTTTTTTAAGCGGGATTTGTGATTTTTTTGAGTTTTAAACAACTTTTAACATTTATTATCCAACTACCAACTAACCTAAACATTCCCTATAAATACCAAGCCTCTTCCAAGCTAATTACACTTTTCAAATCACTCTAAACTCTCCCAAATTAGTCTATAATCAGCTGCAAATCTCAAGTTCGAGTGGAAGCATCAACCTACACAAAAGTGAGCATAACTCACTCATTTCTTATCTGATTCACTCGATTCTTTTTCCTACTTCTTTGGTTTGACATTAGCTACTTTTCCAGAGGTTTTTCATGGAAAACCAAGCCTTGGAATGTCACCAAAAAGACTCCAAAGTGGACTGTTTGTTTCTGATTTCCTTTAAACTTGTTAATCTTAGTCGAACTTGAGTCTAACTCATCTCAAACCTATGTCCTAATGCTTATAACCAAATCTATGGTTAGTTAGGCTTAAAAACAAGGTTGAGACATGTTAAATCAGAGGTTAAAACCTCATAAACTTTCTGTTTTAGTTAGGGTTTTACCCACAAGAAGTGTGCAAGTTTTAAGCTTGATGAATGTGTGATTGTTAGACTAGCTTGGGCTATCTTTCATACAAATCCACTCACTTCTTGATGTTTTCTCGTAGATTAGATGTTGTATTTCATTATTCTTGTAAGTTCATGACCCTCCTTGTTGTTTATAACAACAAGTGTAGTGGTGAACACTAGAGGTACCTAAATGGAAGCTTTGTTCTTCCTACCTCATGTATGAATTCCATGATACTTAGAGGTGACTAAATGAAGACTATATTCTTCTACCTCATGCTTGACTTATATGATATAGTAACATTTAAACAAACCGAACACTTGATGATGAACAAGTGGACATTTTCAAGTTAGTAAGTATATCATCTAAGCATCATATGTGATGGATGATTATTTTCCTATGTCTATGTTCATGTATTTTAAATTCCGAATGTATAGTCTTCCGTCATTCCCCAAACTCACACACCTATGTTTTCTTCGTGTAGAAGGACAAGGTGCTCCAAACTAATCCATCCACCAACAACACTCGCATGATATCAAGTTGGAAAGCTTGCAAAAACCGTGAGCATACTCGATCCCTTTTTCCTTTTAAACACTTTTGGGTGCAAAATGTATACTATACAAACTACACTTCACTTTGAAACTATTTTAAACAAACTCTATCCATTGTTGAAACATGAAACTATGTGTGATGATTGTTAATCTCGTATGCCATGTAAACTATTTGTGTTGATATATGCTCATTAACTTTGCTAGCCTACCTTAACAATTATAGAGCTATAGGATTAACGCACCGCCCACGAGACTTGGGGTGTTGTTAAGTTAAACATGTTAACCTCCCGCGATACTTTGGGATAGGCAAAATTAAACGCGTTGGAAACTTGGGTTTGAACATGTTGTTACACAATCTAGGCATACTAGTAGCTCGCATATTATGATTCATGTGGATATGAGCAACTTTTTAGTCTATATTATGCTATGTAATCAAACTTGTATGCTCGCCAATGTTTTGTTGATATATTTTAATACATGTTGCAGATTGATAGTTTGATGATAATGCGATGAAGAACAAAGATTAGGTGGACTTAGATACACACCTAAATTTAGTTTATCTTTTGATGTTTTGTTTTTTGTTGAACTATGTTGTATTACTTTGGAATCTTGTATGACATTTAGTCCATTTATGAAATTTGAATTTTAATTATATTGTCACATAGTGTTATGACGTTTTGAGCAATTTGTTCGTCTCATCCCGATGTTTCCGCCATCTGTTGGGGTGTGACAGTTTTATCTTAAATTTGTTAATTGACATTGTTTCATCATTCTGTTTAGAGATAAAAAAACAAGAGGAAAAACAGAAAAGGAGAAGAAAGAAAGTGGTGATTGAATCTTCAGAAGATACATATTCTGTTTCAAAGATGAAAATACTAGGGGAGCTATAGTTCTGCATAGTTCTGAACAACAACAAGTAAATTCAGGTAACATAAAACGCATTAAACATAATTTCATGAAAAAATATATGTTTCTAAAACACTTGAATATATCAGATGATGATTTTGTTGATCCACCACCAAGAGTGAAACAGACAAAATATCAATCAAAGAAAAAGAAGGAAAAGTCAGAATCAAAACCAAAGAGATCATTGACAAAATATCATCTAATGTGGTTAAAAGCATAAAATGCAATAAGTTCAGAAAAACGCAACAAACGGTAAACAGACAAAACAATGTATAAAACAAACAAAACTGTTAAATTGTACAACAATGACAATTATGTGCTTTATATTAGAACAATTACGAATTTAAAGTTTGTATGCATATAATGTGAATAAAATCATAAAACGCAACAAGTTCACTAAAACTCAATAACTGATGAACAAACAAAAATTAACAAAATGAACAAATTATGTTAAATTATACAACAATAACAATTAAACTAATGAAAAAACAAATAATAATAACAGAAAGACGAATTATAAAACGTAAAAGATTGAATTTCGCCAAAATAACAAAAAGTTACTCAAAATTGAAGCTAAACTTACCAACATAGTCTGCAGAAGACATTGATGCTATGAATTGACGAACGAAACAAAATTATTGCTTGAAAAAAAGGTGCATTTGCGATCGATTGCGATTTAGGGTTATACAGTCTCAATTTTGTTATGAAATCGATGAACTAAGAGAAAAGGTAACAAAATCTAGTATAGTATTAGAAATAAGATATGATAATGTAAAATGACAAAAAAGCTCACGCATCCAAAATTTTAAAAATAACAGATGAACGGCTAAGATTGCTTTCTATACTTCCTAGCGAAAATAAAATTCCTCTTTGATCCCCACCCATGCTTATAAATAAAAGTCTTCCCCAACCATTTTCACTATCTCTTTTGCTCTATACACTCTCATATGCATATTTAATAGACGTCTCTCTAATTCCCTTGAAATTCAAACACCAAATTAAAAGGAGATTGAAGATCACATATCAAAGAGCAAAAAGAAGAGTTATGCTACAACTTCCATTCTATTCATTCTTGTGTTGTAATTGCTTAGTGATCAGTACAACTGTTTTAGTGTGAAGTTTGTAAGGGGCATCACTATAGTTATTACTTATTAGTGATTTGTGAGAGAGGTGATCAACACCTTTTGACCTTAATGAAACGAAGAAGGTGATCACTACCTTGATCTAGTAAGACGTTATATAAGATGATCACTACCTTGATTTTAGTGAAACGTTGTATAAGATGATCGTTACCTTTGCTTAGTGAAATGCTTGGTGTACCGATGATCCCTTCTATTTAAGAGAAACAACTAGTTGAATAACTTTCAATTGAAGAATCAAGGAAACATGGGTGGCATTGATGGTGTGCGGGGAGGACCTCCGCACAAGGCCCGTAATTTCGAGGGGCGCGCGATTTAAAAAAATTCAATATATATATGTTATTTTTTTTAATAGTAAACACATACCAATTCTAATATAGGCCCATTTGCAAATCATTTTTTATGGTTTAGAATTTAGCCCACTGCATTAGATTTATTGAGCCCAATACTAATTTGATTTTTTATAAATAATAATAGAACATCACAGAAGGGCACGTTTTTCAAGCTCGAACAGGGTACGTGAATTCTCAGAGACGCCTCTGCAAGGAAAAAACGTAAAGTGAGTTGGTTAACATCCATTTGAACTTCGATAAATCGGTTTTGACATTCCCTTTAACTTTTTTACATTTTTATACCATCACTTGATTGTGTTTCAAAATAGGTCGTTTCAGACAAGTTTTGTATTAATTAACGAAAAAATTAAGAAAATTTATTCACCACGTCTTTTTTTTCTACAATCTTTACAAGAATGTTTGTTGTTGATAAATACTCCATCTCATTTGAAGATGAATTTATGAGTACTTGCATAAAAAACCTTTTTTCATTGTTTTTTATAATATTATACAACGGTTGTATCGAATCAACCTCTTAGATTTGACTCAAGATATTGTTGGATATCAAATGATGAGAGTGTTCAAAATAGTAATAGTATATGATTTTGATGTATGGAAATTATATATGTACTTGTCAATGAACTTTATCTTTTTTTATGAATTTGTGTTTGCATATTTTAGGTTATAAAAGTCATTAACTTTATAATTATTGTTTTCCTTACTCAATTTTGTAAAATAGCACTTTTATTAAATTTACCAAAACAAATAAAGAAATATAAATTTTGACTTAGGGTATACGGTGTGGTAGTCGGCAAAGGGTGGCAAACGGGTTTGACGATCGGCAAACACCGCCGCCGACCCGATGCCGACGCGGCAAGGCAACACGATCGGGGACAGCTTGCCGACTCGGGAAGAAGATGATTGAGAGAGAGAGGGTATTGTGGGTGGGGTCCATTCTTATCTCAACCAATCACACTTTTTTTCTTTTTTTTTTTAAATAGTTTACCACTTCACCAAGTGTCTAAACCATTGTCAACACTTTTCACCAAAGTTTAAACACTTTTGACTGATTGACATGGCACGCTCTGATTGGTCGGTTTTTGGTTTATCACTCCAAAGTGTTTAACCACTCCTTACACCCTTATGCAAAATGAGCATAAGGGAAAAGAGTTTCAACCAATAAACATTCATTAAATTTAGATGTGGTTACCATTATTTGTTTTGTTTTTTTTTAACGGCCAACAGAATCAATCCCGAGCATTCGCAGGGTACCCCACTGGACAAACGGAGTACTCCGAGAGTAACCCGAGTCCACCACCAATTCCAGGGAAAACCCGGTAACCCACCCGCCCGCAAGCACGACGATGAAATTATCGGTAACACCCGTTTGACTCAAGGATCCAACCCATGTTTCTCTGGGTCTCCTACCATTGTCCACCAGTGCCTCACTCTACACCAAGTGGAAGTTGAACTTACATCTCTTAAGAGAAATACACATGGAAGCTTTCCACCACTTGATCTAGAGAATGTTACAAAAAAATTATCATAAAATGACTATAGTATAAATATTTCCACCACTTGATCTAGAGAATGTTACAAAAAGATTATCATAAAATGACTAATAGTATAAATAAGAAATAAGACATCAGATGTTTGACCATATCATGAGGGAACCGTGACTCGTAAGACTCTGGCCGGTGTTCCTTGACCGGGAAAGGCTCCACGTCTGCTCCCCAACCACCTCCCCGAAACCACACCCACCCGTCTAAGGTGTATTCTTTAAGCTTACATGGATTTATCAGTGAACTTGTTTATTACCAAAAATCTAGTTAAGCTCGTGTCGTGTTTCAGGTTTATAATTATTTAGGCACCCATAATTTTATCTATCTATTCAGGAATTCTGGTTTAAATTTTATTATATATACTTGTCATGCATTGTACACATTTTATTCTAAATAGCTTGATACACGGTATTCTTATATTTATACACAACAAAACAAATAGATTCTAATTTGTTCCATCCATTTCTGCAAATACATCAAAACAAGAATTCTTTATAAATGCATATGCTAGATTGGCATTCTAAAAACAAAAGATTTTCACCCTACAAAGGTTCTCTTTTGAATTAATTTTATTTATAGATCATCATCCTAAAAACAAACTTGATACAACATCAACTACAAATGGGACAACAAACAAGTCCATTCTCATTACAATCACTACATTTCACAGTCACACTCTTCCCCAATTGCTTCCCATCAATTCCTTTCTTCAAAACCACCACCACTTTACAACTTCCATTACAAACAACACATGGCAAGAACCTTGCACCACCACAAACCTCACACACATAACCAACTTTTCCTTTAGGCAAACCTTCAAGCAACTTACCCAAACACCCCTCTTCAACTATCCTCAAAACCTCATCTGACCCACCCACATATCTCCCCTTCACAAACACCCTAGGTAGGACCAATTCACACTTATCTTTCCCCTTCATTAACTCCCAAAGCTCTTGTTTAAACCCGCGGTCCATCGATAAATCTCGCTCGCAAAATGCCACCCCAAACCCTTCAAGAACCGCCCTGACCGCATTACACGCCTCAAATGTCTTCCTAACACCTCTTAACGTCGTCGTATAGATCACCACCCTGTTCTCCCCCTTGGGTGGACATAATTCTTCAAACCCATCCAAGAAACCCGGTTTATAACACCCGGGTTTGATCAAGATCCGATTTTTATAATCCGGGTTCCCATTTTCTTGAAACCCATTCAAGAAAACCGGTTTACAAGAACCCGGTTTGATCAAGTTCCGATTTTTATGATCAGGTTTCCCATTTTCTTGAAACCCATCTGAGAAAACCGGTTTATAAGACCCGGGTTTGTTAAAGATCCGATTTTTATGATCAGAGTACTCATTTTCTTGAAACCCATCAAAGAAAACCGGTTTACAAGACCCGGGTTTGATCAAGATCGGATTTTTATGATCAGGGTTTGCATTTTCTTGAAACCCATTTAAGAAAACCGGTTTACAAGACCCGGGTTTGCTCAAGATCCGATTTTTATGATCAGGGTGTGCATTTTCTTGAAATTTGTGGGCATTTTCAAGAACCATAAGGGGTGGTTCAGGGGTGGAGTCAAGACCAGCCATGAGCTCCAAGGAGTCAATGACTTCTGGTGGTGGTTCGGTTGTGGGTTCGGTGAGTGGGGTGTGGAGGTATGAGCCTAGAGTGAACCGGGTTGAGGGGGTGGGGGGTAGGGTGGTGGGGGAGGATGATGGGTCAAGGGTCAGGAGACCATAAGTGGATGAGGTGAGTGAGACAATGTGGTGGCTGATTTGGGTGAAATCATCATCTTGGTTGAGTAGATGTGATGACACACAACCCATGGTTGATTTTTTGTTGAAGGTTTTGGGGAGAGGAGAAAGGGTTTGGCCTTTGGGGATTATTATTGAATTGGATTTGAAATCTGGTTTGGTGCTTGGTTTTAGCGCCTGAGTGTATTTTATATTTTTTTGAATTTATTGCAGTAGTGAAATTGAAGGGTTGTGCTGTCATAATCAAACTTTGATTGTACTTTCACTATTTTGTAAGGGACGGGGTGGTCACTAGTGATAGAATTATATCACTCCCAATATCCAATCAACTCATGCCATGTTATCACCTGATATTCTATCACTAGTGATAGAAATGTAGTGGGGGTGGTCACTAGTGATACAATTCCATCATTCCCAATTTTTTTTAATTTTTATTTTAAAATTAGAAATTAAACACTAAATTATAAATTTCACTAATTTTTTAAATTTTTTATTTTAAATTAGAAATTAACAATAAAACACTAAAGTTATAAATTTCATTAAATTTAAAACATGCTACTTCAATTTAACATACTAGAAATCATGAAACATACAATTTAAAAAAAAAAACCTACTCCTCGTCCGAATCATGAAACTCCAAACCTAGAGAACCTACTAGTTCGATTAAATCGTATCTCATCCGAAAGTGAGTTTCTTCATTACGCAATTCTAGATGGATATTTTGTGAAACTTGAACTTGTGTAGGAGGATCCGGCACCCAATCCGGGGATATTGCACGTCCGTCTTCTTTGATCATCATATTGTGCAATATGATACATGCATACACTATGCTATGTATTGATTTCTTGTTCGTCGCATGAACCGGTCGGTGTAGTATACCCCATCTACCATTTAAAACACCAAATGCCCTCTCAACATCTTTTCTTGCCGATTCTTGCAATTTTTTGAACACGATTTCTTTAGGCTCGACATGAAATGATGGAGCTTTCACAAAAACAGACCAAGACGGGTAGATACCATCCACAAGAAAAAAGCCTCGTCTGTAATGTCGACCGTTAACATAGAAAGGAGAGGAACGTGCGGTACCATCCGTTACGGTTTGAAACAACGGCGACGTGTGCAACACATTGATGTCGTTGTTTGAACCTGGAACACCGAAATACGAATGCCAAATCCATAAATCATTTGACGCCACCGCTTCTAGTATGATGGTTGGTCTTTTGATGTCTCCCCTAACATACGCCCCTCGCAACTCTCTTGGACAATTTTTCCACTCGATATGTGTACAATCGATGCTACCGAGCATCCCGGGAAAATGCCATCTAGCCTCGTGTGCGGCGTAAATACGTGAGATGTCGTGGCTCGTCGGTTTACGTAAAAACTCTTTAGCATACAACTTAATGACCGTGTTGCAAAAAAATTGCAAACATTCACGTGAAGTTCTGGCCGACATAGCTAGGTATTCATCATATTGATCGGGAGGGTTACCTGTCGCTAGTTGGCGAATGGCGGACGTGCATTTTTGTATCGGCGTGAAACTTGGTTTGCCCCTCGCATCATAACTGAAGAAACACTAGACAAATGGTCGGAACCGAGATATCTAGGGGGTTTGAATCCGCATAAAAGGTTGGTTTCCTCTCGATTGATTCAGGTACAACTGATCTCCTTCTCCGATAATTCTGCAAAAAAGAGCACCGTTAGCCTCGCCAAGGGGAGAAGAGGGTTCTCTCATTGACCCGACTCCGGTGTGAGAATAAGTATGGGTAATGAAGAAGAAGATGTATTTGAGAAGTGTGTATAACTTGAATTCATACGTGGCTTGTTTCTCATATTTATAGCCGGGAGTCGTTTAGGCGGGAAAACCCGTTAGTGAAAAGTTGACGGAAGATGCTAACCCCGTAAGCGGTTACATTTCCTTCCGTCAAGCTTCTTGATCCGACGTGAGAGCACACGGATCGTGGCTTAGATCGAAGGCTGGGGATTTGCCACGTGTAATGTGATCAAGTGGAGATTACTTTCCAATTGCATGCTTTCGTTGTGAATTCAGGGATGCCTGAGATGGTGACACGTGTCCAGACGGTTGTAACCGTCTTGGTGGTGCACGATTGTATTTCTTCTAGAAGATTACTGCTGTAATCTGGTGTGGCACCTTATTGTGTGGATACAACTGATCAAATAAATCCCAAGTCTGAGTAAATAATATCCAGGTCTGGATATTTAGGCAGAAGTGTTTATTTCAGGATTTTCATCCTTTGTTTATGGGAGAAAGCGCAAAGGTTTATGATTTCCTTTGGGCGCGCAGGTGTTGACTGTTGACTGTTCTTTAAGTCTTTATTTGTGAGACCAGCGCGCGGCCGCGCAAGGTACAAGGCTGAAAAGTAAGGTTGTGGTATGGTCCCAAGCATTTATTATGGGGTTTTTGGGACCTTACCCCTTCAAGTCTCCCCAGTCTAGTGTTGCACTTATGCAAGTAAGTGGAGCACTGGACTTTCGAGAGGGAAATGCTTTTTGGTATGAAAAATGAAGAAAACTTCCGAAGGAAGATTCATTCTGACTCTTATAAAGATTTTTGAAAAAATCTTTGGGTGAGATTGGTACAGTAGACCTGAATGACAGTCTGTCACTGTCAGTTGTTTTTTACTGCACGTGTCTTACACGCGCGCGTGTAAGCGCGTTTGTGTCAGTTACTGTTCTCTCTGCTGCTTGGAGAACTGTGATATCGAAAAAGTTGCTGTGGTGGTTACCGATGCTATTTATTGCGGTGAGTATATATAACGTTTGAGTAACCCCTTTTTTGTGTAATCATTGTTTCGTTGAAAACTTCCCCTGTTCCGTTCTTCTAAGAAAAGGTTTATCATTCCCTCCTCTTATGTCAACCGGAGAACACCAAGAAGATCTTTCTGAAGAAATGTCGACTGAACTTCCACCATTAAAGTGGCCTAGGGCGACCTTTGATGGTTTGGTTCGGAATCTCAAATTTCCGGAGAACTGGGGTGCCCTGTATCCTGAAGAGGGGCAGACTGCAGCGGATGCTCCGGCTGGGTATATTACTCTTTTTTGGGATTTTTTTTGTGAAGGTAACTTTCGTTTGCCTGTCACTAAATTTTTTCTTGAAATCCTTGGGTTTTACAACCTGCACATCTCCCAACTTCATCCTATTGGCATGGTTAGGGTTTGACATTTCGAATTCGTGTGTCGGACAATGCATATTGAGCCGACTGTTCCCCGATTTAGGGTTTTCTACCAGATGCATTGTACCCAAGGGTTTTACTCGTTTGCTCAGAGGGCGTCTGCAAAGAAGATTCTACAGCAACCCCCAAAATCCTTTCACGATTGGAAGCAAAAATTCTTTTTCATCAAGGCCGGAGTGATTCCGGTGAGGATGGTTTTAAGGGGGAAAGAAGATGTCCCGATTGAAACGCTTCAGACCCCTGTTGATGAGAACTGGTATCAAGATTTGAAAGATGTGCCCAACATTGCTTGGCCGGAGAAAGCTCTCGTTGGAGCCGGCATGAGTTTGAATTGGAAGATGGAACGTGATGACAAACCGGTGTACACCGAGGATGGTCATGGTAAGATTGGGGTTTTTTCCATTTCCATTTTTTCTTTTCTTCTTTTTTTTTTTTTTTTTTTTTACTTGCTATCCTTTGCTTGCAGTTGTTTCACTATATGTTGTTGCCTTCAAGAGGGAAGGCGGAAGGATGGGTACTATCAAGAAGAAACCTAAAGAGGAACTTTGGTACCATCGTATTGTAAGAAACTTTGTTCTTCCGCGGGATGCGGATCTGTCTGCCCAACCGGCTGCTGGTGCTGGTAAGCTATATCTGTTTCTGTTTTCCTTTTTGTGCCTGTGGGTAATTTGTTGTTTTGCGCCTTTGTAGGTGAGTTGTTGAATTTGGGCATAGGCCCTGAAAGGAAGAAACGCACAACGACTTCTACCTTTGCGCCGAAGAAAGGTGAGGCTGTTAGAGTTCAATCTTTGAAGGCAAAGAATGTTGGAGAGAAGAAAGGTATGCGCCGTTCCTCTGACTCCAGGTGTGATTATGTGGTGGTTTCTGATTCTTTGGAGGGTCTTACCCCTGCAGTAACTGTACGAGAACGAGAACCAAAACCTGAACCGAGGGATTCTGCTGATATTCCCCCATCCAACCCAAGTGATCCTATCGATTTGGATTCTAGTCCCGAACATTTGGTGCACAGGAAGGCTGGTAAAAGGAAACAAGCTGATACTGATGTGGAGGGTCAGCCTTCTAAGAAAATTCAGAGGAAGAAAATTACCAGAAAAGGGAATCTTGATTCTTTTATTTCAGAATCTATTCCTGGTAAGTGTTGCCTTTCCTTGTTTCCTTAATGCGCGTTAAATCCTTACAGATTCTTGTTGTTTTTCCAGAGGTTCCTGTTTCCCCTGTTCCCACAGAACTGCAATCTGTGGTAAATGAAGAGCTTCCATCCACCCCTCCGCGTGCTTCTGTCGTTGACCAGTTAGAGCCTACAGAGGTTGCTGATGGTGGTGTGGAGAATACTGTTGAGGCTGAGAAGCCGGTTGATATTGCTACAGAGACTGAAAAAGTTGTTGATCCAGGTGTGGTGGATGGTGCTGGTAATCCACAAACCCCTGAAACTGTTGCTCAAGATCTGGGGAAAGAACAAGCTGCTGAAAAAACTTCAACTTCTTCCCCTAAACCTTCTGATGCTATGCCTGAGCATGTTGAGAAGGTGACAGTTGAAGGGCAAGGCTCATCTGCTGGTGTTGGTAAACATTCTCCAATCCGCCCAGAAGAAACCTTGGGAGATTATTACTACCGGACTTATATGGAGAAAGATGCCTCTGAGCCTCACGCCCCCGTTTGGAATTTAAAGAAAGGTGACACTTTCTCGGATTGGCGCGTGTGCCAAGATTGGTTGCAGGGGATACTTCCGCCTGGAGAGATTAAGTTTCAAGAAGGCCGGTCTTATGAACAAACCTATCAATCTTACCTTGAAGAAACTGCTTCTCACGTCTCTACCACTCACCGCATAGTGCGTGAGTGGTATAGTATGCATAAGGACCAAGAATCCTTTATGGTGTCTCAAAAGAAATTTGCCAAAGATGAGAAACGCCTGGCTCAGCTGAAGGCTAAATTGGAACCTGATCAGGCCAAGTTTGAAGCTGAGCGCAAGACTGAGGAATGGTCTGTTGCTGGTTGGAAGAGAAAAGCGGAAACTGAAGCTGCTCTCCTTTCCGAGGAACGCAAAAACTGGAGGAGAATTTGCGAAAAAGATAATGCTGAGAAGGCAAACCTCCGTAATATCATTAATAACCTCAAGGTTGAGGTTGAAAAGCTGAAGAATCAAGATGCGGAGGTAGAAAGGTTGAAGAAGGAGAAAGCTGATGCAGAAGCTGCTTTGGAAGAGGCGCGTTCTCATAGGGAGCGCAGTGAGCAACGAGAGGTACAAGCTTGCGCCACTCTTGCTCTTAGAGATAAAGAATTGGAAGAACTTACTACTTTGCTTTCTGATCAGGAAAAACTTAAGAAGGATTTGGAGCTCGCGCATTCCGAGAATACTGAAACCTCCCGCCATTTGACTGAAGTCGAAGAGAAGTTGGAAAATTCAGAAACGGCGCGGGTTACAGCGGAAAGCGAGCTTGAACCTTTGAAGAATGATATGGCCTGGTTGAAAGATCGCGGTATTGCCTGTGTAAGTTTCTTTTCCCTTTTTTGTTGTGGAACTGTTTATGCGCTTTCTTGATATTCATTTTTACTTGATTTCACAGATTGCTGAATCTGTGTTGAACTCTGAAGAGTTGGATAAAACTGTTGCTCGTTTAGTGGTTGCTGCGCGAAGAGATGGGTATGCGCAAGGATATGCTGAATGCTCCCATCATGTGAACAGCGCGTTAAAGGTTGACTGGGATGATAGTAAGTCTGCAACTTTCAGCGTGAATACTGGTGCCGCGCTTGCTGCCATGAAGACAGAGTTTAACAACTTGCAACTTTCGGTTATGGACCTGATAAATGTTGCGCTGCAATCTGATGATCACGTGGCGCAACTAAGGGAAATCTTTCCGGATGAGGGTGAAGATTTAGCGTAGGTTGAAAAATGTATTGAACAATTTTCCTGTAATATTTGGGATGAAAATCCCTATTTCTGTTGGTGCGCTGTTGCGCAAGTAACTTAAACACTGCCGTGTTTGAAAGTTTTTTAGGGCGTATTTGTACGCTGAGAATAGCATGGTGTTTCTATTTGTTTGTTTACAATATTTTGCATGAGTACGATTACTTTTTGTTGAGTAAGGCGAATGAAGTTGGTATAAAGCTCATGTTTGAACTTATGGCCGTTTGTGACGTGATCACTGACCGTTCATGAAGCTTATTTTAGAACTACCATAATGTTTTTGCACTTACTAATAGAAATTGCATGCACTTTGTAAACACAGAAATAATAGAAACTTTGCAATTTTATTTACGGATAGAGCACAGAGGCTTTTACAAAGTTTTGCTAATATAATTATGTGAAACTTAACTTACTCTCTAATATTTCCGCTTTGCTTGATGGATCATGTCTTTCCGCGGGAAACTTATAGAGTTGTCTTTTAGGTTTTCGCCCGTTTGCTTGGGCCCTCCTCACCCCGGGTTATCTGCTTAATCTCTTTGCGCACATTTTGGAGTAAATGTGTGAGTTCGCCGCTCTTGAGGGCTTTCTCTATTTCTGTGCGTAGAGAGATGCAGTAGTTAGTGGTATGCCCGTTGTCTTTGTGATATTCGCAGTATTGTGCCGGGTCTTGTCCACGTTTATTTTTCATTGGGATCGGAGGTTTGAATTAATAGTCTTCAGTACTCAAAACCTCCGCCGGGGTTTTTGTTAGGGGAGTCCACTGCCACTCCCTATTCTCCTGTTTGTTCTCCCTCTGTGCGGTGAGTTTGTTGATTGTTGTGCGAGCATCTTCAGACGAACGACTTCCTGATCCAGACTCACGCCATGATTTTTAAACCTCCTTTCGCCGGTTGAGCTTAAGTCCGCGGGTCTATTATGTGGTGGCGGTGGCCTGTTCGTGGTAAGGTTCTTTTCAGTTTGCGCGTAAACCTTGGCCGCCGCCATTATCTTCTCCCAACTTTTTGGAAGGCCCTCTGTTCCAGATAAGACCTTAACCATGTCATCGCATCTAACCGCGTACTTGAATTGAGCGCGGATTAGTTGCTCATGAACTCCGCCAATCTCCAACACCTCTTTATTGTATCTGGTGATGAAATCCTCCAGATTCGCGTCATCACGGCGCCAAATGTTCATGACGTCAGATGTATCGCGAATGGAACGCCGTTGCTGGCTAAAGTGTGTCAAAAACTTTTCGCGCAGGTCTTTCCAAGATTCGATCAGCCCGATTGGTAAGTTATCGAACCAAATTCGCGATGGGCCGGTCAGGGTCTGTACAAACAGATGACACCATAGCGGAAGGGTCCAGCCCCCAACCAGACCTGCGCTGGTAAACACTCTCAAGTGGTCGTCGGGGTCTGTTAGCCCATTAAGCTTACCCACATTGTGTTGGTGCAGTTGTCTGTCGACTACATCTTAGTTCGAGTCTTAGGTTAGGGCTTATTGTATGAGAAAATAGGAGATTGTATGTGTTTAGTGTATTAGGTTCGCTCATATGGTCATAAGCTTGGAGGTCCGCTTATTTGGTCATAAGTGAGGAGATCCGCTTATGTGTCAATAATGTAGGTCCGCTTATATGGACATGTCCATATAAGCGAACCACCCTGGCCTATATATAGGTGACATATGAGAGGAACTAGGTAGCAGTTAGATAGTGTTACGGCGAAGCCCTGCCAGTTTGTCTCCAGAGCTTGTATATTGTTAGCGGATCAATAAAAGAGACGTTAAATAGTGAAATCAAGCTAAACAAAGACTGAACCAATGAATTCCGCCTCTGATTCAGTCTGAGCACTCTTCTGATCGACTCGTTAGGTCGTATAACGTTCCTACACGTTGGATGGTAGTTTAGCTTTCTTGAGCGGAGCCAAAGCTATTTCCATGACGAACTTTGAATTTTCCGCTGCTTCCGCAGGGCGGTAAATCAAATCATAGTTGTGTTCTGCCTTAGGGTTATAAACCGCACGAGGCCTGCATTTATTGTAATTTGGCTGCAATCGATTGAACACACTGGTGTTTGCACTTAAACGGTATGTTGGATCAGACTCATCAGTATGGGTGTCCCGTTGGGAACCCAACCTATCGTGAACCGATTGTCTTCGATGAGGGTGTGGTCTACCATGGTTCTCTCTCTGGTGACTTCCTGTCTGAGTGTATTCACGTTGTGATGTGGATCTGGCATAAACTTCTATATTCTCGTAAGTTGAATCCTCCCGTTGGGAGGCGTTTGCACGAGATCCTGGTCTCCGTGACTGAGTTAAGGGAGCAGTTTGAGCACACAGCTGTGTGTATACTGCGTTTAGTGCCCCTTGAGACCTGACATACCAGGAAATTGGAGTTTCTCCTGGTGGCAGAATTGATTGAGCAGGGTTTGCTGGTAACATTCCTGGAGTGACAGGGTCGTTTGCTCGGTTGGATTGAACCTCGTTGTCATCCGAGGCATCCTCTGGGATTCCTTCTATTTGAATATTGTTTTCGACGTTCGGTCGAAGACCGGTTTGCCGATGAGATGATGAATTTTCTGCCATGTTTAAAACAGAGAATAAGGTAACTGAATCGAAACGAGATGAAAACTGAAAAAACAGAGGAATCGGTGGGCGCCAATGAAGAAACACTAGATAAATGGTCGGAACCGAGATATCTAGGGGGTTTGAATCCGCATAAAAGGTTGGTTTCCTCTCGATTGATTCAGGTACAACTGATCTCCTTCTCCGATAATTCTGCAAAAAAGAGCACCGTTAGCCTCGCCAAGGGGAGAAGAGGGTTCTCTCCTTGACCCGACTCCGGTGTGAGAATAAGTATGGGTAATGAAGAAGAAGATGTATTTGAGAAGTGTGTATAACTTGAATTCATACCTGGGTTGTTTCTCATATTTATAGCCGGGAGTCGTTTAGGCGGGAAAACCCGTTAGTGAAAAGTTGACGGAAGATGCTAACCCCGTAAGCGGTTACATTTCCTTCCGTCAAGCTTCTTGATCCGACGTGAGAGCACACGGATCGTGGCTTAGATCGAAGGCTGGGGATTTGCCACATGTAATGTGATCACGTGGAGATTACTTTCCAATTGCATGCTTTCGTTGTGAATTCAGGGATGCCTGAGATGGTGACACGTGTCCAGACGGTTGTAACCGTCTTGGTGGTGCACGATTGTATTTCTTCTAGAAGATTACTGCTGTAATCTGGTGTGGCACCTTATTGTGTGGATACAACTGATCAAATAAATCCCAAGTCTGAGTAAATAATATCCAGGTCTGGATATTTAGGCGGAAGTGTTTATTTCAGGATTTTCATCCTTTGTTTATGGGAGAAAGTGCAAAGGTTTATGATTTCCTTTGGGCGCGCAGGTGTTGACTGTTGACTGTTCTTTAAGTCTTTATTTGTGAGACCAGTGCGCGGCCGCGCAAGGTACAAGGCTGAAAAGTAAGGTTGTGGTATGGTCCCAAGCATTTATTATGGGGTTTTTGGGACCTTACCCCTTCAGTAACCTTCTTGAAACCATTCCTCGCTTGCTTCGATGTCTCCAACAATCTTTAAAAATAATTCTTTAGGTAAACGAAACCGATCTCTAAACGTTTCGGCATTGTAGAGCGGATTTTCCACAAAATAATCGTTTATCAAAACTTCGTTGGCATGTATACGATCACGGTCGACCATATTCTTCTTTGGGCGGGACGACTCGGCATCAAGTTCGTTATACACCGACACAAAATATTTTAGCGTCTCCTTGTCGGAAGACGACTCGGTATCGCTATCGCTAGACATCGGAAACGTCGAAGCCGTAGGGAATTCCATTTGAGAAAGATATAAAAATTGTGTGAAATGGGTTTAAAATGGTTTAAAGATGTAGATTGGTGTGTGTAAAATGGTTTAAAATAGAGATATAAATAGATAAATGGTTTAAAGGTTTTTTTTATTGAATATTACCGTTTAATAACGGTCAAAAATCAATCAACGATTTAATTTTTCAAACATTTCAACGCGTGAAGGATTCAACGCGTTTCAAAAATCACGCGTGACCAACATGGAGGCGGCGGTGTTCGTGGTGGTATAACGCGTGATGGGGTGGCCATCACGGACCACCCCGCCTGCCCTAATGAACCACGTTATGACTAATTAATTTTCAAATTATTTTTTTTAGAAACACGAGTATCGTACTATGTTGTTTTAATCGTGCCTACGCTGGCTTCAGATTTTGGTTTGGCGTTCCCCTGGGAAACCATATCGTCGACTTTAACTTGACAGCTATTGTGCCACCACAAGAGCTGAACACTATCTGGCGTAACAAACAATGAGACGAAAACCCGGGTGGGCTCAGGATAAAACCTTACATCTCTACAAGGAGGCTAGGCTCCATCCATATCTAATCCACTAAAGTGATACAAGTGGGGTTGAACTTGGGTCTCTATTGGAGAACCCAATGCTCTCTACTACTAGGTAGGGGTGTGCATGGGTCGGTTTGGGTCGGTTTTGACCAAAAACCCTAACCATAACCACGATGTCGGTTATTGGAAAACCATAACAATAACCGATCGGTTATGGTGGTTATGGTTATACGGTTTTGATGGTTATAGCTGGTCGTTTATGGGTGGTTAACCGTGTATTTTTAGCTTAGCTAAAAATAGCTTATTTTTTTTTTTAACATGGAATAAATTGTTATTGTGAAGCTCACGGGTATATAACCTAGTATTTGTATATATTAGTATATTACATAGTATTAAAAAATACATATAATCTATAATATTAATACCAATTATTATCGCATATTTAAATAAAGTGATATGATACATTCTATAAATTCAAATAAACATTCAATCAAAACCACAAAATGATATGAAAAACCAACAACTACTAAAAATCTTCAGTCAAAAACATCAAATATTAAAAATATGGTGAAAAGTCCTAAATCCTACAAAGATTTATTACATGTCGGTTCGGTTCGGTTATGGTGGGTATGGAAAAAAATGATAACCATAACCGACCCACTACATTCGGTTTTCAAAAAAAAAAAATCATTAACCGACCCACCGGTTTTTTTTTTGTTTAGTTTTTTTGGTTCGGTTTTGTCGGTTAATTCGGTTTTTTGCACACCCCTACTACTAGGCCAAAAGTGATGGATTTCAAATTTATTTGTTAAAGTCTCCTAGGTTGGGATCGAAAAGAGGGTTTATGAGTATAGGGGAGTGTTCAATTGAAAATCACTAATTAAACTGAAAACTAACTAAAAAAGGCTAAAAACATGTCAATTTTTTACAAATTTTTGCTACTCTTTATATATAAAAAAAAAGTTTTTTTTTCAAAAAAAAAAATTTTACCGCACATGTCCATTATATGTGTACTACACATGTGCATTATTGCACATATGAACTACAATTTTTATTTTTTTATTTTTTTTGAAAAAAAAAATTATATATAAAAAGTAGCGAAATTTTATAAAAAAAAATTGAAAAAAAAAGGGTATGTTTTTTAGACTTTTTTAGTTAGTTTTCAAGTTTTCACAATAAAAAGAGTTTTCGCTTAAACCATCCCCTATGAGTATAAATTGTAAAAATTATAAATGATTGTATATATCACGTGTCCGTATGTTTTCTAAATAAAAAGGTTAGATGGCTTGTTTAAGTTCAAAACCATTGTTTGAACAGTTAAACTACCGAACAGTATGAATCTTGAACTGACTGATTAGCTTAAGTTTAGATGGTTCCGAGGGTGTAGCTTTGTGTGGGCGGGTGGGAGCGGCCGATCCTCCGAACTTTTCGTTCGTTAGTGGAGAGTATGTAGTTTTCATATAAAGTTTTTGGGTATATACGTTTTTGACTCCCCCGGTTTTATAGAAACTTTTTGTATATACGTTTTCGACCTCTCGGTCAGAAATCTCAAGCTTCGTCACTTGGTTCGATCAGCTTAATGTTTTTAATGTTTGTGAGCCCTACTAGTTGAAATGAGGTTTTTAAGAACAAAATTATAGTTTTTTTTCTTTTTGTATTTAAAAACGGGTCATGTAAGACAGATAAACCTAATTACGACGGTAGGGTTGGTTACATGAAAATGGCCAATTTACGTGCTTACTTTTCTTTATTTTCTGTACATATTAATACTTTGGAATTATATATCCAAACAACTACAAATGGCTATAAAACAATTATTTTGAATTTTGATTATGAAAGTTGGTATGTTGTTTTTACTTTTTAAACTTTAGCATAAAATATAGAATAAATTGTCAAAATCGTCCCTAAGATTTGGGCATATTTGTCATTTTCATTCAAACAACTTTTTCGTATCATATAGTCTTTCATTTTTGCGATTTTTTTGACATTTTCATCCAATCGTCTGACTTTTTGCCAAAATCGTCCCTGAGATCTGAGATTTTTTGATATTTTCATGCAAATGTTTGATAGAAAAAATAAAGCAAATTAGATGTTTGGATGAAAATGGCAAAACATCCCAAAAATGAAGGACTATATTGTACAAATAAGTTGTTTTTGATGAAAATGACAAAAATGCCCAAACCTCAGGGACGATTTTGGCAATTTACTCTAAAATATACTATCAGTTTAAATTATGACAAGAGTAAACTACCAAAATGGTCCCTGAGGTTTGGTCACTTTAGTCCAAAACTCTAACATTTTAAATTCGGGTCCCTGTGGTTTCAATTTTGTTGTCATTTTCATTTAAAATCAAAATCTTATTAGGTTTTTCAGTTAACATCCAGTTCCTTTTTTGTCTTTTTCCTCCCTTTTAATGAGGGACAAAATGGCTTTTTAACGTTTAATTATAAAAAATTAAAAAAAAAATCTGATCATTTTGCCCTTCATTAAAAGGGAGGAAAAAGATAAAAAAAAAAAAAAAACTGGATGTTAACTGAAAAATCTGACTAAATTTTGTTTTTGGATGAAAATGACAACAAAGTTGAAACCATAGGAAACAAGATTTAGAAGGTTTGAATTTTGGACTAAATGGCAAAAGTGACCAAAACTCAACGACCATTTTGGCAGTTTACTCTTATGACAATAAAAGCACATGTTTTTTTTTTGTTTTTAAAAGAGTTAATTGTCCGGATGATCCCTGTGGTTTGCCAATTTTTCACCTTTAGTCCTCAACTTTCTAAAATTACATGTATATTCCCTGTGGTTTGATCATTTGTTACCCAGATGGTCCCCGGATTGAATGATCGTTAATTTGCTCAGTTAAGTTTGTGTGAAATGTCTTAAATACCCTTTATACATATTTTAAAAAGAGTAAAATGCACGGATACTCCCTGCGGTTTGGTGAAATTTCACCTTTAGTCCCTAACTTTTCAAAATTACACTATTAGTCCCTATGGTTTGACAAGTTGTTACTCGAATAGTCCCCAAAGTGGATGGAGGTTAGTTTTTCTGGTTAAGTGGGTGTGAAATGACAATGACTATCCGAGTAACAACTTGTCAAACCACAGGGACTATCCGAGTAACAACTTGTCAAGCCACAGGGACTAAGAGTGTAATTTTAAAAAGTTGGAGACTAAAGGTGAAATTTCACCAAACCAAAGGGACTATCCGTGTATTTTACTCTTTTAAAAAACAAAAATGTAATTAATAAATAGTGTCAACTCACCCACCATTTCACCACTCGTCAAACCACCATCACCATACCACCCTCACCAAAAGTCGTCGCAACCATCATCTGCCATCACTACCAACCCAAACCACCACTAGCCACTAGCAGCCGCCATTACCAAAGGGACCACATATTTTGAGCCTCCTAATCGCGATTCCGGCGACGGTTGAGATGATTGGCTCTCCCGTTGACGGAAACGGTGGCGTTCAGGTTGTAGTCGGCTGCTACCGCGAACGTTCGTTTGGGCTGTAGCGGCTACGTGTTAATTTTCTCAGTTAATGTATATGAAATGACTAGATTGCCCTTAAACAATAAAAAATAAAAAAATAAATATGGCCCACCCCATCTTCTCCCTCCCCTCCCTCTCTCTCTTTAAAACCCACCACCACCGCCACCACCTTCAATCCACCGTCACCATCAACCCACCACCATCTCCACAGTCACCTTCAACCCACCCCACCCCACCCTTCAATTAACAACCACTTCTTCCTTCCAATCCCACTACTACAGCTCCGCACTTTCCCATCCATTTCCCCAATTCCATCACTCCCCCTAATCCGCACCTTCCCTTTATCCCTCAAACCATTTCCCAAGCCGAGACTTCAGAATCTTCTCCGATGACGGAGACGGCGGCGGCGACGTAGACGGCGGCGGAGATGACGCAGATGGCGCTGGAGAAGCAGATCATGACGACCTGGACGAAGAAGAGCTTTGTGTCCACTCAAGGGTGGAACTCTGAGGAGGTTGTTGATTATCGGATTAACGAGGATGAGTTTCATAAAATCAGTTTGATGGATTGTGATTTTTTGTATCCGGAAGCCGCCTGATCCCGATACCGATGTGGGGTGGGTTGAAGGTGACTGTGGAGGTGGTGGTGGGTTGAAGGTGTTACGAACCTAATCGTTAACCAATTGAAATCCAAGAAAAAAGGTAGAAGCTTGAGAGATTTGATAGATTTTGGAAGAGATTCAACTTTATCATTTTCATTCATGCCCTAAAATACTAAACGTACTTTGCTATTTATAGCATTACAAGAAAAAATACTAACCCACTAATATACCCACTAACTAAGAACATGCAAACCCATTACTCACTCTATTGACTAGGTAATAGAGTAAACAAAAATAAATTTAACATGTGAAAAATATATACATAAAGGAAATATAATTTTGATGCAAAACCCACGAAGCTCCAACTTAGAAGGCACATATCAGAATGTGACGGTCGAGGTGGTGGCGGTGGTGGGTTTGAGAGAGAGGGGAGGAAGAAGATGAAGGTGGACCATTTTTATTTTTTTAATTGTTTAATGGCAATCTATTCATTTCGTATACATTTAACTGAGAAAACTAACATGGGTTAGTGATAAGGATCACCCGAGTGTAAAATTTGCAACCACTGAGACCAACTCTGTAATTAGTAAACCACTGGAACCAAGTCTGCAATATTTGCAAACCACATGGACCAACCATGCATTTAACTCTTAATTCGAACAAACCTGTTTGGCTAAACGTTTTCACAGGTCGACAAGAAACTAACCCGATCTCAAACTAAACACAAATCCACATATTTCATTGCAATTTGATATTATGTTTTCAAGCCTTGTCATAAATTCAAAATCCTAATTTTGTTACATGACAATATGATTCCTTCTGTCTAATTATGCTCTCCATTTGCAACACTACAGTTCTAAAAACCTTGGACAGTTATCATATGGATTAAAAAACACTAATGAAAATGTTTGAACAAGATTGTCAGATCACATTCCTGGCATTATCAGGTAAAACTGGACTCCTACATTATCACTGATTTTCTGTAGAATCATCCTACAAAACACAAAACAACCCTAAAACCTCAATCATCGCGTTGGTTCACAAAATCGAAGTCTAGCCCATGACTACTCCCGCCTTCACACAAGCTGCTGGTAGTCGTGCTGTAACTATACCCCTGAGAATACGGATCATTTTCAGTACTAGCTATCCCAAGACACAACGCTTCACCTAACGGCCCGCCAGGTGTCACACCCGAACCCCCCCAAGAAGCTTGGTTCAGCCACTGGTGGTTTGGTTTGTAAACATCTCTATCACCACGCAACATTCCAACCGCCATTTGAAAACTCTCATCATCAAACTCAACATCGTTCGCGCCAGATTGCGTTGATAACGTAAGCGAACATTCGTCCCCACCCGTGATTCTTGACCAATCCGTCCCACTAGTGTTTAAATAATGATTATCACGGTCTAAGTAGGAATTTTGCGGTTGAACTCCCTTGAAATCTTGTTTGGAAATATGGTCGTTTCTTGATCCTACGCTTGATGACTGCAACGGTAACTGAAATTGGTGGTTGTTCGATTGCGAGACGGGGATGCTACCGTTCTTCATGAACCTGGATTGTTGATGTGCGGCAGAGATTGTGAGGTTCTGCGATTGGGTTTCCACAGGCTTTCTTGAACGCGATCGGGTCTTGTGGGCGTGTCGCTCGCAGTATTTCTGGTCCGGAGCCACATCCTTGGCACATCTCCATTTCTTTCCGTCTGTTCTTCTACACCTCCATGGCTCTGGATCCAACCCGTTAGAGAACTTCAAACCTGTGCTCACCCCTACCAAAACACAACACTAACGTTAAACAATCATTTTTATTTTGATGTATGTGCGGCTTGAAAGTTGAAACTAGAAGGGTGATTCCATACAATCACTACCCGTAACAGTGTGCACCAGCTTGACTGTCATACTATACGGACCATATGATGTCACACAGGCCTGCCACATCATATGGGCCGTATGATAGGGCGAAAAATGACCATATGGACCGTATGAAATGACCCTTATACGACCCATATGACCATTTTGTCTCTTAGAGACTGTATGATGTCATACACGCAGTATGATGTCAAATCAAATCTGCACAACAGTGTCTGCCACGTCATATGGGCCATATAGTCATTCAGACACATTATTTGAATTGCTCACCTATATGACCTGTATGACCATTTCTGTTCTATCATACATGTATGATCGTTTTCGCACAATCATACATGGACCCTATTACCACACGGCCCGTATAACAAGTAACTAGTGTCTTGATAGTAGTCTTTGCTTAGCACAACCAACTTAAAGACCCCAATTCCCAATATGAAATTCTAAACATTTAACAAGAAAGGGACATCCACATGAACCACATCCTTTTAGCTTCAAACCACTTTCTAGATTAAAAACTTCAAACAAATACTTCATCAAACACATATTAAACATTAAACAATAGTGAGAGATAGAAAAGTACTGTTGGATTGAACAGATAAAGGTGAGAGAAGCTGAGGAGGCACAGGTATACAAGCCATAATATACATATAGATCTTCTTCTGCCTCTCAAGTTCTTCCCACTGAGTTGCAGTAAAAAGCACTTTCCCAGAAACCCCCATAACCCCACCTGCAACAAAACCCCACTTCAAAATTTAAACATTAACACACACCCAAATCAACCAAATTAACAAAATCAAAGAAAATGGTGTATATTTTTTTATAAATAAAGAAACCACTTTAACAAATCAACAGAAACAAGAAAAAAAACTAACCATTCTTTTTACAAGATGACACAAAGTTGATTCCCAACCCAACATCACAGTTGGTGACTCTAGCACCATTTCCATCACCCATTTTTGATGAAATTAGAAACCCAAAATGGAAAACAAACACAAGAAGAAAAGAAATGGTTATAAATATGAAGAGGTGAATATAAAGAGTGCTTGCTTGCTGTTTGTTAAGGTTACAACATTCGGGAGTGTTAGAGAAGAGGGAGAAAGGTAGAAACAAACACAAAGTCCAAAATACGGTCCCCTCTTACCTTTTTTCAATAAAAACGTGGATCGATACCCATCTCAATCGTCGTCGTCCTACACAAAATAAGATAAGAACGTAGTTGAGTTTTGTTTCGTGATTTTATTTAGTATTTTCTTTTTATTTGAGGGAGGATGGGCCAAAAGGTCTGTAGAGTTGTTGTGGATAAAGTTTGAGTTAATGCTTGTACCGTTTGGAGTGTTTATGTCTTGGGAATTTAATGAGTTATCTAGTACGTATTCCGGTCGGATTTTATACGGGTTTTTTTGGTAATAATAGTTTTGTAATTTATGTTTTTTTTTTTAGTTTTGGTAACAATAGTCTTGTATTTTATGTTTTTTTTTTTTAATCGTGTTTGATATTTGATATGGTTTTGATAACCATAGTTTTGTTTTTATGTTGTTTTTTAATTAAATCGTGTTTGATACTAGGGGTATGTTTGGCAAAAGTAGCTGGTGGCTGGAAGCTGGTAGCTGTAGCTGATAGCTAGTAGCTGTAGCTTTTTAGATATATTTGGTGTTTGGTAGAGTAGTTGGAGCATAAAATGACCAAAATTGACATAACTAAAAATTTAGAAAGTTTGTGCATTAAAAAGTTCCTTATTTTTAGGGGTTAAAATGGTCTTTTTTTTTTTCCCTAAAAGCTTGTAGCTCCTTCTAAACGCTACTAGTAGTAGCGTTCAACCAAAAGCTTCAAGCTCCTAACCTAAAAGCTTAAAGCTCCTTCAACTAAACAAGACTTTTTATTGAGTATGAGCTTTTTCTTAAAAGCTTAAAGCTAGAAGCTCCTTAAAGCTCCATGCCAAACATACCCTAGATATTTGATACGGGTTTTGGTAACCATAGTCTTGTCTTTTATGTTGTGTTTTTTTTAATTAAATCGTGTTTGATACTTGATATTTGATACGAGTTTTGGTAAACATAGTTATTTTTTTAATCGTGTTTGATACTTGATATCATATACATGGTTTACTTTTATAGACGGGTGTGATTAAAAGTTAGATATTAAAATTTTCATATCTACTATTAAACTCATAAAGTTTTAAATAACTTCATACTTCTCTTTATTATATTTGCTAAGATGATACTACATCTTTTGTGATCAATTCTTTTAATCTCATCAAATTTCTTTACTTAGTAACATACTTTTCAAGTGTAATCACAAAATAAAATAAAACTAAATAAAAAGTATAAGGTATCAAGTTATCGTAAACTAACACTGAAGATAACAACATTTTTTACTACTAATCCTTCTATCACTTGTGCCCTTTCGAGTTAGTCGTTCCCTTGATGATAGTTTTCACTAATCATCTATCATTCGATCGATACTTCAATCATTTTTTTCTCTCATGTAAGATAGTGTTTCAATAAGTATATTTGCTATTTGTGGAATATACTGGGTATATTGTTGTTGTTATTTAAGATAGTGTTTCAATCATTTTTTTTTTCTCTCATGCAAGATAATGTGTTTCATCTCGTGTATAAGAGATTCCTTATTTCGTATGGGTTAGTTGATTTTATCACTCGTTATGTCACCATGTCGTTAACTGATCACTAACTTCTGATTATGTTACTATTCTTTTGGGGTGTCATAGGGATCTTAGGAAGGTTTTAGGGATCTTAGGACACCCCCAAAAGTATAGTAACAAGATAAAAAGTTAGTAATCAGTTAACGACGTGGTGACATAACACACTAAGGGGCTGTTTGGCAACTTATGAATGGTTAAGTGCTGAACCAGTAAGAGGTCTGAACCATTAAGTGCTGAACCAGTAAGAGGTCTGAACCATTAAGAGCCAGTATAATGCTTAACCCTACAGAGGCAAATGCCTGACCAATTCATATTAGAGGTCTTAACCATCCAGACCTCTATATAATACTTAACCATTCAGAGGCAAATGTCTGAACCATTCAGATAACTGCTCATAAAACAAACAGTCTGAACCAGTAAAAGGTCTGAACCATTAAAAGTCTCATTAAGAGATAAACAAACAGCCCCTAAGTGCTCATAGATGTTTTTGCATTTTAATTATTATTATACTATATATAAATTAACCTTTAAAAAAATACTACATTTGAACCTAAAATCTCTTCTTTATATGACTTGATCTGAAATGTTATTTTTGTATTTTAATTATCATAAGATAATCTAACTATTAAAAACATAAAAATATTAAATTTGAACCTAACCCTATCTTCAAAATATGATTTGATTTACGTGATTTTTAGATTAAAAAATAAGAATACTAAGTTTTGTTTTTAAATAGGATTGCATAACTTAAAAAAGAAATGACAAATCATTTATGTGATTAAAGTTTCATTTAGAAAACAGTTGACTAATTGAATTTTTTTTTATCAGAAAATTTTAGTAATTTATCTAATTAGAATCTTTAATTTAAGAATGAATTTGATGAAATTGTTTCTTTCTATTTTCTTCTTTACCTATTCTCTATCATCAATCGACACCCTTATTTAGTTATTACCCTTGCTTTATCATTTAAAAATGAGTAAATTACAAGTTTTGTCCTTTATGTTTGTCCCAAATTTCAGGCGTTGTCCTTTACCTTTAAAATTGATGAGTTTTGTCCTTAATGTTTCCAAATCCTGCACGTTATGTCCTTTAGGCCTAACTCTATTAATTTTACTGGTTAAGTGAAGGGTACATTCGTCTTTTTATCTCATTATTAAAAAACATTTACATATTATAAATTTTCAACATGTATATGTATTGTTGTGTTGTACATTAGGCTTAGGGGTATTTTCAAAAAAAAAGTTAATATTTCACTTTTAGTCCAAAATTTATTTGATTTTTCATATTTAACCTAAAAGTTTTCATTTTTTCAATTTAATCTCACATTTTTTTCTTTCAACTTTGGTCCCTATACTTATCATATTTCCCATTTTTTTTGTTTAACGTTTCATTCTAAATTTTCCGAGTTAACACGATGCAACGTGCGTGTGTGGTTCAACGTTATTATGTTTTGTTTAACACTTCGTTCTAATTTGCGAGTTAATACGACACAACGTACGTGTATGGTTCAATGTTTTTACGTTGTTGTTTTCCCGTTTAACATAACAGGTTGGTCGCAACGAGCGGGTACTAAGTCAACTTAGTTATTATTTTATGTGTTTTACGTTACGATCTAATTTCTTCACATTAATACGTGTTGGTTGTTGGCGGTGGTGTGACATTGGTGCTATTTGAAACAGTTTTACACCCCCACCGCAACGCGGTGGGGCTTAATACTAGTTTTAAAATAAATGAAAAACTTGGAATTTTCTCTTTTAAAAGAGAAAGATAGAGAGAGATAGAAGCCTGGAGGTAGAGAGAGAAAATCGAGAGAGAGAGGGAGTAAACGAAGAGAGAGAAGGTGACGGTGGTGGGTGTGGACGCCGGAGATGATGACGATGGTTATGGTCAGACTTCAGAGTGGTGTCATAGTGGAAGGGTGACGGAGGCGGTAACGAGTTAGGGTTCTGGCAAGGTATGAAGAGAGAAGATTGGAGAAGAGGGCCGACTTTGGCCCTTCACAGCCGCTGTCACCACTCCCCACCACCACCGCTGCCATCACCTCCACCTCCACAGCCGCTGTCACCACTCCCCACCACCGCCACAATCACTACCGCCACAAATCTGCCAGTTTAAATCGAGTCAGATCTGCCATTGAAATCCAGTCGGATCGAGTCAGATCTAGCCTCCGCCATCAACGAACATCACCACCATCAACCGGAAATTGAAGTTTTTGGTTGAAACAAAATCAACGCTAGTAGACCCGTTGAAGTTTTTGGTTGAAAGTTGAAACCCACACCACAACTACCTCCCAAATCTTCAACAAATTCTACAAATTTCTTCACAGATGCCCAGATTCGTTGCAATTTAGTAAGAAAAAGAATGAAAAGTAAATATTTTGATTTTCTACTTTATAGTGTTTTGCTGTTTGATATTCATATTTGTGTGCTAATGGTTGGTGAGGAATGGCGGTAGGTAAAGAAATGGGTGAGAGGTGTGAGGCATTTGTTTTAGCAGGTTTTTAGTAATTGATGAATGTTTTTGTTTTTGGTGATGGTGGATCGAAGGGGTGGATCTTGATGGTGATGTTGGAGACGGTGGAGTGGTGATTGTGGGTCTGGCGATGGTGGAGATAGTGGGTGGTCAGCGGCAGGTGAGGATGGGAGGTGGTGGTGGTATATAGTGTTACATGATCAGTTTACAAAAATGCCCTCATGTGCCTTGCACATGATCAGTTTTAACAAAAAAAATTAACTGGGTTAGGCCTAAAGGACATAACGTGCAGGATTTGAAAACATTAAGGACAAAACTCATCAATTTTAAAGGTAAAGGACAGCGCCTGAAATTTGGGACAAACATAAAGGACAAAACTTGTAATTTACTCTTTAAAAATCTTTAAGGTTTATAGACTCTCTTTTATGTTATACTCAATTTTGCAACAAAGTGTCTCAATCATCTCACACACACCTCAAGCGTATTGCTATTGTTAGAAAGAATAGCCATCTTTTCATCTCTTTATTATACCTTTTTCTCTTTACAGCATCCCCATTGCCGCTTGCCACCTTCATTCATTTGGCCGGATTTTTTTTCCGATCAAGCTATTTTCATTATCTTTTTTCCAGAGGGGTAGCATAATATTTTTTAGGGATAACGGAATACAAAAAACGTCGGAAAAATAAACAATTTGCACTGCCATCGAAAAATTATGGGGTAGCGAGGGCTACCCCTACCTAAATGGTAAGTCCGCCCCTGAGTGTTAAGTTGAGGGTGACGAGCGTCAAAGTAATAATTGGAGATCTCAGCAGCTAATAGCCAATAGTTAAGGTTGATAAAATCCAATAACCCTATTTATATCTATTTATATAGGGTGCAAAATCATATTTTTCATTAGCAATATAGTTACTATTTTTGCAACCAAGCATTGCAAAATAGTTTTTTTAAATAAAAAAAATGTCACTAGTGGTTTCTTTGAGTTAAGAAGTCAAAGTCATTCAAACATGAACTTTTTAGGTTGAGTTAAATCCCATTTTAGGTCGTGTAGTTTGGGCTATTTTGTCAGTTTAGTTTTAAGATTTTATTTTTCTCTTGTGGGTCTAAAAATGTTTCACCGTTGCAATTTTAGTCCAATTGATTAACTTCATCCATTTTTTCTGTTAACCCGAAGGGCAATTCGGTCATTTTATATGTATTTCTGTTAACTAGAAAGGCAATTCGGCCATACAAAATGACAGAATCGTCCTTCTCGTTAATAGAAATAATGGATGAAGTTAACCCAGTGGACTAAAATGACAACAGTGAAACCTTTTTGGACCCACAGGTGAAAAATGAAACCTTTGAACTAAACTGTCAAAATGACCTAAACCACAGGGACTAAAATGCCAGTTAACTTATTTTTAAGGTTTTTGACCTGTTTCGAAAGAGATGTTCACTTTTTGGCCGGTAAATGTGCTCATGTTTGGGTGGGCAACCTGGGTGTTCCACATGTTGGGCTCAAGGACAATCAGTTCGTGGCTGACCATATGTTGAAGATAGAATCAAGAAAAATTTCTAAGCATGAGAAGATTTATGCTGAGAATCAATATGTTTTCACCTCTTTTGTTTATGACATGATTGGGTCTCTTGCCTCCGAAGCTGTCGGTTTCCTAAACAGAGTGCAACGGATTGTGCACCAAAATCCCACGTCGTCGAGGAACCTTGGTTTTGTTTTCAACAGAATTGGTTTTGCTATTTTAAAAGGGGTTGTGATGCATGTCACATCCCCAAAAATACCCCAAGCGGAAACCCCCGTGAGGCGTGTGACGTACCAGGATCTAGCCACCGATCACATTGAACTCATACAAGATTTTAAATAAAAACTTTCATTCATTAAGATAAAGTATTACATTACATAAAGTATAACTCAACTTTTTCAGCGGAAGCATAAATCATTAGTTATGTATTTCGTAAACCAATCGTATGAAAGTTATTAGACTTGTCTCGTGTTTCCATGTGTCTCGACCCATGACTACTCTAGCTTCCCAGACAGCAAGTTCCACGTTCTCACATATCTATAACCTGCGAGCATGCATACAAGTGTATTAGACAACGCTGATGAGTTCATAGTTTTTACCAAACGCTTATTTACCAAGTGATTAGTCCAGTTTAATAACAATTCTGAAAATAATGTTGATGATAACTCGAGTACCGTACAAGATGGCGTCAGATTGTTTTGCCCGTCCCCAATGCCCCCTATCTAAGCATTGGTCGTGATTAAGGTCATTAGTTCACGCCCGTCCTCTCAGGTATAGTGTGAGGTTGCCAAGTCTAATAGCGCTATCAACTAATACCCCGTTACCTCTCAGGTAACTAATTCGGTATAAGATGGGACTTAAGGTGATAGGAAATGAGTGTATTATCTAACATCCCAGTTTTTACTCAGAAAAGACTTATCCCTCTCAGGAATACTCGTTTGATTGTCCCACCCACCGGGACACATGCTCAAGAGAAATGAACTCACCTTAGACTGCTCGGTATGTTACGTTACATTACATGTTCCAAGTTGGTCACCCAAACCCTACCGAGGTTACCAAAGATGATCAGTTTCGTAAACACATATCCAGATCACGTATTCAGCAAATCACATGTAACACCATTGTCATGTAACACATAGCAAACGCTTAGATTTCATACACGTTCATAACACAAGTTCACGTTCCAAACAGTAGTTACCAATAAAATCAGTTTCATAATCAATTAAATCACATATTTTCACAGATTGCATTCACTACAAAGATCACCGTATAACACATAGCAAGTACACATATCTCATACAAGTCCTCATCTCACGTGCATGTCTCATAACAACACTTAACAGGTGAGTTTGCTACTCACACGAGTCAAATCAGATTCCTCATTCCCAATCAACATTATTAAGATGCAACCAATAGAATTTTATAACATAAACTTCCATCATCATATACATCATAAACTATTTGAAACCTTATGGTAATGCATGATATGTGGACACGTTTACTGTTTAAACTGTTCTGTCTATTTACTCTTTTGCAGCATCTCCACGAAGAACCAGTTCTTCGTGGGATGCCTCCATGACGAAGAATCCTAATGGCGAAGAACTATTCTTCGTCGAATTACGTTCTTCGTGGGGGGAGTCTTTCGTCGCTGCCCTCATCAGACGGTTACAATTCCCTTAGTTTCAGCCGTAACAGATGCTAACAAGTTTGACAGTTTTCCAATCAGATTAAACGACACTTTTTAACCATGATTATGCACCCGAATTATGAACAATCATCTACCGTTCAACAATTCATTCGAAGCATAACAATTACACCACTCATTATTATACAAATCATAGTTAACAACTTATCATGTGATCATCATTGTTAATCAAACAAATCATCAGTTGGATACGAAATCAAAGTCACGCACATACAATCATCGATCACAGCCAACTCCATCAGTTTGTTATTCCTAAGTTTCTAATCACTAATTCCAACATAATTCAACACCATGTTCAGTAACATAATGAAACCCTAGTTTTTCACGTAAAGTCACAACATCAAGATTTTTGCAACTAACAATGATAGACACTAACCGTGATACCGAAGTGATTAGTTTGTTCGAGATGGAGGGCTTCGAGACTAAGACTGTCGTCGCACAGGGAGGAGAGGAAAAGAGAGAGCTTTAGGGTTTGCGTATATTCTAAGTTTTGAGGGTTATGAAAGTTGCACCCCAACCCTTGATGTTATTCGAATAAAATAGCAGGCCGGGCCCATTATGGGCTACGAAGAAATTTGGGCCGAGATCCCTTTCCGGCGAAGGACCCTATTGACGAAGAACCTTCTTCGTCAAGGAGTGTTTGTGACGAAGAACCCTAGTTCTTCGTCGACTTGGGTTTTTCGTGAACATTAAACATTAAACAACCAAACATAACAACACATTAATCATTCATATACCGTGCACATGTTACAACGTAAAACGAATTGTGAAAACAGGGTTGTGAAACAAGTGATGCGTAGAGGAAGGACCTTGGGATCTCGGGTTGTCACATCATCCCCAACTTGAAAGAAATTTCGTCCTGAAATTTAATAAGTAGCCCAAAGCAGCCAGGTGTTAGATCAGGATGGCTGTGGATTTTCCTCGGGTGCCACATCATCCCCAACTTGAAAGGGAACTTCGTCCCGAAATTCACCAGTCTCATCAGAATTTGGTTTTCGAACAGTTGCGGATACTTGAGCTTCATCTGATCTTCGCGTTCCCACGTGAACTCCAGTCCACGTCTTGAGTTCCAACGAACTCTCACGATTGGAATCCGAACTTTCAATAGGTTTCTCAACACACTGCGACTTATCATCGACCTATGGTTCTTGCAAAGAGACCGCAAGTGTTTCGTCAGAAAAACACTTCTTCAGATTGAGACGTGAACAACAACGTGGACGTTGCCCAGTTTGTAAGATAACTCGAGTTTGTAGGCACCTTGCCGATTCTCTCCAGAATTCCGAATGGCCCAACGTATCGTGAATTAAGTTTACTGCGCTTCCCAAAGCGCACCACACCCTCCCAGGGTGAAACTTCCAACGCAACATAATTGCCTTCTGCGAATTCTAAGGGTTTCCTACGCTTAACGGCTTTTCTAACGGTCATGCACTGCCGCCATACGATTTCCGATCTAAGCAATCTTCCCAAGAGTTTCGAGTACAAGTCATGGACCTATAATTAGGTTGTCACCCTCCTCTGTCCAACAAAGAGCAGATCAGCATTGTCGCCCATACCATGCCTCGAACGAAGCTGCTTGAATATTGGAATGATAACTGTCGTTGGTGGAACACTCTACCAAGGGTATGTGTCTTTTCTAACCTTTACCAAATTCGATCACAAATGCTCACAGCATGTCTTTAGTTGTTTAGATGGTTTGCTCACTTTAGCCATTCTGTCAGAGGACGATAAACAGTTCTCCTGTCTACACGTGAGCCAAAAGGTTTATGCATCGTCTACCACAAGTTGGATATAAACACGGATCACGATCAGAGGTAATAGGAGTTGGCACCCCGTGCCAAGGAACCGCCTCTCTCAGAGAAATATTCACAAGCTGCGAAGACTCGTCAGTTTCCTTGATTGCAAGAAAGTGTGTTAGTTACGTGAGACAGTCAACGTTCACCTAGGTGATATCATTTTCGTTTCGAGTTTTAGGTAGTCCTGTGACAAAATCCATGGCAGTCTGTTCCCATTTCCATATGGGTGCTTCTGGTTGCTGACACAAACCAGAGGGTTTCTGATATTACACCTTGACTTTCGCACAAGTTAAACATCGTTCACATACATTATCATGTGGGCCTTCATGCCCAGTCACCAGTACAAGATCCTTAGATCCTAATACATTCTGACAAAATCCAGACGAGTGGAATATCGAGACTTGTGTGCTTCGCCCAACACAAGTTCCCCAGGTTGCCGTATGGTGGGACTCATATCCGCCCTGTAAGGTAGCGGATACCGTCTAACTTTTTCCAGAAGTTGTTTCCCCTTGCCCCGCATAGGTTCAGCTTGACGATTCTCTTCTTTGAATGCTTTGGTTTGGGCAGAACGAATCTGATTAGGTAGGTTAGAGTCGATGGTGAGCTGCAAAGCTCGTGCACATTTAGGTTTCACATTCGTAATCGTTCAAGAGTTCCATTTAGCGACGCCGTCGCATGTTTAATTCTTTCTGATCAAAGATATACTGAAGGCCCTTGTGATCAGTCTAAATAGCACCTTTGGTACCGTACAAGGAACGCCTCCAGATTCTAAATCCAAAGGCCATGGCTTCCATCCCAGGTCGTGAGTCGTGTAACTCTTCTTGTAAATCTACAACTGTTGAGAAACGTAAGCTATCACTTTCTCGCGTTGCTTCAACATGCAACCGAGACTCTAAATCGAGATACCATGGTATACTACTAGATCATTTGTACCATCGGGTTAGGACATTATTCAGTGCATTGCAGAGTTTGGTCTCGAAGCAGAAAAGACGTTTTCCTGTTTTGCCCTCCACGAATACACACACCCTGTTGTGTTAAAGCGATAAAAGTTGTGCGATCTCCGATAATCCCTTGATGAATCTGCAACGATACTTAGCGAGACTAAGAAATTGCCGCACCTCCGAAGAACTCTTCGGTGCCGATCAATTTCTAATAGAATGGATCTTAGCGGGATCCACGTGTATTCCCAATTCATTGACTATGTGACCAAGAAAGTGTACTTCTCGAATCCAGAAGTCACATTTAGAAAGACTTCGCGTGGAGTGGCTCCTCCCTCAGGAGCTCTAAGATAACATATAAGCGCCGCTCATGGTGTTCCTTTCTCCCGGAAATGATTCAAAACATCATCAATAAACATGGTTGACGAATTCGGCGAGATGAGGTTTACACATACGATTCATGTGATCCATAAGGCTGCTGGTGTGTTGGGTAACTTGAATGACATGAACAGGAAGAGGCTGGCGGAGGAAATGGAGGTGGTGGTGGAGGAGGTGTCGGGTGGGAGGAGTTTCTAGGGTTTGGAGAAGTTTTGTTTTGAAGAGCAGAGAAACCCTCGAAGACCCTTGAAGATGTGAGTTCACATCTGCCTGAGGAAGAGGTCTTGAAGACATTTTTTAATGAAAGCACTTCCAGAAAACAAACACACTGCGGACTCAAACGTCAGCGCGTGGTCTACATGGGGCAGACATAAGAGGTTCTGAAGTGCTTTTGACAAAAAACAAACAGAAGTTCAATTCCTTGGTTACACCGTCAATGAACTTGGTATTCACGTTGATCCTACAAAGATTGAAGCTGTGAAGAATTGGATTGCTCCTAACTCTCCGTCCGAAATCCGTTCGTTTCTTGGCCTAGCTGGTTACTATCGTCGTTTCATTTCTAACTTCTCTAAAATCGTCGTTCCTTTTACTTTCTTGACTGAAAAAGATAAACCTTTTGTTTGGGGTACTGAACAAGAGGAGTTGTGGTGAAACTTATTACTTATCTACCTGCCACTCTATTATAAATTTCTAATGGTTTTTAGAAAGGGAAAAAAACATTTGATTCAGAACTTACATATTCTAAAAGAAAACAAATATAACACTTGTCAACTAAGCATGTATATTGGCAGAACAAAACTTTATGATAGAGAAATAGTATTAAGTTTTAAAGTAAATTAGTTTTTTGTCTCTGTGTTTTAGTGGTTTGACCACTTGAATTTAAAACTAAAAAAGTTTAACGCTCCGAGTCTTTAACCGCTCATTTTATAACGTTATGAGTCCAATTTTTAATATTTGTACTTTTGATTTTGGACTTAAGTGGTTAAAACCACTAAAATACTGGGACTCAAAACGTTATAAAATGAACGGTTAAGGACTCAGTGCGTTAAACTTTTTTATTTTAAATTTAAGTGGTTAAAACCACTAAAATACAAAGATTTTAAAGGTAATTTAGGGGGTGTTTGGTGTTGCGTTTTCAAAATAGATTATGCGTTTTCAAAATAGATTTTGCTTATTCAAAACTGCGTTTTGAAAAAGCATGTAAGTACATGCTTCTCTAAAACAGCGTTTTGGAGGCAGATAATCACTTTTTCATCCAAACACTTTTTTAGATTATTTATGTTTTACAAACGCAATAATTAAATAATCATTTCAAAACGTAATCCCAAACACCCTCTTAGTCTAAGTTTTATATTCCAGCAACTAAAGTCTAAAACTACCAGATCAAACTCGTATTATTTAAAAGGTTAATCTTAGGTTTGTACGAAAATTCAGTGTGATTAAACTTAAGTTAAAAGTAATTCTTTTTAAAGGTAATTCAGTGGGGAATAACAATGGGGCTAAAGTGATCACGGTGGGGGGTAAAGGCTCTCTTTATCCTCTTCATTGTATTGGTAGGTCTGTTCTAGGCCATACCAAAAATGTTATGACAATTAGTAAGTTGAGACAGTCTATTGAAGATGAAGGAATGATTGAAGTCGGTCTGTCATATGTTGGGGGAGTATCATTCTTATTAACTTTTAGAGATAAGGAATATGCTAATGTGTGCATGGAGCTGCATGAAAGTTTCTTCAAGTCTGTTTTTTTCTCAGTATAAAATATGGAATGGTGAGGATGTCCCATATAGTAGACTGGTGACCCTGAACATCACTGGTGTGCCATTTATTATTCGTGATAATGTTCTTTTTGATAATATTGGTGGTATGTTCAGAGAAGTGGTACAAAAATCGTCCTTTTCATGGCAGGAGGAAGATAATTCGCGTGGTTCGGTGATGATAGTATCCTCAATCCCGTCCAGGATCGAGGAGGCTGTGGTTCTTAAGTGGAATAATAAAACAATTGTCACTTGGGTGTCGGAGTCAACTGGGCAATGGATGCCGGATATCGATGTCTCATCGTTGCTAGGTTCCCAAGATTCTGAGTCGGAAATGGGATCGGATTCCGATGAGGAGTCGGTAGATATGGAGGAGTTAGAGGAGGGTGAGATTAGACAGAAGCTGGGTAATTTTGATTGCCGGTAGGATGAAGCCATGAAGAGCGGCCGGAAAGAAAATGCTCCGGTGGTTAACGATCAGTCGGTGGATAATCAAGAGCCAGAAGGATGTCAACGGTCTTCATCATTTAATGCTGTTGAGAACACAAATAGTCTGCATGGGAACTCGGTTGGGGCGGCGCATGTCGGTGTAAATAATGATGTCCAATCAGTTGAATTGGGTGATTCAAATAATGTTTTGTGTGGTGGGCCTTACAATGCTAATTCGGGTGATATTAATGTTGGGCCCAATGCTGAAATAGATAATAATGGCCCAAGTATGGCTCCTAATTTGGGGAAAAGAAATAGGGAGGATCGTAGCTGATGTGCGTGAAGTGTTATATATATTAGGTGTGTATTTTAAGCCCTTTTAACACTTATTTTAGCCAAGTTTTAAATTTATAAAACACGATATTTACTAACACTAGACACACATATGGGCAAGTGCACCCATCGTGAGCGTAGTATAGTGTTGGTAAGATACCGAGGTCGTCCAAGGACACATGAGCTTTTAGTACCGGTTTATCCTCAACGTCTAATCAAAATAAAAAGTTTAGAAAAATGTTTTTAAACTAAGAAAAATAAAAACTAACTAAAATGCTGAAAAATAAAATAAAAATAAAAACAGATAGACAAGATGAATCACTTGGTTCCGACTCGTATCTAGTATAACCTTTGATTATTTCCGCACTTTTGCACATAATTAAGAGATTATCTTAGTTATTGTAGTAGGCCCCTCTTTTGAAGGTGACGTTACCCTCACCCCAGTAGTTTGAGTCAGCAAGGATACAATCCTAAAAGGGTGGATTATTGGAAGATAATTAATTAAGTTATTAATGCAATATTGTGGTAGGCCCCGCTTTTGGCGGTGACGTTACCCTCGGCTAAGTAGTCTGAGTCAGCAGGGATACAGTCCTAAATAGTCGGGTTATAGTATTAATAGTAGTTAACTTATGAGGGGATCAAAGAGTTTGGACCCCCGCCATCCAATACCGTGAAGCATTGAAAGAGGTCCTACTAAATTTGACCCAGGTCCATTGCAGGACCTCTAAACGCTGAACAATGGCAAGACCTTTACCAAACCGTTCCCTTAACCCCCGACCAGGTAGCCAACATACCTCCATATAGACCGTGGAGATATGAATGGTGAAAATCTTTTATTTTATATAGACAGTAAAATAATGCCAAGACACCACGGACAAACGATAAGGAAATATCACCTTCAACATAAGTAACTAGTTATTAAAGTCATTAATACAAAACCAAATAAAAAGTGCAAAAGATTAGAAATAAAAAGTATTATACTAGACACTTTGTCTTCACCAAGTGATGTAAGAGACTTAGGCAAACATGGCCTTGATTGTCAAGAACTCTTACGATCAATCTTGGATCCCGAGACGACTCACACACTCTACGATGGACAATGGATGATGGTGGTGGATGATGGTGTTATGGTGGTGGTGGGTGGTGGGTGAAGTGTGAGAGAGGTGGTGTGCCAAGGGATGAGTTGAAATGAAACCAAGCACTCCTATTTATAGGCTGGACAGAAGGCTGGGCACGGCCCCGTGTCCGCTGGGCACGGCCCCGTGTCCGCTGGACACGGCCCCGTGCCTGTCTGACACTCTCTCTCTTCATTAATTGTAATTCGCAATTACAATTAATGCGCCTGCTGTACTTTCGCCATGCCCCCGTGTTCGCTGGGCACGGCCCCGTGGTGGGCAATAGAAGCTTCTATAGGTTTGTATTTTCTGCTGCTTCTTGGGCACGGCCCCGTGCTGGCTGAGCACGGGGCGTGTTCAGTCTTCTGCCTTCTCTATTTTGCTTGGGAAGATGCCGTTGAGGGGTCGGGCAATCCACTTATGTTCCTTTTCTTGTATTTATATTAGATTTAGCTGTCTTTTAACTTCTTTTGTGAATTTGAGCTCATTTAATCCTGAAAATACAAAAGGAAGACAAAAACACTCTTTTTCCAACATTAGTACTTAAAAAGGGTTAGTTTTATGCCTCATTTGATGTAATTTATATGTTGCATTTTACACACATCAGTAGCCCACCTTCTATTGGGTCTACTCAGGGGCCCACTCAGAGAATGTTTAATCAATCCTATAGCACCCCAATTGAACCAATTGACCTGAACACTCCTGTTCGAGAGAAATCTGGAAACTTTGGAGTAGGAGCTACTGCTCCTGTTGATAACTTTGGTGCCTCGGATACCCCGCAAGTAGAATCGGAGGTCCGTGTTCGGAATCCGGGTCAGGAGTTTGATGCTGGCTTAACTGACGACGACCCTCAGCAACTTTTAAAAGAAGAGGTTAAGGCTACAATCAAGGTTGGTTCATTAATTGGGGTAGATCTTAATGGTTTCGTACCGGCGACTGAGATGCTAGTTGCTGATGAAGGTGCTACACATGGTTCTAGATGAATTATTTGTCTATAAACTTGAGGGGGGTGAGGAACAATCGCAAATTGGATTGGATCTGCGGTCTTAAAACTAGCTATGGAATCCACTTTATTGCTATTCAGTAAACTAAAGTAAAAGATGCTGAGTCTTTTATGTTCAATCAATTCTGGGGATGAGCATAATTTAAACTAGCTGTGGTGAACTCACAAGGAAGATCTGGGGGTTTAGCATGTCTTTGGTGCCCGTCGGTTTTCAGGTGCGTTGATGTAATTTATAATAGATTTTTTATTGTGGTTTCGGGTTTTCTTGTGCAAACGGGGTGTAGAATTAATTTCATAAACATATATGCTCCAAATGAGGCGGTAAGTAGGCGAGCACTGTGGTTGGAGATTTTGGATATCAGGAATTCATTACAGGGGTTATGGGTCATGATGGGTGACTTTAATGAGGTTCGGTATGCTAGTGAACGCCTGAATTCAAAATTTGTAGAAGCTAATGTAGACGCGTTTAATCAATTTATTCTTTTGGCTGGTTTGGTGGATATAATATGGGAGGGGGGAATTACACATATATCTCTGATAATGGTAAAAAACTGAGCAAACTGGATCGGTTCCTTGTGTGTTTGGGCTTTTGGAAACAATGGCCAAATGCAACGGTGCTTGCTTTAGATAAGGTGGCATCGGACCATCGGCCTATTGTTTTATCTACCGTCCAATCGGATTTTGGGCATATACCGTTTAGATTTTTTAACTCTTGGTTCGAGTTCCCTGGATTTCTAGATTTCGTGTTACAGAAGTGTGGTTCGTTCTCTTTTTCAGGTCCGGAAGATCTTGCACTAGTAATAAAATTGAGGTGGTTAAAGAATAATATTAAGTCATGGTTGAAAATGGAAAAAGAAAATAGGGAAGGTCTTTATGGTAGAAAAAAAGGAGGTTGGCAAATTTAGAAACTTTGGCGGAAGAAAGAATATTGTTGGAAGAAGAATTGGCTGAGAGGGCGGATTGCAGGAATTATATGGCTGAATTCAATAGAATCAAGCAATTAGATTTGAGGCAAAAATCCAGATCCAAGTGGGCTATCGAAGGTGATGAAAATTCTGCCTTTTTCCATCATATTATCAATTCCAATATTAGCACGAATAGATTGAATGGGTTAATGATTGATGGTGTTTGGATTACGAATCCCCTTTCTATCAAGGAGTCTTTGTATGAGTTTTTTGTCCATCAGTTCACGGAACCAATGCCTAGTAGGCCGGAGTTGGTATGTCCGAATCTGGCTACCATTTCGGAGGATGAGGCTACTATGTTGGAGAGTCCTTTTTCAGTGGAGGAAATTAAAGCACCTGTGTGGGAATGTGAGGGGGATCGTGCACCGGGACCGGATGGATTTAATTTTAAGTTCATTAAAAGATGTTGGTCTGGTTTTCGGGAGGATTTAGTTAAATTATTCAACAAGTTTTATGATTCGGGTTCTCTTAATACGTGTTGTACCTCCTCGTTCATAGCGTTAATACCAAAAGTTAAAGATCCGGTGAGTCCAGTAAATTTCAGACCTATTAGCCTTATTGGAGTTATCAATAAAGTCATTTCTAAGGTTCTTGTTAATCGACTAAAAGGTGTGGTGGGAGGGTTGGTTTTGGAGCAACAATCAGCGTTCCTGGCAAGTAGGAATATAATGGATGGTCCACTTGTTCTTAATGAAGTTTTCAGCTGGTTAAAAAAAGTCTAAGCGAAGTGGGATGTATTTTAAAGTGGACATTAATAAGGCGTATGACTCAGTGAATTGGGCTTTTCTTGACTACATTATGTCACAGATGAACTTCCCGAATAGGTGGCGCGCATGGGTAATGGCTACCTTATACTCTGCTCGAGCTTCGGTCTTAGTAAATGGATCACCAACTCGGGAATTTGAATGTTCCCGTGGGCTTCGTCAGGGTGACCCCTTATCACCTTTCTTGTTTGTAATTGTTATGGAAGCTCTTACTGGTATAATGAAAAAAGCAGTTTCAATTGGCTTGTTTAATGGGATTAAAGTCACTAATGATGGGTCCTCTTTGTCTCATTTGATCTATGCGGATGATGTAATGTTCATGGGGGAATGGTCGTTATCGAATGTGAATAATTTACTGCGGATTCTGAGATGCTTTTATCTAGCCTCTGGGTTGAAAGTTAATTTAGCTAAGTGTAGTTTATATGGTGTGGGTGTGAATGAAGAGGAGGTTCAAAACATGGCACATCTTTTGAGGTGTAGACAAGATACGTTCCCTTTCAAGCATCTTGGCTTAGTGGTTGGTGCTAATATGAATCTGGCTCGGAACTGGAAACCGGTAATTGAAATTTTCAAAAGTAGGTTATCAATATGGAAGGCTAAAACTTTGTCGTATGGAGGGAGGATTACACTAATAAAATCGGTGTTAAATGCATTACCAACGTATTACCTATCTTTGTTTAAAGCACCAATAAAAGTCATCGACGCGTTGGATAAGATTCGTAGGGTTTTCTTTTGGGGTGGCTCGGAAGAAAAAGCTAAAATGAACTGGGTGGCATGGGACAAAACAATCGCTCCTGTGGAATATGGGGGGCTGGGGTTTGGTTCACTCAGGGATGCTAACTTAGCTATGTTAGCAAAATGGTGGTGGAGGTTTAAATCGGAAAAAACAGGGTTGTGGCGTAGGGTCGTTAGGGCAATTCATCATAATTCGAGGGCATGCAACGATATCCCGGTTAAGACTTCAGTAGCAGGGCCATGGAAGAATATATTTAGTATTCGGCAGCCGCTTTTTGTAGCTAACATCAATCTAAATCTTGCTTTTTCAGTAGACGTGGGAAATGGTAAGAACACTCACTTCTGGTTAGATAGCTGGATCGATCCGGTACCATTATATATTAAATTTCCTGAACTGTTCAAAGAAGAAGTGTCCAAAGACTGCTTGGTTGCAGACCGATGGGCTGTTAGCGTTTCCGGGTCTGTTTTTAATTGGGCCTGGCCCCGGCCAGGTCTCGGTCCGGTTGCGATGAGTCAACTGCAGCAGCTGGTGATCATACTAAGTGGCAGGTCTGCGTCGACGGGTTCAAATGATTGGAAATGGAAGTATGAGGCGAATGGTTCTTTTAGTGTAGCAAGTATTAAAAAGATACTTAGTTCGGTTGATCGAGTCAGTCCCGGTAGTGTTTTTGAATGGAACAACTGGGTCCCGAAGAAGGTTGGCATAGTGGCTTGGAGGGCAGAAATGGAGAGGTTACCGACTAAGTGCGCCTTGGCAAGACGGAACGTGCCTGTACCGAATCAGATGTGTGTATTGAGTGGTGATTATGAAGAGTCATGCGATCACACTTTTGTTTTGTGTCATTTCGCTCAAATGATTTGGCAAAATCTGGCAATTTGGTGCAGAATTCTGCCGGTTATAGCGTTTGGTGTTAATGATTTACTTACTCTACATGGTTCTAGTTCGAGCTTGAGGAGGAGTAAAGTTATTCATGCGGTCGTCCTGGTGGCATTTTGGTGTGTATGGAATATGAGAAATGATGTTGTATTCAGGCAAGCGGTCCCAAACGTTACACGAACTCTAGATGAGATTAAGTTGATGGCGTATTTATGGATTAAGAGTCGGTCAAAAGTGGTTACATTAACATGGAAGAATTGGAATCGTTTTAATTTAGGTGTTATGTAAAGATGTAATCGTGTTCTAGATTGGTGTAAAACGGTATAAATTTGGGATGTAGTATCTTGCTACTATGAATAAAATTTTTGGTGTAAAACGTTCAAAAAAAAAGTAATTTTTTATTTATTAAAGTCAACCTTAGGAAGAGTGATGGTGTAACCAAGAAGGATGTGACAAGGTTTGACTTTTTATGATTTGTATTGGTTGGCGAGGCTAAGAATCTGTGTGCTACTGTGCTGTATTAGCCGAAAGCAGTTCTGACATTGGAAGAGATTTATTATATTTAGATATTTATCCCCTTTAGTTTCTTCTTCTTTCTCGAACGTACTCAACTATTTTCATCAAATTTGTGATGACTCGTTGTTATTCTATTTTAGGTTTAATTTCAAGCAATGAGTAGATTAAGATTTATTTGATCTAATTTAAAAGTTTGCAAGCGTTGTCATTAAAAAAAAAATATATATACTCCCACCTCATCTATGATATATTTTATAGCATTGACATCGCATCCTCTAAACCAAACTTTTCCTACAACAAAACATAGGGAAATTAACTAAAACACTTTCGCATCCCATTCTCTGTTTTAGAGAATAAACACTAATCAACTATATTTGGCGTGGGGAGGGCACAAGGTGGACGGAGGGCAACATTGTTTATTTTTAACTAGTATTAAGCCAGCAATGCTGAGAAGGTAACCGTAAAAAATAACATTACCCGTGTGTTGAACTGGGCGTTGGAAACAAGAAATAAACATAAAAACATTCAACCATGCACGTTTGTTGTGACGTGTTAACGCGTAAAAATTAGACCAAAACATATAAAAAAATAACTAAGTCGACTTAGGTTCCGCGCGTGGCGACAAGGCCATTAAACGGGGGGAAAGTAGAAGTAATAAACGTTGAACCACACACGCGTTTTGCAACATGTTAACTCTTAAAATTTAGACCGAAAAATTAATAGAAAACTTTGTAAAAGATGAAAAGATTAGAACTCGCGCGTTGCGACTGGTCGTTGAAGGGAAAATAAACATAAAAACGTTGAACCACACACACACACGTTAAAACCTGTTAACTCACAAAATTTAGACCAAAATGCTAAACGAAAAATTCTAAAAAAATAAAAAGTATAGGGGATTAAAGTTGTAAGTATAAACGTGTTGAAGTTAAAATAGAAAAATCTTTGTGACAAATTTGTAAAAGATAAAAAGTATAGATGTTAAAAGGAAAAAAATCATCAAAGCACAATAGTCAATATACAAGCTCTAAGAGGATTCACATTGGAGCCTCTATATGAATACATAGTAGCATCTTGGTGGTAGGATAAGACTTTGGGACCAATAGGTCCTGGGTTCGATTCTCACAAGGGGGGTTTTTCCCATATTTATTGGGTTTCCTCCTGAGTTGGTGTATAAACATTATGCCTAGTGGAGAGATATGATCGGGTGGTTCCGCTGGTGACACTATGATACTCCACTGGTCCATCAGTGATCCAAATTTGTTGTTCAAAAAAAAATATAGAGAGAGAGAGAAATAAATAGATGAAATAATAAAAACACCAGTACATTGAAATCTCTGTAGTAGAGAAAGTTTTATAGATATCAAAGTAAACCTCTATATTTAGAGGTTCATATCCAAATCTTTATATTTATGTTATGAGTGTGCAGGAAAGAGAAAGAAATAATAAAATAAGTGATTATAAATATAATATAGATATAGATAGAGAGTTGAATGTGGAAGATTTTTGAAAAGTAAACATAATTTAGAGAAATATATATTTTTTATTAAAATATATAGATGGAAATAAAGGCTCCAATATGAATCCTCTAATACACACCAAAGTTGATATTTAATATGTAAAAAATATACAACCATATTTAGTTACCTATACTTAACAAAGCATTTCACATAAAGCCTCTTTAGACTAGTGGGTATGGGGAGACTCATCCCCATGAGGATTGGCCGCTACGTAGGCGCCACATCACCATCTCATTGATAATGGGCCTCCCCCATTTTTGAGAGGGGTGGAGGATAGGGCTACCCCACCTAAATATTTTATAATTTTCTAAGTTTTTTTTGTTAACTTAATAAAAACTTTATAAAAATTAAAAAATACAACATAAAACAACATAAATAAATTCATTTCATAACATAAAAAAATTACATTTCCTAAAAATAAAAAAAAAATTACATTTCCTAAAAATAAAAAAACCTACGACGTCCATTTTTTCTTCACATCTTCTTTCATCCTCCGATACACCTCTCGTTTATCCTCCGGAACCGAGTCGAGATCCAACCTCATAATCCTAAAATCCTCCGCTCGAGCATAGTCGGCCGACACGGTTTTCTTGTGACTATAATTTTCGGCCACGAACTCTTTGAACGAATGGAATTCGTTTATCAACTCGTCCATTTTCGAAGCCGCCCCCCGAGCTGCCCCCTCCACCCGAACCGCCCCCTCCACTCGAGCCGGCCCCTTTCCGCTTTCCGGCCGCCTCTTTTTTTGATTTGTCCCTTCCGGGGGGACGTTCCGACTCGTGAACGGGCAACACATCCTCGTCATATATCGGGTCGTCGTTTATGTCGATTTGACAACGAGCGGTGGAGCCTCCCGCACTATAACTTTCGGACTCGGAAGTTTTAGTCCGTTTGGCGGTTGCGACCACATTTGGAACCGGCTTCCATTTTGGTTCTTTCTTTAAAACGTTCCATGCTCGGATGTACGGGAAAGGCGCCGAATTTTTTGAATCCCATTTAGCCATCGCGAGGTTAAGAATGTCCTCGTCGTTGCTCCCACTAGGAGGACAAGCGTAAATTGCGTTATAATACCCGCAAAATTCATTGACGGTCTTGTTCATTTTCCACCACTTGCCCGATACGGAATCGATATCACGCATCGGGCCTTGCCCCATAAGCTCGTTAAATCTATCCGTTGTCGCCTTCCAAAAACCAGAACCCGTTTGATTGTTCCCTAAAATTAAAAAAAAAAATGCATTAGTAAAACTAAAAAATAAATCTTTTTAAATTTAAATTAAAAAAAAATAAACTTTGGTTCATACCGAAAATCGGGCAAGTTGAGGACTTAACATACGCAATTGCTAGAGCCTCCTTCTCTACTTTTGTCCACTGTCTCGGCTTTGCTCTCGAACCGCTTTTTTTTTGCGGTGTCGTGTTCGGTTTCAACAGCCTTCCCCTTCCCCGTGTTTTTTTTTGCGCTTGAGTTCTTTAGGTGGCGATTCGGGGACAACTTCTTCATCATCATCGTCAAGTTAAACCGGGGGTTGCGGTTGGGAAGTTGGCGGTTGCGATTGGAATTGATCAAGTTGAACCGAATTGCGTTGCATGAATTGTTGGAGTGCTTGGTATTGTTGCATTTGTTGAACTTGGGACATTTGGGTGAAGGCGTTAGGTGATTGTTGGAAACCCGAAAACGTAAATTGTGGAGACACCCACGAAGGATCCATAGTCGGAGTGTAAGCGGGACTCGAAAAAAAGTTAGGTTGGTTCGGCTTGGGATTGTTCGGGTTGGGTTTGTTTGGGTTGAATGGATTCATGATTGTATAAAAAAGGGGAGTGTTTTTTATAAAAATGGATGAGAATGAGAGAAGAATGGGAGAACTATTGATGAAATGGTATAAAAAATGGATGGAAATAGGGTATATATTTAAAGTGAAATAGTTTTTTTTTTTTTTTTTTAATATTATAGCCGTTGGTAACGACTAACTTTTTGAAATTGAGGTTCGTGAAGAACGTCAGATGGCAGCCGGAAAGGACGGGACGGGGCGGGGCTAGGGGGCGGTGTGGGGGACCGGCGCCGGGACTCGCCGGGCCTAAGCCGTCATTTGATTGCACTTTTTTACCAGAGATGATTCATTTTTGAGAAGGTTGATTTTTCCATTTTGACAACTTGTTAAGAATAGTTTTAAAAAGTAAAAGTAGGGATAGAAAAATGGTACCCGGTATGAAAAACAGAACTGGTACCAAATTGTACCGAGAAAAATAAAAAATATTTGTCGTATTCTTAGTAAGCGGGTACCATATTGCTACCACATTAGAGAACTAAAAGCGTTTAAAACCATTCTTAGAGGGTGTTTGTTTTTTTTAAAAGATCTTCAAGACCTCTTATGTCTGCCCCACGCAGACCACACGCAGACGTTTGAGTCTGCAGTGTGTTTGTTTTCTCGAATACCTTTCATTAAAAAAGGTCTGCGCGACATCTTTTTGGTGCAGACATGGATCAAGGTCTCCATACCTCTTCTCCTTTTTTTCTTCCAAGATGCAACAAACACTGCCCTAGTTCCTTCTCCCCTCCTCCTCCTACGTCGCCGAACACCCCTCCTCCTCCACACCACCGGCCACCCCTCCTCCCTCTCCGTCGGGCATCCCTACTCCTCCTTCCTCTCCGCCGGCTACCCCTCCTCCTCCTTCCTATCCGCCGGCCACAACCTCCTACTACGCCTCTGTAACATTCCCAAAATTTAAAATTTAAAATAAAGTTGTTAAACGAGTAGATTACGGGTAAGTTGACTGTTGGAAATATGAAGTACCTAGACGGGCCTAGGAACCGTTTAATAATTAAATTAGAAAAATACATTATATTTGAACATACTCCATTTTAAATAAAACTTGGTTCAAAATGTAGACAAAAATATTCTCGTTCTAATGACATATTCATTGTTTTATAAAACGTCATATTTTAAAAGTTATAAGCGCCAAATAAGTGAACCAGCTGAATTAATTATAATATATAAATAATAAAATAATAAATAAAATCAAATTAACACATTAAATGCTAAGGGTACGTGTGATGCAATGCATGAATTTAGAATTTAAAGGTTACATGTATGTTGTATACGTATTCTTTTAAGATTCAAAAGGAATCTTATGTGACTTCTTCTTCAATATTGTTGGAAAGCTATAAATAGAGTAGGAGCTTTCAAGGAAAAATTGTTCATCCCTTCCCTGTCTATCGCCAACTTTCTGTCTCTCTCTAAAATTTTATATTGTTTATTTTTATTTATAATAACAATAAAGCCCTGCTCTGTTTTAAGTATTGTAACCCCTGATCACTGAGTCAATACCCTGTCCGATTGATTTAGGACCCACCAACGCATGTCAAGGCTCTGTCCGACTAAGTTCGTTGGGGTTCTGCCTCGTGACGTAGGGATAAAGTTGAATTGGGTTACTATACTTAATGCAAATGCATTATATATTTTATTAAATAGTTCAGGATTTATACCCAGGATATAACAACCCTCGAAAACAACCCTAAAACGCTCCCAGATACATCCCGTATGTGAGAAATGGACCCAAAATACCTTATATTAATACATAACAAATAAAATCAAGAAAAACAGTCTGTCGAAGGGCGCGACAGACTCTCCTTCAGCCGTCGCGGGCCGCGACTGAGTAAATAGTGGCGAGATCTGGTGACGCCACGTGGCAGGTGTAACACCTCACAAAATCATGTCCAATATAGTATCGACACGTGTCATGAACTTTAAACGTGTAACGAATTGATTACGAGGGACTAAAGTTGATAAACGAAGAAAGTATGTGTGTAAGGGATCCAAAGTGTCAACATTTGAAAATTTTGCCTTTCAACGACCCTACACAATGTTTATACCCTTGAACGAATCAATTATGAATCGTATGAAACCGTTTGTGGAAGAAAGTGAAAGTTTACAAGACGCGAGGGTTAAATGTTTCAACATGTTTAAGTAATACCTCTGAGTGACATTTTAACAAACCCGAAGCCTTGTAATGATTAATTATACTCCCAAGTTCAAGAGACAAAAATTTCACAAGGTTTTGATGTCGTTTGGGATAAATATGTTAACTTTCGTGAATTAAGGGTTAAAAACATCAACGAGGAAAAACCTGTATTTTCGGTTATCGTTTAACGAAACCAGACCTAACGATGTTTGGTTATTCTCTAAGGATCACAGGAATATAAACTACTTGGGTTAAAAGTGCTTAAAATGAAAGATATTACGTTTTAAAAGGTCCAGGGGGTGAAATGGCCAAGTTTGAAACTTGAATTGCTGGTAATCTGGGTGGTGGCGTCACGCCACAGGTAACCCATTTTTCCGTCGCGCGACGCGACGGCATGACCTGGGGAGAAACCATGTACAGGTGCAGGTTCTGCCCTTCTCTTCACCATTGCATGCTTGAATCCGATTCTATGAACTGTTGCTGGTATTGTAAAACCCCCTAAACACATGTATGCCTCAGATTATACTTGGGGACACCTGTAACAATCTTGGATCCATCCAAAACCCTATATAAAGGGGCAAATTTGGAGCCCATAACTTGCACCACTTCAAATTTTCATAACTCTCAAGCTTTGGAGCTCTCTAAATAATTCTCTAGAGCATCCTACTTTGGAAGGAAGCTCTCTTAGTCTAAATCTTCGTGCTAAGGACTTTTGTAAGTGTACTTAGCCTCTGTAATTAAGTTTTCATTAGTGTAATGACCGAAAGTCAAAGTTAGCGTAATTAAGCTTTGACTTAGTGATTAATCACAAACGGTCCAGCCATTATTCAAATTGAAAGTGGCTATGTGTTGGTAATTATGTAGGTGTTAAACCCTTAAAAGGGCACCTTCAAATTATAACGTTGTCTCAGTCAATTGTCGGGTCAAACTTATTAATAAAAAGTCAAACGGGTCAGTTTTTACAAATTAATTCATAACTGATAATGCAGAGGTTATAGAACATGTTTTAACATTTAAACAACTTGGTAAACAATATAAGAATATGTTTAAGCATGTCCAACCCGACAATTTTGAGTTTAGGCTCGGTTCGCAACCGAAAGTCGCAAAAGTAGACTTTTGCTTTAACTTTCAGTTCTGACCCGATTTAGCTTACTTTAGATATGCTTTAGGGTTCCTTTAGGACCATATTACATGTAAGTATAACCCTCCGAGGTTATACAACTTGGTTCCATAGAAATCCTAGTTCATTGCATGTTTCCGTTAAATGCTTAAAAGTTGACCATTATGCCCTTTTGATATTAAAACGAGATTTTTGAAAATGTGAGAGGACAAAAACCTTTATTACTGATATATTGGTATGTCATAAAAATTTGACATCCGAATCTGGTCTAAAATAAGAGTTATGCACAATATCGTAAAACAAAAGCTTTTTTGTTAATTTAATGGCATTTTTGGCATAAATCATATTTAAACTCAACTTTTGACACCAAACTTGCCACCTACTGTTAAGATATAATATTTAGGGATTTTTGGAGATTTTTGTTAAATTTTAAACTGGTCATAACATAGGGTTCTTGCATAGACTCGGTAATTGACGGTAACGCCCTCTTTGCTAATAAAATGAGTTTTACACATCCTTTACATATTAAACCTTCTTCTACTGATTTTATACATTAAATAAATTATTTTAAACAGTAGAGGCAGATCAAAATCTCAGATTTCCTTAATCAACCCGAATATCGTCAAATACCGACTTTTATGCGATTTAGGCGCATAGTATGGTTTAAAACCATATTTGGCACCTAAGACTTGTTACCTACTGATGTTATGGATAAATTTTTATACTTTATCAGTAAGTAAAAGTTTTGAACTCAGATTTCCAATTTTGACCTTTATAGCATATGTGAAATGGCCAAAATGCCCCTACGGTGCATAGTTTGGCCATAAATGATAAATTTCACATATATATAAAAAGTTACTAATATAACTTGTTAAAATAAATATTTTTGACTGATTATTTTAGACCTGAACCTCAGATTGCTATTTAACCGCTTTTATAAACTTTAAAATGACGAAAATACCCTTATAGGGCTTAAATTGATTTTAAATTCGTTATTGACATAATGGAAGGTATCCTACTGATATCACAACACACTTAAAGCATATTAACTTGTGGAACCTGTACATGACTCATTTGGTTACCCGTTATGCATATTCACGTTCGGTACGGTTTATGAAACTAGTTTGCATAAATTAACCGAAACGGGTCAAACCTTGTCATTTTTACTTCAAAATCCAGAATGTGTTTAGTTTACCCATTTTATACAAGTCTTCATACTTGTTGGGTCTAAATCACATTCTAATCCGGTCTTCGCTTAATCTTGCGTTTTGAACCGTAAACCTTTCATTAAAACTAACGGGTCTAAGTTTAAACTTAAATAAGACCCGTTAGGAATCTAATAGGTTATTAAAACCTTCGTCCCATGATTTAGGAGCCCAGTAAAAGCTATTTGTGCTTGCTGATTGATATATGGCTGAGAATAAAATTTATACTTTAGCTCAGGTAAATACTTTTAACTTATTTTCCTTTATACGGGCTTGGGATACGGTAAATTATTACCGCTTGGTCGGGTATTGAATCTTTAATCGATTAGTGGTTAAATCATTGAGATAACCCGTTTTAATCTTTTTGTTTGATGCAATGCCTTTGGGGGGTTAGTGACCGTGTCCTGGATATCCTCGGCTCATTCATTGAATGGCCACGACTTAAGCACGGGGTGTAGGCATACGCCTGACAGTTGCGTATGTAAAAGATATAACCACTCGCTGAGGATAACTCACTGTGAGATTATATTAGTGGTGTGTCTATTAATCTTAAACCCGGTATTTCTAACCCGGGCTACTGAATGGACGACAAACATATAAATCTGTATACAAGATTATTTTTAAATAATTATCCCAAGTTATAAAAGATTTTATGCCTTGTGCATCCAAATTAATTTTATAAATGTTTTCAAAAGAGTCAGTTAATTGTATTTACCAGTGTAAACTAACGTATTTTTCAAAAAGGTTAAGTGCAGGTACTACGCGTAATGGGCTGGCTACTCCTAGTATCAAATAAAGAGTCTTGCAAGCTTTTGATGCTTAAATCTGTTGAACAATATTTCTTTTTATTTTTGATCCGCCTGTGGATCCACTTACAATCCGTTGTGTAATATATTTTGTTATACTTTCGAATCGGTTTGTATAAATTACTTTTAGACTTCCGCTGTGCATTAAACTGTGATTAATTGACTATGATGATATCAACTACGTCACGATACTCCCCACCGGGCCCACCGGTAATACGTAGAAAATATCGGGGTGTGACAAGTTGGTATCAGAGCCAACATTGAGTGAATTAAACACTAGCCTTTTGTGTTTAATCTCAATGACACAGTTGCACATTCCTCGACTTCCGAGTCTAGGCTAATGACTTAGGACTAATCCTAATCGTATTGTTTTCTTTTGTTGGTTTCTTTTGTTTGTTTTGGCAGGAACAAAGACAATGCCGCCACATTTCAGAGGAAGAGGTGGAAGAGGCAAAGCACCAATAACTGCAGCGAATGATCACGAAGTCGGGCCTTCTCACCGGCGAACACCCTCAACAACTTTTAGCTCTAGTCCCCAGGAGGATTGGAGAACTTATCTGGAGCCTGCGAGACACTCTGTCTCGCTCAGTTCCTCACCATCATACCACGATTCATTCGGGCTCCATCAGAACAACGAGTCCGACCACTCTCACCACTCCTTCATCCCATTGCAGCGATCGGGTTCGCACCGTGCCTTCCAGGACCCGACCCCATATTTCCAAAGCAGGTTCAATCCAATGACCCAGATTCAAGAACCAGAGGGTCCAAACCCTTTGGGGCTAGATGACCACTATCCTGAGATGCAGGATATGGAGATGGACGAAGATCCAGATCTCGAGATGCCACCAAGTGGGACGCCGATGCATCCCATCGAGATTTCAGACGGATCATCATTTCATGGTTCGCCTTACAGGGGCCCAGACAGTTTTGCAGAAAGATGGGTCACATACCACTGGGAGTTCACTCCCCCTTTCAACCCACCTCCACAACAACAGCAGGATCCCTCTGAGTATTCGCGTTTCCACGCGGTCACTCCACCGCCACCGCCGCCGCTAGAGCAATAGCTGCCTCTAGAACCTTTGAGGCGAAGAAGATCAGGTGCACGGATGTCCGTGCGAGGGGGGATTTCCACTTCAGCACCCCCCCAACACTCCAGTGGCAGCCACTACCCTCCACTGTATGAAGACCCACAAATGGGTGGGCCTTCAAACCCAATTTCTGAAGTCGACTCAGTTCCAGTCGCACCACCACCGCCGCACATGGGTTATGATAACCAAATTCCTTCTTACGCCGGTGCAACAGCATATAACTCTTTTGAGCAGCCAGCTTATCCTGGCTACAACTACTACAATGACCCTGCCGTCGACCCATACCTCGAGGCGGCCAACTACAATGCTCTCCACCCTGAAGGGCCCTACGCGGCTTCGTACCAAACCGGGTACCCAACTTATGGGTATCAATACCCGCCACCTCCTCAACCGCATTAGCAGCAGCCGCATCAGATCCAGCCGCCGCAGCAGCAGAAAATCCTCCAACGATTGCACGAGGTGGAGCAACAGGTCCAGGAGGAGCGTAGGAGTCCCCGGGGTTTACTTAAGGGTTTGGCAAACCTGATAAAGGGGAAGAAGAAGAGGGATTATTGAAATTCCTTATTTATTTGATTGTAATTTTTCAATTTTCAATTAAGTCCCTGTGTGGACATTTTATTTATGTACTCGTTCCTTGCGTGGACTTATCTTTTTATTTCTGTCCCTGCATGGACAGTGTTATTTTAAAAAGTCCCGTTTAGGGCAATTATGTACTTCCTTTCAATTTATGGATGTTTTAAATTTAAATTTCATTTGTCGTTATACGTATGAATATAATATAAATCAAAATATCACCTCCATTTTAAAATTTTGATCTGCCAATAAAATATTAAAGAAATTCTTGAAGGTATAACCTAGCCCATATGTCATTTTAGACATGGCCCTGATGGTAAAACCTTTTTAAGATTTAAATCTTGTTAACATCTGAGAACATGTTAACATTCCTGGTAAATGTGATTCGATAAAATCACACTAGTCATCCTTGTATTGGATTTTTCCAATTCTTTATTCTCACCAAATTTAGAATATCCATTAGTGATATGTGCCTGCGGACCATATTCATTGTCTAATGAGACAAAAAGGCAGTTGTAGTCTACGACTCCCTGTCAAGAAAATGTAATGAACTATGTTCAAACCTTAATGCCTCGATCTTATAAGATCATGATTATTAAATTATAAAACTGTCTTTGTGAATAGGCCTTTTGATGTGTGCAAAATGCAACATATAAATTACATCAATTGTGGCATAAAACTAACTATTTTTTAGTACTAATGTTGGAAAAAGTGTGTTTTTGTCTTCCTTTTGTATTTTCAGGATTAAATGAGCTCAAATTAACAAAAGAAGCAAAAAGCCAGCTAAATCTAACATAAATACAAGAAAAGGAATAAACGTGGCATGCCCGACCTCCCCGAAAGCATCTTCCCAAGCAAAACAAGAGAACAGAAGGTTGAACACGCCCCGTGCTCAGTGAGCACGGGGGCGTGCCCAAGTGTCAGCATAAAAGACAAAGTTGTAGAAGCTTCCATCGCCCACCACGGGGCCGTGCTCAGCGGACACGGGGTCGTGGTCAACTATAAGATTCATAGAAACTAGGCAAATCTTGATAGTACAGATATGCTTCTGCACACGGGGTCGTGCCCAGCGGACATGGGGCCGTGGTCAACTAATAAAGACAAGATCAATTAATGAAGAAAGAAAAGGATGTGGACACGGGGCCGTGCCTGAGCTTCTGTTCAGCCTATAAATAGGAGTGCTTGGCTCAAGCTCAAACCATCCCTTGGCACACCACCTCTCTCACACTTCACCCACCACCCACCACCACCATAACACCATCATCCACCACCATCATCCATTGTCCATTGTCCATTGTCCATCATAGAGTGTGTGAGTCGTCTCGGGATCCAAGATTGATCGTAAGAGTTCTTGACAATCAAGGCCATGTTTGCCTAAGTCTCTTACATCACTTGGTGAAGACAAAGTGTCTAGTGTAATACTTTTTATTTTTAATCTTTTCGCACTTTTTAATTGGTTATGTATTAATGACTTTAATAACTGGTTTCTTATGTTGAAGGTGATTCTTCCTTATCGTTTGTCCGTGGTGTCTTGGCATTATTTTACTGTCTATATAAAATAAAAGATTTTCACCATTCATATCTCCACGGTCTATATAGAGGTATGTTGGCTACCTGGTCGGGGGTTAAGGGAACGGTTTGGTAAGAGTCTTGCCATTGTTCAGTGTATAGATCCTGCAAAGGACCTGGGTCAAATTTAGTAGGACCTCCTTCAATACTTAACGGTATTGGATGGCGGGGGTCCAAACTCTTTGATCCCCTCATAAGTTAAACTACTATTAAAACTTTAACCCGGCTACTTAGGACTGTATCCCTGCTGACTCAGACTACTTAGCCGAGGGTAACGTCGCCTTCAAAAGAGGGGCCTACCACATTATGCATTAATAACTTAATTAATTATCTTTCAATAATCCGACCCTTTAGGATTGTATCCTTGCTGACTCAAACTACTGGGTTGAGGGTAACGTCACCTCCAAAAGAGGGGCCTCCTACTACAATAACTAAGATAATCTCTTAAATAAGTGCAAAAGTGCGGAAATAATCAATGGTTACACTAAACACAAGTCGGAACCAAGTGATTCATCTTGTCTATTTGTTTTTCTTTTATTTTTATTTTTCAGCATTTTATTTAGTTTTTATTTTCTTAGTTTAACGTTGAGGATAAACCGGTACTAAAAGCTCTTGTGTCCTTGGACGACCTCGGTATCTTACCAACACTATACTACGCTCACGATGGGTGCACTTGCCCATATGTGTGTTTAGTGTTAGTAAATATCGTGTTTTATAAATTTAAAACTTGGCTAAAGAAAGTGTAAAAGGGCTTAAAATATACTTAAACTTATATACACACTTCACACGCATCAAGTTTTTGGCGCCGCTGCCGGGGACACAAGTAATTGCGGAGAAGGATTTACGTTTCATTTTTTTTGCAGATTTACTTAAACTTATTTACGTTTCATTTTTTTTTGCAGATTTACATGCCCGTACCGCAAAACGAAAACCACTGGTTACTTCTAAAAATAAATATGCGTTCGCTTAAAATATATGCTTATTTTCCCGATAACTGTAACCTAAGTAATTGCGGAGAAGGATTTTGCATACACAGGAAAATACATCAAATTCTTTTAGAATTTGAATCTCCATTCGTATGGTTTCTGGGCCGTATATCGTACTGGCAACACTCGGGGATAGAGAGTGTAGAAGCCTTAGAGTATTGTGGGGATGTTGTGTGGCCTGACCACGGAGCTCATATTGGCCGAAACTCAGGTGTTATCATATGTATGCTATTGGAAAATCTGGTTTACAACCGTTCATTGACATGGAACGAAGTAAACATGCAGGATGCTTGTGTCAGATATAGATGCTACATGGCTGATGAACTCTACGCCGGGCGCTACACACCTACTGATTTTTGAAGGCTGGACGTACGCATTGTAAAATTTAATTGTAACATAAATTAAAAGTACTAATTACTATTGTGGTTACGAGAATTTGTTACATGGTTTTCCTAATTACAAGATAAAAAAACTAAGCTATTATTAAAATTCTGCTAAATTATAAGATGGACAAATGTCATCCGTTGGACTCTGGGTTTCTGTCTCTTTCCCTTTTCCTTTGCCTGATGATTTACGTGAACGAATCTGTGATGGCACTGGATCTAAACAAACGTCACGACCATGGCCGTATGTTCGACACCGCGAACAATATACCTGAACGGGCTTTTCCCCACGAGACAAGATTCAGGTGTTTTCTTTTGGACGGCCAGATTGACGTTTTGTAATATGCGGCGGTAATACACTGCCAATGCCTTGTGGTATCACCCATTCAGACCTATGAGGCAGAGGATTAATCGATTCTTCATACGTTTTTTGTATACTTCGTTTGAATAACACGAGAATGCATAATGACTGCAGTCAGGTTCACCCAAAATTCTTGAAACAGCAATCACATGCCCACAAGGTAGACCAGAAACTTGCCAGACACGGCAGCTGCACGAACGATTCAAAAAATTAACTAAACCCCTTTTCCCACCGTCTTCAACAAGAAAACTGTTTGCCCCGATACCTGCAACAGTCCAGGTTCTAGACCCTTCAATTTTCTTTAAAATTTTCTTCTGTGCCCACTGAGTCAGTGAGTGGCTCTCCTGCATGCCCTGCAGTCGACGGTCATAAAACCATTTTTGTACGGACTCGCGGAAGAATTCGATAAATTGCGTTATCGGCATCTTACGCGAGAATCTAGACAAAGAGTTAATAGACTCCGCACTATTAGATGTCATATAGTGGTATCGATTGCCGGGACAATGAGCTCTTGCCCATCTACCAAACCCAGTATTTGTTAAAAACCCGGCGTATTCTAGGAACGGCAACACACAAAGCATTGAATGACTCGTTAAAGTCAGACATCCGATAAGATTTACATGTCTTCCACCATAGTGCCTCGTATTCTTTTTTTTAGACGATGGAAAACGTAAATTCATCATTAAATGATGACAACACAACCCGTGGTAAACACGTGGAAACACGTTTCTAACACCTACATGTATAGAATTCGCCCTATCCGAAATGATCGCCATATCTGCTATTTCACCAACACAATCTCTAAGCTTTGAGAGAAACCATGTCCAAGATTCACCATCCTCTGATTTTCCTATGCCATAAGCAATTGGTAAAATCTGATTATTTCCATCCAAGGCCACTGCTAAAAACAACGTCCCTTTAAATTCACCCTTTAGGTGTGCCGCATCAATGATAACGACCGGTCTTAGATTAAACATAAAGCTACGAATCTGAAAATTAATGATAACAAAATAAGATCAAACCCATGTTATTCTAAAAAAAAATAAGAACAAATACAAACGAAAAGGTGTAACTTACCGCAGCACCTAACGCAACAAAAACCATTTCAAAACGACTCTGCTCATCAACCAAGATGTGAGTAACGCTTCCAGGATTTGCAAGCTTCAAATTGTAACAGTATATTGTAGTTCGACAAAAGAGTCTCGGGTTGTTCCTTGTAGAAGTTCAAGTGCATGGCTTTTACCACGCCAAGCTTGAAGGTTTGTTATCTCAACCTCGAACCTTTGTCTAAAATCTTTAACAATCTCTTTCGCTCGATATATCCTACCACTGTCTTTTAGTTGTTCCTTTAAAAAGTGACCCAAAACCTTTGGGTTAGCCTGACGGAAATGTGGGTGTGTTTGCGTCTTTGAACAGGTGTGTCTATCATTCATATGTTTAACAAAAAATAAACTACCACCAGGAATAGCATATGCCTTAAATCGCCATTCATAACCATCACCCATGCATGACACTTCATACCATGTCTTAGATGATCTATCAACTTTAAACTCGAAATGCTCTAACAAACATTTCTTTCCCAATTCAAGTTTCATCTCTTCTTTGTTATTGAATATATGACCGGCCTCAAACACTATAGATGATGAAGCTGATTCGTTTTTAGACGTGGATGATTTTTCAAAATTATTTTCTAAAATAGGACAGTCATCGTTTAAAACATCAACACTTTCTTTTACTAAAATATTTAGATCTGGAGTTTTGAAGTTGTTTAAAGAAGAAAAACCAGAGGAACCAACACCAGACTCTTGAATAACATATAATTTATATAATTCAAAAGGATTCTGCATCGCCAAATCAAAAAAAAAAATCTAACATCTCGATCATTAATTATATCGATCGGATCAGTAAACGTAGACATCCGGTATGACAACCGTGTAATGTTTGGAGTATCACACATCTTAGAAACATAGTTTAAAAAACTATTATATGAATGATCTGTTTCAATTTCTAAACCACGTCTCCTTGAATCGCCATCAGTAACATACTCAATGTTTCCGTTAATGACATCCCACTTCACCCCAGTATAAACAACAAACATGACCCTCATGTTGTGAGATAATTACTAAAAAACAAACTTTTTGAATCTTAGATTTAAACTTCAAATACGATTTTTCATAATGTATAGTATTTATAAATAAGGGATCGCTATAAATAAATGGAAAACGTCTTAAATTCCTAAAAAAACGTCTTGAAATCGTACAAAAAACGTCTTGAAATCGTACTACAAACGTCTTAAAATAACAAATGCGGCTCGCTGATGTAGCCGGCTAAAGAGAGAGAAATGGCTCAAGCCGGGTGGAAACGGCTCAAGCCGGGCGGAAACGTCTCAAGCCGTCTGAAAAAATGGGCAGCCATAACGAAACGTCTCAAGCCGTCTGAAACGTCTCAGCCAAGACGTCAAGACGCCTGACTTTTCTGTCGGACACGTGACCGGTTTTGGTTGGTCAGCCGCCAAGACGTTTGAACTTGTTTGTGACGTCTCCACAAGACGTTTGACTTGGCTAGTTTGGAAATGTTGACCAAAACTTGGCCATTTTGGCTATTTTCCCTAATAAAAATTATAAAAAAACAATTAGTACTTTAATCTAATAAAATTAGTAAAGAAACTCAATATTACTGTGATGACATCATAGAAATGTGGCATCTTACATGTTTGTATACCGACACATGTTATTTTTGTAATTTCATTGAAGTGAATTTCAGTAAGTTTTCCCTAACATATAAATAAATATTTATCATGAGAAACTATAGATATATTATAAAGATTAAAACATCATGCAAATATATTATAAAGATTAAAGCATCATGTTTTATAAAGATCCTACTTTTTATACATTTGTAAACTTAAAGAATATAGAAAGATAAATTACATATAAAACCAATCGAGTTATCATTTCATGATGTTTTTGGATTCTCAAAGCCCTCAAATATTGAAATAGTTTTCTATATCTCATATTATATTCCATTATCGGCGCTAACTGTAGCCAAATATTGTATTGCTATCTTTGTTGTTTCAGTTTTCTCACCTCCACTTTCACCACTAAACAGATATAGATGGTACCGAGTAGTTGCAAAACATGAACACATTATCCACAAATAAAGTTATCTATCAATATATTAGTTAGCAACCAAACAATCCCTAAAATGATATAAGTAATTAAACTGAGTAAGAGAGTGTATATAAGCAATATAGTACTTTAGGCTTAGGGAGTTATGTGGAATAGTGCATTAATTTCATGAATGCTTTATGTAAGTCGTTTGGGAAGTAGGATGACGCCAATACTTTTTTTTTTTTTTTTTTTATAATTTGGTATATAAAATTAGATTTATTCAATCCATGAAATGCACAAGGTTTTTAAATATATGACTTTTTTTATTATACAGTATACAAAATTGCATTTATTCAACACATATAATAAAAGGGGTTCTTAAAGATATAATTTTTTTATTATTTAATATAAAAAATTACATTTATTCAATCCGTGTTAAATAAGTTTTTTTAAATATATTATTTTATATAAAATTAAATTTGTTCAGCCCGCGTAATACACGGGGCTCTAACCTAGTGACTAAATAAACCAATAACAGTCGAACCTTCTGTCTTAACTTGGCAAATATAATATATATATTTATGTTAATAATAATAAAACAGGATAAGACGATTCACGGCTGAACGTAAAATATGTTTACATTCCATTTTTTTCGCGCCAACAAATGAATTCTTTTAACTCGTTTTATGGTCTATGGTTATAGTTGATACCTTTCAATTAACTGAACCCTTGATTAACCGATCATTGGTTAACTGGATCCATGGTTAACTGACTTTGCAGACCCCTAGACGGAACTTGGTGTTTAGAGCAAACCTCAGGGACCAATGTTGGTTCAGTTCTGTTTAAACATAAAGGAAAACATGAAAACATACCTGTTACAGCAGACAGTGCAGTGGAGAATCCAGTAATGGAGTTCGACATGCTTGTCATCGTGACCTGGTTCCTCCTTAGGGTACTGACTGATGATGGGGACTTAGAAAACCGAAAAGGGTATCGGCTTAGGAGAGGAGGTCGATGATGATGTTATGACTAATGGGGTGTGTCTAATTGTGTAACTGATTAACCCTTTAACCTCCACATAAATCTCCTTATATAAGCACCCAGGAGGAAACCTAATTAGTTAATAAGGGTAATATGGTCCATCAACAATTACCAACTAATTATTTAATAGGTTATTATATATTTTGATCTATATTATGTAAATGATTATAATGGCTATAGATTAAATATTAATACATAATATATTTAATCTTACATTCTCCCACTTAGCCGAGTAATCATTTACTATGAGTATTAGATGAGACTGATCAGGAGTTAACACTCATTTTAGCCTTAAACAAGTACTATAACAGAGAAATACAGCCGTTGAATCATTATGCGACTCAGGACCCCCATTAATCATACTATAGACTTAATTTAAAACCTAATCGTTATGATCAAAATACGCATAAGCCCTTTGTTTGATTTGTAACTTTATTTGTCTATATGCCATTATACCGGTTGAACATATTCTAAGAGACATACAAAATCAAACTGAGGAAATTTCATTAACATAAAACATAAGCTAGTACAATATGCTCAAATAAGGTCTTTACTAAATCCCATATTCCGAACATGTTCTTCATAAACCTTAGGAGGGAGACCTTTAGTCATCGGATCCGCAAGCATATCTCTAGTACTAATATACTCGATACAAAGATTATTTTCCTCAACTCGTTCACGTACAAATAGATATTTTGTATCGAGATATAAACCAGCTCCAGTCGAACTGTTACTGTTCGAGAAACTAACGGCAGCTGAATTATCACAATAAAGCTTCAATGGTCTAGAAATGGAATTAACAATTTTGAGTCCAGTGATCAGATTTCTAAGCAACATTCCATGACAGGTTGCGTTATAAACAACAATGTACTCTGCCATCATTGTGGAAGTTGTGGTCAACTGTTGTTTATGACTCTTCCATGAGATAGGGCCGCCTGCTAACATAAAGATATAGCCCGAAGTGGATTTCTTGTCATCTTTGCATTTGGCAAAGTCAGAATCAGAATAGCCCACCACTTCTAAATGATCACTTCTTCTATAAGTCAGTTTATAGTCTTTCGTCCCTTGCAGATATCGAAGTATCTTCTTAGCTGCTTTCCAGTGATCTAGGCTAGGATTAGTCTGATAACGGCCTAGCATTCCAGCAATATAAGCGATATCTGGGCGAGTACAGACTTGAGCATACATCAGGCTCCCGACTACTGACACGTAAGGTATCTGGCTCATTTGCTCCTTCTCAACCTCTGTTGTCAGACACTGGAAAGAACCGAAAACATATCCCTTAACTACTGGAGCGACTGAGGGTTTGCACTGTTGCATGCTGTAACGTGTAAGGACACGATCTATGTAAGCCTTTTGGGACAATCCTAAGATCCCTTTGTGTCTATCTCGGTGAATTTCGATGCCAATGACGTAAGAAGCATCTCCAAGATCCTTCATGTCGAAGTTATGCGAGGGTAACCGCTTCGACTCATGCAACATGTCTAAACTATTACTTGCCAATAGAATATCATCTACGTAAAGGACAAGTATAGTAAAGTTGCTCCCACTCATCTTGAGGTAGGTGCATTGATCCACTTGATTCTTCATAAAACCTTGTTTCTTCATGACTTCATCAAACTTGAGGTACCACTGACGTGATGCTTGTTTTAACCCGTAAATGGATTTCTTCAACTTACAGACTAGATGCTCCTGACCTTCAGGTTTAAAGCCTTCAGGTTGTTTCATGTAAACATCTTCGTCCAAATCTCCGTTAAGGAAAGCGATTTTAACGTCCATCTGATGCAGCTTTAAATCAAAATGAGCTACTAGGGCCATGACGATCCTTAATGAATCTTTACGAGAGACAGGTGATAACGTCTCTTGATAATCAATTCCCTCTTTCTGAGTGTAGCCCTTTGCAACCAATCTCGCTTTGTAGCGTTCAACGTTACCATTCGGATCCAGTTTTGTTTTGAATACCCATTTACATCCTACGGGTTTGGCTCCGTTGGGTAATTCTACCAAATCCCAAACGTCATTTTTCTTCATGGATTCAAGCTCTTCAATCATTGCTTTATTCCATTCAGAAGACTGATCACTGCTAATGGCTTCATTGTAAGAGATAGGATCATTGAGCTTTCCGGGATCCATTTCAGTCAGGTAGGTAACATAATCATCCCAATTAGTAGGCCTTCTTTGCCTAGATGACCTCCTGAGTGGATTATCGAGTTCAGCGTTGTCTTGGTTTTGAGCGTTTGATGTGCCTTCGTCATGAGGTATAATGGATTCTGATTGTAGAGGTAAATTTGGAGTTGGTGCAGTAGCTTCAGGTACAGTAGTTGCATTGGGTACAAGAGGAGTAATCGGAGTAATGGTAAGCGACGAGTCTCTCCCCCCCCCCGCGTCTTGTACTTCTTGCAATTCTTCGTAAGGGTTGGTACTGCTCCCACTGACCTTGAAATCCTCCAGGAACGCGGCACGCTTGGTTTCAACAATACGGGTGACATGGGAAGGACAATAGAAACGATAACCCTTTGAGTTCTCAGGATACCCGATAAAGAAACATGTAACTGTTTTAGGGTCAAGTTTCCTTAGGAAAGGATTGTAAAGTTTCGCTTCAGCAATGCAGCCCCATACTTTCATATATTTAAGACTCGGTTTCCTTCCTGTCCAAAGTTCATAAGGAGTTTTAGGGACAGACTTAGAAGGAACACTATTGAGTATATGAACAGCTGCTTTTAACGCTTCAGTCCAGAGGAATAATGGTAAATTAGTGTTGGCTAACATACTGCGCACCATGTTCATAAGGGTACGGTTTCTTCTTTCAGCGACACCGTTCTGCTGAGGTGTACAAGGCATGGTGTATTGGTTCACAATCCCCTGGCCCTTACAAAACTCATAAAATGGACCAGGAGCTTGACCCACATCAGTATGTCTTCCATAATATTCACCGCCTCTATCTGATCTCACAACTTTAATCTGACGATCTAATTGCTTTTCAACTTCAGCCTTATAATCTTTAAAAGTTGTAAGAGATTCAGAATTTTCCTTAATTAGATACAAGTACATGTAACGAGAATAATCATCAATGAAAGTGATAAATGAAGTATGTCCTGTTATGCCAGCGATTTGGTAGGGACCACTAATGTCAATATGAATAAGTTCTAATAAATTAGAACTCCTAGTGGCACCTTTCTTATTCGCTAATGTCATTTTACCTTTAAGACATTTGACACATGTTCCAAAATCAGAGAAATCGAGAGGAGGTAAGACTTCATCCTTTACGAGACGATTTAATCATTCTCTTGAGATGTGGCCTAAACGTTGATGCCACAACATGGACGAAGTTTCTAAGTCTCGTTTCTCTTCCATCTTTGTGAGTGATTCATTAATGTTATATGACAACAAAGATTTGGAAAAGTTATCTTCTAGTTCTAATCTATAGAGACCACCATCCAGAACACCAGTACCATAAAGAACAGAATCATAAAGGATAGAGAGTTTGCGATGACCATGGGAAACAATAAAACCGTCCATGTCTAACTTTGGTCCTGATACAAGGTTCCGAGTTACCTCAGGAACATATAAGGTATCATAAAGTTTAATACATAAACCAGTTTTCATAACTAATTGTAATGTTCCAATGGCCTTCACTTCTAATTCTCGATCATCCCCAACCTTAAGCGTTCTTTGGTTTCTTGCCAGCTTCCGGATTGAAAGGAATCCCTGAGTTGAATTGGTAACATGAACCACAGAACCAGAATCAAACCACCAAGAATTAGCAGGAACACTTAAATTATAGGACTCAAGTATCATAAAATAATCGTTACCTTTCTTAGCCAGCCACTCCTTAAAGTCAGGGCATTCCTTCTGCATGTGTCCTGTCTTTTTACGGAATTTGCAGCGGATACTGCCTAAGGAGTTCTTAGAGCTGGAAGGTGCACTTGTATTAGGATTAGGCCTTTGGACTTTTGAAGCATCCTTCCTCTGATAATTGTTCTTCCTCTTCTTAGGATTGGAGGTGGTGAAGTTTGCAACATTAGTAGTGCGATCCATCCTCATACGCTCTTCCTCCTGTACGCACATGGCGACCAGCTCACTCATTGTCCATTTGTCCTTCTGAGTGTTGTAATTGATCTTGAATGCTTCAAAGGACGAAGGAAGCGAAGTAATGATGAAATGAACGAGGAAACCATCACTGATTTCCATTTCCAGCCCCTTCAGCTTATTGGCCATGTCATTCATCATCATGATGTGCTCGCGAATGCCGCTCCTCCTATCATACTTAGTTGTCACCAGCTTGAGAATAAGAGTACTAGCGTGTGCTTTAGACGTCCCTTTGAATTGTGCCTCCACATGTTCCAAGTAGGTTTTAGCATCTTCAGAATCAGGAATGGCTCCCCTGATTGCATTGCTTATGGACTGCTTCATAAACATGAGAGACATACGGTTACACCTAGTCCACTTATCATGAGTCAACTGCTTAGCAGCAGTACTTTGAGTGGTAAGATCCGCTGGCTTATTCTCTCTTAGAGCATAATCAAAGTCCAGCAGCCCAAGAGTAAGCATGAGAGCATCCTTCCATGCAGCAAAGTTATCACCAGTCAAAGGTGGAATCTCGCAATTTGGTGCTGATAGTGGAAATAAGATGAGCAAGTTATGATACTAAGGAAGAAGTCCTAATGTGATCTAAGGGCACGTTAAACTAAGGCAGGCATAAATAATGACCATTTTACATTATGAAGTTGTGATATTGTCTATTACTAACATCAAAATAATAGACTTAGCTAAAAAATTCTACTTAAACGAAGACAAAACAGCTTTGGCCAGAAGTGTAATCATTTAAGCATATGTGCAAAGTGGTTGTAACAAATCAGCTTTGGCCAGAAATTGAAACAATCACTTTAGCTATGCACTTGTTGAGTATGCCATCTATGAATGAATTAAATCAGCTTTGGCCAGAAATTAAGACATTCATGCTTATGATGCACATACAACATAGCTTTCGTAATATACTTGAACGATAAGTAGATGTATCAAGTCAACTTTGGCCAGAAATGATACATCAAAAGCTCATTCAAGTTAAGCTATTTTGGTTTTGTAAAACATTATCTGATTCTGATTAATTAACTAAGTAATTACAAAACCAATTATTTAATAGCAAACCACCCGTTAGCGCGGATCGAGTTATGAGGTTTCGAGTCACAACCTTGTTGTCTCGAGTTATGACCTTATGGTCTCGAGTCGAGACCTTATGGTCTCGAGTCGAGACCTTTGTCTCGAGTTATGACCTTATGGTCTCGAGTCGAGACCTTTGTCTCGAGTTATGATCTTATGGTCTCGAGTCGAGACCTTTGTCTCGAGTTATGATCTTTTGAGCCCTTATGATTTTGAGTCGAGACCTTATGGTCTCGAGTCGAGATCTGTTGGTCTCGAGTTGTGAAGGTTTAAGGACCTGATGATTTCGAGTCGAGACCTCATGGTCTCGAGTCGAGACCTCATGGTCTCGAGTCGAGACCTCATGGTCTCGAGTCGAGACCTCATGGTCTCGAGTCGAGACCGTCTCGACTCGAGACCATGAGGTCTCGAGTCGTAATCTGATGGTCTCGAGCCCACTGTTGATAGCTGTTTATTGTGATAACATAACTGAAAATTCGAAATCTAAGGGATTATGAGATATGATTTCCTATTCTAATGCTGATCTGATTTTGTCAAATATCTCGAAAAATTATAATCTGTTTATCTAATAACAGTTTTCGAAAATCTTTAGAGGACAAAATCAGATCAAAAATAGGAAAACACTCAATAATCCGAATTATATTCCAAATCATATAGGAATTTTCGAATTTTCTAAGAACATGTGATGAACCCTAAACATAAGAATAAAATTCTGGAACCCGAAACCTGAAACTTTAAGGTTTTTCTAAACAGATTTCGGTTATAAGATTACCCATATTGGTTTCGAGTGAACATATAATTAATCCTTTTCCGAAAACAAGGATTTCGAGTGGATCTTTATGACTCGAAACGGCTGTTATATTCATTAAGTTATAAAATTCCGTTTTCCGGATTTCTATCCCAGAATTAATGGATACGAAAGCAGAACTGACTAATCAACATATGCTCTGATACCACATGTTGGTTCAGTTCTGTTTAAACATAAAGGAAAACATGAAAACATACCTGTTACAGTAGACAGTGCAGTGGAGAATCCAGTAATGGAGTTCGACATGCTTGTCATCGTGATCTGGTTCCTCCTTAGGGTACTGACTGATGATGGGGACTTAGAAAACCGAAAATGGTATCGGCTTAGGAGAGGAGGTCGATGATGATGTTATGACTAATGGGGTGTGTCTAATTGTGTAACTGAGTAACCCTTTAACCTCCACATAATTCTCCTTATATAAGCACCCAGGAGGAAACCTAATTAGTTAATAAGGGTAATATGGTCCATCAACAATTACCAACTAATTATTTAATAGGTTATTATATATTTTGATCTATATTATGTAAATGATTATAATGGCTATAGATTAAATATTAATACATAATATATTTAATCTTACAACCAAAACTACGGTTTACTTCCTTATCTAGCTAAATTGATGAAATTACCCCTCACGTGGGTCGTGGGGGCACATGAAGAGTATAAATGGAGAAGTTAACGGGTGTCAGGACCAGGGACGAAACGTGTTAAAACTTGAAACGCAAGGGACACGGAATGTTAAAGGTGATCGAAACGTAATGTTTGGAGCAAACTTCTGGGACGAAATCAAGAGTTTACTCTTATATAAAGAAATAGGATCGAGAACCACACAAAGTACCAAAATATGCGGTGAAAGTTGCATCTTTTTTGGTTTTACTTTACATATTGGCCACTCTTTTTTAACTTGAGCTGTTACAAATTTTAATCATCATTATCAAATATCATATAAAAATAATGGACAAGCTTTCTAAAGTATCCTGTATTAGACTAATAGCATACTAAATATATTGTAACGACATACCCGTGGTGGCTTGGTTGTTTGTTTGTTGTGTTTTGTAATAATAAAATTCGAAAAACAACCCTAATATTCGTTTCGTTTTATGTCTCCAATAAGCTTGAGCCGACCCTGATTTTGAGGTGCAAAAGGGTGATTGGAGGTCTCAAATCTTCGTAAAAACGATGGTTGGATGGCATTTCGTGGTTGAACAAAAATGAGTCCGAGTCAGTTGAACCAAGTATAAAACCTAAAATGTGGATGAACCGAAGAAGAGGAAATCAGTAAAATAAACTGATAACTGAATTAATGTTCTATTTGGGCTGGGCTGGGCAGGCCAGCTACCATTTTTTACATGTTATGGACCAATTACACAATAAACAGGCCCATTTATTTTAGGTGAACTGAATACTTATAGTTAGATGAGGGCTAATAAAAGATACTCACTGATTATGATATTTCATTTCTTCATAAACAAAACGGCTTCTCTTTTCTTTTATCATGAACAAATGAGGGCTAAATCAATTAAAAGGTACTCCCTGATTATGAATTTATTTCATTTCTTCAAATCATTTAAAAGGTACCCATTGATTATGAATTTATTTCATTTCTTCAAATCATTTAAAAGGTACCCATTGATTATGAATTTATTTCATTTCTTCATGGCAAATTGGATTTAAATAATCCAAACTTTTTTAATTTGACCGATAATAATTCCAACTCAGTTATTTGCCGATAATAATCCGTATTGGTCCACTTTTTGCCGATAATAGTCTGCGTTAAAAATAACTTAACGGAGTTAAGTTTTTTTTCGAATTACAAACCGATGTTTTAGGGCTTTTGTTTAGAACGAGGATATGAGTTGATTGATGTAAAATTTACCTTGGAATACTGCCCCAAACGACAAAAACAGTACTTCAATTTGTTTGTTTAAACTTTCAATTAACAAAAATCAAGTCGTTTGTGTAAGCCCCATAAACAATTCATACTTATAATAGTTATATAAGATCGCATTTTACATACAAAAATACTAATTTCAAAACACTAAAAATAATTCTTAGTTGTTTCAGAATTAAGAGTATTCAAAAGTATGTTTCTAACATTAAACATCATTTAGATTAACCACAAACAACTGGACAAGTGCGGAAGCTTTGACGATATATATGTTCGGTTCTTGAACGAGCTTGATCCCATCCATCATCCAATGTTAAAGACCTAAATTAATATTTAAATGTCATAAATGTTAATAATATAATGATTGAAGGTATTTAAATAACATAATTCACTCAACAACAAAAAAATAAAATTTTTATGATTTCTCGCCGTAAGCTACGGACCTCAGGCTGTAGCTTACAATCCGTATGTATCAGCCGGACAGAAGGTCTGGGCTGTAACCTACGGCCTCCGACCGTAAGTTACGGTCCAACCTGCAACATTTAAATTCCATTTTTGTCCTTGGTACTAAAACGATCATAACTTTCAATCCGATCATCCGTTTAACATCCCGTTTCTTCCTACGTGATCGTAATTTGATCCTCTACATTATGGACTCAACATCCACTATCCGGATCAACAAAATTCATAACTTATATGCTTTCGGCTTATAAATCTTTTACGAAATTATTCCACCCGCTTTACATTAAACCTCATTTTCATATCTTATGGCAAGGATTAATTCCTAACCATTTTATCCCGTCCTTGGGCTACTAAAACTAGCGTATTGAGCTCCTGTTACACGGTTTGCATACGCATTATTATCCCGCTTGATGAATTCTAATCAAGCATGAGCCCTTCTTTTATTTACTTAAAGGAAATCCATATCCCCTAAGTTTTAACCTTTTCTAAGATTCATCAATTACAACTCCGCGTTATTGTTACTCAGTTTACGCTTTCAATCAATCGGTTAGTTCGTATGACAATCCATCACTTATGAACGAACCAACTACTTATTTTCTTTATTTTGACCCGTTTGGTAGTTTGAGTGAAATCCATCACTTTATAACTTACCAAACGTATCTTAAATCGTTAACTTATCATACAATGAATATCAATAACCAAACTCATCTAATAAAATACTACGAAGCAAATAAGTCGCGTACCTTAAAGCTTTTCCTTCAAATGCGTGTCCGTTCTGGCTTGGCCACTTGATGCTTCACCAATTTGCCTATAGAGTTCAATCAACTTTATCCTTTAGAATTCATATCACAATATATCACACGCAATTGTCAAACTAGTCAATTACGTGATTCTTTCATATTTTCAATATATCAAGATTATTTAGGCATTATATCGAGCATCTTGTGGGCGAGATTTTCATACTACAATTATCAAGTTCACGATTTAGCTATTAACCATGTATTAGCATCGTTTTCAAGACTCTATGTCTAGCGTGTGTGATTAACACCTAGAATTTAACATCTTATCATCCAGTTCTACCATTTCTCTATCGCAATTCAAGTGTTCATCATATTTTTAAAAAACACATTTAACACAAACATGGTTAGTTATCTAAACACTTAAATTATGGCATTTAGTCACTAATTTCTCATCTAGGGCTTGTTCCTAGAATTGTATTCATTTCAATCTTGCCATAACATCTACCATTAATACTTGAATTGCAACTATGAATGTTCATCACAATTCCACAGTACCACCAAATATCAAAATTAAACATACATTGTGATCTCCTAACTTGGGTGATCACTAATTTAGCTAATGCACTGATTTTAGGCCCGATTTCCTCTTTGATTTTGAAGGATTTGTGAATTCAGGGCTTGAGATGTTCTTCACCCTTTGTTCACTGATTTTGGTCGACCAAAACACACACATCAGTGTGTGTTTTGTGTCTAATTTTATTTTTATTAAAGTTAGTTTATCATTTGTCCACTTCAGTCCCTCAAGTTCAAAGATTTTTAAAAAGGGCTAAATTTCATGTTTTTACTATTTAGCAACATATTATTAACTAGGTCAAATGCTCCTAGTTATATTCCATAAGGTTATAACTTACATATGCACACACACATACACACACATATATATACATATAATTTAATATTTTTGCAGTGTTACAAGTCCACCCCCTTAAAAGGGTTTCGTCCCCGAAACTAGGATACGTACCGAATAAGGAAGGGTAAAGTCGTCTCATTTCTTCTTCGGACTCCCACATGACTTGGTCAATTTCTTTATTTCTTAAGCCTTTGAGTTTTAAGTCAAGGATTGCGATAGGCTTTACCACATAATTTAGTCAATCGTCTACTTCAATGTCATCATAACGAGCGTAGGCCGTTTCATCGGCAAAACACTTTCGGAGATGTGAAACATGGAAAGTGTTATGTATGCCACTTAATTCTTTGGGTAATTCCAAGCAGTATGCAACCTTGCCAACCTTGTCAATTATCCTGAAAGGTCTAATAAACCTTGGACTCAATTTCCCCCTTTTTCTGAATCGAATGATCCCCTTCTACGGAGATACTTTAAGCATTACTTTATCACTGATTTGAAACTCGATTGGCCTTTGTCTTTTATCTGCATAAGACTTTTGTCGATCTTGGGCCACTTTTAAACGAGCCCGGACCATATCGATCTTCTCGTTTGTAGCTCTAACTACAACTTTATGGGTGAGTTCACGAGGACTGACTTCACCCCAACACACCGGGGTTCGGCATTTCCTGCCATAAAGCATTTCGTACGGGGCCATTCCAATGCTTGAATGGTAACTATTGTTGTACGAAAATTCAACTAATGGTAGATAAACGTCCCAACTACCGCCAAAATCAATGATGCATGACTGAAGCATATCTTCTAAAGTTTGAATTATTCGTTCCTTTGCCCGCCAGTTTGCGGGTTATATGCCATACTAATAAACAACTTTGTACCCATTTGCTCTTGGAAGTCACGCCAAAAATTTGAAGTGAACCGGGTATCTCTATCGGACACGATGTATACTGGTACTCCGTGGAGATATATGATCTCATTTGTGTACACCTCCGACATCTTTTCAGAGGTATAAGTCTCCCTAATCGGAATAAAGCATGCACTCTTTTTCAATCTATCCACAACTACCCAAAAGGTGTCGAATCCTCAAGCCGTCTTCAGCAGTTTGGTTAATAGGTCCATAGTAACATGTTCCCATTTCCAAACCGGTATGTCTAAAGGTTGTAACTTGCCATATGGCTTTTGATGCTCCGTCTTTACTTGTAAACAAGTTAGACATTTTTTGACATATTTCGTTACGTCTCTTTTCATCCCGGGCCACCAATAATTTGGTTTCAGGTCTCGATACATCTTGGTCGCCCCCGGGTGAATCGAATATCGTGATTTGTGTGCTTCATTAAGTAGTAGGTCCTTAACACCACACGTGTTTGGGACCCATATTCTACCGAACCAGGTCTTCAACCCGTTTTCACCGTCTATTATATCTTTTACTTGGCCTTTTATACGTTCTTTTCCCAGTTTTCTTCTTCTAATGCTTCAATTTGGGCTTCTCGAATTCGTTCAAGTAAACTCGAAGTCACCATCAATTGCATTGACCGTACTCGGATTGGACTGTACTCTTCCTTTCGGCTAAGGGCATCAGCCACTACATTGGTCTTTCCAGGGTGATAATAAATTTCGCAATCATAGTCTTTCACCGTTTCTAACCAACGCCTTTGTCTCATATTTAACTCCTTTTGGTCAAAAAAGTACTTTAAACTTTTATGGTCGGTGAAGATAGTAGACTTCACTCCATACAAGTAGTGCCTCCAAATTTTCAAAGAGAAAACCACCACCGCTAATTCAAGGTCATGAGTTGGGTATTTCTTTTCGTGAACTTTTAATTGCCTTGAAGCATATGCAATCACCTTTCCCTTTTGCATGAGTACGCGTCCTAGATCAAGCTGGGATGCGTAAGAGTATACAACCATGTCGTCGGTCTATCTGGTAAAGTTAATACCTGCACACTGGTTAATTTCTCCTTGGATACTTGAAAGGAATTCTCTTGCTCACTTCCCCAAATGAATTTCTCATCCATGCGGGTCAACTTTGTCAATGGTGACACAATTTTGGAGAAATCTTGAATAAATATCCTATAGTAACCCGCAAGTCCTAAGAAACTCCTAATCTCCAATGGATTTTTCGGAGGTTTCCATTTTGACACCGTTTCTATCTTGGATGGGTTTACTAAAACCCCATCGACACTTATAACGTGCCAAAGAAATTGTACCTTGCGTAGCCAAAAGACACATTTTGAGAACTTTGCATAAAGCCTTTCCCACCTAAGCGTTTCCAATACTTCACGCAAATGATGCGCATGATCCGCCTCACTTTTTGAATACACGAGAATATCGTCGATGAATACTATCACCGACTTATCCAACATTCGCTTGTTACAGTTTGGAGCACCATTTCGAGATACGTTTTGCATAAATCGACTTGTACCCTCGTTCTGATCAAAATCCCTAAAACATTGGTTTGTAATTCGGAAAAAAAAAGTAATTCCGTTAAGCTATTTTTAACGACGGACTATTATCTGCCAAAAGTAGACTAGTTCGGATTATTATCGGCAAATAACTGAGTTGGGATTATTATCGGCCAAATTGAGAACGTTGGGATTATTTAAATCCAATTTGCCTTTCTTTGGGATTATTATCGGCCAAATTGAGAACGTTGGGATTATTTAAATCCAATTTGCCTTTCTTCATAATCTAAACGGTTTCTCTTTTTTCTATTATATATATATAGGAACGAGATTAGGAGAGAACGATGAAAAGTGTGAGAACGGTGAGAAAGGATCCTGGCCCAACACGTGGCAGGGGGCGCTAATTGATATGCAGGGGTATGATTGTCCTTTTATACGTTCCCTCCTTATTCGCGTTATAAATCTCTTTCAAATTAAAACTCCAAAGATTTCTTGTTAGCTGTTACCTCCTTTGCAAGCTTTCTCAGATCTATGGCGTCTAACGTGGATTCTGTTCGACAAAGTAAAATTCGATAATGTTTCCTATTTTTGTTCCAGCAAATTATGCAACAGATATGGCGTTTTGTTCTTTTATGCTTGTTTCATTGTTTTTTTAAATTAATATTTCATAATGTGTTGTATGATTTCAATGGCGTTGTTCATTTATCCAATTTAATCACGCTTTAATTGGTAGTTAAACAATTAGTAAGAACTAATAATTAGAGTTTTCAATATTAATTTTAATTGTCGTTTAGGATCTAATATATTTCTTATGTTTTTACGATCATTGGCGTTTTACATCTCTTTGATTAGTTTTGAATATTATTTAGTTGTATTTGTAAACATCGGTTATTACCATTTGTTAATTTGTTTAATTATCAGTTTTGTTAACTATTGCGTTTTCATTATGATGTTATATTTTTGTTAATTATTTATGTTGTTAAGTGTTTTTAATTATTCATCTCATGGCGTTCTAATTATCAAGTCGCATTAGTATTTTTGTTAATCAATAAAGTTATGGTGTGCGTATTTCGGCGTTTTCATCATGGAGTTTTCGAATTATGTGTTTATTATGTCTTATTTATTATTCAGTTAATGGCGTTTTAATCTATAATGTTATTACGAGATATTTTCTATTTTGAGTAAACTTCCGTTTTGCTCCCTGTGGTTTGGTCATTTTAACGGTTTTGCTCCAATAGTTTAAAAATAGCCATTTTCCTCCCTGATCTTTCGAGTTTGTCGCCAGTTTGCTCCCTAATCTTTCGAGTTTGTCGCCAGGTTCCTCCCTGATGGAGTTAGAGGCTGGGAGCAAAATGAAGATAAGTTAGAAAAATCAGGGAGGAAAATGGCTATTTTTAAACTATTGGAGCAAAACCGTTAAAATGACCAAACCACAGGGAGCAAAACGGAAGTTTACTCTTCTATTTTTAATGGCGTTTTTCTGATTTTTCTGTTCCTTACTGTGTTTTCTCAGACGAAGTTGCTTCCTAGAGTCAAAGGTTTTGCCCCAAAACTGGATTACCATTTATCATTCCTGGCGTTAGTGAAGAAATAAAGCCCACAATGGACATGGTATTCACAAGCCCTGATGATTGTTATTCAATGTATATTAAGTATGCCAAGGAGTGTGGGTTTTCAGTCAGGAAAGGGACTACAAAGACAAACTCCAAAGGTGTGTTACATATTAAGTATTACTTGTGTACGAGAGCTAGGTTATATAAGGACAAGAAGGTTGATACGTTGGACCCCAATCAAAAGGAGCGATTAGTGCGATCCAACTTTTCAAAGAGGACTGATTGTGGTGCACTGTTAGGTGTAATTTTTGAGGCTGGATCATGGAAGGTGTATAAGTTTGTCGACGAGCACAACCATGATCTTATTGAACGTCCTGATAAGCATTTTCTTCTAACTGAACGACACCTCACTCAGCTCCAGAAGCATGTTATACACAGCATGTCTAAGTTGAATTTGGGTCCAGTCAAGGCGTTTAATGTTATGAAGACTTGTTTTGGCGGTTTTGAAGACGTGGGTGCCAGTAAAGTTGAATTTAAGAACTACAATAGGCAAATTAACTTGTTTATAGGGGAATATGACGCCGATATGGTTGTGAGACATTTGGATTAAAAAAACATTCCCAGCCTAATTTCTCGTATGATTACTTCACAGACGAAGACAATCGTCTGAAGGGACTTTTTTGGTGTGACGATCAAGCTAAACGTAATTACCACGTGTTTGGTGATGTGATTTCGTTTGACGCCACGTATCGTTCCAACAAGTAATATTGTATAATTCAACTTCTTCTGTTTTTTTGGCGTTTTATGAGTTTACATGCAATGGCGTTTTTATGAGTTTACATGCACTGGCGTTTTATTAGTTTATATGCAATGGCATTTTATTATTGTTTCAGTTCTCATGGCGTTTTATTATTGTTCCAGTTTTCAAATTCAAAATTTATTTTTGCACTTATCATTACTGTTCGAATACAATGTTAGAAATTAAATTTACACGTTTAAATTTACGTGAATTCGTAAATAAAGAAAATTTACACATGTGTAAATTTGTTATATTTACACATGCGTAAAAAAATCTAGTAACATTGATTTTGAGAGAAGAAATGAATTATTTGATGTTGTATTTTAATTACAATGAGGTTTGTATTAAAAAAATTTGGTTTTGATTGGTTTTTTTCATTCGTTCTCACGGTTCTAACAATATTTAGCGTTCTCAAGTTAACCTTCCCCTATATATATATATATATATATATATAGGAGAAGGATCCGTTAGGAACTACCCTTTATTGCGAGAATCACGAGAACCAGTGTGAACACAAACAGTAATACCTAAAAAAATCTAAAAAACACCCAAAAAAATTTTTTTTACTATTTTTTTTTTCGAAAATCGCTATATTTCATTAATAAAAAAAATTTTCAATTTTTTTTTTCGAGTAACACTTATTCATGCACATGTGCATATGTATCATTTCTTTGACAAATTCCGTAATTAATTACAAATATTAGTCAATTGCACTTTCATTTACATTACCACGTGTAATACACTACTTTTTATGTTAACAATATTAGAAATGCACATGTGCATCTATATATATCAACATGAAATAAGGTGTTTTGGTACACTACTTTGAATACACTTTCTCTTTCATTCCATCCATAATACACAAACATGCACATGTGCATATGTATCATTTTTTTGACAAATTCCGTAACTCATTTACAAATATTAGACAATTGCACTTTCATTTACACTACCATATGTAATACACTACTTTTTTACATTACCAATATTAGAAATGCACATGTGCATCTTTATGTATCAACATGAAATAAAGTGTTTTGGTACACTACTTTGAATACACTTTCCCTTTCATCTGTCATACCATCCATAATACACTACCATTACCTTCTACCATCCATAATACAATATCATTACCTCCTACCATCCATAATACAATATCATTACCAATATCTTCACTTTATTACATGTATATCAACACCATTTATACCATCGAATCATCATATTACATCATAAAGTAAAAACTATAGCCAAACCATCAACCACTAGATAAAACTAACCAAAAAACATGTATATGGGCCCTACTTCTCCATTCAAAATCACAAACTTTTTGTACCAAAACATGTTATATCATGGTTATAGCTAATAATGCACATGTGCATTTTGAATATTGGTAATGTAAAAAGTAGTGTATTACGGATGGTATTGTAAATTAAAGTGCAATTGTCTATTACTGATAACGTATTACGGAATTTGTCGAATTAATTATACATATGCACATGTGCATGGATAACTGTTACTCGAAAAAAATAAGTTTTTTTTGGGTAACTATATATAACGATTTTTGTTAAAAAAATATTAAAAATTTTTTTTGAGTGCTTTTTTGATTTTTTTTTTGTTCACATTGGTTCTCGCGGTTCTCGCAATAAGGGTGGTTCTCAAATGAACCTTATCCTATATATATATATATATATATATATATATATATAGGGTTAGTATCTATAGAAAACCCACTTTAATTTAGAAAACCCGGGAAACTCTAACCTCCCGATGTTTTTTTAAAAAAAAAAAAATATACACATGTTATATACATGTTTTTAAGGTATTTGGTAAAAAAAAAATCAAAAAAGCGCCGAGTAGATATTTTTAAAAAAAATAAACAAGTTTTGGTCTAACACGTGTTACATTCATCTGACATATTTGTAACACGTGTTACACCAAAACTTGTTTATTTTTTTTTAAAAATATCTAGTCGGCGCTTTTTTGATTTTTTTGGCCCAAATACCTTAAAAACATGTATATAACATGTGTATATTTTTTTAAAAAAAAAAAAAACATCGGGAGGTTAGAGTTTCCCGGGTTTTCTAAATTAAAGTGGGTTTTCTATTTATCTTTAGCCTATATATATATATATATATATATATATATATATATATATATATATATATATATATGTACGGGATCAGGAGAAAACGCCCTAAAGTGTGAGAACGGATCCTGGCCCAACACGTGGCACGCGATATAGTGAAGGACGGAGGAGCCTTTTTGTCATTTTATATTCTTTTTTTAAACGTATCTCACAACACCGCTTTATTTTTTGGCATTTAGTTAGATTCAACAAATACATGGTGTTTTTATTGTTTTTTAGATCAGGGGCATAGTAAATATTTTTCTGTTTATGGCGTCCCCAAATTTAACAAAATCATTTAGTAATTATAAGTTATTTTCCTCTATGGTGTTTCCCAAATTCATTAGGCGTTTTGTAGATTTTCAACAGTTGATATATGTTATCAATCTAAATTTCTTGGCGTTCATGGCGTTTTTAAATTCATTAGAAATTTAAAAGAGTACAACTAAGACGAAATCAAACAAAAACTAATAATCTTCTGTGGATGGTATTACATTTGAGATGTAACCATCGCTTTGTTCATCACTCTCCTCAGACTCATCATCATCATCTTGTTCATTGGCGTATAACGCCATAATCCCGTCTCTTCTTTGTTCCATCCAATACTTGAATGTATTCACAACGCTGGATCTAGCATCGTTCGAAGGTGCTAAATCACAGAGCTGTTCAATAAGTGCAGTCTATCTGTGTTCAGCACTTTGTCCATTGTCAACGAATAACCCCCTCGTGTTGAAAGCTCACCCTCACTGTTCTTGCTTGTTCATCGAGAATCCAACTGGTAACTTTTGGTAGATCGGTATCTTCAACATCATCATCATCATTTTCTGGAAATTTTCTTTTTAATCATCTTATTACCATTCGATTCCTCTCACAATCGTAGGCCACTAGGACCCCAAGGGCTAGAATATCCATCTGAACGGATTCATCCATACTAAGTATGGCCTTGATTGTTTTGACTTTCACCCTTCTCCTGTCAGAGAACTTTATGACGAAATGTCCCTCTGACCTCTTAAACCTCCATGCAATAACATGTGCCATTTTTTTTAAACTGTATGGCGTTTTAGACAAGGTGTGACGTTTTTAGTGAATGAGTAGAGTGTGAAGCTTTTGTTTAGCTGTTGTAGTTATATAATGAGCTTTTTTTTTGGCGCCAGGTAGATATTTTGTTTTTGGCAGTAAAAAACATCAGTAATTTTTTTGATGTGTATTTTTTGTATCAATTGTTGTGCCATGTAGGATGCAGGCCTATAATGTGACAGACAATTATGGCGTTTTGAAAAGATAAATAAATTCAATTTCCCATGTAGTGGCTTTTAATATAATAAATGTTAGCAATAATGTTTCCGTCTCTTCATTTTTACTGTTTATTGTTATTGTTTTGTTCGGTTTCATCTGTTTAAGGCTGTAACACTTCCCATCTTTTCAGGGTTTGGCGTTTTGTTTTTTTATCGCGTTTAGATAAAGATGGCACGTTGTTTTATACATTGTTTTAATGGCGTTTAGTTAATTAGTGTTGTTTTTATTAATAAATTCTTTGGCATTTTCTGGTGTTTTATATAGTAACAACATGCTTTGCTAGGATCCGTTCTCACAGTTTTCATACTATTAGGCGTTTTTGTGTTTGTAGTTTTTGGCATTTTATAATCTATTTTTAAAAAAAGATATAATGTATTTTATTAGTAGAGAATTAGATAACAAACAACAGAGAATTAGATAACAAACAATAGAAAATGAAAAAATAAAATAAAAAATGCTAATCTAATTTCTCATCCAAATCTTCACTGTCATGAGACTCTTCTTCTTGAATTTGATTTGGCGTTTTGAAACTTTGAATACCTTAGCTAGATGCCAATTTTCCTACATAACGCCCGTCTTTAGACGGAGCTGATTAGTGGCATCCTATATTTTGGTGTGATATTCTTGTTTGGTGACATGTCATTGAAGATCAACTCCTGCTTGAATGCTATTATAATAATGGAGTACAAAATAGCATTTTACACTGGTATTAATCCCTTCATGCCATCAATATATCCATCAAGAACAAAGCTCACATATTAACATATCACTGTCATCAGTCTTTTTCTCTTGAATATAAGTCCATCTCATTCAGCAAAAGCTTATAGAGATACCCACCTCAGAGAAGAATCCATTCAGTGAAACTTCATGCAGAAAAATACTGGATATAGAAGAAACGAGCTTTTCCATCTGTGGGTTTTTAACTATTTTTTGGCGTTTAAAGTGAGTGGTTTCTATGAAACATGGCGTTTGTTTTTTTGGGTATGATCAATTGATTGTGCAGAGACGTCTCTTTATAGGATATTTTTGTCGCGTAGTTTAGGCGAGATTTTAATATAATAAATGCTAGTAATAGTAATAAGTAATCGTCTTTTCAGTTACTGTATGTATTTATTTTTTTTGTTCAGCTTTATCAGTTTAGGGTGATAGACGTCACATCTTTCAAGTTTGGCATTTTTATATTTAATAGCGTTATGTAGACCAAGATGACAAAATACAATAACAAAGAAAATACTAAGCAGGAATTTTTTTTTTTTTTATCATTTTTGGCGTTATGTAAGCAATAACTTTTTTGTAGTATTTTTTGGCGTTCTGAAACTAAATGGAGAAATATAGCATTTTATTATCTTAAAAAAAGATTACACAGAAGAAAACCAAAAAAATAAAAATAAAAATTGAAACTCCTCGTCAGAAGGTACTTTATCTGAGAAGTATCCATCACTTCGTTCGTCTTCTTCCTCTGAGTCTTCATCTAGACTTTCATCCATGTCATCACTTTTACTTTCATTGGCTTCTTGTTGTTGAAGATTCCGAAGCCTCCATTTGAATATGTCCTGCATCAACGCCATTTTTAAGTCCATGTCTGTGTTCAAACACACGGCATTGTGCAACTCTTCCATGAACCCAACCCCTTGCTTTGTCATGATGTCTTCAAGCAGGTAGTCTTCCTGCTCTCCATTGTCACACATAACGGTCACCATGTCTGTTTCCTCATCAAAACGCTATGTTGTTATTACTGGGTCCATTTTTCCATCTGCTTTGATTGGTCCAAATTTATTTGTTAATGTTATCATAAGCTTATGTGTTTCATGACATTCGTTATCCAAAGCGATGCCAAGTGATAGAATACCCCTCTGTACCTCTTATTTCATCTTCAAAATTGCTTTGATTGTCCTAACATACACCCTCCTTCTATTGTCAAAACGTATGACGAATCTTCTGATTCTCAGAGTGTATCTCCATGAAACGATGGTTACCATTTTTGGCGTTTTGGTTAAACTTGGCGTTTTTGGCAAAAAGATGTTTTTGTAGAATGATGGATTGAAGTGATTATGGAAGCAATGTTTAACGTCGGTTATATAATGATGTTTTTGGCGCGTAATTTTGGAGGGAATTTCTTCTAATAAATGTTAATAATTGAATTTCAGTTACTGTGTTGTTTCATCTTCCTGTAATCTCCAACGCGTTTTATAATTAATTTTTGGCGGTTTGTATTAATGGCGTTTTATTTGTTTTTGAATGGCATGTTATCATTTTTTGGTGGCGTTTTGAATTTGAGCGATAAAAGACCTTTTTACCCTTAATGAAGCACGTCCACTTAATAGAATTGGTGTTATTTACGAAAACGCCACCGCGCCAATCTAGTCCATAGATTGTTTTGATCGGACGATCCATAACCGTTCTCACACTTTTCATCGTTCTCTCTAAATTTTGACCCTATATATATTCACACAAATTAATGTGATGATGTTAGAAGTCCACCTAAAAGTGCTTTGTTAAAAATTCTTGTATTATTCCATATATAAATAAGTTTTTTTGTGCATAACCACTTGTACCTTATGCTTTGGGGCTTTTAAAAAAAAAAGCTTATTTTTTTTTACTTTTAACCCAAATGTTTTTGCCTTTTGCAATTTTAACCATACATAATTTTTTTTAAGTTTAACCCAAAATTTTTCATTATTTACAATTTAACTTCACAATTTTTGTCACTTATACTTTTCATCTTTGGCAAATTTTCATTTTACGTATAGTTCTAAATTTTTCGAGTTAATACGACGTAACCTACGAGTGTGGTTCAACTTTTTTTTTGTTTTGTTTCAAATTTTGCAAGTTAACACGGCGCAACGTGCATGTGTGGTTCAACGTTTTTACCTCTATTTTTTTCATGTTTGACAGGTTCGTCGCAACACGCAGATCCTAAGTCGAGTCAGTGTTGGTGGTCGACGACAGTTGTGTGACATTAGTACTATTTGACACTTTTTTATGCCCCGCCGCAACGCGGGGTGTGCTTTGGGGGTTTTCAAAAAAAAATGGTGATGCATATGGTTGTCGTAACCTTGACTTTGGGGGGTTTCCAAATAAGAATGATTTTTTTTACTTTTCATCCGAAAGTATTTCATAAATTACTTTTAACCCAAAACTATTTGTTTTTTTTTTACTTTTAACCCAAAACTTTTTATCTTTTGCAAACGATTCTCACAACTTTTTTTTACTTTCAACTTTGGTCCTTTATAGTTTTCATTTTCCGCAAAATTTCCGCTTTATGCTTGGTTCTAAATTTTGTGACTTAACACATCACAACGTGCGTCTTTGGTTTAACGTTTTTACGTTTCGTTCTAAATTTTGCGAGTTAACACGACACAACATGTGTGTGTGTGGGTGAAGGTTTTTACATCGTTTATTTTTTTTCCCGTTTGACAGGTTTAACATAACGTGCGGGTCCTATATCAACTTAGTTATAACTAAAGAATCTCCGCCGCATTGCGGCGGGTCTCAATTCTAGTTACATATAAAGTCTACATACCAAAAATTGGACACGTAAATTTACATGTAATTAACTTACGTGAAAATGTACATAACTCGAATTCATACCAAGACGTACATTAAATTAGTTTCTTTAAAGTAAAGAAACAATACGTAATATAGTTTAAACAAAGTAATTTAACCTAAAAAATATAAGAAAATTTAAAGGAAAAAAAAAAACGAAAAACAATTACTTGGAAAACACATGGATCGAACATAGGTCGTTGAGTTTGTAAAAGAATGTAAAATATAGAAACTTAGGGGTAGTTGGTGGCTTTTGCCACCGACATTTATGATTAAGATCTTATGTAACGTAATGTTTAGGTGTAGGATATTTGCTTGGTTCAAGATTTGTGAAGATATTGCTCATGATCGTAAGGCCGTAAGCTGCTCACGCCCCTCTCATGGGTGAGGGGCAGGGTGTTTCCATGAGTGTAAGTTAACATGACATCCCTATCTCATGTTCAGAAACCACTATCAGTGGAGGAAACACGGATCCATATTAAAATATTTGAGTTAATTGCTGTTTTCGTCGCTATAGTTTGTTAAAAATCACTATTTCAGTCCATTAGTTTTAAAAATTGCGATTTCAGTCCCTGTGGTTTCACTTTCGTAACCATTTCAGTTCACCTCGTAACCATTTCAGTCCCTGTACTTCACAGAATAATGGATTGAAATGGTTACGAAAGTGAAACCACAAGAATTGAAATGATTACGAAAGTGAAACCACAGGGACTGAAATCACAATTTTTAAACTAATGGACTGAAATAGTAATTTTTGATAAACCGTAGGGACGAAAACCGTAATTAACTCTAAAATATTTAATTAAAGTATTGAATAACGTATTTAGTTACTTTCAAAATTGCAATTTAAAGCAGCATAAAGACATATTATTATATTTACATCTCTCCTAATATTTAAAACTTTTCTAAGTTTGTTTCAAAATTTGAAATCTACCAGAAAATCAAAATAAAAAATCAAATCTATTGCTATATGCATTAAATCAACAGTACACAGAAAATATTAGGAGGGAAATTACCGAGCATTCTTCAATTATATAGCTCTATTTATCGTTATTTTTAAATAGGGTGATGATCAAATATAAAATTTATTTTGGCTAGAAAGGATAGGAAGTAATAGGATTATGACATGTGGCAAAATTTAAAATAAAGATCAAGGGTATTTTAGTCAATCGTATCTTTTCTTCTTCCTTCTTCTCCCCAGTAACTTCAAAATCCACCATCTTCAACCATTTCTTCACTTTCTATCTCAATAATCACTACATGATAGTGCGATTTTCGTCACCAATCCATGATTTAAACACCCGATCAACGTTTTCTTCAGCTTTTTTTTTTTTTTTGAAGAAACCCAGTTTAATTTCATACAATATCTCATTTTTTCCTTGTGATTTTGAAGCGAATCACTCGATTCGTTCGATTCGATCCCTAATAAGTGTTTCTAACATTCAAATTTCGTCAATCGTTAAAGAAATCTGAAGAAATCGGCTTCGATCTATGTAAAAAAAAAATTTGAATTGCATTTTTACGATCTTGGTTTTTGAATTGAGTTATAGAGTTTTACGATCTTGGCGGGGGTCCGGGGGCAGCGCCCCTGGTAGCAGGGTCCAAGGGCAGAGCCCCTGGCTGGGGTCGAGCTGAAAAAAACATCTTTGAAGTGTTTTTAGTCCATTGCGTTTTATGTGTCCAGTGCGTTTTAGAAATAACATAGTTTTATGTGTTTTATGGCCATTGCGTTTTAGAAAACACATTTTTGAAGTGTTTTTAAGTTCATTGCGTTTTAGGTAAACACATTTTTATGTGTTTTCAGTCTATTGTGTTTTTAGAAAATACAATTTCTTTTGTGTTTTTAGGTAATTGCGTTTTAGAAAAAAGACATTTATGTGTTTTCTAGCCATTGCGTTTTAGATAAACACATTTTTGAAGTGTTTTTAGTCCATTGCGTTTTAGAAAGTACACTTTCTTTTGTGTTTTTGGGCCATTGCGTTTTAGAAATAAAAGATTTTTAAGTATTTTCTGGCCATTGCGTTTTAGGTAAACACATTTTTATGTGTTTTCAGTCCATTGCGTTTTAGAAAGTACACTTTCTTTTGTGTTTTTAGGCAATTGCGTTTTAAAAATAAGACATTTTTAAGTGTTTTCTGGCCATTACGTTTACAAAAAAGACATTTTTTTTGTGTTTTTGGCATTGCGTTTAAAAAAAGTCATTTTTTACGTTTTTTTGTCTATTGCGTTCTACGCAACTGGGTTTCTTTCCATTGCGTTTTACGCAACTGGGTTTTCGAATTTTTTTTTTCGAAAATATAGCAATAGTATACTCTTTTTAAAGATAAAAAATGCTCGTTTTTTTGGTGCAATTTTTATAAAAAATAATGTCGTATGAAAAAGTTATTAACGTTTAAAAAATTGGGGGGGATTTGAGGAGAGAGAAACTATTGTCCTGGATTGACTGAAATGCCCTTACACAAACCCACACGCCTCTTTTCTTTCTTTCAATTCCCCTCATTTAATATTAGCCCTTGATTAATTCAATTGATGGTCAATATTACTTTCTAGCTTTCCTAGCCAAATAAAATTCCTATTATATCCTAACCCTTTTTACATATATATATACACACACATTATATATATATTATTAACGGTTCAATGCGTTCTCTATGTTTTTCAACCGACTCATTTTAATTAGCGTCGTATTTTGCCCCCTACAAAAAACTTATGTATCCGTCACTGCACCCAATTACAGATGTTCTTACAACCACCATTAAGAAACCTTTATCCCATCAATTCGATAGTGCTCATCCTGATGTGGATCAAATACGAACAGAAAAGCATTAAACTATCTCCAATGCATCCTACAAACAGAAAAGCATTAGACAATCTCAAATGCATCCTTATCCCCTTGCCCTTACAAGCCCTTACCATTGAAGCAATGATGTCCTTTGAGACCCTTAACAATGGAAACCTTAATTATGGACGAAGGTTTGTCTTGGTTTTGGTGATGAAATGGTCCCAAACTAAAAAAAAAGATTTTTATTTAAATATTGGGTGTAGTGGCCTAGTGGGTATGTGATTAGGTGAAAATTTAGGATAGTAAGGATCTATAAAACACGGGGACGCATATTGCATCGAGTACCCGTTCCGGGGACGGCTTGGGGATAGAAACGCATAGGGGACGGCTCGGGGACGATTCCCAAACGTACCCGGATATTGGGGATTTCTACAAAACCGTACCCAATATTGGGTACTTCCATATACGTAAGGTTGGCCTTTATAATTAATATGTTATGTTACGTCGGCCTTTTATAAATATATATGCTATTACATTCACGTACAACAAGTCTGATCATCATCTCTGTTCAATTATTCATCATTCATCGAATTATAAACAGTCGGATCATCGTCTCTATTCAAGTACCTATGGTTGATGTAGTGTTTTTGGAGTTTAATATATTTTTGGACTTTGTTTAATATTATTTTTTGGACTTTGTTTAATATATTTTTATTTTTTTTATTATTTTTTTGCCGTACCCGTATCTTGTATTTTCTAGTTTTGTTGTTCTCCGTACCCGAATCGTCCCCGTACCCTAGTCCCATACCCGTAGGCCGTATCCGTGCTACATAGATAAGGATATTTATAATGATATAAGGTGGTAGATAAGGACACCTAAGAACGCCTGTAGTATTGGAGATAGTATTTGATAAAAATTCCTAGCATTGTGCGAGATTGTTTCGCTTTTGGCCTAACATACAGTGTTCAAAATATCAATTCTTTATTCAATGTGAAGTACAGAAGTGCCCCTGGTTATTCACATTCACAAGGCAAATCTAATGGTCCATACATGTGTAATTGACATTTGGTAGGAGTAATTAAAGTGAAGTATGAGAAAACCACGCATGAGGAATTGTGATGCTGAAATATCTATATCTATATCTATTTATACTTTCTCCGATGGCATAAGAAAAGCTGATGTGGTAGCTAGAGATGCTGTCCAACAATGCTTTTCTTATGTCATTATTGCATCATAAACCTTAGGCAAATTGGAAATAAATAATCCAAACTTTCTCAATTTGGCCGATAATAATCACAAGTCAGTTATTAGCCTATAATAATCCGAACTGGTCAATTTTTTTTTGTAAAATAGTCCACCGTTAAAATAGCTTAACAGAGTTAAGTTTTTTCCGAATTACAAACCGATGTTTTAGGGCTTTTGATCAGAATGAGGATACAAGTCGATTGATGTAAAACTTACCTCAAAATACTTCCCTCAACCCACGAAAACGATGCTTCAATTCGGGTTTTTAAATTCCAATTAACAAAAATCAAGCCATTTCGAGCACAGTTACGAGGTAAGTTTTGCATCAATCGACTCATATCCTCGTTCTGATAAAAAACCCTAAAACATCAGTTCGTAATTCGGAAAAAAACTTAACTCCGTTAAGCTATTTTAAGGGGAGACTATTTTACAAAAAAAATTGACCAGTTCGGATTATTATCGGCTAATAACTGACTTGGGATTATTATCGTCCAAAGTTAAAAAAAAAGGTGGGATTATTTATTTCCAATTTGCCTAAACCTTAATATATAAATTCACGTTAATTTTCAAAGGTTTGGCCCATATTCAAATTTCAAAGGTCTGGCCAACATTGAAAACTCAAACGTCTGGTTACATGCAAAAGGGTAAAGCTTTATACACACTTCAAACCTCTGCCCATACCTTCTACCCATATTCAAAATTCAAAATCCTGGCTCCAAATTCAAAATTCAAACTATATATGAATTTGACTCCCTATAAATAACATATATATATATATCTGGCTCCACATTCAAATTTCAATTCATCTCTCTCACTCATATTTGCGAGCATCTCTCTCTCTCTCTCTCAAATGCATAGCTCTCATGATTCAGCCGGTTAATCTCTGATTACAGTTCTTTGAAAAGTTATATGTGTTACTTTCTTTGATAGGAGAGTTGCATTTTAGGTTTGTACTTATTTTTATTAACTGTAGTTATACTAATTTAATTTGACATGTGAAGAAACAAGTGTTGATAATGTTGATAGTTTTTATTAACAATCACATTTTAGAGTATGTTAATATCCATATTGATAGTATTAAATTAAATGCATATACATAGAAAGATATAAATGCATAAACTATTACACACTATAGTTAACACTTACAAGGATTTCGTATACTCTCGCCTTTCTCCATTTGATTTCATTCTCTCTTTTGTTTTTTAGATCGGTTAGCATGTCGCAGATTTTCTGATCTTGTTTTAGTAGTTGTGACAGAAAATCTTCTGCATTCTTTTGGAAATCTGATGGAGGAGAGTGGAGGATTTCATCAAGTAATGCTATGTTGTTCCAGTTTTTGTTGTAATTATTGTCCCTGATTATGCTGACTTTTCTGTTTAGTTCTTCATCTGATCTTTTTTCTTTGAGTGACCAGATCGAGAATTGTGTTTTAACATTGCTGGTGTCTGACCAGTGGTAGAAGCATCTGTTTGCCATCTATATTTTTGTTGGATTTACTGATTTTGATTTGTTTTTGATAGACAGTGATTTGTAAGACAATTTGTTGATGTTTTGAATCAAACTAATCATTGGTCTTTTATAGTGTTTAAAACGCGTCTATGTGGTAAATGAAGAGGTTAATTGTAATTATGATAGCCTGTTTTTTTTCTTTGAAGCTTTAAAATTTGTCCGTTGGGTTTCTTGATATTTAATTTTATAGTTTTCCATAAAACCTGGGGTTTGAAAAAGTTTTTGCATTAAAAGGCTGTTGTTTTAAAATATAAATTTATATGTTTATATTAAAATTACACGTTTTGTTTGGTTAGATTATTAAATGTACAATGAGTTTAAATCTGATCTCTTGGGCTGTTAGATATTTCACTATATAAACACATTGCCACTTCACCTGTTTTTCATCACGTTTTGCTACGAAGATATCATTCTTTCACACTACTTGAGTAATATATAAGTTAAAATGGCGTCATGCACTTCTGTAGGGTCTGATGATTTAAAGCAGTGCTTTATCAAGCAAATTGAGGAACATGTGTATGAGGATAGGGCTACTCTTCAAGAGCTGAAGAGATATTTTGATTGACTTCATGTTGGTCTGTTCACGAGAGAGCAGGTTTCCAGAAACCTGATGCGGGTGCCTTCAACTTCCGTTCGTGACCTTTGTGTTATCGGTAATACAGAGTGCGGTGATAGAGACGTGGAGTTCATGGCGATTCTCAAGGATATACATTGAGAGGTTCAGCAATCGATGGAGTTGATGCTAAAATTTCTTAATTCTTGCTGTTATTGTTAGATTTGAAAGTTTCGTTGTTCAGTATGCTATGCAATTGTTGATATTTTAATGTCATGAATAAATGAATATTTGTGTTTTCCTATTAATCTTTGTTGTCACTTTTTTACTTTTACTTATTTAGTGTCTGACTTTGATTTAGATTATGTTGATGTTGAATTGTATGTGAACAAATGTTTGGTAAGTCAACAGAGGTTTAATAAGATTAAAGGTTGGTTTAAGGTGAACAGATGAGTGCAAAGACAAAATAATGTATAAAATTTGATCATCAATAAGATTTTTTTGAAGAATTTGCTCCCCCAAATTACAAACACACCAGTATTTGCTGTTGTAAAAGGTCTGTTGTAGCTATAAAAGGTAAAAGAGAACATTTGCTGATGAAGAAAGTCTGCAGAAGCAAAGGTCTGTTATAGGCCAACAGATGTTAAAGAACAACATATAATATTCAAATTATGCTGCTCAACAAAGGTCTTTATAGTAACAGTGGTTAGGCTAATAGCAGATGTTGGGAGTGTGTTAGGCTATTAGATGTTGCTCACTAGGTGAACATTGTAATTGTAATCTTTCTATAAGCATGCTGCTGACATCATTCTTCTCATTCTTATGAAATAACTGTTTATCCTAATGACTGTTAATTTACCACTGCTGAATATATGAATAAATTTTAATCCTATTAATCTTTGTTGTCTCATTTTACTTTTACTTATTTTAGCAAGCATAAGTATTATTATATAGTTTTGAATATCATCTGAGGATTGCAGACCGATATTGATGTAGATGTGTAATTGTGTCTGAGTTTGATTTAGATTATGTTGATGTTGAATTATATGTGAACAGATGTTTGGTAAGTCAACAGAGGTTTAATAGGATTAAAGGTTGGTTTAAGGGTGAACAGATGAGTGTAAAGACAAAATAATGTATAAAATTTGATCATCAATAAGAGTTTTTTGAAGAATTTGATCCTCCAAATTACAAAGAGTCAATACTTGCTGTTGTAAAAGATCTGTTGTAGCTAAAGTCTGGCAAAAGAGAGCATCTGCTGATGAAGAATGCCTGAAGTTGCAAAGGTCTGTTATGGGCCAACAAATGTTAACGAACAACAGATGATATTCAAAATATGCTGCTCAACAGAGGTTTTCAAAGTAATAGTGGTTAGGCTAATAGTAGATGTTGGGAGTTTGTTAGGCTATTACATGTTGCTCACTAGGTGAACACTTGTAATTACAATCATTCTATAAGCATGCTTCTGACATCATTCTTATGAACAACTATTTATCCTGATGACTGTTGATTTACCACTGCTGAAAACAACTGTTTTTGAAACCTCTACTTGATTAAAAATTCATACACTGCTGATTTACTATTGTTTCCAACCTCTGTTGTTTCCCAACAGAGGTTTCTAAACAATTTGTCATCCATTATTAGAAGTGCTTAGGTTAAAAGCATGATCATGAAAGCATTCTTCTCATTCTTATGAGAAAAAGTTTGTTATTCTGCTGCATATATTTCCATTTCTATTTTATCTTCTTCCATTGTGATCATCTTAACTATCACAACAATCATAACTTCTGTTTATGCTAACGACTGTTGACTTACGCTGTTCCTAACTTCTGTTGTTGGCCAACAGAGGTTTCCAAACAACTGTCATCCATTATCACAAGAGAGGTTCTGACATGGATAGATGTTATCCATCAGATATTTGTAACTACTGCCACGTCATCATTAACTTAGTTACAAAAGTGTTGGTTATATAATTATTTTAATTTTAATATATTTATATATAGTATAAATATTACAATTTTAAAATTTTTTATCCCTTAGTTACAAAAGTGTTGGTTATATACAATTTGTAATAACAATAATACTTATACCTTACTTAAATTAACTAACTACACATTATGTTACCCATATGTAAATATCATAAATCAATGAGGGCTGTTTGTGTAACTATATGTTAAATCAGTTGAAATTTGGGGGAACGAACAGTTCTGTGCATACAGACCATCATTACACATCAACAACTATTATCATTCAAATCTTCACCCAAAATACTTCTTCATCACCGTGTTCATCTAGGGTTCAACATTCATCTCCTTCTTCTTCTTCTACGACAGACTTTAATTGGTTGATTTCATTGTTGATTTACTGAGAACATGTATGTACATTCAACTTATGATGAAGTTTGTAGTCTTTTTTCAGTCTTAAATGAATCGAATCATTGTAGATATACCATTATAGACAGTTACGAATACAAATTGAAAAAGGATTTGGTTAAGTAGTTGGATTATTTATGGAGAACATGTCAAAGGATAATTATTTGGAAAAAAAATTTCAGTAGATAATCTTTGTTTTAGGCATAGATATTAGCCGATGTTAGTGTTTATCATAAAATGCAGATTCTCAAGTATACAGTATCGTTAGAGTTTATTCAATGCAGTTTTAGAAGTTTTCTTTTTGTGCGAGTAATATACTCTGTTTCAGTAGATATTCTCTATTTCAGCGATATATAAAATCCCAATTTTATGTTCTTTGTTTTCAAGATTTACTAAGTAATACCTACAAGGAATTCTTGGTACTGTTTAATGTGTATGCTTTAAATTCATGTTTAATTTGTCGTACTAATACATTAGGATCTTTGAACAGACTTTGCTTCAACAGACCTTATCATCTGTTGATCATGATCTGTTAAAGCTCTTTTGTTAAACATCCTCTGTTGAACTGTATCATCTGTTCATCCAGAGCAGAAGTTAGCTTCATCATAGGTTTTTATTCATCAACAGAGGTTCTCTTTGGCAGACGTTTGGTTCAACAATCTTTGTGTTTATCAGCAGAGGTTGTTTGGTTCAACAGACATTCTCTGTTTCAGTAGATATTCTCTGTTTCAGGGATATATAAAATCCCGAATTTATGTTATTTGTTTCAGTAGATATTCTTTGTTTTAAAATGATTTTGTGTTGTCATTGTTTTTGTTTTTGTTTTTTATTTTCATTTTATTTGTTTTGGGATTCATCATTGTAACTTTTAAATATTTTGAACTTTGTATCATTATGGATGTCTTCTTTTTTCAGATTCAACAGGAAAACAGGGAGAATGTGTTTCTACAAGTGTTTTTCATCAGTCACCAAAGAATTCTTGGTACTGTTTTAATGTTTATGTTTTAAATTCATGTTTAATTTGTTTTACTTATACGTATTTTTAAATGTTTATCATTAATTGATTGCGTATGTGTTTATATTACAGGTTATACCTGAAATCTTTTGCAAGACATGGTTATCATCTGTTGTTGATAATAACAATGCTGTCATAAGGTGTGTGAATGATAAGACTTGGTTGGTTAATTTTGCCGGACACAATGGTCGTTTTGCTTTCATGGAAGGCTGGGAAAAAGTTGTTGCTGATCTTTCTTTATTCGAAGGAATGATGCTTGTATTTAGGAAAATCGGACCGTATACTTTTTTTGCTGAAGCCTTTTATGAAGGTTGCACCTTATCAGCATTGTCAGCAAAAGTTTGTTATGTTCAGCGCTATTTCATCTTTTGTGCATAAAAAAATATATTGAGTAGTTCTACCATTTTGTTAATGAAAATATAGTTGAACGTTTGGTAAGTTATAGTCATATCTATTTCTTCATGTTTTTACATAAAGTAGATTATTTTTAAGGATGTTAACGCTAACATTTTTTTTATTGTAGCTTCTACCCACCGATTTGTGAAGAACACTATTGGTGTTTCTAAGCTGAAGGGAGCGATAAAGGTTTATATCAATGCGTGGAATTGGTTTGATGTTTTTCTTGAAAAGGATCGTATTAGCAAGTGTTATTTTTTGGTGATGGATGGAAGAAGGTCGTAGGTTTTCTAGGTTTTAATGAAAAATGTGTTGTTGCTTTAAGATACCTTTTTGTCTACAACTTTTATTTGACTTTTTTTGATGTAAATCGATGTGAAGTTTTGGTACCTAAGGCTGCAATGGAAAACACGGCTGGTGGTGTTGATAAGCCTGCTAGTCAGACATCTAATGCTACTCCTGTAGTAGTTGAGTTACCTGATAACCAACCAGCCTTTGTTGATGAATCTGATTCACTGGACAAAGATAGTGATTATCATAACTCAGGTGATGGTTCTTCTTGCAGTGACGTTTCTATGGATGATGTTTCTGATGATGAGGAGGATGAAGATAGTGGTGGTTCTTCTGATGATACTAAAGATGATCCTGATTATCATCCGGTACAGTTTGTATGGAAATTTGATCGCCGCTTTGTAAGTTATGTTATCTATTCAGTTTATGCATCTATTATACACGTTTAGTAGATTTGCTAAAGTTATTTTAAAAACATGTATATCTTCATATTGATTATTGTATTTTTATTTTATTTTTAGCGCCTTAACGCAAGAGTTGCCAAGATGTCGTGTATTGACATGTCGTTAAAGTTGATCATTCAGAATCTGCATGGAGTAGACACTGTCATTGATTTCCGACCTGAGAAGCATGGTCAAGGCTTCAGATATGCTGTAAGTCAATGGCGAAAAAAGTTTCTCATTCCGAACAATATCAAGGAATCGCAGAAATGCACATTCGTTTACGAACATGATGTTGGCAAGTTGATTCTGAAGAAGGTGTCCATGTAGTTTGTGTTGTGGTTGTTGTTACAAACTCTTTTAGTATTTTCTACTAAGCTTATCGTTTGTGATTTTAAACAATTATATATATTGGTTTTTGTAATGATTGTATTTAAACAGTTTTAATGTAAATAATTATTTTTGTACTTGCAGCTTATCAATAGATTTTTTGTTCATCATGAGTTGAAGAACATACTACCTACGAAACATGTTATTATAAACGCTTTTTTAATTGTTCATGGTTGGTTGTTATGGAAAACATGGTCAAAATTTTTATATGACTACTGGATGGAACTCCTGTTGACCATTAGTTTATATCAATTTTGTAAGTCTGCACTAATTATTTTTTTACTTTATATTAAAATGTGTTATTCATGGTTTTCTAAAAGCCACCCGTGTTTGCACACGGGTCTTACCGCTACTACTATATAATAAAAGAAATCAATGGAATGACACATGTCATTCATTAAAACCATCTATTTTTTATAGATAATTAATATCAATTAAAAGAAAATTATAAAATTAAATTTAATATAAATTTAAACAATTCGTATAGGAGATAATCTAATATTTTAAAATATTTATAAGATTTCAAAATTATTTATCCTGAAATTAACAAAAGATATACGCTAAATACAAATTAATATAATGTAAATGATTTATTTATCTTATTAAATTAAAGTAGTTAAGGGTAGAACCTATTTCAAAAATGTTTATAATGGGTAAACAAACATATTAATCAATGTTTATTGGTTCTATACTTATATTTTCGTGCTCAATTCTCAACTCAAATACGATAATCACTGTGTTTAATTTTTGTTTTCATTTAGTTTTCTCGAAACTTAAAATAAATTTAAAAGCTATGGGCATCTCTAATATATATATCTACAGACATGTTTAGTTACCTAATACTAGTGCCGATCTATTCGTACATTAAGGATACTTTTCTCAAGCAATCTATCATCTATCTATACTTTCTATAAAAGGAGAAATCTGAGTGACATAAGAAAAGCTGATGTGTCAGCCAGAGAAGCTGTCCAACAAGGCTTTTCTTATGTCATTACTGCATCATAAACCGGAATATATAAATCACTTTAAAATACATTCAATTTCAAAGCACTGTCGTCTATTCAAATGTTAAAGGTCTGGCCCACATTCAAAAGGGCAAACCACTGCCCATCTACAAGAAAGTATAATTTAGCAGATGGTTCCTGATGAAGTGTAAATGTGACTATTAATTTCGAACAAGTTTTAAAATGGAATCGCAAACTAAACCACACACAATCGGCAAGTGCACCGGTCGCAGTGTAGTGTAGATGGCAAGACCGGATATTAATCCGTGGACACTATATGCAAACTTTAGATAATGAACCTCTATCGAATATAAAGTCAATTTTAAGTTTGTTTTAAGTTGATTTTTGATATTAACTAATAACTAAATTAATTAAGAAAGCGTAGAGATGAAGACAAGCAAAATGGAGCAAACACGAGAGCAAATTATGATCAAATATATATGAGATAAGGACTACCTAGGTGTCGAATTCCTAGAATCATGCAATGCTAATGTGACAACGATAATGGTTAAATATCTATTTCCCTCGATTGACCCCCCGCTAGAGATGTCCCAAAAGAAAGAGCAAGACTAAATGTGAAGTGCTAGAAAGAACCGGCTCGAGCTATCGATACCAAATCCTACGAAGATCAAGCAATGAAAGCAACTTTACCCCCAAAACCCTCAAATCGCAAAGCAAACCCAACCTTGATAATTGAAATCCTAGGAAACCTTAATTACGATGCAATAAACGAGCCCGAGCTATCGGTCACCCAATCTACCCACCAATAATTAGCTAATAACCTAGCTCACCCTAATCGTCTTTCGAGTTACAAGATGAGTATGCAAGTTTTAATATAGTGATTTTAATTATTAGTCAACTTGGTCAATTTCTCAACACAATATTCAACCCGAAAATCCTAAGATAACCGAATTAAATTAAATCCTTAGTCTAGGGGGAATTTCTTCGTGCCTAAACCGCTGAATTTATTGACTAATAAAACAATCAAAACATACCAACATGCAATATCAAGATCAATTTCAAGGAAAAGTTATGTAAATCACATCAAATAACCGAAATAATGTAAAAAACGCATTACAATCCTCTAGTTCATCAAAACCCTGGTAGTTATGAAGTTTAGCTACTCATAATATTCGAGAAAACAACTAAACAAAGTCTGAAAATAACTGAATTCATAGTTCAAGACGAAAAGAAACCAAAAAACTAATGTTTAACGAACCGATTATGCCCAAAACTTGAACTGAAAGCATCCAAGACTCTTGCACAGCTCCAAGGTGCCTCAAAATCGTCCAAGAATGCTCCAAAGTCGCCTGGTATGCGTGTGTGTTCCAAACCCTAGACGCCCACCTTCAATTTATAATTTTTGCGAAAACCGACTTGCTTACGGACCGTATGGGTTAAGCTTTACGATCCGTAAGGCTATTAGGTCAATCCGGAGCGGCCCCCCCTTTGCGGACCGTAAAGAACAGGTCTTACGGTCCGTAAGGGGTCCTGTTCAGCAAATTTATTTCTTTTTCCTTGTTTTCCGACATGTCTTTCCGTGCTCCTTTCGCTGCAATTACTTTCCTTCGGTTTCACCGCGAAATCAACAGGTTCTTCACAAATTCCTGTAAATATAACATATAATCAAAGCAGTACCAAAATCGCGGGAAAACCGATTACAAACTTATCAAAATGTAAGGAATTCGATGCATAAAATGTGTATAATTTTAGACACATCAAACATCCCCACACTTAACCTTTTGCTTGTCCCTAAGCAAAATCCCATGCAACATGTCTAACTTAAACACTTAACAAGGACGCAAGTCTCGAACAAATTATAACGTGAACCACGAAATCATCAAACACAGAGGTTTCGCAAGACTTACATCGTTCAAAAGGGTGATCATTCAAAATATTTCTCAAAAAACGGGCCTACCTAATCAAGTTTTAAATCACCTTCAAGCAACCAATCATGCAATGCCAATACCCCTCACAATTTCACTCGACACTTGGCTAATATATATATGATAATTCAAGTGAACTCTCAAAACCAAACTATGAAGCAACACTGTCATAAGCTTGTACATCAATCAGATTTCCACCTATTTGTTAAAACTCGGCACGGATCAAAAGGACTTTATTGGGTAGGCAAGGGCTAAAGGTAGTTATTTTTTTTTCATTTTCATTTTGGGAATATATGGCTAAACACGTAAACACATGAAAAACTGGATAAGCACTAAACACATATTAACATTTTGGTCATTTTGACCTACAACTTTATTCTTTTTTTCCGTTTTTTTTCAGTCACATATAAACATCACGTAATACGATCCGGCTATCAAATCACAAATGGGTAACAAACGAATGGACAGGCTCAAAGTGGTGTAACTAAGGGTAATGGTGAAACGGGTCAATCTGTGTCCCACCTCTTGAATATACTCCCGTATCCAGATCCCAATATTCAGTCTTACAGGTGAGTATACCACATATGATATCTGTAAGGGGTTAAATGCGAGGGCCATGAGAGCTCAGGCTATTGCTTCCGGAAAATCAGAGAGATGATGGCTTCGACTTTAGGTGTGTCCCCTTTAGAGGATCTTTTCTTCAACAGCACATGATTAGCATTTTTCAATGTTTCATCATTTTTATGCTGAGGGCGGTGCTATATTTTAAGCAAGCAGAAAAGTATTATACAGGGACAAGGCCATTGCTTCCGCAAAATCGGAAGTCCCGGGATAATACCCCAGATATCACTGAGTATAAAGACCTAGTATCTCAGAAAGAGGGATCTTTCAAACGAAATTTCAGGGGTTACCTATATATCCAAGTAGTGTTCCCCACGAAATAAGCAAGTAAAGATTTAAGTTTATATCCCAAACAAACCTACTAAATGTGTAAAAACCTATCGGCACATCATCAGCGAGACTGTTTAACACTTTTAAACTTTCCATATCTTTAGCATACCGTAACTGTCAAGCCGATGTACTATCATTTTCCCTTTTTACACAAGCTCTTTTCCGGTTTTCTATTGTTTTTGTATTTTGAAAATATCTTATTTTTTGGATTTTTGAATTTTTTTACTGTTTTTGTATTTTCTGAAAAATATAACTACCTCCCCCTAAATAACAAAACAAGTAAAAAATTGACAAACCATTGCAGATTGCTTCTCAACATCATCTACAGGGGTACCTTCATCTACGCCAAGAATCTCCTCCAGCATCGATAAAAGCTTCATACCATTCAATTTTAAAAGATATTAAAAACGAGTTTTATCAAACGCTTTGGTATGTAAATCAGCTTTTTGTTCGTCAGTGTGGATTTTCTCAATTCGTATCAACTTCTTCTCGAAACAGTCTCGGATGAAGTGATGACGAATTTCAATGTGTTTTGTTTTAGCGTGATGAACATGATTTTTCGTAATGTTTATCGCTGCCTCATTATCAACAAAGATAGGGGTGCTAAGAAATTGCAAACCGTAGTCTTGCATCTGTTGCTGGATCAACAAGATCTGAGAGCAGCAACTGCTAGCAGATACATACTCGACTTCACATGTGGATAAAGCTACAGAGGTCTGCTTCTTGCATTGCCAGGTAACCAATCATGGTCCGAAAAACTGGCACCCCACTGTTGTTGACTTAGCGTTAACTTTGCAGCATCCGAAATCAGAATCAGAATACCCTTCGAGCGTGAAATCTCCTTCTCTTGGATACCACAACCCCAATGATGGAGTTCCTTTCAGGTAGCGTAATATCCATTTCACAATCACCATATGCGAAGCTCTGGGTCTTGACTGAAACCGCGCTGCGAGGCAGGTTGGATACATAATATCGGGTCTTGAAGCTGTCAAGTACATCAGCGATCCAATCATGGAACGATACATCGTTTCATCTACCTTCTCTCTGGTGAGATAAGGATTTATCCCATGGTTCGTCGCTAATGGGGTGGAAGCTGGAGTAGTTCCGGACATCCCAAATTTCTCTAAGATATCATGAACATACTTCGTTTGATGTATGAAAATTCCCTTAGGCAGTTGATCAACTTGAAGTCCCAAGAAGAATTTCATCTCACCCATCGATGACATTTCAAATTTTTGCTTCATAACTCTTTCAAAATCTTTGCACAAATTTTCATTTGTTGACCCAAATATGATGTCGTCCACGTATATCTGAACTATCAGAAGATGTCCGTCGACTTCTTTGGTGAAGAGAGTGGCATCCACTTTTCCACGGATGAAGCTGTTGGCTAGCAAATGTTGAGACAATGTCACGTACCAGGCTCTCGGGGCCTAGTGTAAACCATACAGCGCTTTATCCAGTAAATAGACCTTGTCTTTGTGGATTGGATCGGTAAAGCCCGGTGGCTGTCCGATATATACCTCCTCTTTTACCTTCCCGTAGAGAAAAGCCGATTTAACATCTAGCTGATAAACTTTAAAACTTTTCCAAGATGCAAATGCTTGGAAGATTCTGATCACTTCAAGTCTAGCAACCGGAGCATACACTTCAGTGAAATCTATACCCTCCTGCTGACTAAAGCCCTGGACCACTAGTCGAGCTTTGTTACGAATAATAAGCCCTCTGTCGTCTCTCTTACACTTGAACACCCACTTGGTTTTTATCTTCATGTGACCATCAGGCAAGTCTACCAATTTCCACACTCCTAACTACTCAAACTGACTCAGCTCCTCTTGCATCGCGTTGACCCAAGAATCTTCAGTTAGTGCTTCCTTATATTATCGCGGTTCAATCTGCGAAATAAAACAACTAAGTGAAAACTCAGTTTGTAACGGAGCAACCGTAGAATAAAAACAAGTAAGGCCTTGGTCAATTTGTCGTCTAGTGCGAATGCCTGATTGTAATTCTCCAATAATCAGCTCTTCTGGATGGTACGAAAGAGTTCTCGGCATCACCTCGCCTGGAACATCCTCGCCTTCCAAATTTGTGACATTCTGATTTGCACCTTGTTCACTGACTGGAATTGTTTGACTTGATATCTGGATCTGCTCCCCCTTAGAATCTGAATCACCACGATCGAATATAGGTCTATCATCATATTCTTGATTATCGTTGACTGCTGTCTGATTGTCAAGAGTTTGTTCTGAGAATTGTTGAATATCATCATGTTCTCCAGCATTACTAGGACCAACTTCATCGTCATTGGAAGCTTGATTTTGACGTCTAGAATACTCAGCTGGAAACCTTTCTTGTGATTCTTCATATTCTCTCAGAATATCCAACTCGACAAAGAAATCTGGTTCTTCTTCTATGTCAAACGAATCCCACAGAGTATCATAATTAAAACGCCATGAGTCGCCTGGATTCTGAGGTGGCATGGTATAAGTTTGACACTCAACATTATGTGCTTTGATGATCCGCTTCAAGCTTGGAACAAAGACTCGTTTCAATGGACTTGCATAACCCACAAAAATTCCTTCAATGCTCTTTGCACCAAATTTACCAAAAGGTTCTAGAACTGTACAGGGAGACCCAAACGGTTCCAGATACTTCAGGTTAGGTTTGCGGTTGTTGATCAGCTCGAAACATGTCTTGTTGAATTTCTTCACTGTAAGAACCCGGTTGAGTGTATAGCAAGCGGATGATACTGCTTCTGCCCAAAAGTTAACTGGTAATTTCGAATCAGCAAGCATCATCCTAGCCGTTTCAATTAGCGTCCTGTTCTTTCGTTCAGCTACCCCATTTTGTTGTGGAGTGTAAGGAGCACTAAATTCTTGCAATATACCTCTCTCATCACAATACTCTTCCATCTTGTTGTTCTTGAACTCTGTACCGTTGTCACTCCTGATTCTTCTGATTCGAGTTTGGTACAAGTTTTCAATTTTTCTGAGCAACGTCATTAAACTTTCAAATGTCTCATCTTTTGACTTTAGAAATGATACCCATGAAAATCTCGAGTAATCGTCTGTTACTACTAGACAATAGAGATCACCAGTTATGCTTTCAACGTTTACTGGACCAAACAGATCCATATGGAGTCTCTCTAACGGTCTTGAGACTGAGTTAACCTTCTTTCCAGGGTGAGATTTCTTCTTTTGCTTGCCTTTGATATAGCTAATGCACTCCCCCTCAAGATGAAAACCTTTCACATGAACACCAATTACTAAGTCGTTATGCACCAGGTGATTCATTTTTCGCAGGTGAATGTGGCCCATCTTTCGATGCCACAATTGCGATTCTTTTTCCGTTGCTCTTGACATAAAACAGTGAGCCTGACCCGTGGTAGTAGTTGCTACACTCATGTCCAACACGTACAGATCATTCACTCTGGGTGCTCTCATGATAACCCACTCTTCGGGAACAACAAATCCTGGTTTCAAGATCAAACATTCGTTATCTGTAAAGTGCGTTGTATACATACGATCACAAATCTGAGAGATGCTCAGAAGATTGTTTTCAAGCTCAGCGATGTAGTTTACTCTTTCAAACATGACAATTCCATTAGATAGAGTTCCTTCATCAACTATTCGACCTCCTTGATTACCTGCAAAACCCACATATCCTCCATTAAACCCTCGAACATCGTACAGTAGGGTCTTCTTCCCCGTCATGTGCCGAGAAGCTCCACTATCCATAATCCAACGTGAACGGATCTTGGAAGCTCCTGCACATATCACAAATACTTAGTTAGATTTTGATGCCACCCAAGCCTCTTTTGACTCAGGTAGCTTGACTTTGATGTGAGTTTTAGCAGTGTAAAGTGGCGGAAAATTTTTGTCATTCATCTTTAAGCTCTCCTCAGACCCAATCTCAACCTCTTTGTATAAAAAGAAATCATTTTTAGAAGGTTGACCAGATGATTGGTCTTTCTTTGGTACATTCTCAATAGTAGTAGACTTTTGATTCTCAAGTTTCTCATAGTAATCCACAGGAACATTCATCTTTACCGAAGTGGTCGAGGATGATTATTTTTCCGTCTCAGAAACCTTTGGTTTTGGAGAACTTGATTTCTTGTCAACTGATTTTGGTTTCCATGCTTGTTGAGGCGAAGCAACCCGTTTGTAAAACTTATCAGTTTTAGTTACCACATTCTTTACGGGTTCAGTTTTAATTTTTGTGTTTTCATTTTTCAAAACTTTCTTCTCAACAACCATTGGAGCTTTGCCTTTTGCATCAGCTTTCTTTTTCTGACTCTCCACAACTTCAGACTTAGGCTTTAAGTTGGTGCACTTTCGTGCAATATGTCCAACTTTGTTGCATTTAAAGCATGTACGAGTATCAACTACCCGACTTGTGCCTTCGGTATGAGGCTGTGAGGCCTTTTCTTCAAAAAACTCTTCATTTGTTTTTGAAAAAAATCTCAGATTCTTGCTCGGAATGAGAACTCGAGCTTTTTATAAACACCTTTTTCTCAACAAACTTCTTGTTTCGAAAGTTCCTTCTTTGATTGTTCTTACCACCCTGATAACCACCCAACCATCTGTTTTGGTTGTTGTTATAAAAACGCGGTAGTACAACGGGTTTTTTTTATAGTAAGATTTATCTTTTTTAAAATTCAATTGTCTTTCATAATGTTTCAAACCTTCAATTTCAGACACATCAATTTCAATCAACTTGAACACATTTATCAATTTATCAACATTCACATTCTCCAAAGGAAAATCATGATCTGAATACAACTTATCAGATCCCGCCATCTTGTACATCACAAGATTAGGTTCTTCACTTAAGTTGTTTTTGGATTTTGATTTTGGAGTGTATTTATCTAAAAAACATTCATCATCCTCAGTAGTGTCACTTTCAGACTTTAAAACATTTTCAACCATGCTTTTCACAACTTCATATTGGACACTATCTTCATCAGATGATGTGGTAAATGTGACATCAATCATGTCTGGAAGCTTAACTTCATTTTCTTCTTCATCATTAACCAACCCTGATTTTTTCTTTGAAAAATTGTTTAGAACTGGCGGTGGAACCTGATGAAACCCAACCCCGGTTCCATCAAAGTATACATTTTCGCCTGTTTTGTTCTTTCCAATTGGTTTAGGAACTATATGTTGAAGAACAAAGCTTGCGGAGTTGTAACTGTTCAATTTCAACTGAATGCGTTCGTTTTCAATTTTGGCTTCTTGAAACTGAAGCTTCAACTTAGCAATTTCATCCAGTTGTTGATTGATTAGCTCTTCTTTTACCCTAAGAACACCTGACAGTTGAAGATTTTCTTTGGTTGTTTTACCATTTCTTTCATCATAATCTTTTACCGTTCGTTTTAGCTTCTCAAAATTTTCTGAAAGTTGACGGTTTTCAAGAATTAATTTTTCGTTTTCTTTCCTAATTCTTTCTACATCAGTTTTATCATTTTCAATTTTCTCAGTCAGTTCTTTTAATCATTCATTTGAAGCTTTTAATATTTTGTCACGATTTAAGATCTGATCTTCAACGTCTCTGACTCTTCTTGTCAGTTCTTCAAGCAACTGTACTACAAACCTTGCAATCTTTCATGCAATTTTTGTAGTCGCTCTGAGTTTTAGCTTTCTTACCTGACTCATTGATTGCATCATTCTGACTGACCTTGGTTTTAGAATCAGTGCCAGAACCAGAAACTACCTCTAGCTCTTTCGCAGCAAGCACTTTGTCAGCCATCTTCTTCAAATTCTCAGCCGTGAATTCTTGTGATGTATCAATAATCCCGTCATCAATTTTCTTTGGCTGCAACTCCTTCTCTTTTTCTTTTTGTTTTTCTTTTTCTTTTTCTTCACCTCCTCCCCACCACATTCTCTGGTTAGCTTCTTCTTCTTCAGCAATTTGCTCGGTGAGAGTTTCAACACTAACAGAATCAGGATCAACAGCAATGTTTCCTTTGGGATCAAGGTAACATTCTCTATCATCATCCCATCTATTCGCCCCTTTTGCTTCTTTGTATGTACAATAGATTTTTATACTTTATGTCTTGAGCTTTCATCTTTCTGTTGATGTATTTCTCTTCTTCTGTTCTGCTATCTTTAAAAGGAACAAGCTTTGTCACAAACGCATAGCCCACTGCATCCTCTTCTGGTAGCAGTTCACTCCAATCGAAACCTTCGTCATCATGAATAACAGCAAGTGCTCTTGATTTTTCTTTGGGGGTATCTTCTAGCTGCTTCATTCTGGGAGGTTCTGATTTGTTCTTGTGATAGATTGCTCTTTTGTAATAATCCTCTCTAAATGGATTTGCAGTATCATCAGCAGGTGCGTTTCGACATTCACGTTTAAAATGTCCCTTTTGTTTACATCTGAAATACGTAACTTTTGATTTATCAAACCCGAGCTTTGTGGAAGGTCCGCCAATAGAATGTCTGCCTGTAATCTCCATGAACCTTTGTGCTCGTCTAACTGCACTAGCCATACACCACCTGATATCTATCAACTCCATTTCTTCTGGGTCAACCTGATCATAGTCCTCCTTGGTGAGGTTAGTGTTTCCAATCTTGCCCGCAACAAGGCTTTCGTATGATTCTAGAACAGACGCTAAAAACACCATTTGCTGCTTTGCGGATTCCTCACTGAAATTTTGAGCATTCTTTAGATCCACAGCAATGTTACATTGAAACAAATTCTTTGGAACTGATTGACTTGAAGTAGTTGACGATGAACCACCATGAAAACCACTGCTTGAACTTTCTTGATTTGACGTGTTAGAACTTTCGGCTAAGAAAGCTGTCTTAGGAGACACAGTCTTCGGGATCATACTACCTCGATAATACAGCTCAACATTCTATTGATATGAGGAATTATTGACTTTGTTTGATTTCTTGATCTCCAATTCATGACTCTCCAATCTTTCGATTAACAGATCAACCGTCAAATCCTCCGATTTTACTGTGTTCTTCGGCATCAAAGCAAAGTACTGCCAGTCTTTCTCATCAGGCAGTGAGTCAAACAGTTTGTCAACCAATTCTTCTTGAGTGTATATGATTCCATGTCTTGCCAGCTCCATCTTCAAATGTCCGAATCTTTCAATCATCTTAGATAAAAATTCGTTTTTCAAACATCCAAACAAATCAAATTCTTTTCTAACAACTTCTTTTTGTTTTTAACTATATCGGCACTGCCCACACATTTCACTCTCAGTTTCTCCCATAGATCTTTCGAATTTGTGTACTCAATCAACGATATTATGTCATCTCTCACAGACTGATGAAGCAATGCAATGCACTTCTGCTCAGCAACAAATCTATCTACATCAGTATCTGCTATATTTTCATAATCCGATCTTTCCATATTGAAACCATTCTTCATGCTCTTCTAACTGGGATACACAAACTCTTTTAGCCATTCTTCAAACCTTTTAGCCCATCTATTATATTCTTCAATCGCCATCAGTTTGGGAGGTTTGTTGTATATGCCATATGCACTCTCCACACTCAAAGCATCAGACAGGGTTTTCTTTGCATTCGAATTAGAAGCATTTTCATTTGTGTTGTTTGATGTATCATCTCCGGTGTTTCCCGTGAAAGCAAACATGTCACTGAACGGATTCATAAACTCATCCATCTTCAAGTACATGTAACACTCAACAAACACTTAATTTTTTTTTGATTTTTAACAAAAACAGTTTCACACGAAATCAGTTCATGCGAAAAAAAAAACTTTCATACGAAATAACAAGTTTGGTGCGAAATAGAGGTTTTAAGTTTATTTCGTGTGAAATAAGGTCTAATTTCGTGCGAAATTAGGTTCATAAACTTGATTTCGTACGAAATAAGGAACTGTATGCTAATTTCGTGTGAAATACACTAATTTCGTTCGAAATAGATTTCACAGAGTTAATTTCGTGCGAAATAGGCTGACAATTTCGTGCGAAATTAGGATGACATCATCATGTCGGCCACCATTTTGTCAAATTGATCCGGTTTTTGTTTGAATTTTGGTCCAAATATTTCAAGGATTCATTAAAACAGTGTTTTACGTGATATATGTGAAATTCAATCCATTTTGTCCGTTAAATCTCTTTTAATTTTGAAAAGAATGAGTAGAAGTGATGAAAACAAGCTGAATTGGTATAAACTCTTCTTCCTGAGCTCTGATACCACTTGTTGGATCATTGTGTGACCCGAACGAGTCAATCAGAAGAGTTTATGATCCATATCAAAGGCGGAATCAGTGATATAGACGTGAAACAACTTGATTCTCCTTAATTATCCTTTTATTAATGATTTCAAAGAAATTCTGATCGTTTGACAAATTGGCAGCACCTCGGCTCTGAAATCAAGACCGTTACAAATGAACCAATCACTCAGCTATTTATAGGAGTTGTAATTTCGTACAAAATAGGCACAGGCTATTTCGTGCGAAATACCAGTGTGTAATTTCGTACGAAATAGCCCTTGCTATTTCGTGCGAAATACCCCTTATACATACAAACCTTGATTTCTATCCTACTGAGCACTGATTAATCCTATCTAGACACAAGACTCTATAAAGACGAAGTTAACAGACATCTATGCACCAACATGTAGCTACTGCTCGTGTTTACTCACGACGTCGTGAGTTATGGAGAACAATAAATTTCGGTAGTGTAAATAATTATGGTTCAAGCAGTTATTTATGGTCTACAGGAGTTTATGCTGATAAAACCATATATTTTATGGTTTCAAATTGTTGGTATCCACTAGGTGAGAAGCAGTGTTGTAGAGATCGCTAGGCGCTAGTCGGGCGGTGGAGTACTGACTAGGGATTAATCGGATCAGAATTTTTATATGTATTTTTTAAATTTATATATATACACACACATTAATATCAATATAATACTTAAAAATAATTCAAAATTCAAACAAGTAAGTTTAAAACATAGCAAATCAAGTAGTTAAACATTCAATACCTCGGCTCTTAAAGAATCATCACTATCTTGCTTAGCTTTTTTTTTTTTTTGTTTTGGGTCTCCAAAAGAGCATTTTTAACCCTCACTTGATTATCTTTTGTTGTTTTTCGACAAGTCGCCACATTTCCCGTTATGCCCGCAATATGTTGTTTCAATCGATAAACTCCTCCAGACATAACCTTTTCACATAAATTACATTGAGTTTTATCTAAGTTATTTGGATCCACCAATTGTCCATATTCCCATCCTATATCATCAGACTTTCTTTTAAGTTTTTTATTGCCAGTTGATTCCATTTATGACATTAGAAGTAGCAATCTGTCAAATGAATAAGAAAGAAGAAAGGCCTAAGTGTTTGTCAAACCATTACCTTGTTTCACCACTAATTTTAAATCATAATATATAACTGTATTATTAAAACACTAATACTATTTAACACCACCAGTTTCAAATTATAAAATATATTTAATGGGTCAAAATATAAGCCACTTGAACATGATTTATTATATGAGTTCTGTTTAAACATGTCGGCCATTATACATATTTCATTAAAAACTTTTGAGCATGTATTGCATTAACTATATTGGCCAAATCTCGTTTTTTTTCTTTAACAATACAACTTATACAAGGCACTAAACATGTTAATTTGCTTAATTAATACATAAATCATGTTCAAGTTTTACCCTATTTACAAAACATAATCAAATATATAAACACAAACAATGTAAAAGCATACTGGTTAAATTGTTAATGTCACCCAATTGCTTGTTGTCTGTGCCTCTATGGTCCAAAATCATCCAATTGCTTGCCTTTTATGCTTTTTGTGGTCCAAAATCCAAATGGCGTACAGAAGAAGGGGTGATAATGTATAACGGCTAGGTTTAGTCAATGCCTCATCCAATATGTTTTAATGGGTCAAAACATGCTTTTTTTTGGGCCAGATATAAACAAAAAAAATTGGGCCGCCTAGATCTGATTTGGCCGACTTGGGCCGACTTGGACCGCCTAGCACCGACTAGGACCGGCTTGGACCGACTACCGACTAATGGTCCGACTAGCTCAAAATTAATCAGTTCATGGCCGACTAGCGCCTAGGCGCCGATTAATTCCGATTTTTGCAACACTGTGAGAAGAACATCGTTGCTTTTGATGTTCTTTCTGAGACTTTCAGAATGCTTCGTTTTCCAGAGAGTATCGTAGTCAATCCTTGCCAAGGGCATTTTTTGACCATCGCAAAGAGAATGCATTTGATTTTTATTGGAAAGTCTGCTGAGCTAACTGCTGATTTGCTCAGATATGAAGAAGGAGGCTGGATGAAGGTGTTTGCTTTCAATAATCCTCGTGTAGTTGATTATGAAGATAGGCGCTGAAGGACTAATATAATTCAAGACAACAAGTGGCTGATAACAAGCATCTGGGGGGATATGGTTGAAGTTGATCTGAGCAACGACGGTCTGAAATACCTCCAACATGTTGACAACTACAATGGTCCGAAAGGAGCTTTATTTATCGAGACTACTGTTTCGCCCATTGAATAGAAATTAGTATGCTGTATTTTCTGAATGATGTTTGCTGTTTTGAACTTTGTTTATTATATAGTTACCTCTGTTTGACACTTGTAGTTTTTATATAATTAGTTGTGTTAAATTTATTAATCATGTTTGTTATTTAAATTAACTAAATGAATATTTAGGTTTGAGAATGTAAAAGTTTGTAATATTGGCAAAGGTCTGTTTAAATGATCAAAACTCTGTTATTTTGAACAGATGTTTGAAAATAAAACAGTGGTTGATACATCTGTTGACCTAGGTCAACAGATGGATGAAACAGATGTTTGGAACTACTGTTGGGATAAAGCAGAGTCTTGTGGAGAAAACTGTGGTTAAAACCACTGTTTGGTAAAACGGTGGTTTAAAATCACTGTTGGGTTAAAATAGTGTTTTGGGAAGTTGAAGGGGATTGAAACGACTGTTGGGTTAAAATATTGTTTTTTGGAGAAGCAACAAGCTTGAATGCAAATGTTATTTTGTTTACAAAAGATTAATAAATTGTATATTTTTGTATTTTTTATATTCTAAAGTTTAAGTATTTAAGGTTGAGGTTGAAGTTGAAGTTGGGGAGATATGGTTGAAGTTGATTTGAGCAATAAAGTATTGAAATACCTCCAACATGTTGACAACTACAGTGATCCGAAAGGAGCTTTATTTATCGAGACTACTGTTTCGCCCATTGATCATATCAATTATTATGCTGTATTTTATTAAATGTTGTGTGTTGTTTTGAAGTTTGTTTATTATATAGTTACCTCTGTTTGAAACTTTCATATTTTATATAATTAGTTGTGTTAAAATTATTAACCATGTTTCTTATTTAAATTAACTAAATGAATATTTAGGTTTGAGAGTGTAAAAGCTTGTAATATTGGCAAAGGTCTGTTTAAATGATCAAAGCTCTATTATTATGAACAGATGTTTAAAAATAAAACAGTTGTTGATACATTTGTTGACTTTGGTCAACAGATGGATGAAAACAGATGTTTGGAATCACTGTTGGGATAAAGCAGAGTGTTGGGGAGAAAACTGTGGTTGAAACTGCTGTTTGGTTAAAAGGGTGGTTTAAAACCACTGTTGGGTTAAAATAGTGTTTTGTGGAGGTTGAAGGTGATTGAAATGACTGTTGGGTTAAAATATTGTTTTTTTGGAGAAGGAACATGCTTCAATGCAAATGTTATTTTGTTTACAAAAGATTAATAAATTGTATATTTTTGTATTTTTTATACTGTAAACTTTAAGTATTTAAGGTTGAAGTTGGGAAGATATGGTTGAAGTTGATTTAAGCAATGAAGTTTTGAAATACCTCCAACATGTTGACAACTACAGTTATCCGAAAGTGGGCAGAAAGTTGACTTTTCATTGCTAAATGCTTAAGTACTACTGATTAGTGATTATCCTTTATATAGTTTCGGATTATTTGCTTAGTTTTGTCGTGTCTCGAAGCAGGATGTGCTGTGTAAGTTGGTATATGTAATTCTTTTAACACTGAATAACTAAGATTTGGGACTATTCGGCTATTATGTAATATAACAACTTATGTTGATTGTGGAAAGATGTTTGATGTCACATGGGATGAAAATGAAATTACTTCTAAATGGTCACGGTATGCTTAAGTGTTGTTTAGTGTCAGGATATTAAAAAAACCTGTTTACTTCCTTTATTAATACCATGATGGTCTTTTTTCGTTTTTATTGTTATGTTTCAAATTTCTGTTGAGTTTCCCATATTTTTAAAATTTCGTAACAAGTGAATAATGTTTATTAACTAATGTTCAGTTCTGGCCGGTAATCGGGTGGATAAACCACCGCCACGTGCTGCTGCAATTCGGTTTCATTCTCCAAATCACTTGATACAGTGGTTGATGCATATGTTCAAAACCATTGTTGTTGATACATCTGTTGATACAGTGGTTGATGCATCTGTTGACTTTGGTCAACAGATGGAAGAAAACAGATTTTTGAAACCACTGTTGGCTTAAAACACTATTTTGTGGACAAAAAGTGGTTGCTTTTTTTTTTTTCAAACAGACTTTGGTCAAGACAGACTTTTGAACCACTAAGAATCATAGTTTTAAAAACAGTGATTTGACTTTGGTTAAACAGACTTTTTGAAAACAGTGGTTTGACTTTAAGCAATCATCAATGGAATTGGTCAACTTTATTTGCAAAAATTGTTTTTAACTTTATTTGAATTACAAGTACCATATAATTCTCATTCTTATTGCAAGAATTGGATTGGATCTAAAGTTAATAAAATATGGTATGCATGGTTTTCTAAGAAACGACCCGTGTTTACACACGGGTCTTACCGCTAGTACTATATAATAAAAGAAAACAATGGAGGGACACTTGTCATTATTCTAGACCATCCTTAATTATAGATAATTATTATTTAATTTAAATTATTAAATTTAATATATATTTCAAACATTTAAGAAATTATGGATACGGATAAAGTTCCATAAAATATCTGACTTTAATCATATATAATACGAATAAAAAAATTCATCATACTATTATGTTTTTGCTTGCATAATAACCCACGTGGTTAAATAATAATAAACTATATCTAGATATTCAAAATAGATGGAATTTAATTTAAAAAATAAGTTATAAGACGTTTGAAAGTAAGTACTACTAAATGTATAAAAAATGTTAAAAGTTAAAAGTATAAGAAAAAAACAAAAACTAAAAAAAAGAAAAAGAAAACTCAAGAAAGATAAAAAAAGAGTCAAAAGTTGAAGTCGTCTTTGGTAATTGTATTATAGTTAGTTAATATTCTAATACATGAGAAATTTTACTATGATTGCACTGATCACGTGATAGAAATAAACATTATTTTAAGCTTAATTTAATTATTCATATTATGTTTACCATGTGTGATCTTTCTTGAAATGAGCAGAAAATATGACTTAGTATTTCAAATTAATAAAATACAAACAACTATTTAAAATGCAAGAAGATTAAGAATTACATTTATCATAATAATAAATTTATTAAAAAAACAACTATTCTTTAAAGATGCAACTTACATTCAGATATTTAAATTTTAAAGTTATATAATTTAATAATTACCGATAATTTATACTTATCTAATTAATTTAAATGTTAATTTGTACCTATATGTTTATCTAATTGGCTAATTGCTATATGCCTAATCTGGATATTTCAACATTTTTTTAGGAGTAAACTGCTATTTTGGTCCCTAAGGTTTGGTCGCTTTTGACACTTTAGTCCAAAACTCAAACTTTTTAAAATTGGGTCACTGTGGTTTCACTTTTATTGCCATTTTAGTCTAAAAATGAAATCAACTGATATTTGTCTAAAAAAATCTTGCTATTTTGTTCTTTTCCTCAAAGGCAAAATGGTCAATATAATTTTATTATAACACATTATTAATTAAATTAAATATCCATTTGACCCTTGACCTCATAAAGTAGCAAAAGTGACCCAAATTGACCATTTTGCCCCTGAGAAAAAGAACAAAATAACATGATTTTATTAGATAAATATCAGTTGATTTAATTTTTGGACCAAAATGTCAATAAAAGTGAAACTACAGGAACCCAGATTTAAAAGATTTGGGTTTTGGACTAAAGTGACAAAAATGACCAAACATCAGGGACCAAAATGACAGTTTACTCTTTTTTAGAACTAATAAATTAAGACCACTATTATATAAATAAAACTTGGGTTATTAAATGTATGTTCACATGACTGTTAAAACTCGTGAGAAAGTCGATGATACAGTTTGTCTTCTAATCGATGGTTCAAATACTTTCATATTTATAAACTTGACAAACATCACAAGTTTGATCATACATGACACAAAATTTTGTTTGGATATCAGAAAAACGTCTTAAAAATATCGTTTTATCATTGTTAAATCTTCGTTTTTAACTATTTGTTTTTTTTTATTTACTTAACCTGTGTAATACACGAGGTTATAACCTAGTTCTTTATATATATTCTTTCTTTTTTATAACTTATCGCCAACTTTTACATATAACTGAAGAAACACAGAATCACCGCTGGAATGATTTGAACCGCTTTGTATAAGAGACCGAGAATCACACCTTTTTATTCTCTTAAACCTAGATCTGCAATGGAGAAAAGAGAAAAGTGGGGATGTAGAGACGACCGGTAGGGGAAGAATCCCCTTTTTCCAGCTACAAAAAGTGTGTTTGCCCCATATCTCTTGTCCTCCTTATATAGGAGATGGGTAACCCTAACGTTAATGGGCCAGGCCCACTTACGGGTTGTCTCTACAAGCTCATAGCCTAGTGTAGTGTAAACTACAACGCGCTGTGCTTCGCGGGTTAGTACGTAATAATAAATAACATAGTAAAATGCAATAACATAAATGATTGATCGTTTGAGTCAGGTTCCATACCATACCTCAAGAAGTCCCGCAGTCTAGTGGTGCTCCCGCGCGTAAGTGCTGGGAGGTGTACTAGACTTATTAGGAGTGCTCGAATGTGAAGATTATTAATTATAGGCTTACCTGTCGTGGAGATCAGGAGTAGTGAAAAAGGCACAATTGTTCATCATGGGAATTGGTTGGGCAGAGCATGGTTGTTGCCCTTTTGTACTGGCGCACTCTCATGAGCTGTCAAGGTTGTGCGGATGCGTATATGCCCCGCGCATGTACCTTGGAACAGGAAGAGTGTTTTGGCCGTTAAATGTAGGTATGGCCCAACGTTCGTATGGCTTATGAGGCAATGTGAGACCATACCCTTTCAAGTCCCCCTAGTCCAGTATTGCTCCCATGCGCGGATGGCAAGTGGGTGAAACACTGGACTAGATGAGTGTTTTTCCTTTCGGGGATTTTTGCGGTCGTAGAAAAGTTCCACCCTTCCGCGACCTCTGTTGGTTGCGGAAGTTAGAACATGTTATATGGCATGTGGTGCGCGTATTTTTGGCCTTGAGGAATACATATACATAGTGTTTGAATCTTTGTAAACTGTTGCCTTCAATATTTGCGCGTTTTAATCGACTTTGTGTAGGTTATCGCGAATGAGAATTGGCATAAAGTCGCGCCAGGGTAATGAAGTGGAAGCCCGAGCCTGCGCTGATCCTTAGGTGTGCCACAACAACAATCCGGTGTGGCGCATGGAGTTGCGGCTTGCCTTGAAGATTGTAGGCGTACACGAAGCTTTGTTTTAGCTAATGTGTTTTTGCGTATACCCAAAGTTGTGCGTTCATCTGTAGGACAATTTATATCTTGTAAGTTGAAAATGGTGTATACCCAAGGAGCATGTGTGCGTGGCGATTTACGTGCTCGGACATAAAGGATCATACGCACGTGAGCGACTTACGTGCCCGAATGTAAAAGAGCATGCACGCTTGGTGACTTACGTGCTCGTATGTAGAGCATGCATAGATGGAGACTTACGTGCTCATAAGTAATAGAACATGTGCGCATGGCGACTTACGTGCTCGTATGTAGAGCAGCAGGCTCCCATGGAGACTGACGTGCTCATATGTAACGGAGCATGCATGTATGTTGACTTACATGCTCATAAGTAATGGAGAATGCTTGTATGAAAACTTATGTGCTCGTATGTAATGGAGCATGCGAGTATGGTGACTTACGTGCTCGTATGTTGAGCAACAGACTCGCATAGAGACTGGCGTGCTCGTATGTAGAGCAGCACACTCTAATGGAGACTGTCGTGCTCGTATGTAAAGAAACATCCGCTTGCGTGGGTAACTTACGTGTTCATAAGTGATGGAGCATGCACGTATGGCGACTTAGGTACTCTTATGTAGAGAAGAAGACTCGCATGGAGACTAGCATACTCGTATGTGGAGCAGCAGACTCGCATGGAGACTGGCGACTCGTATGTAAAGGAGAATGCGCACGCGTGGGCGACTTACATGCTCGAATGTAAGAGAGCATGCGCGTATGGAGACTTACGTGCTCATAATTAATGGAGCATGCGCGTATGGCGAATTACGTGCTCGAATGTAAGAGCAACAGACTCGCATGGAGACTGGCGTGCTCGTATGTAGAGCAGCAAACTCGCATGAAGACTGGGGTGCTCATATGTAAAGGAGCATGCGCGCGTGGGAGACTTACGTGCTCGAATGTAAGAGAGCATGAGCGTATGGCGACTTACGTTCTCATAAGTAATGTAGCATGTGCGCGCGTGGGTGACTTACATGCTCGAAGTAAAGGAGCATGCACGCGATGGTATTAATATTTTTTCAACCAGCTTGAAGAAAATTATTTTAAGACCTATGAAAAAAGGTTTTGAATATATCAAGTCATAAACAGAGACAAACTCCAAATGATTAGGTGTTTGGATGTCTAAAATGATGAAAACTAAGTAGAAAGCAAGATGAAAATGATAATTGACACACAAATAAACATAAGAATGATATAAATTCCAAATGATATACAAAAACAACTCTTGTGTTCACACAATAAGCTCCATAAACGATTACATCATCAAAAACACACTTAAGACCCGCCCCCTCTCACCAATCACACACTACCCTTATTTTACTAGACACACCCAGTGTTTTAAACACCGGTTCGAATCGGTCGGTAATACTGGTTGAACCGGCTATCATTTATTGTCCCGGTACGGTTGAGCTAGTATAAATAGGGTTCCGATACAGTCTTCGAAGTGCCGGTATATCCGGTAATACCGGTTCAAACCGACCTGCTGGGTTAATCCCATGTTTTTAAGTTTAAAGTAGCGATAATAGTGAATTTCATCTTTTACGAGATCGTGAACTTGATGCATTCAACACACAATGCCATAAACCTATTGTAAACTTTTATTTAATAAAAATTTGTTGAAAAAATTGATTTTTGATTTTGAAATCATGTAGTTTTGGATTATTTTTTGAGGGGAAATTCACACAACTGGCGTATTTATTAAAAACGTTGGATCCCCTTAAACACGCCACCCCAATAGAAGTTTGATCTTATTACAATCAAGTCCATTGACTTGTTAATTTCATTTTTGACACATTTAACCCTTTAACTTTCAACCTGATACCAACAATCACTACGAGTTCCAACATTTAAGAACCCCTTCTCGTCGAAGAAAAGGAAGAAAATAGTCAACTATTGATAAAAAAACCTATCACCCAGGGTTTCAGGTAAATGGCTCACGTACAAGTATGAGGCTTTGAAGAACTCTGGCAAGCCGGAAATCTAAGGAACAAAACACCATTAGCTTCGTTACAGTCAGAAGGCCGAGATTGATTTCTCTATATGACCAACCTCTGACATGTGAACAAGTATGGGTGTTCACAATCAGGTTTTTAGATCAAACCATTATTAACATTTTGGTAACACCCCCAAAATACTAATTTCGACTATTATGTTACCATGATATTTTGAGAAGAAGTAATTTAACTAGCAATATTTAACCTATTTAATATGTGTTATTTGCTAGTAGAATAGGTAGGTTGTGGCTTATTTAATAACAAACCGCACCTTAGGAACTAAAATGGAACATGAATGAAAGTTAGGAGTATAAAAAGTAAAAAATTATTAAAACACACTTAGAGTGTGTGTGGGTGTGGGGGGGGGGGGGGGGGAGGGGGAGCGAGATTGAGAGAAAGAGAGGAATAATCCTCTCCAAAACCCTAATTCACAAAATCAGTAATCCGAAGGTGAAATCCAAGTGATTTCCTTGCATGTTTGAAGATTTTAACTCTCTAGCACCATCTAAACCTTAGGTATATGGTGAGTTTGCATATGATGAGCTTGATGCTAAATGGGTTTTTATGGTAGGATGAATTCGATGTTTTATAGATGCTTATGATCATCATATTTGCGAAATACTTGAATAGTTTAGATATTTGGATAAGTGTTCATATGTGCTTAGAAGTGGGTTTTGACATGAGAGATGAACCCATGATTAATTTGGTCAAATGATGTATTAGCATATGAAAACTGAAATCTTATGCTAACTTGATGCTAAAAATGTATGAGATTGTTTGTTGTAAATGATACTGTGAATGGTGGATGAAATCAAGCAATTATAATAGCTTTGTTAACAATGCCCATCAAGTGTTTGATAAAATGTCTAAATGAGTGTTGATTCTTGGTAAACCTAGAAATCTTTATAAAAGACTCATGAATGATTGTTAGTAACCATAGATGACAAGGCTATGAATAAATATGTGTTCTAACGACCACTTAGGTTGAAAATTATAGGCAACTCAAGTGAGGCTTCGGGAACCCAAGCTGGGAAGGAGGCTTGTTTAAAAGGAAAGCTCTAAGGTACGTAGCTACATTGTTATGTTTTACAAATTTGATATATATTGAAAATGATGCTTAAGTAATATGCTATTAAGAAATTGAATGAAAGACCCTTTGGGTCAAGTGGAAATGTGAGTTAAGTAAATCCATACAATATAGCATGTAAAACCGAAGTATAAATGACTTACGGGGTCATAGAAATGGAGGTGTTGCCAAACAAATAAAATCATGGTCATGGATTATCATGAGGATTGATTAAGGGATTGTCACCACTCATGGTTTTGAAGGAAACCATGAGTGGCTACTAAACGGGTTGTTTGCGGTTTATAGGGCCACAAACAAAGAAATGGGTATGTAAAACCAAGGTATAAACGATCTGCGGGGTCGTAGAAACCATGGTATTATCAAATGATACCAATCATAATTTCAGTTGTGGTTGGGAGAAAACATTGACAAGGAATATAGAAGGCATGAGCGAGAACGCCTAAAGCCTCCTAACGGGTCGTAGTCAAAATTTGAACAATCTGGGTCCGGGTAGTGGATTTCGGGTTTAAGGATTGAAAGGAATAGTCCTCGGCGAAATAATTTGAGTTTGGACCAACTTGGTGAAAAGTTGAAAAAAATTGCTATGTGGGGGAAAGTTTGAAAATATTGTCAACTTTATGGATTTTGGCCTCCCCACGCCACGCGGGAGAGAGATTAGGTTCCTTCGCGTGGGGCAAAGGAGCTGGTCAACGAATTGGTCAACAGGAGCCCCTCGTGCCACACGAAGGGGAAGGGTCAGCCCTCTGCGTGGCGTGGGGGCACCCTGACCGAAGAAAAATTATTTTCTTTGTTGTTTTCAAATATGTTGGCCGTTTAACTTAAACACTAATTGTTTGTATGGATTCTTCTAGTAGGTAACATCTATGTTTAAGCACCGAGCGAAGATCAAAGCCATGAGAATAGCCGAACAATCCCAAATTCTCAATAACTTCTACTTTGGTTTAAGTTTTTCTTGGAATTTAAGAATGACGTCTAGTTATGTTTCATTAAACTTTTACGTTACATTTGCCAAATTTTATTTTATGAAGTATGAAATTAGGTTTAATCATCTTATGAAAATGTGAAATTTTATATATTTTCGGTACGGGTCTTACAATTTTCTAAGCATTGAAAACCGAAACCTAACAGTTAATAACACAAAACTGCGCCATGGTAATGGTTTGGCTCCGATTTGGTTCCTGATTTAGACTTATGGAATTCAAACATATGAAAACTTTAGAACAAAATACTATAATGATCATCAACACACTGTCACATCCAACCAATTCCTTCTGAGTTTGGCAGCATCAAAACATCATGTTAATTCACAAAATGAAATTTGCAAACAACAAACCAAACAACAACAACAACAACAACAACAACACAATAAAAAAGTTATATATGGTAGCAGTCAGGAAAATCTCACCATGTAACCATGTTCATATAACAATACTAGATACCAGATACAATACAACATCACAAACATATAGAATCCAATAGCAACTACAAAATAATAAAGTTGTCTGTGATGAGCCAAGTCATTCTAGTTTCATTTTACTTGAGGGATAAGACTAACTGGGCTGCCCAATTATTAAGCTAATAGATTTCGATCAGCACAATTATAAGTTAATGAAGTCAATCTAAGTAGTTGATTATACCCAATATGAAATAAAGAAAAATACAGAATACATATTAATCTTATGGTCTGGTCCGGTTTTTTAGGCAAGTTTTGAGTCTATGTCGTAAATCAAACCGTTCAATATGGTATAAACTCCTAAACTAGTTAACCGAATGATTTTTTTTTTCAAAAACCAAGTGTAAAATAAAACCGATGACAGGTTTGGATGTTTTCATGGTTTTAATCGAAACGTGAACGCTCCTAAGAATGTTTTTTTTTCCAGTTTGTTTCGAGTCTATAACGTAAACCAAACCGTTTAATACGGTATAAATATTACTAAACTAATTAACCAACCGAAAGTTTTTCAATTAACCGATTGTAAAAACAAACCCATAATCGGTATAGACGTTTTCTTGGTTTTAATCTGAACTATGAACACCATCTAAGAATAAGTATGTTATAAAAGAATAAGGATTGCAAGAGTGTAAGTAATAGTTGAGTAAGAGAACGTAACACGATATCCTCATAAATGTCGAGTACTACTATATACACATTTTCCATGGGTAGTGAATAGAGATGTACAACAATTTAAGGCATGAAAAATACAGGTGTTCCAACAAAGAGTACATGTTTATCCTTTTTATATTATTATTATTATTATTATTATTATTATTATTATTATTATTATTATTATTATTATTATTATTATTATAACTATTATTAGCATAATTTGTTATTTTCTTATAACTTATAAGATACAATATTTTATAAAATTTGAGTATGCCTTTAAGACATACTTATTATTAACTACGTCTTGATATAGTTTCTTTTCGAAACTGAGTTGTTAGTAGTAATATTCAAATAATCAATGCACAAACATACGTGTTAAAATAGAAATTTGTCCTAATGAGGTTATTGTTAGGAAAATCTGGTTTATCACTGATTTTATACATAAATAAATTATATGCAACTGTTATTGATATAATTAATAGTTAATGAGTTTGCAATACATCTCTCAGGTGAACTTTCGGGCTTGTGGGTTCATCTAAACATCTCTAACAATACACCTATTGTTTTGGCTGTTTTACTTTGTGAAACGATTTTCTAAATAGCCAAAAGGTGTTTTAAGATGAATTGTGTTAACACTTAAGGGGTAGGGGCGTTCCACTAGTAATGGAATTGCATCATTCACAATATCCAATCAGGTTCTGTCTTGTTATCAAGCATTATTCCATCACCAGTGATGAATTTTAGTGGAAATTTCCATCACTAGTGATGGTTTTTTTTATTTTTAAATTATAAACTAACAATAAAACTAAAAAATTATAAATTTCATTTAAATAAAAAACAATATTTCTAGAAATATTTTAGATTAAAACTTAAAAGTAAACATATAAAAATAAAAAGATACATAAAGAAAACCTACTTCTCATCCGAATCCGGAAATTCAAAACCTAAAGAACCTACAAGTTCAATTAAATCGTATCTCAACCGAAAGTAAATTTCTTCATTACGCAAGTCTTGTTGGATATTTTCAGGAACGGGAACTTGTGTAGGAGGATCCAACACCAAATCTGAAGATATTGCACGCCCGTCTTCTTTTATTAGCATATTGTGCAATATGATATATGCATATACTATGCTATGTATTGTTTTCTTATTCATCGCACGAACCAGCTGGTTTAGTATGCCCCATCTACCCTTTAAAACACCAAAAGCCCTCTCAACATCTTTTCTTGCCGATTCTTGCAACATCTTAAACGTCTTTTCTTTAACCTCGACAGGAAATGAAGGAGTTTTTACAAAAACAGACCATGATGGGTAGATACCATCCACAAGAAGAAAGTCTCGTCTGTAATATCTTCCGTTAACAAAAAATGGACAGAATGGTGCGGTATCATCTGTTACGCTTTGAAACACGGCGATGTATACAAAACATTGATGTCGTTGGTAATGGGTCTAGTGGTTCACATGGGGAAGCCCCCACTGGTTATGGATATGTTTGGGGAAACAGGGAAACTGGTTAACTTATAGCTTACAAATGAACTCATGGTTTTTGAAACAACTTATTAATGAACACTGATGCGTGTGAAGTGTTATATATTTTAGGTGTATATTTTAAGCCCCTTTAACACTTATTTTTAGCCAAGTTTTAAATTTATAAAACACGATATTTCACTAACACTAAACACACATATGGGTAAGTGCACCCATCGTGAGCGTAGTATAGTGTTGGTAAGATACCGAGGTCGTCCAAGGACACAAGAGCTTTTAGTACCGGTTTATCCTCAACGTCTAATCAAAATAAAAAGGTTTAGAAAAATGTTTTAAACTAAGAAAAGTAAAAACTAACTAAAATGCTGAAAATAAAAATAAAAATAAAAACAGATAGACAAGATGAATCACTTGGTTCCGACTCGTATCTAGTGTAACCTTTGATTATTTCCGCACTTTTGAACATAATTAAGAGATTATCTTAGTTACTGTAGTAGGACCCTCTTTTGAAGGTGACGTTACCCTCACCCCAGTTGTTTGAGTCAGCAAGGATACAATCCTAAAAGGGTGGATTATTGGAAGATAATTAATTAAGTTATTAATGCAATATTATGGTAGGCCCCTCTTTTGGAGGCGACGTTACCCTCGACTAAGTAGTCTGAGTCAGCAGGGATACAGTCCTAAGTAGCCGGGTTATAGTATTAATAGTAGTTAACTTATGAGGGGATTAAAGAGTTTGGACCCCCGCCATCCAATACCGTTAAGTATTGAAGGAGGTCCTACTAAATTTGACCCAGGTCCATTGCAGGACCTCTAAACGCTGAACAATGGCAAGACCTTTACCAAACCGTTCCCTTAACCCCCGACCAGGTAGCCAACATACCTCCATATAGACCGTGGAGATATGAATGGTGAAAATCTTTTATTTTATATAGACAGTAAAATAATTTCAAGACACCACGGACAAACGATAAAGAAAGATCACCTTCAACATAAGCAACTAGTTATTAAAGTCATTAATACGAAACCAAATAAAAAGTGCAAAAGATTAGAAATAAAAAGTATTACACTAGACACTTTGTCTTCACCAAGTGATGTAAGAGACTTAGGCAAACATGGCCTTTATTGTCAAGAACTCTTACTATCAATCTTGGATCCCGAGACGACTCACACACTCTACGATGGACAATGGATGATGGTGGTGGATGATGGTGTTATGGTGGTGGTGGGTGAAGTGTGAGAGAGGTGGTGTGCCAAGGGATGGTTTGAGCTTGAGCCAAACACTTCTATTTATAGGCTGAACAGAAGCTCGGGCACGGCCCCGTGTCCACATCCTTCTCTTTCTTCATTTAATGCAACTTTGTCTTATTAGTTGACCACGCCCCCGTGTCCGCTGAGCACGACCCCGTGTGCAGAAGAATCTTTGTACTATGAAGATTTTCCTGGATTGTGCGAATCTTATAGTTGACCACGACCCCGTGTCCGCTGAGCACGGCCCCGTGGTGGGCAATAGAAGCTTCTACCACTTTGTCTTTTCTGCTGACACTTGGGCACGCCCACGTGCTGGCTGATCCGGGGCGTGTTCAGGCTTCTGATCTCTTGTTTTGCTTGGGAAGATGCTGTCGTGGGGTCGGGCATGTCACATTCTGTTCCTTTTCTTGTATTTATGTTAGATTTTGATGTCTTTTTGCTTCTTTTGTTAATTTGAGCTCTTTTAATCCTGAAAATACAAAAGGAAGACAAAAGCACACTTTTTCCAACATTAGTACTAAAAAAGGGTTAGTTTTATGCCTCATATGATGAAATTTATATGTTACATTTTGAACACATCAAATACCTCCACACTTGAATCTTTGCTTGTCCTCAAGCAAAACTCTTTAATTTGTGGCTATTACACTCTCAAATGGAATGGGTAGAGAAGAAGGTTTTTGAGCTTGTCGTAGAGTGTCGGGATTTCCAAGATTCTTTATTTAATTTTATTTTTATTTATTTACAATCCTATTCGTCATGATTTATTTAAAACTTTTCATAAGAGAAATTACTTATTAGGGCATAACATGCCTTTGTAAAATTCTATCTATATACAAGTTCACATACCTCACGGGGATCACTCAACACTCGGCCGAAAATGTATTTTTGTGGATCACTCGAGAGCGGCATGGAACTTACTCCTACCATAGGCTTGCCAAGCAATCAATCCTCCTCCTTTTTAACTTATATACCTTTGTAAATATCAAGAGGACTTTGTGGGTAAAGGGTTAGGCTTGGGTTAAAGGCAGGTGGTTGGGTTGGTGGTTAGTGGTTAGTAGAAAAAGGCGAAAAGCGTAACAAGTGTCGGTTTTCGTAAGACTTTTTATTTTTGTAACTTTTATTTTGATGAAGCTATTTATTCAAACAAAGTTATTTTTGATGAACTTGTTTGTTTATTTTCTTTTGCTTCATCATCAACACAAATATATATATATATATATATATATATTTTTCAAAAGTCATATGAAGACCCAAACTTGTTACTAAAACAAAGGGTTAAAAATGAAAAAGGTTTTGGTGGGTAAAAAGGGTGTTTGGTTTGGGTTATGAAATGAAAAGGTTTAGGCTCAAAGGGGCTAACTAGGGGGATTTTGGGTAGGTGGTAAAAAAAAGAAAAAATAATGGTGTAGAAATAAAAAAGGGTTAGTCCTAATGCCTCCATCATTTACTTACTCGGGTTTAAGTTGGTAAGGACTGGGAATGTATCGTCATGGCAAGTTCTAGAGTCGTAAGAACCAGGCGACTATTCACATAAGAAACGAAAATGAGCATTTAATCAAATGATATGTAAGTGTTTGCTCAATAAAGGCTCAAAACTCACTTTTGTGGGAATGGATTTTTATGTGATCAAGTATATATAATCAAATTTTAACTAAGCTTGTCATGCCTTTTCATAACTTTCTTATGTTGGTTCTTTTTATCACGACGCTATCGGTTGTAAATTTGTAAAAATATAACTTTTTTGAGAACTTGAATTTCCCGAGTTAAACCTAGACAAGTAAAAACAATTAAAAACTTTTTGAAAAAAATTTGGGGTGATTAGCGGTTCCAATAGAGTTTTGTGTAAGGCTTGTATTTAGGACTTGCATGATTCAAGGTTTTAGCATCCCCCCCCCACACTTAAATTACACATTGTCCTCAATGTGTCCCAAAAATAAGTTTTTAGGTTGATTGAATGTGTAAAAAGGTGTAAAAAGCAAAAATTTTTGTGTTACTGGGCACTGAACACGGCCCCGTGTTAGCCGGGCACGGCCCTGTGTTCAAGTGCCAGTAACAAAATCAGAGAAAGAGAAACAGAAGTCTGGACACGGGGGCGTGTTGGGTGAACACGGCCCGTGTCCAGTTACCTGAACTGGGTCTTTTTCTGCAGACTGTGCAGCACGGGGCCGTGTTGGGTGGACACGGCCCGTGCCGAGCTTACTGTAAATGAAGAAATTTGTCGGACGGTTCTGTTTTCCTGTATGGAGTGCTGGTTCAAGTTTCCCTTGCATCCTTTGCCATCTCAAGTGTGTTTTATTCCTGAAAATTAAAACTAACTAGAAAACAAGAAAATTAATCTAAACTAAACTAAGGATAGTTCCGTGGAATGCCTCCATGGTGCGCCACGTTTATAAGGGTCCTTGGCTAGACCCAAAGCCTGGTCACATGTTACCCAAGTGGGATGTATTGCATCCCATGTTACACCGTCGGAGAGCATCATCCAAGCTTGAGTCTATGACCTTCATGTATTTGACCGGGTCTTCTTCCTCTACTTTCTTTCCACATTCAAACTTCACTTCCTCATCCCCAAACTTCAATGTTAACGTTCCGTCATTCATATCCATCACTGCTTGGGCGGTGGCCAGAAATGGCCTCCCGTGGATGAGAGGGACATCGGTGTCTTCTTCCATGTCTAAGATGACAAAGTCGGTTGGAAAAACGAAGTTGTCTACCTTGACCAGCAGATTTTCAGCGACACCTTGTGGAAATTTGACGGACCTGTCGGCGAGTTGTATGCTCATCTTTGTAGGGCTTGTTGCTCCTAGGCCGAGTCGTTTGAACATTGACGTGGGCATGAGGTTAATGCTAGCCCCAAGATCGGCTAATGCATTACGAACGGGGGACTTCCCAATCGAGCAAGGAATTGTGAAGCTCCCGGGATCGATTTTCCTTTGTGGAAGTTTGTTGAGTACTAAAGCGGAGCATTCTTCGCCTAAGTTAACTAATTGCAATGATTCAATTTTCCTTTTGTGAGTGAGGAAATCCCTCATGAATTTTTCATATTTAGGCATTTGGGTTAGGACCTCAATAAAAGGAATATTAACATGCAATTATTTTAGTAAACTTTCGAACTTTGCGAATTGCTTATCGGTCTTTTGATGATTTAACCTACCGGGGTATGGAATTGTAGGAGTCTTGATGGGCTCTTGATTTGGTGAAGAAGCCGTTTCTGGTTGAGGTGTAGGTGAAGTCGTGTTTTGGTGTTGACTTCCTTCAACTGGTGGTAACGGTGCATCCTCGGGACCCACGGTTCGGTTTCTCAAAGTGATGAGGTGTACTTGCGCCTTTGGGTTGGTTTCGGTATTACTCGGTAACGCGCCTTGTGGTCTCTCGGAGAAATTTTGAGCTAGTTGATTTAATTGTTTTTCAACGTTTCGAATGCTAGCTTGTTGATTTCTAAAATTTGATTCTATTTGTTGAAATCGATCCGAGTTTTTCTTTTCGGTGTCGGAGATGAGGCGAGATACGGTATCTTCAAGCCTTTCTCTTCCACCTTGTTGTTGAGAGAAATTTTGTGGTTGTTGAAAATTAGTTCGTTGGTTTTGTTGGTTACTACTATTGTCGGGATCTCTCCAACCAAGATTTGGGTAGTTACGCCATCCTTGGTTGTAGGTACCCGTTGGAGGACCCGACGGCCTATGTCTATTATCAATGTAGTTTACCGTTTCTGCTTGTTCATCTAATTCTTTCATACAACTCCAATTTTCATGTGACCCACCACACCCTTCACAAGCCATCACCGAGGCCGTTTTTGTCATTTCTAACCTTTTGATTTTCGAAGAGAGGGCCTCGATTTGGGCTTGTAAAGAGGTGCTTTCATCAACCTTATGGGCGCCCGGGGCAATAGATTTATTACCTCGGGGAGTGTGCCATTGAAAATTGGTTTGAGCAATTTCCTCAATTTGATTATATATTTCATTTGGGCGACGATTACCTAAAAGTCCCCCGGAGCTTGAATCAAGTGTCTGTCTTGTGTGTGGCAACAACCCATTGTAGAAAGTGGATACTTGTAGCCACACCGCTAGACTGTGATGAGGACACTTTCTTAGAAGCTCCTTGAACCTTTCCCAAGTTTCATATAAGGATTCCCCATCCTCTTGTGAGTATGTATTAATTTCAGTCATTAGTTTAGCCGTTTTAGCAGGAGGGAAATACTTATATAGAAACTTTTGGGCTAGTTCATCCCAGGTGTTTACCGAGCCAACTGGGAGGGTGTTAAGCCAAGCCTTAGCTCGGTCTTTTAGTGAAAATGGAAACATCCCAAGGCGAATGGCATCGTTTGATGCTCCATTGATCCGAAAAGTATCACATATTTCCAAGAAATTAGTAATATGTAGATGGGGATCCTCGTCCGCAAGCCCATGGAAGGTTGCGGAGTTTTGGAGCATTTGTATCAAATGCGGCCGAAGTTCGAAGTTGTTGGCTTCGACATTCGGTGCGTTGATAGCGGCGCCAAGATTGCCTACGGTGGGCCGTAGGTAATCCATAAGTGTACGTTGGTCCGCCATTGGAAGTGGGTCCCCCGAAACTTTCTCTTGATTTTTAGCTTTAAGTCTTTTTCTGAGAAAGCGTTCGGGTTCTTCTAGAGGTTCTTTTATGTCTCTACTAGAACTGGAGCTCATGCACTACGTAGGAGGTTCAAATGTGGCGCCTGGGTTCCAAGTCCTGCAATAAAAACAGAAAAGAACGTTGGTCAGAATGTTCACCACGGCCCCGTGCTCAGTGAACACGGCCCGTGGTCAGAGGTACAGTGATTGTTTTCTGGATCCCTGTTACTGGGAGTTGGACACGACCCCGTGTTGCACCGACACGGCCACGTGTTCAGCTCTCTGTTGTTCAGAAAACAAAAACTGCCAGTGAAGATGCTGGGCACGGCCCGTGTCCGACCAGGCACGGCCCGTGCTGAGCTCTGCAGAAGCTGAAAAATTAAAAAAAATCCTAAAAAAAATTGAAAAATAAGAAAAACGATTAGGTCGTTGATTCCTAACTTTCTTAAAATCCTTATGTCCCCGGCAACGGCGCCAAAAACTTGATGCGTGTGAAGTGTTATATATTTTAGGTGTATATTTTAAGCCCCTTTAACACTTATTTTTAGCCAAGTTTTAAATTTATAAAACACGATATTTCACTAACACTAAACACACATATGGGCAAGTGCACCCATCGTGAGCGTAGTATAGTGTTGGTAAGATACCGAGGTCGTCCAAGGACACAAGAGCTTTTAGTACCGGTTTATCCTCAACGTCTAATCAAAATAAAAAGGTTTAGAAAAATGTTTTAAACTAAGAAAAGTAAAAACTAACTAAAATGCTGAAAATAAAAATAAAAATAAAAACAGATAGACAAGATGAATCACTTGGTTCCGACTCGTATCTAGTGTAACCTTTGATTATTTCCGCACTTTTGCACATAATTAAGAGATTATCTTAGTTACTGTAGTAGGCCCCTCTTTTGAAGGTGACGTTACCCTCACCCCAGTAGTTTGAGTCAGCAAGGATACAATCCTAAAAGGGTGGATTATTGGAAGATAATTAATTAAGTTATTAATGCAATATTATGGTAGGCCCCTCTTTTGGAGGTGACGTTACCATCGACTAAGTAGTCTGAGTCAGCAGGGATACAGTCCTAAGTAGCCGGGTTATAGTATTAATAGTAGTTAACTTATGAGGGGATCAAAGAGTTTGGACCCCCGCCATCCAATACCGTTAAGTATTGAAGGAGGTCCTACTAAATTTGACCCAGGTCCATTGCAGGACCTCTAAACGCTGAACAATGGCAAGATCTTTACCAAACCGTTCCCTTAACCCCCGACCAGGTAGCCAACATACCTCCATATAGACCGTGGAGATATGAATGGTGAAAATCTTTTATTTTATATAGACAGTAAAATAATTTCAAGACACCACGGACAAACGATAAAGAAAGATCACCTTCAACATAAGCAACTAGTTATTAAAGTCATTAATACGAAACCAAATAAAAAGTGCAAAAGATTAGAAATAAAAAGTATTACACTAGACACTTTGTCTTCACCAAGTGATGTAAGAGACTTAGGCAAACATGGCCTTGATTGTCAAGAACTCTTACGATCAATCTTGGATCCCGAGACGACTCACACACTCTACGATGGACAATGGATGATGGTGTTATAGTGGTGGTGGGTGGTGGGTGAAGTGTGAGAGAGGTGGTGTGCCAAGGGATGGTTTGAGCTTGAGCCAAGCACTTCTATTTATAGGCTGAACAGAAGCTCGGGCACGGCCCCGTGTCCACATCCTTCTCTTTCTTCATTTAATGCAGCTTTGTCTTATTAGTTGACCACGCCCCCGTGTCCGCTGAGCACGACCCCGTGTGCAGAAGAATCTTTGTACTATGAAGATTTTCCTGGATTGTGCGAATCTTATAGTTGACCACGGCCCCGTGTCCGCTGAGCACGGCCCCGTGGTGGGCATCAGAAGCTTCTACCACTTTGTCTTTTCTGCTGACACTTGGGCACGCCCCCGTGCTGGCTGAGCACGGGGCGTGTTCAGGCTTCTGATCTCTTGTTTTGCTTGGGAAGATGCTGTCGTGGGGTCGGGCATGTCACATTCTGTTCCTTTTCTTGTATTTATGTTAGATTTTGATGTCTTTTTGCTTCTTTTGTTAATTTGAGCTCATTTAATCCTGAAAATACAAAAGGAAGACAAAAGCATACTTTTTCCAACATTAGTACTAAAAAAGGGTTAGTTTTATGCCTCATATGATGAAATTTATATGTTACATTTTGAACACATCAACACCAATTGTGAACTCACTCAACTTTGTTATTGACTCGTTGTTACATGCCTTGCAGGTCGTTAGGTGCTTATGGAGCTTGCACGAGGAGGAGAGGTTGTTGTGGGATACGGACTGTTATGTCCCATGCTTAACATTTGAACTTTAAACTATGTTTTGGTTATTTAAACATTACTATGCTTCCACTGATTACTTGAACATGTTTGGTTTCTTTTGAACACCAATTATATTGGGTTTGGTTTTATTTCCTTGATTGCATTGTTCAATATGATTGGTGGCTAGATCCTGGTCAGTCACGCCTCCATGCGGTAATACTCCGCTTGTGGATTTTGGGGGTGTGACAGATTGGTATCAGAGCCATTGGTTATAATGAACTTGGTTTTAAAAAAAGGGAAAAGCTTTTTGGCAAAAACTAGACTATAACCTGTACAGTGCTCAACGATCCACAACGACGCTTTGCTCCACGTGCAAGGCTCAACACTATAGGTGATATGATTTATGTTTATATTGCCTACTTGTTAGTTACATAGTACATTGTTCATGGTATGCTTGGTTAACGTAGCAACTATTGTTAGAAACCCATGTGTGCTTACTCTCTCCTGTCATCGCACTTTCGCGACACCTTTTTCACCCATGTTTCCTTTGTTATGAAGATCATGAGTGGACGTCTGAATTTGACTCAAGCCCAGCTGACGGCTCTCATTAACGAACGAGTTGCTAAGGCACTCCCAGCCGCTCAGGCAGGAGGTATAAACCTGTCATTGCAACTTACTTCAGGATCTTTAGATCCTACTCTCGTTAACCAACACCTGTGCTTAACTTTGTCTCCTCTTACTCACACGACAGGTCAACATGCTCAGCCTCCTGCGTGTACTTTCAAAACTTTTATGGACTACCAACCTACTACTTTCAACGGCACTGAAGGAGCGGTAGGCCTCTTCCACTGGTTCGAGAAACTCGAATCTGTCTTTGAGTTGTGTGAATGCCCTGAGGCTCGTAGGGTAAAATTTGCTACTGGTACTCTTGAAGGTGTAGCGCTCACGTGGTGGAAGGCTCAGGTTCAAATGCTGGGGTTGGCGGCTGCTAATGCCACCCCATGGAATGACTTCAAAGATTTGATCAATGAGGAATACTGTAATCGTGATGACATCCATAAACTGGAAGTGGAGTTCTACAACTTAAAGATGACAGGGTCTAAAATAGAGGTATATACGAAGAGATCAAATGAGCTGGCTATCTTGTGTCCTACTATGGTAGATCCTCCTATCAAACGTATCGAGCTGTACCTCAAAGGTTTAGTGCCAGAGATCCAGAGTCATGTGACTGCAGCGAACCTCGCCACTATCCAACAAGTTATTTGTTTGGCTCATCGTCTCACTGTTCAGGCGGTCGAGCAGAACAAGCTGCCCAAGCGTATTGGTGCTACTACTGCTGCTGCTACCTACTGCTACTGCTACTGCTACTGCTACTGCTACTACTACTGCTGATGCCCCCGGCGACAACAAGGAAAAAATGGGATGGAGTCTCAAGCAAGGGTTCAACATCAGCTCAGTCTCAGTCTTAGCAGTGAAAGACTGATGACTACAAGAGCCCTGGTCAACAATCTTCTGGTAGTCAAGGGTAGAGTGGGTATAAGGGGAACCACCCCAAATGCAATCATTGTGGTTTCCATCATAGCGGACCGTGTACTAAGGGCACTTGTCAGAGGTGTAACAAACCTGGCCATGCGGCCAAGGATTGCAGGAGCCTCTACCCTGCAAATCAGCGACGACAGAACCAGCAGCAAGCTCCACAGAATCAGCGTTAGCAGCAACAGCAGCAGCAGGGTAACAACAAAGGATGCTTTCAGTGTGGTGCTGAAGGCCACTTCAAAAGAGACTGCCCCCAGTTGAATCAGAGACAGAACAACAACAACAATCAGGGGAACGAAAACAATAATGAGGGAAACAATGATGGCAATGGTGCCAGGGGACGTGCGTTCGTGATTGGGCAGGGTGATGCAAGGAACGATCCCAACGTGGTGATGGGTAAGTTTCTTCAGGATGGCTTCTTTGTTACTGTCTTATTTGATTCGGGTGTCGATACTAGTTATGTGTCCCTAAAAGTTAGTCAAATGCTTAAGCGCACTCCAACGCTTCTGAACACCAAGCATGTTGTAGAGTTAGCTAATGGTAAAAGTCTTGAGGCCACACACATAGTTAAGGGTTGTATTCTCGTCTTAGCTGGTCAGGCTTTCTCTATCGATCTTATCCCCATCGTTCTTGGTAGTTTCGACATCATTATTGGGATGGATTGGTTATCTCAACATCAAGCGGAGATCCTGTGCAGGGAGAAGATCGTCCGCATTCCTCGTTCTGATGAAGAACCACTTGTGGTTCATGGTGATAAGAGTGGTGCGGTCGTAGGCATCATCTCTTTCCTAAAGGCCCAGAAGTGTTTGCGAAAGGGCCACACTGCTATTCTTGCCCTCGTTACTGATACCTTAATGAAAGAGAAGAAGATAGAAGACATTCCTATCGTACGTTACTTTCCTGAGGTATTTCCTGAGGAATTACCTGGTCTTACGCCTCTTCGTCAAGTTGAGTTTCAGATCGAACTAGCTCCAGGGGCAGCACCAATAGCTCGAGCACCTTATCGTCTAGCTCCATCTAAACTAGATGAACTATCTACGCAACTACAAGAGCTCTTGGACAGGGGTTTTATACATCCTAGCTCTTCACCCTGGGGAGCTCCAGTATTATTTGTGAAGAAGAATGACGGTACTTTCAGAATGTGTATTGACTACCGCGAACTCAACAAGGTGACCGTGAAGAATCGCTATCCTCTTCCACACATTGATAACTTATTCGACCAGTTGCAAGGGTCGAGTTTCTACTCAAAGATTGACCTGAGGTCAGGCTACCATTAACTGAGAGTCCGAGACGAGGATATCTCTAAGACAGCATTCAGGACTCGTTATGGGCATTACGAGTTTCTGGTTATGCCTTTTGGATTGACAAACGCACCTGCGGTCTTCATGGATCTCATGAACCGAGTGTGCAAACCCTACCTGGATAAGATTGTCATTGTATTCATCGACGACATCCTGATATATTCGAAGAGTCAGGAGGAACACGAGCAACACCTGAGGCTTATTATGGAACTCCTTCGAACAGAGCAGTTGTATGCCAAATTCTCGAAATGTTACTTTTGGCTCCGCGAAGTCCATTTCCTAGGCCACGTGGTAAACAAGGATGGGATTCATGTTGATCCATCCAAGGTAGACTCGATCAAGAACTGGCCTGCACCCCGTACACCAATAGAAATCCGCCAATTCTTGGGTTTGGCGGGCTACTTCAGAAGGTTTATCAAGGATTTCTCCAAAATTGCGTAACCTCTCACCTCACTAACTCAGAAGGGTGTCACCTATCGTTGGGGTGATGCACATGAAACTGCGTTTCAGCACTTAAAGAATAGACTTTGTAGCGCACCTATCCTCTCATTGCCTGAAGGCACAGATGACTTTGTGGTTTATTGCGATGTGTCCATCCAAGGACTTGGTTGCGTGTTGATGCAACGTGACAAGGTCATTGCTTACGCATCACGCCAACTTAAAGTTCACAAAAGGAACTACACTACGCACGACTTGGAGTTGGGAGCAGTGGTTTTTGCTCTTAAGATATGGAGACATTACCTGTACGGTACCAAGTGCACTATTTACACCGATCACAGGAGTCTCCAGCACATATTCGAACAGAAGGAGTTGAACATGCGACAGCGTCGATGGGTCGAACTCTTTAATGAGTACGAATGCGTGATCAAGTACCATCCAGGCAAGGCCAATGTTGTGGCTGACGCCCTCAGCCGAAAGGAGTCAAACCTAAGCGCGTGCGAGCGTTACAACTTACCATCCAATCTAGTCTTCCTACTCAGATACGAGATGCTCAGGTTGAAGCATTGAAAGCGGAGAACGTCAGGGTTGAGTCCCTATGAGGATCGAGGAAACGATTAGAACAAAAGGAAGATGACGCCTACTATTAACCGGGCGCATCTGGGTTCCACTTTATGGAAATTTATGCGAACCTGTGATGGATGAAGCACATAAGTCACGTTACTCAGTACATCCTGGTTCGGATAAAATGTACCCTGACCTAAAGACTACATACTGGTGGCCTAGCATGAAAGCCAACATAGCAACTTACGTCAGCAAATGTTTGACTTGTGCGAGAGTCAAGATTGAATATTAGAAACCATCCGGTCTACTTCAACAACCAGAAATCCCGACATGGAAATGGGAGCAAATTTCCATGGATTTTGTTACTGGCCTACCTAGATCACAACGAGGAAACGATACTATTTGGGTGATAGTGGATCGATTGACTAAATCTGCACACTTTTTGGCTATCAAAGAAACAGATAAGTTTTCTACTTTAGCAGACGTTTACTTAAAGGAAGTGGTTTCGAGGCACGGGGTGCCAACCTCTATTATTTCCGATCGTGATGCATGTTTTACTTCTGGGTTGTGGCAAGCTATGCACAAGTCCTTTGGCTCACGTTTAGACATGAGCACCGCTTATCATCCACAGACGGATGGGCAGTCTGAGCACACCATTCAAACCCTTGAAGACATGCTTCGAGCATGTGTAATCGATTTTGGCAATGGTTGGGAAAGACACCTCCCTTTGGTGGAGTTTTCGTATAACAACAGTTACCACAGTAGCATCCAGGCTGCTCCGTTTGAGGCATTGTACGGACGCAAATTCCGACCACCACTTTGTTGGGCAGAGGTTGGCGACAGCCAAATCACGGGTCCAGAACTTGTAGTAGACATGACAGAGAAGATTGCTCAGATACGACAACGAATGGCGGCAGCTAGTGATCGTTAGAAAAGCTACGCTGATAAGCGTAGGAAACCTCTAGAATTTCAGGTCGGGGACCGGGTTCTACTCAAAGTCTCACCCTGGAAAGGTGAAGTTCGTTTTGGTAAACGAGGCAAACTCAATCCGCGTTATGTCGGACCTTTCGAAATTACTGAACGAATTGGCAAGGTCGTTTACAGATTGAATCTACCTGAAGAGCTCAGTGGACTTCACAACGTATTCCACATGTCAAATCTGAAGAAGTGTCTGTCAGATGAGACCCGCATAGTTCCTTTGAAGGAGCTCACAATCGACGATCAGTTGCGATTCGTCGAGGAACCAGTAGAAATCACAGACCGAGATGTTAAGGTTCTCAAGCGCACCAGAATACCTCTTGTTCGAGTTCGTTGGAACTCCCGTTGTGGCCCAGAGTTCACCTGGGAACGAGAAGATCAAATGAAACACAAGTATCCCCAGTTGTTCGAGAACAGTGTAACCACTACTGAGGCTGAAGCTACTGCGGAATTTCGGGATGAAATTCCAAACCAACGGGGGGATGATGTGACACCCCAGGAAAACCAGAAAACAACGCAACACAACTAGCTTCCTCAGTAACCACGTGCTAAATTTCGGGACGAAATTTCTTTCAAGTTGGGGATGATGTGACAACCCGAGTTTCCAAGGTCTTTCCTCGACACGTAATTTGTTTTGCAATTGTGTTTGCGTGACTTAGTTATCTTGTAATTGTGTATGTTTGTTATATGCTTGAGATGTTTGTAATTGTGCTTGCCTGTGTTTAAGGTGTTAGTATATAAACTGTGGAACTTATAAACCATGTAAAGCTTACAACCCTAACCCGTGTATGCAAGTACCCGACGAAATTTAGAGTTCGTCACCTACCCACCCGACGAAATCATACCCGACGAACTTAGAGTTCGTCGCCTATAGAAGTTTCTCGGAAAGTGGGCATTTAGCCCAAGTGAGGCCCGATCTTGTTTCGCTACATATTGACGTACACTGCTTGGGGTTTCTTTTGGCAAACCCTAGTATTTCTTTCTTCTCCCTACTGATGACACCCATTGCACAATCCTGAACTCACATAAAGCTCTTTCTCCTCTTACCGATTCAAGGACTTTCATTACGGTTCGATTCTTCGGTGAGTGCGACAACTTTTGTACGATTATGTGTTGCTGGTTGGGCGATATATAAACTGTTGATTTCTATTGTCGATGTCGATCATGATTTGGTATATAACTGTAGGAAGATTCTTTTGATGTATAGATTTGGAAATCATCTAGAGCGTATGTTGATAACGTCGGTCTAGTCATACATGAAATAATATGGTTTTATGTGTAGTGATGATCTTGTTACGTAACGATCTTGATATGACAATGGTATGTTAGTGGATGATGATGATTCTGATCGTATAGTGATTGAGTAATTTACGTGATTGTATGAATCGATCTGATTGAGCGATTGATTGATGAAGTCGACGTAACTGTTAGATGATCATTAGGGTTTCTGGGTTGTGTAACTGTTGATGATGATCATGCTTACCCCGACGAAAACCCTTACCCGACGAACTCTCTTTCGACGAAATCCTGTGTCGACGAAATCTCAAGTTTGTCGTGACCTTTTCGTCGTAACCCTGTGTCAACGAAATCTCAAGTTCGTCGTGACCTTTTCGTTGTGACCCTGTGTCGATGAAATCTCATGTTCGTCGTGAAACTTATAGGGAACAGTAGCTTATAATAGTTGTGTAAATTGCATGCATGACATTGAATGACTATATGATGACATTTGCTGTTAATAATGTTTAGTTATGATCAAGTATTATGATTTGGGTCCTTACATATGGTACCCTCCACTGTTATGTATTGATATGGGCATGCATACAAAGTGTGATAATGAATGAGAATATGTAAATTCTTGCCTGTTGATGACATCGATTATGATTTGATTTTTGATCCATACACTTAACTGTTAACCATGACTAAGGAGCATACATGTAAACTGTGAATATGAATAAGTTGTATAACTGTTGTGTGTTGAATCGGTGATCATTACCTTGCATGCATTCTATGATTTTTACTTACGCGAAAACAATGCGAACATGAACTGATTATGTATACATGCAAACCTTAGGCTTTGACTGATTAATTGGAAAAACAAGTAGTTAAACATACCGAGCAAACCAAGGTGAGTTCACACTTTCCACAAGGCATGGGATTCCCAAGGGTTGGGAATGGGTAAAGGATTTAAACTGAAACTGCGTGATCTCCTGGTTTGGAACACGTACACACCCTCTTTATTGAAGGGTGACAACATGCGATAAAGATTTGATTGGAACCTACGTAATCTCCTAGCTTGGGGATTTCATACACACCCTCTTTATTGAAGGGTGACAACACGGATACTAGACCAAAAATCTCTATCATGAAGTCCCTCATTTTATATCGACTTAATCGCCGGACCAATGGCGAGCGAGTCATTAGTTAGATAGCGCTATTTAGGTTTGACAAGCCTCACACCGTGCCGGAGAGGACGGGCGTGAACTAATGGATCTGGGCACTAGTCAATGATGATAGACATTGACGTCAGGGCACCAACTTACTTTAGTGTGTGGTCGATATGGTAACGGGTCTAGTGGTTCACATGGGGAAGCCCCCACTGGTTATGGATATGTTTGGGGAAACAGGGAAACTGGTTAACTTATAGCTTACAAATGAACTCATGGTTTTTGAAACAACTTATCAATGAACACCAACTGTGAACTCGCTCAACTTTGTTGTTGACTCGTTGTTACATGCCTTGCAGGTCGTTAGGTGCTTATGGAGCTTGCACGAGGAGGAGAGGTCGTTGTGGGATACGGACTGTTATGTCCCATGCTTAACATTTGAACTTTAAACTATGTTTTGGTTATTTAAACATTACTATGCTTCCGCTGATTACTTGAACATGTTTGGTTTCTTTTGAACACCAATTATATTGGGTTTGGTTTTATTTCCTTGATTGCGTTGTTCAATTTGATTGGTGGCTAGATCCTGGTCAGTCATGCCTCCATGCGGTAATACTCCGCTTGTGGATTTTGGGGGTGTGACAAGTTGGCGAATGGTGGATGTGCATTTTTGTATCGGTGTGAAACTTTGTTTGCCCCTCCCGTCATAACGTTCTTGAAACCATTATTCGCGTGCTTCGATGTCTCCAACAGTCTTTAAAAATAAATCTTTTGGTAAACGAAACCGGTCTCTAAACGTTTCGGCATTGTATACCGGATTCTCCACAAAATAATCTTTCATTAACACTTCGTTGGCATGTATACCATCACGATCCACCATTTTCTTCTTTAGGCGGCTCGAAGTTGCTTTAAATTCGTTATTCGCCTTCTCGAAAAATTCAAGCGTCTTATTATCGGAAGACGTTTGGCTATCGCTATCGGTGTCCATCGGAAACGAATCCGTAGGAAATTCCATTTTTTACCCAAGAAAGTGAAATATGTAGAATGTGTGATATATATTTATGTTTTTGTGTGGGTGAAATGGTATAAATTTATGTAGAATGTGTGATATATATATAGTGTGTTTAAGTTTTTTTTTTTTTAATTTTAAAATCCAAACGCCTCCCACAACGTCAAACCCAACGTTCACATTCAAACAACGGTCGCAAAATCAAGTTTCTCCACGCGTCATGGTCATCACGCTTATCTTTGACTACGCGTTAATTTTGCCACCGACGACGGTGTATCACAGGGATACACGTGTGATATTTGGGCCATAACGGGGGACCCCGTCCCCCTAACACATGGTCTCAACCAAATGCTAATGTTTTGGTCCATGCAACCTAACAGCTAAAGATAGTATTGTTGACAATGGTTTTTTTTTTCTTTTATTACTTTTGGCAAATATATATTTTCTATTTATTGTAATTTATTTTTGAAAATGGTTTTATACCGTATAATATCTCAAAAATAAACATTTCATCATTGTTTAGTTTTATTAAAAATGACCTATATTACTTGTAACTATTCCGAACATTTATATACATATACATGTAACCAAACCTCATATTTAGTTGTAAAAAAGAACCATATCCAAATTACTAGTTGGTATAATTAAAAAAAACTATGTCCCCCGCCTCGAATCAAAGTAGACCATGTAGTAAGTCATATTCATGTTATGCGAAACACACTAAACCTATACTTTATGATGGCAACAATTAATTGACTTAACGTCCCATCTCACTTAGGCTATGGGAGGGGGGCTTGGGTTGGGGGCATTGCTTAACACGTGACACTTGTGTGCTTCACCAGTCCACACTAAAAAAAGTGGAGTGTGAAAGGGGCGTGGCCAGGCGGCGTTAGAGTGCCATGAGGACCGATTTTTTTTGTTTTTGTTTTTTATATTAATCATAGAATTTAATGAAGTAATTTTAACTAACTACAATAAAAAAAAATACATTACATCACCAAAATAATCAGTCAATCATCTTCATCTTGATCTTCAATGGAGTCGAATCTAGGAAGTGTCGAAACATGTTCTACCAAATCAGCTCGAAGGTTTGAATTTATTTGTCTTGACTCGATTAGATTTTGGTTTTGCGTTCTCTCTTCGTTACTAATGTCTTCGTTATTTGATTCAGTCTCCTCGCCATAATATTCAACTATTGCACACCCTTCATCCTCTAAAATCATATTGTGTAGAATGATGCACGCGTACATCACGTTTCTTATTTGATCTTTTTTATACAATTGACAAGGCATGCTCAAAATGCGCCACCTTTTCTGCAAAACACCAAATGCTCGCTCGACGTCTTTGCGTGCCGCCATCTGAACTTTGTGAAACTTTATTCTTTTAGGATCTAGGGTTCCCTCTCTTGAAAATGATTTCACAAAAACAACCCACTCAGGGTAAATTCCATCAACAAGATAGTACCCATACTTGTATTAAACGTCATTTATAAAAAAATGTTTCTTTTGGTCCAACACCATTTATTAGATCATTGAAAAGGGGCGAGTGATGTATAATGTTTATATCGTTATGTGAACCTATGTGAACCTGGTATACCAAAGAATGCATGCCATATCCAAAGATCTTGTGATGCAACAACTTCAAGCATCATAGCCGGCATTCCATGATATCCGCTTGTGTGAGAGCCTTGCTATGCAGTTAGACAAAGTACCCACTCTCATTTCATACAATCTAAACCACCTATCATCCCGGGAAGACCATGATATTCAGCGTGATGTTCCAAAAGTTGTTGCATATCACTAAACGTTGGTTTTCTCAAGTATCTTTTCATATATAGTTAAATGATATACGCACAAAAATTGTGAAGACTTTCCCTAGCCCCTCGTGCCGACATTTTTAAATAGTCGTTCATTATGTCGGAACTATTGTCGTAAGTCAATTGTCTTAGGGCGGCCGTGACCTTTTGCCACGTGGTAAATCCTAAATTAACACGCGCATCGGGTCTTTATGGGAAAAAAAACATAATTATCCTCTAAATCTTTTGATATTCTTAAAAATAATTTTTTACTCACACGAAAACGACGCCTAAACATTTTTTCATCATACGTTGGTTGGGGTGAGAAATAATCGCTTATCAGCAAATTGTTTGCGGTTTCACGTTCACAAACAATATACTTCCTCCGTTGGGTTGGGGTTGGGAAGTCCCTTCATCTGAATCTTCAACAATAGCTTTCACGACCATCGCAACTGTTGATAATAATATTTCCGCCCCATCCTCGGATGAGGATGTCAAAACAAATCTATCATACGAATCACTTGAACTTAAAAGATCCATTGTATATATATTTTTTGGAGGTTGGTAGTGGTTTTTGAATTTTTTGATAGTAAAAATGAGTAAGAATTGTTTGATTTACATAGAATAAGGGGGGTAGGGGTGGTCACTCACTCATCACTAACAACATCCAATCAAGTTTCACCATCATCAACCATTATTCCATCACTCACAACCCTTTTTTAGTGGAAATGGTCATCACTCACAACACCCGATAATAAACCCTCACAACCCAACAATTTTCCTCAAACAACTCAAACAATCACGCGTGATATATTCCACGCATTATATAATTGATGCGTTATATAATTGAGAGGCGGTGGTGTATAACGAGTTATAGAACATCATCACGGGGTATGTTGCTTCCACCCCAGGTCCCCTAATAGGTCCCCTAATAGAATATAAATAAAATATTTTTTTAATAGCCGTTGGCAACGGCTATGCCAAACGGCTAGCCCAATGGTCATCTCTCACCAGCCAATACTAGCCAGTCACCTCACCTCTCCCCCTGCCCCACACCAGGCTTTAAAGCCACGCTAGAGAGGCAACGCCGTGACCAACGCTGACACAGTGTGAGTCAGCCAGCATTGCCAGACATCCCCCAACCAACACCCCACACCCATTAGTCTTAAACAACTCAATATCTGTGATTTTGCAGCATTTAATGAATGTACTTGGAGTGAGCTACCATTTCAAGCGCCTTTAATATCATGTGACATGTTAGATGTATACCAACTAAAGCAGATTGAACATATGTTTTAAAAGGCGATTAGTTATAATCTCATCACGTGTTACTAATAATAAAATAAGGTGATTCACAAACACATCGCACCATCCAAAACTATCATTAAACTCTCTTCAAGAAGATTAGTATTTCACTGATCGGATATGCCGTAAAAAGTTGATTTCAGCAGCTTCTTACAGCAGTGGTAAGAAGCCGAAAAACACGACTTCGAATTTTTTTACAGCCGTTTTTGTGACATTTTAATCTAGGCGTGTTCAAAAAATGGGGGCAAAACTAGCACGGAAAGTCGAAGTTCTCACAACTCTTAGGAGTTTTCTCTTGATCCGACTCTCTCTCTCTCTCTATCCTGTTCCTATATATATATATATAGGAACATATATATATATATATATATATATATATATATATATATATATATATATATATATATATATAGGAACAGGATCAGGAGAGAACGCCTCAAAGTGTGAGAATGGTGAGAACGATTCTCAGCCACACGATCTTAGTGGTTTATGGCTGAGATTGATGCGGTGACATTTTTGTAAATAATAGGGGTCTTGTAACTACCAGGAGGGGTAAAGTAGGAAGGTCCAATCAAAGGTGCACATGCTAATCACATGCCATTTTCCCCCATCATATTTAAACGACAATAATTTTTTTATACGTGATTATTTTTCGAAAAAAATACACCATAAAACTAAGCGTTTTTTATCTTTCCAATGAGTATACCATTGATATACTTTTCGAAAAAAAAATTAACTGGGTTTTATGACGTTTTTCTGAACTGTGTGTTTTATAGCGTTTTAGACTAGGTATTTTCATTGCGTTTTTCTGAACTAAGTGTTTTTATGGCGTTTTAACTAGATATTTTCATGGCGTTTTTATGAACTGAGTGTTTTATGACGTTTTCAACTGAGCTTTTCATTGCGTTTTTCTGAACTGCGTGTTTTACGATGTTTTTACAGTACAAATTATGATTTTTCTGAGCTCAAAAAATATTAATTTTGGAAGATGCTTCAAAAAATGGGTTTTTTGTTATGGCGTTTTAATTAAATACTTGTGTTCACACTTGTTTACACTTGTTCACACTATAAGTTACACTTTGAACCCTGAAAATATAGTTTTTTTTGTTATGACGTTTTAACTAGTATGAATTCTTTTATTTTCAATCAAAGTTGCGTGTATGATGAAACTAATTAAATACTTTTGTTCACACTTGTTCACATTATAAGTTACACTTTGCACCCTGAAAATATAGTTTTTTTTTGTTATGGCGTTTTAACTAGGAGCTGGCTCAAAAAATTGTTTTTTGAGCTGTTGTAAATTATAGCTCAAAAAATAGCTTTTGAGTGTTTTATGGCGTTCAAAAAAATGGTTTTTTTTGAGCTGTTGTAAATTATAGCTTAAAAATAGCTTTTGAGTGTTTGACGTTTTTCTAAATTGGGTGTTTTTATGGCGTTTTATTTGAACACCCAATTCATGTGAGTGAGTTTTTTTTGACAATATTACCACTTAGTGTAATTTAAAATCAATGCCACATGTCACCACTAAAATCGTTCTCACCGTTCTCACATTTTTCACCGTTCTCTCTGAATCCTGACCCTATATAAATATATATATATATATATATATAGGGAGAAGATCATGCGAGAACCACCTCTTATTGTGAGAACCGCAAGAACCAATGTGAACTCACCAAAAATGCCTAAAAATAGCTAAAAATCACACAAATTTTGTTTTTGAATTTTTTATAAAAAAATCGCTACTTTTCGAAGCAAAAATTTTTTTTTAAAAATTTTTTTTTTTTTTTGCTTTTAAAAGTAGCGATTTTAACATAAAAAATATTAAAAAATTCAAAAAAAAATTTTTAGATTTTTTTAGGTTTTTTGGGGCTTTAGTTTTTAGCATTTTAGCTTTGGGGGGAGGGGGGGGGGGGGGCGGCTTTAGGTTTTTGGGGGGTGGGGGAGGGGGGTTTAGGTTTTTTTTTTGGGGGGGGGGGGGGGGGGGAGGGTGGGGGTTAGGTTTTTTTAAGTTTTTTTAGCTATTTTAGGTTGTGTTCACATTGGTTCTCAAGGTTCTCACAATAAGGGTGGTTCTCGCATGAGCCCCTCCCTATATATATATATAGGGAGAAGATTATGCGAGACCCACCTCTTATTGTGAGAACCGTGAGAACCAATGTGAACACACCAAAAATGCCTAAAAATAGCTAAAAATCACACAAGATTTTTTTTTTTGAATTTTTTAATATTTTTTATAAAAAAATCGCTACTTTTCGAAGCAAAATTTTTTTTTTTTTGCTTCTAAAAGTAGCGATTTTAACATAAAAAATATTAAAAAATTCAAAAATAATTTTTTAGATTTTTTTTTGATTTTTTTAGATTTTTAAAGATTTTTAAGGTTTTTTGGGGGTTTAGTTTTTAGCATTTTAGCTTGGGGGGGGGGGGGGGGTGGGGTTAGGGTTTTTTATGGTTTTTTTTAGCAATTAGCTTGTGGGGGGGGGGGGGGGGGTGGGGGTTAGGTTTTTTTAGCTATTTTAAGTTGTGTTCACATTGGTTCTCAAGGTTCTCACAATAAGGGTGGTTCTCGCATGAGCCCCTCCCTATATATATATATATATATATATATATATATATATAGGGTAAGGATATATAGAAAACCACTTTTAGCTAGAAAACTCGGGAAACTGTAAGCTCCCGACATTTTTTTTTTTGAAAAAAATAACACATGTAATATACATGTTTTTAAGACTTTTGGGCAAAAAAAAAACAAAAAAGCGCCGAAGGGATTTTAAAAAAAAAAATAAACAAATTTCAGCATTTTTTGTGTAACACGTGTTACATAGCAAAGTTGCTGAAATTTGTTTATTTTTTAAAAAAAATCCCTTCGGCGCTTTTTTGTTTTTTTTGGCCCAAAAGTCTTAAAAACATGTATATTACATATGTTATTTTTTTCAAAAAAAAAAAAATGTCGGGAGCTTAGAGTTTCCCGGGTTTTCTAGCTAAAAGTGGTTTTCTATTTATCTTTAGCCTATATATATATATATATATATATATATATATATATATATATATATATTGTAAATAGAAAACCCACTATAGTCGCGGAAAACTTTGAAAACTCTTTGTTACACCATGTAAAAAATGGTTACATATGTAATAAACATGTTTAGCACGAAATGTTGTTACATACATGTAACACATGATTGTTTTTTAAAGGGTGGCACACCCATTTGCCTATCTACACACCTTAAAAGGTGTTTTTTGTTCTTATATGCACACCCTGCAGTGTCGAACTGTGGCCAAAACGCGGCGTTTTGGTCCGGTTAACCAGAAAAAGACTGACGGGTCTGTTGACCGGACCAAAACGTCGAGCTTTGGCCGCGTTTTGGTCCTGTCAACCAGACAAAAGACTGACACCCGGTCTGGTTGCAGGACCAAAACGCGGCCAAAGCTCGGCGTTTTGGTCCGGTCAACAGACCCGTTAGACACCCGTTAGTTTTTATCTGGTTAACCGGACCAAAACGTCACGTTTTGGCCACAGTTCGACACTACAGGGTGTGCATATAAGGACGAAAATTAACTTTTTGGAGTGACTATCTACACATCAAGTGTGTAGATAGTTTGGGCCTTTTTAAATAACACTTGGCGTTTTTTTTCATTTTTTAGCTAAAAACGCTTGAAAGTGTGTGTTACACTCCCTATCCTTTTTTTATTTGTAAAAAACAATTTGTTAGATAGGGTTTTCACGGATTTCTTTCGTGATAGTAAAAATACACATGTAAAAAAAAAAAAAAACGCTTGTGTGTTTTGTTGTTTAAATGGAAGGCTTGTGTGTTAATTACCATTTGCGCTTTCAAGTTTAATCTTGTTATGCCACTGGGCTAGTGGTGGAGTGGCAAAGGAGAGTCCTTGTGTTCTAAGTGACACAGGTTCGATTCCTACCCTTCTCGTTAGTTTTTGCAGCACTTGGTGATGATGAGAGACTAGGCAGAGATCAATTGTTCTATCCATGAACTGAGCGAGTTTTACCTCACCGCACTATCGTGCCTTCGGGGAGTGTTCACAGGCTTCGACCCTAGGTAAGGGTTTTCCCCGGTTTAGAGGCGTGTGTATCCCAATGTGGTGAATTGTGACAGTACCCCATTTGAAGGATTCGTTGGCCGTTAAAAAAATGTAATTTTGTTAGGGTAGAGGTCATCTTTCTAACAACCCATTTTAATCCAACCCATTTAAATCTATAAACTCGATTAATAGAAAGATACCACCTCTAGCTGAATCGACTACCCATTTCAACCCACCATCCAATAATAGTGTACCACATCATCATCCAATATAACATTAAATAAATACAAAATTGAAACTTGCATCCCATACATGCATATAGCACATGTTTATGGACCTGGAATCCATCCTGCAAGAGAAACCCATGGCTGTTGCGACAGTGATCCCATGGTGCCCGCTTCATTCCATGGCTTCATCTAGTGGCGCCTCCATCCACCCTTATCAGGGTTTGCAAACCCATTTTTCTTTTGATTTCGTAATTGTAAATTCGACATTAATTAATTTATTTTATTTGAAATTACTAAATAATAAAAAAAGAATACACACTGATAACGGGAGTAAGTCAAAACCATTCCCCCATAAGAATAGAAGGAGATTGATAATTAAGAAACACACCATTAGATAAGGAGGAGACATCTCCTTGTGAATAGGACAGAGAGTGAAAAGCCAACAAGGCATAACCTCTCCACAAGCGAATAAGGAAGAGACGTCCCCTCCTCAAGCAAGATAACAATTTCCAGGCATAAAGATCGAGACAAACCTTTGACTCGTAGGTTTAGGAGAAAAGCTCAAAGACAAGGCTATTAATACGACACAGATGGGGCAACCTTAGAAGAGTCGCTTTCAGCAGGAAGAAGGTCAAGGGATTACTCAAAGTAGCATGAAAGAGAAGAACAGGCCTCTAAAGCAAAGGAAAGGACCCTTCTGTGTTTCCTCTCCTGGAGAAGTCACGGGTCTGCTTAAGACCAAGAAGAGACGTCCTTTGCTTGCCTATAAATACCAAGCCATACAGAAGCTAAAACATACTCCGGATACAAGACTCTCACTCAAGCTTGTTCCTTGCTCGCTATCTTACTCCGCCTTTGTAATTTAGTTTACCTCACCTTTGTAATTCTGTATTACTTTTTCTGTTGTAATCTGTACTTCCCCATTGTACTCATACAGCTTAACCTTGACCCTTCCAAGGTTTAGTGTTGGATTATATCAATAAAACATACTTTATTACCACTGAATAATAGTTGTAGCAACAAGTGGCATCCACCGTGGGGCACGCTTCAACTTAGTCACTTGAAGGGTGTCTCGTTTTCGATTTCACCCGTTGTTTTTGTTGCCTCAAATGTGGTAAAATGTCTGGTGAAAGCCAACAAGTTTCTGAGGAGGGTAGGTCTCCTCCTTCCCCAGAAGATATTATTGACGTATCTGACATGATGGATCTAACCCCCGAAGGGGTCAAGGAGCATTTCTCCACACTGCAACGCTTATTGGGAAAACACGTTTATGAGGAAAGATTGAAGGGTGTAGCCGTCAGGTTCTCCTATGGAGAAGAGCCAAGTAATACTCTTGGAGGTACTCCTCCATTGATAAACAACCAGATTCTACATCCAGCTATCTCTACTCCAGCTACGCATATCCGGACACAAAGATGTAACCTCGAGCCCGGATCTACACCCATCAGGGGAATCCTCTCCTATGGACCAATCTGCGAGACACCAAGAAACACGCAGACCCAACGAAAATAAGATCCCAGGTTGTCGCAGCCCCCGACCCCTACCCCGAAAGCGGGTGCCGCGAGACAGTAGTTGGTGGTATCGGTGTTTATTAATTTGGCATCGGAAATGAGAACATCAGGATCGTAGTTAGGAAATAAATTTCAGAGTTTCAAAACACCAAACTTTTATATTAAACAAAATGGGATAAAACCCATGTTTCATTCATAATACATTTATAGGGATAAACCCTAGTTTCCTGAAAACATAAAATTTTATTTTGGTAACTTTTATAGCCACTTTTTTTAAGCCTTCAGTGCTCCAAAGCTGGCTTCTAATAGCTTTCACATCAAGTTAACTGAAACGCGTTTTAAAAACATTTTATAAGCAAGAAATACTGGCGAGTGCATCCCAGTTTAATCAAGTAAGATTTTATAACTTTATAGTATTGAGAGCGATTACAATGTTTATATCTACACAAGTACTCATTCAGTATTTGTCATGTTGGCAATTCCATGACTGTGGTCATATTACTATTGGCTAACCCTTTGTCCAATACTAACACTTAACTAGTAGCGTATACAAAACCCCACATACCGGCAGCAATTGTTGAATACAAAGACTCAATCACCGTAAGTATAATTGAAAATATTTAAGATTTTGTAACACAGTTTGGTAGAAAAATAGAATGAATCACATTGTAGACTTACGTATTTCTATAGCTTCTTGTTGAGTTTCCTGATTATTTTCTATTAAAAACATACAATGCACACGTGTTAGTAGGATAACCCAAATCACATTAGCCATACAACACGAGACAAAACCCCAACGAACTTAGTCAGGCAGAGCCTCGACATGCGTTACGGGATGCTAGATTAATCGGGTAGGGTAACGAATTAGTGATCGGGGTTAAAATACTTACAACGTGTCAGAGCTTCGTGTTTAGGGGTATAATATCGAGCTACTATTTTGCTATAATAGAGACTGAGAGAGAAAGAGATTTGAATGACTGGGAATGTTGCTGAACTTCTCAATTTATAGGTTGATTTCATGCTTTCTTGCACCCCGCGACTCCTTACCCTGTTCTAGTCGCGCCCCGCGAGAGACCCCCTAGCTACGGCTAGGGTGGTTAGGTGGCGTATAGCTTAGCCAGGCGTCGGGATACGTGGCAGAAGGGGTGTTCGGCACACAATGGGTTTGTCGCGCCCCGTGAGCCACCCCCTGACCCTGTCGCGACCCGCGAGTGGCCATTAAACTTATTTTATTTCATTTTTATAAAAACTAAGGTTTATACGGGTCTAGTTTAGCGTGTACGGGGTATATTTAGGGCGTTTTATGAGGGTTTTTATATCCGCCCCACCTTGGTTTAAATCTCGTCCTCGAGATTTACTGGAATAGGTGTGGATATTTCCGTTGCATTTCTGACTCGAGTTCCCATGTCTATTCTGGTCTCCTCTTTGAATCCCATTTTACTTTGACCAGTACTAATCTCTTGTGTTTGAGATTCTTGATTTTTCTATCTTCAATCTGAAGTGGTTTCTCTACAAACTTAAGCTTTTCATTCACCTCTATGTCTTGAAGAGGTATTACCAATGATTCGTCTGCTAAGCACTTTTTGAGATTACATACAAGAAATACATCATGTATTCTTGCCATTTCCTTTGGCAATTGTAGCTGATAAGCTACTGGTTCTATTCTTTTGATAATCTCAAAAGGTCCAACATACCTTGGGCTTAGCTTTCCTCTTTTAACGAATCTGACTACTCTTTTCCATGGAGAAACTTTTAATAATACCTTGTCTCCAACTTGAAATTTCAATGGTTTTCGTTTGTTATCTGCATAACTCTTTCGACGATCTCGTGCCGCTTTTAGTCTTTCCTTGACTTGGATAATTTTGTCAGTTGTTTCTTGCACTATCTCAAGTCCAGATAGTTTCTTTTCTCCAATCTCTGCCCAACAGACTGGAGTTCGGCATTTCCATCCATAAAGGGCTTCAAATGGTGCAGCATTGATGCTGGTATGATAGCCGTTGTTGTAAGAAAATTCTATGAGAGGTAAATGATCAACCCAATTTCCTCCAAAATCAATTACACAGGCTCTACGCATATCTTCCATTGTCTGAATTGTCCTTTCACTTTGTTCGTCCATTTGAGGATGATAAGTTGTGCTTAGATTTAATCTGGTTCCATTGCTTTATGGAAACTGCTCTAAAAATGAGAAGTAAAACAGCTGTCTCTGTCAGACACAATAGATAATGGAATTCCATGTAATGAAACTATTTCATTTACATATAACTAGCTAATTGTTCCGTACTAAAGGATTCCTTCATAGGTAACAAATGAGCAGATTTGGTTAATCTGTCTACAATCACCCAGATTGTATCATTACCTTTTCGTGTCTTGGTTAATTTGGTAACAAAGTCCATTGTTATCAATTCCAATTTCCAAATTAGCATTTCTAATTGTTGCAATAACCCTGAAGGTTTCTGATGTTCGGCTTTCACTTGTGAACATGTTAGACATTTAGCAACATAGTTTGCTATATCCTTTTTCATCCCTATCCTCCAGAAATTCTTTCTTAAGTCTTGATACATCTTATCACTACCAGGGTGTATTGTATACTTAGACTTATGGGCTTCTTCCAGAATTTGGTTTCGTAGGTTTCCTTGAATAAGTATTCAAATTCTTTTCTTATGGAATCTCCAAATTCAATTTGATCCTTGTTCTAATTCCTTAATCATTCCTTTTAAACTCTCAACATCGTCCTTGATTGCTGTTTCCTGTATCTTTCTAATTTGCTCATTTAAATCTATATGCAGATTTAGTCTAAGAGAGCGTACTCTTTTTGGCTTTTCGTGATACTTTCGACTTAAAGCATCAACTACTACGTTAGCTTTTTCTGCATGATATTGGATATCACAATCATAATCACTAAGAATTTCCATCCAACGTCTATGTCTCATGTTTAATTCTTTTTGCCCAAAAATATATCTTAAGCTTTTATGATCTGTAAATACAACGAACTTACTACCATAAAGATAGTGTTTCCAAATCTTAAGGGCAAAAATTATGGCTCCTAACTCTAGATCATGGGTTGTATAATTCTCTTCATGTTTCTTAAGCTTTCTAGAGGCATAAGCTATTACCTTTTGATGTTGCATCAACACACATCCGAATCCTAATTTAGACGAGTCACAATAGACTACAAAGTCTTCAGTTCCTTCTGGCAAATCGAGTATTGGTGCATTGGTTAACCTTTGTTTCAAAATACTAAATGCTTCCTCTTGCCTTGGTCCCCATTCAAACTTAACCGATTTGCAAATTAGTTTGGTTAATGAAATGGCTATTCTAGAGAAATCTTGAATAAAACGTCTATAATATCCTGCCAGTCCAAGAAAACTTCTTACTTCCGTAGGTGACTCAGGGACTTTCCATTTGGTAATCGCCTCGATTTTGTGGGATCCACGTGAATTCCTTCATGATTAACCAGATGTCCAAGAAAGTGCACTTCTTGCAACCAGAATTCGCACTTTGAGAATTTAGCACAAAGCTTTTCTTTTCTCAACAATGTCAGAAGTATATGCAAATGCTCCTCATGATCCTCCTTACTCTTAGAGTAAATTCGAATATCATCTATAAAGACAATTATGAATTTATCCAGGTATGGTTTGCATATCTTGTTCATCATGTCCATAAATGCGGCTGGGGCATTGGTTAAACCAAATGGCATGACTGTAAATTCATAATGACCGTACCTTGTTCTGAAAGCAGTTTTAGGAATGTCCTCTTCCTGTACTTTCAATTGATGATATCCAGAACGTAAATCGATCTTAGAAAAGAATCGAGCTCCTTGAAGTTGATCGAACAGATCATTGATTCTCGGTAGTGGGTACCGATTTTTAATCGTAACCTTATTCAATTCCCGATAATCAATGCACATACGCATCAATCAGTCCTTCTTTTTGACAAATAACATCGGTGCTCCCGATGTCGATGAGCTAGGCTGTATAAAACCTTTCTCTAGTAATTCGTCAAGCTGTTTCTTCAACTCCTGCGTCTCCGTTGGTGCTAGACGATAAGGTGCTTTGGCAATCGGTGCCTAGCCTTGTATTAGGCGAATTCTAAATTCAACCTTTTGATCTGGCAGTAATCCAGGTAATTCTATTTCTAGCTTGCTTCCTACAGTCTTCTTTCTATGTCCAGATATTTTGCAAAAGTTGCAGTATATCGAGCATCTCCCTGAGTACTTTCTTTTGCAATACTTGCAATTTTATGAAGAGGAAGAACCTGGTCCTTTTTCACAGTAGGAATTACCTTAACGTAATTCTTGAGTAATCTTTTGAGCTAGGTTCTTTTTCTGGTTTTCCTCTTGTGTACGTACCAATTCATCTGTCAGAGTGTTGGCTAGTTCTACTGCTTCTTCTACGGTTTGTGGTCTAGCTGCCTTGACTACATGTCTGATTTCGCTAATTAATCCCCAGATGTAACGGGAGATTAATACTGGTTCTGGTGAAGCTAAGGTTGGTACTATCCTTGCATATTCGAAGAATATGGTAGTATAACCCTTGCAATCTATTCCAGTCATTTTAAGATTTAAGAACTTATTGGCAATCTGTTCCTTTTCATGAGGAGGACATAATTTCCTTTCAACTATTTCCTTAAAGTTGTTCCATTCCATGTTCAAAACTCTGTCACTTCCTCTAGACTGGAGAATGATATTCCAGCATTCTAAGGCTGCATTCTTAAAAAGATTAGAAGCAAACATGATCTTATCTTCATCAGTGCATTTACTTATTTTTAAGACTGCTTCTGTCTTTTCTATCCAGTGCAAGGCTGAAATGGCTCCGTCATTGCCTGAGAATTCTATTGGTTTACATGCCAAGAATTCTTTATAAGAACAACCATATGAGATGGCCTTCTTCTTTTTGGAATTTGAGCTTGGATAAGTGGTCCGTGATTTTCATTCACGCTGTGACTTGGTTCAGTGGGTGCACGTTACTTTCGATTACAAAATTATTATTTTCTGCTTCTTTAATAGTCTTGATAATATATGGCATGACATATATGATTCCTTGGGCTACTATGTGTTTGATGGCACTTTTATTCACTTGGTTCTCGTTATTATCGTTATTCTGGTTTTCCGGATTTACTTCGTTTGACCTCTGAATTGTAAACATTTATCAGGTATTAATACCACATAATAAAATTTAATACAAACAATCATTCACTTACTATTTTCATATTCTATATATGCATCTATTACAATTTACAACTGGAAATTTAAACACTAGTAACTATGCATCGATATATATATATATATATATATATATATATATATAGAGAGAGAGTGAGAGAAATGGGATCAGGAGAAAACGGTAGAAAGTGTGAGAACGCATCCTGGCCCAACACGTGTCACGCGACTTAGAGAAGGGCGGATGGGCTTTTTTGTCCTTTCATATTTTCTTTTTTTAAACACGTGTTACATTACCTTTCATTTTTGGCGTTTAATAAATACGCGGCGTTTTTATTGTTTTTACATCAGGATCATATTAAACATTTTGGCGTTTAATAAATACGCATCCGTTCTCACTGTTTTCACACTATCAGACATTTTGGCGTTTTTTTATTAGTAGATATTAAACAACAGAGAATTAGCTAACAAACAATAGAAAATGAAAAAAAAATTATAATCTAATTTCTCATCCAAATCTTTACTGTCATCAGCCTCTTCTACTTTAATCTTTTTAGCGTTTTGAACCTTTTTTGAATACCTTATGTAGACTCTTTATTGTGGTTTGATATATATTTATTTGGTGACATGTTGAACACCAACTCCTGCTCGAATTTATTCATCTCTTCATGGCATCAATAAATCCATCAAGAATAAAGTGACATGATGATCATCAGTCTTTTTTTCATGAATATTTGTCCATCTCATTTAGCAAAAACTTATAGAGATACCCACCTCAGAGTAGAATCCATTCAGTGAAACTTCATTCAGAACAATACTCAATATAGAATAAATGAGGTTCTGCATCTGTGGCTTTTTTAAGTATCTTTTTTGGCGTTTTAAGGTGAATGGTTTTTGGAAAGTTGGCGTTTATATTTTTGGTTTTTGTGATTAGTTGATTGTGCAGAGACGTCTATCTTATAAGATGTTTTTGGCGCGTAGTTTAGGCGGGATTTTTATTTATAATAAATGATATTAATAAAGTAGCAGCCTTTTCAGTTTCTGTGTTTATTTTATACTCTTTTTGTTCAGCTTTTTATGAGTTTTTATGGTCATAGACCTTCCATCTTCAAAGTTTGGCGTTTTTTTGGCTTTAAGTATTTTTTGTCATTTTTTTCATTTTTAATTTTTAATAATAGTTTTTCAAATTACTTTTATTGTAGGTTTGGAGTATTTGGCGTTTTACTGCATTATGGAGTTTTACTACATTATGGCGTTTTACTGCATTATGGCGTTTCCCAATCTTTATGACTTTTTGGCTCTTTATCAAACTTTTTTATTCTTAGTCGAAAAATACATAACAAACAACAGAAAAGGGAAATTAAAAAACTGAAAATAGAAACAATTCATCTTCCAAATCTTCACTCTAATCTATCTCTTTCTTCTTTGAAACATGTTCACTAGTGGTTTGACTTTGTCATGCTTGTGTTTTTGTGGTCGTTTGGAAAGCCAATATGACATGAGCTTTTTGTTTGGATATGTATCTTCAAAGCACTCATCCGTTTCATTCGTCTATTCATGCCATTATAATATTCATCAATAACAAAACACAAAAAATGACATAAGTCTGACCCCAGTATATTTTTCTTGAAGTTTTTCCATCTCATTCAGCAAAATGTCATTTGAGTCACAACTCCTCAGGAAAGAATGCATTCTGCGAAACTTCGAGCAGAACAATATTGAATATACAAGAAACGATTTTTGGTATTTTTGGCGTTTTACTGAGGAAATAGTCTATCTGAAAGAAACGTCCATTTTTTGGAAATTTTTGATATTTGAGAGTTTTGGCGTTTTCAAATTTTTGTTTATATAGGGATTCGTTTTGGCCAGTAATGGCGTTTTATTCAGTACTTTGGCGTTTTTGATGTAGTAGTGTAAAGAATTTTTTACCCTTAATGAAGCGCGTCCACTCAATAGAATTAGTGTTATTTACGAAAATGCCACCGCGCCAATCTAGTCCATAGATTGTTTTAATCGGACGATCCATAAGCGTTCTCACCTTTCTCACACTTTCCACCGTTTTCTCTAAATCCCGACCCTACATATATATATATATATACAAAAACGGGGTTCAGGAGAAAACGGCAAAAAGTGTGAGAACGGTGAGAACGCATCCTGGCCGAACATGTGGCGCGGGTCATGATCAGGGTCCGAAGGGTTTTTTTGTCTTTTTAGTATTCTTCTCCTTTCACGATTTTCGCATTTGACATGCTGCTTTATTTTTTGCGTGCAAGATAATTTTGGCATTATCTAGAATTATTAATTATTTGGCGTTTTACTATTTTTCTCAGATTTCTTCTCGTTGAATTAATTCTTTTTTTGTCACATAGTTAATTTTTTGGTGTTATGGCTTTTTCCATGTCATTTTTGGCGTTTTTTATCTTTTTGTTAATAATCGATTACCATAGATTAATATCTTATAAAATTACAATAACACGAAATCAAAATAAACAAATAGTCTTCCGTAGGTGGGATTACATCAGAGATGTACCCATCGCTTTGTTCATCACTTTCTTCAGATTCTTCATCATCAAATTTTATTTTTGCGTATAACGCCATTAGCTCGTCTCTTCTTTGCTGTAGCCTATTCTTGAATATCACTACATCCTTGGATTTTGGATCGTTTGAAGGTGCTAAATCACAGAGTTGTTCAATGATAGATAGAAACTGTAAGGACCTGCAAAAATGTCCCACAAAACTCCGTAAGTGAAAACCCGGACCCCTAAAACCCTAATCCTTATGAAAAAAACCAAGAAATTCAAAATTTATGGATCGCTCGCGGGCCGCGTAAGAGTTAAGCTGGGCCTGCGCGGGCAGCGACAGCACAGGAAGTCTCCGGATAAGCTTTATGCAACGTGTTTGACACGTGGCAGACCTACGGCGTGACACTGCAGCCCTAGCTGTAGCTAGGGTGGCCCTTGTGGGCCGCGTAAGGTTCTTCCAAGGGTTACGCGGGCCGCAAGAAACTCAAAAATTTGCTATAAATTGGACGTGCATGGGGCTTTCAGCTGTGTTCAAAAAATCCTTTCAAAAACAAAACAATCTACTCATTTTCGTAGATTTCCGTAGAGAAACCCTGTTACGATTACAGGGTAATAACTCGATCACTGCTCTGATACAATGTCCGATCGATTGAAACCGATCCGATGGATGTTTAAGTGCTGCCCGAATTCGGGCTATACTTTGTCATTCGTCGTGAAGGTTTTGATTTCGTGAGTTATCGTAAATGTTGTATTAAGTTACTAACCTAGTTCATGTGCGTTGTTATTTAACTAGGTTCCGCGCTTAATCAGTAGGCTAAAGTCTGTCCAACTAAACTTGCAAAGTGAGTCATTCTCTTTTTACCAAGTTGTTTTACAAAACCTTAAATGTTTTCCCGTTATACTTTACAGTGATTAAGTCTTTGCTAATCTTTAATTACTGGCAGTATGTGGGGGTTTTGTGCACATTACTACTAATGATTTATCACGTTAGGTGGGCGAGCCTAATTTAGTGATATGTCCACAGTCATAAATACGGTCGAGTGACAACTGAACCAGCTAATTAATTGATATGGGCAAATGTGAAAACTCTTAATGCTGTAAATTATAACATTGTGTCGTTTTGTATAAATAGAATGACTCGCCATTATTTACCCGCTGATAAAATCTTTTTAAACATGTTTCAGGTGATTTATTGTAAACAAGGAAAAATGCCTTGTAACACTACCAGCTTGGATAAAGTGACCAGTAAATAAATAAACATGTTTTTGTAAACATGGAATTTCCTCGTGAAATTCCTTTATTGTAAATTACGGGGTTTGCCCCAAAATGTGAAATAAAATAATCAGTCCTTTTCTGATAAAAGATCCTGTTAATATTTCTGCTGCCAAATTAAATACCAATACCACGGATTTCTGTTCCGCGACTTCTGGACCGGGTAAAACCGGGCCGGGGGTCGTGACAGAAAAAGGTGGTATCAGAGCCACTGATCTAGGCCAATTAAGTATTTAGAAATACTTAAACTTTTCAAATTTCCATTTTGCGATTCTGTGAAAATTTAATTTGTAATAAATAACATTCTAATTAGGATTTTGTGTTTTTCTTTATATATGCTAACAACATGAATGAGTTGTCTGAAGCCCTTTAGAACCTCACTATCCATTCTGCTGATATGGAAATTCCCAGGGGCCTTTCCGGTTATCAGGCAGACACTGAAGAACCAATGGTATTCCACGCACAGGAGAAACCTAAGCCTAAAAAAAGGAGAACAATCCTGGACTGGAAAAGCGGGCGAAGGAAGAAGCCACATGCCCAACGGGTAAAGAAGACAGAGGATCCCAAAGGGAAAGGAAAGAAGATAGGGGAAAGCTCGGGTTAGGCCCAAAAGATGTCGCCTTGGGAAGAACTTGATCGCAAACTTGCAAACTATGACCTCATCGGACCAGCCAACGAGATCCTTTTCAATTTCCCAACCCACTCACAACTTCCAATTAATTTGGAACCTGCAATTCCGGACCCTATTGTCAACCACCAACTTCTACCTGGAGTATTGGAGGAATGGTGGACGAGTGACTGGCAATTTCAGAATTTCATGAATAACCCTAATGTTTATTTTCCCCAATTTGATCCTGAACCTGCACCATACCCACCTATGAGCACATAAAACTTAGCTGAACTCCGCCACTATGGAGAGGAACTATTGGACGCAGGAAATAGGATTCGGGAAGTGGGGGAGAAGATCTCATGGAAATACGACGAGAGGGAGCGTCGTTTCTGAAAGGCTAGCTGACGGTGGTGATGTGGTTGTGTAATAATAATATAAAAACAATATAATAATAGTAATAATATAATATTGTATAATAATAATTAAAATAAAACTTTTTTAAGATAAATGGTGTATCGATGCATACTAATATATGTATATATAAAATATAAAGTCGCAAGGTCGACAATTTTGGCTATATGCGTTGACTTGATTATGTGATTACTCTGTTATGTGTATTGGTCGTTATCTATTGTGTGATAATAATTCGTATATACATGTTTAATGATTCAGATGGAAAACGCAGAAAACCAACCGGCAAACGAAGTTAACCAATCTGAACAAAATAATGAAGACCAATTTCTTAATAGGCAAGATATAGAAAATATCGCTGCTCAGGGAATAGCCAACGCTATCCCAGCAATCATCGCTGCTGCTAGAAATCCCGTTGAACCTTCACTGCCAACCACAGCAAACGTACTCGCGACGACAATTTCAGTAACAGTGTTAATGGAAGCGGCAATAATAATAATGATGTGGTTCAAGCCCCATTTCTTAAGAAAATGAAAGCTGCAACACCTGGTTGCACTTACAAAGAATTTCTTGCCTGTAAACTGGTCGAATTTGTAGGCAATGAAGGGGCAACTGCCGCACTGTGTTGGTTGGAGAAAACCGAAGCAGTAATTAAAATAAGTAAATGTGATGAGGAAGACAAGGTTATGTATACATCCCACCTTTTTAAAGAAGGGGCATTAGAATGGTGGAACACGGTGCTGCAAGCCAAAGGAAGTGACGTGGCTAATGACATGAAGTGGGAAGAATTTATGAAATTGGTGGAAAGAAAATTCTGTCCCGACTATGAAAAGGAACAAATGACAAATAAGTTCCTGAACCACCGGATGGTGGATGTTGATTGTCGAGGGTATACTTCGACATTCTTTGAGTATGCTAGAATTGTACCAACTCTGGCTTCGCCAGAACCCGTACTTATTTCTCGCTATATTTGGGGTTTGATTAGCTAGATTCGTGATATCATCAAAGCTGCCAGACCCCGCACAATTGACGATGCGGTTGAATTGGCTAATACTTTAACCGACGGGCTGGTACGTACAAGAGAAGAAAAAAGGAAAAAAGAATTGGCCGAAAAGATTACCCAAGGATTTCGTGTGGGTAATAATTTCAAAAAGAAGGGAACCGGGCAACCCTCCCTACCGCCATTCTGTGGGAATTGCAAAAAGAAGCATTTTGGAAGGTGTAAGGACAATTGCAATTTCTGCAAGAAACCTGGCCACCAAGAGGAGAATTGCAGGAAGAAATCCATGATTTGCGTCAATTGTGGAGAAACAGGGCATTTCAGACCACAATGCCCTAAATTGGTCAAACCAGCTGATAACAAGGCCAAACCTGCTGAAGGAACTAATAAGAAGAATGCAAGAGCCTTCCAGGTGACAACACAAGAAGCATATTTGATTCCAGATGTGATAGCTGGTACGTTTCTTGTATGTGACGTTTACGCAAAAGTATTATTTGACTCTGGTGCAAACCAAAGTTTTATAAATACTTCATTTTGCCAAGCTCTTGAGCTACCTTTAGCCAAACTTAAGCAGATTTATACGGTAGAAACGGCAGATGGGAATTCTGTTAACATATATAAGGTTTTGCATGAAGGGAAGATAGAACTCTCAGACCATAAATTTTCTGCAAACTTTCTACCTATGAATTTAGCTGGATTCGATGTCGTGTTAGGAATGGATTGGTTAGTAGCCAACCATGCTCGAATCCTTTGTGATACGAATTCTATAGAAATTCATACACCCGCAGGAGAAATAATTATAGTTACAGGAGATAAGCCACGAAAGCCAATGAAGTTCATCTCAGTAATGAAAGTTGCTAGTTATGAACGGAAACAAGGAATAGTGTATATAATTTCAGTAATCAAAAGCACTAAAGGTAAGGAACTTAAGGAAATTCCAGTAGTATCAGAATACCCAGATGTATTCCCCGAAGAACTACCTGGATTACCGCCAGATAGAGAAGTAGAATTTAGAATTCATCTAATTCCTGGAACTACTCCAATAGCTAAGGCACCTTATCGGTTAGCACCCACCAAAAAGTTAGAACTGAAAAAGCAATTAGATGAATTATGAAGCAAAGGATTCATACACCCTAGTACATCCCCATGGGGAGCACCGGTGTTGTTTGTGAAAAAGAAAGATGGTTCAATGCGAATGTGTATCGATTATAGGGAACTGAATAAGGTTACAATTAAGAATCGATACCCATTACCTAGGATTGATGATATTTTCGATCAACTTCAGGGAGCTAGATATTTCTCTAAGATAGGCTTACGCTCCGGATACCATCAGTTGAAGGTACAAGAGGAAGACATACCTAAAACTGCCTTCAGGACTAGGTACGATCATTACGAGTTTACAGTCATGCCCTTCGGGTTAACGAATGCTCCTGCAGCATTCATGGACATGATGAATAGAATCAATAAACCGTATTTGGATAAATTCGTAATTGTCTTCATCGACGATATACTTATTTATTCCAAAAGCCAGGACGAGCATTGTGAGCACCTGCATGCACTCTTAACTCTATTGAGAAAGGAAAAAACATTACGCCAAATTCTCAAAGTGTGAATTTTGGCTGCAGGAGGTGCAATTTTTAGGACACATGGTGAATCACGAAGGTATTCACATAGATCCTTCCAAGAGAGACGCAATCACAAAATGGAAAGTCCCGTAATCAGCTACGGAAGTTAGAAGTTTTCTGGGATTAGCTGGATACTATAGGCGCTTTATTAAGGACTTTCCTAAGATAGCTGTTCCGTTAACTAAGTTAACCTGTAAATCAGTTAGGTTTGAATGGGGACCCAAGCAAGAAGAGGCCTTTAGGATTTTAAAGCAAAGACTAACAAACGCCCAATTCTCGCCTTACCAGACGAAACGGAAGATTTTGAAGTTTACTGTGATGCCTCTAAACTAGGATTAGGATGTGTGCTGATGCAACGCAAAAAGGTAATTGCATATGCCTCAAGGCAATTGAAAAAGCACGAGGAGAATTATACAACTCATGACTTAGAATTAGGTGCAATAATTTTTGCCCTTAAGATTTGGAGACATTATTTATATGGAAGTAAGTTTACAGTCTATACGGATCATAAGAGTTTAAGGTACATATTTGGGCAAAAAGAATTAAACATGAGGCAAAGGAGATGGATGGAAATTCTAAGTGACTACGATTGTGATATTTGATATCACGAAGGAAAGGCAAATGTAGTAGCAGACGCCCTAAGTCGTAAGTATCATGAGAAACAAAGAAGAATTTGTGCTCTTAGATTAAATCTACATTTAGATTTAAAGGGAACAACTGAAGGACATTCAAGAAATAGCAATCAAGGATGATGCTGAAGGAATGAAAGGATGAATAAAGGAACTAGAGCAAGGGGCTGATGGAATCTGGAGATTCCATGAGAAAAGAATTTGGGTACCTAAACAAGGAGATTTAAGAGATAAAATTTTAGAAGAAGCCCATAAATCTAGGTACACGATGCACCCTGGTAATAATAAGATGTACCAAGATTTAAGAAATAACTTCTGGTGGATAGGAATGAAAAAGGACATAGCTAGATATGTTTCTAAGTGTCTAACTTGCTCACAAGTTAAGGCAGAACACCAGAAACCTTCAGGATTACTACAACAATTAGAAATGCCCGTATGAAAATGGGAACTAATAACAATGGATTTTGTTACTAAGTTACCCAAGACCACGAAAGGCAACGATACAATCTGGGTGATTGTAGATCGATTAACCAAATCCGCTCATTTCCTTCCAATGAAGGAAACCTTTAGCATGGAAAGGTTAGCAAAGCTGTACGTAGATGAGGTAGTATCCTTACATGGAGTCCCACTCTCCATTGTGTCAGATAGGGATAGTCGATTCACCTCGCATTTCTGGACAAGTTTCCAAGAAGCCATGGGGACGTGATTAAACTTAAGTACTGCCTATCATTCTCAAACTGATGGGCAAAGTGAAAGGAAGATTCAAACCTTAGAAACATGCTCAGGGCATGTGTGATAGACTTCAGTGGAAACTGGGACGACCACTTACCTTTAATAGAATTCTCCTATAACAATAGTTATCATGCAAGCATCGAAACTGTCCCATTTGAAGCACTATATGGACGAAAGTGCCAAAATCCAGTTTGCTGGGCAGAAATAGGAGAAAGTCAATTATCTGGTCCCGAAATTGTACAAGAAACCACCGACAAGATAACTCAGATTAAAGAAAGACTGGAAATGGCGCGAGATCGCCAAAAGAGTTATGCAGACAATCGATGTAAGCCGTTAGAATTCCAGGTTGGGGACAAGGTACTCTTGAAAGTTTCTCCTTGGAAAGGAATCATTCGATTCGGTAAAAAGGGGAAGCTAAGTCCGAGGTACATAGGACCATTTCCAGTGATCCATCGGATAGGACCAGTTGCCTATCGCTTACAACTACCAGAAGAACTAGCTGGGGTACATGACGTGTTTCATGTGTCTAATCTTAAGAAATGTTTATCTAACGAATCCCTGGTAATACCTCTTCAAGATGTAGAGGTAAATGAAAATTTGAAATTTGTTGAAAAACCTCTTCAAATAGAAGATAGAACGGTCAAGTTCCTCAAGCACAAAAGACTAGTACTGGTCAAAGTTAAGTGGGATTCAAAAAGGGGACCTGAACATGGGAACTGGAATCGGAAATGAAGCAAAAGTATCCTCACTTGTTCCAGTAAATCTCGAGGACGAGATTTAAAATAAGGTGGGGAGGATGTAAGGACCTACAAAAATGTCCCACAAAACTCCGTAAGTGAAAACCCGGACCCCTAAAACCCTAATCCTTATGAAAAACCAAGAAATTCAAAATTTATGGATCGTAAGTGAAAACTCGGACCCCTAAAACCCTAATCCTTATGAAAAACCAAGACATTCAATATTTATGGATCGCTCGCGCGCCGCGTAAGAGTTAAGCTGGGCCTACGCGGGCCGCGACAGCACACGAAGTCTCCGGAGAAGCTTTATGCCACGTGTCTGACACGTGGCAGACCTATGGCGTGACACGGCAGCCCTAGCCATAGCTAGGGTGGCCCTCGCGGGCCGCGTAAGGTTCTTCCAAGGGTTACGTGGGCCGCGAGAAACTCAAAAATTTGCTATAAATTGGACGTGCATGGTGCTTTCAGCTGTGTTCGAAAAATCCTTTCAAAAACGAAACATTCTGCTCATTTTCATAGATTTTCGTAGAGAAACGCTGCTACGATTACAGGGTAATAACTCGATCACTGCTACGATACAATGTCCGATCGATTTAAACTGCTCCGATGGATGTTTAAGTGCTGCCCGAATTCAGGCTATACTTTGTCATTCGTCGTGAGGGTTTTGATTTCGTGAGTTATCGTAAATGTTGTATTAAGTTACTAACCTAGTTCGTGTGCGTTGTTATTTAACTTGGTTTCCAGGCTTAATCAGTAGGGTAAACTCTGTTGAACTAAACTTGCAAAGTGAGTCATTCTCTTTTTACCAAGTTGTTTTACAAAACCTTAAATGTTTTCCAGTTATACTTTGCAGTGATTAAGTCTTTGCTAATCTTTAATTACATGCAGTATGTGGGGGGTTTTGTGCACATTACTACTAATGATTTATCACGTTAGGTGGGCGAGCCTAATTTAGTGATATGTCCACAGTCATAGATACGGTCGAGTGACAACTGAACCAGCTAATTAATTGATAAGGGCAAATGTGAAAACTCTTAATGCTATAAATTATAACACTGCGTCGCTTTGTATAAATAGAATGACTCTCCAGTATTTACCCGCTGATAAAATCTTTTTAAACATGTTTCAGGTGATTTACTGTAAACAAGGAAAAGTGTCGTGTAACACTTCCAGCTTGGATAAAGTGGCAAGTAAATAAATAAACATGTTTTTGTAAACAAGGAATTTCCCCGTGAAATTCCTTTATTGTAAATTACGGGGTTTGCCCCAAAATGTGAAATAAAATAATCGGGCCTTTTCTGATAAAAGATCCTGTTAATATTTCCGCTGCCAAATTAAATACCAATACCACGGGTTTCTGTTCCACGACTTTTGGACCGGGTAAAACCGGGCCGGGGGTCGTGACAGCAACCCTGTCTTCAACATTTCTTCCATTGGCCTTGAATATTGCACCCCGTTTTTATAAGTCACTTCAAGTGTTTCTTCTTCCTTATCCAATACCCAACTACTAAGTTTTGGTATAGGAGTATCGTCAATATCATCATCATCTTCATCATCTTCTGCCGAAAATTTCCCCTTCAGTCTTTTTATTACAGTTCTGGTTCTTTCACAATCGTTGTCCATTGGAACCCCAAGGGCCAGGATATCCTTCTGAACCTTTTCATTCATTCCGAGCATGGCTTTGATTGTCCTTACCTTTACCCTTCTCCTATCAGAGAACTTTATGATGAATCGTTTCTCTTTCCTTTCAAACTTCCATGCAATAACCTTAGCCATTTTTAAAATTTTTGGCGTTTTGGACAATATGAGGCGTTTTAGTCAAAATTTTTGGCGTGCTTGAGCTTGTGTTCTCATGGTCTTCTTTTGTATTGACTTTTTTTCCCGCACATGACAGGTAATTATGGCGTTTTGAAAAAGATAAATAAATATAATAAATGTTAGTAATTATGTTTTCCGTCGTTTCATTTTACTGTTTTTTGCATTTTACCGTGTTTTGTTTTCAGACTCAACTGTTTTTATGGTGTAACAAGTCAAATCTTGACAGTTGTAATTATGGCGTTTTGTTTTCCAATGGCGGTTAGATAACGATTGGACTTCTTTTGTTTTATATTCTTTGCACATTGTTTCATGCTTTTTTTTATATAATAGTAGTTATTCAAAGTAATTTTATTATAGTTTGGTAGTTTTTTGGGGGCGTTTTTATGGCATGATGGCGTTTTACAAGCATTTGGTCATTTTGTTGTTTTATTATATTTTTCATTATGGTATTAATATTCTTTTGTTGTTTATTAACTGGAATTACAAAACAAACAACATATAAAGAAAATTAAAAACAAAGAACAAAGTAGAAGCAATTTATGATTTTAAATCTTCAGTGTCATCAGTCTCTTTTTTCTTTTGAAACTACAAGAGCTGTGACAAATAAATGGCGTTTTGGGTTTGGCGTTGTTTATTTTCTTTGTTCATGTGTTGAAGTGTCTTTGTGGATGTTGGAGACATAGATCGACCCTGTGTGGGTGGATGCTATCTGCATGTCGTCTTCATTATAATCATCAAGGCCAAAGTAGCATTTACACTGGTATAGGTCCCTTCTTATCATCCAAACCTTCTTCAGGAACAAAGATGACAATATGACATATAGGTGTCATCAGTCCCTCTTTTATTCAATTTTGTCCATCTCATGCAGCAAAATCTTACTACACTCACGTAACAAATCATTCAGCGAAGATTCATGCAGAACAGTACTGAGTATCAAAGAAAAGATGTTTTACCGTCGTTGTATTTTTTGGCGTTTTACATTGAGTTGTATCTTTTTAAGCAACCACTATGTGTTTTTATGTGTTTTTTTGGTGTGATAAACGGAAGGTGGTGAGACGTTTCTATTTATAGAATTTTTTTGGGCACGTAGTTTAGGCGGGATGTTATTTTTATAACAAAAAATGTAATTAACATTTATCCAGATGTAAGCTTTGGCGTTATATATTATGGCGTTTCATATTTTGTGGCGTTTTTGTAGCCAGAGAGCTTAAATAAAAACACAGAAAAAAGTACGCAGTGATAAAATTGGTGTTTTGTATTTATTTGGCGTTTTATTTTTCAATGGCGTTTTATGTGAGAATGGTATTTTACCTTTTTTATCCTTAATGAAGCGCGTCCACGTAATAAAACTGATGTTATTTACGAAAATGCCACCGCGCCAATCTAGTCCATAGATTGTTTTGATCGGACGATCCATAAGCGTTCTCACCCTTCTCACACTTTCTACCGTTTTCTCAAAATCCCGACCCAGGATGTCACACCCCCAAAATCCACCTGCGGAATACCACCGCTTGGAGGCGTGACTGACCAGGATCCAGCCACCAATCATATTGAACAAGCATATAAGTAGTTATAAAAAAATCCAACCAATACAATTGGTGTCCAAACAAAACATAGTTTAAGTTGCAAGCGGAAGCATAACACTTAAAACCAAAATATAAGTTTAATTGTTTCAAAGTTTAACATGGCACACAGCTGTCCATGTCCCACAATGACTCTCTTCCATGCAAGCTCCAGCTAAGTACCTATTGACCTGCAAAGCATGTAGTAACGAGTCAACAACAAGTTGAGTGAGTTCACGGTTGGGTGTTCGTTTTAAGTTGTTTCGAAAACAGTTTCCTTTATCTGGCATCCTGCCGTGGGGGTTACCCCATAGTTAAAAACGTGACTTGTTTATTCCCGGTTACTCTGGCAATCCAGCCGTGGGGGCTACCCCATGTTAGTTATCTGGCATTTCGGCCGTGGGGGCTACCCCATGTATACACTAGACTCGTTACCATATCGACTGCTGACTGTAGTCATGTTTATGTGCCCTGAAACTGTTAATGTCTATCATCATTGACGTGCCCCAGATCCATTAGTTCACGCCCGTCCTCTGCGGCACGGTGTGAGGTTTTTCAGACCTAAATAGCGCTATCTAACTAATGACCCGCTCGCCATTGGCCCGGCGATTAAGTCGATATAAAAAGGAGGGACTTCGTGATAGAGTTTTTGTCTAGTACGAGTTATCTGTCCATGCGGACAAGGAATTACATTCCTGAATCAATACTGTCCTACCCAAGAAAGGACGAGGAATCCATGTTCCTTAACCCCATTCCCAAACCCCTGGGAATCCCATGCTTTGTAGAGGGTGTGAACTCACCTTGGTTTGCTCGGCAGATACACAGAAAAGTCAATCAAGTTGTAAGTGGTCAACTACGTCCTAACATAGATACCATTCACGTCAGGTTCATATCCAAGTAGTGCACGTATGTTCTACACGTATTGTACACAAGTAACGATCATGGCATACATGTCTAGCATGGCAGTTCATCAACAGTTCGCAACAAGTTCCACAGTAACATTTATGTAATAATCAAAGTCTAAGTGTGCGGCCCAAACAGTTGGGCTCGTAATAGCATGCAGGTCCAAAACAGTGCACGACATACACAATTAACAATACACAGAAAGTCCATACATTCGGCCCACTAACTTAGGCCCGTAACTATGCAAGTCCAATCCAGCGAGTGTGCGTACATGGTCCCGAGTCGAGACTGTGCGATCTCGAGTCGAGACTGTGCGATCTTGGTTAAGGCCTATGAGTTCTCGAGTCATGCATGAACTAGTCGAGACTAGGTGATCTCGAGTCGTAACCGGACCCGCAACCGAGGTCTCGAGTCATGCTGTTTTGTGTTGATGTTGTGTGGTCTCGAGTCGAGACTAGGGGTTCTCGACTCGCAACCTGAGTCGCAAACTGCCGTCTCGAGTTATCATGTTCATGGTCTCGAGTCGAAACCAGAGGTCTCGACTGGACATCTGCTGATTCTACACAGTGTACTATCCAATAGAGTTTTGATTTCATGATATGGTGTACTATCCAATGGTAGAGCACAAACATGTTCCCTTGTCTAACTATTTACCGAAATGGATCAAACATACCAGTTTTTCAAATATTCAAGACATCTTCATATCATATTCATGTTGTTCTTCATACATTCAAGTAGTTCATCATGATCATTCAAACTTGTTCACCATATTTTAGGGTTTTTAGCCTTAATCACAACATAACATGAACAACAATCAAAACACTTGAACATACTCCTCTAATGGTTTCAAATCATCACATAACACCTCAAACTCGACCCTACACTAACCCGATTTCCACACACATATAGCCGGTTTAACAAGCATTCGGTTCTTAGCACAAGAGTGTACAATCCGATTAACATGACATTATCTAATACACATATGCAAGCCGATTTCATGAACATCAACGATTAATGGTTTAAATCACATTTAGACACAAGATATCATTAGTTCATTATGCAATATATCCGAAATCAAGACATGTTAGCCGAATAACATCATCATACACATCCGATTCACAAGAACATCATCATTTGTACAATTATTCTAGCTAAACCATGTCATCCATAGCATTTAACAACAACAAACATCATAAAGCACTAACCGGTTGATGAGGTGTGTGTGAAGGAGAGTAGGTTTGTTGTCCGAAAGTTTCCGAGTGAAGAACACAAGCGAATCCGAGAGCTTGGCTTGCTATCCTTGATCCGACACAAGGAAGGAGAGTGGTGTTGCTAGGGTTTTAGTGAGAGAGTGTGGGAGTGTGTGTGTAGGAGAGTGTGTGTAGTTTGCCCAAAAATGACAAGTGTGGCTAACCACAATGGTTATATACTAGTGGACTAAAGAGGTGCATGGCCCAATCCGGCCCAACCGTTACTGTTCACTCGAGACCGCATGGTCTCGAGTCGTGTCCTTGTGTCTCGGTTCACATAATCACACTCATACATACAAGCATAACACATAATCACGTAATTTCATTTAGGTCATTCATTGAACCTACAAGTTAACTAATCACATAACGTTTCAAGCAAGTTACACCAAGATACAACGAAAGGTTCTAAATTTCGAGTTGTCACATCATCCCCAAGTTGAAAGAAATTTCGTCTCGAAATTTGGTAAGCACTCACTGAGGAAGCTAGTTAAGTTGTACGGTTTTCACTGGTTTTCCTGGGGTGTCACATCCTCCCCCCGTTGATCTGGAATTTCGTCCCGAAATTCCGTAGCTTCGGCCTCAGTAGTGGTTGTACTGTTTGCGAACAGTTGGGGATACTTTTGTTTCATCTGATCTTCACGTTCCCAGGTGCACTCTGGGCCGCGACGTGAGTTCCAACGAACTCGAACGAGAGGTATTCTAGTGCTCTTGAGGACCTTAACATCCCGATCCGTGATTTCAACTGGTTCCTCGACGAATCGTAACTGCTCGTCGATAGTGAGTTCCTTCAGAGGAACTATGTGGGTCTCATCTGACAGACACTTCTTCAGATTTGACACGTGGAAAACGTTGTGAACTGCACCGAGTTCTGCTGGTAAGTTCAGTCTGTAGGCCACCCTGCCTATTTTCTCGATGATTTCGAAAGGTCCAACGTATCGTGGGTTAAGTTTGCCTCGTTTACCAAAACGAACCACACCCTTCCAGGGTGAAACTTTGAGTAGTACCCGCTCCCCAACCTGGAGCTCTAGTGGTTTCCTGCCCTTATTGGCGTAGACTTTCTGACGGTCACGAGCTGCCGCCATGCGTTTTCGTATTTGAGCAATTTGTTCGGTCGTGTCTACCACATGTTCTGGACCAGTGATCTGACTATCCCCCACCTCTGCCCAGCAAAGAGGTGACCGGCATTTACGTCCGTACAACGCCTCAAACGGAGCAGCTTTAATGCTGGTGTGGTAGCTGTTATTGTACGAGAATTCCACAAGTGGCAGATGCCTTTCCCAGCTGTTGCCAAAGTCGATCACACATGCACGAAGCATGTCTTCTAAGGTCTGAATAGTGCGCTCGGACTGCCCGTCCGTCTGAGGGTGATACGCTGTGCTCATGTCTAATCGTGAGCCAAAGGATTTGTGCATTGCCTGCCATAGTTCTGAGGTAAAACGTGCATCTCGATCCGAGATAATAGAGGTGGGCACCCCGTGCCTCGAAACAACTTCCTTGAGGTATACGTCTGCTAGAGTGGAGAACTTATCCGTTTCCTTGATAGCCAAAAAGTGAGCAGACTTTGTGAGTCGATCCACGATCACCCAAATAGTGTTATTTCCGCGCTGGGATCTAGGCAGGCCTGTAACGAAATCCATGGAAATTTGCTCCCATTTCCATTGTGGTATCTCTGGTTGTTGGAGTAAGCCTGAGGGTTTCTGATATTCAGACTTGACTCTCGCACAAGTCAAACACTTGCTGACATAGGTTGCTATGTGGGCCTTCATGCTAGGCCACCAGTACATAGTTTTGATATCGTGGTACATCTTATCCGAACCAGGGTGTACCGAGTAGCGAGACTTGTGTGCTTCCTCCATCACGAGTTCTCGCAAGTTGCCATAGAGTGGGATCCAAATGCGTCCCGTTACGTAGTAAGCACCGTCTTCCTTCTGTTCTAAGCGTTGCCTTGATCCGCGTAGGGCTTCAGCCCTGACGTTTTCTGGTTTCAGTGCTTCTATCTGAGCAGCTCGTATTTGGGAAGGAAGACTAGAATGGATCGTGAGTTGTAAAGCTCGCACGCGCTTAGGCGCAGTGTCCTTTCGACTGAGGGCGTTAGCCACAACATTGGCCTTGCCTGGGTGATACCTGATTGAGCACTCGTAGTCATTCAGTAGTTCGGCCCATCGTCGCTGTCGCATATTCAGTTCTTTCTGTTTGAAGATGTGCTCGAGGCTCCTGTGGTCGGTGTAGATGGCACACTTGGTACCGTACAGGTAATGTCGCCATATCTTAAGTGCAAAAACAACATCTCCCAACTCTAAATCATGTGTAGTGTAGTTCTTCTCGTGAACTTTGAGTTGGCGTGAGGCATAGGCTATAACCTTATCCCGTTGCATCAGTACACAACCAAGACCCTGAATTGATGCGTCGCAGTAGACCACGAAGTCGTCTGTGCCCTCTGGCAATGAAAGGATAGGTGCGCTGCAAAGTCTATCCTTTAAATGCTGAAATGCTAACTCCTGTGCATTTCCCCATCGATAAACAACGCCTTTCTGCGTTAGTGAGGTGAGAGGCTGTGCAATCTTAGAAAAATCCTTAATGAACCTCCGGTAGTAACCTGCCAATCCCAAGAATTGGCGAATTTCCTTTGGTGTACGAGGTGCAGGCCAGTTCTTAATCAAGTCTACCTTGGATGGATCAACGTGAATCCCATCCTTGTTTACCACGTGGCCTAGGAAGTGGACTTCTCGAAGCCAGAAGTCGCATTTCGAGAACTTTGCATAAAGCTGTTCTGTTCGAAGGAGTTCCAGAATGAGTCGCAGATGTTGCTCGTGTTCCTCCTGACTCTTAGAATAGATCAGGATGTCGTCGATGAATACTATAACGAACTTGTCCAGGTAAGGCTTGCACACCCGGTTCATCAAGTCCATGAAGATCGCAGGTGCGTTTGTCAGCCCAAAAGGCATGACCAAAAACTCATAGTGCTCGTAGCGAGTTCTAAAGGCTGTTTTAGAGACATCCTCTTCTCGGACTCTCAACTGGTGATATCCTGATCTCAAATCAATCTTTGAATAGTAGCTCGACCCCTGCAGCTGGTAGAACAAGTCGTCAATGCGTGGTAGAGGATAACGATTCTTCACTGTCACTTTGTTGAGTTCCCGGTAGTCGATGCACATTCTGAAGGTACCGTCCTTCTTCTTCACAAATAGTACTGGAGCTCCCCAGGGCGATGAGCTAGGGTGAATAAAAGCCTTATCCAAGAGTTCTTGTAGTTGCGTAGAGAGTTCTTCCAACTCTGATGGAGCTAATCGGTAAGGTGCACGAGCTATAGGCGCAGCTCCAGGAGCTAGTTCAATCTGAAACTCAACTTGGCGATGAGGCGGAAGACCAGGTAATTCCTCAGGAAATACCTCAGGATAGTCGCGTACAATTGGAAAATCTTCTAGCTTCATCTCTTTCTCCGAGGTGTCTGTAACGAGAGCCAAAATGGCAGTGTGGCCCTTTCGCAAGCACTTCTGGGCCTTAAGGAAAGAGATGACGTTCTCAACAGCACCCCTCTTGTCGCCACGAATCATGAGAGGTTCACTACCGGAACCTGAAATACGAACAACCTTCTCGTTGCAAAGAATCTCTGCTCGGTGTTGGGATAACCAATCCATCCTAATGACAACGTCGAAACTACCCAAGACGATAGGGATGAGGTCGATAGAGAAAGTCTGGTTAGCAAGAACAAGTTTACAACCCTTGACTATGTGTGTGGCCTCTAAACTCTTACCATTTGCTAGTTCTACCGTATGCTTGTTGTTCAAAGGTGTTGGAATACGCTTAAGCATTCGACTAACTTCTAGTGACATGTAGCTAGTATCGGCACCCGAATCAAATAAAACTGTAACATAAAAGTCGCTGAGAAGGAACTTACCCGCCACAACATTAGGGTTATTCCTTGCTTCACCTTGGCCAATCACGAACGCCCGTCCCCTGGCACCATTGTTGTTGTTGTTGTTCCCATTGTTACCATTCCCCTGATTGTTCTTATTGTTGTTGTTGTTGTTGTTTTGGTGCCTGTTCAGCTGAGGACAATCTCTCTTGAAGTGGCCTTCAGCTCCACACTGAAAGCACCCTTTGTTATCACCTTGCTGCTGCTGTTGGCGCTGGTTCTGTTGAGCTTGTTGACGATTCTGATTGGCGGGGTATAAGCTCCTGCAATCCTTTGCAGCGTGACCTGGCTTGTTGCACCGATGACAGTTACCCCTGGTGCATGGCCCGCTGTGGTACAGGCTGCAGCGATTGCATTTGGGGTGATTCCCTTTGTACCCACCATGACTTTGACCACCAGGTGATTGCTGACTAGGGCTCTTGTAGTCATCAGTCTTTCTCTGCTGAGACTGGGACTGAACAGAAGTCGAACCCTTACTTGAAGCTCCATCCCATTTTCGTTTGTTGTCACTAGGGACACCAGAAGTAGTTGCAGCACCTATGCGCTTTGGTAACCTGTTCTGCTCCACCGCTTGATCAGTAAGACGGTGAGCCAACTGAACAACCTGCTGGATAGTAGCGAGGTTTGCTGAAGTCACATGGCTTTGGATCTCTGGCACCAAGCCCTTGAGGAAGAGTTCAATTCGCTTAATCGGAGGGTCCACCATAGTGGGACACAGTAAGGCAAGTTCATTCGACCTCTTGGTATACGCCTCAATCTCTGACCTTGTCATCTTGAGGTTGAAGAACTCGACTTCCAGCTTATGAATGTCATCACGACTGCAGTATTCCTCCTTGATCATCTCCTTAAAAGTTTCCCATGGGGTGGCGTTGGCAGCAACCAACCCCAGCATTTGAACCTGAGCGTTCCACCATGTGAGGGCTAAACCCTCGAGAGTACCGGTAGCATACTTCACCCTGCGCGCCTCAGGGCATTCACACATTTCGAACACAGATTCTAGTTTCTCAAACCAGTGGAGGAGACCTACTGCTCCTTCAGTGCCGCTAAAAGTAGTGGGTCGGCAGTCCATAAAGGTTTTGAAGGTGCACACGGGTGGCTGAACATGTTGACCTATTGTAGGTGAAAGAGAAACAGAGTTTAACACAAAGGTTGGTTCACGAGAGTAGGATTCTAAAGATCCTAGAATGAGTTTGGACTGTAGGATATACCTCCTGCGTGTGCAGCTGCAAGTGCCGCAGCAACTTGTTCGTTAATCAGAGCCGTCAACTGGGCTTGTGTCATGTTAATGCGTCCAGACATGATCTTCATATAAAGAGGAACGTGAGTGAGAGGGGTTCGCGAAAATGCGATGACAGAAGTGAGTAAGTACACACGTGTTCAAGCAACAGTAGTTATACTAACCAAGCATACCATGAGCAATGTACCATGTAACTAACAAGTAGGCAATATATACACAGATCATATCACCTGAATGTCGAGCCTTGCATGTGGAGTGAAGCGTCGTTGTGGACCGTTGAGCACTGTACAGGTTATAGTCTGGTTTTAACAAAAACGTTCTCCCTTTATTAAAACCAAGTTCACTATAACCAATGGCTCTGATACCAATCTGTCACACCCCCAAAATCCACCTGCGGAATACCACCACTTGGAGGCGTGACTGACCAGGATCCAACCACCAATCATATTAAACAAGCATATAAGTAGTTATAAAAAAATCCAACCAATACAATTGGTGTCCAAACAAAACATAGTTTAAGTTGCAAGCGGAAGCATAACACTTAAAACCAAAATATAAGTTTAATTGTTTCAAAGTTTAACATGGCACACAGCTGTCCATGTCCCACAACGACTCTCTTCCATGCAAGCTCCAGCTAAGTACCTATTGACCTGCAAAGCATGTAGTAACGAGTCAACAACAAGTTGAGTGAGTTCACGGTTGGGTGTTTGTTTTAAGTTGTTTCGAAAACAGTTTCCTTTATCTGGCATCCTGCCGTGGGGGTTACCCCATAGTTAAAAACGTGACTTGTTTATTCCCGGTTACTCTGGCAATCCAGCCGTGGGGGCTACCCCATGTTAGTTATCTGGCATTTCGGCCGTGGGGGCTACCCCATGTATACACTAGACTCGTTACCATATCGACTGCTGACTGTAGTCACGTTTATGTGCCCTGAAACTGTCAATGTCTATCATCATTGACGTGCCCCAGATCCATTAGTTCACGCCCGTCCCTGCGGCACGGTGTGAGGTTTTTCAGACCTAAATAGCGCTATCTAACTAATGACCCGCTCGCCATTGGCCCGGCGATTAAGTCGATATAAAAAGGAGGGACTTCGTGATAGAGTTTTTGTCTAGTACGAGTTATCTGTCCATGCGGACGAGGAATTACATTCCTGAATCAATACTGTCCTACCCAAGAAAGGACGAGGAATCCATGTTCCTTAACCCCATTCCCAAACCCCTGGGAATCCCATGCTTTGTAGAGGGTGTGAACTCACCTTGGTTTGCTCGGCAGATACACAGAAAAGTCAATCAAGTTGTAAGTGGTCAACTACGTCCTAACATAGATACCATTCACGTCAGGTTCATATCCAAGTAGTGCACGTATGTTCTACACGTATTGTACACAAGTAACGATCATGGCATACATGTCTAGCATGGCAGTTCATCAACAGTTCGCAACAAGTTCCACAGTAACATTTATGTAATAATCAAAGTCTAAGTGTGCGGCCCAAACAGTTGGGCTCGTAATAGCATGCAGGTCCAAAACAGTGCACGACATACACAATTAACAATACACAGAAAGTCCATACATTCGGCCCACTAACTTAGGCCCGTAACTATGCAAGTCCAATCCAGCGAGTGTGCGTACATGGTCCCGAGTCGAGACTGTGCGATCTCGAGTCGAGACTATGCGATCTCGGTTAAGGCCTATGAGTTCTCGAGTCATGCATGAACTAGTCGAGACTAGGTGATCTCGAGTCGTAACCAGACCCGCAATCGAGGTCTCGAGTCATGCTGTTTTGTGTTGATGTTGTGTGGTCTCGAGTCGAGACTAGGGGTTCTCGACTCGCAACCTGAGTCGCAAACTGCCGTCTCGAGTTGTTGGATCTGAGTTTCTTTTTGATTGTATTTTCGTTTGAAATTAAGATGGAAATGAAAGAGTTGTGCAGCGGAATTAAGATGAAAGCAAACTTTGCATACAATCAAACGAGAGTAATACTTTAATCAAACATCTTTACACAATGTATCGAAAGATTGAATTTGTTTCAACAACGATTACAATGATTGATGAATGATTGCAAACTCCCCCTCAGCCAGAGCTCAGTAGTTTGTTCGTGCAAAGAAGACGATGTGATCAAAAGAGCTAATAGAACAGTACAAAGTACTGAACTATTTATAGGCACTTGCAAACCACTGAGCATCTTAGCTGACGTCACCATGAAAATGACATCTAACCTCCTAACAAACTCTAACCTCTGATCTATACAACCACTGATGTACTAACTACTGCTATTACAATTTATTACATAAAAGACACTTAAACAGCTGCTGCATCCTTCCACTGCTGTGAACCCAACAGTGCTTGTCCGGATCAGCAGTACTTGACTCAAGGCAGTAGATTGAGTCAGCAGAGCTTTAATCTTCCATCAGTCTTTAACATATGGCAGTAGATGCAAGGCAGCAGTTGTGGATCAGCACTTGGAAAGATCAGTAAATAGGAGGTCAGCAGATACAAGGCCACTTTCAAGGGGAGAGATTTGCATGAACTAACTGTAATCATCTGCTTATTCTGGATCCACTGCTCTGATCCAGTTTTGGCTTTAATTATCTGTTCCTCTGATAGGGTTCAATCCCAAGAATCTCCCCCTGGAACAGATAATGCCAAAACTCTTCATTATTTGTGGAAATACTTTATTGCCTCATCAACAGCTCCCTTATCTGACCTTTAAATTGTAATTCAAAGTCTAGGGCATCTGTATCTTCATCATCCCTGCTAAGTGGAAGATCAAGGAGATCCTGCAAATCTTCAAGACTCAGGCCAAGAGCTTGTTCCCTTGATATTTTCTCCACTACTCCACCAGACCTGAGCAAAGTCAATACGCAGGTCTGTTTGTCAGTTTCCCACTTTTGTATTTTTGAGCCTGGTGAGTTTCTTGGGAGATGTTTATTTGCAGAAGTATTTGGTGAGGCTGGCCTGTTCATAGCTGGCTGAGCAGCACTTGCAGATTGTTCCAATTCAAGATCTTCTTTTATCATAACTTCCGTGCCTGCTTTTACAATGGCATCTCCAGCTAATAGATCTTGAATTGTTTCCATGCTAAACTGGTTTTTGCTCCTTCTTTTGTAGATGGCAGCACCAGCTGGAGCAGTGGTTCTTTTGACTTGTAGCTTTGGTGGTTTTTTAGAAACCTCTGCTTTAGAATAGTCAGGCTTTTGAGGAACTGTTGGGTCTTTATTTCTTAATTGTTCCAACTTTTTGTAAGTAGCCCTGACCACATCTTCTTTCCATCTAGCAACTTGTCTTTTGTTTCCATAATCAGCAGCAACCAATTCCTCTTTCATTCTTTGCAGTTCTACCTGTTTGTCAGGTACATTCTTTCTAAACTTTGCCCAGTCAGGAGGAGTGTGAGTGACCTTCCTTTTTATCATGTCTTGAATTCTTGCAGCTTCATTTTCAAGCTCAGGAATAGTCCACTCTTTGTACATGTATCTCTCTCCTTTATACTTCTTGTGAGCCATGATGCTTTCAATGTAGTCTTTCTTCAGAGTTTCAGCTGCTCTTTCAGAAATTTGTTGACTAACATTTTTTGCAAATTGCTCTAGGGATCTGACTTGTGTGAGCAGATATTGATAATTTCTTGAAATTTCTTTGTCAGATTTCCCTTGTGTGTTCCTTTTTGAGATATCCTCTGCTTGCTTGGCTTTGATTTCCAAGTATTCATCAACATTTTTAGGCCAAGGATATCCCTTTATTGATGGCAAACTCCTTTTGGCAGGGTCATCCTCATAGTAAAAGGATTTTATTTCATCTCTAACAGCTGCTAGTTCAAGAGGAAATTGAACACCTGCAGGAGGTAAGGGCTTGTACATTGGAACTGAAGAGAGAGGAACAGGTTTTGGTATTGTGACAAGAGCTGAAGATTTTGAAGATGTTTGTGGTGGAGATGTGTCATCATCTTTTAAAATTAGCCTTCTCCTTTTTGGTTTAGGAGAGACTGATGATGTTTTGAATGGAACAGTGGTGGTAGATGTAGTGGCAGTGGATTGTGATTGACTAACAGCTGTTGAAACAACTGGTGTTTCAACCACTGTTGTCATTACAACAGATGTTATAACATCTGCTGTCTTCTGCTGTATGTCAGCAGGTGTTGAAGTGGTGTGTGTTGATGAGACAACTATTTGGCAAGCAGTAGTTTTTGTAACTCCTGGTGCATCAGCTGTTTTGTATGGTGGTTTTTGAGCAGACTTTGAACGTCTGATTGGAATGGATTTGGGTTGCCTCACTTTTCTAGTAGGCTTCTTCTTTTCCTCAACAGGATTTTCATGATCCTTTGAACCAGAAGTACCCTGATCTGGATGATCCATTCTGTCTACCCTGGCTTTTCTGTTGGCCTCTCTATCTCTTTTTACACTTGCCACTGCTTCTGCTAGTGCATTTGTTGTCACATCAATCTTCTTGCTGCCATCTGGCAAAGGGATCTTTTTGGTCATGTTTGAATTTTCTGGTTCAAGATAAAGACCATCCTATATACCCTTCTTTTTCCACTCCTTAATTTTCTCCCCCTTTTTGGCATTATCTTCTGGGAGTTGATAAAGGTATCGTATTTTTGGAGGAGCAGTGCCAGTGGTGTGCAAGATCTGAGTTTTAAGAGCCTTTAAATCAGCCTGAGTGTTCTTGAACCTTGACTCCATTGCATTTCTCAGCTGTTGTACATGTGTTTCATGTTGCTGATCTGCTAATTGTGCTTGTTTTTGGAGAAAAGATTGAAAGAGATTCCAGAGCTCATTTGTAGCAGGTGCCCTTTGTGGAGCAGGTGCTTGAGGTGGAACAGCAGTTGATTGTACCTTCTGAACTTGTAACACCTGTTGTAGCATATTTTTGAGTTCTGCAACAGAGTTATCAAGCTTTGCAATGCGATCCGTCAATTTCTGGTACTTTAAACCATCACCCAAGTTAATGGGATCATCTGATTTCCCACTAGCTGTGGTTTTATCAGTGGTAGATGTAGGGAGTATACTCCAAACATTAACCACTGATGCCCCTTTTTCTTGGTACTGGGGTCTTCTTCCTTCAACACTTGACAACCTTTTGATGTTGCCAGTAGGATAAATAAATCCACTGGTGGTTGGCAGAGGTGCTATAAAAGGAATTGCCTCCAAGGAAGTCTTATTAATGTAACCACTGTCCAACTGTAAACCTGTAGGTTCAACAGTTGTAGTGGCTGCTTCACTTGGATTACCACCAAGATTTACTTGTAACTCATGGGGTGTAACCTCCTCAGGTTCTGTGGGTGGGTTAGCAAAGATTGATACATCAGACCCAGTCAGTTGTTGAGGTATATTCTCATTATCAGGTGATTGAGAAGGACTGGTTAATGCCTGGTTCAAATCAATTGCATCCAACAGTGGTTTTATTGGTGAGGGAATTTGGGATGTGATGATTGGTGTAGAAAGAGGATGTGTCCCGGGCATTGGACTGTGGATGATAGAAACGAGTGTTTCCAGAGCATCATGATGTGGAGACCCTATTTGTACAACCTGTTCTTTTTGTGAAGAAACAGGAGGAGTTTCGGTTATGGGTTGAGATATTTGTACCAACTGCTGTGAGGAAGTAGCAGCAGTGGTTTCTTGTGACTTTTGTGTTGTTACTGGCAGGAGCTCTGGTATCTCATCCTCCAGAGATGCCTTTTTGATGGTTTTGGGGGGGTTTTTGTGTTTTTCTTTTTGTTGGCTTTTTGGTGATTTTAGGTGTGGGTTTCAAAACAGTTGTGCTGCTGGTTTGATCACCTTGAGCAGTGGGCTCAGCAGCAGATACCTGAGGAGCAGTTGTAACTGCTAAAATCTGCTCAGGCACCTCTGCTTGTGTTTTGCAAGGTGCTAACATTCTTGAAAAAGTTTCAGTTGTTAAACTGTTTATTTGAGTAGAATCACCTTGGTTTATTATAGCTAAATCATCCTTACTGAATTTCTTTGAAAAATAGTAACTTAAAAACCTTGGAAACAGTAAGAATGATTTTGTTTCAACATTATTCACCAAATCTTTGAAAATTTCCCGAGAATAGTTAAAATTTTCTTCTTGAAGAATTGCATATCCCAGATTTTGAATCTTTAAAGGGATTTCATTGAAAGAAGTGGTTTTGTTTGAAACACATAGTAGGAGGGTATGAAATAAAAATCTGGTTGCAGACAGAAAATAACCTTTTTCTAAGGTAATTTTCTTCATCATTGTGGCTTCATACCCTCTCTCAATGAAGTCAGTTTGTAACTCGGTTTTAGTGAAAGAAATTTTACCTTCCTGATCACCGAGTTGAAAGACCTCTGAATGGATTGTGGCGTGATTTGGACAGCTTTACCCTTTATAAGAGAGTTTATGGTGGTTGCAGTGTCTCCTTGTTTTTCAAGGGTTGCATTTTTCCAGAACTCCCTTTGGGTCGCCAAATAGATTGGTGCATCGGCAGTGAACAAAGTTTTGTACTTTGATTTTGCCATGAGATCAATGATGGAATCGAACTTTTTGGTGGTTCCTGGTTTTGTGAGAAGACCCAGGAGATTGTGAGATGGTTTATATGGGATTTCAGTGGAGATTGCCTTTTGAGAGGCTGTTTTTGATGATGATTTGAATGAGGGTTTTGAAGATTTCTTTGATTTTGTCATTTTGAGGATGATTGATCGAAGTAATTTGTGAAGAAATGAGATGAAAAACTTCTTTGAGAAGAGAATTTTTAAGAATTCAATTCGACAGTAAAACCCTGTTTTGGTGGTGAGTGGGGGATTTTATAGGGAAGAAAGTGAATGCTGAGGTGGCAGCCGTTACAAAAGGTCTGACCAATATGTACTGCCCACGTGACAACCCCTGATGAAAGTGAAGGACAGTACTTTGTGTGATATGGACATATGAAGGCAGTGGTATGAAAGCAGTGGATGATTTTCACTATCAGTGGATAGCATATCAGTGGATAAGACACTGCTTTTGAACAACAGAGTTTATCAAAATAATGTGAGAGCAGGGGTTGACTTTCAGCAGTGGACAGACTTTTGAAGGAAGCAGACTTTTGAACAATCAGTGGTTAATGGCAGACTTTTAAGGATTTTAATGAAAAATTTTCATTTTTAGCTATTTTTAAGGATGGAGTTTTGATTTTCTGAAAACATTTTGTTGCTTTTATTCATAGAAAAACAAGATGTTGCTTGTTATTCCATGTTCAGCATCCCAATCCTAGAGACCAAACTTTCAAAAGTGGCTGTATCAAGTGCTTTTGTGAGCACATCAGCTAGCTGGTCTTTAGTTGGGACATGATGCAGAGAAATCAAACCTTTTTCATAGCAATCCCTCACAAAGTGATGTCTGATGTCGATGTGTTTGGTGGTTGAATGAGAAACTGGATTTTTGATGATATTTTCTGCTGCCTGACTGTCTAACATGAGTGGTGTCTTTAAGGCAGTGATACCAAAATCCAACAACTGATTTTGAAGCCACAGGAGTTGGGCTGTACAGCTTGCAGCAGCAATGTATTCAGCTTCAGCAGTGGATGTTGAAACAGCTGCTTGCTTTTTGCTTTGCCATGAAACTAAGCAATCACCTAGAAACTGGCACCCTCCTGATGTGGACTTCCTTGTGGTGTGACATCCAGCAAAGTCACTGTCTGAGAAACCTGAAAGCTTGATGTTCCCATTAGCTGGATACCAGATACCAAGTGTGGGAGCACCTTTTATGTATCTGAAGATCCTTTTTACAACAATGAGATTTGATTTTCTGGGAGCTGATTGACTGCTTGCACAGACACATGTTGCAAACATGATGTCTGGTCTAGATGCAGTTAGGTACAATAAAGACCCAATCATGCTTCTATAAAGTGTTTGGTCAATCAGCTCATCCTTTTCATCAGACATGACCAGCTTATTTGTTGCCATGGGTGTGCTGCATGGTTTACAATCATTCATATCAAATTTGGTTAAAAGTTCTTTAGCATATTTGCTTTGATGAATGAAAGTTCCATTTTGCAATTGCTGTACTTGGAGACCAAGAAAGCATTTCAGCTCACCCATAGCACTCATTTCAAACTCAGCTGTCATGAGTTTTCTAAACTCTTCACACATTGAGATACATGTGCTTCCAAAAATAATGTCATCCACATAAATCTGGACAATCATTAAATCCTTCCCTCTCCATTTTAAAAACAGTGTTTTATCAATGGTACCTCTTTTGAAACCATTTGAGAGTAGGAAGTTGGAAAGAGTTTCATACCAGGCCCTTGGTGCTTGTTTCAGGCCATACAAGGCTTTGTTTAGCCTGTAGACATGATCTGGATAAAATGGATCCTCAAAACCAGGAGGTTGACAAACATACACCTCTTCTTGAATTGTACCATAGAGGAAAGCATTTTTGATATCCATTTGAAACACCTTCATGTTGCGGTTGACAGCAAAGGCCAGGAACAGTCTAATGGCTTCCAATCTTGCAACAGGGGCAAATGTTTCATCATAATCAATCCCCTCTTCCTGTCTGTAACCTTGAACCACAAGCCTGGCTTTATTCTTGACAACAATACCCCTTTCATCAGTTTTATTCTTGAAGACCCACTTTGTGCCAATGGGACTAACCTCTTCTGGCAGTGGTACAAGCTCCCATACTTGTTGTCTTTTAAACTGTTGGAGCTTCTCTTGCATGGCTTCTACCCAGCTGTTGTCTTTCAGTGCCTCTTGGTACTTGACTGGCTGATGGAGTGATAGAAAACCAGCAAAAAGACAAATGTTTTGGGTTTGACTCCTTGTGAGCACCCCTTCATTTATGTTGCCAATGATTTGATCAGGTGGATGAGATCTCAAGAAGATTAAATCTCCTTGGTATGGTATGATGGCATTGGTTGGTGAAGGCTGCAAATGTGTATCATCTGAGCTAACCACTGTTGGGGACTTTGATGATCCAGCAGTGGCTTCAAAAGGTGGTGGTATAGGAGGTAATGAAGTGGACAACTGCTGACTTTTATCCAGTGTTTGAGGACTTTTATCAGCAGTGTTTGAGGATGTGGAAGCAGTGGTTGATGGGCTACTTTGGTCAACAACTGTTGAGGTAGCAGTGGTTGAGCTTTGACAACTGTTTTGAACAGCTGGTGCTTTTCCCTTTGTGGCAGACCTTTGAGGGATGATGATTTCATACCCATAGTCTGGTGTTGTATCTTCTAATGGACCTGCACTGTTAGTCTTGACAACAGTATTTTCAAAAGTGAATTTTTCAAGATCAAACAGATCTGCAGGGTTTGCTGGGATTTTCATTGATGAAAGTTCATTGAACTTTACATTCAAGGTCTCCTCCACTGCCTTGGTCCGTGTATTGAACACTTTGTAGGCCTTGGCAGTGGTTGAGTATCCCAGATGATAACCACAATCAACTTTGGCTGCAAATTTTGAAATGGAATCCTTTAAGTTCAAAATAAAGCATGGGCAGCCAAACACTTTGAAATATGAGATCAGTGGTTTAATTTTATACAGAATTTCATAGGCAGTCATTTTGTGCCTGGGGTTTATTAAAACTCTGTTCTGAACATAGCAAGCAGTGTTTACTGCCTCTGCCCAGAAGGTTAATGGCAAACCTGAATCTGCAAGCATGGTTCTGGCAGCCTCAATCAGAGTTCTGTTCTTCCTTTCCACTACCCCATTCTGCTCTGGTGTTCTTGGGATGCTGTACTGCCTTACAATCCCTTTCTTCACACAGAAGGCATCCAACTCCCTATTTTTGAATTCTGTGCCATTATCACTCCTGAAGCTTTTTACTGGAAGGTCAAATTGCTTTTCAACCTGTATTACAAAGTCTTGCAAAATGCCTGCAGTTTCATCTTTTGAGTGCAAAAAGAAAGTCCATGTGAACCTAGAAAAGTCATCAACAATAACCAAACAATATCTTTTCTTTTTGAGGCTCATGACTTGAACTGGGCCAAACAAATCCATGTGTAGCATTTGCAAACACTGGGTTGTTTTGGACTCTTCAATGGACTTGTAAGAACTTTTATGCTGTTTTCCTTTTAAACAGGAAATGCAATGTTCAGGACATGAAAACAATTTTTGTGGTAGGCCTCTCACCAAACCATTTTTTGAAATTTCTGTGATTGTCTTAAGATTTGTGTGTCCCAGCCTTCTGTGCCAAAGTTCTGTCTCTTTGTTAGAGGCAGCTGAGAACAGACAGGCATCAGCTCTGGGACACTCTTTTGACATGTCAACAACATAAACATTGCCACTTCTTTGAGCAACAAGTTTTGTTTGACCAGATTTGATTATTGCTTCAATCTTTTTGACCATTTCTGGTCCAACAATCCTACAACAATCTTTTGTGAAGAATGACCCAAAACCCTTGTCACTCATTTGGGACACACTCAGAAGGTTGAATTTTAGATTGTCTATTAGATTGACATTTTCAAATTTTACTTTTCCAGACTCCACTGTACCCGACCCTAGAACTTTTCCTTTACTATTATTCCCAAAGGATATATCACCCCCTCCATGGATTTTAAAGTCTTTGAGGAGGGCTTTACATCCTGTCATGTGCCTGGAGCCTCCACTATCTACATACCAAAGACTATCAAAGCATGCAGAAGCTCCCTGCACATGAAGTAAAAGGATTAGTTCATTAAGGTCTCCAAAGCCAACAGGGCTTTGGATGGGGTCTCAACAGTGTCTGGGATGGATGCAGAATGATGGACAGTGGTTAGGTCAGGAGTTTGAACTGTTTTAGGACAGTGCTTCTCTAACCACTGTTGTGGGTCCTGACCAATCATCTGCTGGTAACCAAAAGGATGCTTGTTCACTTTGGGTTTAGAAGGCCTTTTGTAGGCCTCATAAACGTGAGGAATCCTTTGGTAAGACTGTTTTTCTCTGCCTTTTCTGAACTGATTGGCAGGGGGTGCATCAGTAACCTGAACATCTCTTTTGACAGATGTTTGGTTCAGCTGTTTTGTAACAGCTGTTTGAACTGGCACAAACAGTGGTTGTTTCTTGGTGAATTTGACAGATGTTGATGATGATGATGGACTCAAGGATGTTTTAGCAATGTACTCATTCTTTTTCACATCAAAGTTTTTGAGATACACACATGCTTGAGTTTTGTGGTTTGTTTTACCACAGACAATGCAACCTTCAGCTGAAACAATGACACTTGTTCTGTTTAAATCATACGCTTTTAAGTGGAAACAATCTTTTGTAAGATGATTCCTTTTCTCATAGAATTCACAAAACAAGTTATCAATTTTTTCTTTCTTCTTTCTCTTTTCAGACTCCTTTGCAGCAGAGGTTTTAACCACTGCTGGGATGTCTCTGAGAGGTATGACTTTAGCTTTTGGAGCCTTGACACCATCTATTGATGTAAAGTCCATTGGCTTGAAATTTTCAAGAATGTCACACTCATCAGACCATTTTGGTTTAAACTGGTACTCTTCAAGCTCCTCAAAAGTAGAGGATTCCATTGGTCTGTCAAGTGTGATTTTGTTACCAAGTTTGTCAGTGATTTTCACTTCTTGGCCATTCTTGTTTTTGGGGATGAACTCAGTGGTTACATCAGTGGTTTGAACAGAGTTTTCAAAAGCAGTGTTTTCATCATCATGTTTTCTATAGCCAACCCCAAATTTCACATTGCTTTTTCTCTATTTTTCAAGCATAACCTCATATCCTTTGCAAGATTCCACCCATCTTTCACAAGTAATCTGGGCGGACTCCAACTCCTTTTTGCAAACTTGGTATTTTTCTACCATAGTTTGAAGTTGGGTTTTGGTTATACTTTGCTCTTCTTTTAGACAGCTGTTCTCTTTTTCTTTTTCAGTCAATTTGTTTTTAAGTTCTTTTAAAGACCTTTCAAATTTGACCACATCAGACAAGATTTTATCCCGAAGGTTTTCATTCACCTCTTTAATGTTAGCAAAAGAAATTATGCAATTGTCAGAACACAGTTTTTCAAGAACTTGAGGAGATACCTTGGCAGCTGCCATCATTGCACAATCACATTTATGATCTTCTTCATCATCAGCTTTCACCTTCTTTTCACCAGCCTTTTCTTCTTTCTCTTCTTCTTTGTCCTCTAAGGACCATGGATCTGTCATTGGTTCAATCAGGGTACCTGAACTTTCTCCCAACAGTAATTCACCAGCCACAGCAGTAACCACTGCTTCAGTCACCTCTTCCACTGTTTCAAAGCACTGCTGTTCTTCCTCAGTTTCAACCCCCTCCTGTATTGACTCTAATGCCATCAAACAAAACTCATCATGTGAAGAATCATTAGAAGCATAGAGTGCAAAATTTTCATCATTAAGGTCTTCAGGCATACTGCTCCAGTCAACAAACCCTTGAGTGAAAAAACTTTGTTGATCTGGTTGTGCTGCTGCTGGAGCAGTGGTTTGAGGTGCAACAGGTTGCACTTGTACCTGTGGAGCAGGGGTTTGAACATATTGGATTTGTGGAACAGTAGTTTGGACATAATGTACTGGCACAGGGGCAGCAGCATAGTGAGCAGTGTTCACTTGAGCTGTTGGGGCATATTGGGCATAGTGCACAGTGTTTTGGTTTTGAAGTCTAGGATTTGAGCTAGGATGAGTAATTATGGGACCAGTAGTTTGACTCCTACATTCCCTAGCGAAATGTCCCAACCTATTACACTTGTAGCACTTGATTTTCGATTTATCCAACCCAACCCTTAGATTCCCATGCAAACCTGGGAATTTTCGCCCTGTTCTTTTGTAAAACTTGCTAGTTCTAACACTTAGCAAAGCCAGTTGGTGCAGGATGTCCATTTCCTCTAAATCAGTGGGATCAAAATGTTGCAAATCATTTAGTTCAAAACTTAAATTGTCTGACATCTGGTTTTCATTTGCAGTGAATGCATAACTAGCAGAGTGAGGATCAGGGTTGTTAAAATTTGCACCAGCAGTTATGTCAATGAAGTGATCATAACCCTGATCCTTACCACTGCTCCCAGATTCTTCTTGACCCAGAAGAGCAGTATTACCGAAAGTGTAGTCATCGGTAACTTTTCCTGACTCTTGTAACCTCCTTTTCTGGTTCAACTCCCTTTCGTAGGTCAGGAGTCGACCGTGGAGTTGGGTCAAGGTCAGATCCTTGAATTCAGGTGAGTTTCGGGTGATAAAAGCTATGGTGTCCCATTTTTCTGGCAGTGACCTGAAGAACCTGCTATTTTGAGTTGAGTTTGTAAAAGTGGTGTTAACAAGCCTCAGTTCACTGATGAGACAACTGAAACGCTCAAATTGTTGCGTTAGTGATTCACCTTTAACGTAGCAAAATGTTTCATACTGTTGGTTCAGGATTTCCCTATTGTTTTCTATGACTTCCTCAGTTCCCCCAAACTGTTCCTTAAGTGCGTCCCATAACTCTTTGGCACTGTTACAATGTAACAGTCCAGCATATATCTCATTGGGCAGCGCAGATGCTATGATGCTAAACGCTTTATCATCTAGTTCGATCTTTTGAAAGTCGGTTTCGGTATAATTTTCAACTGGTTTTGGAACGAACTTTTTAGCATCTTCAGCACTTGGCACTGAAGGAACATGGGGACCATAAATGACAGATTTCCAACAACCTGTGCTTTGTTGAGCGAGGATGTGACCCATCCTCCTCTGCCAGATGTTGTACTCATTTCTTTTTAGCATAGGTGGTTTAAAAAGCGAGACGATGTTGTTTTTATCATCCTGAGATTGTGACGTCATTCTTGTTGTTTTACAGACACTGAGAAATCAACTTTAATGGTGATTAATCCTTGCTCTGTTTTTCAACGGACGAACAAACGATCAGTATTAACTGTTATGAGCTGAACTATTTACGTCAAAATGATTGTTAAATCAAATTTGACTGTCCAAGCTCTGATACCAATTGTTGGATCTGAGTTTCTTTTTTATTGTATTTTCGTTTGAAATTAAGATGGAAATGAAAGAGTTGTGCAGCGGAATTAAGATGAAAGCAAACTTTGCATACAATCAAACGAGAGTAATACTTTAATCAAACATCTTTACACAATGTATCGAAAGATTGAATTTGTTTCAACAACGATTACAATGATTGATGAATGAATGCAAACTCCCCCTCAGCCAGAGCTCAGTAGTTTGTTCGTGCAAAGAAGACGATGTGATCAAAAGAGCTAATAGAACAGTACAAAGTACTGAACTATTTATAGGCACTTGCAAACCACTGAGCATCTTAGCTGACGTCACCATGAAAATGACATCTAACCTCCTAACAAACTCTAACCTCTGATCTATACAACCACTGATGTACTAACTACTGCTATTACAATTTATTACATAAAAGACACTTAAACAGCTGCTGCATCCTTCCACTGCTGTGAACCCAGCAGTGCTTGTCCGGATCAGCAGTACTTGACTCAAGGCAGTAGATTGAGTCAGCAGAGCTTTGGTCTTCCATCAGTCTTTAACATATGGCAGTAGATGCAAGGCAGCAGTTGTGGATCAGCACTTGGAAATATCAGTAAATAGGAGGCCAGCAGATACAAGGCCACTTTCAAGGGGAGAGATTTGCATGAACTAACTGTAATCATCTGCTTATTCTGGATCCACTGCTCTGATCCAGTTTTGGCTTTAATTATCTGTTCCTCTGATAGGGTTCAATCCCAACACGAGTTATCATGTTCATGGTCTCTAGTCGAAACCAGAGGTCTCGACTGGACATCTGCTGATTCTACACAGTGTACTATCCAATAGAGTTTTGATTTCATGATATGGTGTACTATCCAATGGTAGAGCACAAACATGTTCCCTTGTCTAACTATTTACCGAAATGGATCAAACATACCAGTTTTTCAAATATTCAAGACATCTTCATATCATATTCATGTTGTTCTTCATACATTCAAGTAGTTCATCATAATCATTCAAACTTGTTCACCATATTTTAGGGTTTTTAGCCTTAATCACAACATAACATGAACAACAATCAAAACACTTGAACATACTCCTCTAATGGTTTCAAATCATCACATAACACCTCAAACTCGACCCTACACTAACCCGATTTCCACACACATATAGCCGGTTTAACAAGCATTCGGTTCTTAGCACAAGAGTGTACAATCCGATTAACATGACATTATCTAATACACATATGCAAGCCGATTTCATGAACATCAACGATTAATGGTTTAAATCACATTTAGACACAAGATATCATTAGTTCATTATGCAATATATCCGAAATCAAGACATGTTAGCCGAATAACATCATCATACACATCCGATTCACAAGAACATCATCATTCGTACAATTATTCTAGCTAAACCATGTCATCCATAGCATTTAACAACAACAAACATCATAAAGCACTAACCGGTTGATGAGGTGTGTGTGAAGGAGAGTAGGTTTGTTGTCCGAAAGTTTCCGAGTGAAGAACACAAGCGAATCCGAGAGCTCGGCTTGCTATCCTTGATCCGACACAAGGAAGGAGAGTGGTGTTGCTAGGGTTTTAGTGAGAGAGTGTGGGAGTGTGTGTGTAGGAGAGTGTGTGTAGTTTGCCCAAAAATGACAAGTGTGGCTAACCACAATGGTTATATACTAGTGGACTAAAGAGGTGCATGGCCCAATCCGGCCCAACCGTTACTGTTCACTCGAGACCGCATGGTCTCGAGTCGTGTCCTTGTGTCTTGGTTCACATAATCACACTCATACATACAAGCATAACACATAATCACGTAATTTCACTTAGGTCATTCATTGAACCAACAAGTTAACTAATCACATAACGTTTCAAGCAAGTTACACCAAGATACAACGAAAGGTTCTAAATTTCGAGTTGTCACACAGGAGATGGTCCACAATAGTGGTTACAAAAATCTGTTCAAAAACCTATTCAAAACCCTGATCTAACGACTGTTCATGCTCCTGGACTTGAGGCTGACCTATCTATGACCCCATCCAAAGCCATCTTGGCTTTAGAGACCCACCTTAACTAATTTGTTACTTGATGTGCAAGAAGCTTCTACATGCTTAGATAGTTTATGGTATGTAGATAGTAGAGGCTCCAGGCACATGACAGGATGTAGAGCCCTACTAAAAGATTTCAAAAGACATGGAGGGGGTGATATATCATTTCGTAACAATTCAAAAGGGAAGGTGTTGGGGTCAGGGACAGTATAGGCTGGGAAGCTCAAGTTTGAAAATGTTAATCTTATCGACAATCAGAAATTTAACCTCCTTAGTGTTTCACAAATGAGTGACAAGGGTTATGGGTCATTCTTCACTAAGGATAATTGTAAGATTGTTGGGCCAGAAATGGTTAAAATGATTGAAGAAAGCACAACTGGGGGTAAAACATAGCTTGTTGCTCTAGCTGCCTCTAGCAAAGAGACAAAGTTATGGCACAGGAGACTTGGGCACAGAAATCTTAAGACTATCATCACGCTCTCAAAACAAGGCCTTGTAAGAGGTCTCCCGCAAAATCTCTATACTTGTTCTGAGCATTGTGTTTCCTGTCTAAAAGGTAAACAACATAAAAGCTCTCACAAGTCCATTGAGGAGTCAAAAACAACCAAGTGTTTGCAAATGCAGCACATGGATTTGTTTGGCCCAGTAAAAATCATTAGTTTGAAAAAGAAAAGATATTGTTTGGTCATTGTTGATGATTTTTCTAGGTTTACATGGACTTACTTTTTGCACTCTAAGGATGAGACTGCAGGTATCTTGCAAGACTTTGTTAAACAGATTGAAAAGCAATTTGACTTGCCAGTAAAATTATTTAGAAGTGATAATGGAACAAAGTTTAGAAACAAGGAGTTGGATGAGTTCTGTATGGCAAAAGGGATTGTAAGGTAGTTCAACATCCCAAGAACACTAGAACAGAATGGGGTGGTTGAAAGGAAAAACAGAACTTTGATTAAAACTGCCAGAACAATGCTTGCAGACTCAGGTTTACCCTTAACTTTTTGAGCAGAGGTTGTAAACACTGCTTGTTACCCCAAGCATCAAAAGACTGCATATAAAACTTTGTTCAAAATCAAACTACTGATCTCCTATTTCAAAATCTTTGGCTGCCCATGTTTTATCCTAAACTTAAAAGTTTCAATTCCAAAATTTGTAGTCAAAGTGGATTGTGGTTACCATCTGGGATACTCAACCACTACCAAGGCCTATAAAGTGTTTAACACAAGGACTAGGTGTGTGGAAGAGACTTTGAATGTAAAGTTCAATTAACTTTCATCACTGAAAATCCCAACAAACCCTGCTAAACTATTTGACCTTGATAAATTTTACATTTGAAGATGTGTCTGTCAAGACTAACCCTACAGGTACCCCACAATCTTTCCCACAAGACTATGGATGTGATATTGTGATTCCATAATATAAAGTCACTACCACCATTAGGGAAGCAAATGTTTAAAATAGTTGTTGTAACACCTCGCCAAAACATGTCCAATATAGTGATAACACGTATCACAAACCCTAATCATGTAAGGAGTTAACTATGAGGGACTAAAGTTGACAAACAATGCAAAGATGTATGTGGAAGGACCAAAAGTGTCAACATGCCAAACTTGTGCCTCTGATTGACTTCACACGATGTTCTTATTCTTTAACGGATAAATTTTCGGACACGAGAAGCCGTTTGTGCTTAAAATCAAAAGTTTACAAAACACAGGGGTTAAACGTGTCAACATGTTAATTCTTACCTCTGAGAGAACTTTTAATGATCCTGAGGCTTTGTAATGTTATATTATACTCTCATGTATGTCGGATAATGATTTCATGAAGTTTCGTTACAATTACATGAGTTAATTGGAATTTCCAAGAAAGAAGGGTTAAAACTGTCAATATGACAATTCTACTTTTGGGAGGCCATTTCAAGAAATCTAAAACATATGAATGCGTGGTTTTACTCCCAAAAACATTTAAAACCTGTATGTATGGGCCCCTCATGCTGAAAATGTCAGTTATTCTTGTTCTGAAAGTGCAGGGACTGATCTTGCGACAAAACAAACAACTTTCGAAACTGACTGCCTCGCGTGAAGCGCCGGGTGCTCCTCTCCCTGGCGCGTGGCGCGATAGAGACCTGTTCCTAGCCAATTACTGGCAGATGCCCAACATGCAACCTGAAATCTGATATTGATTCTCTGCAACCTGTAAATGCATTCAGCTGCATGTTGATGGTTTTTAAAAACCATTTGGACACTTGTGAGCATCATAAAACATCTGGGACACTTGGATTCATCTCAATCAATCCTCATTCTCTATATAAAGGCCCTCATTCTTCTCTTGAACTTGCTCACTTCAAAGAAATTCTCAAACAACTCTCTAAGCTTTGTTTCTGGAGCATCCTGGTCATAAAGGAAGCTCTCTCAAGTTAAATTTTCGTGCTAAGGACCCTTGTAAGTGTTCTTGGCTCCTGTAGTTCAGTTTTCATCAGTATAAGGACCGAAAAGTCAAAGTTAGCATAATTCTGCTTTGACTTTTAGTTTATTCATTAACGGTCCAGCCATGATTCTAAACAAAAGTGGCTATGTGTTGGTAATTAAGTAAGTGATAAACTCTCAAAAGGGCACCTCCTAATTATCACGTTATCTCAGTCAATTGTCGGGTCAATGCAACTAGTGAAAACAGTCAATTTTTTAAATAATAATTAAAAGTGATAATGTAGAAGTTATGAAACATGTTTTGTCATTTAAATAACTTGGTAAATGTTATAAGAACATGTTTAGACATGTTCAACCCGACAATTCTGAGTTTAGGCTCAGTTCGCAACTGAAAGTCGCAAAAGTTGACTTTTGCTTTGACTTTCAGTTCTGACCCGAATTAGCTTAGTTTAGTTATGCCTTAGGGTTCCTTTGTGACCATATTATATGTTAGTATAACCCTCTGAGGTTATACTACATGGTCCCTTAGAAATCAAAGTTCATTTGCATGTTTTTGTTATTTGCTTAAAATTAACTATTATGCTCTTATGTTATAAAAACGAGATTTTTGGATATATGAGAATACAAATATCTTTGTTACTGATATATAAGCATGTCAAATAAATTTAACATCATTTTCTAGTCTCAAACTAAAGTTTTGCAAGATATCGTAAAATGAAACTTTTTATTAATTAAACTACATTTTTAGCATAAATCATGTTTAAACCCTAATTTTGGCACCAAACTCATTACCTACTATTTTAATATTATTTTTAGGGATTTTTGAAATTTTGGGTCAGATTATAAACTGACCATATCATTGAGTTCTCGTATAATTCGATAAATGACGATAATACCCTTTTTGTTAATAAAATGAGATTGACATATGTTTAACATTCCAAACCTTTTCCTACTGATTTTATTTGAAAAATAAAATATTTCTAACATTCAAGACTAACCACAATCTCGGAATTTCATAAACATCTCAAATATAGTCAATTACCGACTTTTACGCTAATTAGGTGCATAGTATGGTTTAAAATCATATTTAACACCTAAGACTTGTTACCTAATGATTTTATAAATAAATTTTAATACTTTAACAGTAAGTATTAGTCTTGAACTCAGACTTCCAATATTGTCCTTAAAAACATATGTGAAATGACCAAAATGCCCTACGGTGCATAGTTTGGCCATAAATGGTAAACCACACATATGTATGATATCTTAATGATTTAACATCATAAAATAAATGTTTTTACTGAAGGTTTTAGACCAGAACCTCAGTTTACTATTAAACCTCTTTTATAAACTTTAAAATGACCAAAATACCCTGACGGGACTTAAATTGGTTTTAAATTCTTTTTGGGCATAATTGTTGATATCCTACTGATATCATAACATATTTAAAGCATAATAACTTATGGAACTTGTACATGACTCATCCGGCTACCCGTTATGCATATACGCATTCAGTACGGTTTATGTAACTAGTTTGCATAAATTAACCGAAACGGGTCAAACTTTATCATTTAACTTCAAAATCCAGTATGTATTTAGTTTACCCAATTTATACAAGTCTTCATACTTGTCGGGTTTAAATCACATTCCAATCCGGTCACCGCTTATCCTAGCGCTGCGTGCCGTAAACCTTTCTTTAAAACTAACCGGTCTAAGGTACAACTTAAATAAGACCCGTTAGGAATCTAATAGGTTAATAAAACCTTCGTTCCAGATTAAGAGCCCCGGTAGAAGTATTTGCACTTGTTTGAGTAGAACATACGACTGAGATTACAAAAATTTACATTTTAAGCTCAGGTAAATACTTTTAACTTATTTTCCCTTATACGGGCTTGGGATACGATAAATTATTACCGCTTGGTCGGGTGTAGAAACCTTTTAATCGGATATGGTTAAATTGCATAATCCCGCTTTAATCAGTATTGCTTGATAACAAATAACATTGGGGGTTAACGACCGTGTCCTGGATATCCTTGGCTCATTTAAAAAAGTGTAAATGGCCACGACTTAAGCACGGGATGTAGGCATACACCTGTCCGTTGCGTATGTAAAAGATATACTCATTTATTGGGGTAACCCGCCGTGAGTTTATATTTGTGGTGTGTTGTTTAATCTTGTTCGGTTTATTTATACCGACCCTAAATGTTGGATAAACATATAAATCTAATACAAGATTGTTATTAATATAATTGTCCCAAGTTATAAAAACATTTGTGCCTTGTGCATTTAAACCAATTTTTATAAATGCTTTTAAAAGAGTCGGTTAATTGTATTTACCAGTGTAAACTGATGTATTTTTCAAAAAGACTAAGTGACAGATACTGTACGTAATTGGCTGGGAGCTCTGGGCGTTAGTTAAAGAATCTTGCAAGTTCTTGATGCTTATAGTCTGTTGAACAATATTTTATATTATGTTTTAGATCCGCCTGTGGATCCTCTTACAACCGTCTGTATAATATTTATTTATACTTTGCATTTTGGTTTGTAATAGTATTTCTACCAAGACTTCCGCTGTGCATTAAACTGTATATGATTGACTATGACGATATCAACTACACGATACTCCCCGCCGGGACCACCGGTAATATGTTGAAATATCGGGTGTGACAGATTGGTATCAGAGCCAACATTGAGTGAATTAAACACTAGCCTTTTTGTGTTTAATCTCAATGGCACAGTAGCACATTCCTTGACTTCCGAGTCTAGGCAAATGACCTAGGATTAATCCTAATCTTATTTGGTTTATATTTTGTTGATTTTGTTTTGACAGGACTACAATCAATCATGCCGCCACGAGTTAGAGGCAGAAGTGGAAGAGGTAAAGCCCCAATGAGGGGTATGAATGATCATGAAGCAGGGCCGTCTCACCGGCGCACACCCTCCGCATCACTCGGCTCTAGTCCGCATGAAGACTGGAGGACCTACCTTGAGCCCGCGAGACTCTCTGTCTCGCTTAGCTCCTCACCGTCATACCATAACTCATTCGGGCTCCATCAGGATAACGAGCCCCACGACTCACATCACTCATTCATACCCTTGCAGCGATCAGATTCCCGCCATTCCTTTCGGAACCCAACACCCTACTTCCAGAGCAGGTTCAACCCAATGAACCATGTTGAAGAACCAAAGGGTCCTAACCCACTGGGACCCGCAGATCACTATCCTGAGTTTCAGGACATGGATGTGGACGAAGATCCAGATCCCGATATACCACCATTTGGGACGCCCAAGCATCCAATTGAAATTTCAAGCAGATCTTCTTTTCATGGTTCGCCATACAGAGGCCACGATATATGGGCCGAAAGGTGGAGTACACATAAGTGGGAGTCTACTCCCCCTCACCACAACTCACCTCTACACCAGCAGGTTCCCTCAGAGGACCCATACTTCCAGGCGGTCACGCCACCACCACCGCCAGCACCGGAGCAACCACCGCCGCCAGAACCGTCAAGGCGGAGAAGAAGTGCACGGATGTCCGTGCAAGGGGGGTTTCATTTCAGCACCCCCCAGCATTCCAGCAACTATCCTCTTATCTTTGAGGACCCTCAATTGGGTGGGCCTTCAAATGTTGTTTCTGAAGTCGACTCTGCACCAGTCGCACCTGCACCACCCATGGGTTAGGAAAACCCGATCCCCGCTAACCCAGATGCAGTTGGGTATAACCTGTTTGAGCAGCAAGCTTACTCGGGTTATAACTACAACAATGCACCTGCCATTGACCCATACTTGGAGGCAGCACACTTTAATGCTCTTTACCTTTCTCCCTTTCCACCCGCTTACCCAACTAGGTACCCTTCATATGGGTATTAATACCCACCGCCTCCTCAACCTCAACCTCAGCAGCAGCAGCCACCGCAACCTCAAATCCAGCAACCGCAGAAGCAAGAAATTCTCCAGAGGTTGCATGAGGTGGAACAAAGGGTAGACGAAGAGCGTAAAAGTCGTCGCGGTCTTCTAAAGGGATTGGCAAACCTCATTAAGGGGAAAAAGAAGAGGGATCATTAGAAACCCTTAATCATTATTTTGTAATTTCATTTCAATTAAGTCCCTGCGTGGACATTTTATTTAAGTATTTAGTCCCTGCGTGGACTTGCTTTCTTATTTACTCCTTGCGAGGACAAGTTATTTATTTAAATACACGTTTAGGGCACTATTGTAATTCTTATGACTTATTATGAGAAGTTTCCTTTTTGCAATTACATTTGGCTTTAAACATATACATATACATTATATCACAAATCAAAATATAAATTCAATTTATAATTGATCCGCCATTAAAAATCTCAAGAGAAAATCTTAAGGGTATAACCCAACTTGTAACACCCGTTCTTATAAATTAAGGTTTAACGTATCATTTACGAAGAACAATCATGTAATTAAGATTACATATACTTTGGAATTACGGGTTTATTAAAAACCTTTTACAATTTAAAAGTATACAACATATCATGTGTACGTTCGTCGTTTAACATAACAACGATACATAGTGTGGAAGCTTATTTCGTGATCGTGTTCGGTTCTTGCTCGTCGCTTGATCTTCATCCGGGCACTTTTGGCAATCACCTATGATCAAAACCAACTTAAAAGTTAGTTTTGATAGTTAAATAACAAGTTTAAGCAAGTTATATGGGTCAAACAACAAAAAAATAAGGTTTTTCCCGGAATAAGGGGGCTTCGCGTGACGCCAAGGGGCTTCGCGTGACGCCAAGCCCCTGTTTTCACAGACTGATGCTTAATCAGTTGCTGTACATACCCAGCATGACCTGATTTCACGGAAACGGGCATAACTTCTTCGTTATTGATCCGTTTTACCCGATTCTTTTTCCTACGCGTCCGTAATTTAATTCTCCATCATATGGAGTTAAAATCCAACATCCAACTTAATAAATTTTTAGACTTCTAAGCCTTCGACTCGTTACCTTTTTACCGAATTTTAACCCGTTTATGCATTTTATCAAACAAACATATTTGTTTGATCCTTATATCACATACGCTTCTTCAAATTAATGTTATCTACCACTTTAGGTTCTAATCACAGGTTTATTACATAATTTAAACTCGTTTTGCTCGTATGCTTATTTTGACCCGTTAAGGGTATTTTAAGCACTTTAAAGCTTAAAATCGCTTTCATTCCATTCTAGCATTGTAGTTCTACATTTCTTATGTAGTAACCTCCCACTACAACTATATGTGTATTGGGTTTATTGTGAATATCTATATGTTCCGAGTTTTACCCCTCGGATTACCATTTTACGGCAAAGACTCATATAAAGCCCTTCGACCCAAGAATTTACGTTTTTCACTATCTAACTTATCCTAAGCATTTATATAATCATAAACTCTTTTCCGAACCACCTTTAAGGGTCGTTCGTCCGAATTAGCTTACAAGGGCAATTTGATCAATTTTCATCCTTCTTTAACTACAAGGGTCCTTTAAATACTTGATTGACCCAAAATCTGACTCTTTTAACTATAATCTTATTTATAAACCCATGTGCTTCTAAAACACCATGAACATAATTCAATTTATTCGGTTTACCTTAAAGATAACCGAATATCTACACTTTAACATTGTCTAACTCTTATAGAACTCCAAATTCTACATGATGAGTTGAATCATTATACATACCTGGCTCGGATCAATATATTGACCCGTTTCAATACCTTGACTTAGTAGCCGCTAAGCAATAGCGATGTTCGTATCCATTTGATATTTATTCCTATAAACATGTAACTCGACAAACCATTAGTCGATATTGTCAAAGGGTGATAATTTCACCTTTTGACCCGTTTATTTACCTAGTGATCTTTGTCACTTCAACTAAATGCCAATTTCACGTATTATGCTAATTCAAAGTCTACTAACGAAAACACGAAATCAAGCATAACGTAACTGAACCGTAGTTACGTACCTTTTAAGCATCCTTTCCAAACGCGTATTTCCACCGGCTTGTCCATTTGACGATCCGGATTCCTCGCCTAAAGAGTTCAATTCGCAATCCGTTTAGAACCCTTTTTCAATCATGTATCGCATAATTCGCTAAATCGTTACAATCATGCGTTTTAACTTTAAATTTCAATTTTAAGCCTTCTTTGAGGCATTTTCACAAACACTTTAGGGGCAGATTTTTACATGGTTATATAGCAAATTTCTAGCTCGTCACTTAGCCCTAATTTCACCCCAATCAACCATTTTACATGATTGTTAACTTCTAAATTTCTGAAATCACTTCAAAATTGTCAAATTACACTAGATCAACACTCTATTTCCTTGTACTCATCAAATTACACATAACCCACTAATCACCTACAATGGTGTTCATAGGTTTCACTAAAATTTCACATGATTTCAACTTGTATTTGTCTAGGGTTTGTCCCTAGACACTATATGGTTCCTAATTCATCATAAAACAAACATGCAACCATGAATTTCAGATTTTCCCAATTTCATGAGAATTTCAAACAGAGAATTAGCACCAAATTTCACATACCTTGTAACCCCCTTGTGATGAGGATCACGAATCTATGTTCAGATTTCGATTTGGGACAGGAATTAGCCTTCAATTGATCAAATTTGTGGAGTTAGGGTTTGGTGAGAAGCTTTGGTCGCTCCTCCTGCGTTCCTGATCGACCAGACACCAAATGGTGTGTTTGGTTTTTGTTTTAATTAATTCTAGTTTCAGTTTTTACAAGATTAACCCCTCCTCTTTTGTATAACTTATAGTTTGGCTGTTTTTAACCCTATTATAAGTTATTTCTAGACTATTAGCTAACTAGGTTAAATTCCTAGTTAGTAAATTCTTGTTTATTTAAGAATCCTAATATTCACCGGGTTACTTTTACCACTAAAGGTAATTTACCCGTCTTTTAGTATAAACGTGGTTTGATTACCAAACCCGTTTTCGGGGTGTTACAAGTCTACCCCCTTAAAGAGGTTTCGTCCTCGAAACCTTTCTTACATAGTTCATGGAGTTTTAAACTCAATGCATTTGACCTGAGTAATCTTTTAAGCATTACTCATACTTTACCCAATTGTTAGTATTACCAGAAAAATATATGGAAATATCTTTTTGGTTATAAAACATCTACGTACCTCATACGACATAATGCATCTTGAAATAACGTAATTTCGTTATTTTTACTAGTTTAGTTAATTTAGCGATATCTATCGCTTTTATATATTATTTAACTCTTTATGAATCCGTTACTTTGATCCGTTTTAAAGGTCTTTAGTGAAATCTTTCACTTTTAGCAACAATTTATTTTGTTTTCAAATTCATTTATTCGGTTCAGTTATACCGAATCCACCGCTTACAAGCAACCAAATTTATTTAAATGGCCTTAACCGGTCCCACTAACTAGACTTATTAGTCCAGTTACTCTTTACCGCTCGCTTGGTTATAATGTGATTCCACTTCACATTGTATTTCTTGACCGTGATCGTGTCACGTCATGTTTAATTTATATCAACGTTTCTTTATCATACTTCTTCTTTTCGAATGTATTGTCTCGCACCTATCGATGTTAAGACCCATACTCTTTGATATTAACCATTTTCTAATCTCCCTCGTAATATCCATATTTGTTAAAACATTGTTTCTTACTAAAACTAAATTTTAGTTTAACGTTTCCTTTTTCTCCTTGTCTTACATCTTTTACTCATTTCTAGGACTTTTACGTCTGAAAATTTATTCCTTTCCGTTGTCTTTTCGGTAATATTTTTGTCCGTTTAGATGTTTTAGTGAAATCCCTCACTTTTGTCAACCAGGCCTTTCACGATCTCTTCGCTTTTAACTCACTCAGTTAAGTTAGCGAAACCCCTCGCTTTTATACTACCTTTACCTTCCGTTATTATTTTACGCGGGGAGTTTAACCATTTTCCTCGCTTCACGTTATTGACCCGTAGGTTCTTTCACTTAGCCTCGTAGGCTTATTTCTTTAGATTTTTCACCTTTTTAAGGCGAGGCCTTTATGATCCCTTTGCTTCAAGTCATGTCCCGTGGGTCATTTTGGCCCCGTATACCTTTACACTAATTAATATCCCGTAGGTTATGATGATCCCGTAGATCATCTTTTATTCTAGTCTTTATTCAAATGTGTATACGTTTATATACGCATATGGCGTTAAGACACCCCTTTTTATGTTTATAATTATTCACCTTTACTTTTTGGATTTCATTTGACCTTGACCGTAGTCTAAGGCTACATTGTTTTCTTTCGAATCATCTTTCCGACTTCTCGACTTCCAACGTCAATTACACGTCGGTTTTCCATACACTTACCGTTACCCGGTTCTTACCTGTACTTCTTTACGTCCCATTACCCGAGTTCTTTTATTTCAATGTTTTTAACGCCTATAACTCCTTTACATAGGTTTATTAATATTTCGCACTTTTATTTATCCGATTCGCACTTACTTACTTTAGCAAGTGTCATCCTTTATTAAATTTGTTTAACTTGTTCGTGTGAACATTCATCACTTATGAACGCCAAACTTCAGTCTTTGTTTGACCCGTTCAACTTTGAAATAGCCGAACATAGTTTATTCAAAATTTCTATTTACATTATTTTGTCGTCTTTTAGTTATGACTCAAAACCCGAGTCTTTTAACTTTCCATCCGAGTTCCCGTTTCTCGGTTCACGCATGTGTTTAATTCTTACCCATCAACCGGGTGTTTAACCGAAATCGTTATCATTGCACCCTTTCCGGTATGCATTAAGACTTCATTTCGATTTACTTGGTCATTTAACGAAATCCGTCGCTTTTATTCGACCATGTCTTTTATTCTTTACGTGACCCCCATTGGCGGCCTTATTGATTATGAGTGACGATTATCATCATTATCCTTGCTTTACTACGACTAAAGTTAACAACCTTGATTATCTTTTTCGTGTGGGCAACACCTTTGTTTTTATGACCCAGCGGATCATCTATACTTTGGTTTTACTTGCCCATTTTGTTCACCATGGCCCTTTCGTCCAAGATGACTTATTTTCGTGAATTTTCTTTTGATCATTCATTTTTATATCATCATTTACATTAATCCTTGTCCCTTCTCTCGGGCTCATTATCCTAATGTAATACGCTTCCGTCACTCGGCTGTGCATTTACATTATTATCAACTATTTTGTTCATTTGTTTCATTTGGGTACTTTTTAATTTTGTTCCATTCACCCCGCCCTTACTACATCGGATGTAAATGTGTCCGCTATAAGAAGTTCATGGTATCACATGCCACTTCTTACTTGGCCAGAGTAAGCGATTAACACATGACACGCATGACCTTTTTATAGTTTTCACATCACGCCCAATGTAAGTAATGCCTCTATTTGTTTCTCTTGGAAACAATATCCCGAATACATTTTCTATTCGGTTTTCCAAGTTTCTAATTTACATATGCAACAATCATTCTCTACATGTTTGTTGCATATTGCTATTTGTGCGTTTACATTCAAAAGTGTGCACCTGGTAATGTTTGCCCCGACGGGCGTTCCTTGCCATTAACCTTGTTCGCGGTCGTTACGCGATTTAGTCCGTGGTGAGCATGCTCATCTTGTCATACTTCGGACCGTTCCTCTATCATATCCGTAATTTGTTCAACTCACGCTATCCTCATATGCGAGTGTCCTTTAACTAAAACATATACAACAGTTAGTAATTTCATCATTAAAGGATGCCCGTATTATAATACAAGGCTTTTCTACTATGCATCAACGCGTGTAATTTCGTTGACTATATCTATTCTATATCGTTTTTATTGGTGTAACGTGTATTACACGATAACCATATGTGTTGTTCTCAACACTTTTAATCATACTAAACCTTTGATATACATGTACTTACCGGATTTGCGATCAAGCATCGAACCGAACACCAATCTTTATTAAGAGCATAAGGTTTAAGTCCAAGCATAGTTTTCCCACCATACTTGAATCTCTTAAACCAAGGCTCTGATACCAACTTGTAACACCCGTTCTTATAAATTAAGGTTTAACGTATCATTTATGAAGAACAATCATGTAATTAAGATTACATATACTTTGGAATTACGGGTTTATTAAAAACATTTTACAATTTAAAAGTATACAACATATCATGTGTACGTTCGTCGTTTAACATAACAACGATACATAGTGCGGAAGATTATTTCGTGATCATGTTCGGTTCTTGCTCGTCGCTTGATCTTCATCCGGGCACTCTTGGCAATCACCTATGATCAAAACCAACTTAAAAGTTAGTTTTGATAGTTAAATAACAAGTTTAAGCAAGTTATATGGGTCAAACAACAAAAAATAAGGTTTTTCCCGGAATAAGGGGGCTTCGCGTGACGCCAAGCCCCTGTTTTCACAGACTGATGCTTAATCAGTTGCTGTACATACCCAGCATGACCTGATTTCACGGAAACGGGCATAACTTCTTCGTTATTGATCCGTTTTACCCGATTCTTTTTCCTACGCGTCCGTAATTTAATTCTCCATCATATGGAGTTAAAATCAAACATCCAACTTAATAAATTTTTAGACTTCTAAGCCTTCGACTCGTTACCTTTTTACCGAATTTTAACCCGTTTATGCATTTTATCAAACAAACATATTTGTTTGATCCTTATATCACATACGCTTCTTCAAATTAATGTTATCTACCACTTTAGGTTCTAATCACAGGTTTATTACATAATTTAAACCCGTTTTGCTCGTATGCTTATTTTGACCCGTTAAGGGTATTTTAAGCACTTTAAAGCTTAAAATTGCTTTCATTCCCTTCTAGCATTGTAGTTCTACATTTCTTATGTAGTAACATCCCACTACAACTATATGTGTATTGGGTTTATTGTGAATATCTATATGTTCCGAGTTTTACCCCTCGGATTACCATTTTACGGCAAAGACTCATATAAAGCCCTTCGACCCAAGAATTTACGTTTTTCACTATCTAACTTATCCTAAGCATTTATATAATCATAAACTCATTTCCGAACCACCTTTAAGGGTCGTTCGTCCGAATTAGCTTACAAGGGCAATTTGATCAATTTTCATCCTTCTTTAACTACAAGGGTCCTTTAAATACTTGATTGACCCAAAATCTGACTCTTTTAACTATAATCTTATTTATAAACCCATGTGCTTCTAAAACACCATGAACATAATTCAATTTATTCGGTTTACCTTAAAGATAACCGAATATCTACACTTTAACATTGTCTAACTCTTATAGAACTCCAAATTCTACATGATGAGTTGAATCATTATACATACCTGGCTCGGATCAATATATTGACCCGTTTCAATACCTTGACTTAGTAGCCGCCAAGCAATAGCGATGTGTGTATCCATTTGATATTTATTCCTATAAACATGTAACTCGACAAACCATTAGTCGATATTGTCAAAGGGTGATAATTTCACCTTTTGACCTGTTTATTTACCTAGTGATCTTCGTCACTTCAACTAAATGCCAATTTCACGTATTATGCTAATTCAAAGTCTATTAACGAAAATACGAAATCAAGCATAACGTAACTGAACCGTAGTTACGTACCTTTTAAGCATCCTTTCCAAACGCGTATTTCCACCGGCTTGTCCATTTGACGATCCGGATTCCTCGCCTAAAGAGTTCAATTCGCAATCCGTTTAGAACCCTTTTTCAATCATGTATCGCATAATTCGCTAAATCCGTTTAGAACCCTAATTCATCATAAAACAAACATGCAACCTTGAATTTCAGATTTTCCCAATTTCATGAGAATTTCAAACAGAGAATTAGCACCAAATTTCACATACCTTGTAACCCCCTTGTGATGAGGATCACGAATCTATGTTCAGATTTCGATTTGGGACAGGAATTAGCCTTCAATTGATCAAATTTGTGGAGTTAGGGTTTGGTGAGAAGCTTTGGTCGCTCCTCCTGCGTTCCTGATCGACCAGACACCAAATGGTGTGTTTGGTTTTTGTTTTAATTAATTCTAGTTTCAGTTTTTACAAGATTAACCCCTCCTCTTTTGTATAACTTATAGTTTGGCTGTTTTTAACCCTATTATAAGTTATTTCTAGACTATTAGCTAACTAGGTTAAAATTCCTAGTTAGTAAATTCTTGTTTATTTAAGAATCCTAATATTCACCGGGTTACTTTTACCACTAAAGGTAATTTACCCGTCTTTTAGTATAAACGTGGTTTGATTACCAAACCCGTTTTCGGGGTGTTACAAGTCTACCCCTCTTAAAGAGGTTTCGTCCTCGAAACCTTTCTTACATAGTTCATGGAGTTTTAAACTCAATGCATTTGACCTGAGTAATCTTTTAAGCATTACTCATACTTTACCCAATTGTTAGTATTACCAGAAAATATATGGAAATATCTTTTTGGTTACAAACCATCTACGTACCTCATACGACATAATGCAACTTGAAATAACGTAATTTCATTATTTTTACTAGTTTAGTTAATTTAGCGATATCTATCGCTTTTATATATTATTGAACTCTTTATGAATCCGTTACTTTGATCCGTTTTAAAGGTCTTTAGTGAAATCTTTCACTTTTAGCAACAATTTATTTTGTTTTCAAATTCATTTATTCGGTTCAGTTATACCGAATCCACCGCTTACAAGCAACCAAATTTATTTAAATGACCTTAACCGGTCCCACTAACTAGACTTATTAGTCCAGTTACTCTTTACCACTCGCTTGGTTATAATGTGATTCCAACTCATCAATACAATCAAATTTAAGCATAATACAAACTTTACATGTTGATAGTATCTAGTATTCATGCTCAATTTCATTAAACATTCACAGATTACACATAACCCACTTCATCAAAATCACCAAAACATGAAATTCGACTTACTTGGTGATAAGAACACTTAGTTGGTCATAAATCTTAATCCATGCATACAATCAAGCTTTAATTCCCTTTCAATTTGATTGATTTTGTGACAACAAGGGTTTTCCTTTTTCTCCTCTAGCTCTAGTCGACACATACATCTGATATGTATGTGTTTGTGTTTTAATTTTGTGTTTTAATAATAAATCTTTCCACTTATTCAAGTTTAGTCCCTCTAGTTTGTCACACAATCACAATTGCCATCAAACTCATTCATTACTTGTTTTACCAAGTATTTTAACTAGGTTAAATAGCCTAGTTATTTTATTTCATGTCATATCATGTGGAAACATAGGGCGAATATATGCATTCGAATTTTGGGGCGTTACAAGTCTACCCCCCTTAAAGAAGGTTTCGTCCCCGAAACCTTTCTCATTCTTAGTAGACCAATACTACTCTTACTTTTTCATCTATCCATTCACGATACTCAATACAACATGAATACATTCGGGATCTTTGCAAAAGTCTTATTCATGAATAAATATAATCGTACGCATTGTCCCTATCTTCTTAAATTAGTAATTTACTTTCATAATCACACAAGAGTCAGGGTCTGATCCAGAGCTCTTATTATTGTCTTTGACTTTATAATGCTAGCTCCTAGCACATATCATCACTAGCGTTTCATTCATCGAATTTATTCTAGTTGTGTACAATTATTACTCGTACAATCCTAAGTCTACGGCTTGTTTCTAACTTCCTATCTAAGCATATTAAATTCATATATTTACTAATTGAAATAAATCGATTTATTTCATTCTACTCATACATCATATACAATCTTTCATTTTGTTCACTTTGAGTCATCCTCGATATCCCATTACTAATGTTACTTCTAATTATCTTCATGTTCATACGAAAGGTCAACATATCATCATAAGCATACTATAAACATTTAATTACATTAATACTTACTCATAGTCACAAGCTAAACATCTTACTAACCTTGATTTAGTTGCGTATCCCAGCGGGTTGTGGCCCGAATCGGCCCGTTTCTTCATGAGTTCATGCAATACCTACATTGATTGCTTCCATTGATTTGTTGAGCATCCACCTATGCGCATCCTTTCAACAATGTCTTGTTCAGATGAACATGGCCAATAAGTCCAGCATCAAAATTTGCATTTTTTGTCGGTACTTGTCATTAATACTTTCCTTTCAAATATTTATTCTACTCGATGTTTAAACACCTACCATTCTTTCATAAATTTCTTACATATATGCTATATCACACATACCATTTCTTACATACAATCCTTTCATTTTGTTAATTATTTCGCCAACCTTTTGTAGTTTTACTCTTTCAAAGTCAAACTAGCACTTCTACCTACCGTATATGTACTGAAGTACGCGTTTGTGCTCCTTCCAAGTCAAACATACTTACAAGACATTATCTTACCTTTTCTTGTTAAAGATTTTCTTTCCTTGTAGATTACGTAAGTCATTCATCCGTATTCTAGCCCATCATTCATTTGGCTCTCATGGGTCGATTATCAACATACCTCACATGTAACTTATTCGTAGCTTATTCCTTTCAACTAAGGTTTCTTGCTACTATAATAGCCTTCATCGGCTATACTTACTTAATGAATCAAATACTTTATGCTACTTTACTATTACTTGCTTAATAATTATTAACTTAACTTCGTTTGACTTTTCAGAAGTCCAATTGTAATTACATTCCGAATCTATATTTACCAATTACCCAATTCTGACACATCCCTCTCTAGTCGAGCTATCAACTCCTATCAAATGCATATCCTTTATACATACCTAATGTGAGTCTAATCCATTAACTCCTTATCCATACCTTGCGTTATCTATTTCCTTTTTATGTTTCGAATCCGTCTCGCGGTTTCTAACATATCATTCATATCTTTCATTCTTTTCATGTTTTGAATCTGTCTCACGGACTCTAACATATCATCCGTACTTTCATTCCTTCCATGCTTCGAATTCGTCTCGCGAACTCTAACATATAATTCGTACTTTCATTCCTACCATGCTTCGAATTCATCTCACAAATTCTAACATATCATTCGTACTTTCATTCCTGAAAGTCTTACATTTCTCTTCACCCTCATGTCTACCTACTACCTAATTCTAACAGACATACCTGTAACGATTACCACGGTCTCACGAATCTCATATGCTTCTTGGGTACTGGCCAGGTACACAATCCACATACTAGTTTCGTGTCTTCGTGTAATCGCCACCTTATGTCTGAAGAATTAAGTTTCGGCACGTGAAACATTTTCAAAGCTTCATTACCATTTCATTATTATATTTCATTTAAAGTTTTATTTCACTTGCTAGATTATACCATTACACACGCCCATATGTTAAATTTACGTACCTGGGGCCAACTTGTCTTATTACATGTCTTGACGCCGGTCCTAGACCGCATTCACGGATCATTCCTTCTAAGTAATTATGCTTACCTTACACATAACATACTGTTAGTTTTCTTCAAATGCAGATTTAAGTACATATTTACCTTTACTTCTACCCTTAGATCTTGATCGAGTCTCGGATTGTACGGGTTCCTTGTCACAAGAGCACACATGTTTGAGTTCAAGTATTTATCTCCTCCTACTTGATTCGCTCAAGCTAGGGCTCTGATACCAACTTGTAAGACCCATACACGTATTTGACAAAAGTTGCAGCGGAAATTCGTACCATAAAATTTCTTTTCATTATAAGTCTCTTTACATACATGAAAGTTCGTTTTGAATTAACTCTTTTACAAATTAAAAGCATCACTTGTATTTACCAAACTACCTACTCCAGCATTCCCGTACAATCTATCTTGTGACTCGTTCTTCGATCGCTAATCCTCGGGATGATAACCCGTGATTCGTATAAACTGCACTCACCACATACATTCATAACATTAGTGGACATTATGTATAAACCATATTCACTTATGTAAACTTCCCATTCCGTTATCTTTCTAACTTTAAGCATCTCATCTATGTATCTATTCCTCGGTGAGGCTTCAATCATGTACCTGCATTGCGTTTCATTCTCAAGGCGCACCGTTAATAACGTTAATACTCAACGTATCTAAATCATGCATACATACATTCTTACATACATGCATACACATATACATACGTACATACCTTCCTACATCCCTTCATGCACACATACATACACATTTACATACGTACATACCTTACTACATCTACATGTACTTACATACACTCAGACCCACCTTCATACATACACATATATACACATCTACAGATGTACCTAACCATATATATACGTACAAGTTCTCGCATACCTCTTACATAACCATACATTAATTACGTGGGTCTTAGACTTAGATTTATAACCCATAATCGACAAAGGAATGATCAAAATCATGTTTGGGAGGCCCGCCATAGTCCACGGTTAACCTACCGAAGCCCACGACCCATAAATCAACTTAGATAACAATTTTCAGCTTTTTGGACATGGGGAGGGCGTCGGCGACCACCCTAGGGGGCGTCGGCGATGTCCCATGGTTTGTCGCATCGCTAAAACATCGCGTAGACAGGTAAATAGCGCGTCGGAGAAAACTGAGTTTGTAGACCCCGTCGGCGACGCCCTCTAGATATTGCCTTTTTCTGCAGGTTTGTTTCGTCGTCCGTACGCACTAAAACGCGCATAACTTTTGAATTGTTTACCCGTTTAACCTCCCGTTTCTTTCTACATGCTCGTAATTTGACATTCTATCATGTGAACTTGAAATCCCATATCTGGATTAAGGAAATTCTTAACTTACGCGCTATCGGCTTATTATTCATTTACGATTTATTCGACCCATTCATGTTTTTATCAAATAACTCATTCCTTTTAACCAAAAACTTACATGAACATTATGACCATAATACTTTTACATTATCCGGAGTGTCGTACTTGGGGTTTACGCACCCGATACCCGATATTCGTTAAATTCATTCGTTATTACGTAATTGGACATTAACTAGTACAATTTCCATCTATGAAATTGTTTATTCATTTACTCATAATTTACTACCGAACCTCTTGCCCATTAACCCGCGTCACTGTTTCTCGGTTAGCATGCTTACATACAATTTTATTCATTACCCGGTTATCATACCGTAGCCATTTCTTATACTTCATTCCGTTATCACAACAAGACCTCATTTTACCTGTTCGATCTACTTAACGAAGATCATCGATTTCATTCAACCAAATCCATACTTCAGTTCACATCACGCTTAATTATCTAGAATGCTACCTTATTTAAACAAGCTAAGAAGTGAAATCGGAATCACTTACCTTATGCATCCGTGTTCGTGTCCACTTCCTTTCCTCCTCTTGACCCTTTAACCTTTCATGTTTGATTCCACTTCGACATGATTCCTATACTTTCATGTCATCGAAATCACATTCTTATTAGCATACACAAGTTTACAGGTTGAAGATCATATCAATTGCATATTTCACATTTGACTTTCATTAGTCAATTATAACAAGCATAAGGCATATATCCGCTTTCACATCCTTTCAAACTCATATAATTAACCATGTCATTCCATATAACGCGTATTGATGCATCATGTACCATACGACTTTCTAATATCCTACCTTTACAACAACAAGTCAATTTATGCATCCAATGTGTAGTTGACTTTCAGAAGTCAACGGTTTATCATATGAATTTCCAACTTATCCACATATATCCGTAACATCATTTATACTATATCAATGACACTATATACATTTCTTACTCACGATGCAAATATTCTTACAATCAGATGATCACCTAGGGATATTAAATACAACATACAAGTCCTTAATGCATAGTCTTGACCAAGACATACATTCAACCCGAATTCTTGTATAAGTTCCATCTAAAGCACATTCTTCAAGTTAGTATAATACTAATTACATCATTACCTCATCTCATTCATATATATCAAGCCATTTCATACAATCTCACATCTTAACTTCACTTAGACATTTCATTATACACTTGGTGTGCGTACACCATTTAGTGTACATTGTACAACTAATTAGAGCACATTCTTCCTAGTTCATCCATGAATTAACTTAATCTTTCACAAATCATTATCATAACCAAGCATCATATGTTTTATATCAAATATCCATCTAACTACTTTCTATAACACTACTCTAACATCAAAATTAAACAATTCATCATAAATCTTCACTAAACTTCATCTTCCTACAAATTCTAAGTGGGTTTTATCCCAACTCATCAATACAATCAAATTTAAGCATAATACAAACTTTACATGTTGATAGTATCTAGTTTCATGATCAATTTCATTAAACATTCATGGATTACACATAACCCACTTTATCAAAATCACCAAAACATGAAATTCGACTTACTTGGTGATAAGAACACTTAGTTGGTCGTAAATCTTAATCCATGTATACAATCAAGCTTCAATTCCCTTTCAATTTGTTTGATTTTGTGGCAACAAGGGTTTTCCTTTTTCTCCTCTAGCTCTAGTCGACACATACATCTGATATGTTTGTGTTTGTGTTTTAATTTTGTGTTTTAATAATAACTTTTCCACTTATTCAAGTTTAGTCCCTCTAGTTTGTCACACAATCACAATTGCCATCAAACTCATTCATTACTTGTTTTACCAAGTATTTTAACTAGGTTAAATAGCCTAGTTATTTTATTTCGTGTTATATCATGTGGAAACATAGGGCGAATATATGCATTCGAATTTTGGGGCGTTACACTATACTTATTGTCCACTAAGACAAATGACAATTATGGTCTATGATTCCCTGTCAAGAAAGGAGAAGAACTATGTTCAACCCTTAATTCCTCGATCCAAGAAGATCATGGCTTATAAATTAAAAACTGTCCTTGTGACTAGGCCATTTGTGCCACTTAGATATCCATAATAGTTTATAATTGGGATTAATTATAATGAAAAATTTAAATAAACTAAATTATCAAATTAACCAAATATGGTCTATTTTATACCATGGTTAATGAATCACCAAAAATGATGATTCTAGAATAGATCACTAAACAAATTATTGCTAATTATTTTATAGCAATCAAACTCAACAAATGGTTGAATCTGAAGAAGTTAATAGTCATCCCGATATGAGGAATGATAACACCAGAATGAATGTAACGGGTGCAGATCTACAGGCATTGATAGACAATGCTGTCACTAAAGTCGTTGACAGAATGTTCAAAGAACCAAGTAATACTCACACCAAGACATAGATTGTGGCTCATTCAAAGCCCCCTTCCAAAACACATACATCAAAGAAAGATGATTCTTGGCATTCGTCGAATCAGAAAAGTCTGCCGTCTAAGCAAATTGTGCTTAATCAGGAACCGCGTTTAAAGACTTGTTCTTACAAATATTTCGTCTCTTGCAAGCCAAGGGATTTTACAGGTGAAAAAGGTGCCATAGACTGTATGACATGGCTTGATGAAATGGATACCGTTGTGGATATCAGTGGTTGTGCGGAGCGAGATGTTGTGAAGTTTTTTTCGCAATCGTTTAATGGGGAGGCATTGGCTTGGTGGAGATCGTTAATTCAAGCAACAGGGAAAATCCCACTCTATAACTTGTCATGGGAGGAATTTGTGGCACTAATCAAAGAAAACTTTTGTCCTCAGCATGAGGTAGAAAAGATTGAAATAGACTACCTGACTCTGGTCATGAAGAATTTGGATTGCCAAGCTTATGTCATGAGTTTCAACACTTTGTCAAGACTTGTTCCCTATTTGGTTACACCAGAACCAAAATGTATAGCGCGTTTCATTGGATGCCTTGCCCTGGAAATAAACGGAAATGTTAAAGCTTCCAGGCCTACCACTTATAGGTCCGTGGTGGATTTGTCCTTATCCCTCACTCTCGATGCAATAAGGAATAAGTCTGTTAAGACTTCTAATGAGGGAAAAAGGAAAAGGGAAGATGAGAGCTCACATCGCTCCGACAAGAAAAAGAAGGGTAACTTCGAGCATAAGAAAGGGTCTGAGTTTAGGAAAAACTCCAACCAGTCTGATAAAAGGCCCAAGTGCAAGAACTGCAGGAAACACCATTCTGGAAAGTGTACGATTGACCCACAGGCTAAACTTTGTGGAATTTGCAAGACGAAGGGGCATAAGACTTTTGAGTGCAAGGATCTGAAAAATGTAACTTGTTACAATTGTAATGAGAAAGGGCATATCAAAACCAACTGCCCGAAATTTGCAAAGAAGCCTGAAGAGGCCAGGAAAACAAATGCTCGAGTTTTCCAGATGAATGCCAGGGAGACAGTACAGAACGATAACGTTATAACAGGTACTTTCCTCATAAATGATGTTTATGCTAAAGTTTTATTTGATTCTGGCGCAGATTTTGTAAACTGTTAAATCTGCCTGTTAAAACTCTAGACATAAAATATGAGGTAGAATTGGCGGATGGTACCTTAGAGACTGCTTCAACAATTTTAGATGGATGTTTCATATCCATTAGGAATCACTCTTTTCCGTTGTCTTTGTTACCGATGAAATTGGCAGGATTCGATATAGTCGTAGGCATGGATTGGTTATCTCGTAACCAAGCTCAAATTGCCTGTGATAAGAAGCCAGTGGTAATCAAAACCCCTTATGGTGAATCACTTACTATTCAAGGAGATACGCAGTATGGATTGCCTGAACAAGTAGCTATGCTTAAGGCATCTAAGTGTTTGAAGAAAGGTTGTGTCATTTACATGGCACAGGTGTTGATAGACGAGCCAAGGCCCAAGATAGAAGATATCCCTGTTATTTCAGAGTACTCAGACTTATTCCCTGAAGAACTACCTGGTTTACCTCCCGACAGACAAGTGGAATTCAGAATTGATATTATTCCAGGAGCAGCCCCAGTAGCACGAGCTCCTTATCGTTTGGCACCGACGGAAATGATGGAATTAAGAATGCAGTTGGATGATCTATTAGAGAAGGGTTTTATTCAACCAAGCTCGTCTCCTTGGGGAGCGCCAATTCTATTCGTGAAAAAAGAAAGACGGGTCAATGCGTTTATGCATTGATTATCGTGAGCTGAACAAAGTTACAATCAAGAACCGCTATCCATTACCCAGGATCGATGATCTGTTCGATCAACTACAAGGAGCAAGTTTCTTCTCAAAGATCGATCTAAGGTCGGGATACCATCAATTGAAGGTCAGAACCGAAGATGTACACAAGACAGCTTTCAGAACAAGATACGGCCACTATGAGTTCCTAGTGATGCCTTTTGGGCTCACTAACGCACCTGCAGCATTCATGGATCTCATGAATCGAGTCTGCAAGCCATATCTAGACAAGTTTGTCATAGTTTTTATTGATGACATACTCATTTACTCCAAGAACCAAGCTGATCATGAGGAACACCTCTGATGTATTCTTAAACTTTTGCAACAAGAGAAGCTCTACGCAAAGTTCTCTAAGTGTGAATTTTGGCTTTGAGAAGTCCAATTTCTTGGTCATGTGGTAAGTAAGCGTGGTATCCAGGTGGATCCCGCTAAGATGCGATTATGAATTGGCAAGCACCTAAGAAGCCTACCGAAATTCGCAGCTTCTTAGGTTTGGCAGGTTATTACAGGCGGTTCATCGAAAGTTTCTTAATAATTGCTGCACCTTTGACTTCGTTAACTCACAAGAATGTAAAGTTTGACTGGGGTCCCAAACAACAAGAATCTTTTGAGATTCTTATGCAGAAATTAAGCAATGCTCCTGTGTTGACATTGCCGGAAGGGATAGAAGAGTTTATCGTTTATTACGACGCATCGCACACTGGTATGGGTTGTGTACTTATGCAGAAAGGCAATGTGATTGCCTATGCATCACGTTAACTTAAGGTGCACGAAAAGAACTACACCACCCATGACTTGGAGTTGGGTGCTGTTGTATTTGCATTAAAGTTGTAGAGGCATTACTTGTATGGGACCAAGTGTGTGATTTACTCCGCTCACAAAAGCCTCCAACACCTGTTCAACCAGAAGGATCTCAATATGAGGCAGCGACGTTGGATGGAAACATTAAACGATTATGACTATGAAATACGCTACCATCCTGGCAAAGCAAATGTAGTCACAGATGCTTTAAGCAGGAAGGAAATGGTTAAACCAATAAGGATCAATGCTAAAAGCATCAAATTAAAGAACAACTTAATCGAGAAATTGTTATTAGCTCAGAAAGAAGCATTAATGGAAGATAATTTTCTTGAAGAAAGATTAGGTGTGATTGCTGATCAGTTAACACCTGGAAACGATGGAATCCTCAGATTTAATGGTTGAATCTGGGTTCCAATTTGTAGAGGACTCCAAGATGTCATCCTCCAAGAGGCACATAATTCCAAGTATTCGGTACATCCGGGCGGTGATAAAATTTACCAAGATCTGAAAGCAAATTACTGGTGGATGGGTTTGAAGAAATCCATAGCCACTTATGTTGCTAAATGTCTGACGTGCGCATAGGTTAAACCCGTGTATCAAAAACTGTCAGGTTTGCTGTAACAACCTAAGCTCCCTACTTGGAAATGGGAAATGATAACTATGGACTTCATAACCAAGTTTCCCAAGACAAGACATAGGAATGATACGATATAGGTTATAGTCGACAGGCTGACCAAGTCAGCTCACTTTTTGCCCATTAAAGAAACGCACAGCTCCGATAAACTAGCTCAGCTGTATGTGGATGAGATAGTATCTCTCCATGGAGGGCTAATATCTATCATATCTGACATGGATACTAGATATACATCACACTTCTGGAAAAGTTTCCAGCAATCCCTAGGTACTCGTTTAAATTTTAGTACTGCTTGTCATCCTCAGACGGATGGACAGAGTGAGCGTAGTATTCAAACGCTGGAAGACATGCTTCGAGCTTGTGTTATCAACTTGGGTGGAAGCTGGGACGATCACCTTCCTTTGATCTAATTTTCATACAATAACAATTATCATTCGAGCATCCAAGCTGCGCCTTTCGAGGCCTTATACGGAAGGAAATGTAGAATGCTAGTTTGTTGGGCGGAAGTTGGAGAAACCCAACTATCAGGACCCAAGATAGTCCTGGAGACGACAGACAAGATTGTTCAGATCCGGGATCATCTAAAAGCTGCTAGGGATAGGCAGAAAAGCTACGCAGACAAGAGGCGAAAACCTCTGAAATTCAAAGTAGGTGATAAGGTACTGCTTAAAGTATCACCTTGGAAAGGAGTGATGTTATTTGGTAAAAAGGGCAAGCTGAGCCCTAGATACATCGGACCATTCGAAATCATTGAATGTGTCGGAAGCCTGGCCTATAAGCTAGATCTACCTGAAGAACTTAGCGGAATACCCAATGTATTCCACATATGCAATTTAAAGAAATGTCTAGTTGATGAATCGCTAGCAATGTCACATAAGGACATGCAGATTGATGAAAGTTTAAAGTTTGTTGAAAAACCCTTATCGATTGAAGATTGACAGGTCAAAAAGCTTCGAAGGAATCATGTGCCAATTGTAAAAGTAAAATGGGATGCCCGTAGAGGCCCAGAGTATACGTGGGAAGTGGAATCCACGATGAGACAAAAATACCCTCATTTGTTTCAGTAAATCTAGAGGTCAAGATTTCTTTTAAGGGGGTGAGGATGTAACACCTCGCAAAAACATGTCTAATATAGTGATAACACGTGTCACAAACCCTAATCATGTAAAAAGTTAACTATGAGGGACTGAAGTTGACAAACAGAACAAAGATGTATGTGGAAGGACAAAAGTGTCAACATGCCAAACTTGTGCCTCTGATTGACTTCACACGATGTTCGTATTCTTTAATGGATAAATTGTCGGACACGAGAAGCCGTTTGTGCTTAAAATCAAAAGTTTACAAAACACAGGGGTTAAAAGTGTCAACATGTTAATTCTTACCTCTGAGTGACCTTTTAACGATCCTGAGGCTTTATTATACTCTCATGTATGTCGGATAATGATTTCATGAAGTTTCGTTACAATTACATGAGTTAATTGCAATTTCCAAGAAAGAAGGGTTAAAACTGTCAATATGACAATTCTACTTCTGGGAGGCCATTTCAATAAATCTAAAACTTACGAATGCATGGTTTTACTCCCAAGAACATTTAAAAACTGTATGTATGGGCCCCTTATGCTGAAAATGTTAGTTATTCGAGTTCTGAAAGTGCAGGGACTGATCTTGCAACAAAACAAACAACTTTCGAAAACGACTGCCTCGCGTGGCGCGGGGGGTGCTCCTCTCCCTGGCGCGTGGCGCGACGGAGACCTGTTCCCAACCAATTACTAGCAGATGCCCAGCATGCAAACTGAAATCTGATATTGATTCTCTACAACCTGTAAACGAATTTAGCTGCATGTTTATGGGTTTTAAAAACCATTTAGACACTTATGAGCATCATAAAACATCTGGGACACTTGGATTTATCTCAATCAATCCTCATTCTCTATATAAAGGCCCTCATTTTTCTCTTGAACTTGCTCACTTCAAAGAAATTCTCAAACAACTCTCTAAGCTTTGTTTCTGGAGCATCCTGGTCATAAAGGAAGCTCTCTCAAGTTAAATTTTCGTGCTAAGGACCCTTGTAAGTGTTCTTGGCTCCTGTTGTTCAGTTTTCATTAGTATAAGGTCCGAAAAGTCCAAGTTAGTGTAATTCTGCTTTGACTTTTAGTCAAAACAGTCAATTTTTCAAATAATAATTAAAACTGATAATGTAGAAGTTATGAAACATGTTTTGTCACCTAAATAACTTGGTAAATGTTATAAGAACATGTTTAGATATGTTCAACCCGATAATTCTGAGTTTAGGCTCAGTTCGCAACCGAAAGTCGCAAAAGTTGACTTTTGCTTTGACTTTCAGTTCTGACCCGAATTAGCTTAGTTTAGTTATGCCTTAGGGTTCCTTTGTGACCATATATATGTTAGTATAACCCTCTGAGGTTATACTACATGGTCCCTTAGAAATCAAAGTTCATTTGCATGTTTCCGTTATTTGCTTAAAATTGACTATTATGCCCTTATGTTATAAAAACGAGATTTTTGGATATATGAGAATACAAATATCTTTTTACTGATATATAAGCATGTCAAATAAATTTGACATCATTTTCTGGTCTCAAACTAAAGTTATGCAAGATATCGTAAAATGAAATTTTTTATTAATTAAACTACATTTTTAGCATAAATCATATTTAAACCCAAATTTTGGCACCAAACTCATTACCTACTGTTTTAATTTTATTTTTAGGGATTTTTGGAATTTTGGGTCAGATTATAAACTGACCATATCATTGAGTTCTCGTATAATTCCATAAATAACGATAATACCCTTTTTGTTAATAAAAGGAGATTGACATATGTTTAACATACCAAACCTTTTCCTACTGATTTTATATGAAAAATAAAATATTTCTAACATTCAAGACTGACCACAATCTCAGAATTTCATAAACATCTCAAATATCGTCAATTACCGACTTTTACGCTAATTAGGTGCATAGTATGGTTTAAAACCATATTTAACACCTAAGATTTGTTACCTAATGATTTTATAAATAAATTTTAATACTTTAACAGTAAGTATAAGTCTTGAACTCAGACTTTCAATATTGTCCTTAAAAACATATGTGAAATGACCAAAATGCCCCTACGGTGCATAGTTTGGCCATAAATGGTAAACCACACATATGTATGATATCTTACTGATTTAAAATCATAAAATAAATGTTTTTACAGAAGGTTTTAGACCAGAACCTCAGTTTACTATTAAACCTCTTTTATAAACTTTATAAAACCAAAATACCCTTACGTGACTTAAATTGGTTTTAAATTCTTTTTGGGCATAATTGTTGATATCCTAATGATATCATAACATATTTAAAGCATAATAACTTATGGAACTTGTACATGACTCATCCGGCTACCCGTTATGCATATACACGTTCGGTACGGTTTATGTAACTAGTTTGCATAAATTAACCGAAACGGGTCAAACTTGATCATTCTAACTTCAAAATCCAGAATGTATTTAGTTTATCCAATTTGTACAAGTCATCATACTTGTCGGGTCTAAATCACATTCCAATCCGGTCACCGCTTAATCTAGTGTTGCGTGCCGTAAACCTTTCTTTAAAACTAACAGGTCTAAGTTACAACTTAAATAAGACCCGTTAGGAATCTAATAGGTTAATAAAACCTTCATTCCAGATTAAGAGCCCCGGTAGAAGCATTTGCACTTGTTTGAGTAGAATATACGGCTGAGATTACAAAAAATTACATTTAAGCTTAGGTAAATACTTTTAACTTATTTTCCCTTATACGGGCTTGGGATACGGTAAATTATTACCTCTTGGTCGGGTGTAGAAACCTTTTAATCGGATATGGTTAAATTGCATAATCCCGCTTTAAACAGTATTGCTTGATAACAAATAACATTGGGGGTTAACGACCGTATCCTGGATATCCTTGGCTCATTTAAAAAGCGTAAATGGCCACGAATTAAGCACGGGGTGTAGGCATACACCTGTCCGTTGCGTATGTAAAAGATATATTCATTTGCTGGGGTAACCCGTCGTGAGTTTATATTTGTGGTGTGTTGTTTAATCTTTTTCGGTTTATTTATACCGACCCTAAATGTTGGACAAATATGTACATCTAATACAAGATTGTTATTAATATAATTGTCCCAAGTTATAAAAACATTTGTACCTTGTGCATTTAAACCAATTTTCATAAATGCTTTTAAAAGAGTCGGTTAATTGTATTTACCAGTGTAAACTGACATACAAAAAGACTAAGTGACAGGTACTGTACGTAATTGGTTGGGAGCTATTGGCGTTAGTTAAAGAATCTTGCAAGTTCTTGATGCTTATAGTCTGTTGAACAATATTTTATATTATGTTTTAGATCCGCCTGTGGATCCTCTTACAACCGTCTGTATAATATTTATTTATACTTTGCATTTCGGTTTGTAATATTATTTTCTACCAAGACTTCCGTTGTGCATTAAACTGTATATAATTGACTATGACGATATCAACTACGTCATGATACTCCCCGCCGGGCCCACCGGTAATATGTGGAAATATCGGGGTGTGACAGTTGTTAAAACTCTACCATTGCTGAATCAACAGTTGTTGATCAAAACTCTACTACTTCATCATCTCCAACATCTGTCGATAAAAATCAACACTGTGCCATACCTATTACTCCTATTCCTCCACCTTCATTTCAAACAGATGTTGGTTCTTCAAAATTACCAACATATGTTAGCTCAGATGATTCACATCTGCAGCCTTCACCTCTCAATGCCATTGTTCCATATAAGGGGGATCTAATCTTCCTTAAATCTCATCCACCTGATCAAGTTATTGGCAACATCAACGAAGGGGTTCTCACAAGAAGTCAATCCCAAAACATTTATATTTTTGTTGGTTTTCTATCACTCCATCAACCTGTCAAGTACCAAGAGGCACTGAAAGACAATAGTTGGGTAGAAGCCATGCAAGAAGATCTCCAGCAGTTCAAAAGACAACAAGTATGGGAACTTGTACCACTGCCAGAGGATGTAAGTCCAATTGGCACAAAGTGGGTCTTGAAGAACAAAACTGATGAAAGGGGCATTGTTGTCAAGAACAAAGCCAGGCTTGTGGTTCAAGGTTATAGACAAGAAGAAGGCATAGACTATGATGAAACATTTGCTCCTATAGCAAGACTTAAAGCCATCAGACTGTTCTTAGCCTTTGCTGTCAACCACAACATCAAGGTGTATCAAATGGATATAAAGTGTGGTTTCCTTTATGGAAAGATATAGGAAGAGGTATATGTTTGCCAACCTTCTGGTTTTGAACATCCTTTTTATCCTGATCATGTCTACAAGCTCAATAAAGCTTTGTATGGCTTAAAACAAGCACCAAGGGCCTGGTATGAAACTCTTTCCACTTTTCTAATCTCCATATGCCTTAGAAGAGATAAAATTGACAAAACACTATTTTTAAAATGGAGAGGAAAAGATTTGATGATTGTCCCAATTTATGTTGATGACATCATCTTTGGAAGCACATGTAATTCCATATGTGAAGAGTTTAGGATACTCATGACAGCAGAGTTTGAAATGAGTGCCATGGGTGAACTCAAACGCTTTCTTGGTCTCTAATTTAAGCAATTGCAAAATGGAACTTTCATTTATCAAAGCAAATATGTAAAAGATCTTTTAAACAAATTTGACATGAATGATTATAAACCAAGTAGTACACCCATGGCAACCACAAAGCTTGTCGTGTCTGATGAAAAAATGACTTGGTTGATCAGACTTTATTTAGAAGCATGATTAGGTCTTTATTGTACCTAAATGCATCAAGGCCAGACATCATGTTTGCAACATGTGTCTCTACTAGATCCCAGTCAGCACATAGGAAGTTTAATCTCATTGTTGTGAAAAGAATATTCAGATACATAAAAGGTGCTCCCACACTTGGTATCTGGTATCCTGCTAATGGGAATATTCGTCAAGCTTTTAGGTTATTCAAACAGTGATTTTGCTGGATGCAACAACACAAAGAAGCCTACATTATGAGGGTGTCCATTCCTGGGCAATTGCTTAGTGTCTTGGCAAAGCAAAAAAGCAAGCAGCCGTTTCCACATCCACTACTAAAGCTGAATATATTGCTGCTGCAAGCTGTACAACCCAACTGTTGTGGCTTCAAAACCAGTTACTGGATTTTGGTATAACTGCTCTAAAGACTCCTCTCATGTTGGATAGTCAAGCAGCTAAAAATATCATCAAAAATCCAGTATACAATTCAACCACCAAGCACATTGACATCAGACATCACTTTGTGAGGGATTGCTATGAAAAAGGTTTAATTTCTCTGCATCATGTTCCAACTAAAGATCAACTGCCAGATGTGCTAACAAAAGCAGTAGACGCATCCACCTTTGAAAGTTTGATCTCTAGAATTGGCATGCTTAACTTGGATTAGAAGGCAAAAACTTCTCTTCCTTGAATAAAAAGCATTAAAATGTTTTCAGAAAATCAAAAATTCATCCTTACAAATAGCTTAAAATGAAAATTTTTCATAAATCCTTAAAAGTCTGTCCATATCCACTAACGTTTTAAACCTCTGATTGGTTGAAAATTCTCCCATCGCTGAAAGACAACATTTTTTATTCATCTCCTTTGTCGATCACTGTTTGACTAAACAACTGTTGGTTTCAACCTCTGATGTCTATCCACTGATAAACTAAAATCAACCACTGTTTTCATATACACTGTACCCAACCACTGTTGTTTCCCAACAGTGGTTTCCAAACCACTGTCATCCACTTTTTCATCAGAGGTTGCCACGTGGGCAGATGTTAACCGTCCTATCTTTGAAACCGCTGCTTCGTTAGCATTCACTTTTTCCCCTTTATAAAATCCTGTTTAATTCCCAAATAGAGCTTTACTCGTCGTATCGAATTCAAAAATTCTTCAAAACGGTTTCCATATTCTTCTTCACTTTTTCTTCAACCTCTCATAATTTCAAACTCCGATCATGGCTCTGATCATTAAACACCCTCATAACTACCTCTGCACCTTCGAGAAAACTGACAAAAACACCTACTTTCACTCAATAATTGACATTCTGTCATCCTCAAAATACAAAACACTTCTTACTGCTGATGCACCAATCTACCAAGACATACTCCGCGATTTCTGGGCAAATGCCAGCATTGAATAACAAGGTAATTAGCCATTTGGTATAACTTCAAAAGTTAGAGGTGTATTAGTTACTATAACCCCCACTATCATATCAAAAACATTTCAGATAAATGACTTGGCAGGTAAAACTTCTTTCCCAAAAAATGAGTTTCAAGCAGACTTGATTGAAAGGGGTTATGATGGACAGTTGAATAAAGCTACCATATAGAAACCAAATTTTCCACCACCAATGGAATTCCTGTTCCATACCCTTTTAACATATCTCTCAAATAAAATCACTGCTTTTAATGAAATACCTCTGAAAATTCAGTAATTGGGGTATGCAATTTTTACAAAAACAAATTTTAACTACTCCCAAGCACTGTTTACTGATTTGGTTAATAATTTAAAAACATCAAAAAATGGAAAGAATGTTGCTTTTCTCATGTTTCTGAGATTTTTAAGCTACTATCTGGAAAAAAACATGTTCCTCAAAAAGCTTTTGAGCATGGTACAGCTTTTAAAATGAATAGTCTATCATCTGAAACTTTTACTCGCCTTATGGCCAAATAGTCAAATGTTTCCAAAACAAAAGCGAAGGAGTCTGAGCAAATTTTAGATGAGTCCACATCTGCTCCTCAAACCTTTGTTGCTGAGCCCACTGCTCATGGTGATCACAGCACCACAACCACTGCTGTGAAACCCCCACTATCAAAACCCAAAAAGACCAAATCCAAAAAGCCCACCAAATCCACAAAAATGGGTTCTCTGCCAGATGAGATCCTAGAGGTTAACCCTTTGACAACACAAATGTCACTAAAAACCACTGTTGCTACTTCCTCACAACAATTGGAAATATCTCAACCTTTAAACCAAACTCCTCATGATTCCTCACGAAAGGAACAAGTTGTATTCACAGGGACACCACAATATGATGTCATACCCTCATTTGAGAGTATGCTTAAAAGCCCTTTTCCCGGGGCAATGTCTCTTTCAACACCACTCGTTTCATCTCCTTTTCTACCAAACATTGTACCACTGTTTGAGGCTATTGACATTCAGACTCAAAATAGCCCATCTCACCAACACATTACTAAGAGTATAACTTCAACAATAGCTGTGTCTGAACCTATTCAATTAGCTAACCCATAAATAGTTGAGGAGGTTACACCACTTGAATTTCACAAAATTTAACAGATTTACATTTGGATAGTAGTTTCATTTCTAAGACTCCCTTGAAGGCAACCACTGCTGTGGCTACCAAGGTAACCACTACTACAGAGGGAAGTTCCCAGTACCAAGACAAAGGGGCATCTGCCACTGATGATTTGGAGTCTACTCCTATCACCAAGGCAGATACAACCACCTCTGGTGGGAATTCAGGTGATCCTATTAAATTACTTGATGAATTAAAATACAAGGATTTGACGGAAAGAATGTCATCTGTTGTAAACACTAGTGGAGAAATGAAAGATCTGATGAAACAGTTGTTGGATGCTTCTAAAAGCCAACCCAGTCATCAGCAAATCACCCAAGAGTTATGGAATTATGTGCAACCAATGTTAGCAGCTCAAAGGGAATTGGCTGAACTTCAACATAACTCACACATGAAACTGATTAGTGTTATGGTTGAGGCTAGGTACAAGGATACTTAGGTAGATATAAGGGGTATCAAATAATCCCTTGCAAAACTCACTAGCACCTCTCATGCACCTATCTTTGAAAAATAAGATCGACGAAGCCAAAAGGGGGAGAAAGATTCCATGAGAAAGCTAGATGTTGACCCCAAAGCGAAACCAAAGGGTCAGCCTAAACTGTGACAACTGTGCTCTGTAAACAATGTACGATGTAAAAAAATATCAATTATCAATAAACCGATGTGTTTTGGTGTTAATATGTGTGTATTTGTGTTTGATGATTTTACGATTTGATTCAAGTTCGATTTCAAGCTTTAAATCACTTTCTGGAAAGTTATACGCAAACTGATGCGTAAACGTAATTAGTTTAACGCGAAAAACACTGAGGAATAGTGAACTAGGCTTAACATACCTTAATTAACCTTTACATAACTTAGAAATAAGTTTTGTATGGTTTGGTGTGTCAAAACAAGATTATTCGATCATAGGGGCAAATTGTGTCAAACTGCGAAACTATGCCGATTCGTATGGTAACGAACATTCCGGAACTTGATCATAAATTAAACATGCCCTAAATATCCTTTACATATCTTAGAAATAGGCTTTGAGGGGTTCGGTATGCGAAAATAAACTTATTTGATCAACAGGGACTAAAAGCGTCAAAAAGTGCATAAGTTTGCATTTTCGCGCATATCTTACGTTCTGGATATATCCGGACATCCAAAAACTTTTGTAATCATTAAAATATTTTATTTTAGTGATTGGAATGCAAATATACCATTCGTCGCGCAATTTGGATCGTTTTCGCGTCTATTTGTGTTTTCGTCGTAATTAACCGAACAAGGCAACCGTACGACCAAACGAACTGACATCCAAGATATTTTCAAGCATGTTTTAAGTCCCCTATGCTTTAACATCCTTGTAGAGCCTTGAAAATGGGTTAATGAGGTTTAAACGCGTCGAAAATGGCTTAAACATGCTGCAGGGGCCAAACCTGTCAATTTTTGAAACTTTCTGGTGCTGGTATGTGGTGGCGTCGTGCCACAGCCTAAGGGATGTGCTGTGGCGGCACGCCACACCCTAATCTGGACAGAAAAATCATTTTTCAGCAATGGGTTCAAACTTGAGGGTCTTTTATGCAACTTTTTCAATACCATGAACTAGTTTTGGAGCTCCCATTGTATCAAATACCATGTTCCACATATGTAGGGCCAAGATTGATCCTTCTAAACACTTGTAATGATCTCATTCATCCTAACTTCCTATAAATATAAGTGGGTTCTTGGCCATTTTTTCACACATTTGATCTCAATTCCTTTTCTATGTTGAAGCTCTCCATTGAGAAGCTTTATACCTGAGAAATTTGAGTTCAAATCTTCATAGCTTGGACCTTTTGTAAGCTTCTTTCATGCTTTTTATGTATTTCAAGCATGAAAGTCAAACAATGTTTGACTTTCTGCTTTGACCATGAATTGGTCAACACAAAGTTCGTTTGAACTTTGCAACTTGAGCGTAATCACGATGGTTATAATCCCCTGTGACGACTATACCTACTGATTACCACGTTGATTAGTCGAAATGACGAGTCAAAGTTTCGGTCAAAATACGTGTTTATGCGTATTTTGCATTGAAGCCATTTTTAGGTATCAAAACACTTTGTTTTGATATCAAACTTAGTTAAACATGTTTCAACATGTTTAACTCATCACTTTTAGTCTAGTGCTTGTTTAGAGTCTTAAGATAAGCGGTCTTAACCACCGCTTAGACTTTCGAACCCGACCCGTTTGGTCGATCGTTAGGATCCGACCAAGCACATTTAGTGACCATAGTTGTATAGGGAATAACCTTCCGAGGTTATACCATATGGTCACCTAGTTTAATTAGTTGTATGATAGGTAGTTTATATGCCTTAGGTAAATGACCAAAATGCCCTTTTCATGCATAATTGGTATTTAAACATATGTAACTTAACTTTTGTCACTTAAACTGATTATGCAACATATTTAAACATGTTTAGGCATATAATACTTGTCATAGGACTAGTTAGGCGTCTCGAACACGCATTTGCGCGAACGACGCGTTAAAGTAGCATAAGCTACCTTAATGGGTCGTAACAGGTCGAAAGCTCTTAGGATAGTTTCCGATTTAGAATGTAGGCTTTGTTAAACCATATCACATGAGTTCCAGTACTTATTTGGTTACAAGAACTCATTCTACCCGATCTCCCGATTTAGGTGTTGATTTATTAACTTAGTAATCCGATTACTAGGTGCTACTTGAATTCCTTGGTTTACTCGAGCTTTGCTAGTTCATTAAGATCACGGATAGTTTGCACTTCGATGTGAGTACATAGTTCCCCTATTTTACTGTTTTCAATTATTTTGGGGTGATTCATATGTGCTAAACGATTTCGATGCTTTAAAAAATGAATACAATGGTTTATATTAAACAAAACGATTTCGATAATGTGAACGAACTTGTTGGACGTATTTACATAATGAATGAAATTCGTTAACAATGATCAAGCCGACCAGTATTAGGTTATGGTACCATATGATCTAACGAATCCCGTTATCGGACTGCACCCATGGTTATGTATGGGGGTTATGTGGGTAACGACTGAACCTGTTGATTGTTAACTTACCCTTTGGTGGTTTGTTAATATGAGTTGAACGATGGACGAGTTACGAAGGTTTGAATGTTATAAACGAGACGACCAAAAGTTAGTTTTCACAATTAAAACGAGAACGATTTGAACGATTGAACGATTATGAACGATTGAACGATTTGAACGATTTAAACGATTGAACGATGGTCAATTACATGAACGAGTTAAACGATTTAAACGATGGGTTTATGGTATGTGATTAGGTAACAGGACGTGTTTAATGTGATAAAAGCATGGTAGATACGCCGCTGGTACTTCTTATATATAAGTGCTTTTGTCATATTACATTCCGTTGCGTTATTTAGTTTTCTTGGACGAACGATTTTAAACGATGTCACACAACGATATTTACTAAATGATATAAACCATGCGAGTTTTATTGAGAGAACGATTTATGATTTGGTTTACGAAAACAAATGTTTTTGGATTCATGGCATTGAGGTTTTATAAACTATAACTATTATTCATTTTACAATACAAATGGTTTACAAAACAAGGTTTTCTAATATCGATTAACGAAGTTATACGAGTTATTTAAACAAATAAATGAGCCATGAATCTGACACTCACACAAAACCTATGTGCTCGCCGACATTTCTTTGCTGACTTTATTTTTGCATATGTTTCAGGTGGTGTTGAATGATGTTGATTGCAAGTAGGATGCATGCTCACTTAGGACTGGACGAGGCCTTAGTGACTAAATAACAAATGATAGACAATGTGGTTGTGTTTTAACTTAATGTTAAGACAATGTTTAATGTTTAATATCTAATAAAATGAAACTTTTGAATCCATGGTTGTGAAACAATAATTATGTTGCTCTACTCCCCGACGTTTCCGTCACGGTTTCGTTGTTTTAACGCGGTCGGGGTGTGACAGAAGGGTTGGTATCAGAGCCAATGGTTATAGGGAATTATGTTATTAGTAATGCTTTGACCTAGACTATAAATTTTCTAGGACCCTAACGCAAGTTTACTTGTGTTTAGATTCTAAACCAAAACCGTCACCTATCTTTAGGTGATAACCACAATGAGAACACAATTACAAATCTGATTTGAAAACCAATCATCTCTTCGTAGATGTTTTATTATAAGGTTTTGAACCTTCAAAGTTTTTAAAATCTCGTCAAAGTTTGGGTCTTATAATGTGAACACGTGCAATCTGGAAGGGTGGATGCCTGTACCTCGGGTTTTCTGTCTAAGGCTAGAGTGTTCGTACAAATCCACATAATCGGACCAGTCACTCTTACCTAGGAACTCTTGGGGTGAGTGTCCACTTATAGGCTAAAGCATGTCTTCGTGATACATTATACTGACCCATTTACTTTGATTAGTCATTGTGAATCATTTGTTTGTTCGAGGTAATGAACAAATGATCACCTTCCTTATGTTTTGTCGATGTTTTCAATTCCTCTTTTGTTTATCCAATTGTCGATCTCACTCGTTTATCATGTTTCCTTGTTCTTCTTAGAATATGCCACCTAGACGCGATCCTGAACAGGATGCTGCAATCGCAGCCCTTGTCGCTCAGCAAATCGCAGCTGTGCTTCCGAACCTAGTAACTCAGATTAATCAAACGAACAAAAATAACAATAATGCTCAGTGTAGTTTCAAGAATTTCAATTCGGCTAAACCACTAAAGTTTTCTGGGTCTCAAGGAGCAACTGCGCTCCTACAATGGTTTGAGAGCTTGGAAAGCACCTTCAGACATGTGCAATGTCCGAATGAGTGTAAGGTTGAGTTTGCGTCAAGTGTTTTTGAGAAGCATGCTCTTACATGGTGGAATAGTGTGATGCGTGATAGGGGTGCCGATGTGGCAATGGCACAAATGTGGGAAGAGCTTCGAGCTCTCATGATGAAAGAGTTCTGTCCCCGTCACGAGATTAGGGCTTTGGAACGAGAATTTGATGATTTGAAACAAGATTGGGGAGAGCACCGTGCATATACGGATTGTTATGAGGAGCTCAGTTTGTTGTGTCCTACTATGGTTACCCCGTTGGAGAAAGCGATTGAGAGGTATATCGATGGTCTGCCCGATACTGTGTAGGATATTGTGATTGGTAGTAATCCTACCATTGTTCGTCAAGCGATTGAATAGGCTGCTACTCTGACTGAGTCTCAAGTCAGAAAAGGAAAACTGACCCGCAAGGGTGATAAAAAGCAGTCAGCTGATGCAGCTCAAGACAAGGGTAAAGGTAAGGGTAAGAAAGGCGAGTCTTCTAGGAGGTCGAGGAAGCGTAAGGCTTCCCAAAATTTTGCTACCACGAATCAAAATGCTCAGAACCCACCGGCACAACCTCCTGCAAAGAAACAATATACTGGTACCGCACCTCATTGTATTTGATGCAATGGTCATCATGCTGACCAACAGGCTTGTAAACAGTGTACTACGTGTGGTAAACTTGGGCACTTGGCCAACATTTGTCGTTTGGGTCAGAATCAAGCTCCTCAGAACCAAGCTCCAATTCAGGGAAACGCTGCTAGATTCCCACCTGGCTCATGTTATAATTGCGGAGAGTTTGGTCACTTCCGCAACAACTGCCCGAAATTGGTGAACGTGAATGCCAATGCGAATGCAAATGCTAATCCCGCTCGTGGACGAGCATACAATCTGAACTCTAACGAAGCTAGACCTGACAACGAGGTTGTTAATGGTATGTTCCTTGTTAACAATCAACCTGCATCTGTTCTTTTCGATTCTGGCGCAGATAGAAGTTTTGTTTCGTTATCATTTGAGCCCTTGCTTGCGATACCTAGAACTAAACTGAGGAAACCTTTATCTATCGAAGTTGCTACTGGTAAACCTATTCTTCTCGATTCTGTGATTCACGAATGTCAATTGAACCTCGATAACCATCTTTTTCCTATTGACCTCACACTGATGCAACTTGGGAGTTTCGACATTATCGTAGGAATGGATTGGTTAACTAAGTTTCATGCTGAGGTGGTTTATTCCGATAAGATTGTTCGTATTCCTCTTTCGTTTGGTGAAGTCTTAGAAGTTCGTGGCGAGAAACCATCTGGTGGTTTGAAAATCATGTCATGTACGAAAGCCCAAAGCTATTTACGAAAAGGATATGTAGCTTTTCTAACACATATCACCGAGGAGAAAGGCAAGAGCAAGAGTATCCACGATTTTCCGATTGTCCGCGATTATCCAGAGGTGTTTCCTGATGAATTGCCTGGTTTGCCTCCAGTTCGTCAAGTCGAATTTCATATAGATCTTTTACCCAATGCTAACCCGATTGCAAAAGCACCTTATCGTCTTGCACCGTCTGAGATGCAAGAGTTATCTAAACAGCTTCAAGAGTTATCTGATAAAGGATTCATCTGACCAAGTTATTCACCTTGGGGCGCTCCAGTCCTGTTTGTGAAAAAGGAAGATGGGTCTTTTCGAATGTGTATCAATTATCGTGAGCTTAATAAGCTTACCATCAAGAATCGATATCCCCTACCACGAATAGATGATCTTTTTGATCAGCTGCAAGGTGCTACATGTTTTTCCAAGACCGATCTGCGTTCTGGGTATCATCAGCTTCGTGTTCTCGAAAAAGATATTCCCAAAACTGCTTTCCACACGACATATGGACACTACGAGTTCACTGTCATGTCTTTTGGTTTGACGAATGCCCCAGCTATCTTCATGGACTTAATGAATAGGGTTTGTAAACCTTATTTAGACAAGTTCATCATTGTGTTCATTAACGACATTCTCATTTATTCGAAGTCTCGAGCCGATCACGAACAACACCTTCGTCTGACACTGGAACTCCTGAAGAAGGAACAACTTTTTGCTAAATTCTCCAAGTGTGAATTCTGGCTTAAAGATGTTCAGTTTTTGGGTAATATTGTTAACGAGCAGGGTATTCATGTGGATCCTTCCAAGATTGCTGCTATTAAGGATTGGAACACACCTACGACACCCACAGAAGTTCGTTCTTTTCTTGGTCTAGCTGGTTATTATCGATGATTTATTTCGAACTTCTCAAAGATCGCGGTTCCACTCACTGCTTTGACTCAGAAGAATAAGCCTTTTGAGTGGGGACCTAAACAAGAAGAAGCGTTCCAAACGCTAAAACAAATACTCTGTGATGCTCCTGTTTTATCTTTACCTGAAGGAAACGATGACTTCGTTGTCTATTGTGACGCGTCGAATCTAGGCCTTGGTTGTGTTCTTATGCAACGAGGTAAAGTTATAGCTTATACGTCAAGACAGCTGAAATTTCACGAGAAGAACTATAAGACTCATATCTTGAGTTGGGTGCTGTGGTTTTTGCTCTCAAAATCCGGAGACACTATCTTTATGGCACAAAATGTGTGATTTTCACAGATCACAAGAGTCTCCAGCACATTCTTAATCAGAAGGAGATGAACATTAGGCAACGACGTTGGGTTGAGTTATTGAATGATTACGATTGCGAAATTCGTTTCAAATTACGTTTAATCCCAACTACTATATCAACATACAATCATCCTTAATTGTCTTGAGTTTAGCGTTTGCGATTCGATTGTGATTGAGTTTCGATTAATCACCACAACATAACATAAATAAACATGCACAAGTAACACATAAGGCACACACACACATAAGAACAATAACCAGATTGCGTAATTCGAGTTGCGAGTGCGATTGCGCTAAGCGATAGAGCGATAAAACATGCGATAAACACCGAATAAGCCTTGATTATTAATAAGTACTACACATAATACAACTAACGTAAGAACATAAAAGACTATCTACAAGTCAAAGAAGTCAAAACAGGAATTGAACAAGGAGTGACAGATCACGATTAACAATCTTGTCTCCCTTTGACTTCAATCCTGACTTTGACTTTGACTTTCGAAACACGGGGTGTTACAGCCTCCCCTAGTTGAGGGAATTTCGTCCGGAAAGTTGGCCGAAGCCGTAACAAACAACTGCGGGTACTTCGCCTTCATGTTGCTTTCGAGTTACCAAGTGAACTCTACGCCTCGTTTGCCTTCCCATTGAACCTTCACAATGGGAATGCGTGAGTGTCTGAGCTGCTTGGTTTGGCGGACCATGATCTCGACAGGCTTCTCCAAGAAGTGTAGTGTTTCGTTTACTTGGAGATCTTCTAGAGGTACAATTAAATCATGCTTGGCCAGGCACTTTCTGAGATTCGACACATGGAAAGTCGGGTGGACATTACTAAGTTCCTCCAGTAGCTTGAGTCTTTAGGCGACTTTTCCGATCCTTTCCAGAATCTTAAAAGGGCCAACATATCGAGGTACTAGTTTCCCTTTCTTGCCGAATCTGACCACACCATTCCAAGGTGATACCTTTAGGAGTACGTAGTCACCAACGTCAAATTCAAGGGGCTTGCATCGTCTATCGGCGTAACTTTTCTGACGACTCCGAGCTTTCAGCAGATTGTCTCGAATTTGAAGGACTTTGTCAGTCGTTTCTTGCAATAGCTCAGGACCGGTTAATTGCGAGTGCCCGATCTCATGCCATACAATAGGCGATTGACATTTTCTTCCGTATAAAGCCTCAAACGATGCCATTTGAATGAATGAATGATGACTGTTATTATACGAGAATTTGACCAAAGGTAAGTATGCGTTCCAATTACCACCGAAATCGATGACACACGAACGGAGCATGTCTTCAAGGGTATGAATCGTTCTTTCAGTCTGACCGTCGGTTTGGGGATGAAATGCGGTACTTAGATTGAGCGTAGTACCAAGAGACGTGTGAAATGTTACCCATAGACGCGAGGTAAACCGAGCGTCGCGGTCAGAGATGACGTCACGAGGCGTCCCATATCGACAAATGATCTCATCGGTGTAGATTCGGGCTAATGTTTCTACATTGTAGTCTTCTCGTATTGGCAGAGAATGAGCAGATTTGGTCAAACGGTCAACGATAACCCAGATGCTATCGTGACTTGATGGCGTGCGTGGAAGTTTCGTTATGAAGTCCATAGCTATACTTTCCCACTTCCACATCGGGATCGGGGGTTGCTCAAATAATCCAGAGGGTCTTTGGTGTTCAGCCTTGACTTTCGAGCTAGTCAGGCACTTTCCGACGTAGAGGACGATATCTCTCTTCATGCCCGGCCACCAGTACTTGTAGCAAAGGTCCTGGTACATTTTGTCGGCACCGGGATGAATAGAATATCGGGATTTGTGGGCTTCGTCCATCAAAATCTGTCGTAAATTGGTCCGCTTAGGGATCCAAATTTGGTCCAGAAAGTGGAATATCCCATTCGACTTATTCACAAGCTGCGCTCCATCGTGGTAGATCCATTCCTTTTTCAAAGTGCGCTCATTAAAACAAGCATGTTGGGCTTCACGGATGAGGGTTTCGAGATCATATTGGGCTTGGATATTACGAATGCTGAGCAGATAGCTCCGTTTGCTGAAAGCATCGGCAACGACATTTACTTTGCCAGGATGATAACGGATCTCGCAGTCATAATCATTGAGAAGTTCTACCCATCAGCGTTGACGCATATTGAGTTCCTTTTGGTCAAATATATGTTGTAGGCTCCTATGATCGGTGAAGATCGTACACTTGGTACCATACAGGTAGTGTTGCCAAATCTTTAAGGCAAAAACAACTGCGCCTAGCTCGAGATCATGGGTTATATAGTTCTTCTCATGGATTTTGAGCTGACGAGATGCGTAAGCGATAACCTTGTCCCGTTGCATGAGGACACAATCAAGACTAAGGTTTGAGGCATTACAATAGACAATAAAGTTGTTGTTTCCGTCGGGCAAAGTGAGAACAGGAGCATTGCAGAGCATATGCTTGAGGGTTTGGAAAGCAGAGTCTTGTTCAGTTCCCCAAACAAAAGGCTTGTCTTTATGCGTGAGAGCGGTAAGCGGCACAACGATTTTTGAGAACCCTTCGATGAATCAACGATAATAGCCCGCTAGTCCGAGAAAAGAACGGACTTCAGACGGGTTTTTTGGTGTAATCCAACTCTTAACTGCTTCAATCTTCGCGGGATCGACGTGAATACCTTGACTATTCACAATGTGACCTAGGAACTGAACTTCCTCTAGCCAGAATTCACACTTGGAGAACTTGGCATTGAGTCGATTCCTCTGGAGTAGCTCGAGAACCAAACGTAGATGTTGCGCGTGTTCGGCTTTCGACTTGGAATATATCAAGAGATCATCGATGAACACGATGACGAAGCGGTCAAGATATGGTTTGCACATACGATTCATCAGATCCATGAAAACCGCGGGTGCGTTGGTTAAACCAAAAGGCATAACAATGAATTCATAATGGTCGTATCGAGTTCGGAAAGAGGTTTTGGAAATATCCTCCTCTTGGATGCGTAGTTGGTGATAGCCTAAGCGTAGATCGATCTTCGAGAAACACGTGGCACCTTGTAGCTGGTCAAACAAATCATCAATTCGAGGCAAGGGATAGCGATTCTTGATAGTCAACTTATGCAATTCCCGATAGTTCGATGCACATCCTGAACGTCCCATCCTTCTTTTTGATGAAAAGGACTGGCGCGCCCCAAGGAGAGGTGCTCGGGCGAATGAAGCCTTTAACAAGTAGTTCCTGGAGCTGACTCGAGAGTTCGCGCATCTCAGATGGATGGAGTCGGTAAGGAGCTTTCGCAACAGGGTTGGCTCCACGGATGAGGTCGATACGAAAGTCGATATCACGACTTGGCGGCAACCCGGGAAGATCATCAGGAAACACATTAGGAAATTCACAAACCACAGGAACGTCCTTCACTCCGGCCTTTCCTTTCTTTCCCTTCTCCGCTACTACAATATTAGCCAAGAAAGCTTTGTATTCCTTGCGGAGATACTTGCTAGCTTGGACACAAGACATGAGCTTGAGACCTTTCGAAGCAGTTTCACCATAAACACACAATATATCACCATTCGCGAGCAAGAATCGAATCATCTTATCAAAGCACACAACTTCAGCATGGTTTTCACGAAGAAAGTCCATGCCTACTATGACGTCAAAACTTCCGAGTTGCATCGGAATAAGGTCGATTGGGAAGATGTGATTGTTGAGCTCAAGAGTACCATCACGAAGAACGGAATTGATGGAGATGGTTCTTCTGGTGGTGACTTCGACATCGAACGTTGAGGGGAGATGGGAGCGCTTACGACTAAGGAGCTTCTCGAATTCGAACGACACAAAACAGTTATCGGCTCCAGTATCAAACAAACACGAAGCATAAATACCATTCAAAAGGAACGTACAATTGACCACATTGTTGTCGGCCTGGGCTTGGCGCGCATTGATGTTGAAAGTTCGGGCGTGGGTGGCTTGTTGGTGTTGCTGTTGAGGCTGTTGCTGCTGCTGTTGCTGAGGCTCCTATTTCACAACCCTGTTTGGGCACATGTTCGTGAAGTGGTTGGGATCACCACACGTGAAGCAGACTATGGTGTTGATCGCGGGTGCCTGAGCCGCTTGTTGGCCTTGAGGAGCTGGAAGCAGAGCTTGATGAGCAGTGGCTTGGGCTGGTGCTTGTCGGGGACCAGTACGACAGTTGGCGGTAAAGTGGCCGTACATGTTACAATGCACGCAAAATCTACAGGCGATACCCACCGGGTGATGATAAGTACATGTGGGGCAAGCAGGGTGGGGACCAGTGTAAGCACGCTTTGCTGGCGGAGCATAGGTAACTGGTGCTGATCGGTGCTGAGAGTGCTGCTGAGCCGGTACGGCTTGAAGCGGGGCAGCAGTGGTAGTGTCAACACAATTTTTGTTGCTGGAGCTGCTGTTGTTGTTCTTCTTCTTGCGGCGAGAGGCTTTCAATGACTGAGCGGTGGCGGTTTCGGTAGTTGGTGCGGCGGTAGCTTGGTGCAAGTTCTTAGTAGCTTTATCCCAGAAGCTAGCTTTGACTCGCTTGTCGTTGATTTCCGCGACAAGCAAATAAGGCTCTTCGATTGTTGCTGGCTTTGCGGCATGCACAAAATCTGCAACACAGTCTGGCAGAGCTCGAATGTACTTCTTGATTGTCATGTCGGTGGTCTTCACTTGATCAGGGCAGATAATACTGAGCTGCTTGAATCATGCAGTTAAAGCAGCGTTGTCACCATCGTTCTGCTTCAGATGCCAGAATTTGTCCTCCAACTTTTGTCGCTCATGGGGAGGGCAGAACTCTTCGAGCATGACATTCTTCAACTCATCCCACGACAGACCATAAGCTGCGTCATTTCCGTGTTTATTCCTCTTGGCCGTCCACCAGTCTAATGCACGGGATTAGAAGATGCCGGTAGCATTCATAGAGCGGAGATCGTCAGGACATCCACTCTGACGCAGAGTGACTTCGATCTAGTCGAACCATTGAAACAAGGTCGTAGGGCCATCTTCGCCAATGAACTCTTTCGGTCCGCATGCTTTAAACTCTTTGAAACTAAAGGCAGCTTTGGGAGTAGCTTTAGGAGCTTCGGTTCTGGACTCTTCAGACGATTTGCTCACATTCTCGTATATTTCACTCAAGATCTGAGGAACAACCTTTTCTACTTGCTTTGCGCCGATAGCAGCAAGGCGTTTGTCTCTCTGTTCTTGGCGAGTAATTCGTGGGTGATGGGGTCCAGATGAGGGTCCAGGTGACGACATTGTCTGCAACAGACATCGTCGTGGGGCTTAGTCACAATATAACCGAATCTCACCTCACACGTCTTAATACTACTAAAGCTCAAGAATACGATCATGTAAACACGTAGGCACATAATCACAGTTTCACATAAGCACAGAAGCACATAAGCATGTAAGGCACAGAGACACAACAACACAGAAGCACATAATCACAAAAGGAAATCAGAATACAGAAACCTATCATTCAAGGCTCGCGAGCGTTCAAGTATAGCGATCGCGATTAGCATAGCGAGTAGTATAGCATAAGCGAATATCATAACAAGCAACATAGCGTTTGGTGGTTCCTTATGGTAGTGGCGATTTTTCAGCGTATTGAGATAGTAGTGTAATGCGGGTCGTGTTTGTCGATTAAAGCGAAAAGCGAAAGCGAATAAATCAGCAAAAATTGTAACACGTAAACAGAAAAAATCACATAAAGCACATAAAATCCATATAAAATGTCGAATATCAGAGTTGGCTGTAGCGAGCTCAGAATCGAAACACATAAAAACTGAGAATAGATTGTCTGCGGCTATTTAGACATCGACTAACCAAAGTGATTCGACTATTCACAAGGACTGTTCTGTGCACACTTGACCTTCGGAACTATGCTCTTGCCTCGAATCTGGGCGAATGGCACGCATCCTTCCAGTTTCAGCAAGATTGCAAGTCGTTGGAGTCCGTCGATACTTTGGTGAGAATTTTGTAAAGCAATATAGAGGTCGGAAAAAGTCATCGAGGTTCGGGTTTCACCCCTGACTTAACGACTTCGTTCCTATTTTCGATAAAATAAAAGAGAAATTATTCATCAAAGTATGGATTTCACTCCTGATTTGGCACAATTTCTCTCGTTTGTAGATAAAATGCGGGGTTGGACAAGCAATTCAGTCAAGAGTTTGCGGTTTTCACACCTAATCTCGACCTAATTGCTCGTTCATTTTCAAAAAAATTAGAGTGCAGTGATAGTGTAGCGTAGACGAGAATATCGAGAAATAGCAAGTAAGCTCGTACATAACCCTACAGGGTGTGCACAAGTCGGTCTGTTGGTACCTAACTATAGACTAGGTTGTTTCTAAGACGTCGACCCAGACTAGGTCGAGTCTTGCCTAATTCCCTATAGTTATGGCTCTGATACCAATCTGTCACACCCCAACCGATGGCGGAAACATCGGGGAGTGGCACTCAGCGAAACAGATTGTCCAGAAGTTTCCATAACAACTATGATTACCAATTATTTAAAGCATCACGTCCCATACCATGACATAAAAGGTAACATATTTATTACAGACAAGATCTAGTCAAATTGTTCTGTTCCGACAACTCAGATTTCAAATACAGACAATTCGTTTATTGTTCTAGACCTTTCCTAGCCTTGATTTCACAGCAAGCAAAGCATCTAAACACCTTAAGCACCTGTCACATACGTTAAAGTAAAAGTCAATACACATAGTGTAAAGGTGAGCATACAAGTTTAATAGATATAATAGAGTTCGAAATCGATTACGGATAACCAACACGTACACAGTGTAAAATGAGGCATGTTAGTTATCGACATGAACCTATCGATACCAATGACTGCGGATTGACTGCCCAAGGCAGTTCGTAATACACACTCACCACTGTGAGCCATGTAACAAATTGTCCTTAACAACCCCTGAGTGAACAGGTGCTGAGTTCAAACTATAGTACTATCGTTGCTAAGGCAGGTAGACATCATTCCATGCGTAAACATAACAAACAAGCATTCATTAAGTCACGTATAACATGCAGTAATGGTTAGCGTGAAAGTATTGCGTAGTGTGTTCGATGTGATTTAGAATAAGTAACGTATGTAACACCCAAAAGTGCGTAAAGCAAAAAGGGTTCGAGTATACTTACAGCGATTGATGGATTGAAGGGAGTGCTAGAGAGTAACGTTAGCCTGATTAGAATGATAGCATAAATGATAAGCGGCGCGTAAAATGATACAAAGTGTCATTGGATCGAACAACAATCCGATCGGGTGGCAATCTGATCGGGTGGCCGGTCGATCGGATGACAATCCGTTCGGGTGATCACTCGATTGGATAGTCACCTCGTTTGGGATGGATGTGTTTGTGTATGATGGCTTGCCTTTTGAAGTTTTCTTTGTAGCATTTTGAAAACAGAGAAGTATCTCTACCTTTCAGGTCAGTCGATCGAACGACTGTTCGATCGGACAGCAATCCGATTGGCGAGGCTTCTCAGGTTGAGAACAAATTCACAGCAGGACTGTCACTTGATCGTATGGCTATCTGATCGGGTGGCAATCCGTTCGGAGCGAACATGTTGAAAATTATTAAGTCCCTAAACACCACTCGATCGGATGGCAATCCGATCGGGTGGTAGTCCGTTTCAACGTTCAAATCCTTAAATAGTTTGAGAAAATGGTTTATGTATAGAACCAAGTGCAGCCCGATCGGACAGCCGGTCGATCGGGTGGCAATCCGATCGGGTGGTAACCTGATCGGACGGTAGTCCGTTCCGACGGTCTGATCGTTCTAACACCGGTTTCTGTTTGGAGTTTTGGAGTTTTGAATGAGACGTTTTGATGTCTTGTTTGTACAATAGAGCCCTTATCTCGTCCCAAGTGAGCTGGCGGGACAGGAATCACCCTGGTCCGAACAGTTCCTGGTTCGAGTCGGTTGTTTATGTTCAAACCCGAAATCAACATCTCGTGGATAGAATCCAGATCTCGAACCAACACATCAACACGAAAGAGTAGAAGGTTAGAACAAGCCCCGATTCTATCGGGTTTGAGTGCATTGAGTGTACAAGAGTTGAAAGAAAGTTGGAAAACCATCTTTCAATCCTTTTCACCATGAATATGTTTAGATCTATGAAAGATCTTTGTTGATTTGTGTGGAAATCGTTCGGATCTAAGTTGTTCTTAGTGGATTGAAGCCAAAGCATGAAGTTCCCAAGAACACCATGATGACATCATCCTAGAACACCTCAAATCTAGTGATTTCATGGTTAAAAGTTAAGATTCAAAAGATAGAAAGGTGTAGGAGTGCGTGTAGATCAAGAAAGTACAAGATTTAGGTGGAAAACTTACAAGAATCGCAAGAAATCTGAAGAAAAGCGGGCTGGAGCGAGTAGGAGAGTGAGAGAGCTGTCAACATCAAATGATGTTGACATGAGGGGTATGTATAGGCTTTCTACAAAAGGAAAGGGGCATAAGTGGCTGGTCGATCGGGTGGTAACCCGATCAGGTGGCTGCTCGATCGAGTGGCTCCTCGATCGGCTGGCCACTCGATTGGAGTGAACGGCGCGACGGGTTTTGCGATTTCGATTCGCGTGTTGAGCGATGCGATGCGATAGAGTTTCCTATTCAAATTACTTTTAATCCCAACTACTATATCAACATACAATCATCCTTAATTGTCTTACGTTTAGCGTTTGCGATTTGATTGAGATTGAGTTTCGATTGTGTTTCGATTAATCACCACAACATAACATAAATAAACATGCACAAGTAACACATAAGGCACACACACACACATAAGAACAATAACCAAATTGCGTAATTCGAGTTGCGAGCGTGATTGCGATAAGCAATAGAGCGATAAAACGTGCAATAAACACCGAATAAGCCTTGATTATTAATAAGTACTCCACATAATACAACTACCGTAAGAACATAAAAGACTATCTACAAGTCAAAGAAGTCAAAACAGGAATTGAACAAGGAGTGACAGATCGCGATTAGCAATCTTGTCTCCCTTTGACTTCAATCCTGACTTTGACTTTGACTTTCGAAACACGGGGTGTTACATCTAGGAACTCCAAAACTTGTGAAATGAGGAGCCCAAGTCCTATATTTATAGGCATTCCCCATTCGTCCGAATGCACCTTGGATGAGTAAGCTCCTCTCGTACGAGTGGGCACTTGGATCCTTTCGTACGAAAGCGCACTTTCGTGCGAAAGGGCTTTAACATAAACGTTCCGGCCCATTTTTCACAATAATCTTTACAATATTCAACACACGCTCTATCTAGCTTATTCGCATAGGGGCGGACATACAAAATATGCACCAACACTATTATACGAAAACTATCATACGAGAAATATAATACGAAAATTAATATGTGAGAACTATTATTCGAAAACTACTATATGAAGTCATCATGAAAATCTTACCTGGATATTTTTGCATAAACCCTAAAGGACTGTAATGACAACTTTCACAATACAGGTCTATAAACACATCAAAATATATACATTATGTATCAAATACCTCGAAATCAACGTTTATCATATTCCCATGCATCGTCTTTTGTAAATATGTGTAACAGTTGCAAAAAATGAATCCTAGAAACCCAACTAGTTTCGTAAACCGGATCTTCATCGAAAGAAAAAAATGAGAGTTTTTATCTTTATTATTTTTAATAATGGCGTGTATTAATATAATTAATTACGGATTTAATAATATTAATTTTAAAAGAAAATACTAATTTTATAAATAAATTCAGTTTGTTTTTCTTTTGAATTTATATACCCTTAACTCTATCTAATTCACCAACACCATTGGACTATTACCAAATTATTATATAATAATATATAATAAAAAGTTAAAAAATGAAACAACCTATTAACTATTGAATAAATTAAATACTGTTAATTAAGTTGTAATTAAAGATGGAACTTAATAGGATAGTTTGACATTTTATAATGTGTATTAATTGTGAAAATAAGCTACTAGAGAGTTTACGTAACTTAAACTTGTTATGAAAATGAATAGAACAATAAATAATATTCCAAAGTTCAAACCAACGCAATTTACTAGAAATTAAATGCTGGAATGCGTAGGGTTGTAACCGAAGTATAAATAAACAAAATAAAGGGGTAATTTAATTTATATAAATGAAATTACAAAGGGATGAGCGGCTTTTGTGAGATTCAAGATCATACGTATATCACATATACCAAATCAATGGAGCAACTTTTTTTTTTTGAACGGGCAGAATTTTATTAGAAAACCAAAGCTAGCAAGAAGCTAGCAACAACACAAGAAACAAAACAGATTACAAAAGGTTGAAATTACACCAATTTTACCATTCAAACGTGTTCATCTTCGCTCGATGTTTGATCCAGAGAAAGCTAGTGGTTTTTATATCCGCCAATAATCTTGAAATATCTACTCTTTTACCTGAGAAAATCACGTCGTTGCGTAGTTTCCATAGGCTCCAACATGTTGTTAGGATGATAGCGTGTATCATCTTCTTCGTAGTGGCTGGTCTGTTTACATGCTTATGAACCCGGAGAAGATATGAGATTGTGAAGGCATAAATGGGAGAAATAGAGAGCCATCTAGACACCAAATGCCATACCACAGAACTGATATAACATGATCCAAAAACGTGCTCAACCGTTTCATCCCTATCACCGCACAGTGGGCAAGTGACCGAGGCAAGGGTGATAGTTCTTCTTGCTAATGCTGATTTCGTGGGCAAACGATCAAGATTCATCCTCCACCCGAAGATATTAACCTTGCGAGGTACCCAACGGTTCCACTCGAATTTATCCACGTCGTTCTGTGCGTTATTGTTTAGAAGCATTTTTTGATCTCCTTCACCGAGAATTCATTTGAGTTATCCGATGACCATCCCCATTTATCGCTGGAATCCGAAATGAATGTTTGAGAGATGATGTTGTTAAGTTCCGCCAGTTCTTGATGTAATGCGGGCTCTCGTGCCCAACTCCATTTGAGCCCAATTACTAGCCCGTTATCCGAAACCTCCAGCCTTTCCTGAACACAGCATCCTTTTAATCTTTCTAACCCATCAAGTGCCAAAAATCTTGATTTGAGAGGTAGACCTGTGACCCAGGTATCGGTCCAAAATTGAGTATTTAGACCATTGCCCACTGTGCTCACAAGAAGGTTACAAAGATGTATATTTTTAGTGCTGGGGATCTTATCGTTTTTGATGATGCTGTTCTATACACCAGACAAGCCTTTTTGTAACACCTTGAAAAATCACGTCCAATGAAGTATTGACACGTGTAATAAACCCAAATGAAGTCATACGTTGAATTTAAGTGACTAATTTTTCGAAAAATCGAAAACTTTGATTATGAAAGAACTGGAAGTATTATCATACCTAAAATAAGTTTCTAAATAACCTTTTATGGTTTTATATTGACAAATGAGCAACTTGTTAATCAAGTGTAGCCGTTTATGTAATTAATTGAAAGTTTGCGCAGAAAAAGGGTTAAAAGCGTCAACATGTTAATTCTTACCTCTGAGTGACCTTTTAACAAACCAGGAGCTTCATAATATTTAATTATAACTCTCGGAAATGCCAATTAATGGTCGTCTAAGGTTTTTATGCCTATAAGTAAAGTTACGCGCAACTTTGCAAGTTAGAGGGACTAAAAGTGTCAATATGTTTAATTATACCTCTGAATGACCTTTTAGAGAATCCGAAGCATCGTAATGTTTAATAATACTTTCAAGGATGCCTAATATGGATTAGATGAGGCTTCAATGCTAATAAATGATGAAATGCGCAAGTTTGCGCAATAGAGGGGCCTAAAGCGTCAACTTTTAAATCTACGCCATTCGGTAACCATTTAAGCAAACGGGAGCATAGTAATATTTAAATATATGCTTGGGAATGATTATTATGGGCCATGGAAGGCTTAGATATCATTAAACGGCATTTCGCGCTACTTTGCGCAATTAAGGGACTAATTGCGTCAAACTGCAAAAGGAGGTCGAATCGTATGGTAACGGACCTTCCGGAATATTTCCATAAGTTAAACATACCCTATTTATCCTTTATATAGCTTAGATATAGGTTTAGAGGTGTTTGGTACGCAAAAATAAACTTTTATGTCATGCAGGGACTAAAAGTGTCAAAAAGTGCACAAGTTTGCACTTTTGCGCATATCTCGCATTCTGAATATCCCCGGACACCCAAAAATTTATGTAAGGACTAAAATATTTTATTTTAGTGTGTGGCTTGATAAAATTCCACTCGTCGCGTAATTTGGACCGTTTTTAGCGTTCGTCCGTGTTTCGTCGTAATTCGACGCACTACGTGACCGTACGGCCAAAGGAACCGACATCCGACATGTTTTTGAACATGTTTCATGTTCCTTATGTTTAAACATCATAGTGGGGCCTTAAAATGAGGTTAACAGGCCTTGAACGTGCCTAAAGTGACCATAAAAACTCACAGGGGCCATTTCTGCCATATATGAAAGTGCTGTTTGCTGCTAAACAGCTGTAAACAGCCTGTTCCAGCAGTTTCTATCAATTGTAAATGGTTTTTTTGGAAACTAAGGGCTGCCCATTGTTTATAAAACCATGGTAATATGTGTAGGGTTCAGATTCAATCACGGTTTACGAGGAACGATCCTAACAGTCCTCAAAAACCTATAAATACCCTTCCCCACTTCCTTCATAACCCACACTTGATCTTGAATTCTCTAAGTTGGGGACTTTGCTCCTCATACCTGAGAAATTAGGATCAACCCTCCTTGCTTGGACCCTTTGTAAGTCCCCTTTCGTGTTTAGTTTAATTATTTAGCGGTTAAAGCCGAAAAGTCAAGCGTTTCGATAAACACTTTGACTTTTAAACGGCTAAGCCATAGTTCACAACGAACATGGCTACGTGACCGTAATTAGGTAGGTAATTAACCCTCAAAAGGGCGCCTCCTAATTACCATGTGTACTTAGTTTAATTGTCGGGTCAAATGAAAGTCAAACGGGTTAATTTTAAATAAAATGCATAACTATTAATTAAAAGTCATAAAATCAATTTTGCCACATTAATAACTTGGTAAATATTAGTTGAACATGTCTAAGCATGTTCAACCCGACAACTCTAAGTATAGACTCGGTTCGGAACCGAAAGTCGCAGAAGTTGACTTTTGCTTTGACTTTCAGTTCTGACCCGATTTAGCTTAGTTTAGATATGCCTTAGGATTCCTTTAGGACCATATTATAGGTTAGTATAACCCTCCGAGGTTATACAACTTGGTTCCATAGAAATCCTAGTTCATGCATGTTTCCGTTATATGCCTAAATGTTGACCGTTATGCCCTTTGGACCTTAAAATGATATTTTTGAAAATGTGAGAGGACAGAAACCGTCACTACTAAATTATAAACTTGTCCCTAAAATTTGACATCAGTTTGAGGTCTAGATTAGGAGTTATGCTCAATAGCGTAATTAGAAAGCTTTTTATTAATTTGACGGCTTAATTAGCATAAAGCCTATCTAAACCCAATTTTTGAAACCAAAATTTTTACCTACTGATGTAAAATAATATTTTGGGATTTTTGAAGATTTTTATTTATTTTTAGGCTGAGCATAACATAGGGTTCTAGCTATAATTCGGTAATTGCCGGTTTTTGCCCTTTTGGGCTATAAAATGAGTTTTACAAATCCTTTTGATGCCAAACCTTTTTCTACTGATTTAATATGATAAATAAATATTTTGAGCCTTCTGGAATAATAAAAACATCAGCTTTCCTTTGAAAACCCGGAAATGGCTCCAAATCGCCTTTTTTAAGCGTTTTTAACGCATAGTATGTATCAAAACTATTTTAAACATATAAGGGTTGATGCCTACTGATATTTTCAGTAAATTTTTATATTTTAACAGTAAGCAAAAGTTTTAAACTCAGATTTCCAGTTTTGGCCTTTTAAGCCTATGTGAAATTACCAAAATGCCCCCACGGTGCATAATATGGTTATAATTAATAAATTTCACATATGTATGATACCCCACTATTATAACTTATTAAGTTAAGTATATTTACTAATTTAATCAGACCTGTAACTCAGATTAATATTTAATCTCTTTTATAACCGTTAAAAATGACCGAAATACCCCTACGGGGCATAAATTGGTCCTTAATTCGTTTTGGGCATAATGGAAGGTATCTTACTGATATCACAACATATATAAGGCATATTAACTTAGGAAACCTGTATATGACTCTTATGGTTACCCGTTACGCTTCTTACGCCTTCGGTTCGGTTTATGTAACTAGTTTGCATAAATTAGCCAAAACGGGTCAAACCTTATCATTTTTATCTCAAAATCCAGAATGTGTTTAGTTTACCCATATTATACAAGTCTTCAAACTTGTCGGGTCTAAATCACATTCTATTCCGGTCTTCGTTTAATCGTGCGTAAGAACCGTGAACCGTTCCTTAAAAACTAACCGGTCTAAGTTACGACTTAAATAAGACCCGTTAGGAATCTAATAGGTTAATAAAACCTCCGTTCTAGATTAAGAGCCCCAGTAGAAGTTCTTGTGCTTGCTGATTTGAATATACGGCTGAGTATAAATTGCATTGTTAGCTCAGGTAAATACTTTTAACTTATTTTCCCTTATACGGGCTTGGGATACGGTATTATAAAAATACCGCTTGGTCGGGTGTAGAAACCTTTTAATCGGAGATGATTAAATTGCATAATCCCGTTTTAATCTGTATTGATTGATAACAAATAACATTAGGGGTTAATGACCGTGTCCTGGATATCCTTGGCTCATTTAAAAAGTGAATGGCCATAACGTAAGCACAAGGTGTAGGCATAACACCTCCTGTTACGTATGTAAAAGATATACTCACTCGTAAGGTGTCTTCTTGTGAGTTATATTTATGGTGTGTCGATTAATCTTGACCGGCTTGTATTATAGAATCATCGGCCCTAAATGTTGGACAAACATGTAAATCGGATACAAGATTTTTATTAATAAAATTGTCCCAAGTTATAAAAGATATTTTGTGCCTCGTGCATTCAAATCAATTTTCAAACTCTTTTTCCAAAATGAGTCAGTTAATTGTATTTACCAGTGTAAACTGACGTATTTTCCAAAAAGGTTAAGTGACAGGTACTGAACGTAATTGGCTGGAAGCTCAGGGCGTTAATAAGGAATCTTGCAAGTTCTAGGCGTCTAAAGTCTGTTGAATGATGTTTATGTTTTAAGATCCGCCTGTGGATCCTTTACTTTCCGTTGTAATACTTTGACATTACTTTATATTCGGAGTGTAATATATTTATCTTTTGCTTCCGCTGTGCATTTATATATTGTGTTGTTTGACTATGATGATATCAACTACGTCACGATACTCCCCACCGGGCCCACCGGTAATACGTGGAAATATCGGGGTGTGACAGGTTGGTATCAGAGCCAACGCTGAGTGAATTAAACGCTAGCCTTTTTGTGTTTAATCTCAGTTACACAGTTGCACATTCTTGAGTCTAGACAAGAACATAGGACTAATCCTAATTCGTTTTATTTTGCCATTATTTGGTTCCTTTGTTATTTTCCGATTAGCCCTTGCATGGGCAAGTCATTTTCTGTTAGATGTCCCGTTTAGGGCAACCATATACTTGTTTAAATTTTAAAGGAACGATTATATTTAAAATATCATTTCTATATTATAAGATCTACCATTATAATAAAATGACAAAATCTAAAAAGGACAAGACCTAGCCACGTGTTACTTTAAGAGGTGGCCAAGATGGTAAGACCTATTCAAGAGAATCAAATCCTTGTTAACACCTAAGAACGTGTTAACACTCTTGACAAATGTGATTCGAGAAAATCACAACAGTCATCCTTATATTGGATTCTTCCAATTTTCTTGTCTAGCCGATTGATTTAGAAATCATGGCTCAAATCATCAAATAAAGATGATTATATTGTTAACGCCGAAGAACGTGTTAGCACTCTTGACAAAAGTGATCTGAGAAAATCACAATAGTCATCCCTATATTGGAATTTTTTTTAATTTCCTGATTTGGCCTAATGATCCAGAAATCATGGCTTATATCATCCTATAAGATGATCATATTATAAACATCCAATAGTGATGAAGTGCATACGGGCTAAACTTGTTGTCCGATAAGACAACGACAGTGGTGGTCTTTGACCTCCTGTCTAAAAATGTTGGACCATGTCCAAGCATAATAGTCGGTATGATCCAAACGATCTCGACTAATAGCATCTGAAAAGATGATTATATCATAAACATCCCTCAGAAGGGAAATGCCCACGGGCTATATCTATTGTCCTAAAAGACAAAAGGCAGTTGTAGCTTTCGACTCTCTGTCAAGAAAAGTAACCGACTATGCTCAAACCTTAAATGCCTCGATCCCAAACGATCATGGCTTATAAATTCAAAACTGTCCTCGTGACCAGGCTGCTGTGCCACTTTAATATCCTTGGTGTTTTTATATACTAGGATAAAATTATAATGAAAATACTAATAAAATTAACAAATTAACCCATATGGTTTATATTACCATGGTTAATAAATTATCAAAAATGATAATTTCATAATAACCTCTGAATAAATCATTGTCAATTTTTATGAAGCAATCAAGCTACATGGCTGGATTAGATGAAGTTAACAGCCACTTGAAGGAGAACAATGATACTACCAGAATTAATGTAACTGGAGCGGAACTGCAGGCAATAATAGATTATGCAGTTACTCGAGCTCTTGACAGACAGTATGATGAATCAAATGATACCCACTCTAAGACTCTATCTGTGGCTCGTAGTAAGCCCCCTCCCAAAACACATGAGTCAAGGGAGAACGATGTTCATCACTCATCAAATCAAAGGAGTGTTCCGCCTAGACAGGTTGTGCTTCATCAAGAGGCACCAATTAAGACCTGCTCATATAAATATTTTGTCTCCTGCAAGCCCAGAGACTTTACAGGGGAAAAAGGGGCCATCGATTGCATGACATGGCTCGATGAGATGGACACTGTTGTTGACATCAACGGTTGTGCGGAACAAGATGTTGTGAAATTTGTTTCACAATCATTCAAAGGAGAAGCGTTGGCATGGTGGAGATCATTGCTCCAAGCCATGGGAAAGGTCCTACTCTACAACTTATCTTGGGATCAATTTGTTGCATTAATCAAGGAAAACTATTGCCCTCAGCAGGAGGTAGAAGAGATAGAATCAAACTTCTTGACTCTGGTCATGGAGAATTTGGATTGCCAGGCATATGTGACAAGTTTCAACACTATGTCCCGCCTAGTTCCTTACTTAGTCACCCCTGAACCTAAACGCATAGCGCGTTTTATTGGAGGCGGTGGACTTATCCTTATCTCTCACCCTAGATGCAATCAGAAATAAGTCTGTTAAGGCTTCTGGCGAGGGAAAAAGGGAAAGAGAGGAGGAGAACTCTCATCGGTCTGACAAGAAGAAAAAGGGAAGTTTTAGGAACAAGAAAGACTCCGAATTTAGGAAAAATTCGAGTCAGTCTAATAACAGACCCAAATGCAGTAACTGCAGAAAGCAACATTCTGGAAAATGTACTATCGACCCACGTGCTAAATTGTGTGGAATTTGCATGACCAAGGGTCACAAAACCTTAGATTGCAAGGAGTTGAAGAGCGCGACATGTTACAATTGTAACGAGGAAGGGCATATCAAAACCAACTGCCCAAAGCTTATAAAGAAGCCTGGAGAGGCCAGGAACACAAACGCATGAGTCTTCCAGAGGAACGCCCAGGAGATGGTGCAGAATGACGACTATATAGCAGGTACTTTTCCCTTATCAAGAAGTTATGCAGAAATTTATTTGATGCTGGCACATATGATTCTATAATTAACGATAAATATTGAGAACTGTTGTCTCCGCCTGATTAGGACTCCGGTCATTTACTGCGAAGTAAAAATTGGCCGATGATACTCTAGAGAGTGCTCCAACAAACCTTAGATGGATATTTTATATCTAATAGGAATCACTCTTTTCTGAAATCCCTATGGCAAGCTTTCAAGCTACCTAAACTCTTCAATATAATAAAGACAGATGTGACGTTTTGATCCTCTGTCAGAAAAGTGATGGACTAGGTCCAAACCTTAAATGCCATTGATGGTCTTTTGCGACCTAGGCTAAGTAATATTAATATACATTTTAAATAACGTTCATTAAGAATGTTAGTGCTATATTAGCCTGTATGGGTTATTGATACCATGGTTAGTATATATTAAGGCCATCGGGATGAGGAATAGCAGTTGTTGGATTGCAACTAAGAAATTGTTTTATTGGTGTTAGGAATCAATATCGAGTATGGCAAACTCAGATAAGACAGCCGTTGGTCGTGTTATGGATGATGTGACACATGCCAATGATGCTACAATTGTGAACCTTAGAATTTCCAGTGATGTTCTTCAAACTATGATAGACGCAGCTGTTGGTAAAGCTGTGAAGAAGGCCGTGAAAAAGTTCAAGGAGCCCGATGCTACTTGCTCCAAGTCTCATCCAAGACCACACGTCCTTACTCACAAGAAGGATCTCGTTCATACCTCTAATGCAAGGGATGAACTAAAAAGGAAAAGGGAGGAAGATAACTCCCAGAGTTCTACGAAAAAGAACAAACAAAAGTCCAACCAGAAACCTGTATGCAAGACCTGCAAGAAGCGCCATTATGGGAAGTGCAGGTTCGAACCAAAATCCCAATCACAGCCGAGGGCTTATGGTATCTGCAAATCAAGGGAACATAAGACGTTGGACTACAAGGACATGAAGAATGCAGTCTGCTTCGGCTGTAATGAGAAAGGCCACATCAAGACCACGTGCCCTAAATCTATCAAAGGAAATGCGGCTAAGGAAGGAAAGCCTAAGAATGAAAGCGCCTAAAATGCCTGAGCTAGTTCATAAATAATGGCATCAGGTACATTCCTTAACACTTATCAATGAATAAACGCTAAGAATTCTGCTTTGATTCGGATACCAATCAATCCTTCATAAACTATAAGTATAGCAAACTTTTAAAATCTTTTATAAGAACCCTAGATGTTAAGTGTAAGGTAAAACTTACCAACAAAATCATAAGAACCATTTCTTCTGTTCCTGCTAGAAATCTTCAGTCATATAATTCGAGTACCCCCTCCCCAGATAAAGTACGTCAGAATATGAAGTTGATATCTCTTGATCTCTATCGATTAAGAATACCATATGGTATGACAAAAGCACCATATGAGGATTGGTGTATCTCAATAAGTTCCATAGATTGCTTCCATGCCTGATCAGTATGGAGATTTAATGCATGGAACCACAAAGATATTCCAATGGTCATACGGTATTAAAGTCAACTAATGGTATTCAAAGATGATATCCATAATGGAATTGTCTAAGTAAGTGTCTCTGATTAAGAATTCCGTGGACTCGTAACATAAATGTGTCACTCATTTGACACCAGCAAGGATGGATGAACTGAAGCCTGAGATTTAGAAAATCTCTGTAACCTCCTTGTATCTTGATTATCTTCTCCTAAGACTACCATGTTTACCTCACGAGAGGCAAGTAGAGTTAAGATTTATATCCCATTTAGGGCTGTATCATTATGAAATCTCCAAGACAGCTAGTACCATTAATGGAATAATCGAAACCCTGATTAAGTAAATTTTAAGAGAGGAGATTCATATAGCCTAACTCAATATTCCGAGAGTTTGATATTGTTAAATAAGAAAGACGGTTCATTTTGCTTATGCATTGATTACCGCCACCCTATTTAGGCAACAATTAAGAATCGCCATCAGCTGCCCAGGATCGTCGATTTGTTCGACTAACTGTAAGGATTAGCTACTCCTTAAGATTAGTTTTGAGCAATGGTTGGAATAACCATCTCACCTTAAGATAAGCTTTTCTACAATAGTTGTTATATAAGTATCAAGGTGGCTCCTTTGGAGACCTTGTATGGATGAAATATCAAAACATCCGTAGGATGGATGAGACTTTGGGAAGTCCACCTATCAGGATCTGAAAGTTGCATTGGAAACAACAAATAAGATCATACAAATCCATAATCGATTGTAAGTTGCCAGTATACGGCAGGAAATCAAGGATTTATGAAAATAGCAACCCTCCTAAGTTCTGGTTAAAAGATAAGGTTCAACAAAAGATAACACCCTGGAAGGGTGTGCCGAGTTGTAATTTTCAGGTTAGTTAAGCTCGGAATCTACAAAGTCATTCGAAGGATTCGAATGTATCAAGACTAAATAGCTTACGAGCTAAGACCTAATATAGGAGCTTGGTGGAACGCGCAATGTGACCCACACTAATGATTTAGCGACGTGTCACCAATAAGTCGAAAAGCACTATCACATAATGATATGCAGATCTATGATAGTAGGAGCAACCTATGTCGATTGAGAATCGACAGGTTAAGGAGCTCCAAAAGAAATTATGCACCTATTGTATTGGTCAACTGGGATACCCTTGGAGGCCCAAATATACTATGGAAGTTAAATCCATGATACGACAGAAAATACTTCATTTACTTTAAGCAAATCTCGAGGTCGAGATTTCTTTTAAGGGGGCGAGGATGTAACACCTCGAAAAATCACGTCCAATGAAGTATTGACACGTGTAATAAACCCTAATGAAGTCAAACGTTGAATTTAAGGGACTAATTTTTCGAAAAATCGAAAAATTTGATTATGAAAGAACTGGAAGTATTTTCATACCTAAAATAAGTTTCTAAATAACCTTTTATGGTTTTATATTCACAAATGAGCCACTTGTTAATCAAGTGTAGCCGTTTATGTAATTAATTGAAAGTTTGCGCAGAAAAAGGGTTAAAAGCGTCAACATGTTAATTCTTACCTCTGAGTGACCTTTTAACAAACCAGGAGCTTCATAATATTTAATTATAACTCTCAGAAATGCCAATTAATGGTCGTCTAAGGTTTTTATGCCTATAAGTAAAGTTACGCGCAACTTTGCAAGTTAGAGGGACTAAAAGTGTCAATATGTTTAATTATACCTCTGAATGACCTTTTAGAGAATCCGAAGCATCGTAATGTTTAATAATACTTTCAAGGATGCCTAATATGGATTAGATGAGGCTTCAATGCTAATAAATGATGAAATGCGCAAGTTTGCGCAATAGAGGGGCCTAAAGCGTCAACTTTTGAATCTACGCCATTCGGTAACCATTTAAGCAAACAGGAGCGTAGTAATATTTAAATATATGCTTGGGAATGATTATTATGGGCCATGGAAGGCTTAGATATCATTAAACGGCATTTCGCGCTACTTTGCGCAATTAAGGGACTAATTGCGTCAAACTGCAAAAGGAGGTCGAATCGTATGGTAACGGACCTTATGGAATATGTCCACAAGTTAAACATACCCTATTTATCCTTTATATAGCTTAGATATAGGTTTAGAGGTGTTTGGTACGCAAAAATAAACTTTTATGTCATGCAGGGACTAAAAGTGTCAAAAAGTGCACAAGTTTGCACTTTTGCGCATATCTCGCATTCTGAATATCCTCGGACACCCAAAAATTTATGTAAGCACTAAAATATTTTATTTTAGTGTGTGGCATGATAAAATTCCACTCGTCGCGTAATTTGGACCGTTTTTAGCGTTCGTCCGTGTTTCGTCGTAATTCGACGCACTACGTGACCGTACGGCCAAAGGAACCGACATACGACATGTTTTTGAACATGTTTCATGTTCCTTATGTTTAAACATCATAGTGGGGCCTTAAAATGAGGTTAACAGGCCTTGAACGTGCCTAAAGTGACCATAAAAGCTCACAGGGGCCATTTCTGCCATATATGAAAGTGCTGTTTGCTGCTAAACAGCTGTAAACAGCCTGTTCCAGCAGTTTCTATCAATTGTAAATGGTTTTTTTTTTAAACTAAGGGCTGCCCATTGTTTATAAAACCATGGGTAATATGTGTAGGGTTCAGATTCAATCACGGTTTTCTAGGAACGATTCTAACGGTCCTCAAAAACCTATAAATACCCTTCCCCACTTCCTTCATAACCCACACTTGATCTTGAATTCTCTAAGTTGGGGACTTTGCTCCTCATACCTGAGAAATTAGGATCAACCCTCCTTGCTTGGACCCTTTGTAAGTCCCCTTTCGTGTTTAGTTTAATTATTTAGCGGTTAAAGCCGAAAAGTCAAGCGTTTCGATAAACGCTTTGACTTTTAAACGGCTAAGCCATGGTTCACAACGAACATGGCTACGTGACCGTAATTAGGTAGGTAATTAACCCTCAAAAGGGCGCCTCCTAATTACCACGTGTACTTAGTTTAATTGTCGGGTCAAATGAAAGTCAAACGGGTTAATTTTAAATAAAATGCATAACTATTAATTAAAAGTCATAAAATCAGTTTTGCCACATTAATAACTTGGTAAATATTAGTTGAACATGTCTAAGCATGTTCAACCCGACAACTCTAAGTATAGACTCGGTTCGGAACCGAAAGTCGCAGAAGTTGACTTTTGCTTTGACTTTCAGTTCTGACCCGATTTAGCTTAGTTTAGATATGCCTTAAGATTCCTTTAGGACCATATTATAGGTTAGTATAACCCTCCGAGGTTATACAACTTGGTTCCATAGAAATCCTAGTTCATGCGTGTTTCCGTTATATGCCTTAATGTTGACCGTTATGCCCTTTGGACCTTAAAACGATATTTTTGAAAATGTGAAAGGATAGAAACCGTCACTACTAAATTATAAACTTGTCCCTAAAATTTGACATCAATTTGAGGTCTAGATTAGGAGTTATGCTCAATAGCGTAATTAGAAAGCTTTTTATTAATTTAACGGCTTAATTAGCATAAAGCCTATCTAAACCCAATTTTTGAAACCAAACTTTTTACCTACTGATATAAAATAATATTTTTGGATTTTTGAAGATTTTTATTTATTTTTAGGCTGAGCATAACATAGGGTTCTAGCTATAATTCGGTAATTGCCGGTTTTTGCCCTTTTGGGCTATAAAATGAGTTTTACAAATCCTTTTGATGCCAAACCTTTTTCTACTGATTTAATATGATAAATAAATAATTTGACCTATCTGGAATAATAAAAACATCAGCTTTCCTTTGAAAACCCGGAAATGGCTCCAAATCACATTTTTTAAGCGTTTTTAACGCATAGTATGTATCAAAACTATTTTAAACATATAAGGGTTGATGCCTACTGATATATTCAGTAAATTTTTATATTTTAACAGTAAGCAAAAGTTTTAAACTCAGATTTCCAGTTTTGGCCTTTTAAGCCTATGTGAAATTACCAAAATGCCCCCACGGTGCATAATATGGTTATAATTAATAAATTTCACATATGTATGATACCCCACTGTTATAACTTATTAAGTTAAGTATATTTACTAATTTAATCAGACCTGTAACTCAGATTAATATTTAATCTCTTTTATAACCGATAAAAATGACCGAAATACCCCTACGGGGCATAAATTGGTCCTTAATTCGTTTTGGGCATAATGGAAGGTATCTTAATGATATCACAACATATATAAGGCATATTAACTTAGGAAACCTGTATATGACTCTTATGGTTACCCGTTACGCTTCTTACGCGTTCGTTTCGGTTTATGTAACTAGTTTGCATAAATTAGCCAAAACGGGTCAAACCTTATCATTTTTATCTCAAAATCCAGAATGTGTTTAGTTTACCCATATTATACAAGTCTTCAAACTTGTCGGGTCTAAATCACATTCTATTCTGGTCTTCGCTTAATCGTGCGTAAGAACCGTGAACCGTTCCTTAAAAACTAACCGGTCTAAGTTACGACTTAAATAAGACCCGTTAGGAATCTAATAGGTTAATAAAACCTCCGTTCCAGATTAAGAGCCCCAGTAGAAGTACTTGTGCTTGCTGATTTGAATATACGGCTGAGTATAAATTGCATTGCTAGCTCAGGTAAATACTTTTAACTTATTTTCCCTTATACGGGCTTGGGATACGGTATTATAAAAATACCGCTTGGTCGGGTGTAGAAACCTTTTAATCGGAGATGATTAAATTGCATAATCCCGTTTTAATCTGTATTGATTGATAACAAATAACATTAGGGGTTAATGACCGTGTCCTGGATATCCTTGGCTCATTTAAAAAGTGAATGGCCATAACGTAAGCACAAGGTGTAGGCATAACACCTCCTGTTGCGTATGTGTAACTCCTCGAAAATTCACGTCCTATAAGCTATTGACACGTGTCATCAGCTTGAACGTGAGAAAGTCTACTTTAGAGGGACTAAAGTTGACAAACATAGAAAGTATGTGAAAATAAGGGTTCAAAATGTCAAAAATGGATAAACATACTTTACAATAACCCTACATGATGTTTATACCCTTAGACGGATAAATCATGGATCATACGAAGCTAAAAGTGAGAGATTACAAACTACAGGGGTTAAATGTGTCAACATGTTAAAGAGATACCTCTGAGTGATCTTTGGACAAACCCGAAGCTTTGTAAATGTTAATTATGCTCACTAGAATGCACGATTAAAATTTCATAAATTTTCGTTATCGTATGAGAAAGTTATGATCAAATTCGTATGCGAGGGGTTAAAAGCGTTAACGTTGAAAGTTATGACTTTTCGGGTAATAACCGAGTGGCCAAGGACTTAGAAAAGTGTGTACAAGTTCTAAAGCCCTTGTAGGTAAATAATAAGGGGTCAAATTGCAAGTAATAATGCTAGTTGACCTTCCGAAGAGCCAAGGGACAAGATGTGGAAACAAAAAAAATGAAAAAGCTGATCAGAAGGCCCATGCGGCCCGCTTTAGCACCTCAAGCGGGCCGCCTCAGCCTCCCAGATGCAGAAAATAGTTTTTCTTGGCTGTTCAGCCTTGGAATCAACTTGGATCACATGTTTCACTTCTTGGGTGACCCCTAAACACCTCCTAGACACTTAGGGACACTTGTTAAGATGTTGTGGTCACTTATAGACTTAGATGTCAAAGATTTGTGGTGATTAAACCACTATATAAAGGCCTCTAAGTTGCAAACATGCTTCACACATTCATTCTTGCAAATCTGATCATTTGTGGAGCACAAGAAGACTTTCCAAGCCTTCCTAGTCGACCATTAGTCACTTGTAAGTATGCCTAACCCTTCTTATTTAAGTTTTAACTTAGTTTTAGCTTAAAAGTCAAACCGTCGTAATTAACGGTTGACTTTAAGATTAATCACTAATGGTCCAGTGATTAGTCAAATCAAAGGTAGTTATAAGTTGGTAATTATGTGGGCTTTAAACCCTTAAAAGGGCATCCACTGATTCCCATCCTAACTAGGTCATTTGTCGAGTCAAAGATGATTAGAAAAAGTCAACATAAATGTAATCTTTCGTTTAACGCATAATTAACAATGTAAAAGGTGTGTAATCTATTTTATCATTCATATAACTTGATAATAAGCATAAGAACTTGTCTAAGCTTGTTTGATTCGACAACTTTCCATTTTGAACCGATTCGGAACCGAAAGTCGCAAAGCTTTGACTTTTGCTTTGACTTCAGTTCTGACCCGCTTTAGTATGATTTGGAAATGCCTTAGAGCTTCCTTAGGACCAGGCTACATGTTAGCATAACCCTCTGTGGTTGGTTCATTGATTGACCCATTCGTTTACGCGTTTCCGTTAATAGCTCATATGTTGACCATTATGCCCTTATTACCTTTAAACGTGATTTTTGGAAATGTAAAAGAGTAAAAACTTAAATTACTGATATATAAACTTGTATGCAAAGTTTGACATCAGTTTGACTTGTAGATTAAGAGTTATGCTCATTATCGCAAAATGAAAGCTTTATGTTAATAAAACGGCGTAATTAGCGTATGGCCTAGTTAAGCCTACTTTTTGGTATCAAACTTAATACCCAATGATGTAATATATTATTTTGGGATTTTTGAAGATTTTTAATTAATTTTAGGCTGAGCATAACTAGTAGTCGTAGGCTTAATCCGGTAATGGTCGGTTTTGCCCTTACGGGCCATAAAATGAGTTTTACATATCTAAACGACTCCAAACCTTTTTCTACTGATTAGATATGTTAAATAAATTATTTTAAGCCTTTTGGAATAATAAAAATATTAGCTTTCGGTATAGAACCCGTAATCGGCTTCTAATCGCCTTTTTTTAAGCGTTTTTAACGCATAGTAGGTACTAAAACTATTTTAAACATACATGGGTTGATACCTACTGATGTTTTAGGCAACTTAGAATGTTTTAACAGTAAACAAAGGTTGATTAATTCAGACTTCGGTTTTGAGCTTTTCGGCTTATGTGAAATTACCCAAATGCCCCTTCGGTGCATAGTTTGGTTATAATGGGTAAATTCACATATATACTTTACCCTACTGTTACAACTTATTAAATTTAGTATTTTTACTGATTACATCAGACCTGTAACTCAGATAAATACTTAAACTCTTTTATAACCTTTTAAAAGACCAAACTACCCCTACGAGGCCTAGTTTGTGTTTAAAAACGTTTCGGGCATAATGAGAGACATCTTACTGATGTCACAACATATTTGAGGCATAATTAACTTAGGAAACCTGTTTAGGACCCATATGGTTACCCGTTACGCCTCTGGCGCGTTCGGTTCGGTTTATGTAACTAGTTTGCATAAATTAGCCGAAACGGGTCAAACCTTATCCTTTTTATCTCAAAATCCAGAATGTGTTTAGTTTACCCATATTATACAAGTCTTCAAACTTGTCGGGTCTAAATCACATTCTATTCCGGTCTTCGCTTAATCATGCGTTCGAACCGTAAACCTTCCTTAAAACTAACCGGTCTAAGTTACGACTTAAATAAGACCCGTTAGGAATCTAATAGGTTAATAAAACCTTCGTTCCAGATTGAGAGCCCCAGTAGAAGTACTTGTGCTTGCTGATTAGAATATACGGCTGAGTATAAATTGCATTGCTAGCTCAGGTAAATACTTTTAACTTATTTTCCCTTATACGGGCTTGGGATACGGTATCATAAAAATACCGCTTGGTCGGGTGTAGAAACCTTTTAATCGGAGATGATTGAATTGCATAATCCCGTTTTAATTCCTATTGTTTGATAACAAATAACATTGGGGGTTAATGACCGTGTCCTGGATATCCTTGGCTCATTTTAAAAAGTGAATGGCCACGACGTAAGCACAAGGTGTAGACATAACACCTCCTGTTGCATATGTATAACGTATACTCACTCGTAAGGGTATCTTCTTGTGAGATTATATTTGTGGTGTGTCGATTAATCTTGTCCGGCTTGTATTGTATAATCACCGGCCCTAAATGTTGGACAACCATGTAAATCGGATACAAGATTTTTATTAATAAAATTGTCCTAAGTTATAAAAGATTAATTTTGCCTCTGTGCATTTTAATCATGTCAAGATATTTTGTGCCGTCTGCACTCGAATCACTTTTCAAACTCTTTTTCCAAAATGAGTCGGTTAATTGTATTTACCAGTGTAAACTGACGTATTTTCCAAAAAGGTTAAGTGACAGGTACTGAAGGAAATTTACTGGAAGCTCAGGGCGATAATAAGGAATCTTGCAAGTTCTAGATGCCTGAAGTCTGTTGAACAGTTTTCTTTTCTTTTATTGATCCGCCTGTGGATCCTTTACTTTCCGTTGTAATACTTGATATTACTTTATATTCGGAATGTAATATATTTATCTTTTGCTTCCGCTGTGCATTTATATATTGTGTTGTTGACCATGATGTTGCCAACCACGTCACGATACTCCCCTACCGGGCCCACCGGTGACACGTGGAAATTTGGGGTGTGACAGGTTGGTATCAGAGCCAACATTGAGTGAATTAAACGCTAGCCCTTAGTGTTTAATCTCAATGACACAGTAGCACATTCTTTGACCTTTTGAGTCTAGACTTAACATAGGAATACTTTCAATCCTAATCTGGAAATTTTTACTTCCAAATTTTTATATATTGGATACGTCGCCAAGCGAAGAAGCCGTAATAGGAGTCCTCCACACCCGGAGCCTAGAAATGTTGAGCTTCGTACCGCGGCTAGAATGAAACGAGCATCCAAGGAGAAAGCATTCAGAAATAACTTGAAGTAGAAACTCCTTTTGCTGAAGATCGTTTCCTTAATAGTCCTCATAAGGACATATTTATCTTTCAGTCCCTTTAAGGACACATTATTCCTTTCAAAGACCCGCTTAGGGCAACTCTGTACTTTTATTTTCATATAATGGATTGATTAAATTGAGTTTTCATTCTAAACATGAGATATGAAATAAATGGAAAATAACATCCCTTAGAAGGGAAGTGCCTACGGGCTATAATTAACATCCTCTGAGACTAAAAACGGTGACTAAGCCTTTTGTGCTATTACCAAATGCCTCGATCCCAAACGATCATGGCTTATAAATTAAACTTGTCTACGTGACTAATCCTTTTGTGCTATTAGTAGCATATAAATTAGGATTTTTGATAAAAATCCTGAATAAAATAAATATCCTTCCTTCCCTGCCAGTAGGCATTTTAAAAAGAATCTTAAAGGTGAAACTTAGCCTACGCGGCCAAGATGGTGAAACCTACCCAAGGGATTCAGATCCTTGTTAACACCTAAGAACGTGTTAGCACTCCTGACAAATGTGATTCGATAAAATCACAACAGTCATCCTTATATTGGATTCTTCCAATTTTCTTATCTAGCCTAGTGATTTAGAAATCATGGCTAGTGTCGTCCTATAAGATGATCACATTATAAACATCCGATAGTGATGAAGTGCCTACGGGCTAAACTTGTTGTCCGATAAGACAACGACAGTGGTGGTCTTTGACCTCCTGTCTAAAAATGTTGGACCAGGTCCAAGCATAATAGTCGGTAGGATCCATATGATCTCGACTAATAGCATCTGAGAAGATGATCATATTATAACCATCCCTCAGAAGGGAAATGCCCACGGGCTATATCTATTGTCCTAAAAGACCAAAGACAGTTGAAGTCTTTGGCTCTCTGTCAAGAAAAGGTAATGAAATATGTTCAAACCTTAATGCCTCGATTCTCTGAAATCATGGCTTATAAAATTTAAGACTGCCCTTGGGACTAGGCTTTTTGCGCCACTTTAATATACTTGATGCTTTATAACTAGGATAAGTTATAATGAAAAATATTAACTAAATATAACTAACAAATTAACCAATATGGTTTATATTACCATGGTTGATGAATCGTCAAAGATGATGATTCCATAATAACCTTTGAATAAATCATCGTCAATGTTTATGTAGACATCAAGCTACATGACTGGAATAGATGAAGTTAACAGCCACATGAAGGAGAGCAATGATACTACCAGAATTAATGTAACCGGAGCAGAACTACAGGCAATAATTGTCACACCCCGACTTTCCACGTGTCACCGGTGGGCCCGGTGGGGAGTATCGTGACGTGGTTGGCAACGTAATAGTCAAACAACACAATTATATAAATGCACAGCGGAAGCAAAAGATAAATATTATTACATTTCCGAATATAAAGTAATATCCAATATTACAACGGAAAGTAAAGGATCCACAGGCGGATCTTAAAACATATCATTTGTTCAACAGACTTTAGGCACCTAGAACCTCCAAGATTCTTTAGAACCGCCCTGAGCTTCCAGCCAATTATGTTCAGTACCTGTCACTTAACCCTTTTGGAAAATACGTCAGTTTTCACTGGTAAATACACTCAACCGACTCATTTTGGAAAATGATTAAAAATTGGTTTGGATGCACATGGCACAAAATATATTGACACTTTGATTAAAATGCACAGAGGCAAAATTAATCTTTTTACACTTGGAACAATTATATTTATAACCTTGTATACAGATTTACATGTTCGTTGTACGTTCAGGGCCCGATGTAGAAACCGAGTCAAGATTAACAGACACGCCACAAGTATAGGCCCACAAGAGTGAGATACCGTTATTACTTAGTAACTGTCAGGTGTATGCCTACACCCCGTACCTAAGACGTGGCCATTTTATAACACAATGATGTCAAGGATATCCGGGACATGGTCATTAACCCCTAAAGGCTTTTATTTCAAACAATACAGATTAAACCGGGTTACCTCAATAATTTAACCTTCATTAAGATTAAATATTCAATACCCGACCAAGCGGTATTATTATACCGTATCCCAAGCCCGTATAGGGAAAATAAGTTAAGAGTATTTACCTGAGCTAGCTCCTGTCTTAAATAGCAAGAATCTAATAACTCAGCCGTAGTCGCTTAAGTAAGCGTAGGTACAATTTACCGAAATGCTCTAGTCTGGAATGATGGTATAAATAATTAATTAGAATGCTAACGGGTCTTTAATTAAGCCTAAGCTTAGACCGGTTAGTCTTACAGGAAGATACGGTTCGTACGCATGATTACGCGAAGACCGAAATAGAATGTGATTTAGACCCGACAAGTTTGGAGACTTGTATAACATGGGTAAACTAAACACATTCTGAATTTTGAGATAAAACCGATAAGGTTTGACCCGTTTCGGCTAACTTATATAAACTAGTTATATAAACCGATCCGAACGCGAATAACGCGTAACGGGTAACCGAATAGGTCGCGAATAGGTTTCCTAAGTTAATATGCTTTAAATATGTTATGATATCATTATGATATCTTCCATAATGCCCAAAACGAGTTTAATCCTAAATTATGCCCCGTAGGGGTATTTTGGTCATTTTAACGATTATAAAAGGGATTTAACGTAACCCTGATGTTTGGGACTGAAGTAATCAGTAAACATCTTATTTTTAACAGATTATATTAGTTGATAATAATCCGTATGTGTCAAAATAGTTTTAAGCCTAAACTACGCGTATAATACGCGTATAAACCCGTTTTAAGTGACGTATGGGTTAAAATACGATTCCGAGTTTTCTGATCAGCAAAACAGGCTCAAAACATTCCATTTATTATTTAAAATCAGTGGCAATTGGATTCGCGTCAAAATTCTTTGTAGAAATCATTTTATGACCGAAAAGGGTAAATTCGGTATTAACCGAATTAAGGCGATAAGCATAGTTTAAGACCAGTTTAAAAATAATTAAAAATCTTCAAAAATCCCAAAATATTATTTAACATTAGTGGGGAAAAGGTTTGGTGCCGAAAATCGGGTTTAGATAGGCTATGCGCTAATCGCGCCGTTTAATTAATAAAAAGTCTACCGTTTACGCTAATGCGCATATCTCCTAATCTAGACCTCCGATTGACGTGAAAATTTACGTACATGTTTAATAATCAGTAACTAAGATTATTGTACTTCCACATTTTCAAAATTCTCGTTGTATGGTCATAAGGGCATTATGGTCCAATTTAAGCGATTAACGGAAACGTGTACATGCATCGGATAATCAACGAAACAAGTACAGAGACTTATACTAGCATGAAATCCATCCCTAAAGAAGCACTAAGGCAATACCGAATCAAATTAAAACGAGTCAGAATCGAAGTCAATGCAAAAGTCAAAGTCTTGCGTCTTTCGGTTCCGAACCGGGTTTAAACAGAAATTTGTCGAGTCGGACAAGCATAGACAAGTTTTTATACTTATTACCAAGTTATATTAAGTTTAAAACAGGTTACACGCCTCGCGGATTGCTAATCGTGCATTAAATCGCATTTTGTATTTCTGTTGACTTTTTCGGTCAACTTTTGACTCGACAAACGACCTAGTTAGGTCTGGAATCGGTACGTGCCCTTATAAGGGTTTAATACCCATATGATTACCTATCTAACGGTACTTTTAATTCGTGATACGACTGAGCTATCATTAACTAATCACGAAGTCAAACCGTAGTTACGTCGGTTTGACTTTTAAGCTAATTACTAAGCTATAATTTATTTAGAAAGGTTAGGCAACTTACTAGGTGTTTAATGATGATTAGGGAGGCTTGTGATCTGATTGGAGGCTCCTCAAATGATCAGATTGCTTGCAAGAAGTTGTGAGGAATTATGAAACATATAGTGGCCTTTTATAGTGTCCTCAATCACCAATAAGTGTTGACACCAAGGTCTATGATCAACCACAAATGTTAAACACATGTCCCTAGTGTTCTAGATCAGTTTAGGGGGCATGCACATGCAAGAAAAACCGGCCAAGAGGGTTAAAATCGCGCATAACAGGCTGCTGCCTGTTTTCTGGTTGCTGTGCATGGCTAGCGCACCGCTACGCTTCTGACGTAGCGCACCGCTAGCCCTTCTCAGGGGCAATTTTTCCATTTTTCAGTTTGCATCCTTGGCTCTTGGTGCTCCGAAAGGTCAACTAAGCTTAATTCTTGTATTTTGACCCCTTATTATTTATATACAAGGGCTTTATGACTTATACTCACTTTGCCAAGTCCCTGGACACTCCCGGTTAACCCGAAAAGCCTTAACTTTCAATATTAACACTTTAACCCCCCCCCCCCCCCCCCGCACACGAATTTGATCATAACTTTCTCATACGATAACGAAACTTTATGAAATTTTAATCGTGCATTCTAGTGAGCATAATTTATATTTACAAAGCTTCGGGTTTGTCAAAAGATCACTCAGAGGTATATCTTTAACATGTTGACACATTTGACCCCTGTAGTTTGTAATCTCTCACTTTTAGCTTCGTATGATCCATGATTTATTCGTTTGATGTTATAAACATCATGTAGGGTTATTATGAAGTATATTCATTCGCTGTTGACACTTAGAATCCGTATAATTACATACTTTCCATGTTTGTCAACTTTAGTCCTTTTATAATATTCTTTCACACGTTCAAACTTTATGACACGTGTCAACACATTATAGGACGTGAATTTTCGAGGTGTTACAATAATAGATTATGCTGTTACTCGAACACTTGATCGGAAGTATGATGAGTCAAGTGATACCCACTCTAAGACTCTATCTGCGGCTCGTAGTACGCCCCCTTCTAACACACATGAGTTAAGGGAGGACGATGTTCATGACTTGTCAAATCAAAGGAGTATTCCACCTAGACAGGTTGTGTTTCATCAAGAGGCACCAGTTAAGACCTGTTCATATAAATATTTTGTCTCCTGCAAGCCCAGAGACTTTACAGGAGAAGAAGGGGCCATCGATTGCATGACATGGCTCGATGAGATGGACGCTGTTGTTGACATCAGCGGTTGTGCGGAGCAAGATGTTGTGAAATTTGTTTCACAATCATTCAAAGGAGAAGCGTTGGCATGGTGGAGATTATTGCTCCAAGCCACAGGAAAGGTTCTACTCTACAACTTATCTTGGGAGCAATTTGTTGCATTAGTCAAGGAAAACTATTGCCCTCAGCATGAAGTAGAAAAGATAGAATCGGACTTCTTGACTTTGGTCATGGAAAATTTGGATTGCCAGGCATATGTGACAAGTTTCAATACTATGTCCCGCCTAGTTCCTTATTTAGTCACCCCTGAACCTAAATGCATAGCGCGTTTCATTGGAGGCCTAGCACCAGAGATAAAAGGAAATGTTAAAGCATCTAGGCCAACCACATATAGATCCGCGGTGGACTTATCCTTATCTCTCACCTTAGATGCAATTAGAATTAAGTCTGTTAAGGCTTCTGGCGAAGGAAGAAGAGAGAGAGATGAGGAGAACTCTCATCATTATAGCAAGAAGAAGAAGGGAAGCTCGGAGCGCGGGAAGGATTCCGAGTTTAGGAAGAACTCGAGTCAGTCTGATAACAGACCCAAATGCACTAACTGCAAAAAGCAGCATTTTGGAAAATGTACAATAGACCCACGTGCTAAATTGTGTGGAATTTGCAAGACCAAGGGTCACAAAACCTTAGATTGCAAGGGGTTAAAGAACGCCACATGTTACAATTGTAACGAGGAAGGGCACATCAAAACCAACTGCCCAAACCTTATAAAGAAGCCGGGAAAGGCCAGGGAAATAAACGCATGAGTCTTCCGGGTGAACGCCAGGAGATGGTGCAGAAGGATAACTATATAGCAGGTACTTTTCCTTATCAAACAGTGTATGCAGAAATTTATTTGATGCTGACACATGTGATTCAATAATGAACGATCACTGTTGAGGACTGTTGTCTCCGTCTAATTAGGACTTCGGTCATTTTGTATGAAGTAGAAATTGGCCGATGATACTTTAGAAAATGCTCCAACAAAACTTAGATATTTTATAGGAATCACTCTTTTCTGATATTCCTATGGCAAGCTTTCAAGCTACCTAAATTCTTAAATATAATAAAGACAGATGTGACGTTTTGATCCTCTGTCAGAAAAGTGATGGACTAAGTCCAAATCTTTAATGCCATTGATGGTCTTTTGCGACCTAGGCTAAGTAATATTAATATATTATAAATAATGTTCATTATGAATGTTAGGGTTATAATAGCCTGTATAGGTTATTGACACCATGGTTAGTATATATTAAGACCATCAAAATGAGAAATAGCAGTTGTTGGATTGCAACTAAGAAATTGTTTTATTGGTATTAGGAACCAATATCGAGTATGGCAAACTCGGATAAGACAACAGTTAATCGCGCCATTGATAACACGACGCATGCTAATGATGCTGAAATTGTGAACCTTAGAATTTCCAAGGATGTTCTTCAAACTATGATAGACGCAGCAGTTAGAAAAGCTGTGAAGAAGGCTGTGAAAAAGTTCAAGGAGTCTCATGCTGCTCGGTCCAAATTTTATCTAGGACCACACTTCCTTACTTTTAAGGAGGATCCCGTTCATGCCTCTGATACAAAGGATTAAAAAGGAAAAGGGAGGTAGATAACTACCAGAGCTCTAAGAAGAAGAACAAACAAAAGTCCAACGAGAAACCTGTATGCAAGACATGCAAGAAGCGCCATTATGGGAAGTGCAGGTTCGAATCAGCATCCCAGTCGCAGCCTAGGGCTTGTGGGATCTGCAAGGCTAAGGGACATAAAACGTTGGACTGTAAGGACATGATGAGTGCCGTCTGCTTCGGCTGTAATGAGAAGGGCCACATCAAGACTACGTGCCCTAAATTTGTCAAAGGAAATGCGGCTGAGGAAGTAAAGCCTAAAATTGGAAGCGCCTAAAATGCCTAAGCTAGTCCATAAATAATGATAACAGGTACATTCCTTGATATTTCATCAGTAATTTAAATGCTAAGAGTTTTATTTTGGTTCGGATACCAGTAAATCCTTCATAAACTATAAGTATAACAAGTATTTAAAACTGTTCTTAAGAACCCTATATATATTAAGTGTAAGGTAAAACTTACAAGTAGAAAATTTACCAGATCTATTTTTCTGTTCCTGTAAGAAATCGGTAAGTCGCAAAAATGGTGGAACCGGCCGTCCCCGGATTCGAACCTGGGTCTAGGCCACACCCTTTCGCGCGCCTAGCCAACCGAGCTAGGTGCCTAGTTTGTGAACCTTCCATTCTGATTAAATATAAACACATATTGTTGATATCTCTTTAATCTCTATCGATTTCGAATATCAAATGGTATGACAACAACATCATGTGAGGATTGGCGTATCTTAATAAATTCCATAGATTGCTTCCATGCCTGATCAGTATGGAGGTTTAATGCATGGAACCACAAAGATATCCCAATGATCATATGGTATTAAAGTCAACTAAAGGTATTCAAAGAAGATATCCAAAAATGAAATTGTCCAAGTAAATATTCCCGATTAAGGAATTCGTGGACTAGTAACATAAATGTGTCACTTATTCGACACAAGTAATGATGAGTGAACTGGAGCCTGAGATATGAAAAATCTCTGCAACCTCCTTGTACTTTGATTATCTTCTCCTAAGTTTACCCTGATTACCTCCCTAGAGGCAGGTAGAGTTAAGATTAACATCCCGCTTTGGGTTAGAGTGTTGTAAGAACTCCATGTTAATTATGGGATAACCGGAAACCTGATTAAGTAAATTTTAAGATAGGAGATTCATATAGCCTAACTCGATATTTTCAGAGTATGATACTAGTTAGATAAGAAAGACGGTTCATTTTGCTTATGCACTCATTACCGCAACCCTATTTAGACAACGATTAAAAAATCGCCATCAACTACCCAGGATCGTCGAATTGTTCGACTAGCTGTAAGGATTAGCTACTCCTTAAGATTAGTTAAACAGTGGTTGGAATAACCACCTTAAGATAAGCTTTTCTTTAATAATTGATATGTAAGTATTAAGGCTACTCCTTTGGGAGACCTTGTATAGATGAAATGTTAAACATCTGTTGTTAGGACAATAGATTGGTAAGTCCAATATTCAGGATCTGAAAGTTGCATTGGAAACAACAAATAAGATCATACAAATTCCTAATCATCTGTAAGTTTCCATTATTAGGCAGAGAATACTTCCTTTATTTCGGTAAATCTCGGGCCGAGATTTCTTTTAAGGGGGTGAGGATGTAACACCTCGAAAATTCACGTCCTATAAGGTATTGACACGTGCCATCAGCTTGAACGTGAGAAGGTCTACTTTAGAGGGACTAAAGTTGACAAACATAGAAAGTATGTGAAAATAAGGGTTCAAAATGTCAAAAATGGATAAACATACTTTACAATAACCCTACATGATGTTTATACCCTTAGACGGATAAATCATGGATCATACGAAGCTAAAAGTGAGAGATTACAAACTACAGGGGTTAAATGTGTCAACATGTTAAAGAGATACCTCTGAGTGATCTTTGGACAAACCCGAAGCTTTGTAAATGTTAATTATGCTCACTAGAATGCACGATTAAAATTTCATAAATTTTCGTTATCGTATGAGAAAGTTATGATCAAATTCGTATGCGAGGGGTTAAAAGCGTTAACGTTGAAAGTTATGACTTTTCGGGTAATAACCGAGTGGCCAAGGACTTAGAAAAGTGTGTACAAGTTCTAAAGCCCTTGTAGGGACAAGATGTGGAAACAAAAAAAATGAAAAAGCTGATCAGAAGGCCCATGCGGCCCGCTTTAGCACCTCAAGCGGGCCGCCTCAGCCTCCCAGATGCAGAAAATAGTTTTTCTTGGCTGTTCAGCCTTGGAATCAACTTGGATCACATGTTTCACTTCTTGGGTGACCCCTAAACACCTCCTAGACACTTAGGGACACTTGTTAAGATGTTGTGGTCACTTATAGACTTAGATGTCAAAGATTTGTGGTGATTAAACCACTATATAAAGGCCTCTAAGTTGCAAACATGCTTCACACATTCATTCTTGCAAATCTGATCATTTGTGGAGCACAAGAGGACTTTCCAAGCCTTCCTAGTCGACCATTAGTCACTTGTAAGTATGCCTAACCCTTCTTATTTAAGTTTTAACTTAGTTTTAGCTTAAAAGTCAAACCGTCGTAATTAACGGTTGACTTTAAGATTAATCACTAATGGTCCAGTGATTAGTCAAATCAAAGGTAGTTATAAGTTGGTAATTATGTGGGCTTTAAACCCTTAAAAGGGCATCCACTGATTCCCATCCTAACTAGGTCATTTGTCGAGTCAAAGATGATTAGAAAAAGTCAACAGAAATGTAATCTTTCGTTTAACGCATAATTAACAATGTAAAAGGCGTGTAATCTATTTTATCATTCATATAACTTGATAATAAGCATAAGAACTTGTCTAAGCTTGTTTGATTCGACAACTTTCCATTTTGAACCGATTCGGAACCGAAAGTCGCAAAGCTTTGACTTTTGCTTTGACTTCAGTTCTGACCCGCTTTAGTATGATTTGGAAATGCCTTAGAGCTTCCTTAGGACCAGGCTACATGTTAGCATAACCCTCTGTGGTTGGTTCATTGATTGACCCATTCGTTTACGCGTTTCCGTTAATAGCTCATATGTTGACCATTATGCCCTTATTACCTTTAAACGTGATTTTTGGAAATGTAAAAGAGTAAAAACTTAAATTACTGATATATAAACTTGTATGCAAAGTTTGACATCAGTTTGACTTGTAGATTAAGAGTTATGCTCATTATCGCAAAATGAAAGCTTTATGTTAATAAAACGGCGTAATTAGCGTATAGCCTAGTTAAGCCTACTTTTTGGTATCAAACTTAATACCCACTGATGTAATATATTATTTTGGGATTTTTGAAGATTTTTAATTAATTTTAGGCTGAGCATAACTAGTAGTCGTAGGCTTAATCCGGTAATGGTCGGTTTTGCCCTTACGGGCCATAAAATGAGTTTTACATATCTAAATGACTCCAAACCTTTTTCTACTGATTAGATATGTTAAATAAATTATTTTAAGCCTTCTGGAATAATAAAAATATTAGCTTTCGGTATAGAACCCGTAATCGGCTTCTAATCGCCTTTTTTTTAAGCGTTTTTAACGCATAGTAGGTACTAAAACTATTTTAAACATACATGGGTTGATACCTACTGATGTTTTAGGCAACTTAGAATGTTTTAACAGTAAACAAAGGTTGATTAATTCAGACTTCGGTTTTGAGCTTTTCGGCTTATGTGAAATTACCCAAATGCCCCTTCGGTGCATAGTTTGGTTATAATGGGTAAATTCACATATATACTTTACCCTACTGTTACAACTTATTAAATTTAGTATTTTTACTGATTACATCAGACCTGTAACTCAGATAAATACTTAAACTCTTTTATAACCTTTTAAAAGACCAAACTACCCCTACGAGGCCTAGTTTGTGTTTAAAAACGTTTCGGGCATAATGAGAGACATCTTACTGATGTCACAACATATTTGAGGCATAATTAACTTAGGAAACCTGTTTAGGACCCATATGGTTACCCGTTACGCCTCTGGCGCGTTCGGTTCGGTTTATGTAACTAGTTTGCATAAATTAGCCGAAACGGGTCAAACCTTATCCTTTTTATCTCAAAATCCAGAATGTGTTTAGTTTACCCATATTATACAAGTCTTCAAACTTGTCGGGTATAAATCACATTCTATTCCGGTCTTCGCTTAATCATGCGTTCGAACCGTAAACCTTCCTTAAAACTAACCGGTCTAAGTTACGACTTAAATAAGACCCGTTAGGAATCTAATAGGTTAATAAAACCTTCGTTCCAGATTGAGAGCCCCAGTAGAAGTACTTGTGCTTGCTGATTAGAATATACGGCTGAGTATAAATTGCATTGCTAGCTCAGGTAAATACTTTTAACTTATTTTCCCTTATACGGGCTTGGGATACGGTATCATAAAAATACCGCTTGGTCGGGTGTAGAAACCTTTTAATCGGAGATGATTGAATTGCATAATCCCGTTTTAATTCGTATTGTTTGATAACAAATAACATTGGGTGTTAATGACCGTGTCCTGGATATCCTTGGCTCATTTTAAAAAGTGAATGGCCACGACGTAAGCACAAGGTGTAGACATAACACCTCCTGTTGCATATGTATAACGTATACTCACTCGTAAGGGTATCTTCTTGTGAGATTATATTTGTGGTGTGTCGATTAATCTTGTCCGGCTTGTATTGTATAATCACCGGCCCTAAATGTTGGACAACCATGTAAATCGGATACAAGATTTTTATTAATAAAATTGTCCTAAGTTATAAAAGATTAATTTTGCCTCTGTGCATTTTAATCATGTCAAGATATTTTGTGCCGTCTGCACTCGAATCACTTTTCAAACTCTTTTTCCAAAATGAGTCGGTTAATTGTATTTACCAGTGTAAACTGACGTATTTTCCAAAAAGGTTAAGTGACAGGTACTGAAGGAAATTTACTGGAAGCTCAGGGCGATAATAAGGAATCTTGCAAGTTCTAGATGCCTGAAGTCTGTTGAACAGTTTTCTTTTCTTTTATTGATCCGCCTGTGGATCCTTTACTTTCCGTTGTAATACTTGATATTACTTTATATTCGGAATGTAATATATTTATCTTTTGCTTCCGCTGTGCATTTATATATTGTGTTGTTGACCATGATGTTGCCAACCACGTCACGATACTCCCCTACCGGGCCCACCGGTGACACGTGGAAATTTGGGGTGTGACAGGTTGGTATCAGAGCCAACATTGAGTGAATTAAACGCTAGCCCTTAGTGTTTAATCTCAATGACACAGTAGCACATTCTTTGACCTTTTGAGTCTAGACTTAACATAGGAATACTTTCAATCCTAATCTGGAAATTTTTACTTCCAAATTTTTATATATTGGATACGTCGCCAAGCGAAGAAGCCGTAATAGGAGTCCTCCACACCCGGAGCCTAGAAATGTTGAGCTTCGTACCGCGGCTAGAATGAAACGAGCATCCAAGGAGAAAGCATTCAGAAATAACTTGAAGTAGAAACTCCTTTTGCTGAAGATCGTTTCCTTAATAGTCCTCATAAGGACATATTTATCTTTCAGTCCCTTTAAGGACACATTATTCCTTTCAAAGACCCGCTTAGGGCAACTCTGTACTTTTATTTTCATATAATGGATTGATTAAATTGAGTTTTCATTCTAAACATGAGATATGAAATAAATGGAAAATAACATCCCTTAGAAGGGAAGTGCCTACGGGCTATAATTAACGTCCTCTGAGACTAAAAACGGTGACTAAGCCTTTTGTGCTATTACCAAATGCCTCGATCCCAAACGATCATGGCTTATAAATTAAACTTGTCTACGTGACTAATCCTTTTGTGCTATTAGTAGCATATAAATTAGGATTTTTGATAAAAATCCTGAATAAAATAAATATCCTTCCTTCCCTGCCAGTAGGCATTTTAAAAAGAATCTTAAAGGTGAAACTTAGCCTACGCGGCCAAGATGGTGAAACCTACCCAAGGGATTCAGATCCTTGTTAACACCTAAGAACGTGTTAGCACTCCTGACAAATGTGATTCGATAAAATCACAACAGTCATCCTTATATTGGATTCTTCCAATTTTCTTATCTAGCCTAGTGATTTAGAAATCATGGCTAGTGTCGTCCTATAAGATGATCACATTATAAACATCCGATAGTGATGAAGTGCCTACGGGCTAAACTTGTTGTCCGATAAGACAACGACAGTGGTGGTCTTTGACCTCCTGTCTAAAAATGTTGGACCGGGTCCAAGCATAATAGTCGGTAGGATCCATATGATCTCGACTAATAGCATCTGAGAAGATGATCATATTATAACCATCCCTCAGAAGGGAAATGCCCACGGGCTATATCTATTGTCCTAAAAGACTAAAGACAGTTGAAGTCTTTGGCTCTCTGTCAAGAAAAGGTAATGAAATATGTTCAAACCTTAATGCCTCGATTCTCTGAAATCATGGCTTATAAAATTTAAGACTGTCCTTGGGACTAGGCTTTTTGCGCCACTTTAATATACTTGATGCTTTATAACTAGGATAAGTTATAATGAAAAATATTAACTAAATATAACTAACAAATTAACCAATATGGTTTATATTACCATGGTTGATGAATCGTCAAAGATGATGATTCCATAATAACCTTTGAATAAATCATCGTCAATGTTTATGTAGACATCAAGCTACATGGCTGGAATAGATGATGTTAACAGCCACATGAAGGAGAGCAATGATACTACCAGAATTAATGTAACCGGAGCAGAACTACAGGCAATAATAGATTATGCTGTTACTCGAACACTTGATCGGCAGTATGATGAGTCAAGTGATACCCACTCTAAGACTCTATCTGCGGCTCGTAGTACGCCCCCTTCTAACACACATGAGTTAAGGGAGGACGATGTTCATGACTTGTCAAATCAAAGGAGTATTCCGCCTAGACAGGTTGTGTTTCATGAAGAGGCACCAGTTAAGACCTGTTCATATAAATATTTTGTCTCCTGCAAGCCCAGAGACTTTACAGGAGAAGAAGGGGCCATCGATTGCATGACATGGCTCGATGAGATGGACGCTGTTGTTGACATCAGCGGTTGTGCGGAGCAAGATGTTGTGAAATTTGTTTCACAATCATTCAAAGGAGAAGCGTTGGCATGGTGGAGATCATTGCTCCAAGCCACAGGAAAGGTTCTACTCTACAACTTATCTTGGGAGCAATTTGTTGCATTAGTCAAGGAAAACTATTGCCCTCAGCATGAAGTAGAAAAGATAGAATCGGACTTCTTGACTTTGGTCATGGAAAATTTGGATTGCCAGGCATATGTGACAAGTTTCAATACTATGTCCCGCCTAGTTCCTTATTTAGTCACCCCTGAACCTAAACGCATAGCGCGTTTCATTGGAGGCCTAGCACCAGAGATAAAAGGAAATGTTAAAGCATCTAGGCCAACCACATATAGATCCGCGGTGGACTTATCCTTATCTCTCACCTTAGATGCAATTAGAATTAAGTCTGTTAAGGCTTCTGGCGAAGGAAGAAGAGAGAGAGATGAGGAGAACTCTCATCATTATAGCAAGAAGAAGAAGGGAAGCTCGGAGCGCGGGAAGGATTCCGAGTTTAGGAAGAACTCGAGTCAGTCTGATAACAGACCCGAATGCACTAACTGCAAAAAGCAGCATTTTGGAAAATGTACAATAGACCCACGTGCTAAATTGTGTGGAATTTGCAAGACCAAGGGTCACAAAACCTTTGATTGCAAGGGGTTAAAGAACGCCACATGTTACAATTGTAACGAGGAAGGGCACATCAAAACCAACTGCCCAAACCTTATAAAGAAGCTGGGAAAGGCCAGGGAAATAAACGCATGAGTCTTCCGGGTGAACGCCAGGAGATGGTGCAGAAGGATAACTATATAGCAGGTACTTTTCCTTATCAAACAGTGTATGCAGAAATTTATTTGATGCTGACACATGTGATTCAATAATGAACGATCACTGTTGAGGACTGTTGTCTCCGTCTAATTAGGACTTCGGTCATTTTGTATGAAGTAGAAATTGGCCGATGATACTTTAGAAAATGCTCCAACAAATCTTAGATATTTTATAGGAATCACTCTTTTCTGATATTCCTATGGCAAGCTTTCAAGCTACCTAAATTCTTAAATATAATAAAGACAGATGTGACGTTTTGATCCTCTGTCAGAAAAGTGATGGACTAGGTCCAAATCTTTAATGCCATTGATGGTCTTTTGCGACCTAGGCTAAGTAATATTAATATATTATAAATAATGTTCATTATGAATGTTAGGGTTATAATAGCCTGTATAGGTTATTGACACCATGGTTAGTATATATTAAGACCATCAAAATGAGAAATAGCAGTTGTTGGATTGCAACTAAGAAATTGTTTTATTGGTATTAGGAACCAATATCGAGTATGGCAAACTCGGATAAGACAACAGTCAATCGCGCCATTGATAACACGACGCATGCTAATGATGCTGAAATTGTGAACCTTAGAATTTCCAAGGATGTTCTTCAAACTATGATAGACGCAGCTGTTGGAAAAGCTGTGAAGAAGGCTGTGAAAAAGTTCAAGGAGTCTCATGCTGCTCGGTCCAAATTTTATCTAGGACCACACTTCCTTACTTTTAAGGAGGATCCCGTTCATGCCTCTGATACAAAGGATGAACTAAAAAGGAAAAGGGAGGTAGATAACTCCCAGAGCTCTAAGAAGAAGAACAAACAAAAGTCCAACGAGAAACCTGTATGCAAGACATGCAAGAAGCGCCATTATGGGAAGTGCAGGTTCGAATCAGCATCCCAGTCGCAGCCTAGGGCTTGTGGGATCTGCAAGGCTAAGGGACATAAAACGTTGGACTGTAAGGACATGATGAGTGCCGTCTGCTTCGGCTGTAATGAGAAGGGCCACATCAAGACTACGTGCCCTAAATTTGTCAAAGGAAATGCGGCTGAGGAAGTAAAGCCTAAAATTGGAAGCGCCTAAAATGCCTAAGCTAGTCCATAAATAATGATAACAGGTACATTCCTTGATATTTCATCAGTAATTTAAATGCTAAGAGTTTTATTTTGGTTCGGATACCAGTAAATCCTTCATAAACTATAAGTATAACAAGTATTTAAAACTGTTCTTAAGAACCCTATATATATTAAGTGTAAGGTAAAACTTACAAGTAGAAAATTTACCAGATCTATTTTTCTGTTCCTGTAAGAAATCGGTAAGTCGCAAAAATGGTGGAACCGGCCGTCCCCGGATTCGAACCTGGGTCTAGGCCACACCCTTTCGCGCGCCTAGCCAACCGAGCTAGGTGCCTAGTTTGTGAACCTTCCATTCTGATTAAATATAAACACATATTGTTGATATCTCTTTAATCTCTATCGATTTCGAATATCAAATGGTATGACAACAACATCATGTGAGGATTGGCGTATCTTAATAAATTCCATAGATTGCTTCCATGCCTGATCAGTATGGAGGTTTAATGCATGGAACCACAAAGATATCCCAATGATCATATGGTATTAAAGTCAACTAAAGGTATTCAAAGAAGATATCCAAAAATGAAATTGTCCAAGTAAATATTCCCGATTAAGGAATTCGTGGACTAGTAACATAAATGTGTCACTTATTCGACACAAGTAATGATGAGTGAACTGGAGCCTGAGATATGAAAAATCTCTGCAACCTCCTTGTACTTTGATTATCTTCTCCTAAGTTTACCCTGATTACCTCCCTAGAGGCAGGTAGAGTTAAGATTAACATCCCGCTTTGGGTTAGAGTGTTGTAAGAACTCCATGTTAATTATGGGATAACCGGAAACCTGATTAAGTAAATTTTAAGATAGGAGATTCATATAGCCTAACTCGATATTTTCAGAGTATGATACTAGTTAGATAAGAAAGACGGTTCATTTTGCTTATGCACTCATTACCGCAACCCTATTTAGACAACGATTAAAAAATCGCCATCAACTACCCAGGATCGTCGAATTGTTCGACTAGCTGTAAGGATTAGCTACTCCTTAAGATTAGTTAAACAGTGGTTGGAATAACCACCTTAAGATAAGCTTTTCTTTAATAATTGATATGTAAGTATTAAGGCTACTCCTTTGGGAGACCTTGTATAGATGAAATGTTAAACATCTGTTGTTAGGACAATAGATTGGTAAGTCCAATATTCAGGATCTGAAAGTTGCATTGGAAACAACAAATAAGATCATACAAATTCCTAATCATCTGTAAGTTGCCATTATTAGGCAGAGAATACTTCCTTTATTTCGGTAAATCTCAGGCCGAGATTTCTTTTAAGGGGGTGAGGATGTAACACCTCGAAAATTCACGTCCTATAAGGTATTGACACGTGCCATCAGCTTGAACGTGAGAAAGTCTACTTTAGAGGGACTAAAGTTGACAAACATAGAAAGTATGTGAAAATAAGGGTTCAAAATGTCAAAAATGGATAAACATACTTTACAATAACCCTACATGATGTTTATACCCTTAGACGGATAAATCATGGATCATACGAAGCTAAAAGTGAGAGATTACAAACTACAGGGGTTAAATGTGTCAACATGTTAAAGAGATACCTCTGAGTGATCTTTGGACAAACCCGAAGCTTTGTAAATGTTAATTATGCTCACTAGAATGCACGATTAAAATTTCATAAATTTTCGTTATCGTATGAGAAAGTTATGATCAAATTCGTATGCGAGGGGTTAAAAGCGTTAACGTTGAAAGTTATGACTTTTCGGGTAATAACCGAGTGGCCAAGGACTTAGAAAAGTGTGTACAAGTTCTAAAGCCCTTGTAGGGACAAGATGTGGAAACAAAAAAAATGAAAAAGCTGATCAGAAGGCCCATGCGGCCCGCTTTAGCACCTCAAGCGGGCCGCCTCAGCCTCCCAGATGCAGAAAATAGTTTTTCTTGGCTGTTCAGCCTTGGAATCAACTTGGATCACATGTTTCACTTCTTGGGTGACCCCTAAACACCTCCTAGACACTTAGGGACACTTGTTAAGATGTTGTGGTCACTTATAGACTTAGATGTCAAAGATTTGTGGTGATTAAACCACTATATAAAGGCCTCTAAGTTGCAAACATGCTTCACACATTCATTCTTGCAAATCTGATCATTTGTGGAGCACAAGAGGACTTTCCAAGCCTTCCTAGTCGACCATTAGTCACTTGTAAGTATGCCTAACCCTTCTTATTTAAGTTTTAACTTAGTTTTAGCTTAAAAGTCAAACCGTCGTAATTAACGGTTGACTTTAAGATTAATCACTAATGGTCCAGTGATTAGTCAAATCAAAGGTAGTTATAAGTTGGTAATTATGTGGGCTTTAAACCCTTAAAAGGGCATCCACTGATTCCCATCCTAACTAGGTCATTTGTCGAGTCAAAGATGATTAGAAAAAGTCAACAGAAATGTAATCTTTCGTTTAACGCATAATTAACAATGTAAAAGGCGTGTAATCTATTTTATCATTCATATAACTTGATAATAAGCATAAGAACTTGTCTAAGCTTGTTTGATTCGACAACTTTCCATTTTGAACCGATTCGGAACCGAAAGTCGCAAAGCTTTGACTTTTGCTTTGACTTCAGTTCTGACCCGCTTTAGTATGATTTGGAAATGCCTTAGAGCTTCCTTAGGACCAGGCTACATGTTAGCATAACCCTCTGTGGTTGGTTCATTGATTGACCCATTCGTTTACGCGTTTCCGTTAATAGCTCATATGTTGACCATTATGCCCTTATTACCTTTAAACGTGATTTTTGGAAATGTAAAAGAGTAAAAACTTAAATTACTGATATATAAACTTGTATGCAAAGTTTGACATCAGTTTGACTTGTAGATTAAGAGTTATGCTCATTATCGCAAAATGAAAGCTTTATGTTAATAAAACGGCGTAATTAGCGTATAGCCTAGTTAAGCCTACTTTTTGGTATCAAACTTAATACCCACTGATGTAATATATTATTTTGGGATTTTTGAAGATTTTTAATTAATTTTAGGCTGAGCATAACTAGTAGTCGTAGGCTTAATCCGGTAATGGTCGGTTTTGCCCTTACGGGCCATAAAATGAGTTTTACATATCTAAACGACTCCAAACCTTTTTCTACTGATTAGATATGTTAAATAAATTATTTTAAGCCTTCTGGAATAATAAAAATATCAGCTTTCGGTATAGAACCCGTAATCGGCTTCTAATCGCCTTTTTTTAAGCGTTTTTAACGCATAGTAGGTACTAAAACTATTTTAAACATACATGGGTTGATACCTACTGATGTTTTAGGCAACTTAGAATGTTTTAACAGTAAACAAAGGTTGATTAATTCAGACTTCGGTTTTGAGCTTTTCGGCTTATGTGAAATTACCCAAATGCCCCTTCGGTGCATAGTTTGGTTATAATGGGTAAATTCACATATATACTTTACCCTACTGTTACAACTTATTAAATTTAGTATTTTTACTGATTACATCAGACCTGTAACTCAGATAAATACTTAAACTCTTTTATAACCTTTTAAAAGACCAAACTACCCCTACGAGGCCTAGTTTGTGTTTAAAAACGTTTCGGGCATAATGAGAGACATCTTACTGATGTCACAATATATTTGAGGCATAATTAACTTAGGAAACCTGTTTAGGACCCATATGGTTACCCGTTACGCCTCTGGCGCGTTCAGTTCGGTTTATGTAACTAGTTTGCATAAATTAGCCGAAACGGGTCAAACCTTATCCTTTTTATCTCAAAATCCAGAATGTGTTTAGTTTACCCATATTATACAAGTCTTCAAACTTGTCGGGTCTAAATCACATTCTATTCCGGTCTTCGCTTAATCATGCGTTCGAACCGTAAACCTTCCTTAAAACTAACCGGTCTAAGTTACGACTTAAATAAGACCCGTTAGGAATCTAATAGGTTAATAAAACCTTCGTTCCAGACTGAGAGCCCCAGTAGAAGTACTTGTGCTTGCTGATTAGAATATACGGCTGAGTATAAATTGCATTGCTAGCTCAGGTAAATACTTTTAACTTATTTTCCCTTATACGGGCTTGGGATACGGTATCATAAAAATACCGCTTGGTCGGGTGTAGAAACCTTTTAATCGGAGATGATTGAATTGCATAATCCCGTTTTAATTCGTATTGTTTGATAACAAATAACATTGGGGGTTAATGACCGTGTCCTGGATATCCTTGGCTCATTTTAAAAAGTGAATGGCCACGACGTAAGCACAAGGTGTAGACATAACACCTCCTGTTGCATATGTATAACGTATACTCACTCGTAAGGGTATCTTCTTGTGAGATTATATTTGTGGTGTGTCGATTAATCTTGTCCGGCTTGTATTGTATAATCACCGGCCCTAAATGTTGGACAACCATGTAAATCGGATACAAGATTTTTATTAATAAAATTGTCCTAAGTTATAAAAGATTAATTTTGCCTCTGTGCATTTTAATCATGTCAAGATATTTTGTGCCGTCTGCACTCGAATCACTTTTCAAACTCTTTTTCCAAAATGAGTCGGTTAATTGTATTTACCAGTGTAAACTGACGTATTTTCCAAAAAAGGTTAAGTGACAGGTACTGAACGAAATTTACTGGAAGCTCAGGGCGATAATAAGGAATCTTGCAAGTTCTAGATGCCTGAAGTCTGTTGAACAGTTTTCTTTTCTTTTATTGATCCGCCTGTGGATCCTTTACCTTCCGTTGTAATACTTGATATTACTTTATATTCGGAATGTAATATATTTATCTTTTGCTTCCGCTGTGCATTTATATATTGTGTTGTTGACCATGATGTTGCCAACCACGTCACGATACTCCCCTACCGGGCCCACCGGTGACACGTGGAAATTTGGGGTGTGACAGTATGTAAAAGATATACTCACTCGTAAGGTGTCTTCTTGTGAGTTATATTTATTGTGTGTCGATTAATCTTGACCGGCTTGTATTATAGAATCACCGGCCCTAAATGTTGGACAAACATGTAAATCGGATACAAGATTTTTATTAATAAAATTGTCCCAAGTTATAAAAGATATTTTGTGCCTCGTGCATTCAAATCAATTTTCAAACTCTTTTTTCCAAAATGAGTCAGTTAATTGTATTTACCAGTGTAAATTGACGTATTTTCCAAAAAGGTTAAGTGACAGGTACTGAACGTAATTGGCTGGAAGCTCAGGGCGTTAATAAGGAATCTTGCAAGTTCTAGGCGTTTAAAGTCTGTTGAATGATGTTTATGTTTTAAGATCCGCCTGTGGATCCTTTACTTTCCGTTGTAATACTTTGACATTACTTTATATTCGGAATGTAATATATTTATCTTTTGCTTGAGTTCATTGGTCTTGGCTTCCCAAATTTCTGCTAACTTGTGTTTATGCTCAATATAATCCGCTACTTCTGTTTTGGAGAGATCCCTGAGCTCACAAATGGCATCAAATTCTCGATAACTTCTAGTGAAACATTAAGGCTTTCGTCTTCTTCCTTTTTACTGTCTTTATTCCATGCTTTTATTGCTTGTTTGATGCTTTTTAATTTCCCGGACAAGACGATGTCAGGAGGACCAACGGCTGTGAAATTGTTGATGGCAGACTGAACCACTTCATCAAACCCCTGTTTGGATAGCCAAGCGTTGAAGAATTTAAAGGGAATATGCCCGTAATCAAAGGGAGTGGTGTTCAAAATAACCGGGAAGTGGTCCGATAAGTTCCTTGGCAGGGCACATAATGAAGCCGACGGCCACAAGCTCAGGAATTTGTTACAGACCAGCATACGATCCAACTTGCTGAGTTTGTTTCCCCCATCAAGCCCTGAGTGAATTTTGCTCCATTCATAGTATATTCAGATAATTCCGCCTCATAGATAAAAGTATTAAAAGCTGAGGCCGAAGCTAGATCAAAGTGACAATTCCTTTTTTCCTCGACAGATCTTACCTGGTTGAAGTCACCAAGCATAATCCAAATACCTCCCTTACTTGCTTTAAGTTACTTGATGTTGTCCCAAAGTGTTCTTTTAGCGGTGGCATATTTTGGGCCATAGACACTAAAATTTTCATTCTTTCTTCATAACCCCTTACTGATCCGCAAAGCAGAAGAAAATTCTTGTTTTTATAGTCTCGTCCCTTACAAAAATTGCTGGATCCCATATACAAGCGATTCCTCTTGATCTCCCTTCCGAGTTGATCCAATCTGCCTCAAGTGGCGCGTTTCCCCAAAAGTTTGTGAAATTGATTCTCGACCCTTCTGTGTACATTGTTTCTTATATCGCTATGAATGATATCCCATGATCTTTCTTAATTCGTTTGATCCATGCTGCTTTACCGGCACTGCCGATACCCCTAACATTGATGGTTAGATAATTCATTGTGAAACTGTGTTTTCACCAATACCCCGGATTAGGTGTTTAATGTGTTCCGAGCAGTTTTCAACACCCGTACCTGTGATACTCCCAATTTTGATTGTTTCATTGATCTCCCTGTTGAGCTCGTTTGCCAAATTACCTGGGTCCTGCCATTCCGTGCCTCGATCTCCATTGAGGATTCGAGTGTCCTCTGTTACAACGCCATTCAGGTCGAGGTTTTGATTGTTGACCGAAGTATTGGACTTCTGATGGTCCGATGGAGGGGGATCGGTGGGGATAGAGCGAAGGTTTTCAGGGTATGGTGGAAGGGGATAGAAGAAATGGGGGCACATGGATAGGGGATCAACATTTCTGGGCCTTTTAGAAGCAGGATGTCTTGGGCTAACTGGGGATTCAGTAGTTGGTCCATTGGGCTTAGAGGGACGTGGCCCAGTACCCACCTTACGAGACCTGATACTGGATAATATGAGCAAAACATTTGACACATACTTTCTTGATCTTATACAAATATAAAAACTTGATTCATCAACTGACACTAGGATTTGGTAAATGATAATTGTGATATATTGGTTCATGAATAATAAAGTCTCGCGAATTTCACATATTCGCTCACATAAATGCACACATTTATATGATTCTAAAGCACCACCGACAATGCACACCTTCTGGTTAACCATCGCTCTTCAGGAATTTCTCAGCAGCAGCCACGACCGACTACGCCGCCCATAAGTTGGAACCTTTTGAAGAACCACCAACTGCCAACCGCTTATGTCGGTCTACCGTCTAATGTTGAGTAGCGGGGTTTCTAGTCCTTGCGTGTTTTAATTTGGTGATTTTAAATATCTAAACTTATAATAGTGTCATAAGCTATGGTAATCATCATGCCCCGTACCATATCCGTTGTGGGTCGAGATGTGACAGATTAGTATTAGAGCCAATGACTACAGGGAACTAGGTTTAGGTTATTAGACCCTTAGAGTTAGACTATTTTTTGTTAGGTACCTTATGTGCTTACATGTTTGATTGTCTTAGCTAATATATATATATATATATATATATATATTGGAGGGTTCAAATGAGAAGAAAAAATCTACAAGAATAAAAAGAATACGTTTTAAACCAATAGAAATGTTCCATTTACTTCATTTAATAAGTGTATTTAATGTTATTGAAAAGGGCATATAGGTAAATTTATAATTGTAATTAATTAGCTAACTAATTAAACTTGTAACTCACTTTTAAATATACTCTTTCAAAATAAAATAATTTATGGTGAAAGACAATTTTCGACATTTGTAGGATAAATTTCAGTATGTGTAGGATAAATTTTGAAATGTGTAGGATAAATTTCGATGTGTGCAGGGTAAATTCTGGTAAGTGCAAGATATATATAGGTTAAATTTGAAATGTGTAGGATAAAAAGTTTTTGTTTTATTAATGAGAGATAACATAATTAATGGGAGGAGTTATAAACTATTTCATATTTTACCATTATGCCCTTTCTTCGTTTTCTTCTCACATTAAATTTCTTCTCAAATGAACATTCCCCTATATATATAGAGGGTAGGGATATGGTAAAAAGTGTCTAAAATGTAAGAAGGGTAAGAAGTGTTTTAAACCATTGGATATTTGATCTAATGGTTGAGATTAATAGGGTATAAAAATGTAAATTGTGTTTTAATTAGAGGGACCTTATGTAAAATTGAAGGGCAATAGTGTCTTTTTAAATATTTGAAATATGGTAACCGTAACCTACACAACCAAAAACTCCTAAATTCGCTCCTTTTTCCTTAAATATCGGAATTAATGATTCACCTTAATTGTAGGAGGTCTTTGGTTGCATATTCTTCATACGTTATCATAAAGAGATCTATAATCAGATTCATGGCGTGGTGTTTTAAAACAACTGGATAAATTGACTATGATTCAAGTCATGGTGTTTTATCTGAAGACATTGTTCATGGCGTGGTGTTTTAAACATCTATGATTCAAGTCATGGTGTTTTATCTGGAGACATTGTTCATGGCGTAGTGTTTTATCAATACAAAACATTCCCAGATTTTAAAACACCATGACTATGATTCAAGTCATGGTGTTTTATCTGGAGACATTGTTCATGGCGTGGTGTTTTAAACATCTATGATTCAAGTCATGGTGTTTTATCAGGAGACATTGTTCATGGCGTGGTGTTTTATCAATACAAAAACATTCCCAGATTTTAAAACACCATGACTATGATTCAAGTCATGGTGTTTTATCTGTAGACATTGTTCATGGTGTGGTGTTTTATCAATACAAAAACATTCCCAGATTTTAAAACACCATGACTATGATTCAAGTCATGGTGTTTTATCTGTAGACATTGTTCATGGTGTGGTGTTTTAAAACACCATGACTATGATTCAAGTCACGATCAGAAATGAGGATGACGAAGATGAAAGACGATGACGGTTAATGATTTGTGGAGACGTAAGAAATTGGTGACGGTGGTCGGAGATGTAGGTGTTCAAATCGGAGAAGATGACGTGAACTGTGATGATGATGACGGAAGGTTAACAAGATGGTCGGAGAAGATGATCTGAATCGGAGATGGAGATGAAACGATCAATCCCTAAATATTCTCATCGCCAGTTTTTTTTCCAGTTATATTGGAAATCAATTAATTGACAAGAATGTACAATTACTAATATACCCTTTTGAATTAATTAAGATGAGGGACACTTGTCATTCCCAAATTATTTCTTACACTTCTTACAAAAGATGGATCTTTGTACAGGATCCTCTACCTATATATATATATATAAAGTATATCGTACATTACGGCTTAACATACTTCACGTACAACAACGTGCGTGATTTGTTCTATAACATGCGTGATTAATGTTTTCAATATGCGTGATTATTATGTTTCAACATGCGTGATTTTGGATTTTTGAGTTATAACGTGCGTGATTTTAAAATAAACATGCGTAATTACCTGTCGTACGTGATGTACGTTAAGCCGTAATGTACGTTAACCTTCCTATCTCTCTATATATATATAGATATAGGATTAGGTTAAAGAGTGAACACTAGTGTAGCTTGCGAACTGAGGGAACTAATCCTGGCCATACACATGTGTAGATCAATTGCCAGGATTTGATGTTGAAATACACTAGTGTATTTTACGATTTGATGATGAGATCCTGGACATAAACGTGTGTAGATCAATGGCCAGGATTTGTTCACTCAGTTCGCAAATACACTAGTGTTCACTCTAGAACCCCACCGATATATATATAAAGTACACACGATTTAAATTTTCTAATGTCACACACATATGCATACAAGCACCCTTAATTGTTATATGCTAAGTATTATATGCTTTATATGATAATATGTGCTTTATTATTAAACCATAGTGTATTATTTCATTTTTCCTTTGTCACGTATTGTCACACCCCGATATTTCCACGTATTACCGGTGGGCCCGGTGGGGAGTATCGTGACGTAGTTGATATCATCATAGACAATTTATCACAGTTCAATACACAGCGAAAGTCGAAAGATAAAAACATTACAAACCGATTGAAAGTAATATCAATTATTAAAAAACGGTTGAAAGAGATCCACAGGCGGATCGAGGATAAAAGAAACATTGTTCAATAGATTTTTAAACATCTAAGCTTGCAAGACTCTTTATTGATGCTAGGAGTAGCCAGCCCATTTCGCTTTATACCTGCACTTAACCTCTTTGGAAAATACGTTAGTTTTCACTAGTAAATACAATTAACTGACTCATTTTGAAAATGTTTAAGAAAATTGATTTAAATGCACAAGGCACAAAAATATCTTTTATCACTTGGGATAATTATTTAAAAATAATCTTGTAAAAGAATTATATGTTTGTTATACGTTCAGTAGCCCGGGTTGAATACCGGGTTAAAGATTAATAGACACACAACATTATATAACCTACGGCGAGTTATTCTCGAACAGGCATGTATATTATTTTACATATGCACCGACAGGTGTATGCCTACACCCCGTGATTAAGTCGTGGCCATTTCAATGAATGAGCCAAGGATATCAAGGACATGGTCATTAACCCCCCAAAGGCTTAAAACAAACAAAACAGATTAAACGGGTTATCTAAATGATTTAACCTTCATACGATTAAAAATTCAATACCTGACCAAGCGGTATTTTATATACCGTACCCCAAGCCCGTATAAGGGAAAATAAGTTAAAAGTATTTACATGAGCATATTATACAAATTTTATCTCAACCGTACAAATCAGCAAGTGCAAATATCTTTTACTGGGCTCCTAAATCTGGAACGAAGTTTTTAATAACCTATTAGATTCCTAACGGGTCTTACTTAAGTTTAAACTTAGACCGGTTAGTTTTAAAGAAATGTATACGGTTCAAAATGCAAGATTAAGCGAAGACCGGATTAGAATGTGATTTGGACCCAACAAGTATGAAGACTTGTTTAATATGGGTAAACCAAACACATTCTTGATTTTGAAGCAAAAATGATGTGGTTTGACCCGTCTCGGTCAATTTATGAAAACTAGTCACATAAACCGTACCGAACGCGAAAAATACATAACGGGTAACCAAATGAGTCATGAACAGGTTTCCTAAGTTAATATGCCTTAAATATGTTGTGGTATCATTAGGATACCTTCCATTATGCCCAAAACGAATTTAAAATAAATTTAAGCCTCGTAGGGGTATTTTGGTCATTTTAAAGATTATAAAAGAGGTTAAATATTAATCTGAGGTTCTGGTCTTAAATGATCAGTAAAAATATTTATTTTTGTAAGTTATATCCGTAAGGTAATGCATGTATGTGAAATTTATCATTTATAACCAAACTATGCACCGTATGGGCATTTTGGTCATTTCACATAAGCTTTAAATGTCAAAATTGGAAATCTGAGTTCAAAACTTTTTCTTTCTATTAAAGTATAAAAATTTACTTAAAACATCAGTAGGTATTAAGTCTTATATGCCAAAAATAGTTTTAACCCATACTATGCGTTTAAAACGCGTAAAAAATCGGTTTTAAGCGATTTTCAGGTTATATAAGGGAATCTGAGTTTTTAATCAGTTTATAAAGTTCAAAATGTTTTATTTATCATATAAAATCAGTAGCAAAAAGTTTGGTATCAAAAATGTTATGTAAAACTCATTTTATTAGTAAAAAGGGTATAACCGTCAATTACCGAATCAAAGCAAGAACCCCATGTTATAATCAGTTTAAAAATAAATAAAAATCTTCAAAAATCCCAAAATATTATATTACATCAATGGGTAAAAATTTTGGTGTCAAAATTTGGGTTTAGATAGGCTTTATGCTAATAATGCCGTTTAATTAATAAAAAACTTTCAAATTACGATATTGAGCATAACTCCTAATTTAGACCTCAAACTGATGTCAAATTTTTAGGACATGTTTATAAATCAGTAACAAAGGTTTTTGTACTCTCACATTTTCAAAAATCTTGTTTTAAGGTCAAAAGGGCATAATGGTCAACATTTAAGCAATTGACGGAAACATGCAAATGAAATGGATTAATTAGGAACCAAGTTGTATAACCTCAGAGGGTTATAATAACCTATAACCTGGTCCTAATGGAACTCTAAAGCATATCTAAACTAATCTAAATTGGGTCAGAACTGAAAGTCAAGGCAAAAGTCTACTTTTGCGACTTTCGGTTCCGAACCGAGCCTAAACACAAAATTGTCGGGTTGAACATGCTTAGACATGTTCTTACATTAATTACCAAGTTATATAAGTGTTAAAACAGGTTTCATAACTTCTACATTGTTAATTACGAGTTTATTTGCAAAATAGCTTTCTGTTGACTTTTTATAATTAAGTTTGACCCGACAATTGACCTAGTTAGAGTGGAAATCAGAGGGTGCCCTTTTAAGGGTTTATTACCCACATAATTATCAATTCATAACCACTTTCAATTCGAAAAATGACAGGACCATTAGTGATTAATCACTAAGTCGAAGCTTAATTACGACGGCTTTGACTTTTGGTCATTAGACTAATAAAACATGAATTAGGAAGGCTTACAAAGGCTCTTAGCATGAATTAGGAGATGAGGGAAACTTGCTTGAAGTCCAGAGAGCTCCAGAGAGTGAGTTGTGAATGATTTTTGTGAATGTGCATGAACTAGCAAACTAACAAGTTCTTATATAGCCAAAAACATATCACAAGATCACTCCACACAAGTCTACAAATGTTTTCTGATCATCCCAGGTGTCCCCTATGCATGAAATACCATTGGTGCAGCCCCTAAATTCCAAAACCAGCTCTCTAAGGTGTTGGAACAGGCCAAACCCGCACCTGTCCACACTTGGCTGTTACTAGGCATTCTATGCGGCCCGCGTAAGACATAAGGAAGTCTTACGCGGCCCGCGACAACCTTCAAAACCGGGAAAAAGTTTTTAAACTTTGCACTTTTAGCCCCTGGTCCATTTTAACTTTGTTTTACTTTCATTTATTGCACTTAGGACCCCCATAGTTAACTTTTAAGGACCTTGGCTCATAAACTAACTCCGTTAAGCTCCCGGTTAGTTGTACGATCACCCGAAAAGTCTTGTTTTCTTCAATACTCCACAAAATCAATATCTAATATTCTTGAGATCAAAATATATAAATGTTACAATGTTTTTGGGCTCGTTAAAAGGTCACTGAGAGGTTACTTTAACATGTTGACACTTTTAACCCTTATGTTTCATAAGATCCTTACTTTTAACACAAACGACTTCTATTGTTCGATAAATTATTCATTAAAGAAAACGAACGTCGTATGAGGTCAATCAGAAGCATAAGAATGGCATGTTGACACTTTGGATCCCTTTCACTAACATATTTACATTGTTTGACAATTTCAGTCCCTCTAGATCAAACCATTACACGTTTAAAGTCCATGACACGTGTCTTTACAATATTGGTCGTGATTTTACGAGGTGTTACATCCTCACCCCCTTAAAAGAAATCTCAACCTCGAGATTTACTGAAATAAATGAGGGTACTTCTATTTCATTGTGGACTCAACCTCCCACGTGTATTCAGGGCTTCTTCGGGCATCCCATTTAACCATCACAATCGGTACGTGCTTCTTTCAAAGTTTCTTAACCTGTCGATCCTTGATCGACAAAGGTTTTTCAACAAATTTCAAGCTCTCATCTATATGCACATCCGTATGTGGCATGACTAGTGATTCATCAGCTAGATATTTCTTCAGATTGCAGATGTGAAACACATTATGAATCCCACTGAGCTCTTCAGGCAGGTTTAACTTGTAAACCACTGTTCCGACACATTCGATAATCTCAAATGGTCTTATGTATCTTGGGATTAACTTGCCTTTCTTGCCAAATCGTATTACCCTTTTCCAGGGTGATACCTTAAGTAGAACTTTGTCACCTACCTCAAACTTCAGAGGTATACGCCTTTTATCTGCGTAGCTTTTCTGCCTATCCCTGGCAGCTTTGAGATGATCTCGTATCTGCACAATCTTATCTGTCGTCTCCAGGACTATATCAGGTCCTGTTAATTGGACATCTGTTGGTGCATACGTCCGTCTGTCGACTTCGTCTTGTATCGAGTCTTTTTATAGAATTGTTAGATCAGGGCACATAGTTCGAGAAATCTAGGGTTTAAGTGTGAAAGGCTAATTTCGCACGAAATAGCATTCTGCTATTTCGTACGAAATAGCACAATGTAATTCCATGCGAAATTACAACTCTATAAATACCCTTGAGGAAATTTCATTTGGAATGAAATTAGATTCCGGTACCGAAGTGCTGCCGACGTGTCGTTTGATCTGTAATCTTGTTAAATCAATAAAACAAGACATTTAGAAGTGAATCAAGTTGTTTTTAAGTCAATTCATCTGTTTCCGCCTTTTGAATTGATTAGAATTCTTCTGAACGACTCGTTTGGTCGTGAAAACGATCCTACAAGTGGTATCAGAGCTCAGGAGGAAGAGTTCTTGCCAAAACAACCATAATTTCTGACTTCTACACCTTCTTTTTCAAAATTAACAAAATTTAACGCTAAAAATGACTTGAATTTCACATATTACACGCGAAACAGTGTTTTAATGAATCCTTGAAAGAATTGGACTAAAATTCGATCTAAAAGTGATAAAATTGATAATTTCGCTTGAAAATGGTTTCGGATTAAGTGACGTCAGCACTATTTCGTACGGAATTACCTGCTTGATTTCCCACGAAATTACCTAATTTCGCTCGAAATATATAATTTCGCATCAGAGTGTAATTTCGTTTGTGAATTCCACACGAAATTAGATAATTTCGCACCAAATCGGCATTGCGTTTGATAATTTCGCACGAAATTACATATTTCGTTTGAAAGTGTAGTATTTCACACGAAATCAGTTATTTCGCAACAAAGTGGTATTTTCATTTGAAAGCTGATTTCATTTGAATCTGATTTCGCACCAAACTGATTTCGTATCAGTGTGTTATTTCGTGTGTATTCTAATTTCGTGTGAACTTTTATTGTTGTTTGAACTTTGTGATTTTTCAGAGTGTTATCAAAACATGGAAGAGGAATTTTACAATGCGTTTGCTACACCAGTTGCTCCAGTCACAGCTGCTGAAACTTTGTATAGTGAGAATGAGATGGGAACGTATCAAAAACTGTCAAAACTTATGTACATCGAAGATTTTAGAGGATGGCAAAATCGATTTGAAAACTGGGTGCAAGCTTATAAGTTTGACGCATGGTGTTCATTAGAGAAAGATTACGAGAAACCGAAAAATGAACGTGGACTTGAAAAAGCTTTTTGTGACTTTTCAGAGAGTGATAAATTGAAATATACAAGTGAAAAAATGATGATAAGTATTCTTCAACAAGCGATTAAAGAAGATATCTTTGTATTACTTCAACATGAGGGTACTGCAAGATTAATTTGGACTGCATTGATTCAAAAGTTTAAAGGAAGTGCAGATATGATCAAGAACAAAAAGGCGTTATTGAAGAAATCATTTGATATGTTTGTAGCTTTTGAACATGAAACAACAAAAATGACCATTGATAGATATTGTCATCTGGTTTTGGAAATGGGAAGATTGGATATAAAGAAAGACGACGATGAATGGGTTGATAAACTAGCCGATGCATTACCACAGCAGAAATGGGGAACTTATTTGTTAATCCTAAAACACATGAGAAAATCTGAAAATATGAATCTGGCACAGTTTATTCAGAAGATTGAAGAGCCTGAGTTGGATATCCAGAAAACATCAATCATGAAGAATCCAAATGCTCAACAAGATGTAAGTTTGTACTACAGAGGAAACAAATTTAAAGTTACACCTAGCCCAAAGATCCAAACTGGTTTCAGTGCTGACAGTTCTTCTGGAACAAAGGGAAGTACTGGGACTCAAAGTGGTGGACCTTCGTCTTTGTATTCAAGCTTTGATCCGAATTTCACAACACCAAGTTCTCAGCAACAAAATTCAAAGAATTTGCAATGTAATGTTACATTGAATATTCAAAATGGTCAAAAGATTTCTCCAGAAATAGCTAAGCAACACATGGCATCACTTGTTGCTATGTTGGAATCATATGAAAGTTTGATTGCTGGCAAAATTGGAAATCCGATGCTTACCAAAGAGGATTATGACCAGATTAATGCTGAAGAACTTGAATTGATGGACATTAAGTGGTGTCTAGCAAGTGCAGTTAGAAGAGCAGAAAAATTTACACAAGTCACCGGAAGAGATGATTTTCGTGAAATGAGTGCATCTCCAATAGGGTTTGACAAGTCAAAGGTTACATGTTTTCATTGTCGAGAAAAAGGTCATTTTAAGCGTGAGTGCAAAAACAAAGAAGCAAATGCAAGACAAGATCAGTCTGGAAAAAAACAACTATTATCAAAAATCAAATTTTCATCAGATTGCTCAACAACCACAAACTGCACATGCACGTGCCATTGAAGAAAAAGATAAAAGAGCTTGTTATGGTATAATTGATCAAGATGATGAAAAGGTTGCAGAGGGATTTAGCTGGGATAAATACATTCCACCTGGTTCAGGTCTTGCTGCTAGAATTCTAGAAGAAGATGAAGTCAAAATTAGTTCGAAAAGAATACCGATTTTTCCAGATTTTGGAAGTGATGTAGATACTGATGATGAAGAAGAATACATTAATAAAGCTAGAAAAGGTCTAGATCCTGATAGTTTCAATTTGTTTTTTGCTGATAAAGTTGAGATGCTAAATGAGAAGAAGATTGCCAGATTGAAGAAAGAACTGGAAGTAAGAAGAATAGCTGATGAAAAAGGAAATCTTGAACCAGTAATTGAGAAGGTGATAGAAAAAATCGTTGAAGTGGAGAAAGTGGTAGAGAAAATTGTTGAGGTCGAAAAAATAGTCGAAGTTGAAAAACTCGTCGAAGTTGAGAAAATCGTCGAGGTAGAAAAAATTGTTGAAGTTGAGAAGATTGTCGAGGTTGAAAAGATAGTTGAGGTCATTAAATCCTGTCAGAAATGTTTAGAATCTTGTAAAGATTGTGATGAGAAGGATAAGAAGATAGTTGAATTAGAAAAGATGAAAGAAAATTTATTGTCTGATGTGAAGTATGTGAAGGAATCTTATGACGTGCTGAACAGAACAGTTGATGGTCTGAAAAAAACAAATACAGAAGTTGATGCTGCTATGACAATGATGAGCTCAACATTAATGACAAAGCAGAAGGTCATCAATGAGTATATTGAAGACTGTGCAAAGCTAAAGCAAGATTTGGAACTTGAAAAGATTGAGAGTGAAAGAATCAAACGTTTGTTGTTGAGTTATACAACATGCGATTATTTGATTGATCGAGTTTATCCTACTGTTGCAGGTCTTGAAGCATTTCAGGATAAAAAGACAGAAGATACGGATACTGGTAAGAAACAAAGTGTCAAGTATAACAAGTGTCCGCCCCCGATTTGGAATAGTTATTCTCCCAGAAAACCAAATGAGGAACGTTTAAATAAGGCTCTCAACATCAAGTTAAAGTCTGAAATCATTGATGAGTTACCAGACAATATTGATGTCACATTCACAGCGTCTGACACTGATCATGAGTCTGAGTTGTTAAAGAAAGTGGTCGATCAGGTGTTGGATATGGATGAAGAGTCAAAGTCGGAGTCTAAATCTGAAAGTTCGAGTTCGTCAGAAAAGAGTCCGAGTTCACCGGTTAAACGGGTTTACAATAAAGAATTCTTTTTATCAAAATCTAATTTGATTGACGGATCAATCAAAGTGGCATATACTTTGAATGATTCAGACAAATTATATTCTGATGAGGAATTTCCAATAAGAATTGTTAAATCCGAAATGATCAAACAGGTTTTCAAATTAACAGAAATTAATATTTCTGAAATAAAAGATTTAAATCTTGCTGAAAAACCTAAAAAATACACTTCAAGAGTTCAACAGAGATTGAACAAGGAAAAAGGTTATGGTTATGGTTCAGGTTACCGAAAGAAACCTAACCATAACAGTAATTTCAAAAAGCAGGGCTTAGGTTTCATTCCCCCGGAAAATCATAAAAATGAGAAAACTTATAAAACAAAAACTAAATTTGTTTCAGGTGAAATTTCAGTGGAAGAAGAGAAGAAACAATTCTGGAGACAATCAAATCAAGAATTTTTCGCTAAGAAGAAAAAGAATATGTTGATGAGAACTGAGCAAAGAGTTGAGAGAAGAACGTGTTTCAAATGTCACAAGATTGGACACATTGCTTGGAATTGTCGACAGTCCAACAACACAAAACAGGGAGTTTCTTTTAACTCAAGATTGGAAGAAATACATGTTAATAGAAAGAAACAACCAACTGAGAATTCTAAGATGTTTGAAAATTCGACTTTAGAAACTGGTGAAAGTTCAAAACATTTTTACAAAAGAAAAGTCGATTTAAACAAACAAAAATGGGTTGTTAAATCTCAGAGTAATTCTGACAATGAATCTGATTCCATAAAATCAGAGGAGTCATCTGTTGAGAAAAAGAATGAGAATTCCGTTCCTGGGTTGAACGATGAAAATTTTCCACCATTGCGGGCTGAAAATCTGAAATCAAAAGGTAGGTTTGAAATTTCAGAACAATTCTTATATGATAAAAGAGAATTTGATGCTGAAAAGGCTTTCAATGGGAAAGTCAAACATATTTTTGGGAAGATGGTTGATGGAAAGGTAAAAAGTGGAAAAGATTTTTACAGATCAAAAGGAGGTTGGGATAGATGTGAGTCAAAATCACCCAAGGTTGGTCAGGCTTGGGTGACAACATTTTCTACTTAAAATTCTGACTTGCCGGAGCTTCCAAGTTGGTAATCGTGGAGCAGGAATCGGCATCATTCTTGAAAATGTTCGTTTGGTAAACTTACAAGTGGTAAATCTGGGACATTAAGTTGTACTTGATTTTCTACAAGTGATATTTGTTGATTGATTTTAAAACTGCTACATTTTTCAAGTGGTTGATAGAATAAGGTGATGAATTGATCCCCTAACCTACAAGTGATTTATGAAAATCAACAAAACTTATTTTCTGGAAAAACCATTTGATTAAAACAAACTTAAGTGTTTTGAGATCATAATGGGAAAATAGTTTGTTGAAAGGGGGAGTTCTGATTGTTTATGCCAAGTGGATGGCGATTTGAAGTGATTCGATATCAGTTTTCAATTTACTTGTACAGTTTGTTTTCAAAATTTTTTTAAATGATTTTGAATTTTAGGGGGAGTAAGAATTTCAGAAAATCCAAAAACATTTAAAAATTTGAAAAAGGCAAAAACATGTTAAAATACAAAAATGAGTTTTGTTGAAAAAGAGGAAATGATAGTACATCAGTGGACTATCACAACATGCTAAAGAATTGGAAAGTAAAATGTGATAAACGGTCTCACTGATGATGTGCCAGTAGGTTTTTACACATTTAGTAAATTGTGTCGAGATATAAACCTAAATTTCAAACTTACTTATATCGTGGGGAACATCTCTAGGATATATGGGTAACCCCCGAAATCTTGTTTGAAATGTCCCTCTTTCTGAGATACTAGGTCTTTATACTCAGTGATATCTGGGGTATTATCCCGGGACTTCTGATTTTGCGGAAGCAATGGCCTAGTCCCCGTATAATACTTTTCGCTTGCTTGAAATATAGCACACCCCTCCGCATAAAAATGATGAAACATTGCAAAATGCTAATCATGTCCTGTTGAAGAAAAGATTCTCTAAAGGGAACACACCAAAAGTCGAAGCCATCATCTCTCTGATTTTGCGGAAGCAATAGCCTGAGCTCTCATGGCCCTTGCATTTAACCCTTTACAGATATCATCTAGGTATACTCACCTGTAAGACTGAATATTAGGATCTGGATACGGGAGTATTCTGAGGTGGGACACGCGAATAAGTTTATGTGCTTAAAATATTAATCTCGTATCTCGAAACAATTGAACTTTGTGTGAAAATTTAAGTGGATTAGTATACTGACAATCTAAGTGAATCGTTTAGAACTTAAATTGTTTAAAGCTTAACGGTGTTGGTGATTTGTCTCATAAACTGATATGATTCTCTTACACAAACTCACAAAAATATTGTTTGTATATATTTCTTTACTGTTTTTTATTAAAATCAAAAATCCAAAAAGATTGTCAGAATGTTTTAGCATAAATTTTGAAAAATACAAAATGATTTTAGACAACTGATGTTGAAAAGCTGATTTTCAAAATTCCGAGTGCTAAACATGATGAACAACAGGGTTGGGAGAGTTTGTAGAAATGAAAATGTTTCTGAAATGATTAAATGGTTCATTAAGTTGAAACAAATTTGAAGTGAGATATCTACAAGTGGTTCATCAGAGATTATAAATGTTAAATCATTTTGAATGACTGTGTTTACAGTGATAATCAAAGATTAAAATTTATCAAATTATTTAATTTGTAAATCTTACTTTGAGGTAGAGAATGTGCAGGTTATGGATATGAGAAAGCCAGGTTGTGATTCTAAAAACTTGTGAAAGCAAGACTACAATCCCAAGCACAATTTAAGGGGGAGTCTGCTAGTTGAAAGGAGTCTGTAGATGCTAGAGCCAGTGTATGATCCTGAATCTGATCAAGAGAATTAGAGTGAGATAAGAGTCAGGTGAATATTATGGAGTCGAAAAGAAAAGAGGATAGAGGATGTTTACACTGTCAGATATTTTGGAAGAGCCCAGAAACTGATCAAGGCTGAAGATTGTGAAGACTTGACACCGAAGACTTCGTCAACATCCGAGGGGGAGTCTGTTGGTGCATACGCCCGTCTGTCGACTTCGTCTTGTATCGAGTCTTTTTATAGAATTGTTAGATCAGGGCACGTAGTTTGAGAAATATAGGGTTTAAGTGTGAAAGGCTAATTTCGCATGAAATGGCAAAAGGCTAATTTCGCACGAAATAGCATTCTGCTATTTCATACGAAATAGCACAATGTAATTCCATGCGAAATTACAACTCTATAAATACCCTTGAGGAAATTTCATTTGGAATGAAATTAGATTCCGGTACCGAAGTGCTGCCGACATGTCGTTTGATCTGTAATCTTGTTAAATCAATAAAACAAGACATTTAGAGGTGAATCAAGTTGTTTTTAAGTCAATTCATCTGTTTTCGCCTTTTGAATTGATTAGAATTCTTCTGAACGACTCGTTTGGTCGTGAAAACGATCCTACAACATCTCCAACTTCTGCCCAACAAACTGGCGTCCTGCACTTTCTTCCATACAAGGCTTCAAATGGTGCAGCTTGAATACTTGAATGATAGCTATTATTGTATGAAAATTCAATCAACGGAAGGTGATCATCCCAACTTCCACCTAAATCAATAACACAAGCTCTTAACATATCCTCCAGAGTTTGAATTGTACGCTCACTCTGACCATCTGTCTGAGTATGATATGCAATGCTGAAGTTTAATCGAGTGCCTAGGGATTGTTGAAAGCTTTTCCAAAAATGCGACGTATATCTTGTATCCCTGTCAGAGATAATAGACACTGGCACTCCGTGGAGAGATACAATCTCATCCACGTACAGCTGAGCTAACTTATCTGAGCTGTGTGTTTCCTTAATAGGTAGGAAGTGGGCTGACTTGGTCAATCTGTCGACTATAACCCAAATAGTATCATTTCCTCGCTTTGTCTTTGGTAACTTTGTGATGAAATCCATAGTTACCATTTCCCACTTCCAGGTGGGAAGTTCAGGCTGTTGCAGCAAACCTGGCGGATTCTGGTGTTCGGCTTTAACCTGGGCACATGTCAGACATTTGGCCACATAAGTGGCTATAGACTTCTTCAAGCCTATCCACCAATAATTTGCCTTCAAATCCTGGTACATTTTATCACTGCCAGGATGAACCGAGTACTTGGAATTATGGGCTTCTTGAAGGATCACTTCCCTAAGTCCTCCATAGATTGGAACCCATATTCGCCCATTCAATCTTAGGATTCCATCCTTTCCATATGATAACTGTTCAGTAGTTACACCCAACTTTTCATTTGGATAGTTAGCTTTTAACACGGTTTCCTTCTGAGCGGCTAACAATCTTTCATTCAAGCTGTTCTTTAATTCAATGCTCTTGGCACTGATCCTGATGGGCTTAACTCTTTCCTTCCTGATCAAGGCATCGGCGACTACATTCGCCTTGCCTGGATGATATCGGATTTCACAATCATAGTCGTTCAGTGTCTCCATCCATCAGCGCTATCTCATGTTCAGATCCTTCTGGTTGAACAAGTGTTGAAGGCTTTTATGATCAGAATAGTTCACACACTTGGTACCATATAAATAATGCCTCCAAAGTTTTAGTGCAAACACAACGACACCCAACTCCAAATCGTGGGTGGTGTAATTCTTTTCATGCACCTTTAATTGACGTGAAGCATAGGCAATAATCTTGCCCTTCTGCATAAGCACACATCCCATGCCTGTGTGTGATGCGTCACAATAAACCACGAACTCTTCGATTCCTTCAGGCAATGTTAACACAGGTGCATTGCTTAACTTTTGTTTAAGAATATCAAAGGATTCTTGTTGATTAGGACCCCAATCAAACTTGATATTCTTACGAGTTAGTGAGGTTAAGGGTGCTGCAATCCTTGAGAAATTTTCAATAAAATGCCTGTAGTATCCTACCAGACCCAAAAAGCTGTGAGTCTCTGTAGGCGTCTTCGGCTCTTGCCAATTCATAATAGCTTCAATCTTAGCGGGATCCACCTGGATACCTCCCTCACTAACCATATGTCCAAGAAATCGGACTTCACGAAGCCAAAATTCACACTTTGAAAACTTGGCGTAGAGCTTTTCTCGCTGAAGAAGTTTAAGAATACAACGAAGATGTTTCTCATGATCAGCCTGATTCTTTGAATAAATAAGAATGTCGTCAATGAAGACAATGACAAACTTGTCCAAGTAGGGTTTGCAAACGCGATTCATGAGATCCATGAATACTGCTGGTGCATTAGTGAGCCCGAACGGCATCACTAAGAACTCGTAATGACCATAACGAGTTCTAAATGCAGTCTTGTGCACATCTTCATCTCTAACCTTCAGTTGATGGTAAACTGACCTTAGATCAATCTTGGAGAAATAACTTGCTCCTTGAAGCTGATCGAATAGATCGTCGATCCTGGGCAATGGATATCTGTTCTTGATTGTAACCTTGTTTAGCTCGTGATAATCAATGCATAGACGCATCGAGCCATCCTTATTTTTCACAAATAGGATCGGTGCTCCCCAAGGAGATGAACTAGGTCGAATAAAACCTTTAGCCAACAAATCATCCAGTTGAGTTCTAAACTCTTTCATCTCAGTTGGGGCCAACCGGTAAGGTGCTCTTGCAACTGGTGCTGCTCCAGGAATAATGTCGATCTTGAACTCCACTTGCCTATCTGGCGGTAAACCAGGTAGTTCTTCAGGAAATACGTCTGGATATTCAGAGATAACAGGGATGACTTCAACCTTGGGCTTTGGTTCATCGATAGTTACTTGTGCCATGTAAATGACATAACCTTTCTTTAAACACCTTGATGCCTTAAGCATAGACACTTGCTTAGGTAACCCATACTGAGTATCTCCTTGTATGGTAAGTGGCTCACCATACGGAGTCTTGATAACCACTTGCTTCTTGTCACAAACGATTTGAGCTTGGTTATGAGATAACCAATCCATGCCTATTACTATGTCGAATCCAGCTAGTTTCAAAGGAAGCAAAGACAATGGAAAACAGTGGTTCCTAATGGATATAAAACATCCATCTAACACAGTTGAAGCAGTTTCTATGGTACCATCGGCCAATTCTACTTCATATTTTATGCTTAGGGTTTTAACAGGCAGATTTAATAACTTATAAAACTTATTATCTACAAATGACTTATCTGCACCCGAATCAAATAATACCCTTGCATAAACATCATTGATAAGGAAGGTACCTGTTATCACGTTGTCATTTTGAATGGCTTCCTGAGCATTCATTTGAAAGACCCGAGCATTGGTCTTCTTACCTTCTTCAGGTTTCTTCGCATACTTTGGGCAGTTGGACTTGATATGCCCCTTCTCGTTACAGTTGTAACAAGTCACATCCTTTATCTTCTTACAATCCAATGTCTTGTGCTAACTAGATTTACAGATCCCACAAGCTCTTGGCTGCGACTGGGACTTTGATTCATACCTGCACTTTCCCAGATGGCGCTTCTTGCAGATCTTACATTTGGGCTTCTCACATGACTGTTGGTCATCCTTCTTGAATCCTGAACTCTTCTTGTGATCAGAGTTCCCCTTGTGTTTTTTATCTAAACGGTGTGAACTATCATCCTTAGGTTTTCTCTTCCCCGCATCAGAATTCCTAAGCGATCTCTGCCTGACCGCATCAAGGGTAAGAGATAATGACAAATCAGCTACTGACCTAAAGGTAGTAGGTCGAGATGCTTTCACACTCTCTTTGATCTCCGAGGCTAAACCCCCAATGAAACGGGCAATACGTTTTGGTTCCGGTGTCACCAAGTAAGGAACCAATCGAGACATTGTGTTAAAACTCGTGAGATATACCTACCAGTCCAAATTCTTCATAACTAATATCAGGAAGTCAGTCTCGATCTTCTCCACCTCATGTTGAGGACAGAAATTCTCTTTGATCAAAGCGACAAACTGAGCCCATGTTAAGTTGTATAACGGAATCTTTCCAGTAGCTTGGATTAAAGATCTCCACCAAGCTAGGGTTTCTCCCTTGAATGACTGTGAAACATACTTTACAATATCCTTCTCGGCACATCCACTAATATCAACTACCGTATCCATCTCATCTAGCCACGTCATGCAATCAATGGCTCCTTTTTCCCCAGTGAAATCCCTGGGCTTGCAGGAGATGGAATACTTATATGAATAAGTCTTTGTACGTGGCTCTTGATCGAATACAATCTTCTTAGACGGAACACTATGCTGATTTGTTGAGTGTTGGGCATCATCCTTCTTCGACTCATGAGATTTAGAAGGTGGCTTACTGTGAGCCACGGAGTGAGTCTTAGAGCATGTACCACTAGATTCTCTAAAGTGCTTGTCCATGGCTTTAGAAATAGCATTGTCAATCAATGTTTGAAGTTCCGCACCAGTTACGTTGATTCTGGTAGTATCATGATTCTCTATAGGGTGACTGTTGATTTCTTCAGATTCTGCCATGTAGCTTGCTTGCTACATAAAATAATGATAATGATTTATTAAGAAGTCTATAACAGAATTGTCTTCATGATAATTTTATTAACCATGGTATTAATAAACCATATTGGTTAATTTATTAAGTATTCAGGATTTTCATTATAATTATCCTCATTTATAATTTATTAATATATTATAATGGCACAAAAGGCCAAGTCACAGGGACAATTTTAAATTATAAGCCATGATCTTATAGGATTAAGGCATTAACACTTGAATCGAAGTTCATTATCTTTTCTTGATAGGGAGTCATAGACTACAACTGTCTTTTGTCTTATATGACAATGACTATGGCTTGTAGGCCCTACATCACAAATGGATGTTTAAATAATAAGGAAAGGAATTGGAAGAATCCAATATGAAGATGACTTATGTGATTTTATCGAATCACATTTTCCAGGAGTGCTAACATGTTTTCAGATGTTAACAAGAATTTTGAATCTTACAAGGAACTACCATCATGGCCCTGTCTTATAATGACATATGACTAGGTTTTGCCTTCAAGATTTTCTTTTATATATAATGGCAGATTCATTTTTTTTTTAAAGGAATGATATTTTGTTTTATTTCATATATTATATTTATGCATATAATGACAGAAATGAAATTTAAAATTCAAACATTCCATTAAATTAAAAAGGGAGTACATATTTTGCCCTAAACGGGACTTTAACAGAAATAACTTGCCCACGCAGGGGCTAAGCTGAAAATACAAGTCCTCGCAGGGACTGAATACTTAAATAGATGTCCACGCATGGACTTGATTGTAATAAGGAATTTACAATACAAATAAATAAGGAATCTTCAAAAATCCCTTTTCTTCTTTCCCTTGATTACATTCGTCAGACCCTTGAGAAATCCCCGGTGGTTCCTACGCTCTTCTTGAACCTCCCGTTCCACCTGGCTCAACCACTGAAGAATCTCCTGATGTTGAGGCAGCGGTATTAGTGGTGGTTGCGGCGGCTACTGCTGTGGAGGTTGAGGAGGTGGCGGGTAAGGATACCCAAAAGCTTGGTACCCAGATTGGTACGAAGCTGCATAGGGCCCTTCAGGGTGAAGAGCATTGTAGTTGGCTGCTACGAGGTATGGGTCAGCATCGGGGGCATTGTAGTAGTTGTATCCCGGGTAGGTTGGCTGCTCAAAAGGTTTGTACGCTGCTGCACCAGCGTAGGAAGGAATTGGGTTATCAAAACCCATTGGTGGTGGTGCGACTGGCACAGAGTCCACCTCAGAAACGGGGTTTGAAGGCCCACCCATCTATGGGTCTTCATATAGTGGCGGGTAGTGACTGCCACTTGAATGTTGAGGGGTGCTGAAATGGAAATCCCCTCCTTGCACGGACATCCATGCACCTGTTCTTCTTCGCCTCAGTGGCTCCGGAGGCAGTTGCTGCACTGGTGGCGGTGGTGGCGGTGGAGTGACCGCTACAAAGTGTGAATCCTCAGAGGGATCCTGTTGCTGCTACTGAGACGGGTTGTAAGAGGGAGTAAACTCCCAGTTGTATTGGGCAAACCTTGCCTCATAGCTGTCTGGAAAACGATAAGGTGATCCATGAAAAGACGACCCATCTGAAATCTCGATGGGGTGAGTGGGTGTCCCAGATGGTGGTTCGGCAGGATCTGGGTCATCATCCATATCCATGTCCTGAGCTTCAGGAAAATGGTCTTCGGGGCCTAATGGGTTATGACCCATTGGTTCTTCAATCTGATTTGCCGGGTTAAACTGGCTCTGGAAATACGGGGTCGGGTCTTGAAATGCGCGGTGCGACCCCGACTGCTGCAGTGGTAGGTAAGAGTGGTGCGAATCATTGGGCTCGTTCTCCGATTGGGGCCCAAAGGAATGATGGTAAGAGGGTGATGAGCTAAGCGAGACAGATTGCCTTGCTGGTTCCAGATACGTCCTCCAGTCTTCTTGAGGACTGGTGCTCATGGTTGCAGACGGAGTTCGCCGGTGCGAGGGCCCGGCCTCATAATCGTTGGGGGCGGTGAATGGCCCCTTGCCTCGTCCTCCTCTTTGGAATCTTGGCGGCATTTTGTTGATCCTGTCAAAACAGTCAAAAGAAACAACAAAAGAAAACAATAAAGGACAAAATAAAATAAATTAGGATTAGTCCTAAGTTCTTTATCTAGACACGGAAGTCGTGGAATGTGCAAACTGTGTCATTGAGATTAAACACAAAAAGGCTAGTGTTTAATTCACTTAATGTTGGCTCTGATACCAACCTGTCACACCCTGATATTTCCACGTATTACCGGTGGGTCCAGTGGGGAGTATCGTGACGTAGTTGATATCATCATAGACAATGTATCACAGTTCAATACACAGCGGAAGTCGAAAGATAAAAACATTACAAACCGATTGAAAGTAATATCAATTATTACAAATTGGTTGTAAGAGATCCACAGGCGGATCGAGGATAAAAGAAACATTGTTCAACAGATTTTTAAACATCTAAGCTTGCAAGACTCTTTATTGATGCTAGGAGTAGCCAGCCAATTTCGCTTAGTACCTGCACTTAACCTTTTTGGAAAATACGTCAGTTTTCACTGGTAAATACAATTAACTGACTCATTTTGAAAATGTTTAAGAAAATTGATTTAAATGCACAAGGCACAAAATATCTTTTATAACATGGGATAATTATTTAAAAATAATCTTGTAAAAGAATTGTATGTTTGTTATACGTCCAGTAGCCCTGGTTGAATACCGGGTTAAAGATTAATAGACACACCACATAATATAACCTACGACGAGTTATTCTCGAACACGCAGGTATATTATTTTACATACGCACCGACAGGTGTATGCCTACACCCCGTGATTAAATCGTGGCCATTTCAATGAATGAGCCGAGGATATCCAGGACATGGTCATTAACCCCCCAAAGGCTTAAAACAAACAAAATAGATTAAACGGGTTATCTCAATGATTTAACCTTCATACGATTAAAAATTCAAAACCCGACCAAGCGGTATTTTATATACCGTACCCCAAGCCCGTATAAGGGAAAATAAGTTAAAAGTATTTACCTGAGCAAATTATACAAATTTTATCTCAGCCGTACAAATCAGCAAGTGCAAATATCTTTTACCAGGCTCCTAAATCTGGAAAGAAGGTTGTAATAACCTAATAGATTCCTAATGGGTCTTACTTAAGTTTAAACATAGACCGGTTAGTTATAAAGAAAGGTATAGGGTTCAAAATGCAAAATTAAGCGAAGACCGGATGAGAATGTGATTTGGACCCAACAAGTATGCAGACTTGTTTAATATGGGTAAACCAAACACATTCTGGATTTTGAAGCAAAAATGATGTGGTTTGACCCGTCTCGGTCAATTTATGAAAACTAGTCACATAAACCGTACCGAACGCGAAAAATGCATAACGGGTAACCAAATGAGTCATGAACAGGTTTCCTAAGTTAATATGCCTTAAATATGTTGTGGTATCAGTAGGATACCTTCCATTATGCCCAAAACGGATTTAAAATCAATTTAAGTCCCGTAGAGGTATTTTGGTCATTCTAAGGATTATAAAAGAGGTTAAATATTAATCTGAGGTTCTGGTCTTAAAAAATCAGAAAAAATATTTATTTTTGTAAGTTATATCAGTAAGGTAATGCATGTATGTGAAATTTATCATTTATAACCAAACTATGCACCGTATGGGCATTTTGGTCATTTCACATAAGCTTTAAAAGTCAAAATTGGAAATCTGAGTTCAAAACTTTTTCTTACTGTTAAAGTATAAAAATTTACTTAAAACATTAGTAGGTAATAAGTCTTATATGCCAAAAAAAGTTTTAACCCATACTATGCGTTTAAAACGAGTAAAAAGTCAGTTTTAAGCGATTTTCATGTTATATAAGAGAATCTGAGTTTTTGATCAGTTTATAATGTTCAAAATATTTTATTTATCATATAAAATCAGTAGCAAAAAGTTTGGTATAAAAAATGTTATGTAAAACTCATTTTATTAGTAAAAAGGGTATAACCGTCAATTATCGAATTAAAGCAAGAACCCCATGTTATAATCAGTTTAAAATAAATAAAAATCTTTAAAAATCCCAAAATATTTTATTACATCAGTGAGTAAAAAATTTGGTGCCAAAATTTGGGTTTAGATAGGCTTTATGCTAATAATGCCGTTTAATTAATAAAAAGCTTTCGAATTACGATATTGAGCATAACTCCTAATTTAGACCTCAAACTGAAGTCAAATTTTTAGGACATGTTTATAAATCAGTAACAAAGGTTTTTATGCTCTCATGTTTTCAAAAATCTCATTTTAAGGTCAAAAGGGCATAGTGGTCAACATTTAAGCAATTAACGGAAACATGCAAATGAATCGGATTAATTAGGAACCAAGTTGTATAACCTCAGAGGGTTATACTAACTCTAAAGCATATCTAAACTAAGCTAAATCGGGTCAGAACTGAAAGTCAAAGCAAAAGTCTACTATTGCGACTTTCGGTTCCGAACCGAGCCTAAACACAAAATTGTCGGGTTGAACATGCTTAGACATGTTCTTAAATTAATTACCAAGTTATATAAGTGTTAAAACAGGTTTCATAACTTCTACATTGTTAATTATGAGTTTATTTGCAAAATAGCTTTGTGTTGACTTTTTATAATTAAGTTTGACCCGACAATTGACCTAGTTATAGTGGAAATCAGAGGGTGCCCTTTTAAGGGTTTATTACCCACATAATTATCAACTCATAGCCACTTTCAATTCAAAAAGTGACTGGACCATTAATGATTAATCACTAAGTCAAAGCTTAATTACGACGACTTTGACTTTTGGTCATTAGACTAATAAAACATGAATTAGGAAGGCTAAGAATGCTTACAAAGGCTCTTAGCACGAATTAGGAGATGAGGGAAACTTTCTTGAAGTCCAGAGAGCTCCAGAGAGTGAGTTGTGAATGATTTTTGTGAATGTGCATGACCAAGCAAACTAACAAGTTCTTATATAGCCAAAAACATATCACAAGATCACTCCACACAAGTCTACAAATATTTTATGATCATCCCATGTGTCCCCTATGCATGAAATACCATTGGTGCAGCCCCTGAATTCGAAAACTAGCTCTCTAAGGAGGTGGAACAGGCCAAACCCACACCTGTCCACACTTGGCTGTTACTGGGCATTCTACGCGGCCCGCGTAAGACATAAGGAAGTCTTACGCGGCCCGCGAAAACCTTCAAAACCGGGAAAAGTTTTTAAACTTTGCACTTTCAGCCCCTGGTGCATTTTAACTTTGTTTTACTTTCATTTATTGCACTTAGGACCCCCATAGTTAACTTTTAAGGACCTTGGCTCATAAACTAACTCCGTTAAGCTCCCGGTTAGTTGTATGATCACCCGAAAAGTCTTGTTTTCTTCAATAATCCACAAAATCAATATCTAATATTCTTGAGATCAAATATATAATTGTTACAATGTTTTTGGGCTCGTTAAAAGGTCACTCAGAGGTTACTTTAACGTGTTGACACTTTTAACCCTTATGTTTCATAAGATCCTTACTTTTAACACAAACGACTTCTATTGTTCCATAAATTATTCATTAAAGAATACGAACGTTGTATGAGGTCAATCAGAGGCATAAGAATGGCATGTTGACACTTTGGATCCCTTTCACTAACATATTTACATTGTTTGACAATTTCAGTCCCTCTAGATCAAACCATTACACGTTTAAAGTCCATGACACCTGTATTTACAATATTGGTCGTGATTTTACGAGGTGTTACACGTATGCACACATCCTACACTATATACGAATATTCCATATTCTAGTTCCTATTCCTATATATCTAAAGTCTTAAATCGATTTGTTTCCTTTAATGCATTTCAATTATTCTTGGGTTTGATTTTATTTTGAGTTTTGAGTTTCAATTAACATTTCATTCTCGTCAATGTGAGTTCTTGTGACGGACATGTAGTTACTGGAAGGGTTACGTACCGGTAGTCGGGACGTCCTATCTAAGCTGGAATTTGTATAAATCTAACTAATGGACCTGTTGCCTACATGGGGACTAATGAAGAGAGCATCGACTCCTATTAACAACACTTTGATACGTCAATCGTGTCTGTGTTATTTGATGGATACTATCCCAAACATCGTTTTACAACACCCCAACTCGAGTGATAATTAATTCACAATTTTCTTCGGGTTAAGTTGTATGTCATTGGGCAATTATATGAGGATTATTCGAAAGCTTAGTAATTGCGGGTGCACCCGTAATTACGAATGTGACGCACGGAAGTCATACCAAACCCTATGATGCGCCAAACCTATGATTTTCAATAATTTATGATGAATTGTTAGTTATCATAAGTTTTATTATTTTATCCTATTCCATGTGGTTATTATACTGTTTCGTATTTAAACCTTAATATTTCACGAGAATCTTATGATTTTTCTTTAAACAAATCACCTTATCTTTTTATACTTTGTCAAAGGGTTAGACTTTTGCTACCCTTTGATACTCCATAATATGTTTCATGTGATTTGTATTCATGAATCATGGGATTTTCCCTAAGTTCCATGATTTTAAAAATCCATGAACTCCGACCATCTGTCCATCTATTCTTGTTATAGCTCGTACATCTAACTTGTGTTTATCTCTAGCAGATGCCTCCTTATCATCGTCGTCAAGCAAGAATTTCAAACCGCCGAATGGGAGCTTTAATAGCTGAACAAATGGCTGCAATTATTCCTACCATTGCCATTCAAGTTCAACAGGCGCTCAACGCCAACGCCTCTATGAATCAGATTAAAGAGGCTGACACAGAACCGTCCTCACACGACAACAACCAGAGGAGTAAAACCAACCAATAATATGCCATTCCGCTAAACCAGGTTGCCCCTAATCCTCCACCTAACAAAAAACCTTATCGGGGACATTTTCCACAATGCCCTACTTGTAAAAAACATATCTTAGTCAACTCCTTGTGCCAAATTTGCACTTATTGGTGCTATAACCCTCAAATAGAACCACCTATGGCTCCATTTAATACCCAACTCGTGACTCCGCTATTGGACCAGCCGAACACCCATCCTATGTCCAAGTAGACACTCCACTTATGCATCAACGTACCGTATCCTATGATACCCAACTTGTTCCTTAATCCTTACGATAGAGTTGTTCAAACCAACTCGGGGGACCAAGATGACTGGAAGGCACACAGACCAACACTCATCCAGTTCCAAGACAACCATGACGCGGTCCGTAGTGACAAAGTTCTTATGTGATGAGTTTATTTTGAATAAAACCTTTTTGAGTTTGACTTTGTATGAATGAGTTTAAAACAATTAAAGATTGTTATGAATTTTCAAATACAATTTTAATGATGTGATTTTTTGTAGTATGATTTAAACCTTTACGAGAGCCGTCTATTACGACTTGAACATCATAACCCTAATCACTATTGTAACTTGTGCTAAGAGTTCGGCATATTCAAGTTGAGGGCACATAGTGATGATAAATTATTCTGATCTCAAAATTTGGTTTTACAAAAATAAAAATAAAATACAATAAATATTATTAGTAAATTTTCCACTTCAGATCAAAAATATTTTTCCTAAAACTTAACGAAAATATTTTTCGAAATAAACCAAATTGCTTTTGTGCATAAAAAATTAAAATACTAATGTTTTACACTTGTCAAAGTGTAAATATAGTTAAGTATATACAAAACTCAATAAACATGAGTCTAAATAATGAAGTTATGGTTAATAGCAGACTGTTTGATAACTAAAATTTATTTGTGGAGCCTAGGAAATTTCTCCTACTACTCCTCCATCACTCGAGACGCATCCTCATATTGTCGATCTAAGAGCATACGAGTTACACCCCTCAATTTATCTTCGGACGCTTTACGTTTGTCTGAATCCTAATTAGTGCTTGATTGGTGGAAGTTAAGATCATTGCTGCTACTTCATTTTTCCGTCATTCGACATCACGTTTGTTTCTCCTTCGTTATCGACTTTATCTGATACTCCCACTTTGTATTCTTGACGTTCGCACTAACGTCAATTGATATAATTGTCAACTCTTAGTCAGAACCGTTGATAGTTTGTGCCGTTGTCACACTTTCAACGTTATAATTCTAAAATTTATCATCGTTTTCGTCTATTTTACTCGGACGTTTTATGTTATCGCCATGTTACGCATTTATAATTTACTTTATTACTAGTTCATGTTGTGTCGCATCATCACTCACCACGACTTACCTTTCCCCATAATTTATGTGATGTGGGTATCATCTCACTTATTCATAGACCGACCCTTTCCTCATAACTATGGATGCGGGTACTGCCATCATTTAGCTACGCCCTTTTTGGGTTTGAGACTCAAGCGTTGGTTGTTTGTGGATTTGTTTATGCTTATTTAGTTAGTAGGTATTAGGTTGAGTTGTCGCATAGAACCAATCAAAACCGCTAATGAAGCCGATGAAATTTGATACGGACATGGTGGATACACCGCTGGTACTTTCTATATATAAGTTATAATATCAAAATATCAAAAGCCTCGCTAGACTGGTCATGAGAAGTTCTTTGTAAAGTTTTGTAAGAGTCGTCAATCACGATTCGAATAGTGGTGTGGATGAAAGTTTGGTAGAGACATGGTGGATACGCCACTGGTACTTCCTATATAAAAGTGTCTTTGTCAAATTTTCAAAAGCAGTGTTAGACTAATCATGAGAAGTCGGTGAAAGTTTTGTAAGAGTCGTCATTCAAATTTGAATAACGATGTGGATGAAAACTTGGTACTGATATGGTGGATACGCCGCTGGTACTTCCTACATATAAGTGTCTCTAGAAAATTTTCAAAAGCAACGTTAAACTAATCATGACAGACTTTTAGTTAGTTTGTTTTGATTTTGTGATTGGAGATTCAAATTTTATGAACTCGCGCATTTAACTCCATCATTATGACATTTTACGAGAGATTTTTTAGGTCCTAGGTCGTGACATAGAATAGTTTAGGCATCATGAGTATACTTTACGACTCGATTGCAAACTCTCTCGTGTTACAAGTCATCTTTGGGACATGATATTCTCTTAAGACGCAATCAATCCTCATTGTGTCATTTATGGGCTTCATGGTATAATGATCGTATCGCCTATGACTGACTATCTTGTATATAGTCATTTACGTTCTTCATTTCTACATCTTTGGCATTTAAAAGTGATTCCTTTAATTGGGTATGCAACCCTTATCAGGAATGTTACTGCCTTAATAAGTCTGCACGTTTTGATATATTGTAGTTCGAGCATATTTTCAGCAACGTTAGGGCTTGTGTTCCACACTTGTTACCTGACTTTTCTAAGGACCGATCTGATCCCAAGATTCAAGTTCATAATACTCTTACCAAACCTAACCGCTATCCTTACGCCTATGAAAAACCCTACACATCATCCTACACGAGCGGTTTCCTCCTAATTTCAGGATGACATTCCCAAAAGTAGGGGAGACTGTAACAATCACCAAAAACGGATCCAAGAAACCCAACTTGTTTCGTGAACCAGATCTTAAGCGAAAGAAAAAAATGAGAGTTTTTATCTTTATTATTTTTAATAATGGCATTTATTAATATAATTAATTACGGATTTAATAATATTAATTTTATAAGGAAATACTAATTTTATAAAAAAACAGCATGTTTTTCCTTCGAATTTATCTACCATAAACTCTATCTAACTCATCAACACCATTGGAGTATTACCAAATTATTATGTAATAGTAAATAATATGAAGTTAAAAAAAAGAAGCAACTTATTAACTATTGAATAAACTAAGTACTGTTAATTAATTTGAAATTAAAGATGAAACTTACTAGGATTGTTTGACATTTTATAATGTGTATTAATTGTGAAAATAAGTTACTTGAAAGTTTACGTAACTTAAACTTGTTAGACCATGGGTAATGGTTAATACCCTTTAAGAGACATTTTTTTGCCAAATCATCATCATAATGTTTCATGTAATGGTTAAGGCTTCATAATGCCCTTTCATTTATTAGTTTCCTTGTTTTTCCTCTTATTGGGCATTATTCTAGAATAATAAATAATATTCCAAAGTTAAACCAATGCAATTTACTAGAAATTAAATGCTAGAATACTTATGGTTATAATAGAAGGATAAATGAATAAAATAAAGTGGTTATTCTTGAGTCCATTCCACTTTATTTCGCATTCTATACAAAAAAAAAAAAAAAAAAAAAAATCAAATCCTGTTGCTAGAAGGCGATTGTTGTTCGTTTAGATTCGCATGAAGTCTAGGGTTCTTGGCATTTGGGGATTTTATACTTTGTTAAATTAAACCAGTTAAACTGTTCTATGATAATCTTAGACCTACTTTATGATACAAATTCAGTAGTTTTGATGTTAATCCTGTTTACATATTTTTATAGGATTTGTTTTGTTATAATTTAACTTATTATTATATTTTGTTAGTATATTATTAGTAGAAATTCATGTTAAGTATTATTAATTTTCGAATATATTGTTGGAGAATTTTAGATGGTAATTTTATTAATTTGATGTAGTCTATATTAAATCATATATATTATACAATATATATATATATATATAAATAAATACTAAAAATATGTATTTTGTTAATCTAAAGATTAGTGTCTTTAAATGTAAACAACTTAGACATAATACTTCAATCATGGACCTGGAAAGCTAATATTATACTTTAAGTTGTTGGTTAAAATAATAAAATTAATACTTTTAGGCATAATAATATTTGGAAAAAGTGGACAACATATAGATATTTGTGCCTTATTTAATCTTGTATTAAAAGTGTTTACTTATTTAAATAAGTATTTTAGTCACAGTTTATAAACCCCAATATGTAGCCTTTAAAAAGAGTAAAGTCCTATTTGAGTCCTTGTGGTTTGTGCAGTTTAACCATTTGAATCAAAAAATCAAAACTGTCTTGATTTGAGTCCATGTGGTTTATGATTTTAACCATTTGAATCCAAAAGTAAACAACATCCAAATTAGAAACATTTGGTTTTTGGATTCAAATGGTTAAAATTAGAGACCACAGGGACTCAAATGGTTAAAATTAGAGACCACAGGGACTCAAATCAAGACAGTTTTGATTTTTGGATTTAAATGGTTAAACTGCACAAACCACATGGACTCAAGTAGAACCTTACTCCTTTAAAAAAATATAGTATTGTGCATCAATAACCAAAACTATTTTTATAAATCAATAAACTATATATATATATATATATATATATATATATATATGGGAAGGTTCATTTGAGAAGAAATTTAATGTGAGAACAAAAAGAAGAAAGGGCATATTAGTAAAATGCTATTTCATTTATAACTCATATCTTTAATTTTTCTCTCTTTAATTAATTAGTCAACCAAAGATTAATTATACTACATATAATCGACAAAACCTACACATAGCAAAATTTTCCTACATGTACCCTACACGTTATAGAATTTTATCCTACACAGTCAAAATTTATCCTACACACCTCGAAATATATCCTACACAACTCGTAATTTATCTTACACAACTAGTAATTTATTGTACACTTTAAATTAAGTTGTTTTTTTAATTTGAAAAAAGTATATATTTTGAAAAGGAGTTACAAATTTAATTTAGCTAGTTATTAAAGGAGAAGAATACAAATTAATGATTTATGTAAGTTTATCAATAGGGGAAGGTTCATTTGAGAAGAAATTTAATATGAGAAGAAAAAGAAGAAAGGGCATATTAGTAAAATACTATTTCATTTATAACTCATATCATTAATTTTTCTTTCTTTAATTAATTAGTCAACTAATCATTAATTATCCTACATATAATCTACAAAACCTACACATATCAAAATTTTCCTACATATACCCTACACATTATACAATTTTACCCTACACATTATACAATTTTATCCTACACAGTCGAAATTTAACCTACACAACTAGTAATTTATCCTACACAACTAGTAATTTATTCCACACTTTAAATTAAGTTGTTTTTTTTAATTTGGAAAAAGTATATATTTTAAAATGGAGTTACAAATTTAATTTAGTTAGTTATTAAAGGTGAAGAATACAAATTAATAATTTATGTAAGTTTACCAATATACCCTTATATTAAAATTAAATGCACATATTAAATGAAGTAAAATAAAGCATTCTTATTGGTTGAAACTTCTTCTTTTTTCTTCTTACAAAAAAATTATTCTCATTTGAACCTTCCACTATATATAGATATAGATAGAAGCGGGATCAGGAGAAAACGCTCAAAAGTGTGAGAACGGTGAGAATGCATCCTGGCCCAACACGTGTCACACGGCATAGAGAAGGGCGGAGGGGATTTTTGTCCTTTTATCTTCTGCTTTTCCAAGTCCGCTTTTCACAATATTGTTTTATTTTTTTGGGTTTAATATTTTTGGCGTTAACCAAATTCAATAATTAATGGCTTTTAATGGTTTCATTTTATTAACATTTTGGCGTTTATGGCGTTCAAATCGTATACCTCTGGAACCCGAGGGTCAGGAAATCTATATGAATGGCATTTTTCAAGGCCAAGATGGCCCATTGTTCTATTATTTTTATATACATTTTGGCGTTTGTGGTATCTTGACGTTTTACAATTGTAAGATTATATTACAACCGCATAGAAAAAAATAGAAGTGAAGAAAATAAATTAAAATTCCTAGTCGGATCTCTCTTCACAATCTTCACTGTCATCAGTCTCTCTCTTCTTTAATAGTACAAGAACTGTCACCAAATATATGGCGTTTTATGTAAAACTTAACAAACCCATCGGTTTGATTATTTTGCCTGCTCGTCTATTGAAGTGGCTTTTTGTGGATGTTTGGGGACATAGATTGTGACACCTGTGCATGTAATCATTGTAAACAGTTCAGTTATCAATAAAATAATGTTATTTGATCCCAATGTTGTTTGTTTATGTTTGACATTTTTCATGTTTTGATTTTCGTCCAATTTCAAACTCTATATCGCTTTCTGGAGAGTTATATGCAAACTGGTGCGTAAACGTAATCAGCTTAACGCAAAAAACACTCCGGAACATAAATTTATGCTTAACATACCTAAAATAACCTTTACATAACTTAGAAATAAGTTTTGAAGGCTTTGGTATAGCAAAATCAAGTTTATTCGCTTATAGGGACTAAATTCGACAAACTACAAAAGTATGCCGATTCGTACTGTAACGGACATTCCAGAACTTGATCATAAGTTAAACATACCCTAAATATCCTTCACATAGCTTAGAAATAGGCTTTGAGGGGTTCGGTGTGCTAAAATAAACTTTTTGGTCATTCAGGGACTAAAAGCGTCAAAAAGTGCATAAGTTTGCATTTTCGCGCATAACTTACGTTCTGAATACATACGGACATCCAAAAATTTATGTAATCATTAAAATATTTTATTTTAGTGATTCGCATGATAAAATTCCATTCGTCGCGTGATTTGGATCGTTTTTCGCGTTCGTTCGTGTTTCATCGTAATTAACCGAATAACGTGATCGTACGGCCAAACGAACCGACATCTGTCATATTTTTGAGCGTGTTTCATGTCCCCTATGTTTAGGCCTCATTTTAGAGCCTTGAAAATGGCTTAATAGGCCTCAAACGCATCGAAAATGTCCTTAAAAGCATGCAGGGACCAAAACTACAAATATTGAAACTTGTTGCTGAACTGTGGAGTCAAGGCGGGGCGCGTAAGCCCAGGGGCTTACCTTACGTGGCCCGTGTGAACATGTCAGACCTGCAAAAACAATTTCCAGCCATTTCCAGCCTTTTCCATCTGTTCCACACACTTGCAAATGGTGTTTAAGCTTCCTATGGACTGGTTTTGGGTGCCCATGGTTTCACAAATCAGGGGGTGCATGTGTACGGCTTAGATCGAAGCACGTTTTTGATAAACGATCCTAACGGTCACCCAAAATCTATAAATACCCCCATGATTTTCCACCCAAACTCACACTTGATCTGATTCATTCTCTAAGTTGGAGTGTTTGCACTTCATACCTGAGAATAATTAGATCAAACCTCCATTTCTTGGACCCGTTGTAAGTATTCTTTCGTTCTTTTACGCGTTTTAAGCGTGAAAGTCAAACAGTGTTTGACTTTCAGCTTTGACCAGTTTATGGTCAACACGAAGTTCATTTAGACTTCGCAACGTGAGTGTAATCACGATGGTCATAGTCCTTTGTGACTATACCTACTGATTACCACGTTATCTAGGCATAGTGACGAGTCGTAGTTTCGGTCAAAATGCGTATTTTTGCGTATTTTGCAACCAAACTACTTTTAGGTATCAAGACCCTTTGATTTGATACCAAACTTGTTTTCAAACCTTGTTAAGCATGTTTTAACATGTTTAGCTCGTCACTTTAGGTTTAGTGCTTATGTAGGGTCGTAAAGGTAAGCGGTCTAAACAACCGCTTAGACTTTCGAACCTGACCCGTTTGGTCGATCATTAGGATCCAACCAAACACATTAGGTGACCATATTTGTATAGGGAATAACCTTCCGAGGTTATACCTTATGGTCACGTCATTTAGTTAGTTGTATGATAGGTAGTTTATATGCCTTAGGAAAATGACCAAAATGCCATTTTCGCATAAATTCATTTTAAGCATATGTAACCTAAATTTTGACATCTAAACTGATTAGGCAACATTATTAGACATGTTAAGGCATATATTAGTTATCATAGGACTAGTTAGATGGTCCGAACGCGTTTTACGCGAACGACACGTTAAAGTAGCATAAGTTACCTAAACAAGTCGTAATGGGTCGTAAGAACTTAGGATAAGTTCCGTTTTAGAATGTAGGCTTTGTTAAACCATATTACATGAGTTCATACACTCATTTGGTTTACGAAACCATGTTAGTGCACTATGTCTATTGACTTCGTCTTGTATCATGTAATGAGATAGGATAGGATAACCAGTGTTCGAGGTGCTAGAAACTAAGATTAGTGGATTTACTAGTGAGTTCGCTTGAAGTACCAAGTAACAAGTTCAAGCGAAATTAGATCAGTTGAGTTCGCTTGAACCTGTCCTGGTCAGTCTCAAGTGAAACCCCCTCTACTATAAATAGGGCACTTGTGTTATTCATTTGTAACGGTTCGGATCTGAGTAGCGAAGCTCTGCCGGATTGTCTCCAGGTTGTAAATCAGTATCATATCAATAAAAGAGACGTTTAAATTGAATTGAGTGTCCGTTTCATTGATTCCACCTCTGATTCGGATAAAAGACTCTTCTGATCGACTCAGTCAGGTCGTACGACGATCCTACAAGTGGTATCAGAGCACAGGAAGAAGAGTTTAACTCGATTGCATCAGTTTTCTGTCTTCTACACATTCTTTTTCAATCTGAACAAGTTTCTACGGTCAAAATGGGTTGAGTTTTTCACCGAACATGCTAAACAGTATAATAACAAAGCCTTGAAAGTTTGAGATCAAAATTCAGCTTAAAAGTGACTAAATTGGACCAAAAATGACATTTCGCTTGAACGAACACATTGGGTTCGCTTGAAATTAGACCTGATCTCACTTGAATTCAATGTTTCGCTTGAAAAAACTTTGTTGATTTCGCTTCAAATCGATGTTCGCTTGAAATTAGACCTGTCTCGCTTGAATCAGTGTTTTCGCTTGAAAGTTCGTCAGGTTTCGCTTGAAGTGCTATCCCGCTTGAAGTGTCAGTTTTGCTATTTCGGTTGAAAGCTGATATTCAGTTTCAACTTGGGATTTCGCTTCAACTTGTTGTTTCGCTTGAAGTCTTAGTTCGCTTGAAAGAGGATTTTTCGCGTCAAGATTATTTCTCGTCAACCGAGTGTCAGTTTATTTCAACTTGATTGATATTGTTTAAACTGATTGTGTTTGTTTGTCTGTCTCCAGGTGATTAAAGATGTCGAGCAACGGTGAAGAATTTTACAACACGTTCTACAATGCCTTTACTTCAGAATCATCCGAAAGAAGATCTGAAACAAGAGAATATTCAAAGGAGATTTCAGAGAATTTGAAATATGAGAATATGTATGGAAGCCAACAGAAAACACCGAAATTAATGAAGATTGAAGATTATAACTGGTGGAAAAACCGATTTGAGGGTTGGGTAAAAGCTTTTGCTCCTGAAAGTTGGTTAAAACTAAAATACGGGTATACAGAACCAGTAAAAGAAGGAGGAGAGTTAGTAGATGAAAAAGAGTTCACAGAAATTGATATAAAAAATGTTGTAGCTGAATACAAAATGATTACATTGATAAAACAGTCAGTGAGAGAAGATATTATTTCGTTACTTGAACAAGAGAAAACATCAAAGAGTTTATGGGAAGCTTTAGAGAGAAAATGTGTAGGTACCTCTGAGATTGTGAAAAACAAAAAGAAACTGTTACGTAAAGAGTATGATTTATTTGGTTGTATGAAAAATGAATCTGTTTGTAAAATGATCGAGAGATTTGGGCATCTAAAGATGGAGTTGGCCAGACACAAAATCACACACACTCAAGAGGAGCTGGTTGATAAATTGTTCGACTCGTTGCCAGATGAGATGGATTGGCAATATTTTGCCTTGATGTTAAAGAACACAATTAAGTCTGAAGATTTGACAGTGGATTTGCTTATCGAAAGACTAGAAAGTCATGAGTTGGAGATCAAGAAATCTAAAGTCAACAATCCAGCTCATCAGCAGAATGTGGAGCTGTACTACAGAGGAAATGTACCACAGGCTGGGTCTCCAAGAACAGCATTTTCTGCAGAAAGCTCAAATTCTGTAAACAATGAAAGTCTTCACAGTGGTTATCACAATGGATCTTTTTCAACAACATCGAGCCAATCTGCATCAAAGAATGTATTTCAATGCAACATTGCAGTAGATTTGAAGAATACTAAAAATTTCAATGAGGAGTCTGCAAAGCAACAGATGGTTTTCTTAGCATCTGTGTTTGAGTCGTATGAGAGCCTTGTGGCAGGCAAGATAGGTAACACCAACCTGACGAAGGAAGACTACGATCAAATAGATCCTGAAGAGATGGAATTGATCGACATAAGGTGGTGTATGGCTAGTGCAGTGAGGAGGGCACAGCGTTTTATGGAGATCACTAGAAGAACGTCTATTGGTGGACCTTCTACCAAGTTAGGCTTTGACAAATCAAAAGTGACATGTTTTAAATGCAAACAGAAAGGTCATTTTAAACGTGAGTGTAGAAATGCTTATGCTGATGATACTGCTAATCCGTTCAAGGAAGATTACTACAAGAAAGCAATCTATCATCAGAACAAGTCTGAACCTCCCAGAATGAAGCAGGTTGAAGAAAAATCAAGAGCTCTTGCAGTTATTCATGACGATGAAGGTTATGACTGGAGTCAAGTTCTTCCTAAAGAAGATGCAGTTGGATATGCATTTGTAGCTAATGTTGATCATGATCTATGGTGGAGAAGAGATTATGCGAGATGGGAAATTGAAAAATTCAGAGAATCATTCAAAGAAGCCCAGAGAGCCAAAAGATGGAATGAAGAATTGGAATGTTACATGGATACACGGGGTAATCCAGTTGTTGACCCATCAAAGGTGGATTTTGAAGCTGTAACAAATTTGTTTCCAAATTAGGCTACTTTCAATACTAGAAGGTTATCTGATAAAGAATATTTGCCGGATTTGTTGAACAAAATAAAAGAAGTTTGTGAAGCAAGTTTACCAAAGGTGGTAGAAATGAAGAAGAGAAAAGAAGAAGAGTTGAAAAAGCTGGTTGAAGAAGTGAAGATAGTAGCAAAGCTTGCTGCTGAAGAAGGACAGAAAGTAGAAGAAGAGCAAAAGATTGAAAAACAACAGAAGATGGAAGAAGAAGAAGAAGAAGAAGAGAAGAGGAAAGAAGAAGATCAGAAAGTTGAAACAGAAGAATCATCGGTGCTGAAAGAGACTGAGGTAAGTTAATCTTCTGATCTATCAAATATTGAAATTGTTGATAACAATGAAAACAAGTGCAGGAATTGCATAGAAATGTGCAAAGCCTGTATTGAAAAAAGATGAATTAATTAAAACAAAAGATATTGAAACAAACAAACTTGAAAATGTTTTCAAAATAAAATGTAAAGAAATGATTGAAAAAGAAGAAATTTTGAAACTAAAAGTTGAAAAATTGACACAGAAATGTCAAGGTCTTGAAAAGGATAATGATGTTTATAGACAAATGTGTACAGCAAAATGTGTTAATTGTGTTGAAAAAGAAACTAAATTTCAAGATTTTCAAAAAGAGTATGATTCTTTGAAGTGGTCGAGTCAGAGAGTACAAGAAGCTTATGATACTTTGAAGAGCCAAGTCAAGTGTTTTGATCAAAGGTTGTCTGAAACTTTAATAACTAAAGAATTATATGAGAGAAAGTTTAAAGAAAAGCAACTTGAATTAAACAAGTGTGTTGATGAAGATGCTAATCTCAAACAAGTTTTGGCTGAAAAAGAAAAGATTGTTACCAAACTTCAAAGTTATCATAACTCTTCGTACATTCTCGAACGCATTTTCAACATCACACCAGATGACAAAGATACTGACAAGAATAGGAAAGGTATTGGTTCAGAATTTCATCAGGTACCACCACCATTGAGAAACAATTATACTTTTTATGATGAGGAAAAGGTGGCAAAAGGTCTGAACATAGTTGACCAATTACCTGAAAGTATCGATGTGACTTACACCAAATCTGATGAAACTGATGATTCAGATGTGGTAAGTAAGGTTGTTGATAGCGTTCTAAAAGATGAGTCTACAAAAGGTAAGTCTGAATCACAGGATGAAAATGAAGGTAATTTTCATGATGAGTATCTGAAAAACATAAAATCTGAGAAAGTTGTGAATGATGATTCAAAAGGATTGGTTTACACCATGATTGGATCGGACAAATTATTCTTAGATATTGTATTCCCGATTCAGAATGTGATTTCATAGAAAATTGATAAAGTTTTTAAGATGGTTGAGATTGAAAAGTCAGAAATTTCAAAATTTGCTGGGAAAAACAAGAAAACTTTTTATAACAAACCTGGTTTCAAGAAGAAAAACATGAAGGCTGGATTGGGTTATAAAAAGAAACAAAATTGGAAGAAAAGTGAAGTGCCAAATTCTCAGGCAAAAATGAGTTTTGTTCAAGGAAAAAGTTTTGAAGAAGAGGAAAAACTCAAATTTAGACAACAGCCTAATGAAGAGATTTGTGCTCAAAAGAAAAAGCAACAACCACAGGTCAAAGATGTGTCCAAGAGAACATGTTTCAAGTGTGATCAAATTGGACATCTTGCACGAAAGTGTCCGAATCTGAAACCTGTGGATGTTGACAAAAAGAAGCCTGAAAATATTGAGAAACAAAAATCTGAGGGTGTGAAACAAAGGTCAGCCAGATTTGATTCAAAACAAACTTGGAGGTACAACACAAACAAGTTTGCTTTGAATCAAACTTGGAAACCAAAACAGACTAAGTATGATTCAAAACAAACACAGATTTTTCACACACCCAGAATCAGAACAATTCAAAGTTGGAAAACAACTGTTGATATGACAAAATCACAAGAGTTTTGGAAACCAAAAGTTGTTGATCAAAAACAAAATGTTCAAAAAGATTCACATTTTTACAAAAGAGGTACTCCGAAAGGTCAAAAATGGAGTGCTAAGAAACAAGTAATTTTGGTAAAAGATGAGAAAGTTGAAGTCAAAGTTGAAAAAGTTTTTTATGAGAAAGATTTTCCGAAATTGAATGATACATATTGTGTTGAAATGCCTAAGGTTCAACAGACCTGGGCTAAATTGTTCAAGTAATCAAGTAGTCTGAATGTGCAGGTGCTCAAGACAACTGAATATTATCAAGTGGAGTGTCGGAGCAGCCTGGCACAACAAGAGGAGAAGGCTGCTGAACCCTGGTTTGGTTGAACAGGGAGTTTATTGTTTTAAAAAAAAAACGGTTGCTTGAATATGCCGAAACCCTCACGGCGGAACAAACATGATTACTTTCACAAGATTGAAAAACGGTTTTTAAACTGTCGAAAATCAAAGGGTTGTAAATCATGGGGGTAATTGTTGGTACTTTATATTAGATTTTCTGCAAAACAGAGCACATTAAGCAGAAAATGGATGGCGAGACAAAGCTAACAGTATTGGTTGTCAAATTTTCTTTAAATGATTTTACATTTTAGGGGGAGAAATTGTTAGAAAATCCAAAAACATTTGAAAATTTTGAAAAAGCCAAAAACATGATAAAATTCAAAAATTGAATTTTTGCGTAAAAAGAGGAAATGATAGTATATCAGTAGACAGTTACAGTATGCTAAAGAAATGTAATGATTAAATAGCGTTAAACAGTCTCACTGATGATATGCCGATAGGTTTTTATACATTTAGTAAACTTTTTCGGGATATAAACCTAAATTCAAACTTGCTTATTTCGTGGGGAACACTACTTGGATATATAGGTAACCCCTGAAATCTCGTTTGAAAGGTCCGTCTTTCTGAGATACTAGGTCTTTATACTTAGTGATATCTGGGGTATTATTCCGGGACTTCTGATTTTGCGGAAGCAATGGCCTAGTCCCCGTATAATACTTTCTGCTTGCTTGAAATATAGCGTAGCCCTCAGCAAAAATGATGAAACAATAAAATTGATAATCACTGTTGTTGAAGAAAAGATCCTCTAAAGGGAACACACCTAAAGTCGAACCGTCATCTCTCTGCTGAACAGAAGTTCTGACCTAAGCTCTCACGGTTTCGCAATTTAACCCCTTACAGATATCATCTAGATATACTCACCTGTAAAACTGAATATTGGGATCTGGATACGGGAGTATATTCAAGAGGTGGGACACATGAATGAGTTTAAGTTCTTAATACATCTAATTCGTATCCTGAATCAGTTGAACTTGGTATGAAAATTTAAGTGGATCAGTATATCGACAATCTAAGTGAATTGTTTAATTCTTAATGTGTTACTAAGCTCAACGGTACTTGTGACTTGTCAAAAATTGATATGATTCTCTGACGCAAACTCAAACAAAAATATTGTCTGTAAATATGTTTGTACATATTTCTTTATTGCTTTATATTTTCAGAAAAATACAAAAAGATTTTTGATTTTGTTTTATTTTCGACAATCGATGTCTGAAATGCTGAGTGTCAAAATCTAAGTAAGCTGATTGTGTTTCTGAAAATAAAAAAAGTTCATTAATTTGAAACTTGAATTTTTAACAAAAATAAAAAATAGTTTGTGATATCTCCAAGGTCATTAGTTTGGACTTGGATGATTAACTGTGGGGGATTTGATTGCTTATATTGTTATATAGTCAGTTTTTGATTCTGAAACTGCCAATATTCATAAGATGTGTTAGTTTAGAAAGATTGAGTGAGCCAGATTACAATTCCTGGATAGCTGAAATTTGAAATGCTTTTAATTATAAATGGATGAGTGATTGCAGGTAAAAGTCCAGACTACGATCCTGAAAGCAGAGTCTAAGGGGGAGTCTGAAGATGAGCTCAAAGCAAGGGGGAGCTTGTAACCAGAAAGCTAGGTGTCGATCCCTAAAGCACGGAAGCTTGATGAAAGGGGGAGCCTGAAGAAGCTAAAGAAAAGGATTGATGGATGCTTACAATGATAGATATTTTGGAAAGAGCTTGAAGACTGATCAAGACTGAAGAGGTGTCATGATAGAGATTAGACACTGAAGACTTCGTCAATATCCAAGGGGGAGTCTGTTAGTGCACTATGTCTATTTACTTCGTCTTGTATCATGTAATGAGATAGGATAGGATAACCAGTGTTCGAGGTGCAAGAAACTAAGATTAGTGGATTTACTAGTGAGTTCGCTTGAAGTGCCAAGTAACAAGTTCAAGCGAAATTAGATCAGTTGAGTTCGCTTGAACCTGTCCTGGTCAGTCTCAAGCGAAACCCCCTCTACTATAAATAGGGCACTTGTGTTATTCATTTGTAACGGTTCGGATCTGAGTAGCGAAGCTCTGCCGGATTGTCTCTAGGTTGTAAATCATTATCATATCAATATATGAGACGTTTAAATTGAATTGAGTGTCTGTTTCATTGATTCCGCCTCTGATTCGGATAAAAGACTCTTCTGATCGACTCAGTCAGGTCGTACGACGATCCTACAAACCACATTTTATCCGGTCCTCCAATTTAGGTCCGATTTATTAACGTAGTTACCTATATTAGGTGCCGATTGATTCTGTGATCCTCTAGCTTTGCTTGATTGTTATCCAAAAGACTATTGAGCAATCTTAAGTGAGTACATAGACCCCTCTTTTACTGTTTTCAAACATTTTGGGGTGAAACACATGTGCCTACTTGTTACTTTCGTGTTTTTCATGTTTTCATATCATACTTGCTATGTTCATTAGTACACGTATAGTACATGATTTCATTATGTTTTTGCTATGTATGTCCATTTAGTGCATACTTAGTACATCGTTTTACATTACATTTTACGCTATGTATGTCCATTTAGTGCATACCTAGTGCATTGTTTTACATCACATTTTATGCTATGTATGTTCATTGTTGCATACTTAGTACATTTGTTTTACATCACATGCTATGTATGTCCCTTTGTTGCATACTTAGTACATTTGTTTTACATCACATGCTTACATTTTGGTATGACATTTGGTTTGTTTAAATGGGACAAAAATACATTCATTAACATTGATCACGCCGCTTGTTAGTAGGTAATGGTACCATAGGAATTGACAACTCCCGTTCCTGAAATCCTAGGTTTGTTTGGATGGAAGGAATGACCGAATTCGATACACATAACTCAGATAAACCTTTAATTTGTTTAAGGATTTGTTGCCAGAGTCTCAAGGCTTGAATGTATGCATTTTTACAATACCGCATAAATGTTTGTATCAGTAGAGCATGCATTTATTTTACAAAACATAACTTTGATTTAAACTGTGTTTTACTTCAATACCTTGTTTTGTACATTTTACCTATGGTTTAGTTGATATATTTCACTTTCCATTCATGACATTGGTTTACACATTACATGATTTACATTTTGACAATAGGCAATTATTTACACATAAAAATTTGACAATTGGTTTAAACAAGACAATTTGGTGGTTTGTTTGGGTAAGTGAGTTAAGTAACGAGGCGTGTGTAATATGATAAAAGCATGGTGGATACGCCGCTGGTACTTCCTATATATAAGTGCTTTTATAATATTACATATCGTAGTGTTATTTAAATCATTTCAATTTAGACACATTACATAAATAACATATTTTCACAAGACATTGTTTTACAAAACAGTTTATTTTATACAACTCATTTTACTTGGTTATAAATTAACCATACACCTTTCTTTTATATATTCTGATTTCTTATCGAAGTTTACATATGATTTATAAAAGAAAACACTTCACAAGATTCATGACTAATTTTTATTAAACATTTCTTTAAACTTAAGTCATGAATCCTATTTTCACAAAACCTATGTATCTCACAAGATTAGTTTAAATAATGTTATGTACTCTTGTTTCTTTCGTTTAAAGACAATGTAATCCTTTTGTTAATAAATAAAACATAACTTTAATTACCATGGTTGTGAAACAACAATTCTGTTACAACACTCCCCGACGTTTTCGCCGCGGTTTCGTTGTTTTACGCGGTCAGGGTGTGACATAGATCTATGATGTGTGGGTGGGTTTTTTGCTTTTACTTCATCTTAATCTTCATCTTTATAATCATCCCACTATTCAGTGTCATTGATTTCTTCTCCTCATCCAAGCCTTCTTCAAGAACAAAGAATACAAAATGACATATGACTGACTTCAGTATCTTTTTCTTGAATTTTTGTCCATCTCATGCAGCAAAATCTTACTGAGTTACTCCCCTCTGCTAACAATTTATTCAGTGAAACTTCACGAAGAACAATACTGAATATCCAAGAAAGCATATTAGCCATCTTTGATTTTTTCATTTTTTTGGCTCTTTTATAGTGAGTGATATTTAGTAGTATTGACGTTTGTTTTTTTGGTTTGATCAAATGGAAGTTGCTGAGACATATCATTTTATAAGATGTCTTTTTGGCGCGTAAGGTAGGCGGTGCATTATTATAATAAAGTATTCGTCGTTTTAGTTACTGTTTGTAATTATTGTTTTTTATAAGATTTATCTCTGAAGTCTGTAACACGTCCTGTATTTCAAGTTTGACGTTTTAGATTCTAATATAATAAATTTTCCCTCTCTTCAGTTTTACTGATTTGTAGTTACTGTTTCTAGTTACATTTTCAAGTTTGGTTTTTATTTATTTTATTTTAATTTTTTTTTTTGGTTTTTTTATAATTCTTGTCCAAAGTAATTTTATTATGGTTTGGTAGTTTTTGGGGCGTTTTATGGCATGTTGGCATTTTGACAAGCATTTGGCTTTGTGGCGTTTTTATTAGATATAGCGTTGTTATTATATAACAATCAACTGAAAAAGAAAATTAAAAAAAATATATATTGATCTTCCAAATCTTCACTGTCAGCAGTCTCTTTCTTCTTTTGAAGCATCTTCACTGGCTGTTTCGACTTTCGTATGATATTTTTTTTTGTAGTTTTTTTGTCGCCGTGTGGAAGCACAAAGTCTGAAATCAGGCTCTTTTTCTATAATATTTGTCCATCTCATGCAACAAAATGTTATTGAGTTTACACCCTTTCAGCCAACAATCCTTGAATTTCCATTGAACGATGTTTGATTTTTTAACTTTTTTGGCGTTTTATCGAGAAAAAGAACGCCACTAAATAAACCATCTTAAAACTCTAAATTTGATCATGCTAAAATCAATAACGTTTTGCTGTATGGTGATGGACAACATTGTTAATCCTCAGTTAAGAAAGATAACTGACAATGTTGTCCACCCCATACAGCTAAACTTTATTGACAACAAACCTCAATTATGTTTTTTTTTATGTTTTGGAGTTATAAATTAGATGGAAGTTGAGGATAAGTCAATAAGATTTTACTCAATGAAATGGACAATATCCTCACTTAAGGATTTTGTCCATTACATTGATCGAAAGCTTACAGACAACCAAACTGAATTTCAAATAAACGTTTTGGTTTGGAAGATATTTGATGTTTTGGTTTTTTGGCGTTTCTAAGTCGAATGGTATATATTAAATATGGCGTTTGGGGTTTTGTGTGTGTTTTTAATTGAAGGTCCGAGATGTTGTATATATAGGATTTTTTTGGCGGTTTTTTCAGGCAGGATTTTATTATAATTAAGTTTGTCGTTTTATATCTAATGGCGTTTTTTAGTTAGAATGGTGCGTGATTTTTGTTTGGCGTTTTATTTCATGAGATGGCGTTTTGTGTGGAGAAGTCAAAAGACCCTTTTACCCTGAATGAAGCACGTCCAAGTAATAAAATTGATGTTATTTACGAAAATGCCACCACGCCAATCTAGTCCATAGATTGCTTTGATCGGACGATCCATAAGCGTTCTCACCATTCTCACACTTTCTACCATTTTCTCTAAATCCCGACCTTATATATATATATATAGAGTAGGGTTCGCATGGAAAGTGTGTTTTTCCTAGAAAGTCTAGGAAGCGATCTGGTCCATCCGATTGGTGTGTTTAAGGGTTGAGATTAAATCAATGGCAATCTTGTAATATTTGAGTTTAACTAATTGATTGTTTTAAATGAATAGGGGCAATTTTGTCAAATGGCTTTTTTTTTAAATCAATTAGATAACTGCAATCCCTACTTTCATGGGATTTTCCCTCTCTCTCCATTATTGATTTGATTTTCTCTCTTTCTCTCTCTAATCCAACCCTAAACATAATAAAACCTGCGATCTCTACTCCCCCTTGCTGTTGGCGACGCAAAACAGGACCCCAAAATCATTCAGATTTCGGTTCCAAGGCTTGTTGATACCCCTTTTCTTCACTAGGTATTCATATCTTCTGTTGTGATTAAAGTTCTTGAAGTGCATATACGTTTTCGGTCTTAATCTGCTTGTAACTTTGCTGTGTTTTTTCTGTTTTAATTGATGATTGTAGAGAGGCATGTAAAACACAGTGTCAAGAATCTGCTTGCTGTTAAAACACAGCGTCAAGAATCTGCTTGCTGTTAAAACACAGCGTCAAGAATCTGCTTGCTGTTAAAACACAGCGTCAAGAATCTGTTAAAATACAGCGTCAAGAATCTGCTTGCTGTTAAAACACAGCGTCAAGAATCTGCTTGCTGATAAAACACATTCAGAGTGTTAAAATGCAAAATAACTGTTAAAACACAACCTGATTATATATTGACTTCAGATTGTTAAAACACACTGACTTCAACCTCTCTAACTGGTAAAACACATCACCAAGAACATGCTGATAGTTTCAGATAAACACATTGACTTGCAGATTTGAATTCGAAAAACAATAAAAATTTCGAAAATCATGGAATTTTAGTTAATGAAGATACATTCCAAAAATAAAATTAAATGTGAAATTACATGATAGCCCTTCTACTTAAAATCCCTCAATGACACATGTCCAAATCTTATTCCTTCCTAGACTTTCTAGGAAAAATAGACTTTCCACCCAACTCCTACTATATATATATAGGGGCAGAATCTAGAGAAAACGCCTAAAAGTATGAAAAACAGTGAGAACGATTTTGGTGTTGACATGTGGCGTTGATGCTAACTTACACTAAGGGTAATATTGTCAAAAGGCTCATCCACATGTCATGCACATGCCAAAGACCATGCACATGCAAGTCACATCCATATTCCACCATCTTTTTTAAACTCTCGTAACTTTTCCATACGTGATTATTTTAAAAAAAAATTACACCATAAAATCGAGTGTTTTATTATCTTTCCAACGAGTATACTATTGCTATACTTTTAAATTAAAAAAATGACATGAACTGGGTGTTCAATAAAATCGCCATAAAAACAACAAGTTCAGAAAAACGCCATGAAAAATAACCAGTTGAAAAAGACATAAAACACCAAGTTCAGAAAAACGGCATGAAAAATAACCAATTGAAAACGCCAAAAAACACCAAGTTCAGAAAAATGCCATGAAAAGTACGCAGTTGAAAACGACATAAAACAACCAGTTTAGAAAAACACCATAAAAATTCAGTTGAAAATGCCATAAAAACACCCAGTTTAGAGAAATACCATGAAAATTCAGTTGAAAACGCCACAAAAAGTTTAGAAAACGCCATAAAAACCTAGCTCAAAATGCCATAAAAATACCCAGTTCAAAAAACGTCATAAAACACCTAGTTCAGAAAAACACCATAAAACTAGGTGAAAACGCCATAAAACACAAAGTTGAAAACGCAATAAAACACAAAGTTGAAAACGTAAAAAAAACTCAGTTCATTTTTTTCGAAAAGTATATTAATAGTATACTCGTTAGAAAGATAAATAAAACGCTGAGTTTTATGGTGTAATTTTCTTAGAAAAATAATCACGTATAAAAAAGTTATTGGCGTTTAAATATGACGGAGGAAAATGGCATGCGATTAACATGTGCACCCTTGTTTGGATCTTCCAATTTTACCCCTCCTGGTAGTTCTAAAGTTCCCATTATTTACAAAAAGGTCACCGCATCATCTTAGCCACAAATCACAAAGATCTTGTGGCTGAAAATCGTTCTTACCAATAAGAATGCTTTATTTTACTTCATTTAATAAAAGTATTTAATGTTACTATAAGGGTACATTGGTAAATCTACATATGTCATTAATTTGTAGTCTTCCTCTTTAATAGCTAATACATTAAATTTTTTGTAACTTATCTTCAAAATATATATTTAAAAAAATATAAAATAAAATAATTTAAAGTGTAGGATAAATTACGAGTTATGTAGGATAAATTACGAGTTGTGTAGGATAACTTTCAACGTGTAGGATGAATTTCGAAATATGTAGAACAACTTTTGATGTGTGTAGCCAAAAAAAGTTAGTGTGAAGGATAATAGTCTTTATGACTAATTAATTAATCAAAATGATAATAAATGAGATAAGTGAAAAAAACTATTTAATGTTTTACAAAATTACCCTTTGTTCTTTTTCTTCTCAATTAAATTTTCTTCTCAAATGAATATTCCCCTATATATATATATATATTTCATTATAGACTCAATATACATATTCGATATCATTAGACTTAAGATTTGGACTAAAACTATTATTTACTTGTATTCTTAGTAGACTAGAAATATATATATATATATATATATATAGGGTCAGGATTTAGAGAAAATGGTAGAAAGTGTGAGAACGGTGAGAACGCTTATTGATCGGCCGATCAAAACAATCTATGGACTAGATTGGCGTGGTGGCATTTTAGTAAATAACATCAAATTTATTACGTGGACGCGCGTCATTGAGGGTAAAAAAGTAAAAAAACCATTCCTCACATAAAACACCATTGAAAAATAAAACGCCAAATAAATACAAAATGCCAATTTTATTACTGTCATCTTTGTTCCTGAAGAAGGTTTGGATGATAAGAAGAGACCTATACCAGTATAAATGCTACTTTGGCCTCAATGAATATAATGAAGACCACAGGAAGATAACATCCACCCACAGGGGGTCGCTCTAAGTCTCCAACATCCACAAAGACACTTCAACACATGAACAAAGACAATAAACAACGCCAAACCCAAAACGCCATTTATTTGTCACATTTCTTGTAGTTTCAAAAGAAAAAAGAGACTGATAACACTGAAGATTTAAAATCATAAATTCCTTCTACTTTGTTTTTTGTTTTTTTTTTTAATTTTCTTTATCTATTGTTTGTTTTGTAATGTCAGTTAATAAACAACAAAATAATATTAATGCTATAATGAAAAATATAATAAAACGCCAAAATTAGCAAATACGTGTAAAATGCTATAATGCGATAAAAACGCCCCCAAAAAACTACCAAACTATAATAAAATTAATTTGAACAACTAATATTATAAAAAAAGCGTGAAACAATGTGCAAAGAATATAAAACAAAAGAAGTACAATAGTTATCTAACCGCCATTGGAAAACAAAACGCTATAATTACAGCCGTCAAAAAGATTTGACGTGTTACACCATTAAAACAGTTGAGTTCGAAAACAAAACACGACAAACTGCAAAAAACAGTAAATTGAAAAGACGGAAAACATAATTACTAACATTTATTATATTAAATTTATTTATTTTTTTCAAAACGCCATAATTACCTGACATACGCGGAAAAAAAAGTCAATATAAAAGAAGACCACCTGAAACCAAGCTCAAACACGCCAAAAAGACTAAAATGCCACATATTCTCTAAAACGCCAAAAAAAATTAAAAAATGGCTAAGGTTATTGCATGGAGGTTTGAAAGGAAAGAAAAACGATTCATCATAAAGTTCTCTGACATGAGAAAGGTAAACGATTCATCGTAAAGCCATGATGGGAATGAATGAAAATGTTCAGAAGGATATCCTGGCCCTTAGGGTTCCAAGAGATAACGATTGTGAAAGAACAAGAACTGTAATAAAAAGACTGGAGAGAAAGTTTCCAGCAAAAGATGATGAAGATGATGATGATGATATTCAAGATACTCATATACCAAAACTTAGCAGTTGGGTATTGCATGAGGAAGAAGGAACACTTGAAGTAACTTATAAAAACGGGGTGCAATATTCAAGACCAATGGAAGAAATGTTGAAGACAGGGTTGCTATCTATCATTGAACAACTCTGTGATTTACCACCTTCAAACGATCCTAAATCCATGGATGCAGTGATATTCAAGAATAGGCTGCAGCAAAGAAGAGACGAGCTAATGGCGTTATACGCAAAAATGAAATTTGATGATGAAGAATCTCAAGAAAGTGATGAACAAAGCGATGGGTACATCTCTGATGTAATCCCACCTACGGAAGACTATTAGTTTATTTTGATTTTTGTGTTATTGTAGTTTTATAAAATATTAATCTATGGTAATGAATTATTAACAAAAAGATACAAAACGCCAAAAATGACATGAAAAAAGCCATAATGCAAATTAACTATATGACACAAAAAGAATTAATTCAACGAGAAGAAATCTGAGAAAAAACAGTAAAACGCCAAAATAATTAATAAATCTACATAACGCCAAAATTATCTTGCACGCAAAAAATAAAGAAGAATGTCAAACGCGAAAATCGTGAAAGGAGAAGAATACTAAAAAGATAAAAAAAAACCCCTAGGACCCTGATCATGCCCCGCGCCACGTGTTCGGCCAGGATGCGTTCTCACCGTTCTCACACTTTTTGCCGTTTTCTCCTGATCCCGTTTCTATATATATTTATATACACACTTGTAAATAAATGTAGTATATTATTCGATCTGGGATATATTATATATTTACTTTTAGGGTAAATATATATTAAATCTTTTTAGTCGAAATCATATAACTACATTCATTTTGCTATTCTATTTAAATACGAAATGACTGATATTTATATTTATATATTTTTGACACTTAAACCATTTTTATCACTTAAACTAAAAATCCCCTAAATCGTGTGAACCTCGAAATCACCGTCTCATCGTATTCGTTTATTTGTTCGATTCGATACTCTTACTTATTTTCATAAATATGTTGCTAGGATAATTTTTGGAATGTTATTTCCAAAACGCTATTACGTATCTTAAGTTGTATTTGGATTGTTTCACAGCCTATGAGTGATTCCTTATATTTTTCCCATTTTTATTTTTACAAATTTTTGGGTGCATCGTGTAACTCCTACATCCCTAGACTTTTAGCTTTTGTTAATTTTAGTCCCTAAGCTATGTGGTACTTAACACTTTTGATACTTGTGATGTTTGAATCTTGAAACTTGGTAAATCTAAATTCTATGAGGCTTGATTCTTAATACTTTGATTCTTGAGACTTAATGCTATGATTCTATGATTCTTGATACTTAATACTTGGAAACTATGATTCTAGATACTTGGAAACTATGATTCTTGATACTTGATGCTTGGAAACTATGATTCTTGATACTTGGAATCTAGATTCTTGACTCTTGATACTTTGGTTCTTGACTCTTGAGGCTCGTGAAACTTGGGACTTGGTTGAACAAGGGACTGGAGTCATGTCACTGGCGGAAACTATGAAACTTGGAAACTTTGGTGTTAATAATGTGATCTAGTTATGTGATACTTTTACACAACAATACACCACGCTTAATCTAACTCGCAAAACGAATCAAAGACGGGAACGCGGAAAGGATGGGATTGACCGAATGGCAATCCGATCGGAGGGCCGTTCGATCGAACCGCCATCCGACACGTGCCACACCACCTTCACTTCTCTCACACACTATAAATAGGACCTATCACATCATTTCTCACTGAGGTGACAGCCTCCTTCGAACCAGACGCACTCCTATTTTCTTCCATTTCTCTGCGATTTCGGTACGTTTTACACTAGATTCTTGTACATCTTTGATCTATACACTATTCTCTACGAGATTCTCCGTTGAAATCTCACTTTTCACTGTGAAATATCTGAGATTTGAGCTCTTGAGGGTGACGTCATCATGGCGGTTTGTACAAACTGTGGAGTGATTTCATTCCGTTCAAGATCTAGCTCAGATCTAAGGAATTTCATATGTTTTATAACTAAATCTAGACTTTTTAAGCTAAAACCTATGTTTTCTTCATCTTTTCTTAAACTTTTACTCAGAACGGTGGAATCCGGACCCAAACGGACTACACACTTGATGATTAGTCTGGAGCTGGTTTGAAAATGGATTTTTGCCGGAGAAGATGACCGGAGTACGGATTCCGACATAAGCACCATCACGAACAGACGACTGATCGGACTGGGGTGATTCCCATCCGATCAGACCAGTTCAAAGCGGATGTGTTTACCGTTGTCTCAAGACGTACCGTGTCGTCACCGTCAAACCAAAAACTTAGAAACTTTACAATGTTATGAATGGGATAAGGACAACTCGATCGAATGGCAATCCGATCGGATAGCCATCCGATCAGGTGACACTTGCCTCTTAACCTTAAACACCTTGAAGCTTTGAATCTTTGATCATCGAATGGCACTTCGATCGGATAGCCATCCGATCGAACTGCCATCCGATCGAAGTAACAATGTGCCTTGAAACCTTTCAACACTTAGAAACTTTTTTTAGAAACTTGAAACACTTGGTAACAATTTGGAATCTTGACACATGAATCGAATGACCATTCGGTCAAATGGTCATCCGAGCGGATGACCATCCGATCGGATGGAAATCCGTACCTCACCCACAACAGTCACCTCAATCGAATGGCAATCCGATCGGATAGCCATTCGATCGAACTTCCATCCGATCAGGAGACTAATCCGACACTTTGCGCAATCTCGTTATTCTGTCCGACACTTATCTGCTGTAATATAATCAGGCTAAACCTAAAGAGCTCTCTTTGTTCCAATAACAGTTAATCTGTTCAGCAATCACTGTGAGTATACCCGATCCCTTTCTGTTTTAAACTTTGGGATGCAACATGTATTCTATTAAACTATGATACTTGAAACTTTTGGAATCTAAACTCTATCCTATGTGTATGTGAAACTTGGGATTCTTGATTCTCTATTCTTTATGCTATGTGAACGTTTAATCCAGAGTGTGTAGTTCCGCCTTAACAATAGTAGCGCTCTAGGAGATGCACCTCCCCATTATTCTCGGGGGTATTGTTAGGAGGATTCTAGTTTTCCTTGATTCTTGGGAAAATACTAAAGCATCAGGATACTTGGGCTATCACTTGGACTGCGAGCACTAGCATGGCTGAAACTAATTTGTTATCATTTACATTGTGGATATGAGTCTTTTGAATCTATTATGCTATATACTCAAACTTGTATACTGGCCGGTACATTTTGTACTGACTCTATTTTAATACATGTTGCAGGCTGATAGGATGCTGAATCATGGAAATCAAGCTAGGGCTGATGCTTAGAAACCCACCTAATTAAATCTAGACCTTTGAATAGTGATTTATGGTTGTATTTGATACTTTGTTGGTGATGTTGTTTTAGACAAATTTTGCATGAAACTTAATTAATCTATAATGAAACTTTTGGTGTTATGGAACTCGTGAGCAATCTGAACGCTCAGTGCTGCACCCTGATGTTTCCACCATCGGTTGGGGTATGACAGATTGGTATCAGAGCCATAACTATAGGGAATTAGGATAAGTAGGAGTACCTGCCCTAGTCTATAGTTCTTGGAATCTTGAATCTTATCTGTTATTTAAGACTTATGCATTCTACCGTATCTGCTTCCTAGCAGCACACTTCCTATTAAGCTTACATGCCTTTCCTAAGGCTGACACAATATACACTTGATACTTTGAAACACTGCTAATCAGTGTTTGTATTTTGCACGAAATTTGTCCTCAAGTCAGGAGTGACATCCGAACCTTGATGGAAAATTTCCTTATTATATCCTAGTAGGTCTTAATTATTGATAAGTACCAACGTTATTGGGGTACGATGTTGTCAAGATAGAGGTGAAACGCAGACCTTGATAACTAGTCCCACTCTTGATTTTATATCTCACCAAGGTCCTGAAACTTCCAATCAATTAGGGACGTGAAGTGACCAAAAGGACGAATATCGTAGGCCTAACATCGATGACATATTTGTCTAAGTAAGTCAAGACATGTCACCTCAATTCAAAAGGGGTTCGAATCACTTTGGTTAGTCATCGTTCCTCTACCCAGAACAATCTTGTGTTTTATGAGCCTATCTTTTGTGTTATCTCGATTTTTATGGTTTTAAACTTGATTCTTCGTCCATTTTGAGGCTTTTTACACAAATCGCACATAGGTCCGCAATCTAAAACGCTAATTCTAATCTTAGAATCAAACTAAATTTATGAAGCTTTGTTCATGATGTTAATCTATGTGGGAATCTTGATCAACTACGATACTATGTGAAGTTATTTGTTATTGTGGTTGTGAAGCACTAAACGAAACATGGCATAGAAATACGAGACAGAAGTGATGTGTCTGAAGCATGGTGGATACGCCGCTGGTACTTCCTATATATAAGTGTTTCAGGCATGTTGCTGAATTTTCGTACCACGTGCCATGCGAAACTTAGTGTTTTGCAGACCGGTGATGAGATTGATGAAAACTAAGCTATAGGAATCGACTTGCGTAACCTACATGGAATCTATGAGGAATCTATGTGTGTAATCTATGCGTACTCGAGCGTAATCTATGTGTAATCTAAGTGTGTACGTGTTGTCTTGAGGAACAAAATACGAAACGTAGCCTAGCTGCTGAAGCTTCGTACCACGCGCTAAGTGAAGTTCGTAGTTTTGTGGTCTCGGGTTGAAGTTGTTGAGTCTACTGGGTTAATCTATGTTATTAAATCTACTTGGTTAATCTATGTGAGATGGGATGGACTCTAATATTATGGTTAACGAAGCGTGACACTGATGACGAGACGGACGTGGCATGATTAAAGCATAGTGGATACGCCGTTGGTACTTCCAATATATAATTGCTTCCATCATGTTGCCGAACTTTCGTAGCATGTGCCATGCGGGATTTCGTTGTTTCATGATGAGGTTGTTAACTCTAATCTATGTGAATCTATTGGAATCTATTGAAACCTATGTGAATCTATCGAGTTAATCTATGTAAATCTATCGGATTAAACTACGTGTGTATGATGATGATGATGAGTGTGTTGTGATGATGATGAGTGTATTGTTATGTTTGGCAATTGCAACACATAACATGACACCGAGTATGAGGCGGAAGCAATGTGCCCGAAGCGTGGTGGATACGCCGCTGGTACTTCCTATATATAAGCGTTTCTGACATGTTGCCAAATTTCATATAATGTTCCATGTGAAGGTCGTGGGTTTGCAGTGTTGAATCTATTGGAATCTACGTAAAACTTGTTGAATCTTGAGTGTTAATCTATCGTGTGTGAATCTATGCTGCGAGACTTTGTAAAACTAGACTTATACGATCCTCTTGTTAGATCTTTAGGATGTCTTCTCGTAAGCTATCCGACACTCTCAAAAGATCCAGGGAAAAGTCTCAGAAAAAGATGATGTCCTTCATGGCCGACCAGATTGCTTGAGTCATGCCTAAGATCGTCTCTGAGATCCAAGGATCAAACACTCCTCCATCCTCTGTGGAGTCCAAGGCCGAGAAGCCAAAGCTTACAAAGTTCAACTACAAACATTTCATCTCTTGTAACCCTAAGCCTTTCACGGGAAATGATGGGGTGACTGCCATGCTCGAGTGGTTTGACAGCATCGAGGTTACCTTCATTAACAGTGAGTGCCCATATCATCTAAATACTAGGAGTACAACGAGAATGTTTCAAGGCAGAGCATTGGAGTGGTGGTCAAATGAGAGAAACATCCATTCGAATGAAGAAGCCTATGCTCTTCCATGGAGCGAGGTGCGTGAATTAATGATGCTTGAGTTCTGCCCTCCCCATGAACAGCTAAAGCTTGAAGAAGAGTTCTGGCACTTAAAGCAGATTGGTGATGATAATCTGGCTTATACTACTTGATTCAAGCAGCTTAGTTTGATAGTTCCTCACTTGGTTTCTACTCCTAAGCGAATGATAACCGAGTATATCAATGGTCTACCTCCTGCTATGCGTGATTCTATTGAAGCAGCTCAGCTCGAAAATATTGAGGAAGTCTACCGTCTTGCAGCTAGTCTCAACAATAACCGCGTTCGTGATAAGCAGTTTGCCAACCCTGTTCCTTCTAAGTCTGCACCTCAGGTTACCCAGCAGCCAAGTAGCAGCAAGAACAAGAAAAGGAAGTCTCAGGGATCAGGATGCAATGCTATTGTTCCTGCTGCAAGCCCTGCTGCTAAACCTGCTCCTGCTGCTGCTGCTGTTCAGAACACTGCTGCTCCTGAAATCAAGAGACAATACACTGGGCCTTACCTCAAGTGTACCACTTGTAACTTTCATCATCTTGTTGCTTCTGCATGTCGTTTGTACACCAACTGCAATCGCTATGGTCACACGACTCCTTATTGTTGTCAAGCTAACCCTGCTTAACCCGCTCAACAAGTCCCAGCTCAGGCAGCGCTACCAGCTCCCCCAGCTCCTCTGCAGAATCCCAGACCAGTCAACGCTGTTCGTGTATGCTACAAATGTGGAGACACTACTCACCTTCGTAACCAGTGTCCTCAGCAGCCGCTCGTGAATGAGCGTTCAATCTTAATGCTAATCAGGCTCGTAACGACAATGACGTCGTTAATGTTACGTTTCTCGTTATTAACCTTTACGCTTCGATACTATTTGATACTGGTGCCGACAGAAGCTTTGTGTCCGTAGAATTTGAATCCTTGTTAAACTGTGCACGCTCTAAGTTACCTAAGTCGTTCTCGGTGGAGATTGCCGATGGAAAGTCGATTCTAGTTGATTCTATTCTAAGTGGTTGTTCCTTGACTCTTAGACCATGTGTTTACTATTGATCTAATATCCATGCAATTGGATAGCTTTGATATCATTGTCGGCATGGATTGGTTGTGTAAGAATCATGCCGAGATTACTTGTCACGAGAAGTTTGTTCACTTACCTCTTCCGCCCAACGATGTTTTGCATGTCTATGGAGTCCGAACTTCTAGAGGACTGAAGTTGATGTCATGCACTTAGGCGAACAGATTCTTACGTAAACTGAACTTTGCCTTCTTGGCCCACGTGGTGGAAGAAAAGGGCAAGGGGAAGGACATAAGTGACGTTCCAGTAGTGTGTGATTTCCCTGATGTCTTTCCTTAAGATCTTCCTGGTCTTCCTCCTCCTAGATCTGTCGATTTTCGTATTGATCTCATACCTGGCGCGACTACTGTCGCCAAGGATCCTTATCGACTTGCACCTTCCGAGATGCAAGAATTGTCCAGCCAGCTACAGGAATTGCTCGACAAGGGATTCATTCATCCAAGTACCTCCCCGTGGGTGCTCCCGTGTTATTCGTCAAAAAGAAAGATGGTTCGTTTCGTATGTGTATCGACTACCATGAACTTAATAAGCTTACCGTTAAGAATCGTTATCCTCTCCCTCGTATCGATGACCTATTTGACCAACTACAAGGCGCGTCCTGTTTCTCGAAGATCGACCTTCGTTCTAGTTATCATCAGCTTCGTGTACTCGAGGATGATGTACCCAAAACCGCTTTTCGCACTCGATATGGTCACTACGAATTCGTGGTCATGCCTTTTGGATTGACCAAAGTGCCCGCTGTGTTCATGGATCTCATGAATCGTGTTTGTAAGCCCTGTTTGGATCGTTTTGTGATAATCTTTATTGATGATATTCTCATTTACTCGAAATCTAAAGCTGACCTTGCTCGTCATTTACGCTTGATGCTTGAACTATTACGTGGTGAACGTTTCTATGCTAAATTTTCTAAGTGTGAATTTTGGATTGATGAAGTGCAATTTCGTGGTCAGGTCGTTAGTAGGAAAGGTATTCATGTTGACCCCTCTAAAATCGAAGCGGTGAAGAATTGGAGTACGCCAAAATCTGCATCTGAGATTCGTTCCTTTTTAGGATTGGCAAGTTATTACCGCCGATTCATCGCGGACTTTTCTAAGATTGTCGTTCCTCTCACTTCGTTGACTCAAAAAGAAAGACCTTTTGCATGGGGTCCCGAGCAAGAGGAATCTTTCCGGACTCTTAAGACTCTTTTGTGTAATGCTCTTGTTCTTACTCTCCCTGATGGGAATGATGATTTCGTGGTACATTGTGATGCCTCGAACCATGGTTTGGGTTGTGTGCTCATGCAACGGGACAAGGTTATTGCTTATGCCTCTCGACAACTCAAGGTGCATGAGAAACATTATACTACTCACGACCTGGAGCTTGTTGCAGTTGTGTTTGCGTTAAATATCTGGCGACACTACCTGTATGATACTAAGTGTGTGGTTTTCACCGACCATAAGAGCCTTCAACATATCTTTGACCAAAAGGAACTGAACATGCGACAGAGACGTTGGGTGGAATTTCTTAACGACTACGACTGCGAAATTCGCTATCATCCTGGCAGGGTGAATGTAGTGGCCGACGCTCTTAGTCGTAAAACTCACGTAAATGCTATTTGTATCTCTAGTGATCTCCATGTGTATATTCGTGAAGCTCAGTATTCGTCAGCAAATGAAGGGAGTCTAGAAGTGGAAATCCAATGCGCTAAAATGGATCAACTCAAAACTAAACCTAACAGACTCCAATACTACCTCAATTGGGTACCGGATCGCGATAATCTCCATGAGCTCGTTATGAAAGAGGCTCACAAATCCCGTTACTCTATTCATCCAGGTGCCGATAAGATGTACCATGATTTGCGTATGACTTATTGGTGGCCTGGTATGAAGAAGGACATTGCTGCATATGTTTCTAAATGCCTCACTTGTACGAAGGTTAAGGCTAAACATCAACGTCCTTCTGGACTCTTAGAACAACCAGAAATCCCTGTTTGGAAATGGGATAGCATCGCTATGGACTTTATTACTAAGCCACCTTGAACACCTTCTGGTCACGATAGTATCTGGGTGATTGTCGATCGTTTGACCAAATCAGCCCACTTTCTTCCCATTCGCGAGGATTATAAAGTGGAGAAACTTGCTCAAATCTATACCGATGAGATTATATGCCGCCATGGCATACCTATTGACATAATCTCTGGTCGTGATGGACGTTTTACTTCACGTCTTTGCCAAACCTTTCAATCCGCTATGGGTTCTCATCTGAATCTTAGCATGGCATTTCATCCTCAAACGGATGGACAGACGGAGCGTACTATTCAAACCTTAAAGGATATGCTCCGTTCTTGTGTCATCGACTTTGGTGGTAACTGGGATGTACATTTACCATTGATTGAGTTCTCGTACAATAACAGCTATCATTCCAGTATTCAGATGGCTCCTTTCGAAGCTTTGTATGGTCGCAAGTGTCGATCTCCTCTCAGCTGGCATGAGGTTGGTAACAAGCAATTTACTGGCCCTGAAATCATTCAAGAGACAACGGATAAGATTCTTCAGATCCATGATAACTTGATCAAGGCTAGGAGCAGACAAAAGAGCTATGCTGATAAAAGGCGCAAGCCTCTGGAACTTGATGTTGGTGACCGAGTTCTTCTCAAGGTATCTCCCTGGAAGGGAGTAGTTCATTTTGGTAAGAAGGGAAAGCTCACACCTAGCTATGTGGGTCCTTTCACGATACTCGAAAGGATTGGCAAGGTGGCGTACCGACTCGACCTGCCACAGGAACTAAACAATGTGCATCCAGTGTTCCACGTATCTAACCTACGTAATGCCTAGCCGACGAGGAATTACGGGTTCCCCATGAATACTTACAAATAAATGAAGTTGTTCACTTTGTGGAGAAACCGGTCGAAATCATGGATCAAGGTGTCAAGCGATTGAGGCGCAGCAAAATTCCCATAGTCAAGGTTCGATGGAAAGGAAAACGCGGCACCGAATTCACTTGGGAACTGAAAAATGAGATGAAGGCCAAGTATCCGCAGCTCTTCGAGCAGTCTTCTTCCTAGATTTCGGGGACGAAATCTCCTAAAGGAGGGAAGACTGTAACGCCTGCGTCCCTAGACTTTTAACTTTTGTCAATTTTAGTCCCTAAGCTATGTGGTACTTGACACTTTTGATACTTGTGATGTTTGAATCTTGAAACTTGGTAAATCTAAATTCTATGAGGCTTGATTCTTAATACTATGATTCTTGAGACTTAATGCTATGATTATATGATTCTTGATACTTGATACTTGGAAACTATGATTCTTGATACTTGGAAACTATGATACTTGATGCTTGGAAACTATGATTCTTGATACTTGGAATCTAGATTCTTGGCTCTTGATACTTTGGTGCTTGACTCTTGAGGCTCATGAAACTTGAGACTTGGTTGAAGGAGGGACTGGAGTCTTGTCACTGGCGGAAACTATGAAACTTGGAAACTTTGGTGTTAATAATGTGATCTAGTTATGTGATACTTTTACACAACAATACGCAACGCTTAATCTAACTTGCAAAACGAATCAAAGACGGGAACGCGGAAAGGATGGGATTGGCCGAATGGCAATCCGATCGGATGACCATCCGATCGGAGGGCCGTTCGATCGAACCACCATCCGACCCGTGCCACACCGCCTTCACTTCTCTCACACACTATAAATAGGACCTGTCACATCATTTCTCACTGATGTGACAGCCTCCTTCGAACCAGACGCACGCACTCCCATTTTCTTCCATTTCTCGGCGATTTCGGTACGTTTTACACTAGATTCTTGTACATCTTTGATCTATACACTATTCTCTATGAGATTCTCCTTTGAAATCTCACTTTTCATTATGAAATCTCTGAGATTTGAGTCTTGAGGGGACGTCATCATGGCGGTTTGTACAAACTGTTGAGTGATGTCATTCTGTTCAAGATCTAGCTCAGATCTAAGGAATTTCATATGTTTTACAACTAAATCTAGACTTTTTCAGCTAAAACCTATGTTTTCTTCATTTTTTCTTAAACTTTTACTCAGATCGGTGGAATCCGGACCCAAACGGACTACAGACTTGATGATTAGTCTGGAGCTGGTTTGGAAATGGATTTTTGCCGGAGAAGATGACCGGAGTACGGATTCCGACATACACCATCACGAACAGACGACTGATCGGACTGGGGTGATTCCCATCCGATCAGACCAGTTGAACACGGATGTGTTTACCGTTGTCTTAAGACGTACCGTGTCGTCACCATCAAACCAAAAACTTAGAAACTTTACAAGGTTATGAACGGGACAAGGACAACTCGATCGAATGGAAATCCGATCGGATAGCCATCTGATTTAACTGCCATCCGATCAGGTGACACTTGCCTCTTAACCTTAAACACCTTGAAGCTTTGAATCTTTGATCATCGAACTGCCATCCAATCGAACTAACAATGTGCCTTGAAACCTTTCAACACTTAGAAACTTTTTTTTAGAAACTTGAAACACTTGGTAACAATTTGGAATCTTGACACATGAATCAAATGACCATTCGGTCGAATCGTCATCTGAACGGATGACCATCCAATGGGATGGCAATCCGTCCCTTACTCACAACAGTCACCTCAATCGAATGGCAATCCGATCGGACTGCCATCCGATCAGGAGACTAATCCGACACTTTGCGCAATCTCGTTATTCTGTCTGAAACTTATTTGTTGTAATCTAATCAGGCTAAACCTAAAGAGCTTCCTTTTATCCAATAACAGTTAATCTGTTAAGCAATCACTGTAAGTATACTCGATCCCTTTTTTGTTTTAAACTTTGGGATACAACATGTATTCTATTAAACTATGATACTTGAAACTTTTGGAATCTAAACTCTATCCTATGTGTATGTGAAACTTGTGATTCTTGATTCTCGATTCTTTATGCTATGTGAACGTTTAATCCAGAGTGTATAGTTCCGCCTTAACAATAGTAGCGCTATAGGAGATGCACCTCCCCATTATTCTCAGGGGTATTGTTAGGAGGATTCTAGTTTTCCTTGATTCTTGGGAAAACACTAAAGCATCGGGACACTTGGGCTATCACTTGGACTGCGAGCACTAGCATGGCTAAAACTATTTTGTTATCATTTACATTATGGATATGAGTCTTTTGAATCTATTATGCTATATACTCAAACTTGTATACTCGTCGGTACATTTTGTACTGACTCTATTTTAATACATGTTGCAGGCTGATAGGATGATGAATCATGGAAATCAAGCTAGGGGTGATGCTTAGAAACCCACCTAGTTAAATCTAGACCTTTGAATAATGATTTATGGTTGTATTTGATACTTTGTTGGTGATGTTATTTTAGACTAATTTTGCATGAAACTTAATTAATCTAAGAAACTTTTGGTGTTATGGAACTCGTGAGCAATCTGAACGCTTAGTGCCGCACCCCGATGTTTCCGCCATCGGTTGGGGTGTGACACACCGTGTTATACAAACACTCGATTTATTTTATCATTAGCATGTTATGTTTCAACGTGTTAATATATGGATGTCCATTTGTGTTTTTAATTGCTATGTCAAGTCAGTCTATTACATGATATCTTGACATGTGGATCCATGGCTGAGTAGGTTCCCCACGACCATTGGTTGTAGTCTAGCCCTAAAGTGTGAGACTGACGCATCAAATTAACACAATGGGTTATGGTTACGAACTGGGCTTTACCGAGTTAGTTTATATTAGGTTTTGGACCTTTATAGGTCACTTGGGCCAAGCTTTAGGCCATGTGGGCCAAGCAGGCCCAAAGGGAGCCCATGTAGGGAATTGGGCTTGAGTTAGTTTGTTTTTAGGTTTGAACTTTTGGAACCTTATTGTTATAATTTCTCTAGAGAGAGAGGCGATCTTGGTGTCAACTTGTACCAGACGTTTTGCTTATTCAAGTAATAGAACGTGTGCAAGTTTGAAAGTGATTCGGTATTGTGTTCTTCGTATTTTCGTATTTTTCGGTTTTTCTTGAATCTCACCAAGTTTGGATTCCGCACAAACTTGGTGTTGTTTGATATCATTGAAAGATCCGGTTAAACGGGACTTACAAGTGGTATCAGAGCCATTAGAACCTGTTTCTAGGCTCGGTGTGATATCAAGGATTCAAGATTTTCGTTATTTTTGGTTCGGTGTTCATCGCGTTCTTCGTGTTCTTGGTAGCATTCATCGAAATTTTATAAAAATCGGTATATTTTGATGCTTAGATTTTGAAAAGGTTGTTAAAGGATTAAATATAATATTTTTATTCTTTTTCCGAAAATTCTTTGATATCAATCATAATCCTTTAATTTTGAAAGTTATCTTGTTTTTAAAAGTTTCCAAATATCTCGGGCTTCAGCTGTCATTGTCAATCACATTCAAATTCAAATTTCAAAAGGTCTCGAGTGGATTTCATCTTGTCACTGGTCTCGAGTTATCTTACATCAAACGGTCTCGAGTTATCACCATCATTCAAGTTCTCGACTCACAGGTCTCGACTCTTCATCATCCGTACACGGTCTCGACTCATCATCATCATCTTCATCAGGTCTCGAGTTATCAACAATTAGTCTCGACTCAACTTCAAGCTTCATAGTCTCGAGTCGCAATCACGGTTTCGACTTCACATTTTTCAACCGGTCTCGACTCTTCACGGTTTCAAAGTCTCGAGTCGCAACCTTAGTTCCGAGTCGCAACCGAGATCTCGAGTCATCACTTTCTGTTCTCGAGTCGCAATCAGCAAAGGTTTCGAGTCCGACGTTTTCGAGTCGCAGCCATCAATCCCTTACCGTACACCTGATCACCTGCAACTATCTTCTTCTCCGTCTCTCCGTCTCCGGTCATCGTTCATCATCATCTTCGTCGACTTCCGTCCTTCTCCGAGCAACACCTGCAACAACTTCATTATCACTCATCACCATTCATTTTTTCTGTCGTTAATCACCACCATTAACCACCTTCGGTCCTCCGTTCATCGTCATTATCGACCGCTGTGAATCTTGATCTCATTTTCATCTCCGTCACATCCATTGCCTCTGCTCATATCCTTTTCTTCCGTTATCATTGTAGGTGGTGGCGCATGAGAATTGAAATTAGGGTTTGTGGGTATAGTTTTGTGAAGAAGAAGACGGTGACGGGACGTTTAGCTTAGGTTTTGATTTTAGTATAATAATTATAGTAATATTTATTTAGTTATCATTACTCAATCATTGGTTTTTATTAATAATAATAATAATCTTAATCTTTATTTAATATAATCAGTTTATTCTTTTAAAAAAAATTAATTAAAAAAGGGTTTTATTTATAAAAAAAAAAAATTGTTTGTGATAACAGTTTTGACAGATTTTTGAGGTGCGGTTCAGAAAGCGGGATTATTCGGCTGCAAAGGGTTTGAGTTAGCAAGTACTCAGGTTCTCGCTTTGGGCTTGTGTTGAGGAAATAGTTAAAAACGCACATTTTTGGGGGATCACATCTTAAAATGTCTTCTAAGAGAGAGGTGCTTGAGCAGGCACTCCACGGATTCAGATACTCATATGGTGAATCTATAGAAGCACTTACAGGCCGGTTTGCTAAACTGCTCTCTAAAATGGAGAAGGCAGAGATGGTGGTGTCTACTCGCATAAGCAACAGAAAGCTTCTGGATGCTATAAAAGAGATTCCAGATCAGGCAAACTGTAGTTGGTTTACCAATGTTAATCAAATAATAGTGACAACCGATTGTTACAGAATGAAGCCAGATGAGCTGATCTCAATCATCAAATCATATGACAATGCTGACAAACAGTCTACTCAAGGCAACACATCTGCTGCAGTTTGCTCATCCACACAAAATTCAGCATTTATGTTTAACAAACCCCTGGCTCAAGAAATTACTCGTGATCGTGAAGAGATACTTTCTGTCTTTTGCACTCCTGAGTGTAGAGAAAGAAATGAGGCATATCGGTTACACAACGCTGAGTTGATTCAAGACTACAATGACATAAAAAATAAAAATTTTACTTTATCAAAGAATGAAAAGCTTTATAAAGATAAAATTGAAGCTCAGCGAAAAGACATCATCAAACTTAAGGATGATGTAAGTGTAAAAACAACCCATTTCTTAGAGGCACAGGAGAAGGTATGCATTTTGATCAAAGAACTGGAAGATATCAGAGAAAGATATCAAATTAACGAACTTAACATTAGAAAGTATGATTCTTCCAGCAAATTGGTAAAAAACTTGTGTGATCAACAGCTCGCATACAAGGAAAATAAAGGGCGTGGTTTGGGTTTCAATCAAGTTCCTCCTCCATATAATGACAACTACACATATTTACCCATGACTGAGGAGGAATTGATGAATGAGGACAAGATGGCTTACGGTTCTAAAACTGATAAGTCATCAATCAACAGCAGACCTTTTGATAAACGAGCGAGTCCTTCGGTAAATTTTGTTTCAAAGGGTACTTTTGATCCTAATGCTTCGTCTTCCCCTGCAGATGAAGTAGTTGAAGTAAAAGTTGAAAATGTAGTTGGGGATGAACAAGCATCAGAGTCTGATTCTTCTGAAAATTTAATAAATGAACCTAATCCAGACTCTATTTCGACGTTTGATTTTTTTAAGGTTTTTCGCTCTATGATTAATTTCAGGCCAGATGATTTGGGCGAAAACCTTGATGCTTGCGTAACAGAGACTGAATCGGCAAACGAAACAAATGAGCCAGCTGAACCATCTGATTCCAAATGTGAATCATCGGAAGTAGCTGATTCTGAGAAATTGGAATCAGTTGATTCTAGTGGATTCAGCTCAAAGGCGTCATGTGCAGAACCGTCCTGTGCTGAAAATTTGTCTAATGTTTCAGCTGAAGTTTTTGCTGAAGTTTCTGGTGTTTCATCTGATAAACCAGAAGTCTCGGATCCTACCAAAGCTGATGAAGTGAAAACTGATGTGAACAAGGCTCCAAGTACGCAAGCTGAACAATCTGAGCCTTCTGTTAGTGATGAAAAGGTTCAGATCAACCAACAAGAGCCGAAGCAAGCAAGTAAAGGACGTGGAAAGAAGAGGCCTAAACATCAAAGACAAGCAGGCTCTCCACAGTCCTCAATGGGCAGTAATAGTCCTCAAAAGGCCCGTGATGTGAAAAATGTCTTTGTTAAGCCAGTCTGTAATGGCAAATGTGAGAAATATGCATTTGACTGTGCTAACAAAGGTTTCAGAAAGACTGGTGAGATTTCTGAACAAGACTTGCAGTCTAAGGAAACCAAGAAGAATCATAGGAAATCTCCACCCAAAAGGCCCCTGCAAACGACAAGTACAGGCATCCAAATTCATCTTCGTCTGCAGGAAATGTGCAACACAAACAAGCACAGAGAGGACCGGTTTGTCCTTCAGGGCCTACAAGAGCAAATCCAACTGATCAGAATGCTTTCTACATGAAGAGACAAACATGCTTCAATTGCGGCATTGCTGGTCACATAGCTCGGAACTGCACACATCGTCCCTACGTACCATATTATATGCAAAATCGGAGGGTTACACCAAAGGACAACTACCATTCTAAGCCAATGAAGGTATCTTCACCTAAGGCAATGAAGAATGTGAATCCCAAGGTTAAACCTTCTGATGGGGATTGGAATGCTGCTAAAGCAAAAAGAAAACAAGCTTTGAAACCTACACAAATTTCGAAAAATAACAAGGTTGATAAGCCAACTGTTTTGCCAAAGGCATCTAAGAAACTAGAAAAGCCTAAACAAATTTGGAGAGCAAAACAAAAAGCAGCTACATCTCTAATTTTTGAAACGAAAGGGGACTTGTGTTTGAAGGAAGTATCTTATTTTGATGCTTCAGGAAATCCTAGGACCACGATGGCCTGGGTACCAATGTCTTACTAATCTCCTTACTTTTCAGGAACAACCAAGGAGGAGCTGTTGACAATCTCTGGAATGTTGATAGCGGTTGTTCCAGAGATAAAAACAGGTAACATTTCACTGTTGCAAAAAGTTCAAATTTTTTTTTCAGATGATATGTTTCCTTTGGAGGAGATTAGAGAAGTAAGAAATGATCAGCGAAAGGTACCATTTAAATTCAGTACTTTGATTTGAATTTGATTAGTCTTCAATCTAATGACGGAACGGTTAAGCAAAAATATTTTTTTTCCTTTCTTAGTTCATTATCTTTGTATATAAAGTGTCCTTTCTCTAGTAAATGGTAAATTTGCGCAAAAATACAAGATTTATGCACAAATTTAGGGGGGGGAGAGGAACATATAGATAGATATAGAGTTTAGGGGGAGAAAACTCAGAAAATACAAAAAGAGTTTGCTGTAAATATGTATTGTTTTAGGGGGAGAAAATGAGAAAATACAAAAACATTTGAAAAATGAAAAAGCCAAAAAGATAGATTGCATGATATGGGAAGTGAAATAAATGTTCGTGTTAAAGGGTTTTGACTAACACATGTAAGGTGTCATAGCTGAAAAGACTAGGATCTACTGCGATATGTCGATAGGCTTGACGCTCAAAATGATAAAAGATACTAAGTGATAAAAACATAACGAACTATGTACCATGTGGGTAACATACCAACGGTGTATGATTTTATGGTCTTAAATCTTGCGTTGATAGATAGCCAACATCTGAGGTTTTGGGTCTTTATATTGTTGAATCATCCGGGTATATCTTGGCTGTTCTTCTGTTCAGAACTAAAATTATACATGAACCCAGGAAAGAAAGTCACTTGGAATTAGCTCATTTCTGTTTGAATGTCTGTATGTTGTCCCGATACACACAATTTTGATCTGATTCTGAAATCTTCTCTGAAAAAGTCGTGTACCTCCTCTGCTGCATCCAGATATATGCTGACCTGGAGGTGCTAGGCAACGACAGCTTCTGCTGCATCCAGATACATGCTGACCTAGCTGTACGTTGTCGCGCTATAGATCTAATACACCCGAAAGAGGCCCTCTAGTGCCCAAAAGAAACCCAAGAAACCTATATCAAACTGAGAAAAACTCATTTGATCTGTATATTATACCATCTCTGCAAAAGATCTATTCTGTTCTCTTCTCAACCTATTCCCAGTTAAGATTTCAGAAATCTGGATTGGACTTGTGAAATATGTGGTAGGGAAGATACTTGCATGATAGAGTGTGCTGTTTATATTTCCAGGATTTGATTAATATTTATTTGGGTGTTCATTGTTAAGAAATCAAAACATGATAAAACAGATTATATGCAGACCTAGACATAGTCAGGATATCTTAAAGGATGACATCAGTATACTCACCTGCTACGATGAATCGTTGTGCTTACCTTGATCGCGGGGGTATGCCTTGGAATGGGACACACGGGTATAATAGTATAATATTACCTAAAGCATATCACGAAGTTAAAAAATTGAAGCGTTAAAGTTTAAGTGGACAAACATATTGGCAATCGCATAGACCAGTTTGATTAGGCTCGTACTGAAAAGTGTTCCTTAGTCTGCCTGAGAACGAATTTTGATCCCATTGCAATTGTAATTGTATATTATGGTAGTTGTTTATATTTTGAGTTCTTATTTGTTTCTTGCTCTTAAAATCTAAAAAAAAATTAATTAAAAAAAATAGAAAAATTCAAAAATAAAAAAAATAGGGTCTTGTTTTTCTATAAAACCTAAAATCCAAAAATAGAGTGTTTATTTGTTTTCTTAAAAATTAAAAATATAACCGTTCTTGAAGATTTGACTGATCATCAAAAGTTGAAAGAATTTAAATTGTGAAATCTGAGTATAAGTACTTGGTTGTACCTAGTGTTCATATGGTACTCTCCCTGTTGCATAAGAAATGTTTGCTTATGAGTTTGTGAGAATGTGCAGAACTTGATTTCAATCAAGAACAGGGGTTGAAGAAGTCTGAGATGCTGTTAGTTGCTGAAGAAGCCTGAAGCAGCACAACAACAAGATGTACCTGAGTCAGAAGAACCGGATACGAGACGCCGTCTGACAGTGAAAATGCATTTGAAGAAGTACCGTGAACCTGCTTGAAAGAAAAAGATTGAAGAAGAAAAGAGCTGCTGAGAATCCTCCTCTCACATTCTTTTTAACAAGATTTTCAAGCAAAGCTGATCGAGATCCTGATATGAAGCTAACCACAAGAGCTGAAGAAAAGAGACCCAGTGCTGAGAGTTCAGAAGTCAAGAACTTCCACAACATCTGCAGCATTATGACAACCATAGACTTAGTTGAAGACGTTGCTGAATTCATGTTATGAAGACAATTTGATGGCATCAGTCTAGGGGGAGATTGTTAGGCCCTAAAGTGTGAGACTGACGCATCAAATTAACACAACGGGTTATGGTTACGAACTGGGCTTTACCGAGTTAGTTTATATTAGGTTTTGGACCTTTATAGGTCACTTGGGCCAAGCTTTAGGCCATGTGGGCCAAGCAGGCCCAAAGGGAGCCCATGTAGGGAATTGGGCTTGAGTTAGTATAAAAACAAGTTTCTAACTTGTTTTTAGGTTTGAACTTTTGGAACCTTATTGTTATAATTTCTCTAGAGAGAGAGGCGATCTTGGTGTCAACTTGTACCAGACGTTTTGCTTATTCAAGTAATAGAACGTGTGCAAGTTTGAAAGTGATTCGGTATTGTGTTCTTCGTATTTTCGTATTTTTTGGTTTTTCTTGAATCTCACCAAGTTTGGATTCCGCACAAACTTGGTGTTGTTTGATATCATTGAAAGATCCGGTTAAACGGGACTTACAATCGCCATCAGTATTAGACTCGCTCTACGAGTCTTGAGACTAATGCACGCTATAGTCTTTGAGTTTTATATTTGGTTTGTTTTGTATACTTGTTTGTGAGTTCTCGTTTGGTATATATGGCTTTGTTGGTTGTGTTGTTGATATGTGATAATCTTTATACTAACCTTGAAAAGCATGTTAAAAGAAGTTTTCCTAAGATAAATATAAAACTTATTTTGTAAAATGAGGAAATTTCTCACCAACATATTCGATGACCCAAGAACTATTTTTCTAATATGATACAGGTACACGAGTAGGAGGATTTGAAGTTGGAGACACACATGATGTGCCTTAGTAATAAATTGGATATTTGTTTATGATTAATTGTCTTTTAGATATTATATGACTTTTGTTGAACATTTTTATGAATATGTGTGACACTTTGATTTGGTGGCTTTAAATATTTAAACTTATAATAATGGCATAAGCTATGGACAATCCTCTTGCCCCGTAGCAATCCGCTGTGGGTCAGGGTGTGACAAAATGCAACCTTTATGCGATAACTATACCTCCAACCTTGTTTGAACCGTACCCTAGCTAAGACAACTTCGAATCTTCTCTTTTCAACTCGAAAACACCTCAACAACACTTGTTAGGTACAAACCAACACCCACGATGCTTTCCTTTGCGAAACCGTGAAGGAATCAATTGTTTTTTTGAAACGATAACTTTCTCTCACTGGTCTTTCTCTCTCTCTCTCTCTCTCTATATATATATATATATAAGTGTCCGCTAAAATGAGAACCACCTCGAGTTGTAAAAACCGTGAGAACTACTTGATCCGGGGCAAGGTGGACCAAATTTTTTTTTCATAAACGTAGATGCATGTATTATAACAACATTTGTAAAAAAAATTCAAAAAAAAAATGTCGTGTGTGTAGTTTTGAGCACCACAAGTTTGTGTTTACGGGTACCGTTTACGGTACCCGTAAACACAAACTTGTGGTGCTCAAAACTACACACACGACATTTTTTTTTTTGAATTTTTTTTTTACAAATGTTGTTATAATACATGCATCTACGTTTATGAAAAAAATTTGGTCCACCGCGCCCCGGATCAAGTAGTTCTCACGGTTCTTACAACTCGAGGTGGTTCTCATTTTAGCATTCCCCTATATATATATATATATATATATATATGTATATATATATATGGATGGGTTAAAATGAGAACCAACTTGAGTTGTGAGAACTAGGTCATCCAAAAGGTTTTTCCGAATTTTTTTTCTCAAAAGTCATAAATAAATTCACTTGTTTCAGCAAAAAAAAAAAAAAAAATTAAAAAACAATGCCGCATACACTTTACATGAGGCGTAAAAAAATATTTATCTTCGTACAAAATTTACACCAACGCGTAAAATTTTTTTATCAAGTCAAAACTACCGACTCGACAAGTTCTTTTATTTTTTCTTCACAGATGTGTTTATAATATTTTCATCTACGTATGTGTAAAAAAATTTTGGCCCAACTCGCGCGGTAACTCCATTGGTAGAATTCATACTGTTGCTCTATCCCTTGGTGAAGCTTATTTTTTAAGAATCCTACTTAACAAAGTGAAATGACCTAAATTATTTGATGATATCAATATTGTTAATGGTCGTGTCTATGATAAATTTAGAGTTGCATGTTTTGCACTTGGTCTTTTAGATGATGACACAGAGTACATCGAAGCAATTAAAGAAGCAAACAAAACATCAACTGCTTCGTATATCGGTATATTATTTGCTATGATGCTACTATCAAATACTTTGTCAAGACCGGAGACTATATGGGAAAGCACGTGGAAATACATGATAGGTGACTTCATTTACAGATACAGTAAATTACATCGTGTTCAAGGTACATCTTTTTGTTATTCAACTTTTTATCAAGAATATGTATAAAAAAACATATTATGTTATAAAACTTTTGAATACCAAGTTTGCTTTTGTATTTTCTTAGATACTTTACTTAAATCAATTTTCTTATTCACTAATTTATATTTCAACATTTTACAGCTTTATCAATTCCAGACGATCAATTTAAAAACTACGTTTTGTCCAAAATTGAGAAGTTTTTAGGTAGAAATAATTCATCGATACGGAGGTTTGCAACAATGCCTTTCCCAGATTCTGCTTCGTTAGCTAATTTGGACAATCGTCTAATTTACGAAGAACGTACTCACGACATATCAAATCTCATAGAGGAATACGTTAATCAGTTGAATCTGTTAACTGATGAATAAAGGTTGGTATTTGAAGAAATAATGAAAGTTGTCGATGGTAACAATGGAGGGATATTGTTTATTTACAGATATGGTGGAACTGGAAAAACCTTGCTATGGAAGACGTTGTCTGCGGCAATTAGATCAAAAAGAGAAATTGTATTAAATGTCGTTTCAAGTGGAATTGCATCATTGTTATTGATAGGCGGCAGGACTACACACTCCAGATTTGATATTCCTTTTAATCTTAATGAGGATTCGGTATGTCATATAAAACCAGATAGTGATGTCTCTAAACTATTGCATGAGACCAAATTGATTATATGGGATGAAGCACCTATGGTCCATAAACATGCATTTGAAGCATTGGACAGAACAATGAATGACATTTTCAATTTGGACACTTCCATAGATTCTGAAATCCCATTTAGTGGTAAGGTTATTCTGTTTGGTGGGGATTTTAGACAAGACCTTCCTGTTGTTCCACATGGTGGAAGACAAGAGATAGTGACTGCGTCATTAAGTTCGTCGTATTTGTGGAGTAAATGTAAATTGCTAAGGTTAACAAGAAACATGAGGTTAACCGTTGGAAGATCTGCATCCGAAATTGAGTAAATAAATAATTTTGCTAAATGGCTTTTGGATATAGGAGAGGGAAATGTTGGCGCTCCTAATGATGGAGAAGTGACAATCGAAATACTAGCTGATCTTCTAATTAAGGATACATCTGATCCTATTTCCAGTTTGATTGAATTTGTTTATCCTTTAATTCTCGAAAACTTCAACAATCCTAATTATTTTAGTGAGAGGGCTATACTTGCGCCTAAGAATGAGGTTGTTCACGAGTCAACGATAGGTTGTTAGCACTATTCCCAGGTGAAGAAAGAAAGTAACTAAGCTCCGACAGTCTTTCTCGCACTGAAAATGTTAATTCAACACAAGAAAAAATATACTCACCGGATGTTCTCAATGGGCTTAAAGTTTTAGGCTTGCCCAATCACAGGTTAGTGCTAAAAGTTGGTGTGCCAGTCATGTTATTACGTAACATTGACCAACAAAATGGTTTGTGCAATGGGACAATGTTAAAGGTTACAAAATTGTATAACCGTGTAATAGAAGCTTAAATAATATCAAGAGGGAATAGTGGCACTCGCACCTATATACCTAGAATTAATTTAATATCTTCAGACAAAAAGATTACTCTCTCATTTCAAAGAAGGTAATTTCCGGTAGCTGTATGTTTTGCCATGACTATCAACAAAAGCCAAGCTTAATCACTTTCTGGGGTTGGTTGGTACCTGAAACAACCGGTTTTCACTCATGTTCAGTTGTATGTCACATTATCTAGAGTTAAAATAAGAGATGTTGTTAAACTCCTAATATTAGACAAAGATGGGAAGCCTACAAATAAAACATTAAATGTGGTGTATAAAGAAGTCTTTAATGACTTGTAATTTTTGCGTTACTTCCTTTTTTCAATTCATTGTAGTTAACTAATTTCATTAGTACTTTAACGTTTATTTCTTTCAAACGTTTATTTCAACAATTTTAAGTTATATATTTGTGTGTTAGTCCACCCGCAAAATTCGCGGGTTCTTAAACTAATATATATATATATATATATATATATATATTTGATGAAAATGGGAAATAGTGAAAGTAAAGATGAGGCTGCTCATACCACTTTCCATATTGGTTTATGTTTCAAATTACCTTGTTGCCCTCGTAAGCCTTTGCTTGACTAATACTCCAAAATAGGTTTTTTAATAGGTAAGGTGACAGGTTGAGTTTGGGACGGGTTTAGGTAGGCCAGTAAACAAATTGAATGAACACGAGCATAGGCATGTTCGTGTACATTTATTTAACTTTAACCGAACATGAACATGAACATATAATCGAACACATTATTTATTCGTGTTCATTCATTAAGAAATCAGGCATGTTCGTGTTCGTTTATGTTCGTTCGTTTAAAACCTAAATGAATAGTCCACGAACATAAACAAACATAAATTAACATGATTGAACAAACATAAATGAACACAAATGAACGTAATTGAACGAACATAACAAACACAATTTAACATTAGTGAACACAAATAAACAAGGTTACAGTTCATCCGAAAACACATCTAAATTAGGGTTCATAGATATTAAAATTAAATAGTTTTTTTGTATAAATATTAAGTGATCAGTTACGATCTCAGAAAAATTTTAAAATTTCAATTATTTGTAACTAGAAAACTCACTTACTAATTAGTTATATTTATATAATTAGTTAGAAAACCTAATATTTATAATAATATAACTATTTATGTATGTACGAAAATTTAAGTGAACATAAACAAATGTTCACGAACATAAACGAACAAACACAAGGTATGTTCATGTTCGTTCATAGGTAATGGGGAACCGACGAGCCTATGATGATGTGATATCGAATATGAATGAAATGCACCAAATGATAAACAACAAACAATAACACATAACACATATACTTCACAAGTGGGTAATGGCACGAAATTGATAAAAAGAATAACAATATAAAACAACACATGATACACCCAAACAACGAGTAGAAATATAAAAAAAATGAGAGTTGTAAGATTCACTCACAGTGGTTGCGTTTGCGATTCCTTGAAAAATAACGCACGATTAAAATAAGGATTTCTAAACGAACGAAAAGGTTACCCTATATTTTAAAATATCACACAATGATATTGTATTATTTGTAGGTTAAATAAGATTCATAATATTTATGGTTTATAACTTAATTACTTTTTTTTTTGAAAGGCGGATTTCATTAACAAACAACAAAACAACGGGAAATCTCCAAGACGGAGACACCCAAACCAAATTACATCACATCAAAACTAAAGGACTGCCAATCCTTCCAACCTACCGTAACCTGTTTACAACGATTAGAAAACCAAAGAAAACTCAAGGCTTTAATATCCGCAATAATTTCAACCGCGTTCCGTCTTTCATTCTTGAATATTTTCTCGTTCCTCGCCTTCCATATACGCCAGCAAGTGATAATCATAATACCATGCATCTTCATCCTCTTGATCGACGTCCAAGAAGGGCTAGAAAACTCATGCACTATATCGGCCACCGAAAAAAAATAGAACGGATTATGTTTAACCCACCTAGCAATACCGTTCCAAACACCACACGCCACAATACATGCCGTAAAGATGTGATCCACACTCTCCTCATGGTCCTCACAAAAACTGCACATACCATCCCCACAGTTTATATTCCTACGAATTAACGCCTGCTTAGTAGGAATACGATCCATCAACATTCGCCACATAAAAATGTTACATTTAATTGGCACCCATTTACACCAACTAAAAGACACAAGACTAGGACTAGAAAACCCACTTTCGATCCATTTTTTACCTCTTTAACCGAAAACCCCTCGGGAGAACCTGAATTCCAAAACCAACTATCATTCGCATCGCCCAAAACCTGACCTTCAATCATTTGCATACAATCCTGGAGCTGCTGAACTTCCAGAACTGTAGACGGAGGACTTCTCCAAACCCATTGATCACCATTAAGCCGATCCCAAACCATACACCCCTTGTCAAGCTCTAAACGAAACAAATCAGGATACAACACTTTTAAAGGGCTGCTGGACACCCAAGGATCAGTCCAGAACCTTATACTCCACCCATTCCCAAGACGACCTCGAATCATGCTGACACTGTTCACTTCCGCCACCTTCAACCGAGTCGCACTGTGAATCAATTTAGACCATGTACCATTATACATCGAGCTCTTAGGATACACCTCCCATCTCCTATTTGACCCATGTATGGCGTCTACCACCCTTCTCCAAAGAGCTTCCCCTTCATGCCGAAATCTCCAAAGCCACTTAACCAAAAGCGCGTTATTGCAATCGTCTAGTTTACATATACCTAGACCACCATGTTTAATAGGTTTAGTAACTATGTCCCAACCCACCCAATGCGCTTTCTTAACATTAACATTACCGCCCCATAAGAACTTCCGAATCAAGCCTTCCAAGGTATTCACCACTCCCACCGGGGCCTTGAAAAGCGAAAAATAATACGATGGTAAGCTTAGTAAAACAGATTTTATGAGGGTTAACCTGCCACCAATGGAGAGAGTATTCGATTTCCACTTTGACAGTCTAGTCTTGAACACCTTAATCACTGGCTCCCAATTATTAATTCGAGACATATTGGCCCCCACCTGTATCCCCAGGTAAGTAAATGGCATATCACTCGATCGACACCCCAAACTCCGAGCCATAACCCCCACCTCTTCACTATCAACTCCCACCCCGTATAAAGAAGATTTTTGAATATTAATTTTAAGACCCGAGCACATGTGGAATATCCTAAGCATGCGTCTCAAACACACGAAATTACTTTCCGACCACTCCCCCCATAACCATCGCATCATCAGCATATAGTAAATGAGATAACACCGGACCATTCCTAGGTAAGACAACACCACGAAAAGTACCAATACTACATGCTTTGTTGATAATACCGGATAAAGCTTCCATGACCATAATAAATAAAAACGGTGACACAGGATCTCCTTGACGAATACCTTTCCCACAATCGAACTCAAACGTCGGCGAACCATTAACCAAAACTGAAGACCGAGCCGACTTTAACACACCTTCGATCCACATACACCACTCATGGGGGAAATTCATTTGCCTCATAACTGATATCAAAAAAGCCCAATTAACATTGTCGTAAGCCTTTTTGAAATCTATTTTAAACATAAACATCTTCTTTCCACTCCTTTTCGCCCATGTTAGAACCTCGCAAAACACCAAGGGACTATCAAGGATATACCTACCCGCCACAAACGCAGATTGTGTCTCATTAATTACACTATCCATCACCGCCTTTAATCTATTAGCCAACACTTTAGATATCACTTTACTGACCACTCCAATTAAATTTATAGGCCGATATTCATCTAAACTCACCGGGTCTTTAACTTTAGGAACCAAAGTAATAAAAGAAGACGCGACTCCACGATTAATCATACCAGTAACTGCAAACTGGCGCATGATATCAACAAAATCAGCCGAAAATAAATCCCAATACCTCTTTATAAATCGAAAATTAAAGCCGTCCGGACCCAAGGCTTTATCACTACCACAGTTAAACACCGCATCTTTGATTTCATTTACCACAAAGGGAGATGTCAATGAAGTCGCCTGATCTTCACTAATCTTCTTTAATCCAAAACAAATCAAATTCGGCCTATCCGGCATGTCTTCCACAAAACGACTACTAAAAAACCGAAGCACTTCTTTTTTGATCTCCTTTGGATTGGTCACCCACTCACCCATCACCGATAACCCCATAATGTTGTTAGAAACTCTTCTAGCATTAATCGCCCCATGAAAGAACTTAGAGTTCTCATCACCCTCCTTCGCCCACAAAACTCTAGATCTTTGTTTCACATCCTTAATCTTGAGATAATCTAACTGCTTAAGTCTCGCACTCGCTTCCTGGAGAATCCAATTCTCATCTTCATTCAAATCTCTTTCCTCCAAAACCTTTTCCAACTCGTTAATCTCAGCATACAAACACTCATATTCCTCCATCTCTTTGCGTTTGACATCATCTTTCCACACATTGATTTTGGCTCGTAGCTTTTTAAATTTTTTCATCAACTTAATATCCGACTCCCCAGAAACCGCAACATCACTCAACGTGTTTTTAACAATATCATCGAATCCTTCCCGTTGGAGCCACGAGTTAAAGAACTTGAATGGTTTGGCTCCGAAATTCCTTGAAACAACTTTTAACAGAAGAGGAAAGTGGTCCGAACCCTGCCGATTAAGCACACGATATTCCGCGTTTGGCCACTCATTAAGAAACGACCAATCCACAAAAATTCGGTCAATCCTACTCATTTTTTCCCCCACCAAATACGTAAATTTCCGACCTTTCAAAGAGAACTCAAACAAACCCGATTCTTCTATGAAGTCGTTAAAATCTCTCGTCTCAACAGCATTAAAGAACGAATTTCGTCGCTCCTCACTATCCCTTACGCTATTGAAGTCTCCCCCCACTATCTGGAGGTCGTCTTCCGCTGAAACAATCGTTTTAATCTTATCCCATACCTGCCTTTTATCATTAATACGTTGCGGACAATAGACATTCACACAAGTAACTTTCCTACCATCATTCTTTAAAAAACCGGTCACAACCAGAAGATTTCTATCTTTAAACACCGAAGACCTGGAAAAAATCTTAGGATTCCAGAATGATATTAAGCCTACAGACCTACCTGTCGCATCAACGTGCTCACATTCAAAGTCATCCGAGCCCCAGAACTTGCCAACATTAACATTATCCAACGACTCAAACTGAGTTTCTTGTAACATTAAAAACCCAACCTCATTAGCTACCTTTAAATTTTTACACCACGTACCTTTACCAACCGATCCCAACCCCCTGACGTTCCAAGACATAAAATTCATTGGTCCACTAATTGTAATCCTTCTTCCTGAATTACTTAGATGTTAAAATTCATCTCATATTAACATTTAATGTTATAAAAGGATTAAAATAACTTGTTAGTTATTTAGGTTATTAATGAATTTAGAGGTTTTTATAAAAAGGATGAATTACGAAAATAAAAAGATAAGTGATAATTATGTAAGTTAAAAAGAAATAATTTAGGAGTTTTATGCATTAAAGAAAAAAAATGAAAACTGATTAGTTGATTTGAGGGTTTATAATAAAAGAAAGGGAAGAATAGAAGAAAATAAAGCTGTTAATTAACAAGGTTTTAAAAGGGTAAAAACTGAATTTTAAAAATTTAATACCTAAAAAAACGGCCAAAACCGGTCCAAACAAGCTCCTGCCCGGATCAAACCCATGACCTCATGTTTACGTGCACGCCAGGGGCGGACTTATTAAGAAACTACGGGTTCCCGGGAACCCATTCGGTTTTTAATTTTTAGTGTAAATATATATATAAAACTGAAAAGGAACCCATAAGTAAAATTTAAAGTGAACCCATAAACAAAAAAAGCCTTGATTCCACTGGTTATGTCCGCCTTATTCTCCCTAAGTTACCCGGGTTCGAATCCCGTATGAGACATAAATAATGGTTTTTGTTCCGTTTTTTTTACGTTTTTTCTTTTTTTTTCTTTAACGTAATAAAACCCATTTAGGGTTCTAACACAAAACAACCCGCCGGAGACAGAACAAGAACGAAGAAACATCAACAGCTCCACCTTCAGGGCTCACTCGCTCAGTCACCTCCTCCGTCGATTGCTGCCGACACCGGCGTTCTTCCTCTCCGGCCTCCGCTGCTCCGCCTCCGTCGACGACAGCCTTCCCTTTGTTTATCCGAATCAGCGATTAAGGTTAGTTTATCCGATTAATCGATTATCATCATCGCATTTGTTCGGTTAATCTGTTGATTACATAAATTGAGAACTAGATTGAGAATTAGATTTGTAGACTTGATTTGTTAACCATCTGTTAGATTGAGACTTGATTTGTAGACATAGCTTCACTGGTAAAGGGCGCTCTTTTCAAACTTGACATCTTGAGTTCGAATCCCATGGCTGAGCTTTAGTTGATTACTTGTTAGTCAAAAAGCTATTATGTTCGTAGCAGGTCTTCTGGGTCATGGCTGAGCTTTTCGTTATTTACTTGAAAATTCATTTTAGTTTTCTTGGTGGCTATTAGATGGAAATTAATTTAATTTCATTTAATCTCTATAAACCGATTAAGAGAATCTTTTAACTAATAAGCAATGGAAATGGTTCAAGTTATAGATGCTTTTGTCGTTGGAACTGTCAAAGCGGCTCAAATAAATGCTCATTTGGTCAAGTTCAATGCTTTTGTCGTTGTAATTCGAAGTAAAATGACCATTTTTAGATGTACCGGTTCTAACTCGAATTCGTTATTGTTTTTTAGAGACAGAGATAGATAGTGGGATAGGAATGCTTTGAAGCATCACAGGAAAAATGTGACTTTAGTGATAAAGCCCGGCCCGACCCGAAAAAACTAACGTCGGGCTGGCCGAATTTCAGACACCGTTAAAAGTGAACCCAGTGAAAAAAAATCCTGGATCCGCCACTGGTGCACGCAACCCTTCCACTGGGCTATGTGTCTAACCTAGTTATAGACCTGATTTTAATCATTCTTATATAGTAAAAAGAAGGTTTCATGTATTAGTTTTATTAAAAGGACAAAAATTATGTAGCGAATTCGTAGGGGCTGGGACTCAAACCCGCGCCACTTTGGAGTATTCAAACAGCATCAACAACCACTAGGCCATGATGACAACTGCGTTTTCTTTTGGATTTTATTTCATTTTACGCTAACAGCGATGTCGACTTCTTCCTTTTAAAATCAACGTCAGACGAAACAGTAAACCAAAACAAAACAAAACCCGCAAATTCTGATATTGTTTGTTTTTGTTATTTTTTTTTTACCTTTAATAATTCATGGATATCAATTAAATCATTATACAAAGGAGGAATATACATACCCTATAAACAGAAATTACAAACTAATGGCAGGTAGACGAGCAACAAGCTGCGCCGCTACCCCCTTCTGAATGGCAAACCCTACCCTGCTAAACACAAAATTCTGCCCCTTAACATGTGTGGTGTTACTGCTTACCACCTGTTGAACTCGCTTTAGGAATCGCACCGCGTCAGGGGCGAGAGCGCCAAATGTATCGAAAGCGAACGGGACGAACACGTGCTGATTCTCGATACAAGCCTTTTCGTGTTTAGCTACTTTGCCCGCCTCTGCCTTGGTTATCGCCTGTCCCACCACAAAACCGTGATCCCTTAGCCCAACGAGGGGGGACACACCTGTCAAATCGACACACGCGTGTTTCCCTCCTTCCCATCCAAAAACAAGAATGTCAGCGGGCCGTAGCGTAGATCTCCCTTCTAATGGATCAGTCAAGAAGTTCACTGGAGCTTCCTTTTTTGCCGAGACCCCTGCTCGCTTAAGGACATCATACAGCACATCGCGAACTAAATCATGACGATACTTAAACCCCGGTAATTCTTTGCAATGTACTGCATGCTCCCCAAAAGAATCCAAGCAACACTTCTGACACACAGGACACGGGTCATCAGCCTGGAAAAGGGGTATCATTAAACGGTACTTGAGGATAGCCCGGTATTCCACCGCCGACATACTCTGCCCTAAACCTTCGATGGGAACAACAGACAGGAAATCCTGAGCATGGGGGGCTCGCAAACACTCAAACACGGCTCGCTGGCGAGGGGAAAAGACAAACTTCTCTTCAACTGTCTTGACGATTTCTCCATATAAGGCATTCGCCAGAATTTTCTGGGCTTTAGGGGGGGCGGTGTCTTTAATGTAGAAATCGCTAAGATCAAGAACGGGAAGAGAACTATGCAGATTGTCCAACGCACCCTTGTAATCAGGGTCCAACAACTCTCCCCCACATTCGCGAAGGATGTGGTCTTGAAGAACCCAAGATTGGGCCCTTGAAGCCACAAAAGCGTAGGAAGAGGCATCCTCAGCTGAGCAAATCCCAAGCCCCCCAAATCGTGTCGGGAGGGAAGCTAACCTCCATTGTAGGTCCCCGAAAAAGGCACCCCCACAAACAAAAATATCCTCGATCGCATTCCGTAGCCCCTTGTCAAAAACAGAGACGGCTTCCCCGACATAAGAAGGCTGACACGTTCTAAGCCCAAACAGCAGTTTAGCAACCCCCATACACGAACGAAGCAGGAGGAGTTCGCTCTGAGGGTTCTTAAGGCGTTTGAGGCATCCCATCAGCTCAACCGCACATTTGGCTCTTTTGAGGGCCAACCCGCTAATAAACTGTCCATCTCTACTGACAGCACCGCCCAAGAGTTTCATACCGTGCACCGGCCTACCAATCTCCTGCGGAAATAAACCCGCCTGAGTCTTCACCCCGTCGCATGTAGGCCAAAAAACTTCAGTTTTTTTAAGGTTGAGAAGGAGGCCCAAGGAGGGGCCCTCCACTCTAATGATGTCTAAAGCCTTGGCAACCTGAGTAGCATCTCCAATAATGGTCCCATCATCCAGGTACCATGCGTGAAACAGAAGCTTACAACGATCTCTGATTCGGAGAACAAGAGGGTGTAAAACAAGGGCAAAAAGAAGAGGCCCTAAAGGATCCCCTTGCTGAACCCCCGTGGATGACCAAATAAAATCATTCCCCACGTAAAGCCTAGCTGGTTGCCCGTATAAAAAATCAACCCAAGCAGAGATGGATGGACACATTTTCCTTACCTCATTTAAAAGAGCAGTTCTATCCACAAGGTTAAAGGCATTCGTGAAATCGACGGTAAGCATAGCCAACGACCCGTCTCGGTGGTGCGCATTTAAGAGCCTGTTCGCACTATGAAGAACCGCCTCAGCCCCGTTTGGAACCCCGACCCCAAACTGAAAGTCGCCAAGATATTTGGCCATCTCCTTCCCCACCCCCTTCATCGCTACCTTGGAGACCACCCTCCTCCAGATCGAACCCACTGCAATAGGTCTAATTCCATTATCGGGCTTGAGAAGGGGCGTAAGAGGAGCAGATGCAACAAACTCCGCCAAACTCCTCGGACACCCCCCTCGCAAAAAAAGGTTAACCACAGCTGAAATTGCTCTGAGAAGGCTAACCGCAATCACGGACCCTTCACCACAAAGGGCGTCCAAAAGGTGTTGAGCCCGCAAACCATCTTTCCCACATGACGTCCCTTTCGGGAAGGATTTGATACACCCAAGTACACTGTCAGTCTCCGCTATAAGGTGAGGTTCTGATGGAAGGAAAGCTGGCATGGTCGGAGGGGGCATGCACGGGTGTTTATCCACGAGAGCCTTCATAGTTTTCTTATCATGTGGCGCGACCCCAGAAGAACAAAGGACCTTAACTGCAGCGGTAAAATGACCATCGGCGACCTTACGTAAACACTGCTTGACATTAGAACTCCCATCCTCGCTTTTTTTTCCAGACATTTTCTTAAAACCCTCAGGACCCTCCTTAACAGGTTGAACAAACAAAGACTGAATGAGAATGCCAAACCCCTCACGGTCACCCCATTGGGCCAACGCCCGTTGTATACTGAGACATTGACCATTTTTCCTGTTGCCCGACCTCTTATCCTGGCGGCTGACCGGCGTAAACACACGCAAGGTACACCGAGGTAATAGCAGAAGTCGAATCCATGCCTCAACCGAATCAGGCATAGCCACCACCTTATCCAAGGCTGTGGTTAAGGCTTGGGCAAACGCCATGCGACAACTAAAGGGGATGCTCTTAACAGTTTTAATCGGAAGAGAGAAAACTCGGTCAAGTAGAGCGACATCAACACATACCTCTCCAGATGGGGAAACCTCCGATACGGTACACGGTCTAGTAACACCCACAATAAAACCCATTTCACCGACTTCCGTTGGCACAAATCGAACAACCCGATCTTCATGGTGACACCCCCGCTTGATAGAATGAAGGCACATGCACTCCCAACATAACCATTGATCATACAACCTAAGGGCTTCACAAACAGAGGTAAAAAGATTAGGGTCTTCAGCAATGGCACGCCTTAAATTATCTTTCCTATCATCTGAACCAAAATGTTGACTTTTAATATGAGCCATAAGCCTTGGGATCCCCTTAGACCCATCAACCCCATCGGGGCAACAATGAAACCCCTTGAAGGGGCAAGGCCACAAACCATTCGACATGGGCCAAAAGAAACGGCGAAATGAGAACAACTTCAACAAGACACTTGGCCAATGTCTCCAACCCACAACAAGAAGAAAAAAAAAAACACGGAACTGACTTAAAAAAAAAACACGGAACTGTTTTTGTTATTCATCTATTATTGTTCCATTTTGCATAACTAAAAAACAAATCAATTGACTTAAAAAAAGATACCGAAACAGTGAAGGCTTGAATCTCGATGCAAACTCCAACGTCGATACGAGTTCTCCGGCAAAACTAGGACTTTCCGGCGAGGGTGCAAGGACTTCCAAAAGATTTGCTTGTGGTGTGATGGTGTTGAACCGTTTGTATATTTGATATATTGGGTTATAATCCTTAGAAGTTCTTTGTTTAGAAATTCTATAAGTTTCCGGAAAAAAAAAAAAAAAGAACATCCGGGATTTCCATACAGCTGTGGATGACACGTGTTTCTATGAGGTTGGAATTCACGTCCAGGTTCGTTGATTTGCAATCAAAGGTAACCTAAATCATGAGGGAAAAAAAAAGGAAACATGGTGATGTGCTTGTTGTAAATGTTTGAGAGGCAAATTGAGATTTTATTTTGAACTGCAGCAAGATGTATTATTTAAAATGAGGCAAATAAGTTTTAAATGAAGGCAGTGATGGAGTGGTTTGGCTGCTTGTTTATTCACAAGTGAGACCCAGGTTCGAGTCCCGTGGTCCACCAGTTTTGTTTCTTTTTTTAGAATTTTATGTTGTCAGAATTTACAATATCCCCCCTTAACTATACTAACTGGGTTAACCTAGTTATAACTTAAATTACTACGACCCACTTTAAAACTAACTAGATTATATATATAACTAGATTTTGCCCCTCTCGCGTTGCGGGGCACTAAGCCGAATATTTTTCTCTCATAACATGTACGTCTGTGTTTCGGTTACTTGTGCATACTACACATAACACGATCTCAAAAAAATTACATTGAGTCAAACAATTAAATTAAAACACTATCATACTTTTGTTTAAAAAAAACAAAAACGATAGAAAAACAATAATTTTAAACTGGGGCAAAATTGTAATTTTTCAGGATAAATGAACGTGTGCTAGGCAGCAGCCTGACACAAATAAAAGTTACACCGAGTCAAAACAATTAAAACAAAGCACTACTATAGATTTTTCAAAAAAAAAAAAACTAAACCGATGGCATGACTGTAATTTTACACTGTGGGCAAAATCGTAATTAGACTATGAAAGCAAAGGAAAACGATGGCAAAAATGTAAATTTAGACTAAGGGCAAAATTGTAATTTGGCTGGGTGGGGGAAAAACAAAACTAATGGCAAAACTGTAAATTTAAACGGGTCAAAAGCGTAATTTTGAATCGAGGGCAAAATGGTAATTTTTAGTTGGGGGTAAAAGCATAATATATTTTGAACTGGGAGTAAAAACGTAATTTTGAACTGATGGCAAAATCGTAATTTTAAAGCGGGGATAAAATCGTAAATTGGTTGGGCCAATGGGGGAGTGTCAGGCAGCTTCCTAGCACTATTCCCCCATCTTGTGTCTATACTGATACACTGGGAGCAAAATCGTAATTTTACTGGGAAAGCAAACAAAAACGAAGAAAAAAATGTAAATTTAAATTGAGGGCAAAATCCTAATTTAGCTGGGAGGAACAAAACAAAAATAATGGCAAACGGGCCAAAATCGTAATTTTGAACCGAGGGCAAAATTGTAATTTTTAGCTGGGCAAAAGCATAATTTTATTTTGAACTGTAGGTAAAAACATAATTTTAAACTGATGACAAAATCGTAATTTTAAATCAGGGACAAAATCGTAATTTGATTTGGCCCAAAACAGGTAAACTACTGTTCACCAAATTTCATAAATGTTATAGAGTTAATAATGATTTAAGTATATATAATAATAATCATAGAAATCAATTAAATAATAAAAAATACAGATAATATTATAAAAAACTTGAAGTACTGTTCATGGGAAGTTTAATTTAACTAGGTGTATTGATGAACGCGCGTTGCGCGTTTGTTAAACGGAGACTCAAATTCGGCTTTTAGCACTTCCCAAATAGGTCAAGCAACCGTCCTTTATAGTGTAGACATGAAATGCCTTTTGAGTCTTTCTTTGGGTGAAATGGTGGCATCAATTGGCAAGTAAATTGTAGCCAAAAACATACATGGATTCGAGTAAGTACCTTTTCTTTGTTACTGGTCCCAAAAAATGAGTACCGGTACCGGAAATGGTCCGTGCGGTACCAAAAATTGTTTCTCTACTACTTAACAGTTAAATATAATTTCTAGTCGAGAAACAATTAAATCTATCTAACTCATGGATGTACATTTAAAAAAAAAATCAAGATTAAGATGCATGCAATCTAACTGTGGAGTGTGGATTCAACATTTTTGGTAGAAGTTGTACATCAGTACACAATTAGATTTAAAACATTCCCTGAACACACTATAATATTTGTTAATAATTGTTAGTGTTACCATTGCTATTATTACTATAATACTAATTATATACCCATGTGTCTGGTGTTTAGAACTTGAACCAAAACACCCTGAAGCCATAATCGCAGCTCCTTATGTGAGAATGTTTGCAACTGTATCATTTTCACATAACACCACCCATCAGGGTAATTTCTGACTTTCTTCATCAGGTGCGCGTGAGACCCTTGTTCAGTATCAATCACCGCAATTGTATGAGCATTTCGTATAGTTGATAGTCTATGTGCTACAACAATTGTCCTTTTCCCTGAGCAGACGCACTCGAGAGCCTCTCCAATGCATTTCTCTGGCTCTGCAATTCTGCATCTGGTGTACCGGTAGGAAATAGGCAGGATGTGGTGTGATTTGGGAGCTGCACATGGAAGAATGTGATTGTAAATACTATCACTGTGAACCAATGTAAACACATCTGACGTTGTTCATACTTTGTCTAGACTTCACATCAGACGACAACCACAATCACACACATATGCTAAACAGGAGATGCTTATTGTTGTGGAATATCATCTCATGTTAGGGTTGTTAGTCTATTGATCTGCAATAATATCTCATTTGAAGTGAAGTTACATGAACTAAATTGACAAATAACAGAAACTCATACAAACTCGTAACTGAAAACTGTCGGTTTCACTTAGAGAATACATATTCTATACGCAACAAAATGCACAAACAACTCACCTTAAGCCTCATCAAAGCAGCAACAGCCAGCCCCTACGCAACAATCAAACCTGGGAAAACGGCTACAAAAAGTAAACTAAAATGATAAAAATTAAAACTGCCCTTTTAGTTAAAAAAAAAAACTAAAATGAAAATCATAATCGCAAAATTAGTCTCAAAAGAAGTGTCGAAAGAAGTGGTTGCAGGTTCAAAACCTACCATCCACCAACCATGCCATACCACTATCATGAATGTGCAAGTAAAATCACACCTCATCACAGCCACATTCGTCGATATCGGTACTGTCACCGGCAACGACACCTTAAAAACATCAAGCATAAACCACTGGTTGCAAATGGTGTGAAGATGTTGGTTATGCACCGATGCCGGCGCGGCTACTCAACACCATGATGCACAAAGCATGAAATAAACACCAACACAGGCTCTAAACAATCTCAGAGTCATACAAAAACTAACATTCTAAATTCTATTCATATCCCATGTTTCATCATCGATTTCTCAAGGCGTCAGGTGGCCATAACCGTAAAATCCATCAAGAAACCAGTAACATTAAAAGCATCTTCATCGATGTTTAAAGGCCGCCAGTCACCATCATTGAACGAAAAAGGATAAAGTTATTTACAGCCATCAAGACATCGCCACTCGTACCGTCACGACAACCACCATAAGGCTTCATCAGCCGCTACCATTGATAAGGAAGTAATGTCATCTAGGCGGTGGCGGCGGCGGCGGAGATCCATGGTGACGGTGGTGCTATACCAAAAGTAGAGAGATGTGAGCGAATGAGAGCGATAACATGTGAGATCTAAGAAGGAAGTTGTTTACAACCATCAAGAAATCGCCACTCGTACCGTCAGCCACCGCAAAAAGGTTGCTGCAGAATCGAACTCGTGTTCAAAGCATTCACATCAAAACACCCAAACAGTTTACCTAGACCTATAACACATCAGATATCCTAGATCAATTCTATAACACATCATAATAATTCTATCAAATTGACAATTAATAACTTGACTCACCTGTATTCACCTAGCATCAAGAAATAATTGTGACTCAAACACCGCACTGGATGTAGCCGGAAACCTCGCCGGATCTGAAATATTTAAATTAGTCTCAATCATCTCCCAATGAGCCGATCTATTCAAAAAAAGACATGCAAGTTAAGCTAATCTTACCGGAAATCTCGCTAAGATACGCCGTATGCTTAGTTCCTCAAGCCTTCATCTCTGCTATTACCATCATCGCTCATCGTCTTCCTCGCTTCTACTGTAACCCACACCACCACAATAAAAAACCCTAGTCGTCATCTCTTGTAATAACCCGCCGATCACCAGCGTTTTGGCCACCGTGGTGGTCTTTGGTCGCCTGGGGTTCGGCGCCGTGGTCGACCTGAACCCGTCAACAATTTCTCTGGCCTATCGTTTGTGTGACAGTAGCTATTTTGAGAAGGGGAAAAAAAAAGTGAAAAAAAAAAAAAGACAGCAAGCAGGCTCGAACCAGCACCTTTGATTAACAAACACAACATACCAACCACTTTACCAAATGCTAATATTGACTGAGTTAAGGAAAACGTTGTATATATATGTTGAATGAGATGGCTGAAGTTACTATTCACAAGCTTTGTTTTTTAATATATATATAATATGTAGAATTGTATATTAAACGAATTAATTAAGTAGCCAAATAAATAAATAAATAAAAATCTCTCAACGGTAATTTAAATTCGCGAAAAAGTCCGAGGTTTCAAAGGTTAGGTTTCAGATTTTCAAAACGGGTCGGATTTTGGGAGCCCATTTTGACGGATGTTACAGTCCCCCCTTTTAGGAATTTCGTGCCGAAATTAAGAGGAAACCGTAATCGGTAACTGTTTTAGCATATACTCTAGGAGTTTACATTAGAATAGAATCAAAGTAGGGTTTAGGTTCGATTGTGGCGGTAACGTTCTTGGTAGAGGAATCGTTCTTTGTTGCCATAAGTGTAGAAATGAAACGCGTCGTAACACGGAGATGGATTGTATCATGACAAAGGTTTACTACTGAGTTATAATCATCATCATCATCATCATCATCATCATCATACTCAGTAAATCCCACCAATAGCAAAGCAAAGGTAGGGTCTGAGGAGGGTAAGATGTAGACAGCCTTACCTCTACCCCGTAGGAATAGAGAGGCTGCTTCCAGTGAGACCCCCGGCTCGAACATAACCATGATGTCTAATTGGAATTTGCATCATGACAAGGGATTGTGAGAAAAATCAAAGCGTCAAGAGGATTTAGTTACATATGAAATCACAAAACGAAATCATCAAGCACATCGTTATCCAAACTGAGATTTACACTACTTACACAAAACTTCTCATGACAATCTAATAATGCTTTTGATCTTTTGACAAGAACACTTATATACAGGGAGTACCAGTGGCGTATTCACCATGTCCTTGTCAAATTTTCATTGGCCTTGTTATCAAGTCATGATTAGTTCTATGTGACCCGTCCTAAATTCTATCAAACATAACCAAACACAACAACCAATGCTTAAGTATCGAATCCGAAGAAAGCAAGACTAAATGATGACGGTACCTCTATCTTGTGTTAAAAGGAAGTGGTCAGCCTATGAAAAAAATGAGACGTTACCCACCTTCCCTAAGTTATGAGACGAGGTCCATCGTGATGTATGATGACGTGTAATGACATGAAATTTAATCAATGTAAAATGACATGATATGAAATGAAATGAAAACAGCTGGCGTAGCATAAAATTAGTTGCAACTATGGAAGTAATATGAAAAAAAATATTAACTTGAAACGTTACAAAACAATGGTAACTTGAATAGTCAAAACAAGCAATGGAATTTATAAAAGCTTAGAATGGAAATAAACAACTGGAGCGGAGCCTTGAGTCTTCGTGGTAGAAAGAGGCTAGTTGGGTTGCTCGTTCGCACCGTTGTTGTTGACTTCGGCCGGGTTTGCATTGATGTTGTAGGCTCTACCTCTTGCTGGTGGGGGTTCTGGGTTTGCCTAGTTTGCTTGGTTAACTGGGTTTGCTTAAGCTTGAGCGTTGATGACGTTCACCAGCCTAGGGCACGTGTTTCTGAAATGCATAGGGTCTCCACAACAGAAGCAGACTCTAATATAGTACCCTGGGGTAATTTGGTTGTTTATAGGTTTGGGTCATGTTTTGGGCAAAAGGTGGCGCTTGGTTTTGAGGGGTACGATAAGTGTTACTCAAATGACCATATCGTCCGCAATTGATACACAGTCGTAAAGGTACCATGGGTTGATGGTGATAGCGGCAGGTGTTGCATTGAGGGTGAGGACCAGTATAGGATTTCTTGTTTGGGTAAGCTGGGTTGGGTGCCACTTGGGTGATTAGGATTTCTTGGAGATGTACAGCTTGTGGAGTTGGGTTAGTCGAGGCGCTGGCGTAGTTTGTTCCATCACGCTTTCATTTTGTATCGGAACGGGAGGAGGATTCAGCCTTGGTTGTCTTTGGCTTTTCTACTGAGGCCTTGTTAGTTGAGCTCTTCTTCACTTTGTCAAAGTCTCTGTTTCGGATATGGTTTTTTGTGAGCTTAGTGGTCAACTCCATTACGGCCTCCAATATTGTGGGTACAGTGCTCATTACGGAATCCGTAATGCCAGACGGAAGACCCCTGGTGTAATGTTTGATGAGACGATATAGGGGTGTGAACAAATACGGGACCATCTGATTCAGCTCAAGAAACCGTTTGTTGTAGGTCATGTTATCTCCATCCTTCTATTTCAAATAGTAGAACTCATCGTCCAACTTCTTGATAACGCTCCTTGGGCAAAACCGCTTAGTCATGAGTTCCTTGAGTTGTTCCCGGGTTAGAGCCACAGTAGCTTCATCTCCACTTCAGCTCTTTTTGGCGTTCCACCAAGTTAAAGCTGACCCAACGAGTCGACCAGTAGTATAACGAACATTAAGGTCGTCAGGGAAGTCACAATTTAGAAAGGTGCTTTCCATTTCTTCGAACCATCAAAGGAGTGCGGTGACCCCTTCAGTTTCCTCGTATTTTGGGGGGTCACAAGACTTGAAGTGCTTATAAGAGCACTTGGATGAATTTGCAAGAGCATTGATAGCATTTGGTTCAACTTGGTTGTCTTGGTTAACTGGGTTAGCAGCGAGAGCTTGTTGAACTTGGATCACAATGTTAGGAATCACAGCAGCCATTTGCTTGGCAATTTGGGCAGCCATGCGTTTACCGGAGTTTCTGGTCCTGTTTCTTCCGAGAAGGTGCCTAGAAGACATCTACAGGAATCAACGCAAACGAGTTGTGAGATTTTTGATGGATTTTCTAGCGGATATGCATAAAATATAAACATGTGATAAAATGAAAACTTTTAGGGTGTATTTGAAAACAATAAATCATGATGACACAACACTTTTAAAGTGTTCTTGGGCTTTGCTCGTAATTTGGCCTTGCATGCCGCCATACTTCACCTTCATAATCATGTGGGCCCCCATGATTACCGGTCTTTCGTATGGTTCACATGTGTTAGCCTGGTAACGTACACTAAAGCCCGGAGAAAATCGAGAAATATGAATGTAATGTATGAAAGTCGGAGGGTATCCTGGGTTGGACACGGTGACAACTCAAAGTGGGGTTAATTCACACGACATTTAGTGTGGCATGCTTTGGCCTAATAGATCCTTGGTACTCTCATCGTCAGTCCCCAGGTAGGCAAACTGGTCCGTTAATTCGGATTTATACGAATGCCAATCCTAGACAGGACGTCCCGACTACCGGTAGTCGAACCCTTTTAGTTACTACATGCCCGTCACATGAACTCACTTTGATGAGATTTGAAAACAAAACATCACAAAAGTTTGAATAACATAAGATAAGTATTAGGAAAATGCAGGGAAATGTTTTGAAAATTTAGTGAAATTGAGAACTTATAAATAAGGATGTTATAAATTTCGTATGGTATATTGCAGGCGGAGTGATATAAATGTAACACATATATAGACTTCATGACTTAATTATAACACTATGTATCACGTAATCAAGTAGCAAATAAAGTGCTTGCATGCATTTGTGTGTGAAATGAAAGGAACTTAAATGTGTGAGCAATAGCAAATCATAAGTTAAACAAAGCATGAATTAACATAAGCACATAGGTCCTAGTTGACAAAAGTATAGGTTCTAAGGGTCTAATAACCTATCCTATATCCCTAAAGTTAATAGCTCTGATACCAATCTGTCACACCCCGACCCGTAGCGGAATAGGTGATCGGGGCATTGTCACACCCCCAAAATACCACATACGGGAAACCCCGAGAGGTGTGTAACGTACCAGGATCCAGCCACCAATCACATTGAACTCATTATATTAATTCAAATAAAACTTTCATTTAGTAAAATATTCGTTACAAAACATTGTTTACATTTCAGCGGAAGCATACTACATAAATTAAGAGTTTCATAACCCAAGTGTATAAAAGTCTTTAGACATGTCTCATGATCCCATGCAAGTCGACCCATGACCACTCCAGCATCCCAGACAGCAAGTCCCAACGATATAAACCTATAGTCCTGCAAGCATGCAGACAAGTGTATCAGACAACGCTGGTGAGTTCAAAGTTTGTTAACACGTTTTAGTTACCAGATATAAGTATAAAACATTTCAATGATTTGATGTTGTTATTAACTCGATTACCGCAGATGGCTCCAGATTATTTGCCCAAACCCCAATGCTCTATCATACATTGGTCAAGTGGTTAAGGTAATTAGTTCACGACCGTCCTCCCCGGTACGGTGTGAGGGTGCCAAACCTAATAGCGCTATCAACTAATAACCCTGTTGCCTCCCCGGCAACCAATCGGTATATGATGGGACTTAATAATAGAAATGAGTGTAATAACCAACATCCCAATAACCCGACATTCCTCCCCCGAACGTTTACCAGATGTCCTCCCCGGGACGCATGCTTGGAAAAAGAGCAGTGAACTCACCTTAGATTTGCTCGGTATTTAACAAGTTACCCGTTCTAGTTAATCAACCAACCCTACCGTAGTTACCAATCAAGATCAGTTTCGTAATAAATTACTTCACTTAATCGCACAGTTTGCATTCGACACAACCATCCACATCTCATGTGCATAACACGCAATAACATTCATAGTTTGTATTCATCACATAAGCACCGTATGATATGTAGTAACTACTCAGTTTTCAAGTTAGCCTACACTTCCAAGTACATATCATACAATAGCATTCAACAGTTGAAGTAATTATTCACATTCATACATACCAGTTTTCCACATTTCCAACTACTGTTGTCATCAAGTACCAACGAAATCATGTAAACAATCATTTACATCAAACACATTATATACTACATTAATTATTCTGTCAATTCGTTCTCAAATGACATCCCGACGAAGTTACATAGTTCGTCGTCCACTAACACGATGAAGGACTCCGACGAAAGATCATTGTTCATCTCTGACTAATATGACGAAGGACCAACCTTCGTCGGGTTCAAGGGTGATGAAAAACCCATGATTCGTCGACAGGGGTTTCGTCGACATTGATTGTTTGTCACTAGTTTTTCGTCGCTAACCCTAACAGTTTCACTGTTAACACCTCGTATCATTAGCAGCAGTTATCAATCTATTCAAACTAGATTAATGTAGCATAATAGTTTCAAAAGTCTTTCATCATCTTTATGAACATCATGCATCATGATCAACCAAACACAAACATCATGCATCACAACGATCTATCAAACAGTTTCCTATCATCATAGTTTACCAATCTTTCGTATAAGTCACATAACCCTAGCCGTAACAGTTTCCTGTTATCGCCCAATCCAACTGAACAACAATATCATGAACTCTAGATTACCAGATCATCATTGATTTACAAATATCATTCTAATCCACTGTTTAAATCTCGATCTACATAACCACCATAACAATCTAACCATACAAAATCAAACTACTCAACCATGATATTATGCAGCCTAATATGGTAGAAAGTTTAATCAATCAATTGGTATTTATGCACTAACCGATAGAACTGAGATGGAAAAATCACGAAGATCTTCGAGAGGAAAAGTGTTGTTGTCGCTGATTTAGAGAGAGTCTAGGGTTTTTGTTGTTTTTACGTTTCATTTACAATAGTTATACACAACATGTACTGGGCCTGGACGACTTGGGCCAAGAGCCCCTTTTCTAGCGAAACACCTCCTGGTGAAAACCTCTTGGTGAAAAACCTCCCTTTTCTGGCAAAACACCTCCTGGTGAAAAACCTCTTGGTGAAAAATCTCTTGATGAGAAACCTCTTGATGAAAAACCTCTTGATGAAAAAACTCTTGAGATCTAGGGTTGTCACAGGAATGATTGGGTTGACTTGAGAGCTTATGACTTGCTATTATGTGTTTTAAATAATCATTTATCCATAAAAAATGTTTTCACAAAACAAATAATCCATCTAAAACAATAAAACATATGAAACATTGTACATAACAATTAACTACGCTAATATGTTTCTTGTTAACTAAGGCCCATCCTATGTCCAATATTCTCTTCATACCTGTTTACTTGTATCATGTGTAAAAATGGTTTTTGGGTCAACAAAGGTTGGTGAGTGAACCTTATTGTTATTAGAAAAATAATTATGTTTAAATTTGGTTTATTGAGAAAACGTGTGTTAACCAATGTAAGTAAATATGTTGTATGTCATGTATCAAAACTCATAAGATAATCTCAAACAATAAACAAACCAACGGTAATGATTCAATGAATGTATGCATGTTGCACGGTATTATAGTGTAATGATGAATGTATGTATGTTGCACGGTATTAGGGTGTGCTGATGAATGTATATATGTTGCACGATGTTATCGTGTGCTGCAAGGTCTAAGTTCAATCAAACGGAGCTTACCTCGTATGGTTTGTAACGTCAAGTTCCGCTCATAGGTAACGGGGAACCGACGAGCCTATGATGATGTGATATCTAATATGAATGAAATGCACCAAATGATAAACGACAAACAATAACACATAACACATATACTTTGCAAGTTGTTGATGGCACGAAATTGATAAAAAAGAATAATACTATAAAGCGACACATGATACACCCCAAAAACGAGTGGAAATATAAAAAAAAAGAGTTGTAAGATTCACTCACAGTGGTTACGTTTGCGATTCCTTGAAAAATAATGCATGAGTAAAAATAAGGATTTCTGAAAGAACGAAAAGGTTACCCTATATTTTAAAATATCACATAACAATTTTGTTAATATTTGTAGGTTAAATAAGATTCCTAATATTTATGGTTTATAAATTAATTATTTAGATCCTAAAATTTATCTCATATTAACATTTAATGTTATAAAATGATTAAAATAACTTGTTAGTTAGTTAGGTTATTAATGTATTTAGAGGTTTTTATAAAAAGGATGAATTAATAAAATAAAAAGATAAGTGATAAGTATATAAGTTAAAAAGAAATAATTTAGGAGTTTTATGCATTAAAGAAAAAATGAAAGCTGATTAATTGATTTGAGGGTTTATAATAAAGGGGAAGGTTCATTTGAGAAGAAATTTAATATGAGAAGAAAAAAAAAGAGCATAATGGTAAAACATTAAATTGTTTATAACTCCTTCCATTAATTATGTTATCTCTCATTAATAAAGAAAAAAACATTTTATCCTACACATTTCAAAATTTATCCTACATATGTCTTACACTTACTGAAATTTACCCTACGCATATCTAGATTTATCATACGCATTTCAAAATTTATCCTACACATACCAAAATTTATCCTACATTTGTCGAAAATTGTCCTTCACCATAAATTATTTTATGTTGAAAGAGAAAATTTAAAAGTAAGTTACAAGTTTAATTAGTTAACTAATTAATTACAATTATAAATTTACCTATATGCCGTTATTAATAACATTAAATACACATATTAAATAAAGTAAAATTGAGCATTTCTATTGGTTTAAAATTTATTCTTTTTATTCTTACAAAAGTTTTTTTTTTTCTCATTTAAACCCTCCACTTATAATAAAAGAAAGAGAAAAAAAAAAGAAGAAAACAAAGTTGTTAATTAACAGGGTTTTAAAAGGGAAAACAATGAATTTAAAAAAGTTAATAGCAAAAAAAAAAAAAAAAACACCAAAACCGGCCCAAACAAGCTCCTGCCCGGATCAATCCCACAACCTCACGTTTAGGTGCACGCAGCCCTTCCACTGGGCTGCGTGTCTAACCTAGTTATAGATCTGATTTTAATCATTCTTATATAGTAACAGGAAGGTTTCATGTATTAGTTTTATTAAAATACCATGGTGTTTTAACATGTGGAATCTGGAACATCTACTAGCATGCAGATGTAAAACACTATGCATGCAGGTTTAAAACACCATGTACAATAACCATACTATGAACATTATACTAAGAACACAAACGGGAAATGGAGGTAGTGTCTTTAATAGTGTTAAATACTTATTGAATGGTGTTATATATGTGATGAATGGTGATTTTGCAGTGTTATTCGTAGTGTTTTATAGAGAACATTAAAATGGTGTTATATACTTATTGAATGGTGTTATACACGTGCAGAAGGTGGTTGCAGTGTTATTCGTAGTGTTTTTATAGAGATCTTTTAATAAAATCATGTTCCTATAAATAAGGTGGCGGTTATAGAAGGTTTTGAATTAATTAAATCAATGATAAAATTACTTGTTTACCCTTTTGAATTAATTTAGATTGAGGACACATGTCATCTCCACAATATTTCTCACAATTCGCATACTTTTAACCTTTTTTACAATAACCTTATCCTATATATATATATATATATATATATATATATATATATATATATATATGGCAAGGCTATATAGAAAACCCTATCTATATAAAAAAACCCTAGAAAACCCAACCTCCCGACAATTTTTTTTTTGAAAAAAATAACACATGTAATATACATGTTTTTAAGAGTTTAGGGCCAAAAAAATCAAAAAAGCGCCGAAGGGATAATTTAAAAAAAAAAATTTCAGCAATTTATGTCTTTTGTGCCTAACACATGTTAGGCAACCGGGCATTGCTGAAATTTGTTTATTTTTTAAAAAAAATCCTTTCGGCGCTTTTTTGTTTTTTTTTTGGCCCAAAACACTCTAAAACATGTATATTACATGTGTTATTTTTTTCAAAAAAAAAAACGTCAGGAGGTTGGGTAAAAATGGGGGGAGATTTGAGTTTCCAGAGTTTTCTAAAAATTTAAGGGTTTTCTGTCTAGCCTTCCCTTATATATATATATATATATTAATAGAAGTTTAGAAGCTAATGAATAGTAATTTTAATATTATAATAATATATATGTTTTTTTACAGTTTTATTATTTTAACATTATAATAATTGTTTTCTTTACTTTTTAAGTAGAATACATTTTCATATTTTTCTTAACTTTAATGATTCTTTTTGTAGTATGGGTTATGATAAGCTTAGTGTCAACTCGTACTGGTATCAAAAATACTACTACGGTCATGTTCGTTATCGGTGCATGAAGGTAGAAACCGGTACCAGCCTGGTATAAAAAACGCCAAAAGTTGGTATCAAATTGATATTGAAAATCTTTTAGTTTAGGAAATCCGGTACCGCTACCCGATACCATTTTCTCATCTCTGATCACGGGTACCGTACAAACAATGGTATGGTACAACTTTTTTTGTTGATTTTCGTTAACTTTTAATGATTTTTTTAAGTTTCAAGTGTAGGGATGAGCTCGGTGCCAACCGATACCGAAAATACCGGTTATGGTACATGTATATGAAGGTAAAAACCGGTAGGGAACTGGTACCAGGAAATCCAAAAGTCGGTACCAAATTGGTACTTAAGCTCTTTTGGTTCGGGAAATTTGGTACCGACACCCAGTACCATTTGTTCATCTATGACTATGGGTTTCATACGAACAACATCATTACCATAAAACTTCTTTTGTTGATTTTCTTTCGGTCATCTTTTAGTGTTTCTTTCTACATTTTCTTTTTATTCTTGTTAGTGGTTCCATGCGCAACGCGCTCGTAGTGATTTTAAAACACATGTAAACACATATTAAATAATAGAAAAAGTTCGCGAGAATACGGCGACAGTGATTAACCTACTTTGATAGAATTAATCACCTTAGATAATAAATTGTGCAAAACTATCTACCTAAAATAATAAATTTTATAACTTTCTTTTTATAATGTTATGAATATGAATTATACCCACTTCAATACCATTGAAATTATTTTAGTTTTGGGCCACGGCTTCTCGGTGTTCTCTCTTCTTGTTCCTTCCGCTCCTTGATGTTTGGAAGGCTGAGGTTTTAATATAAAAGTTGCCTTCTTCAAAATGTTGTACTAAATTAACAAAGACGTTGTTTCATCAGTTTAGTGCTCCACGTGTGATACATAGTGCTAAAACAATATAAATAGTTGTATAGTGATTTTATAATCATAATAAGTGGCAAAACTTGAACGAAAACTTAGCGGGGGCCGGACTCTTAAAATCCAAATCAAAGGAGGCCGGTCTCTTAAAAATTCAATATTTTACACTACAAAAATAATTTTTCGAAAATTTTCGATAAAATTTAACACTATGAGTGAAAAACCGCCGGGGCCGGGGCACCCCCTGGCCCTAAAGAAGCTCTGCCAATGATCATAATTAAAACAAAGGTTATCGAATTTAAATAACCACAACTTATTTTTATAATCATAATTAAAACAAGGGTTATCAGATTTAAATAACCAAAACTTTCATCATTTGGGCGGTAACACTCTCAACTTACGAATTGTACTACGTCACTCTCAACTTTTAATTTATTTTCCTTTGTGTTAGTGCACATTTTGTGTGTCCGTCACTGTGCGAATAGGCTAGATAGAGCGTGTGTTGAATATTGTATAGATAAGAGTTAGAAAAACGGCTTTGTATAGAGATAGTCCATTCGTACGGAGGACAACACCTATAAATAGGAGTTGTGAGTGAGAGTTTAGATGAGGTTTTGGAGTTCCCAGAGGGGAAATGCTGGAGAAATTTTTCTCCAGCTTGTAAAATATGTAAACTTTTTCGGTATGAGTTAAGTTTTCGACTATTCTGCTTCTACTCCATTCTTATTAATAATATTCTACCGAATTAGTTCTATCCCGTCCAAACTTCCGTCTAAACCCGCCAGATTCTGGACTCTCAAATGGTATCAGAGCTACGGTACTGATTCAATCGATCTAACAGTTGATTAAATCACCTACGCTCATGAATTATGGGTTTTTAGGGGGTTATAGACGTAAAACATCAAATGAAAGGTCAATTCACGGATATAATTTGAAATTGAAGACATTATTACAATCGGAATTGATTTTTGTTCATATCTGTGAAGTATTCTCATGAAATTCGCATAAATAAAGATTTTGGATCAAAAAATGTGATCAGCAACGTTCGTGTGAATGAGCCATTCGCACGAAGGGATTAAACCATTCGCACAAAGGGATCAATCCCATTCGCACGAAGACGCTTATTCGTTCTAAAAATCATGTCATTCGCATGAATGGACCTACTCCATTCGCACGAATAAGCCAAATGCCTTAAAAAGGAATTTTTCATCGCAGTGACGAGACGGGTGTCTAGAAAAAATTTGGTGATTGAAATTTTTTTTGAGATTTTAACGACAAATACGGGTTGTTCGGAGACATCGTCGGGGGCTTCAGAGAATAGATTTGATGATGCGATCACATATTATTGAAGATAATGGGGTAGTCATGATACCTATGCAGAATGGGAATCATCTGGGTTATCTGATTATTAATGGGCCAAATAAAAAAATCCACAATGATGAAAAACGCACTTTTGTGGGCCAAATTGAAAATTTTTCCACATAGTGGAGTTTTTCAGTGAAAATAGTGGACTGAATTGCCAAGGTTGAGGGCGAATTCAGTGATAAGGTTTAGAGAGGTCAGAGTTTGCAAAAATGAGGGGGAATAAATATTTTATAGAATATATTGAAATTCCGGCATTTTTGAAATTTGTGACATGCAACAACATTCGTGTGGTTTCCGAATTCAGATTGTCCGGGAATGCATAGGATCTGGTTTCGTTAGTTCCTGATCATAGGAAGTTCAAATTCTACATATCATGGTCAGATTGATGTCCTAGGGTTTGAGTCCCAGGTCTTTGTCAAGCCGGTTAGCAGGATTAGCGTTAGGAAATGCATTAGTATTGTGGATACGTAAAAGATATCACAATTTTGTGATAGTCTAAAGTGTCAAAATGGTTAATCTTCGAGCAGATGAATTGTTTCTCAGACTAACCGCCGGGGAATGACGATATTTGTTGATTAAGTTGCTGCCAGAACTAACGGAAAAGACTATACATTTGTTTTCGTGACTGAAGAGGAATAATGTGAATCTGATCGTGGAAGAATGTTTCTGAGATATGAATGTGTTACTAGATGATTTGTTATCCGATGAAGATTTGCTGATTGTGAAGATTACCGTTTACACTGATCAATCATTTAGGATTGTGCTTAAAGGTGATTACGAAAAACAGGATTTCATATTTCGTGGGTGGTCATAGACTTGAAGTTTACCGGTGTGGTGATTCTAAGTTTCTATCAATTTTCGGTTGGGTTTTTGAAGATCAGAGGATCAAGCAGGGAAATGCACTAAAACCGAATGCGGATGTTGTTAAAGACAAAACAGAGAGATCACATTGTGTTATTTTAAGTTAGTGATTATTCGTGAAGATTGCGGTATAGCAAATCAGAGGAGGTTGGAACTGTGTAAACTCAGACCTGAAGATTCATTTTAGGGGGAATTTGTGCATAATGAAGATAATGCAAGCCCGAATCATCAATCAAGAGGGAATCGATCGAAGATATCAAGATGCCTGATTAAAGTTGCAAAATATTCAAACATGGCTCGCATATTCAAAGATCAAGATTCGCCAGTTACGTACAAGGGAGAAATTGTTAGTACATATTTTGTGTGTCCTTTATTATGCGAATAGGCTAGATAGAGCGTGTGTTGAATATTGTATAGATGAGAGTTAGAAAATGGTTTTGTATAGAAAAGTTCCCTTCGCACGAAGGAGCCTTTCTCGCAAAGGGACACTAGTCACTCGCACGAATGGAGATAGTCCATTCGCACGAATGGATGAGAACTATTCGTTCTAAGCCCATTCGCACGGAGGACTACACCTATAAATAGGAGTTGTGAGTGAGAACTTAGGTGAGGTTTTGGAGTTCCCAGAGAGGAAATGCTGGATAATTTTTTTCTCCGGCTTGTAAAGGATGTAAACTCTATCGGTATGAATGAAGTTTTCGACTATTCTGCTTCTACTCCATTCTTATTAATAATATTCTACCGAATTAGTTCTATCCTGTCCAAACTTCCGTGTAAACCCGCTGGATCTTGGACTCTCACTTTGTCACTCACAAACTAACTGAACCCTGACCCAGTTGTCGCACTAGTTTAGTAACGCCGTTGCTTTTTGATGACGTGGCATCTGACGTCAGCTAACTGGGTTAAAGTTCAGTTAGTTTGGGAGTGTTAGAGGAAAATAAGTTGAAAGTTTGGAGTGACGTGTTTTAATTCTTAAGTTAATAGTGCTATCGACCAAATGATTAAAGTTGAGGTTATTTAATTCAATCTTAAAACAATAGATATATATCTTTATGTGTTCTTTGTATTTTGTGTATAAAGTTGTTTTTTTATTCAACAAGCCTCTTTTATTCGGACATATAATTCGTAAAGTATTTAGAACCAATATTGTAAGTGAAAAATTAAAAAAGAAAAATATTTTAATTTAAGTTTTATCGAAAAAACATTGTTACCTAATGGACAACTAATGGCACACCCCACCAATAGCGGAAACATCGGAGGGAGACGACAACGAGATTGCTCGAGACTTCATAACAACTATTTGTGATGAGTATTCAATAATCAAGATTTTATTTCATTTCTAAAACGGAAATACATTGTTTGGAAGCGCCCATGTACTTTATCTTTTGCTGAATTACAAGATCAGCCTTTTTAATCGGGTGTGTATTTTATGCTATAAATAAAAAAAATATAATCTAAAAGGGAAATTTACGTATAATTTTATGATTTTAATGTAATTTATTACACAAATTTGTCTTTTTTGATGTAGATGTTGATTTTAATATATTAATTTGCTGAAAAAAATTAAAAATATTCGGGTTGAACGGGTCGGGTCAGGTTGAGAATATTTGGGTCGGGTTCGGGTTCATATGTATGGCATGATTTTCGGGTTCTGGTTCATATGTATGACATGATTTTCGGGTTCTGGTTGGGTTTGAGTTTGTCTAAAATTTTCGGGTTCAGGTCGGGTTGAACCCGTGAACACGACCCGTTTAGCACCCCTACATTTGACAAATGTTTATTTGAGTTCGTCACACAAAATAAACAAAGCGACGTTGATGTGACGAATGTTTATGTAAAGCCACATGAAATTTTGTAATTTTATGCGTGGCTATTATCTTACTTTTGGTCACCCAATGTAATATATGTGGCCATATGTATTAGCTTTTAACCACATTATCAAACATATAATGTAGCCATAAATCATATTTGGCCACACTTTTCTTGTGTGGCTATTTTTTTCTTAACGTGTGACTAAAGGTTCTGAATACATGTGTTTTTATCACATCAAACAAAATATGTGGCCGTAGATTACATTTAACCACACTTTTCTAGTGTGACTAATAAATGTCACATTTTTTTCTTAACGTATGGCTAAAGGTTTCAATTACATGTATTATTAGTCACATGAAAATAAATGTTGTGGTCATAGATCAAATTTAGTACACTTTTTTCTTAAAGTGTGACTGAAGGTTTCAAATACATGTATTTTTTGTCACATGAAACAAAAATATATGGCTGTAGATCACATTTGGCCACATTTTTCAAGTTGTGGCTATTAAATGTCACATTATTTTTTAAAAGTCTGGCTAAAGGTTTTGAACTGTATACAATGATCACATTAATAAAAAAAAATGTGTGGCTAAATGTGTTTTAAAATGTTATGAATGACCTTTAGCCACACATTTTTTCAAATGTGTGGCAAGGCGGCTTTGCCAAAAGTGTGGCCGTAGCCCATTTTTGACGTAGTGAGCAAAGTATAACATCAAGTAACGAGGAAACAAAGTATAATGCATAAACCAAAATTTAGAGTGCGTTTCTAACCGTCCTACTAGATTTCTTTCAGTGTATCATCATCAAGTTCCTGCAATACATGTTAAAGTACATGTCAACTCATAAAGTATTGGTAAGCATACAAGTTTGAATTACTAGCATATGTATAAAACGGTTAAACGAATCCACATGGCATAATCGTAAAACTAAGACATATCATTATATCACTAGCATGCATCTCCTACTTATCAACCCAAAGGTTCCCATTAGGGTAATCTTGTCATCGCAACGACAATACCATTTTTGTATGACTTAACATGACCTCAAGAATACGGGCAGTGTGTTACTCCTATAGCGCTATACATGTTAAATGAAGCTTGTACGAAGTTAATGACAAAGTATGGTGCATGTAAGATTCTAGCATGTATGAGTTCTAGCATAACGTATTAAGCATGTATAATGGATTATTTGTTTGTGTCAAGCATGTTTGTATGTGATTGTGTGAGTTTGATAAGTTATATGTATTGCACCCAAAAGTGTCGAAAAATAAAAAGGGGGTCATGTACACTCACGATTTGCGTAGAGTTTCCACGAAAGTGAGTCGGACGAGTTCTTGAGTGTTGGAACACCGAAGTTACCCTAAGAGGTAAACAAATGTGTGTGAGTTGTGGTTTTTGTTTAACGGGTTGGATTAGAACTATAAAGAATATCATAAACAATTATAAAATAAAGAACCATGAAAATGGTCATGCAAGAAGGTAGGATGAATTCCATCCATTTAACATCATTATATGATTCACCAAAGCACAAAACCATCAACTTTGTTGATGATTTCGGTTGGTCATGAATATGAACTAAAAATGAAAAGTACATAAACTACTAAATCTTTAAACAACCAAGAGAGCAAACTAGATGCGTATATCTCGAGCATGGAAAGTGTTCAAGGACGTGATGTAGCCTTGTCACTTAATGGAAGTTGTTTTATACCAAAACATACATGTGAGGTAGTAGAATAAGTTTGGAGAGCCGAGGCTTCCATGGTTCACACATTACACATACACGAGTCTTTTAACATTGAAGGTTGGAAGCTTGGATGGTTTCAACACATAGAACATTTTTGGCAGAATTTTAAAGGGATTTTAAGCTTGTTTCTTAGTGGAAATCAACTACAATAGAAACCCACAACTATGAGCTTAGTTGGGAGCATAGTTAGTACAAGATTTGACTAAGTTTCAAGTAAAATATACATGAAATAAAAAGATACATTAAAGCATAATTTTTATACTACTTTGGACCTCAAATGTGGTGAGGTTTCACCTTAGTTTGCCATGAAAAACTTGTGGAAACCTTCCTAGAGGTTATCCAAGTAGTTTGGATGAAGAAAGAAGAAGAAATGTGAAGAAAAGTGAGGGAAAACTCGCTTACAACACTTGAATGTTTTTTCTTTCTTTGAGATATTTGAGAGGATTAGAGAACTTGAGAGAAGATTAGGTGTGTGGAAAGTGTTTAGAAGGTGGTGGAGGCTTGTATTTATAAATGTGGATTAGGGTTTGAAAGTTAATGAAGGTGGAAGGTGATTGGAGGAGAAAGGTGGTGGAAAAAGGGTGAAAGATGATTGGCTAAAGAAGAGTGAAAGGTGATTGAAGGAGAAAGAAGGTGAAAATGGTGAAATATGATTGACTAAAGAAGGGTGAAAGGTGATTGAAGGAAGAAGGATGTGTAAAAGCTTTTGGTTTTTCTCATTTTTAGTCCCCCACTTTGTAACTAGGTTATTTTATGTCGTTTTCTTGTATTTTAACTTGTTTTTAGGCATCTAAAGTGTGTTTTAAGTCTCGATTTTGCGTATAAACATGTATTTAAAGATTGATGGCGTATATAACACAAATATGAAATGTAACACGAATATGTATAAAATGAATTTCCATTATGATCAAAGCCTCGGATTACAAGATGTGATGACGACCGTATAGATGTTTATCTATGAATGGAAGTGTGTGTTTGAAGATACAAGGATCGATGATAAGGATGGGTGATTGGTGGATAACATCTATGGAAGTTATCGTTCGCAATTGAGGATCTGATTTACAATCTAATTAGATAAAAAAACAAAAATAACCTGCTAAATTAAAAACCCTAACTGTTTACAATCGATGATATTATTTACAATCAATTTACAAGATTGTAGATACCCCATCGTAAACATAACATGGCTTTAGGATATGTTGATTGAGAGAGAGGTGGGGGGGGGGTTGTAATTTTACAAATGACATAGAGGTAAAGATGTAATTTCACATAGTGAGTTAACAAAGATGACGAGAGGGACACAAACTGTTAAATTTTGATAACACTAGTACACAAGTTGCAAAAAAAAAAAATAATAAATAAATAAATAAATAATTTGGGGACTCAAATTGATCCCGCTACCAAACCACAAAGACGCTAATTATACTTTACTCGAAATCTAATGATTAAAATTAATTTATTCATATATTTTATTAGCATGTAGATATCATTGTAAAAGTTCAAAAGGAAAAACCCAAAGAGAGCATAATAACTTTAAGGGTCTAGTAATGGTAAATGCTTGAGTTTCAATCATGTTAAAATTCATTTTTCTTTGCTTTTCTATGTTTAACTTTTTGAAGGATATACAACACAAGTTGTACTATTTAATAACTTGATCCTACTATAAATTTACCGGTAATGAATTCTCACCTATAGCAATTTGTGTTCACAAGTTTTAACGGTTGACGGGTTCAACAAAATAAGGTGTACGGCTGACTGCTAAATGGTTTGTGAATAGAGTGGAAATTTGTTTCTTGACAAGTCAGTCACTTGGCGGTTCAACCACCACCAACATTTCCCCCTTTCTTTCTCTTTCTTTTGCCGATTAATGCTCTCATTTATTGTTTACAACACACTTGCAAATTCACACGCTTTTCTTAACCCATATATATGGTTCATTCCTCTTGCCAGTTGTCTCTCTCACACATATATACAATAATACATACACAATTACACACCCACTCACACATATACAATAATACATACATCATTACACACCCAATATCTATACTATAGTAAAACAATGTATATGTGATATCAGAGACGTTGGTAATCACGTACCATGTTAATATTTTATAAATTTAAAAAAGCTATAACTATGCTATATTCAAATTAAACAAAATAAAATACTCATTTTTTAGTGTAAAATGAAAAATACTAACGTATGAAAAATTTATGGTTGTTTAAAAATCGTGAAAAAATTTGGTTTAAAAGTCAACAATATTTTTTTAAAGGATTGTATAATATGTTATAAAAATTGTAATTATTTCAAGTATTAAAATGTTGTAAATTTTTTCTTGTGCTCCTTATATGTGTTACAATATAATAAAGATAATATAAGAGAACATAAAGGTAATATTATATAATTTTAAACTTTAAGTAATACAATTTTTAAAAATATATGGAACAATATTTTTTTAAACATATTATTAAATTTTAAATCAACCTGACTATGATTTTTAAATGACTATAACTTTTTTATACGTTAATATTTTCTCATCATAAAAACGAGCATTTTGTTCTTTTTAACTTGAATATGATAATATCATAGTTTTTTTTTCAATTAAAAATAAATACATATTACATATTCAATGTACCAATGGGGTGGTGATCCATCGGCAAAGACAAAACCTTTAAACACCTAAGGAGGGAGAAGTCTTGGGTTAAAGTCTCACAGACGACAGGAATTAAAAAGAAATTTACAGTTAAAAAAAACGTAATCAATGTCTTTGTTACCACCCACATCTGGCGAACACATGCATGGGCGACGCTTTTAAGGGGCGCGAGGGGGCGGCGATCGACCCTCCCAACTTTTCGCTTAGTAGTAGAGAGTATATAGTTTTCGTATAGAAATTTTTTGGTATATACTTTTTCGACCCCCCGTTTTATAGAAATTTTTAGGTATATACGTTTTCGACCATCCGGTCAGAAATCTCAAGCTTCGCCACTCAACATATGAATATATATATATAGGGTGGGAGTTGGCTACAAAGTCCATTTTTCCTACAAAGTGTAAGAAGTCATAAAACATCATAATGTCAATCATAAAATACACTCAAAACCCACAAATAACAAAGTAAAGATTACTAAAACGCCATACATGTGAGTTTTGTGTTGTGTTTTGGATGATAAAGCTTTAATTATTGAATGACTAACATTAATTTGTTCTATGTTGATTATCATGTTGTGTTTTATGTTCATAGTTCTACAATGGTGTGTATGAAGTTTTTATGGACTGTTAGGGTTTGGATATTGTGTTTTAGTGATCCTCACTTTGTTATTTGTGGATTTTGGATGTGTTTTATGGCTGAAATTGTGGTGTTTTATGACTTTGTACACTTTGTAGGAAAAATTGACTTTGTAGCCGAACTCCACCCTATATATATATGCATATACACGCCCAATATCACATAATATACAGTTACATTTCTGTATAGTTAATAACCCAACTCCCATCAGTTATCACCCACCTTCAGTCTTGCCTTCATCCACTTCGATTACATCCACATTTCCCTTTCGGTTTTTGATTCTTTTGCTAACCACAAAATGCTCACTTTGTAACCTTCGCCCTCCACATACAAGTACTTGGTTTAAATTTAAACACCATCTATATATTCAGGTGGATTATGGTCATGATAGAACTACTAGCGTGTCTCATGGGGAACACTACAAGATCTTTTTTTCGCTTAGCGGGGAAGTTAACCAATGACTTGTTGAGTTTTCTCGTGTTTTGTATGCTTGATGTTCTTGATATTGTTTTGTGTTACGTGTACAAGATTGTTGATTTCTTTGTGGAGGATGAATGGAAGCCGTGTTATTGTTCGTCTCCAAAAGAGGCGATCATTAACACGGGTAACATTTTGGTGAAGGAGAAGGGGGAGGCGGAGAAGATTGTTTGTGTTACTTCTAACAAGTTGCAGCTTGAGGAGATATCGGATACGCTTTATTCGCGGCCTTCATTGGTGGTGGAAGTGTCGAAAACCACGGTGAAAAGGCGGAATGTGGTTGTTAGTAAACCGGTTGGTCAATCACCATTTGTGGTGGAAATGCTTCAAGAGAAGATTGGTGGACATAGATCGCACCCTGTCCCACGATGGTCGGATTGCGATTGTGATACGTGTAACTCGTGGTTGAATTCGTGTAAAGATACTCTCTTTGTTCATATGGAAGGCCGGAAAGGTTAGTAAATGATTTGATCATATTATGTTCTGTGGGGTCTGATTAGGAGCAGTCTCTCTGTTTTCTCTCTGAATAGACAGAAAAACTCGTCTTCTCTTACAAACCTTACTTTTTGACAATGATATTACTGGGTATGTTTGTTTGTTTTGTTTTGTTGTAGATAACGTTAACGAGAATGTATTGTTTATTCACGGGTTTATATCGTCATCTGCATTTTGGACGGAGACATTGTTCCCAAACTTCTCGAGATCGATCAAATCAAAATATAGATTATTCGCGATCGATCTTTTAGGGTTTGGCAAAAGCCCGAAGCCTCACGAGTCGCTCTACACGATGAAGGAGCATTTGGACATGATCGAGAGGTCGGTTCTTGAACCAAACAAGGTCAAATCATTTCACATTGTGGCGCATTCCCTAGGGTGCCTTCTAGCACTCGCCCTCGCCGTTAAATACCCAAAGTCAGTCAAGTCAATAACCTTACTCGCACCGGTAATGGTTCAACCTTTTCTTTTTAGTTTTCACTCACACACAGGGGCGGAACTAAAGGGAGACAAGAGGGTCACTCCCTGCCACAAGAATTTGTTGGATATTTTATATATAAATCTAAGTTTCTTAAAAAATCATGAGTTAACCCTCTGATTATAACAAGTAGATAAAAGAAATATATAATATTTTTTAACTAAAAAGTTATGGTTCTACCCCCGTAAGACCACGCACACGCACACACGAATGGTTGTTTGTTATCTTATTTCAAAATATTTGTATGGTTAGCCATATTTTCCCGCACCAAAAGGCGAAGAGGCGACGCAATATATGATGCGAAAGGTGGCGCCACGACAGGTGTGGCCGTTGATCGCTTTCGGGGCGTCCATGGCTTGTTGGTATGAGCATGTTAGCCGGACAATTTGCTTGCTGATCTGCAAGCACCATCGTACATGGGAATTTCTAACCAAACTCATTACAAGAAACAGGTAAAATTAACTCTAGACTTCTTTATTTTCCGTTACTCGCCGTTACAATGCACTGAATTTGATTTAACGGCGGCAGTACTGTCATCCATATTTGACTTCGTAAACTATTCCTTAAAAGTTCAGAAATATAGAAATAAAATTTAAAATTTTGTAATAAAATCTCATCAATTCTTGCTTTAATTGTCCCAGCATCTAATATTATTTATAAAATCTTCATGTGTGTCACAAGACGACTCTGAGACCAATAAATGAATTTCTGAGGAAACTGTTATTAACATGTGTTACAAAAACCCAAAAATTGCAAACATTTTAAAAGTTACAGTAGGTTTAGTTTTTAATAACTATATTTTTATACACGTATACATATAATAAGTAATTATAGTATTTTTTTATCGTATGAACCCGTTAATAACTGTTGATGATTTGGTTACTTGTTGATCAAAGTTGTTAAGCTTTAATCAACTAACAGGTGATTTGTACCTTGTTAAAATTACCTATAAGGAATAAATTATTTTTATTAATTTTACGCTTACATAATATGGAAAAAATGGAAATGTATTCTTGATTTGAAAATCAAAATATTTTTTTGGCTACACTACAACTATAAACTACCTTTTTAATGCACATTAAATAATTCATGCATTGGGCACAATTTGTATTTATTCCTAACCAAATTCTATATCTAGCTTTGAGTGACAATCTAATTCTTTATAACGATTAATTATGGACATTAAATTCATGCATTGGGCACAATAACATTGTATTTATTCCTAACCAAATTCTATATCTTTTTTTTTGAATGGCAAATTTCTTCTATTTCTATCGTCTGTGATACTTAAACCCAAGACCTCACTATCCCAAAGTGTTTAAAGGTTTTGTCTTTGCCAATGAACCACCACCCATTGGTACCAAATTCTATATCTAGCTTTGAGTGACAATCTAATTCTTTATAACGATTAATTCAGGACATTAATGTATTTAATTTGTTAATAATTTTTTTAAACATATATCATGATGGAATGATTTTTTTTTTTTTTACATAGGATAAGGACGTATTTAATTGAAGGCTTCTGTTGTCACACACATAATGCTGCATGGCACACCCTTCACAATGTGATATGTGGGACGGCTTCGAAAATCGAAGGGTACTTGGACATGGTTCAAAACCACTTAAACTGTAGCGTGAATGTGTTTCATGGTCAAGACGACGAGCTTATCCCAGTTGAATGTAGTGATAATGTCAAGACCAAAGTCCCTCGAGCAAATGTTAGGGTTGTTGAGAAGAAGGATCATATCACTATCGTCGTTGGACGTCAAAAAGCCTTTGCTAGAGAACTCGAACAAATTTGGAAGACCGCGAGAGACAGTTAATCACTTGACTTGGTGGCATTTGGTAGATCTAGTAAATCTTTCTTTTTCCATTATTTGTCTTTTTAAAAGAACAAAAGCAAACTCACATTCAAGATTAGCAAAAAAAAAAAAAATAATTAATCTCTCAAAGAAAATCCATCCAAAACAAGAAATTGGATGAATCAATACTAGTAGCATATAACTAGTTAGGTCTTCTCAATAATATGATGTATTCGTATCTTATTTTGGTTTTAAATAGAGTTTTTCACTTTTAGATAACTTGTATCTATAAACATACATATCTATATATATAACCATATATATTTTGCTTGAGGTTAAAGAAGTTTTATCTATAATACTTCTTCAATATTATTTTTTAATACATAAAATTCTGTATATCTATAACACTAGGTTTTTAAATACGTGCATTCGAATAGTAATTAATTGTAAAGCTAGTTTCTTTACACTAAAAAGATGTGACACTTTAATTTTGGTACCAATTATATTGTCTTGTGTTTGCTGGATATAATGTTGTGAAATTTAATGGGCACAACCATAAACATGTTGCTTCTTTAATACTTCCCTTAAATGTTTCTTACTTTCATTGATGTTCTTTTATGTCACTTTCTAGTTTCAAATCTACCTTTTGGGACCAAATTAAGCATCAGATACGGCTCAAATTTTGTTTCGGTTATGATCCTATCTTCAATCTTCGTCGATTTATCAAAACTTAGAGCGTGTGTTGAATTATTACACGATTGTCTTTCCGTAACGATCATCCAGTTTTGGTGACTTTACATTTGATGTAGTACGCTTGTGATAAGGTTGGGTCTTTCAACATCGATTTTTCTGCCCAAACTGTGATCATTTAACAAGGAAATATTTCCCAAAATGGTAAAGATACGAGAGAAAATTAAAATGCAAACAAAATTAGAAAAAAAGTTGGTAATGGATGAGACTTGTGAATTGTGATATTCTATTAAACAAGACGTTTAACTAACCATGTACCACATTTGATATTGTTGTTATTATTATTATTAGTATAATAATAATAATAAAAATAATAATAATAATGTAACGCCCCAAAACTCGAATGTTTATATTCGTCATATGTTCTTATATGATACATCATGAAATAAATAACTAAGCTATTTAATCTAGTTAAGCGTATGGTGAAAACTATTAAAGGAGGAAAGTTGTGCCAATTATGTTTTAGTGACAAATACTAGGGACTAAAGTGGGATAAGATGAAAGTTGAGTTATTATATGAAAATATCAACACACAAACACACACTTCGTGTGTGTGTGTTCTGGAACGATCAGGAGCTCCAAGGGAGCCAAAATATAACGACCCTCCGAAAACCCTTAAACATAACCCTAAACGTTCCTAATATACCTCATATACAAGAAACGGACCCTAATAACCTTTATAATTATAAAAATCAAACAAAAACAATATTATAAGTCTCTCGCGGGGTGCGATCCCCTTGAGAGTGTGTGTCGCGGGCCGTGACCCAGTGACACCAGGCAGCACCCCGTTGCGCCACGTGTCCGGTTACACGACGAGGCTATCCGGTTGAATCGACTAAGCTAGATCCCACCCTACATGTCTCGCGGGCCGCAAAAGAGACGAGGGTGGGGCGCGAGCCGCCTCTCGTCAGGCCTATATAAGAGGCCTCAGGCCTCATTTGATCGTCGTTCAATTCTATTTTCTCTCTCAAACTTCCTGTTAGTATAAACTCTCGGGAATAATACCCCTATAAAGCGAAGCTCTGCCTCGTTGTAAGTATTATAACCCCTATTTGTTACCCTACACGATCGATCTAGGGCTCCGTAACGCATGTCAAGGCTCTGCCTGACTCAGTCGTTGGAGTTCTGTCTCGTGATACACCCGATTGATCTAGGACTCCGTAATGCATGTCAAGGCTTTGCCTGACTCAGTCATTGGAGTTCTGTCTCGAGTTGTACGGTTAATGTGATTTGGGTTATCTTACTAACACGTGTGCATTGTTTAATTTTTAATAGATAATAACCAGAAGATTCACCAGGAAGCTTTCGTTTTACCTAAGTAAACAATGTAAGTACATTCTCTTTTTGTAAACCTTTTACTAAAACCTCAAATGTTTTCAATCATACTTAACAGTGATTGAGTCTATCTATTCTACAATTACTGCTAGTATGTTGGGGTTTTGTATACATTATTGTAATCCGTTACTATTGGACAAAGAGTTAGCCAATGAGTAACATGACACACAAGTCAGGTGTTGACAGTACTGAATGAGTAACCGTGTAGATATAAACATTGTAATCACTCTCAATACTATGAAGTTATAAAATGGTTTTGATTAAACTGGGATGCACTCGCCAGTAGGTAACTTAAGGTGAAGCTAATAGAAGTCAGCTAGAGAGCATTGGAGGCTTCGAAAAGTGGCTATAAAAGTTAGCTAAATAAAAAGGAGTCTTGTTTTCAATAAACTAGGGTTTATCCCTATAAATGTAATGTGATGGAAACTTGGGTTTTATCCCATATTTCTTATAAAAAGTTTGGTGTTTTAACTCTGATAAAATATTTCCTAACTACGGTCCTGATGTATTCCGCTGCCAAATAAATAAACACCGATACCATCCGCTCTGCGCGATGTGATCGTCCGTGGCCGCCTGCCTCCCGAGGCAGGGGTCGGGGGCTGCGACAGAAGGTGGTATCAGAGCTACAGCCACTGGTTTAAGCCAATGAAGTGTTCTGCTGACACTTAAATTTTAAATAAGTTGTGTTAGGAAACAATCTATGTGCTTATGTGTAAATATGTATATTATTGTTGTGTGTTATTTGAAAAATTGTTAGTTTACAGTATGAGTGAGCAAGGTATATCTGACGCTTATCGTCAATTAGCTAGTTCCCCAAAAGATGAAGGAACCTCATCTCAGCCAAATCCCTAGGGACACTCCGCTGATACTGAGGAAGTAATATTTATTTTTAAGGCACAGTCTGAGGAACCATTTCCTACTAAAAAGAGAGGATGGTTTAGTAGAGGAGCGCATGAGAGGAGGAAAAGAATGAAGAAATTACAACAACAGAGAGCAATAGTAAAAGCCAATAGGGAGGTGAATGCCCAAACTTAGGAAGCAGTTAATAGACCACCGTGGGAAAAGGAACTTGATAGGCAATTGGCAGATTTACATATGTTAGCCACTACCGCAGTAGACTCTAACCTAAACTGAATAGCTGAACCACCACTGTTACCCTTATTCCTAGACCAACAAATGCTAGAACCAAACCAAGAAGACCAGTTCCCAATCCCAGATGTTGACCCCTATGAGATCCCCAGAATTCCCCCACCAAACCCCATAGCCCAGTATACTGACCTGAACCCTTTAGACCCATTCTGGAACAGTGACTTGTATAAGCAGAGTATAATATACAACCCATACCCTTACGGACACCCCATACCTCGATACCCTGACCTAGTACCCGCACCATTACCACCCATGAGTGAAGAAAATATGCAGGAACTTCGCCAATGGGGCGATGAATTAGTTGGAGAAGGAAATAGAATTCGTCAAATAGGGGAGAAGCTTGTGTGGAAACATTTCGAGCGTGAGATACATGATTGGATACATGACACCTAAAATAATGCATAGATATATGTGTAATTTTGTATTTAGAGAAAAAAATATACTAAATTAGATATAGATGCATAACTACTAAATGTGTTTAAATTTCAGTTGTAATATGTAATAGATGCATATATATAGATATATAAAAAGAGTAAAGTCGCAATCTTCGACAATTTTAATCAATCTGTCTGTGTGATTGTATTACAATCCTATTATATGATAATTAATACCTGATAAATGTTTCCAATTCAGATGGACAACGAAGTAAATCAGGAAAACACGAATAATGAAAATAACGGAAATCAAATAGATAACAGTGCCATCCAACATATAGTAGCACAAGGAATTTTAGATGATATGCCCTATATTATCAAGACTGTTAAAGAAGCAGATAAATTTGTAATTGGAACTAAACGCCAACCCACTGAAACAAGTCACAGTGTGAACGATAATAACGGACCAATAATCCAAGCTCCAATCAATTCCTAAAAGAAGAAAGAACTGTCTCTTATGGTTGTTCTTATAAAGAATTCTTGACCTGCAAACCAATAGAATTCTTAGGTAATGAAGGAGCCATTTCAGCCTTGCGCTGGATAGAAAAGACAGAACCAGTCATAAAAATAAGTAAATGTGCAGATAAAGATAAAATTATGTTTGCTTCTAATCTTTTCAAAAATGCAGCCTTAGAATGGTGGAATAATATTCTCTACTCTAGAGGAAGTGACAGAGTTTATAATATGGAATAGACTAACTTTAAAGAAATAGTCGAAAGAAAATTATGTCCTCCTCATGAAAAGGAACAAATCGCCAATAAGTTCCTAAATCTCAAAATGACTAGAATAGACTGCAAATGTTACACTACCATATTCTTTGAATATGCTAGGATAGTACCAACCATAGCCTCACCTGAACCAGTATTAATCTCCCGTTACATTTGGGGATTAATTAGTGAGATCAGACACGTAGTTAAGGCAGCTAGGCCACAAACCATAGAAGAAGCAGTAGAACTAGTCAACACCCTAACTGATGAATTGGTACGCACACAAGAGGAAAACCAGGGAAAGAACCTAGCTCAAAGGCTTACCCAAGAATTTCGCTACGGGTAATTCCAACCGTGGAAAAGGTACATGTTCTTCCTCTACACCTTACTGCAAGTATTGCAAAAGGAAGCACTGTGGAAGGTGCTCAATATACTGCAACTTTTGCAAAATGTCTGGACACAAGGAAGCAGATTGTAGGAGGAAACCTAGCAATAGGCTATGCTTCAATTGTGGAGAAACTGGGCATATCAAACCGAACTGTCCAAAACTAGCTCTAGCAATAACCAGCAAAGCTAAGACAACTGAAGGACCCAAGAAGAATGCCAAAGCATTCGTTCTGACAGCTGAAGAAGCCAAGTGATTCCGGATGTGATCGCCGGTACGGTTTTAGTTAATGATATTTTGCCAAAGTATTATTTGACTCTTGTGCAAACCAAAGTTTTATCAATACTTCTTTCTACAAACTTCTCAATCAACCATTAACCAAACTTCAACAAGACTGTCTGGTGGAAACAACAAATGGAGATTCCATTAAGATTAGTGAAATCTTGTAGGGAGCAAGAATATAAATTTTGAACCATCATTTCTCGCTAACCTTTACCCAATGAATCTAGCTGGATTCGATATTGTATTAGGAATGGATTGGTTGGTAGCCAATCGTACTAGTATTTTATGTGATCAAAAGTCAGTACAAGTAAGTACACCAAGTGGTAAAAAGATCACAATCAAAGGAGACAAGCCAACCAGGTCAACAAAATGCATCTCTGTGATGAAGGTTGCAAGTTGTGCAAGGAAATGAGCAATAGTATATATGATTTCAATAATCATTGACACTAAAGGAAAATAATTAAAAGATATTCCTATAATATCTAAATTCTCTGACGTTTTTTCAGAAGAGTTACCTGGATTACCGCCTGATAGAGAGGTTGAATTTAGAATTCACCTAATCCTAGGGACGGCACCGATTGCCAAAGCACCATATCGACTAGAACCAACATATATGCAGGAACTGAAAAAAACACTTGGACGAACTTCTTGACAAAGGTTTTATACAAGCTAGTTCATCACCGTGGGGAGCACCAGTTTTGTTTGTCATGAAGAAGGACGGATCAATGCGTATGTGCATTGATTACCGAGAATTGAACAAGATTACGATTAAGAATCGGTACCCATTACCGAGAATCGATGATCTGTTCGATCAACTTCAAGGAGCTCGATTCTTTTCTAAGATTGATTTACGCTCAGGATATCATCAATTGAAAGTACAGGAAGAGGACATTCCTAAAATTGCTTTCAGAACAAGGTACGATCATTATGATTTTACCGTCATGCCATTTGGTTTAACCAATGCCCCAGCCGCATTTATGGACATGATGAACAAGATATGTAAACCATACCTGGATAAGTTCATAATTGTCTTTATAGATGATATTCTAATTTACTCTAAGAGTAAAGAGGAACATGCAGAGCATCTGCATACACTTCTGACATTATCGAGAAAAGAGAAGCTTTATGCTAAATTCTCAAAATGTGAATTCTGGTTACAAGAAGTGCAATTCCTTGGACATTTGGTTAATCATGAAGGAATTCATGTGGATCCCACAAAAATTGAGGCGATTACCAAATGGAAAGTCCCTGAGTCACCAACATAAGTATGAAGTTTTCTTGGACTGACAGGATATTATAGACATTTTATCCAAGATTTCTCTAAAATAGCCATTCCATTAACCAAGCTAACCTGCAAATCAATTAAGTTTGAATGGGGATTAAAATAGGAAGAAGCCTTTAGGACTCTTAAGCACAAATTAACCAACACACCCATCCTCGGATTACTAGAAGGAACTGAAGACTTTATAGTCTATTGTGATGCGTCTAAGTTAGGATATGGATGTGTGTTGATGCAACATCAAAAGGTTATAGCTTATGCCTCTAGACAACTTAAGAAACATGAAAAGAATTACACAACCCAGGATCTAGAGTTAGGAGCCATAGTTTTTGCCCTAAAGATTTGGAGACACTATTTATATGGAAAATAAATTTGTTGTCTTCACGGATCATAAGAGTTTAAGGTATATTTTTGGGCAAAAGGAATTAAATATGAGACAGAGACGCTGGATGGAAATTCTTAGTGATTATGATTGTGATGTTCAGTATCATGCAGGGCAAGCTAATGTAGTAGCTGATGCTTTAAGCCGAAAGTATCATGAAAAGTCAAAACGAGTATGCTCTCTTAGGTTAAATCTGCAGATAGATTTAAATGAGCAAATTAGAGAGATACATGAAATAGCAATCAAGGACGATGCTAAAGTTTTAAAAGGAATGATTAAGGAATTAGAACAAGGATCAGATGGAATTTGGATGTTCCATAAGAAAAGGATGTGGATTCCTAAACAAGGAAACCTACGCCACAGAATTCTAGAAGAAGCCCATAAGTCTAAATATACGATACATCCCGATAGTCATAAGATGTATCAAGATCTAAGAAAGAATTTCTGGTGGATATGAATGAAAAAGGATATAGCAAACTATGTTGCTAAATGTCTGACCTGTTCACAAGTTAAAGCTGAACATCAGAAACCCTCAGGACTATTGCAGCAATTAGAAATGCCAATATGGAAATGAGAATTGATAACAATGGATTTTGTTACCAAATTACCCAAGACACAAAAAGGTAATGATATAATCTGGGTGATTGTTGACAGATTAACTAAATCTGCTCATTTCTTACCAATGAAGGAAACTTTAGTATGGAACAGTTAGCCAAATTATATGTAAATGAAATAGTTTCATTACATGGAATTCCTTTATCTATTGTATCTGATAGAGATAGTCGTTTTACTTCTCATTTTTGGATAAGTTTCCAAAAAGCAATGGGAACCAAGTTAAATCTAAGCACAGCTTATCATCCTTAAACGGACGGACAAAGCGAAAGGACAATACAAACCATGGAAGGTATGCTTAGAGCCTGTGTGATTGATTTCGGAGGAAATTGGAACGATCATTTACCATTAATAGAATATTTCTACAATAACAGCTATCATACTAGCATTAATGCTGCACCATTTGAAGCACTTTATGGACGAAAGTGCCGAACTCCAGTCTGTTGGGCAGAAATTGGAGAAAAACAACTATCTGGACCAGAGGTAGTGCAAGAAACAACGGACAAGATAGTTCAAGTCAAGGAAAGACTAAAAGCAAAACAAGATCGTCAAAAGAGTTATGCAGATAACAGACGAAAACCTTTGGAATTTCAAGTTGGAGATAAGGTATTGTTAAAAGTTTCTCCATGGAAAGGAGTAGTCAGATTCGTTAAATGAGGAAAGCTAAGCCCCAGGTATGTTGGACCTATTGAGATTATTAGATGGATAGGACCCGTAGCTTATCAGGAATACATGACGTGTTTCATGTATGTAATCTCAAAAAGTGCTTAGCAGACGAATCATTAGTGATACCTCTTAAGGACATAGAGGTAAATGAGAAACTTAAGTTTGTAGAGAAACCTATTCAAATTGAAGATAGAAAAATCAAGAATCTCAAACACAAGAGACTAGTTCTGGTCAAAGTGAAATGGGATTTCAAGAGAGGACCAGAATACACTTGGGAGCTCGAGTCAGAGATGCAAAAGAAATATCCACACCTGTTCCAGTAGATCTCGAGGACGAGATCTAAAATAAGGTGGGGAGGATATAATGACCATCCTAAAACCCTGAAACATAACCCTAAACGTTCCTCATATACCTCGAATACGAGAAATGGACCCTAATAACCTTTATAATTATAAAAATCAAACAAAAAAATATTATAAGTATCTCGCGGGGCGCGACCCCTTTGAGAGTGTGTGTCACGGGCCGCGATCCAGTGACACCAGGCGGCACCCCGTTGCGCCACGTGTCCGGTTACATGACAAGGCTATCCGGTTGACTCGACTAAGCTCCTACCTTACATGTCTCGCCGACCATGAAAGAGACGAGGTTGGGCTTCGCGGGGCGCAAGCCACCTCTCTTCAGGCCTATATAAGAGGCCTCAGGCCTCATTTGATCGTCGTTCCATTCTATTTTCTCTCTCAAACTTTTTGTTAGTATAAACTCTCAGAATAATACCACTATAAAGCGAAGCTCTGCCTCGTTGTAAGTATTATAACCCCTATTTGTTACCCTACACGATCGTTGTAGGGCTCCGTAACGCATGTCAAGGCTCTGCCTGACTCAGTCGTTGGAGTTCTGTCTCGTGATACACCCGATTAATCTAGGACTCCGTAATGCATGTCAAGGCTATTCCTGACTCAGTCATTGGAGTTCTATCTCGAGTTGTACGGTTAATGTGATTTGGGTTATCTTACTAACACTTCTACATTGTTTAATTTTTAATAGATAATAACCAGGAGATTCACCAGGAAGCTTTCATTTTACCTAAGTAAACAATGTAAGTACATTCTCTTTTTGTAAACCTTTTAGTAAAACCTCAAATGTTTTCAATAATACTTAACAGTGATTGAGTCTATGTATTCTACAATTACTGCTAGTATGTTGGGGTTTTGTATACATTATTGTAATCCGTTACTATTGGACAAAGAGTTAGCCAATGAGTAACATGACACACAAGTCAGGTGTTGACAATATTGAATGAGTAACTGTGTAGATATAAACATTGTAATCGCTCTTAATACTATGAAGTTATAAAACAGTTTTGATTAAACTGGGATGCACTCGCCAGTATTTCTTGCTGATTAAATATTTTTAAAACGCGTTTCAGGTAACTTAATGTGAAGCTAATAGAAGCCAGCTAGAGAGCACTGAAGGATTGCAAAAGTGGCTATTAGAGTTACCTAAATAAAAAGGAGTCTTGTTTTTAATAAACTAGGGTTTATCCCTATAAAGGTAATGTGATGGAAACTTGAGTTTTATCCCATTTATTTCTTATAAAAAGTTTGGTGTTTTAACTCTGATAAAATATTTCCTAACTATGGTCCTGATGTATTCCGCTGCCAAATAAATAAACACCGATACCACCCGCTCTGCGCGATGTGATCATCCACGGCCGCCCGCCTCCTGGGGCAGGGTTCGGGGCTGCGATACAAAACCCTAACTCAACCAAAATCTTCAAATTGAAGGGTGAATCGAAGCTCAAACATATTAATGTACATGAATTAATGATCACCTACACAAGGGGGTCATAAGGTATGTCTTGAAACTTACATTGATGATCTTGTATGAAGTGGGTTATGTTTAATCTGTGAATTGGTATCAAATTGATCATGTATAGGTGTTAGAATACCCATATAGAATATGAATCATGCATGATTTTTCTTAATTTGATGTTTTAAGGTGAAACCCAATTGTTATGGTGAAGATGGTTAATTTGATATATAATCCATGTCCAATTCTTGTTCAATATGGATGTATCATGTTATGTATGATGGATTCTTGTTAGATAAAATGAAAGAAATGTGGTGTTGATATGTTTGATGCCTATGTGTGAATGATACTTGTTGATTAGTAAGAGGATTTGATGAACTAAGTAAACGCTTAGAAGATTATGCATGAATTAGTTGTACATTGTGCTTAGAAAGTAATATGCACACCAAGTGTGTGATGAAATGTCTAAGTGAAGTTAGGATGCGAAATTGTATGAAACAGATTGATATATATATATATATATATATATATATATATATACTAGTTTGAATATGGTTGTAAGCACATTTGAGATTATGTTAAATTACTAGTTTGAATATGGTTGTAAGCACATTTGCATCGTGCATATGAAATGTATATGGTGTCATTTGTATAGCATAATATGATGTACGGATATATAAGGATAAGTCGAAAGTTCATATGATAAACCATTGACTTTTGAAAGTCAAATTGCATGAGAAGCATGACTAGACTTGTTGTCATAAATGTAAGACTATTGAAAGTTATATGGTACGTGTTATATCAATACGCGTTATATGGAATGATATGATGAATTATACGAGTTTGAATGGATTTGAATTTGAGTATATGTCTTACGCTTGTTAGAATTAACGAATGAGAGTCAAATGTGAAATATGCAATTGAAATGATCGTTAACATGTACAACTATGTATGCTAGCAAGAATGTGATTTGCGATGATATGAAAGTATAGGGATCATGTCAAGATGGACTCAAGCACAAAATGCTAACGGGTCGGAAGGAGCCAAGGAAGCGAATGCGTATAGGGACGCGTAAGGTAAGTGATTTCTGGAATCACTTCTTAGTTTGTTTAAGTAATGTTATGTACTAGTTATTTAAGCATGATAGTTGAAGTCAAATATGGTTTGGTTGTCTGAAATCGATGATTTTCGCTAAGTAGACCGAATGGGTCAGAATGAGGTCTTATTACTATACCGGAACGGTTGCATAAGTAATGACTACGATATTATAACCGAGTAATGGGTAGAATTGCATATAAGTGCGCTAACCCGGAAGTGGGGACGCGGGTTAATAGTCAAAAGACTCGGTTATGAGTCATGATTAATGGATAAACAATTTCGCTTATGGAAATTGTACTAACAAAGTTCAATTACGTATAATTGAATGGAATGAACGAGTTTAACGCATACCGGGTATCGGGTGCGTAAACCCCAAGTACGAAACTCCGGATAATGTAAAACCTTTATAGATACCAAAATCAATCCGGATCACAGTGGTTTGATTGTTTTGATCCAAACACCTATTGATTAGGTGCTTGAACTTGCAAAAGTTAAGAAAAATCAAAAGATGAAGATGAAGATGAAGCTTTTGGTTTGATGATTTACAACAAGTGTTGTATTGATTCCAAACTGATATAATCACTAACAAGCACCAGGAAATTCGGATAAGCACAATCACAAGAGCAAAAGAAGCACAACACAAGGTTTCACCAAAGAACTAGCCAAAAATCTTAGCTAGGGTTTGCATATCATTCATATATATAGTGTCTGACCTGCCAGCGTATTTATAAATACGCTGGCATCTTAATTATCCAGGTTAGATTTCCATCTTACAAAATATTACATGTTTGACCCCTGGACCTATTAAAAGCTCCAAAACATAACCAAAACAATCCATAACTAATCTAAACAAGTATTAACGATCTCAAATGACCTAACAACTTTCATAGTTATAATGTTCATGTAAGTTTTGGGTCTAAACAAATGAGTTGTTTGATGAAAACATGAACGGGACGAATAATTCGTAAATGAATAATAAGCCGGAAACTCATAAGCTAAGAATTTCCTTAATCCGGATGTTGGATTTCAAGTTCACATGATAGAACATCAAATTGCGATACCGTGAGAAGAAACAGGAGGTTAAACGTGTAAACGGTTTAAAAGTTATGCAAGTTTTAGTGCGTACGAACGATGAAATCAACACAACAGAAAAATGGCAAAAAGAAGGGGAGTCGCCGACGCCGTGTATAGGCGTCACCGACACCATGCCTGGCTCCTGTTTTTGTTGACGCCTTATTTCACTGTCTACGGGTTATTTTGCCGACGCGAAGAACTAAGAGGCGTCGCCTACGCCTCATAGGGTCGTCGCCGACACTCTTCCCATGTTTAAAACACTGGAAGTCATTATTTAAGTTGTTTTGTGTACCGTAAGCTTCAGTATACCAACCATGGTCTACGGCAGGACTCCCAAACTCAATTTTGATTGTCTCTTTGTTGTTTTTGGGTTAAATCCAAGTCTAAGTACCATGTAATTTAGTATATGAGTATGATGATCGAATGCTAGTAAGTTAATCAAGAATTGTATGTATGTACGTATGTAAGTATGTATGTATAGACGTATTTATGTATGTATGTAGCTATGCATGTGTGTATGAATGTACGTGTGAATGTACGTATGCATGAAGTATGTATATGTGTATGTATGTATACATGGTTTCAATACGTTTGAGTATTGACGATTACTAATAATGTGCCTTGAGATTGAAATGTAATACAGGTACATTACTGAAGTCTCACCAAGAATTAGACGCCCAAATGAAATGCGTGAACTTAGAAAGATAACAGAATGGAAAGTATATGAGGATAGAACGTAACGAAACTCTATAATTATGAATCATGTTTATATATAATATGTGCTAATGTTATGAATGTATATGGTGAGCGCAAGTTGTACAGAGTCACGGATCATCAACACGAGGTGTAAGCAATCGAAGACCGAGTCATAAGATAGATTGTACGGGAATACTTGATTATGTAATTTAATAAACATAAGCTATGCTTTTATTTCTTAAATGAGTACGAATGATGCATTTATTGTAAAAGAGTCATTTTTAAAATGGACTTTCAAGTATGTCAAGACGTTTAGAAAGAAAGAAATTTTATGATACGTATTTCCGCATCGTCTTTTCAGTTAAAGCGTGTTAGGGTCTTACAAATAATAATAATAAACTAGTATATAGGACCTGCGTTTTGCAGCGAGATTGTTAGATCGAATGAAAAGTAAATGTAAAAACGTTAAACCACGCACACTTGTTGGGCGTTTTAACGTGCAAAAATTAGTCTGTAACGTTAAAAATAGAAAATAATAACTAAGTCAACTTAGGGCCCGCACGTTAAGATGACACAGTTAAACGGAAAAAAAAATACATAAAAACGTTGAACCACACACACATGTTGCAATGTGTTAACTCAAAGATTTAGATCGAAATTTAAAAAAAAAATTGTAAAAGAGGAAAAGTAGAGACCAAAGTTGGAAGTGTAAAAGTGTTGTATTAAAAATGAAAAATAAATTTGTTAAAGATGAAAACTATAAGGGTTAAAAGTAAAAAAAAAAATGAATAGCAAAAGACGTTGAACCACGCATGCGCTGTCACAACCCAACCGATGGTGGAAACATCGGAGTGAGAGAAAAACGAGATTACAAGAGACTTCCTGACGGATAATTGTGATAAGTATTTAAAAAAATGATTCTTTCATTTCATGCTAAAGGTAATACATCGTTTCAAAAGGAAAATACAACATTTAGAACATAACAAATCAACAACAAAACTTGAATTTAAACTAAGTGTGTTTTTAGTCTATCCTACTAAATTTCTTTTCAACGCATTAACATCAAGCTCCTGCAACATATATTAAAGTAACATGTCAACACAAAAGTATTGGTGAACATACAAGTTTAGTGTATTAGCATATGTATAAAAGAATTTAACGAGATCCACATGGCAAAAATGTATTGTGACAACCCGCAATTTCAGGTTACTACTTTAACCTAACCACAGTTAACTTGGACATACATTCATCGCACTGCATTTAACTAAGGTTAGTTAAATGAATCTACGTTGGTAATTTGGGGAATTACCAGAACGCAATACATTGGTAATTCGGGGAATTACCGGAACACACATGATAACTTTTGAACGTTAGTGACTAATACGAATATTAATTATAAACGAGCGGTCTACACGAAACTTATGTGTTGCATGACAAATACTGAAAATACATGTTTAATTGTAAATTACAAGTTTTGTGTACTTTTTTAATAATACTATAGTTGGGGGTGCTTTGTGGATAGGTTAATAACCTTAATAAAACTCCTCATAACCCTAAACCTCTTACATTCCCATCATACGACAGTTTTCTATCGTCTCTCAAATCAACATCACCAATCATTCCTCTCAATCATTTGACTACATCAAGTTCTCCAATCTTTGATCATCCAATCTTTCAAGAACAAACCCTAGAATCAATCTAAGGTAAGTGTTTATGATTACGTTGTTGTTCTTGTTCATTTGATTTCAAGCAAACCCTAGTTCTCCAAACAATTGTCCTGTGTTTAGTTGTTTGTTCTGATTTAATGTGCATGGATTTGTGATTGATTGTGTAATGATTTTCCTGTTGTTAGGATGTAATCCAAATGCTAGAATTGTTAAACTATTGCTGGATTCATAGGTTAGATTAGGGTTTTGATCGATCGTAACTGTTGTATTGAAAACTGCATATTTTGGTTTTGTTAATTTGGTGCATTTGTTTGTCCGGAGTTAACAGTTAGGGCTTTATGAAGTCACAAAGTCCGAGTTTACTCATGTTAGGACTTGTATTATTCTAAAGGTCAGAGTTTATTATGTCTTGAATATGTCAGAGTTTACCAACTAAAGATTAGGGTTTGATATAAACGTAAAGAGTCAGAGTTTTCATGTTTTCAGAATATAGTTGATAGGGTCCGAATTTAGGAAGTTGGTTGGTCAGTTTTTGCTTAAAAATTTCCACGTCAGAGTTTACATTGCATAATGAAGGTCTGAGTTTCTTTTACAACCTAATCATGATTTACAAAGTGTGACTTGATGTCCAAGCTTGAATAACGTTTCACTAGTGTCTGACTTTGGGTGAAATGTGGGGAGTCCGGGTTACGCAATTTGGGCGGTCCGGGTTTAATAAACAACATAAATCCGAGTTAAGGAGAGTTAAACTCCGAACTTGTTTCAGGAGAATTAATGGGTCGGGTTTCAGGTGTCAGGATTTTAAAACGTAATGTAAGCAATCAGAATTAACATTGGTGCAATATCCGAGTTTAGTTCTTTAATATGTATATGAGTTTCCCTTTTAGTAAAAGGTCCGAGTTTATTTTCTTGTATGTCCAAACATAAGTATTTTCACATGGGGTACGGGTGTTTAATTTATAAGATCTGAGTTCACAAAGTATTATATGGTTTAGGGTTACGAATAAGGTAGTCTTGTTTGACATGCGAACGAACATGAACTATATCATTAAGTATCAGAATTTACAAAATAGTTCAAGCATGAGGTATATATTATTACATGATCTAAAGTTAACATGCATATAGGCAAGTCGGCCAACTATGCTACTTGGGTGATTCAACTTTAATAATGAGATAAGTGTTCCAAATATATCCATATATGCTCTATATACACGTGTGAAGGATAATAACGCCCAAGTATACAAGTATGTTAAATTTATTTGAATGTGTTCAAATATATGTTCCGAATATGCGTAAGATTGGTTGTATGAGTGTATGTGAAATCTGTATCCTCAAATCACCAAATGTTGTCATCAAGGAAGATCTATAAACCAAAATGTGTTAAACATTGTTGTTTAGAACGCTTAGGGTATTGCGAAACCCTACATGTATACTCACCAACATGATATTGTACCGTAGGTCGCGAGTAACGGACCTAACAATTATTTAATGCGTAGAAGTACATTAATACATACCAAGCAAACTAAGGTGTGTTCACTACTCTTTTTCACAAGCATGCGTCCCCGGGGGAACAAACAAACAAACAATTATTCCTGGGAGGAATACTTTTCAAACTATTATTCCTTGGATGAATACTTTTTATAAATGTTGTGGTTTAATTTCGAGGTTAGTTAATAAACTCAAATCTATCACCAAAGTCCCTACTTACTACCGAGCTAGTTGCCTGGGAAGCAACGGGGTATTAGTTGATAGCTATATTAGGCTTGACAACCTCACACCGTACTTGGGAGGACAGGCGTGAACTAATGACCTTAATCACATGTCCAATGTTGATAGGCATTGATGAGGGCAAACAAACAGAGGTCACCTTGGTATTGAATTTATTATTGGCATGTCTTTAAACTAAATATTTACCAACTTTGCGTTAAACAAAACTGTGAACTCGCCGGCTTTATGTTGATACAGTTTTTCTGGATGCTTGCAGGTCATTAGGTGATTTCATGGAACGGAGCTTGCAATCAGGGGAGCTGCGGATGTCATGGGTCATGCCATCTAATAATAATTTAATGTTATGCTATTCTTAACGGACATATTGTTTTCAAATACTTAGAACAACTTTCAAATGCTTCCGCTGAATGTATATTGTTTTAACTAGATGTTTTGAATTACACTTTTCACGTTGAATGGGATTCGAATTTATTATATTACTGTTAATTCAATGTGATTAGTGGTTAGATCCTGGTACGTTACATGCCTCGCGATGGTTTCCACATGCGAAATTTTTGGGGTGTGACAGTTTGGTATTAGAACTACAGGTTATAGTGAACTAGGTTTTAAAACATTTTTTATAAAACCAGACTATAACCGAATTAGTTCTGAAAGCAACCATGACACTCCGCTATAGATTGCAAGGTTCATCGTTACTTACTGTATACATTATATATCCAGCATATGCATACGCATTGCATTGCATTGCATGTAGGCATACACAATATTATAACACCTCTAGAACTTCGTGATTCCTATCGTTTTGATAACACCTTAGTTTCTGACACTTGAATCTGAGGATCTTTTGACGCAAGTTAAGAGGAACAGAGATGAGCATGCAAATCACATTATCATTATGGGTGCACATGTAATAATAATGTGGGGTGCATGTAAGTCCCAGTGAGGCTTAGCAAGTGTAAACAGATTCAGACCTATTATCCTAAATAATGGGGGTTTCAACAATCCATAGGAGTCATAGCGATGATTGACTCCTACTCGACCTTGATCTTTCTTTCTTTCCTGAATCGTTATGAACCTAAATGATATCGTGTATTTCTTAAACGCTTAACTGAACGTATGGAGATGGGATGGGAATGTATGTGTTGGTGCATACATCTCTGAGGTAGTTAATGAAGTGTCGAATGTTTGGTCTATACTATTTCCACTTTTCTCGTTTACTTGAACTCAGCGGATTGGCGCCTCGGATCAAGAGTATGGTCACCTCTGCAAATCTAGGAAAATGTACTACGAATTATTCGTTTGGCTCACTAGACCGATGAACAAGAAGTTGAACATGGTACATCACCGATCATGGTATCATGGTGACTCCGATTACCAACAAGGAACGCTAGTAGAGTGATTTCAACCAAATCTCCAACACTAGCCAGCAATAGAAAAGGATTGACAACAACAACGCAACTTCAACTAGTCTTCTACTACAAATCAAAATCGAAGCATAAACGCTGGCAGGCGACCGAGACGTAAGATGTGTAAATACCATCACCATGGACAGTGCCCTAGGACGTGTCAACGATGTGAGAAGGTGAGCCATATGGCGAAAGGAGGCAGAGTTCTTTTCCCAAAGCAACTGCATCAGAGGCAGCAGCCACAGCAGCAACAAGATACTCGTAAGGGTTGCTTTCAGTATGGAAGTGAGGGTCACTACGATAAGGATTGACCGCAATTTAAAAAAATGCCAACAACAACAATAACAACAACGCCAGGGACAACAACAACAACAACAACGGTAAGAACAGCGGAAATGGTGCTCGTGGGAGGGCATTCACTATTGGCGCCGGTGTACCAGGAATGATGACAACTTTGTGATTGGTACATTTTCTGAAAAACAATATTTTCACTTCTGTTTTATTCGATTCTAGTGCCAAATGGAGTCTCACGACCTTGAAGTTCGGTAGACTGTTAGGATCGATTCCGAACCCCTTTTGAAATCAAACACATTGAGGAATTGGCTGACGGTCAGCCGATTGAAGCATCCCATATTTATGTTGAGTGTAAACTCGATTTTTCTAGGTTAAGTGTTTGACGCTAATCTCCTTCCTGTTACCCTTGGTAGCTTTAATGTAGTCGGACTGATGGACCAAACATCAAGCTGAACCTAACACTCATTTATTCACAACTATTGAACCTAACACTGATGCGACAAGATAATTTCGGGATGAAATTCCCTTTCAAGTTGGGGATGATGTGGTACACGAGGAAAATCCACAGTCATCTTAACTCACCGATTCATTTTTCTGAGACTGCTTATCAAATTTTAGGACGAAATTTCCTTCAAGTTAGGGATGATGTGACAACCCGTAACTTCAGGTTACTACTTTAACCTAACCGCAGTTAACTTAGACATACATTCATCGCACTGAGGTTAGTTAAATGAGTCTACATTGGTAATTTGGGGAATTACCGGAACACAATACATTGGTAATTCGGGGAATTAGCGGAACACACATGATAACTTTCGAACGTTAGTGACTAACATGAATATTAATTGTAAACGAGCGATCTACACGAAACTTATGTGTTGCATGACAAATACTGAAAATACATGTTTAATTGTAAATTACAAGTTGTGTGTACTTTGTTAATAATACAATAGTTAGGGGTGCTTTGTGGATAGGTTAGAAACCTTAATAAAACTCCTCATAACCCTAAACCTCTTACAATCCCATCATACGACAATTTTCTATCGTCTCTCAAATCAACATCACCAATCATTCCCCTCAATCATTTGAGTACATCAAGTTCTCCAATCTTTGATCATCCAATCTTTCAAGAACAAACCCTAGAATCAATCTAAGGTAAGTGTTTATAATTACATTGTTGTTCTTATTCATTTGATTTCAAGCAAACCCTAGTTTTCCAAACAATTGTCCTGTGTTTAGTTGTTTGTTCTAATTTAATGTGCAAGGATTTGTGATTGATTGTGCATTGATTTTCCTGTTGTTAGGATGCAATCCATGTGCTAGAATTGTTAAACAGTTGATGGATTCATAGGTTAGATTAGGGTTTTGATCGATCGTAACTGTTGTATTGGAAACTGCATATTTTGGTTTTGTTAAAAATTTCCACGTCCGAGTTTACGTTGCATAATGAAGGTTTGAGTTTCTTTAACAACCTAATCATGATTTACAAAGTGTGACTTGATGTCCGAGCTTGCATAACGTTTCACTAGTGTCCGAGTTTAGGTGAAATGTGGGGAGTCCGGGTTACGCAGTTTGGGCAGTCCGGGTTTAATAAACAACATAGATCCAAGTTAAGGAGAGTTAAACTCCGAACTTGTTTTAGGAGAATTAATGAGCCGGGTTTCAGGTGTCAGGATTTTAAAACGTAATGTAAGCAATCAGAATTAACATTGGTGCAATATCCGAGTTTAGTTCTTTATTATGTATCCGAGTTTCCCTTTTAGTAAAAGGTCCAAGTTTATCTTTTCTTGTATGTCCGAACAAAAGTATTTTCACATGGGGTATGGGTTTTTAATTTATAAGTTCTGAGTTCATGAAGTATTATAAGGTTCAGGGTTACGAATAAGGTAGTCTTGTTTGACATGCGAACCAACATGAACTATATTATTAAGTATCATAATTTTCAAAATAGTTCGAGCATGAGGTATATGTTATTACAAGATCTGAGGTTAACATGCACATAAACAAGCCAGCCAACTATGCTACTTGGGTGATTCAAATTTAATAATGAGATAAGTGTTCCAAATATATCCATATATGTTTTATATACACGTGTAGAGGATATTAATGCCCAAGTATACAAGTATGTTAAATTTATATGAATGTGGTCACATATATGTTCCGAATATACGTAAGATTGGTTGTGTGAGTGTATGTGAAATATGTATCCTCAAATCCCCAAATGTTGTCATCAAGGAAATCACATTGTGTTAGATCTGTAAACCAAAATGTGCTAAACATTGTTGTTTGGAACGCTTACGGTATTGCAAAACCCTACGTGTATTCTCACCTACATGATATTGTACCATAGGTCATGAGTAACAGACCTAACAATTATTTAACGCGTAGAAGTACATTAATACATACCAAGCAAACTAAGGTGAGTTCACTACTCTTTTTCACAAGCATGCGTCCCGGGGGACAAACAAACAAACAATTATTCCTGGGAGGAATACTTTTCAAACTATTATTCCTTGGAGAAATACTTTTTATAAATGTTGTGGTCTAATTTTGATGTTAGTTAATAAACCCAAATCTATCACCAAAGTCCCTACTTACTACTAAGCTAGTTGCCTGGGAGGCAACGGGGTATTTGTTGATAGCGCTATTAGGATTGACAACCTCACACCGAACCTGGTAGGACGGGCGTTAACTAATGACCTTAACCACATGGCCAATGTTTATAGGCATTGATGAGGGCAAACAAACAGAAGTCACTTTGGTATCGAGTTTATTATTGGCATCTCTTTAAACTAAACATTTACCAACTTTGCGTTAAACAAAATTGTGAACTCGCCAGCTTTATGCTGATACACTTTTTCTGCATGCTTGCAGGTCGTTAGGTGACTTCATGGAACGGAGCTTGCAATCATGGGAGATGAGGATGTCATGGGTCGTGCCGTCTAATAATACATTAATGTTATGCTATGCTTAACGAACAAATTGTTTACAAATTACTTAGATCCACTTTCAAATGCTTCCGCTGAATGTATATTGTTTTAACTAGATGTTTTGAATTACACTTTTCACGTTGAATGGGATTTCGAATTTATTATATTACAGAGTTCAATGTGATTAGTGGCTAGATCCTGGTACGTTACACGCCTCGTGATGGTTTCCGCATGCGAAATTTTAGGGGTGTGACACGTATACTAAGTCATAACATATCATGAACTAGCATGCATCACATACGTGTCAACCCAAAGATTCCACTAGTGTAATATAACAACCCTCCTAAAATATTTCCGACACCCCGAATATATTTATAATATCCCTATACGTCTTAAAATACACCCCGTATACGTATAATAGCCCTAAATACCTTTAATTTTATAAAAATAAAATAAAAACAAATTTTAAAGGGTTCTGGCGGGCCGCGAAGAACCCCACTTCATCTTACGCGGGCCGCAACAGGTCAAGATCAGGGGGCACCCCTGAGCTGCCATGTGGCAGCCTCGTGTCAAGCCTAGTGGCCGAATCAGCCAAGCTATGGTTCTGAAGTTTAGGCATTATAATCAGGTATTATACCCACTAAAATAGCAAAGTTCTGCCTCGTTGTAAGTTATTTTAACCCCCGGTTACGTATTAGATACGCTGCTCGATTGATCTAGTGCTCTGTAACGGCTGTCGAGGTTCTGCCCGATGTAGTCGTTGGAGTTCTGTCTCGGGGAGAGTATAACTAATGTAAATATTGGGTTATTATACTAACGTGTGTGCATTGTTTAAATTATTAGATTATAACAAGGAAAATCACAGGAAAAACCCTAAAGTAGCAATGTGAGTAATCTCCTTTTTGTGAACCTTTTTACAAACTATTTTACAAAACCTTAAATATTTTACAATGTGATTAGCAGTGATTGAGTCTTTGTAATTCTTCAATTACTGCCGGTATGATGGGGTTTTGTATACAAAATGTGGAACACGTTACCATTGGACAACGAGATAGCCAATGTGTAATATGACCCACCAGTCAGGATTGACAGTATTGAATGAGTAATTGTGTAGATATAAACATTGTAATCGCTCTCAATACTTTGAAATGAAAAAAACGTGTTTTGATTAAACTAGGATTCACTCACCAGTATTTTCTACTAACAAATGTTTTTAAAACGCGTTTCAGGTAACAAAAAGTGAAAGCCAAATAGATGCCAGCTGGAGAGCACTGAAGGCTTGGAAAAATGTGGCTATAAAAGTTACCTAAATAAAGACGATGTTTTAAATTCAATAAATTAGGGTTTATCCCTATAAACATGTTTGTAATGAAAACTTGGTTTTGGTCCCAATATGTTTATAAATATAAAAAGTGTGGTGTTTTACTCTGATAAAATATTTCCTAACTACGGTCCTGATGTAAATTCCGCTGCCAAATAATGATAAACACCGATACCAATATCTCTGAGTAGGCCACGGCCGCCCACCTCCCACGGCAGGGGTCGGGGGTTGCGACAGAAGGAAGTATCAGAGCTTAGCCATTGATTTCAGCCAAAGAGGTGTTCTGCTGACATTGAAATTATAAATTTTGTTAGGAAATAATCTACACAATTATGTGCATACGTGTATATTATTATTTTGTGTTATTTGACAATTTGTTAGTTTACAGTATGAGTGATCAAGGACCTTCAGACGCTTACCGTCAGTTATCCAAGTCTCCTAGGGACGAAGGAACCTCTTCGCAGTCTACCCCCTCGTGGTATTCGGCTGATACCGAATAAGGGATTTTCATGTTTAAAGCACAATCTGAAGAACCATTCCTTCCCAAGAAGAGAGGATGGTTCAGCAGAGGGGCTCATGAACTTAGAAAGAGGATGAGAAAATTACAGCAGCAAAGGGCCTTAGCAGCGGCCAATAGAGAGATGAATGTTCAAACCCAGGACATACTCAATAGGAGATTAGCTAATTTTCACATATTAGCTACCACAGCTGCAGACCCTAATCTAGAACAACTCATAGCACCGCAACCACTGCAGCTGTTCCCAACCCAATCCATGGAAGTAGAGGTTGACCCAGCTGACCAAAACCCACTACCTGACCTAGACCCAGCTGAAATCCCTAGAATTCCAGCACCCCATCCCCTAGACTATGACCCGTGGTTTGATGACCATAGGGATTACCAGCAACGTTACCCAATCCCAATAGAGGAGCCCATGCAAGATTTAGTAGGACCCTACCCAAACCTTGATCCTCTAGACCCCTATTATGATAATGACCAATATATCAGGGTGATTCTAGAGAATCCATACCCTCAGGAAGAACAGATGCCCCAGTTTCCTGACCCGATACCAGCCCCAGCCCCACCAATGAGTACTGAGAACCTACAGGAACTCCGTACTTTTGGTGAAGAAATCTTAGAAGGGAGTGAGAGGATGAGACATATAGTGGAAAGACTCGTCTGGAAATATGACGAGCGCAACATGCAATACTAGATGAACCCCTGTCAGTAATAATAGTAATAATAATAATATATAAATATATATGTGTGTATGATGAAAAAAAAACTACTTTTCCAAATTAGGATAGATAATCTTATAATTTATGATGCATACTAGTATTGTATTTTCATTTCCAGTTATGGTTTGCAATAGATATAGATGCATAATATAAAATAGAGTAAACGTCGCAATGACGACGATTTTGGATCAATGTGTTGTTGTGTGATTATTCGCATTTAATATTATTTCGTGATATTAATACTTGGTAATTGTTTAAAGTCCAGATGGCCGACAATGCAAATCGGGAAAAACCAGAATAATGAAAACCAGATAAATAACAGTGCTATTCGACACATAGTTACCCAAGGAATTAGAGATGCTCTGCCATCTATTATCCAACATGTTAGAGAAGCGGATAATAATAATAATAGTAATAGCGGAAGTAAATGACCGCATACTGAACCAGAACACAGCGTGAACAATGGGCCATTTCTTCAATTGCCAATTCCGAAAAGAAGAAGAACCATGTCTTATGGTTGTTCTTACAAAGAATTCCGGTCCTGCAAACCAATTGAATTCTCCGGCAATGAAGGAGCCATTGCAGCCCTACGCTGGTTAGAAAAGACTAAAGCAGTCTTAAAAATAAGCAAGTGCGCAGAAGAAGATAAAATAATGTTTGCTTCAAATTTGTTTAAGAATGCAGCTCTAGAATGGTGGAACACTATCCTCCTGTATAGGGGAAGTGACAGGGTTTATAGTATGGAATAGATTGAGTTTAAGAATATGGTGGAAAGGAAATTCTGTCCTCCTAATGAAAAGGAACAGATAACTAATAAATTCTTAAATCTTAGAATGACTGGAGTAGACAGCAAGGGTTACACTACTACATTCTTTGAATATGTTAGAATAGTGCCAACCCTAGCATCACCAGAACCAGTATTAATCTCCCGTTATATTTGGGGATTAATTGGTGAAATTAGGCATGTAGTCAAGGCAGCTAGACCACCAACCATAGAAGAAGTTGTAGAACTAGCAAACACCTTGACTGATAAACTGGTACGTACACAAGAAGAAAACCAGAGGAGGAACCTAGCTCAAAGGCTTACCCAAGAATTTCGCTACGGAAATTCCAATCGTGGGAAAAATATAGGTTCTACCTCTGCTCCTTACAACAAATATTGCAAAAGAAAGCATTCGGGAATATGCTCTATATATTGAAATTTTTTCAAAATATCGGGACACAAGGAAGAAGACTGTAGGAAGAAATCTAACAATAAGATATGCTATAACTGTGAGAACAAGGTCATATCAAGCCGAGTTGTCCAAAACTAGCTCCAGCCACGAACAGCAAGACTACTAGGAATGCTAGAGCATTTGTTTTGACTGCAGAAGAAGCAAAGATGATCCCGGACGTGATTGCCAGTACGTTTTAAGTTAATGACGTTTTTTGCTAAAGTATTATTTGACTCGGGTGCGAACCAAAGTTTTATTAATACTTCATTTTGCAAAATTCTTAACCAACCATTAACTAAACTTCAGCAAGAATGTTTGGTAGAAACAGCAAATGGAGAAACCATTAAGATTTCTGAAATCTTGCTGGGAGCGAGAATAGAAATTTTAAATCAAAAGTTTATTGCAAATCTTTACCCAATGAATCTGGCAGGATTTGATATTGTATTAGGAATGGATTGGTTAATAGCCAATAAGCCAGTATTCTATGTGATCAAAAGTCCATACAAGTAAGTTCACCAAAAGGTGATAAGATCACAATTAGAGGAGATAAGCCAGCCAGACACACAAAATTCATCTCTGTAATGAGAACTGCAAGTTGTGCAAGAAAAGAATCAATAGTGTATATGATTTCCATAATCATTCACACTAAAGGAAAAGAATTAAAAGATATTCCTGTAGTATCTAAATTTTCAAAGGTATTTCCAAAAGAATTGCCAGGATTACCGCCGGACAGAGAAGTCGAATTCAGAATTCATTTGCTACCAGGAACGACACTAATTGCCAAAGCACCTTACCGTTTGGCACCTGTAGAAATGCAAGAGTTAAAGAAACAGTTAGATGAACTGTTGTAGAAGGGATTTATACAACCAAGCTCATCGCCATGGGGAGCACCGATCTTGTTCGTCAAAAAGAAAGACGGATCAATGCGTATGTACATTGATTACCGTGAATTGAATAAGGTCACGATTAAAAATCGGTACCCATTACCTGGAATCGATGATCATTTTGATCAACTACAAGGAGCTCGATTTTTCTCAAAGATCGATTTACGCTCAGGATATCATCAATTAAAGGTACAGGAAGTGGACATTCCTAAGACCGCTTTCAGAACAAGGTATGGCCATTATGAAATTACTGTCATGCCATTTGGTTTAACCAATGCCCCAGCCGCATTTATGGACATGATGAACCGAATATGTAAGCCATATTTGGATAAATTCATAATTGTCTTTATAGATGATATTCTAATTTACTCTAAAAGTAAAAAGGAACATGCAGCACATCTGCATGCACTTTTAAATTTACTGAGAAAAGAAAAACTTTACGCTAAATTTTCGAAATGTGAATTTTGGTTAGAAGAATTGCAATTTCTTGGATATTTAGTCAATCATGAAGGAATTCATGTGGATTCCACAAAGATTGAGGCAATTACTAAATGGAAAGTCCCAGAATCACCAACAGAGGTTAGAAGTTTTCTAGGATTGGCCGGTTATTATAGAAGGTTTATTCGAGATTTTTCTAGAATAGCCATTCCCTTAACTAAGCTAACCTGTAAATCTGTTAAGTTTGAATGGGGATCAAAACAAGAAGAAGCCTTTAGAATTCTTAAGCAAAGATTAACCAACGCACCCATACTAGCATTACCAGAAGGTACTGAAGACTTTGAAGTCTATTGTGACTCTTCTAAGTTAGGTTATAGATGTGTGTTAATGCAACGACAAAAGGTTATAGCATACGATTCTAGACAACTTAAGAATCATGAAGAAAATTATACAACACATGATTTAGAGTTAGGAGCTATAATTTTTGCCCTTAAGATATGGAGACATTATTTATATGGAAATGAATTTGTTGTCTTCACTGATCATAAGAGTTTAAGATAATTTTTTTGGGCAAAAAGAGCTAAATATGAGACAAAGACGATGGATAGAATTTCTTAGCGATTATGATTGTAATATCTAGTATTATGAAGGAAAGGCCAACATAGTAGCCGATGCTTTAAGTCGAAAGTATCATGAAAAGCCAAAAAGAGTACGTTCTCTTAAATTAAATCTATAGATAGATTTAAACGAGCAAATTAGAGCCGTACAAGAATCAGTTATCAAGGTTGATACTGAAAAATTAAAAGGTATGATTAAGGAATTAGAACAAGGAACAGATGGAATTTGGAGATTCCATAAGAAAAGAATGTGGATATCTAAATTAGGAAACCCACGTCACTGATACGTGGTTGAAAACCGGTACTCGTAATTGTATAACTTTATGTTTTTATATGAGTTTTAATCTCGAATGGCCTACTTTTAATTAAATTTGTGTTTATGCAGTTTTAACGAAGTTTAAGGAGCTTTTCGGGAGCTTTACGAGTCACCGGGTCTAAAACCGGAGCGCCAGGACGCGTTACGGATCAACCGGGAGTGCAAGAATCGAAGTTTGAAGAATTGCTACTCTAGAGGCCGTCGGCGACGGGGGTATACCCGTCCCGGACGGGCCCCAGAAAATCCCGTCGGCTGAAAAGCGCGTATCCAGCAAGTTAGAGCGTCGGAGGAAAACGAGATCAGGAGAGCCCGTCAGCGACGGGGTCAGGCCCGTCGGCGACAAGCAGTGCATTCTTCAGACGCAAAATCTTGTGCTGTTGTTAGAAAAAACGATTTTTAATTGGTTTTTGGCAATCAATACGGGAGTTACACTATTCCTAGAGTTTGAACTTTGATCTTGGGGCCACAAGTCACCTACCATTCATCTCCAATCCATCCATCATCAAGATAACAACCCGAATCAAGAAGATTTCATCATCTCAATCTTGATTCTAAACCCTAGCCATCAATCTATTCATCCTCTCATCATCATTCATCACCAACCCTCCATCATTCACAATTCCTACATCTTTCAAGCTTCAAGATGACTTCATTCACATTCCAATCATCCGGTGATCAAGCTTCTTCAACCATGAGCGGCTAATCATCTCGGTTTAACCCCGGTGTAGGTAGTTGTTAACTTTAGGGTTTCGAATTGTTCTTGTTTCAACTTAGTGACAATTTGTGTTTGATGTTTGAAACCTTTGATAATAGTGTTACATTTGTTGCGAATTCGTAAATTGTCGAACGATGTTAAAAGTTACGACTTTGCGAAATGGTGATATGTAATTGTGCATTGTCGTGGTTAGGATTTACTTGTGTTGATTACAAAGTGTATTCTTGTCCGTTCTTCGGGACGTTGATAGTTATTAGCACCTAAGTCACGGTACACTAAATCCGCTAATCATATGCATTTGAGTTGAATCTAAAACTTGTAGAAATCCTAGGTTAGCAATTACCGAAACCGGGTGTGATTCCTTTTTCTTATTATTGTTCAAGTAAGCAATTTTCTCGTAATTGTTAATTAATAGTTGTTAATCAATTTAATCAATTCACTTAGTCTAAACTCACATCTCTCAATTAAAAAAAAACATAAAGATATTCTAGCAAGCTTCATAAATCGTGACATTTGTTTTAATTCAATCGAATCCACACACAAACCACATACTCTTCGTGGTTCGACCCCTTGCTACCACTAACACATAGTTAAGGGTAAATTGGGCTTATAAATATTATCTTTGACCGGAGCGCGACTCTCCGATCAAATTTTGGCGCCGTTGCCGGGGAGTGCGTGCGCTTTGTGTTTGGATTATTGTTTGAATTTATGTGATTATCTGTTTAATTTGTTTAGATTTCTTTTTGTACTTGTCTTTTTCCTTGTTACGCGGGGTGTGTTACTTGTGCAGGCTACAGGTAGTGCATGCATACGCGGAACTCCGGGAGGACTTCACCTTTAGTCTACGAACCGGAAATCGAAAGAGTCGCAAGAAGAAACCTAGCAAGCCGGTTAGAAGCAACTTTTGCTTCTAATCAAACCAACCAAACACCACAACTCACACCGACCATTGAAACCGATTCGATGGCAAACCAAAACTCAAACCAAAACCTCAACCTCAACCAAAATCAATTCCAATACCGAAGCAACTTCAATCCCGCCCAAAATGTTCAACCTATACCTCAAGAGCGACCGGGTGGTAATAACAATACCGGACCACCTACACCACCTTTTCAAAATCAAAATCCCAATAATACCCAAAGAACACCACCACAACAAAACCTTCATCGACAACAATCCTTACCCCTAAACCTTGATGATCGAAATGTAAATTCCGACTGCCGAGGCAACCGAGATCGCGGCAATCCCGCGAACGAAGACCCATTCTTCAACATAGACGATTTAAGGAACGCCATTGCCGATGATGAGTCGTTTAGTGTTCCCGGTTACCAATCGCCGGAACATGTAAGCATTCATACGGAAAATTCGGACGATGGGGGGTACTATGATGATCGGGCTAACGATGACGAAGATTGGGGATACGTGAATCGAGGTAATGGCTACAATGCAAGAGGGTATGAAGATGAGGAATTTGGCTACCAAAACGCCAATTATGTTGGGGATGAAGACTACGGCTATGGGAATAGAAAGAATGACGGTTACGAAAATAACCGCCAACCACGAAATAACAACCAAGGGAACCGAAATGACGGGTTTTACAACAACAACAACAACAACAATGGCAACCCTAACCGGATTCCTCGTTTCGTGGGAGGAGGTAACCAAAGGGGTAACCAAAGGGGTAACCAAGGTGAAAATCGAAGAGACGATAGAAGAGGTGATAGGGGAGGTGATAGAAGAGACAATCGAAGACCAGGTGATCAAGAAGTAAATGGTCCACAACGTCGTCAACAACCTCCACGGGGAGTGAATGACCGTTTTCGACCGATAGTTACCGAAAATGATTCTCCAATAGTATGCGAACGAAGAATGTTTGATTGTAAACCACATTACATCAACATACTTCCCCACTTCAATGGGAGGTCGAATGATGAGCCGTATACGCATTTGGCGGAGTCCTCGTCCATTTGTAACACTATTGGGGGGCACAACTTCGCATTAGAGGAGGTCAAGCTTCGTTTGTTTCAATTTTTGTTGAAAGACAAGGCAAAACAATGGTTTCTCACACTTCCGGCGAATAGCATTCAGATATGGGGTGAGATGCAACAAGCCTTTTTAGACGAATATTATTCGATGGCGAAAACTGACGACGCTAGGGATGAGATAAGATCATTTTGGCAACTATCGAGTGAACAGTTGCATGAAGCATTCACTCGATTTAAAGAATTAATGCGGAGATGCCCACATCACCAAATAGAAAAGTGGGAATTGGTGAAGTGTTTTGTACGTGGGTTGGATGACACAACATGGAATCGTCTCGAATCGACGAGCAATGGGACTCTTTTGAGCAAGCATGAAGACGATGATTGGGAGTTTTTGGAGCGGATGAGTAAACGGTCAAAAGAGAAAGAATCGGCCGATCAAGCTAAGAAACACCCCATTTCCCGGTCACTCCCCGATCTCGACTCTAAAGATCGGATTTCAACCTTAGAGCGGGAAATGGCTCGAATGAAGAAGAAGGAAGTGAATGCGGTGCAATTCAAGGTGTGTGAAGAGTGTGGTGATATTGGACATAGAGCGGAGCAATGTCCAACGGGGTCGAGCGACTACACCGAGGAAGTCAACCAAGTGTATGGAGATCGGAAGCAATATGACATGAACTCCAACACTTACCATCTAGGCTTGAGAAATCACCCTAATTTCCCGTATGGTAATGCCTCGAATCAAATGAACCCGAATTTTCAATCGGGTAATCAAGGAGGTCAAGGTGGGTCCTCGTACAATAATCGGCAAGGTGGTAACCAAGGGGGTTACCAAAGGAATTACAATCAAGGGGGTAACCAAGGGTATCAAAACCGTGAAGGTAATTATCAACGTGGTTACAACCAAGGCGGAAATGGGGGTAATGCTTCTAACTCCCGAGGTGATGATTCGATTAATTCAAAGATTGATGCTATCATGAATGCTGTGAGTACTCTTACCAATTCACACCATGAATTCAAAGCCGAGGTGAGGAAAGAGTTTGAAGTAAGGGATAAATCTCAAAAGGCATTGGAGAATCAAGTGGGTCAACTCGTGGAGGAGATGGCTCAAATGAGAGGAAGCACGGGAAAGCTTCCAAGTGACACCGCGGTGAACCCTAAACATCAAGGGTCAAGCTCGAGGAACACACGTGAGGTACCAATTAATAAACTTACTTTACGTAGTGGTCGAATTGTTGATAACGGTGTCAAAACACCGCCACCTCAGTTTGTTGAAGGGGTGGTGGAAGATGCTAGTGAGGATGAGAATGAGGATGGTCAAACGGGTCAAAACAAAAATGATTTAAAAAAGAATAACAATACTCCCGTTGTGACCATACCCGTCCCTAAGGCTAAGGAAAAGGGTGTGGAGGCTAATACCGCCCCTTATCCCGAAGCATTGAAGGGACCTTTGAAGAAGGTTGTAAACAAAAGAGGTCCACAACAAGAAGAGTTGTTGGAAATTTTCAAACAAGTAAAAATTAATTTACCTCTTTTGGATGCAATCAAACAAGTACCGTCTTATGCTAAGTACTTGAAAGAATTGTGTACCAAAAAACGAACGCATAAATTTCCTAAAAAATAGATTTAACCGAAAATGTGAGTTTGATTCTTTCGGGTGCACTTCCACCTAAGCTCCAAGATCCGGGTGCGCCTATCATTTCAATTCAAGTAGGCGATTTCAAAATCAATCGTGCACTTCTAGATCTTGGTGCTAGCGTGAGCATTCTACCGGGGAATTTGTTTGACCAATATGAGTTTGGTCCACTTCAGTCGTCGAACACCACCGTGGTGCTAGCCGATTTGACACCCAAACTACCCCGTGGAATTGTTTCGGATGTGATAGTAAAAATCGAGGATTTTTACTATCCGGTGGACTTTCTAGTACTTGATTATGTGGCTAAGGACCCAACCAAGCAACCTACGGTGATTTTGGGTCGACCGTTCTTAGCAACCACAAATTCTCAAATTGATTGCAAAACAGGAACGGTTGACATGACATTTGGAAACCGAAGGTTGAGGTTGCATGTTTTTTCCGGACTTACGAACCCTCCAGTTGATGATGAATGCTATATGGCGGACATCGTTGACACGTGTATACCTCTTTGCGACACAGTCGTGGATGGGGAAAACACAATGGAGGATTGTTATATGTTTGACAGGTCAAAGGTGGAAATGGATAAAAGCATAGACGAGGAGGTGAAAAGTTTAGAGGTGCTTGCGGTTAGAGAGGGAAAACCGACATGGACGCACCAAGTTGAGAGTTTACCGGAGAGCATTGATACCAAGTTGAAGCCGTCGTTAGTAGAACCTCCGGAGGTTGAATTGAAGGCATTGCCTAAGCATCTCAAGTATGCTTATGTTGGTGAAGGCAACACGCTCCCGGTTATCATTGCATCAAACTTAACCGAGGAGCAAGAGGATAGATTGATGGGTGTTTTGGTCACTAATCGGGCGGCGATTGGATGGACCATTGCTGATTTGAAGGGTATTAGTCCCTCGGTGGTGATGCACAAAATCATCACGGAAGAGAATGTAACTCCCATTCGAGATGCACAACGGAGATTAAATCCGAATATGCGGGAGGTAGTGAAAAAGGAAGTGCTGAAATGGCACGATGCGGGTATCATTTACCCGATCTCGGATTGTCAATGGGTGAGCCCAACACAGACGGTTCCAAAGAAAGCGGGTATACAAGTCGTCAAAAATGACGCAGGTGAAGAGGTAGCCACTCGGCCGGTAACCGGGTGGCGAATTTGTATTGATTATAGGAAGTTGAATACCGCAACTTCCAAAGATCATTTTCCTTTACCGTTCATTGATCAAATAGTTGAGAAATTGTCGGGGCAAAAATTTTATTGCTTCTTAGATGGCTATTCTAGTTATAACCAAATTGCCATCCATCCAGAAGATCAATCAAAGACCACATTTACTTGTCCCTACAGCACCTTCGCATTTAGGCGAATGCCGTTTGGATTATGTAACGCCCCCGCCACCTTCCAAAGGTGTATGATGAGTATCTTTTCAGATATGGTGGGGGAAGTCTTTGGAAATCTTCATGGATGATTTCTCAATTTTTGGGTCATCATTTGAGGCTTGTTTGGACCAATTGGATAAAGTACTAAAAAGATGTGTCGAAACTAGTTTGGTCCTAAGTTGGGAAAAGAGCCATTTTATTGTTCAAGAGGGAATCGTGTTGGGACACGTGATGTCGAGTCGTGGGATAGAGGTTGATCATGCAAAGGTGCAAGTTATATCTACTTTGCCATATCCCACGAGTGTTAAAGGTGTTAGGTCATTTCTAGGTCATGCGGGTTTTTATCGACGGTTTATTAAGGGTTTTAGTGATATAACAAAGCCTTTGTGCAACTTGTTGTTAAAAGATCAACCGTTTGATTTTAATGAAAATTGTCAAAACGCTTTTAACAAATTAAAAGAAAAGTTAGTTGAGGCCCCAATCTTGCAATCGCCAAATTGGTCTTTTCCTTTTGAAATTATGTGCGATACGAGTGATTATGCGGTGGGGGCCATGTTGGGACAACGGGTTGAAAAGAAACCCGTTGCCATATACTACGCGAGTAAGACTCTTTCGGATACACAATTGAATTATACCACCACCGAAAAAGAGCTACTTGCGGTGGTATATGCATTGGATAAATTTCGGTCGTAAATATGGGGTAGTAAAGTAATTATTTATTCTGATCACACTGCAGTTAGGTACCTCATGGAGAAGAAAGATGAAAACCGAGGTTGATCCGATGGGCGTTGTTGCTCCAAGAGTTTGATTTGGAGATACGGGACAAAAAGGGTACCGAGAATGTGGTGGCGGACCATTTGTCCCGGTTGATGGTTGATGAGGATCCTAAATCGTTAGAGATCAATGAGTCGTTTCCCGATGAGCATATTTTGAAATTGGATAAGTTACCGTGGTATGCTAACATTGTGAATTATCTTGTTACAGGTGACTTACCGGCACATTGGGATAGACGGAAGAGGCAACACTTCATGTCTCAAATCAAGTATTACCAGTTGGAGGAACCGCAGTTGTGGAAAGAGTGTGCGGATCAAGTGATTAGAAGATGCCTAGATGACGAGGAAATCCCAAGCGTGTTGCATCATCTACATTCGTTTGCATGTGGTGGCCATTTTAGTGGTCACAAAACGGGTCATAAAGTGTTAAATAGTGGTCTTTACTGGCCAACTATTTTTAAAGATGCAAATGAGTTTGCAAAGAATTGCATAGAGTGCTAAAAACTAGGGGGTATTTCAAAAAGGGATGAGATACCCATGCAACCAATCCTCGTAGTCGATGTTTTCGATGTGTGGGGTATTGACTTCATGGGCCCATTCCCCAATTCCTATGGTAATTTGTATATTTTGGTGGCCATTGACTATGTGTCAAAGTGGGTCGAAGCAATAGCCACCAAGACAAACGACCATTCCGTAGTTTGTAACTTTATTCAAACCAACATTTTCTCAAGGTTTGGGATTCCTCGTGTCATCATAAGTGACGGAGGATCTCACTTTAAAAACTTTCGGTTTGGAAAACTTTTAAAACGGTTTGGTGTTGACCATAGAATTGCTACCCCCTATCACCCACAAACAAGTGGGCAAGTTGAGGTGTCAAATAGGCAAATCAAAGAGATTTTGCAAAAGACTGTGCGGGCGAACCGTAAGGATTGGTCAATCAAGTTGAACGATGCTTTATGGGCCTACCGTACGGCACATAAGACACCCATTGGCACTACACCTTACCGGTTGGTTTACGGTAAAAATTATCATTTACCGGTTGAACTTGTGCACAAATCATTATGGGCTATCAAGGAAGTTAATGTTCAATATGATGATGCAGGTAAGGAAAGGAAACTCAAGCTATGCGAGTTGGAGAAGTTACGAGAAATGGCATATGAATGCGCGTCCAAGTATAAGGACGGGATGAAGAAAGCGCATGATGCCAAGTTGAGAAAGAAAGAGTTCGAGGTTGGCCAAAAAGTGTGGCTTTACAATTCGAAGCTCAAGTTCTTTCCCGGAAAGCTCCGGAGCAAATGGATGGGACCCTATGTGATCACCAGGGTCGGACAATTGGGTGATGTTACAATCGAGGACCCGAAGGATGGGATACGACAAACGGTAAATGGTCATCGACTAAAACCGTTTCTCGATGGTAACGAAAAGTTGGATGAAAACAAGGAATCGGTGAGCTTCGTGGTAAGCATCCCGGTTTATGAGGTCGAATGAAGAGGACCGGTAACGTTTTGTGTAAAGTTATGTATAATTATTTAATTGTTTGAGTGTTTTTGATATAATCGTTTCCGTTTCATACTAACCCCGTTTGATTGTGTGAAGTCCGGATATCCCGAACGAGTTTTAAAGATGCAAAGTATGTCTTTAGACTTTATTAGGTGCATTGAGGACAATACACGATTTTTTTTGGGGGTGGTAGGGCCGTTGACGATTTGCGCGATTTCAAATTTTTAACTGATAAAAATATACAAAAAGATTTTTAATAATTTTTAGGAATTTTGTTTGTATATAGTCCTTGTTCAAAAAGTATATAATTTTCTCCTTAAGTTAAAAATAATAATAATAATAATAATTAAAATTAAAAAATGACACAACCGCAACCCGTCGGCGACGGGGTGTACCCGTCCCAGACGGGCTCTCAAAGTAACTGTTGGCCCTTGTTCCCCGTAGACAGGAGCTTAACCCGTCGGACCCACATCTCAACTTCACTGCCCGTTGGCGATGGGGTGGGACCCGTCGGCGACGGGTTATGCTTCTTCGTGGCGCTGATTTTAGTTCTTTATACATATAACTCGAACCAAACCCATTTACCACCTACCTAAACATAACTCGAACTCATTCCCAACCCCATAATCGAACCATATTCATTCCACATCATTAGAATCCCACAAAGTTTCTGATCATTCTCTCTCCTCACTTTCCCTTCCACTTCATCTTCTTCATCTCTTTGCCAAGAACCCTAGAAACCTTCAAGCTCTCATAACTTTCTCAAATCTCCACCAAATCCCCTGATTTTTGGATCTATCTTGTGTGATTTTTCGAGAGGAACAAAACCCCCAACACGGTTTTCATCAATTCTTGCTAGTTTGCAAGATTTCTGAGCGTGTAATTTCGGGTTTTTGAAAGGGTGTTTGTCAAGACACTTGCTTCACATCTTTTTCTTAGTTCTTCTTGTCTATAACATCAGAGGTATGGATTCTCCTTAAATTTATGCTTGATTATCACATGTTTAGTGTTTTTCTTCCGAAATTTTAAACTTTTTAGTTTAAGAGTAGGTTGTTTAGACAATGTATGTTGTTCTAGCATGATTTTGAGTAAGATTGGTTGTTTTGGATGGAATTTGAGCATGTTATAACCATAGTTAAGTGATTACACTCGTTATGTACATGATTGAACATGAAGGTGATGTTGAATTTTGTTGAACTTATAAGAAATTGCAAGTTAACAAGGAAATTGATAAGTATATGATAAAATGAGCGACTTTGGAAGTTTAAAAAGGCGATTTTACATTCACTTGTTAATTAAAATTTCAACATCACACCTCATGTTCAAAGTTTGAGAGTTTAGTAAAGGTTTGGGTTTATGTTGATGTTTTGCTTGTTTGTGATTGTAGTTATGGCCGGTGGTAAAAGACAAAAGACTACAGGGCAAGCTTCATCATCAGCTGGAGCGGGTTCTTCTTCCGGTTTAATACCGAAGAAGTGGGAGCAACTGAGCTCCATCGAAGAGAATGATGCGAGATTGTATAGGCAGGATTGGGAGTGGTCAAAGTTTAGGGATAGCAAAAACGCCAAAGTCTGGGATGAGGAGAAAAACAAACCCTTATCAGGTTATCAAGATAGGAAGTTAGAGGCCAAGCTCTGGAAATGGAAAATGGTCAACAACGTTAATACCTCAATTCCGGCAAGGATTATATGTGAAAGAGTTGTGAATGTAGAAGAGTTCAAACAAATCGGAATCGTGCAAATGTTTGAACGCCAAGGATGGGAAAGGGTGCTTGATTGGTGTGAAGATAACACTTCGCGGATATATTTGGCGGAAGTGTGTGAATGGTTGTCAATGTTGAGGCTTGTAAATAAGGATGGTCCTCCCGAACAGTGGAAATTGGTTGGCAAAACAAGCCGAGGGCCAATGACGATGTCTTTTGAAACAATTAACTGCATCGCTCGATTTGATTCTCTGGGGGTGCAAGCATATGACTATCCAACCATGCAACAATTTTTGGATAATCATATGAATGATGGTGATCCGGAGCAGATGACCACGGTTATTTTACCATACAGTGATGGGGGAGAGGCTAAAAGAACTCAAATGACGATCGAGGGGAAAATTCTTCATGGAATTTCCCTAGAAAATGTGATGGTGAGATTCGGTGATCGAGGGGGAGTGAGAGCGAGCGATTGCAGGGTTGTCCATTCTCTGTTGTATGGGACCCCTACCTTGTCATGGAGACATATTGTTATGATGAATACATGGATCACTCGAGAGGCGTCTAAAAGGCGTTTTATTCCTTATGCACGCCTCATCAGTGCTATGATTGTCCAACAAAATTGTTTGCCTCCGGACTCACTTTAGGTGTCCAAACCTCTGGAAGAATTCAACATAGCCTCAATGAGAAAAAAAAATGGAGAATAGATGTGGAGCTATCTGGAAACAAATATGTGGTGACCGACCAATTGGGTCACAGGTATGACTTTGCTAATCCAGATGCACAACAAGGAGCTGGGGGAGATGAGGAAATGATTGAGGAAGAAGAAGAGGTTGAGCCTTTTGGTCCACGGGGACCACAACAGAGGTACATGAGGCGCCATAGGGAGATCAATGCAGAGGTGGCAGGTTTTGTGAAACAAAGACAGGTGCCGTCGTACAAAAATTTCACCCACGGGCAACAAGCAACTTATGATAATGTCTCGGCGTGTATAGGCGAGGGCCGGGAATATAACAGGAGGAGAGAGAACTGGGAAGGGACACATGGGACCTTCTCGCAAGAACAGTGGGCCTCCCAAGCGGCCTATCGCAAGAGAATGGATAAATTTGTGGAAGAGCAACAACTGCACCAAGCGCTTCAACAATCACACATGGAACGCTTGATACAGTTGCAGGAAGAAGACATGGCCCGCAGACGGGCATGGGAAGAAAGGGAGGAAAAAGAGCGGCACGAGCGTAACACATTGGAGGATAACCGTTTTAGTGCCTTATTTGTCTCACAAGAAATGGCTATTAATAATGCCAAGATCCTTCACGACCAGGAGAGACACCAAAGAGACCTTGAGGCTGGTCGTCCCTATGTCGAGCATTCGGGGTGGACCGACTACTCCAATCTCTCCGTTCCACGAGGACCATCCGACCCATCTCCTCACTAGCCCAAGGCCGTAGGCTCCAGTTTCATCCCGATACCCTATCAGGCACCACCTCACGGAGAGTCGAGCCCACTTGATAACTATAGGGAGATGTTTGAATCCCTCACTGGTTATCCATACCAGCCGAACCCGCCAGTGAACCCTAATGAGAGATATCAGCGGTAGAGGCAAGGTATGTTTTTGTTGTTGTTGTTGTATATTATTTTGTTTCCGTTATTTTTATTTCATGTTATTTACTTTCGCCTAGTTAAATGAACGTTGTGGGTGTGTTCCCTATATAACCCTCACGAGACCTCTCGTCCTCCCAAGCTATTGGGGGGTTTAAAAGGGCTTGTTGCATAAGCTAAATGCAACCGTGATTCCTACGAAAGTGAGTTAGGTTTATTGTTGTTGTAAATTATTTTCCACATAAATCAAAGTGAAATAACGTATATATTGGTAATGTTTTCATAAAAGTGGTAGAACTAGGTAACTAACAAATTTTGATGGTTGTGAGAAGCATGCTTCTACACAAGGGTTAAGATGGGTTCGTGGGACAACCGCTTTCATGAAGAGGAGAGGAGCATATGACGAATGAGTTCAAAAACCAGGTGCATACGTTTCTTTTTACTTTTTGATCTTTAGATTAGCAAATAAGTGGAATGTATTTTGTATATATTTTCCGGGGTGAAATTTTGGGGGAATTAGCCGTGTCACATCCCTTGTGCGTTTAATACTCTAGTTCTTACACATTGAGGACAATGTTTACCTCAGGTGTGGGGATGGGGGAGTAGTAAAAGTTTTCGATTTTGACCCGTTCATTTAAATACTACACATTGAGGACAATGTTTACCTCAAGTGTGGGGATGGGGGAAAATTTCAAAAAAATTTCAAAAATTCTTGTTTAAAAAGCGATCTTTAAAGCACAAGTAACTAACTCAACGAGGGATGGCACAACCCATTTGGTCTTTTGTCATGGTCAAGTTCAAATTAATAAGCATAACGGGTATTTAGCGGGTGGTTATTTGGGAATAATTCGCCTAAGGAACTAGCATTTTATGCATATCACATATCATACCCTTATACGTGAGGTTTTGAGCCACTTTTATATCATATATTTACATTTACATGTTTCTTTGTTTGAGTGGACCATTAGTCGCGTATTGTAGAACTTGCAACTTTTGATACGTTTGAGACCACAGACCGAATACAAGCACAAGAATGAGTAAGGCATTAGGTAAACCTTTTCCTTTTACACCATTTTTATACCCTTACCTAAAAATTATCCCCTAGTAGCCAGTCTTGAGCCTAAACCCTTCGTTTGATTACCCTTTAACCAATAACCTTAAAACCTTTTCTTTTAAACCCGTGTGATGGAAATTCGATTATAGAAGTAAAGTTTGTATAGTTGTATTTGTTTGTTTGCATAAAAAAAAGAGAGAAAAATCAGAAAACGCATGAAAAAGATAGAAAGTTGTTGAGAAAAGAACAAAAATATATGTTCCTAGTTTGAGAAATAAAAGGCTAAAGTTGTTGCCTTGTAGTTGATGTTTATAGTTTACTTTTGTTTAGAATAGTCTTTTGTAATAAAAATCGAATTTTCATCACCTTAGCCACTTTAAAATATCCTACTTCCTACCCTTAGCCTAGCCCCGTTACAACCCTTACAAAGACCTTATGACTTGTGTTTAGTATTCGTGATCGGTGGTGGAGAATGATTGAGTTGCAAGCCTATGCGGGTACATGTTCTAATCGGTTTTGAGCGATTAATTGATTGAAGTGCTAATACATCATACACATTAGCCAAATTATAAGCCGAGTGGAGAGAACATTGTGAGGAATATGCATGACTTGTTAGTTTTACGGGCGGGTTAATCTTGGATAACCATTATTATATGTGATTATTCACTTGACCGGTAAATATGTGGAAATTGTAAAGAATGTGAACTTTTGCATGACAATAGACCTTAACCTTTGTCTCGGGAATGGGAAGTGTATTTGTTGTTCGACCCACGTGAAAGTGAAAAACAGATTTGCTTGAGGACAAGCAAAAGACAAGTGTGGGGATGTGATACGTGGTTGAAAACCGGTGCTCGTAATTGTATAACTTTATGTTTTTATATGAGTTTTAATCTCGAATGGCCTACTTTTAACTAAATTTGTGTTTATGCAAGTTTAACGAAGTTTAAGGAGCTTTTCGGGAGCTTTACGAGTCACCGGGTCGAAAATCGGAGCGCCAGGACGCGTTACGGATCAACCGGGAGTGCAAGAATCGAAGTTTGAAGAATTGCTACTCTAGAGGCTGTCGGCGACGGGGGTATACCCGTCCCGGACGGGCCCCAGAAAATCCTGTCGGCAGAAAAGCGCGTATCCAGCAAGTTAGAGCGTCGGAGGAAAACGAGATCAGGAGAGTCCGTCGGCGACGGGGTCAGGCCCGTCGGCGACGGGCAGTGCATTCTTCAGACGCGAAATCTTGTGCTGTTGTTAGAAAAAACGATTTTTAATTGGTTTTTGGCAATCAATACGGGAGTTACACTATTCCTAGAGTTTGAACATTGATCTTGGGGCCACAAGTCACCTACCATTCATCTCCAATCCATCCATCATCAAGATAACAACCCGAATCAAGAAGATTTCATCATCTCAATCTTGATTCTAAACCCTAGCCATCAATCTATTCATCCTCTCATCATCATTCATCACCAACCATCCATCATTCACAATTCCTACATCTTTCAAGCTTCAAGATGACTTCATTCACATTCCAATCATCCGGTGATCAAGCTTCTTCAACCATGAGCGGCTAATCATCTCGGTTTAACCCCGGTGTAGGTAGTTGTTAACTTTAGGGTTTCGAATTGTTCTTGTTTCAACTTAGTGACAATTTGTGTTTGATTTTTGAAACCTTTGATAATAGTGTTACATTTGTTGCAAATTCGTAAATTGTCGAACGATGTTAAAAGTTACGACTTTGCGAAATGGTGATATGTAATTGTGCATTGTCGTGGTTAGGATTTACTTGTGTTGATTACAAAGTGTATTCTTGTCCGTTCTTCGGGACGTTGATAGTTATTAGCACCTAAGTCACGGTACACTAAATCCGCTAATCATATGCATTTGAGTTGAATCTAAAACTTGTAGAAATCCTAGGTTAGCAATTACCGAAACCGGGTGTGATTCCTTTTTCTTATTATTGTTCTAGTAAGCAATTTTCTCGTAATCGTTAATTAATAGTTGTTAATCAATTTAATCAATTCACTTAGTCTAAACTCACATCTCTCAATTAAAAAAACATAAAGATATTCTAGCAAGCTTCATAAACCGTGACATTTGTTTTAATTCAATCGAATCCACACACAAACCACATACTCTTCGTGGTTCGACCCCTTGCTACCACTAACACATAGTTAAGGGTAAATTGGGCTTATAAATATTATCTTTGACCGAAGCGCGACTCTCCGATCAGTCACCAAATATTAGAATAAGCCCATAAGTCTAAGTATATGATACATCCTGGAAGTGATAAGATGTATCAAGACTTAAGAAAGAATTTATGGTGGATAGGAATGAAAAAGGACATAGCAGCCTATGTAGCTAAGTGTTTAACCTGTTCACAGGTTAAACCTGAACACTAGAAACCCTCAGGTTTATTGCAGCAATTGGAAATGCCAGCATGGAAATGGGAATTGATAACAATGGACTTTGTTACCAAATTACCCAAGACGAGAAAAGGTAATGATTCAATCTGGGTGATTATAGATAAACTAACCAAGTCTGCTCATTTCCTACCAATGAAGGAAACATTCGGTATCGAACAGTTGGCCAAGTTATATGTAAATGAAATAGTTTCACTACATGGTATTCCTTTATCAATTGTTTCTGATAGAGTTAGCCGTTTTACTTCTCATTTTTGGACAAGTTTCCAAAAAGCAATGGGAACCAAACTAAATCTAAGCACCGCTTATCATCCACAAACGGACGGACAAAGTGAAAGCACCATTCAAACAATGGAAGACATGCTTAGAGCTTGTGTAATTGATTTCGGAGGAAATTGGGACGATCATTTACCATTAATAGAATTTTCTTACAATAACAGCTATCATACCAGCATCAATGTTGCGCCATTCGAAGCACTTTATGGACGAAAATGCCGAACTCCAGTCTGTTGGGCAGAGATTGGAGAAAAGCAACTATCTGGGCCAGAAATAGTGCAAGAGACAACAAACAAAATAATTCAAGTCAAGGAACGACTGAAAGCAGCACGTGATCAACAGAAGAGTTATGCTGATAACAGGCGAAAGCCATTAGAATTCCAGGTAGGAGACAAGGTCTTATTAAAAGTTTCTCCTTGGAAAGGAGTGGTAAGATTCATTAAGAGAGGAAAACTAAGCGCTAGGTATATTGGACCTTTCGAAATTATCAGAAGAATAGGACCAGTAGCTTATCAGCTACAACTGCCAGAGGAAATGGCAGGAATACATGATGTATTTCATGTATGCAATCTCAAAAAATTGCTTAGCCGATGAATCACTGGTAATACCTCTTAAAGATATAGAGGTATATGAAAAAATTAAGTTTGTAGAGAAGCCTCTACAGATTGAAGACAGGAAAGTCAAGAATCTCAATCACAAGAGATTAGTTCTAGTCAAAGTGAAATGGGATTCTAAGAGAGGACCGGAATACACACGGGAGCTTGAATCTGAAATGCAGAAGAAATATCCACACCTGTTCCAGTAGACTTCGAGGACGAGTTCTAAATTAAGGTGGGGAGGATATAACAACCCTCCTAAAATATTTTCGACACCCCTAATATATTTATAATATCCCTATACGTTTTAAAATACACTTCGTATACGTATAATAGCCTTAAATACCTTTAATTTTATAAAAATAAAATAAAAACAATTTTTAAAGGGTTCTGGCGGGCCGCGAAGACCCCCTCTTCATCTTACGCGGGCCGCGACAGGTCAAGATCAGGGCGCACCCCTGAGCTGCCTCGTGGCAGGCTCGTGTCAAGCCTAGTGGCCGAATCAGCCAAGCAAGGGCCTACCCTAGCTGGCCTCGCGGGCTGCGAAGCCCTTAGAGGACTTCTTCGCGGGGCGCGACAAACTCAGAATCCAGCCCTATAAATAGCAACCATCGGCTCAGTTCACAATTCGCACCAAAACGAATTCTCTATCTCTTTTCTGAAGTTTAGGCATTATAATCGGGTATTATACCCACTAAAATAGCAAAGTTCTGCCTCGTTGTAAGTATTTTAACCCCTGGTTACGTATTACATACGCTGCCCGATTGATCTAGTGTTCCGTAATGGCTGTCGAGGTTCTGCCCGACGTAGTCGTTGGAGTTCTGTCTCGGGGAGAGTATAACTAATGTAAATATAGGGTTATTATACTAACGCGTGTGCATTGTTTAAATTATTATATTATAACCAGGAAAATCACAGGAAAAACCCTAAAGTAGCAATATGAGTAATCTCCTTTTTGTGAACCTTTTTACAAACTATTTTACAAAACCTTAAATATTTTACAATGTGATTAGCAGTGATTGAGTCTTTGTAATTTTTCAATTACTGCCGGTATGTTGGGGCTTTGTATACAAAATGTGGAACACGTTACCATTGGACAACGAGATAGCCAATGTGTAATATGACCCACCAGTCAGGATTGACAGTACTGAATGAGTAATTGTGTAGATATAAACATTGTAATTGCTCTCAATACTGTGAAATGATAAAAATGTGTTTTGATTAAACTGGGATTCACTCACCAGTATTTTCTACTGACAAATGTTTTTAAAACGCGTTTCAGGTAACAAAATGTGAAAGCCAAATAGAAGCCAGCTGGAGAGCACTGAAGGCTTGGAAATATGTGGCTATAAAAGTTACCTAAATAAAAATGATGTTTTAAATTCAATAAATTAGGGTTTATCCCTATAAACATGTTTGTAATGAAAACTTGGGTTTTGTCCCAATATGTTTATAAATAAAAAAAAGTGTGGTGTTTTACTCTAATAAAATATTTCCTAACTACGGTCCTGATGTAAATTCCGCTGCCAAATAATGATAAACACCGATACCACCATCTCTGAGTAGGCCGCGACCGCCCGCCTCCCGAGGCAGGGGTCGGGGGTTGCGACACGTAATCTTGTCGTCGCAATGACCAGACCGTTTGTATGATTACTTAACATAGACCCCAACAAGGGCGGTGTGCTACTCCTATAGCGCAGTACATGTTAAGGTAGGCTCGTACGGAGTCAATGACAAAGTATAGTGCAAGAATGGCTTCTAGCATGCATGTATTCCTAAAGTATAAACGTATAAAGCATGTATTAACAGAATCGTTTGTATGAGTAAAGTATTAGCATAAGTGTGATTGTGTGAATTTTAATATGGTATATATATTGCACCCAAAAGTGTGAAAACGGAAAAGGGGGTCATGTATACTCACGGTTTGCGTAGAGATTCCACGTAAGTGAGTTGGATGAATTCTTGAGTTTGGAACACCGAAGTTACCCTAAAGGGAAACGGTGGTGTGTGAGTTACGGTTTTGATTAACAGATTGGATTCGGATTTTAAAAGTTAACGTATACGAATGTAAAGTAAAGTACCATGAGAATGGTCATGCAAGGAGGTAGGATGAATTCCATCCATTTAACCTCATTATATAATTCACCAAAGCACAAAATCATCAACTTAGTTGATGATTTACGTTGGTCATGAATATGAACTACAAATGAAATTACATAATCTACTAAACCTTAAAACAACCAAGTGAGCAAGCTAGATGCGTGCATCCCAAACATGGACAATGTTTGGGGACGTGATGTAGCCTTGTCTCTTTGTTGGAAATTGCTTTGAGATTTAATGTATGAATCTAAGATTAAGTTTAAACAAGTGAGGTAGTGTAATAAGGTTAGAGAGACAAAGCTTCCATGGTTCACACCTTCACCAAAACACAAGTCTTTCAACATTGAAGGTTGAAAGCTTTGATGGTTCCAACACTTATAAGTCACTAGGGACTTTCAGGGCAAAATTTTAAGAAGATTTTAAGCCTCATTTCTTGAGGAAATCAACCAAAACACAAACCTACAACTATGAGTTTAGTTTAGAGCAAGGTTAGTGTAAGTTTCCATCAAGTTTTAAGCATTATATGACTACTTTGGACCACAAATGTGGTGAGGTTCCACCTTAGTTTGCCATGGCAAACTAGTGGAAACCTTTCTAGAGGTTATACAAGTAGTTTGAAACAAGAAATGAAGAAAAATGGTTAAGAAAAGTTAAAACTAACTTAGAACACTAGAATGTTTCTGCCTTTCTTTGAGATTCTTGAGATAATTAGAGAGTTTGGGAGAAGATTAAGTGTGTGGAAAGTGTTTAGGAGGTGTGGAAGACACTTATTTACAAGGTGAGATTAGGGTTTAGGTAATAAACAAAGTTAGTTGGTAGTTGGGAGATGAGAAAGTGGAAAGGAGTGTTTTTAAAACACATTTTGTTCAAAATCTGTGTTGAATCCTGTCACCAGCTCCGTCCCGCGAAGGTGTCCACAAAGGTGGCACTTTCGTGCACCTTCGTGTGTGTGTTTGGAAGGCGGAGATGGCCACGAGGGTCCCCTTCATGCACTTTCGGATTTTGGGCTGGATTTTGGGTTATGGGCTTTTGCTTTAGTGTATTCTTAGTATGTGTAACGTGTGTAGGCATAGTATGAGTATATTGTATGCATGTATGATAGTATTGAGCATTTATAAGTATCGGTTTCCCACATAAGCATGTAATTTGATGATGTATCGCACACCTAATAAGTATATGTATAACATGTGTATGTATAAAAAGGTATTTCCATTAGGTCAAAGTCACGAGCTTACAACGGTTGGAAATAGAATACGGAAACAATCTTTATAAAAATAGAAATACGAATACAACTTTCTAAATAAGGAAAGTATAGAAAAGAGAAGTGTTACACGCATGTTGTGGGGTGTTAACTCACAAAAAAAATAGATTGAAGTGTAACATATAAAAATGAATAACTAAGTCGACTTAGGACCCACACGTTACGACAGAGCCGTTTAATCATAAAAAATTGTATTGGTGACAACTTTTTTAAAGTTAAAAATCATAAGGTTTAAATATGAAAACTTCTTTGTGACAAACTTGTAAAGGTTGAAAAGTATTAGAATTAAAAAGAGAAAAAAAATAAGGAACATTATAAGGTCGAGCATAGAAGGTTGAAACATTAAAAGACTAAAAACAAAATAAAAGGAATAGTGATTTTGTGAATGGAGTTGAATTTGATAGTTAATATATAGTTAATTCATATATAATGAGACTGTGTTTACTGTTTTCAAAAAACAAAAAGGAATAGTTATTTTGTGAATGGAGTAGAATTTGATAGTTAATATATAGTTAATTCATATATAACGAGAGTGTGTTTACTGTTTTCAAATACAAGTTTCTTTTATAATAAATTTATCTCATTCACAGTTATTAAAAAGGAGCTTCAATTCTTGACACGACAAATAACCTAAACACGTTTTATTTAATAAACGTATTGACATGCTAACCCATTTAAGTTTAAGTATTTCATAAAAGGTTCATAATCAGATTTTAGAGGAATTAAAAACATTGTCAAAAATAACTTTTAGTTTTATACTTTTATTACTCCATTCTAATTCAATCCTTTCCATCCAATCCAATTGCTATAATCTAAAACTAAATATATAAACTTAAGTTTGTGAATAATGAAAGATCTAAGTTGGAGATATTACATTCACATTGTATCCTCCATCTTCATCTATATATTAATCAAAAAGTATATTTTTTTTTCAAAATTTTGTTAACTTTTATAAAACCTGCTACATCCAACCCTCTATATCTACCTCTATCTTACTCTAATTTTTATAAAACCTCCTACATCTAAACCTCTATATCTACCTCTATCTTACTCACAACACTTATATTATTATTTTCTCTAACCTATACACTCACATTAATAGTATACAGAGTTGAATACAACCCTCTAAATGTAGAGGTGTACCTTTGGTGTCTATAAATTTTTCTCTAATTTAGAGATTCAAATGTAATGTTTTTTTGGTTGTTTTCTCTACTTTTTTTCTCTATATTATATACAATGTCCATGTATAGAGGCTCCAATGGGAATACTCGTAGTTGAATGAATTATTAATAAGTCACCAGATATTATTTATTAGTCGCTATATATTACACATACCTGCAAATAAATATTAAAAGGCTCAACCCGATACAAAATATGTATGTATATGGAATCGAGCCGAACGAACACAAACAAGGCCATGTTCGTGTTCGTTCGTTAAGGAAATTAGTTATTCGCGAACAATTCATGAACACTAGTTTCGAACACAAAAAAAAAATGTAAATGAACATTTAACTTGAAAATAAAAAAAATAAAAACATTGTTAACCTTAAACATTGGACATAAGTAGTTAAATACAACCATCAAATAATAAATTAAAACACAAGAAATCCACTACAGCCACAAAACGATGAATCAAGTTTAACTAACTTAGACATAATCATTCAAAGTTTAACTAATTAGACATAATCATTCAAAGTTTAACTAATTAGACATAATTATCCTAAAAAATGTCTTGAAAGTCCAAATTAAAACACTATAAAGAAGCAACATGTTTATGCATATATGTATTGTAATATTGGCTTTGGGGGTTTTTCAAAGAAAAAATGGTTATGCATATGGTTGTTGTAACCTTGGCTTTGGGGGTTTTAAAAAAAATTTGATTTTTTTACTTTTCACCGAAAAGTATTTCGTAAATTACTTTTAACCCAAAACTATTTGTTTTTTTTTTTACTTTTAACCCAAAACTTTTTATCTTTTGCAATCTATCCTCACAATTTTTTTTACTTTCAACTCTGATCCTTTATAGTTTTCATTTTCCGCAAATCATTCGCTTTATGCTTCGTTCTAAATTGTGTGACTTAACACATCGCAACGTGCGTCTTTGGTTTAACGTTTTTACGTTTCGTTCTAAATTTTGCGAGTTAACACGACGCAACGTGCGTGTGTGGGTGAAAGTTTTTACATCGTCTTTTTTTTTTTCGTTTGACATGTTCAACATAACGTGTGGGTCCTAAATCGACTTAGTTATAACTAAAGAATCCCCGCCGCATTGCGGCGGGTCGTAATTCTAGTTTTAGTTAAATTAGAAAAAAAACATGGTTTCAAGTTTTCATTATGTTTAGATAAAAGATTTATTATTCGTTATTTTTTTAATATAATCAAACCATCACCAACCAACGTAATCGAACATATTATCGAACGTTCACCAATGCAGTCGAATGAACGAGACTTTTGTTCGTGTTTGTTTACCAAGCTAACCGAACATTTGTTCATGTTCGTGTTCGTTCATTAAGCTAATCGAACGAACATAAACGAACTTTCCACCAAACGGTTCATGAACTGTTAGTTGAACGTTCGGTTCGTTTACAGCCCTACATGTCTGTTTGGGATAGTGTTTCTACACAAATTAATATATCGTGTTAGGATTCACCTATTCAACCCGCCTACACAACTAACATAAAATTTTGTAACCTACGAACAAGTCAATCCAGCACGACTTATACATCTAAAACACTACGATGTGTGGTGGTGGATTAATGTGTGCCAGATTAAGAGGCGGGGAATTTAATGACCTCTATATGAGTTGCATATTGATTATTTGATAAGGAGATTGAATTGGACTCTTATCTATCAAGCCATATGGTTCCCCTTTGGTCAATTAGTAGGTCCTTTGATTAATTCCCAAAATCCAAGTGCCTATTTTGATCCGTTCATTTTTCTTGTTTTGATGTCGATTTGTGAATTTTTTTTAATCCAAAAAGGAACCCCAAAGATTTAAATAAGACGTTAAAATATAATTTTGCACTAGCGGAATTCCACTTTTTGTACACACAAAATATATAATACCTTTTACAATAGTACGAGATCTAATCGTATAAAAGTTGTACAAGAACAACATAAACTTCCAAGCTACAGCATTACGTTGTTGTGAAAATAAAAGTTAAGCTTATGTCATATATTTTTAGGTTCTTTCTAGGGTCTTTATGGGTATCTAAACTAACAGAAGAACATGTCTTTGGTAATAAGTTGGGAATTAGAAATATATAAATATATATATATATATATATATATATATATATATATCTTCCTATACAATAAAACAAAACTTTTGGTAGACACGTGTCAACATTACAAGCTCTCCCTTTCATTTTTTCCTATATGTCATTTCCTCATATTTTTTTTTTTTAGAAAACCAAAAGTCATTATCACCAAACTTCTCTTTCTCTCTTCCTGCAGGTTTACACCAGAACCCTATGCGTTTGCAGGTTTCCTCAAACAACTTATCTCATTCAAAATTCAAATTCATTATCACCAAACCAAATCTGCAAATCAAATTCCAAAACCCAGAGTAAAAGAGAGAGAAGAGACGAGACGACCCATGTTTCATCTTTTCAAAAACCCTTTTCCCAACGCGTTTTCTTCAGATCTTCGTTTTTCTTTGTTGTTTTTGACGATTTCATTTACATATTCGTGTTGATCGTTCTTTGATCTACGTTTTGTGTATGGATTTGATGTGTTTTGATGAAATGGTAAATATTTTTTAATGGAATTATGGAGTTCCCTTGGATACCAGCGCTATAGTGGGTCATGCTTAAAGAAGACATTCATGACTGACAACAAAACCATGACTGAAGAAAGGTTTGACTCATCATTCACAAGATCAAACATATTTCATGATTATTGTTTGACATAAATTGCAGGTCTACAAAGCTTAAGATGAAACTTGAGTGGATTGGTTTAGGGTTTAAAATTTCAACAGAGTTGGTGCTGAGTTTTGCTACTTACAATAGTTTAAAATTTTAATTTTATTGTCGTAATCTATATTATTGTGAATGGATGAAATGTGGGACACTAATGTTTTGTTATTTTTTAATGTGTTGTACACATCAAGTTACTTATTGATCCAAGAGGTTAAGAACAAATGTGCCATTTTGTTTTGTATCTTATTAAATTTGTTCATTAAAAATCTTGTGCTACATTGGATTTTATGTTGTTTTGTTATTAAGAACAATATAATCACATCTGTTGATCTTCATGGGATTGTTGTAGAGATGGTCGAGATGTAACCTTTTATCCCAAAAATTAATTCCATTCAAATTTCAACGAAAACACTTAATTTTCGTTTGTGTTGCGATGCAGTCCATTTTCACAGTAGGTTTATAATTGAAATATACGTTATATATTCATTTGTTGAAACCCGTGTATACGCGGGCAATAACCTAGTATGTGTGTGTATATATATATAGGGTAGGGTTCCAGCGTGAACAACCTCCCAATAGTGAACTGCGTGAACAGATCAGGACCCTTGATTTCCTTTTTAGTTGTTAATGGTATGGTATGATTGTAATTCTATAAAAAAAAATTAGATTTAAATCATTATTTTAATAATTGAATTAAGTTATATCTTTCCTATTTTAAATTCATTATCCACAATATCTTTTATTTCATTTTTATTTTTCAGATTTCACCACCAGAATTCGGATTATGATTTTTAAGATCCACGTAACCTTCATATTTCAACGGTATACACATGTGTACTTGGATATGAATTGAACAGTACACATGTGTACTCAGCATGGTACATATGTGTAATTAGCTACATAATACATACATATAAACAAAACCTGTAAAACTATTTTATATTAAGCAAATAACAATTTCCATAATGTTTGCCAAACGAAAAAAAAACATACAATTACAAGTTCCAGTTTCGTGAAAACAATAAACGCAACATAATCGGAAAAATAAAAAAGACATAGTCTTTTACAACTATTCGCCGCGTTGTATGCTGAATCATCCTTATCGACCAAGCAAACAAACATACGTGAATCATCCTTATCGACCTTCCATCTCCACTTTCCTCGTTTACGACGTCTCCTATAATAACACAAAAAACTCAGCAATTAGTACTTTGCATAATTCACAAGTGTACATCAACAACTTTACACATTCAATACACAAAAAAAATATGAGATATCACAAAAACAGACGCTATACACATGTGTACATCGCATTAAAAACATAGCAAAACCAGAATACACATGTGTACAGTGCCTTAAAAACAGAGCAAAATCAGAATACACATGTGTACAGCGCCTTAAAACCAGAGCAAAAATCAGAATACACATGTGTACAGCGCCTTAAAAACAAGCAAAATTACAGATCTAACAAAATCTCAACAAAGATCTCAAGCAATTATCAAGTAAAACTTAAATCATTAAATTATTGAGGCTGCAGGTACATGTATTTTGTTGTAACCAGTGATAGAGACGCAAAAAAAGAACAGAAAGCAAGGATTCAAAAACAATCCAATCAACACTAACCTAACTTACATAGAATTACAGATCTAACAAAATCCGATCGAAGATCCAAACCGTACAGCAATCAACACAATTAAACATAAGCACCGGCCGTTGAAACGGGCAGAAGCCTTATGTTCTAACTAGATTAAGTTGATAAAGAAACTGACCGTATTGCCAAGAGCAACAACGTTGAGAAATGTGGAGCTACGCCTGGAAGACGCCGATGAGTTTTCGTCAACATCTTCATCGTTAAGCAAAGACGCCGCCTGCCGCTTCGAATCCGACAGCTGCACCAATTCTTCGATCGCCTCCATTACTGATTTATGAACTGCAACAAACTCAAGTATCGAAGAGATCGAAGCGGATCAAACCAGTTGAAGACGCCGAAACAAGGAATCTATAGGCAGTGGAAAGCAAGTTTTTTTGTGAAATTAGTAACAGAAACCCTAGATGTTTGATCGGAAAGAAGGGTTGACGGATGGATGGATGGATGGATGGATGGGCGATGAAGGTGAGAGAAAGATTGAATATTATGATTTTCTTCGATCTGGATCTGGGCGATGAAGGTGAGAGAAAGTTGGATGATGAAGAAAGATTGAATATGATGATTTGTGAGAGAGAACTAGATTTATGCATTCAGTTTAAAATAGAAATTACACATATACCCTTATTCATTTAATTAATTAGTAACAATTAATCAAATAATTACCATCATGCCATTGACTTAAAATCTCAAGATGATAAAAATCAAGGGCCCAGATCAGTTCACGTAGTTCACGCTTGGGATTTTGTTCACGTTTGAACCTAATCCTATATATATATATATATATATATATATATATATATATATATATATATATATATATATATATAGGATCAAGTGAACAACTTCTTGAGAGTGAACTGAGTGAACTAATCTTGGCCATCTCTCATTTTTTAATTATTTCTCCATTATTTCTTTATCCATAGATTTTGTTTTAATTTAACTTGAATATTGTTTTTCTTTTATTATCCATATATATAGATATCATAATACATTGTTTTTAAGTTTTTATAATTTTCAATAAACATTAAAAAATTTCTCTGAGATTGAAATTGTAATTATTTTTAGGCATTAGTGTTATTTTTTTTTTTTGAATATGTGATGAAGTAATTTATTTTTGCATACATGTGATATGTTTCATTTTCATTAATTTCATAATTTTTATATGAATCTACTCGTGTGTATGCCTAATATACTATATGTTGTTAATATACACAAATGTAACCATTTCTGAATATAGTACACATATGTATAAAAGACTGTACACATGTTTATAAACTAATAGCTGTGTATCTTGTATAAGCTGATAGTTAGCGAGACTGTACACATGTGTATAAACTATCAGCTGTGTATATTGTATAAACTGATACTAGCGAGACTATACACATGTGTATACACTAACAACTATGTATCTTGTATATATGGAAACTAGCGAGATTTTAGGGATTTTGATTATATTGTTTAATAAATGCAATTTACAAAGACACAAATACCCTTCTGTCATTTATTTTAAAAGGGAGTTACAACATTATAATTACAATCTTGCCATTGTTTAAAAATCTTTAGATGATGTAATCCAATGGCCCAGATTAGTTCACACAGTTCACTCTCAACCTAGTGTTCACTCTAGAACTCTACCATATATATATATATATAGGGTCAGGATTTAGAGAAAACGGTGGAAAGTGTGAGAACGGTGAGAACGCTTATGGATCGTCCGATCAAAACAATCTATGGACTAGATTGGCGCGGTGGCATTTTCGTAAATAACACGAATTCTATTGAGTGGACGCGCTTCATTAAGATTAAAAAGGTCTTTACACTACTATATCAAAACGCCAAAGTATTGAATAAAACGCCATTACTGGCCAAAACGCATCCCTATATAAACAAAACATTCTCATACATAAGAACACACCTCCCCCAACATGAAAAGCCATATTTTTTACTATATACCATTCATCTTACAACGCCAAAATTTCCAAAACATCAAACAGCCCTACTCAAAAACACCATATTTTACTATATACCAATCATCTTTAACAACGCCAAAACTCTCAAATATCAAAAATTTCCAAAAAATGGACGTTTCTTTCAGATACACTATTTCCTCAGTAAAACGCCAAAAATACCAAAAATCGTTTATTGTATATTCAATATTGCTCTACTCGAAGTTTCGCAGAATGCATTCTTTCCTGAGGTGCTGTGACTCAAATAACATTTTGCAGAATGAGATGGACAAAACTTTAAGAAAAAGATATTGGGGTCAGACTTATGTCATTTTTTGTGTTTTGTTATTGATGAATATTATAATGGCATGAATAGACAAATGACACTGATGAGTGCTTTGAAGATACATATCCAAACAAAAAGCTCATGTTATATTGTCTTTCCAAACGACCACAAAAACACAAGCATGACAAAGCCAAACCACCAATGAACATGTTTCAAAGAAGAAAGAGACTGATGACAGTGAAGATTTGGAAGATGAATTGTTTCTATTTTCATTTTTTTAATTTCCCTTTTATGTTGTTTGTTATGTATTTTTCAACTAAGAATAAAAAAGTTTAATAAAGAGCCAAATAGTCATAAAGATTGGGAAACGCCATAATGTAGTAAAACGCTATAATGCAGTAAAACGCCAAATACTCCAAACCTACAATAAAAGTAAATTGAAGAACTGTTATTAAAAGCTAAAAATGGAAAAAAAAAAAAAAAAAAAGGCCAAAAACTTCTTAAAGCCATTAAAAAACGCCAAACTTGGAAGATGGAAGGTCTATGACCATAAAAACTCATAAATAGCTGAACAAAAAGAGTAAAAAATAAACACAGTAACTGAAAAGACGGTTACTTTATTAATATCATTTATTATAAATAAAAATCTCACCTAAACTACGCGCCAAAAACATCCTATAAGAGAGACGTCTCTGCATAATCAACTAATCACAAACCAAAAATATAAACGCCATCTTTCCAAAAACCATTCACATTAAAACGCCAAAAAAGATACTTAAAAAGCCACAGATGCGGAACCTCATTTCTTCTATATTGAGTATTGTTCTAAATGAAGTTTCACTGAATGGATTCTACTCTGAGGTGGGTATCTCTATAAGATTTTGCTGAATGAGATGGACAAATATTCATGAAAAAAAGACTGATGATCATCATGTCACTTTGTTCTTGATGGATATATTGATGCCATGAAGGGATGAATACATTCGAGCAGGCATTGGTGTTCAACATGTCACCAAACAAGTATATATCAAACAACAATAAAGGGTCTACATAAGGTATTCAAAAAAAGGTTCAAAACGCCAAAAAGATTAAAGTAGAAGAGGCTTATGATAGTGAAGATTTGTATGAGAAATTAGATTATAATTTTTTTTTTCCATTTTCTATTGTTTGTTATCTAATTCTCTGTTGTTTAATATCTAATTCTCTACTAATAAAAAAACCGCCAAAACGCCAGATAGTGTGAAAACAGTGAGAACGGATGCTAGCAAAGCACGATGTTGCTATATAAAACGCCAAACAAAGTATTACTGGAAAAATCAGCACTATAGGCCTGTATCCTAAAAAATAAAAAATAAATAAACATAAAAAAATAACTGATGTTTTTTACATTATAGGCCTGCATCCTGATCTAAAAACAATAAAAAAAACGCCAAAATTTGCTTAAAACGCCAAAATGTTTACTATGATCCTGATATAAAAACAATAAAAACGTCGCGTATTTATTAAACGCCAAAAAATGGAAAGGTGATGTAACACGCGTTTAAAAAAAGAAAATATGAAAGGACAAAAAAGCCCCTCCGCCCTTCTCTATGTCGCGTGACACGTGTTGGGCCAGGATGCGTTCTCACCGTTCTCACACTTTCTACCATTTTCTCCTGATATTGTTCCTATATATATATATATATATATATATATATATATTTCCAAATGTTGAATATGTAGCTGGGGAACCTTGTGAGTGTTGACATGACTCTGTTTTTAACAAAATTTATATTGAAACATAAGAAGTTGGTGTATATTTGTTAAAAGTACTTTTTAGTCATGTCTTTCCTATGTAGCTCGTTAATCGTGTGAGTATTTACGTGCCTCAGTTTTGAATAATGCTTATATCGGAATGTAGAAAAAAATAGGCGTGTCACGACGATGTATTTCGAATTTTATAAAGCATTATACTTTAAAAATAATAAAAGAAAAACAAAATATTTTAAAGTTAATTATAATATTAAATAAACCATTGGGTTTGAAGCATTTATTAAGTAATTTAAAGAATGAGTTAGAATGTAAAATTTTCAAGTCTATAGCATCGAATTATAACGTACCATATGTGTTTTGACTCCTACCTAAGAACCATAGGTAAAAATATGCATGAAAATATACTAAATTGCTAAAGCATTAGACAAATTAAGAGGAAAAGAAGACAAAAACAAAGTGAACAGCATAAAAATTAGAAAATTGCAATATAGTTGTCAATTCGAGTATATCTTGCATCATATATTACTAACATGATGTCACAAACAAAGTATCAAGAACAATAAACCTTATTAACACACCAGTCAGGACAGATTTACCGAACAAGTCAAGAATCAGTCGGCACAAATTACCAACTTAGAAACTTCAAGGTTTACACAAAATCAGAAACTATCAACCTATGCAGATCATCAATGTGATGATCTGCTCTATTAAATTATCAGAATGATCACCACAACACAAAATCTCACAATAAGAAACCCTAATTTGGGAGTGTTTTAAGAGAGAGAGAGCAGAGCAATAATAGATCAGAGAGAGAGAATGATGAATGACATCTCTCAACTCTCTATATATAGACTCGGACCACCTGACTTCTCAACTTCTCAGCAACAAACCCACAAACGCTTTTCAGCTACAAGCCCGCAACACTTCTAAGCCCACGTGCAAAAGCTTTTGAGCCCAACTCCAAATGCACACATGAAACAAAATAAAAAACAAATATAAGAAATATAAAAAACTAAAATGGAGAAAATAAAACAATACTGAATTGTTATTTTGACACCCCCTCACAATTCAATATTTGAACTCATCATGAAGTTTAAGCATATTACAAGCCTTTTCATGAGAGTTAACCAACAAACCTTTAGTGAAGATATCAGCAGCTTGATCTAATGAAGAAACCCCTTTAATTTTAATTACACCTTTAGAGACCTTTTCCCTTAAGAAAAGTAAATCTATCTCAAAGTGTTTAGTCCTGTCATGGAAGATAGGATTAATGTAGAAGCACACATTAATCGGTATTCTGCCTTTGACCGAGATATAGTGGACTGCTTTTTGCTTTTCCATGAGACCAAACAAGAGCCCACAAAAATACAATAACTAGTAATAGACTTTCTTAACTCTAAACACTTTTCCCATTCAGAATCAGCAAAACCTTTTAACTCAAAAACTGTCACTTATTTTCAAATAACACTCCTTTTCCAGGAGAGCCTTTAAAATACCTTAAAACCCTTAAAGCAATCTTAAAATGTGCACTTAAAGGCTTATGCATATATTGACTAAAGTAATGAATAGCATAATCAATATCAGGACGAGTGTGAGACAAATAGACCAACTTTCCTACAAGTTTTTTTTATAAACAGTAATATCACTTAAAGGAATGTTATATGTTTCACACAAATGAGTTAACACATGATTAGCCTCAATGGGACTGTTAACAGGTTTACAACCAGTCAAACCATACTCAGCAAATAAATCAAGACAATATTTTCTTTGAGATAAACACAGACCCTTAGAAGTTCTAAGGACCTCAATACCCAAAAAATACTTCAACTGACCCAAGTCTTTTATTAAAAACTTGGTTTTTAAGAAATTCTTAATATTTTTAATTTCATCTAACCAATCTCCAGTAATGATAATATCATCCACATAAACAAGTAAAATCACACAACCGATTGTACTTGTTTTGACAAACATGGAATGATCACACTTAGTTTGATTAAAATTTAATTCATTTAAGACAATAACAAGCTTCTCATTCCACATTCGAGGAGCTTGTTTAAGTCCATACAAAGACTTTTTAAGTCTACAAACTTTAGAACTAGAGTCAGAAACATAACCTTCAGGAAGTTGCATATAAACTTCCTCATTAAGATCACCTTACAAAAAGGCATTGTTAACATCAAGTTGACAAATGTCCCAATTATTCTGGACAGCCAAAGATATAACACACCTAATAGTGGCCATCTTAACAATAGGAGAAAAGGTATCAAAGAAGTTAATACCTTCTTTTTGGCTGTACCCTTCTGCAACAAGCCTAGCCTTATATCTATCAATTTCTCCTGTTGACTTGTATTTGATTTTATAAATCCATCTACAACCCATTATCACTTCTAAAAGTTTTAGTAGTTTTGCTAAACTGAGTTTTAAGCATATTATAAAAACCTTTAATGTGATAAAAAAACTTCATTCTTTTGACTTCATGAGATATACCGATACTGCTCTAGTAAAATCATCAACAACTGTATGAAAGTATTTGAACCCATCTCTACTTTGAACTTTGTAAGGACCCCAAACATCAAAATGAATTAACTCTCCTAACATTTTAGTTCTATGACTACTTAAAGGAAAAGTTTCTCTATGCTGCTTAGCCCTATGACAAGTTTCACATGGTTCTAACACATTACCAGTTTTAATATTTAATTGATCTTTTAACACATGTAAGACAGGTTCAGCTAGATGACCTAATCTAGTATGCCAAAGACTAATATCAACACTAGTATTACACACCTTGTTAGATACAAAGGAACTACCACAGAAATAGAGACCATCAAACTGATTACTAGTCACCTGGACTTTCTTTGTTTGAGAATCCTGAATGTAATAGTTATGTTCATCAAAAGAAACAGTAAGCTTACAATCTTTAGCAAGTTTATGAACAGAAATTAAATTGGCACAATAATCAGGCACAACAAACACATCATACAGAATGACCTTGTCACTGAGTTTAATATCACCAATTTTAGTCACTAAGACACTAGTGCCATTAGGGTGTTTAACCTTAATATTATAATCAGTGACATCCATTTGATTAATAAGACAATAATCAGTCATTACCATATGTTGGTTAGCCCCATAATCAATTATCCATCCTACCTTTTTCCCATTATCAACAAAATTGGAAAAACAATAAATAGGTTTAAACTCATGAATAGGATTAGAAATCCTATCAACAAAGCTATTGAAACATACTGAATTAGCACACCTACCAGCAAAACCACTACTCTGAGGATCACCTTTCGACTTACCATTCAAGAGACTAAGCAAATGAGCTATCTGATCATTGGTCAATGAACTCACAGAAGATGTAGTATCAGTATTATCAGCAGTAACATTATTACTAACCCTGTTACCATTGTTCCCACCAGGCTTAGATTTCATTAGACAACAAGTTCAAAACATTTCTCAATAGTATGACTAGTCTTATTACAATGAGAACATTTGAGATTAGGATTAGGTGTTCTTACACCTTTTTTTCTTTGACTCAACAAACTGATTGGTTTTAACAACAAAACCAACAGCACTGCTAGGTGTTTTATCAGAAAAACTTTTAGAATGAAGATATGACTCTTCTCTAGAAATAATTGAAAAAGCATCCTTCACAGAAGGAAGGGTTTCTCTAGTTAACAGATTAGTTCTTACAGAGTGGTATGTACTATCAAGACCCATTAAGAACAACATCAATTTAATAAGATGATTAAAATCATTAAACTGTTTAGATGCATCACATGTACAAGCATGTAAGGCAAGTAACTGATCTAATTGCTTCCACATACAATTCAACTTATGATGATATTCAGAAACAAACATGCCATTTTGACTAAAGGAATTAATTTCTGATACAGACTAAACACAATAGACCCATCTACCTTATCATAAGTTTCCTTTAAATCTTTTCACACATCAAAAGCAAGTTTAGAATAAACATGACCAAGATACAACTCTTCAGGCACTGAATTAAGAATCCAAGTAAGAACAATAGAGTTACACCTATCCAACTGTCTACCTAGAACATCATCAGTGGTAGACCCAGAACAAGTACCATCAACAAACCCTATTTTATTCTTAACTGTAAAAAAGGATTCATAGCATTTGACCAAACCCTATAATTTTTCGTGCCCTTAAGTTTAATCAAAAATGAAATTATGTAGTAATACTATCAACAGAGTGACATAAAGAGGGTGGGTGTTGGCCGGAGAGAGGGTGGGTGGTGGCGGTGAAGTGTGTGTGTGTGTGTGTGTGTGTGTGTGGGAGAGAGAGAGTTGCAAAGAGAAAGAGAAAGAGAGAGAGAGAGAGAGTTGTAGAGATGTAAATGTAGAAGAGAGTATTCTTTTGAAATTAAATGGTGATTGCAGGTGATTTTTTGTTGACTCTTTTTATTCTTAAATTAACTTTTTTAGGACGAATTTCTTTAATTATGTTGTCTGTATGTGACTCGAACTCAAGACTTTCAAACCTAGATGTTCCTAAAGATTTTGCATTTCTCATTGGGTCACAACCCTGTTGGTTTTTATTCTTTAACTAATAACTTTTTTTCAAGGTTGGTTAAATGAAATTTTAATACACCACTTTTACAGTTTTACATATATAAACAATTAAACACAATAAAACATATCGAAGAGGCTAAGACAGCCATTCACAAGCCCACGATCCAATACAGTCACAACTCACAAGCCCACTATAAGTTTACTAATTATTTGGTTCTGCCAAATTATGGGCTATTTCTTCCAAAAACTTAGATACACATGTCACATGGGTGATGAAATAAAAACAACAAATAAGTTGACCAAATTTTAATAAACAAAAAGAATAAAAATGTAACATGCACATATGCTTATAAACATCATAAAGCAAAGATTTTTTTTCTGCTCAACATGTTTTCCAGAATAAAACATTATACCCACAATATTCACATGATCAAGTGAAACGAAATATTACAAATACAACAGCTTCTTATAAATGACTGATACATATTGCTTCTTATGTACATAGAAACCATAACAAACATCAAATCGGCTGTTCTATTGCTAATATCATCAAAACATTAACAAACTCGTATTTGGACCAACGGTATAAAAAAAAAAAAAAAAAGGCGAAAATGAGGCACCACATAAAATGAGTGTTTGGAGTTAGACGACCCATATATAGAATGTGCGTAAATGTCTTAAAGGTTGGACAATTAGTCTCAGATCCAAATTTCGTCGTCTTGAACCCCGATTTTGACTTTAAATATTTTTCTACAATTTTATGCGATTTGATTTCATTCCATTTTAAGTGTAAAAATACATGGATCAGTCGGTGGTATCATTAATTCATTATTAGTTCACACCCTTATTTAGTTAATTAAATTTTTTCTAACGTGTAATGCTACTTATTAATGCTATATTCACCTTATAAAAATTGCGTTTCATGTTAATTAATATGATTTTATTTCATTTCTCAAAATGATTTTCAAATGTGAGTTATTAACAAACAAAAATGAATTATTTATTATGGTGATATCTGTTGTTATGAATTAGAAATGGACTCACTGCTAATGATAGTTATAATTTGGGACAAGTGATGGAATGACATTAGGAAGAAACTAAGAATACATAAATAATAACTAATAACTAAGAGCATCCACAATAGGTGCTTACAGACGCCCCTCGTTCATGTAGGCACGCTGCATGCCCTACCCAACGGATATCTTCCCGTTCTCCACGGACAAGAACGGACGCACCTCTTCTCACAACCTCTATATTGAGCGTCCATTTCCATGTACGGACACCCTTGTTCCTTTCTCCTACTTCCCTCCTTTACATCGGCTAGCTACAATACGGCCAAAAAACGCCCCCATAAACAAGCGTTGTGGATGCTCTAACTAATTACTAATTAACCTAGCTACATTTTGTCAAGGATAGCAAGTCTCAATGTGTCTTCTTCACATGTGAATCCACTAGGAATCTTCACAATAACTTCTTGCAGCATCAAACCCTTCACACTTGACACACTTGCATAGTGAACTCTTAAATCTAGTATTTTTAGCGCATCCATCAACTTCGCTGCCGGATGGTTAACATTCGCTGATTGAACCCTAATCATCGCATCCGATCCTAGCAACATCACCTCGACTTCAATCTCATCTGCCCTCGAGTGATCAACGGTGGCTGTTCTTGATCCTGTCATCTTATTCTTCTCCAACGTTTGGATCTTGGATTTAAGCTCATTGATATAAGTAACCGCATCAGCTAATAAAGAAGCTTTGTTCATATTCGAAACATGCGGAACCACACTCCGCAGAGCATAAAACAAATGGTTTAGCTTCTCTCTCCTCTGTCGCTCCGCCTCAACATGGGACCCTTGTCCCACTGTTTCAGGCGGAGCAACAGCAACCGCCTTTGCTCGTCTTCCCCTCGGTTTTGGCACGCTTGTAACATTTGCGGTTGATGACATTTTCATCTTCTTCATACTCATCACTTCCTCATGACTTTCACTTGCATAATCATGAGTATACTTACTAGGGTTACTAGGGTTTTCACATCCAAGAATATTATTGCGGTTGATGTTGAAAAAGATAGCGGAATCGAATACGGATTTCGTTAACTGGATTAGACCACCGTCTTGTGTTGCAGTATCACAAGAACCCAACTCAACAACTCCGTGTTTGGTTGGAATACAAACCAATGATTTGATACCATGAACTCTAACATCTTCGGTTCTTTTACTGTTGTAGTTCTTTAGTTCTATCGTATCCAGCCATATGCATGATCCGGAACTATAACTCCGGCCCACCACATCGTGTCCAGATGGAAAACACATGGAAAACGAAGACATAGCCAACCATTGGATGTCGGATATGTCTTCGCAACCAAAGATGGTCTCGTGATCGTTTGTTATTGAAGTAACCGAGTCGTCAAAATAACTTTCGGCCCACGAGAGAACACGACGGCCGTTGGTGTCTATGGAGGCTTGCCAGAATATGGCGTAGAGCCATCTTTCCGGCCGGTTTTGGAGGATGAACTTGAGGCGGGTTTTGAGTGAGGGTTCTGGCATGGTGGATGTGCTAAGTGTTGACATGAATAAGCCGGTGAGAGGTGAGTTATCGGAGAAGAAGGTGGGGATGAGTGAGAATTCTTGAGTGTTTATATAAGCGCTTGCGGGTTTATGACGTCAATCGTACAAAATTTACATTTACTTAATAATACTAACCGAACAATAAAATAAAAAAAATAAAATCGTGATATACAGATGCGTATTTTATCTCGACTGTAAACTACAAAAACATATATCTGGCCGAATCGGTTTCGGTTACGATAAAAAAACATTTTTTTAAATATAAGTTTCTTTTAACATTGTTCGATATGAGTTTTATATATATATATATATATATATATATATAGGCTAAAGATAAATAGAAAACCCACTTTAATTTAGAAAACCCGGGAAACTCTAACCTCCCGATGTTTTAAAAAAAAAAAAAAAATATACACATGTTATATACATGTTTTTAAGGTATTTGGGCCAAAAAAATCAAAAAAGCGCCGAGTAGATATTTAAAAAAAAAATAAACAAGTTTTGGTGTAACACGTGTTACAAATATGTCAGATGAATGTAACACGTGTTACACCAAAACTTGTTTATTTTTTTTTAAAATATCTACTCGGCGCTTTTTTGATTTTTTTGGCCCAAATACCTTAAAAACATCTATATAACATGTGTATATTTTTTTTTTTTTAAAAAAACATCGGGAGGTTAGAGTTTCCCGGGTTTTCTAAATTAAAGTGGGTTTTCTATAGATACTAACCCTATATATATATATATATAGAGAGAGAGAGAGAGAGGAAAAGATAAAATAGAAAGTTTGTTTTGGCTAGAAATGATAGGAAGCAATAGTATTATGACATGTGACAAATTTTAAAATAAAGAGAAAGGGTATTTTAGTCAATATCATCATTTCTTCTTCCTTCTTCTCCCCAGTTACTTCAAAACCCACCATCTCTAACCTTTTCTTCACTTACTATCTCAATAATCACAAATTATAGTCCGATTTTCGTCATCAACCAATGATTCAAACACCCGATCAACGTGTTTTTTAGTTTTTTTTTTTGAAGAAAACTCAGGTTAATTTCATTCAAAATCTCGTTTTTTCCCCGTGATTTTGAAGATAATCACTCGATCCGTTCGATTCAATCGCTGATAAGTGTTTCTATCATTCAAATTTCGTCAATCGATGAAGAAATCGGCTTCGAACCATGTAAGAAATTCTTTAATTTCATTTTCACGATCTGGGTTTTTGATTTAGTCATTGCGTTTTACTATCTTGGCGGGGGTCCGGGGGCGGCAGCCCCTGGTAGCAGGGTCCCAGGGGCGGCAGCCCCTGGCTGGGGTTGCGATTTAGAACTGCATTCCTGGTTCAGACAATTCATAGACAACTATTCTCCTGGTTCAATTCGTTTTAGAGATAACAGTTTCTTTGGTGTTTTTATGCCATTGTGTTTTAAAACTAATACATTTTTATGCGTTTTCTGGTCATTGCGTTTTAGAAAAACACATTTTTGAAGTGTTTTTAGTCATTGCGTTTTAGGTAAAACACATTTTTAGGTGTTTTCAGTCCATTGCGTTTTACAGAGAACACTTTCTTTTGATTTTTTAGGCCATTGCGTTTTAGAAATGAGACATTTTTAAGTGTTTTCTGGCAATTGAGTTTTATAAATAAGACATTTCTTTGTGTTTTTGTGCATTGCGTTTTAGGTAAAACACATTTTTATGTGTTTTCAGTTCATTGCGTTTAAGAAAACAGACATTTTTAAGTGTTTTCTGGCCATTGCGTTTTAGAAATAAGACATGTGTTTGTGTTTTTGGTGCACTGCGTTTTAGGTAAAACACATTTTTATGTGTTTTCAGTCCATTGCGTTTTACAAACTACACTTTCTTTTGAGTTTTTAGGCTATTGCGTTTTAGAAATAACACATTTCTTTGTGTTTTCTGGCCATTGCGTTTTACAAATAAGACATTTCTTTGTGTTTTTGGTGCATTGCGTTTTAGAAAAATGTCATTTTTAGTTTTTTTTTTTCATTGCGTTTTACGCAACTGGGTTTTTTCCATTGCGTTTTACGCAACTGGGTTTTAAATTTTTTTTTTCTAAAATATAGCAATAGTATACTCGTTTTAGAGATAAAAAACCGCTCGTTTTTTTGGTGCAATTTTTATAAAAAAAAAAAAATTATGTCGTATGAAAGAGTTATTAACGTTTAAAAAATGGGGGGGGGGGATTGGAGTAGAGAGAAACTATTGCCTTGGATTGACTAGAATGCCCCTAAACAAACTTACGCGCCTCTTTTCTTCCCTTCAATTTCCATCATTTAATCTTAGCACTTGATTAACTAAATGGATTGTCAAGATCACTTTCTAGCCTTCTTAGCCAAATAAACTTCATATTGTATCCCCACCCATATATACAGTGTAAGATTCATTGGGTAACACTAAAAAAATGGGGAACAGTGGAGAACCGACTCAAACAAACTCCGATTGCACTCATTCCAGCGGCGTTGGAACCGGCTCCTCGAAACCTAACTAGGATCTCTTAACCCTAAACCCTAAATCATAACCCCTAAACCCTAAATATATTAGGGTTTGGCTTTTAGGGTTTAGCTTTCGTGTTTAGCTTTAGGGCTTAGCTTTAGGGTTTAGCTTTAAGGTTTAGGGTTTAGCTTTAGTGTTTAGCTTTATGGTTTAGCTTTAGGATTAGCCTTTAGGGTTTAGATTTTTGGGTTTATAGTTTAGATTTTACGGTTTAGCTTAGGTTTTAGCCTTATTTTTTAGCTTTACGGTTTAGAGTTTAGAGTTTAGGAATTAGGATTTAGTGTTTAGGGTTAAGAGATCTTAGTTAGGGTTCGACGAGCCGGTTCCAACGCCGCTGGAATGAGTCCAATCGGAGTTTGTTTGAGTCGGATCCCCGCTGTTTCCCACTTTTTTAGTGTTCCCCAATGAACATTTCCCTATATATATATATATATAGGGAGGAGTTCATGCGAGAACCACCCTTATTGCGAGAACCAATGTGAACACAACCTAAAATAGCTAAAAAAACCTAATAAAACCTAATCCCCCCCCCCTAAAAAAAAACCTAAACCCCCCTCTCCCACCCCCCCCCCCCCCCAAGCTAAAATGCTAAAAACTAAACCCCCAAAAAACCTAAAAAAAACTAAAAAAATAAAAAAAAAAATCTAAATTTTTTTTTAATATTTTTTATGCTCAAATCGCTACTTTTAGTGGCCAAAATTTTTTTTTTTTTTTTTTTAAATTTAATTTTTTTTTTTGCTTCGAAAAGTAGCGATTTTTATATAAAAAATATTAAAAAAAAAATTTGTGTTATTTTTAGCTATTTTTAGGCATTTTTGGTTGTGTTCACGTTGGTTCTCGCGGTTCTCGCAATAAGAGGTGGTTCTCGCATGATATTCTCCCTATATATATATATATATATATATATATGGGTTTGTTAACGTACAATTTTGCTTAACGTATGTTGCGTATGCTGAGCAGTTTCAAAAAGCAGGTTTTTTCCTTGCCATGCGGAATTTTTCTTTTATCAACATACGACTTTTTTTTCCTTAACATGTGATTCTTTATTTTTTCCTACATGCTATTTTTTTATTTTTTTACATGTAGACTTTCTTTTTCTTATAATACACATGCGGATTTACCTCCCTAAACACAAATTCACATGTTGTAAACCCAATTTCCGCATATTATATCTTCACAGCGTACGTTAGGCAAAATTATATAGTACACTTTCTCTCTATATATATAGTACGTATATTTAAATTCCATATGATTATATCATTACCAATATTCGAAGGCATTTGAATGTTGTAGTCTATATCATTTTGATACTAACTTACTGAAACAATATAAACTACTTCTAGAAAACACTAAGAGTTAAATGTCACTTTAGTTCTTGTGGTTTGGGTCAATTTGTCAGTTTAGTCCAAATATTTGATTTTTCACCTGTGGGTCCAAAAATGTTTTAACGTTACCATTTTAGTCCACTGCGTTAAATTCATCTATTTTTTCTGTTAACGAGAAAGGCAATTTTGTCATTTTATATAGCCGAATTGCCTTTCTAGTTAACAGAATTACATATAAAATGACTGAATTGTCCTTCTTGTTAACAGAATAAATGAATGAAGTTAACCCAGTAGACAAAAATGGCAACAGTGAAACATTTTTTAACCCACAGATGAAAAATGAAATATGTGGACTAAATTGACAAAATAGTCCAAATCACAGCACTAAAATGACATTTAATTCACACACTAAATTGAAAAGGTACTAAATCTTAATGATGCCATCTCATTATGTAGTTTGATGTCAGCTGGTACCTTGACTATCCATATGTACCAGTGTACCACAAAATGTTTTGATTCCAATACATTGAACTTGGAATTTCAAAAGGGTCATATTATTGGCAAACCTTGGGGGATTAAATCGACACCCTCAATACGTATCGTATAGCTCTATACGATGCGTATTGAGGTGGGTTCAAACTTCTATGTCTGCCAAAGGCTGCCATTGTCCCCTACCAAAAAGTAATACTCATCGTATAGGCCTATACGATGCGTATTGAGGGTGTCGATTTAATTTTTTAATTTTTGTAAGGTAGTTTCCTGTCACGCGGTAACTTTCTGTCACGCGAACGAAGAAGCAGTACTTTGGACGTTTGTCGGTCTTCAAACATCTAGGAAACATTATTTGAGAATACCACTAATTTTATCGAAGCTGTAGAATGAGATCCTCCACTATTGGGTTATCATATTTCAACCTCATTTTCCCTAAATTTATCTATTCTATTTTTCAACAGGGATGTAATGCAATGATTCCTCTTAATTGAATAGACCGACACTTGCTTCATAGGACTCACTTGAATCGTCTCGTATGTAATAAAATTGTATTTATCACAAAAGGACTGAACAACCGAGATAACAGCTCTGGCTTCATCAGTGGCATTTGGAACAGGAGAGTTGAAAAAACTGCAATTGGAATTGATCTTGGAACAACATACTCTTGTTACCATAAGACACATGATAAAAGCGTTTCTCTAGACAATCTGGGATTATGTTCCGCAAATTGGGAAGCACATATTTGCTTCAAGATTTATGTCTGATGTCCATGTTTGATCACATTTGACTTCATCTGCGGCAGTCCACTGACTTTCTTCTCCCGTATCTGCACCGTGATCTTCATATTCTTGGTTCAATACCAACTCATCTTTAGTAGTGTTTGTTTGAGAACTTGATTCAGATACACAACGGTTCTCCAATTCCAGATCAGCAAGCAAATACACAACGGGTCTCCAATTCCAGATCAGTAATGTAAGAAGAAGCGTTGAGATAATAGACATCCATCAAGCTCAAAAAGAAAACCTCTGTTCCCCAAAGTCACGAACGATTGTGGTTTGTATTACGCATAGCCACCGTTCCCATAGTAAAAAACGGTTGTGATTTGCACATTCAATCTTCATTGCTTCATTAAAATTAACAGGGCGGTCTCTTTGCTTCGTCCACTAGAACTATTTGTGTATGCATTCTTTTGGTAGTTAATAAAACGGAAGCTATCAACGCGGGGATGGGTACAGAACCCGACATGTCTTCCTGAATTTGAATCTGAAAGTTAACTTTGACTTATAAAACCCACTAGCAAAATAAGCGTTTTTATCATGTTAGGGAGAATGTTCTCGAAATTGAAGGGAAAGGAAAAATGGTTGCTGATGTTTTTCAGTATTCGGATTTTGTTGGTTTGTTTCCAGCTAGGGTTTAGAATGGTTGAAAGAATGTTGGGCCCACGGATCTTCCATGGAGTGACAGATCCGACAATAGGGCCCACGGATCTTATGCCCACCCGAGACCGACCTCTGGATTACACGTTTTGAATGATCGAGAGAAACTTCTTCGAGCTAACTGCCGATATCTCATCCTTGTTATCTTACTATTAAATGAGGTTGTTCTCCACAATGACGATACGCTTGTTGACTGTTACATGAATAAGTAGTGTTTGTGTTGAGAACCTGATTCAAATTAAAAAGGCGGTCTCTTTGCTTCGTCCACTAGAACTATTTGTGTATGCATTCTTTGCTATAACAGGATGGATGTGACACACACAGATAGATAAATATATGATTGTTTCAGATTGCTATGAATGCACACAACGAATTTGACAACTGTGACAGCTTATTAAAAGTATAAATCACCTCCAATCTTTTCTTGGTCAAATCACACACTATAAAGTTTAAACTTATCGTGTGTTGCAGTTTGGAAAGATGATCGAATAGAGATCTGAATAACAAACTGTGGAGAACTTGTTTGCGTTATCCATCAACATAAGCTAAAATACTCTAAAATTAACAAGGCGGTCTCTTTGTTGCGTACTGGTTATTGAAAAGATTTGTTGAAATCAAAGAAAAGAGTAAAAAAGATGAATTGAGGCGTACATTAGGAACAAGAAGTCCAACAATCCGTTCATTATCTGTTGTTGTCTAAAACAATATGAATGCATGCAACGAATTTGACAACTGTGGAGCGTGATCAACTACTTTGAGTATATTTGAAACCAACTAAAATACGTTGGGTATATTCGAAACCAACTAAAATACGTTAAAATACGCTAAAATACCCTAAAATACGTTAAAATTGCTAACTTACGTTACAATACGTTAAAATACGCCAAGAATACGCTAAAATACACTAAAATAAGCTAAATTACGCTAAATTAAATTAATTACGCTAAAATACGTAAAAATACCCTAAAATAAGTTAAAATAAGCTAAAATACATTAGAATACGCTCAAATACGTCAAAAATACTATTAAATACGCAACAATATGTTAGAATACGTCAAAATATGCAAAAGTACGTCAAAGTACGCGACTAACGATATTTACACACACGTATACATATAACACGGCACTATGGAGTCCAAGTGGATTTCAAACAAAACTATACGTAATCATGGAATACGATATTCGCACGCAACCGAACGACACTGAAACGACTTAGGTTGAAGGTATACCTCATAAAACGACAAAATATGCGAAAGTTTGGCAAAAAACGAGACGTATACGTGTCGAACCGAGGGAAACACGATAAAACTAAATTTGAAATAATGCCTAATACGATGGTATAGGCCTATGTTGTATCGTATATCAGCTTAATACGCATCGTATAGGCCTTTACAAATGCGTATTAAACTTTGAATTTTCTCAAAAATACCCCTAAATTTATCGTAAAAACAGGGGTATTTCAGTAAATTCATCGTTCAATACGCATCGTATAGGCCTATACGATGCGTATTGAACTATAAATTTCTCAAAAAAAAAAAAATTCAAATCAAGGGTTCCATCGTTACAACCACTTGTTTTCAACGGGGATGTAATGCAATGATTCCTCTCAATTGAATAGACAGACACTTGCTTCATAGGACTCACTTGAATCGTCTCAGAAGTACTGAACAACAGAAATAACAGCTTCGGTTTCATAAGCAACTAAGAAAGCGGTGAACGGTATTTAACGTACACACCGCATTCGAAGATCCTTGCATTAGACACAATTTGTTGGAATTTGTGGATTTCGGTTGGTTCAGATCTCTATTCGGTCATCTTTCCTCTCAATTGAATAGAAAGACACTTGCTTCATAGGACCCACTTGAATCGTCTCGGAAGTACTGAACAACAGAAATAACAGCTTCGTTTTCATAAGCAACTAAAAAAGCGGTGAACGGTATTTAACGTACACACCGCATTCGAAGATCCTTGCATTGGACACAATTTGTTGGAATTTGTGGATTTCGGTTGGTTGAGATCTCTATTCGGTCATCTTTCCTCTCAATTGAATAGATAGACACTTGCTTCATAGGACTCACTTGAATCGTCTTGGAAGTACTGAACAACAGAAATAACAGCTCCGGTTTCCTCAGCTGCATCGTTTACCATGGAATGCATCCTTATTTATGTAAATCGCACAAACACGCTGATATTGAACGGATTATTGAACCAAGAAAGTCATTGGACTTCCGCAGATGAAGTCAAATGTGATCAAACTTGGACATTAGACGTAAATCTTGAAGAAAGATCTGTGGGCACTATTGTCGAATCTGTGACTCCATGGAAGATGTGATTAAGGTAAGCGTGTCGTGTCATGTGTCATAAAACATAACATAATCCCAGATTGTCTAAAGAAGCGCTTTTATCATGTGTGATCCAGAGGTCGGTCTCGGGTGGGCATAAGATCCGTGGGCCCTATTGTCGGATCTGTGACTCCATGGAAGATGTGATTAAGGTAAGCGTGCCGTATCATGTGTCATAAAATGGAACATAATCCCAGATTGTCTAAAGAAGCGCTTTTATCAAGTGTCATATTAGAGTAGTATGAGTCTGAGTCCATTGTGGTTCGTGAATGTTTCGAATCATCATAGAAGACGTATCGGGTGAGTTGTGGTTGATTTATAGGAGGAGGTTATGAAACGAATATATGTTTATGCGAATTTAAAGGACAATACTGACAGAGGTGCTGGTCTTTTCTCCCACTGTGCAAACTTGAAAAATCTCACCATAACACATCTAATATGACACATGATAAAAGCGATTCTTTAGACAATCTGGGATTAGGTTCCACAAATTGGGAACCACATATTCGTGTGTAAAATGTTGGAAAGATGACCGAATAGAGATCTGTATACACCCTTGGTATTTGTTTACCACATGACATGTGATAAAAGCGCTTCTTTAGACAATCTGGGATTATGTTCCGCAAATTGGGAACCACATTGTAGACTGGTAGCCTTGAATGGTTTTAATAATACTTGAAAATGGAAATAATCATGTCAAGATCTTTATCTATCATATCATTGACCAACTGATCGAAATCCCTTTCGTTTCTCGGGTTCGCATTCGACACAACACAACAAAAAATAAATTCAAAAAAACAGTGGGCTAATACGCATCGTATAGGCCTATACGATGCGTATCAAGACAGCCGCCAGACATAACCTGCACCTGTCAGTCTGCCATGTCTTTTACTTTATTTCAATACGCATCGTATAGGCCTATACGATGCGTATTGAATTGAAAAAAGTGTGCAGATAGACAGGAGGTGTGCCATTAGAAAACCCTTTTCAAAATAGCCACCGACTTGAAAAGTTGAAAACTTGAAAGTAATTTTGAAGGCAACAAGAACACCTAGTGTGGCCTAGCTCCCCCGTCACATAAACACCTATAACGCCCCACAACTTATTTTTTAGTCGTCAAGAGTGGGGGAGGAGGCGCCATCGATGGATCGTTGGCACGCTAACGAGCGCTAGCAACTCTTTTTGGTGGGATCCTCTTGCATTAAACCGTTGGTTGGATTAAAAAAAATACTTTTACTTTTTCATATTCACACTCCTACCATTTTTGCACAAACAATACCATTTCAACTATCTATTCTCCATAATTTTTATACAAACAATCAATTTCACACAATGTTTCCCAACAATCAAAACACGTGGGACTCCAACAATCCGGTTTAGGGTAGTTTTTCATATTTCGAGCAAGAACAACGGTACCGAAGAGACCCGCGAACGGCTGAGATTGAATATTATCCGATGCCATCTACCTCCCCTCATCCGAAAACGCCATCACCACTTCCCAGCTTTTTAGATACTATTCTGCACCAAATCAACCACCATCATTTTTCCACAAACCCAAAACCTACGGCCCATATCGCAAAGCCAAAACATACCCGAAACCCAACCCACTTCCTCAAGAGGTGGACGAGTAAGAAGGCACCGTAAGAAGAACGAGAATGTCGAACGTGCTCCTAAAACGATCAAGAGGTGGACGTCTACCGAAGAACTTGCATTGGCATGAGCATGGCTTGATGTGTCAGAGGATCCAATTGTTTGTAATTTTTCTATTTTAACTTTTTATAATTATAAATTTTTTATTTTGTTGGTTCTAATTTCAATTAAATTTTTTTTTTGAAACTATAGCAACCAACCAAGATATAGTCGTCTTTTGGAGACGAATAGGTGAGAAGTTTTTCGTCACAATGAGTCATGGTGAAAATATCGTACACCCGATTCGTTTTTGGGCAAGTGGACCGCAAAGCGCACTAAGATTAACAACTTCAACAACATATACAATAACCACGTCAAAAATCACACAAGAAGAAACGATTTAAGCGACGTAGACAACATGACTGCCGCCCACAACCAATATATCATGGGCATTCGTTTACGATGATACCTTCTTGGGAGCTTCTTCGCAAATCTCCAAATTGGCATCTTGTACCACTGTTTGACTCAACGACCCAAAACGGTCCAAATCAACAACAAATAGCGCACCATCTGAGTCGGATGCTCGTACTACTATTAACTTAAATGACAAGTTGGATGATTGAATTTTGAGGAACCCCAAGAGCTTCCACGACCAAAGGGTAGGGTTAGAAGCAAGACAACAGCACGATCACGAGACACCTCCTCGTCAACGCCATCGGATGGCCCATCAAGGTTGGACGAGTTTGATGATAGACTCACTCGGCTTCTCTCGATCAAGGAAAAAGAACATGAACTTAAAATGGAGAAATAAATTTAGAAAGATATGAAGTTTCTCGAGACTTTTCTCACCTACCAGAGAAGGATCGTGTCATTTTAGAGGCTCGTAAAGCAAAAAAGCCAACCAAAATTAGTAGGTTTTTATTTTATTTTTAAGTTTGTTGTTTTTTAAGTAACTTTGTAGTTTTTATTTTTAAGTAGTTTGTAATCTTTTATTTATTTTATTTAAATTACGTTTTTTTTATTTTGTTTTAAATAAAAATGGTATATAAAGTAAAAAAATGCTAAATAAAAAACAAATTGTTTGGTAACCATAGGGGCTTTAACCAATAAAGTAAAAAATTACTAAATAAAAAAACAAGAGTAAACTTCCGTTTTGCTCCCTGTGGTTTGGTCACTTTAACGATTTTGCCCCAAACCTTTAAAAATAGCCATTTTACTCCCTGATGTTTTGGTTTTGTTGCCAGTTTGCTCCCTGCGGGGAGCAAAATGAAAAAAAACAAACAATTTGGATGGAGTTAGAGGCGGGGAGCAAACTGGCAAAAAAACCGAAACATCAGGGAGTAAAATGGCTATTTTTAAAGGTTTGGAGCAAAACCGTTAAAGTGACCAAACCACAGGGAGCAAAACAGAAGTTTACTCAAAAAACAAATAGTTAGGTAATCATAATACGGGCTTTTACCAATCCTCATCAGTCCCGCATTCTCTCATCTCAGCAGCTTCATAGAGAAGATATCTCAGTCGCTCTCAACTATTGCTCCACAAGCTATTTTGTCTTTATTTGTCTATGGTATATATTATGTATGATAATACCAAGTCATAGTTTGCCATTTGCATGTCTAGGTGTCTAGGTGATATGCAAGTATGTTAATCGTTAGACTTTGTTGGCTTGTGAAGCGTGGTTGAGTATACTGTACACCACTGTCGTGCAAGTAGTTGTCAATTCCCGTTTTTATCCCGTTATGGCCTAGGAATTGTTTTCAGGTTTGTAGAAAAACCAGCGTGTATCCATCCGTCCAGATACACATCGATGTTTTGCCTTTGTTGGCCTATTACAATATTTGTGTGTGGTTGCCACTTTGTATGGGTATCACGAATGAAGATTTTGCCAATCTGTTTTTGTAGATACCGCAAAGTGGAACACGCATTTGTAATAGAACGGGTAAACGATATTGCATTGAATTGTTCGTTTATTTATTGACAAATGGCCTGCGGGCCAGTAGGTTACATAGAAAATGTAAAACATAGCTTACATGTAGCAGCGTCTAAGCTGCTGTGCGTTCCATGTTCTTGCGATGGGGTCACCTTCTAATGTTTGCAGTTTGTATGCACCGTTGCCCAAAACCTCTTGGACAAGATAGGGTCCTTCCCATTTAGGGGCCAGTTTCCCTGAGCGTTCTGCGTTAGAAACCTCATTGTCGCGAAGGACATAATCTCCCGGGTTGAATGTACAAATGCGAACGCGCGTGTTGTAGTATTTTTCAAGTTTTGTTTTGTACTTAGCCTCGTTTATTGCTGCGTTTTCACGCCTTTCTTCGAAGAGGTCTAAGTTAAGTCTGCGCTCGTCGCTGTTATCAATTTTGTTGACGACTAACATCCTTGGTGAAGGGAGACCAATTTCGGCTGGGATCACCGCCCCAGAGCCATAGACTAGGCTGAAGGGTGTCTCACCATGGCTTGTCTTTGGGTTAGTCCTATGCGCCCATAGGATACTTGGGAGTTCATCGACCCAGCCGCGTCTGGCTGTTCCCAATCGCGCCTTTATGCCTTTGACTAAACTTTTATTGATGCTTTCAACCTGGCCATTCCCTTGTGGGTGTGCCACTGAGGAGAAGACGTGTTCAATGTTTAGTTCTTTCAACCAGTTTTGGAAATCATCGGGAGCGAAGTTGTTGCCATTATCGGTTACGATGCAAATTGGTAGACCGAAACGGAAGATGATGTGTTCCCATACAAACTTCCTTGTTAACATAGCGGTGGTAGAGGCTAGCGGTTTTGCTTCTACCTATTTGGTGAAATAGTCGACGGCCACTATGATAAACTTCACCGCGCCTGGTGCGTCTGGAAAGGGTCCCACCACGTCGATTGCCCATTTTTTGAAAGGCCATGTGGTGGTGACATGGATCAGGTAGTTCTTTGGGCGCAATTTTTTTGGTGCATGTCTTTGACAATTGAAACACTTGTGCAAGATCTTAACCGCGTCTAGGTGCATGCCAGGCCAGTAATATCCAGCGTTCATAATTTTGGCCAATACCATGCGCAGGCCTGCGTGTATGCCACATATTCATTCATTTATCTCTCTGACAAGATATGTGGCATCTTGAGGGTCGACGCATCGTAATAGTGGCACTAGGTATGATTTGCGGTATAGTATACCGTCCGATAGTGGCATGCCTTGTACTGTAGTTTACGTGCCTCTGCTTTACTCTCGGGGGTAATACCTGGTTGTAGGTATGCTATAATTGGTGTCATTCAGGACGTTGTACCGTATTAGATGACGTTGACTTGGCGCAGGGGTACTGAGGGATTTTGTAGGATCTCAATACGTATTTCCTTTGCCAGATGTTGGAAGCTGGTGGATGCTAGTTTCGAAAGTGTATCCGCGGGTTTGTTTTCACTCATATTGATATGGCGAATGTTGAAGGAGGTGAATCGTGATTTCAGTTGTTTAACTTATTCGAGGTAGAGGATCATGATATCCCCTTTTGCGGCATTGTCACCGCGGATTTGCCCCGCAACTAGTAACGAGTCGACGTGTACTTCTAAATGTTAGACGCCGAGCTTGACTGCCAAGCGTAGCCCTGCTAGTAAAGCCTCGTACTCTGCCTCGTTGTTTGTACTTTTGACCGTCAGGGATGACGAGTCGCAGACCCGCACCCGCTCCTTCCTCGTTGGACGCACCATCAGTATATAGTGCCCAGATGTCTAATGGGGACGGTGGGGTGAATGATTTTGTTCATCTTCGCATTCTTGGATGCGATTCGCCGGTACTTCCGCGACGAATTCATCTAAAACTTGACCTTTGATTGCCGGGTGCGGTTTATAAATCAAAGTATGCGCGCCGAGTTCAATGGCCCATTTGGCCAGTATTCCAGAGATTTCGGCCTTGGAGAGGATTTGCCCGATCCAGTAGTTGGTTAACACATTGATGACATGATCCGCGAAGTAACAGCGTAGTCGTTTGGACACATGGACCAGTGCGAGTATCAATTTCTCCATGATGGAGTATCTTGTTTCTCGATCGTTGAGCATTTTGCTAACATAATAAATTGGTGTTTAGACTCCCACTCGTTCCACTATTAGTACCGCGCCCACCGCGTTATCCGCGGCGGATAGGTACAGGATGAGTGGTTCTTTTTTGCATGGTGCAGTGAGAGTTGGGAGTTGGATCAAACACTCTTTAATATCCCGGAAGGCGTTCTCTGCCTCTGCGGTCCATTGAAACTGTTCCTTCTTAAGGCGGTTGCACAAAGTACTAATAAAGGGATAAGACTTAGCTGCGTTGTTGGCTAAAAATCTGTTTAACGCGGCTAGTCGTTCGGCTAGTCGTTGCATCTCCTATATCGTGGAAGGCGATGCGCTCGATCGCCTGGACCTTTTTCGGATTGACCATTAATCCATCTTTTGTTACGATGAATCCAAGGAACTTTCCTTCTTCCATTCCAAACGAGCATTTCCCTGGGTTGAGTTACATGTTAACGCCCCGCAGAGTTTGGAATGTTCTTTCGATATCTTGGAGCATGGTATCCTCCTCCATGCTCATGACGACTAAGTCGTCCATGTAGATCTGATTGCCAAACTTGTGGTTCATCAGTTTTCAATAGGTTGCGCCGCGTTGCACAACCCAAACGTCATTTTTGTGTAGCAGTAATTTCCGGTAGGAGTGCGGAATGCCGTTTTGTCTTCGTCCTCGATCGCTATCTATACCTGGTGATAACCTTTGTAACAATCGAGAAAACACTTCCATCAGAACAGGGCGAGATTGTCGACTTTCTCGTCGATCTCTGGAAGTGAGTAACAATATTTGGGGCAAGCTTTGTTAAGATCTTTCTAATCGACCCACATGTGCCAGCCTCCAGATGGTTTTTCTACCATTACTGGGTTGGACAACCAAGTCTGGTATTTGACTTCCCGCAGGATGCCTGCGGAAAGCAGTTCTTTAACCTACTCGTTCATCGCCTCGTTTTTTGCGGATCCGAGGTGGCATTGGCCTTGGATCACGGGTTTGATACCCGGTAACGTATTCAAGAAATGATGCGCGACTTCGCGTGGCACGCCTGTTATGTCGGCGGGTGTCCACGCGAAGATGTCTTAATTTCTGTAGAGAATTGGCTTCAAGCGCGCTATCATGCTGTTAGACAAGGTGTGACCCAATGTCACCGTCTGTTCGGGGTACCTAGCATTAAGTACTCATTTCTCGAGTTCGGTGTTAGGGGTCAGCCTTGCCGTTTTGGCCGTAGGTAGTTCGTCCGTGGACATTACTTCTCTGCGAGCGTAAATTATCGCGACCTCTGACTCGGTTGGGAAACCGATAGCAGAGTGGGGGACGGACGTGATTATGTTAAAATCGCCTTAAGATTCTCGCCCGAGAAGTACGTCGTAGCGGGAGGTGTGTGGTAAAACCATGAAGTTTACCTCCTCGACCCGCGTCTGCTTACCATTGGTAAGGCGCACGGGGAATGTGATTTGGCTCAGGGGGGAAATTGTTTCCCCCGCGAATCCGACTAATGGATAGTCCACCGGCTGCAATCGATCTTTATCTTCTTGATCGAATTGGTTGAAGCATTTCTCATAGATAATATCGGAGAACTGCCTGGGTCGATAAACAGACGCTCCGTGCAGTAATGAGCTAGGTAGCCGGTGATGACGGTGGCGCCTATCGCACGGTCCGCCTCGTACTTTGGGGAAAACGACTTGTTCGTCTCGCCAGTCGTCATCCCCTCTTCTTCCCGCCTTCTGCGGCCTTCCCCGGCCCCCATGGATCATGTGGGTGTTGGCCACATACATGGCCTTTTTTCCGGTGAAGGTGCCCTCGTCATGGGGGGTAATGTACTTAATTTGTTTCTGCGCAGCTGACAACAAGTGTTGTAGCTTCCCCTCTTTTAGGGATCGCTCAATCTCCAATCGGAGACTGATGCAATTATTCGTAGAGTGGCCCGAGTCTTTATGATACTTACAGTAAAGGGTCAAATCTTGGCCCTTTTTAGACTTCATCGGTTGGGCAGGCCGCAAGAACTGTGCGTTCGTGAGGAGAACGTCTCTTGGCGTCTTGTTGATCTCGGTCAAATTTCGGTTCCGAGATTACTTCTAGGATGCCCGCTGGTCACGCTGGGCATTGATTATTGCCCGTGCGTCGGGCTGATAACCGCTTGGGACATATGGTTTGGAATCGTTGCCCCGATTCCATGTTTCCCGGTTGCGTTTATTGTTGCACTTGGGGTCTTGGCAGGAGGATTGACCTTCCGCCTGGGAGTGCGTTTTGCCAGCGTGCGGTTTGAGGGACCGCGTGGTCTGGGCGTACGTCCTGACTACCGCCATGACGTCGTCCCATTTTTCTGGCAAGCCCTCCTTGCTCGAGATGGTCATGATCATTTCATCGTGGTTGACTGCCCGGATGAAATGATTGCGGGCCATTTGGTCCTCTACCCCGCCAATCTCGAGGCATTCTTTGTTATAGCGGATGACAAAAGACTCCAAACTTTCGTTTTCTCCGTACCAGATGTTTATGATGTCGAGGGTATCACGCTTGTGACGTCGTTGTTGGCTAAAATGAGCAAGAAATTTTCTTGCAACTATTCAAATGAGGTCAGTGATCCTACTAGCAAAGAATCAAACCAGGCCCTCGCTAGTCTGGTGAGGGTCTGGGGGGGAAAATGGCACCAACTGGCTTCGTACCAACGACCCATGCACCCAGCGCCGGTAAAGATATTCATATGGTCGATTGGGTCAGACGAACTGTCGCAACCCCCGATCCCTGATCCCCGGGAACGGGCGGCCGCGAGCCAGTTTTGGTGGTATCGTGTGTCGTCTAATTTGGCAGCGGAATTTTTTCATCAGGACCGTAGTTAGAAAATGTTTATCAGAGTAAAATACCACCACTTATATAAATAAACACATTGGGATAAAAGCCAAGTTTTTATTACAAACTGATTTACAGGGATAAATCCCATTTTATTTGAATTAAAACGCCTTCTTTATTTAGGTAACTTTTATAGCCACTTTTCCAAGCCTTCAGTGCTGTCCAGCTGGCTTCTAATTGGCTTTCACATTGTGTTACCTGAAACGCATTTTAAAAACATTTGTCAGTGGGAAATACTGGTGAGTGAATCCCAGTTTAATCAAGAAACATTAATTAAATTTAAACAGTATTGAGAGCGATTACAATGTTTATATCTACACAATTACTCCATTAGTACTGTCAATCCTGACTTGTGGGTCATATTACACATTGGCTAACTCATTGTCCAATGGTAACGTATTGTCATCCCGACTTACTACTCACAGTGTAGTACATTTTGTATACAAAACCCCAACATATCGGTAGTAATTGAAGAATTACAAAACTCAATCACTGCTAAATTGCATTGTAAAATAGTTAAGGTTTTGTAAAAACTGTTAACAAAAAGGAGATTACTCACATTGCTGTCTTAGATTTTTCGTAAGGGTTCCTGGTGATAATCTAAAATTTACACAAATGTACACGCGTTAGTATGATAACCCATTTTAACATTAGCAATACCCTCCCTGAGACGGCATTCCAATGACTACGTCGGGCAGAACCACGACAGCTATTACGGAACCCTAGATCAATCGGGCAGCGTATCAAATACGTATCCAGGGGTTATAATACTTACAACGGAGCAGAACTTCGCTAATTAGGGGGGTATAATACCCGAGTATTACTTCTACTATTCAGAATTTAGAGAAAGGAAATCGTTGTGAGCGAATTCCAAATGAATCCGATGCGTTCTATTTATAGGTGCTGATCTCGGTTCTCTCGCGGCCCGCGTAACACATGGGCTGGGCTTACGCGGCCCGCGTTGACTCCAGTCATCGTCATAGCTTAGCTGGGTCATCAGGTAGGCCCGCCAAGTGTTGGGCCAGGTGGCGGCCCAGGGCTGCACCACATTTTGGGACTCTCGCGGCTCGCGTTAACTTAATGGGGGTCTTACGCGGCCCGCCTTAACTTATAAATCAACGAAATCAGTTTTAAACCTTCATACCGCCCGCGTAAGGTTGGGGTGAGGCCTACGCGCCCGCCTCATCCCAATAATTAAATTTTTATTTATTTTTAATACTATTTAATATATTTGGGGCCCGTTTTCGCGTATGGGGTGTATTTAAAGACATATTGGGACAATTTAAAATATTCTAGGGTGTCGGAAAAATAATCGAGGGTGTCGGTTTATTGAGGATTCTTACATCCTCCCCACCTTGTTTTAGAGCTCGTCCTCGAGATCTACTGGAACAAATGTGGATATTTCCTTTGCATTTCAGATTCGAGCTCCCATGTGTACTCAGGTCCTCTTTTGGAGTCCCACTTCACTTTGACCAGAACTAATCTCTTGTGTTTGAGATTCTTGACTTTCCTGTCTTCAATCTGTAGAGGCCTCTCTACAAACTTGGGTTGTTCATTTACCTCTATATCCTTAAGAGGTACTATTAGTGATTCATCAGCTAAACACTTCTTGAGATTAGATACATGAAATACATCATGTATTCCTGCATTTCCTCTGGCAGTTGTAGCTGATAGGCTACAGGTCCTATTCTTCTAGTAATCTCAAAAGGTCCAATATACCTGGGACTTAGCTTTCCCCTTTTGATGAATCTTACCACTCCTTTCCAAGGAGAGACTTTCAATAATACTTTATCTCCTACTTGAAATTCCAATGGCTTGCGTCTGTTATCGGCATAGCTCTTCTGTCGATCACGTGCCGCTTTCAGTCGTTCCTTGACTTGAATATCTTGTCGGTTGTTTCTTGCACTATCTCAGGTCCAGATAGTTGCTTTTCCCCAATTTCTGCCCAACAGACTGGGGTTCGGCACTTACGTCCATAAAGTGCTTCGAAAGGTGCAGCATTGATACTTGTGTGATAACTATTATTATAAGAAAATTCTATTAAAGGTAACTGATCGTCCCAATTACCTCCGAAATCAATTACACAAGCTCTAAGCATGTCTTCCATTGTCTGAATAGTTCTTTCGCTTTGTCCGTCCGTTTGAGGATGATAAGCTGTGCTCAGATTTAACTTGGTTCCCATGGCTTTTTGGAAACTTGACAAAAAATGAGAGGTAAATCGGCTATCTCTATCAGAAACAATTGATAAAGGAATTCCATGTAATGAAATAATTTCATTTACATACAATTTAGCTAGCTGTTCCATACTGAAAGTTTCCTTCATTGGTAGGAAATGAGCTGACTTAGTTAGCCTATCTACAATCACCCAGATTGTATCATTACCTTTCCTTGTTTTGGGTAATTTAGTAACAAAATCCATTGTTATCAATTCCCATTTTCACGCTGGCATTTCTAATTGCTGTAACAAACCTGAGGGTTTCTGATGTTCAGCTTTAACTTGTGAACAAGTTAAACATTTAGAAACATAAGCTGCTTTGTCGTTCTTTATTCCTATCCACCAGAAATTTTTCCTTAAATCCTGGTACATTTTATCATTTCCTGGATGCATCATATACTTAGACTTATGGGCTTCTTCTAATATACGATGACGTAGGTTTCCTAATTTAGGTATCCACATTCTCTTTTTACGGAATCTCCATATTCCATATATTCCTTGTTCTAATTCTTTTAGCATACCTTTTAGTTTTTCAGTATCATCCTTGATTAATGATTCTTGTGCTTCTCTTATTTGATCATTTAAATCTACTTATAGATTTAATTTAAGAGAACGTACCATTTTTGGTTTTTCATGATACTTTCGGCTTAAAGTATCTGCTACTACATTTGCTTTTCCTTCGTGATACTGGATATCACAATCATAGTCACTAAGCATCTTCATCCAGCGTCTTTGTCTCATATTCAACTCCTTTTGCTCGAAAACATACCCTAAACTCTTATGATCTGTGAATATGGTAAACTTACTACCATAAAGGTAATGTCTCCAAATCTTAAGAGTAAAAATTATAGCTACTAATTCTAGATCATGGGTTGAATAATTCTCTTAATGATTCTTAAGTTGTCGAGAGGCGTATGCTATAACCTTTTGGCATTGCATTAATACACATCCATAACCTAACTTAGAAGCGTCACAATAGAATACAAAGTCTTCATTTCCTTCTGGTAACGCTAATATGGGTATATTAGTTAATCTTTGCTTAAGAATTCTAAAGGCTTCTTCTTGTTTTAATCCCCATTCAAACTTAACAGATTTACAGGTTAGCTTAATTAAAGGAATAGCTATTCTAGAAAAATCTTGAATAAATCTTCTATAATAACCGGCCAATCCTAAGAAACTTCTAACCTCGGTTGGTGATTCAGGGGTTTTCCATTTTGTAATCGCCTCGATTTTTGTTGGATCCACATGAATTCCTTCATGATTTACTAGGTGTCCAAGAAACTGTACCTGTTCTAACCAAAATTCGCACTTTGAAAATTTAGCATAAAGCTTTTCCTTTCTTAATAAACTTAGAAGTGCGTGCAAATGCTTTGCATGATCCTCTTTATTCTTAGAATAAATGAGAATATCATCTATGAAGACGATTATGAATTTATCCAAATATGGCTTACATATTCGGTTCATCATGTCCATAAATGCGGCTGGGGCATTGGTTAAACCAAATGGCATGACAGTAAATTCATAATGACCATACCTCGTTCTAAATGCGGTTTTAGGAATGTCCTCTTCCTGTACCTTTAATTGATGATATCCTGACCTTAAATCGATTTTAGAGAAAAATCGAGCTCCTTGCAGTTGGTCAAACAGATCATCGATTCTCGGTAATGGGTACCGATTCTTAATCGTGACCTTGTTTAATTCACGGTAGTCAATGCACACACGCATCGATCCGTCCTTCTTTTTAACGAATAATATCGGTGCTCCCCATGGTGACGAACTTGGTTGTATAAATCCTTTCTCCAGCAATTCATCCAATTGTTTCTTCAGTTCCTGCATTTCGGCGGGTGCCAAACGGTAGGGTGCTTTGGCAATCGGGGACGTTCCTGGTAGCAGGTGAATTCTGAATTCAACTTCTCTATCCGGTGGTAGTCCTGGTAATTCCTCTGGAAATACATCTGGAAACTGAGACACTACTGGAATGTCTTTTAGTTCTTTTCCTTTAGTGTTAGTGATTATGGAAATCAAATACACAATAGATCCTTTTCTTATATATCTTGCAGTTTTCATCACAGAGATGAATTTCGTGAATTTAGATGGTTTATCTCCTTTAATTGTGATCATTTTACCTTTTGGTGAATTTACTTGAATTGACTTTTGATCACATATAAAACTGGCTTTATTGGCTATTAACCAATCCATTCCTAATACGACATCAAATCCTGCCAGATTCATTGGATAAAGGTTTGCCATAAACTTTTGGTTTAAAATTTATATTCTTGCTCCTTGCAAGATTTCAGAAATCCTAACTGTTTCTCCATTAGCTGTCTCTACTAGACATTCTTGTGGTAGTTTAGTTAATGACGGATTAAGGAGTTTGCAAAATGATGTATTAATGAAACTTTGGTTTACACCAGAGTCAAATAATACTTTAGCAAAAACATCATTAACTAAAAACGTACCAGCTATGACGTCTGGAATCATCTTGGCTTCATCTGCAGTCAAAACAAATGCTCTAGCATTTTTAGTGTTCTTGTTGTCTGTAGCTGGAGCTAGTTTTGGACAGTTTGGCCTGATATGACCTTTTTCTCCACAATTGTAGCATAATCCATTACTGGATTTCTTCCTGCAGTTTTCTTCCTTATGTCCTGGCATCTTGCAATAATTGCAAAGAGTAGAGCATTTTCCCGAATGCTTTTTCTTGCAGACTTTGTAGAAAGGTGCAGAGGTAGAACCCATATTCCTACGGTTGTAATTTCCAGAACGGAATTCTTGAGTAAGCCTTTGGGCTAGGTTTTTCCTCTGGTCTTCTTCTCTGGTACGAACTACTTCATCTGTCAAGGTGTTTGCTAGTTCTACAGCTTCTTCTATAGTTTGAGGTCTAGCTGCCTTGACTACATGTCTAATCTCTCCAATTAATCTCTAGATGTAACGAGAGATTAATACTGGTTCAGGTGATGCAAGGGTTGGCACTATTCTAGCATATTCAAAGAATGTGGTAGTATAACCCTTACTATCTACCCCGATCATTCTTAAGTTTAGGAACTTATTCGCTATCTGTTCCTTTTCATTGGGGGGGGGGGGGCAGAATTTCCTTTCTACCATATTCTTAAATTCCTCCCATTCCATGTTGTATACCCTATCACTTCCTCTTGACTGGAGGATAGTGTTCCTCCATTCTAAGGCTGAGTTTTTAAACAGATTAGAAGCAAACATTATTTTGTCTTCTTCAGCACACTTGCTTATTTTTAAAACAGCCTTAGTTTTCTCTATCCAGCGTAAAGCTGCAATGGGTCCTTCATTGCCTGAAAATTCTATTGGTTTGCAGGACCAGAATTCCTTGTAAGAACAACCATAAGACATGGTTCTTCTTCTTTTGGGAATGGGCACTTGAAGTACAGGGCCATTGTTCACGCTGTGTTCTGGTTCAATTAGTCGCTTACTGCTATGCTTACTTTTATTATTCGCTTCTTGAATCAGTTGAATAATAAATGGCATTGCATTTATAATTCCTTGTGCCACTATGTGTTGAACGACACTATTATCCATTTGGTTTCCATTGTTATTGATGCTCGGATTCTCATTAACCACGTTAATGTTACTCTGGTTATCGTTATTCAGATTTCCTTGATTTCCTTCGTCGGCCATCTGAATTTTAAACATTCCCCCCGTATTAATATCACAAAATAATATTAATATAGTTAATCACATGACACACATTTTTGCCAAAAGCGTCGATCATTGCGACTTTACTATATTCATCTATTATCTATTACATACCAGTACTGAAACAAAAATTACAATACCAACAGAAATAAATAATAGTAGGTATCCGTATACACATATTTTATTATTATTTTATTATTATTATTATTACTATTACCATCTCACCATCACATTCATGGATATGGATTCATCCAGAAATCCATATTGCGCTCGTCGTATTTCCATACGAGACGCTCTCCCACCTGTCTCATTCTCTCACTGCTTTCTAAAATTTCCTCACCAAATGTCCTAAGTTCTTGTACGTTTTCTGCACTCATTGGGGGTGCAGGTTCTAGGACTGGGTTCGGAATCTGGGGTGCGGGTTCCTGATATGGGGGTGAAAGTGCCTGAAATCGGTAAGGATCTTCTAAGATCTCCCTAATGTATTCGTCATGGTAATAGGGATCTAAAGGGTCCATACCTGGGTAGGCTCCTATGTTCTGCATGGGTGTGTCTTCATGTATCGGGTAACGTTGCACGTAGTCTATAACGTCATCCCACCAGGGATCGTAATTTGGGTCTAGGGGGTTTGGTGCAGGTACCCTAGGGATTTCTTCCGGATTAAAGTCATGCATCTCTACTTGGTTTTCGGGGTTTTCTATCTCCATCGGTTGGTATGGGATTGGCAGTTGTGGTTGGGGTGCTATTATTTGCTCCAAATTTGGGTCAGCTGCAGTGGTTGCTAGGATGTGGATGTTGGCTATACCCCTATTTATAATATCCTGAGCATAGGCATCTGTCTCTCTCTTGGCTGCTGCTAGTACCCTCTGATCTTGCAACTTTTTCATACGTTTTCTACGCTCGTGTGCTACTCTACTAAACCATCCCCTCTTTTTCTGAGGAAATGGCTCTTCTGATTGAGCCTTAAACACAAAGATTCCTTCTTCCGTATCAGCAGAGTACCCTGAGAGGGCAGGCTGAGAAGAGGAGGTGCCTTCGCTTCTAGGCGAACCAGACAATTGACGATACGCGTCAGATGGTCCTTGGTCGCTCATACTGTAAACTAACAAATAGTCAAATAACACATAACAAATAATTGCAGTTTTGCACGTATTTCCGTAATTTATTTCCTAACACTTCACATTTTGATGTCAGCAGAACACCTCTGTGGCTGAATCAGTGGCTTAGCTCTGATACCACCTTCTATCGCAACCCCCGATCCCTGATCCCCGGGAACGGGCGACCGCGAGCCAGTTTTGGTGGTATCGTGTGTCGTCTAATTTGGCAGCGGAATTTTTTCATCAGGACCGTAGTTAGAAAATGTTTATCAGAGTAAAATACCACCACTTATATAAATAAACACATTGGGATAAAACCCAAGTTTTTATTACAAATTGATTTACAGGGATAAATCCCATTTTATTTGAATTAAAACGCCTTCTTTATTTAGGTAACTTTTATAGCCACTATTCCAAGCCTTCAGTGCTGTCCAGCTGGCTTCTAATTGGCTTTCACATTGTGTTACCTGAAACGCGTTTTAAAAACATTTGTCAGTGGGAAATACTGGTGAGTGAATCCCAGTTTAATCAAGAAACATTAATTAAATTTAAACAGTATTGAGAGCGATTACAATGTTTATATCTACACAATTACTCCATTAGTACTGTCAATCCTGACTTGTGGGTCATATTACACATTGGCTAACTCATTGTCCAATGGTAACGTATTGTCATCCCGCTTACTACTCGCAGTGTAGTACATTTTGTATACAAAACCCCAACATACCAGCAGTAATTGAAGAATTACAAAGACTCAATCACTACTAAATTGCATTGTAAAATAGTTAAGGTTTTGTAAAAACTGTTAACAAAAAGGAGATTACTCACATTGTTGTCTTAGATTTTTCGTAAGGGTTCCTGGTGATAATCTAAAATTTACACAAATGTACATGCGTTAGTATAATAACCCATTTTAACATTAGCAATACCCTCCCTGAGACGGCATTCCAATGACTACGTCGGGCAGAACCACGACAGCCATTACGGAACCCTAGATCAATCGGGCAGTGTATCTAATACGTATCCAGGGGTTATAATACTTACAACGGAGCATAACTTCGCTAATTAGGGGGGTATAATACCCGAGTATTACTTCTACTATTCAGAATTTTGAGAAAGGAAATCGTTGTGAGCGAATTCCAAAAGAAATCTGATGCGTTCTATTTATAGGTGCTGATCTCGGTTCTCTCGCGGCCCGCGTAACACATGGGCTGGGCTTACGCGGCCTGCGTTGACTCTAATTGTCGTCGTAGCTTAGCTGGGTCATCAGGTACGCCCGCCAAGTGTTGGGCCAGGTGGCGGCCCAGGGCTGCGCCACATTTTGGGACTCTTGCGGCCCGCGTTAACTTAATGGGGGTCTTACGTGGTCCGCCTTAACTTATAAATCAACGAAATCAATTTTAAACCTTCATACCGCCCGTGTAAGGTTGGGGTGAGGCCTACGCGGCCCGCCTCATCCCAATAATTAAATTTTTATTTATTTTTAATACTATTTAATATATTTGAGGCTCGTTTTCGCATATGGGGTGTATTTAAAGACATATTGGGACAATTTAAAATATTCTAGGGTGTCGGAAAAATAATCGAGGGTGTCGGTTTATTGAGGATTGTTACACGAACCATTGTATTTTCCCACTTTAAGTGAGAGCTTGTTTGTGGTGAGTGTGGCCTGAGCGATCTCTGGTATGAATTTGTAGTTTTCGGCCGCGGACTTTGGCCTGTAGGGTTGGGATTGATTGCGCTTTGTAGCGCGACCATATATAGTGCGGGGTTGTGTGGGAGGAATGTAATTGTACCCTCCTGGTCGACTATTAGACGAGTGAGAGTCACCGTAGTATGTATGGTCGTCTGGGTCGGTGCGGTCATACCCCTCGTTGTGGGGGGGGGGGGGTGGCCCAGACGGCTATGTGTGCCGGATCTGGGGCGGGCTGTTGACTATCGCCGATTATCGCCATGTGGGCCCAGGCTATCACGTACTGGACCTCTAGAGCGGGAACCAAATGTGGAGTTGTCCTCTATGAGCGTATGGACGCTACAATAGGAGGAGTCGCATTCTTCGCGCCTATCCCGGGAAGTCGGGTTTGTGGATGCCCTACCCTCGTATTGCAAGATACGAGCCGCAGTTGTGTATGGTGCGGGTGTGGGTCCTCCGGGTGTTTGCGCCACTGCGCAAACTTTATTGTAGGCTGCCGCGAGGGCACTCTGTTGTTGGTAATACCAGGTATGGAGGTCCATACCTGGGGCAGTACAGGAGCGTACTGTGAAAAGTCTGGGTTGAACATTAGGGGAGTGCCCCCTGTGCGGATGTGCCTATGTGGCCGATTGGTTGTACTGGGGTGGTGTTCCGCATAGGTACCATGTTTGCGGGGTTGGGGTTTTCCCCTGTAACATCGTTCTGACGATTAGTCATGATATTCAGAAAGAGAGAGATGTGAAAAAAGTGTAAAGAGTAGCGGTGGGCGCCAATGATGAAACAGTGGTTAACCAGGGGAGGTTAATTCACTGATTTCGTCAAGTAGGGTTAATCCCTTCTTTTCAAGGATCGGTGGCTGGATCGTCCGCTGATCTGTCTCCTGCACAAGGGAAATACACCGTGACTCGTAACAAGGAGGATGGGGTGGGTGGTGCTCCTTGTTACCAGTCTCTAGTGTGAGAATCAGTAATTTGCTTGAGAGCAAAGTGTGTGATAGTAGTATGAGTGAGAGAGTTAGATAAGCGATACCTCAAACCTGGTCTGGGATGGGTATTTATAGCCGAAGAGTGAAGGAGGGTAATTGAGTGGCTAGACTGACAACGCGCAGCCCCTTGCAGGTGTGTCAGGCTTGTCGGTCACGGAGGTGATGCCACGTCCCACTGCTGTTGTCAGCCTGTTGCTTACGTGTGGGCTGACAGGCAACTGTCATTGGCGCCACTTGCTGTTAAGGTGTCAGTCCCACTTGCTCTGTGGATAGGATGCGGTGCTAGCCCGCATCGCTACATGCGGTAACTATAGTCGTCTCCGCGTCCTTGGTATGGCAAAGACATGTACGGGATGCGGTGCCATGCCGCATTGCCGCATGCGGTAACTGTTGTTACCCAAATCCCTTGTTGTGACGAAAATGTTCAAGGATGTGGTGCTAAGCCGCATCGCTATGTGCAATACCCACTTTCATACACAAAGTGAGTCTTCTCATCACTTGACCGATTGGATTCGACCGCTGCGTTCGCGCTTGCCAGCACGAACGTAGATAAGTTTTTGCTGGTGGAGATATTTGATAAGTGTAATGGTGACTTGCGACCATGTTGGTGCAAGATTTGGGACCATACCCTTTCAATATCTTTGTCCTAGTGTTGATGGAGCAAACTTGGTTCCTCTCTCTGTCTCTCCCCCTCCTCTGTATATTCTGCTATTGTTCTTTTTTGTTTTGTCATTTATAATCAACCAAACTTTCATAAAAATTGAACGAGACTAAACAAAGCTTTCTTATCGTCTCTTTATATATATATTGCCAATGACTTGGATCTTAAAAAGATTTGTCCACCGATAGGCCAGCCAAAGATTTCTATTATTTCCTTTTCTTGGGTCTTGTTTTTGCATATAAATTCCTTCTATTTCTAATTCATTGGATTGGAATACACAGACTTCAATATCATAATAGAAATCAAAGGTTAAGTTATTTAATAAATACTCTTAACAGTAACAAGTGTAAGAATGATTTATGGAGTGACAAATGTCCAAAAACCTACCCCCCCCCCCCCCCCAAAAAAAAAAAAAAACCTAACCCCCCCCCCCCCCCCCCACTCGACAAAAAAAGAAAGAAACTTTTTTTTTGGTGGGTGAGAGGGGTGGGGGGTTTAGGTTTTTGGGTGGTGGTGGGTGTTTAAGGGTTTTTTTTTTTTTTTGTAGTGGTTTTTTTAGAAGGCTTTGTTCCTTTCTTACAATTAGGAGTTTTGTATTTGGTCTAATCCTATAAATCAATCCTTTTTCTCCCTTGTTCTTTTTATGAAACTCCACAACTGTTTGAAACTCGATCTCGTGAAAAACTCTTCTTTTTTGTCTCAAGTACAAGTTCCAAGTGTTTGGATACCTATGTTTTCCTCGTTTGTCTTTTAGGTACATTATTTCCTATCATGGCTATCAATGTATTGACTTTAAAATTGAACATATGCAGTTATGCACACATCTTCCCTTCACACATGGTCGTGTCAACCTTCCGGGAGCCTTTCTCCATTAAAAGATTTGTACATCTTTTCTTCTTCCTATTTTCCTTTTATCTTTACAGCCTCATTTTACATAATCAAGTAGGGAAGGGTTGATGACTTTTTAATTATATTTTTAATCAATAATAACTTAACTTTGTTCATAATAAGGATATGCATATTCAACGGGATAGCAAAAGTTATCATGTACAAAATTGCTAGTCAATTTATTAGTAGCAAATGGGTACAATTGCCTTTGAATTGTTAAACCATAGTGAAATAGTTAGAAACCAAGAAGAATGTAATAATTAAAAACATATAAAACAATGATCAGTGTTTAATTACAACTAATTTTTATAAAATCATCCCTACTTGAAAACAAATTTCCACCATTGGCTTGCAGCCATTGAAGATCTCATCATTGATCCATTAGTGACACATTTCAATAACTTTTAACAGTGTTTCGGCAGTATTATAACGGTATTAGTGAAAAAAACTCCTTGAGTGATCCGTTGGTTATGTCAATCGTTGATCTATGAATGAAAAGCATATCTCACTCTTTTTAGGTGAAAATCACTTTGGATTTGATCCTCCCTTATGTAGATCGGTTCTCAAAGGAAAAAAAAAGTTTTGTTCGAAGCATACAAAGTAATCAAATGCAACATGTGTACTTTAGACGTGTCAGACCCCAACCGATGACGGAAACATCGGGGCATGGCACTGAGCGAAACAGATTGTCCAGGGGAATCCATAACAACTAGTTGTTATAATATATTAAAGGTTCATGTCCCATACCACAAACATATAAAATAAAAACAGTTATTACAGACATTGTTCTCAAAGACAAATATCCATTCCGACAACTCAGATTTGTTTAGGTTTGTTTCTAAGACTCCACCCTAGCTTGATTCCCACATAGAAGCAAAACACAAGCATCCTAAACACCTGTCACATACGTTAAAATAGCGGTCAATACACATAGTGTAAAGATGAGCATACAAGTTTAATAGTAATAGTAGAGTTCGAAATCGTTTACCCATAATCAGCATGTAACATGTATAATGCGAAGCTAGTAGGTTATCGACAATGAAATATGAACAGACTATACTGCGAGTTGTAGAATGCGCAACACATATCACCATTGTGACACGTGAAGAGATAACCTTAACAACCCCTGTCCACGACAGGTGCTGAGTTAAAACAAATAGTATTATCGTTGCTAAGGCATCAGGCAACAATCACTGTGTTAACATAACATACAAGCATTCATCGAGTAACACGTATCATGCAGTAACGGTCAGCGTATAAATAGTGTTTGCGTTGTGTGATTGATTTGATTTATAATAAGTAACATATGTAACACCCAAAAGTTCATAAAGCAAAAGGGGATCGAGTATACTCACAGCGATGGATTGAAGGGAGCGCTAGAGTGATTAGCCTGAACAGTTAACGATAGCATAAGCGACGAGCGGTGCGTAAAACGGTGAAAAGTGACCAAGTGTCGAACGGTAATCCGATCGGATGTCAATCCATTCGGATGGTCATCCAATCGGATGGCCATTCGGTCGGATTGACATTCGTTTGGTAAGGATGTGTTTATGTATGATGGCTTTGAAGTTTTCGTTGTAGCATTTTAAAAACAGAGAAGTATCTCTACCCTTCAGGTCGATCGATCGAACCGTCGTTCGATCGGATAGCGATCCGATTGGCAAGACACTTAGTGAGAACAAGTTCACAGCAGGATGGCCACTCGATCGGATAGCAATCCGATCGGATAGCAATCCGATCGGATAGCAATCCGATCGGATAGCAATCCGTTGGAAACTGTTGTTCCTTGAAAATTAAAAAAATGGTTAAGTGTGGGGCCAAGTGCAATCCGATTGGATTACAGTTCGATCGGATGGCAATCTGATCGGACGGCAATCCATCCCAACAAACCCGATCATCTTGAACTTGATTATTTGTTAAGTTTGGAAAGTTTTTGCGGATTGCTCGAGACGGTATGACAACGTGTCAAACAACGGAAACTCCATCAACCCCAGGCTATCCAATCGAACGAGAATCACCCCAACCCGATCAGTTGACTGTTCGTGACGGGTGGCTTCACGTTCAACCAGAAATCAATTGTCTCGTTGATAGGATTCGGATCTCAAACCGGCACTTCACTAGAGAAGAGTAGAAGGCATTAATGAGCTCTGAATCTATCGGTTTTGAGTGCATTGAGTGTAAAAGAGTTTAAAGAAAGTTAGAAAACATCTTTCAATCTTTTTAACTTTGAAAATGTTTAGATCTATGCAAGATCGTTGTTAAATCATGTGGAAATCCTTCAGATCTGAGTTATTCTTAGTGGAATGAGGCCAAAACTTGAGGTTCATAAGAACTCCATGATGACGTCATCCTTAAACACCTCATATCCGTTGATTTTACGGTTAAAAGTTAAGATTTAAAGGTGAAAGAGATGAAGGAGTGCGTGTAGATCACAGAAGTACAAGTTTTGAGTTGAAAACTTACAAGAATTGCGAGAAATCGAGAGAAAGAAGGCTCGGAACGCTGCTGGTCGAATGAGGGAGTTGTCACATCACTTGTGATGTGACAGGAGGGTATTTATAGGGTTTCCAAAAAGGGAAAGTGCACAAGTTTCGGATTGGCCACCGATCGGATGGCGCTTCGATCGGATGGCAATCCGATCGGATGGCCACTTGATCGGTTGGCCATTCGATCCAAGTGTCCGACGTGTTTGAGTTTTGTCGTTTCGTTTCGCGTGTCGAGCGTTGTGACGTTATTCGAGTGAGCGATGCGATAGTATTAACCATTAGTTACACAAATAACCTAACTACTATATCTAACATACAATCACTATAAATACTTGCGTTTAGCGTTTGCGATTAGATTGCGATGCGATAGAACTGCGATTGCGATTAAACACCTCAACATAAACATAACATGCACAAGTAACACATAATAGCACACACACACGTAAAACAATATCCAGAACACATAATTCGAGTTGCGATGCGATTAGCGATAAGTCGATTAACGATTAAATACACGATTAAACCTCGATTATTAATAGATACTCCACATAATACAACTAAAGCAAATAAATAATAGAATTCGATTACAAGTCAAAAGTATGACTTGATGGTCAAGCAAGGAGTGACAAATCGCAATTAGCAATCTTTTCTTCCTTTGACTTTCACTTTGACTTGTACTTTGACTTTCCAAAAGCGGGTTGTTACAACCTCCCATACTTTAGGAAATTTCGTCCCAAAATTTAAGAAGTAGGCGTAACAAACAGTTGCGAGTACTTCGCCTTCATGTCACTTTCAAGTTCCCAGGTGAACTCAGCGCCGCGTTTGCCTTCCCAGCGAACCTTCACAATGGGAATGCGTGAGCGTCTGAGTACCTTGGTTTCTCATCCCATGATCTCGAAAGGCTTTTCCACGAAGTGTAATGTTTCGTCCACTTGTAAATCTTCGAGAGGGACGTGTAATTCCTGGTCGGCTAAGCACTTTCTGAGGTTCGAAACGTGGAAAGTCGGGTGGACATTACTAAGTTCCTTCAGTAGTTCGAGTCTGTAGGCCACCTTTCCAATCTTTTCTAGAATTTTAAAGGGTCCAATATATCGAGGCACAAGCTTTCCTTTCTTGCCGAATCTGATCACCCCCTTCCAAGGTGCAACCTTTAGGAGTACGTGATCACCAACGTAAAATTCAAGGGGCTTGCGGCGTCTATCGGCGTAACTTTTCTGACGACTCCGAGCTTTCACCAGATTGTCTCGTATTTGGAGGATTTTGTCAGTCGTTTCTTGCAACAGCTCAGGACCGGTAATTTGCGCGTCTCCGATCTCGTGTCATACAATAGGCGATCGACATTTCCTTCCATATAATGCCTCAAATGGTGCCATTTGTATGCTAGAATGATAACTGTTATTGTACGAGAATTCAACCAAAGGTAAGTGCGCGTCCCAATTACCACTGAAATCTATGACACACGAACCGAGCATGTCTTCAAGGGTGCGAATCGTTCTTTCAGTCTGACCGTCGGTTTGGGGATGAAAATCGGTACTTAGATTAAGAGTAGTACCGAGAGCAGATTGAAACGTTTCCCAAAGACGCGAGGTAAACCGACCATCGCGGTCAGAGATGATGTCACGAGGCGTCTCGTGTCGACAAATGATCTCATCGGTGTAGATTCGGGCTAATTTTTCTACCTTAAAGTCTTCTCGTATCGGCAGGAAATGAGCTGATTTTGACAAACGGTTGACGACAACCCAGATGCTGTCATGACCTGATTGAGTACACGGGAGTTTCGTTATAAAATCCATAGCTATACTCTCCCATTTCCACATCGGGATCTCGGGTTGTACGAGTAACCAAGAGGGGCGTTTATGCTCAGCCTTGACTTTGGAACAAGTCAGGCATTTAGAAACATAGATAGCGATATCCTTCTTCATGCCCGACCACCAGTACTTGTAGCGCCTGTCCTGGTACATCTTGTCAGCAACGAGATGAATAGAGTACCGAGATTTGTGGGCTTCGTCCATCAGAACTTGTCGCAAATTCGTACGCTTGAGAATCCAAATTCGGTCTAAATAATGAAAGATACCATTCGATTTATTCTCGAGTTGGGTTCCATCGTTTAGAATCATTTCTTTCTTCAAAGTTCGTTCGGTAAAACAAGCATGCTGCACGTCGCGGGTGAGAGCTTCAAGATTAAACTGGGCTTGAGAATTACAAACGCTAAGCAAATAGCGTCGTCGATGAGAGCATCGGCAACGACGTTTGCTTTGCCTGGATGGTTGATATGTGTAAAATGCAACATATAAATTACCTCAAATGAGGCGTAAAACTAACCCTTTTTAGTACTAATGTTGGAAAAAGTGTGCTATTGTCTTCCTTTTGTATTTTCAAGATTAAATGAGCGCAAATGAACAAAAGAAGCAAAAATACAGCTAAATCTAACATAAATACAAGAAAACGAATAAACGTGGCATGCCCGACCCCTCGACAGCATCTTCCCAAGCAAAAACAAGATATCAGAAGGCTGAACACGCCCCGTGCCCAGCGGACACAGGGCATGCTCAAGTGTCTGTAGAAAAGATAAAGTTGTAGATGCTTCTATTTCCCAACATGGGGGCGTGCCCAGCTCAACACGGTCGTGGTCAACGCTACGATTCGCATAATCCAAGCAAATCTTGATAGTACAGATACGCTTCTGCACACGGGGCCATGCCCAGCAGACACGGGGGCGTGGTCAACTAATGCAGACAAACTACAATTAATGAAGAAAGAGAAAGTGGATGAACACGGGGCCGTGCCCAACGGACACGGGGCCGTGTCCGGGCTTCTGTGCAGGCTATAAATAGAGGTGCTTGGCTCACTTCAAAAGCATCCCTTGACAAACCACCTCTCTCCAACTTCACCCACACTCCACCACCATAACAACACCCACATCCACCACCATCATCCATCATCCATCATCCATCATAGAGTGTGTGTAGTAGTCTCGGGATCCAAGATTGATAGTAAGAGTTCTTAACAATCAAAGGCCATGTTTGCCTAAGTCTCTTACATCACTTGGTGAAGACTAGCATTTAGTGTAATACTTTTGTTTTTTAATCTTTTTGCACTTTTTATTTGGTTTTGTATTAATGACTTTAATAACTAGTTTCTTATGTTGAAGGTGAAACTTCCTTATCATTTGTCTGTGGTGTCTTGGCGTTATTTTACCGTCTATATAAAATAAAAGATTTAGACCATCCATATCTCTACGGTCTATATAGAGATATGTTGGCTACCTGGTCGGGGGTTAAGGGAATGGTTTGGTAAGGTTCTTGCCTTGTTCAGTGTATAGATCCTGCAAGTACCTGGGTCAAGCTTACTAGGACCTCCTTCAATACCCACTGGTATTGGATGGCGGGGGTGCGAATGGCTTGATCCCCATATATGTAAACTACTATTAATACATTAACCCGGCTATTTGGGATTGTATCCATGCTGACTCAAACCACTTAGCCGAGGGTAACCTCACCTTTAAAAGCGGGGCCTACCACAATACTGCATTAATAACTTAATTCATTATCTTCCAATAATCCACCCCTTTAGGATTGTATCCCTGCTGACTCAAACTACTGGGTTGAGGGTAACGTCACCTTCAAAAGAGGGACCTACTACTATAACTAAGATAATCTCTTAAAAAGTGCAAAAGTGCAGAAAACATCAAAGGTTACACTAAAGGCGAGTCGGATCCAAGTGATTCATCTTGTCTATCTGTTTTTATTTTATTTTTATTTTCAGCATTTTTAGTTTTTATTTTCATGTTTAAAACCTTTTTCCAAAATTTTGATTTGATTAGACATTGAGGATAAACCGGTACTAAAAATTCTTGTGTCCTTGGACGACCTCGGTATCTTATCAACGCTATACTACGCTCACGATGGGTGCACTTGCCCATATGTGTGTTTAGTGTTAGTAAAATATCGTGTTTTATAATTTAAAACTTGACTAAAGTGTTAAAAAGGGCTAAAAATATACATAAAAATATATCACACTCGACACGCATCAAGTTTTTGGCGCCGTTGTCGGGGACACAAGGATTTTAAGAAAGCTTAAAATCGACGGCCTAATCTATTTTTCAAAACCTTTTTAAAAGGCGCGCTCATTTTCTGCATTTTAGTTAGTTTTTGCATTTACAGTAGACTAAACACGGGGCCGTGTTCACTGAACACGGGGCCGTGCTGCACATTTTTTTAAAACTCCCAGATACAGAGTCTGAACACAGGGTCATGCTCACTGAACATGCCCTTGTGCTGCACAAAACCAGTAACTTTTATTAAAACGCCCAGATATAGAACCTGAGCACGGGCCGTGCTAACTAACACTGGGCCGTGTCCAGCCTCTGTTTCCGTTTTTATTTTTGTTTTCTGGTCCCGAGACTCTGTTGTGGTCCGCTGAGTGATTCTTATGGATCAATACTCAGGAGATTACAACTACACCTATGAGGAGGATGATTATAGGGAAGACTATTGCACCATTTGTGGTAACCCTTACTCGGTACAATATTGTGACCTCTTTGAACCATCCACTTCATACAACTACTATGAGGAGCCCAGGTTCGAGCCGTCCACTTCATATACATCCTATGAAGACCCAAGGTATGAACCTTCTCCCTCATACTCATATTTTCATGAACCAAGGTATGAGCCTTCATACTCATACTTTCAGGAACCAAGATATGAGCCTTCACCTTCATATGCTTATTATGAGGAACCATGGCGTGAACAACCCACCTCATATGACTATTATGAAGAACAAAGTTACGACCCTTATCCATCATATACTTACAATGAGGAACAATGGTGTGAACCATCTACTTCATATGAGTATTATGAGGAACCAAGGATCGAACATCCGGATTCAAGCTTTGAGGATCCAGATCCTTACTCTATCACCCACATAGCCGATAAGATAATAGAACACATTAAAACTATCAAGCACTGCATAAAAGAATCCCGCGCAAGGGAAGAGGAGTCCCGCTCAAGGAAAGAATTAACTTGCAATAAAGAAGAGATAGTTGAAAATGTAAAAATGGAAGAACAAGAAAGTGAAAAGCCGACACATGAGTTAAACAACGAAAAAGGTGAATCCGACAACGTTAAAATTCAAGAAGAGTCTAATTTTAAAGAAATTAATCTCTTGTCACCTTCTTTCGAGAATCATTGTTTAGTACCCACTCATGCTAAGTTTTTAAAAGAGTTAAACACTAACACTAAAATTGACGAAACGGTAAGCGTTAAGTTAACAAATGATCAAACTACGCTAATAAAAGAAGATCCATTTGAAATTAACATTACACCGGCTCCATGTTTTTTTCAAAATTCCTTTATTAGTAATATTACAATTGATTAAGATCTTTGTGTTAATATAATTCCAAACTACATTTTCAAAAAATTAAGTATTTGTGATTTTTCTCCCCTTCAAATACCCATTTTTCTATCTAATCAGAAAATAATAAAATCAATAGGGGTAGTTGAGGATGTCTTGGTCCAAACAAATCAAATGGTAATCCCAACCGACTTTGTCATCCTTGATGGCGCTCCTCTAGTGTTGGGACGACCTTTTGTAAAGACCCACGAAGCCTTGAAAAATCGGAAGTACAACAATCAATCTATTCAATTAGGGGCATTTAAAAAGAGTGTCGATCTTGAGCATCCAATGAAATATCCATTCGGCAATGATGACCCCCTAATTGAAGATGAAGATGAACCACCCGACACAAGAGAAGAAATTGACCACTTTGTTAAAGAAGAGGTCGCCATAGAACAAACCTTTGTGGTTCTTGATCAAAATGAGCAACCAAATAAGGAGTCTCCTAAAGACCCACCTCTCCAGCTCAAAGAACTTCCAAAAGGTTTGGAATATGCTTTTCTAGATAAAGATGGTAAATCACCTGTAATTATTTCGTCAAAATTAACTAGTTTAGAAAAAGAAAAATTGATTACGCTTTTGAAAAAAACACAAAAAAAAGCGATCGCTTGGAAGCTAGTAGATATTAAGGGAATAAGTCCTTCCATGTGCACGCACAAAATTTTAATGAATGATGACTATAAATCGGTAATACAACCACAACATAGAGTAAATCCAAATGTCCAAGAAATGGTTAAAAATGAAGTCATCAAATTACTTGACACCAGACTCATTTACCCAATTTCCGATAGTCCTTGGGTAAGTCCCGTCCAAGTAGTTCCAAAGAAAGGAGGTATGACGGTAATAACTAATGAGAAAATGGTGGCCATCTTCCATGACATGATAGAAAAGACAAGGGAAGTCTTCATGGACGACTTTTCTATATTTGGAGATTCATACGACCAATGCCTCAATAACCTTGAACGAATGCTGTCCCGATGTGAGGAAACTAACCTCACTCTTAACTAGGAAAAATGCCATTTCATGGTAACGGAGGGAATAGTACTCGGTCAAAAAATCTCAAGCGAAGGAATAGAGGTTGATCGAGCAAAAATACACATTATTTCTCGATTACCACCCCCATCCTCCGTTAGAGCTATCAGAAGTTTCCTAGGGCATGCCGGATTTTATAGACGATTTATCAAAGACTTTTCTAAAATCTCAAGACCTCTAACAAAATTACTTGAAAAAGATGCCCCTTTCATCTTTGACAAGGATTGCAATCAAGCATTTCTAACACTAAAGGAGATGCTAGTCAATGCACCTATCATGATAGCGCCTGATTGGAAATTACCCTTCGAAATCATGTGTGATGCAAGTGACTTTGCCGATGGAGCCGTCTTGGGACAAAGAAAAGATAAGAATTTTCACCCAATTTATTACAATAGTAAAACACTTAATGATGCACAAGAAAATTATACAACAACAGAAAAGGAATTACTAGCTGTGGTATTTGCTTTTGATAAATTTTGTTCTTATCTTGTTCTTTATAAAACAATAGTTTATACAGATCATGCAGCCATGTGATATCTCTTTAAGAAACAGGATGCTAAACCACGTTTGATTCGGTGGATTCTACTCCTCCAAGAATTTGACATTGAAATAAAAGACAAAAGAGGAGCAGAAAACACCGCAGCAGATCATCTTTCCCTCTTGGAAGACCCAGCTTTGGAGGCAACCAGGGACGAACTAATCAATGAAAAGTTCCCAACGGAATCCCTGGAAATGGTGGAATACCGAGAAGAGCCATGGTACGCCGACTATGCTAACTACCTAGCTAGCGGTATTGATGCGTGTGAAGTGTGTATATAAGTTTAAGTATATTTTAAACCCTTTTACACTTTTTAGCCAAGTTTTAAATTTATAAAACACGATATTTACTAACACTAAACACACATATGGGCAAGTGCACCCATCATGAGCGTAGTATAGTGTTGGCAAGATACCGAGGTCGTCCAAGTACACAAGAGCTTTTAGTACCGGTTTATCCTCAACGTCTAATCAAATCAAAAGTTTAGAAAAAGGTTTTAAACTAAGAAAATAAAAACTAACTAAAATGCTGAAAAATAAAAATAAAGTAAAAAACAGATAGACAAGATGAATCACTTGGCTCCGACTCGTGTTTAGTGTAACCTTTGATTATTTCCGCACTTTTGCACTATTTAAGAGATTATCTTAGTTATTGTAGTAGGCCCCTCTTTTGGAGGTAACGTTACCCTCAACCCAGTAGTTTGAGTCAGCAAGGATACAATCCTAAAGGGTCGGATTACTGAAAGATAATTAATTAAGTTATTAATGCATAATGTGGTAGGCCCCTCTTTTGAAGGCGACGTTACCCTCGGCTAAGTAGTCTGAGTCAGCAGGGATACAATCCTAAGTAGCCGGGTTAAAGTTTTAATAGTAGCTTAACTTATGAGGAGGTCAAAGAGTTTGGACCCCCGCCATCCAATAACGGTAGGTATTGAAGGAGGTCCTACTAAATTTGAACCAGGTACTTTGCAGGATCTATACACTGAACAATGGCAAGACTCTTACCAAACCGTTCCTTTAACCCCCGACTAGGTAGCCAACATACCTCCATATAGACCGTGGAGATACGAATGGTGAAAATCTTTTATTTTATATAGACAGTAAAATAATGCCAAGACACCACGGACAAACGATAAGGAAGAATCACCTTCAACATAAGAAACTAGTTATTAAAGTCATTAATACAAAACCAATTAAAAAGTGCGAAAAGATTAAAAATAAAAAGTATTACACTAGACACTTTGTCTTCACCAAGTGATGTAAGAGACTTAGGCAAACATGGCCTTGATTGTCAAGAACTCTTACGATCAATCTTGGATCCCGAGAGGACTCACACACTCTATGATGGACAATGGATGATGGTGGTGGATGATGGTGTTGTGATGGTGGTGGGTGGTGGGTGAAGTGTGAGAGAGGTGGTATGCCAAGGGATGGTTTGAGCTTGAGCCAAGCACTCCTATTTATAGGCTGAACAGAAGCTCGGGCACGGCCCCGTGTCCATCCTCTTCTCTGTCTTCATTAATTGCTTTTGTCTGCATTAGTTGACCACGGCCCCGTGTCCGCTGGGCACGACCCCGTGTGCAGAAGCATATTTGTACTATCAAGATTTGCCTGGATTCTGCGAATCTTATATTTGACCACGGCCCCGTGTCCGCTGAGCACGGCCCCGTGGTGGGCGATGGAAGCTTCTACAAATTTGTCTTTTATGCTGACACTTGGGCACACCCCCGTGTTCACTGAGCATGGGCGTGTTCAGCCTTCTGTTCTCTTGTTTTGCTTGGGAAGATGCTTTCGGGGAGGTCGGGCATGCCACGTTTGTTCCTTTTCTTGTATTTATGTTAGATTTAGCTGCCTTTTTGCTTCTTTTGTTAATTTGGGCTCATTTAATCCTGAAAATACAAAAGGAAGACAAAAACACACTTTTTCCAACATTAGTACTAAAAAATGGTTAGTTTTATGCCACAATTGATGTAATTTATATGTTGCATTTTGCACATATCAAATACCCCCACACTTGAATCTTTGCTTGTCCTCAAGCAAAACTCTTTATAATGTGGCTTTACACTCCCAAATGGAATGGGTAGAAGAGAAGGTTTTTTTTTTTGGCTTGTCATAGAGTGTCGGGATTTCCAAGATTTTTTATTAACTTTTATTTTTATTTTATTTACAATTCTATTCGTCATGATTTATTTAAAACTTTTCATAAGATAAATTACTTATTAGGGCATAACATGCCTCTTTAAAATTCTATTTATATACAAGTTCACATACCTCACGGGGGATCACTCAACACTCGGCCAAAGATGTATTTTAGTGAATCACTCAAGAGCGGCATGGAACTTACTCCTACCATAGGCTTGCCAAGTAATCAATCCTCCTCCTTCTTAACTATATACCTTTGTAAATAACCGGAGGACTTTTTTAGGTGAAGGGTTAGGTTTGGGTTTAAGGTAGGTGGTTGGGTTAGTGGTTAGCGAAAAGCGTAAAAAGCATCGGTTTTCGTAAGACTTTTTTGTTTTTTGATTTTGATGAAGCTATTGCTCAAACAAGGTTTTTTTTTTTTTGATGAACTTGTTTGTTTATTTCTTTTGCTTCATCATCAACATTTTTTTTTTGAAAGTCATACGGAAAACTGAGCTTGTTACTAAAACAAAGGGTTAAAAATAAAAAGGTTTTGGAGGGTGAAAAGGGTGTTTGGTTTGGGTTAAGAAATGAAAAGGTTTAGGCTCAAAGGGGTTAACTAGGGGGATTTTGGATAGGTGGTAAAAAAAATAATAATAATGGTGTAGAAATAAAAAGGGTTAGTCCTAATGCCTCCATCATTTACTTACTCGGGTTTAAGTTGGTAAGGACCGGGAATGTATCGTCGTGGCAAGTTCTAGAGTTGTAAGAACCAAGCGGCTATTCACACAAGAAACGAAAAATGAGCATTTGGTTTAAAGATATGTATTTGTATGCTCAATAAAGGCTCAAAATTCACTTTTGTGGGAATGGGTTTTTATGTGATCAAGTATATATAATTAAATTTTAACTAAGCTCGTCATGCCTTTTCATAATTTTCTTATGTAAATTTTTAAAAATATAACCTTTTTAGAATTTGAAATTCCCAAGTTAAACCTAGACAAGTAAAAAAATGAAATTTTTTTTTGAAAAAAATTTGGAGTGATTAGCGGTTCCAATAGAGTTTTGTGTAAGGCTTGTAATTAGGACTTGCAAGATTCAAAGTTTTAGCATCCCCCCACACTTAAATTACACATTGTCCTCAATGTGTCCCCAAAAATAAGTTTTTAGGTTGATTGAATGTGTAAAATGTGTGAAAAAGCAAAAATTTGTGTTACTGGGCGCCTGGACACGGCCTCGTGTTCGTTGGACACGACCCCGTGTTCAGGTGCCAGTAACGAAAACTTACAGAAGGTGGACACGGGGGCGTGTCGGCTGGACACGACCCCGTGTCTGGCAAGAGTCTGCAGATTTAGACATACAGCAGGTCTGGGGAAGTGGGCACGGGGGCGTGTCGGCTGGACACGACCCCCTGTAGACAATCTGCAAGGTTGAAAAACAGGTTTCTGGCTCTAGTTTTCCTGTCTCGGCTTTAGTAGCACTAAGATTTAGTGCTCTAAGCCTCGTATGTACCTGTTTTAGCAATAAACACTACACCAAACCATAGCAAACATCCTAAATTACCAAGTTCAACATCCATGTCACAAATTTAAAAAGAAAAAGAAATGCAGAAAACAAAAAGAGTTAAAAGAAAGTAAATTGTTCAACACACGGCACGCAGGCTGGAAATTGTTCAAGATAAAAGGGGGGGTTAACCTGTGGGATCACCAAACAACCGCCTCCGCTCATCCCGCCTAGTCCACGTCATCGTCCTCATCATCATCGTCTCCACCATGCCCCACAATGTACTCCCGGATATTTCCAATATCATCTTGTATATCGGATATGTTTCTCTCGATTGCTCCAACCCAGTTGTACCTGTTGCTCGCCATGTTATAGGTGTTCCTGGTGCACATGAGGTTTTCCTGCAACAAATCATGTAAACTTTGGAAATTAGGAAAACCACCTCCTTGTGAGGAGGACTGGCCCGGATCACCATGGGGCTGGTACTGGTATTGATGATGTTGTGGAGCGTGAAGGACGAGTGCCTCTTGCGGGTTCCATGCATGTCCCTGCATCCTTTGGAAGCTAACCGACCCGTCTTCAGCCTCATAAATTAAGTTCATGGAGCGGCAGATGTGTACATCCACTCTTCCCGACCACGGACTCCTCTCGAAGGATCTAGGTATGTTCGTGAAGTGCTTGGAGAGACGGTATATCCACCCCCCGAAGAAGATAGGGGTTGGTGAAGTAGCAAGTCAGTTCAGATGCATGTTACGGAGCAGGAGGTACGGAACATCTAGGTGCCGGCGGGTATGAATGCAATGAAGAACCACCAAATCTCTCAACCCAACAACGCCACTGCTACCATGCCTTTGGCTAAGAGAGTAAGCGAGGACTCTATGAATGTAACGATAAAGCGGGTCCCTCAGCTTAGTGCTCTTAGTGCTGCTCGGGTTGTAGTGCCCTTCACCAATCTGAGCCCATGCGGCTTGGCGTTCGTTCTCATCCAACTCTCGCACCCCTCCGGTGTTTTCTTCATTACCCGCGTCTTCTTCCGCATACAACCCAATGATCGACCCAAATTGTGCCATTGAAATCGAGTACCTAGTTCCACCACATCGGAATGCTACCCCATCGTTGTCAAATGGGTCGCACCTTGAATTGAACGTGAAGGTGCTATAGAATTCCATAGTGCACTCGTGGACCGAGCGAAGTCGAGTGGTCAAGGTGACTCTCAGTGGTCCTGTGACTAGGTTGTTGAAACGGTCAAGTTGGTTCACCAATGCTAACAAATCCATGCATGTTTGTCTCGGGTATTCTTCCGGTCTTGTTTGAAGTACTTCGTATCTAGCCCTAGCATCGAGCTCATTTGCATTGAACCTCTTGAATTTCCTTGCCATCTGAAAGAATACACCAAAACTTAGCATAAAACAATGGAGTTTTCGGAAAAAAAAAAACACTGCAAACAGCAAGCTGGACACGGTCTCGTGTTCAGCGGACACGACCCCGTGTCCAGGTGTCTGTTACTCAAAAACTTCATTTTTCGACCCGGCTTCGAAAATTTGAAAATTTTTGGTCCAATAGGAGCGGTTTCCTCCGAAAATGAAACCCCAAGTGCCGTTTTTCCCATAACAAACTGTTTACCCATTCAATTTTATCTTTTTCGGTTCAAAAACAAGGGTTTGAGGTTTTTGTGAGAAATCGGGCGAATCTTTGAACAATACAAGTGGGTTTACTTCCTAAAACACTACTCTAAACTAATGCTAACAGATTTAAGCAAAAATTTGAGGTTCGATCCGGATGAAGTTCAAGAACCCTAGATTTTCCCAAATTTTTGAAGTTTTAACTACATGCAAATGCTTAATCTAACTAATAATAGTGATAAAATCATACCTTGTTGTTGTTAGAATGATAGGAGACGTCGAAAATCTGCGGAAAATCTCCTGGAACCAGAGCGTTTTCGGGGAAACGGGGCATGTGGAATGAAGTAACTGTTATGAAAAAGGGGTTTTATCCCGACAGTCGCGCGGACACGGCCCCGTGTCCGGCGGACACGGCCTCGTGCCGAGCAAAGTTTTTTTTTTGTTTTTTTAGTGCTCGTGTGAGTGCCCTTTGTTTCCCAAAAACTTGGTTGGAAGACTTACCGATTAAGATGTCATCTCGTTGATTCGTACTTACCAGGTATGATGCTGTTGCCTTTACTCATCGACCGTTTGAAGCGAGATTTCTTCCTCTTCATCCTCAATAAATCCTTGATAGAGTTTCAGCCATTGGCCATTAACTTTGAATGGAGGTCCATTCCGAGATTTAATTTCTACTGCACCATGTGAGAAAATATGGGTGATGGAAAAAGGTCCTGACCACCTAGATTTTAATTTACCAGGAAATAGTCAAAGCCGTGAATTAAACAAAAGAACTTAATCCCCTACTCGAAATTCATTAGGTTTAATATGTTTGTCATGTAAGTTTTTCATTTTTTCCTTGTAAATTTCGGAGTTTGAGTATGCATAATTCCTAAGTTCGTCTAATTCATTTAATTGACAAAATCGATTTTTACCAGCAAATTCTAAATCTAAGTTTACATTTTTAATTGCCCAGTAGGCTTTGTGTGCAATTTCTACTGGCAAGTGACAACTTTTTCCATAGACAAGCTTATATGGGGTTGTACCTATTGTTGTTTTATAAGCAGTTCGAAAAGCCCATAAAGCATCATCTAATTTATCTGCACATTCTTTTCTATTTAACCCTACGGTTTTTTCGAGTATTCGTTTTAAACCTCTATTAGTCACTTCGGCTTGTCCGTTTGTTTGAGGGTGATATGCTGTTGAGACCCGGTGATAGACCCCATATCTTGTTAAAAAAAATTCAAGTTGATGGTTGCAAAAATGGGTACCTCTATTACTTATTAATGCTTTAGGTGTTCCAAAACGAGTGAATAATTTCTTCAGAAATCTTACCACGACTCTTCCATCATTTGTTGGAAGTGCATCGGCCTCGGCCCATTTAGACAAGTAATCTACTGCCACAAGTATATATTTGTTTCCTTTTGACAGTGGGAAAGGTCCCATAAAGTCGAGTTCCCACACATCAAAAATTTCACAAACAAGAATGCCATTTTGTGGCATTTCATATTTGGAAGAAATGTTACCTGTTCTTTGGCAAGCATAACATGTCTTGACAAGACTTTCGGCGTCTTTATAAATGGTTGGCCAATAAAATCCTGAATCAAATACCTTTCGTGCGGTACTAGCGGCACCATGATGTCCTCCGTATGGACCTTCATGACAATGGCGGAGAATTCTTCGTGCTTCGCTACCATGTACGCATCGTCGTACGAGTTGGTCGGCACATATTTTGAAAAGATATGGATCTTCTCAAAAATAATGTTTCACATTGGAAAGAAACGTTTTCTTTGATGATGTGGCCAACCCTTAGCGACTATACCGCTAGCTAGGTAGTTAGCATAGTCGGCGTACCATGGTTCTTCTTTGTATTCCACCATTTCTAGGGACTCCGTTGGAAATTTTTCGTTGATTTGCTCATCCCTGGTTGCCTCCAAAGCTAGGTCTTCTAAGTTTGAAAGATGATCTGCTGCGGTATTTTATGCTCCTCTTTTGTCTTTGATTTCAATATCAAATTCTTGGAGAAGTAGAATCCACCGAATCAAACGAGGTTTTGCGTCCCGCTTTTTGAAGAGATATCGAATGGCTGCATGATCTGTATAGACTATAGTTTTAGAAAGAACAAGATAAGAACGAAATTTATCAAAATCAAATACCACAGCCAGTAATTCTTTTTCAGTTGTTGTGTAATTTTCTTGTGCATCGTTAAGTGTTTTACTAGCATAATAAATTGGGTGGAAATGCTTTTCTTTTCTTTGTCCCAAGACATCTCCAACTGCAAAGTCACTAGCATCACACATGATTTCGAAAGGAAATTTCCAATGAGGCGCTATCATGATAGGTGCATTGACTAGCATTTCCTTTAAGGTTAGAATTGCTTGATTGCAATCCTTGTCAAAGATGAAAGGAACATCTTTTTCAAGTAATTTTGTTAGACGCCTTGAAATTTTAGAAAAGTCTTTGATAAACTGCCTATAAAATCCGACATGCCCTAGGAAACTTCTGATAGCTCTAACGGAGGATGGAGGTGGTAATCGAGAAATAGTGTCTATTTTAGCTCGATCAACTTCCATTCCTTCGCTTGAGATTTTGTGACCAAGTACTATTCCCTCAGTTACCATGAAATGGCATTTTTCCCAATTAAGGGCGAGGTTAGTGTCCTCACATCGGGATAGCATTCGTTCAAGGTTATCGAGGCATTGGTCGTATGAATCCCCAAAGATAGAAAAGTCGTCCATGAAGACTTCCATTGTCTTTTCTATCATGTCATGGAAGATGGCTACCATGCAACGTTGGAATATTGCGGGGGCATTACATAGACCAAACGGCATGCGTCGATAAGCAAAGGTTCCATAGGGACATGTGAAGGTTGTCTTTTCTTGGTCTTCGGGTGCTATCGGGATTTGAAAGTAACCTGAAAAACCATCCAAGAAACAGTAAAATTTATGACCGGATAATCTTTCTAACATTTGATCAATGAAGGGCAAGGAAAAGTGATCTTTCCTTGTTGCTTCATTTAATCGTCTATAATCTATACACTCTCTCCATCCTGTGACGGTCCTTGTTGGTATGAATTCATTCTTTTCATTAGTTATTACCGTCATACCTCCTTTCTTTGCAAAAACTTGGACGGGTGATGCGTGTGAAGTGTGTATATGAATTTAAGTATGTTTTAAGCCCTTTTACACTTTCTTTAGCCAATTTTTTAATTTATAAAACACGATATTTACTAACACTAAACACACATATGGGCAAGTGCACCCATCGTGAGCGTAGTATAGTGTTGGTAAGATACCGAGGTCGTCCAAGGACACAAGAGCTTTTAGTACCGGTTTATCCTCAACGTCTAATCAAATCAAAAAGTTTAGAAAAATGTTTTTAGCTAAGAAAAATAAAAACTAATTAAAATGCTGAAAAATAAAAATAAAAGAAAAAAAACATTTAGACAAGATGAATCACTTGGTTCCGACTCGTGTATAGTGTAACCTTTGATTATTTCCGCACTTTTGCACTTATTTAAGAGATTATCTTAGTTATTGTAGTAGGCCCCTCTTTTGAAGGTGACGTTACCCTCAACCCAGTAGTTTGAGTCAGCAAGGATACAATCCTAAAGGGTCGGATTATTGAAAGATAATGAATTAAGTTATTAATGCAAATTATGGTAGGCCCCTCTTTTGGAGGTGACATTACCCTCAACTAAGTAGTCTGAGTCAGCAGGGATACAGTCCTAAATAGCCGGGTTATAGTATTAATAGTAGTTTAACTTATGAGGGGATCAAAGAGTTTGGACCCCCGCCATCCAATACCGTTAAGTATTGAAGGAGGTCTTACTAAATTTGACCCGGGTCCATTGCAGGACCTCTAAATGCTGAATAATGGCAAGACTCTTACCAAACCGTTCCCTTAACCCCCGAATAGGTAGCCAACATACCTCCATATAGACCGTGGAGATATGAATGGTGAAATCTTTTATTTTATATAAACAGTAAAATAATGTCAAGACACCACGGACAAACGATAAAGAAGAATCACCTTCAACATAAGAAACTAGTTATAAAAGTCATTAATACAAAACCAAGTAAAAAGTGCGAAAAGAATAGAAATAAAAAGTATTACACTAGACACTTGTCTTCACCAAGTGATGCAAGAGACTTAGGCAAACATGGCCTTGATTGTCAAGAACTCTTACAATCAATCTTGGATCCCGAGACGACTCACACACTCTATGATGGACAATGGATGATGGTGGTGGATGATGGTGTTATGGTGGTGGTGGGTGGTGGGTGAAGTGCGAGAGAGGTGGTGTGCCAAGGGATGGTTTGAGCTTGAGCCAAGCACTCCTATTTATAGGCTGAACAGAAGCTCGGGCACGGCCCCGTGTCCACATCCTCTCTTTCTTCATTTAATGCAGCTTGTCTTTATTAGTTGACCACACCCCCGTGTCCGCTGAGCACGACCCTGTGTGCAGAAGAATCTTTGTACTATAAAGATTTTCCTGGATTGTGCGAATCTTATAGTTGACCACGGCCCCGTGTCCGCTGAGCACGGCCCCGTGGTGGGCAATAGAAGCTTCTACCACTTTGTCTTTTCTGCTGACACTTGGGCACGACCCCGTGCTGGCTGAGCACGGGGCGTGTTCAGTCTTCTGTCTTCTTGTTTTGCTTGGGAAGATGCTGTCGTGGGGTCGGGCATGTCACGTTTGTTCCTTTTCTTGTATTTATGTTAGATTTTGCTGTCTTTTTGCTTCTTTTGTTAATTTGAGCTCATTTAATCCTGAAAATACAAAAGAAAAAGACAAAATCACACTTTTTCCAACATTAGTACTAAAAAAGGGTTAGTTTTATGTCACAATTGATGTAATTTATATGTTGTATTTTGCACACATCAAATACCCCCACACTTGAATCTTTGTTTGTCCTCAAGCAAAACTCTTTAATATGTGGCTTTTACACTCCCAAATGGAATGGGTAGAAAAGAAGGTTTTTGGGCTTGTCATAGAGTGTCGGGATTTCCAAGATTCTTTATTTAGTTTTATTTTTATTTATTTACAATCCTATTCGTCATGATTTATTTAAAACTTTTCATAAGATAAATTACTTATTAGGGCATAACATGCCTCTTTAAAATTTTATTTATATACAAGTTCACATACCTCACGGGGGATCACTCAACACTCGGCCGAAGATGTATTTTCGTGGATCACTCGAGAGCGGCATGGAACTTACTCCTACCATAGGCTTGCCAAGCAATCAATCCCCCTCCTTTTTAACTATATACCTTTGTAAATATCAAGAGGACTTTTTGGGTGAATGGTTAGGCTTGGGTTAAAGGTAGGTGGTTGGGTTAGTGGTTAGTGGTTTAGTAGAAAAGGGCGAAAAAGCGTAAAAAGTATCGGTTTTCGTAAGACTTTCTATTTTTCAACTTTTTATTTTGATGAAGCCATTATTTCAAACATAGTTATTTTCGATGATCTTGTTTGTTTATTTCTTTTGCTTCATCACCTTTTTTTTTTTTTGAAAGTCATATGAGAAACCGAACTTGTTACTAAAACAAATGGTTAAAAATGAAAAAGGTTTTGGTGGGTGAAAGGGTGTTTGGTTTGGGATATGAAATGAAAAGGTTTAGGCTCAAAGGGGTTAACTAGGGAGATTTTGGGTAGGTGGTAAAAAAAAAATAATGGTGTAGAAATAAAAAGAGTTAGTCCTAATGCCTCCATCATTTACTTACTTGGGTTTAAGTTGGTAAGGACCGGGAATGTATCGTCATGGCAAGTTCTAGAGTCGTAAGAACCAAGCGGCTATTCACACAAGAAACGAAAAATGGGCATTTAGTTTAATGATATGTAATTGTATGCTCAATAAAGGCTCAAAACTCACTTTTGTGGGAATGGGTTTTTATGTGATCAAGTATATATAATATAATTTTAACTAAGCTTATCATGCGTTTTCATAATTTTCTTATGTTGGTTCTTTTTATCACGACGCTATCGGTTGTAAATTCGTAAAAATATAACCTTTTTTTAGAACTTTGAAATTCCCAAGTTAAACCTAGACAAGTAAAAAAATGAATTTTTTTGAAAAAATTTGGGGTGATTAGCGGTTCCAATAGAGTTTTGTGTAAGGCTTGTATTTAGGACTTGCAAGATTCAAGGTTTTAGCATCCCCCCCACACTTAAATAACACATTGTCCTCAATGTGTCCCAAAAATAAGTTTTTAGGTTGATTGAATGTGTAAAAGGTGTTAAAAGCAAAAATTTATGTTACTGGGTGCCTGGACACGACCCCGTGTTGGGTGGACACGACCCCGTGTTCAGGTGCCAGTAACGAAAACTTACAGAAGGTGAGCACGGGGGCGTGTCGGCTGGACACGACCCCGTTTCTGGCAAAGGTCTGCAGGTTTAAGACAAACAGCAGGTCTGGGGATTGGGCACGGGGGCGTGTCGGCTGGACACGACCCCGTGTAGACAGTCTGCAAGGTTGAAAAACAGGTTTCTGGTCTCGGTTTTCCTGTCTCGGCTTTAGTAGCACTAAGGTTTAGTGCTCTAAGCCTCGTATGTACCTGTTTTATCAATAAACACTCCACCAAAACATAGCAAACATCCTAGATTACCATTGTTCACATCCAATCCATCACCAAGTTAAAAGAAAAATAAATGCAGAAAATAAAAGAAGTTAGGGAAAGTAAATTGTTCAACACTCGGCATGCATGCCTTTAATTGTTCAAGATAAAGTGGGGTTAACATGGGGAATCACCAACCAACCGCTTCGTCCTCCACTCCTCCCGCCTAATCCATATCCTCGTCCTCATCATCATCATCTCCACCATGCCCAGCAATGTACTCCCGGATATTTCCAATATCATCTTGGATATCGGATATGTTTCTGTCGATCGCCCCAACTCGGTTGTACGTGTTGCTTGCCATATTGTAGGTGTTCCTGGTGCACATGAGGTTTTCCTGCAATAAATCATGTAAACTTTGAAAGTTAGGAAAACCGCCTCCGGAGGAGGACTGGCCTGGATCACCATGGGGCTGGTACTGGTACTGATGATGTTTTGGAGCGTGAAGGACAAGTGCCTCCTGCGGGTTCCATGCATGCCCTTGCATTCTTTGGAAGCTCACCGTCCCGTCTTCAGCCTCATAGATTAGGTTCATTGAGCGGCAGATGTGTATATCTACCCTACCCGACCATGGGCTCCTCCCGAATGACCTAGGTATGTTGGTGAAGTGCTTGAAGAGACGGTACACCCATCCCCCAAAGAAGATAGGGGTTGGTGCAGTAGCAAGGCGGTTATGATGCATGTTTCGGAGCATAAGGAACGGAACATCAAGTGGCCTGCGGGTGTGGATGCAATGGAGGACAACTAAATCTCTTAACCCAACGATGCCACTGCTATCATGCCTTTGGCTAAGAGAGTAGCCGAGGAGCCTATGGATGTATCTGTAGAGCGGGTCCTTCAACTTCGTACTCTTAGTGCTGCTCGGATTGTAGTACCCTTCACCAATCTGAGCCCAGATGGCTTGGCGTTCGTTCTCACCTATCTCTCGCATTCCTCCAGTATTTTCCTCGTTGCCTGCATCTTCTTCCGCATACAACCCGACAATCGATCCAAATTGTGCCATGGAGATCGAATACTTGGTTCCTCCACATCGGAATGCTACCCCATCATTGTCGAATGGGTCGCACCTTGAGTTGAATGTGAAGGTGCTATAGAATTCCAAAGTGCATTCGTGGACGGAACGGAGTCGAGTTGTTAAAGCGACTCTTAGTGGTCCCGTGACAAGATTGTTGAAACGGTCGAGTTGGTTGACCAATGCTAACAGATCCGTGCATGCTTGCCTCGGGTATTCTTCTGGTCTTGTTTGAAGTACTTCGCATCTAGCCCTAGCATCGAGCTTGTTTGCGTTAAACCTCGTGAACTTCCTTGCCATCTGAAAGAATACACCAAAAGTTAGCACGAAACATTAGGATTTTCGGACAAAATATGCAAACAGCGGGCTGGACACGACCCCGTGTTCAGCGGACACGGCCCCGTGTCCAGGTGTCTGTTACACAAAAAATTCCATTTTTCGACCCGGTTTCGAAAACTTGAAAATTTTTGGTCCAATAGGTGCGGTTTCCCCCGAAAATGAAACCCTAAGTGCCGTTTTTCCCAAAACGACCCGTTTACCCATTCAATTTTATCTTTTTCGGTTCAAGAACAAGGGTTTGGGGTTTTTGTGAGAAATCGGGCGAATCTATGAACAATACAAGTGTATTTACTTCCTTTAACACTAATCTAACTAAATGCAAACAGATCTAAACAAAAATTTGAGGTTCGATCTGGATGAACTTCAAGAACCCTAGATTTTCCCCAAATTTTTGGTGTTTTAACTACATGCAAAAGCCTAATCTAACTAATTATAGTGATAGAATCATACCTTGATGTTGTTAGAATGATAGGAGACGTTGAAAATCTGTGAAAAATCGCCTGGAACCAGAGCGTTTTCGGGGAAACGGGGCGTGTGGAATGGTGTAACTGTTATGAAAAAGGGGATATATCCCGACAGTAGCGCGGACACAGCCCCGTGTCCGGTGGATACGGCCCCGTGCCGAGCAAAGTTTTAAAAAAAAATTTTAGTGCTCGAGTGAGTGCCCTTTGTTTCCCAAAAAAAATTGGTTAGAAGACTTACCGATTTAGATGTCGTCCTTATCGTTCGTAACTTACTAGGTATGATGTTGATGTTTTCATTTTTCCACCGTTTGAAGCGAGATCTCCTCCTCCTCATCCTCAATGAATCCTTGATAGAGTTTTAGCCGTTGGCCATTGACTTTGAATGGAGGTCCATTCCGAGATTTAATTTCTATTGCACCGTGTGGGAAAATATGGGTGATGGAAAAAGGTCCTGACCACCTAGACTTTAATTTACCCGGAAACAATCGAAGTCGTGAATTAAACAAAAGAACTAGATCTCAAACTCGAAATTCATTAGGTTTAATATGTTTGTCAGGCAACTTTTTCATTCTTTCCTTAAAAATTTCGAAGTTTGAGTATGCATAATTTATAAGCTCGTCTAATTCATTTAATTGACAAAATCGATTTTTACCAGCAAATTCAAAATCTAAGTTTACATTTTAATTGCCCAGTAGGCTTTGTGTGCAATTTCTACTGGTAAGTGACAACTTTTTCCATAGACTAGCTTATATGGGGTTGTACCTATTGTTGTTTTATAAGCAGTTCGAAAAGCCCATAAAGCATCATCTAATTTATCTGCCCATTCCTTTTTATTTATCCCTATGGTTTTTTCAAGTATTCGTTTTAAACCTCTATTAGTCACTTCGGCTTGTCCGTTTGTTTGAGGGTGATATGCTGTTGAGACCCGGTGATAGACCCCATATCTTGTTAAAAAAAAATCAAGTTGATGGTTGCAAAAATGGGTACCTCTATCACTTATTAATGCTTTAGCTGTGCCGAAACGAGAGAATAATTTTTTCAGAAATCTTACCACGACTCTTCCATCATTTGTTGGAAGTGCCTCGGCCTCGGCCCATTTAGACAAGTAGTCTACTGCCACAAGTATATATTTGTTTCCTTTCGATGGTGGGAAAGGTCCCATCAAATCGAGTCCCCACACATCAAAAATTTCACAAACAAGAATGCCATTTTGTGGCATTTCGTTTTTGGAAGAAATATTACCTGTTCTTTGGCAAGCATCACATGTCTTGACAAGACTTTGGGCGTCTTTGTAAATGGTTGGCCAATAAAATCCTGAATCAAATACCTTTCGTGCGGTACTAGCGGCACCATGATGCCCTCCGTATGGACCTTCATGACAATGGCGGAGAATTCTTCATGCTTCGCTACCATGGACGCATCGTCGGATGAGTTGGTCGGCACACATTTTGAAAAGATATGGATCTTCCCAAAAATAGTGTTTCACATTGGCAAAGAATTTTTTTCTTTGATGATGTGGCCAACCTTTTGTGACTATACCGTTAGCTAGGTAGTTAGCATAGTCGGCGTACCATGGTTCTTCCTATTATTCCACCATTTCTAGGGATTCCATTGGAAATTTTTCGTTGATTTGTTCCTCCCTGGTTGCCTCCAAAGCTGGGTCTTCTAAGCGTGAAAGATGATCTGCTGCAGTGTTTTCTGCTCCTCTTTTATCTTTGATTTCAATATCAAATTCTTGGAGGAGTAGAATCCACCGAATCAAACGTGGTTTTGCGTCCTACTTTTTGAAGAGATATCGAATGGCTGCATGATCTGTATAGACTATAGTTTTAGAAAGAACAAGATAAGAACGAAATTTATCAAAAGCAAATACCACAGCTTGTAATTCTTTTTCAGTTGTTGTGTAATTTTCTTGTGCATCATTTAGTGTTTTACTAGCATAATAAATGGGGTGAAAATGCTTTTCTTTTCTTTGTCCTAAGACAGCTCCAACTGCAAAGTCACTAGCATCACACATGATTTCGAAAGGAAATTTCCAATCAGGCGCTATCATGAAAGGTGCATTGACTAGCATTTCCTTTAAGGTTAGAAATGCTTGACTGCAATCCTCGTCAAAGATGAAAGGAGCATCTTTTTCAAGTAATTTTGTTAGAGGCCTTGAGATTTTAGAAAAGTCTTTGATAAACCGCCTATAAAATCCGGCATGCCCTAGGAAACTTCTGATAGCTCTAATGGAGGATGGGGGTGGTAGTTTAGAAATGGTATCTATTTTGGCACGATCCACCTCCATTCCTTCGCTTGAGATTTTGTGACCGGGTACTATTCCCTCTGTTACCATGAAATGACATTTTTCCCAGTTAAGGGCGAGGTTAGTTTCCTTACATCGGGATAGCATTCGTTCAAGGTTATCGAGGCATTGGTCATATGAATCCCCAAAGATAGAAAAGTCGTCCATGAAGACTTCTATTGTTTTTTCTATCATGTCATGGAAGATGGCTACCATGCAACGTTGGAATGTTGCAGGGGCATTACATAGACCAAACGGCATGCGTCGATAAGCAAAAGTTCCATAGGGACATGTGAAGGTTGTCTTTTCTTGGTCTTCGGGTGCTATCGGGATTTGAAAGTAACCTGAAAAACCATCCAAGAAACAATAAAATTTATGACCGGATAATCTTTCTAACATTTGATCAATGAAGGGTAAAGGAAAGTGATCTTTTCTTGTTGCTTCATTTAATCGTCTATAATCTATACATACTCTCCATCCTGTGACGGTTCTCGTTGGTATTAGTTCATTCTTTTCATTAGTTATTACCGTCATACCTCCTTTCTTTGGAACTACTTGGACGGGACTTACCCAAGGACTATCGGAGATAGGATAAATAAGTCCGGCGTCAAGTAATTTGATGACTTCGTTTTTAACCACTTCTTGAACATTGGGATTTACTCGACGTTGTGGTTGTATTACCGTTTTGTAGTCATCATTCATTAAAATTTTGTGCGTACACATGGAAGGGCTAATTCCTTTTATGTCTACAAGTTTCCAAGCGATCGCGTTTTTATGTTTTTTCAAAAGACTAATTACTTTTTCTTTTTCTAAGCATATGATGGATAAGGGTCTTTTGGAGACTCCTTATTCGGTTGCTCATTTCGATCAAGAACTTTAAAAGTTTGTTCTATGGCGACCTCTTCTTCAACAAAGTGGTCAATCTTTTCACTTGTATCGGGTGGTTCATCTTCATCTTCAATTAGAGGGTCATTATTGCCGAATGGATATTTCATTGACCGTTCAAGATCGACACTTCTTTTAAATGCCCCTAATTGAAGAGGTAGATTGTTGAACTTCCGGTTTCTCAAAGCTTCGTGAGTTTTACAAATGGTCGTCCCCACACTAGAGGAGCGTCATCGAGGATGACAAAGTCGGTCGGGATTACCATTTGATTTGTTTGAACCAAGACATCTTCAACTATACCGATTGATTTTATTACTTTCCGATTGGATAGAAAAATGGGTATTTGAAGTGGAGAAAAATCACTAATGCTTAATTTTTCGAAAATGTAGTTAGGCATTATGTTAACACAAAGATCTTTATCAATTGTGACATTACTAATAAATGAATTTTGAAAGAAACATGGAACCAGTGTAATGTTAATTTCAAATGGGTCTTCTTTTATTAGCGAGGTTTGATCATTAGTTAACTTAACACTTACCGTTTCGTCAATTTTAGTGTTAGTGTTTAACTCTTTTAAAAACTTAGCATGAGTGGGTACTAAACAATGATTTTCAAAAGAAGGTGACAAGAGATTAATTTCTTCAAAATTAGACTCTTCTTGAATTTTAACGTTGTCGGACTCACCTTTTTCGTTGTTTAACTCATGTGTCGGCTCTTCACTTATTTGTTCTTCCATTTTTACACTTTCGGTTATCTCATTCTTTTTTAATTCTTCTCTTGCGCGGGACTCCTCTTCCCTTGCGCGAGATTCTTTTATATAGCGATCAATAACACTAAGGTGTTCTAATATCCTATCGGTAACTTCGGTTATAGAAAAAGGATCTGGATTTTCAAAGCTTGAATCCGGTTGTTCGATCCTTTGTTCCTCATAATACCCATATGAAGTAGATGGTTCACACCATTGTTCTTCATTGTAAGCATATGATGGATAAGGGTCGTAATTTTGTTCTTCATAATACTCATATGAGGTGGGTTGTTCACGCCATGGTTCCTCATAATAAGCATACGAAGGTGGTGGCTCATATCTTGGTTCCTTAAAGTATGAGTAAGAAGGCTCATACATTGGTTCATCAAAATATGAGTATGAGGGATGAGGTTCATACCTTTGGTCTTCATAGGATGTGTATGAAGGTGATGGCTCGTACCTGGGTTCCTCATAGTAGGTGTATGAATTGGATGGTTGATATGAGTGACTATATTGAACCGAGTGCGGATTTCTACAATTAGTGCAATAGTTACTCCTATAATCATCCTCCTCATAGGTGTAGTTGTAACCTCCTGAGTATTGATCCATAAGAATCACTCAGCAGACCACAACCAAGTCTCGAGATCAGAAAACAAAAATAAAAATGGAAACAGAGGCTGGACACGGCCCCGTGTTCAGTGGACACGACCCCGTGTACAGAATCTGTATCTAGGCGTTTTAATTAAATTTACTGATTTCGTTGAGCACGGGGCGTGTTCAGTGAGCACGGCCCGTGTTCAAGCTACTGTTACTGGGTGTTTTATGAAAAATGTGCAGCACGGGCCCGTGTTCAGGTTACTGTAAATGCAAAACCAAACTAAAATGCAGCAAAAAGTGCGCGCGTTTTAAAAAGGTTTTGAAAAACTGATTAGGCCGTCGATTTTAAGCTTTCTTAAAATCCTTGTGTCCCCGGCAACGGCGCCAAAAACTTGATGCGTGTGAAGTGTGTATATGAATTTAAGTATATTTTAAGCCCTTTTACACTTTCTTTAGCCAATTTTTAAATTTATAAAACACGATATTTACTAACACTAAACACACATATGGGCAAGTGCACCCATCGTGAGCGTAGTATAGTGTTGGTAAGATACCGAGGTCGTCCAAGGACACAAGAGCTTTTAGTACCGGTTTATCCTCAACGTCTAATCAAATCAAAAAGTTTAGAAAAATGTTTTTAGCTAAGAAAAATAAAAACTAATTAAAATGCTGAAAAATAAAAATAAAAGAAAAAAAAACAGATAGACAAGATGAATCACTTGGTTCCGACTCGTGTATAGTGTAACCTTTGATTATTTCCGCACTTTTGCACTTATTTAAGAGATAATCTTAGTTATTGTAGTAGGCCCCTCTTTTGAAGGTGACGTTACCCTCAACCCAGTAGTTTGAGTCAGCAAGGATACAATCCTAAAGGGTCGGATTATTGAAAGATAATGAATTAAGTTATTAATGCAAATTATGGTAGGCCCCTCTTTTAGAGGTGACGTTACCCTCGACTAAGTAGTCTGAGTCAGCAGGGATACAGTCCTAAATAGCCGGATTATAGTATTAATAGTAGTTTAACTTATGAGGGGATCAAAGAGTTTGGACCCCCGCCATCCAATACCATTAAGTATTGAAGGAGGTCCTACTAAATTTGACCCAGGTCCATTGCAGGACCTCTAAACGCTGAACAATGGCAAGACTCTTACCAAACCGTTCCCTTAACCCCCGACCAGGTAGCCAACATACCTCCATATAGACCGTGGAGATATGAATGGTGAAAATCTTTTATTTTATATAGACAGTAAAATAATGTCAAGACACCACGGACAAACGATAAGGAAGAATCACCTTCAACATAAGAAACTAGTTATTAAAGTCATTAATACAAAACTAAGTAAAAAGTGCGAAAAGATTAGAAATAAAAAGTATTACACTAGACACTTGTCTACACCAAGTGATGTAAGAGACTTAGGCAAACATGGCCTTGATTGTCAAGAACTCTTACGATCAATCTTGGATCCCGAGACGACTCACACACTCTATGATGGACAATGGATGATGGTGGTGGATGATGGTGTTATGGTGGTGGTGGGTGGTGGGTGAAGTGTGAGAGAGGTGGTGTGCCAAGGGATGGTTTGAGCTTGAGTCAAGCACTCCTATTTATAGGCTGAACAAAAGCTCGGGCACGGCCCCGTGTCCGGTGGGCACGGCCCCGTGTCCGGTGGGCACGGCCCCGTGTCCACATCCTCTCTTTCTTCATTTAATGCAGCTTGTCTTTATTAGTTGACCACGCCCCCGTGTCCGCTGAGCACGACCCCGTGTGCAGAAGAATCTTTGTACTATAAAGATTTTCCTGGATTGTGCGAATCTTATAGTTGACCACGGCCCCGTGTCCGCTGAGCACGGCCCCGTGGTGGGCAATAGAAGCTTCTACCACTTTGTCTTTTCTGCTGACACTTGGGCACGCCCCCGTGCTGGCTGAGCACGGGGCGTGTTCAGTCTTCTGTCTTCTTGTTTTGCTTGGGAAGATGCTGTCATGGGGTCGGGCATGTCACGTTTGTTCCTTTTCTTGTATTTATGTTAGATTTTGCTGTCTTTTTGCTTCTTTTGTTAATTTGAGCTCATTTAATCCTGAAAATACAAAAGGAAGACAAAAGCACACTTTTTCCAACATTAGTACTAAAAAAGGGTTAGTTTTATGCCACAATTGATGTAATTTATATGTTGCATTTTGCACACATCAACGGGACTTACCCAGGGACTATCGGAGATAGGATAAATAAGTCCGGCGTCAAGTAATCTGATGACTTCGTTTTTAACCACTTCTTGAACATTGGGATTTACTCGACGTTGTGGTTGTATTACCGATTTGTAGTCATCATTCATTAAAATTTTGTGCGTGCACATGGAAGGACTTATTCCCTTAATATCCACAAGCTTCCAAGCGATCTCATTTTTGTGTTTTCTCAAAAGGTTAATAAATTTTTCTTTTTCTAAACTATCTAATTTAGATGAAATAATTACAGGTAATTTACCATCTTTGTCTAGAAAAACATATTCCAAACCCTTTGGAAGTTCTTTGAGCTCAAGAGGTGGGTCTTTAGGAGATGCCTAATTTGGTTGCTCATTAAGAACTTTAAAAGTTTGTTCTATGGCGACCTCTTCTTCAACAAAGTGGTCAAACTTTTCACTTGTATCGGGTGGTTCATCTTCATCTTCAATTAGGGGGTCATTATTGCCGAATGGATATTTCATTGACCGCTCAAGATCGACACTTTTTTAAATGCCCCTAATTGAAGAGGTAGATTGTTGAACTTCCGGTTTTTCAAAGCTTCGTGAGTTTTTACAAAGGGTCGTCCCAACACTAAAGGAGCGTCATCGAGGATGACAAAGTCGGTTGGGATTACCATTTGATTTGTTTGAACCAAGACATCCTCAACTACACCGATTGATTTTATTATTCTCCGATTAGATAGAAAAATGGGTATTTGAAGTGGAGAAAAATCACTAATACTTAATTTTTCGAAAATATAGTTAGGCATTATGTTAACACAAAGATCTTTATCAATTGTGACATTACTAATAAATGAATTTTGAAAAAAACATGGAACCGGTGTAATGTTAATTTCAAATGGGTCTTCTTTTATGAGCGAGGTTTGATCATTAGTTAACTTAACGCTTACCATTTCGTCAATTTTAGTCTTAGTGTTTAATTCTTTTAAAAACTTAGCATGAGTTGGAACTAAACAATGATTTTCAAAAGAAGGTGACAAGAGATTAATTTCTTCAAAATTAGACTCTTCTTGAATTTTAACGTTGACGGACTCACCTTTTTCGTTGTTTAACTCATGTGTCGGTTTTTCACTTGTTTGTTCTTCCATTTTTACACTTTCAGTTATCTCTTCTTTATTTAATTCTTCTCTTGCGCGGGACTCCTCTTCCCTTGCGCGAGATTCTTTTTTATAGCGATCGATAACACTAAGGTGTTCTAATATCCTATCGGTCACTTCGGTTATAAAAAAAGGATCGGGATTTTCAAAGCTTGAGTCCGGTTATTCGATCCTTTGTTCCTCATAATACCCATATGAAGTAGATGGTTCACACCATTGTTCTTCATTGTAAGCATATGATGGATAAGGATCGTAATTTTGTTCTTCATAATACTCATATGAGGTGGGTTGTTCACACCATGGTTCCTCATAGTAAGCATATGAAGGTGGTGGCTCATATCTTGGTTCCTCAAAGTATGAGTAAGAAGGCTCATACCTTGGTTCATCAAAATATGAGTATGAGGGAGGAGGTTCATACCTTTGGTCTTCATAGGATGTGTATGAAGTCGATGGCTAGTACCTGGGATCCTCATAGTAGGTGTATGAAGTTAACGGTTGATATAAGTTACAATATTGAACCGAGTGCGGGTCACCACAATTAGTGCAATAGCTATTCCTATAATCATCCTCCTCATAGGTGTAGTTGTAACCTCTTGAGTATTGATCCATGAGAATCACTCAGCAGACCACAACAAAGTCTCGAGATCAGAAAACAAAAATAAAAACGGAAACAGAGGCTGGACACGGCCCCGTGTTCATTGGACAAGGCCCCGTATACAGAATCTGTATCTGGGCGTTTTAATTAAAGTTACTGATTTCTATGAGCATGGGGCGTGTTCAGTGAGCACGGCCCCGTGTTCAAGCTACTGTATCTGGGTGTTTTATGAAAAATATGCAGCACGGCCCCGTGTTCAGGTTACTGTAAATGCAAAGCTAAACTAAAATGCAGAAAAACGTGTGCGCGTTTTGAAAAGGTTTTGAAAAAAAACTGATTAGGCCGTCGATTTTAAGCTTTCTTAAAATCCTTGTGTCCCCGGCCGCGGCGCCAAAAACTTGATGCGTGTGAAGTGTGTATATAAGTTTAAGTATATTTTAAGCCCTTTTACACTTTTTAGCCAAATTTTAAATTTATAAAACACGATATTTTCTAACACTAAACACACATATGGGCAAGTGCACCCATCGTGAGCGTTGTATAGTGTTGGCAAGATACCTAGGTCGTCCAAGGACACAAGAGCTTTTAGTACCGGTTTATCCTCAACGTCTAATCAAATCAAAAGTTTAGAAAAAGGTTTTAAACTAAGAAAATAAAAACTAACTAAAATGCTGAAAAATAAAAATAAAGTAAAAACAGATAGACAAGATGAATCACTTGGCTCCGACTCGTGTTTAGTGTAACCTTTGATTATTTCCGCACTTTTGCACTATTTAAGAGATTATCTTAGTTATTGTAGTAGGCCCCTCTTTTGGAGGTGACGTTACCCTCAACCCAGTAGTTTGAGTCAGCAAGGATACAATCCTAAAGGGTCGTATTACTGAAAGATAATTAATTAAGTTATTAATGCATAATGTGGTAGGCCCCTCTTTTGAAGGCCACGTTACCCTCGGCTAAGTAGTCTGAGTCAACAGGGATACAGTCCTAAGTAGACGGGTTAAAGTTTTAATAGTAGCCTAACTTATGAGGAGGCCAAAGAGTTTGGACCCCCGCCATCCAATACCGGTAGGTATTGAAGGAGGTCCTACTAAATTTGACCCAGGTCCTTTGCAGGATCTATACACTGAACAATGGCAAGACTCTTACCAAACCGTTCCCTTAACCCCCGACCAGGTAGCCAACATACCTCCATATAGACCGTGGAGATACGAATGGTGAAAATCTTTTATTTTATATAGACAGTAAAATAATGCCAAGACACCACGGATAAACGATAAGGAAGTATCACCTTCAACATAAGAAACTAGTTATTAAAGTCATTAATACATAACCAATTAAAAAGTGCGAAAAGATTAAAAATAAAAAATATTACACTAGACACTTTGTCTTCACCAAGTGATGTAAGAGACTTAGGCAAACATGGCCTTGATTTTCAAGAACTCTTACGATCAATCTTGGATCCCGAGACGACTCACACACTCTATGATGGACAATGGATGGTGGTGGTGGATGATGGTGTTGTGATGGTGGTGGGTGGTGGGTGATGTGTGAGATAGGTGGTGTGCCAAGGGATGGTTTGAGCTTGAGCCAAGCACTCCTATTTATAGGCTGAACAGAAGCTCGGGCACGGCCCCGTGTCCATCCTCTTCTCTGTCTTCATTAATTGCTTTTGTCTGCATTAGTTGACCACGACCCCGTGTCCGCTGGGCACGACCCCGTGTGCAGAAGCATATCTGTACTATCAAGATTTGCCTGGATTCTGCGAATCTTATAGTTGACCATGGCCCCGTGTCTGCTGAGCACGGCCCCGTGTCTGCTGAGCACGGCCCCGTGGTGGGCGATGGAAGCTTCTACAACTTTGTCTTTTATGCTGACACTTGGGCACGCCCCCGTGTTCACTGAGCACGGGGCGTGTTCAGCCTTCTGTTCTCTTGTTTTGCTTGGGAAGATGCTTTCGGGGAAGTCGGGCATGCCACGTTTGTTCCTTTTCTTGTATTTATGTTAGATTTAGCTACCTTTTTGCTTCTTTTGTTAATTTGAGCTCATTTAATCCTGAAAATACAAAAGAAAGACAAAAACACACTTTTTCCAACATTAGTACTAAAAAAGGGTTAGTTTTATGCCACAATTGATGTAATTTATATGTTGCATTTTGCACACATCAGGTATAGTCGCAAAAGGATGGCCACATCATCAAAGAAAGAAATTCTTTGCCGATGTAACGCATTATTTTTGGGAAGATCCTTATCTTTTCAAAATATGTGCTAATCAACTCATTCGTCGATACGTACATGGTGGTGAAGCAAGAAAAATTCTCCGCCATTGTCATGAGGGTCCATACGGAGGACATCATGGTGCCGCTAGTACCGCACGAAAGGTATTTGATTCAAGATTTTATTGGCCAACCATTTACAAAGACGCTCAAAGTCTTGTCAAGACATGTGATGCTTGCCAAAGATCTAGTAATATTTCTTCCAAAAACGAAATGCCACAAAATGGCATTCTTGTTTGTGAAATTTTTGATGTGTGGGGACTCGACTTTATGGGACCTTTCCCACCGTCAAAAGGAAACAAATATATACTTGTGGCGGTAGATTATTTGTCTAAATGGATCGAGGCACTTCCAACAAACGATGGAAGAGTCATGGTAAGATTCCTGAAACGATTATTCTCTCGTTTTGGAACACCAAAAGGGTTAATAAGTGATAGAGGTACCCATTTTTGTAACCATCAACTTGAAAAAGTTTTAACAAGGTATGGGGTCTATCACCGGGTCTCAACAGCATATCACTCTCAAACAAACGGACAAGCCGAAGTGACTAATAGAGGTTTAAAAAGAATACTTGAAAAAACAGTAGGGTTAAATAAAAAGGAATGGGCCGATAAATTAGACGACGCTTTATGGGCTTTTCGAACAGCGTAGAAAACAACAATAGGTACAACCCCATATAAGCTTGTCTATGGAAAAAGTTGTCATTTGCCGGTAGAAATAGCACACAAGGCCTACTGGGCAATTAAAAACGTAAACTTAGACTTAGAAATTGCCGGTAAAAATCGATTTTGCCAATTAAATGAATTAGACGAATTAAGGAATTATGCATACTCTAACTCCGAAATTTATAAGGAAAGAATAAAAAATTTGCATGATAAACACATTAAACCTAATGAATTTCGGGTAGGAGATCAAGTTCTATTGTTTAATTCACGACTTCGATTATTTCCTGGTAAATTAAAGTCTAGGTGGTCGGGACCTTTTTCCATCACCCATATTTTCCCACACAGTGCAGTTGAAATTAAATCTCGGAATGGAATTCCATTCAAAGTCAATGGCCAACGGCTAAAGCTCTATCAAGGATCCATTGAGGATGAGGAGGAAGAAATCTCGCCTCAAGCGGCCGAAGAATAAAACGAAGGTTCAAGCATCAACATCATACCTTGTAAGTTACGAACATCAGGAAAACATCTAAATCGGTAAGATTTCTAAAACCAAGTTTCGGGAAACAACGCACTCACACGAGCACTGAAAAAAAATAATATTTTTAAAATTGCCCGCCTACTGGGCCGTGTCCAGCGGACATAGGGCCGTGTCCGTGCAACTGTCGGGATAAAACCCCTTTTTCTATCATTCTTTCACTTCAACACGCCCCGTTTCCCCAAGAACTCTCTGGTTTCGGCGAAATTTTCTGTAGATTTCAACGTTTCCCCTTCTTATAACAACGTCAAGGTATGATTCTATCCTTATAATTAGTTAGTTTAAGTACTTGCATGTAGTTCAACATCAAAATTTGGGGAAAATCTAGGGTTCTTCAACTTGAACCGGATCAAAACCCAAATTTTTGCTTAGATCTATTAGTATTAGTATAGATGCATGTTATAGGAAGTAAAGAAACTTGTATTGTTTGTAGATTTGCCCGATTTCTCACAAAAACCCCAAACCCTTGTTTTTGAACTAAAAAAGATGAAATTGGAGGGGTAAACGGTTTGTTTTGGGAAAAACGGGACTTGGGGTTTCATTTTCAGGGAAAACCGCCCTTACTGGACCACAAATTTTCAAGTTTTCGGGACCGGGTCGAAAAATGGGATTTTTGGGAAACAGACGTTTGGACACGGGGCCGTACTCACCGAGCACGGGGGCGTGTCCAGCTAATTTCAGGCAAACATGGGGTGTGTCCGCTGAACACGGGGTCGCGTTCAGCCGACTGTTTTCAGTTTTTTTTTTGAAAATTTAACTGTTTCGTGCTAATTGTTTGGTGTTTTCTTTCAGATGGCCAAGAAATTTACCAGATTCAACGAAAGTGAGTTGGCTGCTCAGGCGCGGTACGAGGTGCTAAGAACTAGGCCCGAGGAAAATCCCCGACAGGTGTGCATGGACACTCTTGAAGCGGTGAACCAAATAGACCGCTTCAACAACATTGTCACCGGCCCACTACGAGCTACTCTTTGCACTCGGCTTCACTCCGTGCATGAATATAACATGGAATTTTACAGCACGTTCGTCTTCAAGACAAGAGCGGATCTGTTTGACAATGAGGGAGTAAAGTTCCGTTGTGCAGGGTTCATGTACTCAATCCCAATCGCACAATTTAGGGCAATTGTCGGGTTGTACTCAGAGGAGGATGCTGGAGAGGAAGAGAACACCGGCGGTCTCCGCGAGATTCTAGAAAATTAACGCCAGTCTGCTTGGGCTCAGATCGGGGAGGGCAACTATAACCCGAGACGAACTAAGAGCATAATGTTGAGGGATCCTCTCTACTGCTACATCCACAGGGTCCTCAGCCATTCTCTCTGTCAGAGACACGACAGTGGTGGTGTTGTAGGGTTGCGTGATCTTCTAGTCCTCCATTGCATTCACAACCGTGTCAACCTCGATGTTCCATACCTGCTACTCCGTAACATGCACTTGAACCAACTTGCTACTCCCCCGACTCCTATCCTGTTTGGAGGCTGGATTTACCGCCTTTTCAAACACTTTGTGCCAAGGATGCCGAGGTCCTTTCAAAAGGGACTTTGGTCGGGAAAAGTGGACATGGTCATTTGCCGCTCCATGAACTTAATCTATGAAGCGGATGACGGGACGGTCAGATTTCAAACAGTTCAAGGGCATGCATAGAACCCTCAAGAAGCTCTCGTCCTACACGCTCCACACATCCGTCCTCCTCCCCAGTATCACTACCGACCCCATGGTGATCCGGGTCAATCCTCCTCTCAAGGAGGTGGTTTTCCTAACTTTCAGAGCTTACATGATTTATTGCAGAAAAATCTTATGTGCACCAGGAACACCTACAACATGGCCAGCAACACATACGCCCGGGTCGGAGTGATAGAAAGAAATATCTCTAATATGCAGGATGATATTGGGAACATCCGGGAATATATGGCTGGCCACGGAGGGGATGATGATGATGATGAAGACGAGGACATGGATTGAGCAGGAGGAGTTGGAGGTAACATCACACGGTTGAAGGTCTCACAGGTTAACCCCTTTATCTCAAAAACAATTTCGTGGCCTGCATGCCACTTGTTGAACAATTTACTTCTCTTAACACTTTTTAATTTTCTGCATTTTTTTCTTTTTATTTTGTTATGTGGATGATGAAACTTTGGTAAATTAGGATGTTTGTTATTGTTTGGTGTGGTATTTATTAGTAAAACAGGTACCTACGAGGCTTAAAGCACTAAACATTAGTGCTACTAAAGCCAGGACAGCAGAACCGAAAGCAGAAACATGTTTTAAATGTTTGCAGATTATCCACACGGGGTCGTGCCCAGCAGACATGCCCCCGTGCCTACCGCCCAGACCTGCTGTTTGTCTAAATTATGCAGATTTTTTCCCAACACGGGGTCGTGTTCACCAGACATGCCCCCGTGTCCACCTTCTGTAAGTTCTCGTTATTGGCAATCTGACCACAGGTTCATGCTAACCCGACACGGGGCCGTGTCCAGATGCCAGTAACATAAATTTTTGTTTTAACACACCTTTTTACACATTCAATCAACCTAAAAATTTATTTTTGGGACACATTGAGGACAATGTGTAATTTAAGTGTGGGGAGATGCTAAAACCTTGAATTTTGCAAGTCTTAATTACAAGCCTTACACAAAACTCTATTGGAACTGCTAAACACCCCAAAAAATTTTCAAAAAATTTTAATTTTTTTTACTTGTCTTGGTTTAAATTGGGAATAACAAGTTCTAAAAAGGTTATATTTTTACGAATTTACAACCGATAGCGTCGTGATAAAAAGAACCAACATAAGAAAATTATGAAACGGCATGTCAAATCTAGTTAAAATTTGATTATATATATTTGATCACATTAAAAACCCATTCCCACAAAAAGTGAGTTTTGAGCCTTTAATTGAGCATATAAATACACATATTTAAACTAAATGCTCATTTTTCGTTTCTTGTGTGAATAGCCGCTTGGCTTCTTACGACTCTAGAACTTGCCATGATAATACATTCCCGGTCCTTACCAACTTAAACCCAAGTAAGTAAATGATGGAGGCATTAGGACTAACCCTTTTTCTTTCAACACCATTATTTTTCTTTTTTTACCACCTACCCAAAATCCCCCTAGTTAAACCCTTTGAGCCTAAACCTTTTCATTTCTAAACCCACAAAATAAACACCCTTTACCCACCAAAAACCCTTTTTCATTTTAAACCCTTTATTTTAGTAAAAACCTCGGTCTTCATGTGACATTCCTTATCAAAATATATATAAAAAATATATGATGATGAAGTCTAGCAATAAACAAACAAGTTCCTCAAAAGAAACTTTGTTTGAAAAATGCTTTGTTTGAATAAACAGTCACAAAAATAAAAAGTTTTAAGAAAACCGACGCTTTTTACGCCTTTCGCCCTTTTCTACTAACCACTAACCCAAAACCACCTACCATTAACCCAAGCCTAACCCTTCCCCAAGTCCTCTTGATATTTACTAAGGTTTATAGTTAAAAAGGAGGAGGATTGATTGCTTGGCAAGCATATAGTAGAAGTAAGTTCCATTCCGGCCTCGAGTATTTCACAAAAATACATCTTCAGCCGAGTGTTGAGTGATCTCCCGTGAGGTATGTGAACTTGTATATAAATGAAATTTTAAAAAGGCATGTTATGCCCAAATAAGTAATTTCTCTTATGAAACGTTCTAAATAAATCATAATGAATAGGATTGTAAATAACAAAAAAATTAAACCTAATAAAGATCTTGGAATCCCGACACTCAAGACAAGCCCAAAACTCCTCTTCTACCCATTCCATTTAGGTGTGTAAGCCACATTATAAAGAGTTTTGCTTGAGGACAAGCAAAGATTCAAGTGTGGGGGTATTTGATGTGTGTAAAATGCAACATATAAATTACATCAAATGAGGCGTAAAACTAACCCTTTTTAGTACTAATGTTGGAAAAAGTGTGCTTTTGTCTTCCTTTTGTATTTTCAGGATTAAATGAGCGCAAATGAACAAAAGAAGCAAAAATACAGCTAAATCTAACATAAATACAAGAAAATGAATAAATGTGGCATGCCTGACCCCTCGACAGCATCTTCCCAAGCAAAAATAAGATATCAGAAGGTTGAACACGCCCCGTGCCCAGCGGACACGGGGGCGTGCTCAAGTGTATGTAGAAAAGACAAAGTTGTAGAAGCTTCTATTTCCCAACACAGGGGCGTGCCCAGCTCAACACGGCCATGCTCAACGCTAAGATTCGTAGAATCCAAGCAAATCTTGATAGTACAGATACGCTTCTACACACGGGGCCGTGCCCAGCGGACACGGGGGCGTGGTCAACTAATGCAGACAAACTGCAATTAATGAAGAAAGAGAAAGTGGATGAACACGGGGCCGTGCCCAATGGACACGGGGCCGTGTCCGGGCTTCTGTGCAGGCTATAAATAGAGGTGCTTGGTTCACTTCAAAAGCATCCCTTGACAAACCACCTCTCTCCCACTTCACCCACACTCCACCACCATCACAACACCCACATCCACCACCATCATCCATCATAGAGTGTGTGTAGTAGTCCCGGGATCCAAGATTGATAGTAAGAGTTCTTGACAATCAAAGGCCATGTTTGCCTAAGTCTCTTACATCACTTGGTGAAGACAAGCATTTAGTGTAATACATTTGTTTTTTAATCTTTTCGCACTTTTTATTTGGTTTTGTATTAATGACTTTAATAACTAGTTTATTATGTTGAAGGTGAAACTTCCTTATTATTTGTCCGTGGTGTCTTGGCGTTATTTTACTGTCTATATAAAATAAAAGATTTACACCATTCATATCTCTACGGTCTATATAGAGATATGTTGGCTACCTGGTCGGGGGTTAAGGTAATGGTTTGGTAAGGTTCTTGCCTTGTTCAGTGTATAGATCCTGCAAGGACCTGGGTCAAGCTTACTAGGACCTCCTTCAATACCCACTGGTATTGGATGGCGGGGGTGCGAATGGCTTGATCCCCTCATATGTAAACTACTATTAATACATTAACCCGGCTATTTGGGATTGTAACCATGCTGACTCAAACCACTTAGCCGAGGGTAACGTCACCTTCAAAAGAGGGGCCTACCACTTTACGCATTAATAACTTAATTAATTATCTTCCAATAATCCAACCCTTTAGGATTGTATCCTTGCTGACTCAAACTACTGGGTTGAGGGTAACGTCGCCTTCAAAAGAGGGGCCTACTACTATAACTAAGATAATCTCTTAAAAAGTGCAAAAGTGCGGAAAACATCAAAGGTTACACTAAAGGCGAGTCGGATCCAAGTGATTCATCTTGTCTATCTGTTTTTATTTTATTTTTATTTTCAGCATTTTTAGTTTTTATTTTCATGTTTAAAACCTTTTTCCAAAATTTTGATTTGATTAGACGTTGAGGATAAACCGGTACTAAAAGCTCTTGTGTCCTTGGACGACCTCGGTATCTTATCAACGCTATACTAAGCTCACGATGGGTGCACTTGCCCATATGTGTGTTTAGTGTTAGTAAAATATCGTGTTTTATAAATTTAAAACTTGACTAAAGTGTTAAAAAGGGCTAAAAATATACATAAAAATATATCACTTCTCAACCCTTTCCTAGCATCATTTGTCTTTTGAGCGGTATAAAATTCGTCCAAGAAGATTTGTTGCATTCCTGCCCATGTATAGATAGATGCCAAAGGTAATGTGTAAAACCACTTTTTAGCCTTGTCTTCCACAGAAAATTGGAATAGTACCAATTTGACACATCGACCGAAAATCCTTGACTCCCAAGAGTGTTGCAAATCGAATCATAAGCCTCCAAATGGAAATACGGCTCCTCCATTGCTAGACCCTTATACTTTAGCAAACTTTGTAACGAATTGGTTCTCACTTCAAATCTCCTCCCTTGATCATCGTGAGGAATAACTACCGGTGAAGGATTATGAGTGATTACCGGCCTGAAATGTGCTTCTATACCTCTTGCATGTTCTCGAAGATGTCTTCTTGGTACACCCAAACGAACTCTTGGCTGTATAGGTCCCATTGGTCTTTGAATAGGCCCTTGAGGTGCAAATGGTGGTTGAAATTGATGTTGTATCGGTTGTTGTTGAATTGGCCTTTGAAATTGATGTTGTGCATTCTGTGGGTGAATTTGTTGTAATGGTGTAGGATGTTGCAATTGTGGCCCTTGTGGCATTGGCCGAATATGTTGTGGTATAATTTGTTGTTGAGGAATCCCACCAACACTTGGCATTCTTTGAGTTTGACCTTGTACATAAGTAAACTCCCCTTGATCTCCATCACCCCCATACGCGTATCCTTCTTCCTCATAACCCTCAAACTCTTCATACCCTTCATCATATCCATCTCCTCCTATACCCGAAGATTGCCCAAATGGAAAAGATGAATATTGAAAACCCAATTAGTTCGGTGGTCTAAATGTAGAAGTAGCATGAACGACAGTTGAACTTTGTGGTAGTGTATAGGTTGAAGATGATTGACCCGAAGCTGGGAAGAAATGGAAAAATGGTGGAATTGTAGTAGAAGGGTTAAAGGTATGCGTAGGTTCAACTTGGGTGGTAATAGGTTGTGTAGTGTTGGTTGGTGAAACATCATGAGGTGGAGTAGGGTCGGTAGTGGTGTTAGGCATGGTGGTATTTGGTGAAGGTTGTGTTGATGATGGTATGAAAGGTGGTATAAGTTCGCCCGTAGTGGGTGGTGGCGGTGGATCCATGTATCTAATTGGTGTAATTGGTGTAGTAGGTGTTGTTGGTGAACCGCTGATTTTGTTTTCTCTTAGCAAGATTCTGTTTCCTCTCAAAGTTCGTTCAATTTCTAGATCAAATGCCAATGGTGATAGCTTGTGAGAGCTCCTAGTACGCATGCACCTGTAAATACCTGCACACTAACACACCCAGCGTAAACCAGAAAAATAACAAACTTGTAAAGATCAAAAAACAACACACGTTGCGCACTACTCCCCGGCAACAGTGCCAAAATTTGACGTGATGTCGTGGTCACAATCAAATTTAATCCAATTACTACCAAATAGTTAGTGGCAAGTGGGTATCGAACACAGGGAGTTTGTGGAATATGTGCTATTTAAAAGTTTCTCTAAATTAACTATTTAAAGTAAATTCAAACAGTTGGATTGTTTGTTTGATTTTTAAAACTAAGATTACTAATTAAATTGCGAATTGAGAATTGGTTTTGTAAACAATTTAGAGACAAATGACCATCTTTAGTTTCCGGTTTGCTTTGACATTTATGCTATCATTCCACTAGAAAGAACTACATAGACATAGTTCATGTGTGATTACTTGTAGTGATGAAAGGGAACTAAGTACTCAGATTCCTAGAATGTGAGGTTGTTACCCGATGATCAATTAACCCTTACCCAAGCCTAATTATACCCATGATATCTCGATTGCCAACGGCACCAAGAACGTATGGTTACCAACTAGTTTAACATAAGAATCAACAATTTTCTAACAACTAATCACACACCATAACAAACAAAGCATAAAGATAAAGTTTGTTATTCTAGAAATAAGGAAATCAAAGCATAAAGTCTTACAAACCTTCAACTAAAGACAAGCATAAAGAGTTTAGCCACTCATGGCTTGAACAAACATCATCACAAAGTCTTGATCTTCAAGAGAAATTAAAAACATAAGAACAATGATAACCAATGTCTTCAAGCTCCAACAACTAGCCAAAATTCATCTCTAAGTGAATGATAACCGAAAATGCCATGATTAGAGACATAAAAACCCATCAACATGACAAATTAATGTGTAAGTTACAAAAGTCCTCTAGTCGGCGCCGTAAGCTACGCCGAGGGCCGTAGCTTACGGCAATCAGCAGTCAACAAAAGTCATACTTGGTGCCGTAACCTACGGTGCCAGCCGTAGGCTACGACACCCATCATTTCTTTACGGCAGGAACAAGCTGGGCTACGGCCAACTAATTTGACAAAGGTGGAGGCCATAACCTACGGCTAGAGCCGTAGGCTACGGCGCTGAATGGAGCTCTTTTCCTTGTTTTCTTGTAATATCTTCCAAACTCCATTTTTGTTCCACAACTTCCAACATCATGTCCAAGCTTCATAAAACCCGCTCCTTATGCACTTTAGCACCTGCAACATCAAACATCTAGTAGTTACCAAGTTCAATCAATTAACCGTGTAAAAAAATAAAGGGAGCTTATACTCAAAGCAAATTCTTGACTTTAAGTCCTATAGTTTTTAAAATAAATAATGACGAATACAAACGTTATTTAATTTTTTTAAAAATGGTGAAACTAGATTTAACAAAAAAATGACAACAAAGTCTTTTATTTTAGGAAAATTAGCCTGTAATAATTTCTAATAAACGTCATTGGTTATTGTCATTCTCACTTTTGAATGTTTCCCCTGCCAGTCCAACCTTTCACCTATTTTTCCTCCACCGGTCCCTCGTTAAAAAAACTTAACAAGGTTACATTTTTTTCCGAATTACAAACATATGTTTTAGGGATTTTGATCAGAATAATGATACCAGTCGATTGATGTAAAAGTTACCTTGAAACGGTGCTCCAAACGACGAAAACGGCGCTTCAATTCGGGTGTTTAAACTTCCAATTTACAAAAATCAAGTCGTTTGGAGCACTGTTTCGAGGTAAATTTTACATCAATCGACTGGTATTTTCGTTATGATCAAAAGCTCTAAAACATTTGTTTGTAATTCGGAAAAAAACGTAACTCTGTTAAGTTTTTTAAACAGAGGACCAGTGGATGAAAAATGGGTGAAAGATTAGACTGACAGTGGAACTATCAATAACCAATGACGTCTACTAAGGATTATTATAGACCAATTTCCCTTTATTTTATCCCTTTAAGCCATTTCAAGGAATCCCACTAGTTAAATTGAAAAGCTAAGTAACTCATAATCTTCGATAGCCGTTAAAAAAACAAAAATCTAAATCGTAATGATGCTATCTCATTATCTAGTTTGATGTCAACTGAGCTGCTGACTGTCCATCCGTACCAAAAAAGGTTTGGATTCCAATACATTGAACTTAGAGGTTGTTTGTTTACCTCTTAATGAGGCTCTTAATGGTTAAGACCTCTTACTGGTTCAGCACTTAATGGTTCAGACTGTTTGTTTCACGAGCAGATGTCTGAATGATTCAGACATTTGCCTCTGAATGGTTAAGATTTATATATATTCATAAAGATTAAGACCTCTAATCTGAATTGGTCAGATATTTGCCTCTGAAACGTTAAGCATTATACAGGCTCTTAATGGTTCAGACCTCTAATTGGTTCAACACCTAATGGTTCAGACCTCTTACTGGTTCAGCACTTAACCATTCAGATGTTGCCAAACAGCCCCTTAGGCTTTTAAAATAGCTATTGACTTGAAAACTTAAAAATACGGTGAAATTTTTTTAAGAGGTAAACCTACATTTTACAGACCACATCTGTAGCCATCAGTAGAAGAAAAGGTAGAGCAAAGTCTGTACCAAGAAGAGCTCGCGCATACGTTTTATAATGAAACGTCTTCAGATAACCAAATAGTCTATAGATGGTAATGTCTGCGGGTGGTCTGTGCTGTGCAGATATAAGGGTATGCGCAAATGTTTTTTAGAAAAAAAAACCACCTAAATTTGTGAGTAGTTAGGCTATGTGTTGTGGCCTTAAAAGGAAGGACACATAGGAGAGTGTTGGGCATGAAACCGTCATGACATGCAAAAGTGGGGGTGGAGCTTCTTTTTTTAATAATTAAATATCATAACTATTTGATAATATCTAGTCACTTTAATTAGTACCACATTTCATATTTATATTCCACCGACCCACGTAACCCAAAAATACACTAGCCTCGTCAGTCTTGGATTCTCTCATCTCAACCTCATCCTCTATTCTATGTATTGGCCCTCAAAGAGAAGATACCTTAGCTGCTGACGTGCTTAGATAGTAACAATTAAGCTGACATAGAACACCACCAAGTTTTAAGGACAAAAACACTAATACTAACTACACACGTTCTAGGAAATCGTACCTATCAATATATAGTATAGCCTAGGTAAGTTGTAACATCCCAGCATAACTGCACCATGATATTGTCTGCTTTGGTGGGGACGAACCACCATCACCTCACGAATTTAAAATGCGTCATGATGATGAAGGTATCAAGCCCCTTATAAGGAAGCCTTCGTTCCCCTTCACAACTAATGTGGGATGTTACAATCCACCCTCCTAATGGGGTCCACTGTCATCACTAGCACACCAGTCCGGTCCCTGGCTCCGATACCATCTTCAGAGTTCATGAAGTGAGCACCAAGGGTCGAAAGTCGAGTTTACAAATTCAATAAACTAGAGCACAGTCTTATTGGAGTTTCTGCATCGAGAAACAAAGATGTAGTGTCACCGTGATAATGGAACGATAGGTTTGTCCAAGTCGATAAAAGTAACTAGATGTCGTATTAGACGGTAAGCATCGACCAATGCAAAGGCCAGTGAAGAGAATCGTACAAAAAGAAAAAATCTCCTGGAATAATGAATCTTGCAATATAAGGGGTAAGGTAAAAGTTTAAATCATCCTGTTCATCTGTGGGTTGACTAATCCGTATCTCTGTCTTCCAATGTCTTTAAGACCATCGAATCATTAGGAGACATCCATTTGCTGAGTTGGGTATGCTAAGGTGTAAATCAACTTAGGCTAAGAATTAACCACATAATAGGGAATGAGGGGTAGCCTTGTGATCGGTGGGAATTGTGATATGATTGTTAGCACCACATAAGAAAAATATACGACGCATATAATTTTCATACTCAGTACAAGCAAACATGGAGTAGAATAGTGTTGTCATAACCATAACGTTCGATATTTTAATAATCAAAATGAATATATTGCATCCACACAATAATATTCCCAGTTAAATACTAAAACCCAAAATCGTCGGTCAGATGGAAAACAAGCCTCCCCATCTAAGTTTAAAGAGAAAGAAATTCGTAAACGAAAAGGGAGTAAATGGTATCGTCAATCCCCATCGCCTGCAGGAGATATAACAGATCCTTCACCATTACTAACATCCGGCTCTTCCTCCGGATCTTCCTCTGGTTCTTCCTTCGAGTCTTCCTCCTCCCCAGCTTCGTTAGGTGCTTCGTGTTTCGCCTTTAACTCTTGGATTTGTGCTTGAGCGTGTTGCGGACTATTTCGCATTCTGAGCACCAATGTCTACGGTTGCCTCGTGTAGGTGACCAAGTTGTTGTGTTGTTGTGCCATAACAACCTGTCTCTCTAATAACTCTTGAATCTGAGATGCCCTCCTTCGGCGTTTCGCTCTCGTGGCTTCTTTCTAGGACTCGTAGCAGGCTCCTCATAAGTAGGTATCTCAATTAGGCACTTCTCATGTCGGTTTATTCTAGCCCATGGGTAAGATTAGGAAACTTGTGGAGGTGAATTAGGAACGACTGGTTCCTTGCCCCTAACGTGTTGTGGTTTTGAATTAGAGTCAGGGGAATTCATTTTTACCTGGGGCATATCATGTTACATATTTTAGTTCATACATGAACCATAGTGTTGTAATCTTAACTATATAATAAAAGAAACCAATGGAGGGACACTTGTCATTATTCTAGACTATCCTTAATTGTAGATAATTATTATTTAATTTAAATTATTAAATATTAATTAAATTAATATAAATCCTATCAACTCTAAATTATTAAGATAAACTTAACTTGAATTCCTAAAGTATTATCTAAACTAAAAAGCATTTTTTCACTTAACATAGATAAACATGCATATTATTTATTGTTAATCTTATTATTGTTAACTATGATAAATTATATTAAACAACTTATTAATCAAACCAAAAATTTAAAATAGTATTAACCTAATTTAAAAGATAATAAACAAATCCATTTTGATTTAGAAAGATTTTTTTAACAATAGATAAACCCGTGTAATACACATAGTTTTTAAAGATATAACATTTTTTTATTATTTGTTATATCAAATCAGATTTATTCAACTCGTATAATACATGGAGTTTTTTTTTAAATATAACTTTTTTATTATTTAGTATATAAAATTACATTTCTTCCACCCGTGAATACCCAGGCTTTTTTTAAAATATAACTTTTTATTGTTTGGTATATAAAAGTACATTTATTCAAACTGCACAATAAACGAGGTTGTTAAAGATATAACTTTTTTATTATTTAATATATAAAATTATATTTACTCAAAGTGTGTAATAAATAAGGTTTTTAAAAATATATTGTTTTTTTATTTAGTATATAAAATTACATTTATTCAACCCGTGTAATACATGGGGTTCTAACATAGTGTGTATATATATATATATATATATATATATATATAATGCATGTGTAAATGCCAAATAATACAATTACCATGTATGCATCTAAGTATGACGAACCTTGCAATCTGGAGTGTGGTGTAGTTGTGATTTCCAATAGAGAACGGTTATAGTCTGTTTTTCATAAAAAAATATTTTATATTTTAAACCCAGATCATTATAACCAATGGCTCTGATACCAATCTGTCACACCATCAATTTCCACATGCGGAGTTTTACCGCGAGGCGTGTGACTGACCAGGATCCAACCACTAATCATGTTAAACCTACTATTAAAAATCATAAAACTTCACTAATAGCATGATTAGCGATAAAGTTTAAATGTCCAAAACACAGTTTATGTTGCAGCGGAAAAATAAAGTAAAACCCATCAAACCTTAAAACCACATGTTAATAAATGTTTAAAACATAAAGTTTAAGGAACCACCCACTCTAGCTAATTGCAATGCCCATCCATAGTTGTACCTACTGACCTGCAAAGCATGCAACTACGTGTCAACAATAAAGTTGGCGAATTCACAAATTTGAGTTTAGCAAAAGTAAAGTTCACAATGTTTTTGAATTGAGTATGACTCGGGTAGCTAACCCTCATCACATGACTAAACTGTGTAGATATCGAAAACTGACGTAGTAAGTTTTTGTGCCCTCCATCAATATCTATCCGCATTGATGCAATAGGAAAGGTCAATAGTTCACGCCCTGCTCCCAACACGGTGTGAGGTTTGTCAAACCTAATAGCGCTATTAACTAATCCCCGTCTGCCAACCCGGCAAGCTAATCGGTATAGTGTGTAGGGACTTTCAGGGTAGAGTTTTTTGTTTAGTCCAAGTGTACTACTCCACCTCCAGTGGATAGTATGTTTCAGTGGTTCCAACAAGGAACACGCGTGTAGCCCCAAACCGTGGGTGTCGTATGTGTTTCCCAAACCAGGGAAATAAGTGTGTTGTCCCAAACCAATGACACATGCTTTTAGTAAAAAGTTGTGAACTCACCTTAGTTTGCTCGGTAGTAAAATTGAAAGGTAATCAGGAAAGTCAATCTCTTCCTGATATGTTTACCGTTTCAATTAGTTTAATTTATGAATCCTACACGTAGTTTAACACATTGTCACAAAATCACATTGTCATGCAATTACTCGTTTAGGTAAGTTTACGCATATGATCATAGCATTCCATAAACACATTCATTGCCTCCAATTAAGGTTTCTAGTATCATACAACAACCTTATGCTATCATGTACATGCATTAAAAGCGTTAACAAATACTTTCGGCTCAAAGTAGTTTCACGTCAACTTTTAGGCAGTTTTCTGAAATTTATTTAAAATACACTAGCCTCGTCAGTCTCGCATTCTCTCATCTCAACCTCACCCTCTCTTCTATGTATTGGCCCTCAAAGTGAAGATACCTTAACTGCTGACGTGCTTAGATAGTAAAAATTAAGTTGACGCAGAACACCACCGAGTTTTAAGGATAAAAACACTAATACTAACTACACACGTTCTAGGCAATCATACCTATCAATCCGTGGACACTAAGATCAATTAACGTATCTCTTTTGCAATATTTAACCTAAGTAATTTTTAAAAATTATTGATTAAGTTGAGAAAACAATGATAAAAAGAATAACCAGTTAGGTTTAGAATCATCTTATTACTTTTGTAAAACAATTCATTATGTTTCTTATGAAAGGCGCGCCCTAGTGGACACAAGTAACAAGGGTGTAGTGTTAAAAAAGCTAGAGCCCCCCGGGTTAGCCCCATGTCCCCAAATAACCAAGCTATAAACACACCCAATTATTCGGTTCTAAGTAACTAAGACATCTACTCGTCCTTTGTGATCTAAGAGTCTCTTATATTGCTAAAGCAACCCAGATTAATGAACCGAGAGAATTACCATCCAGATTACACAATTTAAAGAAAACCCTTATCTAGTTTCCAAACCTTTTTAATTAGATTTTTCCAAAGGTGACCCGTATGCATTACCAATACCCAACGAAGTTTGTTATTTACCTACTGAGCATCCAACCCTAGACTAACAGTCGATATATAGCCTAAAGATAAATGAGCAGATCTAACATGCATAACCTCTTAGAAAGACCTAAATCATCCACACTCACTCAATTGAACATCAATTCTCAACATATAGATTATACTATCACAAGTTCATAAGCAAACCTTACTAAAAACACACTTTCATAACAAAATCAACCAAGTTAATGCAAAGTAACAAGTATCCATAGGTCGATTGTCCCGTAGCCCAGGGACCTCCGTAGGGACCTTCCGGACGGGGAGCATTGAAGCTCGAAGCCAACCAGTAGGGATCCTCTGCAAAGTTGTAACCTGTGTGGATCTACTGCTCGAAGGGGTTGTATGCTGCCGTGCCAGTGTAAGTGGGAATTGGGTCTCCAAAACCCATTGGTGGTTGTGTCGCGACAGGCGCAGAGACTACTTCAGAGACGGGATGTGAAGATTCACCCCTCTCTGGTTCTTCGTGGACAGGCGAGTACCGGCTGCCACTTGAATGTGGAGGGGTACTGATGCGTATCCCCCCTCGTGCGGATATCCGCAGGGTCGTTCTCCTTCGCCTCGGGGGCGAGGGAGGCTGAAGCTGAGGCGGTGCTGCCGGCGGAGTGACCGCGACTAGTCGGGAATCCTCGGAAGGATTCTGCTGCTGTTGCTACTGCTGTAGCTGATGCAGGGGAGAGTTGGGCTGAAGCTGGTGCAGGGGAGAGTGGTGTGGCTGGTGCAGGGGAGAGTGATGTGGCTGGTGCAGGGGAGAGTGATGTGGCTGGTGCAGGGGAGAGTTATGGTAACTGGGAGTAAATGCCCAGTCATACTGCTTGAAGTTCTCCTCAAAACTGTCGGGACCATTGTAAGGTGATCCCATAAACGGTGACCCATCTGAAATCTCGATGGGGTGGTTCGGTGTTCCTGATGGTGGCATTGCAAGATCAGTATCTTCATCGATGTCCATCGGGTTGCCACCAGAAAAGTGGTCTTCTGGTCCAAGTGGGTTAAAACCCACTGCTGCTCCTAGGTAGTCGTCAGGGTTGAACTGGCCCTGAAAGACGGGTGATGGATGGTCAAAGGGTGAATTGTGTCCTAGGAGAGGAATATAGGACTGGTGAGAGTTATGGGGCTCATTCTCAGAATGAGGCCCAAAGGAGTGTGGGATAGATGGTGAGGTACTCAGTGAAACTGAGCGCCTAGCTGGTTCAATAAAAGACCTCCAAATATTTTGAGCATCTGAGTTATGGGGGTCCGAAGGTGTTCGCCGGTGTGATGGTCCGGCCTCGTGGTCGTTTGGGGCTACATGTGCTCCATTTCCCCTTCCTCTTCCTCTCATACGTGGCGGCATGTTGACAACCTGTCAAAAACAAACAAGTGATACAACAAGAAATATATATAAGACAAAGTTAGAAATAAAACCAAAAATTTGGAAAATTCCTAAGTTCTTTGTCTAGACTCGAGAATCGAGGATTTTGAAATTGTGTAACTGAGATTAAACACAAAAGGCTAGTGTTTAATTCACTCAGAGTTGGCTCTGATACCAACCTGTCACACCCCTATTTTCCACGTGTCACCGGTGGGGAGTATAGTGACGTAGTTGGTATCATCATAGACAAACAACACAATATATAAATGCACAGCGGAAGCAAAGATAGATTCATTTCAACTTTAATAACGTGTAATATTAAATATCACAATAGTTGAAACGGATCCACAGGCGGATCAAAATAAAATAAGATATTGTTCAACAGCTTTATTGTCATCCAAGCTTGCGAGACTTATTGTGGACGCTCTAGAAGACAGCCAGCCTAGTACGAGTAGTACCTGCACTTAATCTTTTTGGAAAAATACGTCAGTTTACACTGGTAAATACAATTTAACTGACTCATTTTGAAAAGGGTTGAAAATTGGTTTGAATGCACGTGGCACAAAACATTTTATAACTTGGGATAATTATGTAATATAATCTTGTGAACGAATTACATGTTACTTGTGCGTTCAGTAGCCCGGATCTTGTCCGGGTTAACGATCAATAGACACACCACATTATAGAGTTATACACTGACAGGTGTACGCCTACACCCCGTGCTCAGGTCGTGGCCATCTCGTAAGATGATGCCAAGGATATCCGGGACATGGTCATTAACCCCCCAAAGGCTTTAAGTGAACAAGACTGTTTAAACGAGCCGATCAAATTATTCAATTAACCACCCAACGATGTAAGATTTGATGCTCGATCAAGCGGTATTCTATATACCGTAACCCAAGCCCGTATAGGGAAAATAAGTTAAAAGTATTTACCTGAGTAAAGTATAATTCACAATAAGCAAGTGAAGGTAGCTTTTACTGGTTCTTCTTACTCTGGAACAGAGGTTTATAATAACCTATTAGATTTCTAACGGGTCTTTATTTAAGCCTAAGCTTAGACCGGCTAGTGTTAAGGATGATACGGTTCAAACGCACGATTAAGCGAAGACCGGATAGAATGTGATTTAGACCCGACAAGTTTGAATACTTGTATAATATGGGTATACTAAATACATTCTGGATTTTGAGACAAAGATGATAAGGTTTGACCCGTTTCGGTCAATTTATGCAAACTAGTTACATAAACCGAACCGAGCGCGAAAAGGGCGTTTCGGGTAACCATAAGAGTCATATGCAAGTTCCCTGAGTTAATATGCTCTAAATATGTTATAAAATCAGTAAGATATCTTCTATTATGCCTCAAATGAATTTAAACACAATTTATGCCTCATAAGGGCATTTTGGTCATTTAAAAGATTATAAAAGAGTTAAATTTGTAATCTGAGTTACAGGTCTGGTTTATACAGTAAATATACTTAATTTAACATATTATAACAGTAGGGTATGACCTATATATGAAACTTATCATTTAAAACCAAACTATGCACCTTAGGGGTATTTTGGTAATTTCACAAGGGCTTAAAAGGTCAAAACTGGAAACCTGAGTTCAAAAACTTGTACTTACTGTTATTTTATAAAAATATACTAAAAACATCAGTAGGTATCAACCTTATATGTTTAATATGGTTATAGTACATACTATGCGTTAAAAACGCTTAAAAAGGCGATTTGGAGCCATTTCCGAGTTTTTAAAAGAAATCTGATATTTTTATAATTCCAGAAAGCTCAAAATATTTTATTTATCAAATAAAATCAGTAGAAAAAGGTTTGGGGTCAAAAGGATTTATAAAACTCATTTTATGGCTTAAAAAGGCAAAAGCGGTATTTACCGGATTAAACTTAGAGACCTATGTTATGCTCAGTCAAAAATTAAATAAAAATCTTTAAAAATCCCAAAATATTATATAACATCAGTGGGTAAAAAGTTTGATATCAAAAAGTGGGTTTAAATAGGCTATTTGCTAATTACGCTATTTAATTAACATAAAGCATTCAAATTACGATAATGAGCATAACTCTTAATCTAGACCTCAAAATGATATCAAATTTTAGGTGCAAGTTTATAAATCAGTAACAAATGTTTCTACTCGTTCACTTTTTCAAAAATCACGTTTTATAGTCAAAAGGGCATAATAGTCAATTTTAAGCATAAATCGGAAACATGCATATGAATCGGATAAGTATTGAACCAAGTTGTAAAATCTCAGAGAATTATACTTATATGAAAATTGGTCCAAAATAAGCTCTAAGACAGATCTCAAACATGCATGAACGGATCAGAACTGATAGTCAAAGCAAAAGTCAAAATATGCGACTTTCGGTTCCGATTCGGGTTTAAACTGAAAATTGTCGAGATGAACATGTTGAGACATGTTCTTACATTAATTACCAAGTTATTTCAATGATCAAACAGGTTGCATGTACCCTACTTTGCTAATCATGCTTAAATTTGCAAATATTCATTCTGATGACTTTTTAAGATAAGCTTTGACTCGACAATAATCATACTTAGAGTGGGAATCTGAAAATACCCTTTTAAGGGTTTGTTACCCACATAAATACCAACTTGTAGGTACTTCCAATTCGAGAAATGACTGAGCAAATTTCGTTTAATCTCAAAGTCAAACTTAAATTACGATGGTTTGACTAATAGCTAATAAACTAAGCTAGAACGAATTTGGAAGGGTTATGAACACTTACAATGGTCCTAATTAAGCTTAGAGATCACTAGAAAGTTGGCTTGATGTCCAGAGAGCTCCAGAATTGATCTTGTGAATTTTTGAAAATGCAAGTGTTGAATGTTTGCAACTACAAGTCCACTTTATAACAATTTTGATCACATTAGATGCTGCCAAGTCAGTCTACTGAGGTTGTAAGTGAGTCCAAGTGCATGTACATCCATTGGTGAGGCTCAAGTATCGGATACAGCTAGAAACAACTCGAAATCAGACCTGCACTGACATCTGTTCGCTGTTTCGTCGCTGGGCACTTGTTCGCGGGCCGCGAGGCCCCTTACGCGGGCCGCGTACAAGCTGGTGACCAGCTTAACAAGTTTCCAACATTTACAAATCAGTCCTTGTCCTTTGTAACGTGGTTTTGGCTCCTTTTCTTGCACATTAGACCCTCCAATCTGATTTTTAAGGACCTTGGGACTTTTACAAACATGGTAAAGTCCTTGGTTAACTTTGTGCTTACCCGAAAAGTCACGAAATTCAACGTTAACGTATTTAACCCTTCGTGCACGGTTTTGATCATAACTTTCTGATACGATAACGAAACTTGATGAAATTTTTATCACATATTCTAGTGAGTATATTTTATCATTACAAAGCTTCGGGTTTGCCAAAAGGTCACTCAGAGGTATACTTTCAACATGTTGACACATTTAGCCCCTGTAGTTTGTAATTCCTCACTTTCTTTCATTTTCCGCTTCGTATGATCCATGATTTATCCATTTAAGATTATAAACATCATGTAGGATTATTTTAGAGCCTATTTATCCATTGTTTGACACTTTGGACCCTTATATTCTCATAGTTTCACTGCTTGTCAACTTTAGTCCCTCTAAAGTACTTTTTCACATATTCAAAGTCTAGGACACGTGTCAATACATTATTGGACGTAAATTTTCGAGGTGTTACATCATCACCCCCTTAAAAGAAATCTCGACCTCCAGATTTACTGAAACAAATGAGGGTATTTTTCTTTAATCGTGGATTCTACCTCCCATGTGTATTCGGGACCTCTACGGGCATCCCATTTGACTTTCACAATAGGCACATGCTTCCTTCGAAGCTTCTTCACCTGTCGATCCTCAATCGACAATGGTTTCTCCACAAATTTCAAGCTCTCATCTATATGTACATCCGTATGCGGTATGACCAGTGATTCATCAGCGAAACACTTCTTCAGATTACAGATGTGAAAAACATTATGTATAGCACTGAGCTCTTCAGGCAAGTTTAACTTATAAGCAACTGACCCGACACGTTCGATAACCTCGAAAGGTCCTATGTACCTCGGGCTTAGCTTGCCTTTCTTACCAAATCGCATCACTCCCTTCCAAGGTGATACTTTAAGCAATACTTTGTCACCTACTTCGAAGTGAAAAGATTTACGCTTTGGATCCGCATAACTTTTCTGCCTATCCCTGGCAGCTTTCAAACGATCGCGAATCTGGACAATCTTGTCCATTGTTTCAAAAACCAAATCTGGTCCTGACAATTGAACGTCTCCTACTTCCACCCAACAAATGGGTGTTCTGCATTTTCTACCATATAATGCCTCAAAGGCGCAGCCTTAATACTAGTATGGTAGCTATTGTTATAGGAGAACTCGACCAATGGCAGATGCTTATCCCAACTGCCACCTAAATCAATCACACATGCACGAAGCATGTCTTCCAATGTTTGGATGGTACGCTCACTCTGTCCGTCTGTCTGTGGGTGGTAAGCCGTACTAAAATTCAAGCGCGTGCCCAAAGACTGTTGGAAACTTTTCCAAAAATGAGAGGTGTATCTCATATCTCTATCAGAGATAATTGACAATGGTACACCATGTAGAGCTACGATCTTATCTACATATAATTGAGCTAACATGTCGGAGTTGTAAGTTTCCTTAATGGGTAGGAAATGTGCTGACTTCGTCAGTCTATCCACTATGACCCATATAGTATCGTTTCCCTTCCTCGTTTTTGGCAACTTGGTGATGAAATCCATCGTCACCCTCTCCCACTTCCACGTGGGAATTTCAGGTTGTTGTAACAAACCTGACGGCTTCTGGTGTTCTGCATTGACTTGCGCACAAGTCAAGCATTTAGCTACATAAGCAGCCACAGACTTTTTCAAACCAATCCACCAATAATTGGCCTTTAGATCCTGGTACATCTTATCAGCTCCAGGATGAACAGAATATTTGGAACTGTGGGCTTCCTGGAGGATAACATCTCGAAGTCCTCCAAAAACTGGAACCCATATTCGTCCATTCAATCTTAGCATTCCGTCTTTGTCATAGGATAACTGCTCTTCAGTTACTCCTAGTTTTTCGTCAGGATAGTTAGCTTCCAACACAGCTTCCTTCTGTGCAGCTAACACCCTTTCGTTTAAACTATTCCTGATTTCGATGCGCTTGGAATTGATTCTTATCGGCTTCACTCTTTCTTTTCTGCTTAGGGCGTCCGCAACTACATTTGCCTTGCCTGGATGGTATTTTATCTCACAATCATAATCATTTAGAGTTTCCATCCATCGTCTTTGTCGCATGTTCAAGTCCTTCTGATTGAACAAATGTTGAAGGCTCTTGTGATCTGAATAGATCACACACTTGGTTCCATACAAGTAATGCCTCCACAACTTTAATGCAAATACAACGGCACCCAACTCCAAGTCGTGGGTGGTGTAGTTCTTCTCGTGCACCTTTAGCTGTCGCGAAGCGTAGGCAATAACCTTGCCTTTCTGCATGAGTACACAGCCCATACCAGTGTGTGATGCATCACAGTACACCACAAATTCTTCTATACCATCGGGCAATGTTAATACTGGTGCATTACTCAACTTTTTCTTCAAAATGTCAAAGGATTCCTGCTGCTTAGGGCCCCAATCAAACTTAACCTTCTTACGTGTCAACGAAGTTAGGGGCGCAGCAATCCTTGAAAAATTTTCGATGAAACGCCTATAATATCCTGCTAAACCCAGGAAGCTACGAATTTCAGTAAGCGTCTTTGGCTCTTGCCAATTCATAACTGCTTCTACCTTAGCGGGATCCACTTGGATACCACACTCACTTACCACATGTCCAAGGAATTGGACTTCTCGATGCCAAAATTCGCACTTCGAAAATTTGGCATAGAGTTTCTCTTGGTGAAGAAGTTTGAGAATACAACGAAGGTGTTTCTCATGATCAGCTTGGCTCTTCGAATAGATGAGGATGTCGTCAATGAAGACGATGACGAATTTGTCTAAGTAAGGCTTGCAGACGCGATTCATGAGATCCATGAATGCGGCCGGTGCATTAGTGAGCCCAAAAGGCATCACTAGGAACTCGTAATCTCCATAACGAGTCCTAAACGCTGTCTTGTGCACATCTTCATCCTTGACCTTCAACTGATGATAGCCTGACCTTAAGTCGATCTTAGAGAAGTAGCTTGCTCCTTGCAACTGATCGAACAGATCGTCGATCCTGGGCAAAGGATACCTATTCTTGATAGTGACTTTATTAAGCTCACGGTAATCGATGCACAGACGCATCGATCCATCCTTCTTCTTGACAAACAAGATCGGCGCTCCCCAAGGAGACGAACTAGGTCTAATAAAACCTTTGGCTAGCAGATCGTCTAACTGCGTCCTTAATTCCTTCATCTCCGTTGGTGCTAACCTATAAGGTGCTCTTGCTACTGGTGCAGCACCAGGGATGATGTCGATTCAGAATTCCACTTGCCTATCTGGTGGTAAACCAGGTAGTTCTTCGGGAAAAACTTCAGGATATTCCGAAATGACAGGGATGTCTTCAATCTTAGGCTTTGGCTTGTCTATAGTAACTTGTGCCATATAAATGACACAACCCTTCTGCAGACATCTGGATGCTTTGAGCATAGACACTTGCTCAGGCAATCCATGCTGGGTATCCCCTTGGATGGTAAGTGTCTCACCAGACGGAGTTTTGACTACTACTTGCTTTCTATTGCACACGATCTGGGCTTGGTTATGCGATAACCAATCCATACCTATGACTATATCAAAGCCGGCTAGCTTAAAGGGAAGTAAGGACAAAGGAAAAGAGTGATTCCTAATGGATATAACACATCCATCTAAAACAGTTGAGGCGGTTTCTATGGTTCCATCAGCTAATTCCACCTCATATTTCACACTTAAGGGTTTTACAGGCAATTTCAACAACTCACAAAACTTATTATCTACAAAAGACTTATCTGCTCCAGAATCAAACAATACTCTACCAAAAACATCATTTACGAGAAAAGTACCTGTAATCACATTGTCATCCTGAACAGCTTCCTTAGCGTCCATCTTGAAGACCCTCGCATTGGTCTTCTTCCCATCTTCGGTTCTCCTGGTGTTCTTTGGGCAATTAGACTTAATGTGCCCTTTTTCGTTGCAACCGTAACATGTTGCATCCTTCAGCTTCTTACACTCCAAAGTCTTATGATCCGTAGATTTGCAAATTCCACAGGATCTCGTGTGAGACTGGGATTTCGACTCAAACCGACACTTCCCAAAATGGTTCTTCTTACAAGTTTTACATTTGGGCTTATCTCCCGATTGTTGCCCATCTCTCTTAGATCCCGACCCTTTCTTGTGGTCGTCATTTCCTCGGTGTTTCTTACCTGATCTTCGTGAGGTATCGTCCTCACGCTTCCTTTTGTTCTCTTCTGAATTCCTGAGTGCTCTCAACCTGACTACGTCCAAGGTGAGAGAGAGAGATAGATCAGCTGCTGATCTGAAGGTTGCAGGCCTTGATGCCTTGACACTTGCTTTAATCTCTGGGGCTAAACCCCCGATGAAGCGAGCAATCCTCTTAGGCTCTGGGGTTACCAAGTAAGGAACCAACCTAGATAGGGTATTGAAAGTGGTGAGGTATGCCTGGCAGTCTAAATTCTTCATCACTAAAGATAGGAAGTCTGACTCAATTCTCTCAACTTCGTGCTGCGGGCAATAATTATCCTTAATAAGGGCAACGAACTGATCCCATGATAGATTGTAGAGCGGGATCTTTCCAGCAGCTTGTATGAGAGACTTCCACCACGCCAGTGCTTCTCCCTTGAACGATTGGGATACATATTTCACTACATCCCTTTCAGCACAACCGCTGATGTCTACTACCGTATCCATCTCGTCCAACCAAGTTATGCAATCGACCGCTCCCTTTTCCCCAGTAAAGTCCCGGGGTTTACATGAGACGAAGTATTTGTATGTACAAGACTTACCACGCGGTTCCTGTTTATGCTCGACCTTCCTTGACGGGACACTGTTTTGGTTAGATGAATGTCGATCGTCATCCTTCTTGAGCTCATCTTTCTTAGGTACCTCTTTCTTAGAGGGCGGTTTGCTATGAGCTTCCGAGTGTGTCTTTGGCTTGGAATGTGGTGCAGATCGGGTCCTACTTCGGGTCCCGCTCGATTCACTATACTGTCTATTTAGTGCTTCGATAACAGCATCATTCACTAATGCTTTCAACTCCGCACCAGTTACTAATATCTTAGCATTTTCAGGGTTTTCTGCTGGACGACTGTTTAATTCTTCAGACTTAGCCATGTAGTCTTAATTGCTACATAAAAATAAAGACAAGGTCTATTTAGAAGCCTAAACAGTATTATTGTTCTTGACGATTTATTAACCATGGTAAATAAAAGCCATATTAGTTAATTTGCTAAGTAATTTCATTCGGGATTTTTACTAGTAATCTTTTTAGAATGAAATATAATTTGGCATAATAGGCCTAGTCACGTAGACAAATTTCTAAATTACAAATTTAGATCTTATAGGATTAAAGTTTGAATAAATAAGACAAATCAATCCTTTTCTCAGCAGGGAGTTTATAAACTACGGCTGCCTTTTGTTTTTATATGACATTAATTATAACCCGTAGGCATTTTGTCACAATCAATTATATATAAAAATATAAATTTGGATAATTTATTAAAAGGGTGACATGTGTGATTTTGCGGACCACACTAGCCAAGAATGTTAACATGTTTGCAGATGTTAACAGAGATTTGAATCTTTTTAAACAAGTTCTACCATATTGGCCAGGTCTTTAATATGACATTCAAGCTAGGTTTTACCTTTTTAAGATTCTTATTATTAGAATGGTAAATTAAAATAAGAAATGTTATTTTTCATTTATTCACATATTATATTCATGCACAATTTAAAAATGAAAAACTTAAATTAACCATTTCAAATTAAAAAAAATTAAACCAGTACGAGTTTGCCCTAAACGGGACTTTTACATAAGCAACATGCCCACGCAGGGGCCAACTAACAAAACAAACCCACGCAGGGGTCGAAATAGGAAAACATGCCCACGCAGGGGCAGAACAGAAAGGAAATACCCACGCAGGGGTAGAGTACAGAAATAAATGTCCTCGCAGGGACATGATTACAACTAAAATAAATAAATAAACAAACAAAGGATTCAGTGATCCTTCTTGCTTTTACCCTTGATCAAATACACCATCTTCTTAAACATCCCCCGGTTATACCTACGTTCCTGCCGCATCTCATGCCGCACCTCTTGTCGCACCTCATGTATCTCATGAAGGATTTCTTGAAATTGCGGCGGTGACATTACCGGTGTCCGCGGTGGTTGCTGAAGATGCTGAGGTTGAGGAGGCGGTGGTTGCTGATAATGCGGAGGTTGAGGAGGCTGCGGTTGCTGATACCCATATGGTGGGTATCCATAGGTCGATTGTCCCGTAGCCCAGGGACCTCCGTAGGGACCTTCCGAACGGGGAGCATTGAAGCTCGAAGCCAACCAGTAGGGATCATCTGCAAAGTTGTAACCTGTGTGGATCTGCTGCTCGAAGGGGTTGTATGCTGCCGCACCAGTGTAAGTGGGAATTGGGTCTCCAAAACCCATTGGTGGTTGTGGCGCGACAGGCGCAGAGACTACTTCAGATACGGGATGTGAAGATTCACCCCTCTCTGGTTCTTCGTGGACAGGCGAGTACCGGCTGCCACTTGAATGTGGAAGGGTGCTGATGCGTATCCCCCCTCGTGCGGATATCCGCAGGGTCGTTCTCCTTCGCCTCGGGGGCGAGGGAGGCTGAAGCTGAGGTGGTGCTGCCGGCGGAGTGATCGCGACTAGTCGGGAATCCTCGGAAGGATTCTGCTGCTGTTGCTGCTGCTGTAGCTGATGCAGGGGAGAGTTGGGCTGAAGATGGTGCAGGGGAGAGTGGTGTGGCTGGTGCAGGGGAGAGTGATGTGGCTGGTGCAGGGGAGAGTTATGGTAACTAGGAGTAAATGCCCAGTCATACTGCTTAAAGTTCTCAAAACTGTCGGGACCATTGTAAGGTGATCCCATAAACGGTGACCCATCTGAAATCTCGATGGGGTGGTTCGGTGTTCCTGATGGTGGCATTGCAGGATCGGTATCTTCATCGATGTCCATCGGGTTACCACCAGAAAAGTGGTCTTCTGGTCCAAGTGGGTTAAAACCCACTGCTGCTCCTAGGTAGTCGTCAGGGTTGAACTGGCCCTGAAAGACGGGTGATGGATGGTCAAAGGGTGAATTGTGTCCTAGGAGAGGAATATAGGACTGGTGAGAGTTATGGGGCTCATTCTCATAATGAGGCCCAAAGGAGTGTGGGATAGATGGTGAGGTACTCAGTGAAACTGAGCACCTAGCTGGTTCAATAAAAGACCTCAAAAGATTTTGAGCATCTGAGTTATGGGAGTCCGAAGGTGTTCGCCGGTGTGATGGTCCGGCCTCGTGGTCGTTTAGGGCTACATGTGCTCCATTTCCCCTTCCTCTTCCTCTCATACGTGGCGGCATGTTGACAACCTGTCAAAAACAAACAAGTGATACAACAAGAAATATATATAAGACAAAGTTAGAAATAAAACCAAAAATTTGGAAAATTCCTAAGTTCTTTGTCTAGACTCGAGAATCGAGGATTTTGCAATTGTGTAACTGAGATTAAACACAAAAGGCTAGTGTTTAATTCACTCAGAGTTGGCTCTGATACCAACCTGTCACACCCCTATTTTCCACGTGTCACCGGTGGGCCCGGTGGGGAGTATAGTGACGTAGTTGGTATCATCATAGACAAACAACACAATATATAAATGCACAGCGGAAGCAAAGATAGATTCATTTCAACTTTAATAACGTGTAATATTAAATATCACAATAGTTGAAACGGATCCACAGGCGGATCAAAATAAAATAAGATATTGTTCAACAGCTTTATTGTCATCCAAGCTTGCGAGACTTATTGTGGACGCTCTAGAAGACAGCCAGCCTAGTACGAGTAGTACCTGCACTTAATCTTTTTGGAAAAATACGTCAGTTTACACTGGTAAATACAATTTAACTGACTCATTTTGAAAAGGGTTGAAAATTGGTTTGAATGCACGTGGCACAAAACATTTTATAACTTGGGATAATTATGTAATATAATCTTGTGAACGAATCACATGTTACTTGTGCGTTCAGTAGCCCGGATCTTGTCCGGGTTAAAGATCAATAGACACACCACATTATAGAGTTATACACTGACAGGTGTACGCCTACACCCCGTGCTCAGGTCGTGGCCATCTCGTAAGATGATGCCAAGGATATCCGGGACATGGTCATTAACCCCCCAAAGGCTTTAAGTGAACAAGACTGTTTAAACGAGCCAATCAAATTATTCAATTAACCACCCAACGATGTAAGATTTGATGCTCGATCAAGCGGTATTCTATATACCGTAACCCAAGCCCGTATAGGGAAAATAAGTTAAAAGTATTTACCTGAGTAAAGTATAATTCACAATAAGCAAGTGAAGGTAGCTTTTACTGGTTCTTCTTACTCTGGAACAAAGGTTTATAATAACCTATTAGATTTCTAACGGGTCTTTATTTAAGCCTAAGCTTAGACCGGCTAGTGTTAAGGATGATACGGTTCAAACGCACGATTAAGCGAAGACCGGATAGAATGTGATTTAGACCCGACAAGTTTGAATACTTGTATAATATGGGTATACTAAATACATTCTGGATTTTGAGACAAAGATGATAAGGTTTGACCCGTTTCGGTCAATTTATGCAAACTAGTTACATAAACCGAACCGAGCGCGAAAAGGGCGTTTCGGGTAACCATAAGAGTCATATGCAAGTTCCCTGAGTTAATATGCTCTAAATATGTTATAATATCAGTAATATATCTTCTATTATGCCCCAAATGAATTTAAACACAATTTATGCCTCATAAGGGCATTTTGGTCATTTAAAAGATTATAAAAGAGTTAAATTTGTAATCTGAGTTACAGGTCTGGTTTATACAGTAAATATACTTAATTTAACATATTATAACAGTAGGGTATGACCTATATATGAAACTTATCATTTAAAACCAAACTATGCACCTTAGGGGTATTTTGGTAATTTCACAAGGGCTTAAAAGGTCAAAACTGGAAACCTGAGTTCAAAAACTTGTACTTACTGTTATTTTATAAAAATATACTAAAAGCATCAGTAGGTATCAACCTTATATGTTTAATATGGTTATAGTACATACTATGCGTTAAAAACGCTTAAAAAGGCGATTTGGAGCCATTTCCGGGTTTTTAAAAGAAAGCTGATATTTTTATAATTCCAGAAAGCTCAAAATATTTTATTTATCAAATAAAATCAGTAGAAAAAGGTTTGGGGTCAAAAGGATTTATAAAACTCATTTTATGGCTTAAAAAGGCAAAATCGGTATTTACCGGATTAAACTTAGAGACCTATGTTATGCTCAGCCAAAAATTAAATAAAAATCTTTAAAAATCCCAAAATATTATATAACATCAGTGGGTAAAAATTTTGATATCAAAAAGTGGGTTTAAATAGGCTATTTGCTAATTACGCTATTTAATTAACTTAAAACATTCAAATTACGATAATGAGTCAAAAGGGCATAATAGTCAATTTTAAGCATAAATCGGAAACATGCATATGCATAACTCTTAATCTAGACCTCAAAATGATATCAAATTTTAGGTGCAAGTTTATAAATCAGTAACAAATGTTTCTACTCTTTCACTTTTTCAAAAATCACGTTTTATAGTCAAAAGGGCATAATAGTCAATTTTATGCATAAATCGGAAACATGCATATGAATCGGATAAGTATTGAACCAAGTTGTAAAATCTCAGAGAATTATACTTATATGAAACTTGGTCCAAAATAAGCTCTAAGACAGATCTCAAACATGCATGAACGGATCAGAACTGATAGTCAAAGCAAAAGTCAAAATATGCGACGTTCGGTTCCGATTCGGGTTTAAACTGAAAATTGTCGAGATGAACATGTTGAGACATGTTCTTACATTAATTACCAAGTTATTTCAATGATCAAACAGGTTGCATGTACCCTACTTTGCTAATCATGCTTAAATTTGCAAATATTCATTCTGTTGACTTTTTAAGATAAGCTTTGACTCGACAATAATCATACTTAGAGTGGGAATCTGAAAATACCCTTTTAAGGGTTTGTTACCCACATAAATACCAACTTGTAGGTACTTCCAATTCGAGAAATGACTGAGCAAATTTCGTTTAATCTCAAAGTCAAACTTAAATTACGATGGTTTGACTAATAGCTAATAAACTAAGCTAGAACGAATTTGGAAGGGTTATGAACACTTACAATGGTCCTAATTAAGCTTAGAGATCACTAGAAAGTTGGCTTGATGTCCAGAGAGCTCCAGAATTGATCTTGTGAATTTTTGAAAATGCAAGTGTTGAATGTTTGCAACTACAAGTCCACTTTGTAACAATTTTGATCACATTAGATGCTGCCATGTGAGTCTACTGAGGTTGTAAGACGAGTCCAAGTGCCCCTAAATGCATGTACATCCATTGGTGAGGCTCAAGTATCGGATACAACTGGAAACAACTCGAAATCAGACCTGCACTGACATCTGTTCGCTGTTTCGTCGCTGGGCACTTGTTCGCGGGCCGCGAGGCCCCTTACGCGGGCCGCGTACAAGCTGGTGACCAGCTTAACAAGTTTCCAACATTTACAAATCAGTCCTTGTCCTTTGTAACGTGGTTTTGGCTCCTTTTCTTGCACATTAGACCCTCCAATCTGATTTTTAAGGACCTTGGGACTTTTACAAACATGGTAAAGTCCTTGGTTAACTTTGTGCTTACCCGAAAAGTCACGAAATTCAACGTTAACGTATTTAACCCTTCGTGCACGGTTTTGATCATAACTTTCTCATACGATAACGAAACTTGATGAAATTTTTATCACATATTCTAGTGAGTATATTTTATCATCACAAAGCTTCGGGTTTGCCAAAAGGTCACTCAGAGGTATACTTTCAACATGTTGACACATTTAGCCCCTGTAGTTTGTAATTCCTCACTTTCTTTCATTTTCCGCTTCGTATGATCCATGATTTATCCGTTTAAGATTATAAACATCATGTAGGATTATTTTAGAGCCTATTTATCCATTGTTTGACACTTTGGACCCTTATATTCTCATAGTTTCACTGTTTGTCAACTTTAGTCCCTCTAAAGTACTTTTTCACATATTCAAAGTCTAGGACACGTGTCAATACATTATTGGACGTAAATTTTCGAGGTGTTACATTAAGTTTTCTTATGATTTAATCATTCTTAAGATACATCCACAATCACAAACTGCTCTTCTTCGTTTCATTTGCGAAGTTATCTCTTTAAGTTTCTTTTGTTATTTTTTATATTTAATTATGATATCATTATTTTTGTGTTTACTGATATTTTGTTTTATTTGTTTATGATATATTTTATGGTCATAACTAGTAATATGACCCATTAGTGATGCGCTACGAGCCAGTTACAAACATCGAATGGATTAGTCTAAATGTTTTTTGATGCACTAACCATACGAAAATGCGTGTTGTAACCTATGTAGTGAATGCGGAAAAAATCGGATATCGGTCAAGGAATGATATATGAGATATCAGTTATCGTGGTGGAATATCATAACTTTAATATCATGCAGAAGTTATACCTATAGCAAGTTAACACTAACAAATCAGTATAGTCTCCTATCATTAGCAAATTAACCTTTTGCAACTTGCAAACACAAACAATTGTCAGAAGTAGGATCTGATTAAGACTGAAAACACTAACATTTAGGGTTAGGATCAAATACAAAGGATAAAAATAAATAAGAAGGGTAAGAAGGTTTCTAGTCCATTGATCTTAGATTTCGAGGGTTAAGATTAGTTGTAGGGAAAAGAAGATAATAGGAGGGCATAAAGGGAATCCTATATTTATGGATTTTCTCTCTCCACATGCAAGGCACATGCCAATTCCCCCATCGATTTAAAACGTCCATAACTTTTCATACGACATTTTTTTTTTAAATTTCACCATAGTGACGAGCGTTTTTTTATCTTTAATATGAGTACCATATTATCATATAAAAATAAAATAAAAATTTTCATTTTTACTGGGTTTTTTCGCATTGTGTTAAAGGTTCAGTTCATTGTGTCTTTTAACTGTGTTTTGGTCATTACGTTTTAGTAGAGTTTCTATACATTGTGTTATTATCAAAACCTATAACACAATGTTAATTTGGGTTCTCTCCATTGTTTTTTTATAAGAACCTATAACACAATATATGACACAATGAAGATGGTGTTATATCTGGGTTTTCTATAAATTGTATTATTAGTTCAGGTCATTGTGTTTAATAAGATTTCCATTGTGTTTTAATAATTTGTTCAATTTTTTTATTATCTTGTTCATTGTGTTTTAGTTTGTTGTGTATTGTGTTTTTAATTTGTTTTCTATTGTGTTTTCACTGCTCTCCATTGTGTCTTTTATCTGCTGTCATTAATTGTGTCTTTTATCTATTGTCATCAATTGTGTTTTTATTTAGTCTGATATTTATTGTGTTATATGTCATCGCCATTGTGTTATACGTTATGGTCATTGTGTTTTAGTATGTTGTCCATTGTGTCTTTATCTGTTGTCATTGATTGTGTTTTTGATCTACTTTAGATTGTGTTTTACATCATGTCCATTGTGTAATATGTAACTGGGTTTTTGATTTTTTTTTTTGAAAAATATAATAATATGGTACTCATATTAAAGATAAAAAAATGCTCGATTTTATGGTATATATTTTTTTAAAACAAATGATGTATAAAAAAGTTACGGACGTTTAAAAATTAGGGGGAAAATAGCATGTGACTTGCATGTGCACACTCTTTTCTCTTGTAGACAAAATTACCCTTTTCATTTAATTTTTTCTATGACACTTGTCACTCTCTGGTGGCTTCTTACCCTTCTTATTTTTAAATGCTTTGCATTATAACTCAACCCCTAACATCTAACACTAACAATTAATAATTAAGACCTAAAACATTAATAGCATCAATAGGAAGAAAGAGAATGGTAGAACTAAAAAGAAAGGTGCTGATATCTGGAAAATCGGTGATATATCAGTCAATATCGCCGATAATATCGGTACCTATATTCTGACCAATATTTTACATGGGATCGATAACCGATATATCAGTGATATGTCACCGATATTAACAGCATAGGTTTCAATGTATTCGATTTAACTTAATGTAACTTATATAAGCATTGGAGTTGGATCAAAACGTAAAGTAAATCACATCATTTATAGCGTACAGTCATAACGTACTATATGTGACCTGACTCATACAAAAGAAACTTACAAAAAAAGCCTAAAGCTTATATAAAGAAATAACTGACATGTGTATTCAAAAGAGATTAATTAGAGATTTAAAAAAGAAGAAAAAAAAAACACAAAATGACAAAAGAAAACATATTGGGTAAACATGAGTGTTTTGCAAAGTGACGAGACCAAAGTCAAGAGGTGTAATATATAATATAATATTAATTTTACTATCGCGCGTTGAGACAGGGTCGAAACGTAGAGTAACTTTAATTTATACCGCCGAATGAAAGCGTATTACATTTGACCCCACTCGATTTGAAGTAAAATTTATGTTGAAATATAGACCAATTGGAAACATACATAAAATAAGCACACAAATATATTATATTTGACCTTACTCGTTTCCAAAAAAATTTACGTCAAACCGTGTTAGTCCACTTTATGTTAAGTGTTGAAAAGAAGCTACAAGAAGAATGTTAGCAGCTGTGCGTAGTTTTAAAACACTTTATGAATGAATAACATAAAATTTCAATATCTCCAAGATTATTTGGTGCATATTTCAAATTCTGCATAAAACATTAGTTAAACTTGTTTTACTTAATTCATTAATTGCTTTGTTTATAGTTTGACGAATCTGTGACCAACAAAATGTAGACCAACTCAAATTCATACTCACACGTAATAAAAATACGCATGTAAAAAAATTGATTTTTTAAGTAAAGGAACGAAAATGGTAAACTCAAAATTTTAGAAACTCAAGTGAGTCAAAATGATGTTTTATAAAATTTTTAAACATAGCGACAAATTAGTTTTCTTAAAACAGAAACGAGCAAATGAAAGTTATTGAAGAAAAAATAAGTTAATAAAAAACTCAATTGGTTAAAAATGTATATTATATATGGTATATGGGTAAAGTATTGACGTAACATTTTCGACATCTATTTATATCGTTGGTCGTATGACCTTAACTCCTCAAGTGTTTGAAACTCGATCTCATGAAAGACTTTTCTTTCTTGTCTTGACTACACGTTCCTTAAAGTGTTTAGATATCTATGTTTTCCTCGTTTCTCTTTTTGGGTATATTCTTCCTTATCAAAGTCTTGACTTGAAAATTGAACATATGTACACATCTTCCCTTCACACATGGTCCTCCCAACCTTCCGAGAGCCTTTCCCCACTAAAACACTTGTACATCTTTTCTTCTTCCTCCTTTTGTCTCTTTACAACTAGGGGCATATCCAGTGTAGCCTTGGGTGGGCGCTCCATTTTCATATTTTATAGGTAAAAATCCTGTTCATACCCTTAATAGTTTGATTGAATCCCACATTCGAGACCATAAAAAATAATTATTGGGTCCGTCACAATTTACCACCTCATTTTATATAATCAAGTAGAGAAGGGTTGATGGCTTTTTAATTAATATTAACTTTATTCATAATAAGGATTGACACTGAAAAAATCCTTCGATGATCCGTTGGTTATATCAATCGTAGATCAATCAATGGAACCTTTTCCACGCCCGATTTTCCTAGACTTTCATGTTTCAACTGGCGAATGCTATCCTCATCAACGGAGATTGTTTCTCCCGCTTTTTAGGTGAAAACTACAAGGAAACTGTTCTTTTTTTGTTTTTTTTTTTTTGTTTGAAGTGTACAAAGTAATGAGATACTACACATGTACTTTAGGCGAGTGGTATATGTGTCCATATTATAACACAACATATGTATATGATTACCAACGTTATAATTAACAAATATACAATTGTACAACATGTGTATAAAATCACACACAACTATGCAAAAAAAAAAAAAAATCTAGAGTTAATTGCCAAAATCACCCATGAGGTTTGGGTACGTTTGCCATTTTCGTTCAAAATGACACTTTTGTACCAAATTGCCCCTAACGTTTGTAACTTTTTGCCATTTTCATCCAAACCACTAACTTAGTTTATTTTTCTGTTAAGTTGAGGATATTTGGATGAAACTGGCAAATATAAAACCACAGGGACGATTTTGGCAATTTACTCAAACCCTTTTTAATTTATTTTATTTAATTATTTTTGTTACATATATAATAAAAAAGAATATACATGAAGTTTTTAGAGAAAAAAAAAATAATAGTTTTATAAATTTTCATCCAAATCACTAACTTGGTTTATTTTTTCTGTTAAAGTAAAGGATGTTTTAAATTTTATAAATTAAGACAGAAATTAATTTACAGCTTCTTTATATAAATCAGTTTTATAAAGAGAAAACGCCATTGATGTGCAACACATAACAATCGATTACAACTTTTAGTATTTATCAGTTGTAGAGATAAAAAAATTGTAAAACGTTACATATTTTTTTAAATGTGTTGAGCACCTAGGAAATATGTTGGTAGAAATAAAATATTTATTTAATTAGGATTATGAAGGTAACTAACTAATACTTATTCTGAGTGACTTGAATAAAGAAACTTTTGGTTCATAGCATCATAATTACAATTTGGTGTGTAATTATAAAATTTAGAGGTTTAAGTAGATTTTATTTTTATAAAAATGATCTATATAAAAAAGTTAGAAATTAATTTTTGTCTTAGTTTATAAACATCATTCGCCTTACTAGAAAAATTAACTTAGTGGTTGGATGAAATTTTATAAAAATTATGTGACAAAGCTATTATTTTTTTCATATAAAAATTGCATGTATACTCTTTTTTATTATATATGTAACAAAATTAATTAAATAAAAGAATTTTAAAAGAGTTTGAGTAAATTGCCAAAATCGTCCATGTGGTTTTATGTTTGCGAGTTTCATCCAAATATGCTCAATTTAACAGAAAAAATAAACTAAGTTAGGGGTTTGGATGAAATTGGCAAAAAGTTACAAACGTTTGGGACAATTTGGTACAAAAGTGTTATTTTGGACGAAAATGGCAAATCTGCCCAAACCTCAGGGACGATTTTGGCAATAAACTCAAAAATCTATGTATATATATAACCTTACATACATAATTACACACCGTTTACACATAACATAAGAACTTTTATAAAAAAATACATTTTTATAAGAGTAAACTGCCATTTTGGTCCCTGAGGTTTGATCACTTTTGCCACTTTAGTCCAAAACTCAAACTTTTTGCATCTGGGTCCCTGTGGTTTCAATTTTATTGCCATTTTAGTCCAAAAGCAAAGTCAGCTCAGATTTTTCAAAAAAAACATGGTTTTTTGTCCTGTAGTGAAGGGCATTTTGGTCATTGCAAGTTTTATTATAACAAATTTCTAATTAAAATAATAAAATAAAATTCATCAATGACCATATAAACCTGAGAGATCACCTTCCTCCCCCAAATTAAACCCTAATCCACCGCACACAACCACATGCCTCACCACTTACCACTATCTCTACCACCACAAACATCACCACCACCTGACTACCACTTTCAGGTGATATCATAGCGTTGATTATCAGCTGATTTCATCTTCATCTTCACCTGTACCGCATCTAAATGGGAAGAACCACTGTAGTGGCCGTGGTAGAGTCGCCGGAGACACGTCATCGTCATCGCCGCCTCACAGATCTCCGCCTCTAACTCCATCAGGGAGGAAACTGGCGATAAACTCGAAAGATTAGGGAGCAAACTGGCGATAAACTCGAAAGATCAGGGAGGAAAATGACTATTTTTAAACTATTGGAGGAAAACCGTTAAAATGACCAAATCACAGGAAGCAAAATGGAAGTTTACTCTTTTCTTTATTATGCTATTTAAAAAAAGAAAAAACTTTTACGCAGGTCTCTTTGTACATGTAGATATATAACGTGGATAAGTTATTATTTTTAAATCCTTGTAACTTATCCATTATTAGTTAAAACTTATCAATAAGTTGCATGACAAGCATCTCAACATATCGGTGTGTGAGTGTGAGTGACATTGATAGGTTCAAGTATTCGACAAAGAAATCAATTAGTTTTATAAATAACACATGTGTTACTTATTTCTTTCTAACCGGATAAAGGTTAATTTAACACGAGGTGCATGCATCAGGTAATATTCAACATTTCAACTCAATAATAATAAAGATTCCCACTGTTCAAGTATCTCGTCAGTTTTGGTGTAGTAAACTTTAAATACATTTGAGTTTCTAATCAACTAAACAATTATAAAAAATATACTTTATTCAACCATAAAAATTATTTCATGTAGACGAGTAGTGGCGGACCTATCCTTTAGTCAGGGTGGACGGCCGCACCTCTTGAAAAAAAATTAGTGTATTTTTGAGGCAAAAATCCCGACCGTACCCCTTGAAAATATGGTTGAATACCTCATCCGCATCCCGAGCAAATAATTTCTGGGTCCACCACTGCAGACGACTCATCAATAAATCAAAATCTCGCCAGTGAAGTAGTGGTGGAGTGTTCAGGTAATTAAAGACTTTGTGTTCCTTGTGACTCAGGTTCGACTCCCACTCTCCTGATATTTTCTACGGCATTCAGGTGAAGAGCGAATACGAGTGGCGCCGGTTCATCTTGAATGAAAGGCGAGGTTTTATTGGTTATTCCACTGTCGTGCCTTCGGAAAGGTGGAGATCGGGTTTCCGCGCATCTGAGAGAGCCAAGGGCTGGCGGTGGTCGGGTAGTCGACCTTGACCACAGCGGTTGGTGTCATGATGGTTGGCACATCGTTCCTTGCTGTTAAAAAAAAAGTCAAAATCTCAAAAATAAAAACTAAAAAGCAAGTTTTGATTATTGTCGTCACCGAACCACGAATAACCACAACTTATATTACTATGTATTACTATATATTATTACTATATATTAATAAACGAATTGAAATGAATATTATAATAATAGTTTTTTTTTTTTAATTTTTAACTCTGATCATTTTTTTAATATCAGGGTTTGGGATAAGCTTGATGTCAACCGGTATCGAACCAGTACTGGTATCGAAAATACCGGTACGGTCCTGTTCAGTATCAGTACATGAAGGTAAAAACCGGCACTAATACAGAAAACGCCAAAAGTTGGTGCCGAATTGATATTGGAAATCTTTTGGTTCGGGAAAATTCAGTGCGGCTACCCGGTACCATTTCTCATCCCTGATCACGGTTACCGTACGAACAACGTATCGTAAAACTTTTTTTGTTGATTTTCTTCAACTTTTAAATTTTTCTTTTTTTAATTTCAGGGGTAGGGATGAGCTCGGCAGCAACTGATAAAGAATCGGTACTGATACCGAAAATACTGGTTACAGTACCGGTATATGAAGGTAAAAAACGGTAGTGAACCGGTATCAGGAACACCAAAAGTCGATACCGAATTGGTACTTAAGATCTTTCGGTTCGGCAAATTTGGTACCGGTACCCAGAACAATTTGCTCATCTCTGACCACGGGTTTCATACGAACAACATCGTTACCATGCAACTTTTTTGGTTGATTTTCTTTCGGTTATCTTTTAGTGTTTTTTTCTACATTTTCTTTTTATTATTGTCAGCAGTTTTATTCGCAACACGCTCGTAGTGATTTCAAAACATATGTAAACACATACTAAATAACAAAAGAAATTCGCCGCAACGCGGCGAACTTCTTTAAACCTAGTTATTATGAAATGATACTTGATAATTTATTGAGTTAAGCACAAAATTCAAGACCTAGCTGGAGAACATCATACATATCATCGATAGTTGTTAATTCGAGCTGGTTTTGGACTTGATTTGCATATAGTTGTTAATTCGAGCTGGGTTTTGCTAAATTTTAGATCTTTTAAGCCAATAAAAATTGTTACTTTCTTTATTTATAGAGTTTGCAGGTGTAACTTACCCTTGAATTTGACCAAATTACTCCAATTTCTTTCATGGGTTGTTTCTATTTATGCATATAATCAGTTATTCGAACTAGGGTCGTTCAAATCGCTCGACGCTCGTTCAGAAATTGCTCGGAAAATGCTCGTTCGATTTGACGCTCGGTTGTAAACGAGCCGCTCTGCTAGGTTCGGTTTGTAAATGAGCCAAGCATGAGCAAAGGTCCGCTCGGTTCAGTTCAGCTCGAATTATTATTTTAATTAGTATATATATACATCTACATATACACATACATCTATAAACATGTATATACTAAAATATAAATTAAATTTATAGTTTTATATCTACCAATCTATTAGATTTTGGTCAACTATATACAAATTTACAACTATATCTATACGTACTAGCTCAACCACACCAATGAAAAATTAAAATCAAAATTAAAAGTTAAACCCTAAACCAATAAACGACAGTCTGTTCATCGCCTCAATGTTTCATGCCGGTACCCTAAGTCGATCGTCTCCTGCTCTCAACGTAATTGTTCGTGCAATATGATCATCGCTTCGTCAGCCACAACATTGTTATTCATAAGAAAAATATTATGCCATGAAATGTGCGTGTTTTTAAAGACATAAAAACTTGAGACCCAACATTGTCACTATCTCTCTCAGCAAATTTAAATTGGGTGACACGGTTGTCCAAATCGCTCGAACTTCGCTCGACGCTCGCTCGAAATTTTTACTGCTCGAAAAATACTCACTTGATTTGATGCTCGGTTTTAAATGAGCCGTTCCGCTCGGTTCGATTTGTAAATGAGCCAAGCACGAGCAAAGGTCCGCTCGGTTCGGCTCGGCTCGTGAACAGCCCTAATTCGAACAGGTTTATGTTTAATTTTGGATTTTTTAGTCATTAAAGATTGTTACTTTCTTGATTTATAGCTTGCAGATGAGAATTACCTTTAAATTTGACCAAATTACTTCAATTTCTTTCATGGGTTTGTTCTTGATTTGCATATAATTAATAATTCGAACTGGGTTTTATTTAATTTTGTATCTTTTTAACATTCACATCAAGGATTTGGTACTAATCTTGAAAGAGGTATGTCAGTAGAGGTGGTTGGCACAGGTGGGGGTGGGAAGTGGCGACAGTAGTGGTGGTGGTGGCGGTGGCCTGAGGAGGTATGACAGTGGAGGTTGATGCTGGAGGTTGTTACAGGGTCTTATTCTTTGATCAATTTACACATTTAGTCCCTTGAAATAAGTTATATACTCAATAGTCCCTGGAGAAGTAAAATGACAAGAATACCTTCATGTGCAAGGCACATGACCATATTTAACAAAAATATCTGATTGAGTTAGGGGTAAAGGACATAACATGCATGATTTTGAAAGGTTAAGGACAAAACTGGTCAAATTTAAAGGTAAAGGACATCGCCTGCAATTTGATACAAACATAAAGGAGAAAACTTGTAATTTACTCTAATTTATTTTATACTTCATGATATGAAAAATCCATAAATTTTTTTCTATCGGGGTCAATAAATTTCTATCAACTTGATTAGAATTCCATATCGTGATAGATTACATAAATATTCAATAACTCAAGTGCTTATATCACCATTCTTGTACAGAATTCGAGTGATTTTATAATACCAAGATGATTTGTTGAGTTTTATCAGTTTGAGTGGAAGCGTAGAAAGGGCTAGTGAAGGAAAACACCAAAAAATTAATAAAAAAAATCAAGAGATATTCAAACCCATGACCCGTTGGAAAGGAAAGTGGTTTATCACTAGATCACTATGGGTCAATTGACTTCGATATTGTAATTAGGGTTGTACAAAGGGTCCGACCTGACCCCTTTGGACCAGAAACCTCTAGAACCTTTACCCTTTTATCCTATGAAATGAGAACCACGAACTGACCCTTTTATGTTTATCCAGTTCCAGGTCCAAAAGGGTCTGATGGGTCGGATAAAGGGTTTAGTAAGCGAAAACCAAAATTTAATTTTGGATATAAAAATTGGGTTGCGTTAAACTAAACAATGTTTCATAATAGTAGTAACATCAATCGAATATAAAAAACATAAAACCTTTCTACCAAAAAAACCCAAAAGCATACACCTATCATCTCCTCCCTCCATACTCACTTTAATCTTTAATAACCATACATGACAAACACGTTTCCTGGCTTTATTAAGTTTACTAGCACGTATTCAGTTTCTCTTCTCCAAAGAGCCTGAAAAGTTGTAGTAGGAAACCAAGTATCAGGAGAGCTACTATATATTCAAGAAGGTATGTGATTTTTTGGTATTCCATACCATGTATATATGTTTCATGTATATATACACACATATATAATTTGTATGTATATGAATTCTATACATGTAAGATTATGACATGTTTATAGTATTATATATAACCGTTGGTTACATATATTCTTATAGTGATGTGTTTTGTTGAATTTAAATTATGTGCTATAGATAATAGAGTAGCGTGTAGCTTGTGTATCAATATTTGTGATGGAGAATTACCCAGACTTCAACCTAAATATACAAGGAGGTTTTTTATAATTTGCCATTATTGTCAGCTGATGGTATTGTGTAACTATTGTTGTCAAAGTAGCATGTTCAAAGGTAATATGTTTTCTTTGTTAAGTATTATTAGTCTGGTGTGTGTTGATATACGGGTCTAACTATAGAATCTGTGTTTATAGTCTTATGAATAAAATGTCTGATGTTGTATGCAATATAATATGTAATTGCAGGTTATTATTTAAAAAAATCATGCAAGTATTTCGGATTTGCGTGCTAACGTGACCAACAACTTGCAAGTCGATGTGTTGCTCTCGCGTGCTTGGACATTGTTCAACCCTAAGACAAATCGTATCCTATCGTTTGACATGATTCTATCAGATGCACGCGTAAGTGTTTGTTTGAAATGCAATATTGTACAATTTTTCTTTTTTACATTGCCTAATTATCTCACCCAAAAATAATTTTTTCAGGGTTCATCTATCCATGCAAGGATTTCGTCTAACTTGTTGAGGTTATTTCATAATGTGTTTAAAGAGGGAAGTGTATACATGATTCATAAGTTTGTCGTTTATAAGTATACTACTATGTATCGTCCATTACGTTGCGATATGTATATTTAGTTCTTATATTCAACAATAATTAATACTTGGACATAGTCGTCTTTCTTCATGCGATATGTATTTGATTTTGTTCCATTCAATTTCTTAAATGAGCGTATTAATGATGACAAATATCTTACATGTTTGTGTATCAATTATTATGTTATATCTTTTTTTCTTCAAGTCTATTAATATTATATACATATATATGTAGAGTTATTGGCATTCTTAGGGAATGGGCGTTTGTTCAGTATACTGGAATCTGTTGAATTTTGCAACCCGGGAGTACGAAACATTATGATATCTGACACTAAGTATGTTCTTTTTGTCTATACCATTTCTGTATTTTATATTGCTTATATTTAATCTCTCATTCTTAAATATATATAATTCAGTGATATCAAGTTGAATGTTTCGTTATGGGGACCCTTTGCGCATAAGTTTAGCGAGAACCATATTTGAAGAAATGCAAATGATACAGCTGTGATTTTGACATCTTACAAAGTTCGATTATACAAGGGCATGGTGTTATGTATATATGCTGCATAATTAATTGATTAATTACAACTTATGTGTAACTGTTTCTGTTGAATCAGGTGCTACAAGTTTATTGACATCTATGGCGACTCAAATGTATATCAATTTTTCAGTACCTAAAGTTGATACCTACAAGATTATGTTAATATTTAGTTATGTACTTTGCCATTTTATTTGTAATAGATTCATTATTAATTTATGTTTCACCTAGGCTGTATTTTCCTTTTTAGTGAGTCTCCTCCTATCACTATGTTTGAAGACAACAACGACAACTTTCAAATTACAAGTATTGCAAACTAAAGAAACAATGGTTCGAATAACCGGAATCAATCGGACCAGGGGTTTAGTTCTGCATAAAAGGGTAGGTCCTCTCGTTTGATTTTGGGTTTGGCTGAGCTTCTTCTCCGAATGATATTTGCAAAACAGACAGCCGTTAGACTCGCCACAGGGAGAATGGGGGTTCTCTCCGTGACCACCCTCCGGCGTGAGAATAAGTACAGATCTCAATGAAGAAGAAGTAGTAGTAGTGAAAGTGAAGTGAATGTAACTTGAGAAATTATACCTGAGTTGTCTTATTTATAGCCAGATTTGGGTGGGAAAGTTTGTTGACGGAGGTAATAACAGAAAGCATTTTCCGTAAGCAGTTATCCTTTTTGCCGTTAATCACCAACGTGACGTTTATGCACACGGATCGTGGGCGAGATCAATGACTGGGGAGATACCACGTGGAAAGTGAATGTGAGTGGATCCTTCTCCAAGTTAGTGCCATCATCCTGACCAGGATGAGCGTTCGGGATGATGCCACGTCTTTGTGCACGATGGAGTTTTCCAGAAGGTTTACAGCTGTAACCCTTCATCCTCTTGCCACGTGTCAATTCTGTTACAACAGAAAGGAATCCTTTTGCTTAGGTCTTGATTTTAATTGCGCTGAGAAACTTTAGGGCTTTGTTCTCACATCTAGCTACTCTATTGCACGAGCCCGCACAAGGATGTTAGATTAGTTCTATCTCGGCGAGCGAATGTTGAAGAATGCTTTCTTTTAAGTTTTTTTATTTTAGAACCGGTGCGCAGCCGCGCAGGGTTCCTTTAAAGAGGTTTATCGTGACGAAGTTGTGGTATGGTCTAGTATGCCTTCGCAGGGTTCCTACAAGATTATGTTAATATTTAGTTATGTACTTTGCCATTTTATTTGTAATAGATTCATTATTAATTTATGTTTCACCTAGGCTGTATTTTCCTTTTTAGTGAGTCTCCTCCTATCACTATGTTTGAAGACAACAACGACAACTTTCAAATTACAAGTATTGCAAACATATATTGCCTTCTTACGGCAGGACATGTGCCTGAGGTATTGTATGAATAATATACATAAATCATTTTTTATGTTAATTTTGAATTTTAATAATGTACAGGGAACAATGTTCACCATTGACGCAAACATAAGCAGTGTAACAAATGTCGTAAGAATGCGTCAATTGTTGACCCTTCCTATTTATGTTGAAGCAGTGAAGAAGATGTTCTCAATTCTCAGCACGTGTAAGTGTTTAAACATATTTTATTATTTGTTTACTTTACATTTTACTAATCATTTCCAGTTTGAAAATATAAATTGGAAATCTATGTTACTAATGTTACCAATAAAGAGATGACATGTGTTCTTTTTAATGAAGTTGCAATATCTTTACTTAAAATCACGCCTGATTAGTTAGTTAACAAGAGTTTGTTAGAGGTTTATTTTCATTTTATTACAATTATCAGGCGATGAATGTTTTTGCACATTTAATATACATTACTTTTTTCATTTGTGTTGATAGTTTAATATGTTTTTTTGTAGGTTGTTGATGATTGATATTTGGTTGAAAACCCGTTTTCTTACTGTATTAAGTTTATATTTTTACATGAATTTTGGTTTCGAATGGCCTACTTTGATAGAAATTGTGTTTCGCGGGTCTAACACAAGAACCATCATACACCACCAATCTCTAACCTATCACCATCATCCACAATCACCCACCATGATCAACCACCTAATCCTAACCCTAATCATCACTACCATCACTATCATCATTGTAACACCACATAAAAACGTGCCCAATTATGTAAAGACACGTGTCCTAAACTCTAAAGGTGTGAAAGATTTAGTTTGAAGGACCAAAGTTGTCAAACAGTGAAACTATGAAACCACAGGGACTAAAAGTGTCAACATGCCAAACTTGTGCCTCTGAATGACCTTACATGATGAATATATTCATAAACGAGTGATTGATTGGATATAAGAAGCCGTTTATGAAAATAATCGGAAGATTATTAAATTATAAGGGTTAAACATGTCAACATGTCGATTCTGACCTCTGAGTGACCTTTTAACGAAACCGAGGCTTCGAAACATTCAAATATACTCTTAAGAATAAGTGGTATAAATTTCACGTGGTTTTGAGATCGTTAGGCATATTTTCAAAACTTTGGGCTATAAGTGTCAACTTGACGAAACTTGCTTCCATAGTGATATTTAACGAACCGTAGCCTAACGAAGTTAGTTCATACATCCTTGAGCTTCAATAAACTAACTACAAGGGCCTTGATTTCCAAAATGGAGTTAAAAGGGGTTTAAATCGATCAGGGACTAAAGCTGCCAAGATTCAAACAAATTTTAACCTGATCAGCCGGTCCAGGCTGGCCGCGTAAGTCTTCAAAGACTCTTACGCGGGCCGCGTAAGACTGCCAGTAACAGAAAAAGGCTTCCAGGTGCGGGTTAGGCTGTTCCACCGCCTTAACTTTGATTGTATCGACTCTAGGGGCTGTAAGTCGGTTAAATTCACTAGCTAGGACACCTGGAGATGATCCATGATCTTGTGAATGGTTATATAAAGGAACTAGTTCTTGAGTTCACAAGCACACTTGCAACATTTGCTAATCTACAACTTCTGGAGTTTTACTAAGGACAAGGAGAAGAATTTGAAGTGTAGAAACGACTGCTAGGACCTTTAGTAAGCCTCTAATTTCTTGTTTAGTCATTTAATTTAGCTTAATTACTCTAAAGTCAAACTTATCGTAAATTTAGTTTGACTTTCGTTTTAATTACATATGGTTTAACCACTGATCAAATTGAAAGTGGTTATAGAACCACATTAGTGTAGGTGATTAACCCTTAATAGGGCATCTCCTAATTATCTCGTTTGACTGGTCAATTGTCGGGTTAAAGTAGTTTGACAAAAAGTCAAACTGGACAGAATGTTTAAAAATGATTAAAATTAATAAACCAGAGGTTCTAAATTATATTTTAGCATTCCAATGACTTGGTAATTAATATTAAAACATGTTTTATCAGTCCTAACCCGACAACTAATAGTTTAAGGTCAGTTTATAACCGAAAGTCGCAAAAGCTTGACTTTTGCTTTGACCTTCAGTTCTGACCCGTTCAAGCTTAATTCTCCCATGTTTTAAGCTTCCATTAGGGCCACATTACTTAGTAGTATAACCCTCTGGAGTTATATTGCATGGTGCCTAGTGGTTTGAATTATATGCACTTGATCGTAATTATGCTTAAGCATAAATTACACTTTTCGTCCTTTATCTTTGTAGCGGGTTGCAATGGATAGCCTTTAACTTCAATAAGTATAGTCACAGTCCTTTATTTGGAAATCGCGTTACACCTTTCGTCCTTTAGCACTAACCAAGTTTAAATTTTCAGTTATATGTATCCTATTAAGGGTATTATGGTCATTTCATGTTTTTATTTAAAATATTCATTAATAAATAAACACATCTTCCCCAATTCCACAACCCTAACCCTAGAATTTCTCATCTTCATCTCTTTCCAACCAACCTCGAATTTGAATTTCAAATCATCAGAAGTTTGAAATTATCGATGGCGTAAGAGTGTAATGATTCCGATAGAAGAACTGGTGGCGGTGACGGTGGAGATCTGAGTGACGGAAGCGAGTACTCGTCGGAGGACGAAGGGACAGAGGATGTGTTTAAGCATTCAAGGTATCAAATTTAACCATAATAATAAGAATTTTGGTATATAATATTACCTGAACATCTCCAGCAGCAAACACACCTAACGAAGTCTCTGCAGTTCCATCTTTGACCAATATATAACCGGCGCTATCAAGGTCAATTTGACCTTGTAACAATTGGCTGTTTGGGGTATGACTGATTCCATAGAACAAGCCCTTAGCTTCCAGCACTGAATCCTCACCGGTATCAAGTTTCTTGAGTTGGGGACATCTATGATATTGTGTAGATACAGGCGAATTGATAGTTCAGTTAAACAATTTCCTCTAAACTTGAATCATTTGAAATGTGATCACATTTAAACTGCATGAGATCAAACACTTAGAAATAATAGTTTTTAAGCTTTTTTAGTATATCTGATGAGTTTGATATATGATTATGGTGGACGAAACAAGCATTATTAGGGTAAATTGTGTTGGCCTGTTTTATAGAGATACGTAGCTTTAAAAGTGCTCAACATTACACCAAGGCAGCAACAGATTAAATTACAATACTATGGTGATAGTGGTTGGGTCGCAGGTCAAGAGAGAGAGGGTGAATGTGATGGGGTGGTTATGGCGGCAGATCCGGTGGTGGTGGTGGTTAGGTCACGGGTCAAGAGATGGAGAGGGTGAAGGTGAAGGTGATGTGATGGCGGCAGATCTTGGTGGTGGTGGTTAGGTCAAAGGTCAAGAGATAGAGGGGGTGAAGGTGATGGGTACATATCTGAGAAGTTAGGTGTTATATTATTTTATTTTTTAATTTTTCTATTAAAAAGGTGAAAGGACTAATTTGCCCTCATGTGCGATTCAAGTGACTTGATCTAACTACAAAAATTAACTTGGTTAGGGTTAAAGGACTTAAATTGTAATAAGTTTTACAACTAAAGGACTGTAACTGTAATTATTGAAGTTAAAGGCTATCCATTGCAATCTGATACAAACATAAAGGACGAAAATTGTAATTTACCCTATGCTTAATAATGCAATAAACACCCTTTTTACATACAACTGAGATTTTTAACAATGTGATTGGACTAACACCTTTGCTACTGATATTTAGACATGTCTCGAAAATTTGACATCAATTTAAGGTCTAGAATAGGAATTTTGCTCAATAGCGTAATTAAGGAGCTTTTTATTATTTAAATGGCGTAATTAACATAAAGCCTATCTAAACCCGATTTTTAATACCAAAATTTTTACCTACTGATGTAAAATAATATTTTGGGATTTTTGAAGATTTTTATTTATTTTTAGGCTGAGCATAACATAGGATTATAGCTTAATTTCGGTAATTGTCGGTTTTACCCTTTTCATGCATAAAGTGAGTTTTACATAACTTTTTAATGCTAAACCTTTTGCTACCGATTATACATGATAAATAAAGTATTTTGAACCTTATGAATTGATCAAAAACTCAGATTTCTTATTTTAACTCGAATATCCCTTAAAACCGACTTTTAAGCGTTTTTAGCACATAGTTTGAGTTAAAACTATATTAGGCATATAAAACTTATTACCCACTGATGTTTTAAGCTAATTTATATAATTAAGCAGTAAGCCAAAGTTTTTAAACTCAGAAGTCTATTTTGACCTTTAAAGCTTATGTGAAATTACCAAAATGCCCCTAAGGTGCATAGTTTGGTTATATAAGATAAATTTCACATATATAACGTACCCTACTGTTATAACTTATAAAAATACATATTTTTACTGATTAGATCAGACCTGAAACTCAGTTTAATATTTAAACTCTTTTATGGGCATTAAAATTACCAAAATGCCCTTATGGGACTTATTTTGGTTTAAGTTATTTTTTGGGCATATGTGTTAACATCTTACTGATGTATTAACATATTTTGAGCATAATAATGATTAATACCTGTATATAATTCATTTGGTTACCCGTTACGCGTTTATGCGTTCGGATCGGTTTACGTGACTAGTTTACGTAAAATAGTCAAAACGGGCTTAATCTTATCAATAAATTCTAAATTTCCAGAATGTGTTTAGTTTACCCATATTATACAAGTATCCAAGCTTGTCGGGTCTAAACCACATTCTATTCCGGTCTCCGCTTAATCTAACGTTTAGAACCGTGAGGTTTCCTTCTAGCTAGCCGGTTTAAGTCATTGACTAAATTAATGACCCGTTAGCATCCTAATTGGTAATAAACCTTCTATACAGATTAAATAGCTTCTGGTAGAAGGTGCCATCAAGAGCTTTAGGATTATACTGCTAGCATCAGGTAAATACTTTTAACTTATTTTCCCTTATACGGGCTTGGGATATGGTATTATAATAATACCACTTGGTCGGGTATGAGATCATTTAATCGGATTGTGATTAATAAATTTACATAACCCGTCTTAATCTGTCTTGTTTGATAACATAAGCATTGGGGGTTAATATGACCGTGTCCTGGATATCCTTGACTCATTTCATTTGAAAATGGCCACGACCTATGCACGGGGTGTAGGCATACACCTGACAGATGCAAATGCTAAAATATAAACCCACATGTTGGGGATAACTCCTTTGTGGGTTCTATAAGTGGTGAGTCGGTTAATCAAGATCGGCTTTCAACCGGCCCCAATTGTAAGACAAACATGTAAATCTGTATACAAGATTATATTTAATAATTATCCCAAGTTATAAAAGATTTTTGCCATGTGCACTTAAATAACTTTTCATAAATGTTTTCAAAAGAGTCGGTTAATTGTATTTACCAGTGTAAACTGACGTATCTTCTTAAAGACTGATTTGACAGGTACCTCTCGTAATAGGCTGGAGCTATTAGGTGTCATAAGAGGATCTTGCAAATCCATAGATGCCTGAAGTCTGTTATTTTGTTTCTTTGTATTTGTTTATGATCCGCCTGTGAATCTTATTACATTCCAGTCTGTATATTATGTCACTCGAACACTCAGACATTATGGTTTGTAATAGTTTATTCACCAAGCCTTCCGATGTGCTATTATATTGTGTGTATTGACTATGATGATATCAACTACGTCACGATACTCCCCGCCGGGCCCACCGGTAATATGTGGAAATATCGGGGTGTGACAGGTTGGTATCAGAGCCAACATTGAGTGAATTAAACACTAACCTTTTGTGTTTAATCTGAATGACATAATAAGCACATTCCTTAGACTCTCGAGTCTAGGTAAATGACCTAGGATTTTACTCTTAACCTTCCTTTTATTGTTTTATTATAGTTACTTGTCTTGACAGGTTACCACTTGGAAGAATGCCACCAAGAGTAAGAGGAAAGGGCAAAGGACCAATGCGTGGAGGACCGTCTGGCAGCGCGGGACCCTCCCACAAACGTACACCATCCGACTCGCTTTCCGGTTCCGACTCAAGGGATAATTGGAGCCATAGCTTCGAACCAGCAAGACATTTTATCTCGCTGGGATCCTCACCATCTGACCCTCCTTACTTTGGGTTGCCCATTCCTATCGAACCCCAACATTCCCCTCTTTCGCAGGGAACTCATCACTCAAACCAATCACACCACTCCTTTCAATCTCATCCTTTTCATCATTCGGATTCTACTTACTCTCCCGCATAATTTAATCCGAATGATTATGTTAACAACTTTTTGGGCTACAACCGTTTGGGGCCCGAGGATCACTTTTCTCAGGAAATGGAGATGGATGATGACCCGGACCCATAATTGCAAACAAGAACACCAGGACACCCAATAAGCGTCTCAAGTGGCTCCCCATTTCAGGGATCACCGTACCATGGGCCCGACTCATTTCAAGAGAGGATGGCTCAGTATGATTGGTTCTTTACACCTTCATACCATAACTCCCCAGCCCAACCTCCCTTGGTTGAACCCCAGCTCCAAGCTGTTACCCCACCACCGGTACCAGTTGAGGAACCACCTCAACAGCCTCCCGAGCCGCCAAGGCGAAGGAGAAATGCTAGAATGTCCGTACGTGGGGGACCACGGTTTGCATCTCCTCATGGCTCAAGTTCTTACCCTCCTATCCCAGAGGACCCACAATTGGGCGGACCCTCACACATGGTGCCGGAAGTCAATCCTCCACCAGTTTCTCAAGCACCACTGCAGCCACCGTTGGGTTTTGACAACCCGATCCCGACATACCCAGGTTCATCTGGGTATAATCAGTCTGGATACCCATCGGACTATGGAAACCATGACCCATATCTTGCAGCTGCTTAGTACAATGCACTTATCCTTCTTCTTACCCTCCAGTTTACCCAATTGGATATTCGGTGCAGGGATACCAATACCCACCATCCCAGCAACCTCCTCCTCATCATCAGGAACAAACTCAAGAGATTTTACAGAGGTTAGACCGGTTTGAACATGAAGCCCATGAAACTAAAAAGAAGCACAATGGTTTTGTCAAGGGTCTTATGAACCTTCTTAAGGGAAAGAAGAAGTAGGAGATTGTCATTCATGTTGTATTTCAATAAGTCCCTGCGAGGACGTTTATTTCGTTTTCAAGTACCAAGTCCCTGTGTGGACTTACTTTCTGTTTTAGTAGCCCCTGCGTGGGCAGTTTGTGTTGTTTTTCTCAAAGTCCTTTTTTTGGGCAATGTTGTACTTGGTTCGTAGTTTAATGAAGTTATTTTCGACTTTAATTATGTATTTTATTACATCATGCTATATCATTTCAAATTTATTGATCTGCCAACAAATTTCTTAAAGGTATAACCTAGCCTAAATACTAAATGGCTATAATGGTACAACCTTTTTAGGATAATAACTCTCTGTTAACATCTGAAAACATGTTAACAATCCTAAATTGTGCGGTACGAGAAACCACACAATCTTCCTATATACTTGGACTTTTCCAAGTTACTATTATAGCCTATATGATCAACATGAATCATGGCTAATAAACATCAATATGATGTATACACCACAACATCCATTAGAGATGTATGCTTATAAGCAAAGGTGTAATAATGACAATGAAAGTTTTTAAATTTATAAACTTCTTGTCAAAAAAGGCGATGAACTTTGTTCGACCCTTAAAGAAATCAATGATTATAATCGTCTATGTGACAAGGCTTTGTGCCATCTAAATGTCCTTCGAGACGAGCTTTGTGTAATATGAATATGTCTTCATGACATTGACAGTGTGATTTATACTCCTCTGTCTAATAAAAGTATAAAAGAATTGTATCTCTTTGATTATTATTATTTTCTTAAAATGGTCTATATGGTTTAATAATACCATGACCATCTAATCATCAATATGATGATTTATTACATAATTTAAATATATCATTATTGTTTAATATAGTACTCGAAAATGGTTGGATCTGATGAGGCAAATAGCCACCCTCGAGGAGAAAACAATAATGAAGCAAGAGTAAATCTCACAAATGCTGAACTACAAGCAAAGATCGATACTGCAGTTGCCCAAGCAGTAGATAAGATATTTAAGGAACCGAGAAATGTTCGGTCCAGAAGTCATTCAAGATCCCATTCTCAACCCCATACTCATAAGAAAAGTGAGTCTCAACACTCATCTAATCAGAGTAGTGAGCCAAAAAGGCAGGTTGTTCTTGAGCCGACTCCCAGATACACCAAGGGTTGTACCTACAAGTACTTTGTCTCCTGTAAACCGAGAGATTTTACAGGAGAAAAAGGTGCAATCGATTGCATGAAATGGTTAGATGAGATGGAGACTGTGATAGACATCAGCGGATGTGCTAAAGAGGATATAGTGAAGTTTGTATCACAATCCTTTAAGGGCGATGCCCTCACTTGGTGGAAAGCGTTAGTGCAAGCCACTGGGAAGGTTCCTTTGTACAATCTGTCATGGAACAAGTTTGTTGATTTGGTTAAGGAAACCTATTACCCTCAGCATGAAGTTGAGCGGATAGAGACTGATTTCCTCACCTTAGTGATGAAAGATCTGGATTGTAGATCCTACGTGACTAGCTTCAATTCAATGTCAAGGTTGGTACCGTATTCAGTCACTCCTGAACCCAAACGCATTGCGCGTTTCATCGGTGGTTTGGCTCCTGAAGTAAAAGGGAATGTTAAGGCCTCTAAGCCAACCACTTATAGATCTGCTATGGATCTATCTTTATCCCTCACTTTGTATGTTGTGAGGAGTAGGGCAAAGAAAACCACTGATGATGGAAAGAGGAAGAGAGAGGAAGATAAGTCTCCTCAGTCGAACAAGAAAGGAAAAGGGAACTTTAATTCCAAAAAGGGGCAGTCAAGTGATAAGCCCAGATGCAAAACCTGCAATAAGAGGCACTTTGGGAAGTGCAACCAGGACCCACAAGCCAAACCATGTGGGATCTGCAAAAAGAAAGGGCACAAATCTGTAGAGTGCCGGAATATTAAGGATGCAACCTGTTACGGTTGCAATGAAAAGGGGCACATCAAAACCAATTGCCCCAAGAATGCTAAGAAGCCTGAGGAGGCAAAGAAAACCAATGCAAGAGTTTTCCAAATGAATGCTAGGGAAGCGGTAAACGACGAGAACGTCATAACAGGTTCCTTCCTCATCAATAATAATTATGCTAGAGTCTTATTTGATTCAGGTGTTGATAAGTCTTTTGTAGACCATAAGGTTTGTAAGTCACTGAATTTGCCTATTAAGACTCTAGACATAAAATATGAGGTAGAACTTGCCGATAGTACCTTAGAAACAGCTTCAACTTTGCTTGATGGATGCTTTATATCCATCAAGAATCATTCTATCCCGCTATCCCTCTTGCCATTGAAGTTGGCAGGGTTTGATATAGTTTTTGGCATCGACTGGTTGTCGCATAACCAAGCCCAAATTGCCTGTGATAAAAAGCTAGTTATTATCAAAACCCCTTCTGGTGAATCCGTCACTATTAAAGGAGATACACAATACGGGTTGCCCAGCAATGTGTCTATTCTCAAGGTATCGCAGTGTTTAAAGAGCGGACGTGTCATTTACATGGCACAAGTGACTGTGAATGATCCGAAACCTAAGATTGAAGACATCCCAATCATCTCTGAGTATCCCGATGTCTTTCCTGACGAGTTACCTGGATTACCTCCTGAGAGGCAAGTAGAGTTCAGGATAGACATTCTTCCAGGAGCTACACCTATTGCACGAGCTCCTTATCGTCTAGCACCTACTGAAATGAAAGAACTCAGGACTCAATTAGATGACTTATTGGAAAAAGATTTTATACAACCTAGCTCTTCGCCTTGGGGAGCTCCAATATTATTTGTGAAAAAGAAGGATGGATCAATGTGTCTATGCATTGATTATCGTGAGCTAAACAAAGTAACGATTAAAAATCGTTATCCTTTACCCAGGATCGACGACTTATTTGATCAGCTCCAAGGAGCGAGCTTCTTCTCGAAGATTGATTTGAGATCTGGGTATCATCAACTCAAGGTTAGGACTGAAGACGTGCCTAAGATGGCATTCAGAACAAGATATGGACATTACGAATTTTTAGTGATGCCTTTTGGGCTCACTAATGCACCAGCAGCATTCATGGACCTCATGAATAGAGTCTGCAAACCATACTTAGATAAGTTTGTCATCGTCTTCATAGATGACATACTTATCTATTCTCCTAATCAAGACGATCATGAGAAGCACCTTCGATGCATCTTAGGATTACTGCAGCAAGAGAAACTGTACGCTAAATTCTCCAAATGTGAATTCTGGCTTCGTGGAGTCCAATTCCTTGGACATGTTGTCAGTGAGCGAGGTATCCAAGTAGATCCCGCTAAGGTAGAAGCCGTAATGAATTGGGAAGCACCCAAGACTCCAACCAAAACACGTAGCTTTCTGGGTTTAGCTGGATATTATAGAAGATTCATTGAGAACTTCTCAAGAATAGATGCACCATTAACTTCTTTGACCCGTAAGAATGTTAAGTTTTGATTGGGGTCCGAAACAACAAGAATCCTTTAAGATTCTTAAGAAGAAATTGAGCAATGCTCCGGTGCTAACCTTACTTGATGGAATTGAAGAGTTTTTCGTATACTGTGATGCTTCACACACCGGTATGGGTTGTGTGCTTATGCAACGAGGCAAGGTGATTGCCTATGCATCACGACAATTAAAAGTGCATGAGAAGAATTACACCACCCACGATTTGGAGTTGGGTGCCGTTGTATTAACACTAAAGTTATGGAGACATTATTTGTATGGAACTAAATGCGTGATCTTTTCTGATCACAAAAGTCTCCAACATTTGTTCAATAAAAAAGATCTCAATATGAGACAGCGCCGTTGGATGGAAACCTTAAATGACTATGATTGCGAAATTCGCTACCATCCTGGTAAAGCAAATGTGGTCGCAGATGCTCTAAGCCGAAAGGAAAGAGTTAAACCAATTAGGATCATTGCCAAGAGCATTGAGTTGAAGAATAGTCTGAATAAAAGACTATTAGCTGCACAGAAGGATGCTGTTTTGGAAATTAACCTTCCAAATGAAAAGTTAGGTATAACAGCTGAAAAATTAGCACCTGGGAAAGATGGAATTCTCAGAATGAACGGAAGGATTTAGGTTCCTATTCAAGGAGGACTTCGAGATATAATCCTCCAGGAAGACCACAACTCCAAGTACTCAGTTCACCCGGGAGGTGATAAGATGTATCAAGATTTGAAAGCTAATTATTGGTGGATAGGGTTGAAGAAATCTATTGCCACCCATGCAGCTAAGTGCTTGACCTGTGCTCAGATTAAAGCTAAACATCAAAAGCCATCGGGCCTGTTGCAACAGCTAGAACTTCCCACATGGAAGTAGGAAATGGTAACTATGGATTTCATAACCAAGTTACCTAAAACAAGGTACGGAAATGTTACCATATGGGTTATTGTTGATAGACTGACTAAATCAGCACATTTCTTACCCATCAAGGAGACTTATAGCTCCGATAAATTAGCCCAGTTGTATCTAGATAAGATTGTAGCACTTCATGGCGTACCGGTATCTATTATCTCTGATAGGGATACTAGATACACCTCACATTTTTGGAAAAGTTTCCAACAATCTTTGGGCATGCGTTTGAATTTTAGTACTGCTTACCATCCTCAGACTAGAGTGAGCGTTCAATTCAAACTTTGGAAGACATGCTTCGTGCGTGTGTTATTGATTTAGGTGGTAGTTGGGATGACCACCTGCCATTGATTGAGTTCTCCTATAACAATAGCTATCATACAAGCATTCAGGCTGCGCCTTTTGGGGCATTATATGGTAGGAAATACAGAACGCCTGTCTGTTGGGCAGAAGTAGGAGAAGCTCAGTTATCAGGACCTGTAGTCCTTGAAACAACGGACAAGATTGTCCAGATTTGTGATCGCCTGAAAGCTGCCAGAGATAGGCAGAAAAGTTATGCTGATAAGAGGCGAAAACGTCTAAAGTTTGAGGTTGATGATAAAGTCTTACTGAAAGTGTCACCCTGGAAAGGTGTGATGCGTTTTGGTAAGAAGGGTAAGTTAAGCCCTAGGTATATTGGACCATTCGAGATTATCGAATGTGTCGGCAGTGTAGCTTATAAGCTAAACTTGCCAGAGGAGCTGAGTGGAATTCATAATGTGTTTTACATATGTAATCTCAAGAAATGCCTAGCCGATGAATCTCTAGCCATGTCTCATAAGGACGTACAGATTGATGAAAGCTTGAGATTCGTTGAAAGACCTATATCGATCGAGAATCGACAGGTTAAGAGGCTCCGAAGAAAGCATGTGCCTATAGTAAAGGTCAAATGGGACGCTCGCAGAGGTCCCGAATTTACGTGGGAAGTCGAGTCCACTATGAGACAGAAGTACCCTCACTTATTCTAGTAAATCTCGGGGTCGAGATTTCTTTGAAGGGGGTGAGGATGTAACACCACGTAAAAACGTGCCCAATTATGTAAAGACACGTGTCCTAAACTCTAAAGGTGTGAAAGATTTAGTTTGAAGGACCAAATTGTCAAACAGTGAACCTATGAAACCACAGGGACTAAAAGTGTCAACTTGCCAAACTTGTGCCTTTGAAAGACCTTACATGATGAATATATTCTTAAACGAGTGATTGATTGGATATAAGAAGCCGTTTATGAAAATAATCGGAAGATTATTAAATTATAAGGGTTAAACGTGTCAACATGTCGATTCTGACCTCTGAGTGACCTTTTAACGAAACCGAGGCTTCGAAACATTCAAATATACTCTTAAGAATAAGTGGTATAAATTTCACGTGGTTTTGAGATCGTTAGGCATATTTTCAAAACTTTGGGCTATAAGTGTCAACTTGACGAAACTTGCTTCCATAGTGATATTTAACGAACCGTAGCCTAACGAAGTTAGTTCATACATCCTTGAGCTTCAACAAACTAACTACAAGGGCCTTGATTTCCAAAAATGGAGTTAAAAGGGGTTTAAATCGATCAGGGACTAAAGCTGCCAAGATTCAAACAAATTTTAACCTGATCAGCCGGTCCAGGCGGGCCACGTAAGTCTTCAAAGACTCTTACGCGGGCCGCGTAAGACTGCCAGTAATAGAAAAAAGCTGCCAGGTGTGGGTTAGGCTGTTCCACCGCCTTAACTTTGATTGTATCGACTCTAGGGGCTGTAAGTCGGTTAAATTCACTAGCTAGGACACCTGGGGTAATCCCAGGGCCTCCAATAACACCTGGAGATGATCCATGATCTTGTGAATGGTTATATAAAGGAACTAGTTCTTGAGTTTATAAGCACACTTGCAACATTTGCTAATCTACAACTTCTGGAGCTTGCTAAGGACAAGGAGAAGAATTTGAAGTGTAGAAAAGACTGCTAGGACATTTAGTAAGCCCCTAATTTCTCGTTTAGTCATTTAATTTAGCTTAATTACTCTAAAGTCAAACTTATCATAAATTTAGTTTGACTTTCATTTAAATTACATATGGTTTAACCACTGATCAAATTGAAAGTGGTTATAGAACCAGATTAGTGTAGGTGATTAACCCTTAATAGGGCACCTCCTAATTATCTCGTTTGACCGGTCAATTGTCGGGTCAAAGTAGTTTGACAAAAAGTCAAACTGGACAGAATGTTTAAAAATGATTAAAATTAATAAACCAGAGGTTCTAAATTATATTTTAGCATTCCAATGACTTGGTAATTAATATTAAAACATGTTTTATCAGTCCTAACCCGACAATTAATAGTTTAAGGTCAGTTTATAACCGAAAGTCGCAAAAGCTTGACTTTTGCTTTGACCTTCAGTTCTGACCCGTTCAAGCTTAATTCTCCCATGTTTTAAGCTTCCATTAGGACCACATTACTTAGTAGTATAACCCTCTGGAGTTATATTGCATGGTGCCTAGTGGTTTGAATTATATGCACTTGATCGTAATTATGCTTAGTAATGCCATAAACGCCATTTTTACATACAATTGAGATTTTTAACAATGTGATTGGACTAACACCTTTGCTACTGATATTTAGACATGTCCCGAAAATTTGACATCAATTTAAGGTCTAGAATAGGAATTTTGCTCAATAGCGTAATTAATAAAAAAAATGAGGTTTTTATTATTTAAATGGCGTAATTAACATAAAGCCTATCTAAACCCGATTTTTAATACCAAAATTTTTACCTACTGATGTAAAATAATATTTTGGGATTTTTGAAGATTTTTATTTATTTTTAGGCTGAGCATAACATAGGATTATAGCTTAATTTCGGTAATTGTCGGTTTTACCCTTTTCATGCATAAAGTGAGTTTTACATAACTTTTTAATGCTAAACCTTTTGCTACTGATTATACATGATAAATAAAGTATTTTGAACCTTATGAATTGATCAAAAACTTAGATTTCTTATTTTAACCCGAATATCCCTTAAAACCGACTTTTAAGCGTTTTTAGCACATAGTTTGAGTTAAAACTATATTAGGCATATAAAACTTATTACCCACTGATGTTTTAAGCTAATTTATATAATTAAGCAGTAAGCAAAAGTTTTTAAACTCAGAAGTCTATTTTGACCTTTAAAGCTTATGTGAAATTACCAAAATGCCCCTAAGGTGCATAGTTTGGTTATATAAGATAAATTTCACATATATAACGTACCCTACTGTTATAACTTATAAAAATACATATTTTTACTGATTAGATCAGACCTGAAACTCAGTTTAATATTTAAACTCTTTTATGGGCATTAAAATTACCAAAATGCCCTTATGGGACTTATTTTGGTTTAAGTTATTTTTTGGGCATATGTGTTAACATCTTACTGATGTATTAACATATTTTGAGCATAATAATGATTAATACCTGTATATAATTCATTTGGTTACCCGTTACGCGTTTATGCGTTCGGATCGGTTTACGTGACTAGTTTACGTAAAATAGTCAAAACGGGCTTAACCTTATCAATAAATTCTAAATTTCCAGAATGTGTTTAGTTTACCCATATTATACAAGTATCCAAGCTTGTCAGGTCTAAACCACATTCTATTCCGGTCTCCGCTTAATCTAACGTTTAGAACCGTGAGGTTTCCTTCTAGCTAGCCGGTTTAAGTCATTGACTAAATTAAAGACCCGTTAGCATCCTAATTGGTAATAAACCTTCTATACAGATTAAATAGCTTCTGGTAGAAGGTGCCATCAAGAGCTTTAGGATTATACTGCTAGCATCAGGTAAATACTTTTAACTTATTTTCCCTTATACGGGCTTGGGATATGGTATTATAATAATACCACTTGGTCGGGTATGAGATCATTTAATCGGATTGTGATTAATAAATTTACATAACCCGTCTTAATCTGTCTTGTTTGATAACATAAGCATTGGGGGTTAATACGACCGTGTCCTGGATATCCTTGACTCATTTCATTTGAAAATGGCCACGACCTATGCACGGGGTGTAGGCATACACCTGACAGATGCAAATGCTAAAATATAAACCCACATGTTGGGGATAACTCCTTTGTGGGTTCTATAAGTGGTGAGTCGGTTAATCAAGATCGGCTTTCAACCGGCCCCAATTGTAAGACAAACATGTAAATCTGTATACAAGATTATATTTAATAATTATCCCAAGTTATAAAAGATTTTTGCCATGTGCACTTAAATAACTTTTCATAAATGTTTTCAAAAGAGTCGGTTAATTGTATTTACCAGTGTAAACTGACGTATCTTCTTAAAGACTGATTTGACAGGTACCTCTCGTAATAGGCTGGAGCTATTAGGTGTCATAAGAGGATCTTGCAAATCCATAGATGCCTGAAGTCTGTTATTTTGTTTCTTTGTATTTGTTTATGATCCGCCTGTGAATCTTATTACATTCCAGTCTGTATATTCTGTCACTCGAACACTCAGACATTATGGTTTGTAATAGTTTATTCACCAAGCCTTCCGATGTGCTATTATATTGTGTGTATTGACTATGATGATATTAACTACGTCACGATACTCCCCGCCGGGCCCACCGGTTATATGTGGAAATACCGGGGTGTGACAATCATCATCACCATTCTCTCCATAACCTTTCCACCATCAGAATCTACCAAACCCTAATCCCCATCATTTCTCCAAGGTTCAAGATTATGTCCAATTTCATGTGCTCCTCATTCGGTGATCACATCCCATCATCCATGAGCAGCTAATCCTCTCGGGTTTCACCCCGGTGTTGGTTTTTGTAGGATTATAGGGTTTAACAATTGTTTTGAGATTTGATTTGTTACAAGTTGATAATTTTCGTGCATTTGAATTGGATTTGTGAATTGTCAAGTGATGATAAAATTTGACTTTGCAAAATGAGTTTGTACACTTATGCATTATAAGTTGATAGGATTTACATGTTCTTAGCCAAGAAGTGCATTGCAATCCGTTCTTGAACGTTGATAGCTCTTAGCACCTTAGCCACGTAACACTAAATCCATTAATCACTATATGCAATTGAATTGAATCTAAAACGTGTAGGAACCCTAGGTCTTAATTACCAGACTGGGTGTGATCCTTGTTCTAATTATCCTTCACAACCAAATCGTGTTTTGAAAAAGTTTAAGTAATCAAAGTTAGCGTTAATTACAAGTGACATACTTTAGTAAGTTTACAAATCAAAGTGTCGGTTCAATCCGACATCCTTTTTTTTCCAAACAAACAATTAAAAGAAACAAGTAGCAAACTTCATAATAGTAACAACTTTGTAATCAACTAAGTCCCAACACAAACCACAAACTCTTTGTGGTTCAACGTCGTACTACCACTAACTCGTAGTTAAAGGAAATTTGGGTTTATAAATATTATCATTGACCGTTTGACGACATCCCAATCAATGATCCAAATTGGATAGAATCTTTTTTTAATGATAATTTATGTGCTTGATGGGATATTTTTGTTATTAAGATTGATGGCTATAATTTGGCGCCTAAATATTTAAGTCGTTTTTTTATTTCTAAATACCTTGGTGATGATATCAATGTGCTTATACAGCCTAGGTTAATATCTACAATTTTTGACACTGTCAAGCCTCTATCATCTGGTGTTCTTGAAATTGATGAAGAAATTAAAATGCATGCAAAGATCAAAGATTGTGAATGACAGATGGCGGATGAAGCTTTTATGTCATTACTTGATAATTTCGTTACAGTGTCAACACAGTCATCAGTAAGTCTTTTTTTTGTAGTTTGGTTTTTAGTGATTTTGAAACTTTGAATTTGATTTGTGGATATATCTTAACTTTGTAGTAGAGGTTTACTGTATGCTTTATTTTAAATTTACGGATTTGTTAGATAGAATTTGATTAATCATTGGTATGACATGCTTAGGCTATTGTTATAAACGAGTTAACTGTCAGCCTACCCAAAGTGTTGTAGAGGTAAATGATTTGTTTTATTTGGATTTATGTGATTTTATCTTAGTAAGTTAGTTCCTTTGATAAAAGTAACATGCTAGTTTGTTTCATTTAAGGTATTGTTGGTAATGAGCAAGATGGTTGCCTATACAAGCGAAAGCACAGGTAAATGACCACTTTTTAATCCAATTTTAGTAAATTTTAAAGTTTTAAATGTGTCTATATGTTTTATTGAGGCTTTTGTTAAAAATGACCTACAGAGCGAGTCTACTGAATCTAATGTGGTGGTTTGCTTTGGTGAAAATACTGTAAACTCGAAAATTGAGGTAAGGTATATGTTATATTTTAATTTTATGGATGTTGTTAATTGCAATTTAATTATTGATTAGTATATTAATTTAGCTTACCGGATATAACAAGTCAGATGGCAACCTTTTCCAATCTGAAGTAGAGGTGAAGTGTATTTTTAGTTTAAAATTTATGGAATTAGTTAGTTCGAATTTGAATATTGATTGGTATGTTATATTTAGGTTATTACGATACCGATTCAAATGCTACCCTTACCAAAGTTGAAGTAGAGGTAAATGATTTGTTTTGTCCTCATTTTGGTTATTTTGTTATTTGAATGTAATATAGGTTGGTATGTTATGGTTAGGATATCATTAATGATAAGTAGCAAGAGGACAGTTATAGGCAATAAAAGGAAGAAGTGAATAAATAGTTTTCTTTTTATGTTATTAAGTTAGTTGTTTTTATAAAAGTAACTTGTTGGTTTGTAACATTTAGGCTATTGTTGGTACTGAGCAAGAGGATGAGTCTACAACCCAAGCCAAAAAAGAGGTAAATGGTTTGTTGTCATATCATTTTAATGATTTAGATATTATAAAAGTGTTTCCTGTGGGTTTTGTTCATAATGATCAGATTACTGAGTCTAACGAATCTAAGATAGCAGTACAAGATGTTCACAACAATATGTCTAAAACAGCAGTTGGTGGTTGTTCGTAGTTAAACAAAATGGAGTGACTTACAAAAAGGGGCTTAAAAATAATGTGGAGAAGGTGAAAAGCGTTAAGCAGTAGTTCATGTTCGTCTTTCCATGTCTGTCTTCCACAAACGATTTATGCCTATGTTTTTTTAATTTAAATATACTAAGTGTTTTTGTTTATATGTGGTTTTAATATTTAGCTATGTTGAATACTATATTATATGAAATTGAAACTTTTGATTAGATGATACAAAACAATTTACCTTTTATAAATTTAACAAAATTGATGGTGCATTTTTTTAAATATTCAAGGGTTGTTAATCCAGATTTATATAATTTGTATTAAACAGAATAAGTTAATAACTTACTTAAACCATTTACCATCAAACATATATCTTTAGAATACTATATTGTAATTGAAAAAAGAAATTGTCATATGTTATCTATGTTTATTTAATAATAAAATTTTACATGTTTATAAAAAAGTGTTTTGCATGTGTATAAATTTTTGTATACAATTGTATTTTTTTTCCATTTTTTATATTATTGTTTTTTATTTGTTTGTGTTTTATATATTACATTTAATATTAACTATAGCCTCTCTTTCTTTCTCTTTCTCACTCTCTATATATTATCCTCAAAATTTCTAAAACAATTGCTCTCTTTGTCTCTCTCTCTCTCTCTCTCTCACTATATATATATATATATATATATATATATATAGGGTGATGTTCGACTACAAAATCCATTTTTTCTATATAGTGTACAAAGTCATAAAACACCACAATTTCAGCCATAAAACACACTCAAAACCCACAAATAACAGAGTGAAGATCACTAAAACACAATATCCAAACCCTAACAGTTCATAAAAACTTAAAATACACCATAATAGAACTATGAATATAAAACACAACATGATAATCAACATAAAACACACTAATGTTAGTCATTCGATAATCAATGTCTTATCATCCAAAACACAACACAAAACCCACAAATATGACGTTTTATTAATCTTCACTTTGTTATTTGTGGGTTTTGAGTGTGTTTTATGGTTAATATTATGATGTTTTATGACTTTTTACACTTTGTAGGGAAAATGGACTTTGTAGCCAACTCCCACCTTACATATATGTACTTTCATCATTAGCAATTGTGCCATATCTAAATGGTTATGTAGTTAATAACTACCTTCTACCCGCAGTTTTATCACTTTTATTTACGTTTCTTAACTTTTATCTAACTTTATTAACTTATAATTTTTTACATTTTTTTTAAACCAAAAATGTGTTGTTTAAATTTTTTTTTTGTATAAAATTGTGTTATTGCCACTATGTTTTTTGTAACAGTGTGTTATTGCGATTGTTCATTTTAATGTTTGGTTATTTGTTTTGAAATGAGTATGTTTTTCATTTATTTTCTATTTCTCTTTATGACATCTTCATTGTAATATCAATTCTTCATCTACCTTTTTTTGCAACTTATTTGAATATTGTTTGTTTAATTTAGTCCTTGTTTGCATGATTATTTTGTTAGAGTATAGTTTGCGTTCTATCAAAGATGATATTCAATAACAAATATATAATACATCAAGTAGACGTAATAATAAATGCATTAATCACGTTCAATACATAATCAAAATAACAATATAAAAAGTAAGCATCATAGAGTTCCTAATATAAATTCATTTGTTATACTATAATTTTTTTATTTTGTAAGTTTTAGAATGTCAAATGAGTTATTTATGTTTAGGATTCAAATATGTTTGCGGATTTTTTTTGTTGATCAAACATAACAAATATACTGGGATTTATATTGCCATTATAAATAAATATAATCTTTCTATACCACTAATTAAAACATTAATAATAATTTTATAGTTGTATATATAAACAAAACATTAATCTATTAATCTATTAGAGGACAAAACATGCAAATGTATGTTCCACTAATAAAAATATTAAGCATAATTTTATAATTGCATATATAAAACAAAACATTCATAAAAGATGTCTTCATTTTCAACCATAATCAAACAAACCTAAAAGGTCAACACATGATATATCAAACCCAAGCAGGCATTGACTTATTGTTGCTCATACTTCATGAATTCATACAGAACTGCCTTCTTTTCCTTACTTTCGTTAATGATGCTTTCTGTAAGGTCCTTCAACTTGCAGGCTACTTCGTCGTTTAGTACCAGCTAATTCCAAGGTACTCCAGGGTTTTGCTTCGATTAGTAGACTCAGGGATGTCAACAATTTCAAATATGGTTTTGGTGTTTTTTATGTCCTCGATTGCAAGAGATGTTACCATTCCACATGAGTTTCTTATAATGCCTTCTTCAAAGGTTTCTTTTTTGAAAACATTCATAATAATATTCTACATTTCTTTGTCACTTGCATTATGGTTGTTATTTAAAGAGGCCATTTTTGGCGGTATTTTTTTTTCTGAGAAAATATTTGGATGGTTTATTGGTTCAAATGCATGGTAGTGGCCTATATATGAGGATGGTGTGAAGACGAACGAAGTGGGAATTGGTTTGGATACCAGCTGGGTTGTTTCACTTGAATTCAAGAGACAATTCTTACATTTGTAAGTTGTAAGTAGGCAAATGTGATTGCATCTACCTTTTTAAAAGGTCTCAAACATAGTGACTTCATGCAGTGGAATGGTATGTATAATTTATGAATATTGTTGTTATAAATATGTAGACTTCCGTTACTTTCAATAGTATTATCATATACTATATGTTTTTTGTCTGATCTATTATTAATTTTCTCATAGGTTGGCAACATCATCATCAATTCAATACCACTAGACGGCGATGTAAAGGCTGAATTAATTAGGCAAGTTCTTGTACAATACCAGAATGATATATTGTATAGTCATGTGTTAGAACCAGAGTTACACACGTTTGTCAAAGTGTATTGACAAAAGGGACAAGGTAACTACAAAACTAAAGTCTTTACCACCATCTGCAATTCGTGACATTACGGTGCTTTTAACCATCAATGAGAATAAGAAGGATCTGGAGAAGTTAGAAAATATTGCTAACATTTTAAATTCCCTTAAGTGTTCTATTGACTTGAAGTTGCAATTCTTATAATCTTTTTGTTTATGTTAACTGTTATTGTTATGTGTATTGTATTGGTTGTTTATGTAGTTAACTTCTGGTATAAATCAATTATTGGTTCTGTGTTTGTGGTGGTTTACTCATCCTATTTAAACTTCGTTTAGTGATCATTAAAACAATGGATGCACTGGTCATAGTATTGATTAGTTGTTACTGGTGGGTTACTCATAAGTATATTTGTATTAAACTAGAATTGAACCCCCCGCGTTGCAGGGCGGTTTTTTAACGTGATTTGAGCGTACATCCGAATCAGAAACTTCAAGAGAAATACCGGTCATCACAAAGCATATACAGAAACGTACATGAAAATAGAAAATTTATGCAAGAGGTGCAAGGTATGAGAAATTATAAAAAGTAAATAGTGCATGATATGCGTGGCATCAACATTGTTGTTAAAATGATATCGCTATTTGACTTACCTTTTGATGCAAGTTCTGCCTTGATAACAATGATCAACAACACTTGTTTGTTGATTAGAGAGTGTAGGACTAAGTTATTTTGGTTTTTAAAAGCGTGTAGCGATCCGGTGCGGTTTGATCCCAAAAGCCAATAACTTTTCAAACACCAAAATATAAGATATTTTCATCATCTCTAGTCTAATTTGTTCAAAGACTCAAGCAGATTTGAAAGAAAAAAAAACGCATATTATACAAAGTAAGCAAAACACTCACTAACTTAATCAATCAAATACCTTAAAAAAAGTTATCAACTAACAGAGGCATCTTAACACATTCAGATACAATCAAATCAAGAGAACTTAATTTACTATATCCCAAACACACTCTATATAAAAGTAAATATAAAAAGAAACCCTAGATTACCAATTTACTCGATTCAGCTCATTCCGAAACACAAAACGAAACAATTCAGAGACGATTTATAATAACAAAATCAAATTCAGCACATGAAAGCAATAAGAAGACTTAAAAATCACGTTAATTTCAATATTATGTATACCATCATTCAATGCTTCAATTGCTTGTTTCAAATCAGTTCCTCCAGTAGTAACAACAGCCGGTAACCTTCCAGAACCATCCTTCTTCATCCAATTCGCCGAATCCTCTGAAAACTCTCCGTCAATTCCAATCCTACTCGATGGAGATCGCGTCGGAGAAGCCGTAAAAACAGAATCAGACAGAGTATAACTCCCAACCTGCAAGCTATCCACCGGCGGATGAGCAAGCGTCGGAACAGCCACACCGACGACACGTGAGAGGTTATCGAAAGCATGACGTGGCGGCGGAATCATGACCGGAGAAAGTGAATTGGAGATCGGAGATTGTGCCGGAGTTGTAGCGGCCGGACCGGATTGAGTGCGTTCTGGCGGTGGACCGGGAGTGAAGAAGCCGACCTTTCGGACTTTCGGATCGATCACGCGCGACGGCCGGCGAGGATCCATCGGTGATGGTTAGTTGTTGCGGCGGCGGTGGTGGTGGTGGTGGTGAGTTGATGGTGGAGTTTTGATTGATTGAGTGTAGGAATTTGAAGGTTTCATGGCGGATAAGTGGTGGTAGGGTAGAAACGCCATTGATGAAGTGGAAGCTTGAGGGTTTTGAGGATGAATTGCAGAAGTAGGGTAGAATTTTGCCATCGTTTGGTATTTTTTTTTGTATGGGTGATCGAATAATAAATAACAAACTTCAGGGGCAACAACCAAAACTCAAAAAAGTCCCTGGCGCAAAGGGACGATAGTAATTGATATATATAATAATGTGTTATTTTGTGTAAATAAAATAGTGGTTACATATTGTGCAGTTAAGGAGGATTATAAACTTCACACGTTGTTATATGTGCAGTTAAGGAATAGTGATAAGTGGTACAATTTTTTAGGAACAGTGCCTTTGTGTGTTTTGTGTATCATTATGTTATTGTCGTCTTGTTATTATATTAGATTCTTTTTTTTTGTTTGTTGTTATTTGTTTGTTATATATAACATTGAATAATACAAACTATAGTGTCTTTTTTGCTTAATAAACTTCCTACTTTTGGTTTGTAGTTCTTATATGTTTTCAGTAACACAATATTTAGACAAAATACAATGGTACTAAGACAATGTAATATATAAAACACAATGCGACATAAAAAAGACGATGTAATTATTAACACAATGGTAGACAAAAAGCACAAGCATTTGTAAAAACAAAATTCAATTAAAAAAATAGAAATACCTATGTAAATGTATAAGTTTACCTCAAAATTATAAATGGATTCTAATCTATATGGTTATCTATTTAACAACCCATCTACTACCCATTGTATTTAATAACCAGCACTACCCATAGTTTTAATTGATTTGCATTTACATGCAATAAATTTTAAAGCAACTAATTTCGTAACTATAATTACCACACTCATTGTTTATAAAATACTCAACATCAAAATTTTAGATCAATTTACACTTATTGAAATTGTGTTTTTTATGTAACGTTGAGTTATTATCATAGGGTTTTTATATTAACTTTTTTTATGTCATTTTTTGTTTTATATATTACTTTCATATAAACTATAGTGCCATCTTATATCAAAATATGAAATATTTAAGGGTTGTTAATCCATGTTGATATTATTTGTATAAACAAATTAACTTACTTAAAGCATTTACCATCAAACATATATCTTTAGAAATATTGTATTGTAATTGTCATATGTTATCGAACTTTATTAAACAGTAAAATTATTTGTTAACAAGATTCAAGATAGAAGCGTTCTAAAAAATGATAAAAAAACAATGTCAAAATAAATATTTAATACATAAAGTTCATAGATAGGACTAAAAGATAGTGAAAAACATAAGCAGAATAATAAAATAAAAGTAAATATAAAGTGTCACTACAACAAAAATGGTTTTTTAGGACCTTTTCTGTGGGACGCTTGTAAAAGAGGGTCCTAAAAAACTATTTAATAGGACAAATGAACTTTTGGGGTCCTTTTATAGTATACTCTACTAAACCGGTGTCCTAAAAAACTATTTAATAGTATGGATGATTTTTTAGGGTCCTATTATCATATAATTTAATAAGACACTTAAAATGTAGATTCTAATAAAGTACTTTATAAGACATTTAATTGTTAGTGTCCCATTATGTGGTACTGTATTAGGACACTTGATCATCTGGGGTCCTATTATAACATAACTTAATAGGACACGTTGTAGGTAAGTCATAAATGTTCAGTGTTATAGGACCATTTCTAGTCGAAGTCATATTAGAACTTAACTTAATAGGACACTTAATACTTTGGTCTTATAACTTTAAACTTTATAGGACGCTTAATTATTGTGGTGTTATTATAATACACCGTAATAGGACACTTGATATTTGAGTCATAAAACATTAGTTTTATAGGACGCTTATTCACTAGAGTTTTATTATAATATAACTTCAAAAGACACTTGACACTTGGGTCTTATAAATTTAACCTTTATAGGACGCTTAATCATTGTGGTGTTACTATCATACACTATAATAGGACACCTGATATTTGAGTCATAAAACATCAGTTTTATAGGACGCTTATTCGCTAGAGTTTTGTTATAACATAACTTAATAGGACACTTGACACTAGGGTCTTATAACTTTTACCGCTATAGGACGCTTAATCATTATGGTGTTATTATAATACACCGTAATAGGATACTTGATATATGAGTCGTAAAACATAAGTTTTATATGACGTTTATTCGCTAGAGTTTTATAATAACACTAGGTTATTGACCCGTGATTACACGGGATGGTAGTAAACAAACAATAATTTTGAAACTAAAGTTTCATCATTCATCCTGCTACATTCATTTCCACCATGGGTTGTGGTTTTCTCTGGTTGAAAGTGCGACACAAACTTAATCAAATTTTGTTTTAATGGCCAACTCAAACTTTCATTCATAAATTAAAACCGAGCAAGGTGTTGGGGTATACACCATCCAAACCCCACGGTTACACCATTACATTAAAGTACATAAGAATTTTTGTCTAGCCCAAACATGACAAGTCAAAACTACTCCATCTATTCCAAGTGAGTTCCAACCCCGAGTACTTTATGATAGAACATCCGAGGCAAGATCTGATCTAACCCAGCAGATGTACTAGTTGTGAACATATTTGTTCACATAGACATAACTATTAAAAAACAAGCAATAGCGATGAAAAAATAATTATTATCAGCAATGCAGAAAAAAAATCAAATACAAGTGAATATGCGCTGAAAAAAATCATATTACTAACTAACTAATTGAAATCATGAAGCGGCTTCAAATAGATCTTCATCTCCGTCAAAAACTAAGGTATTTTTGTCAACAACGGTCCCATTTAAACCCCTTCTAACCAATTCAATATTCATATTTTCATCAAGTTGAGGACCCGTAGATGTGTCACTCTGCAAATGTGTTTCCACATTCTCAAGACATGTTTGTTCATTCATGTCATAAGAATCTCTAGGCGTTGTCTTGATCACAACTTTCCATCCTTTGTCAACACGATCTGCAACATAAAATACTTGTTGTGCTTGACAAGCTAGTATAAAAGGGTCGTTATGAGGGTTCAAACCTTCAAAATTGAGTAGAGTAAACCCATTCTCATCTTGCTTTTTCCTTCAACCATTCGAGATCCAATCACAATGGAACAAAACTACTTTCCTGTCAACAGCATATTCCAACTCAATGATATCATTCAAAACCCCATAGTATGTTACATCTCCCACGATAGGATTGTTATCTTTAGCACTTGAGAAGCTATTAGCCATGGCCTCAAGCATAACTCCACTATTTTGTGTTTTCCTATTCTGTTCCAGATCTTTTGTGTGAAACCGGAAACCATTTATGATAAATCCCTTATATTTTTTCACAAACTCAGCTGGGCCACTTGCCAAGTTTCTTAGATCTTCCGTGATTCTATGATCCCCTCTGGTATGCAGCTCCTCAACCTGAATTAAGGTAAAATGTGTTAAATTTTTCGTTATACATCTAGCGATTAGAAGCTTGAAAATGTTATATAATTAAAATTGTATTTTAAAAGTAATATATCTATGTCTATTCCTTACATGATCTTGAAACCACGACTCAAAAGTCTCGCTATGTAAATGCTGAATCTCACGCTCACGTAATTTCCGATTTTCATGACGAACATTCGTCAGATGTTCTCTGCAACGTCAAAAGATGATAATGATGATAACAACAAAAACAATTTTAAATATAATATAATAAACGGAACTCACAACATCTAAATAACTACTTACGTTCGAAATTCATCAACTTCACTACAATTGAATAACACATATGAATGTGCTTTAGCCAAAATGTCAAGGTCAAGTATCTCTACCACTGTAGCACCAATCGGCCGACCCGACATAGAAAAGATAGGTAAAATATCCTCGAAACCACCGTCATCATAATTCCGACTTGTCTTATTATGTATGGTCTCGACATCACTTGATAAGTACAATGAACAAAATGACAAACATTCTGCAGCTAAATATCCTTCTGCAATGGAACCCTCGGGCTTACTCCTGTTTTTGACGTAAGATTTTAATGTAGATAAATACCTGAGTGATAAAAAAATATTAAGATCAGATTCAATATTATCTTTAAAAAAAGTATTTACTAAAATATGAACGCACACCTCTCGATTGGATACATCCAACGGTAATGAACTGTCCCTCCTAATTTGGCCTCTGAAGCAAGATGAACCGAAAGATGAACCATGACATCAAAGAATGATGGCGGAAAAATCCTTTCTAAATCACAAAGGATTTTTCCAATCTCATTTTCCATTTGAACCAAATCATTTGGATTAAGAACTTTTGAGCATAACTGTTTGTAGTAACGACATAGCTTCATCACAGGATAACGCACGTGCTTAGGTAACACATTTCGCAAAGCAATGGGAAGCAACTGCTGCATCAAAATATGGCTATCATGACTTTTAAGGCCAAACAGTTTTGGAGGTTTTAACTCTACGCATCTTGATATATTAGCTGCATAACCATCTGGAACTTTAACCTTTTTAAGAACACGACAAAATATATCTTTCTCTTTTTTATCCATTGAGAAACAAGCAGGTGGCAAATACACTTTGTTGTTATTCTGAACTTTAGGATGAAGTTCAGGTCTAATACCCATTTCTTGCAAATCAAGGCGTGCTTTTAAATGATCCTTGGTCTTTCCATCTAGATTCATTAATGTTCCAACGACATTGTCACAAACATTCTTCTCAATATGCATTACATCTAGATTATGGCGTAGCAAGTTAGTTTTCTAGTATGGTAACTAAAAAAAAAATACTTCTCTTCTTCCAGTTAAATGGTAGATCAGGGTTGGTCTTCACAAGCTTTCCAAATTTAATTTCAAAACCATTTAGCTCATCAAGTACTTCTGATCCTGTTAAGCCACGTGGTTGCCTCTCCGTTTCTTTTGTGCCATCAAAAGACTTCTTATCTTTTGGAAAAGCATGATCACCTGGCAGATATCGACGATGTCCCATGAAACAATATTTGTTGCCATGAGTTAAGCGTTGTGATTTTGTATGTTTATGGCAGCAAGGGCATGAAAGTTTTCCTTTTGTGCTCCATCCGGATAAATTCGCATAAAATTGGTTTCATAATCTTATTTGATATGTTAGGACGCTTTTTTAGTTCCGGGACTTATTACGACCCCTTTACATGAAACGCTTTTACCGTTGGTCCTATTAAATGAAAGGTCCTATAAAATAGTATTTTAGGACGCTTTTGCACGTACTAAAAACCCAGTTTTCTTGTAGTGTGTCCCTAATATTTTTTCATTATAGTTATTCTTTCATCCTTTATCGTCGTGTACTCGGACAAGGTATGCTTCCAGTTTTCTTACGAAACTTTAATGTTTTTTTTTATTTCCAGCTGTTCATTCAAATAGTGTATAATCTTTACTTGATCTTCGTACTGTGGTTCATTAGAAACGTTGTCGAGAATGTTGTGGTTATTATTTTTCTCTATGTCTCCAATGACGGTTGTATGCATTCTCTCTAGCATTCGTAACATTGTTGAATCGTGTTGATACTCTTAATATGTCATACATATAGTGTTCTTAACCTCTGTGGTGTCTCCGAAATGGTAGTAAGATTTAGACATGGTTGTAGTTGATGTGAAGATAGAGGTGTTTCTAGTTAGTGTTAGAAGATGGGTTTTGTGTAATGGGTTATTGTATTTTATAAGCGGTTAGTGTGTAGGGAATTAAGTAGGAGGTGATGAATTGATTGGATTAGAACAGCCATATAGTTTTCCCATAATTCACGCGTAATCAAGCGTGTTCCTCTTAAGTTTCCCATATGTAATGAAAGGGTTTGTGTATGTAATAATGATCATATGTAACCGTGTGTCTCTTCAGATTTTTGCATCGCTGGCCTAAGCACTTTGTACACCGTGTAACCTTTCCCATCCTTAACAGTTTCCCGCTTATAACCAATTTTCCTTTATATATAGACAATAGATGTATACCAAGTTATTTTTGTTAAACATACATTGAAATAAAAAGTAATAGATTGTAACTTTTTAATAATGGCATCAACATCATTTAATGAAAGAGACTAACTCAAGCAACTCCTTTTAAAACAAGTTCGGGAAGAGTATGAAGTTGATAAAGTGACTGCTAGAGATTTAAGAAATGTTTTGATGACTTGGAGATTGGGGTTGTCTCTCAAGACCATGTATCAAAGACGTTGTTGTTAATGCCTCCAACTAGTGTTCGTGACATGGCAGCTATGTATAACAATGAGAATGGGATGAAGGACGTGCAGTTAATGGCACGTCTCAAATATTTGCTCTTGTAAGTTAATGCTTCAATGGAGTTGAAGCATAGGTTTTTACTTTCACATGAGTAGTTGTGTTAGATTTAGTTTTTACTTTTTTTGTCAATGTTTATTTTCTACGTATGTATTATGTATACATATGAAGCGTTAATGGTTTTAATTTGTTGTTTTTGTTTATAAGTGGTTTTACTAGCTATCTATTTTGAATATCATATTATATGAAACTATAAAATTTGATTAGATTATATAAAACAATTTACATGTTATTATTTTAACCAAATAGTTGGTGCACAAAAATTGCTAACTCTTTAAGGGTTATTAATCTAGATTGATATTAACTGTTTTCGAACTTCCATCGCAATCAGGGGGATATTGCTACTATCTTGTACCTTTGTTAAGTGGGTTACAAGGAGCGGTATACACCAAGACACTTGCTTCACTGAATTATTAGTTCCATTAACTGAGGGTCTTTTGTTTTGTTCATTTTAATGTTTGGTTATTTGTTTTGTTTTGGAATGAGTATGTTTTTTTTATCTATTTTCTATTTCTCTTAATCACCTCTTCGTTGTATTATCAATACATCTCTTCATCTACCTTTTTTTGGAACTGATTTGAATATTGTTTATTTAATTTAATCATTTTGTGTGTGATTATTTTGTTAGAGTACTATTTGTGTTCATCATCACTACCACTAGACGACTGATGTGCGGTAAAGTGTTATATATATTAGGTGTATATTTTAAGCCCCTTTAACACTTATTTTAGCCAAGTTTTAAATTTATAAAACACGATATTTTACTAACACTAAACACACATATGGGCAAGTGCACCCATCGTGAGCGTAGTATAGCGTTGGTAAGATACCGAGGTCGTCGAAGGACACAAGAGCTTTTAGTACCGGTTTATCCTCAACGTCTAATCAAAATAAAAAGTTTAGAAAAATGTTTTAAACTAAGAAAAATAAAAACTAACTAAAATGCTGAAAATAAAAATAAAAAGAAAAACAGATAGACAAGATGAATCACTTGGTTCCGACTCGTATCTAGTATAACCTTTGATTATTTCCGCACTTTTGCACATAATTAAGAGATTATCTTAGTTATTGTAGTAGGCCCCTCTTTTGAAGGTGACGTTACCCTCACCCCAGTAGTTTGAGTCAGCAAGGATACAATCCTAAAAGGGTGGATTATTGGAAGATAATTAATTAAGTTATTAATGCAATATTATGGTAGGCCCCGCTTTTGGCGGTGACGTTACCCTCGGCTAAGTAGTCTGAGTCAGCAGGGTTACAGTCCTAAATAGCCGGGTTATAGTATTAATAGTAGTTAACTTATGAGGAGATCAAAGAGTTTGGACCCCCGCCATCCAATACCGTGAAGTATCGAAGGAGGTCCTACTAAATTTAACCCAGGTCCATTGCAGGACCTCTAAACGCTGAACAATGGCAAGACCTTTACCAAACCGTTCCCTTAACCCCCGACCAGGTAGCCAACATACCTCCATATAGACCGTGGAGATATGAATGGTGAAAATCTTTTATTTTATATAGACAGTAAAATAATGCCAAGACACCACGGACAAACGATAAGGAAAGATCACCTTCAACATAAGCAACTAGTTATTAAAGTCATTAATACAAAACCAAATAAAAAGTGCAAAAGATTAGAAATAAAAAGTATTATACTAGACACTTTGTCTTCACCAAGTGATGACTTAGGCAAACATGGCCTTGATTGTCAAGAACTCTTACGATCAATCTTGGATCCCGAGACAACTCACACACTCTACGATGGACAATGGATGATGGTGGTGGATGATGGTGTTGTGATGGTGGTGGGTGGTGGATGAAGTGTGAGAGAGGTGGTGTGCCAAGGGATGAGTTGAAATGAAACCAAGCACTCCTATTTATAGGCTGAACAGAAGGCTGGGCACGGCCCCGTGTCCGCTGGACACGCCCCCGTGCCTGTCTGACACTCTCTCTCTCTTCATTAATTGTAATTCGCAATTACAATTAATGCGCCTGCTGTACTTTCGCCACGCCCCCGTGTTCACTGGACACGACCCGTGGTGGGCAATAGAAGCTTCTATAGGTTTGTCTTTTCTGCTGCTTCTTGGGCACGGCCCCGTGCTGGCTGAGCACGGGGCGTGTTCAGTCTTCTGCCTTCTCTATTTTGCTTGGGAAGATGCCGTTGAGGGGTCGGGCAGTCCACTTATGTTCCTTTTCTTGTATTTATGTTGGATTTAGCTGTCTTTTTGCTTCTTTTGTGTTTTTGAGCTCATTTAATCCTGAAAATACAAAAGGAAGACAAAAACACTCTTTTTCCAATATTAGTACTTAAAAAGGGTTAGTTTTATGCCTCATTTGATGTAATTTATATGTTGCATTTTACACACATCAAATACCCCCACACTTGAACTTTTGTTTGTCCTCAAGCAAAACTCTTTAATATGTGGCTTACACTCCCAAATGGAATGGGTAGAAGAGAAGGTTTTGGGCTTGTCATAGAGTGTTGGGAATCCAAGATCTTTTTGGGTTTTATTTTTATCTATTTACAATCCTATTCGTTATGATTTGTTTAGAACGTTTCATAGGAGAAATTACTTATTTGGGCATAACATGCCTTTTTAAAATTCCATTTATATACAAGTTCATATACCTCACGGGAGAAATCACTCACACTCGCCCGAAGGTGTATTTTTAGTGAATCACTCGAGAGCGGCATGGAACTTATTCCTACCATAGGCTTGCCAAGCAATCAATCCTCCTCCTTTTTAACTTTTATACCTTTGTAAATATCAAGAGGACTTTGCGGGTGAAGGGTTAGGCTTGGGTTAAAGGTAGGTGGTTGGGTTAGTGGTTAGTAGAAAAAGGGTGAAAAAGCGTAACAAGTGTCGGTTTTCGTAGGATTTTCTATTTTTGTAACTTGTTATTTTGATGAAGCTATTATTCAAACAAAGTTATTTTTGATGAACTTGTTTGTTTATTTTCTTTTGCTTCATCATCAACGCATTTTTTTTTTGAACGATCATACGAAAAAAAACCGAACTTGTTACTAAAACAAAGGGTTAAAAATGAAAAAGGAAGACAAAAACACTCTTTTTTTTATGTTGGATTTAGCTGTCTTTTTGCTTCTTTTGTGTTTTTGAGCTCATTTAATCCTGAAAATACAAAAGGAAGACAAAAACACTCTTTTTCCAATATTAGTACTTAAAAAAGGTTAGTTTTATGCCTCATTTGATGTAATTTATATGTTGCATTTTACACACATCAACGACAATGTGAATGGTAAATTAATTAGGCAGGTTCTTGTACAATACCAGAACAATGTATTGTATAGTGATGTGTTGAAGCAGGGTTATACACGTTTGTCGATGTGTATTGACAAAAGAGACAAGGTGACTACAATACTGAAGTCTTTGCTAGCATCTGCAATTCATGAGATTGTCTTGCTTTTTATCGTTGAAGAGAATAAAAATTGCTGACATTTTGAATTCCCTTAAGTGTTCTATTGATTTTAAGTTGCAATTCTTAGAATCTTTTTAATTTTGTTAACTATTACCGTTATGTGTATGCTTTATTGTTTATGTATTGGTTCTTTATGTAGTCAAGTACTGGTATAAACCAATTATTAGTTTTATGTTTGTGGTGGTTTACTCATCATATTTAAAGTAATTGGTCATTTAGTCATAAAACAAGGGATACACTGTCATAGTATTAATAGGTTGTTACTGGTGGTTTACTCGTAAAATAACGTATTGAATGTGTCATTTTGTGTAAATAAAATAGTGGTTACATATTGTGCATTTAAGGAGAATTATAAAATTTCCACTTTGTTATTTTTGCATTTAAGGAATAGTGACTAGTGGTACGAGTTTTTTTAGGAAATTGCCATTGTGTTATTGTCGTTTTGTTTTTATAATAGATTTTTTGTGTAGTTGTTTGTGTTTTATATATAATATTGTGTAAATCAAACTTTAGTGTCTTTTTTGCTTAATAAATTTCCTACTTTTGGTTTGTGGTTCTCATACTTTTTCAATAACACAATATTATTCCATATATAACTTAGTAAGTTTTTTGTGCATAAGAACTTGTAACTTGTGTTTTGGGCATTTTTTTCAAAAAAAAAAAACTTGATTTTTTACTTTTAATCCAAAGGATTTTACCTTTTGCAACTTTAACCCTATATAATTTGTTTTTTTAACTTTAACCCAAAACTTTTCATTATTTTCAATTTAACTTCACAACTTTTGTCACTTATAGTTTTCATCTTTCGCAAATTTTTGTTTTACGTATAGTACTAAATTTTTCGAGTTAATACGACGCAACGTACGAGTGTGCTTCAACTTTTTTATGTTTTGTTTCGAAATTTGCAAGTTAACACGGCGCAACGTGCATGTGTGGTTCAACGTTTTTACCTCTATTTTTTCATGTTTGACAGATTCGTCGCAACACGCAGATCCTAGATCGAGTCAGTGTTGGTGGTCGATGACGGTTGTGTGACATTAGTACTATTTGACACCGTTTTACGCTCCGCCGCAACGCGGGGTGTGCTTTGGGGGTTTTTCAAAGAAATAATGGTTATGCATATGGTTGTTGTAGATTGGCTTTAGGGGTTTTCCAAAAAAAAAAAATAGATTTTTTTTACTTTTCACCCAAAAGTATTTCATAAATTACTTTTAACCCAAAACTATTTGTTTTTTTTACTTTTAACCTAGAACTTTTTATCTTTTGCAATCTATCCTCACAACTTTTTTTACTTTCAACTTTGGTCCTTTATAGTTTTCATTTTCCGTAAATTTTTCGCTTTATGCTTGGTTCTAAATTTTGTGACTTAACACATCGCAACGTGCATCTTTGGTTTAACATTTTTACCTTTCATTCTAAATTTTGCGAGTTAACACGACGCAACGTGCGTGTGTGGGTGAACGTCTTTACATCGTCTATTTTTTCCCGTTTGACAGGTTTAACATAACGTGCGGGTCCTAGATCGACTTAGTTATAACTAAAGAATCCCCGCCGCATTGCGACGGGTCGCATTCCGACGTAAACTTTTTTTTAGACGAGTCAAGTTAAATATAACACGTTTTCGTTTAAAGAAACCATTTTTATGTGCATATTTTTATGTACGTTTTCGTTTAAAGAAACCATTTTTATGTACGTTTTGGTATAAATTCAAGTTGTTCTATGTTTCGACGTAAACTTTTTTGGGAAATGATTCACGTCAAATATAATATGTTTTCGTGCTTATTTTATGTATGTTTCGTAAATTTTGTTTCGAACCGAGTGGAGTCAAATTATGGTTTCTTTTTCTTCCTTTTTTTCGAAAGCTCTAATTAATCCATTTCGATTACATGTGCATATTTTTCTTCATACCATTACGTTTTTTATGTATGAGTTGGGTCACATATAATGCGTTGTGATTGTTCGATATGAATTTGTTTTACTTTACGTTTGATCCAATCACAATGCTTATACATGTTACATTGAGTTCAAGTGGATACGTCGAAATGTGTGCTTTCATATGGTTAATGCATCATATAACGTTTGCACTAATCCATTCAATGTTTACGATGTACCCGCACCGCAACGCGGGCAGGTCTTAACCCTAGTTATACAAAAAACACAAACTTTATACAAAAAGACAATGTAATATATAAAACACAATGCCACACAAATAAGACAATGTAATTATTAATACAATGGCAATAACACAATGTTATACAAAAAAAAAAAACAAGCTTTTTGTACAAACAAAACACAATACCTGTGTAAGTGTATATGTCTACCTTAAAATTAGAAACGGGTTCTAATCTATATGGTTATCTATTTAATAACCACCTACTACCAATAGTTTAAGGACTTTTTACTTACGTGTGCTAACTATTTATTGTGATAATATTAAGGTAGATTTTCATTTTCTAAGGAATCACTTTGCAGATCTGTTTAGGTCTTTTCTTTATCGCTGGATGTATTTGTATTTGAAGTATAATTGCAAGTGAATATAAAGGGTCTTCCGTCTCTACTTATACTGATTAAGATAATGCCAAGACTTCCAGCAAAGGTTGTTACACAATATCTGTGTAAGTGTATATGTCTACCTCAAAATTAGAAACGAGTTCTAATTTATATGGTTATCTATTTAATAACCACCTACTATCCATTGTATTTAATAACCACCTGCTACCCATAGTTTAAGGACTTTTTACTTACATGTTTTAACTATTTATTGTGATAATATTAAGGTAGATTTTCATTTTCTAAGGAATCACTTTGTTGATCTATTTAGTTCTTTTCCTTATCGTTGAATGTATATGTATTTGAAGTATAACTGCAAGTGAATATAAAGGGTCTTCTGTCTCTCCTAATACTGATGAAGATAATGCTAAGACCTCCGGCAAAGGTTATTACACGGTGCAAGGCCGCGTGTAAAGATTGATTAGCCTATTTTTCAACGTCGTAGTTTGCTAGGAATCATTGTCATTTCATGCAAATATTGGATGACCAGAAAATAATTGTTGTTGGCAGATCATCATGTGTGATTCATTATGTGGATGATGACTCCCCTCAATGTGTCTTAGGCACTAATGTTCACATTCCCTTCCACACTCATCCATACAATGTGTTATTTCTAGCAAGTTTGGATGGGATGGTATGTGTTTGCCTAATCAATACTAGTGAATTGATTGTTTGGAATCCACTAACTCATGTTTTCAAGATGTTGTAAAATTCTAATTCTCAGGGCTTTTATAGTGTGGACGATGATAATCTTAGGTTTTGTGTCTATTCTTCTAGCGATTACAATAGTGTGCAACGTTAAACACACCCATTCCAAGTTGCCTGTTCACATTTATTGAGTTAGGAAGGTTCATGGTCAACTCCAAGGTTCTTAAAGTATAGTCCATATGATGTTGACATCTTTAGTTGGTCTTTAGGGACGTTTTGGGCAAATAGTTTGTATTTCGTATTGACCAAATTCTGGTGTGTGGGTAAGACAGCGGTACTTCGTTTGGATGTTAATTCCAAGATAATTAGAAAAGTAGGATTCCCATATACAATGAATATTGAAGCTATAGTTCAATTGGTTAGTATTTGAATGTTTAGCGTATATGATAAATTGTGGAGACTACAAAATGGAACTTGGTTGAAAGTGGCTTCTTTTATACTCGGTGTGTGCATGCCAATGATGATTGGGTTATTTATGCACTATATTAATGGAAATAGCAAGTTAATTATAATACAGGAATGGTGTGAGGATGCTGAGATAAATGTAAGGACAAAGAAGATGTACGGTTTTTTTTTCCTGTAATCTTTACTCAAGGCATTAGTGCAATCTTTACTAAAACTATAGTTTCACCACATGTTTAGTTATGGTATTGTTTTTGGTTGTTTTGTTGTTTTCTTTAGTAATTAATGTGGTATTTCAGTTGGGTCTACTTTGTTTAGAATACATTTGTTAATGTTGATTGCATTTTGTGAGTAAAGTATACAAAATAATTTTCATTATTTATACAAGTTATGAAATGTTGTGTAAAATTTACTACGCCATTAAACATATTATATGTTAGATTGTTATTGATAGTTTTTATTATTTTTACTATTTTCATAGATATGTAATATGGATAGATCTCTATTGTCTTAATTTTATGGTGCTAGCAACTCATACATTAATCAACTACAAATAATGACTTAAACATATTAAATTGTCCACTTAAATATCAGAACTTAAGTTAGTATGTATGAAAATTCAAGAACTATTGTACTTATTAATCATAGTTGGATTAGAAGTCATTGTGATCTTAAGTATACAGTGAGTTTGGAGATTCTTAATCTTAGGTACCCGTCGCAACAGAGGGGTAAATTACTAGTTTAATTTGGGCATGGAAATTGGGTTGCATAATAATAGTAACATTAGGGTTGCATTAAACTAAAAAATGTTGCATAATAGTAGTAACATCAATCGAAAAAAAAAACATAAAACCCTTTTACCAAAAAAAACCCAAAAGCATACACATGATACAACCCTGAAAAATGGAATCGAAGAAGGTTTGCTGGTTTGAGCTTGGAAGGATTGATCTTTGAAGGTTTCAACAGCTGAACCAAACTTTTCGTTGGCAGATAGTTTGATCATGGAAGGATTGCTTATGCATAAGGAATTTGGATGATTTTAATAAATTTTAGCTTTTTAGGAGAATTACAAGGAACTAGGAATAAACGTAAGTTCGATGGTAGTTTTTTCAAGGTTACCGGTGCTTTTAAATTAATACCCGCGGGTCGGAATTGGAACCAACCCGGAACCTCTTATTGATGAATTATTAAACCCATGAACTGACCCTTTCAAGGCAAAAAGGTTCTGGTTATTGTGGTTCCGGATTGGTTTCAAGGTTCTTGGGTCATAACTTGCTCACCCCTGATTATAATTAACATATAAAATCGAAAAGTATGAGATCACTTGACCCGATCCTCTAAAGGTGGCTCCACCCTTAATTTCATTATAATATTTTTGAGTGATTTGATGTTTTCTCATGTTAAGTTCATGATATATTATGAAATTCATGATATGAAATGATGTTTAACAAACTCGACACATTTCGTCACATTTACAATGCATGTTCCTATTTATTAGGAAACTATTACGATCAATTACGATCAATTACATGATATATAAGGGTTGAGTTTTATAAAAAATAATCTCTATATTTTTTGCGAAACATATAAAGCATCCAAAATGCGACACGTGTATTTTAGGTTGAGTGTATATGCATCTGTAAATTACAAGTAGTTTTTGACGCATTTGGGTAATTGTTTAGACGCACCATTATAACCAAATAGTTTGTCCTTTCATCTGGTGTTACAAACACTTACAGCGCTACGTTGTGGAAAACTTACAGCGCTACGTTGTGGAAAACTTACTGCGCTACGTTGTGGCATTAGTCGTGCTCTGGCTTTCTAATAAATTGAAAGTATTTCATAACACAACTCGCATGATTGATATTATGAACTGATATTATGAACCAGCCTCAATATGGGATGTTTTTGTAATTCTAAAGACATGTGATATGTTTAGACCACTGTCGCCAATACATATCAATCTCTCTTTATATATATTTAGATGAATTATGAAATTATACTTAGATATGTCTAGAATTCATGCATTAAAGAAAACCTCAAGACCCTTCTGCATTTTATTCGCCTCATATACGTGAACAAAACATATATTACATGAGTCGTTGGTGCGTTAGTATTGAATTTGGTGTGTTGAAGTTTATGATATATCTAAAGCCTAGAGCCCCTGGTTGGGGTCATGTTAAGTTCATGATATGTTATGAAATTCATGATATGAAATGATGTTTAACAAACTCGACACGTTTCGTCACATTTACAATGCATGTTCCTATTTGTTAGTATGATATTACGATCAATCACGATATGTATATGAGTCGATTTTATAAAATAGAGTAAATTGCCAAAATCGTCTTTGAGGTTTGGGCATGTTTGCCATTTGCATCCAAAACAACTTTTTTGTACCATATAGTCCTTCACTTTTGGGATTCTTTGCCATTTTCATCAAAACGTCTGACTTTTTTTTTGCCAAAATCATCCCTGAGATTTGGGAATTTTTTTTCATTTTCATCCAAATGTTTAATAGAAAAATAAAGCAAATTAGACGTTCGGATGAAAATGGCAAAAAAAAAATCCCAAAAGTGAAGACTATATGGTACAAAAAGTTGTTTTGAATGAAAATGACAAATATGCCCAAACATTAGAGACGATTTTGGCAATTTACTCTATAAAATATATATATACACATAGTTCATGATATATTATGAAATTCATGATATCAATTACACTATAAAGCATCCAGAATGTGGCACGTGTATTTTAGGTTGAGCGTAAATGCGGTAGCTTCTAACGGGGTCCAAGGGGCAGAGCCCCTAGCCAGGTTAGCTTGGAAAAATTTAATGCAGTTGTAAGGAAATTTAAATTAAAAAAGAAGATAATTGCATGTAGGCAGTTTACCTGCAAATCATCCCCAAATTCGTATTATCTTTTTTGGTCTCATTGTTTTGGTTTAATTACGAATTCTCAATACACACATGCTAGTTCTTGTTCTCGAAATTCAGGGTTGTATCCGATTAAATTATTCGTAAGAACCACTGAAATAATTTAATTTAAGAGTAATCATACGCCTCTCTCAAAATTTCCCTAACATATTAAAATTGAATGAGAAGTTGTTATCTAACATGACTATAAAGATGTAACATATTCGTAAAAATGGTACTTTCATGATTTTTTAATCATTAGTTTTAATATATAATTTTATTGTTGAAAGTTTAAAGGTGAATAATATTCTAGTTAATGGAAAATACATTTATTTTATAACAACAAAAAGGGTAAGTGGATTTTTTTCACTAAAAAGATTTAATTCAAAGATGATTGCAAGAATGAAAAATGACCAAAATAAGCTCGTTATTTTCAACTTTTATTTTTCATAACCCTAAATCAATAAATTTTAATTCTTCACGCTAACCATACACACGTTGGTGTACTCCTTTACACATGTGGATATCGTTAACACCAACATGAGAAATTGTATGAGGGGTGGTTTTTGCTCATGAATTGATTCGATTTGATTTGATTACAAATTAAGGTGATGAAGTGTTCTTTGGTGGCAAAGTCAAGTTTTTTCGTTGAACCGTCGATGTACAAGATGGTGATTGACCAATCGATCGCTTGTGAGAAGACGAGTACGTACAACATGTCAACTTACGTATTTAAGAGAAACAACTAACGATGGGACAAAGATTGTCGTTGTGTATGTGAAGAATGTGGTGGTGGCCCCATGCAAGAAGAGACATGAATATATATCCAATTGTGATCTAGCTAATTCACTTATATATAGCGATTATGATGTATTAGAAAAAGAAACGTTTTTTTCTTCTTTAAACTCACGTGCCTTAATTTTTGTATATATCATATGGGGATGGTTCAAATAAAAAACCATTTTTATCGCGAAAACTCGAAAATAACTAAAAAAAGGCTAAAACACACACCAATAAATTTTTTTTTACCATTTCTTTATTAAAAATCGTTAGTTTTTATATATAAAAAAAATATTTAAAAAAAAAATTATAGTACACATGTGCACTACAATTTTTTTTTTTTTTGAAATTTTTTTTTATATACTTAAAATAGCGAAGGTATGCAAAAAAATTTTTTTATATGTTTTTTAGGGTTTTTTAGTTAGTTTTCACGTTAACTAATGGTTTTCATTTGAACCTTCCCCTATACCATAAAACTTTTATATTATTTATGCATGATTGTTTTTATATGCAATGTATACTTGGAAACTAATAATGTTTGAAGATCAACAAAAATATTTTTTGATTTTTCATTGGCTCATAAGTTAGATTACCCGGTATGGGGCCCGGCCCTGCCCCGGCGAGCCCCGGCGCCGCACCCCCACACCGCCCCCCATTGCCCCGTCCCGTCTTCTCCGTCGGCCCAAGGACGAACTCGTCGGGCCTCTCTCCTCTCTCTCTCTCTTTCTCTCTCTCTCTCTCATCTTTCTCCTCTCTGTCTTTAAAATCAAATCAAATCAATTTTTATTTTTTAATTGTTTTTATAAATAGTGTGGGCCCCATCCTCCATCCCCTTGGTCCATCCTCTTTAGGCCCATACTTACTAGCGATAACATGACGGCCCATTCATTAGGGATGAGCTTCACCATATCTTCTAGCCTTAGAGTGTTTTTCTTTCTTTCTTTCTTTCTTTTCTTCTTTTTGGTTTAAAACTTGAATTCTGGAATCTTTTTTAGGCCGAGGATGTAACCTTTGCTATTTAGCTTTAAATTTGTCTCTTATTTAATGTTATGGTTTATTTTAAAAGTACTTTTTTAAATGTATGAAATTAATATATGTGGCTTATTTTAAAAATACTTTTTTAAATGTATGAAAATTATATATGTGTTTACTACGTTAGAACCTCGTGTATTACATGAGTTGAATAAATGCAATTTTATATATCAAATAATAAAAAATATATCTTTAAAAATCTCGTTTATTACACAGGTTGAATAAATGCAATTTTATATACCAAATAATAAAACAATATTTATTTAAAAATCTCTTTTATTATATTAGTCGAATAAATGTAATTTTATATATTAAATAATAAAAAATATTATATATTTAAGAACCCTGTGTATTGTACGGGTTGAGTAAATTTAATTTTATATATTAAATAATAAAAAAGTTACATTTTTAAGAACCTCGTCGAGCTTAGGAGCGAGACTAAGTTCGACCGTTAGGGAGACTAAAGCGGGAGGCCATGTTATACGGGTTGAACACATGTAATTTTATATACCAAACAATAAAAAGTTATTTATTTATAAATCCTATGTATTATATGTATTGAATAAATCTAATTTTATATACTACACAGTAAAAAAAAGTTATATTTTTAAAACCCCGAGTATTACACGAGTTGCATAAATGTAATTTTGTATAGTAAAAAATAAAAAAATGTTATATCTTTAAAAAACCCCATTTATTACACGGGTTGAATGAATCTAATAAAAATTTATATCTTAAAAATACTAACGGATATACTCGATATACGATGGATGGGGTGATTGTGGTGATTGTTCTTATAAATGTCACGTAAACATATTGATTACCGTATTTGAGTTGGAAATTGAATACGAAAATATAAATATAGAACCAATAAACACCTTTTAAACATTTTTGAAATAGGTTCTACCCTTAATTATTTTAGTTTAATAAAAAAATCATTTAAATTAACTGAGTTAGGGCTAAAGTACATAACTTGCAAGGGTTTACAAACATCGAGTACGTTTTCTGTAATTATTGAAGACAAAGGACAGAGTTTGCAATAAGTGACATACATAAAGGACAATTTTTGTAATTTACTCTATTTTAAAATATTATATATATTATCTCCTATATGAATTGTTTAAATTTATATTAAATTTAATTGTATAATTTTCTTTTAATCGATATTAATTATATCTATAAAAATAGATGGCTTCAATGAATGACACATGTACAAAACTTGGTTTCTTTTATTATAGTAGATAGATGTTATCTTGTTACTTATTCAAAAATTAAAATCGATTGTCAAGGTGATGTTATGCACAACGTAATAAGGGAAGACTGGGTGTAAGTGGGGAGAGGTGGCAGGGTGTGTAGTCTCCGTGAGGGCACATCGCCATTACCCCTTGTTTGATTGCGGTGAATGAGTAGAGGAGAATGTTGCACAAAAAATGTAAGAGAATGTTTTTTGTCTCCATGTATACGTTCCGTATAACATTATACGACCCGTATTCAATTTTATATGTCCCATTTAATGTTATACGATCCAAAACTCATATAATGTAATATGACCTGTATAATGTTATACGACTCGTATAGAATGTTATATGACTTAATATTTTCTCCATCTATAACATTATATGAGCCGTATAGCATTATACGACCTAATATTTGGCATGCCATATTATTCTATACAGATCGTATAACTCTATACGACCCGTACAAAAGGTGTGGAAATAAGATTTTATAATGTGACTTTATTAACCCCCTTAAAAATATGTTTATCTTATCTTGTTACTAACTAGATGTTGCCACATGTCCATGGAGCTCTTAGGTGAAGATTAGTGGCACACTAGGTGTAAGAAGGTGGAAGAGAGTGGCAAAATCGCGAGAGAAATGGCAAGGGACAGCAGCTGGCTAGCTGCAGTCTGCAGACCCTTTACGGACCGCAAGGGTAATGGCTTACGGTCTGTAAGGTGGTGTTTGTTTTTTGCTAGAAGCACTTCAGAACCTCTTATGTCTGCGCCGCGCAGACCACGCGCAGACATAAGGGTCTGCAGCTTGTTTGTTTTCTCGCAGACCTTTCATTAAAAAAGGTCTGTGAGACCTCTTCTTCATACAGACATGAATTAATGTCTTCTAAGGTCTGCACAACCTCTTCTCCTCCACATTTTGAAAACACAGAGAACCCTTCTCCTCCTCCACCCTTCTCCTGCTCCACAGACCGCCGCTACCTCCACAGACCGCCGCCACCTCCGACGTCTCCCGCACATCTCCAACCGCACCCCCACCACCTCGAGAACTCCACCGTCTCCCGCACATTTCCAGGTATGAATTTAGGGTTTTTTTTATAGAGAGACCGTAGAGAGAGGGGGCGGCAGGAGAGAGAGAGAGGGATCGACGGTGGTGGTGGGTTTTGATGGCGGTGGTGGTGGGTTTGATGGCGGTGGTGGAACGAAGAGAGAGAGAGAGAGGGGGGCGACAGGAGAGAGAGAGGGAAAGAAGAGAGAGAGATCGGCGGTGGTGGTGGGTTTTGATGGCGGTGGTGGTAGCCGACGTGGTGGTGGCGGATGGTTGTGGTTGTGGTGGTGGTAGATGAAGGCAGAGAGAGAGACAAGAGAGAGGAGAAGGTCTGCAGTGTGTGTTGTGTGTGTGTTGAAGAGGTTTTTATGTAAAAACAAACAAACCCTCTTCTCCTTGCAGACTGCAGACATTTGGTCCACCTCTTCTCCTGCAGATGCCTGCAGATGTGGTCCGCAGACTGCATACTTTTTACTTCTTTAAAAACAAACACCGCCTAAGGATCTTCAGCACCCACAGAGTTTTTAAATGTACTAAATGCTCCCTTGCGGTCCGTAAGGGACCGTCTGAGGCCAAAATTTTTGCATTTTATCATGTTTGATCCCTCTACTTTTCACCTTCCATCTTTTGTACTAAATGGTCCCTCTCGTCCAACTTACCAGGAATAGTTGAGAGTTATCGGACATGTGTTGCCATATATTTGCCATAAATTTCTGAGGTGTCACATAAGGGGAGGAAATGAGGGGAATAATTTTCCCCTTTATAATTTTACAGCTTTGATTACTCCTCTCAAAATACTGTTCAATTTTCTTTTCTTCCTTTTCATTAGTCACCACACCACTCCAGGAGTCCACCCCACCTCTCTCTCTCTATCCTTCCTGATACCACTACATCAACCACCATTTTTTCTCTCTCTTTGCAGATCCTAACACCACCATCGTAAATGTTACACCACCGCTGGCTACAAGTTCTATATTAATTCACAAGTTTACTTTCCCTCATAGAATTACTGTTTAATTTTCTTTCATTTGATTAGTCTAAGGTGCACACTTGATACTCACAACCCATACCACTCCACCACCCCGCCTTTCTCTCACGATACATGCACATAGCTCACCCTCACCGGCTTTGGTGATGTTAACACCACACGGCGATTGGTGGTTCGAAGACCGACCCACAGATAGTCACCACGACCGCAAGTACTCCCACCACCTCTGGCTATAAGATCAGTGACCACCACCACATATGCTATAACCCTCCGTCACAATAAAGAGAGATATTTGGGAACACAAAATTAATGAGAGAGAGACCGACGACTTGTTCGATCCCTTTGCTCTGGCTGACAATTAGCACTTAACAACATTCAACGCCGCCACTGGAGGTCGGTATAGAAGACCATAACCTTCGTTCACGATTCAGGTCATGCTACCACTGGTGTTTATTTGGTTTTATGGGTTTTATGAGGAGAGAGAAATAGAGACGGTGAAGACTGAAGAATGGTAGACGACTGCGATGTTTAGAGGGATGTTGGTGATATGTTTAGGCTGGTGATTGCTAGGGTCTGAATGGCAAACAAATTTAGGATTCTAGAATTGAATTGTACGGTCAAATTAAATTCAAGTTAACTGTGTATGTATCAAAATATAGTTTTATATTATATCACCTTCCCTCTCCGGGCAACTCTCTGTCTCTCTTCTCTCACCTGTCTCACTTCTCTCTCCCAACACCCTCTCTCTCTCTCTCTCTCTTCATCTTTACATTTCTCCGACGGACACTGAATACAATAACAAATACCAATCGACTCCACTAATACCTCAAATTTAGGGTTTGGTTTTAGAATCGGTTAGTTATTTCGCCGAAGATACATACACCACTTTTTCCGTTTCAATCGCTTCTCTCTCCCGACACTCCCTCTCTCTTCACCTTTACATTTCTTCAAACTTCTCGGCCACCGAATACACTCGCAAACACCATTTTTTTGCTGTTTTCAACACGGAGTAGTGTGCCGGAGGCCTATTAAAATAAAAATAATAATAAAAAAAACACCTCGGATTTCTGGAAACAGTGAGTGTTGCTTTTCAAAAACCACATCTCCTCTTCTTCTCGATGAGTTACCATAAAACCAAACCATCGACACGATTTCGGGGCGCGGCAAAAGTATTCGGCGAGACCCAGCTTTTCTCCATCTTCCCTCATGCAAACAGGTTGTACTGTAAGTATTTTTCTACAAACTCATAGCCCAAGAGCACTGTAAGTATTGCCTGACCAGTTGTAGCTTTTTGCTTATTTGTATTTTGAGTACTTGATTGAATTGTCGGCTGATATTCTTAGTGGTGTGCATTTGTGGTTCAATATACTTGATTTGTGTGCTTATGTGTATACACTTTTTGTTAGTTTCGTGGGGATTTAACGTTGACTATTATGGGGTGGGGTTTGTTCTGTCTTTCATTTGGGTGCTTTGTCACAGTGTTGTTTAGTGGCAAACATTAACTTTGGGAGTCATGGTGTCTCCTTGAGATCATGTCCCAGGAAGAGGGGTGCAAGTAAGGGGATAAATAAGGGGTATGGCTTATGTGTGGCTTTGTGGAATATAGGAACTCTTAGTGGTAAGTTGCTAGAGTTGGTAGACGTGCTAAAAAACGAAGGGTACATATAGCGTGTCTTTAAGAGACTAGCTGGAAGGGGCAGAGTGCAATGGGTACAAGTTGTAACGCCTGCGTCCCTAGACTTTTTACTATTGTCAATTTTAGTCCCTAAACTATGTGATTCTTGACACTTTTGATACTTGTGATGCTTAAATCTATATTCTTGATTCTTAAATACTATGATGCTTGATTCTTGATATTTAACACTATGAGACTTGATTCTTGATACTTGGAAACTAGATTCTTGATTCTTGATGCTTTGGTGCTTGACTGTTGAGACTTGTGAAACTTGAGACTTGGTTGAACGAGAGACTGGAGTCTTGTCACTGGCGGAAACTATGAAACTTGGAAACTATTGTGTTAATGATATGATCTAGTTATGTAATACTATTACCCAATAATACGCAACGCAATGCTGAACCTAACTCGCAAAACAAATCAAAGAGGGTGAAATGGAAAGGATGGGATTGACCGAATGGCAATCCGATCGGATGACCATCCGATCGCAGGGCCATTTGATCGAAGTGCCATCCGATCCGCTGCACACTGCCTTTATCTCCTCCTTGCACTATAAATAGGAGCTGTCACATCATTTCTCACTAATGTGACAGCCTCCTTCGACCAGACGCACACACTCCCCTTTTTTTCTTCCATTCCTCGGCGATTTCGGTACGTTTTACACTAGATTCTTGTACATCTTTGATCACTACACTATTCTTTACGAGATTCTCCTTTGAAATCTCACTTTTCACCGTGAAATCTTTGATATTTGAGTTCTTGAGGGTGATGTCATCATGACGGTTGGTACAAATTGTTGTGTGATGTCATTCTAGTCAAGATCTAGCTCAGATCTAAGGAATTTCGTGTGTTATTTCAATGAATCTTTACTAAATCAAGACTTTTCAGCAAAAACTTATACTTTTCCTTCATCTTTTCTTAAAACTTCACTTGAAACGGTGGAATCCGGATCTAAACGGACTGTAGACTTGATGATTAGTCTGGAGTCGGTTTGGAAATGGATTGTTGCCGGAGAAGATGCCCGGAGTACGGATTCCCACATGAACACCATCAAGAACAGGCACCTATCGGACGGGGTGATTCCCATCCAATCAGACCGGCTGAACATTGATGTGTTTACCGTTGTCCCAAGACGTACCGTGTCGTCACCCTCAAACCAGAAACTTAGAAACTTTATAAATTGTAAAACAGAACAAGTCGTAATGATCGAGTGACAATCCGATCGAACTGCCGTCCGATCGAAGTGACATGTGCCTCTTAACCTTTCCACACTTAGAATCTTTATGAAACTGAGACTTTGAATCTTTGAAACCTTGGAACTTTGGATCGAATGGCAATCCGATCGAACTGTCGTCCGACCGGATGACCATCCGATCGAGGTAACCTGAGTTGGACACTTGACTTAACTTCTTGGAATCTCACACTTGGATCGAATGACCATTCGATCGAATGGCCATCCGTACGGAGACCATCCGATCGGATGGCAATCCGTCCCCCACTCACTTAAGTCCTCCCAATCGAATGGCAATCCGATCAGACTGTCGTCCGATCAAACAGCCATCCGATCAAGATGGCTGATCCGACACTTGCATGAATCTCACTATTCTACTCGACACTTATCTGTTGTATCCTAATCAGGCTAAACCTAAAGAGCTCCCTTTGATCCAATAACAGTTAATCTGTTAAGCAATCACTGTGAGTATACTCGATCCCTTTTTTGTTTTAAACTTTGGGATGCAACATGTATTCTATTAAACTATGAAACTTGATACTCTTAAATCTAAACTCTATCCTATGTGTGTGTGAAACTTGTGATTCTCGATTCTTGATTCTTTGTGCTATGTGAACGTTTAATCCAGAGTGTGTAGTTCCGCCTTAACAATAGTAGCGCTATAGGAAGATGCACCTCCCCATTATTCTCGGAGCTATTGTTAGGAGGATTCTAGTTTTCCTTGAGTCTTGGGAAAACACCAAAGCACCGGGACACTTGGGCTAGCACTTGGACTGCGAACACTAGCATGGCTGAAACTATTTTATCATTTACATGATGGATATGAGTCTTTTAAATCTACTAGGCTATATACTCAAACTTGTATACTCGTCGGTACATTTTTTGTACTGACTTTATTTTAATACATGTTGCAGGCTGATAGGATTCTATGGAAACAACTGAAACAAGCTAGGATTGATGCTTAGAAACTCGCCTAGTTTAATCTATCAAACTTGAATAATTTTGGTGATATGTAATTGATACTATGTTATGGTTGGTGGTGGATTCTAGACAATATTATCACGAAATGGATTTAATCTATATTGTAATATCTAGTGTTATGGAATCTCATGAGCAGTCTGAACGCTTAGTGCCGCACCCCGATGTTTCCGCTATCGGTTGGGGTGTGACACAAGTTGTCACACCCGCTCGTAGCGGAAGCGCGAGGTGTGATCTGTTCGGTTCTCATTGCATAACGATATAAGTAAACATACTAAATGAATAAAACATGCTCCAATGCCATTGTCATAATTGTTCAAAAGATCGCAACATAATTTAAGTACATTGTTTACAAACCATCAAATGAAAATAAGTTGTCATTGTTTCATACATCAAATGTAAGTCTAAACATGTCAAGGCTTTGACCACTATATCACCTCAAAGAGGCGGTATATAACAGGCAAACCCTTCAATAGTTGGCATGGAGTATTGATACTTGTTTTCCTTGAACTGAAATATTTGCATTGGTCCACTAATTCCCTGAAATACATGTAAGTTTGAAAACATCAACAAAAGTTGAGCGAGTTCATGCAGTTTAGCTGTATAAGATGTATCTCTATTAAAACAGTATGTAAGATGTATTTGTCTCAATTGTAATTTTATCCAAACTGGATATAAGATGTATCTGTAAAATGTGAGATGTATTTGTATTTGTATCAACTGTAGTATGAAAAACGTCAATGAAATCGTGATCATTAATGTTTTGCAAAGACATTAATATGTGTGACGAAATAGGAAGCAATCCAACCCTAGACGATTTTAATTGTATCGACACCATGTCGTAGGGCAACAAAAGCACTCCTAAGCAAACGAATGGCCATGAGTGGGGCTCGCCAAAACCCATTAGATCTAACCCTTTTGTTCCTTGGTCCAAACTTGGATTAATGGTGCTTTAGTTATTGCCCTAATTTCTCACATGATCTAAGGTGTTTCATTCCTTGACTTATCATACTATTGTACATGTATTTTCTCCGATAATTGTAAAGCTTGAAAAGTATTTAAGATGAAAAGTGGACATGAACTCACAGAATTGCATCCGTAAACTGTATGTAATTGTAACCTCACTTGCAGTTGTCTTGAATTGTATCACGACCTACAAAGCTCCTTGATTTGTTAGACACTTCGGTCTTTGTATTGGCTCATGTACAAGTCTTCTATCTTGAATATGTATTAAGACTTGTTTGTATTTGTTATTCGTTGAACTGTGTATTAGATGTATGAATTGTTAAACTGTTATATATATGTAATCTTGTATCTTGTGAGTTGTATAATCGGATCTTGTCCACTTGATTTTATGTCTTATATGAATCAATTGTATACTTGTATTTTTACCAATTATGTCATTGGGTCGAGCCTATGTTTTCATGTCATTGGGCCGAACCCATGTTTTAATGTTATTGGGCCTAGCCTAAGAATTTATGTTATTGGGCCTAAATAGTATTGGGCTTAATGTTATTGGGCCTTGGCCCATAGGTTTGGTATTGGGCTTAGCCCATGAGTTTTGATATTGGGCTTAGCCCATGTATTTATGTTAAGCCCATTTAGGAAGATAAGCCCATTAGTAAGTATAAGCCCATTTGTAAAATATACCCATTTGTAAATTAAGCCCATTTGTACATATCTAGTAATTTTTATAAAAATCACTTAGTATAAGTTAACATAATAATTTTTATAAGTTCAAAACATCCGGACATTGTTGTCGGTGATTTATATGTATTCGCGTCAAATGATCGCCTAAGCGTCGTAGTAACTTCTCGGATTGGCGTTATGTTATAGATTCGTCCGTCGTCCGTTTTGCCCATAAGTTGTATCCGATGTCCGAATCGTCCGTAAATTGTGTTCAAGTGTATATATATGTATTCTTGCAAATCTTTACTTGTAAACGTGTCTTGTATTTATTTGTATTATTGATTTCAAGTTACTAAGTTTTATATATATCTAATACCATTAGTAAACACATAGCACATAACTTGTTAAAATCACTAAATATATATTTTACCAAAAATATATATTTATACTCATTTTTGCTTTTAGAAAGACCAACGTTCTAATCTTGTATTCTTGTAAAGATTTTGTTAAAACATGACCATTTTTATAACACATGATTTCTAGTAAAAAAATTGGCCATAGTTTCCTTTGAAATATAAACTTTGCCATGTTTATCAAACATATCATTTTCTCTTCCAATTCAACCACAAGTTCCTCAAATTATTTCTGCACAAAAAATAACTTGAAATTTATAACAAAGTTTATGAAGATGAACTAATAAACATGTAGGGTTTTAGTATGATCATCAAATGTGTTTACTTGTATAAAAATCATATTTAACTTCAAGTTTTATCAAACATTTAGAAAAACCCATCTTGTATGTTACTTTTGTAAACCTTTCAAAGTTTATAATTTTTAGTGAAATCTTTTATACACTTTATCAACACCAATATTTATGTTCATCCATTTAATCATCATGTTCAAATAAACTTTTTTAAGACTTTCATGTATACTTGTTAGATTATGTTTTTAAACATCATCTAACAAGTTTATATATGATGTTCATCATAACTAGCTCAAATAAACAAGTACTAAGTCTCAAATCACCACATAAACAAACATATATATCATGATTATTATTTTGCTTCTTTGTATTTTCATATTATTATGTATGATTATTTAGTTATAACATGAAATTTTAACAATCATAAACATACATAAATATGAAACTAAAAGATTTAGAAGCTCACTTCTAGCACTTGTGGCTAGGGATGATCTAGGTGATGATAAAGAACTAAGAAGATGATGATCTTTATGGTATAAGACTCTTGAATGGATGAAAAAGCTTCCTTTAACTTTTAAATGCTTTAGATCACCTTATGTGCCATGAAACTCCATGTTGATCATCAAAGAAATGATAAAATGAAATGGGATTTTTTTTTTGGATGGTGTTCTTGGTGAAAAGATGAAGATTGAAAGAGTTTCTTATGTGTGTGTAAAATATGGTGAAAAGTGATGATAATGTGCTAGTAAAATTAATGTGATTAAGTGTTATAATCATCCACCAATTTCATTCACTTGAAATAATGTAAATATCTAGATATTTTAGCAAAAGATTAAGGGTATGCGGGACCCTTATTTACGAAAATTACATGGGGGGGGGGGTCTCATGTTTTGCTTCTTGTTTTACTAATAAAAGTGTTAGAATTTATTAGCAAAAGTTAGAAAGTTTAGATGTTTAGGGATTTCCAAATGTTTTCAAGATGTTAGGTGATCATTACTAGTTTAAAATGATCCAAATAATGATAGATGGTTACTAAAAAAAGATCCGATATCGTTCGGATAATCGTTACACTTTGTTTCCGTGTGTCGTTATTTGAAACGCTAAGCTTGTGTAAGTTGTGTGAATTGATGTGGTTATGGTTCGGATAGTACCCGAAGGTATCATCATATGAATTCTATGTTAAACACTACTTTTACATGTTGCAAAAATATTAAATTGCTGAATTCTGTAGAATTTCTGCAGAAAAGTGTTGAAATTGTCACTTTTAGTGCTTTTCGGCAGTTTTTTAGTGTTATCGGACATCGGGAAAGTATTAGACCAAACCCTTGCACTCCTAGCTAGGGTTTAATGTATATTTGATGTTAGAATTTCGTCTGAGTCCTAAAGATATCATTAAGATGGTTTCTACGGATCCTGTGTTTTCGTCAGAATTCGCTTAGTGCTTTTCTAGTTGTTTTGATGCATTGTTTATACTGTTTTAAATGCAATCAATAAAAAGGAATCATGTGCGTCAAAAATAAGTATTCCATGAGTATTCTAAGTGTATGTCATGTAATAATGCAGTTCGGATATTCAAAACACGAAACTGTATAATGTAAATGACTGTTTTAAGTGTACGAAAATTACCAGAAAGTGGCATTTGTCACATTCTCCCCTTGTTATTGAGAATTTCGTCCTGAAATTCAAGCTGAGTCATCCTTTGCTGGAGACTTCTCGAACAGGTGAGAGTATTTGGCTTTGATTTAATTTTCACGTTCCCAAGTATACTCGGGTCCGTGTCGAGAGTTCCAACGTACATTTAATAATTTGATGCGACTCCTCCATGATTTCTGGACTTTACAGTCCATGACTTCAACAGGTTCTTCAATGAATTGGAGTTTGTCGTCAATATGAATCTCATCCGCAGGGATGATAACCGTTTCTTGCGTTGGACTCTTTTTAAGATTTGATACATAAAACGTGTCGTGTATACTGCTGAGTTCGTCTAGTAATTTCAGCTTGTAGGCCATAATGTCAATCTTCTCTAAAATTTCAAATGATCTAATGTAACGTGGGTTAAGCTTTCCACGTTTACCGAACTTCGCTACACCCTTCCAAGGCGAGACTTTCAAAAAGACTTTGTCTCCGACCTCGAAAGATAATGGTTTATGTCTCTTGTCTGCGTAGCTCTTTTGTCGATTGCGAGCCGCCTTGATACGGACTTTGATAAGGAATTTTTTTCCGTAGTCTCTTGGAATAATTCCGGACCAATTAACTGTTCATCGCCAGTTTCCGCCCAACATAGCCGAGAGCGACATTTTTTACCATAAAGAGCTTCAAACAGTGCAACTTGTGTACTTGTATGGTAGCTGTTATTGTAGGAAAAACTCAACCAAAGGTAAATGAGTATCCCAATTGCCGCCTAAATCCATAACACACGCACGAAGCATATCTTCGAGTGTTTGGATTGGCCGTTCGCTCTGGCTGTCAGTTTGTGGATGTAAGGTCGTACTTAGATTTAAATGAGATCCAAAGGCCTATTGAAATGATTTCCAAATTCTTGATACAAAGCGACCGTCTCGGTCTGAGATGATTGAAATAGGCACTCCATGATGAGCCACTATTTCCTTGAGATAGGGTTCCGCTAGTTTCTCTGTACTATCCTTCTCCCGAATCGGTAAGAAGTGTGCGAACTTTGTTAGTCTATCGACGATTTCCCAAATCATGTCGTGAACTCTTGAGGTACTGGGTAACTTCGTAATGAAGTCCATCGATATTTGTTCCCATATCCAAACGGGAATCTCGGGTTGTTATAGCAAACCCTAGGGTTTCTGATAATCGGCTTTGACTTTCGCGCAAGTCAAGCATTCTCCAACATAAGTCGCGATATCACTTTTGAGGTTAGGCCACCAATAGTATTCTTTCAATACTTAGGCCTATTTACTTCCTCAAAAATATCATCCCAAAGCCCGCCAAAGAATGGAACCTAATTTCAACCCATAAGGTATAAAGTTCCATCTTCTTTCGGCACTAATTGTTCCTTCATGCCTCGAAGTGTTTCTGCTTGAATATGCTCTTCCTTGAGCACTTGTGAATCATCTTCTCTAGTGCTTGAACTCTCAATGTTCGAACTCATTCCTTGCGGCTCAAAGCGCCTGCTAAAATGTTCGCCTTGCTTGGATCGTACTTTATTTCATAATCATAGTCGTCTAGCAATTCAACCCTACGTCGTTGACACATAGTTTGGTTGAATATGTGTTGAAGGCTTTTATGATCCGTGAAAATTGTACATTGAGTACCATATAAATAATGTCGCCATATTTTCAAAGCGAATACTACCACGCCTAATTCAAGGTCGTGAGTGGTATAGTTATTCTCATGAACTTTTAATTGGTGCGACGCATATGCGATAATTTTTTTTTCATTGCATGAGTACGCAACTCAATACTTGATACGAAGCATCACAGTATACAACAAAGTCATCGGTACCGTCGGGTAGTGATAAGATTTTGAAATGCTATGCACCAATCTTAAGGATAAATTGTAATGCTACTTCTTGTTTTTCGCTTGGGGTGAATTTCTTGCCTTTTTTGTGTGAGGGAGGTTAGCGGTTGAGCAATCTTGGAAAAAAATTCTCAATAAATCTCTAATTATATCCCGCCAATCCCACAAATTGTCGGACTTCGGTTGGAGTCTTGGGCACTTCCCAATTCTCAATTGCTTCAATCCTCGATGGGTCTACTTGAATGCCTTTCTCGTTCACTACATGCCCGAGAAATTGTACTTTGCGAATCCAAAATTCGCACTTGGAAAATTTCGTGTATAGTTTCTCCATCTTTAGTAGCTCGAAAATGGTTCTCAAATGTTGTTCGTGCTCATCTGTCAATCGTGAGTATAAAAAAAATGTGGTCAATGAATATTATGACAAATTTGTCGAGATATGGCTTGCGCACGCGATTCCTTAAATCCATAAAGACCGCTAGTGCGTTCGTTAAACCAAAGATGCATAACGAGAAACTCGTAATAATTATAACGAGTTTTAAAAGCCATTTTCGGTATGCTTTCCTCTTGAATTCGTAATTGGTGATACCCAGATTGTAAGTCTAACTTGAAATAGAAGCTCGAACCTTTCATAAACCATTTGAGTTAGTTGGAAATTCATTTGTAACATGGTTTAGAAATATGAATTTTCGTTCATCGAAATGTTGTGCACTTTTGCAAAACTTGCATGTCTTTCCAGCCCCAAAACCTTTATAAAAATGTATAATGGTAAACAGTGGGGGTTTTGAACTCACAACGTCCTTATTCGGTCAACTACAAGGTTCAGAAGGTGCTAATCGATATGGAGATTTGGCTACGGGTGCAGCTCCCGTTACCAAGTCGATGTGAAACTCGACTTGTCGATATGGTGGTAGTCCTGGCAAGTCTTCAGGAAATTATTTTATCACAAGAATATCTGTCAGCTGTGGCCCAACGGCCTTCTTGTCTACAACAAGTGCTAGAAAGGCAATACAACCTTTCCGTAAGCACTTTTGTTCCTTCATGCAATTAATGATCCGCAATGGTGTGTCGTGCTTCTCTCCATGAATAATAAATGTCTCTTCGTTCGGCCGTGGTAGGCGAATGATCTTCTCATGACAGAAGACTTCGGCTAGGTTATCGGATAACCAATCCATGCCAACCACTACTTCGAAACTACCCAACTGAACGGGTAAGAGATCGATATTGAATTTCAGCTCCAGACTCGACTAGTTTACCGTTTTCCAATTCTATAGAATGAGGAGACGTCTAGCTTACTTGACTCTAGGCCAAGTACATTTTGAATTCTATGTAGTAAGAACTTCACTGTACAAATGTAGAGGACAACCCAATCCCTATGTTTAGATGTAGGATAACCCAATCCCTATTTGTAGCTAGGACAATCCCGTCACTAGCCATGAAACTCATTTCACATGCATGAATTTGGTTGATAGAAAACGTGTCGGTGACTCTTAATGATTTGATAAGAGTCAGCTAATTCCCCATTAGCTAAGTTGATATAGTAATGTGTGTCTAACTAACATGAATCTAGTTCGAGTATATGTATAACACCTAAAGACACTAGTTAAGCTCGATGCTGGTATCAAAAGAATTGATACATAATGATTGTAGAGTACAATGTACTCATGATATCATTGGGATTTTGTGGAGTATTCATAGTTCTAACCATACACACACTTATACACTAGCTTGATTCATTCTTAAGTATTACCGTCTTACTAGTCTTTGTTTTGCGCCCGATCTCAGCACACTGCTACTCTTGGTACTTTTGCAACTGTTCTCCTGATGAACGTCTCACTTGTCGCATTAAGGATTTCAGCAAGTTACCTGCATACCTCCTGGCGTCAAAATCATTTATGGCAGCAAATGCCTTTGTTTTTCTCGTTGCGAGAGTTTCCTTCCATTTGTTTTTCGCCTCCCGTAGAATCCTTTGTGAGACTAACTGCGAGAGTTATTGTTTAAGTGTTCAAGGTAGGGTGAGAAGATGTGACCATACTTTGAATTTCAGGGGCTAAACTTAAATTGTAACGCTCAATGCGTTTGAATTCGGGCGTTACCAAGTATGGAGCAACCCCTGAGAAACCGTGAAAGCATCAGATGTAAGCAGCAACATTGGCTCTGGTCATGATCGAGTTCTTTTATAAAATCATATGAAAATCAGATGATATAAAAGAATGATGTATGGTTAAATAAATAACCAAATGAAATGTAGTGTATAATATATATCATGCCTTGAAATCGAATATCATGTCTTGTGTAGAAGATGTCGTGTCTTGTCTTTGTCGAAGTGGTTTGGATAACACCACGATATGCAATACAATATAAGCACTTATATATAGGAGGTACCAACGGCGTATCCACCATGCTTTTATCATATTACACACATCTCGTTATTTACGAAAATGTCTTGTGTATACCAACGTTAAATGTCATGTATAACAATGTCTTGCGTAACAGTGTCATGTATAAACCACGTCTTGTGTAAAAGGAATGATTTTCAACACATAACTTTTGACTTAAACATTTGTTTTTTTGGTGCCATGATATTTTTAATACACACTATTAAAAGAATCTAGACATATATTTGGATAAATATAGTCAATCATGCGCCTAAGAATGAAGAATGCAATCGGTCATGGAAACCTCAAGATCGCATTGTTCATATATGTTTGAATATATGATAATATGGATAACAAAAAAAAAAATGATAATGTGAATAACCGCAACCTAAATGCGTAGTGCCTCTTGCGTGTATTGGTTATATGTTTAAGTGGCAAAGAAATAATTCGTTGAGGAGGGAAAGCCAACCCGTGGCCTCCGTCCCTATAATATGTATTCCATACTATATGGACCTCGGCCGTCCCAAGTAAAGAAATTTCTTTGTCGTACTTGCCCATGTGACGAGTATGGTGATAGTGCTCGAGCTTCACGAGCTCTAACAAGATCATTAGAATCTCCAAAGATGTTGAATAGAATGCAATGAGGGAGTTGCAGCATGGCTCATGCCATACCATACCTTAGGGAAAAGACAAATGTCAAGCGATGGAATTTATTGTATCTATTTCCAATAAATATGATAAGGTAAGGTAAGGTAAAGTAGGGTAAAGTGTCATAGACACCATGGAAATAGCCCATGTACAAAAATTTAGAATGTTGAGGAAAATACTTCATGAGTGGCTAACAAATTTTGTTTGTTTAGATGACTAGTCTCAACTGAATCGTGATGTAGATCGAATGTTAGGTGTGAACAAATACGTGTCGTCTTCCTGTATTGTATTGTATTGTATTGTATTGTATTGTATTGTATTGTATTGTATTGTATTGTATTGTATTGTATTGTATTGTATTGTATTGTATTGTATTGTATTGTATTGTATTGTATTGTATTGTAGGGTGTTATACTAACCACATGGTCACCCTAGCCTTCTCTCGTTCAGAGCAGACGATCAGTCAGAGAAGGAATACTATTGTCAATATACCTTCAACATAGGAGGGACCTTCGTGATAGTTCACGTGTCAACGTCCGTTATTATTACTCGCAGAACGGCACGACATTAGATGAAATAGAAATGGAAAGAATATGAATAACAACTGAAGGGGCACCTTCAAGATGAGTACTTCATTTTCCGTGTCTGGACAGGAGTGTATCAATCTTGATTAGTATGAGTCGCAGGGACCTCGTCTCACTAATGGAGTTGTTGTCCAAGGTTACCACCTCCGCCTCGTCGTCACTATCATGGTCAGGCATCTCAGCATTCGCGTGAAAGTAACCATATTTTACTTAATAAAGTTTAAGATTTCACTTAGGAATCATGTTCGCCAAAAGCTCCGCAGTAGACGTGAGGTCGATATTTTCATCATGCGAGTTAAGAATAATTATAGAGTTTGAAGTCGAAGGTATTTTGTTCTTGGCAAATTATTTTGTACAACACATATATATATATATATATAGTTACATGAAATCCTATCTAACAAGGATTTCTATCTTGTATAACTTGAATTTGTATATGCTGAACTTGTAAACTGTTTATGATGTGTAAACTAATAATGTAATGTGTCTATCTTGTATAAGCATTGATAATGTAATGTGTTGTAGGTACATAGTCTGTTAATGTAATGTGTCTATCTCTCATAGACTTCACCCATGGAAATGTCCTTGCTTGATTTTTATGAAATGAATTTTTGTTTGTAGTGGACCTTGAAAAATGTTTATGCAATGAAAACTTCTCGTTCCTGTATAAATTGTTTTCGTGAGAGGTTCCCTAGTGATTGTAGACTAGACTCGAGAAAGAATCCTGGTTCACTACAATCGAAGCTTTGATACCAAACTGTCACACCCGCTCGTAGCGGAAGCGCGAGGTGTGATCTGTTCGGTTCTCATTGCATAACGATATAAGTAAACATACTAAATGAATAAAACATGCTCCAATGCCATTGTCATAATTGTTCAAAAGATCGCAACATAATTTAAGTACATTGTTTACAAACCATCAAATGAAAATAAGTTGTCAGTGTTTCATACATCAAATTTAAGTCTAAAAATGTCAAGGCTTTGACCACTATATCACCGCAAAGAGGCGGTATATAACAGGCAAACCCTTCAATAGTTGGCATGGAGTATTGATACTTGTTTTCCTTGAACTGAAATCTTTGCATTAGTCAACTAATTCCCTGAAATACATGTAAGTTTGAAAACATCAACAAAAGTTGAGCGAGTTCATGCAGTTTAGCTGTATAAGATGTATCTGTATCAAAACAGTATGTAAGATGTATTTGTCTCAATTATAATTTTATCCAAACTGGATATAAGATGTATCTATAAAATATGAGATATATTTGTATTTGTATCAAATGTAGTATAAAAAGCGTCAATGAAATCGGATAATTAATGTTTTGCAAGGATATTAATATGTGTGACGAAATAGGAAGCAATCCAACCCTAGACGATTTTAATTGTATCGACACCATGTCGTAGGGCAACAAAAGCACTCCTAAGCAAACGAATGGCCTTGAGTGGGGCTCGCCAAAACCCATTAGATCTATCCCTTTTGTTCCTTGGTCCAAACTTGGATTAATAGTGCTTTAGTTATGGCCCTAATTTCTCACATGATCTAAGGTGTTTCTGTTGGGATTGAACCCTACCAGAGGAACAGATAATGTAAAGCCAAAACCAGGTCACAACAGTGGATTCATAATAAGCAGCAGTTTACATTAAGCTTTCCCCTTGAAAGTGATTTATAACAACTGGTGGTCTTTATCCGCTGTTCAGATACAACTACTGCTAGTCTTTCAACTGCTGATCAAAACCCTGAAGTATCCAACACTGCTGGTCCTATCTACTGATGATAGAGCACTGCCCAGTCAAGGACTGATCAACCTTGAGTAAAGCACTGACATAAAGGGAGAGCAGCTATTTAGTAAATTGTTTCATTTTATGTATAGTCAGTGGTTAGGTTAGCAGTGTTTGTGTAAGGACAGTAGATGCAGTTTGTTAGGCTGTTAGACGTCGCTTTCATGGTGACGTCAGCTGAGATACCTCAGGGGTTTGGTTTGCCTATAAATGTAACAGTACCCTGTACTGTTACATTTGATTGACTGAGCGGGTTCTTCTCCTCATGTCTAATCCTTTCATCTTGTGTGCAACCAACCTTGGGGTATCAGGCTAAGGGGGAGTTTAGTTTGTAAGCATATCTGTAATCTTTTGCTTTGATTTGTAAATCCTTTGACTCTATGTGAAGCAATTGTTTATCAAACTATTTTCTCCATTGATTGTGTTTACAAAGTTTGTTTTCATTTCCGCTGCACTTTACATGTTTTCATATTCACAAATTGTTCAAAACATACAAACAAACATAATCATGAGAGCCTCCGATCCTAACAATTGGTATCAGAGCCTGGACAGTCAAATTCGATCTAATAATCAATTTGACCTAACAGTTCGGCTCAAAATTCATTGATACTAAGGTTGGTTGTATTTAGTTGAAAAACAGAGTACCGAGTAAATCATGTTCAAAGTGGTTAATCAAAAACTCTGTAACTCAACCAAGATGTCATATGACACACAAATTTCACACAACAAGTGAATTCATGCACAAGTCACTCATAGTTTTCAGATCTGAAAACATATCTGTTAAACTATGGGATTATTTCATGTTTTCAAAATTGATTTCAATTGCTGTTATGAGAATTGTGATGTCACCTTATTAAAATGCTAAAGTATGAACCTCAGATTAACAAAAACCTATGTTCATAAAACATTAGCGTTCTTGTTAACTTAAAAAGAGGGGAATTAAAACTTTAGTCATTCAAATCTTATGTGTTGAAAACAGGTTGAGTTCCTCAAAAGGACAAAATCAACTATGATAAAATACATTGAGGAAATTCACAAAAACTCGGAAGTGTGTCTATCTCAAAACTTTTGAAGTCAAAAGAAAAGAGTATAAACATAAAACACTTATGAGTCAAAGTTTAGGGTAATAATGGTCATTAAGCAACTATGTGCATTCATCTGTTCAGGAAAAGGTTTTGATACCAGTGAATGAACTCCAAAGAGGACTAGGCAAATGTTCAAAAATTTATCCATGTGTCCTCATGTTTGCAATCAACTGACAAAGAAAATGGTACCAAGCAGTGGTCAAAATGTTTTTAAAAGTATTCTACCACTGCAGTCAAAACACTGACCATTTTCAATAACTTGAGAATGATGTGATTATGTGCTTTATTGAAATTATGCCAAATCCTTTTTGATGCTATTCTCTGAAAATCCTTTAACCATTTTTTTTGTTCAAAGGATTTTCTTGAATAATCAGGATATATTGTTCATTTTTTTTTTGGAATAATATATTTGGAACTTTTGCTTGTTTTTGTTGGCAATAGTTTCAGTTCCTGTCAGGATGTAATACCTTATTTTTGATGGTATTGTTGTCCTCATTAATAGGTCAAAAGAATATGGTACATTTGTCAAAGATCTTGTCATACTCAGGTTTGCTCCTAAATTTTCATCAAAAGTTGGTTGCAAACTATGCTTGAATTACTAGGGTACTCATGTTTTAATTGAATATTAAACGAAAATGAGTTGCCTTAGCAAAAAGTTTTCATCATCTGGGGTACTAAACCGCTGTCTTTCGAAATTGACATGTGGCAAAACCTTGAATGAAAATCTTCAAAACTGTTGCTGAAACACCTGTCCTTCAGATCTGTACCATTTACCCTAACGACTGTTTTGTTCCAACGTCTGATCTCTAAACATTGTCCACTGCTGAAAGTTAACCACTGATCCCTCATTTTTTTTAAAAAAAAGCACTGATGTTCAAAATCAGTGTCTTATCCGCTGATATGCTATCCACTGATAGTAAAAATCATCCACTGCCCACAATTTTTACCGTTGTAACCACCGATACTTGATACGTCAGTGGCTCTTAAAACAACTGTTCTCCCTACTTCATCCGTTTCATCAGTATTTGACACGTGGTCAGTTTTTAGCCCTCAGATCGTAATAACCGTGCCACATCAGCGATCATTTTTTTTCCCTAAATAAAACCCTGCCCTAAACCCCAAACAGGGTTTTACACTGTCGAATTGAATTCCGAAAATTCTCTTCTCATAGCAGTTTCCAACCCTTCTTCTCAAAAACTTCAAAATCATTCTTCGTTCTTCTCTGCAAAAATGACAAAATCAAAGTCAAAATCAAAATCACAATCAAAACCAAAATCACCACCATCTTCAAAAGAGGTCGCTCAAACGGCCGAAGAACCCATCGCAATACCATACAAACAATCTCACAACTATCTGGGTTTACTCACAAAACCTACTGATAATCACACCTTCGACTCCATCATTGATACAATATCTGCATCAAAGTACAAAACTTTGTTGACAGTAAATGCTCCCATCTACCTGCAAACCCAGAGAGAATTTTGGAAAAAGGCGACGCTTGAAAAACAAGACGATAAAGTCATAGCCATTAACTCCTCGTTACAGGGTAAAGTGATTCAAATCACACCACAATCAATCTCCGAAGTCTTTAATCTTGACGATCAGGAAGGTAAAATCTCTTTTGATAAAGCCGAGATGAAAACTGATTTCGTAAAAAGGGGATATGCAAAAGAATCAAAGGTAGATACCTTACAAAAAGGTTATTTCCCTTCTGCACCTAGGTTTTTATTTCACACACTTCTGATGTGTGCTTCGAATAAAACAACATCTTTTAACGAAATACCATTGAAAATTCAATGCAGGGGTTACGCTATTTTGAATAATAAGGACTACAACTACTCCCAGGAGATTTTCAATGACATGGTGAAAAACGTTGAAAGTAAAGCATTTTTACTTTTTCCAAGATTTTTGAGTTACTATTTTGAACAAGAATTTGAAAAGGAAAATTTAAATTTGCTAAAACAAGGTGTTCATTGTCAAATAAAAGGCTTAACAAAAGAAACATTTTCCAGAATGATGACACCAATAAAAACAAAAGCAGGGGTACCTGAGCAGATTTTAGCGGTTACAACTGCTCCTCAGGTATCAGCTGCTGAGCCCACTGCTCCAGGTGATCAAAGCAGCACAACCACTGCTTTGAAACCCACACCTGACATCACCAAAAAGACCAAAAGAAAAACATCCAGAAAACCCACCAAACCCAAAACAAAGGCAACTCTGGAAGATGAGATCCTAGAGGAAATGCCTGTGACAACACAAAAGTCACCACAAACCACTGCTGCTACTTCCTCACAGCAGTTGGAAGAAAGATCTCAACCCATGCCTAAAACTCCTCCTGCATCCTCACAAAAGGATCAGGTTGTAAGCACAGGGACACCACAATATGAAGCTCTGAATCCACTTGGATCCATCTTCCTCAGTCCTGATCCCAAGGACATGTCTCTTTCAACCCCCATACCCTCACCAATAATAATGCCACAATCCATGCTACCTTTGTTGCATGCAGCTGCTATAGCTCAGACACAAACCAGTTCCTCTCTATCACCTGTCACTGAGAGTATACCCCCAGAGGTGACTGGGTCTGATGCTACTACTCCTGCTATCACAACAACAATTGAGGAGGTTACACCCCCTGAGTTACAAGTAACTCTCGGTGGTAGTTCAAGTGGAGCAGCAACTACAACTGGTGGATCAACAGATCCTCAGTTGGACAGTTGTTTCATAAGTAAGACTCCCTTGAAGGCAATTTCTTCCATGGCAACTTCGGTAACCACCAGTGTGTTGGATCTAACCACTGGTACCATCAAAGGTTTATCGAATGCTGAAGAAAGAAGTCCCCAGTACCAAGAACAAGGGGCATCAATGGGTGATTTTTGGGACTCTGTTCCTAAGACACACATTGATATATCCACTGCTGGTGGGGATTCAGATGATCCTACTAAAGTAGGTGATGATTCAAAATATCAGGAATTGACGGGCAGAGTTGAAAAACTTGAAGAATCAGTTTCTGAAATAAAGGAGATGGTGCAAGAGATTTTAAAAGCTCAGAAAGCACAATCCAATGCTGTTCCTGCTCAAGCACCTGCTCCACAACAAGCACCTGCTGCAAATGAGCTTTGGAATATTTTCCAATCCATGCTTGAAAAACAGCAACAAATGGCTGATCAAAAGCATGCTATTCAAGTACAAATGCTGTCCAACATGATGGAATCAAGGTTCAAGGACACTCAAGCAGATATCAAGGCTATTAAGGCCAGTATCCAAACTGCCACTGGCAAGGCTCCTTCAACTTTACTATTCTTTGATGACCCCCTTGCAGATAATGCCAAAAAGGGGGAGATAATAAAGCAAATGAAAAAGAAGGGAATAGAACATGGCCTACATATTGAGCCAGAAAAAGAAAAGCGGGTCTCAAAACCTGTTAGCCAAACAGCTGATACAGCAGTAGTTACAAAAACTACTGACAGTAACCAAACAGCTGCTATGTCATCAACACACACCACTCTACCACACACTACTACAACTACTGCTCCACCACCATTATCTACACCACCATCATCTACAATCACACCATCACCACTGCCTCCTGTCATAAAACAGAAGACAACAGATGTTACAACATCTGTTGTAATGACAGCAGCGGTTGAAACACAAGTTGTTTCAACAGTTGTTTGTCAGACACTTCCCATCATTCAAACCACTGATTCACACAAAACATCATCTGCCCCTTCTTCATTAAAAAGGAGAAGGAATCTCATATCAGATGTTGATTCACCACCACCATCACCACCATCAAAAATTACCTCACCACTTCCATCCCATGCTCAAAAGCAGAAGACAACTGCTGACATATCAGCAGTTGTAATGACAGCAGATGTTGAGACACCAGTTGTCTCAACAGCTGTTAGTCAGACATCCACCACTGCTCTCACCTCTCCTACTTCACAGCCAAAGCTTTTCAACAGAAAAAGAAAGCCAATACCTGCCGATGAGGGTACATATGATCCTAATGCTGCACAACATCCACTGGAGCTTGAAGCTATAAAAAATGAGATGAGACAATTCTATACAGAAGAAGATCCTTCAAAAAGAAGATTCTCCTCACTCATAGGCTACATGCCACCAGATGATATGGATGACTACCTCAAAATCAAGGCAAGGCAAGCTAAACTAAGAGCTAAATTTGAAAGTGAACGTGACCATTTAAGCGAAGATGGCATTGCTAAAAGACTGGAGTTCTACTTCACAAAAGTAAAGCAGATAGAAGGGTTTGCACAAGACCTAAACAAAGAAAAGGTTGATCAAAAGAAAGAGTTAAGAAAACAATATCTAGCCTACATCATGAAAGAGAAATTCTATCCTGCTGAAGAACAACAGTTCAAAGAATGGCCAGTAGTAGCTCTTAAGCGTGAGGCAGAAAGGATTGAAAAGATTAAGAATGATCCTACGAAGAAGAGGAATGCTCCTAACTGGAGAAAATATGAAAAGCTCATTGCTGACTTAACTGCTGAATATAAGAGAAAGAAAAAGGAGCTGGTGGATGCGAAAATGGATACTGCTGAAGCCATATCAAAATGGTCAAAACAGCAGACCGATGAAGCCTATGAAAGGCTAAAGAAAAGAAAGATAACTGTTTCAAGCACCTCAAAGAAGCGAGAACATATGATGAAGCTTGAACAGAAAATCGAAAACCTCATAACAATGTTAAAATCAGCAGACAGTTCTACTCTTGTGTCAAACCAAGTTGAAGGCAAACAGCTGACTGAAGAAGAGGTAATAGAAAAAGAAGCAGAGTATCTCAAGGGCGCCATATTAAAAATGGGTCTGAATGAAGACAGCTCATCAAAGCTTCAAAACCTTTTTAAGAAGGTATTAAACAAACCTGCGTCTCCAAACACTGCAAAAGACAAGACAAAAGTTGAAAGACAAGAACTTATTGAACAAGAAACTGCAGAAGATATAGCTGCAGCAGACAAAGTCATTGAAGAAGCTTTCAAAAGAATGTCTGAAAGTCTGCAGGTGTTTTCAAGGCCATCGTCCCTCAACTCATATGCAAATAACCCTCTCCCGAAAAATCCATTGGGTTCGAAAGTACTAAAGTGGATGTCTGACCAAAAGACCCACGTATTGACTATAGTCAGATCCAATGGAGATGTGAAGTACATATCAAGGAAAGAAGCACTAGGCCTTAGTGTTCAAGATTTGCAGGATCTCCTTGAACTTACACTGTGCCGGGATGAAGATGATATAAGTTCCAGAGACTTTAAAGTAGATTTTAAAAGAGAAGCAAAGGAACTTTTGATGAGGAATAAAGATCCAGAATAATGACAAGTTTTGGCATTATCTGTTCCAGGGGGAGATTGTTGGGATTGAACCCTACCAGAGGAACAGATAATGTAAAGCCAAAACCAGGTCACAACAGTGGATTCATAATAAGCAGCAGTTTACATTAAGCTTTCCCCTTGAAAGTGATTTATAACAACTGATGGTCTTTATCCGCTGTTCAGATACAACTACTGCTAGTCTTTCAACTGCTGATCAAAACCCTGAAGTATCCAACACTGCTGGTCCTATCTACTGATGATAAAGCACTGCCCAGTCAAGGACTGATCAACCTTGAGTAAAGCACTGACATAAAGGGAAAGCAGTTGTTTAGTAAATTGTTTCATTTTATGTATAGTCAGTGGTTAGGTTAGCAGTGTTTGTGTAAGGACAGTAGATGCAGTTTGTTAGGCTGTTAGACGTCACTTTCATGGTGACGTCAGCTGAGATACCTCAGTGGTTTGGTTTGCCTATAAATGTAACAGTACCCTGTACTGTTACATTTGATTGACTGAGCGGGTTCTTCTCCTCATGTCTAATCCTTTCATCTTGTGTGCAACCAACCTTGGGGTATCAGGCTGAGGGGGAGTTTAGTTTGTAAGCATATCTGTAATCTTTTGCTTTGATTTGTAAATCCTTTGACTCTATGTGAAGCAATTGTTTATCAAACTATTTTCTCCTTTGATTGTGTTTACAAAGTTTGTTTTCATTTCCGCTGCACTTTACATGTTTTCATATTCACAAATTGTTCAAAACATACAAACAAACATAATCATGAGAGCCTCCGATCCTAACAGTTTCATTCCTTGACTTATCATACTATTGTACATGTATTTTCCCCGATAGTTGTAAAGCTTGAAAAGTATTTAAGATGAAAAGGGGACATGAACTTACAGAATTGGATCCGTAAACTGTATGTAATTGTAACCTCACTTGCAGTTGTCTTGAATTGTATCACAACCTACAAAGGTCCTAGATTTGTTAGACACTTCGGTCTTTGTATTGGCTCATGTACAACTCTTCTATCTTGGATATGTATTAAGACTTGTTTGTATTTGTTTTTCGTTGAACTGTGTATTAGATGTATGAATTGTTAAACTGTTATATATATATATATATATATGTAATCTTGTATCTTGTGAGTTGTATCATCGGATCTTGTCCACTTGATTTTATGTCTTATATGAATCAATTGTATACTTGTATTTTTACCAATTATGTCATTAGGCCGAGCCCATGTCTTAATGTTATTGGGCCTATGTAACACCCGTTCTAATTATTCAAGGTTTAACGTAAATTTTACGTAAAACAAACATGTAATTAAGATTACATAAACATTTGGAAATACGGGTTTAATAAAACTTTTACAAATCATAAGTTATTCTACATAATGTGATCGAATTCGTTGTTTAAAAATTACAACGTAGCAAAGTGCGGAAGCGTGTATCTTTATCGTGTTCGGTTCTTCGCTGAGCTTGATCGTCTTCCGGCATCCAAGGTGTACCTACATTTCATAAACATGAAATGCTTTAGTCATACGGGGTTTAATCATGTCCGAACGATGTCCAGGAAGCAATTGATTTTCAAATGAAAAACAAAATATAAAAAAAAATCTCCACCGTAATTTACGGTGGGACCGTAAATTACGGTGGCCCCTGGGTTTCAATTCTTCTGCCGTACAACAGACATTTAGCACCGTAACCAATTCAACTCCACCGTAATTTACGGTGGGACCGTAAATTACGGTGGACTCTGCATCCAGATTCTCTATTTTGTCGTAATTTGACACGAAATCTTTCGTATCTTTCAAACCGCTTATCCGTTTGACCTACCGTTTCTTCCTACATATTTGTAATTTGATTCTCCATCATATGGAGTTAAAATCCGGCATCCGGCTTGATAAAATTCAAGACTTTTAAGTCTTCGGCTTATTACTCTTTTACCAAAATTTGACCCGTTCGTGATTTTATCAAACATACAAGTTTGTTTGACCCTTATTTCTCATAAACCTATTAAATTCAATGATATCTAACATATTGGGTTCCAATCATAGAATTATATACCTTCTTTAACCCTTTTTACACCCATATGCTTATTTTGACCCATTTGAGGTATTTAAGCGTATTTTAAGCACCAATTGCTTTCATTCCTTTCCAAATACATGTGTCACACATTTCTTATCAAAGGATTTTTCACCACAACTATATTTGTGGTGGATTCAATGTGGTGACTTATTTATTACAAATTTTACTCATCAAATCATTATTTTACGGCGAAGACTCTTTATAGAGTCATTTGACCAATATTTTACATCTTTCGCTTATCATACTTATTCAAAGTATTGACTTGATTATAAAACTCGTTTTCAAGCGACTTCTAAGGGTTGCTTGCTTAATTTCACTTACAAGGGCGTTTTGGTCATTTTTAACCCTTCATTTACAACGAAGGGCTTGCTTAAGCCATGTACGCCCAAAATCTAATTTTTTTAACCAAATCTTGTTTTCAAAACACTCCGTCTATAATTAAATCCTTCGGTTTACCTTTTAAGGTAACCGAATGTCCCTTTTTACTTTGCCTAAATCTCATAGATCTCCAAGTTCTAAATGAGGAGTTGATCTATTATACATACCTGGCCCGGATCAACTTATTAACCCGGTTTTAGTACCTTTCTTTATATTCGCTTATTAAGAACAATGCGAATATCCATTGGATATCTATTCCTGTAAGCATATAACTCGACAAAGAATCATTAGTCTATATAGTCAAAAGGTGTTGTCTACACCTTTTGACCCATTTGGCCGAAATGACCATTTATCTTTGCGAGATGATATTTATTATCATCTCCTCTACATGACTCGTTCCGTTTAACACCGTACGGTCATTTTAACATATAAACCGTTTATTACTTTCGACATAATATGACCGAATTATCGATTTACTTCTTTTTAACCATTATTACGGTTTCTTTCATCTTTGATTTTCTTGTTCCATTCGACTACACGACGGAACATCATATTTCATTTGTTTAGATATCTCATTCATAATTTATATGATAAGAAAATATTCCACAATTTAAGACTAGTGTAAGCTATACTTACCTTGCATCCGAATCATGCTTTTCCGTCATTCTTGCTTCGTTTGACCCGCTTCCTTCCCCAAGCCTTCACCTAGCTTGCCAAGCGTCAAACTATCATTGTAATTGTAAGATGGTTAGGTTAGTCATAATCATTTACGACTATTCCATCCTACTCTTCTTATATCGAATTTACCATCCGATCATACACTTGGTCGATTTGACTTTTTAAGGTCAATCGACTTATCAACTTACTCATTGCACATTTTCACTCTAATTTCAACACTTTAGTTTTCATTTAGGCATTTTAACAAACACCTAATGTGTATACATTGTTTTTACACATTTTACAACTAGGTAACATGATTTCAAGCATCTATATCACAATCTTAACATCAATTCTTTTATATCATATAACAACCCATTTCATGGTAAATATGATTTATGTACCCAAACACCTAAATTGTTCAAGTACTTTGTCTTACTAACTAATATGATGATTCCAATCACAAGTTTGACACTAACATCATCATATCATAAAAACCCAACTCAAGTCATGTATGTTCAACACTCAAACTTGCAAATTGTTTAAGTATCTTGTTTCTACTATCACTTATGATGATTTCTAACACAACTATATTATCATCTTTTCTACATAATCAAAACCCACTTGACACATGAGTGTATGATTATGAATTCACAACAATGAACATCAATTCAACAAATACATGGCTAGGGTTTACTACTAGACATAGTTTCATCCCTAATTTCATCCAAACAACAAACATGCAAGCTCAGATTCGAATTCTCTAGGTTTGCTCAGAATTTCAACTAGAGATTTTTCAAGAAATTTACATACCTCGTGACTCCTTTTTCAATGGAGATCACTAATTCATACTCGGATTTTGATTTGGACTTGATTTACCACTTCAATTTGATGAAATTGTGTTGATTAGGGTTTGAGCTCTCTAAGAGCTTCTCCAGGCCATTCTCACGCACGCACACACTCTTGTGTGTGTGTTTTTGTGTTTTATTTTTAAGTTTATAATTCCCATTTCAAGTTACCCGGCTTTGGTCCCTCGTGTTTGGTTAGTTATTAATTAGATCACAACCTGATTATTTTCAATAATATTCTCACTTATTAACTACGTTTATTATTCCTAGTTAACTTAGCGGGTTCAGGAATATTTATGACTAAGTTTATTTTAGGTCCCGTTAACTCGGGCCTTCTAAGCTTTTAATTCTTAAAAGCTTTTATTCACTTTTTATTTATTATTAGGATTAATTATTTAAATCCTAATATTTACCGGGTAAATTTTACCACTAACGGTATTTTACCCGTCTTTACTATTAACGTGGTTTGATTACCAAAGCCGTTTTCGGGGTGTTACAAGTCTACCCCCCTTAAAGAGGTTTCGTCCTCGAAACCTTTTCTTACTTAATTTATCGAGTTCAACTCCATGCATTTGCTCTCGATAATCAATTAAGCATTTCTCATATCTTAACCGATTGTTAGTATTACCAGAAAAGTATGGTAATATTCTTTTGGTTATTAATCATCTACGTATCTTACATGACATAATGCGACTTGAAATAACGTAATCTCGTTATTTCCACTAGTTTAATTAACTTAGCGATATTCCTCGCTTTCATATACTATCGAATTCTTTATGAATCCATTACTTTGACCCGTTTAAAGGTCTCTAGTGAAATCTTTCACTTCTAGCAACAATTCCTTTTATTTTCAAATTTATTTATTCGGTTTAGTTATACCGAATTTACCGTTTACAAGCGAACCAAATTTCTTAACTTGAATTGCTGACGTTAACCGGTTTCACTAACTAGACTTATTTGTCCAGTTCCTTTTTACCGCTTGCTTGGTTATAATGTGATTCTACTTCACATTACATTTCTTGACCGTGATTGTGTTACATCATGTTTAATTTATATCAACCTTTCATTTTCGAAAATATCTCACTTTTCGAATATATTGTCTTGCGCCTATCAGTGTCAAGACTTGTATCTTTCATACTTATTATTTAAATTCCTATCAGAATTTATATTTGTAAAAACATTATTTCTTACTAAAACCGAAGTTTTAGTTTTAGGATCTTCTCTGTAACTTTTGTCAATTATCCATACCAGGATATTGACAATCCATAATTTATTCTTATTTAGTTATATCCCATTACCGGCTCATTATTCTCTTGTATTTAACGCTACCTTTATCTGGCTGGCGCTCACTTGTGCCATTCGGCGTTATATTGTATTCAACATGTTTGACCTATTAATGTGAAATCCATCATTTTTAAACAATCAACTTTATTCTTTATTCAACCCATTCGACTTCGAATAGTTGAACATGTTTACTCACAATTTCTATATACGAGATTTTATAGTCATAACTCGTAATCCAAGTTACTTTGATTTTTCAACCCGCGTTCACGTCTCTTGGTTTACGCATGTGTTTAATTCTTACCCATCCACCGGGTGTTTTACCGAAGTCGTTATTATTGCAACCCTCCCGGTATGCATTAAGACCTCGCTTCATTTTTATATTCCGACTTTGTCTTTAAGTTTGACGTTTTACAAAAACGACCCGTTAAGGGACATATTTGCATTTTCCAGGTTCGAGTGTAAGTACACTCCCTCCCAATGCTTGTCTAAATCATTTTACATGCTTGCGTTTTCTGGGTTCGAGTGTAAGTACACTCCCTCCCAATACTTGTCTAAATCACTTTTCATGCTTGCGTTTTCTGGGGTCGAGTGTAAGTACACTCCCTCCCAATACTTGTCTAAATCATTTTACATGCTTGTGTTTTCTGGGTTCGAGTGTAAGTACACTCCCTCCCAATACTTGTCTAAATCACTTTTCATGCTTGTTTGTCCCTTCACTCGGGCTCATCATCCTAATGTAATACGCTTCCGTCACTCGGTTGTGCGTTTACATTATTATCAAACATTTTGCTTATCTGATTCAATTGGGTACTTTTTAATTAGTCCCATTCACTCCGCCCTTACTACATCGGATGTAAATATGTCCGCTATAAGAAACTCGTGGTATCATATGCCACTACTTACTTGGCCAGAGTAAGCGATTTAACACATGACATACACGACCTTTTTATAGTTTTCACATCACGCCCTATGTAAGTAACGCCTCTAATCAGTTTTCTTGGAAATTCTATCCTGGATATGTATTTCTGTTCAGGTTTTCCAAGTTTCTAATTTACCTATGCAACGATCATTCTCTACATGTTTGTTGCATATTGCTAATTGTGCGATTATATTTAAAAACATGCACCTGGTAATGCTTGCCCCGACGGGCGTTTCTTGCCATTAACCTTGTTCGCGGTCGTTACGCGATTTAGTCCTTAGTGAGCATGCTCCTATCGTCATGCTTCGGACCGTTCCTCTATCATATCCTCAATTTATTCAACTCTTGTCATCTTTAAATGCAAGTGTCCTTCAATCAAGATATTCACAAAAGTTAGTAATATCAACTTCAATAATCGCCTGTATTATAATACAAGGCTTTTTCTACTATACGCGTCAACGCGCGTATTTTCGTCAACTACATTAATCATTTTAATTGGGGTAACGTGTATCACACAATTGCCCACCGTGTCGTTTACAACACTTTAGCATCTAAACTATTAACATACATGTACTTACCGGATTTGCGATCAAGCCTCGAACCGAACACCCATCTTTATTAAGAGCATAAGGTTTAATTCCAAGCATGGTTTTCCCCACCATACTTGAATCTCTTAAACCAAGGCTCTGATACCAACTTGTAACACCCGTTCTAATTATTCAAGGTTTAACGTAAATTTTACATAAAACAAACATGTAATTAAGATTACATAAACATTTGGAAATACGGGTTTAATAAAACTTTTACAAATCATAAGTTATTCTACATAATGTGATCGAATTCGTTGTTTAAAAATTACAACGTAGCAAAGTGCGGAAGCGTGTATCTTTATCGTGTTCGGTTCTTCGCTGAGCTTGATCGTCTTCCGGCATCCAAGGTGTACCTACATTTCATAAACATGAAATGCTTTAGTCATACGGGGTTTAATCAAGTCCGAACGATGTCCAGGAAGCAATTGATTTTCAAATGAAAAACAAAATATAAAAAAAAAATCTCCACCGTAATTTACGGTGGGACCGTAAATTACGGTGGCCCCTGGGTTTCAATTCTTCTGCCGTACAACAGACATTTAGCACCGTAACCAATTCAACTCCACCGTAATTTACGGTGGGACCGTAAATTACGGTGGACTCTGCATCCAGATTCTCTATTTTGTCGTAATTTGACACGAAATCTTTCGTATCTTTCAAACCGCTTATCCGTTTGACCTACCGTTTCTTCCTACATATTTGTAATTTGATTCTCCATCATATGGAGTTAAAATCCGGCATCCGGCTTGATAAAATTCAAGACTTTTAAGTCTTCGGCTTATTACTCTTTTACCAAAATTTGACCCATTCGTGATTTTATCAAACATACAAGTTTGTTTGACCCTTATTTCTCATAAACCTATTAAATTCAATGATATCTAACATATTGGGTTCCAATCATAGAATTATATACCTTCTTTAACCCTTTTTACACCCATATGCTTATTTTGACCCATTTGAGGTATTTAAGCGTATTTTAAGCACCAATTGCTTTCATTCCTTTCCAAATACATGTGTCACACATTTCTTATCAAAGGATTTTTCACCACAACTATATTTGTGGTGGATTCAATGTGGTGACTTATTTATTACAAATTTTACTCATCAAATCATTATTTTACGGCGAAGACTCTTTATAGAGTCATTTGACCAATATTTTACATCTTTCGCTTATTATACTTATTCAAAGTATTGACTTGATTATAAAACTCGTTTTCAAGCGACTTCTAAGGGTTGCTTGCTTAATTTCACTTACAAGGGCGTTTTGGTCATTTTTAACCCTTCATTTACAACGAAGGGCTTGCTTAAGCCATGTACGCCCAAAATCTAATTTTTTTTAACCAAATCTTGTTTTCAAAACACTCCGTCTATAATTAAATCCTTCGGTTTACCTTTTAAGGTAACCGAATGTCCCTTTTTACTTTGCCTAAATCTCATAGATCTCCAAGTTCTAAATGAGGAGTTGATCTATTATACATACCTGGCCCGGATCAACTTATTAACCCGGTTTTAGTACCTTTCTTTATATTCGCTTATTAAGAACAATGCGAATATCCATTGGATATCTATTCCTGTAAGCATATAACTCGACAAAGAATCATTAGTCTATATAGTCAAAAGGTGTTGTCTACACCTTTTGACCCGTTTGGCCGAAATGACCATTTATCTTTGCGAGATGATATTTATTATCATCTCCTCTACATGACTCGTTCCGTTTAACACCGTACGGTCATTTTAACATATAAACCGTTTATTACTTTCGACATAATATGACCGAATTATCGATTTACTTCTTTTTAACCATTATTACGGTTTCTTTCATCTTTGATTTTCTTGTTCCATTCGACTACACGACGGAACATCATATTTCATTTGTTTAGATATCTCATTCATAATTTATATGATAAGAAAATATTCCACAATTTAAGACTAGTGTAAGCTATACTTACCTTGCATCCGAATCATGCTTTTCCGTCATTCTTGCTTCGTTTGACCCGCTTCCTTCCCCAAGCCTTCACCTAGCTTGCCAAGCGTCAAACTATCATTGTAATTGTAAGATGGTTAGGTTAGTCATAATCATTTACGACTATTCCATCCTACTCTTCTTATATCGAATTTACCATCCGATCATACACTTGGTCGATTTGACTTTTTAAGGTCAATCGACTTATCAACTTACTCATTGCACATTTTCACTCTAATTTCAACACTTTAGTTTTCATTTAGGCATTTTAACAAACACCTAATGTGTATACATTGTTTTTACACATTTTACAACTAGGTAACATGATTTCAAGCATCTATATCACAATCTTAACATCAATTCTTTTATATCATATAACAACCCATTTCATGGTAAATATGATTTATGTACCCAAACACCTAAATTGTTCAAGTACTTTGTCTTACTAACTAATATGATGATTCCAATCACAAGTTTGACACTAACATCATCATATCATAAAAACCCAACTCAAGTCATGTATGTTCAACACTCAAACTTGCAAATTGTTTAAGTATCTTGTTTCTACTATCACTTATGATGATTTCTAACACAACTATATTATCATCTTTTCTACATAATCAAAACCCACTTGACACATGAGTGTATGATTATGAATTCACAACAATGAACATCAATTCAACAAATACATGGCTAGGGTTTACTACTAGACATAGTTTCATCCCTAATTTCATCCAAACAACAAACATGCAAGCTCAGATTCGAATTCTCTAGGTTTGCTCAGAATTTCAACTAGAGATTTTTCAAGAAATTTACATACCTCGTGACTCCTTTTTCAATGGAGATCACTAATTCATACTCGGATTTTGATTTGGACTTGATTTACCCCTTCAATTTGATGAAATTGTGTTGATTAGGGTTTGAGCTCTCTAAGAGCTTCTCCAGGCCATTCTCACGCACGCACACACTCTTGTGTGTGTGTTTTTGTGTTTTATTTTTAAGTTTATAATTCCCATTTCAAGTTACCCGGCTTTGGTCCCTCGTGTTTGGTTAGTTATTAATTAGATCACAACCTGATTATTTTCAATAATATTCTCACTTATTAACTACGTTTAATATTCCTAGTTAACTTAGCGGGTTCAGGAATATTTATGACTAAGTTTATTTTAGGTCCCGTTAACTCGGGCCTTCTAAGCTTTTAATTCTTAAAAGCTTTTATTCACTTTTTATTTATTATTAGGATTAATTATTTAAATCCTAATATTTACCGGGTAAATTTTACCACTAACGGTATTTTACCCGTCTTTACTATTAACGTGGTTTGATTACCAAAGCCGTTTTCGGGGTGTTACAGCCTATCCCGAGAATTTATGTTATTGGGCCCAAATGATATTGGGCCTAAATAGTATTGGGCCTAAATAGTATTGGGCTTAATGTTATTGGGCCTTGGCCCATAGGTTTGGTATTGGGCTTATCCCATGAGTTTTGATATTAGGCTTAGCCCATGTATTTATGTTAAGCCCATTTAGGAAGATAAGCCCATTAGTAAGTATAAGCCCATTTGTGAAATATACCCATTTATAAATTAAGCCCATTTGTACATATCTATTAATTTTTATAAAAATCACTAAGTATAAGTTAACATAATAATTTTTATAAGTTCAAAACATCCGGATATTTTTGTCGGTGATTTATATGTATTCGCGTCGAATGATCGCCTAAGCGCTGTAGTAACTTCTCGGATTGGCGTTATGTTATAGATTCGTCCGTCGTCCGTTTTGCCCATAAGTTGTATGATGTCCGAATCGTCCGTAAATTGTATTCAAGTGTATATATATGTATTCTTGAAAATCTTTACTTGTAAATGTGTCTTGTATTTATTTGTATCATTGATTTCAAGTTCCTAAGTTTTATATATATCTAATACCATTAGTAAACACATAGCACATAACTTGTTAAAATCACTAAATATATATTTTACCAAAAATATATATTTATACTCATTTTTGCTTTTAGAAAGACCAACGTTCTAATCTTGTATTCTTGTAAAGATTTTGTTAAAACATGACCATTTTTATAACACATGATTTCTAGTAAAAAAATTGGCCATAGTTTCCTTTGAAATATAAACTTTGCCATGTTTATCAAACATATCATTTTCTCTTCCAATTCAACCACAAGTTCCTCAAATTATTTCTACACAAAAATAACTTGAAATTTATAACAAAGTTTATCAAGATGAACTCATAAACATGTAGGGTTTTAGTATGATCATCAAATGTGTTTACTTGTATAAAAATCATACTTAACTTCAAGTTTTATCATACATTTAGAAAAACCCATCTTGTATGTTACTTTTGTAAACCTTTCAAAGTTTATAATTTTTAGTGAAATCTTTTATACACTTTATCAACACCAATATTTATGTTCATCCATTTAATCATCATCTTCAAATAAACTTTTTTAAGACTTTCATGTATACTTATTAGATTATGTTTTTAAACATCATCTAACAAGTTTATATATGATGTTCATCATAACTAGCTCAAATAAACAAGTAATAAGTCTCAAATCACCACATAAACAAACATATATATCATGATTATTATTTTGCTTCTTTGTATTTTCATATTATTATGTATGATTATTTAGTTATAACATGAAATTTTAACAATCATAAACATAAATAAATATGAAACTAAGAGATTTAGAAGCTCACTTCTAGCACTTGTGGCTAGGGATGATCTAGGTGATGATAAAGAACTAAGAAGATGATGATCTTGATGGTATAAGACTCTTGAATGGATGAAAAAGCTTCCTTTAACTTGTAAATGCTTTAGATCACCTTATGTGCCATGAAACTCCATGTTGATCATCAAAGAAATGATAAAATGAAATGGGGTTTTTTTTTTTTTTTTTGGATTGAGTTCTTGTTGAAAAGATGAAGATTGAAAGAGTTTCTTATGTGTGTGTAAAATATGGTGAAAAGTGATGATAATGTGCTAGTAAAATTAATGTGATTAAGTGTTATAATCATCCACCAATTTCATCCACTTGAAATAATGTAAATATCTAGATATTTTAGCAAAAGATTAAGGGTATGTGGGTCCCTTATTTACGAAAATTACATGGGGGGTCTCATGTTTTGCTTCTTGTTTTACTAATAAAAGTGTTAGAATTTATTAGCAAAATTTAGAAAGTTTAGATGTTTAGGGATTTCCAAATGTTTTCAAGTTGTTAGGTGATCATTACTAGTTTAAAATGATTCAAATAATGATAGATGGTTACTAAAAAAAGATCCAATATCATTCGGATAATCGTTACACTTTGTTTCCGTTTGTCGTTATTCGAACGCTAAGCTTGTGTAAGTTGTGTGAATTGATGTGGTTATGGTTCGGATAGTACCCGAAGGTATCCTCATATGAATTCTATGTTAAACACTACTTTTACATGTTGCAAAAATATTAAATTGCTGAATTCTGTAGAATTTCTGCGGAAAAGTGTTGAAATTGTCGCTTTTAGTGCTTTTCGGCAGTTTTTTAGTGTTATTGGACATCGGGAAAGTATTAGACCAAACCCTTGCATTCCTAGCTAGGGTTTAATGTATATTTGATGTTAGACTTTCGTCTGAGTCCTAAAGATATCATTAAGATGGTTTCTGCGGATCCTGCGTTTTCGTCAGAATACTAGTTCGCTAAGTGCTTTTCTAGTTGTTTTGATGCATTGTTTATACTGTTTCAAATGCAATCAGTAAAAATGAATCATGTGCATCAAAAATAAGTATTCCATTAGTATTCTAAGTGTATGTCATGTAATAATGCAGTTCAGATATTCAAAACACGAAACTGTATAATGTAAATGACTGTTTTAAGTGTATGTAAATTACCAGAAAGTGGCAGTTGTCACACAAGTTGTGTCAATCGGGTTCTGACGGGGCAAAGAACGGGGTGGGGTTTCTAGTGGCTAGTGAACTACACAAAAATGTGGTAGAAGTGATAAGGCACAACGATAGGATTATGCTGTTGAGATTAGTACTAGGTGAGAAGGTCGTGTCGGTGGTATGTCATATGCACCTCATGTAGGACTAGGAGAACAGGAGAAGGGAAAGTTTTGGGATTGCTTAGATGTAGTAGTGAGTGCCATATATAGGGAGGAGAAAATCTTCATAGGGGGTGATTTCAATGGTCACATTAGGGCAGTAAACGAGCCGAGTCGAGCCGAGCTCGGCTCGAGCTCGAATTACAAATCGATGTGAGATTTGAGGCTCGAGCTCGATTCGATTAAAATTCGAGCTAGCTCGGGTCGATCTAGCTCAAACTAACAAAGAACAACAAAATTTACTACTTAAAAAGCCTTAAAAATGAATCTTTTCATAGACTAAGGGCCATGATTGTAATTTAATTTAACCAAATGGCTAAATATGCAAGTATAAATAGTTAGCTCACTTTGTACATTTTCTTTACCTTCTTTTATAAAGGAGATACTCCATATTTTTTGTTTTTTGAGCGATGTGGTACAAAGAAATGATGGATGTAAACCTTATCGAGCCGGGTCACGAGCTCACGAGCCGAGCCAGGCCAAGCTCGAGCTTGACTCATTTACAAACCGAGCTGAGCCGAGCTGGCTCATTTACAACCGAGCCAATTTTGAGCCGAGCTTTTTCCTAACTTTTTTCGGGCGAGTTTTGAGCGAGCTACGACCCAGGAGTTTTTTGAACACCCCTAGGTCACATTGGCAAGGATAGCGGTGGCTTTCAGTCAGTACACGGGGGTTTTGGTTTTGGTGATAAGAATGAGCCTGGTAGGGATCTCTTAGAGTTTGTAGTGGCTCACGACTTAGGTATTATAAATTCGTTCTTTAAGAAGAGGGAATCGCAGTTGATCACTTTTAGTAGCGGGGGTTGTAACTCGCAAATAGACTATGTCTTGATGAGACGAGAAGATCAATGCTGTTGGAGAGACTACAAAGTTATACCAGGGGATATAGTAGTGACTCAACGTAAGTTGATAGTAGCAGAGATAGGCATGAGGGAAAAGTTAATCAAGGGGCAAAGGAAAGGTCGACCTAGGATCCGATTGGTAGTGATGTGCGATAAAGTGTCGTATATATTAGGTATATATTTTAAGCCCTTTTTAACACTTATTTTAGCCAAGTTTTAAATTTATAAAACACGATATTTCACTAACACTAAACACACATATGGGCAAGTGCACCCATCGTTGAGTGTAGTATAGCGTTGGTAAGATACCGAGGTCGTCCAAGGACACAAGAGCTTTTAGTACCGGTTTATCCTCAACGTCTAATCAAAATAAAAGTTTAGAAAAATGTTTTAAGCTAAGAAAAATAAAAACTAACTAAAATGCTGAAAATAAAAATAAAATAAAAACAGATAGACAAGATGAATCACTTGGTTCCGACTCGTATCTAGTATAACCTTTGATTATTTCCGCACTTTTGCACATAATTAAGAGATTATCTTAGTTATTGTAGTAGGCCCCTCTTTTGAAGGTGACGTTACCCTCACCCCAGTAGTTTGAGTCAGCAAGGATACAATCCTAAAAGGGTGGATTATTGGAAGATAATGAATTAAGTTATTAATGCAGTATTGTGGTAGGCCCCGCTTTTGGCGGTGACGTTACCCTCGGCTAAGTAGTCTGAGTCAGCAGGGATACGGTCCTAAATAGCCGGGTTATAGTATTAATAGTAGTTAACTTATGAGGGGATCAAAGAGTTTGGACCCCTGCCATCCAATACCGTGAAGCATTGAAGGAGGTCCTACTAAATTTGACCCAGGTCCATTGCAGGACCTCTAAACGCTGAACAATGGCAAGACCTTTACCAAACCGTTCCCTTAACCCCCGACCAGGTAGCCAACATACCTCCATATAGACCGTGGAGATATGAATGGTGAAAATCCTTTATTTTATATAGACAGTAAAATAATGCCAAGACACCACGGACAAACGATAAGGAAAGATCACCTTCAACATAAGTAACTAGTTATTAAAGTCATTAATACAAAACCAAATAAAAAGTGCAAAAGATTAGAAATAAAAAGTATTATACTAGACACTTTGTCTTCACCAAGTGATGTAAGAGACTTAGGCAAACATGGCCTTGATTGTCAAGAACTCTTACGATCAATCTTGGATCCCGAGACGACTCACACACTCTACGATGGACAATGGATGATGGTGGTGGATGATGGTGTTGTGATGGTGGTGGGTGGTGGATGAGGTGTGAGAGAGGTGGTGTGCCAAGGGATGAGATGAAATGAATCCAAGCACTCCTATTTATAGGCTGAACAGAGAGCTGGACACGGCCCCATGTCCGCTGGACACGGCCCCGTGTCTGTCTGACACTCTCTCTCCTCATTAATTGTAATTCGCAATTACAATAAATGCGCCTGCTGTACTTTCGACACGCCCCCGTGTCCGCTGGGCACGGCCCCGTGGTGGGCAATAGAAGCTTCTATAGATTTGTCTTTTCTGCTGCTTCTTGGGCACGCCCCCGTGCTGGCTGAGCACGGGGCGTGTTCAGCCTTCTGCCTTCTCTAATTTGCTTTGGAAGGTGCCGTTGAGGGGTCGGGCAGTCCACTAATGTTCCTTTCCTTGTATTTATGTTGGATTTAGCTGTCTTTTTGCTTCTTTTGTGTTTTTGAGCTCATTTAATCCTGAATATACAAAAGGAAGACAAAAACACTCTTTTTCCAATATTAGTGCTTAAAAAGGGTTAGTTTTATGCCTTGTTTGATGTAATTTATATGTTGCATTTTGCACACATCAAATACCCCCACACTTGAACTTTTGCTTGTCCTCAAGCAAAACTCTTTAATATGTGGCTTACACTCCCAAATGGAATAGGTAGAAGAGAAGGTTTTGGGCTTGTCGTAGAGTGTCGGGATGTCCAAGATCTTTTTGGGTTTTACTTTTATTTATTTACACTCCTATTCGTAATGATTTATTTAGAACGTTTCATAGGAGAAATTACTTATTTGGGCATAACATGCCTTTTTTTTAAATTCCATTTATATACAAGTTCACATACCTCACGGGAGAAATCACTCACACTCGGCCGAAGGTGTATTTTTAGTGAATCACTCGAGAGCGGCATGGAACTTATTCCTACCATAGGCTTGCCAAGCAATCAATCCTCCTCCTTTTTAACTTTTATACCTTTGTAAATATCAAGAGGACTTTGTGGGTTAAGGGTTAGGCTTGGGTTAAAGGTAGGTGGTTAGGAAAGTGGTTAGTGGTTAGTAGCAAAAGGGCGAAAAGGCGTAACAAGTGTCGGTTTTCGTAAGATTTTCTATTTTTGTAACTTTTTATTTTAATGAAGCTTTTATTCAAACAAAGTTATTTTTGATGACTTTGTTTGTTTATTTTCTTTTTGCTTCATTAATAACACACACATTTTTTTTTTGATCATACGAAAAACCGAACTTGTTACTAAAACAAAGGGTTAAAAATGAAAAAGGTTTTGGTGGGTAAAAGGGTTTTTAGTTTGGGTGATGAAATGAAAAGGTTTAGGCTCAAAGGGGTTAACTAGGGGGATTTTTTGGGTAGGTGGTAAAAGAAAAAGAAAAATAATGGTGTAGAAATAAAAAGGGTTAGTCCTAATGCCTCCATCATTTATTTACTCGGGTTTAAGTCTATAAGGACCGGGAATGTATCATCATGGCAAGTTCTAGAGTCGTAAGAACCAAGCGGCTATTCACACAAGAAACGAAAAATGAGCATTTAGTCTAAAGATGTAAATTTGTATGCTCAATAAAGGCTCAAAACTCACTTTTGTGGGAATGGGTTTTTATGTGATCAAGTATATATAATCAAATTTTAACTAGGTTTGTCATGCCTTTTCATAATTTTCTTATGTTGGTTCTTTTTATCACTACGCTATCGGTTGTAAATTCTTAAAAATATAACCTTTTTGAGAACTTGAATTTCCCGAGTTAAACCTAGACAAATAAAAAAAAATGAAATTTTGTTTTTGAAAAAATTTGGGGTGATTAGCGGTTCCAATAGAGTTTTGTGTAAGGCTTGTATTTAGGACTTGCAAAATTCAAGGTTTTAGCATTCCCCCCCACACTTAAATTACACATTGTCCTCAATGTGTCCCAAAAATAAATTTTTAGGTTGATTAGCTGTGTAAAATAGTGTTTAAAAAGCAAAAATTTGTGTTACTGGGCACTGAACACGGCCCCGTGTTGAGTGGGCACGACCCCGTGTTCAGGTGCCAGTAACAAGAACTTACAGGAGGTGGACACGGCCCCGTGTCCACTGGACACGGCCACGTGTCTGACAAAAATCTGCGGAACAGAAGCCAAACAGCAGGTCTGGGAGGTGAGCACGGGGGCGTGTTGGCTGGACACGTCCCCGTGTGGACAGTCTGAAAGCCTGAAAAACAGGTTTCTTCCTCTGGTTTTTCCATCCTGGCCCTATAAGTGCTGAGGCTTAGCACCCCAAGCCTTGGTTTATACCTGTTTCATCACTTAATCCCACACCAAACAACACAAACATCCTAATTTACCATAGTTAATTGTTCCAAGCATAAAGTAAAAGAAAAATAAAACGGAAAATAAAAGTGTTGCAAGGAAAGTAAATTGTTCAACTTCTGGCACGCAGGCCACCAATTGTTCGATAGATAAAGGGACTTAAACCTGTGGTCTCGCCATCAACCCGCTCCTGCTCCTCCAAACCCTCTACTCCATATCTTCATCGCTATCATCACCTCCATCCCCATGCCCCGCCATGTACTCCCGGATGCTGCCGATATCGTCTTGTATATCGTTGATGTTGCGTTCAATAGCTCCGACCCGGTGGTAAGTATTGTTGGCGAGGTTGTAAGCGTTCCTGGTACACATGAGGTTTTCCTGCATAAGATCATGTAAGCTTTGAAAATTAGGAAAACCGCCTCCTTGTGAGGAGGATTGACCCGGATCACCATGGGGTGGATACTGGTGGTGGGGAGGTGGTGCGTGAAGAACTAGGGCCTCCTGTGGGTTCCATGCATAGCCTTGCGTTCTTTGGAAACTCACTGTTCCGTCTTCCGCCTCATAAAGTAAGTTCATGGCTCGGCAAATGTGGTAGTCAACTCGTCCCGACCATGGGCTTCTTTCAAAGGCTCTTGGAATTTGCGTGTAATGCTTGAAAAGACGGTACGCCCATCCTCCGAAGAAGATAGGCGTTGGAGCTCGAGCAAGGCGGTTGAGATGCATGTTTCTTAACAGGAGATACGGAACATCGAGAGGCTTTTGGTTGTGGATACAGTGGAGGACAACCAAATCTTTCAACCCTACAACACCACTACTGTCGTGACGTTGGTTTAGAGAGTAGGTGAGGATCCTGTGAATGTAGCGATAGAGCGGATCCCTTAGCTTCGTACTCTTGGTACTGCGAGGGTCGTAGATTCCTTCACCGATTTGAGCCCATGCGGCTTGTCTTTCATTTCCCTCCAAGTCTCGTAATCCCCCGGTATTCTCTTCGTTTCCCGATTCCTCTTCTTGGTATAGCCCTATTACGGCTCCAAACTGTGCCATGGAGATCGAGTACATTGTCCCTCCACACCGAAACACAACCCCTTCATTGTCAAATGGGTCACACCTTGAATTGAAGTTGAAGGTACTGTAAAACTCCATGGTGCATTGATGCACCGACCGAAGCCTAGTGTTTAATGCAACAGCTAGTGGTCCCATAACGATGTTGTTGAATCGGTTCAGCTGGTTTACCAAGGTTAACAGGTCCGTGCAAGCTCTCCTGGGGTACTCTTCGGGTCTTGTTTGAAGAACCTCATACCTTGCCCTTGCATCAAGCTCACTTGCATTGAACCTTGTGAACTTTGCCATCTGAAAGAATACACCAAAAGTTAATACGAAACAGAAATGTTTTCGGACAAAACTGCAAACAGCGGGCTGGACACGACCCCGTGTCTAGCGGACACGGCCCCGTGTCCAGAGGTCTGTTACTCAAAAACTTCATTTTTCGACCCGGTTTCGAAAACTTGAAAATTTTTGGTCCAATAGGTGCGGTTTCCCCCGAAAATGAAACCCTAAACACCGTTTTTCCCAAAATATCCCGTTTACCCTGTCAATTTTATCTTTTTCGGTTCAAGAACAAGGGTTTGGGGTTTTTGTAAGAAATCGGGTGAATCTATGAACAATCTAAGTGTATTTACTTCCTTTAACACTAATCTAACTAAATGCAAACAGATTTAGGTAAAAATTTTAGGTTCGATCCGGATGAACATCAAGAACCCTAGATTTTTCCCCAAATTTGTGGTGTTTTAACTACATGCAAGTAACTAATCTAACTACTAAGAGTGATAGAATCATACCTTGACGTTGTTAGATCGGTAAGAGACGTCGAAATTTCGCGAAAAATCGCCTGGAACCAGAGCTTTTGTGGGGAAACGGGGCGTGTGGAATGAAGAAACTGTTTTGAAAAAGGGGTTTTATCCCGTCTGCAGCGCGAACACGGCCCCGTGTCCAGCGGACACGGCCTCGTGCCGAGCAGTTTTTTTTTTTTTTTTTTTATGTGCGCGTGTGAGTGCCCCTTTTTTTTCCCATAAGCTATGGTTAGAAAACTTACCGCTTTATTTTGTCGTCTCAATCGTTCGTAACTTACCAGGCATGATGTTTTATTCCTCCACGGTTTGAAGCGAGATCTCTTCTTTCTCATCCTCAATAAATCCTTGATAGAGTTTCAGCCGTTGGCCATTGACTTTAAATGGTGGCCCATTTCGAGATTTAATTTCTACTGCACCGTGTGGAAAAATGTGGGTGATGGAAAAAGGTCCTGACCACCTAGACTTTAATTTACCAGGAAACAATCGAAGTCGTGAATTAAACAAAAGAACTAGATCCCCTACCCGAAATTCATTAGGTTTAATATGTTTGTCATGCAAATTTTTCATTCTTTCCTTATAAATTTCAGAGTTTGAGTATGCATAATTCCTAAGCTCGTCTAATTCATTTATTTGACAAAATCGATTTTTACCAGCAAATTCTAGATCTAAGTTTAAATTTTTGATTGCCCAGTAGGCTTTGTGTGCAATTTCTACCGGCAAATGACAACTTTTTCCATAAACTAGCTTATATGGGGTTGTACCTATTGTTGTTTTATACGCAGTTCGAAAAGCCCATAAAGCATCGTCTAATTTATCAGCCCATTCCTTTTTATTTAACCCTACGGTTTTTTCGAGTATTCGTTTTAAACCTCTATTAGTCACTTCGGCTTGTCCGTTTGTTTGAGGGTGATATGTTGTCGAAACCCGGTGATAGACCCCATATCTTGTTAAAAAATTTTCAAGTTGATGGTTGCAAAAATGGGTACCTCTATCACTTATCAAAGCTTTAGGTGTGCCAAAACGAGAGAATAATTTTTTCAGAAATCTTACCACGACTCTTCCATCATTTGTTGGAAGTGCCTCGGCCTCGGCCCATTTAGACAAGTAATCTACTGCCACAAGTATATATTTGTTTCCTTTCGATGGTGGGAAAGGTCCCATAAAGTCGAGTCCCCACACATCAAAAATTTCACAAACAAGAATGCCATTTTGTGGCATTTCGTTTTTGGAAGAAATATTACCTGTTCTTTGGCAAGCATCACATGTCTTTACAAGACTTTGAGCGTCTTTGTAAATGGTTGGCCAATAAAATCCTGAATCGAATACCTTTCGAGCGGTACTGGCAGCACCATGATGTCCTCCGTATGGACCTTCATGACAATGGCGGAGAATTCTTCGTGCTTCACTACCATGTACGCATCGTCTGACGAGCTGGTCGGCACACATTTTGAAAAGATATGGATCTTCCCAAAAGTAGTGGTTCACATTGGCAAAGAATTTTTTTCTTTGATGATGTGGCCATCCTTTCGCGACTATACCGCTAGCTAGGTAGTTAGCATAGTCGGCGTACCATGGTTCTTCCTTGTATTCCACCATTTCCAGGGACTCAGTTGGAAATTTTTCGTTGATTTGCTCATCCCTGGTTGCCTCTAAAGCTGGGTCTTCTAAGCGTGAAAGATGATCTGCTGCGGTATTTTCTGCTCCTCTTTTGTCCTTGATTTCAATGTCAAATTCTTGGAGGAGTAGAATCCACCTAATCAACCGTGGTTTTGCGTCTTGCTTCTTGAAGAGATATCGAATGGCTGCATGGTCTGTATAGACTATAGTTTTAGAAAGAACAAGATAAGAAAGAAATTTATCAAAAGCAAATACCACAGCTAGTAACTCTTTTTCAGTTGTTGTGTAATTTTCTTGTGCATCATTGAGTGTTTTACTAGCATAATAGATTGGGTGGAAATGCTTTTCTTTTCTCTGTCCCAAGACAGCTCCAACTGCAAAGTCACTAGCATCACACATGATTTCGAAAGGAAATTTCCAATCATGCGCTATCATGATAGGAGCATTGACTAGCATTTCCTTTAGTGTTAGAAATGCTTGATTGCAATCCTTGTCGAAGATGAAAGGAGCATCTTTTTCAAGTAATTTTGTTAGAGGCCTTGAGATCTTTGAAAAGTCTTTGATAAACCGCCTATAAAATCCGGCATGCCCTAGGAAACTTCTGATAGCTCTTACGGAGGATGGAGGTGGTAATCTAGAAATGGTATCTATTTTGGCTCTATCCACCTCCATTCCTTCGCTTGAGATTTTGTGACCGAGTACTATTCCCTCCGTTACCATGAAATGGCATTTTTCCCAATTAAGGGCGAGGTTAGTTTCCTCACATCGGGATAGCATTCGTTCAAGATTATCGAGGCATTGGTCATATGAATCCCCAAAGATAGAAAAGTCGTCCATGAAGACTTCCATTGTCTTTTCTATCATGTCATGGAAAATGGCTACCATGCAACGTTGGAATGTTGCTGGGGCATTACATAGACCAAATGGCATGCGTCGATAAGCAAAAGTTCCATAGGGACATGTGAAAGTTGTCTTTTCTTGGTCTTCGGGTGCTATCGGGATTTGAAAGTAACCTGAAAAACCATCCAAGAAACAGTAAAATTTATGACCGGATAATCTTTCTAACATTTGATCAATGAAGGGTAAAGGAAAATGATCCTTTCTTGTTGCTTCATTTAATCGTCTATAATCTATACATACTCTCCATCCTGTGACGGTTCTCGTTGGTATTAGTTCATTCTTTTCGTTAGTAATTACCGTCATACCTCCTTTCTTTGGAACTACTTGGACGGGACTCACCCAAGGGCTATCGGAGATAGGATAGATAAGTCCGGCGTCAAGTAGTTTGATGACTTCGTTTTTAACCACTTCTTGAACATTTGGATTTACTCGACGTTGTGGTTGTATGACCAATTTGTAGTCATCATTCATCAAAATTTTGTGTGTGCACATAGAAGGATTAATTCCTTTTATGTCCACAAGTTTCCAAGCTAGTGCGTTTTTGTGTTTTTTCAACAGATTAATTAATTTTTCTTTTTCTAAGTTATCTAATTTGGATGAAATAATTACAGGTAACTTACCATCTTTGTCTAGAAAAGCATATTCCAAACCTTTTGGAAGTTCTTTGAGCTCAAGTGGTGGGTCTTTAGGAGACTCCTTATTTGGTTGCTCGTTTCGATCAAGAACCTTAAAAGTTTGTTCTATGGCGACCTCTTCTTCAACAAAGTGGTCAATCTCTTCACTTGTATCGGGTGGTTCATCTTCATCTTCAATTAGGGGGTCATTATTGCCGAATGGATATTTCATTGATCGTTCGAGATCGACACTTCTTTTGAATGCCCTTAATTGAAGAGGTAGATTATTGAACTTCCGGTTTTTCAAAGCTTCGTGAGTTTTTACAAATGGTCGTCCCAACACTAGAGGAGCGTCATCGAGGATGACAAAGTCGGTTGGGATTACCATTTGATTTGTTTGAACCAAGACATCTTCAACTATACCGATTGATTTTATTACTTTCCGATTGGATAGAAAAATGGGTATTTGAAGTGGAGAAAAATCACTAATACTTAATTTTTCGAAAATGTAGTTAGGCATTATGTTAACACAAAGATCTTTATCGATTGTGACATTACTAATAAACGAATTTTGAAAGAAACATGGAACCGGTGTGATGTTAATTTCAAATGGGTCTTCTTTTATTAGCGAAGTTTGATCATTAGTTAACTTAACACTTACCGTTTCGTCAATTTTAGTGTTAGTGTTTAACTCTTTTAAAAACTTAGCATGAGTGGGTACTAAACAATGATTTTCAAAAGAAGGTGTCAAGAGATCAATTTCTTCAAAATTAGACTCTTCTTGGATTTTAACGTTGTCGGAATCACCTTTTTCGTTGTTTAACTCATGTGTCGGTTTTTCACTTATTTGTTCTTCCATTTTTACATTTTTAGTTATCTCTTCCTTTTTTAATTCTTCTCTTGCGCGGGACTCCTCTTCCCTTGCGCGAGCTTCTTTTATACATCGATCGATAACTCTAATGTGTTCTAATATCCTATCGGTCACTTCGGTTATAGAAAAAGAATCATTATTTTCTAAGCTTGAATCCGGTTGTTCGACCCTTTGTTCCTCATAATACCCATATGAAGTTGATGGTTCACACCATTGTTCTTCATTGTAAGCATATGATGGATAAGGTTCGTAATTTTGTTCTTCATAATACTCATATGAGGTGGGTTGTTCATGCCATGGTTCCTCATAATAAGCATACGAAGGTGGTGGCTCATATCTTGGTTCCTCAAAGTATGAGTAAGAAGGCTCATACCTTGGTTCATCAAAATATGAGTATGAGGGAGGAGGTTCATACCTTTGGTCTTCATAGGATGTGTATGAAGTTGATGGCTCGTACCTGGGCTCCTCATAGTAGGTGTATGAATTGGATGGTTGATATGAGCGATTATTTTGAATCGAGCGTGCATTACGACAATTAGTGCAATAATTACCCCTACAATCATCCTCATCATAGGTGTAGTTGTAACCTCCTGAGTATTGATCCATAAGAATCACTCAGCAGACCACAACCGAGTCTCGAGATCAGAAAACAAAAAGAAAAACGGAAACAGAGGCTGGACACGGCCCCGTGTTCAGTGAGCACGGCCCCGTGTTCAGGATCTGTATCTGGGCGTTTTAATTAAATTTACTGATTTCGTTGAGCACGGGGGCGTGTTCAGTAAGCACGGCCCGTGTTCAAGGTTCTGTTACTGGGTGTTTTTATGAAAATGTGCAGCACGGCCCCGTGTTCAGTGAACACGGCCCCGTGTACAGGCTACAGTAAATGCAAATCTAAACTAAAATGCAGAAAAATGTGCGCGCTTTTAAAAATGTTTTGAAAAACTGATTAGGCCGTCGATTTTAAGCTTTCTTAAAATCCTTGTGTCCCCGGCAGCGGCGCCAAAAACTTGATGTGCGATAAAGTGTCGTATATATTAGGTATATATTTTAAGCCATTTTTAACACTTATTTTAGCCAAGTTTTAAATTTATAAAACACGATATTTCACTAACACTAAACACACATATGGGCAAGTGCACCCATCGTTGAGTGTAGTATAGCGTTGGTAAGATACCGAGGTCGTCCAAGGACACAAGAGCTTTTAGTACCGGTTTATCCTCAACGTCTAATCAAAATAAAAGTTTAGAAAAATGTTTTAAGCTAAGAAAAATAAAAACTAACTAAAATGCTGAAAATAAAAATAAAATAAAAACAGATAGACAAGATGAATCACTTGGTTCCGACTCGTATCTAGTATAACCTTTGATTATTTCCGCACTTTTGCACATAATTAAGAGACTATCTTAGTTATTGTAGTAGGCCCCTCTTTTGAAGGTGACGTTACCCTCACCCCAGTAGTTTGAGTCAGCAAGGATACAATCCTAAAAGGGTGGATTATTGGAAGATAATGAATTAAGTTATTAATGCAGTATTGTGGTAGGCCCCGCTTTTGGCGGTGACGTTACCCTCGGCTAAGTAGTCTGAGTCAGCAGGGATACAGTCCTAAATAGCCGGGTTATAGTATTAATAGTAGTTAACTTATGAGGGGATCAAAGAGTTTGGACCCCTGCCATCCAATACCGTGAAGCATTGAAGGAGGTCCTACTAAATTTGACCCAGGTCCATTGCAGGACCTCTAAACGCTGAACAATGGCAAGACCTTTACCAAACCGTTCCCTTAACCCCCGACCAGGTAGCCAACATACCTCCATATAGACCGTGGAGATATGAATGGTGAAAATCCTTTATTTTATATAGACAGTAAAATAATGCCAAGACACCACGGACAAACGATAAGGAAAGATCACCTTCAACATAAGTAACTAGTTATTAAAGTCATTAATACAAAACCAAATAAAAAGTGCAAAAGATTAGAAATAAAAAGTATTATACTAGACACTTTGTCTTCACCAAGTGATGTAAGAGACTTAGGCAAACATGGCCTTGATTGTCAAGAACTCTTACGATCAATCTTGGATCCCGAGACGACTCACACACTCTACGATGGACAATGGATGATGGTGGTGGATGATGGTGTTGTGATGGTGGTGGGTGGTGGATGAGGTGTGAGAGAGGTGGTGTGCCAAGGGATGAGATGAAATGAATCCAAGCACTCCTATTTATAGGCTGAACAGAGAGCTGGACACGGCCCCGTGTCCGCTGGACACGGCCCCGTGTCTGTCTGACACTCTCTCTCCTCATTAATTGTAATTCGCAATTACAATAAATGCGCCTGCTGTACTTTCGACACGCCCCCGTGTCCGCTGGGCACGGCCCCGTGGTGGGCAATAGAAGCTTCTATAGATTTGTCTTTTCTGCTGCTTCTTGGGCACGCCCCCGTGCTGGCTGAGCACGGGGCGTGTTCAGCCTTCTGCCTTCTCTAATTTGCTTTAGAAGGTGCCGTTGAGGGGTCGGGCAGTCCACTAATGTTCCTTTCCTTGTATTTATGTTGGATTTAGCTGTCTTTTTGCTTCTTTTGTGTTTTTGAGCTCATTTAATCCTGAATATACAAAAGGAAGACAAAAACACTCTTTTTCCAATATTAGTGCTTAAAAAGGGTTAGTTTTATGCCTTGTTTGATGTAATTTATATGTTGCATTTTGCACACATCAGTAGTCTAAAGGGAGACAAGATTACAGTATTCAGAGATAACGTTATCACCATGACAGGGGGGCATGTAGGTGGGGACGTAAACGATATGTGGGAGGCTTTGGCGACTGCCATTACTCATGTTGGGAAGGAGATCCTAGGGTCATAAACGGTATAAGTAGGCACAAGGACTCTTGGTGGTGGAGTGAGGAGGTGCAGACTAAAATAAGGGATAAGAAAAAGTGTTTTAAAGATCTTTTGGGGTGTACGATTGAGGAGGAACGAGCAATATTGAGGGAGAGTTACAAAAATGCTACGAGGGAGGCAAAGAAGGCAGTGACAGAAGCAAAGAACACAACTTATAAGCAAATGTTTGATCGTTTGGAAACAAATGAGGGTGAACATGATATGTTCAAGATCGGCAAAGCTAGGGAGCGTCGAAGGCAAGATCTAGGAGTAGTAAAGTTTATAAAGGGAGAGGATGGGCGTGTCTTGGTAAAGGACCATGACATTAAGTTGTGATGGCATACCTACTTCCAAAATCTTTTCAACGGGGGAAGGGCTTTCCAACAAGAAAGCGACACTCATAGTACTCAAAGGAGACAACGGAATAATCGCTACTGCCGGAGTATCACACGGAGAAAAGTTAGTACGACACTTAGGAAGATGGGAAGGGCTAAGGCAGTCGGTCTAGGCAACATACCGATTGAAGCGTGGAAGTGTCTAGGAGAGGAAGGGGTTCAATGGCTAACTACTTTGTTTAACCTTATTTTTAAATCTAGAAAAATGCTAGACCGGTGGAGAAGTAGTGTTGTAGTACCCATATATAAGAACAAAGGCGACGCCTAGTGTTGTGGAAATTAAAGAGGGATTAAGTTGCTAGGTCATACTATGAAATTATGGGAGAGGCTCATTGAGACTAGACCTAGATGGGAAACTCATGTTACGGTAAACCAATTTGGCTTCATGCCAGGGCGGTCAACTACGGAGGCGATTCACATTTTGAGGAGATCGAGGGAAAAATATAGAGAGAAGAAATGGGATCTACATATGGTGTTCATTGACCTTGAAAAGGCATATGACAATGTGCCACGTACGTTGATTTGGGATGCTTTAGAGGGCAGAGGGGTTCCACAGAAATACATAGACATAATTAGGGATATGTATGAGAGAACCGAAACTAGGGTGCGTGCACCTGTAGGGGATATTGTTTCCTTCCCTATGGAAGGCAGGACTCCATCAAGGGTCTACATTGAGTCCGTTTCTATTTGCGGTTGTCCCAAATGAGTTATCCAAGTTGATTCAGGAGACAGTCCTGTGGTGCATGCTTTTTGCATATGATATTGTGTTACTTGCGGAAACTAGACAAAGCCTTAATGCAATGCTAGAGGAGTAGAGAACGACTTTACATAATAGGGGTTTAAAGATTAGTCGCTCTAAAACTGAGTACCTTTACTATGATTTTAGTGGTGTATTATACGGGACAGACTGTTGGGCCATCAAGAAGATACAAGCACACAAAATGGAGGTAGCAGAGACGAGAATGCTAAGGTGGATGTGTGGCCACACAAGGTTAGACCAGATAAGAAATGAGGTTTTTAGGGTAAGGTTAGAAGTAGCTAGTATAGTGGATAAGATAAAGGAAGGTAGATTGAGATGGTTTGGTCATGTGAAGAGGAGGCAATCGTCGGAGCCAGTTAGAGTAGTAGAAAGCCTCACTGTGGAGGGGAGGAGGAGTAGAGACAACCCATGTTGTTTTCGGATGAGCGGATTAGACATGATTTGCTTGAGTTACACCTATCGGAGGACATGGTCCAGGATAGGAGTTTGTGGAGACGTATGATTAAGGTTAAGGACTTTTAGGTAGTATTGATGTACCTTAAACTTTTTGGAGAATTTACACAGGATGATCCTCTAGTATTTTATGCACATATGTTTTTCTGTTGATATATCTGACTATTTTTATCATGTTGCAACTACACCGCTTCTCCTGTTATTGATAACTCTTTATATATACATCCTTTAGTTCTGTTTATTTGCATGCTATTTATTTTGGAGTCGGGGGTCTATCTGGAAGCAGTCTCTTTATCGCTAAGGATAGGGGTAAGGCGTGCATATATCTTACCCTCTCCAAACCTTGCCAATAGCTTTGCTATGTGTAGGATTTAATGAGTATGATTGATTGATTGATTTTGATTTACAATTTCGGAAATCATCTTATTATACTACTAGGTTAGAGCCTCGTGTATTACACGGGTTTAATAAATGTAATTTTATATAGTAAATAAAAAACAATATATTTTTAAAAACCTCTTTTATTACACGTGTTGAGTAAATATAATTTTATATATTAAATAATAAAAAATATATATTTTTAAGAACCTCGTGTATTATGCGATTTGAATAAATGTAATTTTATATACCAAATAATAAAAAATTTATATTTAAAAAAAAACCTGTGTATTTCATGGGTGGAAGAAATGTAATTTTATATACTAAATTATAAAAGAGTTATATTTTAAAGAAACTCCGTGTATTGTACGAGTTGAATAAATCTAATTTTCTATTGCAAATAATAATAAAAAAAGTTATATCTTTAAAAACCCTGTGTAATACACGGGTTTATTTATTGTTAAAAAAATCTTTGTAAATCAAAATGAATTTTTTAATTATTTTTATCCAGTAGTTTTTTTTAATATATTTTTCTTATTATTTGGTATATAAAATTATATTTATTCAAGCCGTGTAATACACGAGGGTTTTTAAAGATATAACTTTTTTTATTATTTGGTAATATTACATTTATTTAACCCATGTAATACATATGGTTTTAAAGATATATCTTTTTTATTATTTGGTATATAAGGTTACATTTATTCAACCCGTACAATATGGTTCCTATATATATAACTTTTTATTATTTAATATATAAAATTACATCTATTCTACCCGTGCAATAAATGAGGTTTTTAAAGATATATTATTTTATTATTTAGTATATAAAATATTTTTATTCAACTCGTGTAATACACGTGGTTATAACCTAGTTATTATTTATATTAAATATAAATTTGAAAATCTATCAACATCTAATTTGTTTTTTTCTTTGGGGTCGGTTTCCATTATGCCGAATATATGTGGCAAAAAAATGTTATCCGATATTATTTTTTATATAAGATTTATATTAATGCAATTAATATTTAATAATTTAAATTAAATAATTATTATCTATAATTAAGGATGGTAATGTTATCCGATATTATTTTTGTATATAAGATTTATATTAATGCAATTAATATTTAATAATTTAAATTAAATAATTATTATTTATTATTAAGGATGGTTTAGAATAATAACAAGTGTCCCTAAAGTGATTTCTTTTATTATATAGTATAGATATAGATATAGATTTTCAATGTGTTAAAAAAAAGTGTTGAATTCCACTTTGATTCGCAAATCATACTCCAACTAAAAAAATGTGTCATAAAAAAGTAATACATCGCTTTTTACTATGTTACATATGAATTTATAAATATCATATATCATATTATTGTAAATGCTTTTATATGCAAACTGATAGGCCAATAACTAAAATGCCTTCTTTGGATCCATACAACAAATGTTAATAAATTAGGTTTTTCCCCGCGTTACGCGGCAAGATTTGATTGTGTTTCCTGTGGTATGCGGCGTAGCTTTGGTCTTTACCGTCTTGACTCATTGGAAACCATAAAAACGAACATCGATAAAACCGATTATCGATATTGGTTTCGATAAGACCATGTGTAATGGTTAATGCCACCTAAGGGGCATTTTTCGCCACCTCAACATTATAACGCCCCTGCAAAAAAATAGTAACGGTTAATGCCCATTTCATTTAATACTTACCATTTTTTTCCTCCTCTTTGGGCATTATTCTAGAAATGCCCCTCACTTTTCATGCCTCTATAACACCCAAGGGGATGGTGCTAAGGGCTTTATCAAACTCTTTCATGCACCTATAATGCCCATTACGTGTGGTCTAATATCAACGGGAAAAAGGTAAAAGGTTACCCCGCGCTACGTGGCGGGAGTTTGATCGTTTTCCCCCTGTACTACGCGGAGTGACGTTGGTCGTTATCTGCTTGACTTATCGAAAACCATAAAAGCAAAAATTGATATTGGGTTTTCTCCTCGCACTACGCGGTGGTATGATTGGTCTTCCCTTGTGTTATATGGCGTGCCTTTGGTCGTTATCGACTTGATTTATCAGAAAACAATAAATGCGGATATTGATATCGGTTAACGATAATACCCATTAAAAAATAGAAATAGGTTTTTGCCACCCTACTACGCGACCAGAGTTTGATTGTTTTCCCTCCGCTACGCGGCGTAACTTTTTTCATTATCATATCTACTAATCGGAAACGATAATAACGTAGATCAATAAAATCAAATATTAATACATGTTCTCATGATATCAATAAAAAAAGCAAAAAAGAAACACAAAAAGTCAAAAGTCAGAAAAAAAACTACTATTTATAAGGCCTTTTAAGATTGTTATTATATAAAATTTAAATCGATTTTCTAGGTGATGTTGAGCACAACGTAATAAGGTAGCGGCTCATGCATCAAGGGGAGCCCACTAGAGTGTTCAAAATTATCCGTATTCGAAGTATTCGATATATGAATGCAAAATATCCGAAAATTCGGATTCGGATAGTGATTTTAAAAATTTTCGGATATTTTTTCCGGATATCCGAAAATCCGAAAACTTATATTCGGATACCCAAAACTATGCGAATATCCGATTCTGAATATCAAAAAACTAGGTTAGAACCCCGTGTATTACACGGGTTGAATAAATGTAATTTTATATATTAAATAATAAAAAGTTATATTTTTATGAACTCCGTATATTGTACGGGTTAAATAAATGTAATTTTATATATCAAATAATAAAAAAAAAATTATATCTTTAAAATCATGTGTATTACACAGATTAGATAAATGTAATTTTGTATACTAAATACTAAAAACGTTGTATCGTTAAAAAAAACCCGTGTATAATCGGGTTGAATAAATCTACCAAATAATAAAAAAATTACATCCTTAAAAACCTCGTATGTTACACGTGTTGAATAGATCTAAAAAAGAGTTATATCTTTAAAAACCATGTGTATTACACATATTAAATAAATGTAATTTTTTATATTAAATACTAAAAACGTCGTATCTTTAAAAAACTCGTGTATAGTTGAGTTGAAAAATCTACGAAATGATAAAAACATGATATCCTTAAAAACCATGTGTATTACACGTATTGAATAAATCTAATTTTACATAGCAAATGATAAAAAGTTATATCTTTAAAAACTTCGTATATTATACGTGTTATATAAATGTAATTTTGTATAGTAAATAATAAAAAAAAGTTATATTTTTCAAAACCCCGCGTTTTACACGTTTTGAATAAATATAATTTTGTATACCAAATAATAAAATAGTTATAATTTTAATAAATTAGGATAACATTTAATATTAATTTAATATTTATATATTTAATATAAGATAAGTATGAAAGAGATATATTTGTTTGAAAGAGAGGTATTTGTTTTAAAAATATATTAAACTATGTTATTGCCCCGTGTATTACACGGGGTGAATCATAATTATTATATTAAATAAAAAATATGTTCATAATATGATCTAAGTATATATAATATAGAGTAATATGCAGACCAAATACAAAATAAATATTGGAGTTTGTATAGCCACTCATAATAATATGATATGTTATTTGTTTTAGGATTTGTCATAGGAACTTAAAATTCTGTACCACTACTAACATTTGTTGTGACATTTTCTTGTTCAAATGTAACGTGTCTGATTTTATCTAATAATAGATTATTCAGAAGGATTAATGTTGGCATAATATTATATTTTCTACCATCCAAATATAGTTTCCTCACTTTCGCTATCACTACCATTAATATAAGATATGCTCGTATTCAAAGCTATAAACCCATATGAATTGTACGAAATAATTACTTTTATCACAATTAGTAAGGAAACCAATAAAAACTATTGATAGTGTAATATGTTCCATACCATTTGAAAGGTCTGAAAAAAGACTTCTAGACAGATAAAAGTAATGTAAATGAATAGACGAAAATTGAATCAATAAAACCAATTAACTATAGTTGAGAAAATACTATGTATAGTGTAATACTCTACATGTACAATTGAACCAATAAAACATATATATAAGTGAAAAAATAAAAACATGAGACACTATACGACAACTAAGTAAATCTAAATTAAAAAAAAACTATGACTTATTTGACATGGTAAACTTATCTAAAAAAATATGATGTATTTTATGTGACATAGATAATATGATGAAGAGTAAAATAACATACCTAGTATGTAGAATGAAGTGGAGTTTAATTCTAAATATCGGATGTAATATATTGAATATTAAATAATGATTTTTTCTATTCTTCAATGTTAAATGGCATAAAGTTCAAGTAGCATTTACGTTTTTAGCAACCGAAAACATACAATGTTGTGATTTGTAACATGGATCCACCGATTGAAAACCTCCTACCATGGATCCAATTACAAAAAAAAAAAAAAAAAAAAAAAAAAAAAAAAAAAAAACCCAACCATAATTTAAAATAGAACTTTTGTGTGAAGTGGTAACTAACTAAAATACTTTGATGTAGTGGAAGAGGAACCAGATGATTTACCTTCAAGAATATGCATATCAAACAATGTAGCTCAAGTTGGTGTTGGTCGACCCTTTATGGCAGGATGATCAATGATGTAGTAGATCCCGATAACTCTTCTCGAAACTGTAAGATTAAATATTAACATTAAAATAAGGGTTTTGTCTAAAAAAACATTTAATTGATTAAATGGTTACTAATTTTATGGGTTTTTACATTAATAATTTCAAATCAAAATTAAATCCATAAATTATAGATTAGATTTAAAACACATTTTAGACTTTAGATTTACAATCAAGATAAAATTCTAATATAATATTTAAATCTTTTTAATTTGAAATTTAAAATTTATCTATAAATTATTAATGCCCTCGTTGAATGACATGTGTCCCAAATCAGATTTCTTTTATTATATAGTATAGATAATAAAAAAATAAGTATTAAATAAAAAATTGGATATTCGGATATCCGATTCACTATCCGATCGGATATCTGAAATTTCGGATACGGATTCGGATAGTTAAATCTAGAATCCGAAAATTTCGGATATCTGAATTTTCGGATACCTAGTTTTGAACACCCCTAGTATAGTGTTAAATAATAATTTGTTTTTTTTCTAAAAAAAAACAGAAGAAATTTTAGATGATAAAATTGCAATTTATTATTCCTTGGGATATTATGGATTTTAAGTAATTCTATATCAGTTTTTGTTTGGAAAAGTCATTTATCGGTAACAATCATTATACATATTAACGAGAAGTTTCCATAAACAGTGATTCATTCATACAAGTTTATTTAATTAATTTTTATACTTTATTTAAAATAATAATATATCAATATATTAATAAAAAAATATATATGATTTAACAAGGTTAGGAATTAGTGATTGTCCCTGATTAGTCGATTGGATACTTGACACTCATAGATTGGAACACATAAATTTTTTTTCAAGATTTTGATAACTGATACCAATCAAATGATACTGAAACTGATATCGATATTTGTTTTTATGGTTTTTGATCGATGTAAAACATGTGTCGATTGATAAATCGAGTGCCAGTATCGTACTAGTATCGTACTGGTACTATAATGAAACAAACTAATACCAACCAAAATCCGCCGCGAAGCGCGGGAAAATACTACTAGTTTAAATAAAAGTTAACATTAACATACATATGTTACTAGTCAGTAGAGGTGTATATGTATTCGAATTTTAAAAAGTAAAAACGTTTTTTTTTCTTTAAATTATATGTAATATCAATAAGATTTTGACTTTCTATAAATACACAAACTCTAATTCAACGAGTAAATTATATAGACTTTCTACTATAAATACACAAACTCTAATTGAACGAGTAAATTATATAATTGGTTCCTATTTAGTCATCTTTTTTAACGAGTAAATTATATAGACTTTCTATAAATACACAAACTCTAATTCACCGAGAAAATTATATAATTGGTTCCTATTTAGTCATCTTTTTTAAGAAGTTACCCATTTGGTCCTTACGGCTTGTTAAAACATCTTTTAAAATTTACGTGACATGCATGACTATTTTACCTTTCTAAATAACAATTTTACATAGGATTTAACATATTTGACTTTTCTTATTTAAACTTGTAGCATCGATCACTTTTAATTTTGTTTATACTAATTTGAAAACAAAGAATTAATTACTATTTTGTTAATCAATTATACCTCTGAAGTAAAGATTAAATTTGATATATTATACAAAGAAATTAATCATTTTTAATTCATTCTCACATTTTTACCAAGTCCTTCATTTGCATAAACATTATTTATAGTCCTTTCAAATTTTGAAGGCCATAGGTCCATAACTACTTGTGGTGCACATATCAGATTTTTTATTTCATACATGAAATCGGGTTCGAGTATAATCAGGTATTAGAAAAATCGGTACTGAGAGTAATTGGGTATGGGTATTGAGAAAAAAAAAATCGAACCCTATGTATTCGTGTAAGATAGGGTATGAAACTGGGTCGGGTATTGGACCCAACTATTAATACCCGGTTTCAAAAAGGTTCATCTGTTTTTTTTTTAAATTCTATAGAAGTTAAATTTGCATTGTATTTTGTAAAAACAATTATAATAAATTGCAATAACAGTAATTCATTTAAGTAAAAACTATTTACTTTATGGTATGTATTTTTTTTTAATTTGCAAAGATATGAAAATTATAAAGTAAAACATAAAAATATTTGTACCCTACGGGTATACAGAAAACCCAAAGTTGGGTATTGAAAATAACAAGGTACAGGTATTTCTCGGGTATTGATCAGGTATGAATCAGGTAGGGTATTAGGCTCAAAATGTGCACCCTATCTATACTCTACGGGTAGAGCTGGGTTTGGCTTCGGGTATGGAATGCCTGGGTATAAAAATACCCGGTATCGGGTATTTTGATTGAGTTCGGTTTTGTTTCCTGGTTTTTTGCCCACCTAAAAATAAAAGTTCTCATTCTCATGTTGGACCGGTAATCCAGTATGACACAAAAATAAAATATTAAACAACAAAAGAAACAGCCCAATGTTTTCATGGATCAGCCACAGCCTAATGAATTCAATCATTATAAAACCCATGCTCACATAGGCCCAATAAAAACCAGGCCCATCACTTTTCATTTTTGTATATTGGTTTCATGTCACGTTTGGGCAACAAAATGAAATGACTTATGCATTTGAGACTTCACAATTTATAACATCAACTTGTACCAACTACCAACTTGCATGCAATACATCCTTACAATTTAAGGGTAGTAATTAACTACCAATTTGTACCCATCTACTTCTACTAGGAACTCCATCATATACAACTGACAATTGGTAATACCCCGGTGGCGCCACCTGAGGCGTCGCCGGGGTTAAACACACTACCGCGTAATTCTCAGCAAACCTCCGCCGTATCTCCGCCACCTCCACCATCAACAACCTTTGGTTCATTGAAAATGAATGAGTCGTAAACGACGGGGCCATCATTGTCACGTAAACTTTCCCATCTTTGAATTTTTTCTCGTCGCCCTTCAACCGAAAATTAACTACGATTTTCTGTCCGTAAACAAGATTAACTCCAGATCCAATCCCGGTGATGTTGGGTCGAGATTTCGGACCAAATAAATACGGAGGCGAGAATGCTTCAATGCTAAGCTCGGTCGGGAAAAGCGCCGAGAAATTGTAGTTAGAGTTCGGATTGCTCCCGCCTACGATCACCCGGCCGTCCGAGAGTAAATGAGCACTCGAATGGTACATCCGGGGTATTGTCGTCGGGTTCATTTTCCGAAATGTTTTTGAACCCGGTTCGTACAAAACCGGTTCCAGAACCGGTTCTCTCGCAAACTCCCACCCCGCCGCCCCACGGGCCGCGCCATTTATAATCAAAACGTCACCAGTAGGTAACAATAACATGTCACCCATTATTCGCCTTAAGGGCATTTCAGTCATTTCCCACCGGGGATTAACATCATTTAATCTCAACCGTCCACAAGTCTTTGACCCCTCTACAAAGACGCCAACAATAGCTTTGTCAACCGCGTCCGGTACCGTCCCGCCACAAACAAACACCTCGGCAACCGGAGGCGTGGTTGCCGAACTACCGGAAAGATTCATCGGAAGCAAAGCTGAGGAACCGGTGCTCGGGTAATTACGCGATACTCCACCGGGCATCACCGGATACCTCCGTACAACCTTGTTGTGCACGTAATCAAGTAGTATCGCGCGATCGTTTGCGAAGATGAAGAGGTTTCCGTCTGTATTGAGATGAATAAACGGGTAGAGATTGTTCGGAAACGCGTCCGATCTGATCGTCTCTTTGAGAAATGGAAGCTGGTATTCCACTACAAAATTTTGAAATATTAATATAATAATTTGAAATTCTGTTCTTCCGTATGATTTTTAAGGTTATTGAATTCGGTTTTTCGGTTATTACTAAATAAAATCTCCACCCGCATTTTCAAAACTGCGTTCTGAAAATATATGTAGGTACATGATTCTCCAAAACTGCGTTCTGAAGGGAGATAATCACTATTTTATCTAAACACTTTTTTAAAATTATTTATGTTTTACAAACGCAATAATTAAATAATAACTTCAAAACTTAATCCCAAACACCCTCTAAACACATGTAATTCAAAATGTGCATGCGTCGGTTTTTGATCTCGAACCGAATAAAACCAAAAGTATTGTCTTTAGGGTTATTAAAAAATAAAAACCGTTAGGTTTTCGGTTTCAGTTTTCTTGATTTTATCATTTGTGCTTTTACAATTTTTGAGCCTAAAACTAGCCCATAATAAATATGGACTTGGACTTTTTTGTTATTTAATAAATAATTGATTTTTATATATTTAAATAAATCTTTTAGGCGAAAGCATTTATTATACGTTCGAAAATTAAATAACTAACTCATAATAAATTTATATAACAACAAACACTAAAAAATATATTTTTTTTCTTTTTGTTATTCGGTTCGTAGTTTTGGTTGGAAAACATATATATTAAATAAAAACCAAACCGAAAAATTCAGTTTTCAGAAAATACGAAACCCAATTAATATATTCTATAAATATTTAGACAAAATAAATTGGGGGGCGCGATTCTTTATAGTTTTAAAATTTTCGTCCGAAAAATCGGAAATCTTACCAGAAGTTGAGCTCTTAGGAATAAACTCATACGTAAACTGTCTTCTACCTCCAACAATAATGACCTTCCCGTTCGGCAACAACTGGTTAGAAGCATACCATCTGGGCGAAACGAGCCCGTTTCGCGTCTCGACCCAATCGCAATCGTCACAAGGACTAAACGTCCGAACAACGCGTTCACCCGCATTATTCCCACCAGACTGAATCAACACACCATTAGGCAACAAAGCACCCGAAGAACACCAAGTATCCGACAATATAGTAAGCGGACGCACCCAACGCTTTGCAGGGTTGAATTCGACTGAATGCGCATAACAATCCAAACCAGGAGGGCATTTTTTGGTGGGAAATGTTATGTTTGACGGGCCGAAATCCGTCCTATCGAAGGTTATGACTCGATCATTTGGTAGCAGTGCCATATGCATAGCGGATACGCCAATGCTGCTCTTTAAAAGCTTCCATTTTCCTTTAGTTGAGTAATTAGGTATTGATGATGTTGATGATGATGGAAGTGTTGAGAGTAACAATATTATTATTACAGGCACCATTGATGACCTGCAAAGGGTTTCTGAAGGGTGAAATGATCAAGAAAGAGTGAGCTAGTAATGGGTTAAATATATAGAGAAATGGTCAACGAAAGTCAATGCTTTGCTGGTTTGCAATGAAGACTATTTATGCCACTTGCATCTGAAATTCTTGGACTCATGCAAGTAAATTTTCACTCCACATTAAGGAGTTTAGTTTGTTATAGTCAACTTTCTGTACATGTTAATAATTATATGTATAAATACATTTGTGTAAATACATATATGCACATATACATTTGCCTCTTGTTTTGAAAACCTATGGGTAAAAAAATTGCAATCACTGCAGAAATAACATTTAGTTGAAAATCGACAGATTCACTCAAGTATAAATACATTTAACATTTGTGTCTATACATACTGCACATATACATTTGCCTTTTGTTTTGAAAAGCTATGGGTTAAAAAATTACAATCACTGTAGAAATAACATTTAGTTGAAAACTGACAGATTCACTCAAAAAGAACAGAAGTACCATAAGAATAGGGACATAGATAAGGTTTATAATGAGAGGGTAGAAGATGAAAATAGGGTTTTTGTTGACACCTTCTTTTTGTGAAAGCAGAATTAACCCTTTATATGGTTTAAAGTTGTCCTGTGCCTACTCCTTTATTTGTTCACCAACACCAAATTTTGTAATTTCAGTTAGAAAGTATCAACAATACGTTGGATTATAATTATTGCATTGTAAATATTACATTATATTGGTTCCTATTATTACACGAGTTTTAGGACCCGCATGATACAGCGAAACCGTTAAACAAAACAAAAAATAGACTTAAAAATATTGAACCACGCACACGTGTGGCAAGGTGTTAACTCACCAAATTTTGACAAAGGCGTAAAACATTATTGTAGAAAAGTCAACCTGTGTATTGCAGTGGAAACGTTGCAGAAACTCGGTCGTTTTTGGTGCAGTTTGGTTCGTCAAGTAGGGTTTTTCACGAGCCGGGCCGAAGGACCTTTGCTCATGCTTGGCTCGTTTACAAACCGAACTGAGGGGAGCGACTCATTTAAAACTGAGTTTCAAATCAAGCGAGCATTTTCCGAGCAGTGAATATTCCAAGCGAGCGTCGAGCGATTTTGACAACCGTGTCGCGCGATTTAAATTTGCGGAAAGAGATAGTGACAATGTTGGGTCTCAAGTTTTTTTATGTCTTTAAAACAGATGCATTTTACGGTATAATATTTTTCTTATAAATAACAATTTTGTGGTCGATGAGGCGATGTTCATATTACACGAACAATGACGTTGAGAGCAGGAAACGATCGAATTAGAGTAACAACATGAGAAATTGAAGTGACGAGCAGACTTTCGTTTAGCGGTATAGGATTTAACCTTTGGATTTGATGTTAAGTTTTTTATTGATGTGATTAGGCATTGAGGTGATGAGCAGACTTTCTGTACATGTTATAATTATATGTATAAATACATTTGTGTATATACATATATGCACATATACACTCAGAAAGAACATTTAGTTGAAAACGATCGAATTAGAGTAACAACATGAGAAATTGAAGTGACGAGCAGACTTTCGTTTAGCGGTATAGGGTTTAACCTTTGGATTTGATGTTAAGTTTTTTATTGGCGTGATTAGGCATTGAGGTGATGAGCAGACTTTCTGTACATGTTTTGAAAACCTATGAGTTAAAAAATTACAATCACTGCAGAAAGAACATTTAGTTGAAAACTGACAGATTCACTCAACAAGAACAGAAGTACCATAAGAATTGGGACATAGTTTATAATGAGAGTGTAGAAGATGAAAATATGGTTTTTTGTTGACACCTTCTTTTTGGTGAAAACAGAACCCTTTATGGTTTAAAGTTGTCCTGCCTACTTTATTTGTTCACCAACACCAAATTTTGTAATAAGTTTCAGTTAAAAAGTATCGGTTCATAATTAATATATAACAATATATTGGATCATAGTTATTGCATTGTACATATTACATTATATTGGTTCCTAATATTACATTATATTTTATTGGATCATAGTTATTGCATTAATTGTACATATTGCATTATATTGGTTACTAATATTAGATTATATTTGTTAATAATATTACATCATATATCAACACTACAAACAACATAACTTTTATTAAACCTATGTCGATAAAGGTCGCGGGGTAACGGAGTAAAGTCTTTTGTCGGAGAAAGGTCACGGGGGAACGTGAAAGGGTAAATCTTCTGTCGGAGAAAGGTCGTGGGGGTAAAGTCTTCGCTGACAAACTCCCGATGATTGCAAATAGAAACTTCATTGACGGATTACCAATGCATATTACTAGCTAATCAATGTGGTAATTATCACCTAGGAACTTTCACCGATAGATCAAAGATGATTTATACAGTGATATTAGCTATTTTGCTAAAAAAGATCAATAAAAAGTTATTGACGAGCTCTTGTAAACGCAAATAATACATTCCAAATTAATAAAAAAAAATCATCTCTATCGGATTTTATTGGATTTTTGTTAAACAATGATTGAAAAAGTCCGGAATAAAATCCTATCTAAAGTCTAATCTTTTAAATCTTTAGTTATATTTGTACATCACGTATACTTTTCTATAATATACTTTTTTCAGTTTTTACCTACTCATTGGTGATTGGTTATTGAAAGTTTCGTTGTTGATACTTGATAGTGATCATTTTTCTGGAAGTGCAAGATCCAACGGCTACTAGGTAAAATGTCATCCACATGCATGAGTCAATGCTACCTTTATTTTATGACTACAGTTAAACTATCGTTTTTCTACTTTTCCCAAAATATACATTCATCGAGTTGTTTCAGATCATTATCATTATTACATAACATTCCCGTCTTTTCGAAACAAACATATCTACATCAACATACATCATTTTGTCTCCATTCTCTTTGAGGTTACAATTACAAAATATTCCTTGCATTCACGGACTTCCATTGCACATGGAATTCTTGATCTTTTCCATCAAAACTTAACAAATAACAATAGCATTATGTTCTTAAATCTTGATAGTTTCTTCTTATATTTCGTGAGAAACACAAAGAGACTTGATCTCCTAGATTTTTCTTAATATATGAAAATGGTAAAATTAAAACAAAAGATAGTAACTTATTATGGGAATAGGGTATCATGACATTGAGGTTGGTGGATATAGTATGGCTTCGCTTCTTAAACTTGTTCCATTGTTTTGGTGAAAGCCTTATTGCTCACAAATCATTCTCAATATTTATATGTTTGCCCACTCTCTCGACTTTTGTTTTTTTGCATATCTAATACCTTTTCATCTATATACTTTCTCATGTTTAATTATAGGAAAGGACAACAATGTCATCTAGCAACCCTATGATTCGTTGTCAAGATTCAATACCACATGGATTGCCCATTCTTAAAAAAAAGGACGTTTCACTAGTTGATTTACATTCGTCAAACTAGTATGTTCAATACGACATCAATGGACACACCTATTAGCACTTTTTTTGCAATAGGAATTGAAGGTCACAACCGGCATAATCAGAACTCTTAAGTGTGTGTTGGAAATGTTGTAAGTACGTGTTTGTATTGATAAATTGTAATTAGGGTTTACAAGAGGAAAAAGTTATATACTTAACCCAAATTTACATAAAGTTACCTCAAACTTTGACTAATTTTTGTTTTTGTCTAATATTCCACTACAAGATAAAGCCGGTAACGACTTGTAACTTGGATCATAAAAATGTGAATCTATAAGTAGATAGAGGCTTGGTAAAGATGCTCACAATTTGATCTTCTATGGATATGAATTGAACACGTAGTTTTCCTTGTGTAACTTTTTCTCGTATAAAGTGGAAATGAACTTCAATATGTTTTGTTCTTGCATGGAAGACGAGGTTTTTGGAGAGATAAGTAGCACCAAGATTATCGCATAGAGAGTTGCAGCGGAAGTTGTGTATGTCCCAGAGGTAGCACGTGAGTTCAGCCATTGTGTTTGCCAAAACTTTGTTTTTTGATACTGTTTTATCTTTTCGTATGGTCCAAGACATGAGGTTAGGACCAACATATATATATATATATATATATATATATATATATATATATATATATATAGGAGAATGATCATTTAGGAACCACCCTTTATTGCGACCATGACCGCGACCCCTTGTTATTGTTGTAGCCAACATGATAGGACCCTCGTCCGCCTCTAGTGTAGCCACACTACTTGTTGCGATGACGAGAACTATAAAAGGCATGAGGAGGTAGGGCTGCAACAGTGACACTTGGCAGGAGTTGATAGCCAAGTTGAGACGCCATTTGTTGTAGGTTCAAGAACTGCTAAGGACGTTGAGCATGATTTGTTGAGGCAACAAAGGTAACAATATTAGTGAGTAGTTATGGAGGTTTTGTAACCATGTAGTTATGGTTTGTGAGTGAACCAAACAACTCAATGAATGCCGAGGGAGTTGAACGAGCAAGAACACTTGTGTTAAGACCACTATAATCTTCACATAAGCCAGTATTAACATATAACACCATGTCTTTGTCTTTGATTGGTTCACCAATGTTAGCAAACACATATGCATACAATTGTGCACAACTAAGGTAAATGAAGGGGTGTCTCATCCCCTTTTATCTTCAACTTAAGAAGTTGTGACTTAAGCATGTATTCCCTAAAGGCAGTATGTGGAGCACAGACTCAAGCAAGAGAATCCCGCAATTCTCAGGCAGTAGTCCCTTGAGCATGGGCAAATATGCTTCAGATACTAGTGAAATAATGATCATGCAAACTTATGCATCATTTTTAATCTAGGATGGATAGTTGGGATTAACCGTGATGACAATAGTTGAATCCAATGCAGTAGAAATAGTGGGACTCGGAAAAGGGATAGAACCTTCGATATAACCGAACAAGTTATTTGTAATAAGTAATGGCTCAATTATTGTCTTCCAATAGCCATAATTTGTTGGAAAGAGAGGGAAGGCAAACTTGTGAGAGTTGTGAGATGCCCTTTTGGTTAGTGTAAATGCAATAGTCGTTATCATAGTTCAAGTGAAATCTTGTGATGTTGTCTGAGTAAGTGATACTTATGTGGAAGCGACACCTTGTGTAGGTGACACTTCTAACCAAAACCTTGTGTAACCAATACTCCTGAGTGTCGCCTAAAGAATAGAAACAACAACAATAATAGCAATTGATGATGATTAAGGGTGATGAAGGCGACGATTGAGGTAATGATGATTGTGCTGCCAAAACCGCATAAAACTAAATAAAAATCGTGTAAAAACGACGCTTGTGGCAGATGTCACACCCTCAAATTTCCACTAGCCGAATACTACCGCGAGGCGTGTGACTGCCCAGGATCAAGCCACCAATCACTTTGAACATTTAAGTAAAATAAAGTAAAACCACTTTACTTAAATGATTAGTGACCAAACATTAAAGTCTAAAACATAGTCTAAGTATTTAACGGAAGCATTAAGTACAAAAATCCATTAAAATTTTAATACATGAGTTTTAAAATAGGAATCTGACAACGGATTCTAGATGACCACCACATTCCACCACGCGGACTCCAGCGCAGCATCTACGGACCTGCAAGCATGCAGTAGTATGTCAACATAAAGTTGGCGAGTTCATGGTTTTAGAAAGGTTTACTTGTTTTATCTAAAAACATCAATTATTAAGTTACCAAGTGTAAAACACGTCATGGGGAGCTACCCCATTACGTAAGCTACTAAGCTGTGTGGTACTGAAACTGCGAGTGTAGTGCTGATTGCCCCAGATTAAAGGCTATCATCATTAATCGGTTATAAGGCCATACTAGTTCACATCCGTCCTCAACAGGCCCGGTGTGAGTTTTGTTAAACCTAATAGCGCTATCAACTAATATCCCGTTCGCCATACCAGACGACTAATCGGTATACGTGTCGGGGACTTCATGATAGAGTTTCGTTTAGTATGCTAAGACATGAATTATGAGTATTTTCTAATCACTATTCCGTTCCCCCGGAATATTACCTTCCCAATCTACCAAGATATACATGCTTTAAGTGTCAGTGTGAACTTGCCTTTAATTGCTCGGTAGATAGAATGTTTATCCTAAGTTTTTGTCAACCACGTCCTGTTATGGTTACCAATATTAGGACCGTATACAAGTAAGTCACGCATGTTATTCACGTATTTAAATCAAGTAGAGTACAAGTATTAACTATCGTAGGTCATACCATACATGTATACATACACAGAGATAACAGATCGGGGTGAATAGTGTTTACGTAACTTAGTTATAGTGTGCGGATTAATCAAGGGCATAGGCCTGTATCAGTGTGCGGCCCAACAGACACATGGCCTAAAACATTATAAGCGTGCGGCCCACACTGGGGTGTGCGACCTACTAATAATTGTGCGATCATGCATAAGCGTGTTGTATGATGTGTAGTAGCCAGTTGTATGTAGGAAATATGTCTTTCTAAGGAGTGTGCGGTCTTGCTAGTCTGGTGGTACATTCTGCAGTCAAGGCTTGTACGGGGCAGGAGTGTGCGGTGATGCACCTCCTACTTGTATATTGTGCACTCGGGGTTGTACCATACAGAGTGTGTGATTACTGGTTTGTGCGGCTTGGGATTAACCTATTGTACATTTGTGCATCAGGGGTTGTACACTTAGGAGTGTGCGATTCCTGAGTGTACGGTGTGCAGTAATAAGTGTTCCTTCTAAATGTGCGACATGAACAAAACAAACAGTTCTTCATATATTTAAACAAATCAATCAAGCTTATATCTTCCATAACATTCATCCTAAAATCATCAAATCCAACAAATAGATTTTTGTGCCACTTATCATTTGGTCATTCGATCATTTCATCATTATCATCCTAAAACTTTATACGATTACGAAAGATGTCTAAAATCCTAATTCTTTTTGCAACACTTCTGAATTAACAAACATCATGTAATTGTTCCATAGTTAGGGGGTTAGGTGTTTGTTGGTTAGCTTCATATAGAAGTTAGCTGTAATCAATTGGGTATCGAATGAATTGAGTTTTCCTCTTCTTTTATGTTCTTCTTCTCTACCTTTCAATCATCTACCGTGATTACGAAATTGTTCGTAACAATGGTATCAAAGCAGTTCTTTCCTCAGGACGTGTTCAGTTTCTATCAATAATTCACTGTTGTGATTCATGGTGATTGAATTTCACTATTGATTCTAATAAACTAATCAAGAACATTGGCAACTAGTGGGTGATTGGAATTGGGTAGCGGATACCAACTGGAGTGTTGTTACGATTCCAGAGAGATTCAACCCAACAATTAGGGCCACACAGCAGCAAGATTCAAGAATCATTGCAATTCAAGTTGTTCACCCGAGAAATTAACAACAAAGAAAAAGTACAATGGAGTAGTTAATGGCATATAACCAGGGAGGTACCATTAGAGATTACTGTGATTCGTTTCAAATCTAATTTGATCAGGTTAGAAATCTTGAAGAAATTTCTGAATTCTATGCCATATACCTATTCATATGTGGTTTGGAACCGGAAATTGGGAAAATCTTGGCTAGATGGCATCAATATTGTCGCAACCCCCGATCCCTTATCTGTCCCGGGAACGGGCGGACGCGATCTCAGTGACGGTGGTATCAGGTTGTTTTAATTTGGCAGCGGAAATTACATCAGGACCGTAGTTAGGAAATGGTTATCAGAGTAAAACCACCATATTTGATATTAATAATCACATGGGTAAAACCCAAGTTTCTTATTACAATACATTTATAGGGACAAACCCTATTTTATTGAAATTAAAACATCGTTTATTAGGTAACTTTTATAGCCACATTTTTCCCAAGCCTTCAGTGCTCTCCAGCTGGCTTTTTACTAATTGGCTGTCACATTTTGTTACCAGAAACGCGTTTTAAAAACATTTGTCAGTCGGAAATACTGGTGAGTGAATCCCAGTTTAATCAAGAAACATTTTATCAATTAAAACAGTATTGAGAGGGATCACATTGTTTATTTCTACACAATTACTCATTCAGTACTGTCAATCCTAACTTGTGGGTCATATTACTCATTGGCTAACTCTTTGTCCAATGGTAACGTCCTGTCATCCCTGACTTACTACTCACAAGGTAGTAAATTTTGTATACAAAACCCCAACATACTGGCAGTAATTGAAGAACTACAAAGACCCAATCACTGCTTAATTACATTATTAAGCATTTAAGGTTTTGTAAAATATTATCAAAAAGGTTAACAAAAAGAGGATAAACTCACATTGCTATCTTAGACTTCGCGTAAGGGTTTCCTGGGTATAATCTATAATTTATACAAATGTACATAGGTTAGTATCATAACCCTTTGAAAATATTAATGATACCCTCCCCGAGACGGCATTCCAATAACTACGTCGGGCAGAACCACGACAGTTATTATGGAACCCTAAATCAATCGGGCAGCGTATCTACTATGAAACCGGGGTTATAATACTTACAACGGAGTAGAACCTCGCTAATTAGGGGGATATAATACCCGCGTATTATAACTCTACTACAGAAATTGAGATTGAGAATGAATTGTGAGCGAGTTCGACTGAGATCCGATGCCATCTATTTATAGGTGCTGAACTCGACTCTCACGCGGCCCGCGTAAAGGATAAGCGGGGCTTACGCGGCCCGCGTCAACACCTGGTCAACATGTAGCTTAGCTGGGTCAGCATGTAGGTCCGCCACGATGTCGGCACGTGTCGGCTTCTGGTGTCTCCGCGTTTGATGATATCACACGGCCCGCGTAAGAGTTAAGGTGAGCTTACGCGGCCCGCCTTAACTTATAATTTCACCGGAATCAAGTTTTAGCCTTGATACCGCCCGCGTGAGCTTGGGATGGGGTCCTACGCGGCCCGTCTAGGCTTAATTTTTTATTGTTTTTAATTTATTTTATATGCTATAATATATTTCGGGCTTGGTTTTCACATACGGGGTGTATATAAAGACATATGAGGGAAATTTAAAATATACAAAGGTGTCGGAAATATTATGAGAGTGTCGATTTTTCCGAGGGTTGTTACATTCTCCCTACCTTGTTTTAGAGCTCGTCCGCGAGATCTACTAAAACAAGTGCGGATATTTCCTTTGCATTTCAGATTCGAGTTCCCATGTGTACTCAGGTCCTCTTTTGGAGTCCCATTTCACTTTGACCAGAACTAATCTCTTATGCTTGAGATTCTTGACTTTCCTGTCTTCAATTTGTAGAGGCCTTTCTACAAACTTAAGTTGTTCATTTACCTCTATATCCTTAAGAGGCACTATTAGTGATTCATCAGTTAAACACTTTTTGAGATTAGATACATGAAATACATCATGTATTCCTGCCATTTCCTCTGGCAGTTGTAGCTGATAAGCTACAGGTCCTATTCATTTAATAATCTCAAAAGGTCCAATATACCTGGGACTTAGTTTTCCTCGTTTAATGAATCTTACTACTCCTTTCCAGGGAGAGACTTTCAACAATACTTTATCTCCTACTTTAAACTCCAATGGCTTGCGTCGGTTATCAGCATAGCTCTTCTGTCGATCACGTGCTGCTTTCAGTCGTTCTTTGACTTGAATAATTTTATCAGTTGTTTCTTGTACTATCTCAGGTCCAGATAATTGCTTTTCCCTAATTTCTGCCCAACAAACTGGTGTTCGGCACTTGCGTCCATAAAGTGCTTCGAATGGTGCAGCATTGATACTTGTGTGATAACTATTATTGTAATAAAATTCTATTAAAGGTAAGTGATCATCCCAATTACCTCTGAAATCAATTACACAAGCTCTGAGCATGTCCTCCATTGTCTGAATAGTTCTTTCGCTTTGTCCGTACGTTTGAGGATGATAAGCTGTGCTTAATTTTAACTTGGTTCCCATTGCCTTTTGGAAACTTGACCAAAAAATGAGAGGTAAATCGGCTATCTCTATCAGAAATAATTGATAAAGGAATGCCATGTAAAGAAACAATTTCATTTACATACAACTTAGCTAACTGTTCCATACTGAAAGTTTCTTTCATTGGTAGGAAATGAGCTGACTTGGTTAGTCTATCAACAATCACCCAGATTGTATCATTTCCTTTCTTTGTTTTGGGTAATTTAGTAACAAAATCCATTGTTATCAATTCCCACTTCCATACTGGCATTTCTAATTGCTGTAACAAACCTGAGTGTTTCTGGTGTTCAGCTTTAACTTGTGAACAAGTTAAACATTTAGAAACATAAGCTGCTATGTCCTTCTTCATTCCTATCCACCAGAAATTTTTCCTTAAATCCTGGTACATTTTAGCACTACCTGGATGCATCGTATACTTACATTTATGGGCTTCTTCTAAAATACGATAACGTAGGTTTCCTAATTTAGGTATCCACATTCTTTTTTCATGGAATCTCCAAATTCCATCTGTTCCTTGTTCTAATTCTTTTAGCATACCTTTTAACTTTTCAGTATCATTCTTGATTACTGATTCTTGTGCTTCTCTTATCTGATCATTTAAATCTACTTGTAGATTTAATTTAAGAGAACGTACCCTTTTTGGCTTTTCATGATACTTTCGACTTAAAGCATCTGCTACTACATTTGCTTTTCCTTCATGATACTGGATATCACAATCATAATCACTAAGCATCTCCATCCAGCGTCTTTGTCTCATATTCAATTCCTTTTGTTTGAAAATATACCTTAAACTCTTATGATCAGTGAATATGGTAAACTTACTACCATAAAGGTAATGTCTCCAAATCTTAAGAGCAAAAATTTTAGCTCCTAGTTCTAGATCATGGGTTGAATAATTCTCTTCATGATTCTTAAGTTGTCTAGATGCATAAGCTATAACCTTTTGTCGTTGCATCAACACACATCCATAACCTAATTTAGAAGCATCACAATAAACTACAAAATCTCCAGTTCCTTCTGGTAACGCTAATATGGGTGTATGGGTTAATCTTTGCTTAAGAATTCTAAAAGCTTCTTCTTGTTTTAATCCCCATTCAAACTTAACAGATTTACAGGTTAGCTTAGTTAAGGGAATGGCTATTCTAGAAAAATCTCGAATAAATCTTCTATAATAACCAGCTAATCCTAAGAAACTTCTAACCTCAGTTGGTGATTCAGGGGTTTTCCATTTAATAATCGCCTCGATCTTTGTGGGATCCACATGAATTCCTTCATGATTTACTAGGTGTCCGAGAAATTATACATGTTCTAACCAAAACTCGCACTTTGAAAACTTAGCATAAAGTTTTTCTTTTCTTAATAGACTCAAAAGTGCGTGCAAATGCGTTGCATGATCCTCTTTACTCTTAGAGTAAATTAGAATATCATCTATAAAGACAATTATGAATTTATCCAAATATGGTTTACATATTCGGTTCATCATGTCCATAAATGCAGATGGGGCATTGTTAAACCAAATGGCATGACAGTAAATTCATAATGACCATACCTTGTTCTGAAAGCGGTTTTAGGAATATCCTCTTCCTGTACATTTAATTGATGATATCCTTATCTTAAATCGATTTTAGAGAAAAATCGAGCTCCTTGCAGTTGATCAAACAAATCATCGATTCTTGGTAATGGGTACCGATTCTTAATCGTGACTTTGTTCAATTCACGGTAATCAATGCACATACGCATTGATCCGTCTTTCTTTTTAACAAACAGTATCGGCGCTCCCCATGGCGACGAACTTGGCTGTACAAATCCTTTTTCCAACAATTCATCTAATTGTTTCTTTAATTCTTGCATTTCTGCAGGTGCCAAACGATAGGGTGCTTTGACAATTGGTGATGTTCCTGGTATTAAATGGATTCTGAATTCGACTTCTCTATTTGGTGGCAATCCTGGTAATTCTTCTGGAAATACATCTGAAAACTGAGATACTACTGGAATGTCTTTTAAATCCTTTCCTTTAATGTTAGTGATTATAGAAATCAAATACGCTATAGAACCTTTTCTTATATAACTTGCAGTTTTCATCACAGAGATAAATTTTGTGGATCTATTTGGTTTATCTCCTTTTATTGTGATCGTTTTACCTTTTTGTGAATTTACTTGGATTGACTTTTGATCACATAAAATACTGGCTTTGTTGGCTATTAACCAATCCATTCCTAAAACAACATCAAATCGTGCCAGATTCATAGGATAAAGATTTGCAATAAATTTCTGATTTAAAATTTCTATTCTTGCTCCCTGTAAGATTTCAGAAATTCTAATGGTTTCTCCATTAGCTGTCTCCACTAAGCATTCTTGTGTTAGTTTAGTTAATGATTGATTTAGAAATTTGCAAAATGATGTATTAATAAAACTTTGGTTCGCACCAGAGTCAAATAATACTTTAGCAAAAATATCATTAACTAAAAACGTACCAGCTATGACATCTGGAATCATCTTAGCTTCGTCTGCAGTCAGAACAAATTCTCTAGCATTTTGAGTATTCTTGTTGTTTGTAGCTGGAGCTAATTTTGGGCAATTAAGCTTAATATGACCTTGTTCTCCGCAATTGTAACATATCTTGTTATTAGCTTTCTTCCTGCAGTTTTCTTCCTTGTGTCCCGATAGTTTGCAAAAGTTACATTATATAGAGCATCTTCCTGAATGCTTTCTTTTGCAATACCTACAGTAAGGTGCAGAGGTAGAACCTATATTTTTCCCACGATTAGAATTTCCAAAACGAAATTCTTGAGTAAGCTTTTGAGTTAGGTTTCTCCTTTGGCCCTCTTCTCGGGTACGAACTAATTCGTCTGTCAAGGTATTTGCTAGTTCTACAGCTTCTTCTATGGTTTGAGGTATAGCTGCCTTGACTACGTGTCTTATCTCTCCAATTAATCCCCAGATATAACGGGAGATTAATACTGGCTCAGGTGAAGCAAGAGTTGGCACTATTCTAGCATATTCGAAGAATATTTTAGTGTATCCCTTACTATCCACACCAGTCATCCTAAGATTTAAGAATTTGTTTGCTATCTGTTCCTTCTCATTGGGTGGGCAGAATTTCCTTTCTACCTTGTTCTTAAATTCTTCCAATTCCATATTGTAGGTTCTATCACTTCCTCTTGATTGAAGGATAGTGTTCCACCATTTTAGTGCTGAATTCTTAAACAGATTCGAAGCAAACAATATCTTATCTTCTTCAGCACACTTGCTTATTCTTAAGACTGCCTCAGTTTTCTCTATCCAGCGTAGGGTTGCAATGGCTCCTTCATTGCCCGAGAATTCCATTGGTTTACAAGACCATAATTCTTTATAAGAACAACCGTAAGACACGGTTCTTCTTCTTTTGGGAATAGGCATTTGAAGTACAGGTCCATTGTTAACGCTGTTTTCTGGTTCAATGGGTCGCTTACTGCTATGCTTACTTTTATTATTCGCTTCTTGAATATTTTGAATAATAAATGGCATGGCATCTATGATTCCTTGTGCAACTATGTGTTGAACAGCACTATTATCCATTTGGTTTCCATTGTTATTAATGATTGGATTCTCATTCACCACGTTAATGTTACTCTGGTTATCATTATTCAGATTTCCTTGATTTCCTTCGTCTGCCATCTGAATTTTTAAACATTTATCCCATATTAATATCACAAGATAATATTTAATATAGTTAATCATATAATACGCAATCTAGCCAAAAACGTCGATCATTGCGACTTTTACTCTATTTTCATATACTATTATGCATCTATTATACACTAGTACTGAAATAAAAATTACAATACCAACAGAAATAGAATCACACTAATAGTAATATGCATCCGTACACACATATTTTATTTTATTTTATTATATTATTATTATTACTATTACCAACTTTTCTATCACATCACGGATATTGATTTATCCAAAAATCCATATTGCGCTCATCGTATTTCCATACGAGACGCTCTCCCACCTGTCTCATTCTCTCACTGCTTTCTAAAATTTCCTCACCGAAAGTCCTAAGTTCTTGGACGTTTTCTGCACTCATTGGGGGTGCAGGTTCTAGGACTGGGTTCGGAATCTGGGGTGCGGGTTCCTGATATGGGGGTGAAAGTTACTGAAATCGGTAAGGATCTTCTAAGATTTCCCTAATATAATCATCTTGGTAATAGGGATCTAAAGGGTCCATACCTGGGTAAGCTTCTATGTTCTGTATGTGGTTGTCTTCATGTATCGGGTAGCGTTGCACAAAGTCCCTATTGTCGTCCCACCAGGGGTCGTAATTTGGATCTAGGGGATTTGGTGCAGGTACCCTAGGGATTTCTTCTGGGTTAAAGTCATGCATTTCCACTTGGTTTTCATGGTTTTCTATCTCCATGGGTTGGTCAGGGATTTGCAATTGTAGTTGTGGGGCTACTAATTGTTCCAGACTTGGGTCAGCAGCAGTTGTAGCTAGGATATGGAAATTTGCTAGGCTTCTATTAAGCATATCCTGTGTATGGGCATCTGTCTCTCTCTTAATAGCTGCTAAGGCTCTTTGTTGTTGCAACTTTCGCATTATTTTCCTACGAGCAAAGGCTTCCTTACTGAACCATCCTCTCTTTTTATTAGGAAATGGCTCCTCCGATTGAGCTCTAAAGGCAAATATTCCTTTTTCTTGATCAGCAGAATACCCAGAAAGGGCAGGCTGTGATGAAGTACCTTCGCTCCTAGGTGAATCAGACAACTGACGACTCATTTCTGAGGGTCCTTGATCACTCATAATGTAAACTAACAAATAGTCAAATAACACATAACAAATAAATACAGTTATGCCCATATTTCTGTAATTTATTTCCTAACACAAAATTTAAATTTTAAGTGTCAGCAGAACACTTCTTTGGCTCAGACCAGTGGCTAGGCTCTGATACCACCTCCTGTCGCAACCCCCGATCCCTTATCTGTCCCGGGAACGGGCGGACGCGAGCTCAGTGACGGTGGTATCAGGTTGTTTTAATTTGGCAGCGGAAATTACATCAGGATCGTAGTTAGGAAATGATTATCAGAGTAAAACCACCATATTTGATATTAATAATCACATGGGTAAAACCCAAGTTTCTTATTACAATACATTTATAGAGACAAACCCTATTTTATTGAAATTAAAACATCGTTTATTAGGTAACTTTTATAGCCACATTTTTCCCAAGCCTTCAGTGCTCTCCAGCTGGCTTTTTACTAATTGGCTGTCACATTTTGTTACCTGAAACGCGTTTTAAAAACATTTGTCAGTCGGAAATACTGGTGAGTGAATCCCAGTTTAATCAAGAAACATTTTATCAATTAAAACAGTATTGAGAGCGATCACATTGTTTATTTCTACACAATTACTCATTCAGTACTGTCAATCCTGACTTGTGGGTCATATTACTCATTGGCTAACTCTTTTTCCAATGGTAACGTCCTGTCATCCCCGACTTACTACTCACAAGGTAGTAAATTTTGTATACAAAACCCCAACATACCGGCAGTAATTGAAGAACTACAAAGACTCAATCACTGCTTAATTACATTATTAAGCATTTAAGGTTTTGTAAAATATTATCAAAAAGGTTAACAAAAAGAGGATAAACTCACATTGTTATCTTAGACTTCGCGTAAGGGTTTCCTGGGTATAATCTATAATTTATACAAATGTACATAGGTTAGTATCATAACCCTTTGAAAATATTAATGATACCCTCCCCGAGACGGCATTCCAATAACTACGTCGGGCAGAACCACGACAGTTATTACGGAACCCTAAATCAATCGGGCAGCGTATCTACTATGAAACCGGGGTTATAATACTTACACCGGAGCAGAACCTCGCTAATTAGGGGGATATAATACCCGCGTATTATAACTCTACTACAGAAATTGAGATTGAGAATGAATTGTGAGCGAGTTCGACTGAGATCCGATGCCATCTATTTATAGGTGCTGAACTCGACTCTCACGCGGCCCGCGTAAAGGATAAGCGGGGCTTACGCGGCCCGCGTCAACACCTGGTCAACATGTAGCTTAGTTGGGTCAGCATGTAGGTCCGCCACGATGTCGACACGTGTTGGCTTCTGGTGTCTCCGCGTTTGATGATATCACACGGCCCGCGTAAGAGTTAAGGTGAGCTTACGCGGCCCGCCTTAACTTATAATTTCACCGGAATCAAGTTTCAGCCTTGATACCGCCTGCGTGAGCTTGGGATGGGGTCCTACGCGGCCCGTCTAGGCTTAATTTTTTATTGTTTTTAATTTATTTTATATGCTATAATATATTTCGGGCTTGGTTTTCACATACGGGGTGTATATAAAGACATATGAGGGAAATTTAAAATATACAAAGGTGTCGGAAATATTATGAGAGTGTCGATTTTACCGAGGGTTGTTACAAATATAGCTGCACTAAGGTGAAAGATGTGATTTCATTGGCTTTAAAAATTGATTCTAATGGCTTGCAAGATTCTTTCTCCCCATTTGATCCGAATTCTTCTTTTTATAACAAAGAATTGGAGTTTGATATTAACATCACTCTTGAGGATCTGATGAAAGACAATAAGATTTTTAAGAATGGAAAAATTCAAGAATTTGATATTGTTCAAGTAACGACTGACGATGAAGTCTTTGATGAGTCTGTTGTTTTTGTTCATATAAGCAGACTTGGTGTCAAAGTATTTGATATCAATGATTCAATGGAAAATGAAATGGTAGTTGATAAAGATGTTTTAAGGGAAAATAAAAAAAGATAATAAGAATGCACCCAAGGTGTTTGATGAAATGCTTGGTAGGTTTAAAAATGAGATTCGAGAAATGAATTGCGAATCTAATAATGGGAATGATATTCAAGCTAAAGAATCATTCGATTGTGATCTATTGTTTGACGAAATGTCTAAGTATGTTGGTAATGTGATAATTGAAGATAGGGGTGATATAATTGAGATTCGTCATGAAAGTATTGATTTTTGCAATGGTATTGTAACACATTAAAAGAATACCCAAAGTCAAGACAGAAGTGTTCTATTCAAATTGATTAAGTGGGAAAATTAGTCTTTATTAACTGGTACAAGAGATCTGATAATGATATTATGAATGATTTAGGTAGCTCACGGAAGACAGTTATAAACAAGATTAAGGTAAGGAAAAAGGGGTATGAGAAGTTACCTGAAGTTTTGGATTTAAGAAATGTGGTTCTTAATCTAGTGGTCAATAAAGAAGTGGAATCATGTCTAGCATCCAACGGTGTCAAAGTGGCAGTAAATAAAGGAACAAATACTAAACACGAGTACAAAAAAGAAGGTGCAAATCGATGGCTAGTTCAATCGAGATGGAACAAGAAGGTGCAACAACTTGCTAAAATGAGCTCACAATTGCTGGTAACTTTTATAGTTGATGAAGTGTAAGGACCTTCAAAAATGTCCTAAACCGACCCATAAGTAAAAACCCGGACCCCCGAAACCCTAATCCATGTCAAAAATCAAGAAAATCTTATTTTTTACCCTCTCGCGGGCCGCGTAAAGAACAAGAGGGCCCTTACGCGGGCCGCGTCAACCCTAATTTGACCGGATAAGCGTCCAGATCCACGTGTCACCCACGTGGCATACCTACGCGTGACACGGATGCCCTAATCTACGAAATAGACTTCCACGCGGGCCGCGTAAGGATCGAGCGAAGGTTCACGCGGGCCGCGTGAGAGCCAAAATTTTGCTATAAATAGGTTGGATCATGAGCAGTCCTCTGGTGTCGAAATCATTTCACAAAAACGAAATCTCACTGCTCAAAATAGAATTTTAATATAGCGAGGCGCTGCTACGATACCGGGTATTAACTCGATCGCTGCTACGATTCAATGTCCGATCGATTGAAACTATCCAATTGGATGTTTAAGTGCTGCCCACATTAGGGCCATACTTTGTCATTAGTCGTGAATTCGACGGATGTTTAAGTATAGCACTTTGTCATTCGTTGTGAGGGTTTTAATCTCGTGAGTTATCGTAAATGCTGAATTAGTTACTGACCTAGTTCGTGTGCATTGTTATTTAAATTAGGTTACAAGGCTAATCAGTAGGCTAAACTCTGCACGTATAAATCTGCAATGTGAGTCATTCTCTTTTATCAAAATGTATTTACAATACTCCAATTTTTTTCAAAAGTTACAATTACAGGGATTAAGTCATGGTTATCTTAAATCACTGGCTAGTGGGGTATTGTGCACATTACTAATTTCTCACGGTTAGGCTAATAAATCCTAACAGTGATAATCATCACTACTTGGGGAATGACCCAATAGTGGTATGACCATCGTCACCAGGTGACACGGTGCCAGATAAAAATAAGATAGAAGCCATTGTAATCGCTCTTATGCAGTAAATTATAACTATGTGTCATTTTATCAAATTGAGTGACTCGCCAGTATTTCCCCGCTGATAAAATATTTTTAAAACATGTTTCAGGCAACCTGCTATAAATCAAGGAAAACGTGCTATGGAGCACTAACAAGCTTGAAGAGGTGGCTCAGTTAAAATTAAATAAACATGTTTTATAAATCAGGGAATTCCCTAGTGAAATTCCTCTATTGTAAATTACGGGGTTTATCCCGAATTATGAAATAAAATAATCGGGCATTTCAAGTTTTAAAAGATCCTGTAAAATCTTCCGATGTCGCATCAATTAATAAATACCATGGGTTCCTGTCCCGCGGCTCCTGACCGGGTAAAACCGGGGCTGGGGCCGTGACAGGAAAAGGTGGTATCAGAGCCACTGATTTAAGCCTATTAAGTATTTAAAATACTTAATTTTCCTGATTATCGTCTTGTGATTATGTGTTTTTAACTGGCTAATTGTTAGTTACAGTATGGGTAAACAAAGAATCTTGGATATCTATCTTAAACTAGATAGTGTACCAAAAGATAAGGGAAACTCATCCCAATCAAATTCCTCAAGATACTCAGCAGAAACTGAGGAAGGAATATTTGTTCGTAAGGCACAATTTGAAAAACCACTTTCCCCTAATAAAAGAAGTTGGATTATTAGAAAAAGTCAAGAGAAAATAAAGAAGTCACAACCAAAAGGAGTGATGAGTAGTAAGGAAACTCAAGAAATAGGTAGTAACCCACCATGGGAAGATGAGTTAGATGAACAATGGGCAGATCTCTACATGTTAGCCATTGTAGCAGTAAATGCTAACTTTTGATTAAATCACCAAACCAGTACCATCCCCTATGCTACCTACAAGCCAGAAACTTTAATAATCACTAGTATATTTCAAAATTTTAGTTATAATAAATATTTGTTGTTTCAATAAATGGTTTGTATAAATTAGATAATTATAATTAATATTTAAATTTTCTAATTGCCATTATGTAATTATTTGAAAATTCAAATTACAAAATTTTAACCTAGAATTTTGTGTGTTTCTTCATATCTGCTAAACAGCATGAATGAACTATCTGAAGCCCTTCAAAAATCTCAATCTCTATTCTGTTAATGTGGAAGTTTCCAAAGACTTTACTGAGTATTGTGCCGATGTTGAGGAACCTATGGAATTTCAAGCTCAACCTCCGTAAAAACCCAAGCGAAAGAAAAGAAGAAGAATTGTGGGCTGGAGGCGTGTGCGCAGGAGGAAACCAGTAACTAGGAAAGTTGCCAAGACGGGGGACGCAATGGATAAAGGAAAAGGAATAGAGGTTGGAGAAAGCTCCAAGCAAGACGAGGAAATGCCATTGCTGGAGGAGCTAGATTACATACTAGCAAGTTGTGATATCCTTAAACCTATCAATGAAACCCTTTTCACTTATCCTGCCGAAACCCAGCTTCCAGTAAACTTGGAACCAGCCATTCCAGATCCCCTTGTCAACACCCGACCTTTAGGAGAAATGAAAGAATGGTGGACCAGCGATTGGCAATTCCAGAATCTCTTAAACAACCCTTATACTTTTCTCCCTTAGTTTGACCCCGAACCTGCACCAAACCCACCGATGAGCAATGAGAACCTGGCTGAGCTCTGCCATTTTGGCGAGGAGTTGATGGATGCAGGAAATCGAATTCGAGAGGTGGGAGAACAGATTTCCTGGAAGTATGACAAGAGGGAACGTCGTTACTGAGATGACAGCTGACAAAAGTTGTGGGGTTGTAGAAGAATGTGTGTAATAATAATAATATAATCATAAAAATATAATTATGTGAAATAACTTAAAAATAAAACTTTGTAAGATAACCAGTTTGTACGGATGCCTAATATATATAAAATATCGAACGTCGAAAGATCAGCAATTTTGGCTATATTTGTTTAAGTGATTATATGCAATTATTTTGTTATGTTTGATTATTAATTATTTTATACTAATCACTTATATAAATTAATTACCAGATGGCAAACGCTGGTAATGAACCCGATAATGAAGTTAATCAATCTGAGCATTACAATGAAGATCAATTTCTGAATAGGCAAGATATCAAAAATATCGTTGCTCAGGGAATAGCCAATGCTATTCCAGCAATACTTGCTGCTGCTCGAAATCCAATTGAACCTCAAATTATTCCTAGCAAACGAACACATGAAGACAATTTCAGTAATAGTATAAACGGAGGCGGCAACAACAACAATAACAATAATGATAATATACTGCAAGCCCCAACTCTCAAAAGAATGAAAGCTGCAACACCTGGTTGCACTTATAAGGAATTTCTTGCCTGTAAACCAGCTGAATTTGCAGGCAATGAAGGGGCGACTGCGGCGCTGCGTTGGTTGGAGAAAACCGAAGCAGTAATTATGATAAGTAAATGTGTCGAGGAAGACAAGGTCATGTATGCGTCACATCTTTTTAAAGAAGGGGCGCTAGAATGGTGGAATACTGTGCTTCAAGCCAAAGGAAGAAATATGGCCTATGCCATGAGTTGGGAAGAATTCCAGCAGCTTGTGGAAAGAAAATTCTGCCCTGAATATGAAATGGAACAAATGACAAATAAATTCCTGAACCACCGGATGATGGATGTAGACTGTCGAGGGTATACTTCGACATTCTTCGAGTATGCGAGAGTGGTACTGTCACACCCTGGCTTTGCGGAAGCGTGGTTAATTTGGTGTGACTTCTTAATACCATAGCTTAACCATAACAAAGCTATATGAAATAAACCATGCAAGATCATCCATTTAATTAAGTTTTAAAAACCAAATACAACATCGTTGTTTTAACAAACACAAACATCAACATGACATAAACACAGTTTAAGGACTGTGACTTGTCCAGGAAAGAGTCACATTCCCAAACCCGGATGACCTCGTAACTAGTGCAGCGGAAAACGTGTCATACCGCGCCAGATCCTTTAATTCCCTGAAATACATGTAAGTTGAAAAATCAACAATAATGTTGAGCGAGTTCATGTGTTTAGTATGTGCGCGCGAATAAACCTTTGTAATCATTGCAAGTATGAATGTTTTGTAAACTCTGATATGAAAGCAAATAAGGAAACATATCAGTTATTGTGTATCCACATGGTCCAACCTGCGGGCGCATGGGAGGGGATAGGACAAGGTCACCACATGGTCCAACCTGCGGGCGCATGGGTGGTGTTACGACAAGGTCACCACATGGTCCAACCTGCGGGCGCATGGGTGGTGTTAAGACGGGGTCACCACATGGTCCAACCTGCGGGCGCATGGGTGGTGTTAAGACAAGGTCACCACATGGTCCAACCTGCGGGCGCATGGGTGGTGTTTGTTATGCTCAAATAGGCCTATCACTCGTATCCCTCGATCGTACTACGAGGACTAATGTTCTTAAGGTTTCACCTACCCAATCACATAACCTAACAGATCCTTCCTTAGCTGACCATACCATGTAAGAAACATTCGTAATCATAGTAACATGTATTTCACCCCCGCAGTTAAAAACTGAAAACAGTTAAGAGAAAAGGGGGACATGAACTCACAGTGGTGCGTCTCTACCAAGTATGCCTCCAAATCGATCAGCTGTATGACGACCTACACGTCCTAACTCTATTAGACGGACGGCCGTGCCTTAGCTTTATGGTTTAAGTTTTTGGGAAATAGTTAGGCAACTATTTCGTGTTTACATTCTGTATACTTGGTAGTTATTTTCCTTCCCAAGGATGGGGGATTTAATACATGTGTTTTCGTAACATTCATATTTCACTATTAAGTCTCACTTAATATATTTTATTTCCGACTCCAAAATATAAATATTCTTCTCAAAAATATTATATTTTCGTACATGTGATTTCCCCAAATAATACTTAGTAATATTATTTTTACTCTAAAAATAATATTTATGTCGTTCACAAAATAATCATAAACACTTATACAAGTGATGTTGTGAAAAATATATACTAAATATATTTATGTATCACGTTTTATTTTGTGAAAATCCCACCTCCGATGTTTTGTAAATATAGTCGTGGCGAAACTTATATTTTGAAAACTAGTCGAAATGTCTTTCTAACACTTATAGTGAAAATATTTCTAAGTGTTAGGCTTTTTGGAAAAATTTCGCCAGAGTTTCCTCTGTAACTGGAGGTGGCCACGCTTTCAAGCGTATCATTTTCTTTTACAAATCAACCAACAATTTCCTCAATCAACCAAAACAATGTTCAAATCACAAACTAGTCAAAATATGTATATAAATCGCATAAACTTCATGAACTTGTGGTTTATCCAAACTGTGAAGTAAATCTCATTACTTTTAGTGGATCTATATATAAGACAATCCGATTTTGTAAAAACCTCGTTTTTATGGAAGTTCCGTCTTTACAACTTCTCGTCAACTTTTACAAAAATAGTTATTTTGTCGAAACTTTGTGTTACACAAGTGTTTACACACTTGTGTGTTCTAAAAACCATTCTTGTTAGTGTAAGATCCATTTTTAGAAAGCATGATTTCTTTAACGCTTGGTCCTTTGAAAATACCACTTCCAGATACGTAGATCTGCTAGTTTTAAACACTATTCCACAAGTAAAACCTTTTTACACAAGTTCATGATTCGTGTGTGGTAGAGTTTCACCCTTTAACCCTTGTCCTATTCAAAACAACCTTATGTCATGATTCGTGATCATGACCAAACCGGGTTAAATGATGATCCGAGCTACCACAACATAGATCGGGTCTAAATAATCACAAATTTCAATTACTACAACATTTACACAACATATGAGCTTTTACCCAACACTTATAGCATTTTTAGTAGACTTTAAAGTATCATCTTGTAAGATTTCGAGATTTAACCGTTACAAATCGTATTAACCACTTTAGAATAGTTCAAGAAGGTGATTTAAGTAACATACCACTAGCTCGAGGCTAGGGAAGAATCTATGCGAAAAACGCGTGGATAAAAGCAAAGTAGAGAGGTCCTTCGCCTTCCGATTGCACCAAGCTTCCTAATATGCGACCCTTAACACTTGTATGTTCTTGAAATGGCTTGAACAAAATCGAAAATGATGGATGGAGGGTGGGTGGTGCTTGGCCGTAAGCTTATAGAGAGGGAGAGAGAGTTGTGGATTTTTGTTGTGGTGAGTATGATATGTTGAGTTTAATCTTGAACTTATAGGCAAAATAATATGGTCATTATCCAAGGGTCACTATGTCACCAAGATATTAGACATAGGTGATTATAATAATCAATAAGTACAAAGGGGTGTTCCCCCCCTAGGGGACGAGTTCGGTTGGGGGGTGGGGTTACCCGGTTGGTTTCTAACTAAATGGTTAGACATTAGTTGTCAAGTGTGGAGGTTAACTCGGTTATTAATGTGTAATGCGTTATAGCGGGTGTTAGGGTATACGGAGACCCTAACTGGCTCAGAAAAAGAAAAACAATGTTATTAACAATATTTTCATGTTCCGGGTAAAGTCCGGTTGTTCGGTTGGATGGTAATCCGTTAAAGTGCTTAACAAAGCTTTAAAGTGTCGTTAATACCCTTTTTAGTGACACAACTCATTTCTGACACTTTGGAAAGTGTCTAGTAATATTTTTCTCATGTTTTGGCACTTTATTAGTTAGCTAAAAGCTGAATTATTATGTGAAGTGCTGAATTTTGTACTTAGAGTACGTTTTGGGCACATCCAGTCATTGTAACTTATTCCTAGAGACGCAGTTCTACAACCCTTGTATCCTACACTCACCACTAGTGTAGCAAAACATGTCTGGCTCATACAGGCCTTAGAGGCAGTGTCTGCCTGATGCTGGCTTTATCAGCATGTTCAATAGGTTATCCGTTATAGTGCAACTGTGCTTTTTGGGCATCATGTTTGTCACTAAGGTTCAGTCATGTAAATAATGTAGTGACAGTAAGTAAAGTATGATGCAAGTAAGTACATGTATCAGTGTTCAAGTAGCAGTTTATCCACAAGTTCAAGTAAGCACAGTAATTAAGCAGTAATTAATTATTAATTAAGTTGTACGGATACCTGGTTTAGTGAGGGTTGTCACATTCTCCCCCCGTTAAATAAATTTCGTCCCGAAATTTTAAGTTCTGCTACTAGATGCAGGGTTCTTAGAAAGTAAGTGGGGGTACTTCTCTTTCATTCGGTCCTCACGTTCCCAGGTGTATTCAGGACCATGTCTGGCATTCCAACGAACTTTGACGAGCTTGACACTGCTCCGGCGGGTCTTGTTAACCTTCCAATCCGTGACCTCAACAGGTTCTTCAACGAAGTGGAGCGTGTCGTCAACATGAATCTCGTCGGCGGGAATGGCAACGGTGACTTGAGTTGGACTTTTCTTTAGATTGGATACATGAAAGGCGTCGTGAACACCATTCAGTTCAGCAGGTAGGTCCAACTTGTATGCTACTAGTCCTATTCTTTCCAGAATTCTGAAGGGACCAATGTAGCGCGGATTTAACTTCCCACGCTTTCCGAAGCGTGTCACACCCTTCCAGGGTGAAACTTTCAATAACACCATTTCTCCAACCTGGAATTCCACATGTTTCCGGTTTGGATCCGCATAGGCCTTCTGTCTGTGGCGAGCTGCTTCAATGCATTTAAGAATCTGCGCGATCTTGTCTGTCATCTCTTGGACGATTTCGGGACCAGCAAGCTGCCTATCACCTGCGTCAGCCCAACATAAGGGTGATCGGCACTTGCGTCCGTAAAGGGCTTCGAATGGCGCGACACCAATACTGGTGTGGTAGCTGTTGTTGTACGAAAATTCGACCAAAGGCAAATGCTTGTCCCAGCTACCGCCCAAATCCATAACACACGCTCTCAGCATGTCTTCCAAAGTCTGTATCGTTCGCTCGCTTTGACCGTCAGTTTGCGGATGAAACGCAGTGCTCAGATTCAATTGTGAGCCAAAGGCTTCTTGGAAGGATTGCCATATCCTTGACACAAACCTTTCGTCTTATCAGAGATGATTGAGAGAGGTACTCCATGGCGTGCGACGATCTCTCTCATGTAAATTTCAGCCAATTTGCTCGTATTATCCTTCTCTCTGATAGGTAAGAAGTGTGCTGACTTTGTTAATCGATCCACTATTACCCAAATAGTGTCATGGCCTCTCGGCGTTCTTGGCAGTTTCGTAATAATATCCATGGAGATTTGTTCCCATTTCCACTTGGGAATCTCGGGTTGTTGCAGAAGTCCTGAAGGCTTCTGGTATTCGGCTTTAACCTTAGCGCATGTTAAACATTTGCTCACATACACAGCAACATCGCCTTTCATCCTAGGCCACCAATAATAATCTTTGAGATCTTGGTACATCTTATCCGCTCCCGGATGGATAGAGTACCGTGACTTGTGAGCTTCATCGAAAATAACCTTCCTTAAATCTCCAAACAAAGGAACCCAAATCCTTTTCTCGAAGCATAATGTTCCTTCCTCGTTTGGTACCAGTAGCTTCTCCATCCCACGGAGATATTCTTCTTCAAGGTTTCCTTCCTTGAGAGCTTCCTTTTGCGCGGCACGAATGCGCAAGGAAAGATCGGTTTGGATAGTCATTTCTAAAGCTCTAACCCTTATGGGTTTGATCCTCTCCTTCCGACTTAGGGCATCGGCGACCACGTTCGCCTTCCCTGGATGATACTTTATCTCGCAGTCGTAATCGTTCAGCAACTCAACCCATCGTCTCTGTCTCATATTCAACTCCTTCTGGTTGAATATGTGCTGTAGGCTCTTGTGATCTGTAAAAATTGTACACTTTGTACCATAAAAGTAGTGTCTCCAGATCTTTAAAGCAAAAACCACTGCGCCAAGTTCCAAATCATGTGTGGTATAGTTCTTTTCGTGCACTTTCAGTTGATGCGATGCGTAAGCAATAACCTTTTGGCGTTGCATCAACACACAACCTAATCCTTGACGCGAAGCGTCACAGTATACCACAAAATCATCTGTACCTTCCGGTAGTGCTAAGATTGGCGCATTGCAGAGCTTATCCTTCAATATCTGGAACGCTTCTTCCTGTTTGATTCCCCAATCAAACTTTTTATCTTTCTGCATGAGGAGTGTCAAAGGTTGAGCGATTTTTGAAAAATCCCCAATGAACCTTCGATAGTAGCCAGCCAAATCCAAGAATTGTCGAATCTCGGTTGGCGTCTTTGGCGTTCCTCAATTCTTAATCGCTTCGATCTTGGTTGGATCCACATGGATTCCATCTCCATTTACCACATGTCCAAGAAATTGGACCTCATGTAGCCCAAAATTCGCACTTAGAGGGTTTGGCATACAGCTGTTCTTTCTTTAGCAGCTCCAAAATAGCTCTTAGATGCGGCTCGTGCTCAGCCTTTGTTCTTGAATAAATCAAGATGTCGTCGATAAACACAATCACGAACTTGTCCAAGTGCGACTTGCAAACTCTATTCATCAAGTCCATAAAGACTGCAGGCGCGTTTGTCAAACCAAACGGCATAACAAGGAACTCGTAGTGTCCATAACGAGTTCTGAAGGCTGTCTTTGGGATACTCTCCTCCTGTATCCTTAACTGATGGTATCCAGATCGAAGGTCGATCTTTGAATAAAAGCTTGAACCTTGCAGTTGGTCGAATAGATCAGCAATCCTTGGCAGAGGATATATATTCTTGATCGTCAGCTTGTTCAGCTCCCGGTAGTTGATGTTTATTTGAAAATCATCATCCTTCTTTTTGACGAGTAGAAATGGGGTTACCCCAAAAGGGAATTTTGGTCTGTTATCTTCCTTCTCTACCCATTTCTAAAACTTCTCTGTCAATCCTTGCATCTCCGAAAATCTAAGCCGCTACGATGCAACGACTACGGGTGCAGTGCCTGGAATCAGATCGACGCGGGATTCGACTAATCGTTGAGGAGACGATTCCGGCAAGTCTTCGAAGAAGACTTCGGGGTATCTTCCAATCACAGGGATATCTTCGAGTTTCGGTTCTTCGGCTTCTTTTTCCACGACATGAGCCAAGAATGCAACACATCCTGTGTGCGAAAATTTTCGTGTCTTCTTTGTCTGATAATCCGTAGGAGCGTATCCAGCTCCATGAATCACAATCATTTCTCCGTTCGTCGTCGGGGCGCGGATGACAATCTCCGCCGGGTTGTTCGACAACCAATCCATCCCAATTATCACATCGAAGCTTTCGTTAGGCTTGTTCTATCGAGAACTGGGTATCTAGGTTACTTACTACTAAACAACTATATTTTCTGAAGCTAAAATTTGACAATACTGTCAAATAGAGCATAACATTGACTATTATGAGACGTACCGATATCCACGCTTGGATTCTATCCCCGCTATTGAGCTTTCATCCACTTGCCTGAGTGTTCTTAGGGCAATACTTCCTGAAATGCCCCACATCACCGCAATTAAAACATGCTTGGCCACAGTCTTGATCGTCAGCTTCCCTGCCTTGATAGTTGTTGTCGTCGTTATTTCCTTCGCGATTTCCGTTACCATCTTGACCTCTATTTCCATGTTTAGTACCTTGCCGACACGTTTCCTTGACATGTCCCACCTTGCCACAGTTACCACATTTTCCATATCTACACCGCCCGTTATGGGGTCGTCGACAGTTGTCGCACTTTGGTAGGATACCCGTGTACTCTTTTCTCTTTTTGGCCTTGTCGTTGCTACTCGACTGGGTACCCTGTTTGAAATTTGCCAACTTCCTCTTGTTGTCCCCAGATGACTCTACATGAGTCTCCTTCTTCTCCTCAGAGGTTGAAAATTTGTTCATCCTGACTGCCTCTTCCGTCAGGGCTATACTTAGATTGATGGCCTCAGTGATTGTCGCAGGCTTGGAGGAGGTTACCATACTTATGATTTGAGGAGCTAAACCCCAAATGAAGCGCTCGATTCGCTTGTATTCTGGTGTAACCATGTAAGGAACGATACGCGATAGAACTTGGAACTTCTCCACATACTCAACTATTTTTGGACCTTCCATCTTCAAGTTCCAGAACTCAGTTTCTACCTTCTGGCTTTCTGTTCTCGAACAGTACTTTTTATGCATTAGCTCTTTCAGCTCGTCCCATGATAAAGCATACGCAGCAGCCTCGCCCATTGTCTGAACCTGAAGTTTCCACCATGACAGAGCCCCATCTCGGAACAGCCCGGAAATGTACGTGACCTGATCTCTTGGGGCACATTTGCTCGCACGCAAAACAGTGTCAGTCTTCTCAATCCAGCATACGAAGGCTACGGCACCCCCAGTGCCATTGAAATGCAGGGGCTGGCAGCCTAAGAACTGTTTGTAGGTGCAGCCGTTGGGTGGGTTACTTCCTGAGGTATCTCCGTTGTGCTCGGAGCGATGGGCCTCGTATTGTGCGATGACTGCAGCAATGATTCCCTGAAGTTCCGCCTCGTTGGTGGGTATGCGTACACCCCGTTTTGGAGGCATTTTCTAAAAGATGTTTGTATGGGTCAGGTCATGGTAGGTAAAATGTACGTAAGTATACAACAATATCAACACATAACATCTCATGTTATCAATCACATAACATCTCATGTTATAAATAGATCACCCATATTGATAGCCTCTGCAATGGTTGAGGGCTTCGAGGTAGTAACCATACCCCTGATCTGGGGTGCAAGTGTCCAAATGAATCGTTCAATCCTTTTGAACTCCGGTTTGACTAAGTAGGGGGGCGACCCTAGATAAGTCGTGCGATCGCTGGACAAGTTCAGGAATTTCTGGTTCGTCCATTTTCAAATTCCTGAACTCCACCTCAAGCTTCTAAATTCCAGTCCTAAAACAACATTTCTTCTCAATCGTTTCCTTGAGCTCGTCCCAGCTCAGTGCATAAGCAGCGTCTGTGCCAAGGGTCTGAACCTGGAGGTTCCATTAAGAGAGTGTGCCATCTAGAAATATCCCCGAGATATTGGTAACACTCTGTTGGGGCGAACAGTTACTCATTCTTAAAATGGAGTCGGTCTTTTCGGACCAACGAACAAATGCAACGGCGCCTCCTGTTCCGTCAAAGTTCAAAGGCTTGCAGTTCAGGAACTGTTTATAGGTGCAGCCAGTTGGAGGGTTATTTCCAGTAATGCCATCGTTTAGAGCGGAGGGCTTCATGTCGTGCATTTATCTGTGAGATGCGTTCTTGCATCTCGGCTTCTGTCCTTGGCAACGTACTGGTGTTTGTGTCACGTCTGGGTGACATTCCCTTTTGTCGAAGTGGTGTGAAGCGGGTTAGATAACGTTTCAATTGTCTATGAGGTGTATATAGCAACATAAGCCATCATGTAATCACCCAATTTTACACGCAAATATACTCACTGTATGAGTGGGGAAGTAAATTTCTGAGCCTTCACATAGGCTTGCCAATTTGGCTTGTTGCTTGTAATAGAATGAACTCGAGGCTACATCGCCTCGCCTTGGTCATTCGTGTTTTAGATATTTCCTGCTACATTGGTTTTCATTAGCTTGACCCGCAGAGTCCACCAGGATTTCTGTACACTACAAGTCGTTATTACGTGGGCCCCCGTAATAATAAATTGTCTTGCACAGTTACCCCAAATTTTCTCTCGTCCAAGCAGATGATCAATCAAGGAGTAACAGCAGGTGCATCGGCATGAACAGGGTCATGCTACAATGCGGGGTCAGGAGCAACGCCTGGCTCAGGGGCCACGGCTGGCTCCGAATCAAAAACTCCATCTCAAGATCAGCTGGATCAACAAACACAGGGGTTACAGGATCCTCCAAAGGCTGGTCTAAGTGCATGAACTCAATGTCATGGTCTGGATCAAAACCAGGTGGAAAAACAGAATCGTCCTCAATATCGCGATCAAACTCAAATCTGTGTGCGAGAACTGGGGCAGCTGATGACGCCATATCAGGGTCGGCGTCGTGTGAGTGGTGCTGCACTCCCTGTATGTGCAAAGATGCGGATGTCAGAAACTCAAATGAGCCTGGGATAGGGGAATTGGCATGAGTTTCCCCTGCAGAAGCGTCCGCATGCAGTAGTCTAATACCAGCAGCAATAGGGTCCTGCCCTCGAATGGGTCCTCCTCTAGTAGGTCGTTATCGTCGTTAGAGGCCACGTTGGGGGGGCATATCATCAACAGGATAAGCGGCAAGGGGGCACAGGAGCAGGGATCAACGCGAGTGGCAAACTCCCAACAAGATGGCCATCAGTAGGCTCTGCTACGACTTCAGGCAGCGCAAAAGGGTTGAAAGTCGTCATTGTCTGTGCCGGTAGTATCGGAAATGTACACCTCGTGCTTCGATGAAACTATGTCGTCTGACACTATGGCCATGGGATTCGTAGTGTCCATCTTTCTAGTATATGATGAAAGCATGATGTTTGTAACACAAACGCATATACGTATAATAATCAATCATATAATCACATAAGTCACCAAGTAAGCATTCAAATCATTCTCCTAGTCCCACCGGCCAAATTTCTCCCAGTCTCTAAGACTGCTCTATCCTCCACCTCGACCTCTTAGATCGAGCCTCGGTCCCCTTGACCGAGCCTCAGCCTTCATGACTGAGCCTACTCTTCCTAGCCTCACTAGCCAACTACCTCGGTCACCTAGACCGAGCCTCGATCCTCCAGACCGAGCCTCAGCCCTCCAGGCTGAGCCTATAATAAATCAACGTGCTCAACTACCTCGGTCACCTAGACCGAGCCTCGATCCTCCAGACCGAGCCTCAGCCCTCCAGGCTAAGCCTATAAATAATAAGATGTGCTCAACATTTGTTTGTAAAAAGTTTTGGATCTGGACTTAAGTGGTATGCAGTAAAATGTTTTCGTGAGAGCCCTAGTGATCATAGTCTAGACTCGAGAAAGAATCCTAGTTCGCTATGATCAGAGCTCTGATACCAAGCTGTCACACCCTGGCTTTGCGGAAGCATGGTTAATTTGGTGTGACTTCTTAATACCATAGCTTAACCATAACAAAGCTATATGAAATAAACCATGCAAGATCATCCATTTAATTAAGTTTTAAAAACCAAATACAACATCGTTGTTTTAACAAACACAAACATCAACATGACATAAACACAGTTTAAGGACTGTGACTTGTCCAGGAAAGAGTCACATTCCCAAACCCGGATGACCTCGTAACTAGTGCAGCGGAAAACGTGTCATACCGCGCCAGATCCTTTAATTCCCTGAAATACATGTAAGTTGAAAAATCAACAATAATGTTGAGCGAGTTCATGTGTTTAGTATGTGCGCGCGAATAAACCTTTGTAATCATTGCAAGTATGAATGTTTTGTAAACTCTGGTATGAAAGCAAATAAGGAAACATATCAGTTATTGTGTATCCACATGGTCCAACCTGCGGGCGCATGGGAGGGGATAGGACAAGGTCACCACATGGTCCAACCTGCGGGCGCATGGGTGGTGTTACGACAAGGTCACCACATGGTCCAACCTGCGGGCGCATGGGTGGTGTTAAGACGGGGTCACCACATGGTCCAACCTGCGGGCGCATGGGTGGTGTTAAGACAAGGTCACCACATGGTCCAACCTGCGGGCGCATGGGTGGTGTTTGTTATGCTCAAATAGGCCTATCACTCGTATCCCTCGATCGTACTACGAGGACTAATGTTCTTAAGGTTTCACCTACCCAATCACATAACCTAACAGTTCCTTCCTTAGCTGACCATACCATGTAAGAAACATTCGTAATCATAGTAACATGTATTTCATCCCCGCAGTTAAAAACTGAAAACAGTTAAGAGAAAAGGGGGACATGAACTCACAGTGGTGCGTCTCTACCAAGTATGCCTCCAAATCGATCAGCTGTATGACGACCTACACGTGCTAACTCTATTAGACGGACGGCCGTGCCTTAGCTTTATGGTTTAAGTTTTTGGGAAATAGTTAGGCAACTATTTCGTGTTTACATTCTGTATACTTGGTAGTTATTTTCCTTCCCAAGGATGGGGGATTTAATACATGTGTTTTCGTAACATTCAGATTTCACTATTAAGTCTCACTTAATATATTTTATTTCCGACTCCAAAATATAAATATTCTTCTCAAAAATATTATATTTTCGTACATGTGATTTCCCCAAATAATACTTAGTAATATTATTTTTACTCTAAAAATAATATTTATGTCGTTCACAAAATAATCATAAACACTTATACAAGTGATGTTGTGAAAAATATATACTAAATATATTTATGTATCACGTTTTATTTTGTGAAAATCCCACCTCCGATGTTTTGTAAATATAGTCGTGGCGAAACTTATATTTTGAAAACTAGTCGAAATGTCTTTCTAACACTTATAGTGAAAATATTTCTAAGTGTTAGGCTTTTTGGAAAAATTTCGCCAGAGTTTCCTCTGTAACTGGAGGTGGCCACGCTTTCAAGCGTATCATTTTCTTTTACAAATCAACCAACAATTTCCTCAATCAACCAAAACAATGTTCAAATCACAAACTAGTCAAAATATGTATATAAATCGCATAAACTTCATGAACTTGTGGTTTATCCAAACTGTGAAGTAAATCTCATTACTTTTAGTGGATCTATATATAAGACAATCCGATTTTGTAAAAACCTTGTTTTTATGGAAGTTCCGTCTTTACAACTTCTCGTCAACTTTTACAAAAATAGTTATTTTGTCGAAACTTTGTGTTACACAAGTGTTTACACACTTGTGTGTTCTAAAAACCATTCTTGTTAGTGTAAGATCCATTTTTAGAAAGCATGATTTCTTTAACGCTTGGTCCTTTGAAAATACCACTTGCAGATACGTAGATCTGCTAGTTTTAAACACTATTCCACAAGTAAAACCTTTTTACACAAGTTCATGATTCGTGTGTGGTAGAGTTTCACCCTTTAACCCTTGTCCTATTCAAAACAACCTTATGTCATGATTCGTGATCATGACCAAACCGGGTTAAATGATGATCCGAGCTACCACAACATAGATCGGGTCTAAATAATCACAAATTTCAATTACTACAACATTTACACAACATATGAGCTTTTACCCAACACTTATAGCATTTTTAGTAGACTTTAAAGTATCATCTTGTAAGATTTCGAGCTTTAACCGTTACAAATCATATTAACCACTTTAGAATAGTTCAAGAAGGTGATTTAAGTAACATACCACTAGCTCGAGGCTAGGGAAGAATCTATGCGAAAAACGCGTGGATAAAAGCAAAGTAGAGAGGTCCTTCGCCTTCCGATTGCACCAAGCTTCCTAATATGCGACCCTTAACACTTGTATGTTCTTGAAATGGCTTGAAAAAAATCGAAAATGATGGATGGAGGGTGGGTGGTGCTTGGCCGTAAGCTTATAGAGAGGGAGAGAGAGAGTTGTGGATTTTTGTTGTGGTGAGTATGATATGTTGAGTTTAATCTTGAACTTATAGGCAAAATAATATGGTCATTATCCAAGGGTCACTATGTCACCAAGATATTAGACATAGGTGATTATAATAATCATTAAGTACAAAGGGGTGTTCCCCCCCTAGGGGACGAGTTCGGTTGGGGGGTGGGGTTACCCGGTTGGTTTCTAACTAAATGGTTAGACATTAGTTGTCAAGTGTGGAGGTTAACTCGGTTATTAATGTGTAATGCGTTATAGCGGGTGTTAGGGTATACGGAGACCCTAACTGGCTCAGAAAAAGAAAAACAATGTTATTAACAATATTTTCATGTTCCGGGTAAAGTCCGGTTGTTCGGTTGGATGGTAATCCGTTAAAGTGCTTAACAAAGCTTTAAAGTGTCGTTAATACCCTTTTTAGTGACACAACTCATTTCTGACACTTTGGAAAGTGTCTAGTAATATTTTTCTCATGTTTTGGCACTTTATTAGTTAGCTAAAAGCTGAATTATTATGTAAAGTGCTGAATTTTGTACTTAGAGTACGTTTTGGGCACATCCAGTCATTGTAACTTATTCCTAGAGACGCAGTTCTACAACCCTTGTATCCTACACTCACCACTAGTGTAGCAAAACATTTCTGGCTCATACAGGCCTTAGAGGCAGTGTCTGCCTGATGCTGGCTTTATCAGCATGTTCAATAGGTTATCTGTTATAGTGCTACTGTGCTTTTTGTGCATCATGTTTGTCACTAAGGTTCAGTCATGTAAATAATGTAGTGACAGTAAGTAAAGTATGATGCAAGTAAGTACATGTATCAGTGTTCAAGTAGCAGTTTATCCACAAGTTCAAGTAAGCACAGTAATTAAGCAGTAATTAATTATTAATTAAGTTGTACGGATACCTGGTTTAGTGAGGGTTGTCACAGGTACCAACCCTGGCTTCGCCAGAGCCGGTACTTATTTCCCGCTATATTTGGGGATTGATTGGTGAAATCCGTGATATCGTTAAAGCTGCGAGACCCCGCACTATTGATGATGCAGTGGAATTAGCTAACACCCTAACGGACGGACTGGTACGCACAAGAGAAGAAACCCGGAAAAAGGAAGTAGCCCAAAAGATTACCCAAGGATTCCGTATGGGTAATCATAGTAATTTCAAGAGAAAGGGAACCGGACAATCTTCCACTGTTCCATTTTGCAATACATGCAAAAGGAAGCATTTTGGAAGATGCAAAGGATATTGAAATTTCTGCAAAATCCCGGGGCACCAAGAAGAAGACTGCAGGAAGAAGAAAGCAACAGTCTGCTACAACTGTGGAGAAGCTGGACACTTTAGACCAGACTGCCCAAAACTGGTCAAACCAGCCGATTACAAAGCCAAACATGCAGAAGGAACTACCAAGAAGAATGCAAGAGCCTTCCAGTTGACTACTCAGGAAGCAGAACTAATTCCTGACGTAATAGCTGGTACGTTCCTAGTTCACGACGTTTACGCAAAAGTATTATTTGACTCTGGTGCAAACCAAAGTTTTATAAATACTTCATTATGCCAAGCTCTTAACTTACCCTTAACCAACCTTAGGCAGATTTTTACAGTCGAAACGGCAGAAGGGAATTCTATTAAAATAAATAAGGTTTTGCGAGAAGGAAAGATAGAACTATTAGGTCATAAATTTTTGGCAAACATGTTACCTATGAATTTAGCCGGATTTGATGTTGTGTTAGGAATGGATTGGTTAGTAGCCAATCATGCTCGAATTCTCTGTGATAAAAACTCCATAGAGATTCATACCCCTACAGGAGAATTAGTGGTGATTACAGGAGATAAGCCACGGAAACCCCTGAAATTCATTTCAGTAATGAAGTTGGCCAGTTATTCAAGAAAACAAGAGGTGGTGTATATGATTTCAGTAATCATTAACACAAAAGGTAAGGAACTTAAAGAAATTCCGGTAGTAGCAGAATACCCGGATGTCTTTCCGGAAGAACTACCTGGATTACCACCCAATAGAGAAGTCGAATTTAGAATTCATCTAATTCCTGGAACTACACCAATAGCCAAGGCACCTTATCGGTTAGCACCCACCGAAATGCTAGAATTGAAAAAGAAATTAGATGAACTATTAAGCAAAGGATTCATACAACCTAGTTCATCCCCGTGGGGAACTCCAGTGTTGTTTGTGAAAAAGAAAGATGGGTCAATGAGAATGTGTATCGATTATAGGGAATTGAATAAAGTTACAATTAAGAATCGATATCCATTATATAGGATTGATGATCTTTTTGATCAATTGCAAGGAGCTAGATATTTTTCTAAGATAGATTTACGATCAGGATACCATCAGTTAAAGGTACAAGAAGAAGACATACCTAAAACTGCTTTCAGAACTAGGTATGGTCATTATGAGTTTACAGTCATGCCCTTCGGACTAACAAATGCTCCAGCAGCATTTATGGACATGATGAATATGATCTGTAAACCATATTTGGATAAATTTGTAATTGTCTTCATCGACGATATACTTATTTATTCCAAAAGCCAGAATGAACACTGTCAGCACTTGCATACACTCTTAACTTTGTTAAGAAAAGAGAAGCTCTACGCCAAATTCTCGAAATGTGAATTTTGGCTGCAGGAGGTATAATTTTTAGGACACATGGTGAATCACGAAGGTATTCATGTAGATCCTGCTAAAATAGAAGCGATTACCAAATGGAAGATTCCACAATCAGCTTTGGAAGTTAGAAGTTTTCTAGGGTTAGCTAGATACTATAGAAGATTTATTAAAGATTTTTCCAAAATAGTCGTACCATTAACTAAGTTAACCTGTAAAGCAGTTAAGTTTGAATGGGGACCTAGGCAAGAAGAGGCCTTTAGGATTTTGAAACAAAAGTTAACAAACGCCCCAATTCTAGCCTTACCAGAAGGAACAGAAGATTTTAAAGTTTATTGTGATCCTTCTAAGCTAGGATTAGGATGTGTATTAATGCAACGCAAGAAGGTAATTGCGTATGCATCTAGGCAATTGAAAAAGCACGAGGAAAACTATACTACTCATGACTTAGAATTAGGAGCCATAATTTTTGCCCTTAAGATTTGGAGACACTATTTGTATGGAAATAAGTTTACTGTCTATACAGATCATAAGAGCTTAAGGTACATATTTGGGAAAAAAGAATTAAACATGAGGCAAAGGAGATGGATGGAAATCCTAAGTGACTACGACTGTGATATTCAATATCACGAAGGAAAAGCAAACGTGGTTGCTGATGCCTTAAGTCGTAAGTATCATGAGAAACAACGATGATTTCGTGCTCTTAGATTAAATCTACAGTTAGATTTAATGGAACAACTGAAAAGCATTCAAGAAACAGCAATCAATGATGATGATGAAGGAATGAAAGGAAGAATAAAGGAACTAGAACAAGGAAGTGATGGAATTTGGAGATTCCATACGAAACGAATTTGGGTACCTAAACAAGGAAAATTAAGAACTAAGATTTTAGAAGAAGCCCATAAATCTAGGTATACCGTGCATCCCGGTAACAATAAGATGTACCAAGATTTAAGGAATAACTTCTGGTGGATAGGGATGAAAAAGGACATAGTTAGATATATTTCTAAATGTCTTACCTGTTCACAAGTTAAAGCAGAACACCAGAAACCCTCAGGTTTACTTCAACAATTAGAAATGCCTGTATGGAAATGGGAACTTATAACCATGGACTTTGTTACTAAGTTACCCAAAACCAGAAAGGGTAATGATGCGATCTGGGTAATTGTAGATCGATTAACCAAATCAGCTCATTTTCTACCCATGAAGGAAACCTTTAGCATGGAAAGGTTAGCAAAGTTGTATGTAGATGAAGTAGTATCCTTACATGGAGTCCCACTCTCCATTGTATCAGATAGGGATAGTCGTTTCACTTCCAATTTCTGGGCCAGTTTCCAAGAAGCTATGGGAACCCGACAAAATCTAAGTACTGCATATCATCCCCAGACAGACGGACAAAGTGAAAGGACGATCCAAACCCTGGAAGACATGCTTAGGGCATGTGTGATAGATTTTGGTGGAAATTAGGATGACCACCTACCATTAATTGAATTCTCCTATAACAATAGTTATCATTCAAGCATTGAAGCTGCCCCGTTCGAAGCACTGTACGGACGTAAGTGTAGAACTCCAGTTTGCTGGGCAGAAATAGGAGAAAATCAATTATCAGGTCCTGAAATAGTACAAGAAACTACCGACAAGGTTACTCTAATCAAGGAAAGATTAAAGACGGCTCGAGATCGCCAGAAGAGTTATGCCGATAATCGACGCAAGCCGTTAGAATTCCACGTAGGAGACAAAGTACTCTTGAAAGTTTCTCCTTGGAAAGGAGTAATTCGGTTTGGTAAGAAAGGAAAGCTAAGTCCAAGGTACGTAGGACCATTCCTAGTAATACAGCGAATAGGACCAGTTGCCTATCGCTTATAACTACCAGAGGAATTAGCTGGAATACATGACATATTTCATGTATCCAATCTCAAAAAATGTCTATCAGATGAATCTCTGGTAGTGCCTTTTCAAGACATAGAGGTAAATGAAAAGTTAAAGTTTGTCGAGAAGCCATTGCAAATAGAAGACAAAAAGATCAAGTTTCTCAATCACAAAAGGTTGGTACTAGTCAAAGTTAAATGGGATTCAAAAAGAGGACCCGAATACACTTGGGAGTTGGAATCGGAGATGAAGCGAAAATATCCTCACTTATTTCCATAAATCTCGAGGACGAGATTTTAAATAAGGTGGGGAGGATGTAAGGACCTTCAAAAATGTCCTAAACCGACCCGTAAGTAAAAACCCGGACCCCCGAAACCCTAATCCATGTCAAAAATCAAGAAAATCATATTTTTTACCCTCTCGCGGGCCGCGTAAAGAACAAGAGGGCCCTTACGCGGGCCGCGTCAACCCTAATTTGACCGGATAAGCGTCCAGATCCACGTGTCACCCACGTGGCATACCTACGCGTAACACGGATGCCCTAATCTACGAAATAGACTTCCACGCGGGCCGCGTAAGGATCGAGCGAAGGTTCACGCGGGCCGCGTGAGAACCAAAATTTTGATATAAATAGGTTGGATCATGAGCAGTCCTCTGGTGTCGAAATCATTTCACAAAAACGAAATCTCACTGATCAAAATAGAATTTTAATATAGCGAGGCGCTGCTACGATACCGGGTATTAACTCGATCGCTGCTACGATTCAATGTCCGATCGATTGAAACTATCCAATTGGATGTTTAAGTGCTGCCCACATTAGGGTCATACTTTGTCATTAGTCGTGAATTCGACGGATGTTTAAGTATAGCACTTTGTCATTCGTTGTGAGGGTTTTAATCTCGTGAGTTATTGTAAATGTTGAATTAGTTACTGGCCTAGTTCGTGTGCATTGTTATTTAAATTAGGTTACAAGGCTAATCAGTAGGCTAAACTCTGCCCGTATAAATCTGCAATGTGAGTCATTCTCTTTTATCAAAAAGTATTTACAATACTCCAATTTTTTTTCAAAAGTTATAATTACAGGGATTAAGTCGTGGTTATCTTAAATCACTGGCTAGTGGGTATTGTGCACATTACTAATTTCTCACGGTTAGGTTAATAAATCCTAACAGTGATAATCATCACTACTTGAGGAAGGATCCAATAGTGGTATGACCATCGTCACCAGGTGACACGGTGCCAGATAAAAATAAGATAGAAGCCATTGTAATCGCTCTTATGCTGTAAATTATAACTATGTGTCATTTTATCAAATTGAGTGACTCGCCAGTATTTCCCCGCTGATAAAATATTTTTAAAACATGTTTCAGGCAACCTGCTATAAATCAAGGAAAACGTGCTACGGAGCACTAACAAGCTTGAAGAGGTGGCTCAGTTAAAATTAAATAAACATGTTTTATAAATCAGGGAATTCCCTAGTGAAATTCCTCTATTGTAAATTACGGGGTTTATCCCGAATTATGAAATAAAATAATCGGGCATTTCAAGTTTTAAAAGATCCTGTAAAATCTTCCGCTGTCGCATCAATTAATAAATACCACGGGTTCCTGTCCCGCGGCTCCTGACCGGGTAAAACCGGGGCTGGGGCCGTGACATGAAGCGTTTGTAGAGTTGTTCACTGAGTCAGCATATGTGGTTATTTTTTTATAATGATAATACAAGTGTCAAGTTTGGAGTGTGTCATCGGAAGATGATAAAAAAGAACCAGTTTTTGTTCTTGCATTCCTTCATAAGGTCGTAGACAAGAATCTGAATGATTTTGAAGTTTTATGTTGGGGTGCTACAACATGTGTAGTAAAAAGATGTTTAAATGAGAAAGAAGAAGCTAATCTCCCTTGTGAATGGGTCAATCTAATTCACACTTTGAAGATCTTAAGTACAAATTGAGAAAATGGAGAAAACTTTACAGCTAAGTGCAAGAAGTTGAAAATAACATTAGAGTGTTCTGCAGCTTTCGACTATTAGATAAACTTGAAGTTGTATATGTCATTGCATTTCTTTTAGCCAAATATAAGGATGTGGAAATTTACTTTGTCTCGTTGGAATTTGTATAAATAAACAAAAAAATAGAAATAGAAGATAGTGGAGCAGATTCGTTTTTTATGTGCTTTGGGTATGTTGGTACTTCTAGAATTTGTAGTGGACATATTAAATATCAGGAAGTTACTCCCTTGAATGAAGATTCATCGCACCTGATCTACAATATTACAGTCACACAACTTCGTGTTGGTTCTTCTCTTAGTGACTCTTCTTTCACTGGCCCTTTCAATTCAGGTTCATGGCCTCCACCAGATCAAAGGATTCCATTCGAATATTGTAATGGCTTGAGTCATGATGCGCTTTTCAAGGGTTCCATGAGAGAGTTTGGTTTAGCAATTGATCTTCGAGTTTCCAGCCTAATAAATCTAGTAGAGTTGATTAAAGGGTCAGTTCAGAACAGAGATGTGACTGTGTGGGTTCGGGATCCAGGTTCCATAATCCAAATTCTGGGAATTTCTTTCATATGTGGACTTTTGAGGACAAAAGTCTTTGAAGGGGAAAGGCTAAGTAGAGGAGGTGGTGCTGAAGTTTGGTCGATATATCATCGGAGGGTTATTGGTTATTGTTCTTTGGATTCTCTTTTGGTAATCAGAGAATTATTGAATAGTTGGTACACTACTGCAGATGGTACAGTGGACCAGGAAGGAGCTGCTTGATCTTTTCTTCGAATGTTTTTTTGGGACAACACTGCAGTGGGGTTGCAACCAGAATTACAAATTGTTCAGGATCATTGGTCTTCACTGTTGGAATAAAGCACAGGCATTTGTTTTTGTTACTTGTGATTAGTGGGTCTCTTATTATTATTTTGACTTTTGAGGTCAAAAGTCTTCTAAGGGGGGAGTATTGTTACGGGTCAAAATAAGTAAAGGGAGCTAGATGTAATTGTTCCATAGTTAGGGGGGTCAGGTGTTTGTTGGTTAGCTTCATATAGGAGTTAGTTGTAATCAATTGGGTATCGAATGAATTGTGTTTTCCTCTTCTTTTGTGTTCTTCTTCTCTACCTTTCGATCATCTACCGTGATTACGAAATTGTTCGTAACATGTAGACACCCCTAATTCCATCCCATCCCTAAATATATTGGTGTTTGGATGGTTTTTTAAATTAATTAATTTGTTTTTTAAGTGGAACGGTCGAAAAGTTACCGTCATGTGAATGTTTGGAAACAGAAACACAACAAGAAGAAAACCCTTATCGAGTTATCATGGTGTAATTTTTTCGGGATCAAGAGGGGGCAGTGTTCCAATGGTACCTAACCACCTGAAAGCACACCTTGCACGCTTAGTCATCCTCTTATCTCTTTCCTTCTTTCACCACTCTAATGATAAGACAAACCTCTAGCGGGTTCGCAGCTGCATATAAACCGCGACAATATGGCCAGTGCGCTTTATTTTCGATTTCAACACAAAAAAAAAAAAAAAAAGATGTCTAATCTGAATGATCTGGATTATACAAATGGGCTAGACGTTGAGTAGGGCCTTTTTTGTTTCAGCAACATATAGATCCACCCATCAAGTCACAAGTTAATATATACATACAATTATGATTATTGCACATGCAAGAATAGTGAAGGAAAAGAAAGGACCAAAGGGGGTAGTTCATGGAAGTTATTTGCATGAATACGTAGTGAGTGTCGGTGAAGTTTTACCAGGTCCAACTGTGTTGGCTGATGGGCCCAATCCAACTCATCATGTACGGCCCAATAACTAATTACCATGCTTCCTGCATCCACCACATGTTTTACATCATTCTCTCTCTTACATATGTAGTAAAACAAACCTAACCATCGAAATAATATTACAAATCATTCATGTGGTTTGGTCATTGAACTTAAGTTAACGGGTTTATCAAAATGTTTAGGAGCTCGAAAACATTTCGATACAAGTTAACCATGTTAATGTTTTTTTTGGGGGCTCAGTTTACAACCAGGGGCAAAGTATAGGGGGGACCCCCCGGACTTTTCGCTTAGTATTGTTATATATGTAGTTTTCGTATAGAAATTTTAGGGTATATACGTTTTCGACCCCTTGGTTCTATAGAATTTTTTGGGTATATACGTTTTCGACCGCCCGACATTCGGGTCAAGCTTCGACACTGTTTACGACTTAACTTATTTGATCTGTTAATGATATAATGATATATTATAGCTTATACTAACACATTTATAGCTAATAAAGAGATATTATCACCACTACTTAGGGCTGTTCAAAAAGCTCGCGGCTCGGAGCTCGCTTGGATTTAGCTCGGAAAAAGCTCGCTCGATTTGGCTCGGTTTAAAAGTGAGCCGAGCCGGCTCGGCTCGGTTAGAAAGTGAGCCTAGCTCGGCTCGGCTCGTAACGAGCCTAGCTGGCTCGGTTCGGCTCGGTTTAGCTCGAATTATTTTACTTATAATAAGTTTTAATTTTATATACATTATAATATATTACAAAAAAACTGATTATTATTTACATGTATATAGGTTTGTAATTTGATATTTATGACATATTTGAAGATTGATTACCATACTAATGAACTAATATTGTATTTTATTGAAATTAAAACTTATTTTGCGTTGTTAAACTTGATTTTGGTTTGAATTGTATTAGGTTGAACTTATTTTGAATATATTCTTTTAAATTATTGAATAATATTTTAGGCTATTAAATTTTAAGAGGTATTTATTAGTTTTTTGAGTAAAATGCACGGATAGTCCCTGTGGTTTTGCAAAATAACACCTATAGTCCCCAACTTTTGGAAATTACATCGTTGCTCCCTGTGATTTGACAGTTTGTTACTCGGATAGTCCTTGGCGTGAATGTCCGTTAGTTTTCTCCGTTAAGTGGATATAAAATGACAAAATTACCCTTCATCTTATCCACTCTATGAAAACAAAACAACTCCCTCCCCCCCCCCCCCCCACCCCCACCTTTCTCTCTGTTTCATCAAAACATAATATGAAGGGACTATCCACTCCTGTTGATCTATAGCGTCTCTGAACTTCCGATATTTGCTAAAGGTAAACATTTGGTTTATTTTCCATCATCTTCACTCTTCATCGTACTATCATACACAAAACCCCCAAAAAACATCTTCACTTATTACTTCATAACCTTAGTCGATCGGTTTTTCCTTCAATTTTATCCCCCAGATGAGGAAAAGGGCTCGTGTTGCACGACATAAGGTCTTTTCTTGATTATTATTAACCAATTGATTGTGTTTTTAATTCAATTTTGTTGGTTAATTGTTGTGAATTGACCCTAATTATTTGTCATGTGATTGTTACTTGTTAATGGTGTGTAATTATTATTCAAGTGATTTGAACTTTTGGATATTAAACATTACATTTTTTTATGTGAATTGAATATGTTCAATGATAGTTCGATACTGTTGGAAACTTGAAATGAGGCTATTGTTTTTATTATTATTGTGTGTGTTAAGGGGGGCATCATGGATAAATCAGAATGATTTCATCAGCCGAATGCCGGATGATGTACTTATATCTATACTATCGCGACTGCCGCTTAAAGAAGCGGTGACCACTAGTAACCTGTCATCAAGGTGGGGTTGGGGTTGTTTTGTTTTTATAGAGTGGAGAAGATGAAGGGTAGTTTTGTCATTTAACATCCACTTAACGGAGAAAACTAACGGACATCCACTCCAGGGACTATCCGAGTAACAAACAGTCAAACCACAGGGAGCACCGGTGTAATTTCCAAAAGTTGGGGACTATAGGTGTTATTTTGCAAAACCATAGGGACTACCCGTGCATTTTACTCCAGTTTTTTCTATAAAATCGAGCCAAACCAAGTCGAGCCGAGCTAGCTCGGTTTAAAACCAAGCTGAGCCCGAGCTTAGATTTTCAGCTCGGTTTCAAATCCATGCCGAGCCAAGCCAACTCGGTTTATAATCGAGCCGAGCCCTGGCTCGGCTCGGCTCATGAACAGCCTACCACTAATAGAGCTACATACATAAAAGGTTTGTTGTTTTGAAAACTAGAATTGGATAAAAACAAGTGCTCCAACTGGTTCACAGGTTCAGGCGGACCAGCCAGTTCGACTTGTCTCAAAAAGCAAAACATAATGCTATAATATACATAATAGCTACAAAAGAATAGCATTTATATGGCTTGCCTATCTAGAAAACGTGTGTTTTTATCTTAGGCTATTAAGTTCTGTCACCTCCTATATATATATATATATATATATAGGGTTAGGATCGTGTGAGAAGCACTAGGCTAATTGAGAAACTTGAGAAGCATTATGTACCACATATTTTCTTTAAGTTTTTCGTAATATACACATATGTATAATTTAAAATTGACTATATACACATGTGTATAATTCAAAATTTGACAATATACATACATGTATATAGTTGATTTTAAACTATACATATGTGTATATTACGAAAAGCTTACGAAAATGTGTGGTCCAGAATGCTTCTCAAGTTTCTCAAATAGGATCGACTTCTCTTAGGATCCCTACCCATATATATATATATATATATATATAGGGAGAAATTCATGTGAGAACCACCCTTATTGCGAGAACCGCGAGAACCAATGTGAACACAACCTAAAATAGCTAAAAAAACCTAACCCCCCAAGCTAAATGTTAAAAACTAAAACCCCCAAAAACCTAAAAAAAACCTAACCCCCCCCCCCCCCCCAAGCTAAAATGCTAAAAACTAAACCCTCAAAAAACCTAAAAAATCTAAAAAAAATCTTAAAAAATCTATTTTTTTTTAATATTTTTTATGCTCAAATCGCTACTTGGCTTCGAGATTTTTATATAAAAAATATTAAAAAAAAGAAAATTTTTTTGTGTGATTTTTAGCTATTTTTAGTTGTGTTCACATTGGTTCTCGCGGTTCTCGCAATAAGAGGTGGTTCTCGCATGATCTTCTCCCTATAAATATATATATATATATATATATATATATATAGGGAGAGGATCATAAGAAAGGGGAAGGATCCACTAAAAAGTGGATTTTGCCTAAGTAGCCTAAGAAGGATTGTGATGATGACATGTGGCACTCCTAATAAGTAGGAATGAAGGGCATTTTGGTCCTTATAAATAGGAGTGAAAATGACATGTGTCAACCCTTTTGTTTTTAAAAAATATAAACAAAAAAAATATAGTACAAAAAAATCTAGCACAAAAAATCTAGCACAAAAAAATGTAGTACAAAAAAATATAGCACAAAAAAATCTAGTAAAAAGAAATATAGCACGAAAAAATTTAGCAAAAAATGTAGTAAAAAAAAATCCAGCACAAAAAAATTGAGGAAAAAAAAATTTAAGACAAAAAAATTCAGCACAAAAAATTTAGCACAAAAATATAGTACAAAAATTCAGCACAAAAAATGTTATATAACATAGAAATACAACACATTTAAGTGGGTTTTTTTAGTCTTCATATTTTATATAGCAATATGGAACTCAAATTAAAGATAAAAAGACGCTCGATTTTACGGTGAAATTTTTATGAAAAAATAATGTCGTATAAAAAAGTTATGAACGTTTAAAAAACGAGGGTGGAATATGCATGTGACTTGCATGTGGAGAGAGAAAGTCCATAAATAGGATCCTTCCCCATATAAAACTAAAGATAAATGAGAAAACTAACTAAGAACCACTAAAAAGGAGGGGGGAGACTTTTAATGAAGGAGGAGGGGGGGGGGGGGGGGGGGGGGCTTTTAATGAAGGAGGGGTAAAATTGGAAAAAAAATATATATAACTTTTCAAACATTTCCCATTTCTCCATACGTTATCATTTTAAAACAAAAATGGCATCATAAGATCACAAATTTTTGTATCTTTCATTCAAGTATATTCGAGCATATTTTTTATGACATAAAAAAAGATTTATGGCGTCGTCTTGTTTTCAATACTATTATTATAGTAGTGCACATGTGCAATATAACATGTACTACAATTGCATTACATGCTTAAAATTAGTTTTTTGAGTCTAGTTTAGCTTTTAGGGTTAGTTTTTTTTTTGGAGGTTTAGGGATTATGATTAGGTTTTTGGTGTGTGTGTGTGTGGGGGGGGGGGGGGGGGGGGGGGTTAGGTTTTTTTTGGGGTTTATGTTTAGGGTTTAGTTTTAGGTTTTCGGGAGGGTGGGGGTGGGGGGTTTAGGTTTTTGGGGGGTGGGGGGGGGTAGGCTTTTGGTGGGAGGGTGAATTTAGGTTTTTGGGCGGTGGGGGTGGGGGGTTTAGGTTTTTGGGGGGTGTCGGTGGGGGTGGGTTAAGTGGAACTTTATGTATTAGTGCACATGTGCAGTACAACAAAAAAAAAAAAAAAAAAAAAATTTGAAATTTTTTTTCCATACATAAAAAGTAGCGATTTTTCTATAAAAAACTGTAAAAAAAAAAAAATGGTATGTTTTTAGGTTTTTTTTTAGGTTTTTTTGGTTAGTTTTTTAGTTTTCTCATTTAAACTAGTTTTCTCATGATCCATCCCCTATATATATATATATGCGCTACCAATGCGTATCAAACTGATATTTGTTTAACCCGATTCTGGAAAGCTCGGCCAACTCGTTAACAAGTGGTTTTCCATTACATTTTAACCGCTGGCTCTCGGTCCGATTTTTGAAAGAATGTTCCTAGCCTTGGGGTTTAATTAGGCCTATGGACTAGAACCTTTGTTTTGCATTCTTTTATGAAGTAAAGATGAGTTGAAAAATAACTAGAAGTGTCTGTATTAAACATGTTCATGGGCTCATGGCGTAGGCCTAAGAGTTGAAAGGCTCATTATTTAGGCTTAGAGAGGCCCAAATGGGCCTGACAGTTTAAGTCGCTAAGGCCAAGACTGATGATTTATCTTTTCACTAGGCCAAAAGCCCAATTTTCTGTATCAACCATTCAACCCTCCTCTCCTCTTTATCTATATATAAATGTATAACTTTTATAAAACTGCCTCTTCTTTCTCTCTCTTTTTTTTTTTATCTTAACAAGTAATCTTAACCACACAATGCACTGGTCCTTTAAAATTTGTAATAGTTGCATTAAAGAATTGTACTATGTGTTTAACATATCATAATAAACGAACATTAAACACAGAGGAGCGCCAACAATTACAATTAATATTATACAAGCACTCATTACGGCGCGAGAAACCACGAAAAAATTAACGTTGTTTAAACTTTTTATATAAAAAAAATAACATTTATGTGAACCCACGTGTTACTTATAACCATCTATAACGTTCGGTCTACACTACCGACAAATAAGAAGAAAAAAACACGGCATAAAAAGCAAAATAGTATGTGTAAAAAAGAAAGAAAAAATAACATTTTAAAATTTTCTTTAGCGGCATGTACATTTGTGTTTTGCTAACTTGTATATTATCACACAGAACTCGGTTTTGAATGAAACTTATATTAAAACTCCGATAAAAATAAGTACTTCGCAACAACGTATTCAAAATTTTATAAAACACTATATTTTATGTGTGGTTAGGCAATATGGTATAAAAAAAACATATACGAAAGTCTTATGGTTTGAATAATAAGCTGAATAAAAATGAAGGGGTCATCATGTAATTTTCTTTAAGGACAATGATGGTAACCTTCACAATGATATTTTAATTGCTTGCATCTTATGCTTCTAAAATTGTAAAATATTGAATAATAAACTTTCAGACAAACTTTTTTTTTATTCTAATTCTAATAAAGCATTTTAAAGAATGCCACATGACATTCTTTTTTCTAATTTAATAATAATATTAGTTAAATATAATTAATATAATAATTAGTTTTAAAATATTTCTAATGGATATCTAATATTATAATTAATAACCGTAATGCATTTTTTTATTGAAGATGTGTTATGAATTATATTAATTTATTAATAAGAATATTATTAATTTATTATATTAATATCTAGTATTATTATCATTATTATATCGTATCAAAAGGATTTGTTTATTGTTTAAGCAATTATTTGATTATTATTATTTTTATTTTTATTTTTAGCCAACCGTATCATATGTCATATATACTCATAAACCCTTTTAGTTGATAACCTATGAAATATTTATTTATGTTGTACTTTGGTGATATGACAATTTATAAATTATTATGTCTTTACTACCATACTAATAATCCGTATGAATTTTTTATTTTTAGAATAAATCAAACACATTTTTAAAGTAAAGTCACAACTTCCTGTTTATTTATGTTGTACTTTCTTTGAAGTTATCGAATGAGTAGAAAATCCAGCCCTCTCTACATACTGCTCATACATAACAATTGCTTCATCTATAGTCTGAAATCTGGCTCTAACATATGGTTTGAAATTGGGAGGTACATTTAGTGTCCAATACCTTGTGCCATTAGGACATTGATATACATTGCTAGTAACAGACTCTACAATTTAATATAAAGCATTAAATTCCGCCAATGAGATGCTCAAAATTACTCTACAGATGTTCAAAATTACTCTACAAGACACTTTTTGCTTTTTCCCCAATAATATTGAAGTTGCTGATAATTACCAAAATGACACCGCCACTTTTTTGCTTTTTCCCCCAATTCGTACGTTTCGTACGTTAATTTTATTTTTATTTGGTCCTTTACCTATAATTGTTATATGAGTTTGGAAAAGGTAACTACGATGGGTATCTGCGCAAATTTTGACTAACATTCATACGAGTTGTGCTTCAAGACATGCATTTTGGCTCTTTTGTGTTTTTAGATATGCACTTTGGGTGTTATTTTTTGCTTTATTAGTGTACAGGTTATTATTTTGAAACCACTATGAATTTTAACAAGTACTGATTATTGGCTGTACATAGCTGCAAATATAAAACCATCCTGGTGATTAATATTCTTACGGCACGGCACTGCCACCATCGTCGCTGCACGCCACATCGGAAACTACATCCCCTACATATTCCTAAACTCACCAACCTATGGTTTTTTAATAGTTTTAAAAACATTGTTTATAGGCGCGGCTGGTAACAATATTGGAGGAATATAAACTTTCGAGAATACGAAAAGAAGAGGAAAAGAAGCGATTAAGGGTAATTTGTAGTAGTTTGTGTCCTTATCATTTAACAAAATTTTCATCCTTTCTAAAGGGTATTTTAGACATTCGGTTAAAAAATTAAATAATATAGATTGGACCAACAAACTTTCTCTATTTTTATAGAAGGCATTTTCACTAAATGGAATAAAATGTTATAAACCCATAATGGGTTGTGGTTCGTAATAAACATCATAACTAAATCTCATATTAGTTGGGCACCCGCCGCAACGCGCGGTAATTAATGGTTTACCTAGAAGTTATGTCAAAACTTGATGAACCCGACCATAAACCTTTCACGGTGGTTTTCGGCTTTTAGCACAAGTTTTATGAATATCTTTGAATTTAGATATATTCTGTTTGATGTAGGTTGGGAATGAAGTGTTCTTTAGGATCAAGCGCAGTACCCAGCCGAAGAAGTTAATGAATGCGTACTGCGATAGGCAATCTGTGGAGATGAACGCTATCGCTTTTCTATTCGATGGGCGGCGTCTTCGAGCTGAGCAGACCTCTGATGAGGTACTTACTTAACAGCATTTGCTTGTTTGGTAATTTCATAACTCATAAGTCACTTGTTTTGACTGATTATGTATGCAGCTTGAGATGGAGGAAGGTGATGAAATTGATGCAATGCTGCACCAAACTGGAGGTGGAAATTTTTAGAAACTTGGTAGGTTGAATATAAGTTATCAAGAAAACCTTCAAAGATTCACGTGGTTTGATTGGATCAAGGTTTTACTTTTGTTACATATGGTGGTAGTACTTGGAGATTGAAGGTTTTTGATGTACTCAAGAGCCATATCTAACATATCTGTTGTATTACTATGCTGCAGATTCAAAATGTGATTTTAGTAGCTACACCAACTCCAAGAGTTGGTTTTACGGATTCCAGAAAAACCCGAACAGAGACACCCAAAACATTTGAGATGGGTAATGGGACGCTTATTCAGATATGACGCCTGATATGGGGTTAATTATAAACTTTTTCATGGGTTTGAGACGGTTATGGTATTAAGTGATAGTTGTCTAATACAAGTCCTACCCGTTTGCCGGCATCGAAACCCATATGTTATATGATGTTATATTATCGAAAGACGGGGATTATAATTGAATCTGATGAGTCGGGACACCCGCTGCAACGCGCGGGCCTTCCCACTAGTCGTATCAAAAGGATTTGTTTATTGTTTAAGCAATTATTTGATTATTATTTTTTTATTTTTAGCCAACCGTATCATATGTCATATATACTCATAAACCCTTTTAGTTGATAACCTATGAAATATTTATTTATGTTGTACTTTGGTGATATGACAATTTATAAATTATTATGTGTCTTTACTACTATACTAATAATCCGTATGAATTTTTTATTTTTAGAATAAATCAAACACATTTTTAAAGTAAAGTCACAACTTCCTGTTTATTTATGTTGTACTTTCTTTGAAGTTATCGAATGAGTAGAAAATCCAGCCCTCTCTACATACTGCTCATACATAACAATTGCTTCATCTATAGTCTGAAATGGTTTGAAATTGGGAGGTACATTTAGTGTCCAATACCTTGTGCCATTAGGACATTGATATACGTTGCTAGTAACTGACTCTACAATTTAATATAAAGCATTAAATTCTGCCAATGAGATAATATAACAAGAAAAAGATGTAAACTAGTCTAGGTTTGCATGTGAGTAGTCGCTAACATACACACTATAACACTGGGAAAATTAAAAAAAAAAAATCTTGAACATGCATAGGTGTATAGGAACGTAACTCATTGACAAATACTATTAACATGGTAAAAGAACACATTACACTGAAAAACAATATAGCCAATCAACAAATACATGCAAAATCATAATATACAGATTTTACTATACACTGTCAACTAATTAGTCGTTAACAAACACTATTAGCAAATGCATGTAGTAATCGCAATATATGTATGTCTATTTCACTAACATAACATTTAATAATCACTTTATACTACACATCGTCAACTACGCAAATCTTATAGAATTAAACAGTAAAAAAACTGCAAAAGAATTGTACAGCTACTTATACGGTGCTCAAATTGTTCAATTTTATGATTTTCTCACTTGCATTGGGCTTCCAAGTTATTCAAAAAAAAAGTAGCTCATTGACACGCACAAGAGCCGACCCACATAGTAAAAGTTTGTGTTAAATAGCATTTAATACTCATTTTCAGGCCTGGCCCGGAGGGGTGCGGGGTGGGCGACGGCTCAGGGCCCAAACCCTCCGGGGGCCCAAATTTTTATTTTTTAATAAAGTTACGCTTTAGAGCTTAGAATATATAAGTACTGAATTAAAAAAAAGACAAGATAAGGCCCATGGTCTGGTGGTTCTCATGTCACTTTATTAGCAAATAGGTCTTCGGTTCTAGTCTTGATAGTTTCATTTTTAGTTGATTTTTTTTATTTATGTTTATTACCTACGCACTAAATGCAAATGACATTAATTGACTAATTTTGTGTTCAAAAAGGGAATCGTAGTTATTTCTCAAATCTAGTTTAAAACTGTTTATTATGTTAATTTCTTAAAATATTATTCAATCTACAATTAGTTTTGTGTGTTCCATTTTTATGAAAAAGGTTATTTTGTTTTTTTTTCTCTTTTCACTATGTGTATTTTCTAAATAAATATGAATAGGTTACGATGGTTTTACATGATCGTAAATAACGATTTTTAAAGTTACGATGTAACAATTCTACATTTTCTTAATTTACACTTACAACGTGTTTTCTTTCTATGTTTCGTTGTCCAAATGCTTGTGTGATGTGCTTTTTTATCTACGTTTCCACGTAAAAAAGCAGTCCGCCGCAACATGCGGGCGATTCCACAAATTTTTAATTCATTTCATATATTTAAAACTTTTTTGTATATTCTTTTTAAGAAGTTTATATTTTAGGGACCCGTATTTTATCTTCGCGCAAGGCCTACATATTTTCGAAGATTTTCGGAGACGGCCATGCTCATTTTCGTGTGTTATTTTATGTATTTAACGGTTGAGTGACACCAATTTATGAACGTTATTGTAGAGTGTCACCAGTAAAAAAAAATCATGTGTCTCGGACACAAATGTAGAGTGTCACCAGTAAAAAAAAAAAAAAAATCATGCGTCTTGGACACAAAAAAAATGCATCAGAAAGCATAGTTTTAACTTTTAGCTTTGTACAAACTTTTGTGGCACTTTTAGAACTTATATGAAAGTTTGGAGGCTTTATGTAATTAAAGAAAAGTTTTGGGCATGTCTCGGAAAAGCTGAAAGATTTATGGTGGCTTCTGGAAGTGGAAGAAAACAGTGGAAAGCCTTATGATAGTTTTTGAAAAAAACAGAAAGCACAGGGACTTCTTACTATAAAGGACTTTAATACTTTATCGGTGGAAACAAAACATAGTCAAACCAGACTCCCAAATTCCGATACTTAGAACAAGAAAAGAACATTATATATGGGACAGTGATTGTTACAAGTCAAGACCCAAAAACCCAAAACAAGTGGATGTGCCATTACAAAAGCTTGAAGTAAATACGTCCAACAAAAACATGAAATTTTAGATGCAACAAGAAAAAGATGCGGATCATTTATTCACGGTTTGTTATGTGGCTTCAATTCTATGGTACAAAGTGAGTACGTGATGCAAAATACAACAAATTTTTGCTTTCAACATGAAGGATTTACTGAAAATCTACAAACAAAGCAAAATTGATGTCTGGAAAATAAGCTTCATAAAAACAATAATTTTTACAACGTGTTGGACGATTTGAAAGGCGAGAAACGAACTCATTTTCAGCGGGAAAATGTGAATTTAGAGGCAATATTTGGAGAGATGCAGGAAACATCCTTCTCATGGATCAAATGCAGGGGAAAAAAATCAAACCTGGAGTGGAAGAAATGGTTAAAATTTGAAGTTGGTTAGAAAATGACTGTTTTTATGTTTTAATTATATATAATTTTGGTGAGAAATTTCAGGTGGTTGGCTAGTTTTTTACTAACCATTTGAATATGTTTTTGATGTAAAATTTGGTATGGAATAAAAGTATTGTTTGCCGTTAAAAAAAGATGTGGCTGACGCACCATTGTATGGTCGACACACTGACTGGTAGGAATTTCTCATCTATAGGAATTAGAAGTACCGTGTAAATAACTCTTGACGTAGTGTTGTATACATCTAGTTTAACAGAAAAAGTATAGGAATATTCGAACTAAGAAGAAAAACTTGTTTAATTTTATCATATAAATTTTCAAAAGTAATAATTATACATATATTAAAAAACAAAGCTTGTGAATAGTAAGTTCAATTCCTCAGTCGATATTATTGTATATATACATATTTTTTCTTAGCAGGATCTATATTGGCATTTGGTAAAGTGGTTGATGTGTAGTGTTTCTTAATAAATGGCGCCGGTTCGAACCTTCTTCTTATCTTTTTTTTCCCACTTTATTTCCCCTTCTCAATGTCTTCTTGTCTTTTTTTTCCCACTTTATTTCCCCTTCTCAGCAGCCAAATGCAGAGACAAAGAAAGAGAGAGAGAAACAGAGATCCGGGAGCCGGTGAGTCACCGGCAACCGGCCTTCGACGCGTCCTCGCCTCCCACAAACAGAACCGAAGTCGTCGACTGTAGGGATTTCCAGTGAAGATTCGACCGATGAGAGGTGGTAGTGGCGAGTTCCGACAAGTCTAGGGTTCCGCCGTCACCCATGATGACGGCGGCGATGTGGTCAATCTGCTTCCAAAACCACCTCTTGCTTTACCGTTCCAGATTTCACGACAACCTGTGTGGATTGAGGTAATTTACTGAAATTCGGGTTTCATAATTTCTTATTATTGTTCTTATTATAGGATTTCAAAATGTTAAACTAACAGTGTTGCTAAAAATGTGAACTTTAGAGATCCATATTCATTGTTTGGTCAAACTGATCATAATTGAAATTGGTCAAATTGACGTTTCCTTCTTTACTGAGCCATTTGATAGGCGAGTTGGATCAAGAAAGGAGATAACCATTAAGAAGAAATTGGACAATTGTTGGCCACAATTCATATCCTAACAAAGAATTAGCAAGCAGCAAATGACTAGGGCACAAACTATATACTGTTTGAAAGTTAATCTATATTTTCCATGAGTATGAGTAGCTTTACAAAGTGATTATGAGAAACTTGAAGAATCAAAATAGATGATTAGTTGAGTGAGGTTGAAGATAGTTAGGCATTTTTACTTAGTAATTATCCTTATATTAAAAACCAAAGTGAATGAACAGTTATTTTAGGTTAGGGCATTTAAGGTATTTAACCCAAGACACGTGTGCGTCTCCTCAGCCTCCACCGCTTCCCATTCCATTTTCTTCTCCAGTATCAACACACAGATTAGGGAGATAGGGAGGAGCGAGAGAGAGAGACAAAGATTAGACAGGTAGAGAAAGCTGAGCGACGGTGATGGAGGAACGGGTGGTGGTCTCCGTCCGGCCCCCGACCGGTGGTGATGGTCCGGTGGTTTTGACGCAGCAAACAACGGTAGAAGGCGGTGGTGCTTAAGGGTTCCGTTGTGACACTACGACGACGGCGATAATAAACCTCCCTTTAGACTACTCCGTTCTTTTGCCAGATCTGAAGGTTCTGGTGTACGGCGATGGTGAAGGTTCTGGTGTACGGCTGTACTGGCGATCGTTCTGGCGAGATCTTAGGTATTCGATTTTTTATGGTTTTCTTTTTCATGATGATCAGGTGTTTAAGAAATATATGGCCAAACTTTTACGATCAACGAATCGAAGGGATTTTAGGCCCTTCAAAGGAAGAATTTAACGATTTTTTTTATTGCAAATCGATCAGTACATCCAAGTAACATTAGTTATGCTACTAACATTTGAAAAAAATACACAAATAAAGATCAAAAATTAATTTTATGTTAACAAATAAGCAAAGTTATATGTACCAGTTATATATTAATATAGGAAACCAGCAAGTAGCTGGGCAAAATACAACCAGAACATAAAGAGATTACAATGCTGCAGATAATATTAAGTATAATGTGTTCGCTACTTCATTTTATTACTTATTTAATTAGAATAAATCATTTGGTAACAAGTTCTGGAAAAGCCACAGCCACCTACTTTTACCAATGAAAACCATCAGCTATTGTTCAAATCGTTCGAGTGCGCGCAACATTGTATTACGGACTGTTATTTTTCATGTTCTTTGTCTTTTTAATAATAATTTGGATGCCAACAGAACTTTCAAGAAAAGCTTTACTTTAGGGCAACACTGAAAACATCAACACAAGCATTTCGTTTGTCTGTGTATTAAAGTAGTTAACAGTAAATATCCGAAATGTTTGTGAGCATCTTTACAATCTGACCCTTTAGTGGTCGTTGCTTGGCATGTTATTTTGGATCTTTTTAATGGGGGTGGTTGTGCATGTGTTTCAAGTTGACGGATGTCACTGTTGTCCAAGTGAATCTATATTTTCTTTCACTTTATTTACAAAGAATGGTCACAAAGCCTATTCACTTTAAATTCGTGTGTTATGTTCTTAGATCTTTAATTTGTAGGATTATGACCTTTGAAATGCTAAATGTGTGTTTTTTAGTGCAGTTTTTATTCTTTAACCATATGGAGATTAAAAGCATTCAGTTACAAGGTTTTATAGATGTTCATTTGTTATTTAGTGGTTTAACTAAAAAAAGTAGGTTTATACTTGAAAGATATATCAAACGGTACATTAAAAGATATATCTTTTTGGTCATGGTCAACTGTACTGTATGTCGAAAGAGTGACATACGGTTGACTATGACCAAAAACTGTAACCATCAAAAACTGTATCCATTAGATTCTTACAGTACAGTTGACCATGACCAGTAAGATATATCAAATGTATGTCGCTCTTTCAACTTTCAAGATATATCAACTTAGGCAATTATGAGAGATATATCAAACAGTACACTAAAAGATATATCAACTGAAAAAAGTAGGTTAATACTGCTGTTATTTAGGTTGTCAGCACACAAAGATATATCAACTTAATTTCGCATTTTAAATCTTAAATTGTTATTTAGTCGTTTAAACTGTGATGTTATTAAGGTAAGTATTGTTACAATCCTTCACAGAACGCTCACCTAACCAACTTCTTCTTTGACAGTAATCAAGACATGAGCATTGCTCTGTTGAAGGAAATAGCAACCTCTATCCATCGATTCAATCGTCGAAGCATCGAGACGTCTGCCTCGCTTGCCATTGTGGCGTTCACGAGTTTGAAAGCTAAAAACCAAGGTGGTAATGTTTTCGTGTTATCTTAAACAGCTGAAACACATTTTATCCCACAGTTAACAATTTATTTGACCCGTTCAGGTTAAAAATGCAGAAGTTGTTATACAAGAGTGTCGTGAATACGCTTTAGATGCATTAGGATAACTATAGTACTAAACTCGCTATTATACGCTTTAATTCCTTCAACAACTGTTTCAATAGGCGAATCTGATGGTTACTATTACTTTTTTCGTCCGATAGCTTTCATTTTGTTAGTGACCTCAGCTACCTGAAAAATTAAAACGTCAGGATGAGGCAAGTGGCTGGTGGTTTGAATGGGTAATTTTCATAGGCCGCTCAAAACGTGCAGGGTCGTATTGAGCTGGCCGCGCCACTACTTGCCCAGGTTTTTTGTGTTTTCTGAATATTTAATGTTGGAACTATATTAACGAGAGCTTTAGCACTGAAATGATAATATATTTTTTTTTAAAAAAGAACGATTTTGGTCGTCGTGAACATATGAGTACAAATAAGACTCATTTTGACCTGTTTAGCCCCTGACCCATTTTGTCTTTGCTTAAATTATATAATTTACCCACTTCAACAGGTAGAATACAACCTAGGTTGTTGATAGCTCGTCAATATGTTTTATTGTACAATAATTTATTAATTTACAAGTAGTTTTTAAATCAAACTAACTGGCCAGAGAAATAAAATAAACACATAATCTGCTAATACAAACTGGTTTCATTGAAACAGGTCTTCAACTCCAGCTAAAAAAGAAAGCATTACAACTAGAGCGAAGCGTCAATTGGAATTCCACGGTAAGGCACGTCAACCAAAACATTTACACATCCACACAACACAAATACTCACATCAAACGTGCTTTCTTTCACCTGCAGATTCAGATCCACCGTCGAAAAGGCCTGGCAAAGGCAGCCTCACGAACTAAGACCCAGTTAACAGAAGTTCGTCCTTTTGTCCACCAATACAAGAATGGCGAGTGGGATGGCGGTCAAGAGCTAATTCCTTTTGTGCAGATGATGATGACTGCCTGCTAACTACACGCTGCATATACAAGCAGCGTAACACATCAGCCTTGTAAAACATGGCTGAATGTTGTTAATCACACCAACATGTATGCCTGAACATACAATTTTTTGATGGCTGCGTTTGTTAACAGCAGCGTGATAACACAATGATATTCAGTTATCGACATAACGAAATCTAGCTGCTGTAACTAAGTGAATGTCGCGCAACGCGCGAACGCTCGAATACCCCTAGTTTATATTAAAATTATTTACGGTTAAAATGTGGAACAAAATACAAATGAACAACTGTGAATGTTACTTTATGCCACTACTTGCCATAATAAGGTATCGAAAGAGGTATTGAATCTACCGAGTATTGACTATTGACACACATGTGGTGTTTCCAAATAATTCATCATGTTTGAAATATATGCAAAGTGCAAACTCCATTCATTTTGTACACCCAATTGATATTTGAATATTTCTCTTTCGGAATTTTTATCATCTTTCTTTTTTTTGTTATTTGCTACAACTATTTTTGGCATGATATACTTTTCAAATAATTCATGATTTTTATCTTCTTTCTTTTTTCTTATTTGCTACAACTATCTTTTACAACATGGTATAAACTTCTTAATTTGCTACAACTATCCTTTACAACATGGTATAAACTTCTTAGATTTGAAGTTAAATAAAGGAATTGCATATATAGTGGAGAGTTCAAATTAGAAGAATTAAAAATTAAGAATAAAAAGAATAAAGGATATAATTGTAATTTGAACAAATCATTAAATGAGTCTATTATTTAATTTTGCTATTTAAATTAATGAACTCTAATCATTTAATGAGCCCATCTTATAAAATAGTTGTGCACCTTACACAATAAAAACAATCTTGCACATGATCTTACATTTTCAACGTTTCCTACACTATTAAAACAATATTTTGGTGTATGATACAGAATGTGTAGAACTCAAACACTTTTAAATAATTTTGCGACTCATAATAAAATATGTGTAGGACGCAAAATTTTTAAATAATTTTGTCATTTCTAAAAAAATTGTATAGGAGCCAATACATTAATGATGGTGAAGGAGTAATTTATTGTTGCATTAATAAGACTTGGGTAACTCCTTAAAATATTTATTAATATTCTACATCAAAATGTCTATATTACCCTTAATAATGAAAGCATTTATTAAAAGTGGACAAAAATGATATCTTGATTCACAACCATTGATCAAAAAAATATAGGGTCTAGATTAATTCATTTTTTCTTTTTTTAAGAAGATTCTTCTCAAATGAACCTCCCCTACATATATATTCACATATATTTATAGTTCACTTGAGTTATACTAATTTTTGAAACTTTAACTGGATTAAAAAAATAATTAATTTGAAATATAATGTTAAAAAATACTAAAACAAAATATAGTATCATAAAACTATATAAAAAAGTACTTGTTAACAAAGTGAGAACATACCACTAAGATGTTCCTCATCAAACTGAGGTGCTGTTTGTTTTTCTGCGGGAAAAGGTCTACAGTCTGTGGACCACATCTGCAGGCATCTGCAGAAGAAGAGGTGGACCAAATGTCTGCAGTCTGCAAGGAGAAGAGGGTTTGTTTTTTTTTTCTTCTACAAAACCACTTTCTCTCTACAAATGTCTGCCTCAACTCTCTCTCTACTCTCTCTCTCTACAATATGCAGACCACCACCGCCCATAGCACCACCACCACCGCACCACCTCCGCCATCACACCACTGCCATCATCTTCGTCGTTCAACCACCACCACCACCGCACCATCTCCGCCGTCTCACCACCGACATCATCTTCGTCGTTCAACCGCACCACCGCACCACCTCCGCCATCATCTCCGATTTGGGTTCGATTGGGGTTTTTGGTTCGATTTGGGGGTTTCGGTTCAAGCACCACCACCGATCTCCGATCTGGTAGCACCACCACCACCGATCTCTCTCTCTCTCTCTCTACGGTATCTCTCTCACTCTCTCTCTACGGTATCTCTCTCACCGATATTGATTTGGGGGTTTTGGTTCGATTTGGGGTTTTTGGGCAGAGATGTGGTGGTGGAGGTTGGGCAGGGATGTGGTGGTGGAGGTGGTGGAAGAAGAGGTATGCCAAGAAGAGGTTCCAAGAAGACATACCTGAATGTCTGTGTGGTGAAGAGGTCTCGCAGACCTTTTTTAATGAAAGGCCTGCGAGAAAACAAACAAGCTGCAGACTCCAAACCTCTGCGCGCGTCTACGCGGCGCAGACATAAGTGGCAAGAAGTGCTTCTGGCCAAAAAACAAACACCACCTGAGTGTTTAGAGCATCCATCCCAAATTTATTGTCAACAAAAAAAAGTATTACACGAACGGGGGATGGATCATGAGAAAACTAGTTTAAATGAGAAAACCAAAAAACTAACTAAAAAAGCCAAAAAAACATACCAAATTTTTTTTTAATTTTTATAAAAAATCACAGCTTTTTATGCATGGAAAAAAATTTTCAAAAATTTTTTTTTTTGTTGTATTGCACATGTGCACTATTACAGATATAGTGCACATATAATGCACATGTGCAGTACAACAACAAATTTTTTTTTTTTGTTTTTTTGAAAAAATTTTTATATATAAAAACTAGCGATTTTTTTTGTAAAAAATTGTAAAAAAAAAATTGATATGTTTTTTAGCTTTTTTTTTTAGGTTTTTTTAGTTAGTTTTCTAGTTTTCTCATTTATATGTAGTTTTCTCATGATCCTCTCCCTATACGAAGGTTATTATAAGAACTTATTTGTATATTGATATATCATATTTGAAATGTAAGCATTCTCACTAACTAAATCAATGGCTAAGATTAAATGACCACGCATACAAATTAGACGTTAAGGCATGTGAAGGACAAAAGGGTAATGGTTATTATCATTGCTAACTTTTTTACCAGGTTCCAACAAAAAAAAAACAAATATTTTATAATGCACTTCATTACGTTTTAAAAATATCAACATAAAATCATCATTTTAAACTTTTCGCATATCTATTTTATTTACTTAAAAAATATTTCATTTTTGTAAATACTGTCTTTAACATCTATACATATAATAAAAGAAACCAATTGAGGGACACATGTCGATATGATAGACATCTATTTTTTAGATTTCCCACCATATATCTATGTTTATTTTTATCTTAAAAATTACAAGTTTTAAAATAATTTATCAAGTTATCTCATATTTTAAGTCGACGTTTATCTATAACTATATCTCTATATTTATACTTATTTTCTAATATAATCTTTATACTTATTTTTATTTTATTATTTTGCGAGTAAATTGCATAAAACGTCCTTTATGTTTCCTCAAACCTCTAGGTTCCAACCTTAATATTTAAAATTTGCTAAAAATATCCTTTAAGTTTATTTTTGTTGCTGGTTTAATCCTTTATGACTAACCAAGTTAATTATCTCGGTTTATTTCCCTCACATGCCTAACATGTGAGGGTCCCACTATCGTTTGATGACCGACATCAACTGACTCGCAAAATGGAACGGGATGTGGTGCAAACGCAAAACTGCCTGTAACCCAAGCAAAATTGCCTCTGTTTTCACCGAAGATGTAGTCCAAACACAATTGGATCTCTTAAATTTATGGGGCCATTCACATGGAGCAAACCCCTTTTGATTCCGAGCTATCAACATCCACTCGGAGGAGAGATCCAGCCCGCCTTTCGCTGACTAAATGCCAAACAAGCCATATTTGCAGGTTGATAGCCTCACGTTAGTTCTGTATGTGATTTCAAATTGAAAAGTGCATATCATTTTTTGTAATTGTTTTCCTCTTTAGTTTTGATTACTTGATGGAGATTACATGTATTAAATAGGGAAAAATAAAAACTAATATGTAGGTACAAAGCAATGGGTCATGAATGAGGAAAGAATAAATAAGTGGATTTAATGGACTAAATGTATATTTTGGTGCAAAATTTGTGTTTCTTTAAATTATGAATAGATTCATTTCATACTCAAAAGTTTCTAATGGCGGTGGCTGAGGGCCTAAGGCTTATTATTTTTTATTTTTTACACTTAATAATAATAACTATTTAATATTTATTTGATTCGACCACATGTAACAGAGACGTTTTTAACCTGTTAATAAATTAAAAAAACAACAAAGTAGAATGTTATTTTTGTAATACGCAAGTTTATAACCTAATAATAGAAAAATAAAATAAAAAAACAAAGTAAAATGTTCTAATATGTAAATAGTATATCAAAGTTCTTTTTACCAAAAACGTATTTTGACGACTGTGTGTGTTAACTGATTACATTATATTTGTTATGGCTCATTTTCTAAGCATACATATCCTGACCAATATCCTGCCTTTATTTGTTTATTTGTGACCAGGATGCTGGAAGAGGATATTGCTAACATCTTGGGTGGTATCCTGAGGTTTATTGAATTAACCACGTGCAGATTAAAGGCTGAGACTTGCTAACGGTCAAGTGAACTTCTTCTCCTCAAGACTCGGACGTGTTTGTTGAAGGAGAGACGTTGAACCCGAAAGACCAGGTCTACAACGTTCGATTAAGGAATATTCGGTGGATCCCGGAAGTTTAGGGTAGTTTGTTACATTATCTTTACTATAAACAGATGGGGGCGGATCAGTTTAAGGCACACAATCTTCACTGACACTCTCGAATACTTTAACTCTCTAGCTCATTGCAAACACCCCACTTGTATTCAAATTTCATTGTAACACATAGTCGATCCGCACCACATCCTGCACAGTACCCGGATATTTGAAGCAATAGAAGAACAAGGCAGCTGCGATTGTCAGCTCCCGAGGTTTTATGCCGGCGATCTAGATTGATCAAGGGCTTTCCTCGTACATCTCGTGTCATTTACTTTACTTTTGCTCATAGTTTGATCATAGATATAGCTCAATATCCTGAGCCATATCCTGAATACTGATTTTCTAAATAACTTAACAAGCATATTTTCAACGCACTTTCTAGCACACTACCTCACTTTACTAATTTGATCACCAAATTGCTTCGGTAATTTTTGACCAAAACAATTTGGCGCCCACCGTGGGGCAAGTGGTGCTCTCTTTACTAAAAATTTTTGTGAAATCGCTAATCGGTTTTCTATTTTCAAAACTTTTTGCCACATTGTCCGTAATGGCCTCAAGATCAAACATGAGTTCCTCTACTGTGTCTGCTATGACTTCTGCTACTACTGGTTCGGTGCTTCCACCACCTCCTCCAAGGATGCCAGCCTCTTCACGACCTCAGGATATTATCCCTACTCGCAGTGTTCAGGAATCTGCTCCCGTTCTAGCTTCTAATGATGAAATTCTTACTTTATTTGGAAGTGTGCAGGAACAGATGAGGCAGCAACAGGAAACAAACCAAATGCTTTTAAGGGAAATACAACTCCTGAAGTCTGGCTCGAGCAGACCTGCCGAGGATAATGTCACTCCATTACACCCCAGAGCGTTGAACTTTAGTTCAGCTGTGTATACTGAGGATAACAAGGGGAATATTGTGCCCAGTCTTCCTCAGAATCATACTCCTGAAATACCCTCCTCGGTCAGGATGTCAACCATGAGGAGCTCAGGATATGGGCAAAATCCTCCAACGGGCAACGTGTCAAATAATAACAATACTCATGCTACTAACAATAGTGGATCTTTGCAGGATACAGGTGTGACATCAGCACTTACTAGGGAACTTCAAAAGTTGAAGGACATGATATCCAGTGTACCTGGGGTGGTCCAGCCGATCCCGGAAGTGTCCCAAGACAGCCATAAGATATCTCGTTTGGCACATCCTATCTGTGATGCTGAGATCCCAAAGAGATTTCAAACCCCCAACATGAAGCTTTATGACGGAACTACGGATCCTGAGGAGCATATTGCTCAGTATAGGGAAAGAATGGAGATCAACCCTATCCCTCCGGATCTCAAGGAAGTATGCTTGTGCAAGGGTTTTGGTTCAACCTTGACAGGATCAGCCTTGAAATGGCTGTTAAACGTTCCTCCTCACTCAATTACTTCGTTTGCTCATTTGGTTAATTTATTTAACAGTCAATTTTCTTGTAGTCGGAGTTTTGAGAAACTAACCAGTGATCTTTACAGGATAACTCAAGGGCCTCAGGAATCCTTGAGGGATTATGTGAACAAATTCAGTCGAGAATCCTTGGATATCCCACATCTTGATGTTGCAACAGCTGTGCAAGCTTTTAAGATGGGATTACAAAAGGATTCTCAGTTTTATCAGGATCTTGTAATGAATCCCTGCAGGAATCTCGACGAAGCTCGTAACAGGGCTTTGAGATATATCCGTCTGGAAGATGACAGGAAGATGCAAGAAAGGATGAACTCATCTAACACTTATGAGTCAACTAACAGGAAGTCAGAATCCTCATTCAAGTCATATCGGCCTAAGCCATATGGTAGAAATGAAAACAAGAGAGTGAATGCTGTCGAAGATGAGGATCCTGAAGAGTATCCTGAGTTGTCTGAATATTGCTTTTCTGTTAACATTCCTGAATTGATGTATGCCATGCAGGGTCTAGGAGACAAGGGTAGGTGGCCTCGAAAGAATCAACAAAAGGCTGACTGGAAAGATAAGTCAAAATGGTGTGCTTTCCACGAAGATTTCGGACATGTAACTGAGGATTGCATTGCTCTAAGGAAAGAAATAAGCTATCTTCTAAGCAAGGGATATTTGAAAGATCTCTTAGGAAGAAGGAAGAATAAGGGTCAGGATACTGAGAAGGATCCTGAGCGAGCGGCATCGCCTCCCGCGGATGCCAAGATAATCAACTTCATTTCGGGAGGATCCGACATTTGTGGAACTTCGTATTCGGCAGCAAAGAGACATGCAAAGGAAGCTAAGGCCGAAAGGGGAGACAAACCTGTCAGGATGACTACCTTCACAACTGACAAAGTGATCACTTTTGATGCTGATGACAGGGATACTGTCCAGGATCCTCACCATGATGCTCTGGTAATAACGTTATATGTGGCTAACCATTTTGTACGCAGGATACTGGTTGATAATGGCAGCTCCGTCAATATAATCCAACTAGAAACTCTGAAGAGAATGAATGTATCTCCAATGGATATCACTTCAAAGTCTACCGTGCTTGTTGGGTTCAGTGGAGAGGCTAGAAACACAGTGGGAGAGATAAAGTTGCCAGTATACGTTGAAGGAGTCAACTCGATACAACGTTTCTGTGTGATGGATTCTCTATCCTGCTATAACATCATACTGGGAAGACCGTGGATTCACGATATGAAGGCTGTGCCATCAACATATCACCAATGCATCAAGATACCTACCCCTTGGGGAGTTGTCAAAGTTGATAGTGATCAGCAGGAGGCGAAAGAATGCTACTCATCCTCGATGAAATCCTCAACCAAACCTAGTGCAGCATAGCAATTAAAGACGCGGGCCCAGGATATCGTGGAGGATCCGGAGCAAGATGTGAAGAAAATTATCCTGGACCAGGATAATCCCGATATTTCGGTGCTCGTAGGGACCAATATCCCTCAGGATATTGAAGAACAATTAATTAACTTTTTGAAATGCAGGATGTCAACGTTTGCATGGAAGCATGAGGATATGACAGGCATATCCAAAGATATTATCACTCACAAGCTTGGAATTGATAAATCATTCAAGCCTGTGCAACAAAAAAGAAGGAAGTTTGCTCCTGAGCGGAACACGATTATCCAGGAGGAAGTTGAAAGATTATTAAAGTCCAGAATGATCAGAGAGGTTAAGTTCCCAAGATGGCTAGCAAACGTGGTTGTAGTACAAAAGAAAAATGGGAAATGGAGAGTTTGTGTAGACTACACAGACTTGAACAAAGCCTGTCCTAAAGACTCATTTCCTCTTCCCCACATTGATGCAATGGTAGATGCCACTGCCGGGCATGAAATGCTGACCTTCATGGACGCATCCTCAGGATTTCAACAGATCCAAATGGAGCCTTCTGACCAGGAGGATACTGCCTTCATGACACCAACAGGTATTTATTGTTATACAGCTATGCCTTTTGGTTTGAAAAATGCAGGTGCAACATACCAAAGATTGGTAAACATGATGTTCAAAGACAAACTGGGGGACACCATGGAGGTATATATCGATGATATGGTGGTGAAATCTAAAAAGGCTGAGGATCACCTCCAGGATATCAAGGGAGCATTTGATATCCTGGATCAATACAACATGAAGCTGAATCCTGCTAAATGCCATTTCGGAGTAGGGGCAGGAAAGTTTCTTGGATATATGGTGACAAAAAAGGGGATAGAAGCAAGCCCAGAGCAGATCAACGCTATCCTGGATATAAAATCACCCTCAAATATGAAGGACGTACAAAGATTGACAGGGCGAGTAGCAGCTTTAAACAGGTTTATCTCGAGATCTTCAGAGAAGTGCAAAGATTTTTATGATATCCTGAAGAAGAACAAAAGATTCGAATGGGGGGAGAAGCATGAAGCAGCCCTGCAGGATTTGAAACGATATCTCTCAACCGCACCTCTATTGATGAAGCCTGAAAATGGTGAACCACTATCCCTGTACCTTGCTGTATCAGGGAATGCTGTAAGCGCCGTTCTTATAAAAGATCATGAAGGTCAGCAATATCCTGTTTATTATGTTAGTAAAAGTTTATTAGATGCTGAAACTAGGTACTCTCACTTAGAAAAATTAATACTAGCATTAGTCATGGCGTCAACGAAGCTTAGACATTATTTCGAGACACATAGGATACATGTTAAAACAAATTATCCTGTCAAAAATGTGCTTAGGAAACCAGAGATATCGGGCAGGATGGCCAAGTGGTCAGTAAAGTTAAGTGCTTATGATTTAGTATATGAACCTAGAAATGCCATAAAATCTCAGGCTTTAGCTGACTTTGTGGCTGACTTTAGTAGTGACATTCAGGACGAGGTAGACCTAGAAGTTCAACAGTTAGGAGAATCCTCAGGATCCTGGACATTATATACCGACGGTGCATCTAATGTAAGAGGAGTAGGATTAGGAATACTACTAAAATCGCCACAGGGGGACATATTACCCCAGGCAATTAGGTGTGAATTTCCTGCTACTAATAATGAGGCAGAATATGAAGCTTTAATTGCAGGATTAGAATTGGCTAAGAGTATGAGTATCAAGAATTTGCAAGTATATGTTGACTCTTTGTTAATTACTAACCATTTTAATGGATCCTATGCAGTTAAGGGTGAGAAATTAATCGAATATCTCGATATTCTAAAAAAAATTAGCAGGATATTTCGATGTTTTTATACTTGAACAGGTACCAAGGGAGGATAATGCTGAAGCGGATGCCTTAGCAAATTTGGGATCATCGATCAAGATACCTGAAGGGACCCAAATACCAATATTACATGTCTTATATCCTGCAACAAATCCTCAGGATGAAGAAGTAGCGGGTATTCAGGATCCTGGAGCAGAGCATCCTGAAGAGGATCCTAAATCCTGGACGGCTCCAATCATGAGATATCTCAAAGAAGGACACATCCCTGGAAATGAAAATCCTAAGGCATTTAGGATGAAGGTATCACGATTTACTATTATAAATGATATTTTATACAAGAAATCTCTTGCAGGACCGTATTTGAGGTGCTTGGAGGATCCTGAAGCCAAAGAAGTACTTCAGGATATACATGAAGGGGATTGTGGTAATCATGCTGGGGGCAGGTCGTTATTCTCAAAAGTATTAAGGACAGGATATTATTGGCCAACAATGAGAAAAGATGCCGCAGAATATGCTCGAAGATGTGACGCATGTCAAAGACATAGTAACATACTGCATCAGCCGGCTGAACCGTTATATCCTATTGTTTCCCCTTGGCCATTTATGAAGTGGGGTATGGATATAGTGGGAAAGCTACCAAAATCTCTGGGAGGAAAAGTCTTTATGTTAGCTATGACGGATTATTTCTCCAAGTGGGTTGAGGCTGAAGCATTTGTCCAAGTTAGAGACCAAGAAGTAGTATCCTTCATAAAGAGGGATATCCTGACTAGGTTTGGGGTACCAGCTGAGATCATTTGTGATAATGGGTCCCAGTTTATAAGCAAAAGGACTACTGACTTTTGCGAAAGTTGGGGAATCAAAATGATCACATCTACTCCAGTACATCCTCAAGCGAATGGACAAGCTGAATCTTCAAACAAGATAATAGTCAATAACTTAAAGAAGAGACTTGGAGCCAAAAAAGGAAGATGGGCGGAAGAGTTACCCTTTGTTTTGTGGGCTGATAGGACAACGGTAAAGAATGCAACCGGCCAAACCCCGTTTTCCTTGGTATTTGGAGCGGAGGCGATGATTCCAACAGAAATGACGATACCTACTGCAAGATCTATGCTGCGGGATCCTGAACAGAATCCTGAAGTCTTATGTCAGGATTTGGATACTATAGACGAAAAAAGAGATGCGGCAAGGCTAAGGATGGCAGCATATCAACAGAGAATATCCAGGGCATATAACAAGAATATTAGGACCAGAAGATTTAAGATTGGAGATTGGGTGTTAAGAAAGGCTTTTCAGAATACTACTAACCCTGCCGATGGCAAGTTAGCTCCAAAATGGGAAGGACCATATGAAGTTGAATCAGAAGCAGGGAAAGGAGCATACAGACTCAAGAATATGGAGGGGGATATGCTACCGAGGTCTTGGAATGCTATACACCTTAAGCTCTATTTCAAGTGAGTTTAGAATTTAATCTCTAACTTAGGATGGTATGAATTCTACCTTTTTTAAATATGTTTGGTTTAATTTGTTCTTTGTAACCCAATACTGACTTAAGCATCGGAGGGGTGTTAGCCAAGCTAACACCCACCTTAGTTTACAATTGTTTTGCAAGATATGTTTCAGGATATAGCTCCAGGATATGTACTCAGGATAACTCGAAAGATTAGAGGATTGGCCCCCTCTCTCACGTTTAAGGGATACTGATCCCTTCACAGGTTTAAAGGTATTCACCTTTCTTCCGAATTGGGTTTAAACACCCCGCCTGGAGCGCAAGTTATTCAGGGATAGTTCAAGGTGGCGGGACCAGTCCATGTAAAAGTGGCTGACAATTTCGTTACTGTTGGCTATATCCTGAATCCTAAAGGTATATGAGGATTGATCACCCTCTCTCACGAAAGGGTATTTTCATACTCTCTAAGGTTTAAAGGTTTTCACCTTTCTAAGTCTTGGAGTTTATACACTCCCGCCTGTAGCGCATGAAAATTTGGGATTTTCCCCAGGATACAAGGGATTTATCTCCAGTACATCCTTGGGTTTTACCCTTGGGACGTAAAAAATTGCCTATGCAATGGAAACTGACATTCAGTAGATTTCTAAAGTATTTGAAGACATTGTACACAGGGGACATCCCTGCCAAGATGGTGATGTAAAGCTAAAACGATGAGGCTCAGAACTAATGCACTAAGTACCTTGCACAGGGGACACCTTCATTGGAAGAGTTGCAAAGGGATTGAAGTTTGGTAATAGGTTTATTCCCTATTTCTGGTATGATCTTTCCTTTGTAAACATCGTCTAAGTTTTTAGTAACACTATAAGTATCCTGATATATTCTCAAGGTCCTTTTCAGGATATTTGATTAAGGTATTTGAAACTAGTATTAGTTTGGCACTTTGATCATTTAAGTATTATCATAAACTGGTTTTGGAAAAATAGATTGTTTTTCAAAAAACTTTCTACAAAGTTAAAGGAATGTTCAGAAGTTCTATCTAATAAAAAGTTTTTACAATATATCGTTGAGCATATTGATCAGGATATTTTCATAAGATAATAATACAAAATTTTTACAAAGCTAAGAGTTACGCTAAGTAATGTAAGGCAACGATAAATAAGTCAAAAGATAGTTATATTATTAACAAGTCAAAAGTTGTGCTTTTGGTTTCACCTCAAACCGAGGCCCATCCGCCAAAAGCACAATTAGTTTTACCATACTTGTGTAACGGTTGTAGGATATATCTCAAAACAGGACCTGTCCACCTACAACCGTTATCACATTCAAAACAAGTTATACTAATTGATGACCAAGGGCTTCGTCCTAAAACCTAGGACCCATCCACCTTTGGTCATCACATTGTTCTAGTGCGGGAAAAGTAAATTGTTTATACAACCACAACCATGAAATTTAAAAGTGGGCTCCGGCCTTGGCACGTATATCCATCATCGCCCACTCCGCTGCCTAAGGGGGCAGCACCCTCTTGAACAGCAACCTCCTTCCCAGCGTTCGCACCAGCATCAGCCTCAGGATTCTTCTCGGCATCATCACCAGCATTGGCCGCTTCCTCTGCCGCCTTAGAAGGCTCTTCACCAGTATGCTTTGCAGGATGAGCAACGGGATGACCTCCGAGGCCCTGTAGTTTCTCCTCCCAAGCCTTTACATTCCAGGAGGGGCATTCAAAACCCAAATCCATGGCCTCATAAGCCATCCTTATCCTGGCTTTGAGAAGAGAGACGACCACGGATGCTTTGAGGCTATCCCGATATGAGCTCATATTTTGCTGATATTGGAGAAGAGCGGCATCTAGTTTGGCTTGAGCATCCTCGTTGGCTTTGTGGAGAGTAGCCTGGTGATCCCGGGTCATTGCCTTGTATTTGTCTTCATAATGCTGGGATTTAGCAGCTGCAATGGTTCCTTGGTCGGCTATGGTGGCCTCAGCTTTCTCCAGCTTGATCTCCAACATCTTGTTAAGCCCGCAAGCGTCTTCATACAAGTGCATAAGACGATCCAGACCCTATCAATAAAGACACAGGTATTGATGTAAAAAATAAGCAGGATAAGGGCTAACATACTTGTGCAGGATATCGAAAAGAAAATTCTACCTGTTTGAGGAATGAGGTGGCTTCGTTGAACCCATGATTCTCGAGAGAGAATGTTTCAGAAACAGCTGGGGAGTCCGTCTCCTTTCTCTTCCGAGAGCTGGATGCCCGGGTCCTGGATGCCGGAGGGCCTTTGGGAGCAGAAACAGTCTTCGAGGAGGTAGGCTTTGGTGTAGCAGACGGCTTTGGCTTGGATTCTTGTTTGATGGGTTCAAGGCTGGAGTAGCAATCCAACTCGTCAAGTTCAAAACCTTCAAGGTTGACGACTGGTACTACACAAGGGAAGATGTTCTTAAACTCATCATACTTTTGAAAAGTAATTTATATATGTTGAGAATGTGCTTACTAGACATTTCTGAGCTTGATTTCTGGCTTGAATCTGTAAGAGACAGGGAGAAAGTTCTTTCACTGGCAGGAAGACAGTAGATTTCCTCGATCTTGGATTCGGATTCTGCACTGGGAGGCACTAAATCTCTGAAATTTGCTGCATAAAAACATCAGGATATAAGTCCGGGATACAGTTTGAAGATATAATGGGGGATATTCCTAAAACCCTAAATCCTACCCTTGGTTAACCATTTAACCGGTAGATCGAAACCCCTATCAATGGAGTCTCTTTTTACGAAAAAGAATTTTCGTCGCCATCGATCCTCGTTCTTGGTGGCTTTAAGAACCAGAGGGTTCTTGGAGGTAGAAAATAGAAGAAAACGGTGATTGCCGTGGGATCTCAACCGGTATGCTATAGGGAGGTCCTCAACAAGTAGGTTAGGAAAATGACGAGATTTGATTTGATCCAACACTATCAAGACTCGCCAGACCATTGGCATAACTTGAGCGTAACTAAGGCCGGTGAGGTCGAAAAAGCTAGAGATAAAGGGTGGAAACGGGTACCGGAGTCCGAGAGAGAAAGGATAAGCGAAAAAACAAACCCACTCGTCGGATGACGCGTCCGATCGGGCTTCCCGGTCGAAAGGGCGAAAGACTGTTCCGGTGGGAAAGGCACCGAAATCTTTAAGAGCGGCGATGTCGGCATTGTTGAAGCAGCAGATCTCCTTTGCTGGATCAACAATGAAATTTTGACTTACGAGGGCTGAGGCCGGTCGGGATTTCGTTCCTGGTGCCATGAAAAGTATTGAGCAAACTAAGAGAGATTCAAGAAAGAAGGATAGAAAGGAAAATACCTGATGTCCGCTTGAAGATAAGGATAACCGTGATAAGGAGTCCCTCGGTTAATATAGGATGAATATAGGGGGGTAAAGAGTAAATAATGCTTTGGAAGTTGCACCGCTGTCATTTCAAGGGTCTAGTCGTATTAATTGCCTTAAGTTATGAGGTGAAACTTTTGAAATATATCCGTTGGATTGGTATCCCAACCGATATATTTGGGGACAATTGTTATGGCTCATTTTCTAAGCATACATATCCTGACCAATATCCTGCCTTTATTTGTTTATTTGTGACCAGGATGCTGGAAGAGGATATTGCTAACATCTTGGGTGGTATCCTGAGGTTTATTGAATTAACCACGTGCAGGTTAAAGGCTGAGACTTGCTAACGGTCAAGTGGACTTCTTCTCCTCAAGACTCGGACGCGTTTGTTGAAGGAGAGACGTTGAACCCGAAAGACCAGGTCTACAACGTTCGATTAAGGAATATTCGGTGGATCCCGGAAGTTTAGGGTAGTTTGTTACATTATCTTTACTATAAATAGATGGGGGCGGATCAGTTTAAGGCACACAATCTTCACTGACACTCTCGAATACTTTAACTCTCTAGCTCATTGCAAACACCACACTTGTATTCAAATTTCATTGTAACACATAGTCGATCCGCACCACATCCTGCACTGTACCCTGATATTTGAAGCAATAGAAGAACAAGGCAGCTGCGATTGTCAGCTCCCGAGGTTTTATGCCGGCGATCTAGATTGATCAAGGGCTTTCCTCGTACATCTCGTGTCATTTACTTTACTTTTGCTCATAGTTTGATCATAGATATAGCTCAATATCCTGAGCCATATCCTGAATACTGATTTTCTAAATAACTTAACAAGCATATTTTCAACGCACTTTCTAGCACACTACCTCACTTTACTAATTTGATCACTAAATTGCTTCGGTAATTTTTGACCAAAACAATATTTATTCAAGCCGTGTAGTATACGTGCTTATTCAACTCATGTTATACACGGGTAATTAAAGATGTAATTTTTTATTATACAAAAATATATTTAATCAACCCGTGTACTACACGGGGTTCTAACCTAGTATTTACATATTGGATACGTGAAATTTTGTTCACTCATAATCGTAATTATCGAGTAAAATATTTTCTAACATAAACATTTCATTGGAATATATTATCAAAAAATGTTATTTTGAGATTTTCTCTAAAAATAGTTTCGGTCCATGTTTTCAAAGTTTACAATACCTTCCTAAAATTGTAAAAAAAAGTTCTTATGTTTTATGAAAGTTAAATTTAGAAACTCTAAAATTACGGTAAAACTTTGACTCGAACGAAAGTCTGCACTCTCTTTTTCTATAAATACTTATTTACATTTTATATAGTATTAAAAAATATTGACCATAATCATATTAAATAAATAATTCTTTTAAAAAGTTGAATGACCTGTTACCGGTGTGGACTTTTGTACCTGGGAGAAAAAACCTGCACCTTTTTTACCTCTATTGTACTGCTCTTTTCTCCTCCTGAAAATTTTACATTTTTCCAAGCTTTTTCAAATCTAGTTTTGTGTCACTTAGAATATATGTCAAATATAAATAATAATGCAGTTAGTTTTCTTCAAAATAATCATAGTCGCGTTTGTTAAATAAAAGTACGCGAAACTTTCTTTTGTTTTTATTTAATTGTATACAAAGAGTAATTTTTAACTACGTGTAAGATTATGTTCTATCTTCTTTTTTTTTTCTTTTTTTTGGAACGGCCATTTTATTAGAAAATAACTATGTTTTAAGTTCTTTGACCCTTAAACATTGTATTTTTAATTTGTAGCAATATAAATAACCAATATACCCTATATCATTTTTTTTTAAATATAACTTAGTATATAATTTAATATTACTTTTTAACATATTCAATACATTTAAACCATTTAAACATATTTAACCCTTTAATTAGTTTCTTAAATAGGTACCTTTTATTTTATCCGTTTGGTTGGCTGTCAATATTTCAAAACTCAGCATTTTAACAAAGTTAAATCATATCATTGTATAATACTAGTGATTGATTGATCTTTTATTAGTAAAAATGACAACCCATGTCTTGTAGGTTTGCTTGAGAAGTTTTCTAAACTTGTTTTCTATATTAGGTCTATTATATATTTAACTTTCTTTTAATACCCACGTTATTAGTTCTTATATGACTATAAGAAAGCTTTAAGTTAATGCTAATCCAAAATATCATCAATTTTTTTTTTCAATATCTTCATAAAGGCCAAACTACAAAAGCTAATATAAACAACACGAAAAATATATTAAAACATTTTTTTTTGAATTGCTAATTTGGATCACTGACGGATCACTAGAGTATAATTGTGTCATCAGCGAAACCACTCGATCATATCCACCAATTTAGGAGGAAACCCAATAAATATGGAAAAAACCCTCTGTTGGGACTCGACCCCAGGACCTATTGGTCCCGAAGCCTTATCTAACCCCAATATGTCACTAAGCTATAAAGTCATGGGCATATTACAACATTAAATGTTATATTTAGCTTAGCTTAAGCAAAAATATGATTACAATAACTTTAAAAACTCTTAAATTTAAATATTACTTTTTGCAGTGACATAGGCAATTTGAGTAAAAGAATAACCAGTTATTAAAAAAAATCGATTGAAGTTTCAATTAAATTTAATATTTATATAATATTTTAAGTTGTGTCTTCGTATTATCAGCTTAATTTATGGACTTGATAGAAATTTATGTCATCTAATGATGCCCACATGAACTATCTATATATAAACACAAGTAAGAAAGGACATTAATCTTGTACTTGTAACCCTTTTCTATATTATAATCTCATTCCTTTTTTGCTTCTTTGATGAAAACCTCAAAACATTGTATGCTTATGCTTTGCCCATATCTTCTCCTACACTCACTTCAATGTCAAACAGTGGTTCATGTCCAGAAATCAAGCACAAGATTGCTGTAATCACCATTACTTTCTAGCTTCATTGAAACTTGAACAAAATGAGCTACCCTTTTATCCAACAAATCCAAGAGTGACCTTATGTTTTGGTGTATATGTTTGATTAATATGAGTTGTAATTTCTGGCTGATTTAAATGAATCATGTGCCAACTGTTGTTGATGAAGACAAAATCATGCAGCATCCAATGCAATCAAATCAAATCAATCACACCACTTGAAATTAACCAGTACAATACAATTACAAGTTCTAGGGTTTGTATTAGTGGAAGAAATCAAGAATTCAAATCTTGAGGTTACTTTGTCTACTACATACATCTATCAAAGATTCAAAATTTAAAAACATTATAACCTCTTTTACCCTCTCTCCAACACACAAGCTGTCCATCACTTCACACACATTAATTGTTCTAATCTTTGAAACAAAACAAGAATCTAAGTACATCTCAAATTAAGTGTTTTAGATGGGAAGCCGTTATAGGGTTCACGGCTGATGTACGCATCCTTATCTTGCATTTATGCGAGAATCGTTGTTTCCATTGCTCGAACCATGACTTCCATGTCACATGGCAACAACCTTATCGTTTTTCCGAATTTCGCCCTGCTTGTGAAACAAATTAAATCCATATTTGGTGTTCAATTAAGGATTTGGTTGATGATATGCATGCAAAATGAAAACCCTAGATCCATATCAATCATAAGGTAATGATGATAATAATTAAAGTCACATAGAGTATCACCACTGGTAAAAATGAAGATTCTTGAAGGCCATCATCATGATGACAAAATCAAGATTTTATTAAAAGACAAACAAAAGAACCCACAAATCCTTTTCCAATTAGTTTTTAGATTTCATAGAGTAGCAATGATTACAAAACCTTTTTAGTAGGATTCTGGTTTCTGGGTATGTGACAGAGTTAAACTAAAGTGAAACAAGACTCATCATCATTACACCCACTTTCTTCTTCATCTGTCATGACTAAACAAAACTCACAACAAAGATTATGAAAACAATCTAAAAAACGTTAATATCTCAAGAAAAATACAAACCCACCTCAGAAACTGAATATTTTCATGATGGGAACATGTAGATGCAAGAAAGATTGAATATTTAGATCACATGAAGCCACAATTGGGGGGAATGAAGCCTGGTCCGACGACACCAGATCAAGAATCTCTCTCAGTAATCAATGGTTGCGTTGACTATGACGATATGATATACATTATACATAAAGATATAAATATGTATATATAGAGAGAGAAAGATCTAGGCTTTCTAGTGGCCTCGAGCCAGACAACAATCCCCTCAAAAGATAAAAAGGCTTTCAATGTGTTCATCTTTTAGGTGTGATCTTAGAGAGAGAGAGAGAGAGAAAGATTGGTGAAAGTGGTGAGGGTAGAGATGGGAAAGAGATGATAAATAAAGAGGTGAGAAGGGTAAGGAATGGAGGTGTCCATAAAAGGACAAGGAAAGTCATAAAGCCAAACCAACAAACACCAGCCCACTCTGCAAGAGAAATGCATCTCTTCAATTAATACAACAATTCATTATTTTTTTTAGGTCACACTTTCAAATATGTGTAACTGATAGAGTCACTCTTCTAAGTAAACTTATGGGTCGAGCATTTTATAAGGTACATTTTAGCTTGTTCTAATCGTCAACTTAGATTGCATTTGAGTTAGAGTCTCGAGATATGTTTTATTTAGCCACATATACAAATAGTAATAGCCAACGATAGGTTGTTTACGTGCTTAGAAAGTAACAAATAAAATTGCACACAAACACATATCAATTTTAAAGTAAAAATACAAATATTATCTATATTCGTTCTAGGCTAGCGTACCTATTAGTATAAAGAGTAAATTACAAGTTTTATTCTTTATGTTTGTCCCAAATTTCAGGCGCTGTCCTTTACCTTTAAAATTGATGAGTTTTGTCCTTAACGTTTCAAAATCCTACACGTTATGTCCTTTAGGGCAAACCCAGTTAGAATTTTCTGTTAAGTTATGTCATGTGCATTGCACACGAGGGTAGAACAGTCATTTTCCCTCCCCACTTGTGTTTCCCCCCTTTTAAAACCCTAATAACACCCCCTGTTCATCTTCAACCCCAATTCATCTTCATATCATTCATCTTCATCAACTCATCATCATCTTCTTCACCATCTTCCATCACCCTTCATCACCATCTTCACCATCTGCCACCACCAGCCATCCCACCTCTTGCCACCACCCTCCATCACCTTCCACCACCATCAATAGCCCCCGTAACCACTACTGGCCACCCCAATCCCATCCCATTCCATCCCATCCAAATCAAAGCAAACACCACCCCTTCCATTTCTAAATCAATGGAAACCACCATGAAAACCCTAACGCCGCCTCAATCGCCTCTGACCACCTCGAAACCACCATTACAATCCCAGTGTCGCCGCTGGTTTAGAGGTTGATTTCATCAGAATTGACAACTTTACAGATGTGTTTGCAAGATCATTAGGGTTGTTGTTAAAAGGCTAATCTGAGGGTAAATTTGTTGAATTATAATGTATATGTTCCTCATCTCTATTTCCCTTTCAATTTCATCCTCACCAGCCATATCAAAACCCTAAAAAACCCTAATTTACAAACCCTCAAGCAGCAACAAAACCCAGAAAAATTAAAGCCCCAAATTGAACAAACAACTTAAATATGAGAAATTTAAGCTACTGGAAGCAATAAAGATGATCCAAACAAACAAAAGATACTCATTTCAGAGAATCTGACCAACTTTTAGCAATACCCATTTTAGAGAATCTGACCAACTTTTAGCAATACTCTTGTGTTTTGTTTCATGATTTTGAATCTCAGATGTCGATTTGGTATAGAGAAAGATGGAGTAAAGATAAAAGTGGGTTTTCTAGAGAGAGACATGAAGTAGAGAGAAAGAGGGTTTTGAATATACAGTTTTTCTTTTTTTTAATATATTTTCATAAATAATATAGTAAAAAGACAATTACACCCTCATGTGCAAGGCACATGATCTGATTTAACAGAAAAAAATAACTTGGTTAGGGTCAAAGGACATAACGTGCAGGATTTTGAAACGTTAAGGACAAAACTCATCAATTTTAAAGGTAAAGGACAGCGCCTGAAATTTGGGACAAACATAAAGGACAAAACTTGTAATTTACTCTAGTATAAAATATAACTAAGGTAAGTATCTAAGTATCAATCCGTAGACATGAAATCTATTAATCTATCTGTTTCGTAATATCTAACGTATATAACTTTTAATGATGAAGAAAACACTAAACAACCTAATGATTAAGTTTGTGAAAACAATTTTAAGAAGAGTAAATTACAAGTTTTGTCCTTTATGTATGTCCCAAATTGCAGGCGTTGTCCTTTGTCTTTAAAATTGATGAGTTTTGTCCTTAATGTTTGCAAATCTTGCACGTTATGTCCTTTAGGCCAAACCCAGTTAATTTTTTTTTGTTAAATCTGATCATGTGCAATGCACATGAGGGTATTCTTGTCATTTCAACTATACATGGGTTATTTTGTAAAGAACTTCTATTCAGGGGCCATTTTGTACAAACTTAAAAGTAAAACACTATATTTACACTCTCTCTCCCCCCCCTCTCTCTCTCTCTAACATCTGATAAACTCTCTCTCCTCTCTCTCTCTCTTCTCTCTCTAACAACAGATTGAAGTGGTGTGTGGCGGTGGTTAGGGGCGGCGGTGGTGGTAACAGATTCAAGCTGGTGTGTGGCGGTGGTTAGGGGCGGCGGTGGTGGTGTTGGTGCTTCGGTGGTGGTGGGTTAAGTGCGGTGGTGGAGGTGGTGTTAGTGTGTCGGTGGTGGTAACAGATTGAAGGTGGTGTGTGGCGGTGGTGAGTTAGGGGCGGCGGCGGGTTAGGTACGGCGGTGGTGATTTATACAGTCATCATCAGTATGGCATTCCTATAAATATCAACACCCCCCAAATGTTGTCTTCATCTGCTGGTGTCTTCAATAACCTTATTGCTCATAAAAATATTGTTTTTTCATTAAAAAAAAAAAAACCCTTTCAAATTATCCATCAATTACATCTGTTTCTTCATCATCTAACCCAATAGGTTCAAAAGGATCTTGGTTTTCCACAAGTTTCTCTAGTGCCAACAGAACGTGCCCTGTGTTAGGTTATTTCATGGCTACATCGAAGAAATCAGTTTATGACTTCACTGTTAAGGTTTGTTGGCTGTGTTGATTAAAGATTCAATTTTTTTATGTTGTATGTGTCAAAGTCTGATTTGGGTGTTTCTTGTTTTCTTGATTTTAGGGTTTTAGTTGTTTTAATTGGTTAAAAAATTAGATTACATTGGGTGTTTTTGTTGTTGACTTGTTGTTTGTTGTTGAGTAGGTTTATCTGTAAAAGTTTTGATCTTGATAAGTGATCATGTCATTTGTTTTATGTTAAGGTTTGTTGATTAAAGATCCATTTTTTATATTGGGGGTGTTTCTTGTTTTCTTGATTTTTCGGTTTTAGTTGTTTTATTGGTTAAAGATTTAGGTTACGTTGTGGGTTTTTGTTGTTGAGTAGGTTTGTATGTAAAAGTTTTGATCTTAATTCACATAAAATCTAGTAAAAACTTGAAGAATTGGTCTATAATCTCGAATTATGGAGTTCCGGCAGTGGTGATGGTCACAGGTGGTGGCTGGGGTTGGTGGTAACCAGGTGGTGCCGTGGTGGCGGTGACGGTACCGGGAGGTGGTGATGGTGGTCTGTAGGTCTATATAATGTTTTGTTTTTAAATTGTACAAAATGACCCTTTAATAAAAGTTATTTACAAATTAGCCCCTGGAAAGCTCAAATGACAAGAATGCCCTCATGTGCCTTGCACATGACCAGATTTAACTAAAAAATCTAACTGGGTTTGGCCTAAAGGACATAACGTGCAAGATTTGCAAACATTAAGGACAAAACTCATCAATTTTAAAGACAAAGGACAGCGCCTGCAATTTGGGTTACATAAAGGACAAAACTTGTAATTTACTCTTTTAAGAAAGATAACCAGTTAGGTTCAGAATCATCGTAATACTTTAACAAAAAACTTGATTATGGTTTTTATGAAAAGCTCATCACAATTGACGCTAGTAATGAGGGTGTAGTATTAAAAAGTTAGAGCCCTCTCATGTTAACCTCATGTTTTCAAATAACCAGGCTATAGACACACCTACTTATCCAGTTCTAAGTAACTAAGTCATTTACTAATCCCTTTTGATTAAAGAGTTTCTTATACTCTTCTAGCAACAATAGATTAACGAATCGAATGAATTACCATCTATGTTACTCAATTTAAAGCAAACTCTTAATTAGTTTCTAAATCCTTTTATTCAGATTCTTCCTGTATGTGTCCCATATGATATACAAACCCTCAAACAAGTTTGTCCTTTACCTAGTAAGTATCCAGCCCTAGACTAACGATCGATATATAGCCTAAAGATAAAGGAAACAGATCTAACATTCATAACTTACTAGAAATACCTAAATCATCCACACAAACTCATTTAAACATCAATACTGTAGGTCCGTTTTTCTCGGAGGATCGATTACGAAACCTAATCCTTGTTTATAACAAACACAATCACGAGTGCGGAATCCCTGTGACGATGCAAACCAAACAAAGTATAGCAAACACACAATGTAACCAAAAGATTCACTTTCTATTGATTAACGGGATGAGAACAGATTACAAACACATACACACAATGTTTGATAATACTCTCAGTAGGTTATGCTCTCATACTTCACACAGAAGACAAAGTGTGGTTTATATACTGCAGCCCAGCCCACCAAGTGACGAAGAACATCAATGGTCCGACGAAGAACCTAAGCCCACGAAGAACTAGGTTCTTTGTCACTGTTGCCACGAAACACTATTGACGAAGAAGGGGTTCTTCGTCACATACATTTATGACGAAGTATGGTTCTTCATGACAGATGACATCCCACGAAGAATGGGTTCTTCGTGGGGAGGCTGCAACTCAGTAAAAGCTGCAAACTGTTTGACAGTTTGCAGCAACACTTAAAACACACACACATACATAACATACAAACTAAATGCAACATGCATTAGTTCAACATACATAACAAAGAGATATACTGTCGTACCAATGTTAGATAGGAGGATATCCGACTTGGTCGACTGACGAAAACATACAGACTCGATAAACAAAAGACCGTAATATTACAACGTTAAATAAGAACAAGTTACTGACACAAAAATATGCACCAACAAACCCCCCCTTGTCTGTTACTTGGTCTTCGGTCTTCGTTCTTCAACCTTCAGTGTGTTTCTCGGACCATGAACTTCTGGCGTGGATCCCGCAATAATAACAGAAGCAAGCGACGCGTGCGTATCAGAGTCGTAACACCAAAACACCATGTTTTCCAAAAAGTTCTGCTTCATCGGCATAAGTGGAATCTTGTCCATAACCTTTTCCGGCTGATAAACAAGCTTATATCATGCCGTGTTGGTTGACGGATCCAAGGTGAACTTAATTTGCTAATAAATTGGAAACTGAGGTTTGTACAACTCGTCTTTCCAGCCTGTCCTCTTGTTCATCTCTATCTTGCAAGCAAACAACGTTGCTCCTTCGAAGTTTGAGCGATTAATCAGCTCTAGCTTGGTTAAGGCTGCAACGTCATAAAATGGTAAGGACAAAATGCTCAGCAGCGAACTGAAATACTGAATACCGTGTTCATGTTTGATGGCCATGCAGTGGATTTCTTTGACAAACATCCAGCAAAGTATCTTCCCGTGCAAGTTTTCTTTCTCGTATTTCAAGTAATCGACTTGAGCTTCAGCTGGCATAGGCCTCGTAGCCTTGGACAGGAACTGTTTCCTCCATTCTGTGAACGCATCAGGCGCATTATCTGTAGTATCACGATTTTCAAGTGTTCGTCGATGTCATCCACATTTTCTTTCAACCAATCTTCATTCAATGGAGTGAACTCTGTTCCGTCTTGTTGCACGTAAGTAGACTTGTTATGATCACCTTCAAAGACAATCTCTTCAATATTTTCTAAGTCTGCTGATTCAGGCTCACTTGGAATATTATCAATAGCAGCATCATCGATTTCTTTCATTTCATTCAACGCTAGCAACTGCTCATGCGAGAGATCAGCAATAATTTCTCCTTCTTCTAGAACTTCTATAGTTATAGGATGTACAGCCTGTGAAGCAAGGTCAGCAGAGCTTGGAACAGAGGATGTACCTGCCAAGGAGCTTTCAACATAAGAACTGCTCTCTAGCTATTGTACTTCTTCTACAGTTCCACCGGAGGTTCTGTGAGTAGATTTAATCTGTGTAGGCTTGTAAACAACAATTTGAGTAGATGTCGTGGATGGAGGTTGTTCAGATGTTGCAGAAGGGTCTGGGTTACCCGGATCCTCAGAATCATGATCACGTTTCTTCAATGCCTCCTGTTGTTTGCATCGATCACTCCACAAAATGTTAACACGTTTTCTGACAATCTTGAAACCATCAGTGATTTTCTTGACCCCATCTGTTATCTTGGTATTGCGAGAGTTGTACCACTCTTTCTTATCGTCATGCTTTGCTTTGAGAGTTTCGGCCAACCTTTGAACCTCAATGCTTCTTTCTTTCAGACGGTTCATATCAATACCACGAGCATTATCCGCAGCTCGCATTTGCTGCAATTGACGTTCCCTTACCTCATTAGCAGCCTTCAAGTGTGCATTCTCAGCCTTAGGATGTTCAATCTCAGCTTGTTGGCGTGTAATATCAGCTTGTTGACGCTCAACAGTGGAATTCAACGTATTTATCTCCAACCGTTGCTTGACCACGTCGCTTCTTGTAACATTTATTACCGCCGATTGCCTATCAATTTGACCTGCAGCAGCTTGCAATTGAGTAAACAAGAAATCTACATTTTCATCCTGCTGCATTTCAGAAAATTTCCTTTGTCTGCGTTCTGATCTGGGCTGAGAAGTAGTTGCTCGAATAGTAGATGCTATTGAGCGTGCAGGTTCTTGTGGTGCGACTACTGGAGTTTCTGCAGCTGAAGTGACCACAAGAGGTGGTTCAGATGATCTTGGAGGGAACGATACAATAGCATCAGCTTCTTCGGCAGTGAGCCCAAAGTTTGGATTCATTTCTGCTTCTTGAATAGGCTCTTGTTGTGGAACGGTTTGCTGCACAGGTGAAGCACCGATGTACCTCCTTGCCTTTTTCTTTCTACGAGCAGCAGTCTGTTTCTTCTTTAACCGTTCAGCTTCAGTATCAGAAGGAACATAATCGGCATCATCCTCCTGTCTAATCTTCCTCACTTTTCGCACACCACGATCATCGAGATAGAACTCGTATCCTGGCTCAGGTTGATTGTCATCAGACTCTGTATCCTCTGATACCAATTGTAGGACCGTGTTTCGTGACCGAAACTGTGATTATCATGTTTATGTTCATAGTCGGGAAGATTCGAGACGGATAAAAGTACTTACTTGTATAGATTCAGTAACATAACAATACAAGCCGGCCCGATTAACAAGCTAACCGAACCATACCAAAGGAGTACACATTCGGGCAGAGACCAAGTGGTGATCTCTCCCTGTGAGGTCTCAAACCTCCTAAAACTTCCAAGTGTTACAAATGGCAAGGGGTTGCCATTTATAGCCATACCCCCTTGTCTTGCAAACACACACGGTCAAACAAATAACCCTCTCGTTTGACCACTTCAAACGAGCGGGTCAATACACGTTTGTTTGACCATTTCACTAACTATTACATATTCAACATAAAATAAATCTAATCTATTCGACAAGCATCGAACACAAAATCTGCATCAACAAATTCCCCCTTGTCCGTTGCTGTCGAATGCTGAAAATGCAACTTCAATCGATCTTCAGTCAAGTATTTATCTTCTCTGTGTTGACAAATTCCCCCCTTAACCGATGATCCAGGTAAGTAGTATCTTGACGTTCCTTGTATAATAGTTCCCCCTCAAAGTACACGTATCCGTGTTGGGTGTTGTGCAATTTCCTCACAAGGCTCAATTGACCGATCTTCCGCTGATCTTCCAATACTCCAACTGGCATTTGATAAGGGTTCCATTCTTTAAAAAAACTGCATCAAGTCTTGATCTGTCATAAGACAAGACAAACTCTACCATCTAAATGTGATTATCATGTTTATGTTCATAGAAGGGAAGATTAGAGACGGATAAAAGTACTTACTTGTATAGATTCAGTAACATAACAATACAAGCCGGCCCGATTAACAAGCTAACTGAACCATACCAAAGGAGTACACATCCGGGGAGAGACCAAGTGGTGATCTCTCCCTGTGAGGTCTCAAACCTCCTAAAACTTCCAAGTGTTACAAATGGCAAGGGGTTGCTATTTATAGCCACACCCCCTTGTCTTGCAAACACAAACGGTCAAACAAATAACCCTCTCGTTTAACCACTTCAAACGAGCGGGTCAATACACGTTCGTTTGACCATTTCACTAACTATTACATATTCAGCATAAAATAAATCTAATCCATTCGACAAGCATCGGACACAAAATCTGCATCAACAAATACTTATCATATAGATTACACAATCACAAGTTCATAAACAAACCTTACTAAAAAAACCCACTTTCATAACAAAATCAACCAAATCATTACAAAGTATCAAGAATCATCCTAACCTAACCGTCTATAACACGGTTAGCTATTCATAGTAACAAACAGAACTAGAGAATTCATCGATACATGATTGAATCTAAAGGAAAATGATAATACGAAGGGTCTAACTCAGTAAGGATTGATATGCCGACCTCTTGTGCCCGAATCTTTCTTGAATCTTCCTCCGGTTGATCCGATCTTGAATCGTTTTCTTTCAACAGCCCCATTTTTGCTATTTCTGCTCCAGATTTCGCAACTCTTAGGGTTTCCACGACATCTCATTCTTTAAATATGGCTCAGGTAGTGTCCGGGTGGGTTACGACCCGTAACTAGAATCCGGGTTATGGCCCGTAAGTTTACCCCGTGTTATGTTATCACATTAGGTTTTCATTTTCTAAGGCGGTGCACTTACTTAAGGCCCACTACTCGCCGCTCACTAACTGGTCCACGACCCGTAAGGGTATCAGCTGGGCCTAACTTCTTCATATCTTCAATAATCTCCTAATCTGGCCCAGAAATTCTTCATTTCACTTAGAAATCTGCAAATCTTTTAAAAACAAACATTTAATCCATTCCAAACAAGATTTATAACAAACAACTATCGAAATGCAGGTTTAACACTATGATAATATGTTGTCTTTCAGACACGTCACTTGTGTAACCGTAATTAACTTGTATATTTACCTAGTTGTAACCCTAATATACACACAATCAATACACGACAATCATTTATGAAATTCTGTGTGCTCTGATTATTATCTACTAGTTGGAATGTGAAGTCACACTAGTAGAAAATTGCTCTTTAGACGCGATAAACTAGAATAGCCATGTCAAAAGATCTCACCCTTGAATTAATAGAACCCCCTTTTGCTCAGGCGTACCCTTTACTTTCTTGTCAACGTTTTTTAAGCGGTCAACTTGTAAAACCGCATCAAAAGTTCTCACCCTTGAACTAAGATAACCCTTTTGCTCAGATGTTCCCTTTACTTTCTCTTTCTTTCTTCACACATACACACACACACACACACACATTCTCTACGTATCTCACCAATTGTTCCTCTCTTCACACACACACACACACCTTCTTTGTGGAGAGGGAGGCGGACGTTGGTCGGAGGATGGAAACAGGGGTGGGGTGAGATCTGGTTTTTTGAAACGATGATGGTGGTGGTGGCGATGTTGAGGGCATAATGATGAAGATAGAGACGGAGATGGTGGGCTGATGGTGGAAGAAGGATGGAGACTGTTAGATCTTGTTCCTTCCTTCCCAGATATGACGTTGAAGAAGCTAGAACATCATTAGAAGTGTAACACTCTAACCCGAATACAATAATATTTTAAAGTTTTGGACATTTAGGTCCCAATTTTTTTTTACTAAAGGAATATCAAACATGCCTGGGAAGACTGACATCCCAGACGAACCGACATAACGTTTTATTACACAAATAGTTTCCAGACGAAATTAATAAGGTTTTATGCACAAAATTTGTCTCGCATGATCATGCTTCATCCTTCTCATAAATGTTTCTAAGAGCTCGCAGTTTTGGAGTGTTCGGTTCTTCACGTGCTTCGTCGTCCTTCCTTCCATCTGGTTCCATTCCAAAGAAAATTGATGTGTGCAAAATGCAACATGTAAATTACATCAAATGTGGCATAAAACTAACCATTTTTTTAGTACTAATGTTGGAAAAAGTATGTTTTTGTCTTCCTTTTGTATTTTCAGGATTTAATGAGCTCAAATAAACAAAAGAAGCAAAAAGGCAGCTAAATCTAACATAAATACAAGAAAAAGAACAAACGTGGCAAGCCCGACCCCCCGACAACATCTTCCCAAGCAAAAACAAGAGAACAGAAGGCTGAACACGCCCTGTGCTCAGTGAGCACGGGGGCGTGCCCAAGTGTCAGCAGAAAAGACAAAGCTGTAGAAGCTTCTATCACCCACCACGGGGGCGAGCCCAGCGGACACGGGGCCGTGGTCAACTCTAAGATTCACAGAATCTGGGGAAATCTTGATAGTACAGATACGCTTCTGCACACGGGGGCGTGCCCAGCGGACACGGGGGCGTGGTCAACTAATGTAGACAAGCTGCAATTAATGAAGAAAGCGAAGGAAGGTGGACACGGGGCCGTTACCAATGGACACGGGGCCGTGCCCGAGCCTCTGTTCAGCTTATAAATAGGGGTGCTTGGCTCATTTGCAAACCATCCCTTGGCACACCACCTCTCTCACACTTCACTCACCACCTACCACCATCACAACACCATCATCCACCACCATCATCCATCATCCATCAAAGAGTGTGTGAGTCGTCTCGGGATCCAAGATTGATCGTAAGAGTTCTTGACAATCAAAGGCCATGTTTGCCTAAGTCTCTTACATCACTTGGTGAAGACAAGTGTCTAGTGTAATACTTTTTATTTTTAATCTTTTTGCACTTTTTATTTGGTTATGTATTAATGACTTTAATAACTAGTTTCTTATGTTGAAGGTGATTCTTCCTTATCGTTTGTCCGTGATGGCTTGGCATTATTTTACTGTCTATATAAAATAAAAGATTTTCGCCATTCATATCTCCACGGTCTATACGGAGATATGTTGGCTACCTGGTCGGGGGTTAAGGGTACGGTTTGGTAAGAGTCTTGCCTTGTTCAGTGTATAGATCCTGCAAGGACCTGGGTCAAATTTAGTAGGACCTCCTTCAATACCCACCGGTATTGGATGGCGGGGGTCCAAACTCTTTGATCCCCTCATATGTAAGCTACTATTAATACTTTAACCCGACTACTTAGGATTGTATCCCTGCTGACTCAGACTACTTAGCCGAGGGTAACGTCACCTTCAAAAGAGGGGCCTACCATAACATGCATTAATAAATTAATTAATTATCTTTCAATAATCCGACCCTTTAGGATTGTATCCTTGCTGACTCAAACTACTGGGTTGAGGGTAACGTCACCTTCAAAAGAGGGGCCTACTACAATAACTAAGATAATCTCTTAAAAAGTGCAAAAGTGCGGAAATAATCAAAGGTTACACTATACATGAGTCGGATCCAAGTGATTCATCTTGTCTATCTGTTTTTATTTTTATTTTATTTTTTAGCATTTTAGTTAGATTTTATTTTTCTAGTTTAAAACCTTTTTCTAAACTTTTGATTTGATTAGACGTTGAGGATAAACCGGTATTAAAAGCTCTTGTGTCCTTGGACGACCTCGGTATCTTACCAACGCTATACTACGCTCACGATGTGTGCACTTGCCCATATGTGTGTTTAGTGTTAGTAAACATCGTGTTTTATAAATTTAAAACTTGGCTAAAAAGTGTAAAGGAGCTTAAAATATAGATTAAAAACCTACGACATTTCACACGCATCAAGTTTTTGGCGCCGTTGCCGGGGACACAAGGATTTTAATAAAGCTTAAAATCGACGGCCTAATCAGTTTTTCAAAACCTTTTAAAACGCGCGCATTTTTTTCTGCATTTTAGATAGATTTGCATTTATAGTGACCTGAACACGGGGCCGTGCTCAACGAAATCGGTAACTATAATTAAAACGCCTAGATACAGATTCTGTACACAGGGCCGTGTCCACTGAACACGGGGTCGTGTCCAGCCTCTGTTTCTGTTTCCGTTTTTATTTTTGTTTTCTGGTCTCGAGACTTTGTTGTGGTCTGCTGAGTGATTCTTATGGATCAATACTCAGGAGGTTACAACTACACCTATGAGGAGGATGATTATAGGGAAAATTATTGCACTAATTGTGGTAACCCGCACTCGGTTCAATATTGTAACTTATTTCAACCATCCACTTCATACACCTACTATGAGAAGCCCAGGTACGAGCCACCAACTTCATACACATCCTATGAAGACCAAAGGTATGAACCTTCTCCCTCATACTCATATTTTGATGAACCAAGGAATGAGCCTTCATACTCATACTTTGAGGAACCAAGATATGAGCCACCACCTTTATATGCTTACTATGAGGAACCTTGGCATGAACAACCCACCTCATATGAGTATTATGAAGAACAAAATTACGACCCTTATCCATCATATACTTACAATGAAGAACAATGGTGTGAACCATCTACTTCCTATGAGTATTATGAGGAACAAAGGATCGAACATCCGGATTCAAGCTTAGAAAATCCCGATCCTTACTCTATCGCCGAAGTGACCGATAGGATATTAGAACACCTTAAAACTATCGAGCGCTACATAAAAGAATCTCGCGCAAGGGAAGAGGAGTCCCGCGCAAGAGAAGAATTAAATAAAGAAGAGATAGTTGAAAGTGTAAAAATGGAAGCACAAATAAGTGAAAAACCGACACATGAGTTAAACGACGAAAAAGGTGAGTCCGTCAACGTTAAAATTCAAGAAGAGTCTAATTTTGAAGAAATTAATCTCTTGTCACCTTCCTTTGAAAAATCATTGTTTAGTTCCCACTCATGCTAAGTTTTTAAAAGAGTTAAACACTAACACAAAAATTGACGAAACGGTAAGCATTAATTTAACAAATGATCAAACCTCGCTAATAAAAGAAGACCCATTTGAAATCAACATTACACCGGTTCCATGTTTTTTTTCAAAATTCATTTATTAGTAATGTCACAATTGATAAAGATCTTTGTGTTAACATAATGCCCAACTACATTTTCGAAAAGTTAAGTATTAGTGATTTTTCTCCACTTCAAATACCCATTTTTCTATCTAATCGGAAAGTAATAAAGTGACTCGGTATAGTTGAGGATGTCTTGGTTCAAACAAATCAAATGGTAATCCCAACCGACTTTTTCATCCTCGATGACGCTCCTCTAGTATTGGGACGACCCTTTATAAAACCCACGAAGCTTTGAAAAACCGGAAGTACAACAATCTATCTATTCAATTTGGGGCATTTAAAAAAAGTGTCGATCTTGAGCGATCAATGAAATATCCATTCGGCAATAATGACCCCCTAATTGAAGATGAAGATGAACCACCCGATACAAGTGAAAAGATTGACCACTTTGTTGAAGAAGTGGTCGCCATAGAACAAACTTTCAAAGTTCTTGATCAAAATGAGCAACCCAATAAGGAGTCTTCTAAAGACCCACCTCTTGAACTCAAAGAACTTCCAAAAGGTTTGGAATATGCTTTTCTAGACAAAGATGGTAAATCACCTGTAATTATTTCATCTAAATTAGGAAGTTTAGAAAAAGAAAAATTAATTAAACTTTTGAAAAAAACAAAAAAATGCGATCGCTTGGAAGCTTATAGATATTAAAGGAATAAGTCCTTCCATGTGCACACACAAAATTTTAATGAACGATGACTACAAATCGGTAATACAACCACAACGTCGAGTAAATCCAAATGTTCAAAGAGTGGTTAAAAACGAAGTCATCAAATTACTTGACGCCGGACTTATTTATCCTATCTCCGATAGTCCTTGGGTAAGTCCCATCCAAGTAGTTCCAAAGAAACGAGGTATGACGGTAATAACTAACGAAAAGAATGAATTAATACCAACGAGAACAGTCACATGATGGAGAGTATGTATAGATTATAGATGGTTAAATAAAGCAACGAGGAAAGATCACTTTCCTTTGCCCTTCATTGATCAAATGTTAGAAAGATTATCCGGTCATAAATTTTACTGTTTCTTGGATGGTTTTTCAGGTTACTTTCAAATACCGATAGCACCCGAAGACTAAGAAAAGACAACCTTGACATGTCCCTATGGAACTTTTGCTTATCGACGCATGCCATTTGGTCTATGTAATGCCCCTGCAACCTTCCAACGTTGCATGGTAGCCATCTTCCATGACATGATAGAAAAGACAATGGAAGTCTTCATGGATGACTTTTCTATCTTTGGGGATTCATACGACCAATGCCTCGATAACCTTGAACGAATGTTATCCCGATGTGAGGAAACTAACCTCGCCCTTAACTAGGAAAAATGCCATTTCATGGTAACGGAGGGAATAGTACTCGGTCACAAAATCTCAAGCGAAGGAATGGAGGTTGATCGAGCCAAAATAGACACTATTTCTCGATTACCACCCCCATCCTCCGTTAGAGCTATCAGAAGTTTCTTAGGGCACGCCGGATTTTATAGGCGGTTTATCAAATACTTTCTAAAATCTCAAGACCTCTAACGAAATTACTTGAAAAAGATGCCCCTTTCATCTTTGACAAGGATTACAATCAAGCATTTCTCACCCTAAAGGAAATGCTAGTCAATGCACCTATCATGATAGCACCTGATTGGAAATTACCTTTCGAAATCATGTGTGATGCAAGTGACTTTGCAGTTGGAGCCGTCTTGGGAAAAAGAAAAGAAAAGCATTTTCACCCAATCTATTATGCTAGTAAAACACTTAACGATGCACAAGAAAATTACACGACAACTGAAAAAGAATTGCTAGCTGTGGTATTTGCTTTTGATAAATTTCGTTCTTATCTTATTCTTTCTAAAACAATAGTCTATACAGATCATGAAGCCATTCGATATCTCTTATAGAAGCAGGATGCTAAACCACGTTTGATTCGGTGGATTCTACTCCTCCAAGAATTTGATATTGATATCAAAGACAAAAGAGGAGCAGAAAATACCGCAGCAGATCATCTTTCACGCTTAGAAGACCCAGCTTTGGAGGCAACCAGGGACGAGCAAATCAACGAAAAATTCCCAACAGAGTCCCAAAAATGGTGGAATACAGGGAAGAACCTTGGTACGCCGACTATGCTAACTACCTAGCTAGCGGTGTAGTCGCAAAAGGTTGGCCACATCATCAAAGAAAGAAATTCTTTGCTGATGTAAAACACTATTTTTGGGAAGATCCTTATCTTTTCAAAATGTGTGCCGACCAACTCATCCGACGGTGCGTACATGGTCGCGAAGCACGAAGAATTCTCCGCCATTGTCATGAAGGTCCATACGGAGGACATCATGGTGCTGCTAGTACCGCACGAAAGGTATTTGATTCAGGATTTTATTGGCCAACCATTTACAAAGACGCCCAAAGTCTTGTCAAGACATGTGATGCTTGCCAAAGAACAGGTAATATTTCTTCCAAAAATGAAATGCCACAAAATGGCATTATGGGTTTGTGAAATTTTTGATGTGTGGGGACTCGACTTTATGGGACCTTTCCCACCGTCAAAAGGAAACAAATATATACTTGTGGCAGTAGATTACTTGTCTAAATGGGCCAAGGCCAAGGCACTTCCAACAAATGATGGAAGAGTCGTGGTGAGATTTCTGAAATAATTTTTCTCTCGTTTTGAAACACCTAAAGCATTAATAAGTGATAGAGGTACCCATTTTTGTAACCATCAACTTGAAATTTTTTTTAACAAGATATGGGGTCTATCACCAGGTCTCAACAGCATATCACCCTCAAACAAACGGACATGCCGAAGAGACTAATAGAGGTTTAAAACGAATACTTGAAAAAACCGTAGGGTTAAATAAAAAGGAATGGGCCGATAAATTAGATGATGCTTTATGGGCTTTTCGAACTGCTTATAAAACAACAATAGGTACAACCCCATATAAGCTCGTCTATGAAAAAAGTTGTCATTTGCCAGTAGAAATAGCTCACAAGGCCTACTGGGCAATTAAAAATGTAAACTTAGATTTAGAATTTGCTGGTAGAAATCGATTTTGTCAATTAAATGAATTAGACGAATTAAGAAATTATGCATACTCAAACTCTGAAATTTATAAGGAAAGAATGAAAAATTTGCACGACAAACATATTAAACCTAATGAATTTCGAGTAGGAGATCAAGTTTTATTGTTTAATTCATGACTTCGATTGTTTCCTAGTAAATTAAAGTCTAGGTGGTCAGGACCTTTTTCCATCACCCATATTTTCCCACACGGTGCAGTAGAAATTAAATCTCGGAATGGCCTTCCATTCAAAGTCAATGGCCAACGGCTGAAACTCTATCAAGGATTCATTAAGGATGAAGAGGAAGAAATCTCGCTTCAAACGGTCGAAGAATGAAAGCATCAACATCATACCTGGTAAGTTACGAACAAACGGGTTGACATCTAAATCAGGTAAGTCTTCTAACCAAGTTTTTGGGAAACAAGGGCACTCACACGAGCACTTAAAAAAATTTAACTTTGCTCGGCACGAGGCCGTGTCCGCGCAACTGTCGGGATAAAATCCCTTTTAAAAACAGTTTCTTCATTTCCAAACGCCCCGTTTCCCCGAAAACGCTCTGGTTCAGGCGATTTTTCTGCAGAATTTCGACGTCTCCTCTACTTCTAACAACATCAAGGTATGATTCTAACATCATTAGTAGTTAGATTAAGCATTTGCATGTAGTTAAAACATCAAAAATTTGGGGAAAAATCTAGTGTTCTTGAACTTCATCCGGATCGAACCTCAAATTTTTGCATAAATCTATTAGCATTAGTTTAGATTCATGTTATAGGAAGTAAATCCACTTGTATTGTTCAAAGATTTGCCTGATTTCTCACAAAAACCCCAAACCCTTGTTTTTGAACCGAAAAAGATAAAATTGAAGGGGTAAACGGTTTGTTTTGGGAAAAACGACACTTGGGGTTTCATTTTCGGGGAAAACCGCCCCTATTAGACCAAAAATTTTCAAGTTTTCGGGACCGGGTCGAAAAATGTGATTTTTGGTAAACAGATGCCTGGACATGGGGCCGTGCTCGCTGAGCACGGGGGCGTGTCCAGCCGTTTTCTGATCAACATGGGGCGTGTCCGCTGAACATGGGGTCGTGTTCAGCCAACTGTTTGTAGTTTTCTCCGAAAATTTCAATGTTTCATGTTAATTGTTTGGTGTGTCCTTTCAGATGTCGAAGAAATTCACACGGTTCAATGCAAATGAGTTGGATGCTAGGGCAAGATACGATGTGCTTCGAACCATACCGGAAGAATACCCAAGACATGTGTGCATGGATCTTTTAGCAATGGTGAACCAACTTGACCGGTTTAACAACCTAGTCACCGGCCCACTAAGAGCCGCCCTAACCACTCGACTTCGTTCAGTCCACGAGTATAATCTGGAATTCTATAGCACATTCGTGTTCAATTCAAGGTGCGAACCATTTGATAATGATGGGGTAGAATTCCGATGTGGGGGGACTAGGTACTCGATTTCGATGGCACAGTTTGGGTCGACAGTTGGGTTGTATGCGGAGGAAGATGCGGGTAATAAAGAGAACACCGGAGGGTTACGTGAACTAGCAGAAAACGAACCCCAAGCCGCTTGGGCCCAAATAGGAGATGGAATCTACAACCCAAGTAGCACTAAGAGCACTAAGTTGAGGGACCTTCTTTACCGTTACATCCATAGGGTCCTCGCTTACTCTCTTAGCCAAGGCATGATAGCGGTGGCGTTGTAGGGTTGAGAGATCTGGTGGTCATTCGTTGCATTCACAACCGCAGAAACCTCGATGTTCCGTATCTCCTGCTCCGAAACATGCATTGGAACCGGCTTGCTACTCCACCAACCCCTATCTTCTTCGGGGGGTGGATATACCGTTTCTTCAAGCATTTCGTGAACATGCCCAGGTCTTTCTAAAAGAGCCCATGGTCGGGAAGAGTAGACATACACATTTGCCGCTCCATGAACCTGATTTATGAAGCCGAAGATGGGACGGTTAGCTTCCAAAGAGTCCAGGGGCATGCATGGAACCCGCAAGAGGCACTCGTCCTTCACGCTCCACAGTTCCAACAACCTCCTCAATTCCAATATCAGCCCCACGGTGATCCAGGCCAATCCTCCTCACAAGGAGGCGGTTTTCCTAATTTTCAAAGTTTACATGATTTGTTACAGGAAAACCTCATGTGCACCAGGAACACCTATAATGGCGAGCAACACGTACACCCGGGTCAGAGCGATTGAGAGAAACATCTCTAACATTCAGGATGACATTGGGAACATCTGGGAGTACATGGCGGGGCACAGAGGAGGAGATGATGAGGACGAGGACATGGACTAGGCGGGAGGAGCGGAGTTAGGAGCAGCTGGTTGGTGATCCCACAGGTTAACCCCTTTTCGTATGAACAATTTTCGGCCTGCGTGCCGTGTGTTGAACAATTTACTTTCCTTTAACTCTTTTTACTTTCTGCATTTATTTTTCTTTTAACTTTGTGATTTGGATGTTTGAACTATGGTAATTTAGGATGCTTGTAATGGTTTGGTGTAGTGTTTATTGATAAAACAGGTACATACGAGACTTAGAGCACTAAACATTAGTGCTACTAAAGCTGGGACAGGAAAACCGAAGCCAGAAACCTGTTTTTCACTTTTGCAGACTGTCTACACGGGGTCGTGTCCAGCCGACACGCCCCCGTGCCCACTACCCCCCAGACCTGCTGTTTGTTTATTCCTGCAGATTTTACCTAGACACGGGGTCGTGTCCAGCCGACACGCCCCTGTGTCCACCTTCTGTAAGTTATTGTTACTGTCACTCTGGCCACGGGGTCGTGTCCATTCGACACGGGGCCGTGTCCAGACGCCCAGTAACATAAATTTTTGTTTTTTCACACCTTTTACACATTTAATCAACTTAAAAACTTATTTTTGGGACATATTGAGGACAATGTGTAATTTAAGTGTGGGGGGATGCTAAAACCTTGAATCTTGAAAGTCCTAATTACAAGCCTTACACAAAACTCTATTGGAACCGCTAATCACCCAAAAAAATTTTCAAAAAATTTTCATTTTTTTACTTGTCTAGGTTTAACTTGGGAATTTCAAGTTCTAAAAAGGTTATATTTTTACAAATTTACAACCGATAGCGTCGTGATAAAAAGAACCAACATAAGAAAATTATAAAACGGCATGACAAGTTTAGTTAAAATTTGATTATATATACTTGATCACATAAAAACCCATTCCCACAAAAAGTGAGTTTTGAGCCTTTATTGAGCATACAAATACATATCTTTAAACTAATTGCTCATTTTTTCGTTTCTTGTGTGAATAGCCGCTTGGTTCTTATGACTCTAGAACTTGCCACAACGATACATTCCCGGTCCTTACCAACTTAAACTCGAGTAAGTAAATGACGGAGGCATTAGGACTAACCCTTTTTATCTCTACACCATTATTTTTCTTATTTTTACCACCTACCCAAAATCCCCCTAGTTAACCCCTTTGAGCCTAAACCTTTTCATTTCATAACCCAAAACAAACACTCTTTCACCCACCAAAACCTTTTTATTTTTAACCCTTTGTTTTAGTAACAAACTCGGTTTTTCTTATGACTTTCAAAAAAAAAAAAAATGATGATGATGAAGCAAAAAAAAAAAAAAAAAAGAAATAAACAAACAAGTTTATCAAAAATAACTTAGTTTGAATAATGGCTTCATCAAAATAAAAATTGCAAAAAAATAAAAAAGTCTGACGAAAACCGACGCTTTTTACGCCTTTCGTCCTTTTCTACTAACCACTAACCCAACCACCTACCTTTAACCCAAGCCTAACCCTTCACCCCAAAAGTCCTCTTGATATTTACAAAGGTGTATAGTTAAAAAGGAGGAGGATTGATTGCTTGGCAAGCTTATGGTAGGAGTAAGTTCCATGCCGCTCTCGAGTGATTCACTAAAATACATCTTCGGCCGAGTGTTGAGTGATCCCCGTGAGGTATGTGAACTTGTATATAAGTGGAATTTTAAAAAGGCATGTTATGCCCTAATAAGGAATTTATCTTATGTAATGTTTTAAATAAATCATGACGAATAGGATTGTAAATAAATAAAAATAAAACTTAATAAAGAATCTTGGAAATCCCGACACTCTATGACAAGCCCAAAAACCTTCTCTTCTACCCATTCCATTTGGGAGTGTAAAGCCACATTATAAAGAGTTTTGCTTGAGGACAAGCAAAGATTCAAATGTGAGGGTATTTGATGTGTGCAAAATGCAACATATAAATTACATCAAATGTGGCATAAAACTAACCCTTTTTAGTACTAATGTTGGAAAAAGTATGTTTTTGTCTTCCTTTTGTATTTTCAGGATTAAATGAGCTCAAATAAACAAAAGAAGCAAAAAGGCAGCTAAATATAACACAAATACAAGAAAAGGAACAAACGTGGCATACTCGACCCCCCGACAACATCTTCCCAAGCAAAAACAAGAGAACAGAAGGCTGAACACGCCCCGTGCTCAGTGAGCACGGGGGCGTGCCCAAGTGTCAGTAGAAAAGACAAAGCTGTAGAAGCTTCTATCACCCACCACGGGGGCGTGCCCAGCGGACACGGGGCCGTGGTCAACTCTAAGATTCGCAGAATCTGGGGAAATCTTGATAGTACAGATAAGCTTCTGCACACGGGGGCGTGCCCAGCGGACACGGGGACGTGGTCAACTAATGCAGACAAGCTGCAATTAATGAAGAAAGAGAAGGAAGGTGGACACGGGGCCGTGCCCGAGCCTCTGTTCAGCCTATAAATACGGGTGCTTGGCTCATTTGCAAACCATCCTTTGGCAAACCACCTCTCTCACACTTCACCCACCACCCACCACCATCACAACACCATCATCCACCACCATCATCCATCATAGAGTGTGTGAGTCGTCTCGGGATCCAAGATTGATCGTAAGAGTTCTTGACAATCAAATGCCATGTTTGCCTAAGTCTCTTACATCACTTGGTGAAGACAAGTGTCTAGTGTAATACTTTTTATTTTTAATCTTTTTGCACTTCTTATTTGGTTATGTATTAATGACTTTAATAACTAGTTTCTTATGTTGAAGGTGATTCTTCCTTATCATTTGTCCGTGGTGGCTTGGCATTATTTTACTGGCTATATAAAATAAAAGATTTTCACCATTTATATCTCCACGGTCTATATGGAGATATGTTGGCTACCTGGTCGGGGGTTAAGGGAACGGTTTGGTAAGAGTCTTGCCTTGTTCAGTGTATAGATACTGCAAGGACCTGGGTCAAATTTAGTAGAACCTCCTTCAATACCCACCGGTATTGGATGGCGGGGGTCCAAACTCTTTGATCCCCTCATATGTAAGCTACTATTAATACTTTAACCTGGCTACTTAGGACTGTATCCCTGCTGACCCAGACTACTTAGCCGAGGGTAACGTCACCTTCAAAAGAGGGGCCTACCATAATATGCATTAATAACTTAATTAATTATCTTTCAATAAGCCGACCCTTTAGGATTGTATCCTTGCTGACTCAAACTACTGGGTTGAGGGTAACGTCACCTTCAAAAGAGGGGCCTACTACAATGACTAAGATAATCTCTTAAAAAGTGCAAAAGTGCGGAAATAATCAAATGTTACACTATACACGAGTCGGATCCAAGTGATTCATCTTGTCTATCTGTTTTTATTTTTATTTTACTTTTCAGCATTTTAGTTAGATTTTATTTTTCTAGTTTAAAACCTTTTTCTAAACTTTTGATTTGATTAGACGTTGAGGATAAACCGGTATTAAAAGCTCTTATGTCCTTGGACGACCTCGGTATCTTACCAACGCTATACTACGCTCACGATGGGTGCACTTGCCCATATGTGTATTTAGTGTTAGTAAATATCGTGTTTTATAAATTTAAAACTTGGCTAAAAAGTGTTAAAGGGCTTAAAATATAGATTAAAAACCTACGACACTTCACACGCATCAAAAACCTACCATAAAGACCAAAATTCATTAGTGTTTAAGTTAAACGGTTAACACGGGTTAAAACGACAATACAAAACAACTTTGTTGAAACAGGGGCCTGCCGCGCCACACGACATGGCACCCTTGTCCCGTCGCGTGGCGCGACGAGGACCAGTTTCCAGCATCTTTGCAAAGTTGACCCCTGCACGAAATCTTGCCTAATTTTCACCATTTTTGAACCGAACTTGACCCAACTTCAAGTTTATCATATTTAGGACTTTTCCCTATAAGTATAGGTTAAAACCCATGACCCGATCCCGGATCCTTTATCTTTTTAAATCATTCGCTCGGTTTGTAGTTATTTACCCAATCGACCTGTTAGGAGGCATTTCGCATTCTAAATCATCCCTCCTACTTTCTTATCAATAATTTCATCATTTGTACCAACCACAACTTTAATTATGGTTTGTTACACTATGAAAACCACAACATCTCGTTATTATCTTCCGGTATAGTGTTTTACGCAAAACGACTCGCTAGGAGGCTTTAAGCCAAAAAGCTTTGCGCTTCCCACTTTTATGTTACCGGAAGGATCAACCCAAATATAAGACTCATTTTTAGTATACCCTTAAAGGTAGTTTGCCCAATTTATCATTTGGGGCGTTTTGGTCAAATTTTATCTTTTTACAACCGAAGAGCTATAAAAAGTTTATTTTTTAAAAACTAACGAGCACTTTAAGCTCGTTAACCCGTCTAGTTTTATTATGTCTCTTAGAACATCAAAACCATGTCTTTGCCACTAATTTCGTTTTACCCATATACTAGACATACCTCACTTGAGGTGATCTAGTGTCCACCATTAACTCAACTAACTATAGTCGTTTCGCAAGCCCTCACCGAGAGCATGACCACTAAACATACTGGCGCAAAGCAATGACCCATTAGCAATACCTTGCAAATTCTATTTTCTAATTCGTGGAAACACATGCCCACAAGTTATGCTTACCTGTAAGCATGAAACTTAACAACAAAGCATTAAAAATCGTTTTCAAATGGTGATAACATCACCATTTGACCCGTTTAGCCAAACTGACCTTTTTACCCGTTTCTTGGCTTATCATTTTTGTATCTTGATATAACCAAGCATTGTTTATTGCAAAAAGGTATTTACTTACCATCTTACCCATTCAACCCGTTATGGTTTACACCATAAGTACATACTTTCAAAATTCATTGGTTTACCACCAAAAATCCATTTTTACACGTTCGACCCATTTTGGTTCGCCTCAGCAAGTGTTTACCATTAAAAACTCATTTTTACTTGTTTGACCCGCTTTGTTTGGCATCAGCAAGTATTTACCATCAAAAACTCATTTTTACTTTTTTGACCCGTTTTGGTTTGCGTCAGCAAGTATTTACACCAAAAACTCATTTTTACTTGTTTGTCCTGTTTCGGTTCGTGTTAGAAAATATTTACCATCAAAAACTCATTTTTACTTGTTTGACCCGTTTTGGTTCGCGTCAGCAAGTATTTACTATCAAAAACTCATTTTTACTTATTTGACCCGTTTCGGTTCATGTCAAAACATCTTATATAAAAAATTCATCCGATTCTTTGATCATATTCTTCTTAACCAATTACATAAGTAGAGGTTCTATTTAAGAGGCGTAAGCATTGCTTACCTTACGTCTGTTCATACTTTCTCGCACCTGTGTCCCACTTGACTGACCCATTCCATTACAAGCTTCCACCTAGTTTGTCAAGAGTCAAGCTATAATACAATATCCACAAAATTGTTAGATTAGTCATCAATACCATGACTATCACCCTTATGGACTTTTTATACCATATTTCGCATTTGATTAGAGGCCAGTTTGACTTATATATATATGCACTAACAAGATCAATAAAACCCATTTAGGCATTTTATCAAACATTTGGTGGGAATCATATGTAGGCCACCATTTTAACTAAATTCCTTAACCGAATTCATCTCATTTCTTTCAATTCAACAGGTTCATACGATTATTAACATCATGTTAACATAGTTTTTAGTCATCGCATGCTAATTCATCAAACAATCATACTAGAATTTTGAGTTTTCATCTCTTATGAAAAATAACCCATTTCATCACACAACTGGACATTCATCCTAACATCCAAACTATTCAAGTTTCTCATATAACTAGTAAACATGATGATCATATCACTATCATAACATCAATTTCATGATGACATCAAAACTTACTTCATGACATATATGAACATTTACTCGAATCTCTAATTGGTTCAAGTATCTTACACATAGTAGCAAGTATGATAATCACGGACACAAAACAACACCAATTTCATCATATCTGTAACACCCCAAAACCCGAATGTTTATATTTGCCGTATATTCCTATATGACATATCATGAAATAAATGAGTGGGCTATTTAACCTAGTGAAGTGTATGGTAAAAACTATTTTAAAAGATGAAAGTTGTGCCAATCATGTTTTAGTGGCAAACACGGAGGGGCTAAATGGAATAAGATGAAAGTTTAGTTACTAAATAACAAAAATCACACACACAAACAGACACATCGTGTGTTCGAGAAGGAGCAGGGGCTCCCATGGAGCCAAAAACCCTAACTTCATCCTTTTCATCAAATTGAAAGGCTAAAGGAAGCATAAATTCATAACCGAGCATGGATTTATGATCACCTTCACAAGAGGATCATAAGGTATGTCTTAAAACCTAGATTGGTGATCTTGCAGGAAGTGGGTTATTTTCTAATCCATGAATTGGTATGAAATTGAGTATGAGCATGTATTAGAATCATCATCTAGAACATGGATTATGCATGGTTTGGGTGAATTTGATGTTTTGGGGTGAAGCCCATTTGTTATGATAAGAATGATGACTTGAATAATCACCCATGTCCAATTCTTGTGTAATATAGATGAATTTTGATATGTATGATGTATTCTTGTTAGAGGAATTGAAAGAAATGTGATGCTAATATGTTTGATGTTTATGTGTGAGTGATGCATGTTGATTAGTAGGATGATTGGAGGAATTATGTATGAGATTAGTAGAATAAGCATAAATTAGTTGTACACTATGCTTAGGAGGTAGTATACACACTAAGTATATGATGAAATTATGAGGTAATTCAGATTAGATCACTTATAAGTGATTAACAAAGTAGTGATGAAGTGGGTCTTGTATAATATAATGAAAATGATCATATGCTCATGTTAATGATGTTTGAAATCGTATATGTGTGAATGTTTAAAGAATTCGGCTAAGATTTGATAGACTAGCATGTTATAAGGTCGAATGATAATTTCGATATAAGATCCGATGAGATGGAATGGATCGTGATAAATGATGAATAAGCTAACTATCTTGAAAATAATATATGATAGTTTGATGCTTGATAAGCGGTGTGGAAGCTTGGGAAAGAAACGGGTCAAACGGAACGTGTACACATGGGAAGCATATTTGGATGCGAGGTAAGTAAAGCTTACACCCCTTTTGTAGGATATTTATTTATTGTATAAATTTAGAGTATGATAAGTTAGTATATGAAGAATGATGTTTCGACAAGTTTTGATACGGGTCGGAACATGTGACTATGATAAGAAACTAAGTTTGAGGGTTGAAAGGGGTAAAAAGGGTATTATGGTAATTTTGATTATGAGTTAACGAAAGAATACGATACATGGATGGGATAATGAATATTTACAAACCCATAAGGACGAAATGGTCTTTTAGACCAAATCGGTCAAATGGTGAAGATATCACCATTTGGCGATGTCGACTAATGATTGTATTGTCATGTCTTATGAATTCACAGGTGAATAGCGAAAGGATTTGCGTTGCTATTAACTAGCGACTTAGTGGATGAAGTATTAAAACGGGTCATAGCTTTGACCCGAGCCAGGTATGTGTGATTACAGTTGTAGTTAAGTCGTGGGATTGGTTAAATATGTAATAAAGTCCTTCGTCGTAAAGGACGGAACTAATGTTGACCAAAACGCCCTTGATGGGTATATCGGGCCAAACGACCTTAAAAGTTGTTTAGAAACAAGCTATTTGATTAAGTGAACACTTAGGACAAGTATGAAAGCGAAACGTATGATTTTGAGAGTAAAATACATTAAAATGTGCAAATACCCTTAACGGGTCAAAATAAGCACAAGAACGAAAATGGGTTAAGAAGATGCAAGACACCCGTCATCTGAACCGTATATGATAGACAACGTTGAGACTATAAGGTTCATAAGAAATTGAGGTCAAATAAACAGGTTATTTTGATAAATGCATGAACGGGTCAAAACTTTGTAAAAAGGTAATAAGCCGAAAGCTTAAAAGTCTAAAATTTTGTTAATCCGGATGTCGGATGTTAACTCCATGTGATGGTGAATTAAATTACGATCACGTAGGAAAAAGAATCGTGTAAAACGGATAAAAAACGAGAGAGTTATGCTCGTTTCCGTAAAAATCTGTTATGATGGGTATATGCAGCAACCAGTTGCAAACTATCTGCCAAAAAGGGGCCGCCATGCCACGTGACAGAAAGAGTTAAAGATGGTTGCGCAGCGCGACAAGGCTCGCGGCCCGCGTAAGCATTGGGCACGCTTCGTCGCGCCCCACGAGGGCTCAAAATGACAGCAAACTTGTTGCTGGGTGTTTATTTTCAGCTACGAACCTGTTTAAGCACATTTTAAACTCTTGTAAGCTAAGTATGACCAACTCATTTTATGTTTTAGGATATGTAGGTATGTATATGGGTAGGCATGTATACGTGTAGGTATGTATGCAAGTAAGTATGTATGTAGGCATGTATGTATGTACGAATGTATACTTGTAGGTGTGTAAGAAGGTATGTGAGAACGTACGCAATTATGTAAGTATGTATGGAGGTAAATGCGTATGTAGGTAGGTGAGTATGCAAGTTTTCAATACAACTGAATATTGACGATATTAATAGCGTGTCTTGTGAATAAAGTGTAACGCAGGTACAATAAGGAAGTCTCACCACGGATTATATACTCGGATGGAAAGCTTGAATGTAAAGAGATAACGGAAAGAAAAGTAAACGAGAATGAATCTTATTACGTTTATAATGCGTGCTAATGTTATGACATATGTGATGAGCGCAGGTTGTACGAGACACGAAGGATCACCGAGGAGTAGAGATCGAAGACCGAGTCACAAGATAGATTGTACGGGAACGTTGGTGAATGTAATATGGTAGACATAAGATATGTTTTTATTTAGTAAATGAGTTGATTGATGATTTTATGTGAAAGAGTTATTTTAAAAATGAAATTTCAAGTAAGTCAAGGTTTTAAAAAGGAAGAAATTTTATGGCACGAATTTCCGCTACGACTTTTGTCAAAAACGTATATGGTCTTACAATATCATAAAACCCACTTTATGTCATGTATGAGTATATACTTAAACCTCTAAATATTCAAAGTATTTCACATATTCTAGCAAGTATGATGATTATAAACATCCCAACAACTTCAATTTCATCATTTAATCAAAACCCAAATAACATAAAAAACTCAGCATACACAAAATCATCACATACCTTGTGATTTGTAGGTTTAGATGATGTTAGAGAGCTAGGACCTTCAAACATGCAATCAAAATCCACTTGATTTCACTCTGGATTCCTAGATTTTGTGCTTGAAAGTTGTTAGGGTTCTTCCCTTTTCTTCCCCTCTAACTCACAACACACACACTCTCTCTCTCTTGTGCGTGTTTTATGTTTTCATCAATTAAATACCCATGTATTTTGTTCAAGGCCCTTTTTAGCCCCAATAGTTTGGTTGTATTTGGTTTGCTTATAACTCACCTCCACAACCAACAATGTTAACTAGGTTTATATTTCTTGCCATGTACCTCATGTCAATAACAAAACGAACATGATAATTCTATTTACTAAGTTCGGGGATGCCACTACCCGACATAAATTATGTCCTGGTAGCCCAGACCATGTATAAACTTTTATCTTATAAAATATTTATTCATTTTTATTTATGTGTTTATCGGATTAAGTCTTACCACTAACACTAATTTACCTGCTCATCACAGTTAACTTGGTTTAATTTACCAAACCCGTTTTTGGAATGTTACAAGAACTGGTTCCTTCTTCCCCATCTCTAACATGATGGTGGAGAAGAATGGAGATGTTCACGTTGGTGCAGTGGTAGGAGCTCAAACATCAATCGTTGTAGAAACTTGGAAGTGTTAAACATGATGGTTCTGATATGTAAGTTTATTGTTAGTTTTTTTATAGTTAGTGTTTGATTTTAAACATGATGGTTCTGATCCGTTAGCGTTGAACATATGTATGTATGTATGTATGTATGTATGTATGTATGTATGTATGTATGTATGTATGTATGTATGTATGTATGTATGTATGTATGTATGTATGTATGTATGTTTGTATGTATGTATGTATGTATGTATGTATGTATGTATGTATGTATGTATGTATGATGTGTGTCGAGTGTGTTACGATTTTATTTATATTTTAAGTCCTTTTTAACACATTAGTCAAGATTTAAATTTATAAAACACGATATTCTACTAACACTAAACACACACATGGGCAAGTGCACCCATCGTGAGCGTAATATAGCGTTGGTAAGATACCGAGGTCGTCCAAGGACACAAGAGCTTTTAGTACCGGTTTATCCTCAACGTCTAATCAAATCAAAGTTTTTAGAAAAGGTTTTAAACATGAAAATAAAAACTAAAAATGCTGAAAAATAAAATAAAAGAAAAACAGATAGACAGATGAATCACTTGGATCCGACTAGCCTTTAATGTAACCTTTGATTATTTCCGCACTTTTGCACTTTTTAAGAGATTATCTTAGCTATAGTAGTAGGCCCCTCTTTTGAAGGTGACGTTACCCTCAACCCAGTGGTTTGAGTCAGCAATGATATAATCCCAAAGGGTCGGAATATTGGAAGATAATTAATTAAGTTATTAATGCGTAAAGTGGTAGGCCCCTCTTTTGAAGGCGACGTTACCCTCGGCTAAGTGGTTTGAGTCAGCAGGGATACAATCCCAAGTAGCCGGTATAATGTATTAATAGTAGTTTACATATGAGGGGATCAAGCCATTCGCATCCCCGCCATCCAATACCAGTGGGTATTGAAGGAGGTCCTAGTAAGCTTGACCCAGGTCCCTGCAGGATCTATACACTGAACAAGGCAAGAACCTTACCAAACCATTCCCTTAACCCCCGACCAGGTAGCCAACATATCTCTATATAGACCGTAGAGATATGAATGGTGAAAATCTTTTACTTTATATAGACAGTAAAGTAATGCCAAGACACCACGAACAAATGATAAGGAAGTTTCACCTTCAACATAAGAAACTAGTTATTAAAGTCATTAATACAAAACCAAATAAAAAGTGCAAAAAGATGAAAAATCAAAAGTATTACATTAAAGACTTGTCTTCACCAAGTGATGTAAGAGACTTAGCCAAACATGGCCTTTGATTGACAAGAACTCTTACGATCAATCTTGGATCCCGAGACTACTACACACACTCTAAGGTAGATGATGGATGATGGTGGTGGATGTGGGTGTTGTAGTGATAGTGGATTGGTGGTGAAGTGGGAGAGAAGTGGTTTGCCAAGGGATGCCTTTGAAGTGAACCAAGCACCTCTATTTATAGCCTGAACAGAAGCCCGACCATGGCCCCGTGTTCGCTGAACACGGCCCTGTGGCCATCCATTTTCTCTTCCTTCATTAATTGTCTTTGTCTTCATTAGGCTCCACACCGCCCCGTGTTCGTTGGGCATGGCCCCGTGTGCAGAAGCGTATCTGTACTACCAAGATTTGCTAGATTTTGCGAATCTTAGCGTTGACCACGCCCCGTACTCAGTGGGTACGCCCTCATCGTGAGCAGTAGAAGCTTCTATAGCTTTGTCTTTTCTGCAGACATTTGGCCACGCCCCCGTGCTCAGTGGGCACGGGGTCGTGGTCAGCCTTCTGTTTCTTTGTTTTTTCTTGGGAAGATGCTGTCGAGGGGTCGGGCACGCCACGTTTCTTCCTTTTCTTTGTATTTATGTTAGTTTTGCTACATATTTGTTCCTTTTGTTCATTTAAAGCTCATTTGGTCCTGAAAATACAAAAGGAAGACAAAAGCACACTTTTTCCAACATTAGTACTAAAAATGGTTAGTTTTATGCCTCATTTGATGTAATTTATATGTTGTATTTTGTTCACATCAAATACCACCAAACTTGAATCTTTGCTTGTCCTCAAGCAAAACTCTTTACTTTGTGGCTTACACACCAAAATGGAATGGGTAGAAGAGAAGTTTTGGGCTTGTCTTGAGTGTCGGGAATCCAAGATCTTTATTGGGTTTTATTTTTATATTATTTACAATCATCTTCGTTATGATTTATTTAGAACGTTTCATAAGCGAAATTACTTATTTGGGCATAACATGCCTTTTTAAAATTCTATTTATATACAAGTTCACATATCTCACGGGAGATCACACAACACTCATCCGAAGATATATTTTTGTGAAACACTCGAGACAGGCATGGAACTTACTTCTACCATATGCTTGCCAAGCAATCAATCCTCCCCCTTTTTAACTATAAACCTTTGTAAATATTAAGAGGACTTTGAGGAAGGGTTAGGCTTGGGTTAAAGGTAGGTGGTTTTGGGTTAGTGGTTAGTAAAAAGGGCTAAAAGCATAAAAAGCGTCGGTCGTCGTAAAACCTTTTTTTGTGACTTTTATTCAAACTAAGCATTTTCAAACAAATTTTCTTTGAGGAACTTGTTTGTTTATTGCTAGACTTCATTTTTTTTATAAAGAAGCGTCGCAAGACAACCGAGCTTTCTACTAAAATAAAGGGTTAAAATGAAAAAGGGTTTTGGTGGGTAAAGGGTGTTTGTTTTGTGGGTTTAGAAATGAAAAGATTTAGGCTTAGAGGGGTTAACTAGGGGGATTTTGGGTAGGTGATAAAAAATGAAAAATAATGGTGTTGAAAGAAAAATGGGTTAGTCATAATGCCTCCATCATTTACTTACTTGGGTTTAAGTTGGTAAGGACCGGGAATGTATCGTCGTGGCAAGTTCTAGAGTCGTAAGAACCAAGCGGCTATTCACACAGGAAACGAAAAATGAGCATTTAATTTAAAGATGTATGCTTGTATGCTCAATAAAGGCTCAAAACACACTTTTTGTGGGAATGGGTTTATAATGTGATCAAGTATATATAATCAAATTTTAACTAGATTTGTTATGCCGTTTCATAATTTTCTTATGTTGGTTCTTTTTATCACGACGCTATCGGATGTAAATTTGTAAAAATATAACCTTTTAGAACTTGTTATTCCCGAATGAAACCAAGACAAGTAAAAAATGAGAAGTTTTTATAAAAATTTGGGGTGATTAGCGGTTCCAGAGTTTTGTGTAAGGCTTGTTATTAGGACTTGCAAAATTCAAGGTGTTAGCATCCCCCCCACACTTAAATTACACATTGTCCTCAATGCGTCCAAAAATAAGTTTTTAGGTTGATTGAATGTGTAAAAAGGTGTTTAAAAACAAATTTTATGTTAATGGGCGTCTGGACACGGACCCGTGTTGGTTCGGGCACGGCCCCGTGCTCAGATTGCTAGTAACATATTTAACAGAAGGCTGGCACGGGGGCGTGTTCAGTGAGCATGGCCCCGTGTCCAGTTACCTGAACTGGGGGTTTTCTTCAGATCCTTGGGCTCGGGGGCGTGTTGGGCTGAGCACGGCCCCGTGCTGAACTTGTTGTAATGAAGAAAAATTGTCGGGGGACTCTGTTTTTGTGCATGAGGTGTGGCTTCAAGGTTCTCTTAGTAACCTCCACCATTCCGAGTGTGTTTTATTCCTGAAAAGTAAAGCTAAACTAGAAAACATAAAAGTTAATCTAAATTAAAACTAAGGATAGTTTCGCGGAATGCCTCTGTGGTGCACCACGTTTATAAGGGTCCTTGGCTAGACCCAAAGTAAGTCATACGATACCCAAGTGGGATGTTTTGCATCCAATGTTGCACCGTCGGAGAGCATCATCCAAGCTTGAGTCTATGACGTCCATGTATTTGACCGGGTCGTCGTCTTCTACTCTTTTCCCCACCTCGAACTCCATCTCTTTGTCTCTGACCCTCAATGTTAACTTCCCTCCACCCATATCCACCATTGCGTCAGCGGTGGCCAGGAATGGTCTTCCTAGAATGAGTGGTACTCCGGTGTCCTCCTCCATATCTAGTATGACAAAGTCAGTCGGGAAGACAAAGTCTCCGACTTTTACCAATAGATTTTCGGCGACACCTTGTGGATATTTGATAGACCTGTCGACGAGTTGTATGCTCATCTTTGTGGGGCTTGTTTTACCTAGTCCGAGTTGGTCAAACATTGATGCGGGTATAAGATTGATGCTAGCCCCAAGATCGGCTAGCGCATTACGTATAGGTGATCCCCCAATGGAGAAGGGATGGTGAAACTTCCGGGGTCGATTTTCTTTTGTGGGGGTTTGTTGAGTAGTAAGGTGGAGCATTCTTCACTTAAATTAATTAATTGCAATGATTCAATTTTTCTTTTGTGAGTGAGAAAGTCGCTCATAAATTTTGAATATTTAGGCATTTAAGTGAGGACTTCCACAAATGGAAGATTGATGTGCAATTGTTTTAGTAAGTTTACAAATTTTGTGAATTGCTCATCGGTCTTTTAGCGAAGTAACCGTCTGGGGTAGGGCACCGGAGGATTCTTGGGATGTCACACCCCGACCACATAAAACCACAAACCGCGGCGGAAACTTCGGGGAGTGGAGCAACAGAATTATTGTTTCACAACCATGGTATTTAAAGTTTCATTTTATTTAGATAAAAGTGATTACATTGTCTTAAAACAAGAAAGCATAACATAAATTAAACTAGTCTTGCATCTTTTGTTGTCACTAAGGCCCAAGTCCGCCTAAGTGGATCACGATTAACCCTATGCATCAGCTCCTGAAAATACATGTGAAAATAGGTACGTCAGCATAAAAATGCCTGTGAGATACATAGGTTTTGTTTATGCAGGATTCATAACTTGTAGTTAAAAGAAGTGTGTAACAAAAAGTAGTCATGAACCTTATGAAAAATGTTTTCTTTTATAAATAATACGAAAATCGATAAGAAAATCAAATGATATTAAAGAAAAGTGTAAGGTTAACTGAATAACCAAGTAAAAAGAGTTTGTATACGATATGTTGTTTGTAAACCAATATTTTGTAAAAATCTGTCGTTTGTGTAAAATGTATCCTGTCTTAGTTGAAATGATTTAGATAACGCTACAATATGTAATATCATAAAAGCACTTATACATAGGAAGTACCAGCGGCGTATCCACCATGCTTTTATCATATCACACATGTCTCGTTACGTAAATCACTTATCAATAACCACTAAAATGTCTTGTTTAAACAAATGTCAAAATGTTTATGTGTAAACAATGTCTAAAGTCAAATGTAAATAATGTATTGTATAATCAAATGTTATGTATGGCAAGTAAAAATATCTACTCAAACCATATGTATAATGATAATGTGTTACCAAATGTAATGTATGGTGAATAAAAAAAATATTACTCAACCCCATAAATAAAATGTACAAAACAATGTTTTTTAATATAAATAAATCATAGTTTAAGTCAAAAGTTATGTTTTGCAAAATCCATGCTTTACTGATACAAACATTTATGTGGTAATGTTAAACGCATACATTCAAGCCTTGAGACTGTAAAATAAACCTTCAAACAAATCAAAGGTTTATTAAAATGTTTTCGGATTCTGTCATTCCTTACGTCCAAACAAACCTAGGATTCCAGGAATGGGAGGTGTCAAGTCCTATGGTACCACTACATACTACTGAGCGGCGTGATCAATGTTAATGAACGTATTTTAGTTTCGTTAAACAAACCAAATGTAATACCAAATGTAAGCATGTCATGTAAAAACCATGTACTAAGTATGCTAAGTAAACATACGTAGTAGAAATGTTCATGAAATCAATTGTGCCCATATGCTGAGTAAACATATGCAACATAAATGTAATGTAAATCAATGTGTCCATATGCTAAGTAAACATTTGCAACAAATGCGTTTATAAAATCAATGTGCTAGCATGCTAAGTAAACATGGATAGCAAAGCATAAAATGAAATCATGTACTATATGCGTACTAATGTACATAGCAAGTATATGTCATGAAAGCACGAAAAGCACGAAAGTAACAAGTAGGCACATGTGTTTCACCCCAAAATATTTGAAAACAGTAAAATAGGGGACTATGTACTCACTTGATATTGCTTAAAAGTCTTGAAATAACAATCAAATAACGCTATAAGGATCACGGAATCAATCGGTACCTAATATAGGTAACTACGTTAATAAACCGGACCTAAATCGGAAGATCGAATAGAATAAGGTTTCGTAAACCAAATGAGTATTGGAACTCATATAACATGGGTTAACAAGGCCTATATTCTAAATCGGAACCTATCCTAAGTGCTTATGACCCGTTACGACTTGTTAAGGTAGCTTACGCTACTTTGACGCGTCATTTGTGCAAAAGCGCAAACGAGTAGCCTAACTAGTCCTATGACAAGTGTTATATGCCCTAACATGCTTAAATATGTTGCATAATCAGTTTAAGTGACAAAATTTAGGTTACATATGCTTAAAATGAAATTATACGCAAAAATGGCATTTTGGTCATTTTCCTAAGGCATATAAATTACCTATCATACAACTAAGTAAGCTAAGTGACCATAAGGTAAAATCTCAGAAGACTATTCCCTATGCAACTATGGTCACAAAATATGTTTGGTCGGATCCTAATGATCGACCAAACGGGTCGGGTTCGAAAGTCTAAGCGGTTGTTTAGACCGCTTATCTTACGACCCTAAATAAACACTAAACTAAAAGTGACGAGTTAAACATGTTAAAACTTGTTTAACTAAGTTAGAAAACAAGTTTGATATCAAAATAAAGTGTTTTGATTCGCAGAAATAGCTTCGTTGCAAAATACGCATAAGTACGTATTTTGACCGAAACTTTGACTCGTCACTACGTCTAATCAACGTGGTAATCAGTAGGTATAGTCACAAGGGGCTATAACCATCGTGATGACGCTCACGTTGCAAAGTTCAAACGAACTTTGTGTTGACCAAATCACGGTCAAAGCAGAAATTCAAACACTGTTTGACTTTTATGCTTGAAATGCATAAAAAGCATGAAAGAAGCTTACAAAAGGTCCAAAGCTTGAAGATAGAACAAGAAAACTTGAAGAATAGGACCTTCAACCAGAAGGGATAGTCCCAATAGAGCAGAAATGAGAGGAAAATCAGAAGTGAGCAAGCTTGGAATGAAATTGGATGGGTATTTATAGATTTTACACAACCGTTAAGATAGTTCCTCGTAATTTGAGCTTTGATCTTGGCCATCCATGTGTTGCACCTGGTTTTGAATACTATGGGACCTTAAAAACTAGCAAATGCTATAAGAAAACCTTATCCAAAAACCCAGATTCAGTTGTTGTTTGCTGAAAAATCATTTTTGCCCACTGAGTACGGGCCGCAAAGGAAGAAGCAATGGGCTTCGCGCCCCTCCTAGACTTCCAGATCAACAACTTTCAAATATTGGCAGAACAGGCCCCTGATGCTTAAAACTTGATTTTTGACATGTTTAAGCCCCGTTAACCCATTTTCAAGGCTCAATAATGAGGTTAAAGTATAGGGGGCATGAAATATGCTTGAAAATATCTTGGATGTCGGTTCGTTTGGTCGTACGATCACGTTGTTCGGTTAATTACGACGAAACACGAATGGACGTGAAAAACGATCCAAATTACGATTCATCGGGTAATTTTTCATTCCAATCACTAAAATAAAATATTTTAATGATTACAAAAATTTTTGGATGTCCGGATATGTTCGGAACGTAAGATATGCGTGAAAATGCAAACTTATGCACTTTTTTGACGCTTTTAGTCCTTGTTTGACCAAATAAGTTTATTTTTGCACACCGAACCCCTCAAGGCCTATTTCTAAGATATGTAAAGGATATTTATGGTATGTTTAACTTATGATCATGTTCCGAAATGTTCGTTACTATTCGAATCGGCATACTTTCACAGTTTGTCGCAATTAGTCCCTGTAAGCGAATACACTTATTTTTGCCATACCAAACCCTTTAAAACTTATTTCTAAGTTATTTAAAGGTTATTTAAGGTATGTTAAGCATATGTTGATGTTCCAGAGTGTTTGTCGCATTAAACTGGGTATGTTTACGCATCAGTTTGCGTATAACTTTCTAGAAAGCGATATAGAGTTTAAAATTGAACAAAATCAAAACGTGCAAAATGTCAAACATAAATAAACAAACATTGGAGTTAAATCACATTGTTTTATTGATAATTGAACTGTTTAGAATTAATACAATGATTACAAGTACAGATGTCACACTCTCCCCTGCTTGTGGAAATTTCGTCCCGAAATTTATTTAGAGGAAACTTGTGAGAATAGATGAGGATATTTCGCCTTCATTTGATCTTCACGTTCCCAAGTAAATTCTGGACTGCGTTTAGATTCCCAGCGAACTTTAACAATTGAAATGCGCTTGCATTTGAGTTTCTTGACTTCACGTTCCATGATTTCCACAGGTTTCTCAACAAAATGCATCGTGTCATCAACACGGATTTCATCAAGTGGTATGTGGAGGTTCTCATCAGCTAAACACTTTTTGAGATTGGACACATGGAAGGTTTGATGAACATTTCTGAGTTCGGGAGGTAGCTCTAATCTGTAGGCCACTTTTCCGATTCTTTCGACGATCTTGAATGGTCCAATATATCTAGGTCCAAGTTTTCCTGTCTTTCCAAATCTGATCACACCTTTCCAAGGTGAAACCTTAAGTAAAACACAATCACCGACTTGAAATTCCAAGGGCTTGCGTCGTCGATCCGCGTAACTCTTTTGATGGCTTCTAGCTGTCTGAAGGTTATCGTGAACTTTCTTGATTTTATCTGTAGTCTCTAGAATGAGCTCAGGTCCAGTAAGCTGAGCTTCACCGATCTCATTCCAGCAGACTGGTGAATGACATTTTCGATGGTATAAAGCCTCGAAAGGAGCCATGTTGATGCTAGAGTGATAACTATTATTGTATGAGAATTCAATCAACGGTAGATACGAATCCCAACTACCACCAAAATCGATCACACAAGCTCTAAGCATATCCTCCAATGTCTGGATTGTTCTTTCAGATTGACCATCTGATTGCGGATGATAAGCTGTGCTCAAATTAAATTGGGTTCCCATAGCAGATTGCATGGTTCTCCAAAAGTGAGACAAAAATCGAGCATCTCTGTCAGAAATAATGTTCAAAGGAACACCATGTCGGGATACAATCTCATCCACATAGATTTTGGCAAGTTTTTCAGCAAATAAATCCTCACGGATTGGCAAGAAATGTGCTGACTTTGTAAGACGATCAACAATTACCCAAATGGCATCATGACCTTTCTTAGTGCGTGGCAACTTGGTAACGAGATCCATAGCAATGTTTTCCCATTTCCAAATCGGTATCTCTGGTTGCTCCAATAATCCAGAGGGATGTTGATGTTCAGCCTTAACCTTAAGACAAGTAAGGCATTTGGATACGTACAAGGCAATGTCTTTCTTCATACCCGGCCACCAGTACTGCGTTCGAAGATCCATATACATTTTATCTGCACCAGGATGAATAGAATAACGAGACTTATGAGCTTCATCCATTAACAAAGTGCGAAGATTGTCTTGACCTGGGACCCACAAACGATCCATGAAATAATACAATCCATTGTCTTTCAGTTCAAGATTAGGCTTAATATGATATGGTAATTCCTTACCCATCAAATCTTGTGAAATACAAGTATGTTGAGCCTGAGAAATGCGGGTTTGAATATCAGATCGAACCTGAACACAGTGAAGCTTGACACACTCTTTATGACTTAATGCATCAGCCAAGACATTCGCCTTGCCAAGATGGTAGCAAATTTCGCAATCGTAGTCGTTTAGAAGTTCAACCCAACGTCGTTGCCTCATATTAAGTTCTTTCTGATTAAAAATATGCTGGAGACTTTTGTGGTCAGTGAAAACCACACATTTTGTACCATACAAGTAGTGTCTCTAGATTTTGAGAGCAAAAACTACTACACCTAACTCAAGATAATGAGCCGTGTAGTTCTTTTCGTGTATCTTCAACTGTCTTGATGCATACGCTATGACTTTGTTTCTTTGCATAAGAACATAGCCAAGACCCAAATTTGATGCATCACAATACATGACAAAATCATCGTTGCCCTCAGGTAAGGATAGAATAGGTGCATCACAAAGTTTCTGTTTCAAGGTCTGAAATGCTTCTTCCTGTTTGGATCCCCATTCAAAGGGTTTATTCTTCTGAGTTAGTGCAATGAGAGGAACTGCAATCTTGGAGAAGTTTTCAATAAAATGGCGGTAATAACCCGCGAGACCAAGAAATGAATGAATCTCAGTGGGAGTAGTAGGCGTATCCCAATCCTTAATCACACTGATCTTGGCGGGATCTACATGAATACCTCGTTCGTTGATGATGTGCCCTAAAAATTGAACATCCTTATGCCAAAATTCGCACTTGGAGAACTTGGCGAAAAGCTGTTCTTTCTTTAGGAGTTCTATAGTAAGACGAAGATGTTGTTCATGATCGGCTCGTGTCTTGGAATAGATCAAGATGTCATCAATGAAAACGATGATGAACTTATCCAAATAAGGCTTACAAACCCTATTCATCAAGTCCATGAAAACAGCAGGAGCGTTAGTTTAACCGAAGGGCATAACAGTGAACTCATAATGATCATATCTTGTGCGAAAAGCTGTCTTGGGAATATCTTCCTCGAGTACACGAAGCTAATGATACCCAGAACGTAGATTAATCTTCGAAAAACAAGTAGTACCCTGTAACTGATCAAAGAGATCATCAATGCGAGGTAGGGGATATCGATTCTTGATGGTAAGCTTGTTAAGCTCACGATAATCGATACACATCCTGAAAGATCCATCTTTCTTCTTAACAAAAAGAACGGGAGCACCCCATGGTGAAAAGCTAGGACAGATAAAACCTTTGTTAGAAAGCTCCTGAAGCTGTTTATACAACTCTTGCATCTCTGACGGTGCAAGACGATAAGGAGATTTAGCAATAGGATTAGCACCAGGTATAAGATCAATACGAAACTCAACTTGGCGTACTTGGGGTAAACCAGGTAATTCTTCAGGAAATACCTCAGGAAAATCCCGAACAACAGGGATGTCTTGAATAGACTTACATTTGACTTTCTCCTTTATGACATGTGCCAAGAAGGTGACATAGTTCTTACGCAAGTACTTTTGAGCTTGAATACACGACATGAGTTTAAGACCACTAGCAGGTTTCTCACCATGAACCTCTAAGATCTCACCAGTCGAAAGCGGTACACAGACAATCTTCTCAAAACAAACTACCTCTACGTGATACTTGGCTAACCAATCCATTCCCACTATAATGTCGAAGCTTCCAAGTTGCATCGGTGTGAGGTCGATAGGAAAGAGATGGTTGTTAAGGTTCAACTGGCAATTTTGAAGAATAGAATCGAGAACAACGGGTTCACCACTAGCTACCTCCACTATCAAAGGTTTTCCTAGTTTTGTTCTAGACATGCAAAGCAATGGTTCAAAAGATAATGACACAAGACTCTTATCGGCACCCGAATAAAAAAGAATAGAAGCAAGCTGATTATTAACAAAGAACGTACCATTGACCACCTCGTTGTCTGGACGCGCCTCATTAGCATTCATATTAAAGACTCGACCACGAGCCTGCGCCTAATTCGCATTGGCTAACCTCAGACACTGATTTTGATAGTGGGTCAGATCCCCACAATTGAAGCATGAACCAGGAGGATAGTGAGGTCGTGCAGCCTGTGCTGGTTGTTGAGCATGTTGTTGAGCAGGTTGCTGAGCAGGGTTTTGGGCTGCTTGATTCTGGTTTAGAGGAAGACGACATGTGGTGGCAAGATGACTAGATCTCCCCAGTTGGTACAATAACGACACTGAACGTTCGGTAGATGGTGGCTGTTACACCTGTTGCACAGAGGTGCATTGCCAATGTACTGTTTCTTGGCAGGTGGGGCGTGGGCTGATTTGGAGCAGCTTGGTTTGCCTGCACTGTAACAGCAAAGTTCTTGGAAGCCTTGCGCTTCCTAGACCTTCTTGAAGACTCAGATTTCTTACCCTTCTTACTCTGATTCTTGTCAGGCGACTGTTTCTGGTTCTCGCCACCCTTCCTGTGAAGTTTACCTTTCCTGATTTGCAACTCAGTCAAAGTCGCAGCCAACTTGATGGCCTGTGAACTGTGGTAGGGCTACTACCTGTGACGATATCTTGCACGGGGCCAGGTAAACCATCGACATACCTCTCGATAGCTTTATCAAGTGGGTTAACCATTGTGAGGCATAACAAACTCAACTCCTCATATCTGTCAGTATAAGCCCGATGTTCACCACTATCCTATTTTAGATCATCAGATTCCATTTCTAACGCCCTCTGTTCGTGATGAGGACAGAATTCCCTCATCATAAGAGCCCTAAGCTCTTCCCAGGTTTGACCTAAGGCAATCTCAGCACCACGATCCCTCATTAACCCATTCCACCAAGTGAGAGCCCTCTTTTGAAATACACTAGAAGCAAACTCGACCTTGTGATTATCAGGACACTGAACATGAAGGAAAGTGCTCTAAATGCTCTCAAACCACTATAGGAGCCCAATTGCTCCCTTGGAACCACTAAACTTGAGCGGTTTAGTCAAATTGAAACTTTTAAAGTTGCACGGAGCATTATTGTTGTTAATGTTGGCTTGGTTAATTTGAGCAATGAGATTCGGGAGTGCAGCAGCCATTTGCTGCGCAATAATAACCGCCAGTTCAGCGTTAGGTGGCTGAGCATCACGTCGAGTAGGCTTTTCTAAAAGAGGACAACATGAGAGGAAACGAGTGAAATGGTATTGGATAAGAATAAGATGTTACAAATATCGACAAAAAGTAAGGATGGTGGTCATTCTTTTGTTACCACAAAGCAAACAAACGACACACAGTGACTAATCAAAGTAAATGGGTCACAATAATGTATCGCGAATACATGCTTTAGCCTATAAGTAGACACTCACCCCAATAGTTCCCAGGTAAGAGTGACTGGTCCGATTATGTGGATTTGTACAAACACTCTAGCCTAGACAGAAAACTCGAGGTACAGGCATCCACCCTTCCAGATTGCATGTGTTCACATTAGTTAGACGCAAACTTTGATGAGATTTTGAAAATTTGGATGGCACTAGGCCAAAAGATTCATTCAAGAATGGATGGTTGATTGTCAAAATCGTTTCGGAAAATTAGAGGGTTTAAAACCTTATAACAAATCATCTACGAATAGATGATTGATTTTCAAAAATTGTTTTGGAAAATTGTGTTCTTGTTTTGGCAATCACCTAAAAATAGGTGACGTGCATGTTTTAAGATCTAAACACAAGACAACTTGTGTTAGGGTCCTAGAAAAGTTATAGTCTGGGTTAAAGCATTACTAATAACCTAATTCCCTATAACCATTGGCTGTGATACCAACTCTTCTGTCACACCCCGACCGCGTAAAACAACAAACCATGGCAGAAACGTCGGGGAGTGGAGCAACATAATTATTGTTTCACAACCATGGTATTTAAAGTTTCGTTTTATTTAGATAAAAGTGATTACATTGTCTTAAAACAAGAAACCACAACATAAATTAAACTAGTCTTGCATCTTTTATTGTCACTAAGGCCCAAGTCCGCCTAAGTGGATCACGATCAACACTATGCATCAGCTTCTAAAAACACATGTGAAAATAGGTACGTCAGCATAAAAATGCTTGTGAGATACATCGGTTTTGTTTATGCAGGTTCATAACTTGTAGTTAAAAGAAGTGTGTAACAAAAAGTAGTCATGAACCTTATGAAAAATGTTTTCTTTTATAAATCATACGTCGATAAGAAAATCAAATGAAATTAAAGAAAAGTGTAAGGTTATCTGAATAACCAAGTAAAAAGAGTTTGTATACGATATGTTGTTTGTAAACCAATATTTTATAAAAATCTGTCGTTTGTGTAAAATGTATCCTGTCTTAGTTGAAATGATTTAGATAACGCTACGATATGTAATAGCATAAAAGCACTTATATATAGGAAGTACCAGCGGTGTATCCAACATACTTTTATCATATTACACACGTCTCGTTACGTAAATCACTTATCAATAACCACGAAAATGTCTTGTTTAAGCAAATGTCAACATGTTTATGTGTAAACAATGTCTAATGTCAAATGTAAATCATGTATTGTATATTCAAATGTTATGTATGGCAAGTAAAAGTATCTACTCAAACCATATGTATAATGATAATGTGTAACCAAATGTAATGTATGGTGAATAAAAAAAAATATTACTCAACCCCATAAATAAAATGTACAAAACAATGTTTTTTGATATAAATCATAGTTTAAGTCAAAAGTTATGTTTTGCAAAATCCATGCTTTACTGATACAAACATTTATGTGGTAATCTTAAACGCATACATTCAAGCCTTGAGACTGTAAAATAAACCTTTAAACAAATCAAAGGTTTATTAAAATGTTTTCGGATTCTGTCATTCCTTACGTCCAAACAAACCTAGGATTTCAGGAATGGGAGGTGTGAAGTCCTATGGTACCACTACATACTACCGAGCGGCGTGATCAATGTTAATGAACGTATTTTAGTTTCGTTAAACAAACCAAATGTAATACCAAATGTAAGCATGTCATGTAAAAACCATGTACTAAGTATGCTAAGTAAACATACGTAGTAGAAATGTTCATGAAATCAATTGTGCCCATATGCTGAGTAAACATATGCAGCATAAATGTAACATAAATCATTGTGTCCATATGCTAAGTAAATATATGCAACAAATGCGTTTATGAAATCAATGTGCTAGCATGCTAAGTAAACATACATAGCAAAGCATAAAATGAAATCATGTACTATATGGGTACTAATGAACATAGCAAGTATATGTCATGAAAGCATGAAAAGCACGAAGGTAACAAGTAGGCACATGTGTTTCACCCCAAAATATTTGAAAACAGTAAAAGAGGGGACTATGTACTCACTTGATGTTGCTTAAAAGTCTTGAAATAACAATCAAAGAACGCTAGAAGGATCACATAATCAATCGGCACCTAATATAGGTAACTACGTTAATAAACCAGACCTAAATCGGAAGATCGGATAGAATAAGGTTTCGTAAACCAAATGAGTATTGGAACTCATATAACATGGTTTGACAAGGCCTATATTCTAAATCGGAACCTATCCTAAGTGCTTATGACCCGTTACGACTCGTTAAGGTAGCTTACGCCACATTAACGCGTCATTTGCGCAAAAGCGCAAACGAGTAGCCTAACTAGTCCTATGACAAGTGTTATATGCCCTAACATGCTTAAATATGTTGCATAATCAGTTTAAGTGACAAAATTTAGGTTACATATGCTTAAAATGAAATTATGCGCAAAAAAGACATTTTGGTCATTTTCCTAAGGCATATAAACTACCTATCATACAACTATGTAAGCTAAGTGACCATAAGGTATAATCTCAGAAGGCTATTCCCTATGCAACTATGGTCACAAAATATGTTTGGTCAGATCCTAATGATCGACCAAACGGGTCGGGTTTGAAAGTCTAAGCGGTTGTTTAGACCGCTTATCTTGCGACCCTAAATAAGCACTAAACTAAAAGTGACGAGTTAAACATGTTAAAACATGTTTAACTAAGTTAGAAAACAAGTTTGATATCAAAACAAAGTGTTTTGATACCCAGAAATAGCTTCGTTGCAAAATACGCATAAGTACGTATTTTGACCGAAACTTTGACTCGTGACTACGCCTAATCAACGTGGTAATCAGTAGGTATAGTCACAAGGGACTATAACCATCGTGATTACGCTCACGTTGCAAAGTTCAAACGAACTTTTTGTTGACCAAATCACGGTCAAAACAGAAAGTCAAACACTGTTTGAATTTTATACTTGAAATGCATAAAAAGCATGAAAGAAGCTTACAAAAGGTCCAAAGCTTGAAGATAGAACAAGAAAACTTGAAGAATGGGACCTTCAACTAGAAGGGATAGTCCTAATAGAGAAGAAATGAGAGGAAAATCAAAAGTGAGCAAGCTTGGAATGAAATTGGATGGGTATTTATAGATTTTCCACAACCGTTAAGATCGTTCCTCGTAATTTGAGCTTTGATCTTGGCCATCCATGTGTTGCACCTGGTTTTTAATACTATGGGACCTTAAAAATTAGCAAATGGTATAAGAAAACCTTGTCCAAAAACCCAGATTCAGTTACTGTTTACTGAAAAACCATTTTTGCAGATATAGGGGTCTTTTGCAAGCTGCAAAGGAAGAAGCAATGGGCTTCGCGCCCCTCCTAGACTTCCAGATCAGCAACTTTCAAATATTGGCAGAACAGGCCCCTAATGCTTAAAACTTGTTTTTTGACACGTTTAAGCCCCGTTAACCCATTTTCAAGGCTCAATAATGAAGTTAAAGTATAGGGGGCATGAAATATGCTTGAAAATATCTCGGATGTCGGATCGTTTGGTCGTACGATCACGTTGTTCGGTTAATTACGACGAAACACGAATGGACGCGAAAAACGATCTAAATTACGATTCGTCGCGTAATTTTTCATTCCAATCACTAAAATAAACTATTTTAATGATTACAAAATTTTTTGGATGTCCGAATATGTTCGGATCGTAAGATAGGCGTGAAAATGCAAACTTATGCACTTTTTGACGCTTTTAGTCCCTGTTTGACCAAATAAGTTTATTTTTGCACACCGAACCCCTCAAGGCCTATTTCTAAGCTATGTAAAGGATATTTATGGTATGTTTAACTTATGATCATGTTTCGGAATGTTCGTTACTATTCGAATCGGCATACTTTCACAGTTTGTCACAATTAGTCCCTGTAAGCGAATAAACTTGTTTTTGCCATACCGAACCATTTAAAACTTATTTCTAAGTTATGTAAAGGTTATTTAAGGTATGTTAAGCAAATGTTGATGTTCTGGAGTGTTTGTCGCGTGAAACTGAGTATGTTTACGCATCAGTTTGCGTATAACTTTCAAGAAAGCGATATAGAGTTTAAAATTGAACAAAATCAAAACGTGCAAAATGTAAAACATAAATAAACAAAAATTGGGGTTAAATCACATTGTTTTATTGATAATTAAACTTTTTAGATTTAATACAATGATTACAAGTACATATGTCACATGGGAGGCTCGTGATTTGGTGGGGGAGTCGTTTCCTTTTGGGGTGTTGGTGAAGTTGTGGGTTGACTGGATGGACTCTTGTCGGATGGAGGTAGCGGATCCTCCTCGGGACCTATGGTATGGTTTCTCAATGTGATGAGATGTACTTGCACCTTTGGGTTGGTTTCGGTATTGCTAGGTAACGCGCCTTGTGGTCTCTCGGAAAAATTTTGAGCTAGTTAATTTAGTTGTTGTTCAATGTTTTGAATACTAGCTTGTTGATTTCTAAAGTTCGATTCCATTTGTTGGAATCGATCCGAGTTTTTTTTTTTGGTATCGGAGATGAGGCGTGAGATGGTATCTTCAAGCCTCTCTCGTCCCCCTTGTTGTTGTTGAGAGAAATTTTGTGACTCATTTATTGGTTGTTGAAAGTTTGTTCGTTGGTTTTGGTTTTATTGGTTACTATTATTGCCGGGTTCTCTCCAACCAAGGTTAGGATGGTTACGCCATCCTTGGGTGTAGGTACCCGTTGGAGGACCTGCGGCCTAGGTCTATTATCAATGTAGTTTACCATTTCCGTTTGATTATCCATTTCTTTCATAAAACTCCAATTTTCATGTGGCCCACCTCACCCTTCGCAAGCCATAACCGAGGCCGTTTTTGTCATTTCTAACTTTTTAATTTTCGAATAGAGGGCCTCGATTTGGGGTTGCAAAGAGGTGTTCTCATCTACCTTATGGCGCCCGGGGCGATGGATTTTATGCCTCGGGGAGTGTGCCATTGAAAATTGTTTTGAGCAATTTACTCAATTTGATTATAAATTTCATTTGGGCAACGATTACCTAGAAGTGCCCTGGAGCTAGAGTCAAGTGGTTGTCATGTGTGTGGCAACAATCCATTATAGAAAACGGATACTTGTTGCCATATTGCAAGACCATGATGAGGGCATTTTCTTAATAGCTCCTTGAATCTTTCCCAAGTTTCATATAAGGATTACCCGTCCTCTTGTGAGTATGTATTAATTTGAGTCATTAATTTAGCCGTTTTAGAAGGAGGGGTAATACTTATATAGAAAATTTTGGGCTAGTTCATCCCAAGTGTTTACCGAACCACTTGGGAGGGTGCTAAGCCAAGCCTTAGCTCGGTCTTTTAGTGAAAATGGGAACATTTGGAGGCGGATGGCGTCGTTTGATGCCCCATTGATACGAAAAGTATCACATATTTCCAAGAAATTGGTAATATGTAAATGGGGATCTTCGTCTGCAAGCCCATGGAAGGTTGAGGAGTTTTGGAGCATTTGTATAAAGTGCGGCCGAAGTTTGAAGTTGTTGGCATCGACATTCGGTGCATTGATAGCGGCGCCGAGATTACCTACTGTGGGCCGTAGGTAATCCATTAGGGTACGTTGGCCCGCCATTGGAAGTAGGCCCCCGAAACTTTCTCTTGGATTTTAGCTTTAAGTCTTTTTCTTAGAAAGCGTTCGGGTTCGTCTAGAGGTTCTTTTATGTCTTTATTGGAACTGGAGCTCATGCATTGTGTAGGAAGTTCGGGTGCTGCGCCTGGGTCCCAAGTCCTGTAATAAAAACATAAAAGATGGGTGGTTAGAAGTCTCACCATGGCCCCGTGGTCGCTGTTACAGTATCTGTTTTCTGGATCCACGTTACTAGAAAGTTCAACACGGCCCCATGTTGCACTGGCACAGCCTCGTGGTCACCTTTCTGTAACTCAGAAAACAAAAACTGCTAGTAAGAATGCTGGGCATGGCCCGTGTTCGACCAGGCACGACCCCGTGCTGAGCCCTACAGAAGCTGGAAAAACTATAAAAATCCTAAAAAAACAGAAAAACAAGAAAAAAGATTAGGCCGTTGATTCCTAACTTTCTTAAAATCCTTGTGTCCTCGGCAACGGCGCCAAAAACTTGATGTGTATCGAGTGTGTTATGATTTTATTTATATTTTAAGCCCTTTTTAACACATTAGTCAAGTTTTAAATTTATAAAAAACGATATTCTACTAATACTAAACACACACATGGGCAAGTGCAGCCATCGTGAGCGTAGTATAGCATTGGTAAGATACCGAGGTCGTCCAAGGACACAAGAGCTTTTAGTATCGGTTTATCCTCAACGTCTAATCAAATCATAGTTTTTAGAAAAGGTTTTAAACATGAAAATAAAAACTAAAAATGCTGAAAAATAAAATAAAAACTAAAAATGCTGAAAAATAAAATAAAAGAAAATCAGATAGACAAGATGAATCACTTGGATCTGACTCGCCTTTAATGTAACCTTTGATGATTTCTACACTTTTGCACTTTTTAAGAGATTGTCTTAGTTATAGTAGTAGGCCCCTCTTTTGAATGTGACGTTACCCTCAACCCTGTGGTTTGAGTCAAGTAGGATACAATCCCAAAGGGTCAGAATATTGGAAGATAATTAATTAAGTTATTAATGCGTAAAGTGGTAGGCCCCTCTTTTGAAGGCGACGTTACCCTCGGCTAAGTGGTTTGAGTCAGCAGAGATACAGTCCCAAGTAGCCGGTATAACGTATTAATAGTAGTTTACATATGAGGGGATCAAGCCATCCGCACCCCCGCCATCCAATACCAGTGGCTATTGAAGGAGGTCCTAGTAAGCTTGACTCAGGTCCTTACAGGATCTATACACTGAACAAGGCAAGAACCTTACCAAACCATTCCCTTTACCTCCGACCAGGTAGCCAACATATCTCTATATATACCGTAGAGATATGAATGGTGAAAATCTTTTACGTTATATAGACAGTAAAGTAAGGGCAAGACACCACGGACAAATGATAAGGAAGTTTCACCTTCAACATAAGAAACTAGTTATTAAAGTCATTAATACAAAACCAAATAAAAAGTGCGAAAAGATTAAATATCAAAAGTATTACATTAAAGACTTGTCTTCACCAAGTGATGTAAGAGACTTAGCCAAACATGGCCTTTGATTGACAATAACTATACGATCAATCTTGGATCTCGAGACTACTACACACACTCTAAGGTGGATGATGGTGGTGGATGTGGGTGTTGTAGTGGTGGTGGAGTGGTGGTAAAGTGGGAGAGAGCTGGTTTTCCAAGGGATGCCTTTGAAGTGAACCAAGCACCTCTATTTATAGCCTGAACAGAAGCCCGGAAACGGCCCCGTGTTCACTGGACACGGACCTGTGGCCATCCATTTTCTCTTCCTTCATTAATTGGCTTTGTCTACGTTAGGCTCCACACGGCCCCGTGTTCCCTGGGCACGGCCCCGTGTGCAGAAGCGTATTTGTACTACCAAGATTTGCTAGATTTTGCGAATCTTAGCATTGACCATGCCCCATGCTCAGTGGGCACGCCCCCCGTGGTGAGAAATATAAGCTTCTATAGCTTTGTCTTTTCTACAGACATTTGGCCACGCCCCCGTGCTCAGTGGGCACGGGGCCATGGTCAGCCTTCTGTTTCTTTGTTTTTGCTTGGGAAGATGCTGTCGAGGGGTCGGGCATGCCACGTTTCTTCCTTTTCTTTGTATTTATGTTACTTTTTGCTGCATATTTGTTCCTTTTGTTCATTTAAGCTCATTTGGTCCTGAAAATACAAAAGGAAGACAAAAGCACACTTTTTCCAACATTAGTACTAAAAAAAGGTTAGTTTTATGCCTCATTTGATGTAATTTATATGTTGCATTTTGCTCACATCAATATATGTACGTATGCATGTATGTACGTATGCATGCATGTATGTACGTACGTATGTATGTATGTATGTATGTATGTATGTATGTATGTATGTATGTATGTATGTATGTATGTATGTATGTATGTATGTATGTATGTATGTATGTATGTATGTATGTATGTTGTGAAGTTGAGTTTGTTTACTTGATTTAAATATCGACAGTGGTAGCGGTTTAAAAGGCTTCGACTTCTCGCCAAAGCATAATTTATTTGGCAACTATATTTTTAGATGTGGTTCCTAACCACGTATTTAGACCCTCGCTTGTATTAATAATATGATTTTATGACATGCTCTAAGTCGCGGTCCAAAACCGAGATGATTAAAATCACCACGTTTGTTGCTCGTTTTGTACTAGTGTCAGAAAATGATGTGTAATTGTTGGATGGATAGATAGGTTGAGTAGAAGGAGTATGTGTTTAAAAAGTAAATGTATCCTTGATAAAATGGACATGGCAAGGAATATAGATAAGATCCGTTGTTGGATCTAGGCATCGATAACCATGACGTGTCGGGTTATATCCAATAAAGATGTAGGGTGTAGAAAAAAAATCCATCTTGTGACCATTGTATGGTTGAAGATAGGAAAAACTATAACTCCAGAAAGCAGGAAGAAATGAATAATTAGCGGGTCTATGAAAGATATTTTCAAAGGAGATTTGTTGGAGGATGTTCTATAAGGCATGTGATTAATGGGAAAGATAGTTATGTCAAAGGCAAAGTGCCAAAATCCTGCTAGGAACATATGATTGTGAGACCGGTTTCAACCACACAACGTTCAACAAAACCATTTCTTCTCACTTGTGTGAGGGCGAAATAGTTTGTGAACGATTCCAAGGGAGATGAAAAAACTGGACAAAGGGTTAAATCCGCCAACCTAATCCATTTGAACATTTTTTACTTTCGTGTAAAATTGTAATCAATTTTTGTGTAAAAGGAAAAAAGATCAACACACAACATAAAATAATATTGGCCATCACAAGACAAAACAAGTTCAAGGTTTTGTTAATCCCAAACATCCTGATCATGTTTATCTCTTACACAAGTCTCTCTACTGTGTTAAGTAGACTCCTCAAGCATGGTTTCAGCATCTTTCCCAAGCTCTTTAAACATGGGGATTTGTTGGTTTGAAGATTAATCCATTACTCTATTTACATAATTATCTATCTAAATTCTTTTAATTTATCTAGAGTTATACATTTTTAGTTATAAAATATAATGGTTTATATATTTATAATTAAAGGTTATAACTATAAATATGTTATTAACTACATAAACATTATCATAATATCAAAAAACAAACCTTAGGAATAGTGTTTGCTGCCACGTGGCAGTAAACTATTGGTTGCCTCTTTTTTTTCCTACACAGCAATCTTGATAGTGCATATATACATTTTCATTTGGTCCTTTCATAAGATTTGTCTTCTGATTTAGTGGTTGGTGAGTTGTGTCTTTATAGCTTTGGCTTTGGTTCAAATCTCATCCCTTCTGTTTTTTAACACCCTAGCTTTTTGTTCTTCCCCACGTGTCAGGCTCCAGCTTTTTGTTCTTCCACACATGTCATGCTGCTCACTTAGATATGAAGCCTCATCTTTTGACTCATCCTTTATCATACATCTATATACAAGTGAGGAGAGAGAGACATGATCCTAGAGAAAAAAAGCCCTGGATAAGATAGAGATGCATATTTTTAGAGAGAGTTTAGAGAGAGGAGTGGTCTGATGACCATCTCCTACCGAACCACTGGCAGCCTCTCTGATGAACGGTGGTAAATAGTGGTTTTCGATGGACAACAGAGGAGCGATGGTGTTGGTTCTAGGGTTTGACGCAGGAGACGACAGTGTTGATGTTATTGGGCCGTCAAAATGCGGTGGTGTCGTTTCGATAACCATAGTTGTTTCCAGTGACCTTTGATATTCCGGTCATATTCTGACGATGCTTTGGTACTCACAAAATAACGACCACTTTTGTTAAGATTGGTCCCTAACGTGATATCATCTCTTTTTACACAGCTCATATGAGTTTCCACCCTCACTTCCAACCCAACCCCTCATCCTGTCAATCGGCACCACAACTACATGTCAGCGAGGAAGTTTGTTGTAGGGATTTGGCGGTTTTAAACAGTAATGGGTTTGTATCTCAGGTAGAGAAATCATCCCTATTTTATGGTTTTTTCTAGAGTTTTGAAGTTTGAATTACTTTAGTTTATCCCCACATAATCAGAAAATTTGTTCAGAACCATAAAGTGCCTGATCTCAGAAGTCTTCAAGATGTGAGTTATGGAAATGGTATCGATTGGCATTAGTAGTTTCACAGTGAGATTGTAGTCAATTTATATATGAGTTGCTAAAATCTAGAGCTAAAACTTTTTGAGAAGAATTTGTATGGCCATTGGTAAAAACAGGCCATGCGATTGCTTTTGATATTCAACTTTTTTGCTTTTACCAATGGCTTCTAACTATCTGACCCGTTATTTTAACAATCGTATGGCCTATTTTTAGAAGAATTTGTGTATCTCAGACATGTGGTATGCGAGTAAACTATTTGATTGGCATTTAAGGATGTGGTTTTGATAGACGAAAATTTAATTTATTCATTTGTTGATGTGATTTTTGTAGTAAGCTGATGATTCAAATTGTTATTGGTTGACCTTATGCATCTGTTTTCTAAAACATTGATAACTGAAAAAAGGTCTCAAGCTAATAAAAACAGGGTTTATGCATACAAGGTAACTTAAGTAAACTGATGAATTGGATATCGTAGCGAGTGATGGCGCTCAAGCAGCCTAACATAGGCATATTAGTTGTTTTGAACAAGGGCCAAGAAGGAGTTGGCCTATAGCGGCGTAAGTTTTATTTTTGTCAATTTCGTATGTTGATTTGATGTTTTAAATTACATAAAAGGTTCTGTTGTAGTCATTATTGTTCTTTTTCATTCTGGGTTTATATGGTTATGTTGGTCATTATGCTGTTGAAATTTTGGGTTTGTTTGTTTTCCTGATGAAACTTGTGGATAAAGTTTTTAGATCTTATGCGAAAACTCAAGAAGTGTATGAAGTAGCTGCTGGACCTGTTACAAAAGATTATATGGAAGGTATAAACGATGGGACAAAACTTGATCCAATTTCATATCAGTATATTTATTGCTAAAATATAGTTGTTGGAGCTGCTGTGAAACTACTATTGTAGGAACTGTATTCGCATATGGTGTGTAAGACCCTAAAACGTTTTGATCAAAAAGACGCTGCGGAAATACGTACCATAAAATTTCTTTCTTAAAATGTTCCTTTATACTTGAAAATCATTTAAAAACATCTTTATGTAAGGAACTACATCGTTTACCTTTCATTAATGTACCGATTATAACATGCTAATACAGATTACATGAACACCCATTCCGCACAATCCATGTCTCTTTAACTCGATCTTCAATCACTTGCTCTTCATAATATTGATCCATAATTCTGTACAACCTGCACTCACCACATGCATTCGTAACATTAGCAAATATTATATATAAACAAGATTCATTATTATGGAGTCTCGTTACGTTCTATCCTCGTATACTTTCCATTCCGATATTTTTCTAAATTCACGCATTTCATCTGGGTGTCTAATTCTTGGTGAGACTTCAATAATGTACCTGTATTACATTTCAATCTCAAGGCACACTATTAGTAATGTCAATACTCAAACGTATTGAAACTATGCATACATACATGCCCCATTCTTTCATGGGTGATAAATCCTACTTCGTGCATACGTACATTCACACGTATATTCATACACACATACACACCTAGATGAATACATACAAGCTTTATTCCTTTGTGTACATTCAATCCCGTTTAATACATACGTTCATATATGTATACTCATACATCTATTTACATACACCCGAAAACATATATGCAAACATAAACATGTTTATACGTGCATGCTTACATACGTACATATAGTTATATAATGCATATAACGTAGTTAGATAGCCTTCACACAAGTTTGGAGTTGAAGAATGCGAAAAATATGAAAGAACCAGTGATTGGCGCAAAAAGAAACCAATCTGGCGCAATACAGATGACATCAGTCAGGGGCGTAACCTTGTGCCTGGGGGGCGCAACCTTGCGCCTTATTTAGAGCTGCCACTTTTAGCTTAATAAATTTTTACAAATTTGGTCATAACTTTCTCATTTCTTGTCCGTTTTACGATCCGTTTCTTCCCACATGATCGTAATTTGGTCCATTATCATATGGACTCGAAATCCAACATCCGGATTAAGGAAATTCTTAACTTATAAGGTTTTGACTTAATATTCATATATGAATTATTTGACCCGTTCATGTTTTTATCAAACAACTCATTTGTTTATACACAAAACTCACATGAACATGATAACAATAAAAGTTTTACATTATCCGGAGTTCCGTACATGGGGTTTATGCACCCGATACCCGGTATGCGTTAAACTCATTCAATTATACGTAATTGAACTTTGTTAGTACAATTCCCATATGCGAAATGGTTTGTCCATTTAATCATAACTCAAAACCAAGTCTTTAGACTATTAACCCACGTCTCCATTTCTCGGTTAGCGCGCTTATATACAATCCTACCCATTACCCGGGTGTTATTTCGAAGTCATTACTTATGCAACCATTCCGGTATACAATAAAATCTCATTTTGATTGTTTGGTTTACTTAGCGAAATCCATCGCTTTTATATAACTAAATGTTTAATACACTTATCATTTTGACCTGGATCCTAACATTTCCATTATGTGTAAAACCCTACTTGATTTCAATTATCATACATAAATAACTAGTACTTAACTTTACTTAAACAAATTAAGAAGTGATTCCGGAAACCACTTACCTTATGCATCCGCGTCCTTGCCTCCTCTTGACCCGTTAGCCTTTCATGCTTGAGTCCATCTCGACATGATCCCTATACTTCCATGTCATCGAAATCACATTCTTGTTAGCATACACAATTGTACATGTTAACGAACATATCAATTGCATATTTCATATTTGACTTTCATTAGTCAATTCTAACAAGCATAAAGAATATACCCAAATTCACATCCTTTCAATCTCATATAATTCATCACGTCATCGCATTTAACACACATATATATAACACGTACCATATGACTTACTACATTCTTACAATTGTGACAACAAGTCTAACCATGCTTCTTATGCGTAGTCGACTTTCAGAAGTCAAGGGTTTACCATATGATCTTTCGACTTAATCACATACATCCATGTCATCATATTAGACTATGCAAATGACATTATGTACATTTCATACTCATGATGAAATACGCATTAAATCACAAGATCGCCTAGTTACATCATGCACATGTACAACCAAATCAATACAAACTAAGGCTCTCATGTCCTACAATTGTCAACCACATTCAAGCTAGTAATTTACATAATCTCAACATCATTCTTTAGTAAGTCCACAAGCTATTCATTTAGTGTGCATCAATAACCAAATTACCATTAAGCCCCTAGTCCAACACATGATGTTTACCACACCATTAAAGTAAGGAGTATAACTCCTAAACATACTTTTTACCAAAATTGTTTTATCAACTAAATGCTCATATGTATTTCAACCAAAACACATATCTCATGTTAATCTATCGTTGATGACCTAATTATTACATTCTATACATTTCCATCCATCACTTGTACACAATTTCATCTAAAATCATCACATAGGCATTTCATCAAACACTTGGTGTGTGTACTACTATCTAAACACAAGGTACAAGTATTTCATGCTTTAATTCCCACTTCTTGCATTCATCTCATCAACACATCTATAATCAAATAATTCTCATACTATACTTTAAACTAGCTAACATCTATGTATCACACCCTACATAATTCATCAAATTAGCACAAAGATTAGACATGGATGATTCACCCATATCACCATTCTTACTACTACAAGTGGGTTTCATCTCAAAACGTCAATTTACTCAATGTCTTGCATAATTCAGCTTTCATATGGTGATTCTAACACATATTCATACTTAATTTCATGCAATTTCTTAGATTGATCATAAACCCACTTCATTTAAGATCACCAAATCATAAATTACAACTTACCATGTGTTTATCTTGTCTAGATGGTTAAGAATCTAGCTCATGCATCCATTAAACCTTCATTTCCCTTCCAATTTAGTAGATTATGTGACTTTTAGGGTTTGTTCTTCCCCCTTGATCAAACCGTCACACACACACACACACACACCTCTAATGTGTGTGTGTTTTGTTTTTATGTTTATGTAACTCATCTTTCAGTTGCCCAAGTTTGGCCCCTCAAGTTTACCATCTTTCCATACTTGTCACAAACTTCTTTCCTTATAATTGAACTCAAACTTTAACTAGGTTATTTAAAACCAGCTTACCCACTTCATGCCTTGAAACAAGAAAACATATTCGTAAATTAAACATTTGGGTTTTTGGGGCGTTACATGGTGTTACAAGTAGTGGGAAGATGCATACCATGCATGTAAGTACATTATTTATTTCCATGCCATCGATGTATTTTTGTTTATAAGCGCAAGTAAGAATCTTTTATGCAAGGCCATTGTTAGATGCATTTAAATACTACTCATAATAGTTGCTCTATACCTTTAAAGAACATGATAGAAGCATATGGTCCGTTAATGCATCAAAATTGTGTTGGACTTTAACTCCTTATCATATGGTCTTTAATTTCTCATTTGTAGTTGTTTGTCTAACTGTGTTAATGCAATGCTACTGAAAGAATTACAATGAACATTTCAAAAGTCGGATTTAGTTTTGACCTGTATGGTAGAAACGATATGTTGACGAAGAAAGGCTCAAAAGTCAGAACTTCTGGTTCAGGTGGGGCGGCAGTTGGGGGCTGAAGGAAAGGATGCAAATAATAGTGGATAGGGTAGCAACAAGAAAAGCTCTGGTGGTTGGTGATGCTAATAAAGTAATGGTTAAATATCCTTTTATATTATTGTTTGAGCCACCGGGGACTTTTAGGATGTATGTTTATTTTGGACCCTGTTTGCATGTCTTCTTCTTTGCAACACTATCATTAACAACTATTTATAGTAAAAAGTTATATATATTTCTATTTTCTAAAGTTTATGATGGTTGCCTTAAAATGCAATTTAGGCTGCTTACCTAGTTGATAACCTTATTCCCCTGACAACTCAAACAACCAACATATTTTGGATCCTATGTTGAACTTCAAGTTTATCTTATTTTTTATCTCCTTTAATTCCATCTTCCATATTAACTAATTAAATAAAGCATGGAAGAGGCCATGAGGTGAACATTGGAGGAACCCGACATTGAAGTGGTGAGGTAGTCTATCATAGTTCTCAACCATGGCCAGCTGAACCAGAAATGCATTTCCACGTTTGTGAAAATTAAATTTGGCATATCACGTTATTACACCAAGAATGATTCGGTATAGCATAATCGTGTTAAGTTGTAATGTAAAACGTAAATGCAATCACATCAAGAACAATTCGGTTGAGCGTGCGCAACGCGGCGCTGTTTATAAACCTAGTTAAAGATTTAAGTTACAAAACAATTTATTTAAACTTTTGGAACTAACAACTCATTTATATCCTATTAATTTGTAACACACTTAGGCATATTGTGTTTAAAAGATGTTCTATGTTAAAGTATTTTGTACACTTAGTTGGCATCATGTTCTTGTACATTGTGTTTAAAAGGTGTTCTATGTTAAAGTATGTTGTACACTTAGTTTAGGTTCTTGTAAATAATAAATAATAGGATATTAATTTGTAACACATTTAGGCATCACGTTCTTGTACATTGTGTTTAGAAGGTGTTCTATGTTAAAGTATGTTGTACACTTAGTTTAGGTTCTTGTAAATAATAGATAATAGGATATATGTAATATGAAATGTATAACATTTTCAAGCTATAGAGGTTGTACATTGTGCATTGTATCTTATTTACCATCTATGTAGGTTTTTTGCTTTTTATTGGATGATTTAGGCGGTGGATGATGATACATGACAAAACAAGGTTTACAAGCACTAAACGGTTTAATGGTGTTCTGATGGTAGTGCTAAAAAGGTGAATGGCCTCTGGTAGCGGATTGGATTGCATGTGACCGACCAAATCACTAGATAATGCTGAATGTTTTGCGTCTGTGTAAGCTACATCGCCAGCGAATATCATCAGTAATTGATTGTTGTATAATGTATAATTGAGTTTACATAAAAGTTTTACTTCTTTTGTGTTTCGCTGAGCTGATAACGATCGAATCTTGTCCCGCGGGGTAAACCGTAAAATACGAGCCGATAACGATCGAATCCTAACGTTTGAGGTAAAATACAAGCCCATAATGATTGAATCCCGCACCGCAGCGCGTGAGGTAAAATATAAGTCCATAACGATCAAATCCCGGATAACATAACAATTGAATCCCGCGCCGCAACGCATGACGTAAAATACAAGCCCATAACGATTCGATCCCATTAAGATTGAATCCCGTGCTGCAACGCGTGAGGTAAAATACAAGCCCATAACATTAACGACATAATGATTGAATCCCGTGCTGCAACATATGAGGTAAAATACAAGCCTAAAAGGATCGAATCCCGCGCCACAACGTGTGAGATCCCGCGCCACAACGCGTGAGGTAGAATACAAGCCCATAACAATCGAATCCCGCGCCGCAATACGCGCGGTGTCAAATACTAGTATCTAATAATTTATAAAACTATTTGTAGAAATTAAAAAAAATATAAGGTTCATCTTTTAAGCTTTATGAACAATTGTTTATAAAACAAAGTTTTATAGGCATAGTAAATTTTATTTGTTTTATAAAGTTTAATTAAAATCTAATAAATTTTTAAAACTTATATAAGTTTAATTTGATTTAAATTGCTAGTCAACAAGTCTAATCAAAAGAATTAAAACCATTTAAAATATTTTTATTAATTGTTGTTTTGACTCTATTAAACTTGATTTAAGTCGTCTTTAGAAATCCCACTATAAGTAAAGGTTAAATTGTCATCACTTTTCACACCTCAACACTTTCTTTCTTAAGCTCTAAAGCACAAACAAGTAGGTTTTACAATTTTATGCATTTTATAGCTTTTCTTATGATTTTACTTTCAATGCTCATTCTGATTTTACTTTGAGGCTTGTCGGTTTTGATCTCGACGCTTGTCAGTTTTACATAAATCACTGATTTATTTCGTTATTAGTTCGAACTTGCCCTAAAATCTGAATAGTATTTTAGGACAAGATATAAAATATTAAAATATAGTATTTTGAGCTTAAAAACTTGTAGGACTTCATTCCTACCTTTAGATGTGTTGGCTTTTAAGCTTATATTCTTTAATAAATAACTTAAAATTTATATAAATGATCAAATAATTACACAAAAATATAGAAATCAGATATGAACTCATATGTTACTGGGAAAAAGTAATTTTTCATGTTCGTGGAGTGTTTGTTGTAGAAATCTTGATCCTCTCCTTTATATTGTGTTTATAAAGCCAAAAATCAAAACTATTGTTCCAAAAATCCAATATTTATGAAATTTGGTTTATAAGCTCCATATGACTTATAAACATTTCTGTGGAATTCTATGGAAGCCTTAATTATTTTATTTATTTATTACTGTTATTTAAGCCCAAAAATTAGATAATATGTAGACGACTCCAAAATTTATGATTTTTGAGTTGTAGCCTTCTTATGACATTATAAAGCTACAGTAAAAGTTGGGAAATTTAGAGATCCAGAGATAGAGTTTCTATGTGTACGGTTTGTTTTCCAACTTTCCTATTTAGTTTTTAACTAGCAATTTGAACAAGGTTTTCTCCCACTATTTCCTCATCAACCATCATCCTAACATGGTTTGTGTATGAAAATGGTAGATACACTATAACAGACATATCTTCTCTCTTTTGGAACACATTTTGATGCTTAGTGCTTATTTCAAGTTTATTTTCAACACTTTTTGTTTTCAAGCTTTGTTTTATAGGGTTTTGAAACCCAATTTCATAAATAAACACATATTCATGATCTTAAGATCTCATTGGTGTTGTAGGTTCATGTATTTTCCAAAATGGTTGGATTAAACTCAAGATGAGATGTGTAGAACATACTAGTTTTGGTGTGTTGTTTGAAGATTCGTGTTTTGGGTTGATTATGGAGCATCATCCTTCCATTTATACATGTAACATGGATGATTCTCTACAACACATGAAATTTCAAGTATTTGTTTCACCAAAATCTAATTCCATCCAACAGATCACATTTGATCTATTCACAACATTATGACAACCAAATGGCTTTATTAGGTATTTTTAAGCATGTGTAGGACATTTCATTGTTTGAAAGCCTAAATAACACTTCAAAATAGGGCCATAACTTAGTGTTATAGAAAGAAAACATGTGACTTATAGTTTTAGGTGAGAAGATGTTTGAATGTGGTGTGGGATTGAATGGTGGTTTTTGGTAACGGTCTTAAAGAAGCCGAAAGGGGGGAAGGGTGGGGGTGGGGTGGGGTGGTGTGTTGGTGTGTGATATTTAAAGTTAATGGCGGGAACATACACGGTTTTACTTCAGTTTGTTACGTTATCGACACTCGTAACAACCGAAAACTAGAAAGCGAATATTTGTACCAGTTCAAATGATACCTCTATCAGTACCGATGTTGTTCGGTTGTAATAGCCCCGAATTTGAAAAATTACCACATTGATTAATTTGATTTAAGAAAAAAAAAACTCCAAAAGAATATAATAACAAAAAATAAAAAATTAAGTCATGTAGTTAAAATTTAGTCACTATTTAATATATAAAGGAAATATCACATATAGAAGATACAATAATTAGTCCACCTATTCTTTTGCTTTGAATTTTTTTTCCTTTAGTCAAACAAAAAATATTATTAAATCAAAAAACAAAAATTATTAGGAATAAAAAACCATACAAGGCATGATTTTAAATTATAGCGCATACCACCCGACCAAACATACTGCTATGTTAATTTTCTGTCTGCAAATGTATATATAATAATATTTGACAGCAATAGAAACAAAAAAAAAATTACATGGTGGATGCCAAATTGACAAGTGATATCCATTAATTGGAGGCACCACCCACTTCATCCAATCAACCTCTTTGAATTTGTTAGATATATAATTAGTGTACAACCTCTTTGAATTTGTTAGATATATAATAGGTTATGATTGCTAGATCACAAAAAAAAATACATATTAATCACAAGGGTTTAAGGTTTCCTTCCAATTCACAAGACTTTATGGTTAAGATTTGAATTTTGAGTTGATGATTTGTAGTTTTGAATTGAATTAATTAGTTTGCAAGTACTCTTGCACATTTTATAAAAGTGTAGAATTTATATAAAATTATGATGAAATAGATTAATATGTAGTTTGTTTGTAAATTACTAATCATAAGAAATACATACTTAAATGTGTTGTTTTAATCTCAGTACAACCTATCTTGTTAATCATGTATCTCATGCAAAAACAAAACATATTGAAGTTGATTTTCACTTCTTAACATAAACAATTACTGAATGAAAGCTAAACATACAGTTTATATCTTAAGGTAATCAGGTTGCAAAGATCTTTACAAGTTCGTTGTCAACATAAAGATTTACGTTTTTACGTTCCAAGCTATAGGTCACTCCACGTCTTTTAGCTTGTGAGGGAATATTTACCCATTTATACAAATAGCAGTAGTAGCTAAAGAGAGATTGTGTAACTTTAACCTTCTATATAAATCCAATTGTAACCCTAATCTACTCACAATAATTTCTGAACTTCCTAGTGCTTTGACTTGTTTGGATGTTTGTTTTTAACATTTTGTATACTTACATACAAAAATAGAATTTTTAAATGGCTATAAAAGTATTATAACTTAATTATTAATTGTCTCATTGTTAAAGGTTACTCGAGCGAATATATTTAACATACTTGGAATTTTATTCTTTTAGGTTTCTTAAATCACCTAATAGCTCCAAAAGTTTTATTTCTTTTAAAATGACCAAACAACTTTCATAACCTATAAAAACTCTATATTTTCATATGTGGAATAAGATTTTTCTAAAAATCTTATAAATACAAAATACATTGTATATGTTTGAATTGTTCTCTTCATTTAATTCACAACATACTAGAAGACTTTCAACAATAAGCATAACCGTCAATGGAACCTTGATGAAGTTAACACTATCAGGAATTCGTTGATGAAGGCCCGTGAGTAAAGAATTAACCGTATGACCAAAATAAATTTGATATATATATATTTGGTATAACTAAAATAAATTTGAGCTGATCTATTAGCTTTAAAGTGTAGTGGCCTTATATAGTTCCTTCTAACCCTAAGTCCGTATGTTCTTAATTGCTTCCAAATCCCATCGTTCTTTTCATAATCATTAGGCCAACAGGTATACTCTTGGGAGAAGGGTTTATTGGGAGCCAGTGGCCTCGTGGGATGGTGGGACACAACGCGCAACTCTCCCATTCCCCTACACCCCTTAGTAGGACTGTTCATGAGCCGAGCCGAGCTAGGGCAAGCTCGGGCTCGGCTCGATTATAAATCGAGTTGGCTTGGCTCGGCTCGTATTTGAAACCGAACTGAAAATCTAAGCTCGGGCTCGGCTTGGTTTTAAACCGAGCTGGCTCGGCTCGGCTTAATTTGGCTCGATTTTAAAAATAAAAATTAATACGTAGCTCTCAAAATTAAGTATTCTAAAATATTATTCAATACTTCAAAAGAACATATTCAAAATAAGTTCAAACTAATATACTACAAGCCAAAATCACATTCAACAACGTAAAATAAGTTTTATATTTTAAGTAAATACAATATTTGTTCATTAGCAAGTCAATCAACCTTTAAATATGTCATAGTTATCAAACTACAAGCATAAATACATGTAAATAATAATCACTTTTTTGTAATATATTATAGGTATATAAAAATAAAATATATTATAAGTAAAATAGTTCGAGCTAAGCCGAGCCGAGCTACCAAGCGAGCCACACCCAGCCAATTTGGCTCGTCACGAGCTGAGCCGAGCTAGGCTCACTTTCTAACCGAGCCAGCTCGGCTCACTTTCGAACTGAGCCATATCGAGCGAGGTTTTTCTGAGCTAAATCCAAGCGAGCTCCGAACCGCAAGCTTTTTGGACAGTCCTACTCTTAGGAGCCTTGGGGCCTCCATCCCGATCATCCCAAACATCTCTATCTCTTCTTTATCTAATTTTAATTATGACATATAATCATAAATTAGTTTTTTTATATCGTGCGTTGCGGCAAAACCAAGCAAATGATAATGTAAAACAAACGTGATTTGAAAATAAAGAATGTTGTTTAGAAAGTCAAACCATTAGAACGATTTAGTTTATCATCGTACCGTTTTATGATGCCAAATAAATACTTTATTTTGAGTATAACCTCGTTTTAACAAAACTTATAACGAAATGTCAGGGAAAGAAAATAAAGCACAACTACGTACTTAACTTTGATTCCTATTGATTTTGAGATTACTGCCGATTAATCCGACATTTGTTCTTCTAAGGTACTCTTACAATACTTGCCCTAATTTGATTCCTGTTAATTTTGAGATTACTATTGATTTATTTGATAATTGAATTCTTAGATTAGATTTTGTGTGGATTGTTGATAATTGTTAGGTTTTGAATCTATAATGTCTAATAGATATAGAAAGCATGAATCGGGTCATTCTAAGAGAAAAAAGAAACAAAAATTAGAAGCTCAGATGGAATCATTAAAAGGATCGTTATTAAAATATGTAACAATCGTGAAAGATAACAATAGTGATGAACCGTTTAAAGTGGATGACCTTAGTAGCGATGATCCTTTAAATGTTGATGAACATAATAGTGATGAACCTTTGAATGTTGATGTAAATAATAGTGATGAACCTTTGAATGCTAATGAAAATGATAGCGATGAACCTTTGAATGTAGAAGAAACTATAAATTTAGAAGATCCAAGTGAATGGACTGTTATTAATGCTAATTTAAGAGATTTGCTTGTAGAAAAGGGACCGGTAAAGATTTATGATTATGATTTTCCAAAAGATGAATATTCTAGAAACTTTAGCTCTTCTTTTTTATATGCAAAAAATGGCAAATGGGAAAAAATACGAAAGAAAATGGTTGCTTTACTCAATAAAGTTATGAAGGGGTAAGGTCCCAAAAACCTCATAATAGGTACTTGGGACCATACCACTACCATGCTTTTTAGCCTTTTTACCTTGTGCGGTGATATACGTTAAAATATACATGTTTTTATACCTCAAAACACTTCCGTTTTAAGCGTTTTTGACCGAAATCGCAATGTTATGGACTAAAATCAGTAAATATACAATTTCAGGTCTTAAACGGAGCATAAAATGAAAATCTGACGAAAAACGGACACTTTCGAAGCATTTCTGATCAAACGGGCCAAAACCAAGAGTCGGACCGGACACGCACGACCGTTCGTCCATCCGAACGATCGTGTGGGATCGAGAACAAGCAGTCCATCCGGAGGTACACATCCGTGCGACCAACCGTTCTAGCCCAATGCCGGGAATGAACGACCGTGCGAGCCCAAGAACGCCCGTTCCCTTTGTGACGACCCGTCCAACTAACCCAACCACTCCATTGTCGGAACAAGTGCGATCCACGTAATCAATGACGTCACCGGTATTGCACGACCGTGCGATACGTCGCATGGCCGTGCTATACTCAAATTTCACTTATAAATAGCCCATTCGTGTTCAAGCAAATGGTTGGTTTTTTCTCTGATTTCCAGACGATCCAAGAGTTCCGGGACTGCTCTGATCAAGCCTAGTTCATGTCTCGAGGTCGTTTTGAAGCTGAAATCATCCACCCCGTCAATTCAGTGCATGTTTATGGTTCGATTCCTTGTTTTTAAACATGTAGTCTAATCATTGTGCATGTTATTGGGCTGATGTATAGTATTTGTGTATAGTTATGTGTTTGTAGTAATTGTGAACTTGTTTCTTGAATAATCTTGGTACTGTAATTTGTTTTGTATGAAATCCAAGTACTTGCTATGTTTGAATCTTCATGATTGTATGATTGAATGTTTCATTGATGTTGTGTTCTTGATTATCTTTGAGATTATTGGGTAATGAATATGTGATGATTAGGATGTTAACTGCTATCATTCACTTATTTGTAAATTATGTTTACACCATGAGACCTAACCCGGAGATTGGTATTACACAATATATGTTTTATTTGATCAAGAGTGCTTTCCTACACGTAAGGGTTCTTATGAATTATATGGTGTTGATTACATGTTCTTGTATGCGGTTAATGATCCTTGTTTAGTAGTTTTGGTCTGAAATTGCTAACTTGGTAGATTTGTATTAAAGACTTGTAAATGTGAAATTATTTGTTATATAATCTACATAAATGCTTATCTTCGTGGTTGTATTGTGACCATCGGTATTGCTTTCTTTGATAAGTGAGGTTAGAAAACTCTTAACGGATGACTAATCTATCTTTAAAGATTCACATAAAATCAATAGCTCGCTAATGCATGATTTTAGGTAAGTTAAGATGGGACCTTCGTCTTGCTTCTCCGAAGAATTATTATGTTAGAAAATTCCGAAAGGTGACTAGCTGTCTTGCAATTGGAAAATTGATAAAGTACTTTTGTAACATACAAGATAGATAACATGCTTAGGTTATTTGTGAAATAAGATATGTGTTGTATTTATATTTTTATTTTCAGTTAATTTAGTTAAACAACCAATCAATTATTACTTCCTCTGGTAAAATAATAACAAAGATTCAGTACTTATAATATCTTATCTCATATTTCGTGGTTCCTTGGAACGATACCTGGATCTTACCAATACTTTACTGCATATGTGACGGGATACACTTGTCCTTTGTTGTGTGTGTTTTAATGTTAAGGTATAAAAACCATTTTTATAAATAATAAACTTAAAATTGTGCGTAAAATCAACTGTATAAATAACATATGAGACGCGCGCACACCAAGTTTTTGGCGCCGTTGCCGGGGATCGACGTTTTAAAAATAAATGAAAAGATAAGGTGTAAATAATGGAACAATGCGAGTTATTATTTTACCATTGTATATATTGTAAATAACTGTTAATATTTGTACATTTTTGTAATTATTTATTTCTTTTTATTACTAACCTTTTATTTATTGTCTCTACTAACCATTTATATATTTATTTATTCTGATTATTCTAACCAATTAACCAGCTAACTATACTAACTTACTAACTTTCTAACTTTACTAACCGTGGAGACCTGCGTTAATTCTCAGTAGTCACACGCTAACTTTATTAACAATCTAACTTTTTAATTTCTGCAACTAACATTTAATTTATGCAATTTTTAATTCAGTATTTTTAATTCAACTAATGCGTTCGGATTCGAACCATTAAATTTTATTTATTTATTTATTTATTTCTGTACAGTTATTACATTACTTCAATTCAGTTATTTTATTTCTGTCATTTTATTTATTTATTTATTTATTCATTCTTGTATTCATTTATTTATTTAACTGTCATTCATTCATTTATTAATACCTGTTTAATAACAAACTGCATAAGGTAGTTGTCGGGTACGCAATACTGTGAGAACCGATTACACTACCGTGCACAAAACCACAACATTGCGAACCGCTGTACGTGGGTTGATACACGACCATGTACGACTTTTTAGTAACATTTAAAAAAAACAAACAACAAAAACAGAAAAAGAAAGGACCTTGGACTAAACCAGTTGTATATATATAGTAAATATTAATTAGAAGTATAATAATATATTGTATATATTTATATATGTATATTAGATAATTAATTTAGTACTTATATTCTGTATATAATATTATTATATTTTAGTTTATTTGTATGATACTTTTTATTTTATTTTTTATTGCAGGCTAATGTCCACGCCCTCTGTTCCCGTTAAAAATGAGCTAGCCAACGAACTAGAAATTAATCTTAGAAGAAGTAGGAGGCTACGTAAAAGAGCACGTGTTGTTGCACAAAAGATTGCAGACGCAATCGATGAACCAGTAACACTGTCTGACAACGACAGTTCGGAGGACGACAAAGGAGGAATTATGGCAGACATTGTAGCAGATGACAACCAGCCTTTAAATGAAACTGACCGTCCAGGAAGAGAAGGCTTGATACCAAGCATTAACCGACCTGAAATACAAGCACCTAGTTTTGAAATTAAATCTAGTATAATTAATATGATACAAAATTATGTGCAGTTTGATGGTAAGGATCATGAAGATCCTGGTCGACACATTGCTTCATTTCTCGAAGTCTGTTCAACTTTCAAAATTACTGATGTTTCTGAAGACGCAATTCGTTTGCGCCTTTTTCCATTCTCTTTGCGAGGCAAAGCCCGATCTTGGCTTTTGTCACTTCCAACAGGGTCCATCACAACTTGGAACGAGTTGGCAGATCTTTTCATGCAAAAATATTTCCCGCCGGAAAAGACAGTCAAGCTGAAGAACTGTATTATGACATTCAAACAGGATGAAGGAGAATCTCTACATGCAGCTTGGGAAAGGTTCAAAGATCTTTTGATCGATGTTCCACATCACGGGTTTTCCAAAAGACAACTTGTGTTGAACTTTTACCAAGGACTCGGCTACAATTCACAAGAACGTTTAGATGTTTATGCAGGAGGAGATTTGGGAACAAAAACTCCCAATGAAGCTTATGCAATCATTGAGAAAGCTGCGTTGAAGTCAAGTTCACATCATGTAGGAGCACGAGGAAATGTTGTTTCAAATCCTGGAGTTCATCAAGTAGATACGTATACAGCTCTTTCAGCACAAATCGGAGCTTTGGCAGCAAAGTTTGACCAAGCTCAAAACGCTTCAAAAGTACAATCAGTACAATCTTCATGTGAGCTATGTGGAGTGTCACACGAGCAAGGTACATGTGAGCAGGGTGTTATGTTTACAGGCCACGAAGAGGTGGACTATTTGGGCAATCCAATCAGGCCCCAAAATAACCCCTATAGTAACACGTACAATCCAGGTTGGAGAAATCATCCAAACTTTGGGTGGAAAGCCAATCCTAATAACCAAAATCTACTTGGATTCGCTCAACGCGCTCCCGCACCACAACAGTCTCAGGGGCAATCCTTACAGCCTCAAAGTCAATTCTATCAATCCCAAAATCCATCTTTTCAGCCATCGGGGCAAACCTTTCAACCACGTTTTAATAATTCAGGTTTAGGAAACACTTCCCAGTCTCAACAGCCTCAAACCTCTCAAACCAATTCAAAATTAGAGGAAATGATGGCACAGCTATTAAATAATTCCAATAATGCTAATCAATTGTCTGAAAAGCGATATCAGCAGCATGAGGAACGTTTTATGGCACAAGAAGGAGAACTGAGGAGCCAGAAGGCATCACTTCAAACCATTGAGAATCAAGTCGGCCAGTTGGCCAAGATGTTATCGGAAAGACCACAAGGTAGTCTTCCAAGTAACACAGAACCAAACCCAAGAGGGCACGTTAATGCAGTTATGACGAGGAGTGGTAGAACAACATGAACTGAAAAATCGGACTCACTGCCGATTAATGATCCTGTCCTAACTGACGCTTCAGACGAGGTGCACGCTAGGTTAGACCCAGCAAGTACAGCACAGTTTCAGGAGCAAGTTAAAGAATTCGTCCCTCCTATTCCATACCCAAGCAGATTGAAGAAGCAAAAGAACGATGAACAACATGGTAAGTTTTTAGAAATGTTTAAACAATTGCACATAAACATACCATTTGTTGAAGCATTGGCCCAAATGCCTAAATATGCAAGGTTCTTGAAAGACATCCTCACAAACAAACAGAAACTCGAAAGTCTGTCTTGTGTGTTGATGAATGAAAACTGTTCAGCCGTTCTCCAAAACCGTCTACCTGAATAGATGGGAGATCCGGGCAGTTTTACACTTCCATGTCTCATTGGAAACATGACAGTTAGTAACGCATTAGCAGGTCTAGGAGCGAGCATAAACCTTATGCCTTATAAAGTTTTTGCTAAGTTAGATCTAGGAGAACCTACACCCACTAAAATGAGCATTCGACTTGCAGATAGATCAATCAAATATCCTCGTGGATTCGTAGAAAACATGCTTGTTAAAATTGATAAATTTGTTTTTCCCGTGGATTTTGTAATTCTTGATATGGACGAAGATTCAAAAGTGCCATTGATACTCGGACGACCATTCCTCAACACTGCGAGGACAATTGTTGATGTGGCAGCAGGCCAAATCACGCTCCGAGTAGATGACGAGCATGTGACTTTTGATATTAAACGATCAATGCAACATCCGCAAAGTCACGATGATGTACTATACTGTGTTGACATTGTTGATACATGTGTAAGCTCTCATTTTCAAAGCACTATTGAAGAAATTGATACGGACTTAGATCTCAAAAATGAGCAACCATTTGACGAAAATGATTCTCAAAGTCCAAATCAATTTGTGGAACTAAACCGTGAAGTTGAAGAAAAATCAAAACCATCAGTTGAAGAACCACCGTCTTTGGAGTTAAAAGAACTCCCTCCGCATCTCGAGTATGCATTTCTAGACAAGGAGTGTCGCTTGCCAGTCATCATTTCAGCATCTTTAGCGAAAGAAGAAAAGAGACAGCTTCTTGAAGTTCTAACGCTCCACAAGAAAGCTATGGCCTGGAAAATTATGGATATAAAAGGTATTAATCCGTCCTTTTGTACTCATAAGATTCTCATGGAAGACAATTACAAGCCTAGAGCGCAGCATCAAAGGCGCCTGAATCCAAACATGCAAGACGTGGTGAAGAAGGAAGAAATCAAGTTGCTAGACGCAGGTCTGATTTACCCCATATCTGATTCAGTTTGGGTAAGTCCAGTGCAAGTAGTACCTAAGAAAGGTAGTATTACAGTAGTTTCAAATGATAGAGATGAACTTATTCCTACCCGTACCGTCACAGGATGGCAAGTTTGCATTGATTATCGCAAACTCAACGATGCCACCCGTAAGGACCACTTCCCGCTTCCATTCATCGACCAGCTGTTGGAACGTCTGTCGGGGAAGTCATTTTTCTGCTTCTTGGATGGGTTTTCAGGATACTTTCAAATTCCAGTCGCTCCTGAAGATCAGGAGAAGACTACTTTCACATGTCCGTTTGGCACATTTGCCTACAGGCGTATGCCTTTTGTACTGTGTAATGCACCAGCTACATTCCAGCGTTGTATGATTGCCATTTTCCATGACATGATTGAGGACTCCATGGAAGTATTCATGGATGATTTTTCTGTATTTGGGAGTTCTTTTGATCAATGTCTAGGAAATTTGAAAAGAATGTTGATGAGATGTGAGGAAACTAATCTTGTGCTTAACTGGGAGAAATGCCACTTCATGGTGAAAGAAGGGGTAGTTCTTGGGCACAAAATTTCCGAAGCAGGGTTGGAAGTTGATCCAGCAAAAGTGGATATCATTTCTAAACTTCCTCCACCTACCTCAGTCAGAGCGATTAGAAGTTTCCTAGGTCATGCAGGGTTTTACAGGCGATTTATTAAAGACTTTTCAAAAATCGCAAGACCTATGACCCGTTTGTTAGAGAAAGATGCTCCGTTTGTCTTTTCAGACGATTGTATGAAAGCTTTCAAGCAGCTGAAACAAAAGCTTATTGAAGCCCCAATTTTAGTTGCACCAGATTGGACATTGCCATTCGAGATAATGTGCGATGCAAGCGATTATGCAATAGGAGCAGTGTTAGGACAACGAAGGGAGAAGCATTTTCACCCAATATACTATGCCAGCAAAACTCTACATGATGCTCAGGAAAATTATACGACTACAGAGAAAGGGCTTTTGGCAGTAGCATATGCGTTCGATAAATTCAGATCGTACCTTGTGTTGTCTAAAACAATTGTGTACACGGATCATGCGGCAATTAAATACCTTTTTAGCAAACAAGATGCAAAACCGCGTCTTATTCGATGGATCTTGTTATTACAAGAATTTGACATAGAGATCCAAGATAAAAAGGGAGCATTAAATGTTGCAGCCGATCATCTCTCGAGACTTGAGCATGGCAATTCAGATAATTCAGTGGAGGAGCAAATAAACGACAATTTCCCCCACGAATTTCTTTTGAGTATCGAGATGAATAACGAGTCACCATGGTTCGCCGATTATGAAAACTACCTCGCATGTGGAATCCTTATCAAAGGATTATCATATCAACAAAAGAGGAAGTTCTTTACAGATCTGAAGTATTACATCTGGGACAAACCATACTTGTTTAGGATCGGAGCCGATCAGGTTATCTGAAGGTGTGTATTTGGAGAGGAGGCAGCCAGCATTCTACGTCACTGTCACGAAGGACCAACCAGAGGTTATCATGGAGCAAACTACACTGCAAAGAAAGTGTTAGACTCTGGATTTTACTGGCCCACAATTTTTCATGATGCGTATGAATATGTTAAAGCTTGTGATGCTTGTCAGAGAGCAACGAATATCTCGGCACGCAATGAGATGCCTCAACATTGGATTCAAGTCTGTGAAGTCTTCGACATCTGGGGGATAGACTTCATGGGACCATTTCCCCCCTCACGAGGAAATAAATACATCCTGGTTGCAGTTGACTACGTCTCAAAATGGGCGGAAGCACAAGCTTTACCCACCAATGATGCCAGGTCAGTCGTGAGATTTCTGAAAAGTTTGTTTGCCAGGTTTGGTGCCCCAAAGGCACTTATCAGTGACAGAGGGACTCACTTTTGTAACAATCAGCTTGAAAAAGCTTTGTCCCGTTACGGTGTTCATCATCGTATTTCCACGCCCTATCATCCACAGACAAGTGGGCAAGTGGAAGTCACAAACCGAGGGTTAAAACGAATTCTTGAACGGTCTGTGGGTACAAACCGTAAAGAATGGTCGGACAAACTAGACGAAGCACTGTGAGCTTTTCGTACAGCTTACAAGACTCCTATTGGGACCACTCCCTTTAGACTTGTATACGGAAAGACATGCCATTTACCAGTGGAATTGGAGCATAAAGCGATGTGGGCACTTAAAACAGCAAATCTGGACTTAAAAACTGGAGGTGAAGCCCGGTTTCTTCAGATTCATGAATTGGAAGAATTACGCCAACAAGCTTCTGAAAGTTCCATCTTGTACAAGGAACGAACAAAAAGATTGCACGATAGACGCTTAAAGGACCAAAAAGAATTCCAAGCGGGAGATCTAGTTCTTTTGTACAATTCACGATTGCGTTTATTTCCAGGAAAGCTTCATTCACGTTGGACAGGCCCATACACTGTGAAAAAGGTATATCAATATGGCGCTGTTTCAATTGAGGAGAACAATGGAAATGTATTCAAAGTGAATGGTCATTGATTGAAGTTGTACGTTGCCGGACCGATAAAGTCGGTTTTGGAGGTTTTTGAACTCCAAACCCCGCACACTTCATAAGTGTGGGGAGGAGAGTCTACGCTACTGACTCAAAGACTAAAAATGTAGTAAGAATGTCTCTGGACATTTTAGGGTAATTTAGTAATTTTTGCGTTTTTGTAGTTTTATTGTAATTTAGGAGTGTTTGATAGATCACAATAATTTGCACAAGTCTTAGACATACCGAATGAAGATTCCATGTATAGAAAATGTTTAAACTGATTGCGTAATCGAAAAAATGGCAAAACCCGACGAAAACGATTGCTGAAACGAAATTCTGAATCAAAATCTGAAACTCAGCAACCGCACTATCATGCGACTTATTGCATGCTCGTGCGTTTTCGGACAAAGCCGGAACGATCAGGTGCACCCTTGGTGCATTTCCGAGAAGTGTTCAGGGTATTGAAATCATAGGAGACGCACGATCGTGCGGCATCTGGAACGCTCGTGCGTGACCAAAAGGGCAGAATGGTCATTTTGTCACTATAAATACCCAACTCTGCCCACAAAACCCTAATACGCGAACACGGCCGCTTGCTCTCGTTCCAAACCGGGTTTTCCAATTTTTCGCACGACTCAAACGCACGGTTTGCTTCCACACTTCGCACGGTATGTAAATACTTGTCCAATTCATGTTCTATCTTTGTTTTAATCGATTCCATCCATAATTTCATAGTGTTCCAGGGTTTCTTCATAAATTTCAAACAAAACCCTAGTTTTTGTTAGAATCACACGAATCGTGAACAACCGTAGGCATTTCAGACCCCTGTGAACATGAAAAACTTGTTGATTTTGAAAAAATCAGAAAAATCTAAGTTCAGGGATCTGGGTTTTCTGCAGACGGTGACGCACGGTCGTTTTCCCTATGGCACGATCGTGCGACGTCGGTTGCTCTCGAAAATTTGCTTTGTACTCGAAACTGCACGGTTTAGTTGGAATCGTACGCCGTGCGATCTCGACAAGTTCCGGAAAACAATGCCTGATCTCGGTAACGCACACTCGTGCGACTCCAGGCACGCTCGTGCCATACCTGCAGATCAGAAAGAACAGAATCCTCGTATCTCAGTTTTTGGATGTTTTCGAGTCAAATTTTTGGTATTTTCCTGTTTCTAACAATGTTTCCCATACAGATGAATCACGCATTCCTTCAGTTCGATGCCACAGATCCAAGAGAAGCACTTTGTATTCCGAGAAGAAACGCCTTGTGGGCAAGGCGGGGTAGATTTGGGATACCAAGAAGACTTGATTGGGATGTAATGGGAGAGTTGAACCAAAGGGACCGATTAGAAGAGATGCTCTCAGTCCCGTTAGCTAATCTCGTTAACATAGACCAACCAATCTACCTCGAGCTTGCTATAGAGTTTTTCTCGACATACCAGTACGAAAAACCCGTTAGTACTCGAAATCCAAAATTCAGACACAAGCAAAGGATCACATTCAGGATGGCAGGAAGTTGGAACACATGGTCAGTTGGACGTTTAGGCAGAAGACTCGGAATTTACACCCGATCTGACAAGGATAACGAAGAAGTTTTCACCAACACGTTCGATTTTCCGAACACAGCTATTCGCAATGCTTTTTGGGCAGAGATTTAAGAGGGAGCTCCATACGACCCGAGAATGTCAAAAGCCTCGAGGTTAAGAGATCCGCTTGTTAGAGTTATGCATCATGTCTTTAGCCACACCATATGCGGTCGCAAGGACAGTCAAGGTAACTGTCCTACCCCTGATTTGTTATATTTATGGGAGTTGGTCCAAAAACCAGGTCTCAACTTGGCGGCCCGTATGGCAGAGTACTTTGTTAACTGTTCAGGCAGAGTACACAACAGTCTGATCTATGGTGGTGAGTATGTCACCCAGATTGCTTTGAAGGAAAATCTATTGACTGATGATGTGGTTAACAGTCTTCATCTAGTGACTGAGGGGGATTATATAGATATCCAGTCACTTAAAGCCATGAGGATGATTGTTGAGCTGGATGCAGGGGATAGACTCAAGGGTCTACACAATGAGGTATGGGATCCATTGCCTCATGTACCAGCAGATGATGAAGATGAAGAGATGGGTGAGCAGCATGAGGCAGAGCAGCATCAACCACAGACACCGCCACACTCGCCACAGCACCAGGCATTCCAACAATGGCCTGAGGGTTTACCACTGTATCCTGAGTTTTACCAGCAATTTCAGCAGATGCGGGTTTCTCAGGATGAGATGAGGACAGATCAGCATGCTATTAGAGCAGAGCAGGAGGCTATACGCGCTTCACAGGATATGATTAGAGCTGATCAGGCTGAGATTCGATCATCACATGACCATTTGAGGACTACACAGCAGAACCTGTACAGGGGAGTACATGATGGTTTTACTTATATGTTTAGGGGGCTTCAGAGTGCCTACCCAAATCATTTTGGACAGCCCCCGCAGTTCCCACCATGGGAATATTATGGTCATAGTGGTGCAGGTGCCTCAAGTACAGGTGGTAGTTATGGTGGTGGTGGCGACGATGATGAGGAGTGAGTGATTGGTTTGTTTGTTTATTTGACATTATGTTTGGATGGTTTGGTTTGTTTTATTTTTATTTTTCCAGTACTATGTTTGTTTTAAAACAATTTACATTCCGTTTGTTTACATTCAGCACTTAGTTTAACTTTTTAAATTTATGTTTGTTTTGCTATTTATTACTTGTGAATAACTGTTTGATTTATGATTGGCTATTTAGCAAGTGGAAAAAATAGGCGGAATCAAGAAATGCAAAACAGGGTTGAAATGACTACACCAAAAAGTCAACTTACAAAAGTCAAATCAAACTCTGAGGGAGTACATCTTTCCCTTTTCACATTATTAGTCTAGCTCCTGATAATTGCTTAACTAATATGTATTTCACATTGGGGTTAATGTGAAGTTCAAGTGTGGGGAGGGGTTAAAAAGATTGTTAAATTGTTTGTCCTTAAATGCTTAATTTTTGTACAAACCTAAAAAAAAAAAAAAAAAAAAAAAAATTTAGCTAGTTTGTAAATATTTTTTGTACATATTTGATTTATTCTTATCTAATAATCTTACAAATGAGAAAATATTAAAGTAATTTTAAAAAAAATAAATTTTTTTTTTACAATTATTCATAAATTTGCATCTAAAACATACACCCAATTAGTGAGTTTTGAGCCATTCTAAAAGCAATAATCATATGCTTTAAACTTCATTTTGTTGAGTGTGCCGCATAATAGTATACATTTCAGAACTTGTCTTGAATATACTTGTTTAAATCACTAACTGTAAAAATTATATAAAAATGATAGAGGCAATAGGATACAACCATGTGTTTACCATTCTAGTTAAAAACCTTGAAAAAACCAAAAATATTATCCAATAGTAAACCATGTTGAGCCTTTTCCTTTTTCGTTTGTTATAAACCCACCATTTTAACCATTTAAGCCTTTTTATTTTACCTTTTTAACCCATGTGTGAATTCCGGTTTAGTATAATTTTCCTATTATAGGTATTTAGACTGGTCTTTTACCGGCAGACCGATATAGAACGGGACATGCATTCATTCGATTTAAATTTGCTTTGCTGCTTACAATTCGCGAAACCAAGCTTACCTTCGGAACTTAGGGAGAAAATATTTCACCAAAGTGGAGAAGTTAGAAAAACGTGGCGACAACAAGAACAAACGCCACCATTTTGTGGGACATCCAAAAGTGCATTGAAAAGAAGAGCAAAAAGATACGAGAAATGCATTGGATGTGGAAACTGGTCTCACGAAGGAAGATGTAGAAAAAGTCAAACTGAATCCCAACATGAATATACACTTCTAATGAGGGTGGGGGCTATTAGGCTCAATGCCGAACGGTCCATTAGAAAATGAAGTAATGTTCACTACAGGATAAAGGAAGACATACGACACATCAAAGATAAAACAGGTCTTGACAATCTGACCTTAAAAAGTCACTTGGTTTGTGTTTATGTTTGAAAAAAAAATAGAGTGAATTTACTTTTGTGTGAGGTTTGTTAGGATAATTTGCTAGACCGGATTGAAACACTTCACCCAGTAAATATCCATTCCTACCCATAAACCTTAGCCAAGTTACATCCTACAATAAAAGTCCTCTTGATTTTTATGATTTTTATGTGTTAAATGATAAAAATGAGATTTCATTTACAAGCCTATGTTAATGTTACTATATGACCTGGCTTTTGAGTTATCACAGAAAATTACTAGTGTACAATTCACTAGTTTACACCAGTGAGCCGAGGGAATTACATCAAAGATGCAAGTAAGTGAATAATTGATGTTAAAAACGCTATTTATTTTTGAAAAATTGCATTAAGTTTTCTCATTGCTATAATTATTAGTTAATTTTAAAACATCTATGTACATTATTGTGTGTTTAAATTTCTTTTCTTAAAAGTTTGTACAGTTTTGCTTAGGGACAAGCAAAAGTTCAAGTGTGGGGAGGTTTGATATACGTTAAAATATACATGTTTTTATACCTCAAAACACTTCCGTTTTAAGCGTTTTTGACCGAAATCGCAATGTTATGGACTAAAATCAGTAAATATACAATTTCAGGTCTTAAACGGAGCATAAAATGAAAATCTGACGAAAAACGGACACTTTCGAAGCATTTCTGATCAAACGGGCCAAAACCAAGAGTCGGACCGGACACGCACGACCGTTCGTCCATCCGAACGATCGTGCGGGATCGAGAACAAGCAGTCCATCCGGAGGTACACATTCGTGCGACCAACCGTTCCAGCCCAATGCCGGGAATGAACGACCGTGCGAGCCCAAGAACGCCCGTTCCCTTTGTGACGACCCGTCCAACTAACCCAACCACTCCATTGTCGGAACAAGTGCGATCCACGTAATCAATGACGTCACCGGTATTGCACGACCGTGCGATACGTCGCATGGCCGTGCGATACTCAAATTTCACCTATAAATAGCCCATTCGTGTTCAAGCAAATGGTTGGTTTTTTCTCTGATTTCCAGACGATCCAAGAGTTCCGGGACTGCTCTGATCAAGCCTTGTTCATGTCTCGAGGTCGTTTTGAAGCTGAAATCATCCACCCCGTCAATTCAGTGCATGTTTATGGTTCGATTCCTTGTTTTTAAACATGTAGTCTAATCATTGTGCATGTTATTGGGCTGATGTATAGTATTTGTATATAGTTATGTGTTTGTTGTAATTGTGAACTTGTTTCTTGAATAATCTTGGTACTGTAATTTGTTTTGTATGAAATCCAAGTACTTGCTATGTTTGAATCTTCATGATTGTATGATTGAATGTTTCATTGATTTTGTGTTCTTGATTATCTTTGAGATTATTGGGTAATGAATATGTGATGATTAGGATGTTAACTACTATCATTCACTTATTTGTAAATTTTGTTTACACCATGAGACCTAACCCGGAGATTGGTATTACACAATATATGTTTTATTTGATCAAGAGTGCTTTCCTACACGTAAGGGTTCTTATGAATTATATGGTGTTGATTACATGTTCTTGTATGCGGTTAATGATCCTTGTTTAGTAGTTTTGGTCTGAAATTGCTAACTTGGTAGATTTGTATTCAAGACTTGTAAATGTGAAATTATTTGTTATATGATCTACATAAATGCTTATCTTCGTGGCTGTATTGTGACCATCGGTATTGCTTTCTTTGATAAGTGAGGTTAGAAAACTCTTAACGGTTGACTAGTCTATCTTTAAAGATTCACATAAAATCAATAGCTCGCTAATGCATGATTTTAGGTAAGTTAAGATGGGACCTTCGTCTTGCTTCTCCGAAGAATTATTATGTTAGAAAATTCCGAAAGGTGACTAGCTGTCTTGCAATTGGAAAATTGATAAAGTACTTTTGTAACATACAAGATAGATAACATGATTAGGTTATTTGTGAAATAAGATATGTGTTGTATTTATATTTTTATTTTCAGTTAATTTAGTTAAACAACCAATCAATTATTTCTTCCTCTGGTAAAATAATAACAAAGATTCAGTACTTATAATATCTTATCTCATATTTCGTGGTTCCTTGGAACGATACCTGGATCTTACCAATACTTTACTGCATATGTGACGGGATACACTTGTCCTTTGTTGTGTGTGTTTTAATGTTAAGGTATAAAAACCATTTTTATAAATAATAAACTTAAAATTGTGCGTAAAATCAACTGTATAAATAACATAAGAGACGCGCGCACACCACGCGGCCGCGCACTGGTTTTACAAAAGAAAGACTTAAGAAACAAGCAACAGCCAACACTTGCGCACCAAAAGGAAATCATAAGTCCTTGCGCTTTCTCCCACGAGGAAAGGATGAAAATCCTAGATTAAACACTTACGCTCAATATCTAGACTTGGATATTATTTACCCAGACTTGGGATTTATTTATTCAGCTGGTTCCACACGATAAGGAGTCACACCAGATTACAGCAGTAATCTTCTAGAAGGAATTCAATCGTGCACCACTAAGACGGTTATAACCGTCTGGACACGTGTCGCCACCTCAGGCCTCCCTGAAATCACAACGATAGCATGTAATTGGAGAGTAATCTCCACTTGATCACTTTACACGTGGCAAATCCCCAGCCATCTATCCAAGCCATGATCCGTGTGCACTCACGTCGGATCAAGAAACTTGACGGAAAGAAATATAACCACTTACGGGGTTAGCATCTTCCGTCAACCTTTCACTAACAGGTTTTCCCGCCCAAAAGCTCCCGGTTATAAATGTGAAAACTGCTCAGGTATGGAATTCAAGTTACACACACTTCTCAAATACATCTTCTTCTTCATAACCCATACTTATTCTCACACCGGAGTCGGGTCAAGGAGAGAACCCCTTTCTCCCCTTGGCGAGGCTAACGGTGCTTCTTTTTTGTAGAGTTATCGGAGAAGGAGATCAATCGTAACGAATCAAACGAGAGAGAATAACCATTTTTATGCAGATCCAAACCCCATAGATATTACGATCCCGGTCGTTTATCTAGTGTTTTTTCATTGGCACCCACCGATTCCTCTGTCTTATCAATTTTCATCTCGTTTCAATTCAGTCTTTTCATTCTCTGTTTTAACATGGCCGAAAATTCATCATTTCACCCATCAGGTCCTCGATCTGAATTCAAGGGTTCTGCAATCCAGATACCCAGATCGATGGAATCATGGGAATCAATGATGTGTGTAAAATGCAACATATAAATTACATCAAATGAGGCATAAAACTAACCCTTTTTAGGTACTAATGTTGGAAAAGGAGTGTTTTTGTCTTCCTTTTGTATTTTCAGGATTAAATGAGCTCAAATTCACAAAAGAAGCAAAAAGACAGCTAAATCTAACATAAATACAAGAAAAGGAACATAAGTGGACTGCCCGACCCCTCAACGGCATCTTCCCAAGCAAAATAGAGAAGGCAGAAGACTGAACACGCCCCGTGCTCAGCCAGCACGGGGCCGTGCCCAAGAAGCAGCAGAAAAGACAAACCTATAGAAGCTTCTATTGCCCAACACGGGCCGTGTCCAGTGAACACGGGGGCGTGGCGAAAGTACAGCATGCACATTAATTGTAATTGCGAATTACAATTAATGAAGAGAGAGAGTGTCAGACAGGCACGGGGGCGTGTCCAGCGGACACGGGGCCGTGCCCAGCCTTCTGTCCAGCCTATAAATAGGAGTGCTTGGTTTCATTTCAACTCATCCCTTGGCACACCACCTCTCTCACACTTCACCCACCACCCACCACCACCATAACACCATCATCCACCACCATCATCCATTGTCCATCATAGAGTGTGTGAGTCATCTCAGGATCCAAGATTGATCGTAAGAGTTCTTGACAATCAAGGCCATGTTTGCCTAAGTCTCTTACATCACTTGGTGAAGACAAAGTGTCTAGTGTAATACTTTTTCTTTCTAATCTTTTGCACTTTTTATTTGGTTTTGTATTAATGACTTTAATAACTAGTTGCTTATGTTGAAGGTGATCTTTCCTTATCGTTTGTCCGTGGTGTCTTGGCATTATTTTACTGTCTATATAAAATAAAAGATTTTCACCATTCATATCTCCACGGTCTATATGGAGGTATGTTGGCTACCTGGTCGGGGGTTAAGGGAACGGTTTCGTAAAGGTCTTGCCATTGTTCAGCGTTTACAGGTCCTGCAATGGACCTGGGTCAAATTTAGTAGGACCTCCTTCAATGCTTCACGGTATTGGATGGCGGGGGTCCAAACTCTTTGATCCCCTCATAAGTTAACTACTATTAATACTATAACCCGGCTATTTAGGACTGTATCCCTGCTGACGCAGACTACTTAGTCGAGGGTAACGTCACCGCCAAAAGCGGGGCCTACCATAATATTGCATTAATAACTTAATTAATTATCTTCCAATAATCCACCCTTTTAGGATTGTATCCTTGCTGACTCAAACTACTGGGGTGAGGGTAACGTCACCTTCAAAAGAGGGGCCTACTACAATAACTAAGATAATCTCTTAATTATGTGCAAAAGTGCGGAAATAATCAAAGGTTATACTAGATACGAGTCGGAACCAAGTGATTCATCTTGTCTATCTTTTCTTTTTATTTTTATTTTCAGCATTTTAGTTAGTTTTTATTTTTCTTAGTTTAAAAACATTTTTCTAAACTTTTTATTTTGATTAGACGTTGAGGATAAACCGGTACTAAAAGCTCTTGTGTCCTTGGATGACCTCGGTATCATACCAACACTATACTACGCTCACGATGGGTGCACTTGCCCATTTGTGTGTCTAGTGTTAGTAAATATCGTGTTTTATAAATTTAAAACTTGGCTAAAATAAGTGTTAAAAGGGCTTAAAATATACACCTAATATATATAACACTTCACGCGCATCATCAACAAACATAACAATCATCCAGATGGAAAGAATTCCTCAGATCAGCTCACAGAGAAAGCTCCAGAGTACAGGTTCGACAGATGCCAGACTGCTTTAAACCAAATTTTCACACAAATTTACAGATCTGAATCCCCAAACATCAGATCTAACGATCCAAAAGGAAACAAGAATGAATTCAATACTGCAGTATTGGACCTACAGACACCTTGTCAGTGGGACATCCAGTCTGACAGTTATGTTGAGATACTTCAACAATCAAAAGATACCAACTATCAGAAAACCAGACAAATAAACATGGTTCAAAGAGGTCCGTCACGAAGGCCAAACAAACGAAACCATGATCAACATTGGAGGGAACAACAAGTCGTGTTTCCTGTTGTTCCTGGAGGCCCTCAGGAAGAACGACCAGTAATTATTACCGGCATCTTCGGCCATTACCGGACGGACTATATGTTTATAGATCCGGGAAGCTCGATGGACATCATATACGAGCAATGTTTCAAACAGCTTGATCCAGAAGGCAAATCACGTCTAGAACCGGTTGATTTTCCTCTCACCGGATTTTGAAATGAAGTTGTATTCCCATTAGGGCAAATAGCTTTTCCTGTGACTCTATCTGATGGCGAGCATTCACGAACAGTCACAGTAAATTTCATGGTCATGCCGGCAACACCGCGCCATGATGTCCTGCTCGGAAGAAGGTCACAAAGAGAATTCAGCATGATTACCTCTATTCCACATGCTGCATGCGGATTCCCGAAAGAAACCGGAGTCGTAATTCTATACTCAAGCAAAGAGGTCATGTACGTAGATGACGAGCCACCGACGAAGGTAGCCAAACCCTCAACATCAAACGAACCGGAGAAATGGGTTCGGAACAACGATTATCCAGAACAGACCATTCTGCTAGGCCACGCCATTTCACCAACAACACGGATACAACTAAAAGAATTGTTGTCCAACAATAAAGACATATTCGCTTGGTGCCCAGAAGATATGACCGGGGTTCCACGCGATATAGTGCAGCATTGCCTGAACATCAAACCATCAGAAGAACCTGTTGCGCAAGGGAGGCGCAGCTTTAGCGAAGAAAAAGCAAAGGCCATGGATGAGCAAGTAACAGAGCTACTTAACGCCGGAATCTTTCGCGACGTTCAATACCATACATGGGTTGCCAACCCAGTAATGGTACAAAAACACAGTGGCGGATGGAGAATGTGCGTCGACTTCAAAGACCTAAATAAAGCATGCCCCAAAGATTGCTATGCGCTTCCTGAGATAGACAAAAAAGTCGACTCTCTAGCGTCATTTCGATGGAAGTGCTTTCTTGACTGTTACAAAGGCTATCATCAGGTCCAGATGAAAGAAGAAGACGAAGACAAAACTGCATTCCGTACAGATAAGGGCATCTTCTGCTATACCAAAATGCCCTTCGGCTTGCGCAACGCAGGCGCAACATACTAACGACTAATGGATACAGTCTTCAGAGAAGACATTGGTAAAGCAGTCGAGGTATACATGGACGACCTTGTCATTATGAGTCATGAGGAAGAAACAATGTTGGCAAACATTCAGCGCACATTCAACTCATTGCGCAGCGTAAATTTAAAACTTAACCCAACAAAATGTTCCTTCGGAATGGAAGAAGGGAAGTTTTTGGGTTTCATAGTAACACGAGATGGGTTTAAAGTAAATCCAGAAAAGGTGCAGGCCATCCAGCTAATGCCATCACCTGCAACAATAAAAGAAATGCAAAGACTCGTCGGGCGCTTAGTAGCCTTGAACAGATTCTCGGCCAATCATGCGGCAAAGTCTTATCCATTCATCAGTACACTGCGGAACTGCGCCAAGAAAACCCACTTCCAGTGGACACCCGAAGCAGAAGCAGCCATCAAGCAAATGAAGGAATGCCTAATTCAGTTGCCAACGCTAACAGCACCACGAGAAAAGGAACCGCGGATCTTATATTTGTCTGCTGCAGAAGTAGCAGTTGGTGCAGTATTAATGGTGGAACGAGAAAACGTTCAGACTCCAATTTACTATATAAGCAAGATGCTCACCAGCTCGGAAACTCGTTACTCGATGATAGAAAAGCTGGTCCTAGCACTGGTACATGCATCACGACGCCTACGTCGATACTTTTCGGGCCACGTCATCACAGTTCTCACTAATTATCACTTAGGCCAAATCTTATCCAAGCCCGACGTGGCGGGAAGATTGGCTAAGTGGGCTATTGAGCTGGGAGGGTACAATATCCTATACAGACCAAGACCAACAATCAAAGGGCAAGTTCTAGCGGACTTCGCCACAGAAGTCCCCATCGACAAAGTTCAGGAGTGCGAGGCAATCCAGAACCCTACTCCTGTTTTCGATGACAGAGTCTGGATTCTGCAGACAGATGGAGCTTCCAATGACGACGGAGCCGGCGCAGGCCTTCGATTAGTCAGTCCCGATGATCACGAACTTACATATGCCATACGCTTGGATTTTCGAAGCACGAACAACGAAGCTGAATATGAAGCATTCTTGGCGGATCTCCGCTTAGCGCTTAAAATGGGGGCAAGAAACCTTGAAGCCAACGTCGATTCAAAACTGGTGGCCGAGCAAGTTAATGGCCACTATGATGCAAGGGGAGAAGCTATGGCATTATACCTTGAACAAGCGCGGATGTTAATCAGCCAGTTCCAAACGTTCAAGGTTAACCATATAAACAGAAGCGAAAACAAGCAAGCAAATGCGCTAAGCAAATTGGCTGCTACCAGCTTTAAGCACTTAGCAAAAGAAGTGCGCATTGAGGTATTGTACAATCCTTCTGTTCACCTCAAACAAGTAAATGTTATAGAAGTCGGGAATCCATCCTGGATGTCTCCGATCATCTTATACTTACAACACGGAAATCTCCCGAAAGAAAAGGCAGAAGCTCGAAAAATCCAACACAAGGCAATAAACTACGAAATGGCGGATGGCGTCCTGTACCGGAAGTCATTTATGGGACCATTGCTACGCTGTGTTGACAAAACAGATGCGCAATATCTGGTCAGAGAAATCCACGAAGGTTTATGTGGAATACATGCAGGGCCACGCATGGTCGTGGAAAAAATAATGAACGCGTGATACTACTGGCCAGGAATGCATGTGGACGCAGTAGATTTATTACGGAGATGCGCAGCCTGTCACCGCCACGCGCCAAAAACACTCCGACCAAAGAACCCGCTCGTACCGGTCACATCCGCCTGGACCTTTCAGCAGTGGGGCATCGACCTCGTTGGTCCTTTCCCTGACGCGCCAGGCGCGGTAAAATTCATCATTGTAGCAGTCGACTATTTCACAAAATTGGTCGAAGCCAAGGCACTAGCCTCAACAACAGCAATGATAATTCGCAAATTTATATGGGAGCACATTATTTGCAGATTCGGATTACCATTGCGCATCATCTCCGACAATGGCACAAACTTTGCCTCAGAAGATCTTCAGAATGGTTCAAAGAAATGAAGATCGAGCACAACTTTGCCTCTGTGGCGCACCCACAGGCAAACGGCCAAGTCGAGAGCATCAACAAACAGATAGTCGATGGCATTAAGGCGCGACTAGGCACAGCGCGCAGAGGATGGGTCGACGAACTCCCCAGCATCTTATGGGCCCATCGTACAATGCCAAAGACTAGCACAGGAGAAACTCCGTTTAGCCTGGTCTATGGATCGGAAGCGATAATACCAGCGGAAATCGGTCTCCCATCACCGCGCATGCTAGCTATGGAAAGACAAAACAATGAGCAAGAGCGAAGACTGGATTTAGACCTCCTCCAAGAAAGGCGCGAGAATGCCGCCATCACAGAGGCAAGGTACAAATCCAAACTCGAAAAATACTACAACGCGCGCGTCCGCATATGCACATTTGTTCTTGGTGATTTTGTCTTACGCGACAATGAGGCTTCCAACGCTGAAAGACCAGGCAAATTAGCGCCAAAATGGGAAGGACCATACATCGTCAATGAGGTGTTAGGCAAGGGGGCGTACACCCTAAAAAGAATTGATGGGACGCTAGTTCCCCGCACCTGGAACGCGCAGCAGCTGCGCAGGTGTTACATATAAGCTAGACCAGCCCGCAAAAATAAAGCATACAGGCAATATATTTCTTTATTATCCTTTGTATCACGAGCCTTGCGCTCTTATCAATACAAACATCATCTTTATCACTGTTTATTACAAATTGCATATAATTCTTTTGGTTTACGCGAAAACAATATGGTAAACATTGTACACCTCATGAACAGTCTAAACAAGGCAAACTAGCACACCTTTTAGACAAACGTTCACACATGAGCACAATACCATTTCTCATTCGCCTTACCTACTAAAAGCAATTAAACACATGCAACATATTGTAATCTAAACACAAACTTACAGGCACAACAGTGCACCACAAGTATATATATCATCAAGTGTAGCATAAACACTTCATAACAAAGATCATGCCAATGATCTGCAAAAAATTTTAGTACCAAGACTAGCATATTTACAAGAACATCAAAAAAGAGGAAATACTGTTCCCAAGTTAAACCTAACTGATAGCAGGATCTTCAATAGCAACCAACACACGATCAACACGACGATTCTTCCGACGAGCATACACCACTTCACATCCACCGTACTGAAGCCCCGGAAAACGTGCCATCAAGGCATCAACGGATAAAACATTAGCCTCTTCTTCAACCTCTGGCTGACAAACTTCAGAAACAGATCCCATCACTGTAGGATGAACGGAAGATACTGGTTTCTCAGGTCCGGCAGTTACTAAAGGCTGGGAGCTAGCAAGGAGTAAGAGACTCTCAGCAGCCTCAAACATATTCAGAACATCAAGCAGACGACGGGTATGGAAGGAACGAGTAACCTTCATCTTTTTAGATCAAACAAATGAAAAAAGAGAACCCAAATATATATATATAGGCAAGTAACTCCGGGAAAAGAGAAAGGCATGATTACCTGTCAGATGTCCTTTCCAAACGGCGCTACAGGAACAAGCGTCATATCCTCATAAATGAGGCCTGACAAGCGCCACTACATATCCCAAGAAAAGGAGGAAAAATATCGCAAATACCAAATTTTTACTACAAACTGACGTCACCACAAGTCAGGTCATGATTACAAAAGGGCAAAAAGTCACATTTTCCCTAAAAAGGGTTTTTAGGCAAAATTAAAATCTTCTCATAGAAGATTCCCCATTTTCGCGCCAAAAAGCGTTTTCTCTCTTATAAGCCCAGTGCCATAAGTACAATACTAGACTGGGGGGACGTGAAGGGGTAAGGTCCCAAAAACCTCATAATAGGTACTTGGGACCATACCACTACCATGCTTTTCAGCCTTTTTACCTTGCGCGGCCGCGCACTGGTCTTACAAAAGAAAGGCTTAAGAAACAAGCAACAGCCAACACTTGCGCGCCAAAAGGAAATCATAAGTCCTTGCGCTTTCTCCCACGAGCAAAGGATGAAAATCCTAGATTAAACACTTCCGCTCAATATCCAGACTTGGATATTATTTACCCAGACTTGGGATTTATTTATTCATCTGATTCCACACAATAAGGAGTCACACCAGATTACAGCGGTAATCTTCTAGAAGGAATTCAATCGTGCACCACTAAGATGGTTATAACCGTCTGGACACGTGTCGCCACCTCAGGCCTCCCTGAAATCACAACGATAGCATGTAATTGGAGAGTAATCTCCACTTGATCACTTTACACGTGGCAAATCCCCAGCCATCGATCCAAGCCACGATCAGTGTGCACTCACGTCGGATCAAGAAACTTGACGGAAAGAAATATAACCGCTTACGGGGTTAGCATCTTCCATCAACCTTTCACTAACAGGTTTTCCCGCCCAAAAGCTCCCGGTTATAAATATGAGAACTGCTCAGGTATGGAATTCAAGTTACACACACTTCTCAAATACATCTTCTTCTTCATAACCCATACTTATTCTCACACTGGAGTCGGGTCAAGGAGAGAACCCCTTTCTCCCCTTGGCGAGGCTAACGGTGCTTCTTTTTTGCAGAGTTATCGGAGAAGGAGATCAATCGTAACGAATCACACGAGAGAGAACAACCATTTTTATGCAGATCCAAACCCCCTAGATATTACGATCCCGGTCGTTTATCTAGTGTTTCTTCAAGTTAGATAGGATATTTTGTTTTTGTTGCAAATTATTTGATGTGAATTCTTGTAAAAGTAAATTAGCAAAAGGAGGTAGTAAGGATTGGAGAAATATGATTAATAAACTAAAAAAGCATGAATCAAGTAAAGAACAATTATGAATATGAGCAAATGGTTTGAGTTAGAATCAAGATTAGCGAAAAATAATACAATTGATAATGAAACTCAAATTCTTATAAATAACGATAAAGAACATTGGAAAGATGTACTTAAAAGAACTATTGGCGTTGTAAAAACTTTTAGCATGAACAATATACCATTTCATGGAGATAACGAAAAACTTTATGAAAAAAACAATGGTAATTTTTTAGCTATTGTTCAAATGATTGCAGAATTTGATCTCGTAATGAAAGAACATGTTAGACGAATAAAGAACAAAGAAATCTACAATCATTATTTTGGTCATAATATGCAAAACGAACTAATTAGTTTATTAACATGTGAAGTTAAAAATAAAATTGTTAACAAAGTTAAGGAAGCTAAATACTTTTCAGTTATACTTGATTGCACACCCGATACTAGTCATAAAGAACAAATGTCAATTATTTTACGATGCTTAGATATCTCATCAACACCGATTGAAGTTAAAGAATATTTTTTTGAATTTATTATAGTAGATGATACAACCGGTAAAGGTCTATTTGATGCTATGGTTGAAGAAATTAGTAATATAGGTCTTGACATAAACAATATTAGAGGACAAGGCTATGACAATGGTTCAAATATGAAAGGAAAGCATCAAGGTGTTCAAAAAGATTGTTAGATATTAATCCTAGAGCCTTTTATACACCATGTGGTTATCATAGTTTAAATTTAGTTCTTTGTGATATGGCTAATTCGTGTACAAAAGCTCGTGAGTTTTTTGTAATTATACAACGTACTTATACAATTTTTGCTTCATCAACCAAAAGGTGGAAAATACTACAAGATTGTTTACCAAAATTAACTCTAAAACCTTTATCACAAACACGTTAGGAAAGTAGGGTAGAAAGTGTTAAGGCAATTAGATATCAAGCACCACAAATAAAAAAGGCACTTATGAAATTATATGGTGATGATGATGCAAAAGTTCTAAGTGAAGCTAAATCCTTGGCAGATTTTGAATTCAATAAGTTTGAATTTTTATTAGGAATAGTTATTTGGTATGAAATTTTGTGTGCTATTAATCGTGTTAGCAAGAGCTTACAGAAAAAAGATATGTGTATTGATAGTGCTATAAAAAAAATTAGTTGGCCTTTTGTGTTATTTTGAAAATTATAGAGAATGGATTCGAAAATGCTATTATTGATGCAAAAGAAATCGTTTTAGAGATGGACATAGAACCTATGTTTCGTGAAAAACGTATCATCCATAGAAATAGACGATTTGATGAAAATGTTGCTAATGAAACTACTAAAACTCCTATTGAATTATTTAAAACCGATTACTTTTTATATATAGTAGATCAAGCTATTTCTTCAATCAAGACTAGATTTGATCAATTTAAAATGTTTGAAAGTATTTTTGGTTTTCTATTTAGTATAAAAAAGTTGAAATTATTGGATGATAATACTTTAAAACAACATTGTATTAATCTTGAAAGTTCTTTAAAACACGATACTAGTATAGATATTGATGGTTTAGATTTATTTGAAGAACTAAAAATTCTAAGACATATGATACATTTAGAATGTGACACTCCTATTAATATCCTAAACTATATTAACACTTTTAACTCTTTTTCAAATGCTTATATTGCTTATAGGATTATGTTAACTATTCCCTATTCCCGTGACTGTTGCTTCTGCCGAAAGAAGCTTTTCTAAATTAAAATTGTTAAAAAATTATTTAAGATCTACCATGTCACAAGAAAGATTGAATGGATTAGCTACTTTGTCAATTGAAAACGATTTGTTAGAATAAACTGATTATGAAAATTTTATTAAAAAGTTTGCATCTGTTAAAGCTAGAAAAGTAAACTTAATCTAAACATATCTTTACACATACAACAAATATATACGAATACAAAAAAAAGTTTTTAACTCCGCCAACTATAAACTATTTAGTTTATTTTGCCGGTCCCAAGCCCGGATAAAGGAGGAGGATTTTTATCAAATAGGCTTTTATCAATGTATGTTTTTCATTCTTAACTATACAACTAGTGTTTTTTTTAAGGCTTCAATTTTGTACTTCGTTTAAGGCCATCAAAATGGTTGAGCCGGCCCTGTTAACGACAAGTGTTAAACTATAACACTAATTAAAAATTATATTTTAATAATAAAAGAGAAAAGGTTGATATACCTTTTAATGATTTTAAAGTAACCCTCTTAGATTATTTTCAATTTAATTTTGCCAATACATTGATTGGGACTCATCATGACATAATCATGTCATCACTTGTCAATTTCTCATTTATTTGACTGTAAATTAAATGCTATTATTTTAAATTAACCAATTCAGAAACATTTATTACTAGTTTCCAATGGGAGAAAAAATTGAAGTCCTGAATGTTTTGCTATATAGTAAAGTACGCACCAACCATATATTGATCTAACAGCTGTTCAAATATATCTAGAGTTCCCAATGAAACTTCTAACATAGGGAGAACTTCTGAAAACAACGGGTATTTGGGTATAGTCTATAGACTCTCATATAAGATTAGTTTAGAACTTGTGTAGCGGCTCGAAACGAGTTTATTAAGTGACAACAGTCAAATTGATAAGTTAGGTTTTAATAATTGAACTTATTACTTATTGGTCGATAATAATTTATGTTTGTTATTTGATCAATGACACTTCTTTCAAATTTTGTCGTCAAGGGGCAACCCCATTCATATAATCATTATAGACTTACAACACTTGATTTCACTTACAAGGAAGGTGCGTGCATTTGGCCATTTCACTTAGAATCATCATTGTGAGAAAAAATCGAGTGAAAATCAAGTGTAAATCTATAATACACGATTATTGATTACCCATGAAAACAAAAGTGAAAGTTACGAATGATAATGGTTAAATTGGCAACTTGGATTACTACCGATTAGTAAGTTAAAACTCGAAATATTAAAACCCAATTTGCCTTCTAGATAATATATATTTTAACCGTGGTAGGAATTATTTCAATCTTTTAACTTTTCTTTTTCATATTCGTTTAACTATTGTTTAGTGTTGTACTTTTGTTTCATTCTAGTAGCTTTACTCTTCAAAAAGTTTCTTTTGTAATATATATTCTAATAACATTATTTATGTTTATTGCTACAAAATACAAAATTATTTACTGTGGTTAATATCATAATATGTTTATATTTTTTTATATTTTATGTAAAAACAACAAATTATAAAAGAAAACTATATATATATATATATATATATATATATATAGGGGACCGCTAAAATGAGAACCACCTCCAGTTATGAGAACCATGAGAACCACTTTCTAGCCCTTTGATCAACTAGATGGATGGATGAGATTTAAAGTTGTTAATATTAATATTAAAAGCTTTTTGTCTAATTATGTTTTTATTATTTTATTGATAAAGGGCATTTAGGTAAAATTGCTTTTTTGTGTCTTTTTATAAATATTATTTTAAATGTCTTTTTTGTCCTATTCATTTATTAGTTTTTATTAAAAAACAGATTTTTATATTAAAACAATATTTAAAATTCAGATTTTAATGACTAACAAAAAAAACTTTTATATTACGTTTTTTTCGCCCCGTTTTTTACGAGCGTTTTTTTACGGAACGTTTTACGCCCCGTTTTTTTACAAGCGTTTTTTTACGTTTAACGTTTTACGTAGAACTTTTTACTTTTTACGTTTTACGTTAACACTTTTTACGATTTACGTTTTAGGTAAAAGTTTTTACGGTTTACGTTTTACTTTTTACGTTTTACGTTTTACTTTTTACGTTTTACGCTCTGTTTTTTTACGCCCCGTTTTTTTACGAGCGTTTTTTTTTACGTTTAACGTTTTACGTAGAACTTTTTACTTTTTACGTTTTACGTTAACACTTTTTACGATTTACGTTTTACGCGCCGATTTTTTCACGTAACACTTTTTACGTTTTACGCGCCGATTTTTTCACGTAACACTTTTTACTTTTTACGTAACACTTTTTACGTTTTACGCGCCGATTTTTTCACGTTTTACGTAACACTTTTTACGTTTTACGTTTTAGGTAAAACTTTTTACGGTTTACGTAAAACTTTTTACTTTTTACGTTTTACGTAAAACTTTTTACGATTTACGTTTTACGTAAAACTTTTTACGCTTCACATTTTTACGTTTTACGTTAAAAAAGTTTACGGGTTAATTTTTTTTTTACAAATTTTTTTTTTACGCAAAAACGAACGCACCCAGAAATCGCAAACTCGGGAGGTGTCTCAGATATATTGTTATCATCATCGACGCCTCAAAAAAAATATAAAAACCCAACAAACATAAAAAACAAAGGGTATCTCGAAAAAAAAACGGGGTTTGGCTCAGATTATCCGATAATCAAGAGGCTGCAAAAGTAGAGTTGCAGGATCAAAAACCCTACCCTCCGCCATCCTTGCCGCGCCATCGTCGGTTTTTTTTTTCATCATCACAGCCGATTCAAAAAGGCACCATATTCAAACGATTTGAACATTCAAAACGAAACAAGAACATCATTCAAACATATTTCAAACCCAGATTCAACATGAAACCCAGATTCAACATCAAACCCATTATTCAAACATCAAAACCGTATTCAAACCCAGATTCAACATCAAACCCAGATTCAACATCAAACCATATTCAAACATCAAACCCATATTCAAACCCAGATTCAACATCAAACCCAACATCGGAGCCGTCGACATCAACCACTGCCACACCACCAAAACCACCGCCACACCACCAAAACCACCGCCACACCACCAAACCCACTGCCACACCACCAAACCCACAGCACCGACCTCCGTTGCAACATCATAAACCCACCAAAACCCGAGCCACTACTCCAACCTACAGCCCCAAAATTACTTGTTTTAGAACATCTTTACACTCCAACATCTTTTTCAATAACCAAATCAATACCCACATAACAAATCTTCAAAAATTCAGTAAAATAAAACAAAACATCTTCATTTAACAACTTAAAAAAACAAACTTTCATACCTGGATTCACGAGTTGATTTAACAGAAAACTATGAACTTGGGTGTTAATCGGAGCCCCACGGTTGGTTTATGTGACCGGTGGTGGGTGCAGCAGCGAGGTGATCGGAAATCAGAGGTGTCCGGCGGTAATGGAGAAGGAGGTGGGAGAGGGGATAAGCGGTGGTGGTCAGTGGGGGTGGGTATGGTCATCGTCATCATCGACGGATGTCGATGGAGGGGGGCGCTTCTGCCGGAGAAACCGACATCAGTTGAGGGTGGAGGTCATCGGGCACCACCATGGCGGCCACACATAAACTCATACCCATTCTTCACGGCACTCTCTTTCTCCGGTTAATAACAGGGGGAGGGGGTTGAGGTGTTTGCCGGTGATGAACCCCTTTGAAGAAGATGAAACTCATATGAATAATTGAAGAGAGAGAGGGAGAGAACTTCTGATGAATGAAGACTTCCATTTGAAGAAGATGAAACAGATTTAAAGAATTGAAGAGAGATAATAAATGAAATATGAAAGAGGAAAAGACAACTTCTGATGACAATAAATGGAGAGAGAGAGTGAGGATTTGACATTGGGGGTAAAAGACCCAAATACCCTTATAGTTGTCATAACCTGATTGGTTGAGAATGGTTCTCATGGTTCTCATAACTGGTGGTGGTTCTTATTCTAGCGGCTCCCTATATATATATATATATATATATATATGTGTGGCAAAGGTTCAACTAAGAATTTAATCTTCCCTAAGTTTCCTAAGAAGCAATCTTGAGCTTACATGTGGCAATCTCATTAATTTAGGTGAAAGGGTAATATTGGAAAATGCAAATTTCAAACAGATCTGTACTTAGTTTTAATCACACGATTTTCATTCCTTCTTTCATATTTTTCATTCATTCATTCATTGAGCTTCATCATCTGACCACATCTAATTCAATCGCAAATCTCAATCTCAATCCTGTTGAATCGTTCATCGTTTCATCGATTTGCCGGTACCTGCGAGATTGAGATCAATCCTGCTGAATCGTTCATCGTTTTCATCGATTTGCTGGAACCCTAGCTCCTCTGTTCATTCATTGATTTGCTGATTTATCCTCCTCTATTTTTAATGATGTCTACTACTGTCGATGGTAAAATACCTTCTAGTTTTAATTTCATCTACTTTTTAGGTTTTTAGTTTTGATCTAAGTTGTGCTGGTTTTTATTTAAAAGTGTAGTTCTGAAGTTGTGCTGGTTTTTTGAAGTTGTGCTGATATCTTTATTTTGTGCCAGTTTGCCTGGTAAAGTTGTGCTGGTTTTTATTTAAAAGTGTAGTTCTGAAGTTGTGCTGGTTTTTTGAAGTTGTGCTGGTTTTTTTATATTACATCATATTTTAAAGTGTAGTTTTGTAAAGTTGTGCTGATATCTTTATTTTGTGCTAGTTTGCCTGGTAAAGTTGAGCTTGTTTTTTGTGCTGGTTATTTGTTAAGTTTGTGCTGATATCTTTTATTTGTTCTGGTTTTTTGATTTGTTCAGGAGTTCGTATCTGTCCAACTACTGGTAATCAGTATTATACTCCTATTGTTCCAGATTCTTCCAAACCTGTAGTTGGTATGCATTTCCAGTCAATTGATTCTGCCTTTAATTTCTATAAGAAGTATGCTAAGTTATCTGGGTTTGAGGGTCGAAAGCATACTCAATCTTCAAAAAATGGTGTTGTGATTAGAAAGTACTTTGTTTGTGCGAAAGAGGGTTCAGCGACATCCTGTGCTGTTGACACGGTAAATGATAGTGTTGGTGCTGATAAAAAGTTAAATGACCGAAGGAGGAGACCTTCTAAATGTACCGGATGTAAGGCACACATCCGTTTGTCTTTAACTCCAAAAAATACTTATAGAATTTCTCATGTATTTGAGGAGCATAATCATTCTTTTGTTGATGAAGAGGATTATCATCTTTTAGCTTCGTCTAGAAAGTTGACATTCACTGAAGAGCAACTGCTTTCTGATTTTTCTGAGATGAATATTGGTCCAGTTAGGGCATTCAACCTTATGAGAAAGATTCGTGGTGGATTTGATAAGGTTGGAATGACGTCTACTGATTGTAAAAATTTTAAAAGAGATATTAATTTGTTCATTGGAGAGTTTGATGTGGACATGGCTGTCCAACGTCTTATGAAGAAGAAGCAGTATTTGCCGAATTTTTCTTGTGAATTTTATTGTGATGAAAAAGGTTCTCTTGCTGGATTATTTTGGGATGATGAAGAAATGAAACTGAATTATGAGGTCTTTGGGGATGTTATGTCTTTTGATGCTACGTTCCGTACGAACAGGTATTTTATTCATTTTTTGTAGATCATTTGTTCATATTTTTATTAAACTAGCACAATTCAGCAAGCAGTTGTAATATAATCAATTCAATTTTTAGGTATGACTTGGTATTTGTTCCGTTCACTGGAATCGATAATCATCATCACAATGTCACGTTTGCTGGTTCTTTGTTAGCATCTGAAACTGCTGAATCATATAAATGGCTTCTTCAAAGTTTTTTGAAGGCTTTTGGTGTTGCACCTAAGGTGGTTGTGACTGATCAGGACGCTGCAATGAAAATTGCCATCCGAGATGTTTTCCCAGATACCAGACATCGTTTGTGTATGTGGCATATAATGATCAAAGTTTCTGAAAAGGTAACTTTCTTAAACCAGCACAGTTTTACAATGTTATAATTTTTTAAACCATCATAAATTAAACCAGCACACTTTTAGCATATAAACCAGCACACTTTAAACAATCCATTTAAACTAGCACACTTTAGCATATAAATCAGCACACTTTTAAACCAGCACATTTTGGCATATAACTCAGCACACTTTTAAACCAGCACACTTTCTTTAAACCATTACAGTTTAAGCATCATAGTTTAAGTTTATACATCAACTAGCACACTTTAACATATAAACCAGCACATTTTAGGATTTTTTTGCTGTTTTAATATACTAATTATTTTTTTTGTTATAGGTTGGTACTGAGCTATCACAAGATGAGGTTTTTAAAGATGATATATGTGCTGTTGTATGGACTGATGCTCTTGAACCAGCACAGTTTGAGACACAATGGTGTGATTTAATGATTAAGTACAACCTTACTAGTAACAGCTGGCTTTCTGATATGTACAACCTCAGATCAGATTGGATTCCTGCATACTATCGTCATGAACATATGTCCGGTCTTATGCGTACAACATCTAGGCCTGAGAGTGAAAATCATTTTTTTGGTCAATTAACCAACACAAAATTGTCATTAGTTGAGTTTTTGAGCCATTTTGATACTGCAATGGAATCTCAGAGGTTTAAGCGCAGCAAACGTGATCATGATACCAGATACACAGAACCTGCCATGAAAACCAATTATGAATTGGAACGGGAAGCTGTAAAGATTTATACTCGGGGGATATTTTTTGATGTTCAAGAAGAAATTCGACTTGCTTGCAAGAATTATATGTGCAGGCGTGAAGAAGAAGTTGGTGATTCAATTAAGTTTTATATTCTACAGGTCAATCTTCCCGGCCTTCATGAGGTATTTATTTATACCTTTTTAGTAGCACAAACATGTTCTGCTTTTTACAATACATTTTAAGTAGCACAGTGATTTATATTTACAATTAGAATTTTACATATATAAACCAGCACACTTTGTTATAAACTAGCACAATATAAAGCATTTGTTATTTGTGTAGGTTCTTTTTACTCCTAAGGATATGGTAATTAAATGCAGCTGCAACCGATATGAGCAGTATGGTTTGCTATGTAGGCATGCCTTTTGTGTTCTTCGTCTTTGTGGTATAAAGGAGTTCCCTAAAAAATATGTTATGGGGCGTTGGACAAGAGATGTTGTTCCAAAAAAGACAAAAGTTTCGAGTTTTGATCAAAATGCTGCTGGTAATCAAGTTGAACGTGCTTCCAGCATTGTGCGTGAGATAATGACTGCAACTGAACATATTGTTAACCGTCTTGTTACAAATATTGACCTGTTATCGATGTATAGAGACCAAGTGATCGAGTCAAAGTTGAAGGTTGATTCTGCTGACCTTCCTGCAGAATCACTTGACAAGAATGCAAGATTAGCTAATATTCTTCGTACTGATCAGCCATGTTCATCGTCTTCTGCTACCATTCTTCCACCTAGTGGTATTAGAAACAAGGGGTGTGGTTCAAACAAACGCTTAAAGTCTTTTCGTGAGGTATCATCTTCAAGAATATCAAAGAAACCTAAAACTAGAGGTTGTTTGATATGTGGAGGTCATGGACATAATAGTCGGACTTGTAAGATGAAGACTACTGTTGCTGATTCCCAGAAGAGCAGTTAGTCGTGTGTCTTTGGAAATCATGATATTTGGATTTGTTATTTTTTTCATTTCAGTTTGGATTTCAGTTTAAACTTCTTCTATGCAATTGTCAAGAATTTGATTTTTCAACTTTCAATATACCGTTTAAAACCAGCACAATTTTAAACTTTGTTCTTTAAAACCAGCACAATTATAAAACCAGCACAATTTTAAACTTCTTCTATGAAACCATCACATATTGTCATAGTGAAACCAGCACAATATTAATTGTAAAACCAGCATAAAATTAACTTTCCTAATATAACTGTTAAAGCAGTACAATGTAATTGTTAAACCAGCACCATATTAATTGTTAAACCAGCACAAAATATTACAGACAACTACCAAACTAATAATTTTAAACTTTGTTCTTTAAAACCAGCACAATTATAAAACCAGCACAATTTTAAACTTCTTCTATGAAACCATCACATATTGTCATAGTGAAACCAGCACAATATTAATTGTAAAACCAGCATAAAATTAACTTTCCTAATATAACTGTTAAAGCAGTACAATGTAATTGTTAAACCAGCACCATATTAATTGTTAAACCAGCACAAAATATTACAGACAACTACCAAACTAATGTTATATTGTTCAACCAACACAATCAATATTTGTTGTTCAATCTGTCATTGATTTTCGTTTCCGCATTTTTCTTGCATTCCTCTTTCTTTTCAGGCTCCATCTTCTCATACTTCTCTAACATTTCCATCATTTCACCTTTCGCTAAGTTGATGTCGGATAAAAGTATTTTGCTTAAATACTTGTATCTCAGTTCAACCAACTCTTTGTCTTGTTCCGGTGACTCTTTCGACAGCCCACTATCCCATTCCTTTTTGCTCACATGCTTCCCTGTGTATGTCTCCATGTGTCTCATTGCAAAGACACCACAATCTACAAAGTTCTTTTCCGTTTGCCACGACATTTTCATTATTTCTGGTTCCAAGGGCGACATCTTTGGGTGCATTGTTGGGTATTCAACTTCAAGGTAATCACATACAATTTCTTTCTGTAATTTGAAATTTTTCAAAATCAAAATCCCTAAGCATCACAAATATAATTAAAATAAACAGCACAGAATTAATGGGCATCAATATATTACCACTCTTTTAGCACGTGTCATTTTTTGTGCTTTTGCTTTCCCTTTCATGTTGTCTATAATCTTGATGTTTTCTCCCTTGAAATCAAAACATACAATGTAGTAGTGCTTGTTTTGTAGTATTGGAATGAACAACATGTCCACTTTCCTAATACTTTCATACCCGGTATTCATCAATGTCGCGGCAATGTTTTCTCTGAAATTTTGTGTGCAGGTCTTTTTGTTCAGTTTTGGTTTGAAATTGTTTTCTCCCTGCACAGAAACCAGCACAATGTGTTATAAACCAGCACCAGCACAATGTGTTATGAACCAGCACAATAATAGCATTTCATATATTAGACTAACCAGCTATTAATAAAACATTAATATTTCAAAACCAGCACAATGTGTAATAATCCAGCACATTTTGTTAAATGTGCTTTTTCTAATCTGTTATTAAAACCAGCACATATTAGAAAACATACCAGCATGTTGCATGGGCAGAAAACTCTTGCCGGTGAACCTTTGCTTTTGAAGACCTCTTCACTGTTTAGTACCAATGACCAAGCTGTTAGGACTTGGACATGTATGTATAAGTTCGGGTGAAGCGACTCCAGAAATACCCTTGAAAGGTTTGTGCTAAATGCTGTCTCAAATATAAACACCCTGCATTGTTGTAATACACATTAGTTTAAATACTTATTTTTATCCAATTAAGATTTTGTTGGTTTTTATACTTACCAGGGGTCGTCAACTGTCGAGAAGATCCATTCGGCTATCCTTTGTTCAACTTTTTCAGTTTTTGTTTTTATTTGTACAACTCGCTGCATATATGGTGAACATAAAGGTTCGGCAGGTTGAGTTGTACGTTTGCTTTGTCTTTTTTTCTTCTGGTCTCCGGCGTTTAGGTCTTCACCTATGAATTCTTGTTTTTCACTGTCTTTTTTGGTTTCCTTTTCTGGTGTTTTAAAAACCTCTCCTTGCTGTGCTGGTTGACCAGCAGCCTCATTTCCTTCTTTCTTTGCTGGTTGACCAGCAGTGTCACTTTCTCCCTTTGGTGGTTCATTAGCATCTTCACCTCCTTTCTTTGTTGTCTCATTTCCTTCTTTCTTTGCTGGTTGACCAGCAGCCTCATTTCCTTCTTTCTTTGCTGGTTGACCAGCAGTGTCACTTTCTCCCTTTGGTGGTTCATTAGCATCTTCACCTCCTTTCTTTGTTGTTTCCCCATCAGGTTTACCATCTTTAGCCTTTTCTCCACCTGCATCCTTTTCTTCTTCACCACCAACTCCATGATCAGCACCATCTTTTTTGCTGCTTGCTGCTTGTTCTGCCTTTTCTATTTTTTTTATAATCTCTGGCCACATTGAACTGGTGATTCTGAAAGGAGTTGAATCAAATTGTGAGACCACCATTTTTTTTTGTGATTGGGTAAGTTTAACTTCATTCCCTTCTTCCTTTTCATTCCCTCCTTCTGTCTTCTCTCCACTTCCTCCTTTTTTCTTTTCTTCATTCCCTGCTTCTGATTCTTGCTTCTCGAAATTGTACTTTTCACCATATACTACCAATCTTTTTCTCCACTCATCCACAGCATCCACAACCTCGTCACCTCTGTACTTTGTTAAACATTTTGCAATCATTTCGTGTGTTTCTTTGACATGCATGTCCAGCTCTTTTGTTTTGGATTTTATCAGACAAATCCATTCCTGAAAAGATAACCAGCACATTCTTTTTATAAAGTAGCACAAATTGTAAAAGTAGCACATTCTTTTTATAAAGTAGCACAAATTGTAAAAGTAGCACATTTTCCATTTTTATTTTTACATACACATGATAAAAGTTTACAATAAAAGTAGCACATTTCAAACTAGCACAGTTTTACAATCCATTTAAACCAACACACTTTAGCATATAAATCAGCACAATTTCACATTCCAAATTCTAACATTAAACTAACATATACTAGGTATAAACTAGCACAATTTAACATCCCAAACACTAAATGTCATAAAAGTAGCACATTTTTCAACAAATGTCATAAAAGTAGCACATTTTTTCAATAACCAGCACATTCTTTTTATAAAGTAGCACAAATTGTAAAAGTAGCACATTTTCCATTTTTATTTTTACATACACATGATAAAAGTTTACAATAAAAGTAGCACATTTCAAACTGGCACAGTTTTACAATCCATTTAAACCAGCACACTTTAGCATATAAATCAGCACAATTTCACATTCCAAATTCTAACATTAAACTAACATATTAGGTATAAACTAGCACAATTTAACATCCCAAACACTAAATGTCATAAAAGTAGCACATTTTTTCAATAACCATCTAAACCAGCACTTTTTTCAGTAATACTACAGATAAACACAATAAAATAGAAATTACCACTCCACTTGTTGGATTTGTAGGTGGAATTTGTGAGAGTTTTTCCTGGGATTGTGGAATGTCCAAACTTTGTGTAATGTCTAGAGATTCTGGGAAGTCACTAAAGTAATGATTTCTAGCTTCATCAGTTTCCTTTGAGATTTTTTGATATGTGGATAGAGGTTGTTCAGCTGGTGCTTTTTTCTTCAACTTCAGTTTTACCTTCAAATTCTCTCGTTTTTCATTTTCTTCTGTTTCACCAGTTGTTGCTGCTTTCAAACTTGTTTTCTTCTTACTCTTCACCACCTTTTGAGTAGGTGTTTGTGTTGTCAAGGTGAGTTTCTGTGCTGGTTTCCCATCTTTTTTACTTCTCTTTCTTTTATTGCTTTCCACCACCGGACCAAGCTTTTTAATTGTATCATTTTTATGATACATTACAGCTGGTATCATCTTCTGTGTTGGATTTGTTCTTTGGTATGTATGATGAGCATAAACCAACTGATTGATTTACAAGTTAGTTTTTGTTATTATGTTTGATAAAAAACAATAAATATAGATCATTTTTAGATAACTACAACATACCACTAGAAATGTTATCGGTCCGATGTAGTGTGCTGCTTTAGATTGGAACCAGCTTGTTGTCTTTCTGTTCAAGCAGTCGATCACGTAGCTGCACCAGTCAACATCCTTAATATCTACATCAGGTTGCAATGTTGGAAGGAATTTCATGTTGACATTGCCACCGTGTGTGAGCTCTGCCATTATTGAGTTGAACATTACAAGAAAGTTCAGTTGAAATAGCCTTCCACTCTCCTTCTGTTCTTTCACAACATGAATAATATGATGCATTTTTGGCAGTTCATCATCAATTTCAAATTGATTTCTAAACTCTGCAACAACTGGATCACTCATTGATGGTTTAGTCGCCGTAACCTTCACTTTACCCATTGGTATGCCAATAACTTCTTGTACTAGGGTAGGTGTTATCACTACATTATGTGTACCTAGATTCAGTGTGTTGATTGTAGGTTCATAATTGTTAGTGAGCCAGTATCCCAGATTAGTTGGTATTTTTGTTATATCAAAGTTCTTCATGCTTTCAAATCCCATGTTATCTACTTCTGCTTTCTGTTCGTCAGATAACACTTGCATGAATTGAGCAAGGTTTTTTGGGCTGTTCCTGATTCTAATTCTTTTTTTCTTATCAAATTCCTTGAAAAGTGTTGATCGTATAGGTTCAGGGTTTGTGGCAACAACTTTTAGTGCTGTTTTTTGTTTCTTTTCCGGTTGTTCGAAGTCACTGTCTGATGAGCCTGCAAGTAATTTCAGAAGAAACATAGTAACCAGCACAAGTTATAAAGTGTACTATATATTAAAAAAACAATAACCAGTACCATTTTGATCATTTAATACATAATAAACCATGATTTTTATAATTCAAAACATCATTGTTACATAAGGTTCAGAAAAACATGATCATAATACATAACAGCATTGATAACATTAGAAAACTAAAACAAACAACATAAACATGATGATCATAGCAGGAGCTGGCTAGATTGCTACTTCCTTCCAAAATTCTTGACTGAGATTATAGGTTTTTCCTAATCTTCTTCATGTTTAGGTTGTAGGATGGGGATCTTTTGTTTTTCATCATCTTCTTCTTTTTTGGGTTGTACAACTGAGATTTCAGGTTTCTCATCAATCTCTTCTTTTATGGGATCTGAAGGTTCACCACCAGAAGTAGGATGATTGGTATAGCTTGGCCCCCAGATTGCTACTTCATTCCAAAATTTCGGACTCATATAATATTCCTTTTTTGTTGGTCTTACAACTTTGAGTGGAATGGGATGCAAAGGTTCATTATCAAAAGTAGGGATTGGTTCTCCTGGTTGTACAATTTGTAGTGGTTTGGGATTGTACAGCTCTGTTTTCACACACAAAAAAGCAACTGAAACTTATATTACTTATCTACTGAATTTAAAAGTAGCACAGTCGGTAAACCAGCTTCTTCTAAAAAACCACTTGTGCTAGTTTCTTCTAAAACACTAAAGTAGCACAGACGGTAAACCAACTAGAATTTGTGCTAGTTTTCTAGAAAACACTAAACCCTTTGTGCTAGTTTCTTCTAAAACAATAAACTAGCACAGATAGTAAACCAGCACAGATTTGGAACCCAAAAAACCAACTTGAACTTTGTGCTAGTTTCTTAAAAAACACTAAACTAGCACGGAAGTTAAACCAGCACCGATTTCAAAACCATAAAACCAACCACAACTTTGTGCTACATATTTCTAAAACACTAAAGTAGCACAGACGGTAAACCAACTAGAATTTGTGCTAGTTTTCTAGAAAACACTAAACCCTTTGTGCTAGTTTCTTCTAAAACAATAAACTAGCACAAATAGTAAACCAGCACAGATTTGGAACCCAAAAAACCAACTTGAACTTTGTGCTAGTTTCTTAAAAAACACTAAACTAGCACGGAAGTTAAACCAGCACCGATTTCAAAACCATAAAACCAACCACAACTTTGTGCTAGTTTCTTAAAAAACACTAAACTAGCACATAGGTTAAACCAGCACAGAAAATAAACCAGCACAAAAAATAAACCAGCACTATTTCATTAAAACACAACGATCGATCTGTTTTATAAAATGCAGAACATGAATCAGTTTAGACATATTAAAACCCTAGAAATCTGTTCGTTTACAGATCCTTAACAAACCTTCGAAATGGTCATCAGGTTTTGTTTTTTTATGCTTCTTGCTTCTTGTAGATCTCTTAGAACCTGTGTAATCGATTTGATTTCGAAGAAACTTAGAAAAACCGTACAAAATTGAAACGAATACACCAAAATGCAAAAAAAAAAAAATGGAACGTACTCTCTGAATCCATCGTTGATGCTGTTTTTGTTGTTGTTTGTTCGATTTTCGTCTGTCTGATTGTCGATTTTAGGGACGTTTGTTAGCGATGGGGAAGTTTTGAGAGAGAGTGAAGAAGAAATGTGTTTGAATCGTCAATAACTGCTTTGCTTTTTGTCCAGTACTATTTTTTTGTTTATGACGAAAATACCCCCGCGCGTTATATTTTGTTTACTTATCTAGTTTAATATTAGGGATCTAATCTGGTCCGTTGGTTGTTTAAAAAAATGGTGTAGATTGCTTCTTAGGCAACTTAGGCAAAATAGGCTTCTTAGGGGAACCGCCCCCTATATATATATATATATATATATATATATATAGTGTGAGGTTCATTGGGGAACACTAAAAAAGTGGGGAACCGACTCAAACGAACTCCGATTGGACTCATTCTAGCGGCGTTGGAACCGTCTCGTCGAACCCTAACTAGGATCTCTTAACCCTAAACCCTAAATCATAACCCTTAAACCCTAAATATATTAGGGTTTAGATTTAGGGTTTAGCCTTAGGGTTTAGCTTTAGGGTTTAGCTTTAGGGTTTAGAGTTTAGCTTTAGGGTTTAAGGTTTAGCTTTAGGGTTTAGCTATAGGGTTTAGATTTAGGTTTAGCCTTTAGGGTTTAGCTTTTAGGTTTTATAGTTTAGATTTTACGATTTAGCTTAGGTTTTAGCCTTATTTTTTAGCTTTAGGGTTTAGAGTTTAGGAGTTAGGATTTAGGGTTTAGGTTTAAGAGATCTTAGTTAGGGTTCGGCGAGCCGGTTCCAACGCTGCTGGAATGAGTCCAATCGGAGTTCGTTTGAGCCGGTTCCCCGCTGTTCCCCACTTTTTTAGTGTTCCCCAATGAACCTTCCCCTATATATATATATATATATATATATATATATATATATATATATAGGGGAATGCTAAAATGAGAACCACCTCGAGTTGTAAGAACCGTGAGAACCACACCGTAGTGGCGAGGTGGACCAAATTTTTTTTTTCATAGACGTAGATGCATGTATAAAAACACCATTTGTAAAAAAAAAAATTCAAAAAAAAAATGTCGTGTGTGTAGTTTTGAGCGCCACAAGATTGTGTTTACGGGACCCGTAAATCTGGTCGGAAAATTTACGGGTCCCGTAAACACAAACTTGTGTTGCTCAAAACTACACCCACGACATTTTTTTTTGAATTTTTTTTTACAAATGTTGTTTTTATACATGCATCTACGTTTTTGAAAAAAAAAATTGGTCCACCAAGGCCCGGATCAAATAGTTCTCGCGGTTCTTACAACTCGAGGTGGTTCTCATTTTAGCGTGATCCTATATATATATACACATGAAAATCCCAAGGTGTAATTTTTTAAAACACCAACGATTATACTTGATACTAGCGGGTATGCCGATACCCGACAGGCAAATAGCAGAAAATGGGTTTCGTTAAAAAGTTGTTGGGATTGAATAGGGATGTTAGTCGGCTCTCTCTGACGGACTTGTATAAATTGGTTCCTATAAAATGTTATATATTTATGTGGATGGTGGAGTTGGATGGGCTTTCTACTTTGACTGCTTTGGCAAGGACAGATATCCAAGTTAATTCTCATTTATGTCCAATTTGAGAGTTCAGGTTGAAGACTGTCGATCATATCTTTTCGGGTTGCTCCGTGGCTAAGGTGGTTTGGCAGTATAATAGTTGTAGGTGTAAAGTGCCATATGTTTTGGCCTCTTCGGCTAAGGACTTGCTAGAGTTGTACATGTTGATCAGTTCTGTTTATACATAATGGAAAACATATAAATAACATACCTGATTGCATCAGCACAGGCCACCAGAGAATCCAGATGGAGACGCAGCAACAATGTTTGACATGATTGTCAGCTTGATCTGGTTCTTCCTTAGGGTGCAATCTAATGATGGTGATGATGAGAAACCGACAAGGGAATCGGTTATGGAGAGGAGGTTGATTGATGTTATGAGAGTAATTAGGTTATGTGTCTAACCTTGAAACCTCTACATTAGTCTCCTTATATAAGCACCCCGGAGGAAACCCTAATTAGTTAATAAGGGTAATTAGGCCCATCAACAATTACCAACTAATTATTTAATAGGATTGTTATATATTTTTATCCATATAATGTAAATGATTATAATGGCTACTAGATTAAATATAAAATAAATATATTTAATCTTACATTCTCCCACTTAGCTGAGTAATCATTTACTATGAGTATTAGATAAGCTTGATCAGGAGTTAACACTCATTTTAGCCTTAAACAAGTACTATAGCAGAGAAATACAGCCGTTGAATCATTATGCGACTCAGGACCCCCATTAATCATACTATAGCCTTAATTTAAAACCTAATCGTCATGATCAAAATACGCATAAGCCCTTTGTTTGATTTGTAACTTTATTTGTCTATATGCCATTATGTCGACTTGACATATTCTTAGAGACATACAAAATCAAACTGATGAGGAAAATTAACTAATACTTAGTCATTCATAGTACGATATGCAATTGCGCATGGCCATTAATTAATACCCGTCTATGAGTTCTCTTAATAAGACTTATGGGTAATAGCCCTTCAGTTATAGGATCCTTAAGCATATCATGAATGTATTCGATACAAAACTTAGTTTCCTTAATTCGTTCATAAACGAATAATTAATTGCGTATCGAAATTTAATGCAGCACCTCTTGAATTGTTACTGTTCAAGGAGTCATGGTAGCTGACTTTATCACACTAAGTCTTCAAAACATTAATTATATGGAGTTAATAAACTTATGAGTCCACTAATAAATTTCCAACAACATTTAGTGACTATATTATGTCGTTATAACTTAGGTTGTTAATATCAGTGCATTATGACTCCTCCATGAAATAAGTTTTGTCTGCTGACATAAAGATATACCCGAAATTACATTTTGTCATCTTTGAATATTACAAAGTTAAAGTAATAAACCGGTTTTAATTCTCACTTCTTCTTCAAATTATAGCTTCTCGTTTCTTTTAAAGATATTGTAATACTCCATTAGATGCTTCACATTAATCTAGACATATCTAGTGTGTTGCAATGTGAGTAATATCTAAACGAGTATAGACTTAAACTTACATAAGGCTTCCAATTAATGAAGCGTAAAAAATAATCCCATTTACCATATTATCCTCTGAAGGAGGGCAGTATTGATTGTTACATATGTAAGGACCCATTTAATGTTAAACTTATGGAACAGAACTAGTATCCCATTGGGTCTATCTCAGTATGTTATGATATCAATCACGTAAGAGATATCTCTGAGATTTATTATATCAAAGTTTGTGTTAACAATGCTTTGACTTATGTAACATATACCTGTCAAAAGAATGTCATCTATATAGACAAGTTTATTTTAGTTGCTCCCACTCATCTTGAGGTAGGTACATTAATCCACTTGATTCTTGATGAAAATAATTACGTTAGCTTTTCATCACATTATGATGTTTGCATTAACCCATACATGGATTTTATTGGCTTATAAATAAAGTGTTCTTTAACCTTCAGTTTAGAACTTTCAGGTTGTTTTATGAACACGTAAATATGTCAGCCATTTGTTAAGGAAAATTGTTTTTAATGTTCATCTAATGTAGCTTTAAACTATTATAAGCTACTAGAACAGTGATGATCCTCAAAGAAATCTTTGATAATTTATCTCTTTCTAAGTATAACCTTTGACAATCAATCATGCCTTTTTGTGTCTTAACGCTTATATTAGGGATTCGATTTAGTTATGAACATTCTTAGGTAATTCAATCAAATCCCAAACGTTATACGAACACATAAAATCAGTTTTACTAGAAAACTATTTTATTCCATTTAGAAGATTTATTGATACTAATGGCTTAATTTGAAGAGATAGGATCGATAAACTTTTCCAAAGTCCATTTCAACTTCATTAGGGAGGTTATGTAATCATCAAAGTTAGTAGGCTTTTAAACCTAGATGACCTCCTGAGTTGATTATTGGATTTCAAAAGTTTCAGTTTTATAGATTAGCTCTTGGTTAGGTTGCTATCATTTTCAGGATTCTAAGTCTGTAAGAGTTGGTGCAGTATGGTGTACAAGAGGTGTAATCGGAGTTAAATTCGGAGTGATATTTAATGACACTCTTCCCCCCGCCTCTTGTATTCCTTGCAAGTCATGATAAGGACTTAGACTGCTCCCATTGACCTTAGAAAACTTTAGGAACTCAGCATGCTTAGGGTCAATATTTAACGACCAACAGATTCTAATAGAGAAAACAAATTAATGACGTTAGTCGTGATTTCTCTTGTTGAGGATTATGCTAGTTTAGGTAAGAAATCTAAGTGTGCCCACAATTAAGCAACAATGAAACTTTTGTAAGAGTAGCATTAGATTTTAAAGAGACAAGTTTTGATAGAACAGTGTCGAGATGGAGCAGTGTCTTGTACAAGAGGTGTAAATTGAAGTAATATGAAGTTTTCACTCCCCCACCTCTTGCAACTATTGCAAGTTATTATTAAAACACTTAATCCTCCCACAGATCTTTAATATCTCTAGAATGCTACAAGAGAAGTTTCAATGAGCTACGTGACGTGGGAACCTATCATATATACGTTAGACTTTATTTGATTTCTTTAGTGTCCAGATGTCATAAGAAAACTCAGGGACATATCTAATAGAAATCTTATTAAGTACATACATGAATAGATTTCTTCTAAGACCGTGGGCCACATGCGACAAAATTTAGATACAAGTTGATAGTCTTTTAAATGATAAATGAATTATGTCTGAATATTCCATTTGGAATAAGTTCCACGAATGTCAATGAATGACTTATGATGGACCCATACTTATTCCTTAAGCCAAGTAATATTTAGGGCTTTAACGTCATGATTTAAAATCACTTAGAATGAGATTAGACAAAAAAATCATCCTCATTAACCATGTCATGATTTCTCATGAATTTTGGTTATAATGGATGAAATTTGTAAGTCTCATTTTCCTTTTGTCAAATTCTCATTTACATGATGACAAAAGTTGTGAAAGTGTAAGGTATCATCTAGTTTTATCTTAGTAATGTTTCAATCCAGATATTTAGAACAAATAAGATGAGAGTTTAAGGTAAGTATGACTTTATGTTGACTATGCAAACCTCACAACCTTCGTAACATTGTTTAATTATGATACTATATTCTGACTAATCTTCAGAATATATAAGGTATCGAAAAGCGTTGTTAGAAGACTGCTTATTATGGTTCTTATAGTCTTAACATTTAATTTTGTCACTAACTCTCATGTTAGTTATTTGTTGACTTCTGGTAAGGAAACCTATGGAACTAGAGTCAACTAATCATGTGTTAATTGGAATATTAAAAATTAGCAGACTTAAATATCATTAGTAAGTGACTATCTAATTAATTTATCCAACTGTTCTCTAGAATAATGGATAGTCTCGTTGCTTATGTCTAGTCTAATGGCATAATTATGCACTGAGATTTTCCCTTGAAGAACCTTAAAGTTGGAATTAGCACTTGTAATTTGTCTATGGACCTTAGCCCAATCCTCTTTCAAAGTTTAAGTGGTTGTAAGGTGAGTAACAACTTATTTTCCAGCTTCAAACATTTATTTCTTTGTACATATGTTGCTTCTCAACACACTCATTGTACTTTGGTACTTTTGAGTGTTATAGTTGATTTATAAGGCATCAAATTATACAAGTGAAAATCTTAGTATGTAATGTACTGGAAAAATGTACTTATTTCCATGCGTAAGCCCTTAACTTTATGGGTCATGGTATTGTACATTATTATGTATTCACATATACCACTTAGCTTATAGTTTAGAATTTTAAATGAAGGCATGCATATTAGGAATTCCTGTGATTATTCTATATATAATAGATTAGTCTTAGGAAAGACTTAATCTGGAATAACTTTAGTGATAGCAATTATGTTAGAGGGATCTTGATTATCATAAGAGACATCATGTTCGATTTATCCTATTCATCATGCTCTAATTTTCTTTTGTAGTACTTATATCAGAAGAGAGCAATAGGATTATCGTGTCTTAAGAGATAATCAAGGATTTAATTTAAGAGCTAATTCTTATAGAAACTTTAAGCAAAACATATTAGATTTAGGAATTAGAGTGGATGAGATATAGATTTATAGAAGAAAATTATAGTGAGTAAAAATTATGGGTACTAAGAATAAGGCAGACGAAATAAGCATAAAAAATTAATTAAGGATCATTAATATAAGGATCATTGTGTGAAGAGGTTGTGATATGTCTATTACTAACATCAAAATAATAGACTATTTAAAGTTCTACTTAAACGAAGACAAATCAGCTTTGGCCAGAAGTGTAATCATTTAAGCATGTGTGCAAAGTGGTTGTAATAAATCAGCTTTGGCCAGAAATTGAGACAATCACTTTAGTTATGCACTAGTTAAGTATGCCATCTATGAAGGAATTAAATCAGCTTTGGCCAGATATTAAGACTTCGGGGATCTTGGCTGGTGCTGCGTAAAGGGAAAAGTTTTACATCTTTATCACTATTCATTCTATTATATTGTGTTAACTAATTGTTTTAAAAGTAATCCTTACCAGACATTTCAGATGACGAGTACTGACTGGAACTCGGGATATGTGTGGTGAAACTCCTCTCACTTACAGGTAATTAGTAAATAGTTTTGATTCTTTTCTCTGATCCCGCAGTAGGGGGAGCTACTTCCTTGAAATTTACTGCAAAGGAATCAAAAAGAAGAATATTAGCAAAAAAATAAAAATCTAAAGGTACATGGGAACATTCATAACCCTACCGGTGGTTAACCATTCCACCGGAAGGCTAGCACCCTCAGCAATGGAGTCTCGTTTGACGAAGAAAAACTTGCGTTGCCATCCGTCTTCGTTTTTGGTGGCTTTAAGAATAAGGGGTTTTTTGGAGGTCGAAAAAAGCAAAAACCAGCTAGAACCATGAGATCGAAGGCGATAAGCGATTGGCAGATCTTCGATACAAAGGTCGGGACAGTGAAGGTTTTTAATTGGGTTGAGTACGATTAATACCCTCTAGACCATGGGCATGGTCTGAGCAAAGGAGATACCGGTGGTCCGGAAGAATTGCATCATAAATTCGGGAAAAAGGTATCGAAGACCTAGCGAGAAAGAGTATGCTGGGAAGCAGATCCAATCAGTAGAAGAAACATCCGATCGAATTGACCGATCGAATGGTCTAAAGACCGTGTTATCGGGGAAAGCACCGGAAGCTCTCAAAGCCGCAATGTCTGCGTTATCAAAAGCGCAGACTTCCTTCTCGGGATTTTTGAGAAGATTCTGCTGGATGAAGGTCTCGGATGATTCATCGGTTTGGGAATAAGTTCTGGCAGCCATTGCAGATAAAGAAAGAAAGATCGATAAAAGATGAATGAAAAGTAAGGAATTACCTGGAGACTCCGTTGGAGATATTTGCTTTTCAAACAAGAAGAGAGAAGATATAGGAGCATTGTAGATCTCCATCGAGTTAAAAGCGCGTTGGAAGTTATGATGTGATCTTGACCGTCGTCTCGATTTAATTGCCTTGATTTACGAGATAGAATTTTTAAAATATATCCGTTGGATTGGTACACCAACAGATATATTTGGGGACAATTGTTATGGGTCATTTTCTGAGCGTACACATCCTGACTAATATCCTGCTTTTGGTTGTTTGCTTGTGATCAGGATACTGGATTAGGATACTGCTAACATCCTGGGCGATATCCTGGGGTTAATTGAATTAACCACGTGCAGGTTAGGTGCTGTGGGTTACTAACGGTCAGATGGACTTCTTCTCCTCAAGACTCGGGCGTATCTGTTATGTGAGAGACGTTGAACCCGAAAGACCAGGTCTACAACGTTCGAGTGGGGAATATTCGCCGGATCCCGGTTTATTAGGATAGTTTGTTACATTTCTTTTACTATAAATAGATGGGGGCGGATCAGATTAAGGCACGCAACTTACACACACACTTTCGAACACTTTTGCTCTCTAGCTCACTGCAAACACTATACACAAACACTTGTATTCGAATTACATTGTAACACCTAGTTGATCCGTATCACATCCTGCACTGTATCCTGATATTTAAAGTAATAGAAGAACAAGGCAGCTGCGATTGTCAGCTCCCGAGGTTTTGTGCCGGCGATCTAGATTGATCAAGGGCTTTCCTCGTACATCACGTGTCAACCTTTACTTTTTTGCTCATTGTTTGATCATACATACAGCTTTATATCCTCAGCCGTATCCTGAAACTGTTTTTACAATTAACTTGGTTAACATATTTTTCACACATAATTCTAGCACACTACCTCACTTAACTAATTTGATCACTTAATTGCTTCGGTAATTTTTGACCAAAGCAGATGTATCAAGTCAGCTTTGGCCAGAAATGATACATCCGAAGCTCATTCAAGTAAAGCCATTTTGGTTTTGTAAAACATTATTTGATCCTTATTAATTAATTAAGTATTTACAAAACCAATCATTTAATAGCAAACCACCTGTTAGCGCGGATCGAACTCCGCGGTGAGTTCGCTGGGGTTTGCAGGGGAACAGCGTGCCCCCGCACGGGGTTCGGGGCGGAACCCCGAGCTAAAATTTAGTTCACATTAACTGCTCAATAAAGTAACAGGATTTCGAATAAGTCTTGAAATTTTATGAACACTCATGATTTCGGATGAATCATGAATGTCTTGGATTCATCCGAGATGATGATTTCGAATCATTTCGGACTATCCGAAATGGACCATTTCGAATGATATCGGATGTGTCCAAGACGCCTAAGTCGAGTCATTTCGGATGATTTCGGATACATTTCGGATGATTTCGGGTGATGATGCTTAGTCCGAGATTCATCCGAAATGGTGATGCTTAGTCCGAAATGATCCGTGATGCTAAGTCCAAAATGTTCAAGCAGTTATTGATCCATGATGGACGAGCATAAGTTCATCCATAATGATCAGTCCTTAATGATTTCGGATTCATCCGAGATGTGTTCTTCAAGCCAGAAAAATCCTTAATTTAAGCAGTTATTAATTGATAACATTTAAATCAGAAATCTTAGGGATTATGGGATTAAGTTTCTGTTTAGATATTAATTATATTTATCTGTTTATTTCGAAAATTATATCCATTAATAATAATAACAGATTTCGAAAAATTTAAGTAGATAAAATTAGATCAAAAACAGGAAAACACCCAATAATCCAAATTCATTCCAAAACTTAAGGAATTTTCGAATTTTCTTATGAACATGTGATGAACCCTAAGATAAAACATTCAAACATTCATCCGAAAGCTGGAAATTTTATAACACATTTTAAGCATATCGATTTCGGAACAGTAAAAATTTAATGAACTTTCATCCGTAATGCATCCGTAATAATGAAACCCCAGATCCGTAATGATCCGAAATGATCCGTAATGATCCGAGATGCATTCGAGATGACTAAACCCAGATCCGTAATCATCCGTAACCATCCATAATGATCCGTAATGATGATTTCGGATGGCAAAAAGGGATTTTATTAAGGTTTTCAAAATTGTTTTCCAGTGTTATTCCAGATTTATGGATACAAAACAGAACCGACTAATCAACATATGCTCTGATACCACATGTTGATCAGTTCTGTTTATACATAATGGAAAACATATAAATAACATACCTGATTGCATCAGCACAGGCCAACAGAGAATCCAGATGGTGACGCAGCAACAGTGTTTGACATGATTGTCAGCTTGATCTGGTTCCTCCTTAGGGTGCAATCTAATGATGGTGATGATGAGAAACCGACAAGGGAATCAGTTATGGAGAGGAGGTCGATTGATGTTATGAGAGTAATTAGGTTATGTGTCTAACCTTGAAACCTCTACATTAGTCTCCTTATATAAGCACCCAGGAGGAAACCCTAATTAGTTAATAAGGGTAATTAGGCCCATCAACAATTAACAACTAATTATTTAATAGGATTGTTATATATTTTGATCCATATAATGTAAATGATTATAATGGCTACTAGATTAAATATAAAATAAATATATTTAATCTTATAGTACAAGCTTGTTGGGTTAGGAGAGTGGAAGAAGAACCGTTTCAAGGTATCGTGATAATCGCGTATTGAAGGATTTGAAAAGGATAAAGAGATCAAGATGGAAGACATCATTGAAGATTTGAACTCATTGAGGTTTTTAAAGCTATTTAAATTTATAATATTATTGTAACTCTTAATTTCTTTTAATTGGGTGAGACTAAAAGAAAAGAGTAATAGTTATTAAATTTTCAATGAGTCTTAGATCAATTGGTATGGGAAGAGGCACCCTATAGCTTTTTAATATGGAGGTCATAGGTTGAAGTCTCACTTGGTGTAATGTTTTTCAGGTGGGTTAGAGGTTTTACTACAATGGGCCTTTGGAGGGTTTCCCCTGAGATGTTGGGCGGACCTGGTCACCAACGTTGTCTGTGTTCGTAGGGCATAAGTGGTCTTTCGCCAATGAGTTTGTCCAGGTGACCGGACTTGTATAGATTTGTTGGTCGTTAAAAAAGTACTTATTAAACTCTTTCAATTAATCTTTGGTGATCTATTTAATGGGGTAAGATCAAATAAAAAGTTTGTTTTGCCTAAGTAGGATAAGAAGTAATCTTAACCATTCATTTTTCAAATCAATGGTTAAGATGAAAGTGTAGGAAAAAGGAGTGCAAGGGTATCTTGGGAAAATCATATTTATGGACTTTCTCTCTCCACATGCAAGGCACATGCATATTTCACTCCCATTTTTTAAACGTTCATAACTTTTTTATACGACATTATTTTTTCATAAAAATTTCACCGTAAAATCGAGCGTCTTTTTATCTTTAATTTGAGTACCATATTGCTATATAAAATATGAAGACTAAAAAACCCACTAAAATGTGTTGTATTTCTATGTTGTATAACATTTTTTTGTGCTGGATTTTTGTACTATATTTTTGTGCTGAATTTTTTTGTCTTAAATTTTTTGTTGAGTAAACTGCCATTTTGGTCCCTGTAGTTTGGCCAGTTTTGCCATTTTAGTCTAAATCTCAAACTTATTACATCTGGGTCCCTGTGGTTTGCATTTTGTAGCCATTTTAGTCCAAATTTCAAATTTGGTCAGATTCCCCACTAATGACCCTGCTATTTTGTCTTTACCCTCAGGGGCATTTTAGTCATTTTGAAATTATTATAACACATTTTTATTTCAACCACACACATTCATCTTCGACAACCCCCATCTCTTCATTTCATCAAATCTTCAACAACCCTCATCTTCAACAATCCTCATCTTCATCCCTCATCTCTCTCTCTCTCTCTCTCTCTCTCTCATCTTCAACAATCCTCATTCATCTTCGAACGGATCTCAGTTTTTTATCTGTACTGCGAAGACTGAGTGGCTTGATGGAAAGCATGTGGTGTTTGGAAAGGTTGTTGAAGGTATGGATGTTGTGAAGGCGATTGAGAAGGCTGGATCTGGATCCGGAACCTGCTCGAAGCCGGTTGTGATTGCGGATTGCGGTCAGCTCTAGATCTGGATTGATCCGAGTGGTTGACTTTTGACTTGATTTGGTGAATTTCTGTTTGGTGTGTGTGAGTTTTACTGGTTGTGATCGGTTATTGGTGTTTTTAGGGTTTGTGTTTGTGTAACGGTGATTTCATTGACTTTGTTGATGGATGAAGTGTTGGTTAAATGCTTGGGATAAATAAGATCATCTTTTCAGTATTGAAAAAAAAACAATCCTCATCTTAAGGGGATTAGGGGTTAGGGCTTTTTTCCAGTGGTGGTGGTTGAGGTTGGGTAGTAGCAGCGGTGGTCGGTGAGGTCTGGCGGCAGAAGGGGATGTGTGGTAATGACGTGTTGGCGGTGGTGGTGGTCTCAGGTATGTTAGCAGAAGGAGAGGGGTGGTGATGACGTGCTAGTGGCGGTGGTCTGTTACCTGAAATGGATGGGAGGTGGTTGGTGAATGGTGATATTGGGCTTGTAGTGGCCGGATACGGCGATGGTGGTGGTGGCTGGGATACGGTGGTGGTGGCGGCGGAGGTTGATTGAAGAGAGAGATGGAAGAGGTGGGGGATAGTTGAAGGAAGAAGATGAGCTGGGCAAATCAACTGGTCATTTATCTTCAAACATTATTTTGGACCAAAATGACTAAAATGCCCCTGAGGGTAAAGACAAAATAGCAGAGTCATTAGTGGGGAATCTGACCAAATTTGAAATTTGGACTAAAATGGCAACAAAATGCAAACCACAGGGACCCAGATGTAATAAGTTTGAGATTTGGACTAAAATGGCAAAACTGGCCAAACCACAGGGACCAAAATGGCAGTTTACTCTTTTTTTTTTTCTCAATTTTTTGTGCTGGATTTTTTTGTACTACATTTTTTTGCTGAATTTTTTCGTGCTATATTTTTTTGTACTAGATTTGTTTGTGCTATATTTTTTTTGTACTACATTTTTTGTGCTAGATTTTTTTGTACTAGATTTTTTATTGTATTTTTAAAAAACAAAATGGGTACCATATGTCATTTTCACTCCTATTTATAAAGACCAAAATGCCCTTCAATCCTAATTGTTAGGAGTGCCACATGTCATTATCACAATTCTTCTTAGGCTACTTAGGCAAAATCCACTTTTTAGTGGATCCTTCCCCCTATTTAATTTATCGGTTAAATTGGCTTAAATAACCTTTAGGTCATTAAGTTTATCCGGTTATAAATTCCTTAACAATAGGATATTTTTAAATTTGAGTGGTTTTCTAAGTTAAAAAATGTAATGAATTTAGTTGCCTATTATATACATTATCTGCGAATGATCTCTAGATCAAGTGGTAGAGGGCTTGCATTTCTCTTGAGAGATGCAGGTTCGACTCCCACTTGGTGCAGAGTGAGGCACTGGTGGGCAATGATAGGAGTCCCAGGGAAACCTGGGTTGGATCATTGAGCCAAACGGGTTTTACCGGTAATTTCACCGTCGTGCCTACAGGCGGGTGGATTATCGGGTTTTCCCCGGAATTGGTGGTGGACTCGGGTTACTCTCGGAGTACTCCGTTTGTCCAGTGGGTGCCCCGAGAGTGCTCGGGATTAAGTTTGTTGGCCGTTCAAAAAACTTATATACATTATCTCATTAATGAGAACACAACTTTTTTTTAAGTGGGTTCTGCTTAATGCACTTAACACGTGTGAGATGAGAATGCTATATATTATGTCCCGACAAGATAAATTTGCAATCAATATATAATAACTATATAATTAGATCATTCGTGTTAGAGAGGGGAAATCAATAGTGGCGTTTAAGAGATAGGGGTTGGTATTTATCGTATCAAAATTGGATTGAACATGGAATTAATGTCATAGAAGGTTAGGCGAGTAGGCTGGTTCAACTAATGTAATTTTGAGTTGTGTATGTTCTAGCCTTTTGGCTGTATATATTAAATCTCCCTTTATGTTAAAAAAAAAAAAAGAGAGAGATGGGAGTTGGTGGTAAGGATTATAAAAGTCGTGTTGGTGAGTCGAACATGATAGCAGCCCAAAATTTAACGTGAACCCGCAAATCATGTGGACACGTGAAAACGGCCCAAATATATACGGGTTGTCGTGAACACTATTTATTTTTTGCATATTAATATTCGAATAGTATGAATTTACAACAAAAATTACAAATGTGCATAAATAATTACGTTTAGATGTTGATACTAATATTTCTTTTAATTTTTAGAAACCGACATAACACACACACAACTAGCTTAACTTCAGTGGCGGATCTAGGATTCGCGGCAAGCGGTAACGTTTTATAAATAAGCGGTAACGAAATAGAAAAACGTCAAATTTTTCCAAAATTTACACTAATTTTACACTAGCGCCAGAGCGCCAAGGGGTAGCGGGCATTACCCCTTGTTATACACTAGATCCGCCCCTGCTTAACTTACAATATTAGAGCACCTTTCTAAACAATAATATAAAAAGAGTCAACCTACGAACCGTTAAGTTTAATTTAAACGCAACATGTTTAACTAAACGTGTTTTGCAGGTTCGATCCGAAACTACCTAAATCCGCTTTTACTAAACTCATACTAACGAATTTATGATAGGTAAGTATCTTGTCATAAATTTATATGCTTGGATGGTGGTGGTAGTGTGTGTTGAGTGAGAGGGTGGGACTATTGCTTTATTGTTATAGTCGTACATTGCATATGAGTATAAATATAAGAATTAATAATTTTTACTTTTTAATACTTTTTTTAAGTTTTATTACTAGCTTCACATACACACATTTAGGCAGTAAAAAAACAGTGAGACATCATGGAAGTTTTCAAATAGGTTTTAGGAAAAGGAGTAGACTGTGAATCTATTCTCCATCTCTGTCCTGTCCTTTTTAATTTATTGACTTTTCTTCAAACACTTTAGTTATAAAAGTGAGGTTAATTCTACATGGTTTTTATTATGTGCGTGTTAAAAGAGAACATCTTAAAGAATCTTTTTTATACATGGTTTTTTTTATTCATATTGGAAGCTTCATCTCAATCTATATAATTTAACTAAAAAACACATTTTTCTTTATATTTTGTTTATTTTTCAAAAGCCTCACACATCAAACTCTCTATCTCTATCTTCATCATACTCACGAACACTTATTTTATTACATTTTTTCTCTTTCTAACGTACTCACAAAAAAATATAGAAGGTTAATATGAGCCTCTAAATATAGAGGTTGTACTTTGTTTTCTGTACTATATAAAGACTCTAATGTAATAGTGTTTTGATGTTTTCTTTATTTTTACTCTATATTATATAGAATATATGAGTAAAGAGACTCCAATGCGAATGCTCTTATTAAGTAATCTGTGTTTTTATAAGGGTGTACGTATTCACACACCCATATGTCTATTTGCACACTCTTATATACGTCTAGTATTGGTCTGTACGTGCCGTATAGGGTTTATGTCTCTCACAGGTGGTCAAACCTCGTGCTGTGTCACATTAGTCACTTATACGACGAGTATATGGCATGTACGATGGCCTTATACGATGGTTATATACGCCGCGTACAGGGTCGTACATGGCGTACCTCAAAATAATTAGATGTTGATCCGATATTGTCTGTGCACATGATTAAAGTTATACGCTGAGTATAAGGTTGTACGAGACTTATACATCCAAAATCAAAACCAATAGTGGCATGTAGAGAATTCTTCAACACACCTTCGATCTTCGTACTCTACTCATTTCTTTGTATTCTATGTTGCTTGTTTAACCAATTGTCGAATGAGAGATTATTAATTCAACACATTACAAATGTCATCATTTTGAGATAACAAATACTTCTTTGGGCAGTGTTCTAACGTGTCATGGGTGCTTGAAACCGATCTGGTATTTTTGTTATTTATGTTATCAGTTGATTCCAGAATTGAAGCATTACTCCCCTGGTGTCCCAATCGTTCTTGTTGGGACGAAACTCGGTGAGTCATTTTTTTAGCCATAAAACTTTTCATTCGTATAATAGGGGCAGGGTTATAAACGAGCCAAGTTACTTGAGGTCGGCTCGCTAAAAGCTCAAATTGAGTTGAGCTTAAACTGGCCAGAACCCAGGCTCGAGTCTGAATTGAAGCTTGTTTAATAAACGAGCTCGGGTCGGACCTTATATATTGAGCTTGATTAGACTCCCGAGCATAAATGAGCCTATTCATTTTGTACATATAAAAGTTTTGTATTTAGTGTAATTAATTTATATTGCATAGTTAATATTATTATGTAAAATTATAAAAATAATAACTAAATAGTAAATGATTATAAACGACCCAAACTCAAGCTTTAAAAATTACACATGAGCCGATTTTGAGCTTTGGATTCGGCGTTGTCTCTCATTAGCAAAGCTAGCTATGAAAACTGAGCCGATTTCGAGCTTTGGATTTTGGCGTTCTCTCTCATTAGCAAAGCCAGCTATGAAAACGTCTCCAAGAAGGTGAAAGTCCTCTTTTTTATGTCTTTCTGTAACTCCTAAAATAACTGATAATTTGGACTTAAAAGTTATTGCGTATTTTTGTTATTTATGTTATCAGTGGATTCCAGAATTGAAGCATTACTCCCCTGGTGTCCCAATCGTTCTTGTTGGGACGAAACTCGGTGAGTCATTTTTTTAGCCATAAAACTTTTCATTCGTATAATAGGGGCAGGGTTATAAACGAGCCAAGTTACTTGAGGTCGGCTCGCTAAAAGCTCAAATTGAGTTGAGCTTAAACTGGCCAGAACCCAGGCTCGAGTCTGAATTGAAGCTTGTTTAATAAACGAGCTCGGGCCGGACCTTATATATTGAGCTTGATTAGACTCCCGAGCATAAATGAGCCTATTCATTTTGTACATATAAAAGTTTTGTATTTAGTGTAATGAATTTATATTGCATAGTTAATATTATTATGTAAAATTATAAAAATAAACTAAATAGTAAATGATTATAAACGACCCAAACTCAAGCTTTAAAAATTACACATGAGCCGATTTCGAGCTTTGGATTCGGCGTTGTCTCTCATTAGCAAAGCTAGCTATGAAAACTGAGCCGATTTCGAGCTTTGGATTTTGGCGTTCTCTCTCATTAGCAAAGCCAGCTATGAAAACGTCTCCAAGAAGGTGAAAGTCCTCTTTTTTATATGTCTTTCTGTAACTCCTAAAATAACTGATAATTTGGACTTAAAAGTTATTGCGTATTTTTGTTATTTATGTTATCAGTGGATTCCAGAATTGAAGCATTACGCCCTTGGTGTCCAAATCGTTCTTGTTGGGACGAAACTCGGTGAGTCATTTTTTCAGCCATAAAACTTTTCATTCGTATAATAGGGGCAAGGTTGTAAACGAGCCAAGTTACTTGAGGTCGGCTCGCTAAAAGCTCAAATTGAGCTGAGCTTAAACGGGACCGAACCCAGGCTCGAGTCTGAATTGAAGCTTGTTTAATAAACGAGCTCGGGCCGGACCTTGTATATTGAGCTTGATTAGACTCCCGAGCATAAATGAGCCTATTCATTTTGTAGATATAAAAGTTTTGTATTTAGTGTAATGAATTTATATTACATAGTTAATATTATTATGTAAAATTATAAAAATAATAAATAAATAGTAAATGATTATAAACGACCCAAACTCAAGCTTTAAAAATTACACATGAGACGATTTCGAGCTTTGGATTCGGCTTGTTTACACCTTGTATTGCTTTGGGTCATACAAGATTTTACTTGTTCTTCTCTTTTTATGAATTTTTATATATTTCTCCAATTACTATTGCTTCAAACATATCTTCTTTTTAATAGAGTTGAATTTCAACGAACTGAAGATCTTCGAGACGATAGTCAATTCTTTGTAGATCACCCTGGGGCAACTCCCATTACTAATGCTCAGGTAAAAATTCGTATAACTTTTGACCCGTTAACATATGAATGGGTCGACCCGTATCAGAATTCTGACCAATTTACCCACCTCTACATAAAAGGTTAAGTTTTTCCTAAATATTTACAGGGAGAGGAATTGAAGAAAACAATTGAAGCTCCTGAATACATTGAATGTAGTTCAAAAACACAGTTGGTGTCGAATACCCAAATCCCGGCTGGCGTTAAGTGGATCTTCGCTGACGTCAAGATGTCCCGTTCCTTGAAACTACAAAAGAATAAACCGTTAGCCTCGCCACGGAGGACCCCGGGAGGGGGATCCGTGACCAAGCTCCGGCGTGAGAGTAAGTAAACTTGCCGGAGAGTGAGAGGAGCTTCTTCCGATGAGTGTAATCACCGGAATATTTCATCTTTGGTGTGAATCTAGTAAATACGTATGTGGGTATTAAATGTAAAGGAATGTTGGTCGGAAGTAATGGGAGGGGATTAAATGAGATGGTTCCGGAGATGATACCTGCCTTTGTTACCGCCTTCTATCTCTTATATAAGTCCCATACCTTATTGTGTGTATGTGATATTTGTTAAGATAATCCAACGTGTTTAAGAAGACCTCGAGGGGCTTAGACACGTGTCTGACCCCCAACGGTTAGATCGGCAGCGGCATTTAATGTTTCAGAGGGAGAAGTACGATGCCAGCCGTGATGCTCTTCTTATCAGTCATTAATGGACGCCTGCATGTTCTCACTCCTCGTTTCCCGCTCGTTTTATGGAAGAGCCTTAATGGGCAAGTTAGGCTCTGGTTGGGCTTGTACTCTGTTGGGCCCGCCCATAAACAGCCCAAAATGGGTAGAAATGGGGTTCCCCATTGGCCCGTCGTCAAGTCATCTTTAGTCCCTGGTTCTGAGACCCGAGGCTCATGATCCGGGGCTGAATCATAATTTGTTTAAAAAAGGAGGCTTACTTTTTTGGGCTTCGGATAAGGGCCCACCCCTGATTTCGTCATCATTGGCTATCTCTTCGGGCCATTACTCCACTGTATACCGACGGCGGGAATTAATACCCTAGAGACACGTGCATCTCTTTTGAATTTTGAAGGGACGAGCGATGGGACGGTTACTGTGCGTCAGTTACCCTCTTTAAATATCCAGTTTCTCTTTGAATTTCTTATCTAATCCCTTTGTTTCTTTTCCTTCGTTCATCATAACTTCTCCGATTGTTATTTCCTCTCCGATCATGAGTCGTTCCGGTCGGTCTGTGATCAAGTCCGTCTTGACGGCGAAGGACCTGAAATCCTTTGTCAAGACGTATAACATTCCAGAACAATTTCCCCCTACCCTGCCAGGTCCCAACGAACCGGCAGTGTTTACACCGGATAGGATCCCTCTCTATATCTTGGCTTTCTCCTCTTGCGGAGTCCGATATCCCCTTTTCGCTTTCAAGGTTGATCTGCTTCGTCATTTTGGGGTTCACTTTTCTCAGTTACACCCCTTAGGGTTGATGAGAGTGGTGCATTTCGAGTTGTCCTGTGCCGCCATTTCCGGTGAACCTTCCATTCCCTTATTTTGTATGTTTTACAAACTGATTTCCGACGGAGATTGGTTCACATTTGCTAAGAGACAGAACAACGTGTCACAACCCTGTTACTCCTTTATGCCGACTTCCACTTACCCGAAGGATTGGAAAAGTAGGTTTATTTTTGTCTCCGCTGCTATGATGCCAGGATCCCCTTCACCTAGGGATGTTGATGCCCCCATTGAGGATGTCGTTCCTACCAGGGCTTTCACTTTTTCTGAAGGTATTTTAGCCATGGGAGGGTTGAGTCCTTCCTACCCTGTGCGTCCCAAGGCTTTCTTTGGTAAAAAAGGTATCTTTTTGTCTTGGATTTCCATTTGTTTGTTTGTTTGTTTTTTTTTTTGGTATTCGTGTAGTCATCTTTAGTGTCTTTTCCTCGCAGAGTTGACTTTATGGAGGTTGCTTCAGGGAGACTCTAAAGATGTGAAGTTTGTGGTTGATGGTGGAGTTGTTCCGGGGCTAGATCGGAGTAGGGTAGTGCAAACTACCGGGGGGTCTGCCCAGGCAGGTGGCTCCGTCGCTGCAGAGGGGGGTGAGGACACTTCCTCTGATGGGGAGGAGAGTTCCCCTGATCCTGCCCCTGTTGATCAAAGCGATGATGAAGATTTGGAAGCACGTTTAGTCCGTAAAAGGAAAGCTACAAGTCCTCAGCCAGCCCCCATTCCTCGTGATATCCGGCAAAGGCTCCGGAGTGCCAGTGGGCAGAAGCTCCCTCCTCCTTCGAAGACTGCTTCCAAACTTCCCTCCGCTGGGGTCAAAGGTTCTTTGTCCAAGCATCTGAGGTCTTCAAGTCTTGTGAGTGCACCTTTGCTGGTGAGTCCTTTTTTCTTCTTATTTATTCTATTTCATCTCTGTTTCATTTCTGATGCTTTTCTTGGTGCAGGGGAGTTCCCGTGATCTTATAGAGATCCCCACTGGTCCCTCATCTTCTCGTGTACGGGACAAGACCCCGGAGGTAGGTTTGGCCCACTTCGCCTCAGCCTTTGAGCTTTCTCCTCTTCATGCTACAGGGACCAGTAAGCCTTCTGCACCTGAGGGTCTTGCCCATCAGTCCCCTTTGGCTCCTTTGTTTGCTGACGCCATCCCCTTTACCTATGTCCCTAAATGGAAGGTAACTCCGTCCTCGGTGATAGGGACTCCCGAGGCTGCCGGGGACTTCCAGAGTCACGCTGTTCCTCCCTCCCATAAATTTGGTAATTCCGCTTTCAGGGATGATCTTTTCGAAGATCAATATAGTATGTCTCTTTGTGAGAGCTTTTTTAGGGGGGCTGGTATGCTGCAGAGGATTGATGATCTGAGGAGGGTGAATGACGGACTCAAAGCTGAGCTTAAGGCTTCCCAGTCTGTTGTTGCTGGTCTTAGGTGTCAGGTGGTTGAAGCTGAGAGGAAGCTGCAGGAGGAGAAGGTATATAGTATTTTCCTTCCCCCCTCCCTTTTTTTTGTAAACTGTCCTTTTGTTCAGGGGGCTGGGGCCATGCTGGAGAAGAAAAAGCTTGCTTGGGAGCAGGAGATGGCAATGTTGGTGGAAGAGAAAGAAGGGTTGGCCGCAGAGTTGAAATATTTGAAGGAAGTTGGCTCCGTTTCACAGGAGCAACTTAACACCATGTACCCGGACTATGGGATAATCTCTGACGATAATCAGCGATTGGCGAGGGAAAAGCACTGGTTAATTACTGAAGGCTTTGGAGCCTTCCTTGCTGCTGTTGCTCGGTCGGAGGATTTCAAGGGTGGCCTGGAGGAGGTGTACAGGGCATACAGGGATGTTGGCTACCAGTCGGGATTGAAGGATGGCTATGCCTATTCCGCTCAGGGCCTGGGTAGAAAGGAGACTCCTCTTTACAATTCCAAGGCCAAGAAGAGGTTGTCCAAGCTGAATGAGGAGTTTGGACGTAAAACCCCGGCTATCCTTGAGAGAATCCTGGAGCATCCCCTGATATCTATTGATGAATTAAAAGCCCTGTTCTCCTCTGCCGGCCCTTCGTCTCCACCATCTCTTTCCGGGGGTGATCCCCAGTGAATTTCAGACATTTAATCATCTTTCAATATGGTTGTAATATGGATAACTTACCTGCCCTAGGACACTTTTGAACTTTGTTTGGTTGCTTGGGAGGAGGTCCTTCGTGTCGGGGGCCTCCTTAGTATCTAATCATGTAGCTTATGACTGTGTATTGCTTCCTTGTTTTTTGTCAGTTTCTTGTTGTGGCTGTTTGTTTTGCAGGGGCTTTTACCGAGGGTCAGTTCGGTGCTTCCCTGGAGACTTTTAGACTGTTTAGCGAGGAGCTATACCTTTGTCTCGTTTTGCTATATTTGTTATTTCGTGTGTCGTTTACTCTTGCCAAGGTTGCTGAGGCCTTTCTTTGTGTATGTATTTTATATAAATGAAGAAAACTTCCGTTTGTGGTTTTGTTTACAGAAGTGTGTTGTATTTTTTGTTTGTTTGTCAAACCGTGATTGTCTGTTTGAGGCCAATCGATGGACAAGTTTATAATGTGGCATTATGTTTTTGACTTGTTTTGTCCGTTTTCTTTGGGTTAGCTAGACCCTTATTTGCCCCACGGCCGGGCTCTTGGCATGTTTGAGATGCTTTATACACGTGTGTTTACCTGTTAATTAGGTTTAATGGTGTTCCTGGGCACGTCTGCCCAGGTGTAATGCCCATTGTTTTGTCAAAAGAGGACATGTTGACTGTCCGTTTTCCATTTACTTCCTGGGGATTTATACTTCCCGTCATAAATTGTTACAAAAGATCTGTCTTTGGGGGAACCCCAGATTAATATTTAACTACTACAAAAGTGGCTCTTGGTCGTTTTCCTTGGGGGTGGACCCCTTACACATAATATTTCCTAAGCTGCATGAGATTCCAGGTCCTGGGGACCTCCTTGCCTTCGAGTGTTTCCAATTTGCAAGTTCCTTTGCCGTTTGCCCATATAACTCGGTAGGGCCCCTCCCAGTTGGGGCCTAGCTTTCCGGTGCTTTCCTGCAGGCTGGTTTCATTTGCTCGTAGGACTAGGTCCCCGGGGACGAGGTTGAGCTTTTTCATCCTGGCGTTGTAATAACTTTCCAGCTGTCTCTTGTATTTGGCCTCCCTGACCGCTGCTATTTCTCTTCTTTCTTCCAAGAGATTCAGGTTCGTCCTGAGGTCTTGCTCATTTTCCTCCTCCCGGAGCCTCATTCGGGCAGTTGGGGATCCTATCTCAGCTGGGATGACAACTTCTGTCCCGTAGGTTAGGCTGAAAGGAGTCTCCCCATTGCAACCTTTAGGAGTTGTTCTGTATGCCCATAACACAAATGGTAGTTCTTCCAGCCATCCCTTCTGCCTCCTCCCGAGCCTTCCCTTCATTCCCTTGATGACGCTTTGGTTAGCTCTCTCTACCATTCCATTACTTTGGGCGTGGGTGATGGAGGTGAACACTTGTTGAATATGCATCTGCTCGCACCATGGCTTAAAAGGTCTTCCAGCAAATTGGACGCCGTTATCGCTCACCAGCTCCTTTGGGACCCCATACCTGCAGATGATGTTGTCTAATACGAACCGCCTCATCTGTTCCCCAGTTATTTTCACCAAGGGCTTCGCCTCGATCCACTTGGTAAAATAATCGATGGCTACTACCACATACTTGACCCCTCCTGGACCCTCCGGGAATGGCCCGATTATGTCGATAGCCCACTTTTGGAAGGGCCAGGACGTTGAAACTGGTATCATGGGGTGTTTGTGCCGGTGGGTCATTGGTGCGTGTGCCTGGCAATTAGCACACCTCTTGATCTCCTCGGATGCTGTTTCATACATTCGTGGCCAATAGAACCCCGCATTCATTACCCTCTTTACTATCGTCCTTGGCCCCGAATGCATTCCACATATTCCCTCATGCATCTCCCTAATCACATACTCAGCTTCGTCCATATCAACACATTTCAGGGATGGGCCCAGATATGATCTTCGATACAGCTCCCCATCAATCAGCTCATACTGCAGGGCCCTGACCCTTACCTTCCTGGCTGCCCACTCCCCTTCAGGCAACGTCCCGTCCCTAAGGAACTTAATGATCGGTGTCATCCATGTTTCCTGCCCGTTCTCGATTGCGGTTACCTCCTCCATGTTGAGGGAGGGGGCTGTTAGAACTTCTACTTTGACTTCTCTTGCCAGGTGGTCGAATGCCACCGAAGCCAATTTACTGAGGGCGTCAGATTTTCTGTTCCTTCCTCTGGGGATGTATTCTAATCTGAAAGTCTTGAATGCCTTTGCTGCTTCTTTTTTCTAAGAGAATTTGTTATGTTCAACCGACTTTTTTTCCTTGTTCAAGAATGTGAAGCAAGTTTTCGATGCTGCCATTTAAAGTTCTTCTGGCGCCTCCAAGGGCGAAGAAAAAGAAAGGAGGAAAGGGTCAAAAGGCGTGCTAGATATTGTGATTGAAAAAAAAAAACAAAACGAGTTGTGTTTCACTGTTCTTCAAGCCTTGGACTCATTTTCATCTGTTTGTTGATTGATTTGTTTTTTGATATTTTTAACTACTTGAAGATGGTGATGTACTAATCCTGTAATTTGGCCAAAAGGTGTTTTCCAATGAAAGTTATATTGGCTCATATCATCTCAAAAAAAAAAAAAAAAATGGGTGATGTTTATATATGAATTTCAGACTATTCAAATCAGAGCTTTTTATGAATTTTGTGTAATGTGTAATTTTTAAGCTTACTGTTACAATAATTGTATACTTGAGAGTTGTTCAAAAAAAAAGGATAGGCAATTGGATTGATGATCAAAATGTGAAGTTCACTTAAAAGAGAGGGAAAAGGAAAAACTGTGTTGTAAAACATAAGGTATAAACAAACCACAAACGTCATACACACATCACAAATCCTAACAAGAACTATGAGGCGACAAAACAAACGCAGCCGCCGTAACGCGCGGGCATTCCACTAGTTGATTAAATACTATAAATAATTAAGTAAAAAGACTAAACTGCCCTTATATGAATAGACTTAACTGAAAATTTTAACCTAGTTAGTGAAAAAGGACGTAGGTGTTGTGGTTTTCACAAATAAAGGATTGTGACTGTAAATATTGAAATTAAAGGGCATCCCTTTCAATCCGATACAAACATAAAGGACGAAAAGTGTAATTTACCTTTTATGAATGGAAAAACCATCAAGTTTTTGAAATTTGGATCTTAAAAGCACACTTTGTGCCTATGATCATCAGACCGAATTTAACAGGAAACAGTTCAGGGTTCTCTTTAACAAAATATATTACAAAAGAGTGGATAAATAGGATATGCAATCCAAAGCATCTAAAGTTAATGCTAATTTCAATTGTAGTAAAAAAATAATATAAAAAACTAAATATACCTTAGCATGTCTTTCAATAATTTGTTGAGCCGATATTCCTAACAGTTTGACTGCTTCCCTATCAAAAGTGGATAATCAAACCACATCTATATCTACAAAATACTGAATGAAATAAAAAAAAAATCAAAAATTGCATGGGCTTTTGAATTGGCTAGTAATAACATTGATTAATACAATGAGAACATTGAGAAAAAATTTGATCCGTTTTTAAATTACCTCGGAATCGAAGATTAAACTTAAACTAGGGGTATTCGACGCCGCGCGTTGCGCGACGTGTTAGGTTAGCTTTATTTAGGTATGGTTGCAAGCGTTCATCATGTTAGTAATATTGTGATTTATTTATTCAGGTATGATGGCAAGCATTAATCATGTACTTTGTTGTGATACAACATGTGCAAGTACAGTTAACATAATAAATTATCAACAGTTCAAACATGGTTTTTCGTAACTATAATCTGAGCAATCGTTAGTTGGAGCAATATTAGCAGACCAATAACGTCCGAGGCTTTGACCATTGACCCACGTTTCGCCTTTCCCCATTCCCGTGAAGTCTATTGCAATTGGACCATCAGCAGCCAAAGCATCAAAGTTGGTGAGTTATAACATACTTATTTAAGATATAAAACTCTTGTCAAAGTTTGTTTTTTTAGATTTGATATTACCTTGTACCAAGTCTGAGGTTGACTTTTAGGGGACCTTGAGATCCAAAGTGATGAACCACCAGTGTTCTGTCGTAGGGCTTCTCCTTTGAATCCAACTCAATATGTCCATTGCTGAGATTAAAGGTCAACGACTGACCCATTTGTTAATCCCTGGAGCTTCACTTGGCCCATAATACCAGTACCCGTTTTATCAAAAAACGCACCATAGTTCTGTACTCATATTAAAATCTTTTATATATACGAAAGTCAAACTTCAAGTCCAACAGTCAAACTTAAGAGATCGAGTTTGTTCTTTAAAAACGATAAATTTGGGTTAGAAACAGTTTTGGTTAATTCTACTGAAAAAAAGATGGTTTGGTTAACCGACACAAAAGTAAATGTAGGTATGTAAACACAACAATTTTGGGGAACCTAACAACATGTATCAGTGATAATAAAAGTTGACTGATAGCAATATGCTAATCAGGGGCGGACCTACCTCTTTGGTAGGGGTAACCCCCGCTACCCCTTGGTCGGAAAAAATTTGGAAAAATTAGTGTAAATTTTGGAAAAATTTGACGTTTTTTCGATTTCGTTACGGCTTATTTATAACACGTTACCCCTTGGTCGGAATCCTAGATCCGCCACTGATGCTAATATGGCTAAGCAATAAATACGCACTACTGGAAATGTATTTACCTACAAACGCAAAGGCATCGATGATGATCAGTTGATCACAACAAACAGATGAAAAGCTGTCCAAAAACAAATAAAACAGTAGCATCATATTAGGATAAGTTGCTTTCTTTTAACCTCAGGTTGACCATTAATGTGTTGGTTCAGGCCCTTTGCAAACATAGTTAATTGATCAAGTTTTTTTTTTTTTTTTTTCAAAAGAAATAAGTCAATTACCTGAACTATTATATTGTGTTTTCATATTCACGTTCATATGCATGTAGGCAATACATGTAGGCCATATAAAGCCCTTTTGTTTAATGAATATTGTACCCCTTCTTTGATAATAATATAGCAAGCTTTTATCGTTTCTTTCTGCAAATCAACTTTTCACATTCAAACTCGTTTACTACTGAACCATTTGCACTTTTGACCCGCAACCTACTGACCCGAATTAAACCCGTGACTTGTAAATGAACCCGTTTAACCCAACATAATGAACAAATAAAGAACATGACCAAGTGATTTCACATTAAGAACCATTTGAGATACATCGCCAAGCAAAGGCTCGTCACCTTTAATGTCAATGCTGCAACATGGACATAGGAAAAGCTTTAGAAACGAATAACAGATTAAATCGGGTTCGGATTACGCATTGATCCAAACAACTAAATTAATACAAAAAAAGATACATTTGTATTGTAGTGATGCTCTTGTTGACCTGATTTTCCTAATAAACATGCCCTTGCTGGAACTAACCGTGCTTTCCATGCTTTTACCAATTCCAGAGTCAGCAACCGTGGATTTCTGTAGCTTATCCTTCGCCTAAATAACCGAAAATTAATAAAACAACGAAAACTGTTCAACTTATTTAGTTAATCGAGTGGAAAAGGAACAAATACCTTTTGCGGTCATCAGATCCCATTTCTAAATATGATTTTGATTGCTCCCGTAATCCCCTGCCTACTCTAAATCTCAATTTCATCATCAAAACCCTAACCATAAAACCCAATTTACACTCACACTAACCTCATTCCTCCGGTTACTATCCCTGCCTGCCATAGTTTCCTGTTCACCAGAGACAACCTCAACATTATCGCCCCCTCGAGCAGCCCACAACAGCACTGCAACACCCCCGATTTGTTTCCCTCTCTAGAATCCATCTGATTGTCTGCCTCTTCTTCGTTGTGATAATTCTTATTTGATGACTTTTGCACCCGAAGAACTAAACAATATAGAAGAACAAATTTATTCAAATAAATCAAAGTTGAACAGATTACAGTAATCAAGCCTCACCATTCAACAGGCGGAACCCTAAGTGCAGCCACCGTCCTTTGTCGAGTACAACAACCACCGTTCATCAAGACGCTGGCGAGGGAGGCAGCCGGAAGAGTGACAGGCCCCTTTTATCTCGAAAACTCTCTCCTTCGCAATCTCTCTCTTCTGATTCTCTCCCTTTCTCTCTTACTGTCATCATCGCCGTTGCTCAAGACGGTCATACCGTTTCCGTCGTCACTGTAACGCATAAAAGAACCAGAAACCTGCTAAGGTGACTCATCAATCATCATTAATTAACCGATTTCAAACCTAAAAAAACAGTGTTTCATACTAACCTAAGATATGTATTATTATTGTTATCCTAAACTGCCCTAATCTAAAGAATGCAATCAACAAGTCCCAAATTAAACGAACAGTCAGTCAATGAACAAATTCCACTAATGTTTGTAAAAACTAAACAATTGAACAACACACAGTTACCTAAAACTGAGACATATATGCAAAAATAAACATACCTGTGCGATCAATTTTAAGTAGATTTGGAGGAATGGAAAGCTTGCGGTTGATCGAAGAAGATGAAAATGAGGAGGATGATAATCGTGGAGAAATTGAAAGGGATGAGGTTATTATAGAATGTTTTCATGATGTTTCTAGGTGAGCAAGTAATGAAGAGTTTGTAAACGCCATGAAACCCTAATTAGTAAGGTTTTTCAGTGAGTTGAGAGCAGCTATGGTGTATTGGTGTGTTGTTGATTTTTTTTAACTGGGGGATGTGCCAGCTGCCTACTCCTAGTTTAGGAAAAAAAAATTAAGGGAATTGCTTGAAATGGGTTTCGACCCTGAGTCTAGTGACTAAAATAGCATTGTATTTCCCACCAGATCACTTCCTTCATTTGTGTTATACTTTGTTTTCATATCTATATAAATGCAACTTACGGTCGAATGATAAAAAGAAAAAAGACTTTTGTGGGTGCCATATGGCACCCAACGTTTGGCAGCCGCCCAGTTGAACAAATCACATGAGAAGACTATTTCGGGGGACTTTTTTTTCACTATTCATTAGCTTCTTTTTTTAATATATATGTATAATTTTGCATTTAAAACAACTGCATACCAAAATTGAATGTGATCACCATCACCCGATCCATCCTCGTTCTCATTGGTGATCAACTCTTGTAAAACTTTCTGGTTATAAGACCATGCGGTATGGGGGTCGGCTCCCCCCGTCCCGGCTCGTCCTCGGCGTCCCACACCGTCCCCTGGCTGGCGACGCGTCACTCCCGGCAGCTGCAAGAAGGAGGCGACGAGGCAATGAGAACTGGTTGGGTAGTCTTCCAAACCCTTGGGTAGTCCCCAAGGGGATGGTCCTCCTCCCGTGATGATGTGGCTCATACGTGGCAGGTGGTCTCCAAAGAGACTAACCAAACCATACCCAATGGTCTAATCATCTCAACCATCATAATATCATTCATTGTCGTTAGTTAGAGCCTTTATTTCAACAATAACAACTGGTTGCTCTTATATAATGAATCTCTGTTAATAATTTAAGTGACATAAATATGAAAATATTGTAAGATATAATATATAATACAATATTAAAATTTAATCTAATAATTTTATATAATATAGTGTACATTAGTATTATTTAATAATAATAATTACGAATTAAGAATAAGCTAATATACCTTTTGTATCTCATTGATTGTAGCCATGTAGGTGAATTGAGTTTTGTTCAAAAAATCATTTTTAACAGAAGTCACCATTGAAGAACTTAAAGATTGATGAGTGGAAGATTTTTCATCACATGCACATTGTTACATATGAAATTTTATTTTAAAATCATCAAAAGTAAGAAAATTTAATTTATAGACACATTAATGTATAAAAGATGAAAAGTGATTTGCCTTTTTCTAAACTTAAGAATTTCATATCTCTCTTTATTGATAAACAACTTGCTCATATTATATGAGTTAGAAGTAATAGCGTTCCTTATAAGATATGAATTTAGCTAATGATATTTGATATAATTTAAAAAGTAATACAATGTTGAGCGGCTAATAAATTCATACATAACAATATAAGGAAATGAAATTGAATAATAATTACTAACACTTGAAAGTGTTTGAAGTCTCAAACCGAAGGATAACAACAACATGAAAAACCCCGATTTTTTTGAATGGATTCATTCATCTTTTCATCGTATCCTTCCTACAATCTTAACTCAGCATTCAATTTCCTGTCTAAAAACATAAGCATTTGAATCATCTAATGTTTTACAAAATGAATTAATTTTAAAAAAAAAATAATGTAGAAATTATAACTCAAAATCCTATAGTTTAAGTGTGATCTTCTTTGCAAGCTTCCCGAATTTAGTTTCGATGTGCTCCATAGTAACATAGAACAATGTAACCAATGAGGTCCTATAAAACAAAAATAAATTGTTTCTTTCCAACGTTGTCCCCCGAGTCACTGGATGGAAATGCCTTACGTAAGGCTTCTCATTGCGCAAAGGTCTGGTGTCATCATGCACGTATGAAGCATCACTGGGAGTTCTACTTTCTTTCCAATATTGGATCCTCCTAATGATCCACAACCTTAAGTGATAACACCCATTCATGTTGACGGGGGCCACTTCATACATGTTAAGCTGGAAGGGCACTATCCCATACCTGCCATGAACAATCTATGGTTTATAATGGGAAGATATGCATATGTCGCGTCTACAATGGTATGCATCGATAATGAATCGAAAACCAGACCCAAGTGTAAATTGTATCGAAGATTAAACGAAAAATTGTTATTGCTATTAATATTATTTTTTATAATTAATATTATTGTTATGATAATTAATATTATTTTTTTACAAAAGATAAGCAACAAAAGCAAAATAAAAAAACAAATATACGCCAAGTCTATTAAAAGGAAAATGGCCATTATATTCTTGTGTTGCCCCATGTACAACCCCTAAATAGGGCTAGAATGATCATTTCCATTTCAACAGAGGCCGCGTACAGGGACGTACATAGGGCCTTAGGTGCGTGGCAAAATTCCCTCAAAAACCAGAACATTGTTTAAAATTCAAATGGCTAATTACCATTTTAGCCTTGAGTTTACCCCTCATATACCCTTAACTCAAGGCTAAAATGGTAATTCCTATTTTAAAAAAGATTCTGCTTAAATGGAAATTACCATTTTAGCCTAAGTTAGGGTTGTACGTTGGATGAACCCAGGGCTAAAATGGTAATTAGCCAGCCATCAAGTATGCGACGTACAACTCTGTACGACGCGTACATGGGTGACCTATATATATAGGGGGTCAAAACTACGACCTTTGTATACGATCACAAACCAACACACGCATACGCTGCTTATACGCAAAAAGGACCGTATATTGATCATATTTTGCATCAAACGACTCACCATGTACGTATTTCACACTATGGCTTAATAATTTCAACTTTATTTCAAGATTTGACCGTAGAATTAGGTATAATTTGATGCATTTTGAGGTTTTGGGGTCTAGTTGATTCGAAGGAGATGGATTGGGGATGAACTAGATGTTGCGTACACGCTTATATGCGGCACTTATGTCACCTTGTATTTTTCTGATATTATAATTATTATTGTTGTTGTTATTATTATTGTTATTATTAGTATTGTTATTGTTATTATTATTATTATTATTATTATTATTGTTTTTGTTATTGGTATTATAATTATTAATATTATTAAAACAATAGTTTTTATTATAATACGTGTATACGTATGCCGTATTTATTAATATTATTACAGTATTATTATTATTTTTATTATAATACGTATACCATATATATTTATATTAATATTATTATTATTGTTATTGTTATAATTGCTATTAAAACCATTTTATTATTTTTTTTTGTAATTATAGTATTTTTGTATTATTATACGTATACTATATTTATTATGTATTATTATATATATACTGTATTTTTTCAGGATGATGATGGACGACAAGATGAACGACCAGCTCGACCCTCGGCATCATAAGGTCACGCGTACCATGTGTTGATTGCTTACCCTGGCCAAGTAAGTAATAAACACATGATACCATGAACTTTTTATAATGAGCACATATACATCTGATGTAGTAAAGATGAGGCTTATGGAATGAGTTAAAAAGGAGTCATTCGGGTCAAATCAAGAATAAGGTTTGACTGTTCATAAGTGATGGATTTCATATGAACAAGTCAAACGGGTCAAATAAAGAATAAGGTTTGACTGTCCACAAGTGATGGATTTCACACAAACAAGTCAAACGGGTCAAATAAAGAATAAGGTTTGATTATTCATAAGTGATGGATTTCATGCGAACGAGTCAAACAAAGTATAATGTTGAAAATAAATGTAAGCACAAACTGGGTAACGGGAGCATTAAAACATTAAAATAACGAGCCCGAGTAATGGGACGTGAGTGAATATAAACGAAAAACGCAAACCAGATAACGGGAGCATTAAGGCATTAGGGTAAAGAACCCGGGTAATGGGTTTTAACAAAATGTAAGCGCAAACCGGGTAACAGGAGCATGAATTACAAAATAATAAGCCCGGGTAATGGGTTATAGAAGCAGAAATATTGCTCGGAAGGAAAACGATCATAGTCATGGACTACAGTCGAAGTAAAAAAAATGAACAAATGATCTATAGGTTCGCAGGAACCTAATGGATCTCAAACATGAAAATAAATGATTTTCAAACATAAAAGGGGTGCATTGACAACAAATACATTTAAAGAATGACACAAGTAAGGGATGATCTACGGGATCACCACGACCTTTGGGATATAAATAGTGTAAAGGTCGACGGGACCAAAATGAACTTCGGGTCACGAATCGAAAGAGAATGGACCTTAGAGGCCTTACTTTAAAAAGGTGAAAGCTAAAAAAATAGCCTACGAGGCTAAGTGAAAGGACTTACGGGTCACTTGGGCAAAGCGTGGGAACCGGTTACGATTCCCCACGTAAAATGGGAATGGTAAAGAAGAAATGCTTAGTTGTCAATGTCTTGATGCGAATAATTGACACAAGTTAAAGAGAAAACGTTGAACTAAAATTCGGTTTTAGTTAGAAACAACGTTTAAACAAATATAAATAGTATGAGATGGATTGGGAAACAGTTGATATTAAAAGAAACAGGTCTTGACACCAATAGGTGCAAGACGATAAATTTGAAAAGAAAATTTTCAAAAAAGAAAAGATTGATATGAACTTAAACATGACGTGATGCAATCACGGTCAAATAATAATAATAATAACAGGATATATGATCACATTATAGCATGAGCTACGGGACTTGGGGTCATAAACGCCTGTAAAAGCGGGGAAGGCAATGTGGGTATACCCGAATGACGAGGTATAAAGTAACCGATGACTGATGAGTCTAATCGAAGTAAAAAAATTATATTTAAAACTTGTTTAGAGCGCTTGTCTGTATAGGATTAGCGTGGAATAAGTATGGTGACAAACTGATATGACCGAGTAGCCAGATGGTGACTCGCTCTAGTAAATCATAATGAAGAGGAATGCTAAATGGAGTTGATGGCCTAGAAGGCCTTACACACGAAAGGCGCACGCGGCAAAGCATATAACAACCTTTGACTGAAAGATTAAATGCCTTGAAAACAAAATGCCAGTCAAGAAAAAGAGCAAGAAGGGAGTCGGGCACCATTTGGGAGTCCGAAAGAAATTATCACACCTTCCTGGTAAGATTACTGAATAATTAAAATATGAGCAACGCTCAAGTGAAAACGAAACCAAGTCCATTGGGTTTAACCCAAGGAACTATGTAAGAAAGGTTTCGGGGACGAAACCTCTTTAAGGGGGGTAGACTTGTAACACCCCAAAAACGGGTTTGGTAACTAAACCAAAATAACTAAGAATGAGCGGGAAAAAAATACCGTTGGTGGTAAAAGTTAACCTGTAAACAAAATAACTAGAAAAAAATTAACCTAGTTAGTAACATGGAAATAGTAATAAAACAATGAGTTGTAGCCCTTTATAAATAAAATCACAAACTTGAGGGGCCAAAAGGGGAAAACTGAAACTTAAGTTTTAACAACAAAAATAAAACACAACACACACACACTAGGTGTGTGTGTGTAGCGACCAGAAGGAAGAACATGGGAGCAAACCCTTGTTCAACCTTAATCCATCAAATTGGAGGATGAATTAGGGCCAAATCACATGCATGAACATAAATTCATGATCATCTAAACTTGGAGATCATAAGCTATGTTGTAATTTATGTTTTGGTGATGATAAGTATGTGGATGAACTTTAATGTGGTAAACTTGAGTTTAATATTTTTGTTAGTATGGTGAAATTAATAATGAATTATGTGTATGATCATCATACTTGCAAGTATATGTGAAATACATGAACAATTTAGAGATTTAATTATATGTTCATATATGAGATGAAATGGGTTTTGGTGATATGATGAAATCAATGTTATATTGATGTTGAAATTTGTTTGAAATCATCATGTATATAAGAATGTATGAAGAACTTTAATAATTTAGGTGTTCAGATGAATGTCTAATTTTTGGGTGAAATGGGTTTTTGCATAAGATATGTAAACCCCAATTTCCGTGTCATAATTTGACGAATTAGTTTATGAGGCTTGAAAGTTTATGCTAACTTGATATTGTTAAGTATATAAACTTGTTGATTTGAAAGAAATAAGGAAAATTGGATGGTAAAGTTAGCTAATATGATAGCCTAAAAATGATGCCTACCAAGTATATGATAAAATGCTTAAATGACTCTATTAAACTTATTAATGCATTTGCATATATCATTTGACAGTTTGACTTTTAAAAGTCAAACTGACCTATAACATATTTGGATGAAAAAGATAGTATAAAAGTCCATAAGGTGATGGTCATGGTGTAGGATGACTAATCTAACCATCTTGTGGATATTATGTAATAGTTTGACACTTGACAAGCTAGGTGGGAGCTTGGAAAGGAATGGTTCAAATGGGACAAGTATGCGAGGAAGCTCGAACGTACGCGAGGTAAGTAAAGCTTACAACTTTTAAATAGAATCTCTACTTATGCAATTGGTCAAAAATCAAAATGATCAAAGAATTGCATGAATCTTTGAAATATGACGTTTCGACATGAAACGATACGGGTCGAACGAATAAAATAGTAAGTAGCCAAGTTAAGTGGTAAATAATGAGTTTCAAAAGATACTCTATGGTGTAAGTCCTAATGAGTAAATAAGGACAATATAGTAATTGGGTCGCGAGTCGACAATTAAATAACGAGTTTTCGAAAAGATACCCCATGGTGTAAACCATGAAGTGGGTCAAAATGGATAAGTTATGGCGAACTAATGTTGGTGATAAAGGAGAAATGTTAAGATGAGACCCCCATGGCGAAAGCCATTAAACAGGTTAAAATGGGTAGAATTAGCTATTTATAAATTGATAATAAACAAATAATAATATAAATAGGACCCCATGGTGTAAACCATAATGGGTCAAATGAACAAAATAGCGAATAACCATATATTGGTTATAAACGTAATGATTTTTCGAGACAGGACCCTATGATGCGAACCATAACGGGTCAAACGAACAAAAATGAGTAAATATCCTTTTTACAATAAACAATGTTTGGCTTTACCGATATATAAAAAGGATGAGCCAAGAAACAAGTCAAATGGACAAACGGGTCAAACAGTGAAGTTATCACTATTTGAAAATGATATTTAATATTTTGTTTGTTAAGTTTCATGCTTACAGGTAAGCATGATTTGTGGGCATGCATTGCCACGAGTTAGTATATAGAACCGCAAGGTATCGTTAACGGGTCAATACTTCGACCCACGCCAGGTATGTGTAGAGGTCATACTCTCGATGAGGGTTTGTGTTTCTACTAAAGTTAGTCGAGTCATGGGTGGAAACTAGATCACCTTAAGTGAGGTATATCTAGTGTTTGGGTAAAACGACCATTAGAGTCGAAAACATGCTTATATTTCAAAAGTACGTCTAAGTAAGTTGATAACATTAAACGATGGGAGACTTTTATGTTTTTAGAAACAAAATAAATGTGAATGGGATAACAAATTAATAGTGCCCACTATAGTCTAAATAAGCTTTTGAAAGTCCTTGGGTAGTAAAAGGACCAAAATTGACAAAAATGTCTCCGGACTATGGGCTGGGCAAACTACGCTTAAGGAAAGATAATAAAAATGGGTTTCATAATTGGGTAAACCCTTTCGGTAGTATAAAGTGAAAGGCTTAAACCATTTTGGCTTAATGCCACCTAATGGGTCATTTTCGTAAAAGTGTCAAACCCGAGGGTAGAATAGGAACATAATGATTTTTCCTTTTATAACCCATCACAAATGATGTTGTGATGATATATGAATGAAGGTTATAGAGTGGGAATATGCGAAATAAAGAGATGCGAATAGTTAAGCTTAAGTGCTTAAATCCCATCACGGGTCAAAATAAATGTACGCATAAACCGGGCAACGGATGCGTGAAACGTGAGATTAATACTTTGGGTAATGGGGTAGTTGCAAAAGGAATAGGAGTGTGGAAAAGATATTAATTTAATAAGCTTTTCTGCTTAAATATGATAATGGGTCAAATAATTAAATTTAAGAATTTTGAATCGGTAGCGTAAAACACGTTGTTATGAATCCGGGTCATGGGATTACAAGTTAAACATATGGATAGTTGTTTTACGATCAAATAGGAACACGTTTCGTGTAAAACGGATAATTATTTGTCGAGATACGGGAATTTTACTAAAAAGGGTAGAAAGGGAAATGTGCAGCAACAGCAGGCTACCGTAACCTTCGGTGGCCAACCGTAGGCTACGGTAGGCCCTTTCTGGGTCTTATTTATAGCTGATGGCTGCCGTAACCTATGGTGGCCAGCCGTAGGCTATGGTATAGAGCTGTTGTATGCAAATCTGAATATAAAAGTATGTATATGCAAATATTGAGTTGTTGTATGCAAATCAGAATATACAAGTATGTCTATGCAAATATTGAGTTGCTGTATGAAAATCTGAATAGACAAATATTATACGCAAATATTGAGCTGCAATATGCAAATCTGAATATACAAGTATGTATATGCGAATATTGAACTGTTATATGCAAGAGTAAACACGACTTGTTTTTGTTTGTTTGTTTTGGTGAACTTGGGTTACTAAACTATGTCTAAGCATCATATAATTGACGTATGAGTTGATATTTTATGTATAGGTGATAGCTACGATGTTACAGATAAAGATCAAGCATAACAAAGAACTGAACACAACCGAAGTTCAAGCTTCCGCTTTTGTTTCGTTATTTTACGAACCGAAATACTTATGAACTTTCCAAGTGTTTTAAAAAGTTATGAACGTGTTAACGTGTTAAAGCGTTAAAGGGTTTAAACATTTATGAACTTTTATTAAATCCGAAAATTTGTATGAACGCTTATTTGCATAAAAATGCAAAAGTTTATCAATTCTCAGTTATGTAAGTCTGGGTCTTACAGCAGAGAAAGGGTGTTGTACCTTTCTTGAGCTTGGGTAAAACCCTTCTCCACCTCCGCATTAACAGAGCAATGATTGGCATCCCACTTCACCTTGAGCGCAACCTCGACGTGGGATGCACAATCAGCATAACCATCGCGATGGCCCATAAGACGCGCTGCCACAGTAAGCGCTGCCACAGATTGGTCCAACTCGATGGAGTTCAAAACTGCATTCACGAACAGTCCAAGAAAACAAGAGCTAGCTTGCAAGATGGTGATAAGTGCAACTAAAAGAAGCAATAAGTAACTTACATACGCAACCCTATATTGCTGCAACCACTCCAAGTTAGGTGACTAAGGGCTCAACTGTCTTTTGGATCTCAGCATAATTGTCTTGGGCAACATTTAATGCTTTTTGGGAGATTTCACGCGCCTCCCGTAACACCCCTCAAAAACACCCTAGGACGAGCCTTGATCGAAACTCTAAACACGTACGATGAAAACCAAGACGAAAAGTCAAATAAAAATAAAATTTTGTCCCCTCGCGGGCCGCGACCCACTAGAAGAGATCTCTTGCGGGGCGTGAGAGACTTGATCCTATCCGGACACATATCACGACACGTGTCACACACGTGTCAGACCTACTCGATGACCAGCCAACCCTACGCGTAGACGGGACTTCCTCGCGGGACGCTAGAGAGAGAGGGACGGGGTTCGCGGGGCGCGAGCGAGTCCCTGAATCAGCCTATATATTGAAGTTTTCAGCTTCATTCCAAATCGTTCAATTCTTTTCTTTCTCTTGCTCTCTTGTTCTGTCATTTTAATATCAGAACTTCTAAACCTCGAAACTCTGCCCGTTATTAGGGTAATAACTCGATCACGACTACGGTACTGTATCCGATTGATTAGCACCGGTCCGATGGATGTTTAAGTACTGCCTATATTCGGCTATACTTTGTCATTCGTCGTAAGAGTTTTGATCTCGTGATTATCGTTAAAGTTGAATTGAGTTAATACACTCATACGAGTTCCATTGTAACTAGAAATTAGAACTCATAACCAGGAAGCTGTTAAACTAGAATACTTAGCGATTAAGTAAACTTAATGATTAAGTAAACTTAACAGTTAAGGAAACTTAATGATTAAGTAAACTTAATGGTTAAGGAAACTTAAGGATTAAGTAAACTTAATGGTAAAGGAAACTTAATGGCTAAGGAAACTTAATGATTAAGTAAACTTAATGGTTAAGGAAACTTAGTAATTAAGTAAACTTAGCGACTAAGAAAACTTAATAGATAAGTAAACTTAACAGCTAAGTGATATTAAGTAAGATTAATTAATCAGCTAAGTAAGATTAATTAAGTTAAGAACGATTAATTAAGTTAAGTAAGATTAATTAATCAGTTAAGTAAGATTAATTAAGCTAAGTAAGATTAATTAATCAGCTAAGTAAGATTAATTAACTAAGTAAATTAAACACCTAAATAGATATACATGAAAATAGATATATATGAGGAAGGTGCAAGGAAGGTGTAAGATATATATGTGGGTAGGAAGCTTCCTAGAAAATGTATAGGTAACTTTCTAGAAAAGTATATGTAATTTCCTAGAAAATATATAGGAAACTTCCTGGAAATTTCATGTTTCTTACCTATAAATAGGAAGCTTAGGATTCATTTTTCTTTGCTCATTCCTTATATTCTTCTCCCTATACATTGGTGTTCTAACCAATAATCACCAATACGATATTATGTCTGATCGATTCAGAAACCAACGAACGAATGCCAAAGTGCTGTCTAAATAAGACTATACTTTGTGAATTTCGTTAAGGTTCTGATCTCGTGACCATCGTTAGGTTTGATTGGGTTTAACACTAATACGTATTCCACTCTGTTAAACTAAATGTTTAACTACCAAAAAACTCTGCACTATACACTTACAATCAAAATAGATGCTTAGTTATCAGAAGACTTAGAATCAGGAGGCTTGTTAAATCAAGAGTATATGCTAACAAGATGAGTCATTCTCTTTTTATCAAACTCTTTTACAAAACCCTCAAACTATTTTCCAGTTATATTTTACAGGGATTAAGTCTTTGTTATCTTAAATTACTGGCAGTAAGTGGGGTATTGTGCACATTACTGCTGTTTTATCACTTTTAGGTGAACGGACCTAAATAATGATACACGTCACTTTTGGGTGAACGGGCCCAATATTGATATGACCACAGTCATAGATCCGGTCGAGTGACAACTGGACCAGATAATTATAAGATAGGAGCAATTGTAATCGCTCTTAATACTGTGAATTATAACAAATGTGTTTTTTTAACAAAATGAATGAACTCACCAGTATTTCCTGCTGACCAAATGTTTTTAAAACGCGTTTCAGGTGATTACAGTAGATTGAAATTAGAGTTGGGACATGGCACCGAAAGGCTTAAAGAAGTGGCTCATTTTATCAAATAAATCAAATTAAATTAAATGGTGTTTTATGTATTCGGGTTCATACCATACTAAAGCTACCTTTGTAAAACATGGGTTTATTCCCATCTTTTTAACATATAAAATCCGGTGTTTCTAAACTCTGATAATTTTCCTAACTCACGATCCTGATGAACATTTCCGCTGCAATGTTTTTAAAATAACCACCGGTACCACTTGACTGCTTCACGGCTCCCGTCCAGGGTGTGGTCGGGGGGCGTGACGCCTCCTCAGCCCCATCGGCTTTAGTTTCTCTGCCTCGACGTCGATATCAAGAGAATCCACCTTCTCTTGTGACTCGCGCAAGCGATGCTTGAGTTCTGCGATTTCAACATCCTTGCCAGCCGTGTCTCTATCCTTAGAGAGGAGTTGTTGCTTGAACTCTTCCTGTGCAGATAACAGGTCATTTAGCCTTTGAATTTCATTTACCTATTTAGCACAGATAGAAGCAGTACAAACCTGGTTTATCTCAGCGTGCTCCCGATACACTTTAGTTGCTTCATACCATTCTTCGAGATCAGCTATGGTTTTGGCAGATGACTCAGCTTATGCCTTAAGGTTGGTAATTTCAGTCCGCACAGCGTGCATCTTCTAGTTGTTTTTCTAGCAGGCCTCACGCCATTGCCGACGTTCTTTAGAAAGCCTATTTTCGGCAGCAAGCAATTTTTTCTTTGGGCCCAAAATGCCGCAGTCTTCATTTTTCATCTCAGCCTCAAACTGAGCCTTCTGTTCAGCCAACTCAGGCTTGGCCTTCTCGAACTCTTTGGCATCAGCAGCCAAACGACTCCTATAATCTTCCCATTCAGCACACTCGCAGTGCATGGTGCGCCATTCACGGGTAATCTGATTACTGGTCGACACCTGGTTGGCTTGCGCAAACACATGAGATTGATACAATTGTTCATGTTTATGCTTTTTATGATAAAGAACCTCAGCAGGAGGGAAAGCTCCCAGAAACCATTCCCGACATGGAGGGAAAGTGGCGAAGGTGTCTCCTTGCTTCAAACTCCATACGGGGGCATTGACCTCATTGGTGCGACTTTCAGTATAAGACCGTTAATAATGTGTCACAGCCCACGACTCGGTTTTACCCGGTCCTGAAGCCGCGGGACAGAAACCCGTGGTATTGGTGTTTGACTTGGCAGCGGAAAATTTAACAGGATCGGTTATACTGAAAACACCCAATTAATTTATTTCAAGTGTCGGGGCAAAACCCGTAATTTACAATAAAGGAATTCCACTGGGAATTCCCTTGATTACAAAACATGTTTATTTATTTACTGAGCCACTTCATTCAAGCTGGAGTGCTACGCGACACTTTTCCTTGTTCACAGTAAATCACCTGAAACATGTTTAAAAAGATTTTATCAGCGGGAAACACCGGCGAGTCATTCAATTTGTATAAAACGACACATTGTAATAATTACAGTATTAAGAGCGATTACAATTGCCCCTATCTTATAATTATCTGGTCCAGTTGTCACTCGACCGGATCTGTGACTGTGGTCATACCACTATTGGGTCCGTTCACCCAATAGTGACGAGTATCACTATTTAGGTTCGTTCACCTAAAAGTGATAAAATAGCAGTAATGTGCACAATACCCCACTTATTACCGGTAATTTAAGACAACAAAGACTTAATCCCTGTAAAATATAACTGGAAAATAGTTTGAGATTTAGTAAAACCATTTGATAAAAAGAGAATGACTCACATTGCAAGTTTTAACTGGACAGAGTGCCTACTGATTAAGCCTAGTAACCTAGTTAAATAATGCAAATGAACTAGGTTAGTAACTTAATACAACATTTACGATAAGTTCACGAAATCAAAACCCTCACGACGAATGACAAAGTATAGCCCGAATTCAGGCAGCACTTAAACATCCTCGGATCGGTTTCAATCGATCGAACATTGTATCGTAGCAGTGATCGAGTTATTACCCTGTTATTGCAGCTACGTTTCACTACTTTGAACGTGTTTCTAAGCAGATTATGGGGGTTTTAGAAAGGAATTTTCGAACACGGAGGCCAGCCCATGCAACGTTCTATTTATAGCAGGTTTTTAGGTCTCCCGCAGCCCGCGTAATATTGAAGGGGGTCCTTCGCGGCCCGCGAGGGCCACCCTAGCTACGGCTAGGGTTGCCGTGTCACACCCTAGGTCTGCCACGTGTGCGACACGTGGCCTTGATCGTTATCCGTAGATTTGCCAACCTGTCGCGCCCCGCGAAGACTCTCCTTAATGTTTTCGCGGCCCGCGAGCAAGTTATAAATTTAATTTTCTTGATTTTAATAGAAATTAGGGTTTTGGGGTTTCGAGTTTTCACTTACGGGGTGTGTTGGGACATTTTTTTGCAGGCCTTACATCCTCCCCACCTTATTTAAAATCTCGTCCTCGAGATTTACTGGAACAAATAAGGGTACTTTCTTTTTCATTTCCGATTCCAACTCCCATGTATACTCAGGCCCTCTTTTTGAATCCCACTTTACTTTGACTAGTACCAATCTCTTGTGTTTGAGGAACTTGACCTTTCTGTCCTCTATTTGAAGTGGTTTCTCAACAAATTTCAACTTTTCATTTACCTCTAAATCTTGGAGAGGTACTATTAATGATTCATCAGATAAACACTTTTTGAGATTAGATACATGAAACACATCATGTACCCCGGCTAGTTCTTCTGGTAGTTGTAATTGATAGGCAACTGGTCCTATTCGTTGGGTAACAGTAAATGGTCCTATGTACCTTGGGCTTAGCTTTCATTTCTTACCGAATCGAACTACCCCTTTCCAAGGAGAAACTTTTAATAATACCTTGTCCCCAACTTGGAATTCTAGCGGCTTACGTTGATTATCTGCATAACTCTTCTGGCGGTCTCGAGCCGTTTTCAGTCTTTCTTGGATTTGAGTTATCTTGTCGGTGGTTTCCTGTACAATTTCAAGACCTGATCATTGACTTTCTCCTATTTCTGCCCAGCATACTGGAGTTCGACACCTTTGTCCATAAAGTGCTTCGAATGGGGCAGCATTAATGCTGTTGTGATAACTATTGTTATAGGAGAACTCTATTAGTGGCAAATGGTCGTCCCAATTTCCACCGAAGTCTATAACACATGCCCTGAGCATGTCTTCTAAAGTTTGGATCGTCCTTTCACTTTGTCCATCGGTTTGGGGATGGTATGCAGTACTTAAATTTAATCGGGTTCCCATTGCTTCTTGGAAACTTGTCTAGAAATGCGAAGTGAAACGACTATCCCTATCTGATACAATGGAGAGTGGGACTCCATGTAGGGATACTACCTCGTCTACGTATAACTTAGCCAATCTTTCCATGCTAAAGGTTTCCTTCATAGGTAGGAAATGAGAGGATTTGGTTAATCGATCCACAATCACCCAGATGGCATCGTTACCTTTCCTGGTTTTGGGTAGCTTAGTAACAAAATCCATTGTTATTAGTTCCCATTTCCATACCGGCATTTCTAATTGTTGGAGTAACCCTGAAGGTTTCTAGTGTTCTGCCTTAACTTGCGAACAAGTTAGACACTTAGAAACATATCTAGCTATGTCCTTTTTCATTCCTGTCCACCAGAAGTTATTCCTTAAATCTTGATACATCTTGTTATTACCAGGATGCATCGTATACCTAGATTTATGGGCTTCCTCTAAAATCCTATTTCTTAAGTTTCCTTGTCTGGGTACCCAAATCCTTTTATGGAATTTCCAAATTCCATCAGTCCCTTGCTCTAATTCCTTTAGTCGCCCTTTCATTCCTTCAGCATTATCCTTGAGTGCTGTTTCCTGAATCTTTTTCAATTGTTCCATTAAATCAATTGTAGATTTAATCTAAGGGCACAAATTCGTCTTTGTTTCTCATGGTATTTTCGACTTAAGACGTCTGCTACTACATTTGCTTTTCCTTCGTGATATTGAATATCACGGTCGTAGTCACTTAAAATCTCCATCCATCTTCTTTGCCTCATGTTTAATTCTTTTTGCCCAAATATGTACCTTAAACTTTTATGATCTGTATAGACAGGGGCGGACCCACATGGTCCGGATTGGGGTCCACGGACCCCAATGTTTTTTTTAAATAGTAGAACCGGTATGTTAATTTTATCAAGGACCCCATAAAATAAATTAGTTGGACCCCATAGTATTAAAAGCAAAGATGATATGGTGGTAAATCCTCTTGTGTTCCAACACATAGATCCCAAGTTCAAGTCTTACAGGTCTTGTTTTTTAGTTTTTTAATAAAGTAGTGGTTTTATGTCCACTAAATGCTTCTACATTATTTTCTAACCCCGACCCGACTACGATTACCGACCAGAAAATTTTAATATTTGGTTGTGAAAAATTCTTCGACAAAAAATGGACCCCAGTAAAAAATAATCCTGGGTCCGCCACTGTGTATAGATAGTAAACTTACTTCCGTACAGATAATGTCTCCAAATCTTAAGGGCAAAAATTATTGCTCCTAATTCTAGGTCATGAGTTGTATAATTTTCCTCGTGCTTTTTCAACTGTCTTGAGGCGTACGCAATCACCTTTTTGCGTTGCATTAGTACACAGCCTAGGCCTAGCTTAGAGGCATCACAGTAGACTTCAAAGTCTTTTGTACCTTCTGGTAAGGCAAGAATCAGGGCATTTGTTAACCTTTGCTTTAAATTTTAAAGGCCTCTTCTTGCTTGGGTCCCCATTCAAACTTAACGGTTTTACAGGTTAGCTTGGTTAATGGAACAGCTATCGTAGATAAATCTCTAATGAAGCGCCTATAATACCCAGCTAATTCTAGAAAACTTCTAAGTTCAGTAGCTGATTGCGGGACGTTCCACTTGGCGATCGCTTCTATCTTAGAGGGATCTACGTGAATGCCTTCGTGATTCACCATGTGTCCTAAAAATTGCACCTCTTGTAGCCAAAATTCACATTTTGAAAATTTGGCATAAAGCTTTTCCTTTCTTAACAGGGTTAAGAGTGCATGCATGTGTTCACAATGTTCGTCTTGACTTTTGGAATAAATAAGTATATCGTCGATGAAGACAATTACAAATTTATCCAGATATGGTTTACAGATCCTATTCATCATGTCCATAAATGCTGCAGGAGCATTTGTTAAACCAAAGGGCATGACTGTAAACTCGTAGTGACCATACCTAGTCCTGGAAGCAGCTTTAGGTATGTCTTCTTCCTGTACCTTCAACTGATGATATCCGGAACGCAAATCTATCTTGGAGAAATACCTTGCTCCTTGAAGTTGATCAAAAGGATTATCAATCCTAGGTAACGGGTATCGATTCTTAATTGTAACCTTATTCAGTTCCCTATAATCAATACACATCCGCATCGAACCATCATTCTTTTTCACAAACAACACAGGTGCTCCCCAAGGGGATGAACTAGGTTGTATGAATCATTTGCTTAACAATTCATATAACTGCTTTTTCTGTTCTAACATTTCTGTGGGTGCTAACCGATAAGGTGTTTTACCTATTGGTACAGTTCCAGGAATTAGATGAATTCTAAATTCTACTTCCCTATATGGCGGTAATCCAGGTAGTTCTTCTTAGAACACATTAGGGTATTCTGATATTACAGGAATTTCCTTAAGTTCCTTGCTTTTAGTGTTAATGATTACTGAAATCATATACACTATTCCTTGTTTTCGTTCATAACTAGCAACTTTCATTACTGAAATGAACTTCGTTGGTTTACGAGGCTTATCTCCTGTAACCAGAATTACTTCTCCTGTGGGTGTATGGATTTCTATAGAATTTGATCACATAGGATTCGAGCATGGTTGGGTACTAACCAATCCATTCCTAACACGACATCGAATCCTGCTAAATTCATAGGTAGAAGATTTGCAGAAAATTGATGGCCTGAGAGTTCTATTTTTCCTTCTTGGAGTACTTTGTCTATATTAACAGGGTTTCCTTCTGCCATTTCTACCGTAAAAACTTGTCTAAGTTTGGTTAAAGGTTGCTTAAGAGCTTGGCAGAATGAAGTACTTATAAAACTTTGGTTTGCACCAAAGTCAAATAATACTTTTGCGTAAACGTCATGTATAAGAAACGTACCAGCTGTCACGTCCGGAATCAGATCGGCTTCTTGGGTAGTTAGCTGGAAGGCTCTTGCATTCTTCTTATTAGTTCCTTCAGTTGCTTTTTCCTTGTTGTCGACTGGCTTGACTAGTTTTGGGCAATCGGGCTTGAAGTGTCCTGTTTCTCTGCAATTGTAGTAGATCATGGATTTCTTCCTGCATTCCTCTTCTTGGTGCCCCGGAATTTTGCAGAAATTACAATACCCCTTACATTTCCCAAAATGTTTTCTTTTACAGTTACTGCAAAATGGAGCGGTAGAGAGCTGCCCAGTTCCTTTCTTCCTGAAGTTATTACCCCCATGGAACCCTTGGGTAATCTTTTGAGCTAACTCCTTTTTCCTATTCTCTTCTCTTGTGCGTACCAGCCCGTCGGTTAGAGTGTTAGCCAATTCAACCGCATCGTCAATCGTGCGGGGTCTCGCAGCTTTGACTATGTCGCAAATCTCGCTAATTAGTGCCCAAATATAGCGAGAAATAAGCACCGGTTCTGGCGAGGCCAGAGTTGGCACAATTCTAGCATACTCGAAAAATTTCGAAGTATACCCTCGTCAGTCGACGTCCACCGCCCGGTGGTTCAGGAACTTGTTTTTTATCTGTTCCTTCGCGTAGGAGGGACAAAACTTTCTTTCCACAAATTCCTTAAATTCCTCCCAGCTCATGGCATAAGCCATATCACTTCCTTTGGCTTGCAACACTGTGTTCCACCATTCCAACGCTTCTTCTTTGAAAAGGTGGGATGCATACATCACCTTATCCTCTTCTACGCACTTACTTATTTTAATTACAGCTTCGGTCTTTTCCAACCAACGTTGTGCGGCAGTCACCCCTTCATTGCCTGCAAATTCGACTGGCTTACAGGCAAGAAATTCTTTGTAAGTGCAACCAGTCGTTGCCACTTTCATTTTCTTAAGTAATGGAGCTTGAATCACATTATTATCATTGCCGCCTCCATTCACACTGTTACTGAAATTATCGTCGCGGGTGCATTTGCTTTGGTTAGCTTGGGAAGGTTCAACGGGATTTCTAGCAGCAGCGACGATTGCTGGGATAGCGTTGGCTATTCCCTGAGCAATGATATTTTCTATATCTTGCCTATTGAGAAATTGTTCTTCATTATTCGGGTCAATTTGGTTAACTTCATTTGCCGATTGGTTTACTGCGTTTTCCATCTGAATGATTAACAATATACATAAATTATTATCACAGAGTGGATAACGATTAAACATAATAGGGCAATCACAAATATAATTAAGTCATCACATATAGCCAAAATCGTCGACATTGCGACATTTAGATTTTTATATATATTATGCATCCATACAAACCGGGTATTTACAAATGTTTTACAGAGGTTTTATTTTAGTACTATTATACAATATTTTATTATTATTATTATATAGGGTTTTTTCACATATTATTATTGTCTAACTATTATGATTCGGCTTTTAGAAACGACGCTCCTGGTCGTCGTATTTCCAGGAGATATTTTCCCCCACGTCCGTCTCGAATCCGATTTCCCGCATCCACCAGTTCCTCGCCGTAGCGGCGTAATTCGGCAACGTTTTCCGGGATCATTGGTGGAAAGGGATTAGGTTCAGACTGGGGAAAGTACCCATTGGGGTTATTCATAAAATTTTGAAAATGCCAGTCGCTGGTCCACCATTCTTCCAATTCTCCTGGAAGAGGTTGAGGGTTGACAATTGGGTCCGGGATAGCAAGTTCCAAATTAACAGGAAGTTCTGATTGAGCGGGGTAATTGAAAAGGGTTTCGTCAGTAGGTCCGATGAGGTCACAGTTGGCTAGTTTTCTATCAAGTTCTTCCCAAGGTGGCAATTCTTGGGCTTGACCAGAGCTCTCCCCTACTTCTTTTCCTTTTCCTTTTGTATCCTCCGTCTTTTTCTCCCTTTGGGCAGCGGGCTTCTTCTTTCGTCCTCGACTCCAGTCCAGAAGTCTTCTCCTCTTTTTAGGTTTGGGTTTCTCCTGTAACTGGGCCTGAAACACTAGTGGCTCCACGGTGTCAGCCTGATAACCGGATTGGATTCCTGCTGTATCCATATCAATAGTATGGATTGTGAAATTTTGGTGGGCTTCCGATAGTTCATTCATGCTGTTTAGACATATATGAAGAAACACAAAAATCTAAATTAAATTTTATTTATTGTAATTTAAAATTTCACAAAATGGCAACTTGAATAGTTAAGTATTTTTCAAATACTTAATTGGCTTAAATCAGTGGCTCTGATACCACATTTTTCTGTCACGGCCCATGACTCGGTTTTACCCGGTCTCGAAGCCGCGGGACAGAAACCCGTGGTATTGGTGTTTGACTTGGTAGCGGAAAATTTCACAGGATCGGTTATACTAAAAACACCCAATTAATTTATTTCAAGTGTCGGGGCAAAACCCGTAATTTACATTAAAGGAATTCCACTGGGAATTCCCTTGATTACAAAATATGTTTATTTATTTACTGAGCCACTTCATTCAAGCTAGAGAGCTATGCGACACTTTTCCTTGTTCACAGTAAATCTCCTGAAACATTTTTAAAAATATTTTATCAGCGGGAAATACTGGCGAGTCATTCAATTTGTATAAAACGACACATTATCATAATTTACAATATTAAGAGCGATTACAATTGCCCATATCTTATAATTATTTGGTCCAGTTGTCACTCGACCGGATCTGTGACTGTGGTCATACCACTATTGGGTCCGTTCACCCAATAGTGACGAGTATCACTATTTAGGTCCGTTCACCTAAAAGTGATAAAACAGCAGTAATGTGCACAATACCCCACTTACTGCCAGTAATTTAAGATAACAAATACTTAATCCCTGCAAAATATAACTGGAAAATAGTTTGAGATTTAGTAAAATAGTTTGATAAAAAGAGAATGACTCACATTGCAAGTTTTAACTGGACAGAGTGCCTACTGATTAAGCCTGATAACCTAGTTAAATACCGCAAATGAACTAGGTTAGTAACTTAACACAACATTTACGATATGTTCACGAAATCAAAACCCTCATGACGAATGACAAAGTATAGCCCGAATTTAGGCAGCACATAAACATCCATCGGATCGGTTTTAATCGATCGGACATTGTATCGTAGTAGTGATCGAGTTATTAGACTGCAGCAGCGTTTCAATACTTTGAACGTGTTTCTAAGCAGATTATGGGGGTTTTAGAAAGGAATTTTCGAACACAGAGGCCAGCCCATGCAATGTTCTATTTATAGCAGGTTTTTAGGTCTCTCGCGGCCCGCGTAAGATTGAAGGGGGTCCTTCGCGGCCCACGAGGGCCACCCTAGCTACGGCTAGGGCTGCCGTGTCACACCCTAGGTATGCCACGTGTGCGACACATGGCCTTGATTGTTATCCGGAGATTTTCCAACCCGTCGCACCCCGCGAAGACTCTCCTTAAAGTTTTCGCGGCCCGCGAGCAAGTTATAAAATTTTATTTTCTTGATTTTGATAGAAATTAGGGTTTTAGGGTTTCGAGTTTTCACTTACGGGGTGTGTTGGGACATTTTTTTGCAGGTCCTTACATAATGGTTGCCCTAACTATCCTCAGGCCGGATTGTTGAAGGTTCACTATGTTGGGCTCTGAAAGAGATAACACCTCCACCACCCACGCCAGCATTACCCGTTTGCTGCATTTTAGACTGAGCCCCCTTATGGGCTACATCACCTTCTTTATGAACCTCTTGAGCAGGTTCCTCAGTTGTTTTCACAGGTCTTCCAACCTCAATCATTGCAGCCTGCTCAACGTCAGCCTGAACCGGTTTTTCAACCTCATCCGGAGCAGTAAGGATCTCAATATCTGGTTTTACAGTCTTACCCTCAACCCTTTCTTGCACCCCTTCCACCTATTTTGTTGCAACCTTCGAAGGAGGTGAAGGCGGATTGGGTGCAGACTTGGAATGAATGATCCTAATCCTTGGTTGCACCACCTTCGGTTCTGCAAGACGCATGCTATGTTAATACATGACAGAGAAAAAGGAAATGTTTAACAATACTAAGTTACAAAACACGTACAAGGAGACATCCCAGGCATTATGTCGCAACCCCGCCCCCTATCTGTCCCGGGAACGGGCGGCCGCGATATATCAGTATTGGTGGTATCTGTGTTTATCATTTTGGCAGCGGAAATTACATCAGGATCGTAGTTAGGAAATATTTATCAGAGTAAAACAACATATTTTATATAAGTAAACATATTGGGATAAAACCCAAGTTTTTCATTACAAACTGATTTATAGAGATCAACTCTATTTTATTGAATAAAACATCTTCTTTTATTTAGGTAACTTTTATAGCCACTTTTCCAAGCCTTCAGTGCTGTCTAGCTGGCTTCTAGTTGGCTCTCACATTTTGTTACCTGAAACGCGTTTAAAAACATTTTGTCAGTGGGAAATACTGGTGAGTGAATCCCAGTTTAATCAAGAATAGTTTTATCAATTTTCACAGTATTGAGAGAGATTACAATGTTTACATCTACACAATTACTCATTCAGTACTGTCAATCCTGACTGGTGGGTCATATTACCCATTGGCTAACTCTTTGTCCAATGGTAACGTGTTCCACATTTTGTATACAAAACCCCAACATACCGGCAGTAATTGAAGAATTACAAAGACTCAATCACTGCTTAATCACATTATAAAATATTTAAGGTTTTGTAAAAACAGTTTACAAAAAGGAGATTACTCACAAAAAGGTCTACACAAAAAGAAGGATTACTCACTTTGCTGTCTTAGGTTTTCTTCTAAGGGTTTCCTGGTGATTATCTATAATTTACACAATGCACACGTGTTAGTATAATAACCCAATATTTACATTAGTAATACCCTCCCCGAGACGGCATTCCAACGACTACGTCGGCCAGAACCACGACAGCCGTTACGGAACCCTGGATCAATCGGGCAGCGTATCTAATACGTAACCGGGGTTATGATACTTACAACAGGGCAGAACTTCGTTATTTAGGGGGTATACTACCCAAATATTACTTCAATTATGCAGAATTTCAAGAGAGGGTTATGCAGAATTTCGAGAGAGGGAAGATCGTGAGCGAATTGAGACTGAATGCCCGAGCTCCCAATTTATAGGAGCTGAAATTGAGTTTGTCGCACCCCGCGTAAGAAATAGAAGGGGCTTACACGGCCCGCGAGGGCATCTAGGGTAGGCCCTAGCTTGTCCGACTCAACCCTAGCTTCGACACAATGCACGACACGTGGCAGCACCGGGTGCAGCCTTGACTCCGAGCTGTCGCGCCCCGCGTAGACCCAGATGGGGTCTTACGCGGCCCGCAAGCGATGTTAAAACTTGTTTTTATTTAATTTTTAATTATGTATAGTATTTTGGGATCGGTTTTTGCATACGGGGTGTATTTTAAGACATTTTGGGACATTCTAATTATATTAGGGGTGTCGGAAAATATTTAGGAGGGTTGTTATATCCTCCCCACCTTATTTTAGAACTCGTCCTCGAGATCTACTGGAACAGGTGCGGGTATTTCCTTTGCATTTCTGATTCAAGCTCCCATGTGTATTCTGGTCCTCTTTTGGAGTTCCATTTCACTTTGACTAGAACTAATCTTTTATGCTTGAGATTCTTGACTTTCCTGTCTTTAATCTATAGAGGCTTCTCTACAAACTTAAGTTGTTCATTTACCTCTATATCCTTAAGAGGTACTATCAGTGATAATCAGCTAAGCATTTCATGAGATTGGATACATGAAATACATCATGTATTCCTGCCATTTCCTCTGGCAGTTGTAGCTGATAGGCTACAGGTCCTATTTTTCTAATAATCTCAAAAGGTCCAACATACCTGGGGCTTAGCTTTCCCCTTTTGATGAATCTTACCACTCCTTTCCAAGGAGAGACTTTCAATAACACTTTATCTCCTACCTGAAATTTGAATGGCTTTCGTCTGTTATCAGCATAACTCTTTTGTCGATCACGTGCTGCTTTCAGTCGTTCCTTGACTTGAATGATCTTGTCTGTTGTTTCTTGTACTATCTTAGGTCCAGATAGTTGCTTTTCTCCAATTTCTGCCCAACAAACTGGAGTTCGGCACTTTCGTCCATAAAGTGCTTCGAATGGTGCAACATTAATACTTGTGTGATAACTGTTATCATAAGAAAATTCTATTAACGGTAAATGATCGTCCCAATTACCTCCGAAATCAATTACACAAGCTCTAAGCATGCCTTCCATTGTTTGAATTATCCTTTCGCTTTATCCGTCCGTTTGAGGATGATAAGCAGTGCTTAGATTCAGCTTAGTTCCCATTGCCTTTTGGAAACTTGCCCAAAAATGAGAGGTAAAACGGCTACCTCTGTCATAAACAATTGATAAAGGTATTCCATGTAATGAAACTATTTCATTTACATACAAATTAGCTAATTGTTCCATACTGAAAGTTTCCTTCATTGGTAGAAAATGAGCTGACTTAGTTAGCCTGTCTACAATCTCCCAGATTATATCATTACCTTTCCTTGTTTTGGGTAATTTGGTAACAAAATCCATTGTTATTAATTCCCATTTCCAAACTGGCATTTCTAACTGTTGCAACAATCCTGAGGGTTTCTGATGTTCAGCTTTGACTTGTGAACAGGTTAAACACTTTGCAACATATGCTGCTATATCCTTTTTCATTCCTATCCACCAGAATTTCTTTTTTAAATCCTGATACATCTTATCACTTCCAGGATGCATCGTATACTTAGACTTATGGGCTTCTTCTAATATACGGTGGCCTAGGTTTCCTAATTTAGGTATCCATATTCTTTTCTTATGGAATCTCCAAATTCATCTGTTCCTTGTTCTAGTTCGTTAATCATTCCTTTCAATTTTTCAGTATCATCCTTGATTACTGATTCTTGTGCCTTTCTAATCTATTCATTTAAATCTACTTGCAGATTTAATTTAAGTAAACGTACTCTTTTTGGCTTTTCATGATACATTCGACTTAAAGCATCAGCTACTACATTTGCCTTTCCTGCATGGTACTGGATATTACAATCATAATCACTAAGTATCTCCATCCAGCGTCTTTGTCTCATATTCAACTCCTTTTGACCGAAGACATACCTTAAACTCTTATGGTCGGTGAAAATGGTAAACTTACTACCGTAAAGGTAATGTCTCCAAATTTTCAGAGCAAAAATTATGGCTCCTAATTTTAGATCATGGGTTGAATAATTCTCTTCATGATTCTTAAGTTGTCTAGAGGCGTAAGCTATAACCTTTTGACGTTGCATTAACACACATCCATAACCTAACTTAGAAGCGTCACAATAGATTACAAAGTCTTCAGTTCCTTCTGGTAACGCTAGTATGGGTGTGTTGGTTAATCTTTGCTTAAGGACTCTAAAGGCTTCTTCCTGTTTTGGTCCCCATTCAAACTTAACAGATTTACAGGTTAACTTAGTTAAGGGAATGGCTATTCTAGAAAAATCTCGAATAAATCTTCTATAATAACCGGCTAATCCTAAGAAACTTCTAACCTCGGTTGGTGATTCAGTGGTTTTCCATCTAGTAATTTCCTCGATCTTGGTAGGATCCACACGAATTCCTTCATGATTAACTAAATGTCCAAGAAATTGTACTTGTTCTAACCAAAATTCACACTTTGAGAACTTTGCATAAAGCTTTTTTTTTTCTCAATAAACTTAGGAGTGCGTGCAAATGCTTTGCATGTTTCTCTTTGCTCTTAGAATAAATAAGAATATCATCTATAAAGACAATTATGAATTTATCCAAATATGGCTTACATATTCAGTTCATCATGTCCATAAATGCAGCTGGGGCATTGGTTAAACCAAATGGCATGACAGTAAATTCATAATGGCCATACCTTGTTCTGAAAGCGGTCTTAGGAATGTCCTCTTCCTGTACCTTTAATTGATGATATCCTGAATGTAAATCGATTTTAGAGAAAAATCGTGCTCCTTGCAATTGATCAAACAGATCGTTGATCCTCGGTAATGGGTACCGATTCTTAATCGTGACTTTGTTCAATTCACGGTAGTCAATGTACATACGCATTGATCCGTCCTTCTTTTTAACGAATAAAATCGGTGCTCCCCATGGTGATGAGCTTGGCTGTATGAATCCTTTCTCCAACAATTCGTCTAACTGTTTCTTCAGTTCCTGCATTTCTGCGGGTGCCAAACGGTAAGGTGCTTTGGTAATTGGTGCTGTCCCTGGTATTAAGTGGATTCTGAATTCGACTTCTCGGTCTGGCGGTTACCCTGGTAATTCTTCTGGAAATACATCTGAAAACTGGGATACTACTGGAATATCTTTTAATTATTTTCCTTTAGTGTTAGTGATTATGGAAATCAAATACACTAATGACCCTTTTCTTATATAACTTGTTGTTTTCATCAAAGAGATGAATTTTGTGGATCTAGATGGCTTATCTCCTTTAATTGTGATCTTTTCACCTTTTGGTGAATTTACTTGGATTTACTTTTGATCACATAAAATACTGGCTTTATTGGCTATTAACCAATCCATTCCTAATACAACGTCAAATCCTGCCAAATTCATTGGGTAAAGGTTTGCAATAAATTTCTGATTTAGAAATTCTATTCTTGCTCCCGGCAAGATTTCAGAAATCTTAATGGTTTCCCTATTTGCTGTCTCTACTAGACATTCTTGTGGGAGTTTAGTTAATGGTTGATTAAGAATTTTGCAAAATGAAGTATTAATAAAACTTTGGTTTGCACCAGAGTCAAATAATACTTTAGCAAAAATATCATTAGCTTAAAACGTACCGGCAATCACATCCGGGATCATCTTTGATTCTTCTGTAGTGAGAACAAATGCTCTAGCATTTTTAGTATTCTTGGTGTTCGTGGCTGGAGCTATTTTTGGACAGTTTGGCTTGATGTGACCTTGTTCTCCACAGTTGTAGCATATCCTGTTGTTAGGTTTCTTCCTGCAGTCTTCTTCCTTGTGTCCAGATATTTTGCAAAAATTGCAATATATAGAGCATCTTCAAGAATGCTTCCTTTTGTAATACTTGCAATAGGGTGCAGAAGTAGAACCTACATTTTTCCCACGATTGGAATTTCCAGAGCGGAATTCTTGGGTAAGCCTTTGAGCTAGGTTCCTTCTCTGGTCCTCCTCTCGTGTACGGACTAATTCATCTGTCAAGGTATTTGCTAGTTCTACAGCTTCTTCTATGGTTTGAGGTCTAGCTGCCTTGACTACATGTCTAATCTCCCCAATTAATCCCCAGATGTAACGGGAGATTAATACTGGTTTAGGTGATGCAAGGGTTGGTACTATTCGAGCATATTCAAAGAATAATGTAGTATAACCCTTACTATCTACCCCAGTCATTCTAAGGTTTAGGAACTTATTGGCTATCTGTTCCTTTTCATTGGGAGGGCAGAATTTCCTTTCTACCATGTTTTTAAATTCCTCCCATTCCATATTGTAAGTCCTATCACTTCCCCTAGATTGGAGGATAGTATTCCACCACTCTAAGGCTGAATTTTTAAACAGATTGGAAGCAAACATTATCTTATCCTCTTCAGCACACTTGCTTATTTTTAAGACAGCCTCAGTCTTTTCTATCCAGCGTAGAGACGCAACGGCCCCTTCATTGCCCGAGAATTCAATTGATTTACAAGACCATAATTCTTTATAAGAACAACCATAAGGTCATGATAACTCTTTGGGGGATTGATGAGCAACCTTTTGGAATCACACGTGGAGAAAGAGTAAAATCCAAGATTGATTTATAATTGGTAGAAGCCACGAAATCTTTCAACAGTAGGTTCCACCCTTTGTGACCGGCAACAAAACTAGAAATGTCTAATCCTCACCATGCCCAACGGGCTCAGCTGAGAGACATGGAAATGATAGAAAGAGAGAAGTTCGTCGAAAAAGTTCATCTCCGGCAACCGGAAGTTTCTGTTACCAAAAAATCGACAAATAAAGCAATATAGCTCGGCGAGGAATCAGCAACAGTTTGGCCCTTGGCCGAATACCGAGCATCCCATTCGCGTGCGAACTAATGACCCCGAGTAATTTGCTTAAAGAGCCTTTCCTCCCATTTTAACGGCGACATCGCACCACCAGTTTCTGCAACCACAACGACGTCTTCTATATTCTTAGACATACCAAAATAAGAAACTCGTGAAGAAACTGGGTAAACTGATGAATGCCAAGGAAGAAACCTGGAAAAAAGATGAAGAACAGTCGAAGATCTTTAAGAAATCTTTGAAGATTTGAATATACAAAGGGAAAGAAGAGAGAATTCGAAGAAGCATGCTAAAACCGTCTACTGTCTTCACCTATTTATACCCATCACATTTGATGCGATGGGTAACCGTGCCGAATAGCTTGTAGCACGTGTCCAACCACAGGTTGACACGTCAGGCAGGAAAATGGTAGTGATGGTTACCACACGTGTGTGGACCTCACTCTCCTGGCATGGGATGAAACGGCACTCCTAACACAGTGACAGCATGATCGTTACTGTGTCAGCGGTCACCTCATCAGTCATTTTTGCCACAAAACTGTCCGAAGATACTTCTTTTTCAAATTTCGAGAATTTTCTCACGCTAATAAATAACGTCAGAAGAAAGCTAAATAGCTGCGACGTGTAAGTTGTCACACAGAACGCGTGTACTAGCTTTTCTAGCACATGTGATGCTTTCCTACATACCAATGCAAACACTTGATTTTTATTTCTAGTCCAGAGCTCTAACCACTTGCCTCGCGCATAGAAGCAGCACTGGACTGGGGGGACTTGAAGGGGTATGGTCCTAAAACCTGGGCTGACCAGACGAGTCAACCGCAAGTCGCACGTGAGACCATACTCAAGATAAATCATATTGATAACTTTCCTGACCTTGCGTCGACTACACAGATGTTCCCAAGTCGCGCGCGGGGTCAGGACTAGAACAAAATCAATTCTGACTCTTAGCTCCTTAGATAAAATACATGGCTTCCTTGACCTTACGCCAACTGCATGGGATATACACGAGTCGCACGGAGGCAAGACGCGCGGGTAAACATCGGACAAGTACAAAAGGTACAAGTGGCAGAGCAGTGGGCCAATAAGCGTTCAACAGGCTGTATCCGATCGTGCTGCACGATGGACAATCGTACAGGGGACAAAAAGGTACATAAGGACATATACATGGCACCAATCAGTTTGCGCCGACCACTGCTCCATGATCTCCACTTAGTTGTTGATGACAGACTAGACAACAAGGACAATCGTCAGGACACGTGGATCCGTTCAGCATGCGCCAGCTACCCTCTTTCCTGGAATCACTAACGATCATGGCAGAGGGAATAGAATGGATATTCCTTGTTGTCATCCTCAGGCCCAAGGCCAATCAGTCCATCTCCTTCACAAACCACCTCGGCTATAAATAGGGAACTTCACCTCCAGGTTTAAGGATCGCTCTCTTGCTCTCTCACTTAATACACCCATTATTATCCTCAAAACCGATACTTATTCTCACGCCGGAGGGTGGTTACAAGGAGAACCCCCTATTCTCCTCCTTGTAAGGAGCTTACGGTGTGTTAATTGTTTTGTAGGATCATCTTAGCTATTTTAACGCGAACGGAAGAAGAATAACCTTATTTGGATGAGACACTAACCACAAGCTAATCACCAGAGTAGTTTGGTGTTTCTTCAATAATAAAAGTAATCAACTAATTGAAGTTGAGGGGTCTAAGTGCAACAATTTCAAAGTTATAATCAAAGGAAGCAAAAATATAGGGGTGGAGCAGGACTCAAACCTAGGTCTCCACCCGACTACGAACTTTAACATGAACAACAAACCACTCCACCACTTGCCTCAGTTATGATACACAACCAATCGCTTTACTCTTAAACTAAAACTCGAGCCTACAATTTGAAACAAGGAACTTGCCGCCCAAGCAGACATTCACCAGATTCTTTGCGATTCTCCAAAATCTCGATCCTTTAACGAAAGATCTTGTTCCTAAATGAAGGAATGATAACCCAACCATCTAATGGAACTTGTACTAGATTATATAACCCTTCGAAATTGTTAAAACCCGATTCCACCGTGTGTTTTAGGAATTTCTTCAAACTCGAACAAAAATTCGAGGTTTTCCATGTTATACATCCAATTGTTTTATAAATCAAAGGGTAAATTACATTTTTCGTCCTTTATGTTTGTATCAGATTGCAATGGATATCCTTTAACTTCAGTAATTACAGTCACAATCATTTATTTGGAAAACTCATTACACTATACATCCTTTAGCACTAACAAAGTTAAAAATTTCAGTTAAGTATGGCATGTGCCTTGCACATGAGGGTAGGTTAGTAATTTTACTAGTACAAAGTATGAAAAGTGTAATTTACCCTTAAACAAATAAACAACCACCACCACCAAATCCCACCCCCACCACTACTGTGACAGTCACAACCACCACCAAATCCCCAAAATCATCCACCACCACCACCAAATATACAAATCATACAAATCCAACCACTACCACCAAATCCACTACCACCATCACCGAATCCCACAAATCCCACCCCACCACCACTGTTAAGTTGCAGGTGTTTAACTCCACCTATTTTTATTTATTCCTCTTTCTAAAATCAAACCTAATCATACATATCATCTATGCGACAACGATTTCTTCATCACTACGAACTCTTCATCATAAAGGTATGATTTCTTCTCTGTTTAGGGTTTTAATGCTCGGTCCTGCTATATTGGATCTCTTCTCCAAGGTTCAATCCTTTGATTTTAGAAATACATCCCTCACTTTCTTGCAATTATGCCAGCTACCACACTTGATTTTGAAGGATTTTGAAGGGTAGAAAGCTTAAGGTATATGATACAATCAGTTCTTCCCTCACTCTATATTTTCACCTCTATATTCCCTTTTGAAAGAAAATGGGATAATCACCTGTAACTTAACAATGGGGGGTGGGGGTGGGATTTGTGGGATTCGGTGATAGTGGTAGTAGATTTGGTGGTGGTGGTTGGATTTGTGGGATTTGGTGGCGGTGGTGGTGGATTATTTTGAGGATTTGGTGGTGGTTGTGACTGTCACAGTGTTGGTGGGGTGGGATTTGGTGGTGGTGGTTTTTTATTTATTTAAGGGTAAATTACACTTTTTGTCCTTTGTACTAATAAAATTACTAACCTACCCTCATGTGCAAGGCACATGCCATACTTTACTGAAATTTTTAACTTGGTTAGTGCTAAAGGACGTATAGTGTAATGAGTTTTCCAAATAAAGGATTGTGACTGTAATTACTGAAGTTAAAGGCTATCAATTGCAATCTGATACAAACATAAAGGATGAAAAATGTAATTTACCGTAACTCAAACCTAGTCAAACTCCAAAACGTTTGACAAACAAAGAACACTCGAAACCACTCTAAATCTCGTTTGCAAACCTTTTCCGTACGTCGGAATTCGAACATTCGTCGGAGTTCGTTTATACTATCATTTACACGCAATCCGAAGGTACGGGTTACGTCAATCGTTTCGGTTTTCATTACATATCAGAAACCCCATAACAACTTTGAGTTTTATAGTCTGTCTTGTTTGAATTTTGTTTATGGTTCTAGGGTTTTGGGTTGGGTAATATAGGGGGAAGATGATGACTTTCTGTACTACGATAAAGCTTTTAAAAACACGGATTAAACACAAACGCAAACTTGGTTTGGTGGTTGGGTGAAGTTAATAAAACGCCATTACGGCGGAGGTCACAGGCTCGACCTGACCTCTCTGTTTACTTCATTGTTTTATTTATTTTTTATTTCTTTAAGGAGAATGATACAATCATAATTCTGGTTAAATATATTAAGCTTTTTAAGTTATTCAAAATAATCAACGCTGCTTGGTGGTGGTTGTTATTATCATCGAACCGGAGGTCACGGGTTCGACCCGGACAGTCCGCGTTCATTGTTTTTTATTTATTCTACTTAACATAATTGATTTTATTAAATATTTAATTAATATTAATTAGAATATTAGTAATTTAATTGTTTTATAAAACTAAATCTTAGATAAATTATATATACATATACATATATATATATATAGAGAGAGAGAGAGAGAGATTAAGGATCGTGTAAAAAGTGGCAACTGTGTGAGAAGTGTAAGAAGTAATATGGTGAGGACATGTATCTTTAATTAAAATTAGAGATTAAGGGTAGTAGAGTAATTTCAATATTAATCAATTTAATGAACAAAATCTTTCCATAACAGTTTTGAGAGATTTTCATAAACCATATATTCCTTATCTTTCTATATTTCGAAATCTGGTATCGAGTATCACCACAGCTTGAATCCAATACAGTCATAATGATTTTAACATCTGGAATGATTTCGATTATTTTGAAAGTATATGTGATGCCCTAACACGTAACATTCTTAAAAATAACGCAGCGGAAATACGAGCCTTGAAATTTCTTTCTTTATTAAATACATTTCTCGTGAAGACTCAATTACAAAAATAACAAACATTCACTAGAAGGGATTTACAACATTCACAATTAATTAACACTTCGCACGTTACATAATTCAAACTATGTGACCGTTCTTTACGTACAATCCTTGCGCTTCGACTCGATCTGCGTCAGCTTATCATCGTTAGCGATACAGGAAACCCGTGTGGTTCCTGTGGACATCATATACAACTTATATGTTAGTCATTGACATCACCATATAACATTAAACTATATAATTTGAAAATCTTGTAACACTCCATAATATGAACTTGGATTCATTCGATTACCCTTTTTAAATTCTTTGTCCAAGTTCGGCTTCCATTCCTCATGAACCTGACGATCTCATACCTGCATTACATTCCAATCTCAAGGCACATCATTAGTAATCGTCAATACTCAATCGTATTGAAACAATTCCTACGTACATCCTTAGCAATTTACATGCATACTTGCATACATTTCTACATTCGTACATACAATCCTATACATCTATATACATTTATACATTCATACACACATACATAACTACGAGTTCCTGCTTACCACTTTTATTCACATATACTTATACTAACATGTCATATTCACAACTTTCCATAATATAAGTTTTATACATATTGAAGTACATACTTACTCATTCCAAAACACGTTCACCTATAGATTTCCTTCACTAACACGAAGGTAAATCCATACCTATACTATCCGGAGACCCATAACATTTACTTATAATCAAAAACATCTTAAACATTAGTTATGTGGCCTTGAAAACCAATTAAAAGGAGTTCCATGACCAAAACAAACAAAATAAAGATTTTTGCCAGTTCGGTGGTCTCTCGCGGGCCGCGAGAGACTTAGCTCCCTTTGTCACGAGCCACGACCTATGTCGTGTGGCGCGACGTTGTTCCCTGCTTGCGGTCGCATAGCGCGACAGACCGGTTTCAACAGAATGTTAGTTTTTCTTAAGCTGCATCTGCCCAGCTCAATATTTTCAACATATAATGCACAAAAACATGCATATCTTTCAAACCGACTACCCGTTTAACCTCCTGTTTCTTCCCACATGACCGTAATTTGGTCTTCTATCATAAGGACTCAAAATCTAAGATCTGGACTAAGGAAATCCTTAATTTATATTCTTTCGACTTAATATTCAATTACGAATTATTCGACCCGTTCAATTCCACCAAACTACTTCCGGCTTAGTTAACAACCTTCGTCCTATTAGAGCACTACTTAGCTTAATACTTTCGATTTTTACATAATCCCTCTTGATATCCCATGTTCATAAGTATCAAAATTTATAATACCTACTAATAAGTGAATCGAAATTCACTTACCTTGAGCGTCCGTTCTCGCTTTCACTTCCCTTGTCTCCTCTTGACTCGTTAGCTTTCCTCGCTTGATTCCAGGCTAATGTGATGCATATCATTTCATTCCATTGTATTACAACATTGTTACTATACATGATCATTCATCTTATCAATCATTTCGTTCCTATGTCACATTAACTTTTATTAGGCAACTACTAACATACATATGGCATAGATCCATTATCACATCATTCATAATACAATTAGCATACATACATTCATTTATTCGGCTTTCGGATCATGCAATGTTTGACTTTCATTAATCAATCATTCACTAACATTGCAATAGTTCAATTCCTTGAAAATAGGCTATTTTGGGATGTCTGTTTACTGTACTTAAGAGCTTTCAAAAATTACGATCTTTTTATGTGACGTGCCCCTTGGAGGTGTAATCCTTGTGTTAAATTTTTAGAGTCTAAATCTCTACCAAAAAATTATAAAAAATCATTTACTAAGCAACAATCAGATTCGTCACTTTATGACTGCAGCCCACGGAAAAATTCATACAAAAATACTCAATTATCTGATTGACATAATTCCAGTTGGAGAATTTGATAACCTCCTGAAGCTACCTACAGTAAAAATTTGAGATCATAACTCAATTCCTAAATTGAGTTATGAGATTCGTAATGGGCTGCAAATTCTGCCAGAAAACGCAGCCTGAACTTTCGATACGGAAAAATTTATAAAACGTTCATTGTTCGTCGAAAAAATGCAATTCCGGTTGGGTTTGAAAGGTTTTTCCTGTGAGATCATCACAAACTCAATAAAGATCAGTTTTTGACAAGATTTGACCCTGTTACAGCCAATTACATTCGGCTGTAACTTTCTGGACAAATTTAGTTTTCACCAAATCTTTTCTAAATATCTCACATTCTAACTTCGCCTAGACATTTCATCATACACTTGGTGTGCATACTATATTCTAAGCACATAGTACAAGTAGTTTAAGCATGTTCTTTCCAATGTTCATCTCATGATTCAATTTATTCAAACAAGATCACAATGTCAACAAATTCTACATCACGTTTACTATCAAAACTTACTACATTACATCTAGTGTATCCACATAATCAAAACTACTAACATTCACATGTTCATCACAATCTTTCTCATACTCATGCACATAGGGTTTCATCCTAAATCGCCAAGATAACTAAAATTCAACCATTATTCCACTTAAACATGATAACATTAGCAAGCATTCATCCTAATTCAGATCGAACTCACATATTCATCAACACCCACTTGATGGTTGTTCACCAAAACTGAAAATTGAAACATACCTTGGCTAAAGCTTGCTTAGATGATCACTATTAAGGTTCATGCAATCCGATTTTGGCCAAAAATCCATTCAATTTATTTATTTAGGGTTTGAGAGGGAAACCCCTTCCTTCTTCTTCTCTGATCGAACACCCACACACGCCCAGATGTGTGTTTGGTTTTTTAATTTTCATTTTTATATTTTATCTTTCCCTTCTTTACAATTTAACCCCTCATGTTTGGATGTTTACAATATTATGGCCAAATTGCATTCTTTTTAGGTTAAACTCTTATTTACCCCTTTAACTAGGTTCGTAATTGTAGTTTTCATTCTAATGATAATTATATTCATAAATACTTATTTCATTATATTTACATATACGACTTTTGGGGTGTTACAAGTCTACCCACTTTAAAAGAGGTTTCGTCCCCGAAACCTTGCTCATTCCTACTTGACCAATTCTACCTTTAATCCATTCATCTCTTCATTCATGATGCTCCTTACATTCCAATAAAACTTATCGACTTATATAAGAGGCGGGATTCGTTTTCAACCATAAGTATATATCTTGTTCTTGCCCTATAATTCAGGCGTTAGACTTTCATGCATTTACCATTCGTTGTGGGTTATACCATCTCCACCTCACTCATATAAGAAAGAAAATATTACATTCTAGCATTAGCCATACAAATACTTATTGTAGTTTTTAACTTGGTGTTCTATCATTATTCACCTTTCTAGGCACTTTCGCTAACACATAATAATTTGGACCATCTACTTACTAAATCTTTATCTACATTCATTTGAGTTTAACATTATCACTGGATACTTATTATTATTCCATTCCCGCTTATCTAGGACAACCACTACATTCCATTACTAATGTTGCTCCTAATTTCTTTCATATCTTCATGGGAGGTGAGCATATACTAATACACATTACTGTAGACATTCGGATATTAATACACTAACATAACTATCATTTTCATACTCCCTTACCCATACTAGTCACGTGGTTTAGACATTAAGCTACATTTCTACCGTCACTTGAACTACTTACAACTTTATGTCTAACCTCAGATTTAATCATTCACATTACTTTATTATACTAATCTGGTATGTCATGTGAGGGCACCATACGAGCATTAACCAATTAGTCCAATTTTTCATTCAAGGCCTTTAGATCTTCCTCTTAATGACATAAGTACTTCCCTAGGCTGATCATTACAAGTCGATTATTTCATACCATACCATAATTATCCTACCATTTATTTCACTCACACGTACCAATAAATTTACAGATTCTTGCTTATCAATCAGGAATTAAACATTTTACTAACCTCGCCTTCATTGCGTAGATCAGTAATCCGGTCACCGGATCGATCCGCTTCTTTACAGGTACCTTCCGTACCAGAATTTGGTCTCATTCTTTCCTGAAATATGCTCCCACTCGTGAGAATCCTTCCAACAACTTTATTACTATCATTATACTAATAATTTCATCATTCTTATCAGTAAAAATTAACGGTTAGCACATAACTTTTCATATTTGCATTCCACATGGTGTTTTCACAATTTCTTACGTACATGTTTTAAACATATCACATTCCATTTCTTGCATATAGTCTTTTCATTTTATTGGTTATTTCGTCAACCTTTGCAGTTTGACTTTTCAAGGTCAAACTGGCACTTCTTACTTATCGCAGACGTATCGAAGGTCACGTTCGTACTTCTTTTCCATTCATGCATACTTGTAAAGATTGCATTACATTATTTCAGTATCCTTGTCAAAACCTACCCTTCCCATCCACTCTTAAGTTATTGTTCGGGTCGTAACACGTCATTGATTCTGACCCTCAAGAGTCATTTAGTAATATGTCTAATACGTAACTTGTTTCAAAGTTTCTTTCTTCCAACTAAATTTTGCTACAACAACCGTTTTCAACGGTTATACTCACTTATTTAAGGGCCAAAAATTTTCTTTCTATTTTTCTATCAGTTGCCTTCTTAATTTTTTTATTTCACTCTGTTTGACTTTTCGGAAGTTAATTTGTGAATACATCCTTACATATACGTATTAGTTATCTTATTCTGACACATCACTCTCTAGTTGAGCCACAAGCTCCTATTAAAAGTATAACCTTTGTATACGTACCTGTCACGAGTTAAACCTATTGACTCGTTATCCATACCTTGCGATGGTTATTTCTTTCCAATTTGTGATATTGCATACCCATACATTACGTTTACCTATAAGTATAAAACTTGACAAATTAAAGCATTAAATACCGGGTTCAAATGGCGATCACCATTTGACCCGTATGACTCATTTGTTCTTCAACTATTCTTGCATACACGTATTTGCATATATATATATATAGGGGAAGGTTTAAATGAAAACCACTTTTATTGTGAAAACTCGAAAACTAACTAAAAAAAGCCTAAAAAACACACAAATTTTTTTTTACAATTTTTTATTAAAAATCGCTATTTTTTATATATAAAAAAAATTTGTAGTCACATACACATGTGCACTACAAAAAAAAAATTTTTGAATTTTTTTTATATATAAAAAATAGCGAAAATTGGTATGCAAAAAAAAAATTGGTATGTTTTTTTGGCTTTTTTAATTAGTTTTCGCAATAACTAGTGGTTTTCATTTGAACTTTATATATATATATATAGGGGAAGGTTCTATGCAGAATACTAAATATTGCGAGAAAAAGCAAAACAAAATGAATTACTCATTTTTTCAATCCTAAAAACCTCAAAAGTAAATGAAAATGTTACAAATGTAAGATTTATTGTTTCTCACACTAGAATTCAAAATAAAATATGCAAAATTTTCACTTTGTATATAACCTACACATAGGTAGGTTATGTGTAGGTTAAATTACCTATATGTATGTAGGCTATGTGTAGGTAAAAATATATGTTTTTTTATGTATATGTAATACACATATTAATGTAAGAAACATAAAATTTAAAAAAATATCAACCTTAAATCCCAGAATTTAGTGATTTAGAGTTGTTCTTATTGTTCTCGCAATATTTAGTGTTCTGTATTGATTCTCATCCAATATATATATATATATATATATATATATATATCTATATAGGGGACCGCTAGAATGAGAACCACCTCGAGTTGTAAGAACCGCGAGAACCACACCATCCGGGGCGAGGTGGACCAAATTTTTTTTTTACAACTAGATGTGTGTATTATAAACACATTCGTAAAAAAAAAATTAAAAAATGCCGTGTGGGTTGTTTTTTACACCACAAGTTTGGTGTTTTTATTTTTTTTTTTTGTTTTTTTTTACACCAAACTTGTGGTGTAAAAAACTACCCACACGACATTTTTTTTTAATTTTTTTTTACGAATGTGTTTATAATACACACATCTAGTTGTAAAAAAATTTTTGGTCCACCTCGCCCCGGATGGTGTGGTTCTCGCGGTTCTTACAACTCGAGGTGGTTCTCATTTTAGCGTGATTCTATATATATATATATATATATATATATATATATATAAGTTCAAAACATAACTTGGATAATATCCGCTTTAAAGAAAATTTACTTGCCTGGTCCGTACTTACTTACGAATTCGAACTTTTCATTCCTTTCTATGTTTTGAATCCGTCTCGTGGATTCAAACATATCATTCATACCTTTCATTTCTTCTACATTTTGAATCCGTCTCGCGAATTCAAACATATCATTCGTATCCTTCATTCCTTCTATGTTTTGAATCCGTTTCGTGGATTCAAACATATCATTCATACTTTTCATTGCTTCTATGTTTTTAATCCGTCTCGCGAATTCAAACATATTTTTCATACTTTTCTTTCGTATTTAATACTCTCTATTTCTTAAGAGTCTTACTACTCCTTACATTCACACGCCCACCTAGTACCCAATCCTTCCGAACATACTTGCAACAATTATCACGGCCTCACGAACGTCATATGTTTCTTGCGTACTGGACAGGTATGCAATCCACATACTAGTTTCGTGCCTTCATGTAATCATCACCTTATGTCCGAAGAATTAAGTTTCGGCACGTGTAACATTTTCAAAACTTCATTACTATACCATCATTGTCCTTTATTTAGAATTTTCCTTCCCTTTATAACTTTTACCATTACATATACCCACATATTGAATTTACGTACCTGGGTTCAAATTTGTCTTATTACATGCCTTGGTGTCGGTCCTAGACCACATTCGCGGATCATCCTCTTTAAACAATCATGCTTACCTTACACATAACATACTGTTAGTTTTCTTTATATGCATACTTAGATACTTACTTACATTCGCTTCTACCTTTAGATCTTGATCGAGTCTTGGATTGTACGGGTTCCTGGCCACAAGAGCACATGGGTTTGAGTTCAAGTATTTACCTCCTCATACTTGATTTCTCTCAATCCAGGGCTCTGATACCAACTTGTAATGCCCTAACACGTAACATTCTTAAAAACAACGCAGCGGAAATACGAGCCTTAAAATTTATTTCTTTATTAAATACATTTCTTACGTGAAGACTCAATTACGAAAATAACAAACATTCACTAGAAGGAATTTACAAAATTCACGTTTTATTAACTCTTCACGCATTACATAATTCAAACTATGTGACCATTCTTTCCGTACAATCCTTGCGCTTTTCATCGATCTGTGTCAGCTTATCTTCGTTAGTAATAGAGGAAATCCGTGTGGTTCCTGTGGACATCATATACAGCTTATCCGTTGGTCATTGACATCACCATATAACATTAAACTATATAATTTGAGAATCTTATAACACTCCATAATATGAACTTGGATTCATTCGGTTATCCTTTTTAAATTCTTTGTCCAAGTTCGGCTTCCATTCCTCATGAACCTGACGATCTCATACCTGCATTACATTCCAATCTCAAGGCACATCATTAGTAATCGTCAATACTCAATCGTATTGAAACCATTCCTACGTACATCCATAGCAACTTACATTCATACTTGCATACATTTCTACATTCGTACATACAATCCTATACATCTATATACATGCATACATTCATACACGCATACATACCTACGAGTTCCTGCTTACCACTTTTATTCTCATATACTTATACTAACATGTCATATTCACAACTTTCCATAATATAAGTTTTATACATATTGAAGTACATACTTACTCGTTCCTAAACACGTTCACCTATAGATTTCCTTCACTAACATGAAGGTAAATCCATACCTATACTATCCGGAGACCCATAACATTTACTTATAATAAAAAAACATCTTAAACCTTAGTTATGAGGCCTTGAAAACCAATTAAAACAAGTTCCATGACCAAAACAAACAAAATAAAGATTTTTGCCAGTTCAGTGGTCTCTCGCGTGGTGCGACGTTGTTCCCGGCTTGCGGTCACGTAGCGCGACAGACCGGTTTCAACAAAATGTTAGTTTTTCTTGAGCTGCATCTGCCCACTCAATATTTTCAGCATATAATGCACAAAAACATGCATATCTTTCAAACCGACTACCCGTTTAACCTCCCGTTTCTTCCCACATGACCGTAATTTAGTCTTCTATCATAAAGACTCAAAATCTAAGATCCGGACTAAGGAAATCCTTAACTTATATTCTTTCGACTTAATATTCAATTACGAATTATTCGACCCGTTCAATCCCACCAAATTACTTCTAGCTTAGTTAACAACCTTCGTCCTATTAGAGCATTACTTAGCTTAATACTTCCGATTTTTACATAATCCTTCATGATATCCCATCTTCATAAGTATCAAAATTTATTATACCTACTAAGAAGTGAATCAAAAATCACTTACCTTGAGCGTCTGTTCTCGCTTTCACTTCTCTTGTCTGCTCTTGACTCATTAGCTTTCCTCGCTTGATTCCTTGCTAATGCGATGCATATCCTTTCATTCCATTTTATTACAACATTGTTAGTATACATGATCATTCATCTTATCAATCATTCCATTCCTATGTCACATTGACTTTTATTGGGCAACTACTAACATGCATATGGCGTAGATCCATTATCACATCATTCATAATACAATTAGCATACATACATTCATTTATTCGGCTTTCGGATCATGAAATGTTTGTCTTTCATTAATCAATCATTCACTAACATTGCAATAGTTCAATTCACTGAAAATAGGCTATTTTGGGATGTTTGTTTACTGTACTTACGAGCTTGCAAAAATTATGATCTTTTCATGTGACGTGTCCCTCGAACGGGTTATCCTTGTGTTTAATTTTTAGAGTTTAACTCTCTACCAAAAATTTATAAAAAATTATTTACAAAGCAGCAATCAGATTTGTCACTTTCTGACTGCAGCCCACGGACAAATTCATGTAAAAATCCTTGTTTATCCGATTGACATAATTCCTGTTGGAGAATTTGATAACCTCTTGAAGCTACCTACTGTAAAAATTTGAGATCATAACTCAATTCCTAAATTGAGTTATGACATTCGTAATGGGCTGCAAATTCTGCCAGAAAAAGCAGCCTGAACCTTCGGTACGGAAAAATTCATAAAACATTTATTTTTCGTCGAAAAAAATACAATTCTAGTTGGGTTTGAAAGGTTTTTCCTGGGAGTCCATCACAAAGTCAATAAACATCAGTTTTTGACAAGATTTGACCTAGTTACAGCCGATTACATTCGGCTAAAACTTTCTGGACAGATTTAGTTTTCACCGAATCTTTTCTAAATATCTCACATTCTAACTTCACCTAGACATTTCATCATACATTGGGTGTGCATACTATATTCTAAGCACATAGTACAAGTAGTTTAAGCATGTTCTTTCCAATGTTCATCTCATGATTCAATTTATTCAAACAAGATCACAACGTCAACAAATTCTGCATCGTGTTTACTATCAAAACCTACTACATAACATCTAGTGTATCCACATAATCAAAACTACTAACATTCACATGTTCATCACAATCTTTCTCATACTCATGCATATAGGGTTTCATCCTAAATCACCAAGATTACTAAAATTCAGCCATTATTCAACTTAAACACGATAACATTAGCAAGCATTCATCCTAATTCAGATCGAACTCACATATTCATCAACATCTACTTAATGGTTGTTCACCAAAACTGAAAATGGAAACATATCTTGGCTAAAGCTTGCTTAGATGATCACTATTAAGGTTCATGCAATCCGATTTTGGCCAAAAATCCATTCAATTTATTTATTTAGGGTTTGAGAGGGAAACCCCTTCCTTCTTCTTCTCTGGTCGAACACCCACACACGCCCAGATGTGTGTTTGGTGTTTTCATTTTCATTTTTATATTTTATCTTTCCATTCTTTACAATTTAACCCCTCATGTTTGGATGTTTACAATATTATGGCCAAATTGCATTCTTTTTAGGTTAAAATCTTATTTACCCCTTTAACTAGGTTCGTAATTCTAGTTGCCATTCTAACGACAATTATATTCAAAAATACTTATTTCATCATATTTACATATACAACTTTTGGGGTGTTACATAAAACACCATTCAGATTCTAAAAAACCACGACTTGAATTGTAATACAATCATGGTGTTCTAACATCTGGAATGCCAGCATTGCACATTATATGTGGTGTTTTACACCTGCAATTCCAGTAGATCTTCTTCGTATGGTGTTTTAAACCTGCATTCATGTTGTTTTACACCTGCATTCCAGAAGGTGTTCTTCGTATAGTGTTTTACACCTACATTTACACCTGGATTTTAGTAGTTGTTCTTCTTATTTCTTCATATGATGTTTTACGTATGCATTTACACCTATATTCATGGTGTTTTACACCTGCATTCCAGTAGATGTTCTTCGTATGGTATTTTAAACCTATATTCTTGTAGGCTTCATCTCATGATTTTTTTTCTCTAGATAAATATAGCAATATGGTACTCATATTAAAGATAAAAAAAAGTCGTTATTATAATGTAATTTTAAAAAAAAAAGTTACGTATAAAAAGTTATTGGCGTTTAAAAAGGACGGGTGGAACTTGCATGTGCATTGAGGTTGATGACAATTTCTTTATTTAAACAATACAATATAAAAGGACATATTACCCCTAATCTAGCCAAGTTAGTCAAAAAATAAATCATAATTTACATTTTAAGCTCTTTTTGATCTCAACCATTAACTACAAGATCTAAGGCTTAAAACACTTCTTACACATCTCACGGAACCACCCCTTTTTACACTAACCCCACCCTACCCTATATATATGTGTGTGTGTGTGTGTGTGTAATAATAAACTAAAACAATCTAATTTTATAAAATTTTACAAACTTATATTTTAACAAATAAACCGAATATGTTCAGTACTTTTACATGTTATTCATTTAAAAATATTCGTAATGGTATATTGTTGGGACAACTCCTAACCTTCCAAGAGGTGATCTCACCCGGATTTCTCGGGATCTAGTAAACCATGGTGATACAAGACGTACCTTGCGAATAATAATTAATCCATAAAATTAGTTGTGTTTTATACATTATATTTAGTGCTTTGTATTTCATGATTTAGGATAGTTTCATCATTTGAAGTTTTCCTCTTTCAAAGTGCGCTTATTTCAAGGAATCACAAAACACAATCTGTGAGTAGATCTTTCCTAATTCCCTTTTTTACTATATTAAATGTTTTGGGTATATTATGTGTCATTTACGCATTATTCCGTTACTTCAAATATTTTATTTATAAATACATGCAAAGTTTAATGTGTGATTATGTGGTAGTTGATATTTGTTCATTGTATGTGTCACTAACCATTGTTGCTAATCAGTGTCGCTAATCATTATTCACATGGTTCCATTCGGCTGACTAGGTTCCCCACGACCATGGTTGTAGCCTAGTATCGCTACATCATTTAGATTAGCTCGTTAGTGGGCTTGAGTCTCATATTTACAGTTTTATCATATTCATTACAATTGTTACATTTACATTATCATGTTGGTTGATTTGTTATGGGTTATTCGTTCATTAGTATCATTTATTGTTATCATTTAATTACCATTGGATTCGCATGTTAACATTTTCTTTTAAAACAAATAAACGTAAATAGTTTTATTTAAAACAATAAGATTTACTCACCAACTTATGTTGACCCAAAAATCTATTCTTACACATGATACAGGTGAACAGGTTTGAAGATGTTAATGATGACACGTAGGGATGAGGCCTTAGACAATAAAACTAATTATGTTATGATATTTTTGTTCTTGAAAGATTATTTGAATTATTTGTTTTGTGACATTGTTTAATTTGATTTTCATAATATCTATACTTTTCAATATCTTTTCATAAGCTATAAACAATCAATCATGCCCGGTCACCTAATCCGTTGCGGGTTGGGGTGTGACAGTGTTTAACGTATAGGGCTCCTCAAAATTAGTGCCTGACACTATTCAGACAACGCTTTTTCTGCAGCCCTATACGCCCCGTACAACACTGCACGAGGCGTTTAGGGCACAAAAGTTTGCAAATAGTCGTCTGGGTGTGCGAATAGTTTGAGCCTTTTATAAATGTCTGATATATTATCCCTCTATTAATTTTGTAAGTTGTGTTTTTAGTATCTTTTACTGTTCAATTTTTTATAACATTCCAATGTTTTGTGTACAAGTTTGTCAAGCATACAATTTCTCTCTTATCTCACGCTATCTTCATTCTCTTTCTAAAGAGCTTCTCTCTCTCTCTCTCTAAAAATTGGAGGTTTCTTCGCTGAGAGATAAACGAAGGGAGAAACATATACGGCGACTTTCCGGCTGTCTATGGCACCGCCGGACCCTTCAACATGGCTAGATCTTTTATGCTTGATTTTTTGGACTTTGGTGACGATGATGGTATGTAAAACCTACGTCGATATGGTTTTTGTGCTTGCGCCTAATACTGGTGATGGTGGTTGTCGTTGTTGTGATAGTAGCGACATTTCTTTTGTAAATTTCTTTAAAGGCTGTGATTATAGGTAAACAAGGTGGACATTGAAGATCCGAACCGAATCTTGGCTGGGCAATATCCGTGTATTTGCAGCCATGGTGTAACCCGCATCTTCTATGTCAATTACATATCTAAGCCTATTTGGATTTAATTTTGATTTATCTCATGGTTCAGTTTTCTGATTATGTTGATGGTTTCACCTATTACGCCTTTGTTTTAATCCTCTAATTTAATCATATTTCATACCCTGGTAATTGATTTAATTGCTTACAAGTTCATGTTGGGTATGTTTCTTAGGCCATGAGGTATACGTTGATAATTCTTAACTCCGTATAAGCGCCACATCATCTTAAGGAAATGGTTTAACCTTGTTAACTCTACCTCACCCACCATTTTTAATTATTTAAATACTAAAGATTTAAATTAAATACAAAATAAATAATAATAATAATAACAACAACAACAACAACAATAATAGTTGTTATGGGTGAAATTCTGAGCCCATATCCTGGAAAATATCTTGGTTTATATCTTGGTTGTGTAGTATCTGTTTACGTCCGGGATGCTGGTTCAGGATATTGGTAATATCCTGAAAGGTATCCTCAGGATTACTAATGGATTATGTGCAGGTACGTGGGATAGAAGCTAGCAACGTTATCAAGACTTATTCCGCGGAAGACTCGGTCCAGGCCGTTCAAAGAAAGACGTTGAAACCTTATTACTCGGTCTACAACGTTCGTGGTGGAATATTCGGAGTATCCCATATTTATAGGAATATTTGTTTATATTTCGTTACTATAAATAGGAGGAACACCAGATCAAATAGGAAACAACAATCTCACTGCAATCACACTCACTACACTTTAACACTTGTTCTCTCGCAATTTGTACTCTCGCACGAATACATTGTAACACTTAGCGATCTGGTTGATATCCTGCACTGTATCCTGAAGTTTAAAGCAATAAGAAGAACAAGGCAGCTGCGATTGTCAGCTCCTGAGGTTTTATGCCGGCGATCTAGATTGATCAAGGGCTTTCCTCGTACGTCTCGTGTCATTTCCTTTATTTTTTGCTCATTGTTTGCTCATTGTTTGATCGTTGATACAGCTCAATATCCTGAGCCGTATCCTGAATACTAATTTTCTAAATAACTCAACAAGCATATTTTCTATACACCTTCCAGCACACTACCTCACATTACTAATTTGATCACTAAATTGCTTCGGTAATTTTTGACCAAAACAATAGTAATAATAATAATAATAATAATAATAATAATACCATTTCATTAACTTCTTAGCTAAAATAAACATTGATAATAATATTAGCATTAATTTCTTATTCTTATTTGCCTAAGTTAACTTGTTAACTGTTTTGGTAAAAAAAAAAAATCGGTCTAAGGATAATGTAACCAAATTTGTTTGTGTGGTAGAGTGCTTGAATGAACACCACAATCGCAAGACTTGACATGTAAAGGGAACACATGGATTTGTACGAGCAAAAACCCTTGATCACTAGTAGATCGTCGGCATAAAAACCTCGGGTAGTGAAAACTATCAACCACTAAGTATATTAACTAATGGAATCAAATACAACTTCAGTTGTTGATCAAGTGTTCTACAATGAACGTATAATTGCTAAGTATGTTTGAGTGTGAGCTCTCCGTTTGATGTGAATGTGTGTTAACTAAATCACTTGATCATCCCCTTTTGAAAATAAAAATAACAAAAAATGCGAAAATCATGCTAGACCCACGTCCTCTCCCCATAACTGTTGTGGAATAAGCACATGCAGCCTTGTAACGAATTCTTAGCGAGATTCCAGCTTAGACTCAGTCCACACTCAGTGTACCTGCGTATAAACATAAGAAGATATCGAGAACAATCATAAGTAACCATAGTAGACATTAAGGATCCTTGATCCTCTGAGGTCCTGTGTTACACATTAAGGATAATTTATCCGGTATATGCCTCAGGATATGGGATCCACAATAACTAAAACTTAGGCCCTAACATTAACCAAGTAAGGTTTTAACACCCCTTAGCATGGGGAGGGATGAAGGAGTGGTTTGAAAGACATGTTAACTTGCAATGTCATTGTTTTGGTCAAACATTACCGAAGCAATTAAGTGATCAAATTAGTTAAGTGAGGTAGTGTGCTAGAGGTGTTTGTGAAAAATGTGGTGATTAAGTTGTTAATAAAAACAGTTTTCAGGATATAGCTCAGGATATCGAGCAATATCTACAATAAAACAATGAGCAAAAAAAGGTAAAGGGTGACACGAGATGTACGAGGAAAGCCCTTGATCAATCTAGATCGCCGGCATAAAACCTCGGGAGCTGAGAATCGCAGCTGCCTTGTTCTTCTTATTACTTCAAACTTCAGGATACAGTGAAGGATATGATGTGGATCAACTAGGTGTTATAATGCGATTTGAATACAAGTGTAAGTGTTTATGAGTGATTGCAGCTAGTAGAGAGCAAGAGTGTACGAAAAATTGTGTGTTCTATCTGATCCGATCAATCCTATTTATAGTAAAACAAAACTAACAAACTAGCCTATAAATCCAGGATATAGCGAATATTCCCTTTGTGAACGTTGTAGTCCACGTGTTCCGGCTTCAACGTTCTTATTTCAACAAATTAGCTCGAGTCTTTGGGAGAACAGGTCCACTCGAACGTTATAGGCTTGCTTCATTAATCTGCACATGATTTAATTAGTCATTACAAGGATACTGCGTCAGGATGTTACCAATATCCTGATCTGGTATCCTGATCACAATAAAAGAAACATAGTCAGAATATTATTCAGGATATATGAGTAGAAAACCACCCATAACAATTGTCCCCAAAATATATCTGTTGGTATACCAATTTCAACGGATATATTTTAAACCTTATCTCCCATATCGAGGCAATTAAGCTGATGTGACGGTTGAAATGACTCGCTACAACTTCCCACGCAATATTTACTCAAAGCCCCCTATTTCCAGCCTATATCTACTCGAGTTTTCTTCATCATGACCACAGTGCTCAAGCAACATTCAGGTATTCATTTTCTCTCCTCTCTGTTTTTCCTTCCATTTCTTAGTTGAAATCCTTCATGGCTTCATGAACAAGATCACGCATAAACGAATCAACCCCAACCCTTGAAAGCCAAAATCTTCTCCGAGAACCAGAAAAAGAGGTTTGCTCTTTTAATAACGCCGACATTCCCGCCTTAAAAGATTCTGGTGCCTTTCCTGTCGGGGTGATTATCCGTCCTTTCGACCGGGAGGTCCGATCAGACGTAGCATCAAACGAATGGGTGTGTTTCTTAGCTTAACCTTTCTCCTTGGGACTCCGATATCCTTTTCCAGCCTTCATCTCCCGTTTCTTCAAACTCACCGGCCTCAGTTACGCTCAGACCATGCCAATGGTTTGGCGAGTTTTAATGGTGTTAGACCAAATTAAATCTCTTCATGTTCCTGATCTTTGTGTCGAAGATCTCCCTATTGCATACCGTCTTCGCTCCCACGGCAACAGCCGTTTTCTCCTTTTTTTTTCCACCTCCAAGAATCCCCTGATCCTTAAGGCCACTAAGAATGAAGATCAGTAGCAAAGAAAGTTCTTTTTCGTAAAAAGGGATTCCATCACTAAGGGTTTTGACCTGCCAGTAGAGTGGTTGACTTCGGGTAGGATTTAGGGTTTTAGGAATATCCCCAAATATATCTTAAAACTATATCCGAAACTAACATCTTCATTTCTTGTGCAGCAAACTTCAAATAACTAGCCCCTCCGAGTGCAGAATCGGAGCTCAGGATCAAAGATATCTATCGACTTCCTGATAGCGAGAGAACCTTTTCCCTGTCTCTCATAAATTCGAGTCAAAGATCAAGTTCGGAAACGTCTGGTAAGTGTGTTATTAAATTAATTACAGAATACAAGTATTAAGAGTTAAGTATTTCTCCCTTTTTCGTAGTGCCAGTTGTCAATCTCGAAGGCTTCCAGCTTGACGAGTTGGAAAGTTATTCCGGCCTTATGCAAGTTAAGCAAGAAACCAACCCTAAGCCAGCAGTCACATCAAAGCCCACCAGTTCAAAAACCGCTACTGCACCCAAAGCTTCTACAGCATCCAAGTCTCGAGCTCCTAGCTCTCGTAAGAGGAAGGAAGCAGATTCTCCAGCCACATCCGACGTGTTTCCCTTTGAGAATCACGAGTTTACCGAGTCCAGCAAATTCATGACCGGCTTCCTTAATCAAGTTAGTATTCTCATTCTATATCCTGCACACATATACTCAATACACATATCCATATACTGATACATGTCCCTTTGATCGCAGGGTCTGGAACGCCTAGTGTTCCTCTATAAAGACGCATGTGGTTTGAACAAGATGTTAGAGGCTAAGCTGACTAAGTCAGAGGCCACTGTAGCAGACTAAGCAGCCATTGCTGCCGCCAAGTCACAGCACTATGAAGACAAATATAAAGCGATGGTCCAAGAACATCAGGCTGCTCTTCAAAAGGTTGCTCAAGAAGCCCAGGCCAAACATGATGCAGCCCAGGTTCAGTATGAACAGGACGTGGCTTCTTATCGGGAAAGCCTTAAGGGTTCCGTCGTCATCTCCCTTCTCCAAGCCCGGTTGAAAATGGCGTATGAGGCCAGGGCCACGGGCCTTGAATGCCCTTCGTGGAATGTTGAAGCTTGGGAAGCAAAATTGAGAGATCTCGGCGGCAACCCTGTGAAGCCTCCTATGAAGCCTGCGGCTGAGGATCCTACCAAGGCGGCCGATGCTGATGCTGTAAAGAATGCTGGTGGTGATTCCGGGAAGGATGCTGGACAGGGTGCTGGTGCAGATGAAGTCATGGTCGAAGAGGGTGCTGCCACTTTAAAGAAGCGAAATGGGCGATGATGGATGTTGATGCCGAGGCCGGAGCCCATTTTTTAAATTTAGTGGTTTGTGGTTTGTTGAACAATTTTAATTTCCTGTCAGTCAAACAATTTACTTTCCTGCACTAAAACAATATGATGGCCAAAGGTGGATGGGTCCTGAGTTTCAGGATTTAACCCTTGGTCATCAATTAGTATGCTTTATTTTGAACAATATAACAGTTGGAGGTGGATGGGTCGCGGTTTGAGATGAAACCTTCAACTGTTAGTAGTTATGGTAGAAAACTAATCGTGCTTTTAGTGGATGGGTCTCAGTTTGAGATGAAACCAAAAGCACAAACTTTTGCTATGTTAATAAACTAACTTTCTTTTGGCCTTATTCATTGTTGTTCATTTTTATTTTTGTAAAGCTTGTTTTGATAATTGTTGTTTATTCGAATACAGTTTCAATTTTCAATCTAAGTATCATACCTCAAACATTCTGACCAAATACCCTGAAATATATCCTGAGAATATATCTTGAGAATATATCCTGAGAATATATCTTGATCAGGATACTCATAAACTTTTGTCAAACACAGTTTCAAAAATTTAGACAATTTAGATAAGGTTTTTAAAGGAACAAAAAGGAAAGTTCATACCAGAAATAGAGTACACCTATATCCTTACGTTTCAATCCTTTTGCAACCTTTCCACCGAAGATGTCCCCAGTCTGGGATACTTAATGAACCATGCCCAAACTTGATCCTTTGAGCTTATCACAATGCCTTAGTGGGAATGTCCCCAGTGCATAATATCTTTGAATACTTAGAAACTTTTTAGACATCAATTGCAACTGTTTGTATAACTTTCGTATTACAGGGGATAAACTCTAAAATATCCTGGAGATAAATCCTTAATATTCTGGGGGATAAACCCATAGGTATTCTGAGGAAAATCCCAAATTTTCGTGCGCTACAGGCTGGAGTGTGTAAACTCCAAGACTTAGAAAGGTGAAAACCTTTAAACCTTAGAGAGTATGAAAATACCCTTTCGTGATAGAGGGTGGTCAATCCTCATATACCTTTAGGATCCAGGATATAGCCAATAATAATGAAATTGTCAGCCACTTTTACATGGACTGATCCCGCTATCTTGAACTATCCCTGGATAACTTGCGCTCCAGGCGGGGTGTTTAAACCTAATTCGAGAGAAAGGTGAATACCTTTAAACCTGTGAAGGGATCAGGATCCCTTAAACGTGAGAGAGGGGGGCAATCCTCTAATCTTTCGAATTATCCTGAGTGCATATCCTGAAGTTATATCCCGAAGCATATTCTGCAAAACAACCTTAAACTAAGGTGGGTGTTAGCCTGGCTAACACCCCTCCGATGCTTAAGTCAGTATTGGATTCAAATAAAATAGAATTATATTTAAAAAGAGATAGAATTCATACCATCCTGAGTTAGAAATTAAATTCTAAACTCACTTGAAATAGGCTTTGAGGTGTATAGCATTCCAGGATCTTGGTAGCATATTCCCCTCCATATTCTTAAGCCGGTATGCTCCTTTCCCAGATTCCGATTCAATCTCATAAGGTCCTTCCCACTTTGGAGCTAATTTTCCATCAGCAGGATTAGTAGTATTCTGAAAAGCTTTCCTTAACACCCAATCTCCAACTCAAAAACTCCTAGTCCTTAGATTCTTGTTATATGCTCTGGATATCCTCTGTTGGTATGCTGCCATTCTCAACTTTGCCGCATCCCTTGTTTCATCAATAGTATCCAATTCTTGGCATAGGGCTTCAGAATTCTTCTCAGGATCCCGGAGGTTGGATCTTGCTGTAGGTATCACCATCTCTGTTGGGATTACTGCTTCTGCTCCAAATACTAAGGCAAATGGGGTTTGCCCAGTTGCACTTTTCACTGTTGTCTTATCGGCCCATAAAACAAAGGGTAATTCTTCTGCCCATATTCCTTTTTTAGCTCCTAATCTTTTCTTCAAATTGTTGACTATTATCTTGTTTGAGGATTCTGCTTGCCCATTTGCTTGAGGATGTACTGGAGTAGATGTAATCATCTTGATTCCCCAACTTTTGCAAAAATCAGTGGTCCTTTTACTGATAAACTGAGAGCCATTGTCACAAATTATCTCAGCTGGTATCCCAAACCTAGTCAGGTTATTCCTTTTTATGAAGGATACTACTTCGTGGTCTCTGACTTAAATGAATGCCTCAGCTTCAACCCACTTGGAGAAGTAATCTGTCATTACCAGCATAAAAGCCTTTCCTCCTGGAGCCTTTGGAAATTTTCCCACTATGTCCATCCCCCATTTCATGAATGGCCAAGGGGAAACAACAGGATATAGTGGTTCAGCGGGTTGATGCAGTATATTACTGTGCCTTTGACACGCATCACATCTCCGAGCATATTCTGCAGCATATTTTCTCATCGTCGGCCAATAATATCTTGTTCTCAACACCTTTGAGAATAATAATCTGCCCCCAGTATGGTTGCCACAATCCCCTTCGTGTATATCCTGAAGCACTTCTTTAGTTTCGGGATCCTCCAAGCACCTCAGGTATGGTCCTGCAAGAGATTTCTTATATAGAATATTATTTATAATAGTGAATCGGGATACCTTCATCCTAAAAGCCTTAGGATTCTCATCCTTTGGAATATGTCCTTCCTTGAGATATCTCACAATTGGAGCCGTCCAGGACTTGGGATCCTCCTCAGGATATTCATCATCAGGATCCTGGATACTTACTACTTCCTTATCCTGAGATTTGAGAAGCTCCACTGTAGGATATAGGATATGTAGTATTGGTATTTGGGTTCCCTCTGGTATCCTGATTGATGATCCTAGATTTGCCAAGGCATCTGCTTCAGCATTATCCTCTCTTGGTACCTGTTCAAGTGTAAAAACATCGAAATATCCTACTAATTTTTTGAGAATTTTGAGATACTCGATTAGCTTCTCACCTTTTAATAATTAACAAGGAATCAACAAATACTTGCAAACTTTTAATATTCATACTCCTGGCCAACTCTAATCCTGCTATCAAAGCTTCATATTCTGCTTCATTATTAGTGGCAGGAAATTCACACCTAATAGCCTGGGGTAATATGTCCCCCTGTGGCGATTTTAGTAGTATACCCAATCCTACACCTCTCACATTAGATGCACCATCAGTATATAATGTCCAGGATTCTAAGTTTTCTCCTAGCTGTTGTACTTCTAGGTCTACTTCATTTTGAATATCACTACTGAAATCAGCCACAAAGTCAGCTAGAGCCTGAGACTTTACGGCATTTCTAGGTTCATATACTAGATCATAGGTGTTTTGGTCAAAAATTACCAAATCAATTTAGTGATCAAATTAGTTAAGTGAGGTAGTGTGCTAGAAATATGTGTGAAAAATATGTTAGCCAAGTTAATTGTAAAAACAGTTTCAGGATACGGCTCAGGATATGGAGCTGTATCTATGATCAAACAATGAGAAAAAAGTAAAGGTTGACACGTGATGTACGAGGAAAGCCCTTGATCAATCTAGATCGCCGGCACAAAACCTCGGGAGCTGACAATCGCAGCTGCCTTGTTCTTCTATTGCTTCAAATATCAGGATACAGTGCAGGATGTGATGCGGATCAACTAGGTGTTACAATGTAATTCGAATAAAAGTGTTTGTGCATAGTGTTTGTAGTGAGCTAGAGAGCAAAAGTGTTCGAAAGTGTGTGTGTGTAAGTTGCGTGTTTTAATCTGATCCGCCCTATCTATTTATAGTAAAAGAAATGTAACAAACTATCCTAATAAACCGGGATCTGGCGAATATTCCCACTCGAACGTTGGAGACCTGGTCTTTCGGGTTCAACGTCTCTCACATAACAGATACGCCCGAGTCTTGAGGAGAAGAAGTCCATCTGACCGTTAGTAACCCACAGCCTCTAACCTGCACGTGGTTAATTTAGTTAACACCAGGATATCGCCCAGGATGTTAGCAATATCCTAATCCAGTATCCTGATCACAAGTAGACAACCAAAAGCAGGATATTAGTCAGGATGTATATACTCAGAAAATGACCCATAACAATTGTCCCCAAATATATCTGTTGGTATACCAATCCAACGGATATATTTTAAAAATTCTATCTTGTAAATCAAGGCAATTAAATCGAGACGACGGTCAAGATCACATCATAACTTCCAACGCGCTTTTAACTCGATGGAGATCCACAATGCTCCTATATCTTCTCTCTTCTTGTTTGAAAAGCAGATATCTTCATCGGAGTCTCCAGGTAATTCCCTACTTCTCATTCATTTTTTGTCAATCTTTCTTCCTCTATCTGCAATGGCTGCCAGAACTTACTCCCAAACCGGTGAATCATCCGAGACCTTCATTCAGCAGAATCTTCTCAAAAATCCCGAGAAGGAGGTCTGTGCCTTTGATAATGCAGACATTGCGGATTTGAGAGCTTCTGGTGCTTTCCCCGATAACACGGTCTTTAGACCATTCAATCGGTCAATTCGATCGGATGTTTCTTCTACTGATTGGGTTTGCTTCCCAGCATACCCTTTCTCGCTAGGTCTTCGATACCCTTTTCCCGAATTTATGATGCAATTCTTCCGGACCACCGGAATCTCCTTTGCTCAGACCATGCCCATGGTCTGGAGGGTATTAATCGTACTCAACCAAATTAAAAACCTTCACTGTCCCGACCTTTGTATCGAAGATCTGCCAATCGCTTACCGCCTCCGATCCCACGGTTCTAGCCGGTTTTTGCTTTTTTCGACTTCCAACAAACCCCTTATCCTTAAAGCCACCAAAAACAAAGACGGATGGCAACGCAAGTTCTTCTTTGTCAAACGAGACTCCATTGATGAGGGTGCTAGCCTTCCGGTGGAGTGGTTAACCACCGGTAGGATCATGAATGTTCCCATGTGCCTTTAGACTTTTATCTTTTGCTAATATCCTCCTTTTTGATCCCTTTGCAGTAAATTTCAAGGAAGTAGCTCCCCCTACTGCGGAATCAGAGAAAAGAATCAAAACTGTTTATCAATTACCTGCAAGTGACAGGAGTTTTACCACACATATCCCGAGTTCCAGTCAATACTCATCATCTGAAATGTCTGGTAAGGATTGCTTTAAAATAATTAATTAGCACAATATAATATGATGAAGGGTAATAAAGATGTAAGACTTTTCCCTTTACGCAGCACCGGCCAAGATCCCTGAAGTCTTTGACCTCGACGAGCTGGACAGTTATTCTGATCAGGTTCAGATCAAGAAGGAACCTAGTCCCAAGGCCACGGCCTCATCCAAACCCAGCAGTTCCAAGGCCATCGGCATCCCCAAACCTTCGCCAGCTACCAAGCCTCGGAGTTCAAGCTCCCGTAAAAGGAAAGAACCCGATTCTCCCGTCATCTCTGATACATTTCCTTATGAGAATTACGAGTTTATTGAGGCAAGCGGGTTCATGACTTCTTTTCTCAACCAGGTTAATATCCTCGAGTCATATCCTGCATCTTATACTGCTTATAAGTATTTAACAAAACCAATACCTATCCTTTTAATTTGCAGGGTCTCGAACGTCTGGTCCACTTATATCAGGAATCCTGTGGGCTCAACAAGACGCTTGAATCCAAGTTAAAGAAAGCTGAGGTCACCATATCTGATCAGGGTATGATTGCAGCCGCCAAATCTCAGCATTACGAGGACAAGTTCAAGGCTATGATCAAAGAACACCAGGCCGCTCTCAGTAAAGTTGCTCTTCAAGCTCAGTTCGATCTTGATGCTGCCCATGCTCAACATGAACAAGATATGATCAGCTATCGGGAAAGTCTTAAAAGTTCTGTCATCACTTCCCTTCTCCAGGCCAGGCTAAAGATGGCCCACGAAGCCAAAGCACTGGGCTTTGAATGCCCTTCTTGGGACGTCAGTGCCTAGGAAACAAAGCTAAAGAGCCTTGGCGACCCTTCTGCCAAACCTGCTGCTGAAGGATCTTCAAAAGCAGTTGAAAAAACAACCGGTGCTGAGAGGGATGCTGAGGCGGATCCCGAGACGGATGTTGCTGAAATTACCATGAATGAAGAAGGCGCTGCCTCCTAAAACTTATTTTCTTTAAATTTGAGAGTTATGCTTTTGTTTGAACAATTTTATTTCTTATCCTATGAACAGTTTCTATTTCGGTATTAAGACAACTTGATAGCCGAAGGTGGATGGGTCCTAGGTTTTAGGATGAAACCTTCGGTTATCAACTGGTATTGCTTATTTCAAATAATTTCATCTTTCAATTGATTTGCTATTGTTTTCTGTATTTCTCAGTGTAGATTTTAGCTTTGCAAAATTTTGTACAACTATCTTTTGAAAATATCCTGATCAATATACTCAGTAATATATTATGAAAACTTTTATAGAACTTAAAAATTCAATCAACTTTAGAGAAAACCTCTAAAGAATAAAAGATAGTCCATTTTCTAAAACCTGTTTTGACAATACTTGTTTGATCAGCGTTTTAATTTCAATCAAGTATCACTTTCAAACATTTCAATCAAATATCCCGAAACATATTCCAAAAACAGATTCCAAAGACGTATCCTAAAGATATATCCTTAATCAGAGTTAAAAATTTGTTTAAGGTTCACAAAGGAAAGATCATACCAGGAATTAAGTATAGCCTTAGTATTAAACTCCAACCCTTTTTGTGGCTTCTCCTGCCAAGATGTCCCCAGTTCGATACATTTAGCTCAACTTTGATTCTTTATGCTTCATACAATTATTTTAGATGGAATGTCCCCTGTGCATGAATTCCTTAAACACTTAGAAATTTTTTAAACAATAGTTCCAATTGCATAGACAATTTTTGTGTTACAGGGGTAAAACCCAAAATATACTGGAGATAAATCCTTCGTATCCTGGGGGAAATCCCAAATTTTCGTGCGCTACAGGCGGGAGTGTATAAACTCCAAGACTTAGAAAGGTGAAAACCTTTAAACCTTAGAGAGTATGAAAATACCCTTTCGTGAGAGAGGGTGATCAATCCTCATATACCTTTAGGATTCAGGATATAGCCAATAGTAACGAAATTGTCAGCCACTTTTACATGGACTGGTCCCGCCACCTTGAACTATTCCCGAATAACTTGCGCTCCAGGCAGGGTGTTTAAACCCAATTCGGAAGAAAGGTGAATACCTTTAAACCTGTGAAGGGATCAGGATCCCTTATACGTGAGAGAGGGTGATCAATCCTCTAATCTTCCGAAGTATCCTGAGTGTATATCCTGGTGCCATATCCCGAAGTATATTCTGCAAAACCACTATAAGCTAAGGTGGGTGTTAGCCTGGCTAACACCCCTCCGATGCTTAAGTCAGTAATAGATTCAAAATAGTAAGTAATATCAAAATTTAATAAGAGACACAGAATTCATACCACCCTGAGTTGGAATCTAAATTCCATACTCACTTGAAATAGAGTTTTAAATGTATAGCATTCCAAGATCTTGGTAGCATATCCCCCTCTATATTCTTGAGTCGGTATGCTCCTTTTCCTGATTCCGATTCAACCTCGTAGGGTCCTTCCCATTTCGGAGCCAACTTTCCATCAGCAGGATTAGTAGTATTCTGAAAAGCTTTTCTTAATACCCAATCTCCAACCTGAAATCTTCTAGTCCTTATATTCTTGTTATATGCTTTAGATATCCTCTGTTGATATGCTGCCATCCTTAGCCTTGCAGCATCTCTTGTCTCATCAATAGTATCCAGTTCCTGGCATAGGACTTCAGGATTCTGCTCAGGATTCCTGAGGTTGGATCTTGCTGTTGGTATCACCATTTCCGTCGGGATCACCGCTTCTGCTCCAAACACTAAGGAAAATGGGGTTTGACCAGTTGCATTTTTTACCGTCGTTTTATCAGCCCACAAAAAAAGGGTAGTTCTTCTGCCCATCTTCCTTTCTTGGCCCCTAATCTCTTCTTCAAGTTGTTGACAATTATCTTGTTTGAGGATTCAGCTTGTCCATTTGCTTGAGGATGTACCGGAGTAGACGTAATCATTTTGATTTCCCAACTCTTGCAGAAGTCAGTAGTCCTTTTACTTATAAATTGAGATCCGTTGTCACAAATTATCTCAACTGGTACTCCAAACCTAGTCAGGATATTCCTTTTTATGAAGGATACCACTCCCTGATCTCTAACTTGAACAAATGCTTCTGCTTCAACCCACTTGGAGAAATAATCCGTCATTGCCAACACGAAAACCTTTCCTCCTGGAGCCTTTGGAAGCTTTCCCACTATATCCATACCCCACTTCATGAACGGCCAAGGGGAAACAATAGGATACAGCGGTTCAGCGGGCTGATGTAATACGTTACTATGTCTTTGACATGGGTCACATCTTCGAGCATATTCTGTGGCATCTTTCCTCATCGTCGGCCAATAATATCCTGTCCTTAATACTTTTGAGAATAAGGACCTGCCTCCAGTATGGTTACCACAATCCCCTTCATGTATATCCTGAAGTACTTCTTTGGTTTCGGGATCCTCCAAGCACCTCAGATATGGTCCTGCAAGAGATTTCTTATACAAAACATCATTTATAATAGTGAATCGTGATACCTTTATTCTAAAGGCTTTAGGATTCTCATTCTTTGGGATGTGTCCTTCCTTGAGATATCTCGTGATTGGAGCCGTCCAGGACTTAGGATCCTCCTCAGGATACTCATCATCAGGATCCTGAATACTTATTACTTCCTTATCCTGAGGATTCGTCACAGGATATAGGATATGTAATATTGGTATTCGGGTTCCTTCCGGTATCCTGACCGATGATCCCAGATTTGCCAAGGCATCCGCTTCAGCATTATCCTCTCTTGGTACCTATTCAAGTGTAAAAATATTGAAATATCCTGCTAATTTTTTGAGAATTTCGAGATACTCGATTAACTTCTCTCCCTTAACTGCATAGGTTCCATTAAAGTGATTAGTGATTAGCACAGAATCAACATATACTTGCAAATTCTTGATACTCATATTCCTAGCCAACTCTAATCCTGCAATTAAAGCCTCATATTCTGCTTCATTATTAGTAGCAGGAAATTCACACCTAATAGCCTGGGGTAATATGTCCCCCTGTGGCGATTTTAGTAGTATACCTAAACCTACACCTCTTACGTTAGATGCACCATCAGTATACAATGTCCAGCATTCTAAATTTTCTCCTAGTTGTTGTACTTCTAAATCTACTTCATTTTGAATGTCACTACTGAAATCAACCACAAAGTCAGCTAAAGCCTGAGACTTTATGGCATTTCTAGGCTCATATACTAAGTCATAAGCACTCAGTTTTACTGACCACTTAGCCATCCTACCCGACATTTCGGGTTTCCTAAGCACGTTTTTAACAGGATAATTGGTTTTAACATGAATCCTATGTGTCTCAAAATAATGTCTAAGTTTCGTTGATGCCATAACTAGGGCTAATATTAATTTCTCTAGATGAGAATATCTAGTTTCAGCATCTAGTAAACTTTTACTAACATAATAGACAGGATATTGCTGACCTTCATGGTCCTTTATAAGAACTGCACTTACAACATTCCCTGATACAGCGAGGTATAGGGATAGTGGTTCACCATTTTAAGGCTTCATCAATAGAGGTGCAGTCGAGAGATATCGCTTCAAATCCTGCAAGGCTGCTTCATGCTTTGCTCCTCATTCGAACTTCTTATTCTTCTTGAGGATATCATAAAATTCCTTGCATTTTTCCGAGGATTTTGAAATAAATCTGTTCAATGCTGCTACTCGGCCTGTTAACCGTTGAACATCCTTCATATTCGATGGTGATTTTATATCCAGGATAGCTCTAATCTGCCCCGGGCTCGCCTCTATGCCTCTTTTGGTCACCATATATCCTAGAAACTTTCCTGCCCCCACTCCGAAATGGCACTTAGCAGGATTCAGTTTCATGTTATACTGATCCAGGATATCAAATGCTCCCTTGATATCCTGGAGGTGATCCTCAGCCTTTTTAGATTTCACCACCATATCGTCAATATATACCTCCATGGTGTCCCCCAGCTTGTCTTTAAACATCATGTTTACCAATCTCTGGTATGTTGCACCTGCATTTTTCAAACCAAAGGGCATAGCAGCATAACAATAAATACCTATTGGTGTCATGAAGGCAGTATCCTCCTGGTCCGAAGGCTCCATTTGAATCTGCTGAAATCCTGAGGATGCATCCATGAACGTTAACATCTCATGCCCGGCAGTAGCATCCACCATTGCATCAATATGGGGAAGAGGAAATGGGTCTTTAGGACAAGCCTTGTTCAAGTCCGTGTAATCTACACAGACTCTCCATTTCCCATTTTTCTTCTGTACCACGACTACATTTGCCAGCCATATTGGAAACTTGCCTCCTGCTGATCGCTATCAACTTTGACGACCCCCCAAGGGGTAGGGATCTTGATGCACTGGTGATAAGTCGATGGCACAGCATTCATGTCATGGATCCATGGCCTGCCTAGTATGATGTTATAACAGGATAGGGAATCCATCACACAGAAGCGTTGTATCGAGTTGACCCCTTCAACATATACTGGCAACTTTATCTCCCCTACGGTATTCCTAGCTTCTCCACTGAAACCAACGAGCACAGTGGACTTTGAAGTAATGTCCATTGGAGATACATTCATCCTCTTCAATGTTTCCAGCTGAATTATGTTGACAGAACTACCATTGTCCACTAATATCCTGCGTACAAAATGGTTAGCAACATGTAATGTTATTACGAGAGCATCATGATGAGGATCCTGAACAGTATCCCTGTCATCACTATCGAAAGTGATCACTTTATCGGTTGTAAGGGTAGTCATCCTAGCTGGTTTGTCTCCCCTTTCAGTCTTAGCTTCCTTTGCATGTCTCTTGGCCGCAGAATACGAAGTCCCACAAATGTCGGATCCTCCTGAAATAAAGTTAATTATTTTGGCATCTGCTGGGGGTGATGCTGCTCGTTCAGGATCCTTCTCAGGATCCTGCCCTTTATTCTTCTTTTTTCCCAGCAAATCCTTCAAATACCCCTTGCTTAATAGTTAGCTTATTTCTTTCCTTAGAGCAATGCAATCCTCGATCACATGTCCGAAATCTTCATGGAAGGCAAACCATTTGGATTTATCCTTCCAATCAGCCTTCTTCTGATTCTTTCGAGGCCACCTGGCTTTGTCTCCTAAACCCTGCATAGCATACATTAACTCAGGTATATTAATAGAAAAGCAGTATTCAGATAATTCATGATATTCTTCAGGATCCTCATCTTCAACAGCATTCACTTTCTTGTTATCATTTCTGCCATATGGCTTGGAGCGATACGGTTTATACGAGGATTCTGATTTCCTGTTGGTTGATTCGTAGGTTGAGGTAGAATTCATCCGCTCTTGCATCTTTTTGTCATCTTCCAAGCGGATATATCTCAAAGCCCTGTTACGAGCTTCATCGAGATTCCTGCAGGGATTCATTACAAGATCCTGATAAAATTGAGAATCCTTTTGTAACCCAATCTTAAAAGCCTGCACAGCTGTTGCAACATCAAGATGTGGGATATCCAAGGATTCCCGAGTAAACTTGTTCACATAATCCCTCAAGGATTCCTGAGGCCCTTGAGTTATCCTGTAAAGATCACTGGTTAGTTTCTCAAAACTCCGACTGTAAGAAAACTGACTATTAAATAAATTAACCAAATGGGCAAACGAAGTAATTGAGTGAGGGGGAACATTTAATAGCCATTTTAAGGCTGATCATGTCAAGGTAGATCCAAAACCCTTGCACAAGCATGCTTCTTTGAGCTCCGGAGGGATAGGGTTAATCTCCATTCTTTCTCTATACTTGGCAATATGCTCTTCAGGATCCGTAGTCCCATCATACAGTTTCATGTTGGGGATCTGAAATCTTTTTGGGATTTCAGCATCACAGATAGGATATGCAAAGCGGGATATCCTGTGGCTATCTTGGGGTACTTCCGGAATTGGCTGGACCACTCCAGGCACAGTGGATATCATGTCCTTCAATTTCTGAAGCTCCCTAGTAAATGTTGACGTCATACCTGCATCCTGCAAAGACCCATTATTGTTAGTAGCAAGAGTATTATTATTTGACATGTTACCGGTCTGAGGATTCTAGCCATATCCTGAAGCATATCCTGAGCTCCTCACAGTCGACATCCTGACCGAGGAGGGTATCTCAGGAGTATGACTCTGAGAGCGGCTTGGCACGATGTTCCCCCGGTTATCCTCAGTGTAAACCGCAGAACCGAAGTTCAAAGCCCTAGGCTGTAAAGGAGTGACAGTTTCTTCAGCAGGTCTACTTGGGCCGGATTTCAAGAGTTGTATCTCTCTCATCAGCATCCGATTAGTTTCCTGCTGCTGCCTCATCTGTTCCTGTACACTACCAAACAAATTCAGAATTTCATCATTAGAAGCCAAAATAGGACCGGATCCATGGGTACTGGGAGCGGGGATAACATCCCGAGCTACATGACTTTCAGTTCCGTGTGACGAAGCTTGCATTCTTGGAGGAGGAGGTGGAAGCACCGAACCGATTGTTGCAGAGGCTGTAGCAGACATGGTGGAAGAGCTCATGTTTGATCTCGAGGCCATTGAAAACAATGTAGCAAAAAGTTTTGACAATAAAAAACCGAGTAATGATTTTACTAAAGTTTTTAGCAAAAATAGCACCACTTGCCCCACGGTGGGCACCAAATTGTTTTGGTCAAAAATTACCGAAGCAATTTAGTGATCAAATTAGTTAAGTGAGGTAGTGTGCTAGAAATATGCGTGAAAAATATGTTAGCCAAGTTAATTGTAAAAACAGTTTCAGGATACGGCTCAGGATATGGAGCTGTATCTATGATCAAACAATGAGCAAAAAAGTAAAGGTTGACACGTGATGTACGAGGAAAGCCCTTAATCAATCTAGATCACCGGCACAAAACCTCAGGAGCTGACAATCGCAGCTGCCTTGTTCTTCTATTGCTTTAAATATCAGGATACAGTGCAGGATGTGATGCGGATCAACTAGGTGTTATAATGTAATTCGAATACAAGTGTTTGTGTATAGTGTTTGCAGTGAGCTAGAGAGCAAAAGTGTTCAAAAGTGTGTGTGTGTAAGTTGCGTGTCTTAATCTGATCCGCCCCCATCTATTTATAGTAAAAGAAATGTAACAAACTATCCTAATAAACCGGGATCCGGCGAATATTCCCACTCGAACGTTGTAGACCTGGTCTTTCGGGTTCAACGTCTCTCACATAACAGATACGCCCGAGTCTTGAGGAGAAGAAGTCCATCTGACCGTTAGTAACCCACAGCCTCTAACCTGCACGTGGTTAATTTAGTTAACACCAGGATATCGCCCAGGATGTTAGCAATATCCTAATCCAGTATCCTGATCACAAGTAGACAACCAAAAGCAGGATATTAGTCAGGATGTATATACTCAGAAAATGACCCATAACAATAGGCACTTAATTTCACTGTCCACTTTGCCATTCTACCCGACATCTCAGGTTTCCTAAGCACATTTTTAACAGGATAACTAGGGCCAATATCAATTTTTCTAAATGAGAATATCTAGTTTCAGCATCTAACAAACTTTAACTAACATAATAGATAGGATACTGCTGACCTTCATGATCCTTTACCAGAACAACACTTATTGCATTCCCTGATACTGCGAGATACAGGGATAATGGTTCACTATCCTCGGGCTTCATCAATAGAGGTGCCGTTGAAAGATACTGCTTCAATTCCTGCAAGGCAGCTTCATGCTTCTCTCCCCCATTCGAATTTCTTGTTCTTCTTCAGGATATCGTAGAATTCCTTGCACTTTTCCGAGGATCTCGATATAAACCTGTTTAATGCTGCTACTCGCCCTGTTAGTCTTTCTACATCTTTCATGTTAGAAGGTGACTTAATATCTAGGATAGCTTTAATCTGTTCCAGGATTGCTTCGATCCCCCTTTTAGTCACCATGTATCCTAGAAACTTTCCTGCCCCCACTCCAAAATGGCATTTGGCAGGATTTAGTTTCATATTGTATTAATCCAGGATCTCAAATGCTCCTTCAATATCCCGAAGATGATCCTCAGCATTCTTAGATTTTACCACCATATCATCAATGTATACCTCCATGGTGTCCCCCAGTTTGTCTTTGAACATCATATTCACCAATCTCTGGTATGTTGCACCTGCATTTTTCAAACCAAAAGGCATAGTAGTATAACAATAAATACCTGTTGGTGTCATGAAAGCAGTATCCTCCTGGCCCGAAAGTTCCATTTGTATTTGCTGGAATCCTGAGGATGCATCCATGAAGGTTAACATTTCATGACCAGCAGTAGCATCCACCATTGAGTCGATATGAGGCAGAGGGAATGGGTCTTTAGGACACGCTTTGTTCAAGTCTGTCTAATCTACACAAACTCTCCATTTCCCGTTTTTCTTTTGAACCACAACTATATTTGCTAGCCATTTGGGAAATTTGACTTCCCTAATCATCTTGCTCTTTAAAAGTCTTTCAAGTTCTTCTTGGATTATTGTGTTCCGTTCAGGAGTAAACTTCCTTCATTTTTGCTGTCATATCCTCATGTTTCCATGCGAATGTTGACATCCTGCATTTCAAAAAGTTAGTCAATTGATTTTCAATATCCTGAGGGATATTGGTTCCTACGAGCACCAAGTTATCCGCATTATCCTGATCCAGGATAATTTTCTTAACATCCTGCTCTGAAGCCTCCATGATATCCTGGGCTCGCATCTTTAATTGCTATCCTGCTTTGGGCTTCATTGAGGATTTCATCGAAGAAAAATAACACTCCTTCTCTTCTTGTTGATTACTTTCCACCTTGAACACCCCCCCAAGGGGTAGGGATCTTAATACACTGATGATAGGTCGATGGCACAGCTTTCATATCGTGGATCCATGGCCTACCCAATATAATATTGTAGCAGGATAAGGAGTCTATGACACAGAAGCATTGCATCGAGTTGACTCCTTCAACATATACTGGCAGCTTTATTTCTCCCACAGTGTTCTTGGCCTCTCCACTGAATCCGACAAGTACAGTGGATTTTGGAGTGATGTCCATTGGAGAAACATTCATCCTTTTCAGCATTTCTAGCTGAATAATGTTAACAGAGCTGCCATTATCCACCAGTATCCTGCGTACAAAATGGTTAGCAACATATAAAGTTATTACCAAACCATCATGGTGGGGATCCTGGACAGTATCCCTGTCATCACTGTCGAACGTGATCACTTTATCAGTTGTGAGGGATGTCATCTTGGTTGGCTTATCTCCCCTTTCTGCCTTAGCTTCCTTTGCATGCCTTTTTGCTGCAGAATAAGAGGTTCCACAAATGTCGGATCCTCCTGAAATAAAGTTAATTATTTTGGCATCCGTAGGAGGTAATGCTGCTCATTCAGGATCCTTCTCAGTATCCTGACCCTTATTCTTCTTTCTTCCCAGAAGATCCTTCAGATATCCCTTGCTCAGGAGATAGCTTATTTCCTTCCTTAGAGCAATGCAATCTTCCGTAATATGTCCAAATCCTCATGGAAGGCACACCACTTGGATTTATCCTTCCAATCAGCTTTTTGTTGGTTCTTCCTAGGCCACCTCGCTTTGTCTCCTAAACCCTGTATATCATACATTAGTTCAGTTATATTAATAGAAAAACAATATTCTGACAACTCATGATACTCCTCAGGATCCTCGTCTTCAACAGCATTCACTTTCTTGTTGTCATTACTGCCATATGGCTTAGAGCGATATGGTTTGTATGAGGACTCTGACTTCCTGTTAGTTGATTCATAAGTTGAGGATGGATTCATCCTCTCTTGCATCTTTTTATCATCTTCTAGTCGAATGTACCTCAGGGCCCTGTTTTGAGCCTTATCCAAGTTCCTGCAAGGATTCATCACAAGATCCTGATAAAATTGGAAATCCTTTTGTAACCCCATTTTGAATGCCTGCACAGCTGTTGCAACATCAAGATGTGGGATATCTAGGGATTCCCTGCTAAACTTGTTCACATAATCCCTCAAGGATTCCTGAGACCCTTGAGTTATCCTGTAGAGATCACTGGTTTGTTTTTCAAAACTTCGACTGCAAGAAAATAGACTATTAAATAAATTTACTAAGTGAGCAAATGATGTAATTGAATGAGGTGGAATGTTTAAGAGCCATTTGAAGGCTGATCCTGTCAGAGTAGAGCCAAAACCCTTGTAGTGGCATGCTTCCTTGAGATCCGGAGGAATAGGGTTAATTTCCATCCTTTCCTGGTACTGAGCAATATGCTCTTCAGGATCTGTGGTTCCGTCATAGAGCTCCATGTTGGGGGTTTGAAATCTTTTTGTGACACCTGTGTCACTTCAACCATCAAACAAATACCAAACCATTGAAATATTGCATTTCATACTTGGTATTTGTATAAATATGTGTATCGTTTGCACATATCAAATCTTGTTCGATTTCAAGCTCTAAATCGCTTTCTGGAAGGTTATACGCGAACTAATGCTTAAATACAACCAGTTTAATGCAACAAATTCTCCAGAACAGTGAAATAGGCTTAACATGCCTTAAATAACCTTTATATAACTTAGAACTAAGTTTTGAAAGGTTTGGTGTGGCAAAATCAAGTTTATTCGCTTACAGGGACTAATTCCGACAAACTGCGAAAGTATGCCGATTTGTACTGTAACAAACATTCCAGAACTTGATCATAAGTTAAATATTCCCTAAATATCCTTTACATAGCTTAGAAATAGGCTTAGAGGGGTTCGGTATGCTAAAATAAACTTATTTGATCAATAGGGACTAAAAGCGTCAAAAAGTGCATAAGTTTGCATTTTCGGGCATATCTTACGTTCTGAATATATCCGGACATCCAAAAATTTATGTAAGCATTAAAATATTTTATTTTAGTGTTTGGCATGATAAAATTCCATTGGTCGCGTAATTTGGATCGTTTTTCGCGTCCGTTCGTGTTTCGTCGTAATTAACCGAACAACGCAACCGTACGACCAAACGAGCCGACATCCGAGATATTTTTGAGCATATTTTAAGTTCCCTATACTTTAACTTCATTTTAGAGCCTTGAAATGGGGTTAACGGGGCTTAAACGTGTCAAAAATGCTTTAAAAACCAAGTTTCAGCATTGCAGGGGCCAAATTTGACAACTTCTGAAAGTTGCTAGGCGGGCCGCGTAGACCTTAGGGTCTAGCTACGCGGGCCGTGAGGACATGCCCAGATCAGAACTCCATTTTCAGCAAACTGGTCGAATTTCAAGGGCTTTTGTGTAATTTTTTCAATACCTTGGGCTAGTATTTGATGGTTTTAAGGGTCCCATGGTATTAGAAAACCTTGTGCCCAAGTGGAGGGCCAAGATTGAAGCTCGGTTTACGATGAACGATCCTAACGGTTTACCGAAATCTATATAAACCCCCATCCATTTCACTTGCAACTCACACTTGATCTGATTCACTCTCTAAGTTGGAGTGTTTGCACTTCATACCTGAGAATAATTAGATCAAACCTCCATTTCTTGGACCCGTTGTAAGTATTCTTTCGTTCTTTTAGGCGTTTTTAGCACGAAAGTCAAACAATGTTTGACTTTCTGCTTTGACCAGCCAATGGTCAACACGAAGTTCGTTTGAACTTCGTAACGTGAGCGTAATCACGATGGTTATAGTCTCTTGTGACTATACCTACTGATTACCACGTTAATTAGGTGTAGTGACGAGTCATAGTTTCGGTCAAAATACGCGTTTATGTGTATTTTGCAACCAAACTATTTTTGAGTATCAAAACCGTTTGTTTTGATATCTAACTTGTTTTCTAACTTCGTTAAACATGTTTTGACATGTTTAACTCGTCACTTTAGGTTTAGTCCTTATGTAGGGTCGTAAGGTAGGCGGTCTAAACAACCGCTTAGACTTTCGAACCCGACCCGTTTGGTCGATCATTAGGATCCGACCAAACATATTAGGTGACCATAGTTGTATAGGGAATAACATTCCGAGGTTATACCTTATGGTCACTTCGTTTAGTTAGTTGTGTGATAGGTAGTTTATATGCCTTAGGAAAATGACCAAAATGCCCTTTTTACGCATAAATTCATTTTAAGCATATGAAACCTAAATTTTGACATCTAAACTGATTAGGAAACATTATTAGACTTGTTAAGGCATATAATACTTGTCATAGGACTAGTTAGGCGGTCCGAACGCGGTTTTACACGAACGACGCGTTAAAGTAGCATAAGCTATCTAAACGGGTCGTAATGGGTCGTAAGCACTTAGGTTAGGTTTCAATTTAGTATGTAGGCTTTGTTAAACCATATCATATGAGTTCCAACACTCATTTGGTTTAGGAAACCTCATCCTATCTGATCTCCCGATTTAGGTCTGGTTATTAATGTAGTTACCTATATTAGGTGCCGTTTGATTTTCGTGACCCCTCTAGCTTTGCTTGGTTGTTATTCAAGACTTCTAAGCACTCTCAAGTGAGTACATAGTCCCCTCTTTTACTGTTTTCAAATGTTTTGGGGTGAAACATGTGTACCTATTGTTATTTTCACGATTTCAAAGTATAAATTGATTATACATGCTAGTACTTATCTTTTGACAAACTGAATGATTATCTATGGTTTAAACACTAATTTTTCAAAGATTATTAAATAAATTGTTGGGTTGTACTTATTTTATACATTCACCAAACTGGTTGGTAGTATTATATAGCGCTATAGGATTAGACACCCCATTCCTGTTGTATGGAATGTCAGAAACCAATTTTTATCCAAATAGAGATTGCCTTTGTGGTATTTCTATAGTCTCTAAGGTGTAGTTTGATACACTAAGGTTTGAATGAATTCTAAATCACATTTTTTTGTATATTTTTTTATACTTCCAAGGTATAGTTTGATATACTCTCATATGTGATATTGTACAGAACAGCATATATTTTATTAATTACAAAAACATAGTTTAATATGTTATTTATAAAACCAAAGCATAGTTTGATATGTTATTTATAAAACCAAAGCATAGTTTAATATGTTATTTATAAAACCAAAGTATGCATTTGATATACTACTGAAAATTATTATTTTGACAACTAAAGTATATTTAATATACTATCTGTTTATCTATTTTGGAACAAAAATATATTTTAATATATTACTTAACCGATTTTCTTAAAACCAAAGTATATTTTTATATATACTACAAACATTTTTTTTATCAAAACATTGTTTTACAATCAACATATTTTATACAAACTCATTTTATTTGGTTATTTAATTATCTATGCATCATTCTTTTATATTATCAAAATTCTTATAAATTTTCACATGATTTATAAAAGAAAACGTTTTCATAGGTCCATGACTACTTTTTAAACATTCTTTTAAACTTATAAAGTCATGAATCCTAAATAAATAAAACATATGTATCTCACAGGCATTTTTATGCTGACGTACCTATTTTTACACATGTTTCAGGTGCTGCTATGTGATGGTTGTTGATACATGCTATACATAGGATGGACTCCTGCCTTAGCGACTTTAAAACTTGAAAGACAATATTTGTATTTATTTGATTTGTAATAAAACAATGAGTTCAATAATGTAATAAAACAAAACTATTTGATCCATGGTTGTGAAACAATGATTTTGTTACAACACTCCCCGACGTTTCCGCCACGATTTGTTGTCTTACGTGGTCGGGGTGTGACACTTTTTGGGATTTCAGCATCACAAATAGGATATGCAAACCGGGATATCCTGTGGCTATCCTAGGATACTTCTGGAATTGGCTGGACCACCCCAGGTACACTGGATATCATGTCCTTAAATTTCTGAATCTCCCTAGAGAATGCTGATGTCATACCTGTATCCTGCAAAGATCCAAGACCATTAGTAACAAGAGTATTAGTATTATTAGACGCGTTACTAGTCTGAGGATTTTGGCCATATCCTGAAGCATATCCTGAACTTCTCACAGTTGACACCCTAACCGAAGAGGGTATCTCAGGAGTATGATTCTGGGAATGGCTAGGCACAATATTGCCCCTGTTATCCTCGGTGTACACTGCTGAACTGAAGTTCAATGATCTTGGCTGCAGGGGAGTAACAATATCCTCAGGAGGCCTACTCGAGCTGGACTTCAAGAGCTGTATTTCTCTTATTAGCATTTTATTTGTTTCCTGCTGCTGCTTCATCTGATCCTGTATACTACCAAACAAAGTTAAAATTTCATCATTAGAAGCCAAAATAGGAGTTCCCCCTGAGACAACAGATCCTTGAACATTCTGAGTGGGAATAATATCCCGGGCCACATGATTTTCGGTCCTTCTTGGAGGAGCTTGAGGCTGAGATGAAGCTTGTGTCCTCGGAGGTGGTGGAAGCACCGAACCGATTATTGCAGAGGTTGTAGCAGACATGGTGGAAGAGCTTATGTTTGATTTTGAGGCCTTTGAAAATAGTTGTGCAAAAAGTTTCAAAAAAAGAAAACCAAGTAAAGATTTTAGCAAGAATAGCACCACTCGCCCCACGGTGGGCGCCAAATTGTTTTGGTCAAAAATTATTGAAGCAATTAAGTGATGGTCATTTGTTTGAACCATGAAGCAAACAAACGACACACAAAGGCTAAATCAAAGCAAATAGGTCCTCATAATGTATCGTGAAGACATGCTCGCCTATAAGTGAACACTCATCCCAAGAATTCCCAGGTAAGCACAACTGGTCTCGCGTCTGATGAGATGTATACGAAGTGCTTGCCTAGACAGAAAACCCAGAATACAGGCATTCACCCTTCCAGTTTGCACGTGTTCACATTGTTAAAAACCCAAAAACCTTGACGAGATTTTGAAAACTCAAAGGGGTTCAAAACCATATAACAGAGGGTTCAAAACCTAGTAATCAATCATCCTAGAACAGATGATTAGTTTTCAAAGCGGTTTTGAAATTTATGTTCTTGTTGTGGTCGTCGCCTAAGGATAGGTGACGGTATTGTTTTATGACTAAACGCAAGTAAACTCGCGTTAGGGTCCTAGAAAGGTTATAGACTAGGTCAAAGCATTACTAATAACCTAATTCCCTATAACCATTGGCTCTGATACCAACTCTTCTGTCACACCCCGACCACGTATAACGCACAAAACGTGGCGGAAAACGCCGGGGAGTGTTGTAACAGAATTAATTGTTTCATAGCCATGGCATACAAAGTTGTATTTTATTTATCAACATAAGAGTTACAATGTTTTAAACAGGAATCAAAGAGTTTATAACATAATTAAACTAAGTCTATCTTCATTTTAAGTCTCTAAGGCACAGGTCCGCCCTAGTGTCACGATCATCATCCTATGCAAAAGCTCCTGAAAACAAATGTGAAAATAGGTACGTCAGCATAAAAATGCCTGTGAGATACATAGGTTTTGTGAAAATAGGGTTCATGACTTAAGTTTAAGAAAAAGTTGTTTAGTAAAAGTCAGTCATGAACCTTGTAAATTGTTTTGTTTTGTAAGTCATTTAAAAAGAGATAAGATCAAATGATATGTATAAATAAAAGAATAATGCGTGGTTAAATGTATAACCAAGTAAAATGAGTTGTATAAAATAAGTTGTTTGTAAAGCAATGTCTTGTGAAAGATATGTTATTTATATAAAATGTTATATGTCTCAAATTGAAATGATTCAAATAACGCTACGATATGTAATACCATACAAACACTTATATATAGGAAGTACCAGCGACGTATCCACCATGCTTGTATCATATTACACACGCCTCGTTACTTAAATCACTTAAACAAACCACCAATGTATAAAGTCCATGTTTAAACCAATTGTCAAAAAGTCCTTGTATAAACCATGTCAAATGTTTATAGTCCAAAAGTAGTCAAGTAATGTGTAACAAATGTTATGTATTGTAAGTAAAGTATTGTCACATAATCCAAATGTAGAAATGTACAAAACAAAGTATTTTGAATATATCAAAAAGTTATGTTTTGCAAAGTAATGCATGTTACATTGATACAAACATTTATGTGGTAAGTTAACGCATACATTCAAGCCTTGAGACAGTCGGATAACCCTTTTAGTCAAGGTTATCAAAAGAAATGTTTTCGGATTCAGTCATTCCTTACATCCAAACAAACCCGGGATGTCAGGAATGGGATTTGTCAAGTCCTATGGTACCACTACTTACTCCCGAGCTGCGTAGCAAATGTTAATGAACGTAATAAAGACCCGTTTGTGCAAACCAAATGTTATAGCAGTTGTATACATGTCATATGAAAACAATGTACTAAGTATGCTAAGTTAACATACAAAGCAGAAAAGTCTTGTAAATCAAGGTGCTAGCATGCTATCAGTCAACATACATAGCAGAAATGTAATGTAAAACAATGTACTAAGTATGCACACAATGGACATACATAGCATGAAATGTCATGAAATCATGTACTATAATGTACTAACAAACATAGCCGGTATATGATGTGAAAACAGGAAAGCAGGAAAGTAACAAGTAGGCACATGTGTTCCACCCCAAAACAGTTTGGAAAACAGTAAAAGAGGGGTCTATGTACTCACTTGAGATTGCTCAGAAGTCCTTGAGTAACAACCAAACAATGCTAGAGATCGCGGATATCAAACGGCACCTAATATAGGTAACTATGTTAATAAACCGGACCTAAATTGGAGGATTTAGATAGAATGAGGGTTTGTAAACCAAACGAGTATAGAGACTCGTGTCATATGGTTTAACAAAGCCTACATACTAAATGAAACCTAACCTAATAGCCTACGACCCATTACGACCCGTTTAGGTAGCTTATGCTACTTTAACGCGTCGTTCGCGTGAAACGCGTTCGGACCGCCTAACTAGTCCTATGACAAGTGTTATATGCCTAAACATGTTACATTATCAGTTATGTGACAAAAGTTTAGGTTACATATGCTTAATTACCAATTATACATGAAAAGGGTATTCTGGTAATTTACCTAAGGCATATAAACTACCTATCATACAACTACTTAAACGATGTGACCATAAGGTATAACCTCGGAAGGTTATTCCCTATATACTATGGTCACCTAATGTATTTGGTCGGATCCTAATGATCGACCAAACTGGGTCGGGTTCGAAGGTATAAGCGATTTATTAGATCGCTTACCCTTACGACCCTAGACAACGTGGTAATCAGTAGGCATAGTCACAAAGGACTATAACCATCGTGATTACAATCACGTTGCGAAGTTCAAACGAACTTCGCATTGACCATAAGCTGGTCAACGCTGAAATTCAAACAAAGTTTGACTTTCGAACTCGAAAAACGATAAAAGAACGAAAGAATACTTACAAAGGGTCCCCGAATGCTAATCTAGATCAAAATAACTCAGGTACGAAACAATGGTTCCAACTTAGAGTCACTTAGATCAGATTCTAGTGGTTTTGAAGTAATGGGGGGTGGGGTATTTATAGTTTTCGGGTAACCGTTAAGATCGTTTCATGGAAACCGTGCTTTAATCGCATCCGTACAAGTGTCGGAAAGTTATGGTGCCTAAAAATGGGTCTAAATGAGCTGAATGTGTAGTTGAGAATGTGTGGGTGAGGATTAAACAGTTGGAAACTGCTGACTGTTCGATCTAATCTGATCAGGGAGGTGGACGCGGCCCGCTTCAGGATCTACTAAAACTCAGGCGGGCCGCCTGGGAGTTGCAGATCAGAAACATGTTTGCAGAATTACAGTTTCAGTCCCTGTTGATGTTCTAAGCCACTTTCGACACTTCTAAGGCCCGTAAAGCCAACTTTAAGGCCCTAAAATGATGCCTAAACATTGTGGACATGAAACATGCTCAAAAATATGTCGGATGTTGGTTCGTTTGGCCGTACGAACGCGATGTTCGATTAATTACGACGGAATGCGCACAAGCGCGAAAAACGATCCAAAATGCGTGACAAATGGATTTTTCTCATGCCAAACACTAAAATAAAATATTTTAGTGCTTACATAAATTTTTGGATGTCCGGATGTATTCAGAACGTAAGTTATGCGCGAAAATTCAAACTTGTGCACTTTTTGACGCTTTTAGTCCCTGAATGACCCAGAAGTTTATTTTAGCACACCGAACCCCTTAAAGCCTATTTCTAAGCTATGTAAAGGATATTTAGGGTATGTTTAACTTATGGTCATGTTCCGGAATGTCTGTTACAGTTCAAATTGGCATACTTTCGCAGTTTGTCAACTTTAGTCCCTGTAAGCGATTTAACTTGATTTTGCCATACCAAAGCCTTCAAAACTTATTTCTAAGTTAAGTAAAGGTTATTTAAGGTATGTTAAGACTATTTCACTATTCTGGAGTGTTCGTTGCATTAAACTGGTTATATTTACGCATCAGTGCGTGTATAACCTTCCAGAAAGCGATTTAGAGCTTGAAATCGAACAAGAGTTGATATGTGCAATCGATACACATATTTTTACAAATCCCAAGTATGAAATACAATATTTCATTGGTTTGGCATTTGTTTGATGGTTGAAGTGACACAGGTGTCACAGTCTCCCCTACTTTAGGAAATTTCGTCCCGAAATTCATTCGTAGGAGTCTATTTGTGACTTTGTGTTAAATAACCATCAAAGATTAGCAAGGCATAATCCTGTTATTTCTCTTTAACGGAAATTTTTCAAAAATGAAAAATGAACGGAGTTATTTTCAACAGGCATTCTTTAGAAATGAAAATTAACGAAATGAGTCATTTTCCACCACTTCTTCAGAACCGAAAATGAACGAAATGAGTCATTTTCCACAACTTCTTCAGAACCGAAAATGAACGAAATGAGTCATTTTCCACCACTTCTTCAGAACCGAAAATGAACGAAATGAGTCATTTTCCACCACTTCTTCAGAACCGAAAATGAACGAAATGAGTCATTTTCCACCACTTCTTCAGAACCGAAAATGAACGAAATGAGTCATTTTCCACCACTTCTTCAGAACCGAAAATGAACGAAATGAGTCATTTTCCACAACTTCTTCAGAACCGAAAATGAACGAAATGAGTCATTTTCCAGACACACGACCAAACTAGCTGTGGTTTCCGTGCACTGAATTCCATAATTATGTATGCATCCATAATTACGTAATTCCTTGCATAGTCCGCACAGTTTGTCTTGAAATGTTTGAGGGGAGGATAATCAAACCTGTGATGAGTGTGACTAGACTACCATAGGGTCCTTTTAATTAGATCGACAAAGGATCCTTTTAATTAGGCCACCAAGGAGTCATTTCAGCTATATCATCACATGATATTCCTAACCAGATTTTTGGATCAATCTGTTTACCTAGACCACTCAGGGGTCTAATTATGGAATGGTACAATATAATCCAAGGGTCTTTACTATTACGTACAAGCCCATTGAGGATTTAATATAGCACCTTTGGATATCCTACTATGAATCCCTTATACGAAGATATGGAAGATTCTACGAGGATTTGGATAACAAAAACTTGGATTACACAAGAACATAAAAGAAAACACATAAGCACATAATCACATAGTTGTTTAACTTGGTTATTAATTCGTTATCTTTGGACGCGGATACTTAAAGCACACCAGGAATCCAATTCGTGGATTTCATTTGGCACTTTAATCATTTCAAGAATCCATCCATGAAGATAGGATGATCTACCAAAAATTAAATTTTCGTTTTCAGGAAAACGCAATATTCGAATTAAGGTACACAATAATTTAGGACATACGGAAATACCCTTAGGTACCCTATTAAGAATTTATAGTGGTACTTGGGGTATTCGTACAGAATTATAACTTGCACCTTGTACTTCATTTCCTTGCAAGAGACGGGTACTTAGGATCTTTGTGGAAAACGTAAGAGATTGTAAAATGGAAGAATTTTGGGGTTAGTTTGCTTTTCAAGGAATACGATTCCTTGATTGTCGGTATTGTAGGGGATATGTTGTTTATGCATACAACCACAAAAATACATTGTAATGTAAATAAAAGATTTATTTATAAACAATGTTAACAACTGTTTCATGGACCTTGACAACAAAAGAAAATAATACATAAGATGTGATTATTTCTAAAGAGTGTTGTCTTCTAGTCGGTCAGATGCTCATCTCTGTGCTGGATTAGCATTAGCACGCTTTGGGCAATTTCTTCGGAAATGTCCCATCTTGCCACACTTGTAGCAAGAACCTGGTGGAAAGCGAGCTCGAGCAGGTTTGTTGTCAGCTTGATTTGGTGCAACTGCTGCTACGCAAACTTTTGCTGTATGACCTTTACGTCCACAAATTTGGCATTAGCGGCACTTCACATTAACATGATGATAAAGGTTACATCGGTTGCACAAAGGTGAAGTTCCATTGTATGGCTTCCTAGCACGGGGTTGAGCTGGTTGTTTGGGGACGACTTGACCACTGTGAGCGACCATGGCGAAGTTCTGAGAAGCCTTTCGCTTCTTTGACCTCTCAAGGGATCCAGTCTATTCATCCATGGTCTTTGATTCCTCGGTCGGTTTCTTGTCACCCTTTCGGAAAAGCTTACGTTTCCTGATCTGAGATTCAGTCAACGTTGCAGATAGCTCAATGGCCTGCCTAACCGTAGTGGGGTTACTACCGGTAACAATGTCCTGAACTGAGTCAGGGAGACCATCAATGTATTTTTCGATCGCCTTATCCAAAGGCGTAACATGGTAGGACACAACAGGCTCAGCTCCTCATATCGATCAGTGTATGCTCGATGTTCACCGCTGTCTTGCTTAAGATCGTCAAATTCCCTTTCCAAGGCCCTGATCTCGTGACGAGGACAGAATTCCTTCATCATCAGTGCTCTAAGTTCTTCCCATGTTTGAGCCAGTGCCACATCGGCACCCCTATCTCTCACCACACCGTTCCACCACGTCAAAGCTCGTTTCTCAAAGACACTAGATGCGAAATCTACCTTTCGCTTGTTTGGACATTGAACATGCCTGAAAGTGCTCTCTAGACTCTCGAACCATTGCAGAAGTGCAGTCGCTCCTTGAGACCCAGAAAAATTTGATGGCTTGGCCGAGTTGAACGTCTTGAAGCTGCAGAGAGCATTATTGTTGTTGATAGCTTGGTGACATTGGGCAACGATGGTCGGGATTACAGCAGTTATTTGCTGTGTAATGACAGATGCCAGATCGTCAATAGATACCGGATTTTCGCGTCGAGGAGGCATTCTAAAAGAGGAAACAAAAGAGAAAACAAATGAAATGGCAGTGGGTAAGAATAGGATGTTACAATTACCGACCAAAATCATGGGTGATGGTCATTTGTTTGAACCATGAAGCAAACAAACGACACACAAAGGCTAAATCAAAGCAAATAGGTCCTCATAATGTATCGTGAAGACATGCTCGCCTATAAGTGAACACTCATCCCAAGAATTCCCAGGTAAGCACAACTGGTCTCGCGTCTGATGAGATGTATACGAAGTGCTTGCCTAGACAGAAAACCCAGAATACAGGCATTCACCCTTCCAGTTTGCACGTGTTCACATTGTTAAAAACCCAAAAACCTTGACGAGATTTTGAAAACTCAAAGGGGTTCAAAACCATATAACAGAGGGTTCAAAACCTAGTAATCAATCATCCTAGAACAGATGATTAGTTTTCAAAGCGGTTTTGAAATTTATGTTCTTGTTGTGGTCGTCGCCTAAGGATAGGTGACGGTATTGTTTTATGACTAAACGCAAGTAAACTCGCGTTAGGGTCCTAGAAAGGTTATAGACTAGGTCAAAGCATTACTAATAACCTAATTCCCTATAACCATTGGCTCTGATACCAACTCTTCTGTCACACCCCGACCACGTATAACGCACAAAACGTGGCGGAAAACGCCGGGGAGTGTTGTAACAGAATTAATTGTTTCATAGCCATGGCATACAAAGTTGTATTTTATTTATCAACATAAGAGTTACAATGTTTTAAACAGGAATCAAAGAGTTTATAACATAATTAAACTAAGTCTATCTTCATTTTAAGTCTCTAAGGCACAGGTCCGCCCTAGTGTCACGATCATCATCCTATGCAAAAGCTCCTGAAAACAAATGTGAAAATAGGTACGTCAGCATAAAAATGCCTGTGAGATACATAGGTTTTGTGAAAATAGGGTTCATGACTTAAGTTTAAGAAAAAGTTGTTTAGTAAAAGTCAGTCATGAACCTTGTAAATTGTTTTGTTTTGTAAGTCATTTAAAAAGAGATAAGATCAAATGATATGTATAAATAAAAGAATAATGCGTGGTTAAATGTATAACCAAGTAAAATGAGTTGTATAAAATAAGTTGTTTGTAAAGCAATGTCTTGTGAAAGATATGTTATTTATATAAAATGTTATATGTCTCAAATTGAAATGATTCAAATAACGCTACGATATGTAATACCATACAAACACTTATATATAGGAAGTACCAGCGACGTATCCACCATGCTTGTATCATATTACACACGCCTCGTTACTTAAATCACTTAAACAAACCACCAATGTATAAAGTCCATGTTTAAACCAATTGTCAAAAAGTCCTTGTATAAACCATGTCAAATGTTTATAGTCCAAAAGTAGTCAAGTAATGTGTAACAAATGTTATGTATTGTAAGTAAAGTATTGTCACATAATCCAAATGTAGAAATGTACAAAACAAAGTATTTTGAATATATCAAAAAGTTATGTTTTGCAAAGTAATGCATGTTACATTGATACAAACATTTATGTGGTAAGTTAACGCATACATTCAAGCCTTGAGACAGTCGGATAACCCTTTTAGTCAAGGTTATCAAAAGAAATGTTTTCGGATTCAGTCATTCCTTACATCCAAACAAACCCGGGATGTCAGGAATGGGATTTGTCAAGTCCTATGGTACCACTACTTACTCCCGAGCTGCGTAGCAAATGTTAATGAACGTAATAAAGACCCGTTTGTGCAAACCAAATGTTATAGCAGTTGTATACATGTCATATGAAAACAATGTACTAAGTATGCTAAGTTAACATACAAAGCAGAAAAGTCTTGTAAATCAAGGTGCTAGCATGCTATCAGTCAACATACATAGCAGAAATGTAATGTAAAACAATGTACTAAGTATGCACACAATGGACATACATAGCATGAAATGTCATGAAATCATGTACTATAATGTACTAACAAACATAGCCGGTATATGATGTGAAAACAGGAAAGCAGGAAAGTAACAAGTAGGCACATGTGTTCCACCCCAAAACAGTTTGGAAAACAGTAAAAGAGGGGTCTATGTACTCACTTGAGATTGCTCAGAAGTCCTTGAGTAACAACCAAACAATGCTAGAGATCGCGGATATCAAACGGCACCTAATATAGGTAACTATGTTAATAAACCGGACCTAAATTGGAGGATTTAGATAGAATGAGGGTTTGTAAACCAAATGAGTATAGAGACTCGTGTCATATGGTTTAACAAAGCCTACATACTAAATGAAACCTAACCTAATAGCCTACGACCCATTACGACCCGTTTAGGTAGCTTATGCTACTTTAACGCGTCGTTCGCGTGAAACGCGTTCGGACCGCCTAACTAGTCCTATGACAAGTGTTATATGCCTAAACATGTTACATTATCAGTTATGTGACAAAAGTTTAGGTTACATATGCTTAATTACCAATTATACATGAAAAGGGTATTCTGGTAATTTACCTAAGGCATATAAACTACCTATCATACAACTACTTAAACGATGTGACCATAAGGTATAACCTCGGAAGGTTATTCCCTATATACTATGGTCACCTAATGTATTTGGTCGGATCCTAATGATCGACCAAACTGGGTCGGGTTCGAAGGTATAAGCGATTTATTAGATCGCTTACCCTTACGACCCTAGACAACGTGGTAATCAGTAGGCATAGTCACAAAGGACTATAACCATCGTGATTACAATCACGTTGCGAAGTTCAAACGAACTTCGCATTGACCATAAGCTGGTCAACGCTGAAATTCAAACAAAGTTTGACTTTCGGACTCGAAAAACGATAAAAGAACGAAAGAATACTTACAAAGGGTCCCCGAATGCTAATCTAGATCAAAATAACTCAGGTATGAAACAATGGTTCCAACTTAGAGTCACTTAGATCAGATTCTAGTGGTTTTGAAGTAATGGGGGGTGGGGTATTTATAGTTTTCGGGTAACCGTTAAGATCGTTTCATGGAAACCGTGCTTTAATCGCATCCGTACAAGTGTCGGAAAGTTATGGTGCCTAAAAATGGGTCTAAATGAGCTGAATGTGCAGTTGAGAATGTGTGGGTGAGGATCAAACAGCTGGAAACTGCTGACTGTTCGATCCAATCTGATCAGGGAGGCGGACGCGGCCCGCTTCAGGATCTACTAAAACTCAGGCGGGCCGCCTGGGAGTTGCAGATCAGAAACATGTTTGCAGAATTACAGTTTCAGTCCCTGTTGATGTTTTAAGCCATTTTCGACACTTCTAAGGCCCGTAAAGCCAACTTTAAGGCCCTAAAATGATGCCTAAACATTGTGGACATGAAACATGCTCAAAAATATGTCGTATGTTGGTTCGTTTGGCCGTACGAACGTGATGTTCGATTAATTACGACGGAATGCGCACAAGCGCGAAAAACGATCAAAAATGCGTGACAAATGGATTTTTCTCATGCCAAACACTAAAATAAAATATTTTAGTGCTTACATAAATTTTTGGATGTCCGGATGTATTCAGAACGTAAGTTATGCGCGAAAATTCAAACTTGTGCACTTTTTGACGCTTTTAGTCCCTGAATGACCCAGAAGTTTATTTTAGCACACCGAACCCCTTAAAGCCTATTTCTAAGCTATGTAAAGGATATTTAGGGTATGTTTAACTTATGGTCATGTTCCGGAATGTCTGTTACAGTTCAAATTGGCATACTTTCGCAGTTTGTCAACTTTAGTCCCTGTAAGCGATTTAACTTGATTTTGCCATACCAAAGCCTTCAAAACTTATTTATAAGTTAAGTAAAGGTTATTTAAGGTATGTTAAGCCTATTTCACTATTCCGGAGTGTTCGTTGCATTAAACTGGTTATATTTACGCATCAGTGCGTGTATAACCTTCCAGAAAGCGATTTAGAGCTTGAAATCGAACAAGAGTTGATATGTGCAATCGATACACATATTTTTACAAATCCCAAGTATGAAATACAATATTTCATTGGTTTGGCATTTGTTTGATGGTTGAAGTGACACAGGTGTCACAAAAGCCCTTGATCAATCTAGATCGCCGGCATAAAACCTCGGGAGCTGACAATCGCAGCTGCCTTGTTCTTCTTATTACTTCAAACTTCAGGATACAGTGAAGGATATGATGCGGATCAACTAGGTGTTACAATGCGATTTGAATACAAGTGTAAGTGTCTGTGAGTGATTGCAGCTAATAGAGAGCAAGAGTGTACGAAAAATTGTGTGTTCTATCTGATCCGATCAATCCTATTTATAGTAAAACAAAACTAACAAACTAGCCTATTAATCCGGGATATAGCGAATATTCCCTTTGTGAACGTTGTAGTCCACGTCTTCCGGCTTCAACGTTCTTATTTCAACAAATTAGCCCGAGTCTTTGGGAGAACAGGTCCACTCGAACGTTATAGGCTTGCTTCATTAATCTGCACGTGATTTAATTAGTCATTACCAGGATACTGTGTCAGGATGTTACCAATTTCCTGATCACAATAAAAGAAACATAGTCTGAATATTATTCAGGATATATGAGTAGAAAACCACCCATAACAGTCATATTTAACCTCAATGAAGTTAGAGTACACCCCAAGGCATTGTAGTTTAATTCAATCTGCTTACGCTTTTGAGGGTTCTTTGTTTGTGTTTCAGTTCTTAAATTAACAAATTAACGTAGTTCATAAGATCAAATAGAGAAAATTTAGCTGTACATGTCATGATTTTGTAAAAATTTAGATGTGAGTTTATTATTGAATATTCTTTTGTATACGACTGATTCATTCTTGATTTTCTGACAAATGTTCGAAATACAAACATTCAAGCCATCAAGGCTGCTTACGCCTCCATCGCAACGCGGGGTCCTAATTCTAGTTCTAGTTATATAACAAGAAAGAATCTTTAGTTATAAACGGAGGTTAATTCTAGGTGGATCTTTTTTTGTACGTCAAAGAGAAAACATTTTCAAAGAATCATGAGTAAACTGCAATTTTACCCCCTGTGGTTTAAGCCAATTGGCACTCTGACCCCCTCCATGAAAATAATTGCAATTTGCCCCCCCCCCCCCCAATGTTGATGTTCTGTCGCAATTTTACCCCCTACCGTCAGTCAACAGTTGTTTGACTATTATATGTAAGGGTATTTTGGTAATCTTACCCCATATTTATTATTATTATTATTATTATTATTTATAAAATCAAATTATCATGATCATCTTCAAATAACCTCACAGATCCATCATCATCATTTTCAAATAACCTCACAACAAACACCAGAATTCAAGATCCATATTCCATATTTCCCTAAATAAACTCACAGATCCATATTCCATATTCAATTTTCCCCAAAATTCCAGATCCATACACCAGAATTCAAGAACATCATCTTCATCTTACAAGAACATAATCTCAAAACCACCACCAACATCATCATCTGTTTCAGATCAGAATCGCTGACATCCTTCAAATTAGCTTCAAAACAGAGTAAATTTAGACACAATGTCAAGTCGTATTGTAAGTTACTTCACATATTATCTAGGGCACGCATGTTTGACGAAACCAGAGCACAATTAAGGGTTTTAGTTGGGTTTTTGGAGGAAGATGATCAGTTGGGGTTGTTTGTTTGGGGAGAATTAGTTAGGGTTTATAGGGAATTTGGGTTTTCTCCGACTATGTTTTATATTGTATTAAAGTTTTATGCGGAAAAAGGGTTAGATCAGATGAGGAATAGGTTTTGATTTCAGGTTAAAAAAAAACAAAGAAGAAATCAAGTGGAGGCTGAGGTGTTGTTGCTACCCCTTTGCCAGTATTCAGGTATTTGTCGTTGTTATTTGGTTATTCCAAAACCCTGTATTTTGTTTTGTAAATTCAGTATGTGATCAAAGAATCATGTGTTCTTGGGGTGTTTCATTTTGCATCTCTACAGTGAACATGTGATATTGAATGAAAGTACATGAGGCCAACCAATAACTTGTTTTTGGGTAAAATCAGTCCACATATATATACTTTTATGATACTGTTGTATTTTTGTTTACTAGTAAGGGTTGTTGAGATTTATACATGTCGTTTTTAATTTGGCATTTTCAGTTTTGAGAGGGCAAAGAGGGTAGTGAAAAAAGGCAAGATGGCTGATCTATGGAGTTTATTTTGCGGGTGTTCAAACATTACTGACAAGAATTATGATTCAAATGTGATTTTAATCACAAATCCATCTGCGTGTATGAATCATTTTCTGGTCATTTTTTTTTATGTAGTGCTCCTGGTAATGTTACTCATCAACATGTTTTACAAGTCACCATCAAAATCTACTGGAAGATCATCTTACTTTAAAATCTATTGGGATTGTGCCGAATGTGTGTACTTGTAGTATTGTTGTGAATGCTTATTGTAAGGATGGACAGGTTGCGAAAGGGTTAGAGTTTTTGAAAGTGGTTGAGGAGGATGGACAAGTATGAGTAAATGGAAGTTACGACCAGTGATAGTTGTGGAGGTGGTGGTTGGTGGGGGAGATGGTGGTGGTGGTGATAGGTGGTGGCAGTGGTGGTTGATGGTGGTGGTGGAGGGCTTATGAGAGAGGGGGTAATATTGCAGAGTAGAACAAACCATAGGGGGTAATATGAAAGGGTAACATAGTCATTTCACATTCCATTTAACAGATCTGTTAACTTATTTGACGGCAGGGGGTAACATTGCGACAGAACATCAACGTTGGGGGGGGGGGGGCAAATTGCAATTATTTCCATAAAAGGGGTCAGAGTACCAATTGGCTCAAGAATCTTTTTGTACCCACCAGTTAAAAATGACATGTGTTTTTATAAGTGTCATATATATATAACACAAGAATTGAATATATAATAAGAACAATATGAATTATTTCTACCATATTATTTTATAGCCACAGGATTTGAAGAAAATAGATAAAAGTGTGAAAACAGTGAAAATAATTTTAGTGTTGATATATGGCACTGATACTTACACTAAGGGTAATACTGTCAAAAAGTCCATGCACATGCCAAAGGCCATACACATGCATATTCCACCGTCCTTTTTAAACTCCTGTAATTTTTTTATATGTGATTATCTAAAAAAATTACACCATAAAATCGAGTATTTTATTATCTTTTCGGCGAGTATATTATTGCTATACTTTTGAATTATAAAAAAAATGACATGAACTTGGTGTTTTCATGGAGTTTTCGGAAAATACCATAAAATGTCCAAATAATAAAACGCTACAAGAATGCCCAATTCAAAAAACACAATGAAATACCGAGTTGAAAACACCATCAAATACTCTGTTCAGAAAAACACCATGAAAGAACCCAGTTGAAAACGGCATAGAAAAACGCAGTTCATTTTGTTTTCGAAAAGTGTCTCAATAATGTACTCGATGAAAAGATTATAAAACGCTGGATTTTATGATATAATTTAAAAAAATAATAATCACGTATAAAAAAGTTACGGATGTTTAAATATTAATTGAGAAATGACATGTGATTAGCATGTCCACCATTGTTAGGATCTTCCATTTTACCTCGCTTGGTAGTTTTAAGGTTTCTAGTATTTACAAAAATGTCTCCGTCTCAATCTCAGCCATAAATCACAATTTTTTGTGGTTGAGAATCGTTCTTACGGTTTTCACACTTTTGACTATTTTCTCCGGAACCTAATACTTATTTTACATGTGTATGTGAAATTAACATGTGTTTCTGATTTTATTGTATTACATTTAAATGTGACATTAAATAACTAGATAACTTTTACAGTCTTATTAATTCTTTAGTTCATATAAATTTGTGATTAACAGAAAGACAAAATCCACATATTCTATCTGATTTTAATCAACCTATGAAATTTAAGAGAAAGATCATTGTTGGAGTTTTTTCTTTAATTTTGGGCAATACATATATGCATAATATCGTGTCCCTTTCCATGGAATTTCGATGAATATTGGGCAAAAGTATACCCAAATACCCTTAGTCGATCAACGTCGTTTATAAAACTCACAAAAACTCGTGTGAGTCGAGAGAAAACAATGTGTAAAGTCCGGTAACGGTTTTAGTTTTTCTTTTTTCATCTACTTTGATTTAAAAGCTGATGGTGTATCTAAGAAATTAAAATTTGTACTTGATCAAATTTGGGAGTTCTTGTGTCATTTGAAAGAAAATAGTGTTCTACAACAAAAAGAGAAAAAAAGGCATTGGGCCCGACTAGTGCTGGGCCTTCTAGCACAGTGATCATGTTGGACACTTGGACTCAATCATCCAAACGTTTATTTGGTTATTAAAACTTAAAAAGTCTTAAAAGAATTAGACTTTCATGTGTACAAACGTTTATTTGGTTGTTAAAACTTAAAAGTCTTAAAAGGATTAGATTTTCATGTGTATTTTGCTTTACACCCAAATACATACTTTATGTGGTATTTTGTTTATGGAACCTTGTTATGATTTACATGACATGATCATATTTGGGGATTCATTTGTACAGAAACATTGTAAAACATGAATCTGGGCCACTAATCCACTATCATGTTTGCCTAGAGTTCATTCCAATGCATCAATATATATTTTAACAAAAGATCAAATACAAATACCTTTAACGCACAAAATATACGAACCGAAGGTTTTTCTGAAAAAACGTTATGGCAATTTCGTAATTATTTTACTCGGAGAGTAGTTATCAAAATTATTCTACAAATGATATTGTAGGGTAATTTTTATATTTTACTCTACAAACGATCTTGTATGGTAATTTTGGGGTAATTTTGTAGAGTATCATAATTACTTTACAAATGATCTTGTAGGGTATTTTTGAGCTTGTAGGGTAATTTTGATATTGTAGGGTAATTTTGATCTTTGTAGGGTAAGTACGAGTAAAATAATTATGAAAATGCCACCGCTTTTTTCTTACTTTTCCATGTCTTTCGTACGTCTTGTACGATAAGATACTTTGTAAGGATTTTTACTCTAGGATGTATTTTAGGATTTTTTTTTTTTTTTTTTTTTTTTAGGATTAATACATTTAATTTGTTCATGTTCTAGATTCTGTTAAGATGCACGTGACTGAAATAAGTTAATCTTATTTTGCATTATGTATTGATTTCATACATCGACTCTCTAAGGATGTGTATGATTTTAGAAATTTTATTGGAATATGAATTTGATTCGTAACATGTTAGTTTTGTAAAATCTGTTGGAAATATAATCTAAATTTCAACTTCAATTTCCAACTCCATTGACAATTTTCAATGTCTTAAAGAAAAGTATGCAAACCAACAACGCCTAAGATATTGTTTAAACTACTTTGCACTTGGGTATGTGCTATGAAATGTGTACTAGGTAGGAAAAATGGATGCTCAAGTTCAACCAAATGGCTAGGAACCGAACAATGCTGGACCTGGGAATTTATTTCTGGTGGTGTGGATGAAGGGTTTAACCATATTTTTAAGTGGTGCGATCACGTTTTTTACCTAAAAAATACACTATTCTTTTTTTCAAAAGGTGCACGCGCCCACCCACCCATTAAGGTGGGTCCGCCCCTGGACCCTAGTGTCAGCTGATGACATTTGAAGTGTAGTATGCTTTTAATACAAAATAATGATAAAAGATATATCAACTTCTAAATAAGATGGTATAACATAATAGAACGACTTTAATTAGTATAGCAATGATTCCATCTATAGTCGAGATTGATAGAGTCGCAAGGCCGAACTAATAGGCTTATTAGTTAGACCAGTGGCGGAACTAGCCCATTAAATCAGCGATATAAAAAAACAAATTATCATACAATCATACAATATTAAAAAAACGAGAATAAATAAATAAAGTAAAACAAGTACCTAATAGATTTGTCCTCTTCTTTTTTTTCATAGCTTGAAATCGTTCCATCACATTGTCATCTTTTACTTTATGAAAAAATTTTCGACCGCACAAACCATGACATTGTCAATGGCTTCCTCAAATATTTGGGCTTAATTATCATAAAACTAAATATTTGGGCTTACTTACTAAACAAGTTTTGGGCTTAATGAATACTATAAAGTTTCAGAATTATCTCTTTGGGGTATCCTCGTATATGTTTAGAGGTATCCTATGTATAAAACCGTAAAAAAAAGTTTACACTGCGAATACGGGGTTGAGCCGTAGCCCGTGCTACGGCTAGTTCTACATTGGTTCCGTCCCTGAGTTAGACAAAGGCCTAGCCCCCAGTTTTTATTTTTATTCTTCATATATTACATGTGTGTTTGGCATAAATGAACAAACAAATAAGTAAAACAATAATAACCCAAACAAGTAAATTGTATAGGCTTACTTCTTCTTGTCTTGGTTTTATTTATCTTATGGTTGTGTATGAGGTAGCTGGAAAAAGGCGCAATTTTATTTTTTTTATTTTTTTTGTCAAGGGTATATACAGTGAATTATCTAAGCGCAACTCACACCAAAATAAAGATAACATCTCTTAGAATTGATGTTTTCTTTATAACAATTCAAAATGGCCCTAACTTTATAGTTTGCTTAGTGCCTCTAAAAACGTTGGACTGACACTATACTATAATTTGATATTGTGTTAACTGTAAGCGTCGGATATATCACTCGTTGTAGCCATTTGTTATACTCTTTTTATTTCGTAACGAATTTTTCAAAACTTGAAACGCATAAAACTCTATATTTATCACATATAAACTAAAAATCAATCTTCTTATTTTTTTTAAGTACTGCCACCTATTAAAATGAAGCAAGTCTGAAGGGTGTGGGGAAAATGAGTTGGGTCATCAATGGCCATGTAGGAACATTAATAGATTGTTACACCATCCCCTTGCCTTATCCACCATGGTTGCCATGGATTAAACCATGACAACCATGAATCTCCTTTTCTTTTTCAGTATTTCTTTTTCCTTTTCACGAAACTAAATTAAAATAAGAGAATAGTGGTTTGGGTCATGACCACACTCATAGGCTAGCGGTTTTGGATGATAGATTAGAAGTGGGTGACATGACGCTGATGTGTAAGGTTATGGTTACTATGAGGATTATGACCATACCCTATAAAAAACTTTGATTTATTCTAAGACAAATGAGCCGTCAAAAGTAGACATGTAGATATAGACTAAGATATCATTTTTTTCTGACATTGGTGTGGTTTTACCCTCTCAACCTCTTGTACATAGAGGTGCACATCGAAACTGGTTTGGGATGGTTCCTAAGCCGAGGTTTGAAATCGAGCCTCGGTTTGTATTTGTTTTAAAAAAGTCATTCGTTGAAATGGGTTAAACAAAACCGAACTGAATAAATGCCAGTTTTAAACCAAACTTCTTTCAAACCAATCCGATCCTTTTCACTTATAAAGCAATTTGTAATTTGAATTAGAGATGGCAATGGGTTGGGTATGACTAATCTCAGTCCCATATCCAGTTGTAAAATCTTGCCTCATACTCGATCCATTACCCGTCATTTATCGGGTATACCCGTTAGTGTTTTTAAAAATAACCCTTGGGATTTAATGTATATATATTTTTTACTTTCATTTATAGTAATACGCCCCGCTTGTGGTATGCGCATATAATGTATATGTGTGGGCCATCGGGGGGCAAAAGTGAAAGTGTACTGATTTTAACGTTATTTTACTAATTTCGTGAAAATAATGTTAGAAGCGGAGGACGGTTAATCATGCATCATGTGGTGTTGTTGATAACTTGAAGACAAAAGTGTACATACACTAATCGGTCTTTGTCCCGATTGCTGAGTGTTATGTGCCTTATGTCCAAGGCTTGATGCAAAACTACTATCGAGCCGAGGTCTCACTGGAAGCAGTCTCTCTATTCCTCCGGGGAAGAGGTAAGGTTGTCTACATCTTACCCTTCTCAGAGCCTCCGTTTGCTTTTGCTATTAGTGAGATTTACTGAATATGATGACGACGACGACTTTCATTTATAGTAAAATATGTATAGTAAATTATGATTAATAATATACATATCAACATCCCCATAAAATATATTTAAAAGTTTTAATATATAATAATATTAATCTCAAAAAGTAATTTTGTATTCAGTAGCATATAAATATAAGCAATGTCATCAAAATATATATCCCAGAAAAATATTTAGTTTTAAATGAAGTTACTAGAATAAAACATTACTAAACTATGGTTAATTAAGAGGCTATAAAAACAGAAGTTAAAAGTTTTCGGGTAATCGAGTCAGGTATCACCTGATCTCATACCCGTCCCGTACCCGTTGGGTATCGACTATACCCGTCTCGTATGCTTCGAGTATTAGGTATACCTGTTGGGCCCGGGGTTCTTTTGTCATCCCTAATTCAAATTAGTTTGTGTGAAAGTGGTTTTTTACTTTCTTTGACTTGAACCGAACCGACTTTTAAACCGATGTAATTTGGCCCAAAAACCAGTTTTGTGCACCTCTACTTATATTAATATTGTTGGATCTAATCTTTGCCTATTGCCTGTCCAAAATAGAAACAAATTTGTATATGGGCCGACCCAAACCAATATGCCCACTACAATAACATCAAGCCCATTATAAAGCCACTTTTAGAGGGTGTTTGGGGTTGAGTTTTGAAGGAGATTTTTAGATTATTGAGTTTTGAAATCGTAAATAATCAGTTTTGAGTGTTTGGGTGAAAAATTAAAAAATTGATTATTTGCGTTTAGAAAGTTACAAAACGCAGTTTTTTCAAAAGCAGCTCTCCCCCTACTGCAACAAAACGCAGTTTTCCAAAAATTGATTATTTGCGTTTAGAAAAGGATTTTCACTTGTTTATTTTTTTAAATGTATATTTGCCAAACACTCAAATAGTTGATTATCTGATTATTGTGATATCAAACAAAATAATCAAATCCAAACACTATCTTTCAACATCATGTTTTGTTACAGTTAATTATCTGATTCTGATTATTCAAAACGCATAATCTATTTTCAAAACTCAACCCCAAACACCCTCTTATTGACTTATTGGCTTTTTCCCCTTACATACACCCTCATTGCCAAAGATCATTTTGGAGCTTATAACTTTTTAAAAAGTCAATAAGTCAATAACTTGATTCAAAAAGCTTAGCCAAACATGCCCTTACATTGGTGTTAAGCTTGGCATTGACTATTAGGTTTCTTCACGGGCAGTGAAGGAAAGGTTGTGTACGTGTTTTTTTTTTACAATTGAGTAAACTGTCATTTTGGTGCCTGAGGTTTGGTCACTTGTACCACTTTAGTCCAGAACTCAAACCTTTTAAATCTGGGTCCCTATTGTTTCACTTTTATTGTCATTTTGGTCCAAAAGTGAAATCAGCTAATATTTGTCTAATAAAATCCTGTTATTTTGTCATTTTCCTCAGGGGCAAAAAATTCAATATAATTTTATTATAACACATTATTAATTAAACTAATTAAATTAAATCACCCTTTGATTCTATAAAAGCAGACTTATCATCTTTATCTTCCCCAAACCCAAACCCAAACCCAAACCCGAATCCATCATCTTCTCCAAACACCATTCTTCTGCAACCGTGTTGATCGACAATGGTGGTATGCACGTGTGGAGCCCCAACCCAACTGAGAACATCCTGGACAACACAAAACCCACGTCGTCGATTTCATCGCTGCAACAAACTATTAAGCTATGGTTTATCAATCCTTGTAATATGGAGTTGTATGGGGCTATTGCTCTGGTTGAAATACACATGAACCCTGATATCTACAATCCTAAAATTCAATCAATCATGAATTGAAAAACAGGGACTTGTATGGGGCTATTGCTCTGGTTGAAATAACAATCAGAAAGTATAGGAAAACTCACAGATTTGCGAAAGGGTGATCAAATGCAACGACGACCGGAGTTCATCCAATTCCGGTGAGATTGTTGCTCTGGCTAATTTTGCAAACGAAGAACAGAAGATTTTTTGGTGAAATTGTTTGTGTGTAAAGTTTCTGAGTTGTTGTTAAGACTCGTTTTAATACTCGAACTCGACCGACACTCTGCTAAAAGGAATGATTCACGAATAAAGGAAAGCTCTGATTGATGATTTAATTTAATTAATAATGTGTTATAATAAAATTATATTGACAATTTTGCCCCTAAGGAAAAAGACAAAATAACAAGATTTTATTAGACAAATATCAGCTGATTTCACTTTTGGACCAAAATGGCAATAAAAGTGAAGCCACAGGAACCCAGATTTAAAAGGTTTGAGTTTGGACAAAAGTGACGAAACCTCAGGGACCAAAATGGCAGTTTACTCTTTACAATTTCGTGTGATAAAACAAGCATCTATTAGTTGTACATATTGCATAAAGTGGTGGAATCAATGTAAAATTACATGTGTGTACATCATATCATATTTGTTTATATAGTTATATAGATTTAGATAGATGGCCTAACAATCTTAAATTAATATACTAACGAACGAAATGAAACATAAACATAGACAAACAAACGTTCACGAACATAAACGAAGAAAACTTAAATGAACGCTCACGAACACAAATGAATGAACGAGACATGTGTTCATGTTCATTCGACAAAAAGTTTTGTTAATGCTCGTTCAATTATTAAATAAATGAACAAGAATGAGCTTTCCATTGGACAGTTGATGAAAGGTCCATTGAACGTTCTGTTCATTACAAGCCTAGGTGACTCAACTGAAAAACTTAACATTCGCTAATAAAAATTAAGAAATCCATATATTTTTAGATTAAAGTACACTGAATAAAAGTCAGTTACAGTCCTGACAAGTTGGTATAGTGGTTAGTCACTTGGTTTCTCTTCTTCAGGTCCTAAGTTTAACTCCCATTGGCATCACTTTGAAGGATATTGGTGGTGGCAATGAAGTTTAGAACTAGGTCTCTCTAGAGGTCACTAGTTCAAAACCGAGACAAACCGGGTTTTACCGCAGTGGGCCTTCGGGCGGGCAGGTTTTCCCCGGAACTGCTGGCTTGGTGGCTCGGGTATGCATCCAACTCTGACCATTATGGAGGAGGGGATGCATTTGCTCGATTCAAGTTATCACATGATGCTTATCCGGTGATTTAGTTGGCCGTTCAAAAAAAAGTCAATTACAAGAAAAAAGTGATAGTCAATTATCTTCTATACATATAATAAAGTAAAGCAATACGTGTCATTTATTTGAGCTATCAAATTTTTGGTTTTTCCGCCTTTAGCTTCTACTTAATTTTGGATAATTATTTTTTATTTAAAGTCTTTATCTTCTACTTAATTATAATTATTATTAACTAAAGTAAATTATTATATCATTATCTAAATAAAACATCAATATCTATTCATAGTAATGTTATGACCCCGAGATCTATGGACATAGTTTTTAAAAGACTTAGTTTTGCTATTTAAAAGGGGTAGCGGTGCAGCTTGTTGCCCGTTTACCATCTATCACGATATAAATTCATAACACGATAAGGAATATTGAAATAAAATCAATCGTTTATTTATATTTATCTATATTTATATCTTGTGTAAACTGCCATTTTGGTCCCTGTGGTTTGATCACTTTTGCCATTTTAGTCCAAATCTCAAACTTTTTAAATCTGGGTCCTTGTGGTTTCACTTTTATTGTCATTTTAGTACAAAATTCAAAAACCCCATTTTTTAACTATTGCAACCTGTCTATTTTGTCTTTTTGTGCAGGGGCATTTTTGTCCAACTGATTTTCATTTAACATATTAATAATTAATAAACTAAATAAAATATATTTGATTCCTTTAAATACCCTCATTTAACACAAAGATCACATCTCCGGCTGTCTCCACCATCATGTTCCGGATCTCAACCTTCTTCCGGCCACATCTCCACCGCTACTCTACCATCATCCAATCCTCTTCTGGCGACCAACAACAACAACCCATCTCAACTACCTCACCACCTCCCTCAAATTCTCCATGCAAGACGCTATCACTCTCTCCTCCAAAGGTAACCTCACCCACCTCAAATCCACCCTTAATTCTGACCTTATCCTCCAAACCCTCAAAAATTACGGTCTAACCGTCACCCAGATCAAACAAATCATCTTTTTTGTCCCAAAAATCCTAACTTGCAAAGCTGACAAAACCCTAGAACCCAAACTTAATGTCACACCCCGACCACGTAAAACATCAAATCGTGGCGGAAACGTCGGGGAGTGTTGTAACAGAATTATCATTCCACAACCATGGTAATTAAAAGTTATGTTTTATTCATCAAACCAAGAGTTACATTGTCTTAAAATAACTGAAACGAAGAGTTCATCACATAATTAAAGTAGTTCCATCTTTATTTTTAGTCTCTAAGGCACAGGTCCGCCCTAGTGTGTCACGAACATCCTAAGCAACAGCTCCTGAAAACACATGTGAAAATAGGTACGTCAGCATAAAAATGCCTATGAGATACATAGGTTTTAATAAAATAGGATTCATGACTTGAGTTTAAAGAAATGTTTAATAAAAGTTAGTCATGAATCTTGTAAATTGTTTTGTTAACCAACGTCTTGTGAAAAATATGTTGTTTGTGTAAAATGATAAGTCCAAATTGAATGATCTAAATAACGCTACGACGTGTAGTACAATACAAGCACTTATATATAGGAAGTACCAGCGGCGTATCCACCATGATTGTATCATACTACACACATCTCGTTACTTAAGTCACTTAAACAAACCACCAGTGTATAAAGTCCATGTTTAAACCAATTGTCAAAAAGTCCTTGTATAAAACATGTCAAATGTTAAAAGTCCAAATGTAGTCAAGTAATGTGTAACAAATGTTATGTATGGTAAGTAAAGTGTAGTCACATAAACCAAATGTAAAAATGTACAAAACAAGGTATTTTGAATATATCAAAAAGTTATGTTTTGCAAAGTAAATGCATGTTTTACTGATACGAACATTTATGTGGTAAGTTAACGCATACATTCAAGCCTTGAGACAGACGGATAACCCTAAGTCAAGGTTATCAAAAGAAATGTTTTCGGATTCGGTCATTCCATCCATCCAAACAAACCTAGGATTTTAGGAACGGGATTTGTCAAGTCCTATGGTACCATTACTTACTACCGAGCGGCGTAGCTAATGTTAATGAACGTATATAAGTCCCGTTTGTTCAAACCAAATGTTATACCAAATGTAAACATGTTATATGAAAACAATGTGCTAAGTATGCTTAAGTTAACATACAAAGCAGAAAAGTCATGTAAATCAATATACTAAGTATGGAAAGTAAACATACATAGTAAAACAATGTAATGTAAATCATGTACTATAAGTGTACTAATGAACATAGCAAGTATGTGATGTGAAAACAGGAAAGCATGAAAGTAATAAGTAGGCACATGTGTTTCACCCCAAAATGTTGAAAAACAGTAAAAGAGGGGTCTATGTACTCACTGTACTGCGTCTCCTGTATCGTAACGTCCACTTAAACCTGATCAGCTACTCGACGACCTACAACGTACTAATGTCTATTAGACGAACGGGTCATGCCTTGGCTTAGAGTTTAGTATTTTGAGTCACGTTTCTTATATTGTTCCGCGTGATAATTATTTGTCAAAATAGTTAATATTTTAACTTAATCATATGTCATGTTGAGATATTTTGTTCGTTCAATGTTCTAGTAAACTCTTGTCTAGAAAATATTTACTAAGTGTTGGATTTTCGGAAAATTTCGCCATGGTCTCCTTTGTAAATGGGGATGTTCATGCTTAATAGCATATCATTTTCTTTTACATATATTCCGTAGCTCGTTCTCAAATAACCAACCCGACATTTAGACATGCAAAGCATTACTTATGTTGTTTCAGCTTTATTAATCAAAACTGGACTGTTTTCGAGGATTTTTATAAAATAGTTAACCTTCTCCAAAAATTCCCAATTTTTTACAGAATGTTTCACACGATCCAAATTTTATTATGTAAAAATATCGGGGTCCAGTTCATCACCAATATTTTATAGAAATTTATTTACCCAACTGCAATCAGATTTGTTACTTTCTGATTGCAGTCTACGGAATAATTCACTAAAAATTAATCGTAAGTCCGATTGACGAAATTCCAGTTGGAGGATCACGGAGACAACAGGGACCACCTACAGTAAAAATCCCATGAGCTGATTCTACTCAGGTTTCAAGTTATGACTCCGAATACAACACACTTTTTCTGCAGTAAAAACACAGCTTGAGCTGCTGTCCAAAAACAGTCCTTTAAAAATAGTAAACGACCTCGAAAAATTACGATTCCAATGCCATTTGATCGGTTGTTCAAAAATACATAATTAAGGATTCAGAAAATCAGTTTTTCGATTTATAATGGTCCAGTTACAGCCTGTTGAAGTCGGCTGAAAATGTAAATCAGCATGTTTCTTGTTCATATTTCTTGTTTAAACTTTTTAGTGTTCTTGTAAATTTCATCATACTACATATCTTGACTAAGAACAAAATGAAGCAAGGTGTAAGACTTACTACTAGCACAAAGCTAGGGTAGAAATTCTAGTGTGAAGATGATGGGAAGCTTGAATCACTTGAGAACACCTTGGGATCACCTCTAGATCTTCAGACTAACTTAAAATGGCTAGGAATGGTGATGAACATGAAGAACAAGAGTTTGAAGATTTGAAGATGGAGAGAGAGAGAGATGGGGCCGGTTGGGAGAGGAGAGAGAGAGGTGATTGTTGAGTGAAGTGTTGTGTGAAGTATGGTGTGTATATATAGGCAAAAATCTAGACAAGATCTTACAACTTCCAAAGAAATCAAATAGAATCCAAGAAAATCAAGAAGTATCAAAGTAAATCTTGGAAAAATATTTGGTGGGGTCCATCTATTTGTGACCGAAAATTTAGGTGGGGAAGGGGGTCCATGTGCAACTTTTTATATAAATATGCTATATGTAGGCTAAAACGGGTGTTTATCAGGATACCGGGTATTTTATCTAGTGTTTAAACCCCTGTTTATGGCGTTCTAAATTATTTTTATTATTCTACAAAAAAATAAACCTGCCAAAATATTACTAAAATAAATTTCAGTTGTCGAGATTTGGCTGCGTTGTCTGCGTTTTGCTGTAGAAGCATTGTGTCGCGCAGAAACACACGGTACGCGCTTAAACTTGAAAAATAACGTTTTTAGGCGTTTTAATTTATTTTTCATCATGGAACTGATTAAAAATAAATTTTTAATCATAACAGAATATTTTCAGGCTTCAGATATTATCCAGGCGGTCACCAACGTTCGTTTCGCAGTTTTGTCGTAAATAGTTCTTTAGTTCAAATAAACATGTTTTTGTCATACCGAATCCTTCGAAACTTATTTCTAAGTTATGTAAAGGATATTTAGGGTATGTTTGGCTTACGTCACAGTTCCGGAGTGTACGTCGAGTTAAACTGATTGCGTTTATGCACCAGTTTTGCGTATAACCCTCCAGAAAGTGATTTAAAGCTTGAAATCGGAATCGAATCAAATTCTAAAGTCATCAAACACAATAACACATATAATAACACCAAAGCACATTGTTTTATTGATAATCAACATTGTTTTTCATTATACGATGCTTACAGAACACAGGTGTCACACTTAAAGTTTTCCAAGAACTGGGTCTATCCGGGTCGGATCTTGTTGTCCTGATTAGAAGAAACCCGGATGTGTTCGAGTTCGGGTTGCATACCCGGATCATTCCTGGGGTTAATTTGTTAAAAGGGTATTTGGGTGATGATCAAAATGTGGTTGAGTTTATTAATAAATCTAGATGGTTGTATTGCACTAATTATTCTATGAAAAGATTGTCTACAAATATGCAAATGTTGAAGGGTATTGGGTTGTCTAACGAGAGGATTGCCCGGTTTATGTTGATTAACCCGGAGAGTAGTATGGTGAACACGAAACTGCTTGTGAATCGGTTGAAATTTATCGAGGAAAAGTTGGGGGTTCCGTCGAGAGTGTCGAGAGTGGGGAGTTTTGTACATGCTTTGAGTGTAAATGGGGAAGATTATGATCTTTATGTTATATGAAGGTATTTAAAGTAATTAAATATATTTTATTTAGTTTATTAATTATTAATATGTTAAATGAAAATCAGTTGGACAAAAATGCCCCTGCACAAAAAGACAAAATAGACAGGTTGCAACAGTTAAAAAAGGGATTTTTGAATTTTGGACTAAAATGACAATAAAAGTGAAACCACAGGGATCCAGATTTAAAAAATTTGAGATTTGGACTAAAATGGCAAAAGTGACCAAACCACAGGGACCAAAATGGCAGTTTACTCTTATATCTTTCTATATCTATATATTAAATATAATCTTATAAATTCTAATAAAGGATTTCAATTAATGCTACATGACATTTTCTCACTTAATCTACAAGAATTTATTTATATTTTTTTAAACTTTTTTAACAATTAATTAATACATAAATATCACTTATGTTTATTAATAATAATAAAATTAATTATCAATTATTCCAAATAATTAATTAAAAAGGCTAAAAAAGTTTAATTAGTTACAAATCATTACACATGTTTGTGTAGTACCCGAAAGTTAATTTAGAAATTTATAATATTTACCCACAAATATTAACGTATTAATATAACACAATGAGCAATGCATATATTTAATTGAAATATATTATTAACTAGGTGTAAGCCCCGCCGCATTGCGGCTAGAGCTTACAAATTAAGGCGCAATGTGTTATTACTCACAACCTACTTTGAATGAACCCATTTTTTACGTGTCACTCAACCCGCTCATTTTGTGAGGCAATCTTAGCACACTCATAATGTATCGATCAAACCATATTCCAACCCCACAAAGAGCACATAAGCAAGTGTTGTATAACTCCCTAAGAATACAACCCACAATTATAGAACTACTACTAAAACTTCTTGCTCTTTCTTCATCTGGGCACAACAATATTAACACTCACACAACCGAGTTTCGAACATTTTAACTCAGCTTTACGGGCCCTATACTTGTTTCTTTGCTGATTAGTCAGAAAGAATACAATATTCATCCCCCACCAGACTGTCTTTTTCAACCCGACCCCTTCTTTTAATCTTCATGGTCCTGGTAGGCATTGAGACACCAGATCCATCTTCATAAGAGTGAAATGGTAAAAAGAAAAGGTTGAAGACAGTGGCGGATCTAGGATTCCGACTAAGGGGTAACGTTTTATAAATAAGCCATAACGAAATCGAAAAAACGTCAAATTTTTCCAAAATTTACACTAATTTTTTCAAATTTTTTCCGACCAAGGGGTAGCGGACGCCACCCCTTAATAAGCTATAGGTCCGCCCCTGGTTGAAGAAGAAAGAGACTTGGTGAACCTATTGTGAACTATTGGCGCTTCTTGTCAATCTACCTAGTGTCACATTCCTGCATAGATAAATAAACACCTCTAAAAATCTATACAAATTTAACCAAGAACAGTAAAAAAAATATTAAAAATATAAAATGTTTGGTATACAAAACATTGTACCTGGTTAGATTTTGCACTTTCCGTAGTTCAATTATTTAACCGGCTCAATCCCTGCTACTTTAACCATCTAACAACAAATGGGGGGGGGGGGGGCATGAGTCATCAGATGTTATCCCTTGTTTCTCATTGGATAGCACCACATTGTGACAAAAAAAATATACATCAACAAACATAAAAATAATCCTTAAGAACTTGATGAATAAACAGATACGAAAACTTATTTGACATTAGAAAAGAGTGCTTAATTCAAAGTATTGTACCAAAATTAAATATCTAATTTGCTTAAATCATATATTGGTATCACCATTCACCATCATCACAGATATCCGCATATAAAAACTGGTTTTGCCAACACAAAGTTAAATGACTGAAAAGACGAACATGCTAAAAAGTAACCTTCTTAACAGAAGGAAAAAGTACCAAAGGAATAACACAAAAGTATGGCATAACAACATCCAAAAATGTAGCAACTTCCTTCTCTACCTTTTCTTTAGCTTGTCTTAGTCCATCTAATTTTCTAGGGAAAGAAAGGTTATTATAACAGACAATTCGCTAGGTCCCTAAAATTCGGTACGCTCCTAGTATGAGATCCATACTCACATAGTTCGCGGTACACGGGAACGTGGAACGAGATCGCAATTCGCTAGGTCCCTAAAATTCGGTACAAGGGGGTAGGCTCATTTCAGATCGCTTTGGTAGATGTACCATATAATATGGTACGATTACAACATAACGAAGCACTGAAACTCTTTAATACATTCAATGTACAACTAACCAAGCTATTTGTACAATAAATAAACTAAAAATGTAAATTTAGAAAATATTAGGGTCAAATTTGACCAAAACAGTCAAAAACATATGTTGTAATCTACATATAAACTGATTGGATTGTGTGTGAGGGTTTATGTGTTCTTGTTTGGGGCTTCTTGAGGGTTTGTGTTACACGTGACAGAAGAGAAAGATACGTGGCTGCTGTTCAGATGTGGATTTACGTGTTACCGAGGGGATGCCCTGAGATATATCTTAGTAGTAGAAAATGTTCGGTATTTTTATGGTTTTTTTGGCAGGCAACTTCGAAAATACTTGGAAGGCACCCATGACAAACACAAACGAGAAAAAAAAAAAAAAAAAAGAGGAAGTTGATGTTTATTTGCAAGGAGAGATGACATTGAGCTTAGTTTTAGTGAAAAAAAAAATTATATTGGTGGAGAAGATAAAGTCTAAAAAGATAAAATAGTGAGAGAAGATGATGTTGATATTTAACTAGTCTTAAGCAATTTGTACACTAGATTCTTAAAAAAGTTACACATGAATCCCTTTAATTAAATTTAACTTATAAAATAGACCCTTAAGTTTAAGTTAAGACTTTAAATAACTCCACATAACATTTCGTATTTCTATATTAATTATAAATCATAAGTTGTGTTTTGTTGATAGATTAGTTAATTGATACATAATTTTGTTTGTTTATTTTACATGTTTGAGCTTGATTAAAATATATTATTGTAAATTCATCGTATCATTAAGTAAATAAGTATGAATAGATTTGAGTCGACCTATTTTTTGACCCACTTAATCTAAGTTGACCCGTTCTGACCCGACTAGATTTGAGTCGACCCATTTTTGTGTACCCCTCACAAAAAAACTCCGGATCCGCCACTGCTGCTGTTGCAATACATGTCTCTCTCTAAATTGAAGTTACAAACCACATAGCTCAAGATACACATACAAATAGCTTGGAAAACCTTAACAGCAGGAAGTACAACTACCTGATGCCTAACCTTGTTTTAAGTTAATAGTATATAAATTGTAATACAATGAAATGGGTTCATCATATATTACTACTAAAAAGTTAACTTTTTAATAATTAATTAAAGAAATTTACCTTTTTTAATAATTAACTAATTAACGATTCCAAATAATGTCAACCCGTGTAATACACGGGTTTGTAATACATGTTTAATAATTATTAAAAAAGTTTATAATTTATATTTTTCTTTTTCGATTTTCAACATTTGTAATATACGGGTTTCCAAAGAATGTTATGTGTCACTCACTTATATATTAGTAACAACATACTAATCTACTTATTTATTTATCAATCTCATAATAATTATAAGCAACAAATTAACGATATTATATTTCTTAAAACTATTTATTTACGATAATATTTATTTATTTAACCCGTATAATAACGATATTATATTTCTTAAAACTATTTGTTTACGATAATATTTATTTATTTAACCGGTATAATGCTAATACACCTAGTTCTAACCTAATTTATAATTTTGGAAAACATAACACAAAAAGTGTGAAACATTTCTTTAAATAGAGAGAAAAGTAAGTGAATACCGAGTCAAATTCAATTTCATGTTTTCCTGCTTAACACTCTCTCAATTTCATCTCTCTTGATCTATTCTTAAAATCAACAACACCACCACGAAGAAGAAGAAGAATTATTTGCGAAATAAATCAAATCATCATCTCTCGTAGTCATTGAGGTTAATCATTTACCATAATCTATACACATAACATGCTTTTGCCTTTTGGTTTCTTTTTACTCGTGGTATTAAAATTCAATATTATTAATCAGATCATAAACGTTGTCACTGGCTTATAGGTAATGTTAATGAGCACTGAATAGGAATGGAGACAATGCAACATAGTTACACCTTTAAGGATGAATAATATTACAATGACTTCGTTAATTCGCGAATAACTTGCTATTATCTTGTTAAACATTTAATTACATAGTTTGTACTCTCTTGTTAATTCGCGATAGATTCGTTATGATTTTGGTTTTGAGTGGATGAGTAGTTGCAATATTTATAATGAGATGAAATATTGCAGAATATTAAGCTGTTAACACGCATGAATGTTAACCGCGATTGAGGTTAATATTGCAGACTAAATAATGTTTCATAATACAACTGAGCGAATATATAAATATATATTTTTTTGTGTTGAATTCCATGTATGATATATCACTGTCTATGAAAGAGGATCTTCAAGACTAATGCTGCATAGCTTCATTCGATTGTCTTATTTGTTGGGTTGTTTCTGGTGTTTAGATGAAAGAGACTCAAGTATCAACACCTTCATCTTACGGTTCTGCATCACTTGATTTAGACATAGAAAAATTCAAGGTAAATGCTGAATCACTTCATGTTGTGTGTGCTCCACAATTTATTTGAATAATCTGACGTTTTCAGTAACGCTCTATTTTATACGAAGGGGGACTTTTCATACGATGCTTTATTTGCGAAACTAGTGAATGGGTTGTTGCCATCTTTCGTAGAAGAAGAGGCTGACTCAGTGGACGGGCCGATTAATATTAGTACAAGTGATGTTTCGTCAACTGCAAAAGGGTTGTTAGGTCCAGTATTTCCTGAAGTAGACACTTTATTGTTAATCTTTAAGGATTCTTGCACACAGTTAGTCGAACTTCGGAAACAGGTAGATATCGACTTTGTAGTCGTGTTATTCATCACTGCATATATGCACTTCACACTTTTATCGCTCTCACATATTCTAATGTTTGTTCAAGATTGATGGAAAACTACAAAAGCTTAAAAAGGATGTTATTTCACAAGACAAAAAGCATAGGAAGACACTCGGTGAGGTAATTTATTCATCTCGTTTTATTGAAATCTAATATTAATGGTTCACATATATCTAGCATTTTACAAGTGTGCAATACATGCCAGGATGAATCTTAAGCATACCTAATGGTTGAATTCTTAATCACAGTTTGATAATATCAATCCACTTCGGATGTATTTTATTTTCTAAAAGTCGTCGTAAGAAGAACTATTATACTAACTTTATATAGTATGCATACTATTCGACTTCAATATGGAGGTCAAGTTTTACTAATGCCTGTAATTCAATTATCACTCTGTAGTGTCAAATTGAGTTCAGTACAGGATTTAATAAATTTTTAAGCACTACCATTTTCATGTGATCTTAGTTAGACACCGAGTGCAATACTCCTTCACAAGGTCTTGACTATATCTCATTTTTCAGCTAGAGAAGCGTTTAGATGGAATATTTAGTAGTTTTGCGAGACTGGACTCACGTATCTCCAGCGTTGGACAAACAGCTGCCAAGATTGGGGACCATTTGCAGGTCGAGTTTTACTAACGCCTGTAATTAGTGCTTCCGCGGATGTTAACCGTTAGGTTGACATGTTTAAACCTTTTTGTTGTGTATTACCAGAGTGCAGACTCACAACGCGAGACCGCCAACCAGACTATGGAGCTCATAAAGGTATTCTCACCTTTCAGTTGATAGTGATTATCGATTTATCTCTCCCCTGCAAATTTTCAATATCACATGTTTGTTTTGGTCCTCTAGTATCTCATGGAGTTCAACAGTAGCCAGGGCGAGGACAATATGATGCAGCTTTCCTCACTATTCTCCGATGACAAGCGTGTAGGAGAGGCTGCTTCTATCGCACAAAAATTGCGTATGATAACGTTTCTACACATGTCTTAACATTAAATAAATATGTAACAAGGTTTGGGATATTGAATGTTCTTGTTTCTATCTTTCATTTTAGGTTCGCTTGCGGAGGAAGATATTGGAAGGCACGCGACAACTGTTCCGGGAAATGCAGGTGCTAGTAAAGGACTCGAGGTTGCAATTACTAACCTGCAAGAATACTGCAATGGTATGTTGTTATTGAGTTTTGAAGTTCTACTTATATATGTGTATATGATAATAAAAGACAATTGGTGGACTATTGTCACATGTATAAGACATGATTAGACCTGTTTACTGAAAGGTCACTACGTGATTTTTTACTTTTTTAATAATAAATAAAATTAGGGGGCTAGGATCCATCATTTCTTCTTCTTAGTACATAAAACATACAACTATGCTATAGACATGAGATATAAAGTAGTTAAACGAGCTGTATTCATGTTTAATACTTGTGTTATTCGCGTCGTTAAAGACCTGTTAAACTCGATAAGACACGATTTTCCAGCCCTAACTGTTGAGATCATATGTTTCTTTCCGGATCTTACTTTGATATTACAGCTAAAGGTCAATTCAAGTTTGAACTTCCACCCATTCAAAAAGTTTACTGATGATTTTTCATATTTTGGTATAGGGGAAGTAGTTAAAATTCACTATTTTTAATGCTAAGTTTGTTTGTTTGTGGTGAATGTATATTTAGAACTGGAGAACAAGTTGTTGTCTCGATTTGATTCTGCATCTCAACGAAGAGAATTGACGAATATGGCAGAGTGTGCAAAAATCCTTTCACAAGTACTCACTCCGCACTTTGTTTATTTGTCTAGTTTGCAAGTATTTTGATATGTATATATGTGCAGTTTAATAGAGGCACCAGTGCCATGCAACACTATGTCGGTTTACGGCCAATGTTTGATGTGGAGGTGATGAATGAAGACTCTAGGTCGGTTCTCGGCGACCAAGATTCCACACCTAACCATGATGATGTCAACGTTGCACTATCAGAACGGTACAAACAAATAACTGGTATGTTGTTATGTTATATGATAAATGTTCAATAACAATTATTTAGAAAAAAATTGTATGTCCCATATATAATATCTATGAATGGCCTACAGATACTGTCCGAAAAGAATCATCCACCATCAGGACTGTATTCCCTTGTCCCAATGATGTCATGTCAATATTGGTTCAGGTATTCGAAATGAGCAACCGTATATATCATCTCCTCGTGAAGGACACAATAGGAATTTTATGTACAGTGTGTACTTGGTGATAAGTCACTTCATGTTGTTGCTGTGACAGAGAGTTATGGAGGACCGTATCCCAAACCTTCTAGAGAAGCTATTGGTAAAACCGTCTCTCGTTAATCCCCCTCCTATGAGACAAGGTGGATTATTGCTAGTAAGTCATATTTGCTCGTTTTGTGAGAACGAGACATGAATTTTTAAGTTTAAATTTTTTATTTTGCTTTTGTATTTGTGGTCTAAGTATCTTAGAAGGCTTGCGGTGGGATATGAGAGGACGCAGGAACTTGCCAAAAATCTCCGCGATGTGGGATGTGGTGACTTGGATGTTGAAGGTACCGCCTTTTTAAGACACACTGCTACGTCTGTTTCAAGATGACTCAAAATGTGGCATCAGTCTTTACATGTTAGTCACACAAGTAGATTTTTATTGGAAATAAGTTATAAGATTCAGGAAAATTATATATACATTTAGATCTAATATATATGTATAACCAATATGGATTTCAGTAGCATACACCTTGATGGTCAATATTGCTTAAGTGCTAACTCGTGTCATATTAATAGCAATTTACAATGTATTATGTCATTTAATTACCTTAATAATTATGGATCATGTGAGATATGTAAAAATGATATAACATGATGCTGTGAAACTTTTTTTACTGTTGGTACAGGCCTAACGGAAGCTCTGTTTACCGAGCACAAAGGCATCTATCTTGAGTGTGAGAGAGCATCTATGAGACAACTTTACAAAGCAAAGGTTTTTAACAACACTTTTCGATCTCTCTTTTTCCCTCCCTCCACCATTACATCATGGACTATATTTATTTTAATTTGTTTTGAACATCATCTATTATTATTCTCTGCAGATGGAGGAACTGCTTGCTGAGGGCCATCTGTCATCCAAAGGAGCTTCAATATCTGTTACAGTGGTACAAGAGTTTGTGAGTTGGAATGAAGAAGCGATTTCACGATGCAAATTGTTTTCACCTCAGGTAAATTTTAATGCAATGTTACAATGCATTTATAGAGGTTGCGGTTGAAAGAACCAATGAGAAAAATACGCAAATAAAAGTACAAATTTACAAGGAACTGAAGATTATAGATAATTAAATATGGCAACAGAAGATTGCAAGAACTTGCTTAAGAAGAAAAAAAAACATAATTTGGGAATTCAAAATACGCATGAAAGATGGATGTGCCCAATTTTGAGGATTTCTAACTGTTTTGTTTGTTTGTCTTCTACAGCCTGCTAATCTTGCTGCCATTGCCAAACATGTGTTTACTTGTCTTCTAGACCAAGTAAGTTATCAGCATTTTACGCATGTCATTTTGTGCTTGTTTATCCTTTGATTCCTGTATTTTCATTCTGCAGTGTTTGAAGTAATTTAACTAAACGCTATTATTATTTGCGACAAAATAAGTATGTGAGTCAAACAGTTAGTTAATCATCCTTCTCGAAAGGTTGCACTGGACTGATGGTTAATGCACACCGGTTCACATAGTATATAACGCTAAATGTAGAACACCTTATAGAGTGACATATGTATGTATATTACAAAATACACACAGCTTGTTGATTAACATCTTCATTTCAAAACCAACTGATCCGACATGCAGGTCAGGCAATATACGACAGAAGGGCTTGAAAGAGCTAGAGAGGGCCTCAGGGAAGCCGCTTCTCAGAGGGAACGGTTTGTGTTGGGTCGAAAAGTGGCTTCCGGTCCTGCTTCCACGGTAGCTTCTCTGTTCACTCCTTTAATCATACATCGTATATGTTTCTTTCTTTATTTCGAAAAATTTAATTTGACATGTAGACAGAAGGTGCAGCTACTGCCGGTGAAACCAGTTTTAGATCTTTCATGCTTGCTTTACAAGGTTGTGGAAGTAGTGTGGCGATAATTCAGCAAGTATGCATCCATTTGTACACTTGGTATTTACTATTTACCGGTGTTGGAAAAATTGGGATTAATCGGCGACTAGTCGGTGATTAATAGCTAGCCGGTCGGAAATAAGCGATTTCGATGAGATTCTGGTCAGATTCTGACCAAATTCCGGCCAAAATCTGTAAATTTCGGTTAATCTTGTATACTTAAAAAATGGGTAGTGGATGGGTTAAAATCTGTCTACTTAAAAAAATACATATAAAAATGTGTAAATATATACATACAACACAAAAAATCACATGTAAAAATCCCAGTCCGATTAATCACGACTAATCCTGATTAATCGCTAGTCGGTACCCTACTGGCCGACTAGCGCCTAGCGATTCTTACAACCATGCTATTTACTAATTAATGCCACCATTTAAATGCAACTGTACTCGATTGTAGTACTTTGTGAAATCTATTTCAAGGCTTCTATTACCAGTGGATGGTGCACACGCTGCTTCTTGTGAGGAGATGTCCGCAGCTATGTCCGGTGCAGAGAGTTCCGCAATTAAAGGCCTTCAACAATGCATTGATATAGTTATTTCTGAGGTCTACATTGTGCTTGTTTAAGCTCTATAATTTTTCTAATAACATGTATGTATAACTGTACAAGTCTCTTTATTCTGCAGGTGGAACGGTTGCTTTCAGCTGAGCAAAAGGCAACCGACTTTAGGTCAGCAGACGATGGCCTCATGGCAGATCCTCGGCCTACAACTGCATGTTCAAGGTTGTGCGGTGTGTTTAAAATTTAAATCTGTAAAATTGTTTTCTTGATAGGATACTAACTTATGATTTTTTTTGTCAGAGTTGTAGCATATCTCTCTCGTGTGCTTGAGTCAGCATTCACTGCACTAGAAGGTCTTAACAAACAATCTTTCCTAAATGAATTGGTACGGCTAAATTTCTTCGGTATATTTTCTATATATAGTTATAGATAGAAGTTACATATTCATTCATATAGGACTATAAACATTCAGGATGGGTACATTACTTAATCTCTAGCTTTATGTTATAATGCTTTACTATCCTGCTAGTTTTTAAAATTTCCAGGTAATAACTTTGTTGATCTATATAGGGAAACCGTTTGCACAAGACACTGACTAACCACTGGTTGAAGTTCGCTTTTAACGCCAGGTAACATTCACATTTGGTCTTAAACTTGCATTAGCAAAGTTCTCTTCAAATTGACATGTATATATAGATATATATTCTTTTCTTCTGAAATTTGTGTAATGCAATATGTTGTAATGCAATAGTATGAAAAGAGAAACATGCAGATATATGTTTCAAAAAAATAAAATGTGTTATGCCTTTATTGTGTAATATAAAAAAACTCTATCTTTATATATGCAGTGGAGGACTGAAACTTAAACGTGACATCACGGAGTATGGGGATTTTTTGCGAAACTTCAATGCCCCTACAATTGATGAAAAATTTGAATCGTTAAGCATGTAAGTTTAAGTTGTTCCTTGCCTGCCTGACTTTAATTAAACAGGTTTAGTTCCTACTTCCTAAATTACTAATTAATATAACATGCTTTAAATATTCTTTAGCATGGCCAATATATTTATTGTTGCTCCTGAAAGCTTGTCAAGTCTGATTGAGGGCACCCCCAGCATTAAAAAAGAGGCCCAAAGGTCCATCTCATTTATTTCTTCATATTATCTATATATATATATATGTGTGTGTGTGTGTGTGTGTGTGTGTGTGTGTGTGTTAGTGTGTTACAAGTGCATGGGTTCAAGTTAAAATATGTGTCGAAAGAGGTTGGGATGATCAGAAACACAAATTGTCCAAAAAAATATTACATAAACAAACTTAACATAACTTGCTATAATTTGAAAAACAAAAAGGGTATGTAGTTTCAGTATTGGTAATGGTAACTGCCACATGTTTTTCGTTTTGTTAAAAAAGCTTTCTGTTTTGTATCCAAACTTTAGGTTCGTGCAGCTCCGAGACGACTACAGAAGTGCAAGACTCGCATCCAAGCTCAGTTCGGTCTGGGCTTAACCCAGACAATGCACATTATGATTTGTATTGTATGGTTTTTTTCATATTCATTTCTGGTTTTTAATCCATCAATGCACATTATGATTTGCCTGCAGGATCCTAATTTAACCTTTTGAGTTGTTTATTGCCTCTTGTAGCCCTTCAGATGGCTTTTTTTTATAAATTAAGGGGTGTTTGATTGAACTTTAGCTGTTTAATATGTATTTTTTTTCTTCGGCCTTGTTATGAAAAACATGCTTAGAATTATAAGTATTTTTTTTTTGGGTTGAGTTCTCTCATGTTTGGGCTAGGACACTAAACTTATCGAGTCAACCCGTTTGATGGGAAAACACAAGAGAAACAAGTAATGTCATCTTCTTTGACGGTTGGTTAACAGGTCAAAACAGTTATATTATAGAATAGGTCAAGTCAAAACAGTTAATTTTTAGAACAGGCCAAAACGGGACATCTACTTATCGAGTCAACCCGTTGTGACTCAAGATTATCTACAAACTCAAATGGGTTCCAGTTTTCGTTTATAGGAACTCATGTTGGTATTTTTCAATTTATTCAAGAATTAGCATACATGATGTTAGGATCGAAGGCTCTCATGATTGTGTTTGTTTGCATAATTTGAACAAATCAAATAGAAATGAACAGAGTTTAAGTGCAGCAGAAATGAATAACAAACTTTATAAACACAATCAAAGGGAAAATAGTTTTGATAAACATTTGCTTCTCATTAAGTTGAAAGATTACAAATCAAAGCAAAAGATTATAATGCAAGCTTACAAACTAAGCTCCCCCTCAGCCTGATGCTCCAAGGTTGGTTGTACAAGATGAAAGGATTGAATTGAGGAGAAGAACTCACTCAAAACGATCAAATGTAACAGTACAGAGTACTGTTCCATTTATAGACAAACCAAACCGCTGAGGCATCTCAGCTAACGTCACCATGAAAGCGACGTCTAACAGCCTAACAACCTGTATCTACTGTTCTTATACAAACACTGCTAAACCTAACCACTGATTATACATAAACAGATGACATACAAAACTACTGCTCTCTCTTTTCATCAGTGCTTTCCTCAAGGTTGATCAGTCCTTGATTGGGCAGTGCTTTGTCATCAGTAGATTGTTCCAGCAGTGCTTAGTTCTCAGCAGTCTTATGGGCTTCATCAGTAGTATTGAAGAACAACAGCAGTTGTATCCGGGCAGTGGATATAAGACCATCAGCTGTTATAATCACTTTCAAGGGAGAAGACTTAGTGTAAACAGTTGCTTATTGTGAATCCACTGTTGTGATCCGGTTTTGGCTTTCATTATCTGTTCCTCTGGTAGGGTTCAATCCCAACAATCTCCCCCTGGAACAGATAATGCCAAAACCCTTCATTATTTTGGATCTTTATTCCTCATCAGCAGTTCCCTTGCTTGTCTTTTAAATTCTTCTTCAAATTCTTTGGAACTTGTGTCATCCTCATCCCTGCACAATGAAAGTTAAAGGAGATCCTGCAAATCTTCAACACTAAGGCCTAGTGCTTCTTTCCTTGATATGTACTTCATTTCACCATTGGATCTGACCAGGGTCAATACATGGGTCTTTTGATCAGAGAGCCACTTTAGTATTTTTGAACCCAATGGGTTTCTTGAGAGAGATTTATTTTCTGATGAGCTTGGAGATTTTGGCCTTGAGAAAAATTGTAAAGCAGTATCCTGAACTTCAGACATTCATTTAAAAGCCTCTTCTATGACTTCATTTGCTGCAGCTATGTCTTCTGCAGCTTCTTATTCAATCAGCTCTTGTCTTTTTCTTTGTTCAAGTTCAGTGTCTGTGATATCTGCTGCAGGTTTGGTTAATACCCTTTTGAAAAGGTTTTGAAGGCTCACTGAACTATCTTCTTTTAGACCCATTTTCTTGATGGCTTCTGTGAAGTACTCAGCTTCCTTTTCTTTTTCATCTTCACTGGTCAGGAGTTTTCCTTTTTCTTGGTTTTCCACAAGAATAGGGTTATCTGCTGATGTGAGCAGTGTTTTAAGAGCATCCAGCTGTTGTTCCATCTTGTTGTAGTCTGGCTTTTTAGAAGTGTATGGGACTGTTGTCCTTCTTTTCTTCAGCCTTTCATAAGCTTCGTCGGTATACTGCTTTGTCCATTTTGCTATGGCTTCAGCAGTATCCACCTTAGCATCTATCAGTTCCTGTTTCTTCTTTTTGTACTCGGATGTCAGATAAGCAATGAGCTTTTTGTATTTGTTCCAATTAGGAGTTGTCTTCTTCTTTCTTTGATCATTTTAATCCTTTCAATTCTGTTATCTTCATGCTTTAAAGCGATCATTGGCCATTCTTCAAAGTGTTTTCTTCAGCTGAATAGAATTTTTCTTTCATTATATATGCCAGATATTCTTTTCTCATTGCTTTTCGTTGATCTGCCTTTTCTTTGCTCAGATCTTGTGCATAGTTTTCCAGCAGCTTGACTTTTGTGAGCAACAATTCCAATTTTTCAGAAATGGCTTCATCACCTTGATCTTTGCATTCGAGTTTAGCTCTAATCTTTGCTTGCCTTGCTTTCATCTCAAGATATTCATCCATGTCTTCTGGGACTATGAAGCCTATGAAAGAAGGAAATCTTCTTTTTGAAGGATCATCCTCAGTGTAAAATTGTTTCATCTCATTTTTCACAGCTTCTAGTTCCAGTGGATATTTAGCAGCAACAGGATCATACTTTTCATCAGTAGCCTGAGTTGTTTCTCTTTTTCTTTTATGAAGCTTTGGTGGAGGTACTTTTGGTTGTGATGTAGGAATGATGAGAGCAGTGGTGGATGATTGACCAACAGCTGTTGAAACAACTTGTGCTTCAACCTCTGTTGTCATTACAACTACTGATGTGTCAGTAGATGTCTTCTGCTTTTGAGCAGGGGTTGAAAGTGATGAGGTAGTTTTTGATGGTGGTGATGATGGTGATGAATCATCAGGTATGAAGATCCTTCTCTTTTTTATTGTAGGAGAGGCTGATGATGTCTTGGGTGGCTCAGTGGTTTGAGATTGAGTGGCAGTGGTTTGTGATTGACTAACAGCTGTTGAAACAACTGGTGTTTCAACCACTGTTGTTATTATAACAGATGTTGTAACATCTGTTGTCTTCTGCTTTTTGGCAGGAGATGATAGTGGTGGTGTTATTTTTGGTGATGATGGTGGTGGTGGTGGTAAAGCAGTGGTGGTGGTGTGTGTTGAAGAGATGGCAGTTGTTTGGCTACTGCTAGCAGTTTTTGTAACTACTGCTGTATCAGCGGTTTGGATGGAAGTTTGAGATTTTGCGGTTTGATATTTTGAACCTTTTGAAGATTTAGATGTCTGTTTTTCTTATTCTGGTTCAACATACAAGCCATCTTCAATTCCCTTTTTCTTCAACTGCTTGATATTCTCCCCCTTTTTGGCATTATCTGCAAGGGGTTTATCCATGAAGAGGATAGTAGATGGAGCTTTTCCAGTGGTGCTTTGGATGCTGGCCTTTATAGCCTTAATGTCTGCTTAAGTATCTTTGAATTTTGATTCCACCATGTTTGTCAGCATTTATACATGTATTGCATGCTGCTGATCAGCCGTTTGTTTTTGCTTTTCAAGCAGGGGTTGGAATAAGTTCCACAACTCATTTGCAGCAGGTGCAGGTTGTGCAGGTGCTTGAGCAGGAACAGTAGTGGATTGTGCTTTTTGAGCATTTAACAACTGTTGCACCATATCCTTTATTTTAGCAACTGATGTTTCAAGTTTTTCAACTCTGCCCGTCAATTCCTGATATTTTGAATCATCATCCAATTTAATGGAATCATCTGTTTCCCCACCAGCAGTGGTTGTATCAATGTGTGACTTAGGAACTGAGTCCCAAAAATCACCCATTGATGCCCCTTGTTCTTGGTACTGGGGACTTCTTTCTTCAGCACTTGATAACCTTGTTATTTTACCAGTGGTCAAAACAAACTCACTAGTGGTTACCAGAGGCGCTATGGAAGAAATTGCCTTCAAGGGAGTCTTATCAATGAAACAACTGTCCAAATGTAGATCTGTTGATCCAACATTTGTAGTTGCTGCTCCACTTGAACTACCACCAAGAGTTACTTGTAACTCAAGGGGTGTAACCTCCTCAGTTGTTGCTGGGATAGCAGAGGTAGTAGCATCAGGCCCAGTCACTTGTGGGAGTATACTCTCCATGATAGGTGATAGAGAGGAACTGGTTTGTGTCTGAGCTATAGCAACTGAATGCAACAAGGTATTATTGATTGTGGTAATATGATTGGTGAGGGTATGGGAGTTGAAAGAGACATATCCTTGGGATCAGGACTGAGGAAGATGGATCCGATTGGGTCTAGAGCTTCATATTGTGGGGTCCCTGTGCTTACAACCTGATCCTTTTGTGAGGATGCAGGAGGAGTTTGAGGCAATGGTGGAGATCTTTCTACCAACTGTTGTGAGGAAGTAGCAGCAGTGGTTTGTGGTGACATTTGTTTTGTCACTGGCAGTTGCTCTGGGATCTCATCTTCCAGAGTTGCCTTTGTTTTGGGTTTGGTGGGTTTTCTGGATGTTTTCTTTTTTTTCTTTTTGGTAATGGCAGGTGTGGGTTTCAAAGCAGTGGTTGTGCTGCTATGATCACCTGGAGCAGTGGGCTCAGCAGCAGATGTCTGAGGAGCAGTGGTAACTGCTAAATTCTGCTCAGACACCTCTGCTTTTGTTTTTATTGGTGCCATCATTCTAGAAAATGTTTCAATTGTCAACCCTTTTATTTGAAAATAGACACCCTGTTTGAGCAAATTTTCATTTTCTTTTTCAAATTTTTGTTTAAAATAGTAGCTTAAAATCTTGGAAAAGGTAAAAATGCTTTGCTATCAACGTTTTTCACCAAGTCATTAAAGATCTCCTGGGAATAGTTGTAATTTTCATTCTTTAAAATGGCATAACCCAGACATTGAATCTTCAATGGTATTTCGTTAAACGCTGTTGTTTTATTTGAAACACACATCAAAAGTGTATGAAATAAAAACCTTGATGCAGAAAGGAAGTAACCTTTTTGTAAGGTATCTACCTTTGATTGTTCTGCATATGCCCTTTTCAGAAAATCAGCTTTCAACTCGTTTTTGGGAAAAGTTATTTTACCTTTCTGATCATCGAGTTTGAAGACTTCTGAGATTGATTGCGGAGTGATTTGAATCGCTTTACCCTGTATCGAGGAGTTGATGGCTACTACTTTATCGTCTTGTTTTTCAAGCGTAGCATTTTTCCAAAACTCTCTCTGGGTTTGCAGGTAAATGGGAGCGTCTGCTGTTATCAAAGTTTTGTCCTTTGATTCAGACAAGATGTCAATGATGGAATCGAAGGTGTGGTTGTTTGTGGGTTTTGTGAGTAGACCCAAATAGTTATGAGGGGATTTGTATGGTATTTCAACGGGTTCAGCGGCCGTTTGAGCGGCCTCTTTGGAAGATGATGGTGATTTTGGTTTTGATTTTGATTTTGATTTTGATTTTGATTTCGTCATTTTGAAAAGGAAGAAGAAGAGCAGAGAATGATTTGGGATGGAGGGTTGAAAACTGCTTTGAGAAGAGAATTTTAGAATTCAATTCGACAGTGTAAAACCCTGTTTGGGGGTTTTGATCAAGGTTTTATTCAGGGAAAAATTAGTGCTGATGTGGCAGCGGTTACAAAGATCTGAGGGCTAAAAACTGACCACGTGCCAACCTCTGATAAAGTGGATGAAGAGTGGAGGACAGTTGTTTTGAGAAACACTGATGAACCAAACATTAGTAGTTACAACGGTAATAATGTGATAACAGTGGATGATTTTTACTATCAGTGGATAGCATATCAGTGGATAAGAAATTGATTTTGAACATCAGTGCTTGCTAAGGAGATGAAGGATCAGTGGCTGACTTTCAGCAGTGGACAGTATTTAGGGAACAAATGTTTGAGCAAAACAGTGGTTAAGAGTAAGGTAATGGTAATGATTTGAAAGACTAGTATATCAGCAACTGTTTTGAGAATTTTCATTCAAGGTTTTGCCACATGTCATTTACACATTTTGAAGCTTTTACAACTCCTTGACAGTGGTTTAGTACCCCAGATGATGTAAACTATTTACTAAGGCTACTCATTCATGCTTATAATATTTAAATTTAAAACAAGAGTACCCCAGTATTTCAAGGTCTTTTGACAATCAATCTTTGATCAGTTTTAAGACATGCTTGAGTTAGATATGACCTTGACACTTGTACCAAATTCCTTTTGATCTGTTTTGAGGATAATATAACCAACAAAAAATATAAAGGTTATACATCCTGACAGGAGATTTAAACTTTTACTATAAAAAAGCAATAAAAGTTCAAAATATATTATTCTTTTAAAAAATGAAGAATGATATATCCTGCCTTATTCGAGAGAATCCCTTTACACAAAAAAAAAATAAAGGATTTTCTGAAAACAACGTCAAAAAGAATCTGGTATAATTTTCACTGAAACTCCTAATCATATCAATATCAGGCTTATGAAAATGGTCAGTGGTTTGACCACAGTGATATGAAATTTTAAATACATTTTGACCACTGTTTGGTACCATTCTCTTGTTGATTGATTGACAACAGACAAATGAGGACACAAGATCACATGAGTTTCCGAAAATCCTGGTGTAGATTTTGTTACTATGTGATGATTCTGAAAATTTGTCTAGTCCTTTTGAAAGTATATTCTCTGCGAATACTATTGTTACCTGAATCTTTTTCTGAATCAATGAATGCACACAGTTGCTTAATGACCATTGTTACCCCAACTTTTGACTCTTAAGTGTTTTGTATTTATACTCTTTTCTTTTGACTTCAAAAGTTTTGAGATAAACATACTTTTTGAGTTTTTATGATTATTTATTTCCCTTTTTACCCTTCCCATTTATAAGTACTGAAATACTCACTGGGAGGCATTATTGAAGGAATACTTATTCCAAAATCATTTAGCAGTAATGTTTTGAGAGATTTGGTCACTTATACACACGCTTATGCCAAATTTCACATTACCTATGATCTGGACATTTTAGACCCCTGATTTTCTTAATGTAATTTTAACTAGGTTGGTTTGTACCTGTTGAGAATCTCAACCTGTTTTTCAACTCATAAGATCAAGTGACTAAAGTTTTAATTTCCCTCTTTTTCGTTAGCAAAAACACCAATGTTATTATGAACACAGGTTTTTGTTAATCCGAGGTTCATACTTTAGTATTTAATATAATGGAAACATCACAAATTTCATAACAACAGTTGAAATCAATTTTTGAAAAGAAGAAATAATACCATAGTTTAACAGACATGTTTTCAGATCTGAAACCTATGAGTGACTTGTGCATGATATCACTTGTTGTGTGAGATTTGTGTGTCATATGACATCTTGGTTGTTTTACAGAGTGTTTGAATAATAGCTTTAAACCTGATCACTCGTTACTCTGTTTTTCAACTAAATACAACCAACCTTAGTATCAATGAATTTTTGAGCTGAACTGTTATGTCAAATTGATTGTTAGATCGAATTTGACTGTCCAAGCTCTGATACCAATTGTTAGGATCGAAGGCTCTCATGATTGTGTTTGTTTGCATAATTTGAACAAATCAAATAGAAATGAACAGAGTTTAAGTGCAGCGGAAATGAATAACAAACTTTGTAAACACAATCAAAGGGAAAATAGTTTTGATAAACATTTGCTTCTCATTAAGTTGAAAGATTACAAATCAAAGCAAAAGAGTATAATGCAAGCTTACAAACTAAGCTCCCCCTCAGCCTGATGCTCCAAGGTTGGTTGTACAAGATGAAAGGATTGAATTGAGGAGAAGAACTCACTCAAAACGATCAAATGTAACAGTACAGAGTACTGTTCCATTTATAGACAAACCAAACCGCTGAGGCATCTCAGCTAACGTCTCCATGAAAGAGACGTCTAACAGCCTAACAACCTGTATCTACTGTTCTTATACAAACACTGCTAAACCTAACCACTGATTATACATAAAACAGATGACATACTAAACTATTGCTCTCTCTTTTCATCAGTGCTTTCCTCAAGGTTGATCAGTCCTTGATTGGGCAGTGCTTTGTCATCAGTAGATTGTTCCAGCAGTGCTTAGTTCTCAGCAGTCTTATGGGCTTCATCAGTAGTATTGAAGAACAGCAGCAGTTGTATCCGGGCAGTGGATATAAGACCATTAGCTGTTATAATCACTTTCAAGGGAGAAGACTTAGTGTAAACAGTTGCTTATTGTGAATCCACTGTTGTGATCCGGTTTTGGCTTTCATTATCTGTTCCTCTGGTAGGGTTCAATCCCAACACATGATCTACCATAATTATTTTAGACAAGAAATACACATTCTTATAAGACTATCGGGTATGGGGCGGGGTTGGGGCGTGGGTTGGAGAGAAACGCCCAAGTCACCACCACGGGTGGGCTTGGGTTTGGGTGTGGCCCCATTGGCGTGGGATTCAGCCCGGGCGTTGGGCGGGGCTACCCAAATGACATGGTGAAACCTCATTGGCCAAGAGCACTAGCCACGCCACCCCAGCCATGCCCCACCATACCCCTTTGAAATTGGCTTTTGGTCTTGGGTGCCCCATACTCCACGTGTTGCACCATGCCCCCAACCCACGCCCCACCATACCCCACGGTCTAAAGAGAATAACATATTGACAGCAAATCCCAAATTGATGATATATATATTTCAGTAAACAATTTACAAATTACCAACCAAAACACACCATAATTCAAACCTACTTTGAACCAACCCACATATAATTTGGTCAAAAAAGTCAAACATTAAACTTTACACCTTTAGTCCTTGGGATTTGCACACCGAGCAAACATTCATCCTGATCAACCATTCTTTGATGCACTCGGGATGATAGCGATGCTTGCATTCAAGAACCACTAACATCTCCTTCCTTTTAAACTCATCTTGACAGATCACACATTGTTCACCTTCTTCTCCACTTCCACTGTACTTTAACATCTTCAAGTTCTTAATTACCACATTCTTAGACACTCCACCACCATTGTAACGCTCCGTAGCACGATCGAAACCGTCAAGCATAAGAACTTCATCATCATTTGGATATGCAGGCGATTGTCGAATACGTTGATAGTTGTTATGGACATCAGCAGCATTGAGGATAACTGCTTGATCAATATACACATACCGTGTATATGATGGATAGCTCAGATGACGACAGGATGATGAGATTGCAGGATTGAAACTGTTTGATGCGGGTATGGGTAGTCTGTGATTATATCTATATGGGTATATATTCATATCCATTGAAACAGACTTAAAAGTTGTAAAATATATAGGAGAAGAAGTTGTAGGTCGTAAATGGTGGAAATAGAAGAGAAGAACGTTGAGAGAAGATGGTGGTGAATAGTAATCGAAGCAAGTTAAATAGGATATTTCTCGAGGGTTTTAGTAACAAATTTGAATATGTTTACCGTTGAATATTTTACCGTTGTGAATTTCAAACTATAGGTATCTTGAGTGGGCTTAAAAACTAAGAATATGGGCTGACTTTTAGAATTGATTGGGCCTCCCTATAGCTGTATACTTGGACGCAGTATTAAGGGTGTGTTTGGTATTGCTTTTTCAACCTGATTTTTTAATTATTGTGTTTTGAAATCGCAAAAATCTATTTTGAGTGTTTGGTAAAAAAATTAATAAAAACTGATTTTTTACGTTTTGTAGAGATCAAAACGTGATAATCCAAAAGTAGGTCACCCCTTACAGCAGGAAAACGTGATAATCCAAAAACTGATTGTTTACGTTTTCACTTATTTATTTTTTAAAATATATATGTTTGCCAAACACTCAAATAGTTTATTATCTGATTATTGTGATATCAAACAACATAATCAAAACCAAACACTGTTGATTATCTGATTATTGTGATATCAAACAACATAATTAAATCCAAACACTATCTTTCTGCAGCACGTTTTGTTACAGCTAATTATCTGATGCTGATTATTCAAAACGTATAATCTATTTTCAAAACTCAACCCCAAACATCCTCTTAATCGATTACTTAACTGTCTAAACCCACATAATGTGCATGTTTTACCACCTTCTTACCTTTGAGTGTGGGCCTACAAATTTTCAGAGGATAATCATACAACAAAAAGCCCAAAACCCTTCAAAAGTGTTCAAATTCTCTTGTGTTTTTCTCAAATATAAATATCTTGTACACACAACTAGACAAGACCAAAGTAATCATAGGCGTACGGATACAATTCACTAAACACCGCTGAGGTGGAAAATATGGTAAGATTAACGTCAACTTCAAAGGGTACAGCTGGTGCTTTTAACAACTATATATAACCAATATGTTCAATTATCAACAAACATACCTCAAAAGTATCCGTACGATGTCGGCCGCAGGAACCAAGAACGAGGGACGAAGTAGATTTAGTGACGAACAAGTCCGGTTCCTCGAGTGCATGTTTGAGACACACTCGAGGCCTGAGTTGAAGATGAAGCAAGAGCTTGCGAAAACACTAGGGCTTCAGCCACGCCAGGTGGCCATATGGTTCCAAAACAGAAGAGCCCGGTCAAAGTCAAGACAGACCGAGCAAGAGTTTAACAACCTCAAACACAACTACGAGATGTTGGCATCGATGTCTGAGTGTTTAAAAGAAGAGAATCGAGCCTTGGTTACGAAGGTAGGATTATAGTTAAAGGCGTCATAACGGGCTTGGTTAATATTTAACTTTTTTTTCAAATCCATTTTTTATAAATAAGTAGTGTGTCCAATAGGATTATATAACATGAATTATTTAAATATTTAACTTTTTAAATAAAGTTATTTAGTACACTTTATGTTTTAAAAATACACGTGTTAACATATGATTTGATCAGCAGTTGCAGACGCTAAGAGAACTTGCGAAAACACAAGAAGGAAGCGTAACTATGACGCGAAACTTCACCAACAAGAACAATAATGAAGACTTGGGTCCCGTTTCAGTGGCAAACGACTCAAAATTTATATCAGAAGATTGTCGCGGTGAAATTAGTGTCCCATTTTATGGTGGTACTTCATATGTTGGAGAAGATGATAAAATCTTAGACATTGAAGAATACGGCTTTTTCCAAGATGGTGGGGGGTCTAGGGGATTTTTGGGATAAATTAATGTTTAATGATGTTACATATTACTACGTAGTACTTATAGAAGAATACGGCTTTGTCCAAGATGGTGGGGGGTCTAGGGGATTTTGGGGATAAATTACTGTTTTATGATGTTACATATTAGTACTTAAAAGAGTGTTTGTTATTAGACAGAAACAATAATGGGTATTGGTAACTAGACGTGGCAATTTTAACGACGATTTATGTGAAAATGCGATCATTTCGGTTATTTTGTTGCTAACAAGTCAAATGAGCGAAGTCAAAAGCGTTAAACGTTCTAGTACGTTAAACTGAAACGGGTCAAGTGATGTACAAAGCCATGTCCTTACAACCTTAGAATTTGTTTTATTAAATTGGATATTAGTTCAACAAGAGTATTTGTAATCATTTTTAACATATTACTTATCTGTTAATTTAGAAAACATAATGAAGAAAAAGATGATGACAATCCAATTTGACCCAATTCGTTCTGACCCGCTATCCAATATATGTGATTTTTATTTTTATCTCCAATAATTGCACTCGAATAAAAATTCGGATATTAATATTCACTATCCGAAATTTTGAATATATCCAAAAATCGGACAATCCAATCTTGATCACCCCTACCTCGAACACACCCTATCACACATTCATATTTAAGAATGTCTAAATACACAAATTTTTTTCTAGATTTTTTTTGAACGGTCAACTAAATCACTGGATAAGGATCCTAGGATGCCCTATATCGAGCAAAATCATCCTCTCCTTCATAACGGTCATAGATTTTGTTCTACATCTCAACATAAATTTTATTAATTTAAAACAAATAAAAGCCCATAGAATGAAATATTCGTAGAATTTACTCTACACTTTTAAGTGTTCCAAGTGTTCAAAACTCCTCATATTTATTCCATGACATTTCGCCACCTACTTGTTGACTAATATAGAGTCGTGTAGAATCTATATACGGACACATCTCATTCATTAATGAACACATCTCATTCATTGAAACCATCTATTTTTATAGATAATTAATATTAATTATAAAATAAAATTTAATTTAAATTTAAACAATTTATATAGGAGATAATATAATATTTTATAATATTTATAACTTTGTTATGGTTTCCTTCTTACCCAAAACTTTATCGAATTTTATCTTTACCCTTTCTTAGCCCTTAAGTTCAGAAAATCTAATTTTTAACCACTTAACTTTTTATGAACTTTGTAAATGCCACTTTGACCCCCTTAAGAGTTTTTGCCTTGACGATATAAATTCGAGTTAGTCGGGTCGCGTATAATATGTTATGATTGTACGATATAAATTCGATTTACGTTACGTTTTGATCCAATCGCAATGCAACTATATGACATATTAAGTTCAAGCGGATACGTCAAAACGTGCGTTTTCATATGGTTAACACATCACATAACGCTTGGACTAATCCCTTCGATATAAATTGATATAATGTAAATGATTTATTTATTTTATTAAACAAAAGTAGTTAAGGATAGAACTTATTTCAAAAATGTTTATAAGGGGTAAACAAAAATATTAATCAATGTTTTGTTGGTTCTATACTTTTATTTCCGTGTTCAATTCTCAACTCAAATACGGTAATCACTATGTTTACGTGACATTTATAAGAACCATCACCGCAATCACCCCATCCATCATATATCGAGAATATCCGTTAGTTTTTTTTAAAGATATTAATACACAAATTACATTTATGCAACTCGTGTAATACACGGGGTTTTAAAAAATATAATTTTTTTATATGTAGTATATAAAATTAGATTTATTCAATCCATATAATGCATAAGGTTTATAAAAATATAACTTTTTATTGTTTGTTATATAAAATTACATGTGACCAACCCGTATAACACATGAGCTTCTTAAAAATGTAACTTTTTCATTATTTAATATATAAAATTAAATTTGCTCAACCCGTACAACGCAGAGGTTCTCAAAGATATAGCCTTTTTATTATTTAATATATAAAATTACATTTATTCAACCCGTGTAATACACGGGGTTATAACCTAGTTTTCATATATGTAGGGTGGGTCACACACCCCTCTAATAGGTTCAACTGATTGTAGGTTGTGTTTAGATTTATAATCATTTGTTGATATCAAAAGCATTTTATGTTTTTTGTTATCATTTTTACAATCACACAAGGGGTTAGTCACCTAAGGAGAACGTAAGATGTCACACTTGTATCTTTATTGCCCATATGACTTCACATGATCTATAACTAATATGACTAGTTCATTTAGATCTCACTTGATTTTACACAAATTATTTATTCTCCAAATCAAAGTAAATATTACAACTTAATTTGGATATCGTATCCAAAATATGGATTAGGATCAAATACAAAGGATCCTAATTGTAAGAAGTGTAAGAAGGATTTATAGAGTGACAAGTGTCCAATAACCTAAAAAACCCACTACACAAAAAAACCCACTAAAAAAAAAAAAAAAAAAAAACCTTAAACATCCACCACCACCAACCCCCCCCCCCCACCCACCCCGCCCACCCCCACCACCTCACCCACAAAAACAAAACAAAAAAAAAAAAAAAAAAAATTTTTTTTTTGCCGAGGGGGTGGGGGTTTAGGTTTTTGGGTGGGGGTGGGTGTTTAGTTTTTTTTATATATTTTTTTTAGGTTTTTTTTTGGGGGGGGGGGGGGGGGGGGGGGGGGGTTAGGTTTTTTTAGGTTTTGGGGGGGGGGGGGGTGGGGGGTTAGGTTTTTTTAGGTTTGGGGGGGGGGGGGGGGGGGTTAGGTTTTTTTAGGTTTTTGGGGGGTGGAGGTGGGGGGGGTTAGGTTTTTTGGGGGTTTTTTTGGTGAGGTATAGTTTTTTTTTTTTGCGGGGGGGGGGGGGGGGGGGGGGGGGGTGGGGGGGTTTAGGTTTTTGGGTGGTGGTGGGGTGGGGTGGGGTGGGGGTGGGTGTTTAGGTTTTTGGTGGTGATGTAGTGGGTTTAGTTTTAAGTTATTGGACACTTGTCACTCTATAAATCCTTCTTACACTTCTTACAATTAGAAGTCTTTGTAGAATAACTTGACCCTCCAAAATATATCTTAAAATTGATAAATAATCTATTAGTGATCTCATGAGTCGTGATCAGCTTAACATATAGCAAAAACCTGAAAATAGAGAAATAATAATGTACTTATGACAATTTTAACAACTCAAACTTGATCTACTTGGATTGCTCGATGTACTTGTTCTTTTCTTCATCACTCATGAAAGCCGAAATAGGAAAAGACTTCCCTACCCCTATAGGGATCTTGAAGTAAATTTTCGAGCTATCGACATTTTCCATACTCATCTCAACAACGGGTACCCACATCAATAGTTGTTTACTTTTAACCCCCGTCATCTTCTTCATCCTACATTTTTCAATATACGTGGTCACTTCTATAGCGTAACTCACACGTGTATTAGTCCCTTCAAAAAAGTGCTCGTATGGAGCCTTTTGCTTCATCCAAACAAAGCCCGTTTCTCGAACCCGGCCACACTCTACAAGGTCTTTTAGTGGGAGAACGCCTCGAGGGAAACCGAGCTCATCTAGAAGCTCAATGGAATGACGAAGGCACTCTTCGGCTCCATACACGATCTCGGCCCCGGCTCTCTCATCTGCCATCTTTTCCACAATTTTAATAGTTGGTTTTTATTTGAATTATGGGAAGTGACCGAGCCTTGTGTTTTATAGTCCATAAGGGTTGGGCATTTGGTTGGAGGGGTGGTTCACCTATTTAAGATATGGTTCGTGGCTGGTGAGCCACCTTCAATTTAACTATTTTAGGTATGATGATGAAAGCGTGAAACAAAAGATATACAAAATTCAGTTTGAGATTGGGCTCAACAGGACAAAAGTTTGGGTTAATTGGGCCCGTTATATGGACAGGAATTATTGCATATGCACTCATGACTAGTGGTGCACAAAAAACCCGAACCCGGACCCGGACCTGGACCTGGAAAAAAAAATCGGAATCGGGTATTATAAAAACCGGGTTTTCTATATCCGAACCCGAACCCGACCCTACCCATAGGGTAGGGACCGGGTATTCATATTTGATCTAAACCCCGAACCCGGAACCGGGTTTTTTTTATACCTGGTTTATACCCGAAACCCGGTTGTTATAAATACCCGGAACCGGTTTTTATAAATACCCGGAACCGGGTTTTATAAATACCCGGAACTGGGTTTTTTTTATACCCGTTTATATAGCTATGTTTTTTTTATCTATGTTTTTTATCTACGTTATTTTATCTATGTTTTCAAGCATTAAGACTTCTAGTTCTTATGATTTAACAAAATTATGTATGCACTTTGATGTAATCTTGTTTAATTATTAGGTTTCTAATGATATTTGAAGTATTTGGTCATTATTCACATCTATTTGCTGGAAAGATCGATTGGTGTTTGTCTAATACAAAAAAATGAAAAATTGATGGAACTTGGTTAAAACATAACATAGCAAATAAAATATATTGTTGTTTATGTAATCCAAAAGGATTCAAATCAGGACTATTCCTTCGATCTAGGACTATCGAATTTAAATTTAGAAATGTGATTAAAAATTTCAATAGGCACCATCTACTAAAACATATAAAGAAGCATTAATACTCGGTCGGGTTTTTTTTAATACCCGGTGCGGGTTTTTTCCCAACCTGATGCATACCCGAACCCTACCCGATGAATACCCGAACCGGACCCGAACCCGGAAATAGGGTATTATAATACCCGGGTTTTATAAAACCCGACCCGAACCCTACCCGAACCAGGGAATATAGGGTATACATTTTTGGTAGAAAACCCGGACCTGAACCCGACCCGGTTTTTAAAAAAACCCGATCCTACCCGAACCCGGTTCCATACCCGGAACCGGTTTAAAAAAAAACCCGATTTGTGCACCACTACTCATGACTGAACATACGGATATGTAGAGGTGCACAAATCGGTAAACGAAAATTTAATCGAACCTTTTTTTCTCTAAAAAATAAATGTTAGGATCGGAGGCCCTCATAATTGTGTTTGTTTGTAATACTTGAACAATAAATGAATGTTAAACAGAGATTTAATGCAGCGGAATTGAAAACAAACTTTGTTAACACAATCAAAAGGAACATAGTTTTTAGTAAACACATCCTTATCATTGAGTCGAATTATTACAATACAGAAATGATTACAGACATGCTTACATACTAAAACTCCCCCTCAGCATGATGTTCACTGGTTGATTACTCAAGATGAAAGGATTGGAGGAGAAGAACTCACTCAGTCAATCAAATGTAACAGTACAGGGTACTGTTCCATTTATAGGCAAATTAAACCACTGAAGCATCTAAGCTGACGTCACCATGAAAGTGACATCTAACAACCTTTAACCACTGTTCTTATACAAACACTGCTAACTTAACCACTGATTCTATACAATACAAGTGATAAACTAAACTACTGATTTCTCCTTCCATCAGTACTGTTGTTTGACTATCAGTGCTTCCCTCAAAGTTGATCAGTCCTTGAGTGGGCAGTTCTTTAATCAACAGCAGTACTTGGATAGCATCAGTAGATTGAACCAGCAGTGTTTAATCCTTAACAACCTTCAGGGCTTCATCAGCAGTTTGAAGAACAGCAGCTGTTGTATACGGACAGTGGATAGAGGACATCAGATGTTATAAACACTTTCAAGGGGAAAGTCTGGTGTAAACTACTGCTTATGATGAATCCACTGTTGTGAACCGGTTTTGGCTCTAATTATCTGTTCCTCTGATAGGGTTCAATCCCAACAATCTCCCCCTGGAAAAGATAATGCCAAAACCCTTCATTATTCTGGATCTTTATTGTCTCATCAGAAGTTCCCTAACTTGTCCTTTAAATTGCAGTTCAAAATCCATAGAACTTATATCATCCTCATCCCTACACAGTATAAGCTCAAGGAGATCTTGTAGATCTTCAACACCCAGTCCCAGTGCTTGTTCCCTTGATATGTGCTTTACTTCTCCATTGGATCTGATCAGTGTCAATACATGGGTCTTTTGATCAGAGATCCATTTTAGTATTTTTGAACCCAATGGGTTTCTTGGGAGAGGTTTATTTACTGATGAGTTGGGAGATTGTGGCCTTGTGAAAATTTGTTGAGTAGTACCCTGAGCTTTTGCTAGTTCAGAATTTTCAGCTGACATTTGTTTGAAAGCCAATTTTATGATGTCATTTGCTGCAGCTATGTCTTTTGCAGTTTCTTTTTCAATCTGCTCTTGTCTCTTTCTTTGTTCTAACTCAATGACTGAGACATCTGCTGATGTGAACAGTGGTTTAGAAGTATTGATCTGTTTTGGCTCTTTGTATTCAGGCTTCTGTGGTAAACTAGGATCTGTCATCCTTCTTTTCTTTAACCTTTCATAAGCCTCATCTGTGTATTGCCTTGTCCATTTTGCTATGGATTTGGCAGGTCCAACCTTTGCATCCACAGCTCTTGTTTCTTCCTCTTGTATTCTGATGTAAGTTTATCAATGGCCTTTTTGTATTTGCTCCAGTTTGGAGCTGTTCTTTTCTTACCTGGATCATTCTTGATCCTCCTGATTCTTTTTACTTCTTGCTTTAGTGCAATGAGTGGCCATTCACTGAATTGTTCTTCTTTAGCTGGATAAAATTTTTCTTTCATGATAAATGCAAGATAATCCTTTCTCATTTCCTTTTGTAGGACGGCTCCAGGTGGCAGATTTGACATATCTTTGCTTAGGTCTCTTGCATAATCTTCCATTTGTTTGACCTTAGTGAGTAAAAATTCCATTCTTTCTGAAATGGCTTTATCACCTTGATCTTTACATTCAATTCTAACTCTTATATCTGCTTGCCTGGCTTTGAGTTTTAGATACTCATCCGTATTTGCTGGGTTCCTGAAGCCCATGAGAGAAGGAGATCTTCTTTTTGAAGGATCATCCACTGTATAGAACTGTCTCATCTCATCCTTTACAGCTTCCAATTCCAGTGGATAACTTGCAGCAATGGATACAACATTAGCAGGGTTTATTGGTTTGACTAGAGTTGGTGGAGTGGATGGTTGTGGCTTGATAACATTGTAAGGTGTGGAGGATAAAGGAATAGGTGCTGGTATATCATCATTATTCTTCTGAAATTTCCTTTTCCTTGTATAAAGCTTTTTGGGTGAAGGAGATTTTGGTTGTGATGTGACAATGGGTTGTATGGTGATTGTTGAAATGGTGAGGGCAGTGGTAGATGGCTAGCAAACAGCTGTTGAAACAACTGGTGTTTCAACCTCTGTTGTCATTACAGCTACTGATGTGTCAGTAGATGTCTTCTGCTTTTCAGCAGGTGGTGATTTGATGGGTGGTGATATAGTTGAAGTGGTGGTGATTGATTTGATGACATCAGGTGTTTGAGTGGTGTGTGTTGAAGTGGTGGCAGTTGTTTGGCTAGCAGTTGTTGAAACCACTGACATATCAACAGTTGTTGATACAACAGGAGTTAAAACAACTGCTTGGGCGGAAGTTTGAGATTTGGTGATTTGAGGTTTGGAGCCTTTGGGAGGTGGTTTGGAGGGCATGCTTTGTGGGTCTGGATGGTGTGGATTTGGGTTGCCTCACTTGTCTAGTGGGCTTCTTCTTTTTATCCTTAGGATTTTCATCATCCTTTGGCTCAGAAGTACCCTGTGCATTCAGCTCCATATAAGCTCTTTTCTCCTGTTCCCACCTGGCTTTATCCTTAGCCTCTCTATCCCTTTTTACACTTGCTTTTGCTTCAGCAAGTGCATTTGTTGTAGCATCAATCTTTTTACTTCCATCTTGCAAAGGGATGTTTTTAGTCATATTTTCTTTTTCTGGTTCAATATAGAGACCATCTTCAGTTCCCTTCTTCTTCCACTGCTTGATTTTCTCCCCCTTTTTGGCATTATCTAGAGGGGGGTTATCAATAAAGAGAACAATGGGAGGAGCAGTGCCAGTGGTTTTTAGCAAATGGGCCTTTATTGCCTTGATATCAGCCTGAGTATCTTTAAATCTTGCTTCCATAGTATTTCTGATCTTTTGAACCTGTATTTCATGTTTCTGATCAGCTACTTGGTTTTGATGGATGAGCAGTGGTTGAAACAAATTCCAGAGCTCATTTGCAGCAGGTGCAGGTTGTGGTACAAATGCTTGAGCTGGAGCAGCAGTGGTTGAGACCTTTTGAGCTTTCAACAACTGTTGTAACATATCTTTTATTTCAGCAACAGATGGATCAAGATTATCAATTCTACCCGTCAATTCCTGATATTTTAAATCATCACCCAACTTAATGGGATCATCTGATTCCCCACCAGCAGTGGTTGTATCAATGTGTGACTTAGGACACGAATCCCAAAAATCATCCATTGATTCCCCTTGTTCTTGGTAGTGGGGTCTTCTTCCCTCAACACTTGATAACTTTTTGATGGTACCAGTGGTAAAAAAAAACTCACTAGTGGTTATCAGAGGTGCTATAGAAGGAATTGCCTTCAAGGGAGTCTGATTGATGAAACAACTGGCCAAATGTAGATCTGTTGATCCAACACTTGTAGTTGCTGCTCCACTTGAACTACTGACCGGAATTACTTGTAACTCCTGCAGTGTAACCTCCTCAATTGTTGCTGGGATAGCAGAGGTATAAGCATCAGACCTAGTCACTTGTGGGAGTGTACTCTCAGTGACAGGTGATTGAGAGGAACTGGTTTGTGTCTGGGCTATAGCAACTGCATGCAACAAGGGTAGTATGGATTGTGGTAATGAGAGGGGTGAAGATATGGGTGTTGAAAGAGACATGTCCTTGGGATCACGACTGAGGAAGATGGATCCAATTGGATCCAGAGCTTCATAATGTGGGGTCCCTGTGCTTACAACCTGATCCTTTTGTGAGGATGCAGGAGGAGTTTGAGGCAAGGGGGATCTTTCTTCCATCTGCTGTGAGGAAGTAGCAGCAGTGGTTTTTGGTGACATTTGTGTTGTCACTTGCAGTGGCTCTGGGATCTCATCTTCCAGAGTTGCCTTTTTAGTGGGTTTAGGGGGCTTTTTGGATGATCTCTTTTTAGGCCTTTTGGTGATGGCAGGTGTGGGTTTCATAGCAGTGGGTGTGCTACTATGATCACCTGGAGCAGTGGGCTCAACAGCAGATACCTGAGGAGCAGTGGTAGCTGCTAAAGTCTGCTCAGGCACCTCTGCTTGTGTTTTTGCAGGTGTTAACATTCTAGTGAATGTTTCAGATGTTAAACCATGTATTTGAAAAGATTCACCTTAGATGAGAAAAATTTCATTTTCCTTTCCGAATTTTTGTTTAAAATAGTAGCTTAATAACCTTGGAAAAAGTAAAAATAATTTGCTATCAACATTTTTTTACCAAATCATCAAAGTTCTCCTGAGAATAGTTAAAATTTTCATTGTGTAAAATAGCAAAGCCCAGGTATTGGATCTTTAATGGTATTTCATTAAAAGCAGTTGTTTTATTTGAGACACACATCAAAAGGGTATGGAATAAAAACCTTGGTGCAGAAGGGAAGAAGCCCTTTTGTAAGGTATCCCTTTTCATTTTCGCACCATACCCTCTTTCAAGAAAATCATTTTGATACTCGTTTTTAGGGAAAAAAGTTTTACCTTGCTGATCATCGAGTTCAAACACTTCCGAAATAGATTGTGGAGTGATTTGAATCATTTTGCCCTTTATGGAAGAATTAATGGCTATAACTGTGTCACCTTGATATTCAAGTGGGGCATTTTTCCAAAATTCTCTCTGGGTTTATTTGTAAATAGGAGCATCAGTAGTCAACAAAGTTTTGTACTTTGAAGCTACAAGAGTGTCAATGATGGAATCGAAGGTTTTGGTGGTGGTGGGTTTTGTGAGTAAACCCAAGTAATTGTGAGGGGATTTGTACGGGATTTCAATAGGTTCAGCGGCCTTTTGAGTGGCCTTTTTGGAAGATGAGGATGATTTTGATTTTGATTTTGTCATTTTGATGAAGAAGAACGAAGAATGATTTGAGACGGAAGGTTGGAAACTGCTTTGAGAAGATAATTTTGGAATTCAATTCGACAGTGTAAAACCCTGTTTGGGGGTTTTGATCAGGGTTTTGTTTAGGGAAAAAGTGAATGCTGACGTGGCAGCAGTTACAAAGATCTGATGGCTAAGAACTAACCACGTGCCAACCTCTGATGGAAAGATGAATAATGGAGGACCGTTGTTTAGGGAACCACTGATGAAGCAAATATCTGTGGTTGCAACGGTCAAAGTGAAGACAGTGGATAAAACACTGATTTTGAACAACAGTGATTACCAAAAAAAAAAACGAAAGAACAGGGGTTGACTTTCAGCAGTGGACAGTATTTAGGAAACAGATGTTTGAACAAAAACAGTGGTTTGGGGTAAGGTAATGGTAAGGATTTGAAGGCTATTATGTCAGCAACTGTTAGTGCAACAGTGAATAAGCTTTTGACAAATGTTTTGAGCATCTGCTGTTCTGATGAAAGGAATGATTTTGTCTTGTGTAACCACAATATCATGTCCAACATCTGTTGATGGTGATTTATGAAATATCTGCAAGATTGCTATCTTCAACAAAATACATTTTAGATGCAAATTGTCAAGTTTAATATGTCAACAGTTTTTACAGGAATTTGCATTCAAGGTTTTGCCACATGTCTATTACAAGTTTTGAAGCTTTTATAATTCCTGACAGTGGTTTAGTACCCCAGATGATTGATGGAAACCTTTTTACTATAGCTACTCCTTTTGTGTTATAATATTTGAATTAGAACATGAGTATCCAAGTATTTTAAGGTCTGTTAGCAATCAATCTTTGATCTGTGTTAAAACAAACTTGAGTTTGACATGACCTTGACACTTGCAACATTTCCTTTTGATCTATTTTCAAGGATAATATCACCACAAAAAAATAAGGGTTCTACATCCTGACAGGTGTTTGAAACTTTTGCTATAAAAAATAAGTAAAAGTAAAAAATATATCGTTCTAAAGGAAAAATAAAGAATAATATATCCTGTTTTATTTGAGAAAAATCTTTTCAAGAAAAATAATTAAGGTTTTTCTGAAAACAGCATCAAAAAGGATCTGGTATATTTTCCAATTAAACTCATAATCACATCACTCTCAAGTTTTATGAAAATGGTCAGTGGTTTGAAATACATTGTAATAACCATTGTTTGAGACCATTTCCTTGTTAATTGATTGCAAAAATGAGGAGACATGTTCACATAAGTTTTGAAAGTCCTTTTATAGACTTTGTTACCATGTGATGATTCTGAAAAACTTGTCTAGTGCTCTTGTAAGTTTAATCACTGGTGATACTATTGTTAACTGAACTTCCCTGAATCAATGAATGCACACAGTTGCTTGATGACCATTGTTCACCCAATTTTGGACTCTTAAGTGTTTTACATTTATGCTCTTTTCTTTTGACTTCAAAAGTTTTGAGATAAACACACTTTTGAGTTTTTTTTTTTTTTTTTTTTTTTTTTGTGATTTTTCTTCTTCCCTTTTTACCCTTCCTATTCATAAGTACTGAAATACTCACTCGGAGGTTTTTATTGCAGAGATACTTATTCCAGAATCATTTTGTAGCAATGTTTTGAGAGATCTGGCCACATTTGTACATGCTTATATCAAATCTCACATTACATATGATTTGGACTGTTTTAACACCTGATTTTCTTAATGTATTTTTAACAAAGTTGATTTGGTCCTTTTTAACAGGATTCTCAACCTGTTTTTCAACACATAAGATCTAATAACTAAAGTTTTAATTTCCCTCTTTTTATGTTAACAAAAACACTAATATTTTTACGAACATAGGTTTTTGTTGACCTGAGGTACGCACCTTAGCAGCAAACTTGATGGAAACAGCATAAACTTCATAACAACAATTGAAATCAATTTTTGTAAATAAAATAATTATACCATAGTTATCAGACATATTTTCAGATCTGAAAACTATAGGTGGTTTATGCATGACATCACTTGTTATGTGAAGTTTGTGTGTCTTATGACATCTTGGTTGTTTTACAGAGTTTTTGACTAGCAACTTTGAATGTGATCACTCGTTACTCTGTTTTTCAACTAAATACGATCAACCTTAGCATCAATGAATTTTGAGCTGAACTGTTATGTCAAATTGATTGTTAGATCTAATTTGACTGTCCAAGCTCTGATACCAATTGTTAGGATCGGAGGCCCTGATGATTGTGTTTGTTTGTAATAATTGAACAATAAATGAATGTTAAACAGAGATTTAATGCAGCGGAATTGAAAACAAACTTTGTTAACACAATCAAAAGGAAAATAGTTTTTAGTAAACACATCCTTATTATTGAGTCGAATGATTACAATACAGAAATGATTACAGACATGCTTACATACTAAAACTCCCCCTCAGCATGATGCTCACTGGTTGATTGCTTAAGATGAAAGGATTGGAGGATAAGAACTCACTCAGTCAATCAAATGTAACAGTACAGGGTACTGTTCCATTTATAGGCAAATCAAACCACTGAAGCATCTAAGCTGACGTCACCATGAAAGTGACATCTAACAACCTAGCAACCTTTAACCATTGTTCTTATACAAACACTGCTAACTTAACCACTGATTCTATACAATACAAGTGATAAACTAAACTACTGCTTTCTCCTTCCATCAGCACTGATGTTTGACTATCAGTGCTTTCCTCAAAGTTGATCAGTCCTTGAGTGGGCAGTTCTTTAATCAACAGCAGTACTTGGATAACATCAGTAGATTGAACCAGCAGTGTTTAATCCTTAACAGCCTTCAGGGCCTCATCAGCAGTTTGAAGGACAACAACTGTTGTATACGGACAGTGGATAGAGGACATCAAATGTTATAAACACTTTCAAGGGGAAAGTCTGGTGTAAACTACTGCTTATGATGAATCCACTGTTGTGAACCGGTTTTGGCTCTAATTATCTGTTCCTCTGATAGGGTTCAATCCCAACAATAAAAAAAGTTATTATTAAATCAACCGGTTAGATTAATAACCAATATCACCAATGAAGATTCGGAGTTGAAGGACACATGTATCAAATTCGAATCTGATCCTACCGGTTTTTACTGAAGTGATCCTCCGGTCAAGAGATGGTGGGCTTGGACTACCCAGTTATGTCTGCAATCGCGGGCGTATGAGGTCGCCTTTTTCATTGGGTTACCCCAGATAGTTGGGCTTTTATTCGTTGGTCATTGAAAAAGAAGGTTAATAACCGGTATTGCATGGTGGAAATCTATAACATATATAAAGCAATGAGAATAATGCTCGGATAGTCCATGTGGTTTGCTCCATTTTCACCTTTAGTCTCTAACTTTCTAAATTACAGATATAATCCCCAACTTTTGCAATTTCGTTCCCGGATAGTCCCTAGCTTGGATGGGGCCGGATTAGTTTTTGGTGTTAAGTGGGTGTGAAATGATGAGATTGCCCTTACTACCAATAAAAATAATTAAAACTCTCAACCAATTATAATATTAAAAAATTAGTGGGCCCCACCTTATCCTATACCCCACACCCACCCCCTTTTTTCCCTTTCTCTCTTCCTCTTTCTCGTTTTTTGTCTGCAACACCAATTAAACCACCACCACCACAACCATAAAACTCCATAAGTTCAAATAAAAATTCACCAAGATTCAAAGTCTAAATCAGATGGTTGGCCCCATGGTTCTTTGTCTGCAACACCTCAAGTTCAACCAAAAGTTCAAAGTCTAAGTATGAAATTAGGGGCGGAACTCGATGGTGGAAGTGAGTGATTCGGTGATGTGTTTGGGGTTTGTCGACGGTCGGTGTGAGGCAGAAGTTAAAGGATTTGCTTGTGGCTTCGACGGCGTGTAGATTGTTTGAAGACGGTGGAGATGAGGTTAAGCGGTGGAATGTTGGTGGCGGTTTGGTTGCACAGCGTGGTGGTGGTGGGAGAAGGATGAGGTTGGTGTTGTCAAGGACGTTACGGCAGTGGTTACTGAGACAGGCGTGGAGGCCGGTGCTTGTGGCGATTCCCGAGTAAATGATTTGTTTGGGGAATGTAGAGATATATTCCAGTTCCAGTAATGATGATGATGGTTATGAATGTTAGATATATGATTCACCACCAAATTTCTTAAATGTTTCTTAAACGATGGTGAAAGGTGGAGATGGTGGTGTTGGTGGTGAAATGTGGAGATGGTGGTGGTGGTGGTGAGGAGTGGGGAAGATGAAGTGGGTGGGATGGGTCCCACATAAATTCTAAAATATTAATTATAGGATAAATTACTTTTTGAGTCCCTGTGTTTTATGGGTTTTAACTAGTTGAGTCCAAAAGCAAAAAGTTTAACGACCTGAGTCCCTATAAGCATTTTCCTTAACCATTTGAGTCCAAATTTCTAACTCCATCCATATTTTCTGTTACTTTTTTATTAAAAGACTAAAATGCCCCTGTATCTTCTTCTTTACCCTTATAAAACCCTAAAAGTTCTCCATCTCTCCCAAACTTACAGCCCACACAAACCCAGTCTCTGTTTTCTTTCGAGTATACACCGGAGATCGGAGCTCCGGCTATCTTCTCCGACAAGCGCCACCCTTACAACCCGTTCACCTAAACCCCCTTTCTCTGTTGCAACTCAGGCGACCGGAGTCGCACCTATGGCGATCTCCGGCGTCTTCTCGTTCACCGGCGACAACCACCCACACACCCTAGCTGCCCTTCTTCTTCTCCGGTGAGCCACACTCCACACGCACCCCCTGTAAACTCCTAACCCCTCCCTGTTACCCTCGGTTAGACGGCCAACCACCACCAATCGGTGGTGGCGTGCGGCGACAGTTAAGCGCAGGAGAGAGAGAGGGTTAGAGAGAGAAAGATCGGAGGAGGAAGTAAAGGGGCCGAGCACAACACCCACAACTTCAATCCCCAAACCTAAGTTCTAGTCAACCTTTGTGGGAAACAGTTTTGGTTGTTTGTTGATTTTGTTTGTGTTGTTTAAATTGGAACTTGTTTTGAGTGAGATTGATGTGAAATTAGTGATGAAATGGAATTTTAGTTCATTTAATTTTAGTTCCAAGGGTCAGATGCTTTATCCAGTATATAAAGGTTGACTAGAACTCTCCATTGAAAGAACCTGCCCTGATGCTTTACTTTCAGATTTGATCTGAGTCATCATCTCTCTCGGGATTGAACTAGAGTTCCGATGGCCGGAGAGAAAACTTACCGGTGGCCGGAGAATGGTTACGGTGGTGGTTGTTTGGAGAGAGACAGACTGAGTGTTAAAAGAGAGAGTAAGTTCTGTTGTTTATTTTTATTTTTCTATTTTTTAATATAGGGTATTTATTTTTTTATTTTATAACTATAAGGGTATTTTGGACATTTAACAATACTTAACCAAAAAAATATAACAATGTTAGAAATTTGGACTCAAATGGTTAAAGAAAATGCTTATAGGGACTCAGGTCGTTAAACTTTTTGCTTTTGGACTCAACTAGTTAAAACCCATAAAACACAGGGACTCAAAAAGTAATTTACCCTTAATGGGTTAATTATATTTCTGTTAACTTTTTAGTTATTAATTTGACAGTAAGGGCAATCTCGTCATTTCACACCCACTTAACACTAAAAACTAACACTCATCCACGATAGAGACTATCCGGGAACGAAATTGCAAAAGTTGGGGACTATAACTGTAATTTTAGAAAGTTAGGGACTAAAGGTGAAAATAAAGCAAACCACAAGGACTATCCGAGCATCTTTCTCTAAAGCAATTAAAATTAAGAAAAAAATCGGTTAACTTATAATAGGTAAAAAAACTTGTTTTCATATTAAAAAAAATAGAAGAATACTAAAAACATATGATATATACTCAATAAACTTTGTTATTATTTATTTTTGAATTTTAGGATTAATAAATACATAAATTTTGTTATACAAAATGTCATAAATCACAAATACATTGTATGTATGTGTATGTAATGTATATATGTAATGTATATGTATATGGGGAAAAGGTTTGAAAAAACTTCATAAAAAATGTATTTATATATACTAGTGGGAAACCCGCGCGTTGCCGCGGAGTCGATAATATGAAGTGTGAACATACCACCAACTGACCATCAACCCTTACCATCTACATTACTGATGCAGTTTCGGAAGCAATCAAATGGCTCAAAAGCGTAATGATTAATCAAAGACGATAGACGAACCAAAGGGTTCAAGAACAACGATCTCTCTATAATAATCAAATCAAAAAACTGAATAAACAATTAACCCTAGACCCTAATTTATAACTATGAAAAAGATAAAATAGGAAACTAAATAACAAAATATTAGGAAATTGAAATTCAAATACATATAAAATAATATCTGATATCCCTGCATCATACTCCCCCACTTCGAAAAAAACTCGTCCTCGAGTTTTGCCTTCGAACCAAACCCACCTAGGTCAAAAGGAACATCAACCCGATTCCAATTTTTTATTATCACGACCCGCATAAAAAATTTAACCTCACGAATCATCTCGCCTGACTTTAAATTTGTACCACCTGGGTCGAATGGAGCATTGGAGCGTCTCATCTTCACTTGTGTCACTAATTTGTAACAAACATTTGGCTCACTATAATTAAGTCCGACGAACCCCAAACAAATTTGGGCACCTGCATTTTCAAAAGTCGAAGTTTTCAAACCCTTGTTCACATGAATATTTGTTAGATTAACTTTTTTATGCCACCCCAAACTGTCTAATCCACCATCTTTATGGAGTTTTCCAATTTTTCTTTGGGCTCCACGTGGAAAATACTTGAGATGTATGCAACTCCTAAAAGTAGCTGCCACCTTATTATCTTGAGAAACCACACTATTTTCCTCTTTTTGAATATCCTTTATAAAATTCACAAGATATCCACCATCTACCAAATTATTAATACTAGGGAGAAAGCCCGTGCGATGCACGGCATGCATAATAGCTATTGTTTGTTCGTGGTAAAACGTCTGACACGGGCGGTGCATAACATGTAAGACAAAACGCCTACAAAGGGGCGTGCTTAAACTTTATTAAACCATGGACCATAAGTTGTTTCCTTGGCAAAACTTGCCGGCCAAAAAGAAGTGAAAAAAGATGTCTTCCAAGGAAAATAAAACATGAAACAGAAAAAGGAAAAACGCATAAACTCTCACACGCCTTCCTATCTTATTGGATAACACATAGACCAAACTTTTGCTAACGCATGCCACCGTCATCCCCAATCCCATCACCAGCCAACTGACTGCAGTGAAATAACGAAAAGAAAACTATTAAAAAGGGTATACTATGTTTATGTATATATGCATCGAAAAGTAGTACGGGTTTTCATTGCTAACAAAAATCACACAACAGCAGCAGCGGAACTCTTATTCTAGTGCTGCCATCAATCGTGTAGAGAAGAGATAGTGGGCATCGGAGTGGTCATGGTGGGTGGGTGGAGTGATCGGAACTTCGCCGGAGATGGATGCTCTTCTCCGACTCTCGTGACTCTCTCACTCTCTTTACAAAAATTAGTGTGGGAATGTTGAGTGATTTTACATAGGCTAAAAGGATTATCAGTTTCCATACCAATTAATAATCATTAAAGTTTCCCATCAAAATTAGTAGGTTACAAAATTCTTCTGAGGAAATAGAAATTAATACATTAAATTTGTACATTTCAACTTACAGGAGGAGATGAAGGGGCTGAAACTTAATTCAATTATTTCAATTAAAGGTATTTATAATAGGCAATTACAACTTGAAAGAAACAAATGTATTTAAGAGGCTCATAATGAAGGTTGTAAAAAAGTTGATATAACTAAATTTTTACCGGTTGGGTTGGCTCGCGGAATTGGCCGGTTATACAGGTTTGGCATTTTAAAGGTTAGGTTTTGGCGGCTTGAACTTTCTTTTATTTAATTTTGAGTATAATATCATTTTCGTCCCTGAGGTTTGGTCGGTTTTGCAACTTTCGTTCAAAGTTTTGTTGTCTAGCATCTTGATCCAAAAGGTTTGAAATCTTGCCATTTTCATCCAACCCGTTAACTCCATTCATTTTTAACATTAATTCAGGTATTTTCGTCGTTTTACCTATTTGTTTGTTTATTTATTTATTTGTTTATACATATACCTATAGGTAAAAGGACGAAAATACCCATGCCTTGACGTTAAAAATGGATAGAGTTAACACGTCGGATGAAAATGGCAAGATTTAAAACCTTTTGGTGCAAGATGCGAAAAAACAAACCTTTGGACAAAAGTTGTAAAACCGGCCAAACCTCAAGGACAAAAATGGGATTTTACATTTTTCTTTCCAATAATTAGTTTGTCTTATAAGTTTATAAATGATAGAAGATGGTTTAAGATAATAATCCAAATACCTAACTACATTTCAAAAAATGGTCAGTTCATTTTACATGGTAGGTCCCAAGTTTCAAAACGGACCGAGCCATTAACCCCTAATCCAAGAAAACCGAACCAACTTGCTTAGGTGGGGAAGCTTGGTCAGTTTCATTGGTTTTTGAACTCCCCTAGTTAAGACTAAATTTAAACGATTTTGTTTGATGAAAAACTTACCAAGTTTTGCCACGAATGGTAAACGTCTGTAATGTTTTGTTTCTTCCATTCATCCAAATCAAATACATTCATTCCGTACGCCCATCCACAAGCTCGTGGGTCAAAAATTTTCGCTATAATCGGATTCGAGAATTTTAGGTACCGGCCTCATCCTGTAACACAAACCAGAAACATTAACCAAACGGCCCCAATAAATTTTTAACCATGGGTACTTTAGACATTTCATCAGTAAACGGTTCAGTTAAGCTTTGACAAATGTGAAAGTGTGTATAAAATATTCAAGAACAAAAGAGAAGAGACCAACCGCAATATCAGATGTCCACTGAGAAGTTAAGTGCAAGCCCAAGCCGTATCGGGTGAGTAGGAGCCAAGTCAGAGCAACATCCTGCAAAAACCAACCGCCAATTAGCCGACACATGCTTGTTAGAAGAAGCACGTATAGAACACAAATAACTTACAGTTAATGAAATCGGCTCTGGGAATGGTTCACCAGTTGAGAGCAAATCTTCAAAACTTGTGGTCCAACTGTAACATACAGTATAACAAACTGTCAACTGATTAAACTAAACAACTTTTTATGCAAATATCTTAGTTTTATCGTGCGCTCATTTCTTTTATTATCATATGAAAAAAGTGGGACCTACCAACCTAGATAATTTGAAAATTACGCCTTGAAATTGAAAGTCAAATAAAAAAGTCAAACCTCGGAATTGGCTGTCTAAACTTGGCGTGTGATTTTTGAGATCGGTCACCAACCCAAGCTCTTCTCATTTCTAAGGTTGTTGCCGTATGAGCGGCCTAGAGTCTGTAGGAACTCTAATTAATTGTTCCTTGAAGAATTCCTTCAACCTATGTTGATATTTAACCGGATACTATTAAACTTTGAACACGTTAATATAATAATGTATATATTCCTTTTGATATGGAACTTAAAATTGAAAACATACTCGAATTTTAGTGTGGGGTCCCCTTATGACATTGCCATGCTTAGGTTTTGTCAGCTGGATACGTTTCTATTTGGACATGAGAAATAATTTAAAAATATGTTTATGTTAACTATATTATTCATTTAAAAGGTTCTGCTTGCAATTCAAATATTTGCATTTGGATCCTGATAATAACATATAGGCTAAGCCAGGTTTGCCATAGTTACTTGATGTAAAAAAATGCATATCGTTTACAATAAAAGAAGAAATTATGAAATCAATAGTAGCTAGATCGAGATATGGTGAAACAAATTAATGTACATAATACATATTAATGTACATAGATTAAACCTAACCTTTGAAGTTTAAACCTAAATTTCTCAAACATAATTAGCGATTAAAGTACGGAAAGCATACCAGCAAATCTCTATAGTCAAATCCAGAAGCGTATTACAAAATCTCTCTGGATTTTGGCCACGAAGAGTCGAATAATCCCGACACATCAACAATTATAGCTCCAAATCCACTATAACAAAAAGTCAAATCAAAATGATGATAAAATATCATGTAAGAAACGAAAACGAAAACAAAAACAACAAATATGGATTCTACGACACCGCTAGATCGGAACTCGTTGCTGTTGCCGGAAAACGTACCTGACCACAAATAGTCAAATGAGTTCATTCAAGAATCAAGATCCTCTCTCTCTCTCTCTCTTGCTGCTGTCTTGAAAAGATAATGATGAAAAACAAAAATATACAGTACAATTGTGTAATAGATAAACCAACATCAAAATCGTAGGCGTATCCTTCTAATGAACTCAGATATTCACGAAATCAGAAAAAAGAAACGATTCTACAGGTGTGGGTTCTCACCTCGTGTTGGACGTTGCTGGAGAATGCTTGTTCAAGCCCAAAATCACCAGAATCTCCACTTATGAAACCCTAGTTTGCCAAAAATCGAGCATACAGTCACCAATCTGAACCAAAACCTCACCAATCTAGTCCCCACTCTTGAACAGATCCACCATTTGCGCCACATCTACCATAGCAACCACCAGATTTGTGTGGTTACACCTCCGCCGGAGATACTACTGTTACTAACTGAACTTGCAACACCCTGGTGCTAATAATGGCTTCAATTCAGGGTTTCTACCAAAGAATAAAGAGATGTAGTTGTGTGCTTTAGGGTTGGAGATATTAAGACGCTTCTTGCCTAAAGAAAGGAACACGAAGAATCTCAGGAAAGTTGAATAATGACATTAACCGCTCATAAATTTCCACAACCCCTTCAGTGTCTTTGAACTTGCGGTTGTGTACATCAAATGGACCTTGAACTAATGATAGGGAAGAATAAGGGTAGTAACTGAAGAAAATGGTAAAAAATAATTAGGCATTTAGACTTGGCTTTTGGAATGCATCTGCTGGAAAAAAAAAAACATAAAAGAGAATTTAATGCAAAACTTCCATTCAATTCAATGGGTGAAAACCCTAGGTTGTCCCTCAAGTGTCTTAAAAGTTTGAAGTTACCCCCTCTCAAATGGCTTAGAGTACCTTGTACATGATGCTTCGAAATTTATACGCGTAGTAAAATTACAATATTGTACATATAGTTTAGTATTTAGTTTCAATTTCAATTTAGTAATGCATTTAAAACTTCATAAATGTTGATTTTAAAATAGAACATGCAACTAAATTTTAGATTATATATAGATGATCCCCACATTTAATAAACCCAATCTCTACCTCCATTTGAATTTGTAAAGATTTTAAATCTCCAAAATCAGCAACATTACCGGATTTTCCAAATATCAAACCTTCCGTGTTTTGTTGACTCCCTTCGTAATCAGCATTAATGGATCTTCCAAAAAACAACCCTTCCATATCTTGTGTAACAACTAATTCCAACATTTCTTTCGGCATAAAGGAAGGACTTACCACAGACTGTGAGTGAGACCTACCACTAGCCGTCGGACCATTTATCACCGCCATACCACCGGAAGATATCGCATCACCTCCGTTTTCAACCGTAACACCTTCAACCCTAACACCCGGTAAGTTCGGATCACAACTGGTAACCCAAGAATACCATTCCTCGTCCCCCTATTCATCATATATGGGAGGATAATCATAGATAGTGTCGCCATTGGTAAGATGCTCCTCATCCCCGGATAACCTGTCTCGGACAAGTTTTTCCGGTTCCGTTTCCTTTCTTGACGACGAGTCCTCAAGATTGTGGATCCGTTGCTTGAGTCGTTGGATCTCGTGTTGTAATTCGAGGTCTCGGACTCGTTGCTGGAGTCTCCTGATCTTAATATCCCGTGGGTCAACACCAACCCTTCCACTACCTCGGTCGGCGATTATGCGGGTAGGATGTCGGTCCTCTCCACAAGCACGTGATTTGGGACCATCTCTGTCGTTGCCTCGGTCGGCGATTCTACGGGCATAAGAATAATCACTATCACGTCGAGCCATTTGACAAACCAAAGCTCTGATACCACCTGATGCAGTTTCGGAAGCAATCAAATGGCTCAAAAGCGTAATGATTAATCAAAGACGATAGACGAACCAAAGGGTTCAAGAACAACGTTCTCTCTATAATAATCAAATCAAAAAACTGAATAAACAATTAACCCTAGACCCTAATTTATAACTATGAAAAAGATAAAATAGGAAACTAAATAACAAAATATTAGGAAATTGAAATTCAAATACATATAAAATAATATCTGATATCCCTGCATCATATGATGCAGTTTCGCGTGCAATCAAATGGCTCAAGAACAATTAGTAATCAATGACGATAAAAACGAACCGAATGGTTCCAAGAACAATGTTCTTTCAATTCAAAATCAATTAAAAACTGAAAACCAATAAAACCCTAGATGCCATATTTATACTAAACAATTAAGAAGATAAAATTGGAAATTTGAATTTTAAATAAATAAATAAAAGATATGCATGCTCCTGCATCATACTCCCCCTCTTCGAAAAAACTCGTCCTCGAGTTTTGACTTCGGACCAAAGCCACCCGGATCAAAAGGAACGTCAACCCGATTCTTATTTATAATTATCACAACCCATCCAAATAATTCTACTCCACGATTCGCCTCGCCTAGTCCTTGACCTGAACCACCTGGGTCGAATAGGGGATGGGAATGTCTTTTGTTCAATATCGACTTTTCCCCCTCAAACATTCCTGTGAACTACCAAAGTCTGGCTCCAAATGAACTCAAATCGTGGTCCATAATTTTTATCTATGTGTGGGCCATCTCTGTTTTTCGCATGATGAACACCAGAGTCGCAAGACCCATCCTTTGGTTTGTTTTGTGAGCTTTGGTTGTCATCAATGAATCCATGAGGGCCTCTATTATTCACTTTAAGAAAGTTCATGGTCTTAGTAACCAAATTTGAAATACTTTCATACATTTTTAGAGGCCCAATAAAGGATGGACTTTGTTGGACAGGAACATTCCTAACATGCATGCCAATATTTTTTTCAAAATTTTCTATATTTCTTTGCAAGCCATGTGTAGACCCAACATGTAATGGTGACATTATGACATCCTTGTCGTTTAAGGGATGCTTATCAATAAAATCCATTATTGACTTTCCACCAATTTTAAAATCATTTCTATTTTGAATTTCCATATACTTAGGAGATAATACCTTTGATTTCGTAATTGACAACCGAAATAATGGAGCTTCCAATATTTTATCGCCACCATGAGCCACCGTATTCATTGACGAATCCCCATTGATATCATTTTTTCCTCTTAAAACCTCATATATGGGTTCAGCTCCTTGAGCACTAATCCCGCTAAGAACCTCCCGCACAAGCAAACATTCCTTCTCATCGGGTTCAATCCCGTCTTCATCGAATATTGGTTCTTCTTCAGATAAACAATCTTGACCAAGTGGTTTAAGGATTCGGGGGTGAGGATGGCAGAAAGGATGCTCCTCTTCCTCGTTCTCATCGTCCCAGACGATAGTTCCCGATTCAGTTTCCTTAACGCGCATCTCCCGTTGTAATTCAAGATCCCGGACTCGTTGACGGAGCCACCTGATCTCTTCAAGATCTCGGACTCTTTGACGGAGCCGCCTGATCTCTTCAAGATCTCGAACTCGTTTTCGGAGTTTTTCGATCTTAATAATATCTCGTGGATCACGATGACTGATCTCGTTGCCTCGGCCGGCGGATCTACGGTCACAGTTTAATCGATCTCCACGAACACGTGAATCACCAATGCTCTTGTCGATGCCTCGGTCGGCGACTCTTCGAACAAGAAAACACTCGCCTCCACCTTGAGCCATTTGATAAACCATAGCTCTGATACCACCTGATGCAGTTTCGCGTGCAATCAAATGGCTCAAGAACAATTAGTAATCAATGACGATAAAAACGAACCGAATGGTTCCAAGAACAATGTTCTTTCAATTCAAAATCAATTAAAAACTGAAAACCAATAAAACCCTAGATGCCATATTTATACTAAACAATTAAGAAGATAAAATTGGAAATTTGAATTTTAAATAAATAAAAGATATGCATGCTCCTGCATCAATTACCCATAACATAGATTACTATATTGGTGTATTTCTAAAAAAGTTGCAAAAAACAAAAAAAGAAAAGAGAGAGTGATGCATCCTAATGCAAGCCATGGAGAGATTTTGCAAGAAAAACTTGCCACATAAACGCTATCGTTATTTCCATCATTGGTTTCTTTCGGAGGATGGGCTTGGCATTCGGCTGCAAACTTTTTAAGCCTGTTTAATGCTTCGGTTTCACCGCCTATAAGGGGGCCATTAACAACCAGTTTGACCTGCACGGAAGTCAATGTATTATCAGAATGTACCAAATTTGGGTCCATTGTTATTTCAGCTAAGATCCATTATGTTCCTTGTGTCTAAATAAAGTGTTGGGGTTATTTGGATGTTGTTATTAAGAAAGGGCCATAATCTTTGGTGTCGGAATAAATTCGAGGGCTATTTGGATTGTCGTTTTTGGAGTAATTAATGTGACTTGAAAAATCTTAATCAGATAATTAGTTAATTAAAGGGGAGCATTTGAAACAAGTTTGACCTATACAAAAGTCAATAATATTAACAAAAGTCAAAACCTAAAAAATGGATTGATGTTGAAAGTTAACCTACTGGATGCAAACAAGTTGAGCACTTGAGCTAGGCCTGAGTTTGGAAGAGAAAGATTCTGTCCTGATCATTCGCAAGCATCTTCACTCCTTCATGGTTGTGAGATTTTAGTAGTCGTGCCACTGTCATCGTCTATTGTGAGAGGTTGTTTCCAAGGTTCCGCGTCTATCCGCATATACGTGCAGTCTGCTACACCCTTTATGGAACTGAAATCTTACTCAGCGTGTCTTAATACCAAAAGGAAAAATCAATTTATTTTTTAAGTAAATGGTAAATACCCATTCTACAAATTTTTAACTTACATAACTTGTGCAAGTCGGGTCCCATGTCCCTTTGGTGCAAGCAGAACGAGCCCATGACATGCATCTCTGAATCCAACAATCTCTAGAAGTCCGTCATCAAAATATGGTGTTTTCAAGTTCTAAAAGAAAACATTATACTAACATGAAAGTGTTCTACAACTGCGGCCATTTATTTGAAACACCTTGAATTAGCTACAAAGAGATTAGTTTGTCTTTTATTTGTGTAAAAACCAGTTTAAGTATACATTTTGACAAACAATCCATATGTAATTGACATTCACTTCATAAATGGGCAGACATATGTTGGAATTGAAATATTCAAAAAAAAATCAAGTGCACAAAGTGTTTGGCTGAGTGGCGAAATAGTCAGGTGGGGTGTTGGGTCAGAATGTGTTCGAGTCAGAGTAGGCCTGGATCGCAACGAGTCACTCAGAACAGGCCCTGGTCAAAAAAGGTCACTCCAAAACATGTTCATTTTGGGTAGAGTCTGAACAGTCTTTGCCCAAATTAGGTTCGGGTGAAAACAGGTTGTTTTATAAAAAAAAGTACCTTATAACTAAAACTATTCAAAAAAATAATAGATTTTGTTGGTCTGTAAAGGTTTCGGTTCTTTAGCGATCTCCATGAACAGGTATTTACGCCTAGTCCTTTTCCTAGTCATTACTTACAACCAACTTTAGGGCTGGCAATTCTGACACGAAAACGATAACACGACACGAACCTACACGAAGTTATCGTGTTTCGTGTTTGACATTAACAGGTTTCGTGTCTAAAACATGTCGACACGATAAGACGTTAACATGTTTCGTGTCTAAACAGGTTAAAACCCGTTAACCTGTTAAGACCCGTTAAGTACATGTTAATAATTAAAAACAAAAAAATATTATATATGGGTGTGGAAATGGGGTCATCAGTCGTGGGACCTAGGATGAATTATACACCAACTTTGAAGAAGTATTGAGAGCTTGGATGAGTAGCTTGGTATTTTGATAATGCAAGATATTATTTTCTTCATAGATGCAATAACGTATATAGGAGTTGTAACTATATGGCAATATAGGATACCTCATATTGAAATTAATAAAAAAAAAAAAAACAAAATGATACTTGGAGTTTTTAACTCACAAAAAGTCAAACTTTAGAAAAAAAAGTCCTCACCATGAAAGCTTTGTGGCTGATCTTGTCCTAATGCTATCTTTACAACACTTTGAAGATCATTTTCCCAAAATGTTGAAGCCTAAATAAACAAACATTTATTATAAACACCTTGCAATACATAATCTTGAAATATATTTTATTAAATCTTTCTTAATTACCTCAACTTGTCTTTGCAATGACTGTACATAGTTTATAATTTCATCAAGCATAACAGCTTTTCATGTGACCGATAGAAACAAAATCCCATCTCAAATTACAACTTCAAACTCCAAATGCTTCAGTTTTGACTTTAAAAAATGAAAAAAAATTAAAAAAGATAATAATAATTGAAACCATAGTTACCTAAATCGCTAGGGTTGCCACGATCCACGTATTGGATCGCGGTGTACCCAATCGCAAATCGTAAACGATCCGGAATGGCATGGTCCGGCGATCCGAGTTGAATTGGTACGGAGTTCCAGATTGACAAGGTCTGGCGCTCCGATTTGTTAAGGTTCGGTGCTCTGATTTGTTATGGTACGGCGAATTTCTTACTAAATGGAGTGTAAAGTCGCCGGATTTGGAGTGTGAGGTCACTGAAAGACTTGACTGCTAGAAAAGTGATGAAGAAGAAGACGGAAGACCTAATTCTAATGTATGAACGGCTGCAAGAAAAGTTATGAAGAAAACCTAATTTTAGAAAAGTGATGAAGAAGAAGACCTAATTCTAATGTATGAAGTATGAACGGCTGCAAAATGAAGAAAACCTAATTTTAATTTATGTTGGGTTGTATTGGGCCTTCTTAAAACTAACTGCACAACCCAATATTTACTAACTGCACGACCCAATACTTTATCAAAGGGCCTAATTGCCTAAAACACAAATAAGTAAAGAGAAATTATGAAATGCCTAAAAGCTAAAACACAAATAAGTAAAAGACAAAATAATGGAAGTCTAAAAGCTGTAGTAACTAATATGGAAATTTATATTTTATCTAATTTTAAGATGGAAATTTATATTTTATCTAATTTTGATTATAATATTTTATTTAAGTAATGATTTTGGTACATTGAACCATATTTAATGGAACACCGTACCGGTTCGTACCGAAATGAACCTACCCCCCTTCGTACCGAATACACCAAATCTAGCGAATCGCGTACCCGGTCCGCGTACCCGTACCGTAGCGTACCGCGATTTAGGTAACTATGATTGAAACTTAATGTTTACCTTGTTACAACCAGGAACAAGATCTTGAAGAAACTTCATCCTCTCACTGATTTTCTCTCTTCTGACCTGAATTTATAAAAAATAGAAACAAATGTGAGTTGGGTTTGTGAACTTTGATTATAATTAGGGGTGCTAAACGGATCGTGTCCGTGGGTTGGCGGGTCCAACCCGACCCAAACTCGAAAATTTGACTCGAACCCGAACACGGCTTGAACCCGAAAATCGTGTTAGACACATGACCCCAAACATGAAAATCGTGAAGTATTGAGAGCTTGCTGAAGGTAGCACGCGAGCATGGTTCCGTGGTTGCAGTTGTTGGCAAAGGGCACCTTCAGGGGATACAAAAGTACTGGAAGCAGCCTGTCGAGGTCAGTGATTCTTTCCCATGATATAATTTGACAAAACAAATTTTTTGAATGAGTTTTGAAAATTTTAATTTGTGCCCCGAGCGATGCAGGTGAGGGAGCTGTTGGAGTTGCCTTCAACAAAATCAGCTATTTCTGCGTCAAAAGTTTTGTCGACAGTTGGAGTGGCGGTGGCAGGGGTGGCTATTATTTCCGGAATCTATCTTTCTAGCCGGAAATGATTCAACTACCATTTCTCTTTACATATAACTTGGATTTTTTGACTTCTTTTTCATCGTACTTAAACTTTGGCGCGGTTTATGCAAACAACAAAGGAGGTAGATAAACACATTAACAGATGCAACACAAACATGATGGTATTGAAAAACTTCCTATAACAAATATATATCGCCAGTTTAATTCAATTAAAAAGGCAGAAGCTATACCCTTACTGCTATAGGAACAAGATCACATTTTTCTAAATGCAACTTTAGCCAAATTCCCTTTTTACCCTGCAATTAGAATAAAGAAACATATTAATTGCCTATGACAAAAAGGATATCTTGGAAATAAGTTAAATCAACAAAACATTAGCAATTAGCATTAGTATATGAACAAACTTCACCTCTGTCCTCCAAACCGAAACAGACGACCGAAGGATAGACGCAAACACATTAGTCTCAAACGGTAGTTTCCCCGGATTCACAACACCACCACCATAGTCATCATCAAATGCATCAAGAACTCATTTTTCCATAAACAAACCCGGGTTCGACCTTGACCCATCATCAAATGAAGTGAACATAATGAAATCATGAAAAAATTAGTAGTTTAAGCTTTCCAAATCAGCTTCCCTAAACACCAGTTTCAAAAAGCAAAACAATGAAACTTGTAAATTAAATTCACCTTTATGGTTGGTGATCAGCGAGCATTTTGGGCTTTCCAAGAATTGAAAGAAGTCAACATAGAACAAAATTAGCTTCATCAAAACTTAAATTAAAATTAACTTACCTAAAATTGAAAGAAGGAAACAGAACTCGGGATGCATAGTATTTTAAGGTTTCCAAATCAACTTCCCTAAAACTGAAAGAAAGAAACAGAAGAATCAGATTATTGAAGCAATATAGAACTAAAGAAGTACTTTCAGACTATGATTGCAAAGGAGGAAGATGTGAATTAATCTTTGAAAACCTGGGAAGTACCTTGTCGCGGGATTCATCCGCACAAAACCCCTAACAATCGCCGGAACCCTAGCCTGTTGAACCACTGATTTAGGTGATACACTGTGGGATGGGAGCCAGGAGGTTTGAAAGAGAAAAAGAGAGAAAAATGGACATTGAATAGGGAGAGAAGGAAGATGAAGATGAAGTGAATGTAACGAAAGGGATTTGATAAATGCAAACCAACGTTAGATGTCTGTTAGGTTTTCTTGAGGGCAGGGAAGGAAAATATTGAGTGTGTGAGTGTAGGGTGTAGGTTTGATTTACCATTATACCCTTCTAGTGTCTTAAAAATTTATGCTCTTGACAATTTTACCCTCACAAAACAAGCATTCATTAGTTGTACATATTGCATAAAATGATGGACGCCATGTAAAATTACATGTGTGTACGTCACTTCTCCTTTTTATAATAGTATAGATACTCTAGTTTCTAACATTCTTAGGCATTGCTACTTGTACTTTGTGCTTTAAAATTTGTTTGGTGGTTTCTAAGAAACCATGGGTGGGTTTCCTTCCACCTGTTCAACCCGAAAATGATTGGAAGCTTAATCTGTGATAGGGGGAGGTTGACCGGCGATGGCCGTTCACTATGGTACCGGCGGGTGGCAGCCGTTCCGGTCATCTCTGTTGACGTCGTACTCCGACAACTCAACCAGAAGCGGTGATGATTGTAGAGATTCCGATGGTGGTTCACATAAGATGGAATCAGTTACAACCGCAATTGGCTTCTAGAAACAGTTTGCTTATGATTCTCACAAAAATTTCCACGGGACTCTCCCAAATTCAAACTCATCTCAAACAGGTGCATCTATATTGCCATGTTTATGATTTTTGCGTTTTTCTTTGGGGAAATATAAATTGTTTATGTGCTTTTTGTTGTGTAATTGATGTTTTTCCTTAGTATAGATACTCTCAAATTGATTGATACGTATACAGTGTTTTGGTGCTAGGGTTACTGGTTATTATGAATTTGTTAGTGTTTGATATGTAAGTTTATGATATGATATTTTTGTTTAAGTTGTAATTGATATTGTGGAGGAATCTGTTAACAATTATAATCTAGAGCTCTACATAAGAATGTGAATTGACTATTCCTGTTTGACATAAGCTTTTATAATATGTAGTATACCAGATCAATCACACGCAGTGAATACATGTACGATTCGCTGATGAATCGAAAAGGATATCTTATTGTTCATTATCTTTTCATTGTCTTTGTTATTTAACTTGGATATTGAAGACAAGTTTTATTTTGTTGTCTTTAGTAACCGGCGACTCTGAATTTACCACGAAAACGATCTGCAGCGGGGAAGGCCTTTAATGCCGAACCTAAGACGAATGATTCAGTTATTCCTTCTGCTGCCATTCTGTTTGTTTCTGGTATGATTATTTTTATAGGTTTTATAAATCAATCGTGCCATCAGGTTCAATTGGGGGTATTTTAGCCGAGTTATTGGATTAGTTTGTTGAATTAAACCATTTTGTATAATCCACTTTTTACTTCACTTTTCAGCAAGTCATCAATCTGATTAGATGGCTTATTTATTGTTATATTCAGGGGATTTGTGGTCGGAATCCATAAAGACCGTCGTCACCGTGGCACATACTCCTGCCATTACACCTTCTCTCCCTACGTTAGATAATTTTTCAATTGCTTACTTTGGCCGCCTGTTGAATGTAAACCCTAATTTTGTGGGATGGTTCACGTTACACACATAGTTGGTTTTTTCTCGGTTAGCGGCGGTAAATGGTGGTGGTTTGGTGATGGCAGCCGCCTCCGGCTACACAAAATGATCAGATCCACCGATGGAACGGGAGGCGGTGATGGTGAATACAGTTTCAGACAGCGGCGGTTTCGGCCGAGGTGGCTTCCTTTGACGATGAAGATGACTGACAGCCGAGAACCACGAGAAGGTATTTCATTTATCTCGATTATCAATATCTTTTCTGCTTCTAGATATGTACTGTACTTTGTAGGTTTGGTCTTCTTATTGGATAGTGTGGGTATGCAGTGATGACACGACTGATATGGAGCAAATGGAAGTTGAGAACCATAGGGCACACCAAGACATGAAAGTGAAATGGCAATTTGGGGTAAGAATGGCACATATCAAGAGCTATTGGAAAGATCTGAATGAGCAGATGGAGAATGGTTATAAAACTACTGGTTGCATATGTTCACTGTTGCATAGGATTAAAGGAGTACTGAGAAAGCTGCCTGCATCAGATCGTGCTAAGCTGCAAACAAGGTTTTCTGGTTTGTGTCTAGAGGCTGACACCCTCATGGATGATATGATGGATCGTATGAAAGATCAATGTGATAAGAAACCGAGACGTTTAAATGTCTACTTTCATTAACTTGCTACAACGTCACAGCCGCCTTCTTGACAAATTGTAAGTTCTTAATATTGCATATACTCGCATCTGAATCTGATAATTCTCCCAAAGCTGTAAGTATTCTAAAATAAAAAATGTTAAGTATAACCAAAAGGCTTGGTTGGTTGGATGCTAAGTGCATTGTCTGATTTTTAAAGGGGTGCCTTATTCCCACATACCCTATATCTTATTTTCACATCCCCTATTGTATACGGGCCGTATACAATTATACGGCTCGTATAGAATGTTTTTTAATAGGAAAATGCGCAGAGAATGTTTTTTTTGGTTTTATTATATACGGCCCGTATACAGTTATACGAGTCGTATACATGTGTATACGATTTGTAAAACGTATACGGCTCAATTGATTTATTTTTGTGGGTTTTTGATGTTAGCACATGTATACGGGCCATATAACTATATACAGGCCGTATATATTGGCGTTTTTTCAAGTATCACGTTTTATTCCCGTAAAAACACAATCATTCTAGGGTTTCTAAAACTCTTCATCACCTTTAACAATGTCGATAAACGTTGATCGGAACATGCCGCTTAAATCGGAGCACAGGTAGAGTAACGTTACCGATCAGTCCGTTGATGAAAACCTTAGCGATCGCAGAGATCTTCGTGTTGGTTATTTATCGATTCCGAGTAACTAGTAGAAGAACCTGCCACAAACAAGTTCTCCACAGTTTGTTATTCAGATCTCTGTTCGGTCATCTTTCCAAACTACAACACACGATACTTTTAATAAGCTGTCATAGTTGTCAAATTCGATTTCAACAAATCTTTTCATTTTCCTTCAATTTCTAAAACATTCTCTGTTACATGAAGACGTGTCGGGTTCTTCTACTAGTGGTATTTTACTGAAGTATTGAAGATTGAGGCGGGCATTGTTTAAATCTGAATATAACTAGATGTTACGTGTATCAGCGTCGTTTATCACCCTGTGTGAGCATTGGAAACCCGACAAACAGTCTTGACAACTGTGACATTTTATCTATCTATGTGTGTCACATCCATCCTGTTATTGCAATCGATATGATTAATTTTTTCAGATTTTTTTTCTAATTAGCGTTGTTAACTACCAAAAGAATGCATACACAAATAGTTCTAGTAGACAAAGCAAAGAGACCGTTGTGTATCTGAATCAGGTTCTCAAACAAACACTACCAAAGATGGGTTGGTGAAAAATACCGGAGCTGTTATCTCGGTTGTTCAGTACTCTCCTATATCAACTTGAACGGTTGATGGTTACAAGGATCGTTCTAATAGATTAAAGAGAATAAACCATTTTTTTTACCAATTTTCACTCCAGTAGTTGAAACTTGAGCGCAGGAATCAATTCAAAACCCTCACCCTCAAAAATCAACCAGAAACCAAAGGAAAAAATGGCTGATAATGGCTGATGGTTCTTCGTTGAGGAAACCAAACGTAGACGGAGATGATAGGCCTGGTAACCGGAAGAGAAATCAATTGTATTTTTTTAGTTGCTTCTCTTGTTAAGTTTCTGAACCAACCGAAATCCACAAATTCCAACAGTTTCTTCATAGATTTCGTCCGGTTTCCAAACTCTTTCACACAAAGTTAATATTCACTGTGGTGGATGCAAGCATAAAGTTAGAAAAAATACTCAAGTTGAACGGACGATATGTATCAACAAATTGTGAGTGGGAATATGGCTATGAAGAATAGTATGGATAAACAATCACCGTATACGGGTTTTTCTGCTAGTTATTCGGAATGTTTCGAATCATTACAGAAGACGTGTTGGGTTCTACTGCTAGTAGTATGAGTCTGAGTCCATTGTGGTTCGTGAATGTTTCGAATCATCACGACAAGGATCGTTCTAATAGATTAAAGAGAATAACCCTTTTTTTACCATTTTTTACCCATAGTATACGAGCCGTATAATAATATACGGCCCGTATACAACGTATACAGGTGCAAGAGAATGGCGAGTTATTTTCAGTTATTTCTGTTGAATCACAAATTCCATTGTTTAAACCAGAATCAGGTTCTCAATACAAGGATCGTTCTAAGAGATTAAAGAGAATACACCATTTTTTTACCATTTTTTACCATAGTATACGAGCCGTATCAGAATATACGGCCCGTATACAATCATCGTATACATTGTATACGATCGGTAAATTTGTTTTTTACCGAGCGTATACGGCCGTATAAACGGTATACGGCCGGTATACATATGGTAAAAATGGTAAAATAAGGTCTTTCTTTCCTTTTTTTAGTTTCTTCTCTTGTTAAGTTTCTGAACCAACCGAAATCCACAAATTCCAACAGTTTCTTCGTGGATTCCGTCCGTTTTCCAAACTCGGTCATTCCTTGTGATACATGAACGTTGTATTCTTGTCTTTCAGAAGAGTGCTGTAATAGAGAAATCATCCTATGTCTTTTATCAACCGAAGAGGCAGCAAGGACAGATAATACTTCATTTGTCGAGAAACCATACTGTCAAGAAACTAACATCTTTTAATACTTCATTGCGTATGTGCTTGTGCTGTAGAAACCGGTGATGAATTTGTGTATCTAAATCAGGTTCTCTACCTTAGATCGGTCATTCCTTGTGATACATGAACATTGTATTCTTGTCTTTCAAGACAAGGATCGTTGGAAGGATTGTAGTAGCATGACATTGGTACCACTGTGAAAATTGCATCAGGAGGGGAGAGAGTCTGATACAATAAGGATGTTGGGAATTAAACGCATGTACGTGACAAAATAAGGATGTTCGCATAAACATATATTCGTTTCATAACCTCCTCCTATAAATCAACCACAACTGACAAAGAGCCTGTATTAAAAGCCATCCTATGTCTTTTACCAACCGAAGAGGCAGCAGAAGACGTGTCGGGTTCTTCCAACATTCACGAACCACAATGGACTCAGACTCATACTACTCACCCTCCCCTGAGGAAAAGTTTTCCCGACGACTCAACAAAATCCTGATAGAGAAAAAACATCAACAACCATTTTTTCTTTTCCTTCAATTTCGAGAATATTCTCCCCTGTGTATGTGCTTGTGCTGTAGAAACCGGTGATGAAAAGTTTCAACCAAAGGGAAATCCATGAAACGAAAGGGATTTCGAGCAGTTGGTATTGAACCAACAAAATCCGAATACTGAAAAACCGACATTCCTTCAAACATTCTAAACCCTACCTGGAAACAAACCAACAAAAGTCTGCTGGCAAGAATCTTTTTTCACATGGTATAGAACCAAGAATATGATACCTTCGAGATACTTCGTGTTAGTTTGATTTGAATTTTGAAAGTTGGATGTCCGTTATCTCAACCGAACGTTAATTGCTATTGTTTTAAATAACAACAGATAATGAACGGATTGTTGGTGGATAACGCAAACAAGTTCTCCACAGTTTGTTATTCAGATCTCTATTCGGTCATCTTTCTAAACTACAACACACGATAAGTTTAAACTTTATAGTGTGTGATTTGACCAGGAAATGATTGGAGGTGAAGGTTCAGTGCACGAAAAGTTTCTTACGAAATGTACGTGACAAAACAAATATGTTGGGAATTAAACGCATGTCCGTAATCCCGCGTTGATAGCTTCCGTTTTATTCAGACTCCTTACAACTCTCATCAAATGCCTCACCCTTCCTTTTATTCTATAAATATTAAATAAAGAATAACACCATGCCCGTAATCCCGCGTTGATAGCTTCCGTTTTATTACATTCATACGACACGTTTTCTTGTTCTCCAATCTTTATTACTTGTTGATGTTTTATTTTGAGCACCTCACCACTCTAAAATATTTTAAAAATCAAAATTTCGTTCCATACGGGCCGTATACTGTTATACGGCCCGTATACACGTTCGTATACATTGTATACGACCAGGCAAACTTATTTACACATGGTGTATACGGGCCGTATACTGTTATACGGCCCGTATAGAATAAAAACAACTTGACAAAGTCTGTGCCAGCAGACTTTGTCAGTTGTTTTTATTCTATACGGGCCGTATAACAGTATACGGCCCGTATACACCATGTGTAAATAAGTTTTCCCATGTGTTAATATTAGGACCCTTTTTAAATTCAAATCTCACCTTCTGTTTTCCTAACCAAAAGGCTTGGTTGGTTGGATGCTAAGTGCATTGTCTGATTTTTAGATTCAAATCTCACCTTCTGTTTTCCTATATTAAGTTTCCAGTTTACGTATCGGACCCTTGAACTTTAAGCTTCTGATAATGGCCAAAAAAACTCTGAAGTTATGTAACACTTGTATTTTAATCATTATATAATTTTCAAGTTTTTAAATATCCATTTTTTTTTGTTTCTATAAAATACTACCATCCTTAAAGGGAATATCCATTATTATTATTGTTATTAATTAGCATAAATTGTGCTTACTGTTGCTATATATTAATTAGAATATTATAGGAGTTATCTTAATTAGTTTTAACTTTAAATAAAGCGCCCCTAGGCGTGAGGTGGTTCAACGCTTCTAACCACATGAGGCGACATGCGTACATGAGGTGCACGACTCAGGAGCGCCTCATATACAAGAGTAGAATATGTGCTCTTTGGTTGTACATATAGCTTTTTAGGTTGTATATAGTGCGTATTTACATATTTAATGCATATAGAGATTTTACTATCTGAGTTTTATGTACATGAACCAATAAACACTTATATAATGTATTATACAATTATCTTGTGCCACGCCGGCCTTGCGTGTTTTATGCATGTTTTTTGCACTTCGGCTCTGGGGACCCAATCTCCTTACTTACGAATAACGAAATGATTACTATTTTGTAAAAGTTGTACTTTTAATCATGGTGTTTTATTTTCAGGCTCCATCTCCTTTTGGGACGCTGAAGTTTATATTTCTTGTGCTTATGGATTTGATGGTTCAAGAATATGTTTATTTTGTACTTCGAATGTCTTTGTCGTGTAATATCGCCAAGTATGTTGAAAGGCTTAAATGATTTTTGTAATTATGTTTACATTTCACGCTCCTGACTTTGCATTAAATTTTCAACACCCTGATTCAGCATGGTTCCATTTGAACCACTTTTTTTTTTGTCTTTCGGATGGTTCATTAGGTATCCCCCCATTATGTATTTTTAGTTTCATCAAACACTACATTATCCCTCAATTATCTTTACTCACATGATTCATTAATTATGTTATGTGTTACAGTTAGTTTGCGGTCATATATTTAAGATAACATGTGACCATATGAAAACCGTTTTGGACAAGATTTTGTATATTGCTGAGACCTTACTTTTGGATATCCTTTTTTTATAGAAAAAGTTTTTAAATATATTGCTTAGACCTTACTTTTCGATATCATTTTTAAGTCTATATTTCATCACTGGAGGAGCCATTTTGAATTAATTAATGTGAAAGGATTATTAGATCTAACCGTGTCTTCATTTAACCGTCAAGATACAACTTGGTTGTGGTTGTTAATGTCTTTACATTGAACAATTGTTTTTGGTCACACACATCACAATGTATGTCCGCTCGTATCGACTACATGTCAATTTGGTTCGCCGTCGCGGCGCAACGCGCGCGGGCCGGTTTTCTAGTTATCTGATAAACCGAAACAACCTGGTTAGTTATTGGTTCTTACTCTAAATCTCATAACATGTCCCTAACCTATGGTATTTTCTAATCTAAACCGTTTTCTCTTATATCGGTTAGTAACCAGTTTCGGTTATAAAATTAGTTTTTTTCGCACCTCAACGGATGTGTAGGTATTTTAAGTCACAAATTACAAAAGAATTATCTTTGTCAAATGATAATATTGAAACAAAGAGATAACTATTAATGAGAACTAAAAATATTAATTACTTCATAAGTGTGTATGTGTTACAAGTTAGAGTAATTATTAGGAAAGGCTAGGCTTATTTGGACACTCCCTTATTTGTTTGGACTTTGGACACCCTTGGATCCTTATACGTGGCGTATAGGGATCAATGATCACCAGCTAATCGTTGGCTTGTTGGTACTCATTGAGCCCTTGGGCCGTCGCCCACATCGCCTATGCCCAAAATCTAGCTTGTTCGTAAGGATTGTTGGCAGGTTTTAGTTGAGACTATAAAGGACTCACAAGTAAGGGGCAACCAACCTAGCCTATTCTATATGGGTTTATCTTGGGGAGCAAGTTTGTTAAACCCTAGTTAGTCTCTATAAATATGTTTGACATAGGAAATGTGTTGGTCTGTCAGTGAAATTGTCATTGACGATTGACGAGGAGGGAGCCTTACATTAAGACCGAAGATTTCAACGAGGGATTTAACATCTCATTCTTAAATTTTCGCTTGGGCATTAACCATTCTAACACATGTACTTGAGGATATTTATTATCAAAAAATACTTACAAAAAGATTATTAATTAATGTATAACGATTAATATAAAATACTGGCCGAGTTACATCAATATCGTAGGTAAGCGGGCAACAAGCTGCGCCGCTACCCCTTTCTGAATAGTAAACCCTAGCCTATTAAAGAAAAACCCCTGCAAATAAATAATTTATCAATTTGAAAACAAAGTTTTATAAAATATATATTATTTAACACATTTTTTAATATGTACATATATACATGTGTGTATGTCTTTCCATGTTTTTCTAAACCATGGAACTTTAAACTTACCATCTAAGCAAGAAACTAGACTGGAAAAGAAAAAAAACCAAAGGGTTTTGTAACCAGTTCATCCAAACAATTTTGTTTTTCTATTCTCATTAACAAATCATAATGATACACATATTTATACAAATCCCAAGTATGAAACACAATATTTCATTGATTTGGTATTTGTTTGATGGTCGCAGAGGCACAGGTGTCACATGAACACGGCCCGTGGTCGGAGATACAGTAGTTGTTTTCCGGATCCCTGTTACTGGAGAGCTCGACACGGCCCCGTGCTGCACCGACACGGCCCTGTGCTGCACCGACACGGCCCCGTGCTCAATTCCCTATAACTCGAAAAATAAAAACTGCCAGTAACAATGCTAAGCACGGCCCCGTGTCTGACCAGGCAAGGCCCGTGCTGAGCTCTGCAGAAACTGAAAGTGTAAGAAAAATCCTAAAAAAACATAAAAATAAAAAAAACGATTAGGCCGTTGATAACTAACTTTCTTAAAATCCTTGTGTCCCCAGCAACGGCGCCAAAAACTTGATGTGCGTGTGGTGGTATAGATTTTTAAGTATATTTTTAGCCCTTTTTACACATTAGTCAAGTTTTAAATTATAAAACACGATATTTACTAACACCAAACACACATATGGGCAAGTGCACCCATCGTGAGCGTAGTATAGTGTTGGTAAGATACCGAGGTCGTCCAAGGACACAAGAGCTTTTAGTTCCAGTTTATCCTCAACGACTAATCAAATCAAAAGTTTAGAAAAAGGCTTTTAAACAAAAAAATAAAACTAACTAAAAATGCTGAAAATAAAAATAAAATAAAAACAGATAGACAAGATGAATCACTTGGATCCGACTCGCATTTAGTGTAACCATTGATTATTTCCGCACTTTTGCACTTTTTAAGATGATTATCTTAGTTATAGTAGTAGGCCCCTCTTTTGGAGGTGACGTTACCCTCAACCCAGTAGTTTGAGTCAGTAAGGATACAATCCTAAAGGGTTGGATTATTGAAAGATAATTAATTAAGTTATTAATGCATATTGTGGTAGGCTCCTCTTTTGAAGGTGGCGTTACCCTCGGCTAAGTAGTTTGAGTCAGCAGGGATACAATCCTAAATAACCGGGTTAAAGTTTTAATAGTAGTTTACATATGAGGGGATCAAGGAGTTCGGACCCCCGCCATCCAATACCAGTGGGTATTGAAGGAGGTCCTACTAAAGTTGGCCCAGGTCCTTGCAGGATCTATACACTGAATAAGGCAAGACACTTACCAAACCATTCTCTTAACCCCCGACCAGGTAGCCAACATATCTCTATATAGACCGTGGAGATATGAATGGTGAAAATCTTTTATTTTATATAGACAGTAAAATAATGCCAAGACACCACGGACAAAGATAAGGAAGATTCACTTTCAACATAAGAAACTAGTTATTAAAGTCATTAATACATAACCAAATAAAAAGTGCGAAAAGATTAAAAATAAAAAGTATTACACTAAACACTTGTCTTCACCAAGTGATGTAAGAGACTTAGGCAAACATGGCCTTTGATTGCCAAGAACTCTTACGATCAATCTTGGATCCCGAGACTACTCACACACTCTATGATGGATGATGGATGATGGATGATGGTGGTGGATGTGGATGTGGGTTGTGATGGTGGTGGAGGGTGGGTGAAGTGTGAGAGAGGTGGTTTGCCAAGGGATGGTTTGCAAGTGAGCCAAGCTGTCACACCCCCAGAATACCACTTGCGGAAACACCGCAGGGCGTGTGACATACCAGGATCTTAGCCACCAATCACATTGAACTCATAAACATTTTTAAATAAAACTTTCATTCATTATCATTAAGTGTTACAAAGCGTTACATATATTTCATTGTACACAGCGAAAGCAAAACTCATTTGTTAAGTGTTTCATAAACCATGCGTATGTAAACCATTAGACTTGTGTTGCGATTCCATGTATCTCGACCCATGACCACTCCAGCTTCCCAGACAGCAAGTTCCAAAGATATAACCCCCAGAGACATGCAAGCATGCAGACAAGTGTGTCAGACGACCTTGGTGAGTTCAAAGTTTTGTTAACGCGTTTAGTTACCGGATATGAGTATAAAACAGTTCAGTGGTTTGACATGTAATGCTAATGTCATGATGAATGATGCCGCCAGTTGCCTAAGTGTGGCGATTTGACATGCAATGATGACTTTTTATTAATTTTTCTATCGTCATCATTGTCAAGTCTTTTAAACTTGTATAAATTGAGTCATTTTTTCCAAATCTGGTAATACAAAAAAATGGGCCGGAAGTGCTATAAACATAAAATTTTCGAAGTTCTCCGACGCTTGGATGCGGCTGATGGTTTGATTCATCTTCAAGTTCCGGTGACGGAGGAGATGATCAAAAGAAGGGAAGTGAGCTCTGATGATGTTGTACCCCGGGTTAGCCGGTCTTGCAAGAGTGTCGTATATGAGGGTCCTTCAAAAGCTGATGCAAGTATGATTTCTCTATCAGCTGACACTCTGATGGAAGCCTTTCCTCCTGATTGTGTTCAACGCTGTAGACTGGTGTATGAACGATGCCGCAGTAGCCATCGCTATTCAAACCTGGTTGATGATCGGGAGGTACTGGCTCTTCCGGTAGATGAGGATAATGTCGATGACTAGATCGTTGATCCTCATTCGTTGGAATATTATGGTGTGGCATTGTACACCCCTGCAGAGGTGAGGGCAATGCTTTCCAAGAAGTATATATTTAGAACATGTTCGTTTTTTGGTTCCCGTATGTTGGTGTGTAGCAACAGGGACAAGTGCTTGGTTTTTTGTAAGATAGTTGTGTGTATTTATTACCAAAATACCTATCTTTTTTGTAGTGGTTAATGTATCTATTACCAAGATACCTACTCGTAGCGCTGTATATTTTTGATCCTTTGACTTATATATGAAAAATATTTCATATCCAGGATGCTTTTTTACCGTTATGTGTAGTTTAAATGCGATGGTATTTTTTTGTACCGTAAAGTGCAGGTTAAATGCGATGGTAATTGTTACTGTGCATGTAAGTAATGAGGGAAAATAAAAAAAAGAAAGAATTTTTATTAACTCAGTACTTAAAAAAAAGACATCGTTAGTGATGAATTACATTTGTTTGTAAAAGAAAAACAATCAGACCCGCCATTAGGGGCGGGGCTTTACATATAACATTTTTTCAATTGAGCCGCATTCCAGCTACGTGGAACCGCGGTGCCATCTAGCTTAGATAGGCGGTAAGCCCCTTTGCCTAAGTCTTCTTGGATGACATAGGGGCCTTCCCAGTTGGGTCCCAGTTTGCCTGAGGGTTCCGCTCTACCGGCTTCATTATCACGCATGACGTACTCGCCCTCCTTGAAAGTATGCTGAGCCATGCGCTGATTATAGTATTTTTCCAAAGTTTTCTTGTACTTTGCTTCGCTGATAGCGGCTGCCTCACGCCGTTCTTCCAGCAAATCTAGGCCTTCCCTTAGGAGCCTGTCATTGTCATCATTAGCAGTAAGGCGTCTCAACGAAGGTAATCCCACTTCTGCGGGTATCATGGCCTCTACGCCATAGGTCAGGCTGAAAGGGGTTTCGTTGTTACTTGTCTTGGGCATTGTTCGATGTGCCCAGAGGACATTTGGTAACTCTTCTACCCAAGAACTTCCTTTATAGCCCAACCTTCTTTTAATTTCATCCAGCAAACTCCTATTCGCCCGCTCCACTTGGCCGTTTCCCTGTGGATGTGCTACCAACGTAAAGCTTTGTTGAATCTGCAACTCTGCGCACCAGTCTTGTAAGACCCTGTCGGTGAACTGCGTTCCATTATCACTCACCAAGTATAGCGGCAGTCCAAATCGGCACACTATGTGCTCCCATAGGAACTTTTTGACGTTTTCAGCAGTTATTTTAGCCAAGGGTTTGGCTTCAACCCACTTGGTGAAATAGTCGATTGCCACGATTAGGTACTTTAGCTTCCCGGGGGCCAGCAGGAATGGCCCCACGATATCGACTGCCCATTTTTGAAAAGGCCAGGCCGCCGTGACAGGAATTAAATTGTTCTTGGGGCGGAGTGTTTGAGGAGCAAACTTTTGGCAACTTCGGCACCTTCTGAGTTCATCTACCGTGTCTTCATGCATCCTAGGCCAATAGTACCCGGCGTTGTGGATTTTGGCGACCACTGCCCGGGGTCCAGCATGAATGCCACATATGCCAGCGTGTATTTCTTGGATTAGATATTTTTCTTCTGCATGGGATACACACCGCAGTAGTGGTCCTAAGTATGACCTTCTGTATAGGACGTCGTTGTTCATTTCATATTGCAACGCCTTGGTTTGTATCTTTCGGGCTTCGTCTCTGGCAGGGGGTGATTCCCCCTTTGTCAGGAACTTTAGGATCGGAGTGTACCAACAGGGTTCCTTCGCTGTGATGGCGGAAACTTCCCGGGGTTCAATGGAAGGTGTTTGTAATGTTTCTACCTTTACTTATCTTTCCATACCCGAGGTAGCAAGTTTGCTCAAGGCATCTGCTATTTGGTTTTTTCCTCGATGGACGTGATTAAGCGTGACACTGTCGAAGGAAGCTATGAGCTCCTTGGTCTTAGCCAAATACTTTGCCATTGATTCATCTTTGGCTTCATAAGTTTCATTTACTTGATTATTGACTAGCAGAGAGTCAACATATGCATCAACCCTTGTTGCTCCCATAGATTGGGCCATTCTTAAGCCCGCAAGTAGCGCTTCATATTCTGCTTCGTTGTTGGAACATTCAAAATCAAACCGTAAGGCGTACATCAGCCTTATTTCATCTGGGCTTATTAGCATTAGACCCGCCCCAGATCCTTTTCCACTGGACGATCCGTCGGTGTACAACTTCCAGGTTTGCCTGGCCGTGCTGGACTCCGGTATATCTTGGACCGCGGGGTTTTGTATTACTTCTCCATCGGGAATTTCAGCCAAGAAATCGGCGATCACTTGCCCCTTAATTGCGGTTCGCTTTCGATACTCAATATCTAGGGCTCCCAATTCGATTGCCCATTTAGCCAATCTTTCAGAGATCTCTGGCTTGTGCAATATTTGCTGCAGCGGTTAATTCGTTAAGACTTGTACGCGGTGCCCTTGAAAGTATCTTCTGAGATGCCGGGAAGCGTGGACTAGTGCTAGTACCAACTTTTCAAGTGTTGGGTACCGCGTTTCGGGTCCCGCTAGGACTCGGCTGATGTAGTATATGGGTGTTTGTTTTCCATCCCTTTCTACCATGAGTACCGCACTTACCGCGTTGTGAGCTACCGCCAGGTACATTTTTAGAAGTTCTTCTGGGTATGGCGCTGTCAACATAGGTAGTTTTTCAATGAACCGCTTCATGTCTTGTAGAGCCTCTTCCGCTTCACTGGTCCACTTGAAATTTTTCTTGTTAAGGCAATCTTTCAACATCTTTATGAATGGCAATGATCGCTCGGCGTGTCTTGTGACATCTGTGCCTCTTGAACCATCACACAAGTACAAATCCAATGAAATCTTGTGTTTCAATCTTTGGATATGTATAAATACTTGTGACCTTTACTCATATCAATTCTCGTTCGATTTCGAGCTCTAAATCGCTTTCTGGAATGTTATACGCGAACTGATGCGTAAATGTAATCAGTTTAATGCGACAAACACTCCGGAACAGTAACATAGGCTTAACATACCTTAAATAACCTTTACATAACTTAGAAATAAGTTTTGGAGGGTTTGGTGTCTCGAAATCAAGCTTATTCAACCGCAGGGACTATTTGCGTCAAACTGCAAAAGTCTACTGATTCGTATGGTATCGAACCTTCCGAAATATGATCATAAGTTAAACATACCCTAAATATCCTTTACATAGCTTAGAAATAGGCTTTGAGGGGTTCGGTATGCTAAAATAAACTTATTTGGTCAAACAGGGACTAAAAGCGTCAAAAAGTGTATAAGTTTGCATTTTCGAGCATATCTTACGTTCTGAACATATCCGGACATCCAAATTTTTTTTGTAATCATTAAAATATTTTATTTTAGTGATTGGCATGATAAAATTCCATTCGGCGCGTAATTTGGATCGCTTTTCGCGTCCGTTCGTGTTTCGTCGTAATTAACCGAACAACGCAACCGTACGACCAAACGAACCGACATCCAAGATGTTTTCAAGCATATTTCATGTTCCCTATGCTTTAACTTCATTTTGGAGCCTTGAAATGGGGTTAACGGGGCTTAAATGTGTCGAAAATGCATCGAAAACCAAGTTTTGGACATTCAGGGACTAAAACTGACATTCTGTCAAAGATGTCTCTGGCGGGGCGCGTAAGAGTAGGCTCAAGCCTACGCGGGGCGTGAGAGTTCCCCAGAACTGCAAAAACTAGTTTTCTGCAATCAGCAGCTGGTTTCAGGCTTTTGTACATGGTTTATTCAATCTATGAACTGGTTTTGAGCACCCATAGCTTTGTAAATTAGTGGGTAACACATGGAGGGCCAAGATTTAAGCTCAAAGTTCGAGGAACGATCTTAGTGGCTCTTGAATTCCTATAAATACCCACCTTGATTATTTCCAATCCTCATAATTGAACTCACTTCTACTCTAAGTTGAAGCTCTGCCTTGTGAGGCTTCATACCTGAGTGTTTTTAGTTCAAATCTTCCTAGCTTGGACCTTTTGTAAGTTTCTTTCATGTTTTTATGCGTTTTTAAGCGTGAAAGTCAAACAATGTTTGAGTTTCTGCTTTGACCAGTCTTTGATCAACACGAAGTTCGTTTGAACTTCGCAACGTGAGCGTAATCTCGATGGTTATAGTCCCTTGTGACTAGGCATAGTGACGAGTCATAGTTTCGGTCAAAATACGCGTTTATGCGTATTTTGCAACCAAACTATTCTTGGGTATCAAAACCCTTTGTTTTGATATCAAACTTGTTTTCTTACTTCGTTAAACATGTTTTAACATGTTTAACTCGTCACTTTTAGTTTAGTGCTTATATAGGGTCGTAAGATAAGCGGTCTAAACAACCGCTTAGACTTTCGAACCCGGCCCATTTGGTCGATCGTTAGGATCCGACTAAACATATTTTGTGACCATAGTTGTATAGGGAATAACCTTCTGAGGTTATACCTTATAGTCACTTCGTTTAGTTAGTTGTATGATAGGTAATTTATATGCCTTAGGAAAATGACCAAAATGCCCTTTTTACGCATAATTTCATCTTAAGCATATGTAACCTAAATTTTGACATCTAAACTGATTAGGCAACGTTATTAAACATGTTAACCTAATTTATATGCCTTAGGAAAATGACCAAAATGCCCTTTTTACGCATAATTTCATCTTAAGAATACGTAACCTAAATTTTGACATCATCCTATCCGATCTTCCGATTTAGGTCCGGTTTATTAACATAGTTACTTATATTAGATACCGATTGATTTCGTGATCCCTCTAGCTTTGCTTGGTTGTTATTCAAGACTTCTAAGCATTCTCAAGTGAGTACATAGTCCCCTCTTTTACTGTTTTCAAATGTTTTGGGGTGATTCACATGTGCCTACTTGTTACTTTCGTGTTTTTCATGCTTTTATATCATATACTTGCTATGTTCATTAGTACACATATAGTACATGATTTCCATTATGTTTTGCTATGTATGTTCACTTAGCATGCTAGCACATTGATTTTCATATATTATATTTTTGTTGCATATGTTCACTCAGCATATGGACACATTGTTTTACATTTCTACTTTGTATGTTCACTTAGCATATTTAGTACATTATTTTCATACAACATGCTTACATGTGGTATAACATTTGGTTTGTTTAACGAAACTAATACATTCATTAACACCGATCATGTCGTTCGTTAGTAGGTAGTGGTACCATAGGAATTGACAACTCCCATTCTAGAAATCCTTGGTTTGTTTGGGTGGAAGGAATGACCGATTTCGATATTCATAAGCTTGATAAACCTTTAACTTGTTTAGGGTTTGTCTCCTCAGTCGCAAGGCTTGAATGTAGGCGTAAAACATTACCGCGTAGATGTTTGTATCAATAAAGCATTAATTTTACAAAACATAACTTTTGATTTAAATTATGATTTATCAAATACATTGTTTTGTACATTTCTTTCTTATAGGGTTGAGTAAATGCTTTTATTCACTATACATTACATTTGATTATACATGAACATTTTTACATTGGTGGTTTGTTCTGGGTAAGTGATTTAAATAACGAGGCGTGTGTAATATGATAAAAGCATGGTGGATACGCCGCTGATACTTCCTGTATATAAGTGTTTTTATGATATTACATATTGTAGCGTTATTTAAACCATTTCAATTTAGACATATTACATTTCACACAAATAACATATCTTTACAAAACATTGTTTTACAAACAACATATTTTATACAAACTCATTTTTACTTGGTTATTTATTTATCTATGCATCTTTCTTTTATATCATCTGATTTCTTATAAATTTTTGTATGATTTATAAAAGAAAACATTTTACAAGGTTCATGACTAACTTTTGTTAAGCATTTTCTTTAAACTTACAAGTCATGAATCATATTTTAATAAAACCTATGTATCTCACATGCATTTTTATGCTGACCTACCTATTTTCACATGTGTTTTCAGGAGCTGATGCATAGGATTGATCAAGATACACTTAGGCGGACTTGGGCCTTAGTGACAATAAAAGATGCAAGACTAGTTAATTATGTTATGTCTCTTTGTTTTCAAGACATTGTAACCTATTTTAATTCAATAAAACAAAACTTCAATTTTCATGTGTTATGAAACAATGATTCTGTTACAACACTCCCCGATGATTCCGCCGCGATTTGTTGTTTTACGCGGTTGGGGTGTGACAGAAGAGTTGGTATCAGAGCTCATGGTTATAGGGAATTAGGTTATTAGTAGTGCTTTGACCTAGTTTATAACCTTCCTAGGTCCCTAACACAAGATTCTTGTGTTTAGATCTTAAAACAATACCGTCACCTATCTTTAGGCGACAACCACAACAAGAACACAAATTTCAAATCCGTTTTGAAAACCAATCATCTGTTCTAGGATGATTTATTATAAGGTTTTGAACCTTCAAAGTTTCAAAATCCCGTCAAATTTTGGGTCTTATAATGTGAACACATGCAATCTGGAAGGGTGGGTGCCTGTATCCCGATTTTTCTGTCTAAGGCTAGAGTGTTCATACAAATCCACATAATTGGACCAGTCACTCTTACTTGGGAACTCTTAGGGTGAGTGTCCACTTATAGGCTAAAGCATGTCTTCGCGATACATTAATATGACCCGCGTACTTTGATTAGTCACTGTCTCATTTGTTTGCCTTAGGTAACAAACAAATGATCACAATTTTTATGCGTTGTCATTCTGTTTTGATTATCCGATAACATTTCACTTGTTTCCTCCTATGTCTTCCATTTCCTTTAGGATGTCTCTTCATCGCAGCGACACTCAAATGTACGAGCAGGCTACCAAAATTGCCCAACGAATAGGCGTAGTAATCCGGAAGACTGCTGAATTGGCTATCGCCATGTCTCGTCTCAAGAATGAAACCACCCAAGAATCACCAAAGGAAACAGAAGCCAAGCCTTCACCAAAATAAAAGAAGCGTAAAGCTTCAAAGAATCTTCCAGCGAATGTTCCAAATCAAGCGAGACCTAACCAAGTGACAATACCACCAGCCAAGAAGCCGTACAAGGGAACTGCTCCTTTATGCAACCAATGCAATGGCTATCATCCGAATCAAACACCCTGTTTCAAATGTACCCACTGTGGACGATGGGGACATTTGATTAACACATGCTGGTTTGCTATCCAAAACAAAAATGTTGTAGGTCCTACTGCTACTCGAGCACCATACGAAGGAACAGCCCTTTTGTGCAATCAGTGCAACCTCCATCATCATGCCAGTATCAAATACCGAAAATGTTTCAACTGTGGACTTTTTGGTCATACGACAAGAATCTGTCGTTCAGTCACTGCGTTAAACCAAGCTATTCAGAACCCTGTTCAACTTCAAGCAGATCCAGCACAAGCTCGTTTTCCTCCTGGTATTTGCTACATCTATGGCGAGACGAGTCATTTCAGGAACAAATGACCAATAATTGTCAATGCAAATCTGACCCACGGATGAGCATTTGGCTGATTAGAAGATACTGTTGCTTTGAATAATTTGAATCTTATGCTTTTGCTTCTTTTGTTTTTCTTGAACTCTGAAACAATCTGTTTGGTTTATAAATAAATCGTTGTTCACAATTCTGATGTACTAGTGTAGTTACATGTGTGTATGGCATACCCCTACGATACCTACACTAAAGAACTATGTTCTTTACAAAACAAACTACTCTTGTAGTTCTCCCATCCATGTGATCGCTCATGATTTCCTCGAAAATTCTAAGTACTCATTTCATTCTAAGAAACGAAGTACAGAATATAAGTGACAATTTTAGACGATTACTCAAAATGTCACTTTAAATCCTTGGTTAGATAACTAAGGGTATTTTTCGATCTCATACCCATATCATTACACTCTAGTTTCCATAACAACATACATAGTATATGTTTTTCAAAAACAACCTTCATGATTTCAAAATATTTCATATAGTTTGAAAACAATTTTAACACAGTATATTTACTTAATATATCAAGTACATGATTTCAAAAGCATTATCCATGTTTTCAAAAACCATATACATAATTACAAAATTCATCTCACATGATTTTAAAACAATTGATAAACATATTTACCCAATACATCTACCGTATGATTTCAAAAGTATTACGTAAGGTTTCAAAAACATTAAACACATTTCTAAAGAACCCCATGCATAGTTTTCGAAAAACATTCTACTCGTATGATTGACTAAACATACGTAATACCTAACCTTCAAATTCTGCTTCATATGTCGCCTTTGCATATCTAGCGCCTCAACTTCATGAACATTCTACCTTGTATATCTACTTAAGCACGTCTAGTGCAAGATTTCGAAACGTCTCCCGTTATTAAAATTCCAAAATCCATATAGGATCTTCATATCTTCACAATTAGATCCTTGTGGATGATTATCGCTCAAATCGGAGCCCTTAATTGAATTCTTTGTATGCTTTAATACGTACATTACGTTTCCATAAGGACAAAGCCGAATTCCTATTATGATCTTCCTATCTTCATAGATAGATTATTGAGAATGTTTAAAGTGCCAAATGAAATCCACGGATTGGATTCCTAGTGTGCTTTAAATACATGTGCATAAATCAACAACAAATTAACAAAATGATAACAAATTTAAGATCAAGATAAATAATTATGTGATTGCGTGATTATATTTTTGTGAAATCTGAATATTCGTTATCCATATCCTTGTAAAATCTTCCATATCTTCATATGAGGGATTCATAGTAGGATATCCAAAGGTACTACCTTAAATCCTTAATGGGCTTATATGTAATAGTTAAGACCCTTGGATTAAAAAGTACTATTCCATGATTCAAAAGAGACCCCTTGAGTGGTCTAGTTAAAAAGATTGATTCGAAAATCTGGTTAGGAATGTCATGTGATGATATAGCTGAAAAGACTCCTTGGTGGTCTATTTAAGGAGATCATTTATTGATTTAATTAAAAGGACCCTATGGTGGTCTAGTCACAATCATCACAGGTTGGTTATTTTGATTTTCTTCCCCTACACATTATAAAATGCACTTTGCGGACTATGCAAGGAATTTCGTAATTATGGATGCATACATAATTATGAAATTCAGTGCACAGAAACCCCAGTAAGATTTATCATGTGTAAGAACCTATAGTGGCAAGAATAACGAAACGTGAACAATGTAATGGAGGTACGGTGGACGCACCAATGGTGTTTCATATATTTATATAAGTGTCCCTCTTACATTGCAAGCATAATGTTATTTAAGTTACTAGAAGTTCAAAAACCCTAACTAATGTTGTTTTATCTTTTCGACTTCATGTTTCGAGCTCTCACAAGTTTCCTCTAAATAAATTTCGGGATGAAATTTCCTAAAGTCGGGGAGATTGTGACATATGTGCCTCTTCGACCATCACACAAGTACAAATCCAATGAAATATTTTGTTTCAATCTTGGGATTTGTATAAATACTTGTGACCTTTGCTCATATCAATTCTCGTTCGATTTCGAGCTCTAAATCGCTTTCTAGGAAGTTACACGCGAACTGATGCGTAAACGTAATCAGTTTAATGCGAAAAACACTCCGAAATAGTGACATAGGCTTAACATACCTTAAATAACCTTTACATAACTTAGAAATAAGTTTTGGAGGGTTTGGTGTGTCGAAATCAAGCTTATTCAATCACAGGGACTATTTGCGTCAAACTGCAAAAGTCTACCGATTCGTATGGTATCGAACCTTCCAGAATATGATCATAAGTTAAACATACCCTAAATATCCTTTACATAGCTTAGAAATAGGCTTTGAGGGGTTCGGTATGCTAAAATAAACTTATTTGGTCAAACAGGGACTAAAAGCGTCAAAAAGTGCATAAGTTTGCATTTACGCGCATATCTTACGTTCTGAACATATCCGGACATCCAAAATTTTTTTGTAATCATTAAAATATTTTATTTTAGTGATTGGCATGATAAAATTCCATTCGTCGCGTAATTTGGATCATTTATCGCGTTCGTTCGTGTTTCGTCGTAATTAACCGAACAACGCAACCGTACGACCAAACGAACCGACATACAAGATTTTTTCAAGCATATTTCATGTTCCATATGCTTTAACTTCATTTTGGAGCCTTGAAATGGGGTTAACGGGGCTTAAATGTGTCGAAAATGCATCGAAAATCAAGTTTTGGACATTCAGGGACTAAAACTGACATTCTGTCAAAGATGTCTCTGGCGGGGTGCGTAAGAGTAGGCTCAAGCCTACGCGGGGCACAAGAGCTCCCCAAAACTGCAAAAACCAGTTTTCAGCAATCAGCAGCTGGTTTCAGGCTTTTGTACATGGTTTATTCAATCTATGAACTGGTTTTTGGCACCCATAGCTTTGTAAATCAGTGGGTAACACATGGAGGGCCAAGATTTAAGCTCAAAGTTCGAGGAACGGTCTTAACGGCTCTTGAATTCCTATAAATACCCACCTTGATTCTTTGCAATCCTCACAATTGAACTCACTTCTGCTCTAAGTTGAAGCTCTCCCTTGTGAGGCTTCATACCCGAGTGTTTTGAGTTCAAATCTTCCTTGCTTGGACCTTTTGTAAGTTTCTTTCATGCTTTTATGCGTTTTTAAGCGTGAAAGTCAAACAATGTTTGACTTTCTGCTTTGACCAGTCTTTGGTCAACACGAAGTTCGTTTGAACTTCGCAACGTGAGCGTAATCACGATGGTTATAGTGCCTTGTGACTATACCTACTGATTACCACGTTATTTAGGCATAGGGACGAGTCATAGTTTCGGTCAAAATACGCGTTTATGCGTATTTTGCAACCAAACTATTCTTGGGTATCAAAACCCTTTGTTTTGATATCAAACTTGTTTTCTAACTTCGTTAAACATGTTTTACAAACAACATATTTTGTACAAACTCATTTTTACTTGGTTATTTATTTATCTATGCATCTTTCTTTTATATCATCTGATTTCTTATAAATTTTGTATGATTTATAAAAGAAAACATTTTACAAGGTTCATGACTAACTTTTGTTAAACATTTTCTTTAAACTTACAAGTCATGAATCCTATTTTAATAAAACTTATGTATCTCACAAGCATTTTTATGCTGACGTACCTATTTTCACATGTGTTTTCAGGAGCTGATGCATAGGATTGACCAAGATACACTTAGGCGGACTTGGGCCTTAGTGACAATAAAAGATGCAAGACTAGTTAATTATGTTATGTCTCTTTGTTTTCAAGACATTGTAACCTATTTTAATTCAATAAAACAAAACTTCAATTTCCATGTGTTATGAAACAATGATTCTGTTACAACACTCCCCAACGATTCCGCCGCGATTTGTTGTTTTACGCGGTCGGGGTGTGACATGTCTTGCCAAGAATCTGTTTAACGCCACTAGACGTTCGTTCAATGCTTGTGCCTCTTTTAAAGATCTGGGGGAGGGCATTCGCGTTATATCGGCTATTTTTTCCGGGTTATCTTTAAAACCATCCCGGGTGACTACTACCCCAAAAACTTACCTTATTCTACCCCAAACGAACACTTTTTGGGGGTTAAGCTTGATGTTGTATTCTCTCAGCTTCTGGAAGGTCTCCTCGATGTCTTCGAGCATTTGCTTTTCCTCTCTACTCTTGATCACCAAGTCGTCAACGTATACTTCCAAGTTTCTGCCAATTTGTTTTTCGAAAGCCTTGTCCATGAGCCGCTGGTAAGTGGCTCTGGCGTTTCGTAGACCAAAAGGCATTTTGGTATAGAAGAAAATGCCCACATCGGTATGAAACGCTGTTTTTTCTTCGTTTTCTTTTGACATTTTGATCTGGTGATAACCCTTATAGGAGTCTAAGAAACACTTGTACCTATAAGGGACCAGAGAGTCGACCTTGAAGTCCATCTCAGGCAGCGGATAAGCATCTTTAGGGCATGCCTTGTTCAAGTCTTTGAAGTCGATACACATCCGCCATGTGCCGTCTGGTTTCGTCACCATTACAGGGTTTGATACCAATGTGTGATACTTTGTTTCTCTAAGAATTCCAGCTTCAACCAGCTTTCGTACTTCTTTGACCACCGCCGCTTTTTGATCAGGAGCCATGCTACGTTTACCCTGCGCGACTGGTTTAATGCCCGAGAGTGTTGCTAATTTGTGTTCTGCCTTATCCCGGGGTATCCTAGTCATGTCAGAGTGTTCAAAAGCAAAGATATCGGCGTTCCTTCTCAGCAATAGTTTTAAGTTGTTTTTAACCTCAGGGGAAAGACTATCCCTTATTGTCACTGTTTGTTCTGGATGGCCTGTGCTTAAAACCCACCTTTCCAGGCCGATGGCACTGGTAGGTCCTTGACGGCATCTTTTGGTATCCAGTACTTCTCCTAGCTTATCCCGGTATACCGTTGCAATCCCCTGCGGGGTGGGGAACTTCATGAAACCTCGTCCTGTGGAAACTACAGCGTCAAGTTTTCCCAAGGTAAACCTTCCAATGATTACATTGTGGTAAGACTCAACACATACCACAAGAAATGTGATGAGTATGGTTCTTTCCCGGGGTGTTTGTCCAAACGTAACTGGGAAAGTAATTTGGCCGATTGGATCAACCTTTTCACCGGTGAAACCTTTGATAGGGGCGTGTACTGACTCTAGCAGTTTTCTGTCTTCTAGTTGCATCCTATTGAAACAGTGTTCATAAATAATATCTTCAGAACTGCCAGTGTCTACCAGGATTCTTCTCATATTGTAGTCGCCTACAGCGGCGGATATGATTAGGGGGTCGGTGGTGAGGTACAGGTCTTCTACGCGTGGTTCAATTGGCATGGTTGCCAGCATCCAGGGTTCGAGCATGGAGAAACTCCATTTTGCTCCCTTTCCCTTATCGGCGTACACCATATTTAGTTCCCGCTGTCTCTTAGCCGCCCCTTTGTCAGTTTCTTCTTTGATGGGGGTGGGCCCTGCTTTATGTCTCGAACCAGGTAAGCCAATTTACCCGCCTTCACGAAATACTCGATCTGCTTCTTCAATTGAAAACAATCATTAGTGTCATGGCCGCTACCCTTGTGGTATTCATAGTATTTGATGGTGTCTTTGTTGGCAGCGTCTTTCAACGGCTTGGGAGGATTAAATTTGAGGTTTTCTAAGGCCAGGATTTATGTCGGTGTTTTACTTAGATTGGGATAATCAGACCGCGGCTTAGAGGAGGATTCACTTCTCGAATATGAACTCCGGGATCGATCATACCGCGAGTCTGATCTGTCGTTCTTTTGGTACCTGTCTCCTCTACCCTTGCCCTTAGAGTTCCGCTGCTCTCTATCGTCTTGATTTTTTTGGGCTTCCTTTTTCCTGTTAGCCGCGTGACTGGCTGCCACATTTTTTTCTTGTGTGACATACACCTTGGCTATTCTCAGAATTTCCTCTATGGTGGAAGGTACGCCATCTCTTCCATAGAGTGTTCTTAGTAGCTCATCATCGTTTACTCCTTGTAGGAAGGCGCTGCAAGCCAGATCGTTTGTGACACCTGGGATCGCCAGGCTCTCTTTATTAAATCTGACAATAAAACTCTCCACCGTTTCATTATGTCTTCGAAGAATGTGTAGGAGTTCGTTTCGATCCTTTGTGTGCCTTCTCTGTTGGCTGAATTGCAAGTGAACTTGGCCTCTAGATCTTCAAAGCTATCAATTTCCCCGATGGGTAGACTATCTCACCAGACTCGTGCTGCTCCTACCAGCGTTTGGACAAACATTTTACACTAGAGGGGCATGGGCCAACAGGCTACTTCCCCAGCGCTCTTGAACAGGTTGAGATGGTCATCAGGGTCACCTATACCATCGTACTTGCCCACAGTTTGAGGCATCTTGGGTTTTTCTTTAATTGGAGCTTCAGCTATTCTTCTGGTGAACTTGGACTTGAAAGTAGCGTCCACTGGTTTGTAAGGTCTAGTGAGATCGTCCTCTTCAACGTTAATGGGTTGTACTGGAGGGGTTGCTCCGCCCTGGCAGGTTCCCTGGGTAATAGGGGGTTGAGCTGGGGTGATGTTCAGTATAGAGCTGGGGCCCCCGCTTGGAGAAAAACGAGGTCTAGATGCGTTTCCTCTATCATATACAGGTTCCACTGTAGGCGGGGGTTGACTGTAAGCCGGCTGGGAAGTTGGAAAAGCCCACCAAGGTGGCATATAAGTTGCGTATGGCGACTGCTGAGCATAACTTTGTGCTGCCATCTGTGGAGTGTATGATTGAGTATTGTATGGGGGTAAATACCCGTATGGGGGGCGCATAGTAGCATCCTGGGAAGTAAGCTTGATTCCCCGGCGTAACCGGGGCATTCATGATCCCTGGAGGCATGATGACCGGCTGGTGTGGCGGCGTGGATAATGTCGCCGTTAATGCTGCTGAGTATAATGGCGGCATGGCGTATGTAGCTGAGGGCTGATAGTATTGAGCCATGCTCATCTGCGGTACTTGGGCTTGCGGATGTGATAACCGGCATAGTGCTATGACATATAGTCTGTGCACTTATGGTTGATGTTTGGGTGAAGACGTTGGTGTCTGTTGCGGTTGGTACCACTGACCGGAACTGCAAGGATATGTATGAAAAAGGGTCAGCTACTGTTGTCCCAGAAGAAACAGCAGAGGTGCCTGCAAACCCTGGTGGTGGTCCTTCTACCTCAAATTCCAGTTCGAGGGACCTGGTTACCGCAGGTGATGCCGGCATGGTGGTAACAGGATTCGTTTCCAGCAATGGGTTGCTGGTTATCATTGCCTGACTTGGTGTTACTGCCGTGTTCTGATCGCTTGCCATTGGGTTTAATCTTGCTGTTGTTACCGAAAGGTCCCAAGGATGGCGCCAATGAAGAAACACTGACCTTATGGGTAAGCTCCGGCTAGGACTTCAACTCTTTGGCGATCCGAACAGCTAATACAAAACAGAACACCGTTAGGACTCGTTACAGGAATTGGGTTATTCCTGTAACCACCCTCAGGCGTGAGAATAAGTCTCGGTTTGGGAGAAAGAAAGTATAAATGTAGAGAGAGAGTAAATGAGAGCAAGATGATCCATACCTTTGATGTTTACCTCTATTTATAGTTTATCATTTGGGTTTCCCCTAACTTAGGATGGGCTCCGATAAGTTAGGGATTTGCATGATATTCCCAAAAGTTTGGGGATTTGGTTACGTCGTTTATCCATGCGGAGTAGAACCTTCTAGAATAAACGTGTGTAATTAATTATTTATAATAAAATAATAGGTAATGACCGGATCGGGTTAGCCGATCCGGGTCATACCTCGTCACAAACAAAGTTTCGCGGGTCGGATCAGATCGGGTCGGGTTGGGTTGGGTCAATTTCGATTTTCAAACAAGCAAAACCTATTTCCTAACTCCTATCACATTAACAAACAAAGTTTTAAGTAGAACAATAAACAACATAAAAAACCATCATAAGTAAGTAATAGCAAAAAACATTAAAGTTCAAACCCTACCTACTTCTATTTCTCCTAATTATCTATACTATCTATACTATATTATAATGCATGAGGGAGGGGTAGTTTAAGATACCCAAAAAATAAGAACTTTTTCCCCACTTTATTTATAGAAAGACCTCTACAATGAGGGTAGTTTAGTCTTTTAAACACTATTTATTTTTTAGCCCCTAAATTTATTACACTTAAATCTCTAAGGTTTTAACAAAATTATAGATAATTAGTTACAATTCTTTCATCCACAAAAAACTTATAATTTTTTTACGTATTCTTGACATATCTTATAAACTATATTGTTTAAAAATTATCAAAAGATAGAATGACGACCTACACGTTTTTGTCAACGTTTCGGTAGTTGTCTTGTTCAATATCGATGCACGGATTAAAAGGTAAAACTTGATAATGCTTTAATGTACAAGTAATTAATACTTGTGATCTAATCGCCTAATCTATAAAGATGGGTTCCATCTATGTAAACAAAAACAAAAAGAATTAAAAGTACCGTAACATAAAATGAAGATATTATGTGACACATTTTATTTTATTAAAACTGTCTAATATCTGTACTTAGATATATCTTATAAAAACTTAAAACTAAATATAACAAACTTTCTAAATAAAGGGGTGTCAAATAAAAAATTAAACCCTAATGCACTTCTATAGTTACTACTATAAATACATAGTAGGACACCCCTATATCTACTGCTAAACAAAGTTAAAAAATGGATCGAGTTCTGAATTCAATTGTTGCGAAAAACCAAGCATGCGAGATTCAAAATTCTAAGGTCACTTCTGTTATATCGCAACAGTGAATAACTGTTTTCTTTTATTTACTTTTATGTGAATGTTAACTTATTTGATTTTTCAGATTCAGTTGCATGATGAACATGCCAATTTAAACAACCCATTTGTCGAACAAGCATCTAAGGTATAGATTTTGTTGGTTTTTAAGTATTATTTTTGCATATATCTTTCATATTAACATGTTCGTTATGTTATTATATGTGTGTTTTATTGCAGGATGATGGTGATAAAAGTGTTGATATTATTTCTTATGGTGCAATATTTAGTCCATACAAGTCTAATCTTTAACGTGAATTTAGTGAAGAGGTAATTTTAAGGTTTATTTAATCTTTTTTTAACTTTTGTATTCAATTTTTGTCATTTTTAAGGATCGAAAGTTTGAGACTCAAAGAAGAGATCCAAGAGACTCTCTGAATGGAAATGGAGTGAGGTTATTAATTTAAACGATTCTGAGGACAATGACAAAGAAGAGGAATTAGAAGATACTGCCGATTCAAGCACAAACCAGAAAACCCGATTAAAAATACATCGAGTGTCAATTCAGAAGCGGAATAGATTTCATGCAGTCTAATATGAAATCTATGAAGTGTTTTTATGTTTTTTTTCATTTTCAGCTGTTATGTTTGATCTAAACGTATGAATAAAGTTTATTTTATATTTGAACTTTATTTTATATGTTTATATAATGCAATTATTGACCATATTAATAAAGTTCAAAATAAAGTTAGTATCCTAATTTACAAGTCAACTAAACTTATATAAAGTTTATATCCTAAAGTTGCAATAAATTGATATTGCAGTTAAATATAGTCAAGCTGAAATTATAAAATATTGCAGTTATTCTTGGATATTAATATAATAATTTGTATTTCTTAATTAAAAAATAATAAAGTAATAAACTTTAAAGCTAAACAAAAAAACTGAACTTACTATGATATAAAGTTAATAAAGATATAAACTCTTAACATCCTATTTTTTACAAAAACTGTTTTTAAAATTTTATAAAAATATATTTTTTATGTATATAAAAACGAAATTTAACAATTAAAGTTAAAGGTGTAAAACGTACTTACGAGTCAACTACTATTTTTTATTTTTATAAAAACAAAATTTTTAAACTTAAAGTTTATACGATGAGTACCGTGTGGATATTTAAAAAAAGTTATGAACTTTAAAGAATAAAATTATAAACTTTATCATTTAACCAACAAAATAAATTTACTTTACAACTATAACAACTTATCTTTTATTTTTTGTCATTTGATTATCATCTTTTTTTATATAAAAAACGAAACTTTACATGTGTAAAACTATTTTTTACTTTATTTATAAACAAAACATTTTATTTTTATAAAAAAATAATTCATTTATAAACATTTTTTTGTAACAAGTAAAATAAATAAAATACTCCAGAAATTTACAATCTTTACTAGATAAATACTAAATTGTGTGCAAATTTTTAGAAATTATAAGTTCAACTATATTGTTCTAGATAATATTAGTCAGTTTCAAAGAATTTTTTACCAACTTAACTAGATACATAGTAGATTGTGTTGCATATTTTTAGGGATTATAAGTTAAAAGTAGACTCATATAGATAAGATTAGTTAGGAACTAAAAATCTGAACTTAGTAAGATATAAAGTTAATAAAGATATAAACACTTAACATCCTATTTTTTTTTTTATAAAAACAGTTCTTGAAATTTTATAAAAACATAAATTTTTTATATCTATAAAAAACCGAAATTTAACAATTTAAGTTAAAGCTCTAAAACGTACTTACGAGTCAAATACTATTTTTTATTTTTATAAAAATGAAAATTTTAAACTTAAAGTTTATTGGATGAGTATTATGTGGATATTTAAAAAAAGTTATGAACTTTAAAGAATAAAATTATACTTTATATTTTAACCAACAAAATAAACATACTTTACAATTATAACAACTTATCTTTTATTTTTTGTCTTTTGATTATTATTTTTTATAAAAAAACAATATTTTTTGTCTTTTGATTATTACTTTTTATTAAAAAAAACAAACTTTACATATGTGTAACACTACTGACATATATCCACCACAATAATGTTATCATAAATATTTTACGAATAAGAAAACTACCAGAAACGAGTGCCGCAATACAAAGTGTCCCCCCCCCCCCCGCCGCATCGCGCGGGCACCCTACTAGTTAAATAAAACAACAAAAAAACTTATCTAAGACACAGCTTGGTTTTAATTAGAAGAATCTGACAAAAAAAAAGTGGTCCAACATTTTTTCTCTTGAGAAATCGCGCCATAACTTCTCTACTCATGGTTCTTATCACATATAAATTGCTCCCTAAGTTTATAAAACAACACTAAACACGTAAACAAAATAAACAATCATGTTCAACCAATACCATTGTCCATAATTTTCAATTTTAATTTTCAAACCCTCAAGCTCTAGTTTTAAATATTAATTATTAATCATTTAAACAAACAAAGCTTAAAATAAAACAAGAAAATCATTAACTACGAGTCTAGAACAACTAAAAAAAATGAAAAAATTAAACCCTTATATATCTATATTTTCTCCTAATCACCACATAAAATAACAAAAAACAATCAATAAAAAAATAAAAAAAAGGATAAATCTTTGGGTTGGGTTTGGGCTAAGGTAGTTGGGTTAATAAAATTAGATTGTAGATTGGGTTAAGTGAAGAAGTGGTTAAAGGATAATTATACAAATTGTGTTGTATACATATATATGCCAGTGTTAATTCTTTTTATAAATTCATAATATATTTTTTTTCTAAGGAGGGCGGTTGAAAATTTTCAAGGGGTGCGGTTGAAAAAATCAAAGTGGTGCGGTTGGGATTTTGACGAAAATTAGCAGTAAAACCTTTTTTTCAAGGGGTGCGGCCGCCCACCCTCCATTGTGGGTAGGTCCGCCCCTGGTCTTGACCTAAGAAACGTAAGAAATCGGGTTAAACAAACTCTAATTAAACTCACATTAGTGGCATTGGAATCGGTTCATCGAACTAACCCATTAACCCAAAGCCTAAACCTTAATTCTAAACCCTAAGGTTAAAACCTAAGCTAAACCCTGAATCAAAACTATAAAGCCTAACGGTTAAACACTAAGCTAACGCTAACGCTAAAGCTAAACCCTAAACACCAATGTTAAACCCTAAAGCTAAACTCAGAACCCTAATTTATAAATCCTATATATTTGATTAGGGTTCGACAAACTGACTCCAATGTCGTTGGAATGAGTTCAATCGGAATTCATTTGACCAGGTTTCCTTCGTTTCTTAAGTTAAGATCTATTTACCAAGAAAACTGTTGAGAACTGTGAAACTGCATAATGTATTTATACACACAACACCCCAACCGAACTGTGAAAACTTTTAAGTTAAGATCCATTTACCAAGAAAACTGTTGAGAACTGTGAAACTGCATAATGTATTTATACACACAACACCCCAACCGATGGCGGAAACATCGGGGTGAGGCACTAAGCGAAACAGATTGTCCAGGAGAAATCCATAACAACTAAATTACCAGATTATTAACATTATGTCCCATACCATAACTTATCAAATAAAGCAGTTATTACAGACATAGTTATCTCAAAGACAAATCATAGTTCCGACAACTCAAAATATTAATTGTTTGTTTCTAGACCACCTAAACTTGATTTCCATGACAGCAAGCAATCCTAGCATCTTAAACACCTACCACATACGTTAAAATAGATGTCAATACACATAGTGTAAAGGTGAGCATACAAATTTAATAATATAATAGATAGCGAAAATCTGTTTACGCATAACCAGCATGTAACATGTTGAAAAGCGAAGCTAGCACATTATCGACAATGAAATATGCACAGACATGACTGCGAGTTGTAGAATGCGCAACACATATCACCACTGTGACACATGAAGTAAAACCCTTAACAACCCCTGTCCAAGACAGGTGCTGAGTCCAAAATATAGTACTATCGTTGCTAAGGTGTCAGGCAACAATCACTGTGTAAACATAACATACAAGCATTCATCGAGTAACACGTATAACATGCAATAACGGCCAGCGTATAAAAGTGTTTGCGTAGTGTGGCGATTGTGATTTGAAATAAGTAACGTATGTAACACCCAAAAGTGCGTAAAGAAAAAAGGGTTCAAGTATACTCACAGATCATGTTTAACGAGTAAACACAGTCTTGGATTGAAGGGAGCGCTGGAGAGTTAGCCTGATTACAGAACAATAGCATAAGCGACGAACAGTGCGTTAAACGGTGTCGAGTGGGTATAGAGTGACGAGGGGTCATCCGATCGGATGACCTTCCAAATGGATGGTCATCCGGACGGATGACCATTCGGTCAGAGGGTGATCCGTTTGGGATGGATGCGTTTTTGTATGATGTGACTTTGAAGTTTTCATTGTAGCATTTTAAAAACAGAGAAGTATCTCTACCTTTCAGGTCGTCCGGTCGAACGGTCATCCGGACGGATGGCAATCCGTTCCAAGGGAGATATTTCCAAAGTCCAAGTCTCCAGACAGAACAGTCATTCGGTCGGATGGTCATCCGATCGGATGACTATTCGTTGGAAACTGACATATTTTGAAATTTGTAAAATTGTTGAAGTGTTGAGAAGTCACAATTCATCCGACCAGAGTGTCGTTTGATCGGATGACTATCCGATCGGACGGCGATCCGTTCTACTTGTTCGTTTTGAAAACTTGTAAAATTTTGCTACGTTTTAGAAAGTTTTGCGGTTTAACCGAGACGGTATGACTATGTGTCAAACAACGGAAACTCCACCAAGTCCAAGTCATCCGATCGGATGGGAATCACCCCGTCTGATCAGTTAATTGTTCTTGACGGTGGTTCATGTTCAACCCGTTAAGTCGGTTGTCTCTTTGATAGAAATCAGTTCTCAAACCGGCACTTCACTAGCGAATGAGTAGAAGGCCCGACTAGCTCAGATTCTATCGGTTTTTATGTAAAAAGTTAAGAACATTGAAGAAAAGTGGAAATCAGTTGGAAAATGTTTAGATTATGACGAAATTAGTGTTTAACCATGTTGAAATCTCTTAGAGCTGAGTTGTTCTTTGTGAAATGAGGTCACACTTTGAAGTTCATGAGAACCCGAGATGACGTCATCAACGAACAGTCCAAATCAGATGGATTTCATGGTGAAAAGTTAAGATTTGATGGTGAAAATGATGAAGAAATGTGTGTAGATCAAGAAAGTACAAGATTTGAGTCGAGAACTTACACAAATCGCTAGGAATCGAGAGAAAAGGGCCAAGAGCGTGCTGGTCGAGCGAGAGAGATGACACATCATGAACAGTGATGTGACATGTGCTATTTATAGGTGAGAGGAGGGTGAGGCGATGTAAGTGATTCGATCGGAGGGCAATCCGATAGGATGGCCATCCAATCGGATACCATTCGATCGAATGGTCCTTCGATCGGATGGTTCGACTGAGTTGGATTTCGACGTTTCGTTTCGTGCGTTGAGCGTTGCGATGTGTTTAAGCGAGTGTCGATTAAGGGAGTGTCGATTAAGCGATGCGATAGGTTTAAATAATAGTTACACAGATAACCTTACTAATATACAACCACATAAACATAAATAAACTTGCGTTTCTAGTTTGCGTTGCGATTGAGTCGCGATTGCGTTTTCGATTAATCACCACAAACATATAAGTAAACATGCACAAGTAACACATAATAGCACACACACGTAAAACAATATCCAGAACATGCGATTCAAGTTGCGATGCGATAGCGATGAGATTAGCGTTTGTTAGGAAACTTTATTGTATTTGTTGTTAAAAATAGTTTAAGTCACTTAGAAATAATTCCGTCAACACGAACCGACCGACAAACCGTCCCAGAAGTACTAAATATGAAGACCGAAAAAAAAATCAAGCTTCTAATTCTTTGATTAAAGATCTCGACAAGATTACAAGACTTCAAAATGTTAGCGGGACATTATGGAGTTTACTAGATATAAAGTTAAAGAATTGTGTTAATAAGATAATATATCTTATTAACACATAATATCTTTCTATCTTCCATAAGAAAAAGAGAAAGGAATCTTTTTACTTTTGAAAAGAAGTCAACAGAAAAAGGAATCTTTCCTTTAGGAAAAATTTCACCAGAAAAGGAAAAAAGAATATTTCCTTTTGAAAAACATTCACCAGAAAAAGGGAAAAGGAATATTTTTTCCTAAAAAGAATTCTTTAGCTTTTCATCAGAAAGATATTTTCTCAAATGTGAATATTTAATCAGAAAGGAACAAGTTGGTGACAAAAAGAAGATAAGCCACATTAAAATAATGGATGGACACGCATACCAACTTTCCATCATCCAATCACATTTGAGATAGGAACATGAATTTCTCTATAAATACATAATTCCTACGAAGGAATTATGTGTGTCTTGTAAAGTATTAGGTAACGTTTGGTATGAAGGAATAGAAGGTGGAATGGAATGGATCATTCTGATGGAATGGAAATAATCATGTTTGGTTACCATGTGGTAATGGAATGGAGCATTCCAAATGAATGTAACTCCTTCCAAATATAACAATTTCCATTCCTTGCCAAGGGGGTGTTTTTTTTTCATTCCTTCAAGGAATGGAAATAAATTTATTATTATTATTATTATTATTATTATTATTATGTTTATATTTATATTTATATTATTAATATTAATAATAATAGTAATATATATCAAAATTTTTATTATTAATTTTTTTACCATTAATATTATTATTATTACGACAATATACTTTTGTCGTTTTTAATGCAATTGTGCTTCATTGTTTCGTCTTTTTTTATCAACTTGTACAAAGTGACGATTCATTCTATTCACATATGAGTAACCAAATATCACAATGGAATGGAATGATTCATTTCATTTCATTTCATTCCGTTGTACATTCCATTACCTCATCCATTCCATTCCTTCATCCATTCCATTACCCCATAACAAACAGACCCTTATTCTTTCATATAGAGTTTTTCTTATGAGTTTACCCCCTGGTTTGGCCCAGGGGGTGACATTTAGATTCGAGTTTATTCTCGGATCGACCCCTTCTTCTTTGTTTAATAAGAATTAATCATTGAAGAAACCCCACTCTCATTATCTCTATATTTTTATTCTTTGAATGTTTATACACTTCACAAACACCCGTCTCAACGAGAGAAGAAAGTTGCATCGTTCTAACAGGGCCGCCAAAGGGGACCAACAGCGTTAAATAGATTAGCGATTAACAGCGATTAGACTACGATTATTGCATTTACTCCACATAATACAACTAAAGGAACATAAAATTAAAGTATCAAGTAACAAGTCAAGAGTACAATCAATAATTAAGCAAGGAATGACAGATCGCATTTAGCAATCTTTTCTTCCTTTGACTTTGACTTGTACTTTGACTTCAAAACGCGAGTTGTTACATTGCTTAGATGCAGAAAGAGTTGCAGGTTAAGATGGGTGAACTATCTTTGTCCAGGTATCAAGAGAGGAAACTTCACCTCCGAAGAGAATGACATCATTATCCGGCTAAACTCCCTACACGGAAGCCACTGGTCCCTGGGACCAGGCTTCCTGGCCGAACCGATAACGAAATCAAGAACCACTGTAACGCTCACCTCCGAAACCGGCTGAACACAAATATGTAATGAAGAAGAGAAAATTGGACAATCAGAAAACAAAAACCACAACCCAAGAAAAGTCAACAAAAGTTAATGTTCTTTAATTTGCTCCTACTTCTTCCTCCTTGGTATCATCTTTATCCAAGAATGAGAGTTTTGATCTTGAAGATAATTTGTTTGAGTTTTCATGGTCTGAGTTATCGCTGTTTTTGGATGTAGAAGGTACAAGCACAATTAATACCGGTCAACAAGATGAGTGTTTATTAATGGACGATTGGGATTTAAGCATTCCAAATGAGGGAAGTTTGATGCTTGAGAACATATATCAAGAATATCTAAATCTGCTCAATATCTAAAACAAACCCCGAAATCCAAACTATAAACCGTACGTAACGGTTAAACACTAAGCTAAACGCTAAAGCCTGAAGCTAAAACGAGAACCCTAAAATATAAAGCCTATATATTTGCTTAGGGTTCGACAAACCAACTCCAATGCCGTTGGAATGAGTTCAATCGGAGTTTATATGACCCGGTTTCCTTCGTTTCTTAGGTTAAGATCTACTTGTATTTGATCATGCCTCCACGTATGTATGTGTGTGTGTGAGTGTTCAAATCAAAACCAAGAAAATTGGTGAGAAACGTGAAAATTGCATAATGCATTTATACATATAACTAATACGGTACACCTAATACTTAATGTAATCGTCCATATTTCTCATGCACACTATACCTATGATTATACTTTATGCACTATGCATAATTACATTATGTGGTTCTCATGTTTCTCTACGTTATACCGATTCTCTATCCTACCACCGATCTTTCAGAGGGGGTGAGATGACATGAAGGTGGCGCGGGTAGGAGAGGAGGGATTTGAACATTATCTTTTATTTATTTAAATATTTTATCCTCTATTTTATTGGTTACTTGTTGAACTATGATTCACTAATATAAACTGGGTATAGGCTTCTTGGTTGATTAGACTTTTGATGTTTTACTATTGGCAATTGATCACAGCTTTTGATTTTCTAAGCTTCTGACGATAACCGTTGATTTTATTATGTGCATATATTCTTGATTACCATATGTTTGCGCTTAGGATTGCATCATTATACTAAAGTGTATAAGTAACACATGTAATGTACTAAACAATTTTTATACTAACAGTGTAATCATCAACGTATACACGACCACATGTATACATTGAAAAGAACAATCTCCGACAAAGATAACATCTTTGACATAAAGCATATGGGACAACGTTGGACCATCAAACCCTAATCCATGAAGAAGAAATCCCATATAATGATTTTGTTGAGTATATAAAACGGGGTTTCATCAAATACGATTATGCGCGCTTCTAGTTCTAGCAGCCAATTATGATTTATTTTTTTCAAGTTGTAACAAATTTTCATATCGTCACATGATGTGATTTCTTTTTCACGCTTACATGCCATGATTTTATGGAATTCACATTGGTTAGGTTAGTGATTGGAGTTCTTAGTTTGTTTGAATCAGTTGAGTTGTTGGGAAATTTGCTTATAAATTCGTGGTGGCAAATTTTCATTTGTGTATATCATTTAGTATTTGGATGTTATATTTAAAAAAATAAAATAAAAAAGTGTAAACTACTAAAATAGTCCTGGGGTTTAATCACTTTTGTCACTTTAAACCAAAACTCAAACATTTTGAATCTGGGTCCTTATGGTTTCAATTTTATTGTGATTTTCATCAAAAATCAAAACCTGGTCAGATTTTTCAGTTAACATCCGACTTTTTTTGTCTTTTTTTCTCCTTTTTAGTTAAGGGCAAAATGGTCTTATAACGTTTTATTATAACAAATTAAAAAAACTGACCATTTTGCCCTTCATTAAAAGGGAAGAAAAAGACAAAAAAAGATGTTAACTGAAAAATCTGACTAGATTTTGATTTTGGATGAAAATGCCAACAAAATTGAAACCGCAGGGACCGATTCAAAAGATTTGAATTTTGGACTAAAGTGTCAAAAATAACGAAACCCCAAGGACCATTTTGGGAGTTTACTCAATAAAAACTAACATAATAATAATAACCATTATTTTTATTAGAGTGGGTCCATATAACACATTCATCACATATTGTATAAATGTTGATGCTTTGCTATTTTATGTATGGTATTGTGTAACTAAGGTTTGACGGTGTGGGGCTCGGTTTGGGCTTGTCGAGGCCCGTTGGCGCCTGCTACACCATCCCCCGTCCACCCGCCCCCTGGGCGGCATCCTAAACGTCTGGGGCTCGACGTTGGAGACGGGCATAAAGGACAAAATTTTGGACCGTTAGGGAACTAGCTGCTTGGTTAAAAAAAATATTTTTCAAATCTCACTTTATAAATATACACCCTTATTCTCCCACTTTTAACCCAAAATTCTTTCATTCTCTCTCATTTTTTATACACCGTCATACTTTTATAAAAAAATAGGCATGTCTTCTTCTTCTTCATCATCGTGGTATTCGTCATTTTCGGGTGAAAACGAAGTATTTTTTTCAAACATTATTATGTACGCAGCACAAATGATCATGGAGGAGGACGAAGAGGCTGAAACGTCGTCACAACGGCAAACTAGGAGAGCCGCTGTAACAACCCGCTTTTTGGAAAGTCAAAGTACAAGTCAAAGGAAGAAAAGATTGCTAATTGCGATCTGTCACTCCTTGCTCAACTACTGGCTGTGCTTCTTGACTTGTAATCAAATCCTTTTATTTATTTGCTTTAGTTGTATTATGTGGAGTATCTATTAATAATCGAGGTTAATCGATGTTTAATCGTTAATCGACTTATCGCTAATCGCATCGCTATCGCATTCGCAACTCGAATTATGTGTTCTGGATATTGTTTTACGTGTGTGTGCTATTATGTGTTACTTTTTCATGTTTATATTGATGTGTTTAATCGCAATCGCAATTCTATCGCATCGCAATCTAATTGCAAACGTTAAACGCAAGTTATTTATAGTGATTGTATGTTAGATATAGTAGTTAGGTTATTGTGTAACTAATGGGTAATACTGTGACAACTCGAACTTTCAAGGTTTGTGCCGTTTAGATGAAACTTGATTTATGTGTGTATGCATAGAAGAAACCGTTAAATGATGTTGTGTGTTGTTCAATTAATTTAGAGAACCAACTTGATTGGGCAGCAAACTCGTTTAACACTCCCACATACAATTGGGCTTGAGGCCCAACCCGAACGTGCACACTTATTAGTATGATAACCATGCATAATTCACCCAAGCCCAAATATAGATATAGAAATTGGGCCGGTGATACATCTATACACTTAGTTACACTTAGGTATTTGGGCCGCGTGTATGCTACACTATATGTATAACTGGGCCGCACCTTAACGCTTTTCCAATTGTAAGAATATTTTAAGTGGGCCGCACCCCCCTTTTTGCTGCCCTAACTATTGCAGCCCAAACCCTTGAAGCCCAACGCATACATAATTAGACTAAAGCCCAACTGGTTTAATAAATGCTATACATATGTATGCAATTTGCCATATGCTGCGTAACACACAAGAAAGAAACCCTAGCATATCTCCTTTGAGGCTGGTAACCGGCGACCTCATCACTCCTTGGTTAGTGTTATTATCACTCACTTTAAATCTGCAATAATGTGTTTAATTATATGCATAGACCTTGTTTATGTATCGTGACTTGAATAAGATTGTTGAGTATGTTATGGCGTGATGGAATAATTGTTGTCGAGTATGTTATATAGCAACATGTGTTACAAGAAATCGGTTAGGGGGTTAAAGTATTATTGTAGGATCATAATTGCATGTATGATAAATTGTTTGATCACTTGTCGAAACTGATAACTCGTGGATGATTTTTTTTTTTTGGAAGGAGACTATCATTAAAAAAAAAATAGCAACTGCCTCAAACCGAGGCAGCCAAAACAAACTACAAGTTTACATATTTACACCATTCATTCCAAGTAATAGACTTGTTTTTGGATCTAGAAGAATACCAAAGAAAACCCAAGTTTTTAATCTCACTAAAGATTCTATCCAGCTTCCCCGGGATGTTGTTAAAAATGGCATCGTTTCTAGCCCTCCAAATGCACCAACATCCGATCCTAATGATCCCTTTGAGAGCCTCTTTTTTTTTTTATCAGATAACCCAGCATATTTGTGAGCTTCCAAAAGATCTTTGAAGGAGAAAAGGAAGAGGGTCTGAATATTGCACCAACTACAAACATACGACCAAACCATCGAAGCAAAGCAACAGGTGGTGAACAGATGATCAACCGTTTCGACCTCTTCGCCACACAATCCACAACCCAAGTTATTCATGACAATGTTCCGATTATTTAAGGCCGATAACGTAGCGATTTTACCCATTTCCGCCCTCCAAACGAACACGTTACATTTAAGAGGGATCCACTTACAATCTTCGATGACATAGTGACCGATTTGAGACCTGTGTTGGATGAGAAGCCGTTTGACCGCCCGGACACTAAATTCCGTGTCGCCAGCTCTGATCCAGGACCATGCATCACTCGAAGTCTTCAGCTGAACAGGGTACAGTAAATTGCATAAATTCAGCAGTTCGTTGACTTCCGTCTCGGAGGAAGGAGGCTTCTTCCAAAGCCAAGAATATCGCTGACCAGCTTCAGAAGACGGGATCCGATCCGAGACCCGACAGGCTTTGACCGAATCTAGCTTGAACAGCACAGGGAAAAGGTCTTTTAGAGGTGCGTTGCTGACCCATGGGTCTAACCAAAATGCCGTGTCAGAACCGTTACCCACCGAGGCTTTAAAAAAGTTCCTTAATGGAGTTCCGTCAATCTTAGTGTTTGTCATAACCTTCACAATATTGCACCAAACCCCCCCGATGCATTCTTAACCGGAAGAAAATCCCAGCTTGCTCTGGAAGAGTGAATTGCGTCGATAGCTCTAGCCCAAAGCTTGTCCCTGTTGCAAAGAAATCTCCAGCCCCATTTTGCAAGCAAAGCGATATTAGAATTTTTAAGGCTATTCAGCCTGATACCCCCAGAATCTTTAGGAAGAGACACCCGGTCCCAGGCCACCCAATGAAGTTTTTTGACTGAAACATCTCCCCCCCCCCCCAAAGGAAATTCCTGATTTTTGATTCCAAATCTTTAATGACTTTTACCGGAGCCTTATAGAGGGAAAAATAATAACACGGCAAGCTATCCAGGACCGATTTGATAAGAGTGATTCTGCCACCAATAGAGAGTAAAGAAGCTTTCCATTTTGCGAGCCTAGCATCAAAGACGTCGTAAACCGGTTTCCAGTTGGCGATTCTGTTCATGTTGGCACCGACCGAGAGACCAAGGTATTTGAATGGAAGACTCCCCACTAGACATCCTAGTAGACCAGCCGTGTAGTTCAAAACCTCTGCCCCAATGCCGATGGCGAAAATGTTAGACTTTGCAATGTTTATTTTTAGGCCGGAGCAAATGTGAAAAATCCGAAGGATATGAATGATATTGGTGACGTTCTCCCTAGACCAATTGCCTAGGATAATAGCATCATCCGCATAAAATAAATGGGAAACACATGGTCCGTTATTTGGAAGTTGAATACTCGAAAAGCTCCCGGAGATCCCGGCGTTGTCAAGCATACATGATAGGACTTCCATAACGATGATAAAAAGGAACGGAGAGAGAGGGTCTCCCTGCCTCAACCCTTTATGACATTGGAACTCGAACGTGGGAGAACCGTTGACAAGAACCGAGGATCTGGCAGATTCAAGGATACCTTTTGTCCACCTACACCACTTAGGAGGCAAGCCCATTTGGTTCATGGCCGAAACCAAGAAGTGCCAGTTGACGTTATCAAAAGCTTTCTCAAAATCAATTTTTAAGAAAAAAGCCTTTAAGTTAGATCTTTTTCCCCAATTAGCGATTTCATTGATTAACAATGGGCCATCCAGGATATAATTTCCTTTAATAAAAGCCGACTGCGAATCTGAAATAACGGAACCGATCACACCTTTGAGCCGATTTGCCATAACCTTGGAGACTACCTTACTGATAATCCCGACGAGGTTGATAGGTCTGTAATTATTAAGCTCCACTGGGTCCTTCTTTTTAGGAACCAACGTAATGAAGGAGGAGCTACAACTAATGTTTAAACCTTCATTGACAAAGAAGAAGTCTAGGATATCTTTAAGGTCATTCGCAAAGTAATCCCAGAAAAACTTGATGAATTTCATGTTAATACCATTTTGGCGCTTTGTCATCACCACAATCCCAAACCGCTTGCTTGATTTCTCCCAGGGAGAAATGCCCAGTCAGCAGCTCTTTATCAGAATCAGAGAGAGTCCTAAGACCCTCGCAAGTAACAGGAGGCCTGATCATGATCTCTTCTTTAAACCGCTCCCTGAAAAAACACATAACTTCTTTCTTTATCCTTGAGGGCTTAGTGATCCACCTGTCATTGATAACCAGTCCGGGTATTTGATTCGAGACTTTCCGTAAATTAACGTGTGAGTGGAAAAATTTAGTGTTTTCATCGCCATCCGAAGCCCACCTACACCTGGACCTTTGCTTCAAATCAGCGCATTTCCTGCTTTCGAAATGAAGAAGGACTTTTTTGTTTTCATAGTAAGCCCATTCCTCGTCTTCAGATAATTCGCGGTGCTCCATAACTTCTTCCAGAACTTCTAACTCTTCTTCAGCTTTGTTTTTTATTTCTCCTTCTTTCTTCTGAAAATCATCTCTCCATATCTTGAGAGCTTTCCTAACTGAAGCGAATTTTTTGGTCAGCCTGATGTCAGGGGGTCCGTCCGAAGCAAATTGGGTTAACACATTTACAACAATATCCTGAAAACCTGGCATCCCAAACCATGAATTGAAAACCCGAAAAGGTTTAGCGCCAAAATTGGACCTGGAAATAGAGAGAATAAGAGGGCAATGATCGGAAAACGAGGAAGGGAGAGCTCTCAGAACAGCGTCCGGCCAGTTTAAGATGAAATCGTGACTGATCAGAAACCTATCGATTTTACTGAGTTTTTTTCCGTTGTCCCTGATGCAGGTGAAATTTTTCCCCTTCATATCATACTCCAGCAATCCAGCATTGTAAATGAAGTTATTGAAACTGAGCGCACACACGGATTTGAAGTTGGAGTTTTTCCTTTCCACGGCAGATCTCACGGCATTAAAATCTCCCGCGACTACCCACGTACCACTCACCCCTGACATAACGTTACTAATATCGTTCCAAAGGGCCTGCTTAGCTGAGGTCCGTTGAGGAGCATAGACGTTAATTATGTTTAAAGCCTCATGAGATCCTTTCAGACGGCCTTTGATAAGAAGGAAGTTTCTATTTTTGACCGAGTCGACAGCCTCGAAAATACCCTTATTCCAAATACAGAGAAGGCCACCCGAAAGACCGGAGGAGCCGACAAAATCAGCCGCGAAATCGTTACTGCCCCAGAAATTAGCCAGATTAATTCTCGACAAATCTTCGTGTTTAGTTTCTTGAATCAAGATGAAATCAACATTGTGTTTTTTCTTTAAATCCCTGATCCAACCCTCTTTGATAGAACCCCCTATACCTCTAGCGTTAATTGAGAGGAGATTCATTTGTTTACCTCATTAATTCCTTCGGAACAGATAGCATCAGCCACCAGGTGATTATGATCGCACAGGTCAGCTCCCACGATATTCCCCAGCCGAAGAGTAGCTTCAAGTTCATCTTCCTTAGGATCTTCCATAGAGAAGGGATCAGGAGTGTCACGAACCAGAGTAGAGTCAGAGCCATCGCATCCTAGGTCTTTTCTTGGGCCTGACCGAGTCCAACGGGCTAACAGAACTGGGCTTGGCCCTATGTCTGTCAGTAAGAATATTAAAAGGTTTTTTTTTTTTTTTACAGTATTCAATCTTTGACAAAAGGATAAGTCTGGCCGCCAGAGACTTGGGATTCTAACATTCCATCATGGTTGACACCATTATTAATTATAAAAGAATCTTTAATAAAAGACGGCTGATGTTGCATGTCTCCAAGCTTCTCGGGCGCAACAACTGGACCTTCCGACTTCCGATGAGGAGCCACCGGAGAATCCCTACCGACGCCTGTCCCTTCAAACTTTTCCGGCAAACTCTCGGTATCAGAATTACATTCCGATGACACAAAATCCATCAGACAATCGGGAACCCAGTCATTTTGCTCCTCAGAGATCCAAACCTTAAATTTTCTCCCCTTCCAGCCGAGGGTTATGGAGTCCACAATCTGGGACCCATGATCCACGAGAATAGTAACCCGGTTGACGGAGAGGTCTCTATCAGCAAGAGACAATTGTGAACGATGAACAACCTTCCCAAAAATCTCAGCCATATTGTCAAATACCTTATTCTCGGCTAGATGAAGAGGCACACCGTCGAACTTCAACCAAGCCACTCTTTCATACGGCAGGGACTGGCCCATCCACATATCAAGCATGGAGAACCAATCTTGCCAAAGCAAATTTTTACTGAGGAAATCAATGGCCTCGTAGTCTTCGTCGAAGGCAATGAGAAGGTAGAGGCCTCCCACATAATAAATCTTTGCACCGGATACTCCGTTGCTGAGGAGGAGATCATTCATATCGGATAAAATTTTTACGTTGTGAGCTCTGCCAATGACCGCCTTTTCCTGAAGCACGAAGAAAGCACTGGTTTCTTCATGACATGTCACCACCTTTTCCTTGAGAAGCTTAACCGGTTCGGACGAAGCAGGCAGTGATGACCTGGAGGGGGGACCAATTTATCTCTATATGAGACACCTTCTTACCTAGTGTTGTTTGAAGTGATCTTGCTGGATGGCACTCCATCTTGTCTAAAGCCCGGGCAAGGGTCGACAAGAGCCTTATCCTTCCTTTCCCGAAGCTCCTCGGACTCCCAAATGTTGATGTTTTCCTCGGCGAATTTAGCGATATTAACTCTAAGTTTGCAGCCTCCAAGCTTGATACCATTTAAGACTTTCTCAGTTTCTTTCACGTCTTTGACATTTTTAAGACTTAAAAACCCAAATCTGTTGCCTGTTTTATCTCTTTTCCTGGCAATATACATGCCCGCTACTTCGCCACAGTCCCTAATAAAATCTGCTACATCCCAAGGATTACACCCCGAGGAGAAGTTTGAAACAAAATATTTGGTGATATTTTCCTTGTCGGTTCCTCTTCCTCTTCCAGTAGTACCCTTGTTTCTGTTTTTCTTTTTAACCGGAACATCCCTCCAGTTGCCTGCGTCCTCCCTCACATTCATGATACCGGAACTATCCGAGAGGCGAATGGAGTCGAGCAGAATCTAGTTAGAGAGAGAGGTAGAATCCAGATTGCAACCAATGTGCAGATCGATAACACCTTGCCCGCTAACCGGAGTTATGCTTTCATCGTCGAGCACTCAGGCGATGTGCCGGCGGAGAGAGAGACGAGAGGGAGAGAGTTGCTCGTGGATGATTATGACACAAAAAGGAAGCAGTAGAGATTGTTATGTTATGTGGGAATTATGATTGAATAATGAAATCATGTTGTGATAATTAAGACTATTGAATGTTTGCTGCCAATTAATCGTAAGTCCATGTGCATGCTTTCTAATTCACCAGCCAACATAATTATTAATCACACTATGTTGTCTGCCTCCACTTCTTATTCACGTGACTCTTATGATGTATGGCTCCAAAATTTGAGGGTGATGATGATGTTTTATTATAAGGGCCACCCAAAAAGTCAATCCCAATTATCCCTGTATTTCGAAGGATGGTGGCCCCCAAATTAATAAAGTCTGCTGCCAAACTTGTGTCTTCCAAAGTTGTGTAATGGCCGCACAATGTTTTAAATGAATACACATTTACGTTTTGGGCCACGTACTTCAATTTATTTTGTGATATTTTATTTTGTTTGGGTTGCATACGAAAAACAAAGGGGCACGCACACACACATTAGATTAATTACATTGGGCCGGCCTGGGTGGGCCATGAGTTGAAACAGGAACAGCATAAGGGTTGCGGGCTGGGACAAGATTGGGCCTGGCCTGGGTCTCGTATGTTGGGTTAAGGGCCTCGAATGGTACATCAAGCCACACATTGTTTGTATGTTTGAAATGAGATGTTAGACGAATGATTGGAACGTGGTATGTGCAGTATAACTTTATATGCGTAGCACCTAATATGTAAACACACTTTAGTGATGGAGTTGCGTGCTTGATTAATTGATATGTCATGCTTAGTGATGAATGTCAACGCTTGTATTCGTGTGCACTGGCTGATGAATAAATGTGTAATGATACGTGTTGTGCTTGTATGCAAACTGATTGTTATCGGTAATCCTCTTAGGACGTGTTTGATCAAACGTAAACAAGATACTTGATCTTACCGAGCAAACCAAGGTGAGTTCACACTTTCTATAAGGCATGGGATTCCCGGTGGTTTGGGAATGGGTTAAGAAGCTAAAACGAAACCTACATATTCACCTCTAACAGAATATGTACCCCCGTCCTCGGTTGGGAAGGACGACTACATTTAACCTGCGTATTCTCGGTTGGGTAGAGTACGTACCTCCGTCCTCGGTTGGGAAGGACGAAAACATATAACTTACTAGACAAAACTCTATCATGAAGTCCCTCATTTTTATATCGACTTAATCGGCGGCCCAATGGCGAGCGGGTCATTAGTTAATAGCGCTATTAGGGTTGACAAACCTCACACCGTGCCACAGAGAACGGGAGTGGACTAATGTACTTGGGCACTTAGTCAATGATGATAGACATTGACGCGGGGCACATAAACATGACTCCAGTCAGTAGTCGATATGGTAACGGTCTAGTGGTTTACAACATGTGGAAGCCCCCACTGATTATGGTTTGGGAAACAAGGAATTGGATAACTCATGGTTTTGAAACAACTTATGGTTTTTGGAACATCATTAAAACTGGACAACCAACTGTGAACTCGCTCAACTTTGTTGTTGACTCGTTGTTACATGCCTTGCATGTCTTTAGGTGCATATTGTTGGAACTTGCTGTCTGGGAGGCTTGAGTGGTCATGGGTCGAGATACATGGAATCGCAACACAAGACTAATGGTTTATAAACACTTAACGAATGAATTATGCTTCCGTTGTATACTGTGAATTGTTTGTAACGTTGTAACACTTAATGACAATAAATGAAAGTTTTATTTAATTATATTATGCGAAGTTCAATGTGATTGGTGGCTTGGATCCTGGTACGTCACACGCCCCGCAGTAATTCCGCATGTGGTATTTTGGGGGTGTGACAAATACTATCGCATCGCTCACACGAAACGCATCGCAATGCTCAACACCCAAAACGAAATGCCGAAAAGCAAATCGTCGGAGCCACTCGATCGAATGGCCAATCGATCGAATGGCCATCCGATCGAGGCGCCATCCGAACGGTGCCATCCTATCCAACACTTGCTCCCCCTTTCTATTTTTGGCAACCTATAAATACCCCTCCTGTCACATCACAGCTCTCTCACTCGACCAAGACACTCAAGGCCTTCTTTCTCTCGATTTCTCGCGATTCTTGTAAGTTTTCAACTCAAATCTTGTACTTCTATGATCTACATGCACTCCTTCATCTTTTTCACCTTTGAATCTTAACTTTTTACTGTGAAATTAACGGATTTGAGGTATTTTAGGATGATGTCATCATGGAGTTCTTATGAACTTCAAGGTTTGGCTTCATCCTACCAAGAACAACTCAGATCTGAAGGATTTCCACATGGTTTCACAACGATTTCGCATAGATCTAAACATTTTCAAAGTTAAAAGGATTGAAAGATGTTTTCCCAACTTTCTTTCAACTCTTTTACACTCAATGCACTCAAAACCGATAGAATCAGAGCTCATTCATGCCTTCTACTCTTCTCTAGTGATGTGCCGGTTTGAGATCTGAATCCTATCAACGAGACAACTGATTTCTGGTTGAACATGAATCCATCCGTCACGAACAGTTAACCGATTGGATTGGGGTGATTCCCGTTCGATCGGATAACCTGGGTCTGATGGAATTTCCATTGTTTAACACGTTGTCATACCGTCTCGAGCAAACTGCAAAACTTAGCAAAATAATCAAGTTCAAGACGATCAGATTCGTTGGGACGGATTGCCGTCCGATCGGATTACCATCCGATTGGATTACCATCCGATCGGATTTTCATCCGATCGAACTGCAATCCGATCGGATTGCACTTGAGCTTCAACACTTAATCAATTTCATAATTTCAAAGACCATCAGTTCTAACGGATTGCCATCCGATCGGATTGCTATCCGATCGAGTGACCATCCTGCTGTGAACTTGTTCTCGCTAAGGGTCCTGCCAATCGGATCACTATCCGATCGAATGACCGTTCGATCGATCGACTTGAAGGGTAGAGATACTCCTCTATTTTCAAAATGATACAATGAAAACTTCAAAGCCATCATACACAAACACATCCTTCCCAAACGAATGTCAATCCAACTGAATGGCCATCCGATCGGATGACCATCCGAACGGATTGACGTCCGATCGAATGACCATCCGATCGGATTGCCATCCGATCGGGTTACCATTCGACACTTGCTCACCTTGCACCGTTTTACGCGTTGTTCATTCGCTTTTGCTATCGTAAACTTTTCAGGCTAATCACTCTAGTGCTCCCTTCAATCCATTAACTTCCATCGCTATGAGTATACTCAATCCCTTTTTGCTTTACGCACTTTTGGGTGTTACATACGTTACTTATTCTAAATCACATCAATCACACAACGCAAACACTATTTATACGCTGACCGTTATTGCATGATACGTGTTACTCGATGAATGCTTGTATGTTATGTTAACACAGTGATTGTTGCCTGACGCCTTAGCAACGATAGTACTATTTGTTTGGACTCAGCACCTGTCGTGGACAAGGGTTGTTAAGGTTACCACTTCACATGTCACAATGGTGATATGTGTTGCGTATTCTACAACTCGCAGTCTAGTCTGTGCATATTTTATTGTCGATAACCTACTAGCTTCACATTATACATGTTACATGCTGGTTACGCGTAAATGCTTTCGAACTCTATTATTACTATTAAACTTGTATGCTCACCTTTACACTATGTGTATTGACCTCTAGTTTAACGTATGTGACAAGTGCTTAGGATGCTTTGCTTGTTACTTGCTGGAAATCAAGTTAGGATGGAGTCTAGAAACAAAGACAATTTATTAAATTAAATATGAGTTGTCGGAACAATGTTTTGTTTAGAGATATCTATGTCTGTAATAATTGGTTAGTTGATGGGTTATGGTATGGGACATAATATTAACTATCTGGTAATTTAGTTGTTATGGAATTTCTCTTGACAATCTGTTTCGCTCAGTGCCGCGCCCCGATGTTTCCTTCATCGGTTGGGGTGTGACAGATTGGTATCAGAGCCATAACTATAGGGAATTAGGCAAGACTCGACCTAGTCCGGGTCGGTGTCTTAGAAACGACCTAGTCTATAGTTTAAGTACCAACAGACCGACTTGTGCATACTTGGTATGGGTTTTGTATGAGCTTACCCACTATTTCTCGCTCGAACTCGCTGTACACTACACTCTTGCGCGAACATCGCATACTACAGTTCCGCGCAAGACCAGCATTTCCTAAGGCTGGATACACAAACAAACGAATGATCTGGTTGAGATTAGGTGTGAAAGCCGTGAACTTTCAGCCAAATCACTCGTTCGATTCGCTATTTTTACTCTAAACAAGAGAATTTGCGTTGAATTAGGAGTGAAATCCATACTTTGACACAAATCTCCTCATCTATCTCATGATTTTATCGTATAAACAGGGATGTAGTCGTTAAGACATGGGTGAAACCCGAACCTTGATGACTCGTTCCGCTCCTCATTTTGGTTTTGCAAAACTCTCACCAAAGTCTCGACGGACTCCAACGACTTGGGTCGCGCTGTAACTAGAAGGATGCGTGCCGATCGCTCAAATTGAAGCGAGAGCATAGTCCAGAAGGCCAAAGCGTGCACTTAAGGTCCTTGTGAATAGTCGAATCACTTTGGGTAGTCAATGTCTACACACACCCAATACAATCTCTCTTCGATTCTATGAGTTTGATTCTGGATTTTGTCGCCGCCAACTCTATGATTTATCGCTTTTATGATCGATTTTATGTGAAATCTATTTGTTTTATGTGTTATTTGTTAGCATTTTGAGACAAACAGTATGGTGGTACTGATGGTTTCGATTCCACGTTTCTCGCTCCGCCAAAACACACACAATTCACACCACGTTAACAAATTGCGTGCTATACTACTCGCTATGCTACTCGTTGTGTACTCGTTATTCGCAATCGCTATACTTAATTGCTACATGCTGCTATGAAGGAAAGGTGAATACGTGAAAAATATGTGTTTAGGTTGGCTTATGTGTTTATGTGATTCTGTGTTTATGTGCCTACGTGACTATGTGTATAAGAGTGAACGTGTTCCTGAGCTTTATATAGGGCAGCACGAGAGGATACTATAGACTATACTAGATTTTATCGACTTATGTCTAAGTCCTATGGCGATGTCTGTTGTAGACAATGTCGTCATTTAGATCGCACACTTCCCGAGCTGCTCGCCGAAACCATGATGACAAACGCATCGCCGCTCTCGTCTCTTAGCAAATGGCGAAAGTCATCCCACAAATCGTCAGTGAGCTGAATGAGAATGCCAGCAAGTCCTCGGAGGAGTCCAGGACTGATACTCCTAAGGCCGCTTTTAGCTTCAAGCAGCTCAAAGCCTACGGTCCAAAGGAATTTACCGGTGAAGATGGTCCTATGGCCATGTTTCAATGGTTTGATTCTATCGAAGTCACCCTGCGCCAGAGTTACTGTCCAGAAAACCTACACACTGTCAATGCTACCGGCATCTTACAATCCCGCGCTCTTGATTGGTGGACGGCCGAAAGGAACAAACGCGGAAACGATGCAGCTTTCGGATTGTCGTGGGACGAGTTGAAGAACATCATGATGCAATAGTTCTGCCCTCCCCATGAACTCCAAAAGCTTGAGGATGAATTTTGGCACATTAAGCAGGATGGCGGAGATAACGCTGGTTTAACTGCTCGCTTCAAGCAGTTGAGTATTATCTGCCCTAGTCAGGTTACTACCCTTGATATTACAATCAAGAAGTATATCCGTGCTCTTCCAGATTGTGTTGCAGACGTTGTTCAGGCTGCAAAGACGACAACAATTGAGGAAACCTGCCTGCTCGCCGCAGAGATCAACGATAAGCGAGTCAGGGCTGGTTATTTCGACAAAGCCTCCAAGAATCTGCATCAAGTCACCGCTGCTACCACCGCTAAAGCTACCGCCGCACCGCAATCTTCAAAGCTCTCACGTCTCAAGAGGAAGAACAACAGCAGCTCCAGCAACAAGAACTGCGCAGTTACTGCTGCCCCGCTCCAAACAGTACCTGCTCAACCGCAGCCTCAACACCGTCAGGTAGCGGCTCCTGTGGTCAATGCACCGCGTGCCAAGCGTGCATGCACTGGACCACACCCGCTTTGCCCTACTTGTACTTATCATCACCCGGTGGGTATCGCATGCCGGTTCTATATTCATTGCAATATGTACGGCCACTTCACCACAAACTGTCGTACAGGTCCACGTCAAGCTCCAGCTCCAGCTCAAGGTCAAGCTCCTGCTCAACAAGCTCTACTTCTAGCTCCTCAAGGCCAACAAGCGGCTCCTGCACCCGCGATCCATGCTATATCTTGCTTTGCGTGTGGTGATCCCAACCACTTCGCAAACATGTGCCCCAATCGAGTGGTGAAACAAGTGCCCTAGCAACAGCCGCAACAACACCAACAGCAGCAGCAGCCAGCAGCCCACGAACGTGCTTTCAACATCAACGCCTGCCAGACTCAAGCAGACAACAATGTGGTTAATGGTACATTCCATGTGAATGGTATATATGCTTTGTGTTTGTTTGATACTGGAGCTGATAACTGTTTTGTATCGTTTGACTTTGAAAAGCTCCTTAATCGTAAGCGCGCCCATCTCCCCTCGACGTTCGATGTTGAAGTTACCACCGGAAGAACCGTCGCTGTCAATTCTGTTCTATGTGATTGTACAGTTGAACTCAACAATCATGTCTTCCCTATCGACCTTATTCCGATGCAAATCGGTAGTTTTGACATCATAGTAGGCATGGATTTTCTTCGTGAAAATCGTGCTGAAGTTGTTTGCTTTGATAAGATGATTCTTTTCTCGCTCGCTAATGGTGATCAACTTTGTGTGTATGGCGAAACTCCTTCGAAAGGTCTCAAACTCATGTCATGTGTCCAAGCAAGCAAGTATATCCGCAAGGAATACAGAGCTTTCTTGGCTAACATTGTAGTATCAGAGAAGGAAAAGAAAGGAAACCCAAAAGTGAAAGACGTTCCCGTTGTTTGTGAATTCCCTAACGTATTTCCTGATGATTTACCTGGTTTACCTCCCACTCGTGATATCGATTTCCGAATCGACCTCATTCCTGGAGCAAATCTGGTTGCAAAAGCGCCTTATTGCCTCGCGCCTTCTGAAATGCGCAAACTCTCGAGTCAGCTCCAGGAACTACTTGATAAAGGCTTCATTCGCCCTAGAACCTCTCCATGGGGTGCGCCTGTCCTTTTCGTCAAAAAGAAGGAAGGATCGTTCCGGATGTGCATCGACTATAGGGAGTTGAATAAGCTGACTATCAAGAATCGCTATCCCTTGCCTCGAATCGATGATTTATTTGATCAGTTACAAGGTGCTACGTGTTTCTCGAAGATCGATCTACGCTCAGGGTATCACCAATTACGCATTCAAGAGGAGGATATACCTAAAACCGCTTTTCGAACCCGCTATGGTCATTACGAGATTGTTGTTATGCCTTTTGGTTTGACCAACGCTCCCGCAGTTTTCATGGATCTAATGAATCGTGTGTGTAAACCCTTTCTTGACCGCTTCGTCATCGTGTTCATCGATGATATCCTGATCTATTCTAAGTCAAAAACCGAACACTCGCAACATCTACGTTTGGTTCTTGAGTTACTCCAGGGAAACTGTCTCTATGCCAAGTTCTCCAAGTGCGAATTCTGGCTTGAGGGGGTCCAATTCCTAGGTCACATTGTCAATAGTCAAGGTATTCACGTCGACCCCACGAAGATCGAATCTGTTAAGAGTTGGGTTACACCCAAGAACCCGTCTGAAGTCTGTTTTTTTCTCGGACTGGCAGGCTACTATCGCCGATTTATTAAAGGTTTCTCTAAAATCGTTGTGCCTCTTACCTCTCTTACGCATAAGGACAAACCTTTTGTTTGGGGAACTAAACAGGAGGAAGCCTTTCAAACTCTCAAAGCTATGCTTTGCATGCTCCCGTGGTATCACTGCCCAACAGAAACGACGATTTCGTAGTCTACTGCGATGCCTCAATCCTTGGTCTTGGTTGCGTTCTCATGCAACAGGACAAGGTTATCGCGTACGCCTCTCGACAGCTCAAGATCCACGAGAAGAATTATAAAACCTACGACCTCGAGCTAAGTGCAGTTATCTTTGCTTTAATGATTTGGCGACACTACCTTTATGGTACCAAGTGTATGATCTTCACAGATCATAGGAGCCTACAACACATCTTTGACCAGAAAGAATTGAACATGCGCCAATGCCGATGGGTTGAACTACTTAACGATTAAGACTGTGAGATCCGTTACCACCCAGGAAAAGCAAACGTCGTTGCCGATGCTCTCAGTCTACGAAGCTATTTGCATAGCATTCTTAATGTTCAAGCCCAGCATAATCTCGAAGCTCTTATCCGTGACGCTCAGCATGCTTGTTTTACTGAACGTACTTTGAAGAAGGAAATAATTCTTAACGATGGCGCCCAACTCGAAAATAATTCGAATGGTATCTTTCATTACCTAGATTGAATTTGGATTCCCAAGCGTACGAATTTGCGACAAATTCTGATGGACGAAGCCCACAAATCTCGGTTTTCTATTCATCCCGGTGCTGACAAGATGTACAGGACATGCGCTACAGGTACTGGTGGCCGGGCATGAAAAAGGATATCGCTCTCTATGTTTCAAAATGCCTGACTTGTTCCAAAGTCAAGGCTGAGCATCAAAGACCCTCTGGATTACTCGTACAACCCGAGATCCCGATGTGGAAATGGGAGAGTATAGCTATGGACTTCATAATGAAACTTCCGTGTACGCAATCAGGTCAAGACAGTATCAGGGTTGTCGTTGACCGTTTGACCAAATCAGCTCACTTCCTGCCAATATGAGAAGACTTTAAGGTAGAAAAATTAGCCCGAATCTACACCAATGAGATCATTTGTCGACACGGGACGCCTCGTGACATCATCTCTGACCGTGATGGTCGGTTTACCTCGCGTCTTTGGGAAACGTTTCAATCTGCTCTTGAAGACATGCTTCGCTCGTGTGTCATAGATTTCGGTGGTAATTAGGACGCGCACTTACCTTTAGTCGAATTCTCGTACAATAAAAGTTATCATTCTAGCATACAAATGGCACCATTTGAGGCATTATACGGAAGGAAATGTCGATTGCCTATTGTATGGCACGAGATCGGAGACGCGCAAATTACCGGTCCTGAGCAGTTGCAAGAAACGACTGACAAAATCCTCCAAATTCGAGACAATTTGCTGAAAGCTCAGAGCCATCAAAAAAGTTTAACCGATAGACGCCGCAAGCCCCTTGAATTTGACGTTGGCAATCACGTACTACTAAAGGTTGCACCTTAGAAGGGGGTGATCAGATTCGGCAAGAAAGGAAAGCTCGCGCCTCGATATGTTGGACCCTTTAAAATTCTAGAAAGGATTGAAAAAGTGGCCTACAGACTCGAACTACCGGAGGAACTTAGTAATGTCCAGCCGACTTTCCACGTTTCGAACCTCAGAAAGTGCTTAGCCAACCAGGAATTATACGTCCCTCTTGAAGATTTACAAGTGGACGAGACATTACACTTCATGGAAAAGCCTGTCGAGATCATGGGACGAGAAACCAAGGTGCTCAGACGCTCACGCATTCCCATTGTGAAGGTTCGCTGGGAAGGCAAACGCGGCGCCGAGTTTACCTGGGAACTCAAAAGTGACATGAAGGCGAAGTACCTGCAACTGTTTGTTACGTCTACTTCTTAAATTTCGGGATGAAATTTCCTAAAGTAGGGGAGGCTGTAACAACCCGCTTTTTGGAAAGTCAAAGTACAAGTCAAAGTTAAAGTCAAAGGAAGAAAAGATTGCTAATTGCGATCTCTCACTCCTTGCTCAACTACTGGCTATGCTTCTTGACTTGTAATCGAATCCTTTTACTTTTTTGCTTTAGTTGTATTATGTGGAGTATCTATTAATAATCGAGGTTAATCGATGTTTAATTGCTAATCGACTTATCGCTAATCGCATCGCTATCGCATTCACAACTCAAATTATGTGTTCTGGATATTGTTTTACGTGTGTGTGCTATTATGTGTTACTTGTGCATGTTTATATTGAGGTGTTTAATCGCAATCGCAATTCTATTGCATCGCAATCTAATCGCAAACGCTAAACGCAAGTTATTTATAGTGATTGTATGTTAGATATAGTAGTTAGCTTATTGTGTAACTAATGGGTAATACTATCACATCGCTCACTCGAAACGCATCGCAACGCTCAACACACAAAACGAAATGCCGAAACGCAAATCATCGGAGCCACTCGATCGAATGGCCATCCGACCGAGGTGCCATCCGAACGGTGCCATCCTATCCGACACTTGCTCCCCCTTTCTATTTTTTGGCAACCTATAAATACCCCTCCTGTCACATCACAAGTGATGTGATAGCTCTCTCACTCGACCAGCACGCTCAAGGTCTTCTTTCTCTCGATTTCTCACGATTCTTGTAAGTTTTCAACTCAAATCTTGTACTTCTATGATCTACACGCACTCCTTTATCTTTTTCACCTTTGAATCTTAACTTTTAACCGTGAAATCAACGGATTTGAGGTGTGTTAGGATGATGTCATCATGGAGTTCTTATGAAATTCAAGGTTTGGCTTCATCCCACCAAGAACAACTCAGATCTGAAGGATTTCAATATGGTTTCACAACGATTTCACATAGATCTAAACATTTTCAAAGTTAAAAGGATTGAAAGATGTTTTCCCAACTTTCTTTCAACTCTTTTACACTCAATGCACTCAAAACCGATAGAATCGGAGCTCATTCATGCCTTCTACTCTTCTCTAGTGATGTGCTGGTGTGAGATCTGAATCCTATCAACGAGACAACTGATTTCTGGTTGAACATGAATCCATCCGTCACGAACAGTTAACCGATTGGATTGGGGTGATTCCCGTTCGATCGGCTAACCTGGTTCTGATGGAATTTCCGTTGTTTAACACCTTGTCATACCGTCTCGAGCGAACCGCAAAACTTAGCAAATTAATCAAGTTCAAGACGATTAGATTCGTTGGGATGGATTGCCGTCCGATCGGATTGTCGTCCGATAACTGCAATCCGATCAGATTGCACTTGAGCTTCAACACTTAATCAATTTCATAATTTCAAAGACCATCAGTTCTAATGGATTGCCATCCGATGGGATTGTTATCCGATCGAGTGACCATCCTGCTGTGAACTTGTTCTCGCTAAGTGTCCTGCCAATCGGATCGCTATCAGATCGAACGACCGTTCGATCGATCGACCTAAAGGGTAGAGATACTCCTCTATTTTCAAAATAATACAACGAAAACTTCAAAGCCATCATACACAAACACATCCTTCCCAAACGAATGTCAATCCGACCGAATGGCCATCCGACCGAATGGCCATCCAACCGAATGGCCATCCGATCGGATGACCATCCGATTGAATGACCATCCGATCAGATTGCCATCCGATCGGGTTACCATTCGACACTTGCTCACCTTGCACCGTTTTGCGCGTTGTTCATTCGCTTATGCTCTTATAAACTGTTCAGGTTAATCACTCTAGCGCTCCCTTCAATCCATTAACTTCCATCGCTGTGAGTATACTCGATCCCTTTTTGCTTTACGCACTTTTGGGTGTTACATACGTCACTTATTCTAAATCACATCAATAACACAACGCAAACACTATTTATAAGCTGACCGTTATTGCATGATACATGTTACTCGATGAATGCTTGTATGTTATGTTAACACAGTGATTGTTTCCTGACGCCTTAGCAACAATAGTACTATTTGTTTGGACTCAGCACCTGTCGTGGACAGGGGTTGTTAAGGTTACCTCTTCACGTGTCACAGTGGTGATATGTGTTACGCATTCTACAACTCGCAGTCTAGTCTGTGCATATTTCATTGCCGATAACCTACTAGCTTAACATTATACATGTTACATGTTGGTTACGTGTAAACGCTTTCAAACTCTATTATTACTATTAAACTTGTATGCTCACCTTCACACCATATGTATTGACCTCTATTTTAACGTATGTGACAGGTGCTTAGGGCGTTTTGCTTGTTACTTGCTGGAAATCAAGTTAGGATGGAGTCTAGAAACAAAGACAATTTATTTAATTAAATCTGAGTTGTCGGAACAATGTTTTGTTTTGAGATATCTATGTCTGTAATAATTGGTTACTTGATGGGTTATGGTATGGGACATAATATTAACTATCCAGTAATTTAGTTGTTATGGAATTTCTCTTGACAATCAGTTTCGCTCAGTGCCACGCCCGATGTTTCCGTCATCGGTTGGGGTGTGACAGCCGCCTTAAACCGTGACGGTATTTTATTTTTTTAATGCATGTTGTTAATATATAGCCGGCCATGATAATTTAGTGGCCAATTATTTTGCCGATGAACGTATGTACACAGACGCGATGTTTCGACGTCGGTTTCGAATGAGTCGTCGACTGTTCTTACGTATCGCAGATGACTTGGACTAGTCTGATCCGTTTTTCACATTGCGATACAACGCTAGGGGCCAAAGGGGATTACTACTTTACAGAAATGTACATCGGCCATTCGCCAACTGGCATACGGGTACGCAGCCGATTCGTTAGACGAGTATTTAAGGATGTCCGAAAGAACTGCACGTGAATGTTTGCACAGGTTTTGCGAATGGATCGTGAAATTATATAGCAAGAAATATCTGCGGAAACCAAATGCAAACGACGTCCAAAAATTATATCAAGCACACGAACAAAGACATAGTTTTCCAAGAATGTTCGGAAGCATTGATTGCATGCATTGGCCGTGGCAGAACTGCCCTACTGCCTGGCAAGGTCAATATACTCGGGGCGATCATGGTCATCCAACTATAGTTCTAGAGGCTGTTGCGTCACAAGATCTCTGGATTTGGCATGCTTTTTTTGGTTTGCTGGTTCACTTAATGACCTTAACATCATCTACCAGTCACAGATATTTGACGATGTAGTAGCAGGAACAGGTCCAGACTTCAAATTTACGGTTTCGGGGGTGGAATACAGGCGGGGTTACTACATTGCGGGTGGAATATACCCGACGTACTCTACAATCGTTAAAACTATTCCGCACCCGACAGTCGATAAAAGAAAGAAATTTGCGAAGTTTCAAGAGGGGGCGAGAAAAGATACTGAACGGTGTTTTGGGGTTCTACAAAAAATGGCATATCATTGAACATCCAGCACGTTCTTCTACACCACAGAGGTTGCGATACATTATGTATACTTGTATCTTGCTGCATAACATGATTATCGAAGACGAAGGTAGATCGATTTGTGACTACGACGAAAACGCGTCTATCAGGAATTCTGTTCCAGCGAGTTTGGAACAACAAGATTTAAACGGATTTTCGCTACGTAACGAGCACACACATCAAAACATACAAGTGGACTTGGTGGAGTACATTTGGAACAACGCACAAAACGAACCTAACGACTACATGCCGGATGAAGACTAGTAGTTTATATTATTTAAAAAAAAATATGTTGGTTTTTTTTATGTAATGTTGGAATTAATATTTATTTTAGAGTTTATATTAATTTTAGTTTTATATATATATATATATATATATTGCATATTTAATTTTCCAAAATTAGAAAAATTTATATATAAAGCCCTATACATATATATCCCCACTACACATTCAAGTTATATAAAGCCACTCTCTTACGCGCTTCGTCACTTGTCGCATAACGGTCCACAAAAAGCTTTATGACTACATATGACCTTAGTGAGTCATTGTTTTGCTAATTTGCTCTCCCCTACCATTTCTTTGGCTTCTTAATTTTTAAATTTCTTTATTATATTTTATTAATATTAATATAATTACTTTCGACTTGTTTTTCGACGTGTTTATTTACTGAAATCATTTTTTAACATTTTTATTTTTATTTACGTGATTATCATATAAGTTTTGTTCCAAAATCGAACGGGTCAAATATAATTCTATTTTTACAGTGACGAACTGAGCCAATTTCGTCCGAACAACATCAGTACGGTATTCATTATTATAGTTTTCTCGATGTTCCGATATAAATTTCGTTGAAAACGGACTTGTATTTGCAATAGAGTATTTTATGGTATCATAAGTTGTATCAAGTGTCAGTACCCTACTTGTACCATGACGAACCGAACCAGTACCATTCGAACATCGGCACTAGTATGGTTTTTTTAATGGTTTTCGATCGACGTAAAATACATGTCAATTGCTATATCGAGTACCAGAATCTGTAACGAACCAAACCCTGATGCCAACCGAAAGCCTTTTTTTCTACAAGTCACGCACTAGGATAATTTTTGACGAAATATGTTTTTTTCTTTTAGCATTAATGCACTCTTCTCTAATCTGAAATTGCTAACCTGCATTAACTTCATAACTAATTACCACGATGAAAGGGTATGGTCTCAAACAACACGCATGGTCATGGGCACACAGGATCATACCCCCATTTAATTAACGAATACTCAGTGTGACACCCCAGGAAAACCGGGAAAACCATACAACTTAACTAGCTTCCTCAGTGAGTACGTGCTAAATTTCGGGACGAAATTTCTTTCAACTTGGGGATAATGTGACAACTCGTATTTCAGAACCTTTCTTTGTACTTTGATGTAACCGGTGTGAGCATTATGCGATTATGTGACAAGTTGATGTTAATGGAATGTTATGGTTATTATGTTATGTGAATGTGTGTGATGTTTGTATATAATGTAATCGCACAACCTCAACCCGATCGCACAAGCCCATTCGGGCCACACTCCTTGTATTCGAACCAAGGGCAACCCAAGTTAGGGTTCGGCCCACTCCCCTTCTCCTCTTATACGCTCACATGTATCCATTAGTGGGGTTTGTTTTCTCATAATTTGCAAACACTTAACACACAAAAACCCTACTCGCTCTTTTTCTCCCTCTCGAAGCCGACGACAACACACCTCTCTCCATCGAAGCTTTTGTGTTCAGATCAATATTTGCTCTCTTCTCTAACCGGTTAGTGTTTTAACTACTTATAGCATGTTACATGATGATGTGATTTATATGTTTTACAAGATGATTTAGGGATGGTATGCGATTGATTGTGATGTAAACTGTTAAGGGTTGGTGTTCATATAATCGGCGCACATGTGTAGTATATATACGGATCAATATAGGGTTTGATGATGCTATGTTTGAATGATGATCTAAAACTGAAAGAATGATAATCGGCTGTGATGTATTCATGTTCGGATGATTGGTTGAGTTGTCATGATTAGGATGCATGCTAGTAATCAAGGCCATGAACCTGTTAATGTGTTTGAAGTTGCGGTTGATGTTCATGCTATGAATATAATTAGGGTTCTTATGAATTAGAGGATAAAATCTTAGTTTGATCGATCCACATTCAAGTTTGAAACTGTTAGGATGATTGTAACTGGTTGCATGATTTAAGGAAATTCATAATTAAGCGCACAAGTGCTAGTCACACAAGCTCTGGTCGCACAAGCTGGGTACAATCACATAAAGCACAGCGTACAACCAGGATATGCATGATCGCACAAGGCTTGGGCCACACACAAACTACCTGAACTATATTATACTGTTGGGCCTCAAAGCCCAAACTCAATCGCACAAGTTTTGTCCAGTCGCACAAGCTCTACTGGATCGCACAAGATCATTAAAATGGGAAATTGTTTGGGCCACGTATGTTGTTGGGCTTCCTAATTGTGTGGGCCGGGTTTATGTTGGATCGCACAACATGTTGTGGATCGCACAACATGTTAGGCCGGGGTATTTTGTTGGGCTTCACTATGAATCATACAAATGGTTCGTCCCAAACCATTTGGATCGCACGAGTTGAACTTTGGGTTTGTTTAACTGACTTGCTTAACATGTTCAATGTGTATGCCATGATCATTACGTGTTCTTGACTTATTAGTTATGTGTAAACTTACGTGCACTACTTGAACCTAGACCTGACTTGTATGGTAACCATGTTAGGACGTGGTTGACCACTTATAGCTCAAGTGACCTTTTCATGTATCTGCCGAGCTAACCTAAGGTGAGTTCACACTTTTCTACAAAGCATGGTAATTCCCGGTGGGATAGGGAATGGGTTAAGGAATAGGGATTCCTCGTCCTGTAGGGACGTGTTCAGGAATGTAGATTCCTCGTCTTGTTGGGACGGATTTAGATTTACTAGACTAGAACTCTATCAACGAAGTCCCTCCTTTTATATCGACTTAATCGCCGAGGCCAATGGCGAACGGGTCATTAGTTAAATAGCGCTATTAGGTTTAACAAACCTCACACCGTGCCGCAGAGGACGGGCGTGGACTAATGGACTAGGCACGTCCATGATGATAGACATTGACGAGGGCACATAAACATGACGAACGTTAGTAGTCGATATGGTAACGAGTCTGGTAGTTTAAACATGGGGTAGCCCCCACGGCCGGAGTGCCGGGCTGGAATAGCCGAAGTAAAAATGGGTTAACTAATAACGTTTTCGAACTATGGGGTAACCCCCCACGGCGGGATAGCCGGTTGAGATTAAACTATGTTTTTGGAACAACTCTAAAATGGACAACCAACCGTGAACTCGCTCAACTTTGTTGTTGACTCGTTACTACATGTTTTGCATGTCACTAGGTTTAGCAGGAGCTTGCATGGGGAAGAGTCGTTGTGGAGCATGGACATTGAGTGTTCATGATGAACTTAAACACTTTTGAATTTATGATTTGGGTTTTGAACTATTTGCTTCCGCTGATAACTTAGACTTGTTAAACTGTTTTTGGACACCAATTCTATTGTGTGGTTGAACTTTTAATTACTTTGTTATATTTTTCAATATGATTGGTGGCTTGATCCTGGTCATGTCACGCACCCACGTGCAAAACTCAACACTATAGGTGATATGGGTTATTTTGTATTGCCTGCCTGTTAGTTAGAGTAGTGCATTTGATCATGGTATGCTTAGTAGTGTAACAAATACTGCTTGAAAACTTGCTTGCTTGCTCTCTTCTGTCATCTCATGCTTACGCACTTACGCGACACCTTTCTCACTTGTGTTTCCTTCGACGTGAAGATCATGAGTGGACGCCTGAACTTGACTCAAGCCCAGCTGACGGCTCTAATCAATGAACGAGTAGCTGAGGCACTCACAGCTGTCCCCGCAGGAGGTATAACCTGCCCATTTCGACCTATCCTAGGATGTTTAGATCCTACTCTCGCGAACCAACTCTCGTGCTTAATCTTGTCTTTTCTTTCTCGCGCGACAGGTCAGCATGCTCAGCCTCCCATGTGTACGTTCAAGACCTTTATGGACTGTCGACCTAGTACCTTCAGTGGTACAGAAGGAGCTGTAGGTCTCCTCCACTGGTTCAAGAAGCTCGAATCTGTCTTTGAGATGTGTGAATGCCCTGAGGCTCGTAGGGTGAAATTTGCTACTGGAACACTTGAAGGCATTGCGTTAACTTGGTGGAAAGCGCAAGTTCAAATGCTAGGGTTGGCAGCTGCTAATGCCACCCCATGGAACGACTTCAAAGAGCTGATCAAAGAGGAGTACTGTAATCGGGATGACATCCACAAGCTAGAGGTGGAGTTTTTCAATTCGAAGATGACGTGGTCCGAAATCGAGGCATACACGAAGAGATCAAATGAATTAGCTATCTTGTGCCCTACTATGGTGGATCCCCCTATCAAGCGTATTGAGCTGTACCTCAAGGGTCTTGTACCAGAAATTCAGAGCCATGCGACTGCGGCTAACCTTGGTACCATTCAGCAAGTTATACGACTAGCTCATCGTCTCACGGATCAGGCAGTTGAGCAAAACAAGCTGCCCAAGCGTATCAGTGCTACAACTACTTCAGAGGCTCCTAGCGACAACAAGCGCAAGTGGGATGGAAATTCAAGCAAGGGTTCGACTTCCGTTCAGTCTCAGTCACAGCAGCGAAGGACTGAGGACTATAGGAGCCCCAGTCAACAGCCTTCTGGAAGTCAAGGGCAGGATGGATACAAGGGGAATCACCCCAAATGTAATTGCTGTAACTTGCACCACAGCGGACCATGTAGTAGAGGCAACTGTCATCGGTGCAACAAGCCTGGTCACATTGTAAGGGATTGTAGGAGTCAGCGTCACGCGAACCAGAATCGGCAACAACAGCAAGCCCCGCCGAATCAACGCCAGCAGCAGCAACAACAACAAGGTAACAACAAAGGGTGCTTCCAGTGTGGTGCTGAAGGCCACTTCAAGAGAGATTGTCCCCAGCTGAACCAGAATCAAAAGAACAACAATAATAACAACCAGGGGAATAGAAACAACGGGGGTAACAACGGCGGCATTTGTGCCAGGGGTCGTGCTTTCGTGATTGGTCAAGGAGATGCAAGGAACGATCCCAACGTCGTGACGGGTAAGTTTCTACTGGACGACTTCTATGTTTCTGTTTTATTCTATTCAGGTGCAGATACTAGTTACGTGTCTTTAAAAGTTGGTCAGATGCTTAAGCGTACCCCAACACTTTTGAACATCAAGCACATTGTAGAACTAGCGAATGGTAAAAGTCTTGAAGCCACGCACATAGTTAAGGGTTGTAATATTGTTCTTGCTGATCAGACTTTCCCTATCAATCTTATGCCCATCGCTCTTGGTAGCTTCGACATTGTTATTGGGATGGATTGCTTATCTCAACATCAAGCGGGGATTCTTTGCAAGGAGAAAATCGTCCGTATTCCCCATTCTGGTGAGGAACCACTCGTTATTCGTGGTGACAAGAGTGGTGCTGTCGTGGACATCATCTCTTTTGTTAAGGCCTAGAAGTGTTTGCGAAAGGGCCACACTGCAATTCTGGCTCTGGTTACTGATACCTCGACGAGGAAAATAAGATGGAAGATGTTCTGATTGTACGTGACTTTCCTGAGGTATTCCCTGAGGAATTACCGGGTCTTCCGCCTCATCGTCAGGTCGAGTTTCAAATCAAGCTAGCTCCTGGAGCAGCGCCCATAGCTCGTGCACCTTATCGATTAGCCCCCTCAGAGCTAGAGGAATTATCCTCTCAACTGCAAGAACTCTTGGATAAGGGTTTCATACGTCCTAGCTCTTCGCCCTGGGGAGCTCCAGTCTTGTTCATGAAGAAGAAGGATGGTACCTTTCGAATGTGTATAGACTATCGTGAACTTAACAAGGTGGCCCTGAAGAACCGTTATCCTCTTCCACGTATTGATGACTTCTTCGACCAGTTGCAAGGGTCGAGCTTCTACTCTAAGATTGATATGAGATCGGGCTATCACCAGCTGAGAGTCCGAGATCTCCAAAACAGCGTTAAGGACTCGTTATGGACATTACGAGTTTCTGGTTATGCCTTTTGGGTTGACGAACGCACCCGCGGTCTTCATGGATCTTATGAACCGAGTGTGCAGACCCTACTTGGATAAGTTTGTTATTGTGTTTATCGACGACATCCTGATCTATTCCAAGAGTCAGGAGGAACACGAGCATCATCTGCAACTCATTTTGGAACTTCTTCGAACAGAACAGCTGTATGCTAAGTTCTCAAAATGTGACTTCTGGCTTCGTAAAGTCCACTTTCTAGGCCACGTGGTGAATGAGGATGGGATTCACATTGATCCATCCAAGGTTGACTCAATCAGGAATTGGCCTGCACCAAGAACACCAACCGAAATCCGCCAATTCTTGGGTTTGGTGGGTTACTACAGAAGATTCATCAAGGATTTCTCGAAGATTGCGCAACCCCTCACTTCGCTAACTCAGAAGGGTGTCACCTACCGTTGGGGTGATGCTCAAGAGTCCGCGTTTCAGCACTTAAAGGAGAGACTTTGTAGCGCGCCTATCCTCTCATTACCTGAAGGCACCGACGATTTTGTGGTTTATTGTGACGCGTCAATCCAAGGTCTTGGTTGTGTGTTGATGCAACGTGAGAAAGTCATTGCTTACGCGTCACGCCAACTTAAAGTTCACAAAAGGAACTACAGTACTCATGACTTGGAATTGGGAGCAGTGGTGTTTGCCCTTAAGATATGGAGACATTACTTGTACGGTACCAAGTACACCATTTACACCGATCACAAGAGTTTCCAGCATATCTTCGAGCAGAAGGAGTTGAACATGCAACAGCGTCGATGGGTCGAACTTCTGAATGATTACGAATGCGCGATCAAGTACCATCCGGGCAAAGCCAATGTGGTGGCCGACGCCCTCAGTCGAAAGGAGACTAAACCTAAGCGTGTACGTGCGTTACTCGGTACATCCTGGTTCGGATAAGATGTACCATGATCTCAAGACTACGTACTGGTGGCCTCACATGAAAGCTAACATAGCGACCTATGTTAGTAAATGTTTGACCTGTGCTAGGGTCAAAGTTGAATACCAGAAACCATCAGGCCTACTTCAACAACCAGAGATCCCGACATGGAAATGGAGCAAATTTCCATGGACCTCGTTACTGGTTTACCTAGATCTCAATGTGCTAACGATACTATTTGGGTGATAGTGGATCGATTGACAAAGTCTGCACACTTTCTGGCTATCAAGGAAACGGATAAGTTTTCTACTTTAGCAGACGTTTACCTGAAGGAAGTAGTATCAAGGCACGGGGTGCCAACCTCTATCATATCTGATCGTGATGCGTGTTTTACCTCTGAGTTGTGGCAAGCGATGCACAAGTCCTTTGGCTCGCGTTTAGACATGAGCACGGCTTATCATCCACAGACGGATGGGCAGTCTGAACGCACCATCCAATCCCTTGAAGACATGCTTCGAGCATGTGTAATCGACTTTGGTAACGGCTGGGAAAAACACCTCCCATTAGTGGAGTTTTCATATAACAACAGTTACCACACCAGTATCCAGGCTGCTCCATTCGAGGCCTTGTATGGACGGAAGTGCCGATCACCTCTTTGTTGGGCGGAAGTTGGTGACAGTCAAATCACTGGCCCAGAACTCGTCGTCGACACGACAGAAAAGATTTCCCAAATACGACAACGAATGGCGGCAGCTCGTGACCGTCAGAAAAGCTATGCTGACAAGCGCAGGAAACCACTCGAGTTCCAGGTTGGGGATCGAGTGCTACTCAAGGTCTCACCTTGGAAATGTGTGATTCGTTTTGGTAAAATAGGCAAGAAAAATCCACGTTATCTTGGACCTTTCGAGATCACGGAACGAATTAGCAAGGTCGCTTACAGGTTGAATCTACCTGAAGAACTCAGCGGAGTTCACAACGTATTCCACGTGTCAAACCTAAAAAAGTGTCTGTCAGATGAGACCCTTATAGTTCCTCTCAAGGAACTCACCATCGATGATCAGCTGCGATTCGTCGAGGAACCAATAGAGATTACTGACCGAGACGTTAAGGTTCTCAAACGTACCAGAATACCTCTTGTTCGAGTTCGTTGGAACTCCCGTCATGGCCCAGAGTTTACCTGGGAACGAGAAGATCAGATGAGACACAAGTATCCCCAATTGTTCACGAACAGCGAAACCACTACTGAGGTTGAAGCTACAACGGAATTTCGGGATGAAATTCCAAACCAACGGGGGAAGGATGTGACACCCCAGGAAAACCGGGAAAACCATACAACTTAACTAGCTTCCTCAGTGAGTACATGCTAAATTTCGGGACGAAATTTCTTTCAACTTGGGGATAATGTGACAACTCGTATTTCAGAACCTTTCTTTGTACTTTGATGTAACCGGTGTGAGCATTATGTGATTATGTGACAAGTTGATGTTAATGGAATGTTATGGTTATTATGTTATGTGAATGTGTGTGATGTTTGTATATAATGTAATCGCACAACTTCAACCCGATCGCACAAGCCCATTCGGGCCACACTCCTTGTATTCGAACCAAGGGCAGCCCAAGTTAGGGTTCGGCCCACTCCCCTTCTCCTCTTATACGCTCACATGTATCCATTAGTGGGGTTTGTTTTCTCATAATTTGCAACACTTAACACACACAAACCCTACTCGCTCTCTTTCTCCCTCTCGAAGCCAACGGCAACACACCTCTCTCCATCGAAGCTTTTGTATTCGGATCAATCTTTGCTCTCTTCTCTAACCGGTTAGTGTTTTAACTACTGATAGCATGTTACATGATGATGTGATTTATATGTTTTACATGATGATTTAGGGATGGTATGCGATTGATTGTGATGTAAACTGTTAAGGTTTGGTGTTCATATAATCGGCGCACATGTGTAGTATATATACGGATCAATATAGGGTTTGATGATGCTATGTTTGAATGGTGATCTAAAACTGAAAGAATGATAATCGGCTGTGATGTATTCATGTTTGGATGATTGGTTGAGTTGTCATGATTAGGATGCATGCTAGTAATCAAGGCAATGAACCTGTTAATGTGTTTGAAGTTGTGGTTGATGTTCATGCTATGAATATAATTAGGGTTCTTATGAATTAGAGGATAAAATCTTAGTTTGATCGATCCACATTCAAGTTGGAAACTGTTAGGATGATTGTAACTGATTGCATGATTTAAGGAAATTCATAATTAAGCGCACAAGAGCTAGTCGCACAAGCTGGGTACAATCACATAAAGCACAGCGTACAACCAGGATATGCATGATCGCACAAGACTTGTGGATCGCACAAGACAGTGCCGATCGCACAAGGCTTGGGCCACACACAAACTACATGAACTATATTATATTGTTGGGCCTCAAAGCCCAAACTCAATCGCACAAGTTTTGTCCAGTCGCACAAGCTCTACTGGATCGCACAAGATCATTAAACTGGGAAATTGTTTGGGCCATGTATGCTGTTGGGCTTCCTAATTGTGTGGGCCGGGTTTATGTTGGATCGCACAACATGTTGTGGATCGCACAAGGGTGTGCTGAACGCACAACATGTTGGGCCGGGGTATTTTGTTGGGCTTCACTATGAATCGCACAAATGGTTCGGCCCAAACCATTTGGATCGCACGAGTTGAACTTTGGGTTTGTTTAACTGACTTGCTTAACATGTTCAATGTGTATGCAATGATCATTACGTGTTCTTGACTTATTAGTTCTGTGTAAACTTACATGCACTACTTGAACCTAGACCTGACTTGTATGGTAACCATGTTAGGACGTGGTTGACCACTTATAGCTCAAGTGACCTTTTCGTGTATCTGCCGAGCTAACCTAAGGTGAGTTCACACTTTTCTACAAAGCATGGTAATTCCCGGTGGGATAGGGAATGGGTTAAGGAATAGGGATTCCTCGTCCTGTAGGGACGTGTTCAGGAATGTAGATTCCTCGTCCTGTTGGGACGGATTTAGATTTACTAGACTAGAACTCTATCAACGAAGTCCCTCCTTTTATATCAACTTAATCGCCGAGGCCAATGGCGAACGGGTCATTAGTTAAATAGCGCTATTAGGTTTAACAAACCTCACACCGTGCCGCAGAGGACGGGCGTGGACTAATGGACTAGGCACGTCAATGATGATAGACATTGACGAGGGACATAAACATGACGAACGTTAGTAGTCGATATGGTAACGAGTCTGGTAGTTTAAACATGGGGTAGCCCCCACGGCCGGAGTGCCGGGCTGGAATAGCCGAAGTAAAAATGGGTTAACTAAAAAACGTTTTCGAACTATGGGGTAACCCCCACTGCGGGATAGCCGGTTGAGATTAAACTATGTTTTTGGAACAACTCTAAAATGGACAACCAACCGTGAACTCGTTCAACTTTGTTGTTGACTCGTTATTGCATGCTTTGCAGGTCACTAGGTTTAGCAGGAGCTTGCATGGGGAAGAGTCGTTGGTGAGCATGGACGTTAAGTGTTCATGATGAACTTAAACACTTTTGAATTTATGATTTGGGTTTTGAACTATTTGCTTCCGCTGATAACTTAGACTTGTTAAACTGTTTTTGGACACCAATTATATTGTGTGGTTGAACTTTTAATTACTTTGTTATATTGTTCAATATGATTGGTGGTTTGATCCTGGTCATGTCACGCACCCCGCGGTGATACTCCGTGTGTGGATTTTGGGGGTGTGACACTCAGCCAACTCAAGAGTTCCCCTGCATGAGAATAGCCACGTGTGTGCATGGGCGCAACTTCCTTGGGGCGGGAGCCCCCCCCCCCCCCGAACTTTTCGACGCATAGTGTTATGAACAGTACCTTCGTATAGAAATTTTTAGGTATACACGTTCCCCCCTCCCCCGAAATTGGGAAAAATCGACTCCCAAGCTTCGCCAATGCGTCTGTGCATCATGACAACTCGCGAAAGGGACATATAGTACACCAGGGGCGGATGTACCATATGAGAAGGGGTAGCCTCCGCTACCCCTTGGCGCTCCGACGGTAGTGTATATTTTGGAAAATTTTGATATTTTTTTAACGTTTTTTCAATTTCGTTACCCCTTTCTTTTAAGACGTTACCCCTATGAAGGTTTTCTAGATCCGCCACTGTAGTACACATGACAGCAGCATGCAGCCAATCAGCCATTTGATTATCATTTATTGTTACTTTTTTTTCTAGATGATTCATAATCTATAGTTGTGGGTTAATTCAAAGAACGTGAATATATTTAGTGATTTAGTCTGGTTAGTTGATGATATGTCCAACGACTTTATTTGGAAATGTGAATTGAGTTGGTTATGGACAATCATATTAACTAAAATTAATGGGCTACATAAATACAAGGAACTCATATTTGTATCGAAAAATTATAATAAAAATTCTATTGAAGTGAAACGAATATATATCGGTTGCACTATATAACTTTCATTTTTTTTTTGGAAAGCAAATCTATTTGAACAAAGCCCAGCGGGAAACTGGAAGAGGAAAATTGAAGTCCTAGATAACTTTTCTAATACCTAATATTGTTGAACGGAGAAATATTTGTGGTTTTCTAATTTTCTTCATCGCTATAAAAGTCTCAATAATTTGTTATTCATACAAAAAAATAAATACTATATATTCTTTTTATCTATCAAGTTTCTTGTTTTATACAAGATCCAAATCATATCACAAAAGCACAATATGTTCAACTAAATACGTTATCATCCCAAAAATTGCTTAGCCGGCAATAACAAAGTTATTATTTAAGGTGAGGACATGTAGTGTTAGAGAACAAAATGGTTTCGTGGTGTAGTTGGTTATCACGTCAGTCTAACACACTGAAGGTCTCCGGTTCGAACCCAGGCGAAGCCATTGTAATTTGTGTTGATTTTTTCCCTCATTAATACAGAATTGCATGAAAAAGAGCTCTTTATCATCGAGTGTTCATCAATCCACAGATTCTTTCTTTTGTCTCTTTCACTTTCATCAATATTTTTAGGTAAACACATTATAAATTAAAATGCACACGCATGCATATTCAAATGACTTAACAAGCAAAGGATTAAAAAAAAAACGATTACAACCGATCAAGTTAAAAAACTTACAAGTTTTTATAATCAACCAACTAAAAACAATTCAAACCCTATCTTTCTATACTAATAAATGAATTTTTTTTTTGAACACGTGTCACTCCCTGGTGCATTCTTATCTTATTTTTTTATTTATCTTTCCTATTAAATAATAATAATAATAATTTTAAACAAAAAATTAGATAAGAATAAATATTTGGTTTTCTATAAAATTTTAAACAAAAATTTAGATAAGGATAAACGTTTGTTTTTATTATGATCATATTAAATAATAATAATTTTAAACAAAAAATTAGATAAATAAATATTTGTTTACGTATAAATAATTTTAAACAAAAATTTAGATAAGAATAAACATTTGTTTTTATTATTAGTAGATTCAAAGTTGATTTTTAAAAGATAAATCTTAAGTACTATATATTGTTAACATGTGACATTATATTTTATTCAACACGTGCAATATACGAGTTTTTTTAAAAGATATGTTTTTATTATTTATTATATAAAATTACATTTATGCAAAATAAAAAAACAAAGTGAAATGTTATAATAAGTAAATAGTACACCAAAATTCATTTTTAAAAACTAAACTTGACGACTGTATGTGTTAATATATGACATTATATTTTATTCAATACGGGTAATATACGGGTTTTTTTTAAAATATATCTTTTTATTATTTATTATATAAAATTTCATTTATTCAACTTGTGTAATGCACGGGGTTCCAACCTAGTTCTTATAATAAACAAAAAGATAAACTAGTAATCCAAATCACCACAAATAGAAGAAAATTTAGCTAAATAAACTAGAAGATCATGTTAAATAATTTCTTTTCTTAAGGCTTCTCTGGTTGTCATTCTCCATCCTGAAGCCCACTCGGCCCAATAACTTCCCATGAGCCCAATCAAGCTAATAACTCAATCTTCGGATCAAAAGGCTCACTAAACGAAGACGCCACGATTGAACCCATGTATTAAAGAACTCCGCATTTTATTGTATTTAACTTCATAACTCTTGTTAGATCGTTTTTACACTCTACTACTCTAGATGGGCTATGATGGATGCTTGCTGAAGTTAAACAACTGTTTGTTTCAGTAGTTCATTTTTCTTAAAAAAGTATCATTAACATGGAGAAATCTTGTTAGTGAGGCGTAGTTTCTTTCTTTCTTTTTTTTTTTTTTGCAGGGAGGGGGGTTGGGGGTGGGGGTGTTTAGGTTTTGGGTGGTGGTATAGTGTGGTTTAGGTTTTAGGTTATTGGACACTTGTCACTCTGTAAAGCCTTCTTACAATTAAGAGCCTTTGTAGAATAGCTTAACCCGTGAAACCAGTTGTTATGGGTGTTCATGACCCAAACTAATAACAAACGGTTTTTTTCACGAGAAAATCATTTGTTTGTTTTGGTTATGTCTTGTTATAAACTGAACTGTATTGCATCAAAACCAAACCAAACCGCACACAAACTTGTTTATAACTAGTTGGATCCCCCGCGCTTCGCGGCTGGTTTTCGGTCTGTATCGATTTGGTTCATAACAATACCAGCTTGATACCGACACTTAGCATAGTAGTCAACATGTGTTTTACATCGATTGATAACCATAAAGAAAAATATTTGTACCGATACCGGTGTTGTTTGGTTGATATTGTTTCGGTTTGTTACGGTACATACCTGGACTCGGAATAGCTTATGATACAAAAACGGTACATACATGGACTCGGAATAGCTTATGATACAAAAAAATATTTGATTTTGATACAACTCTGTGCTCAACGAAATTTCATACCGCAAAGTCGAAAAAAAAAACATAAAAACGAATATGGTATTGGTACCAATGTTGACCCCCGCGTCGCGGACAAGGGAGTCTAAAATTAAGATCACATAGCTCAAGTTAAATCAAGGACATCACCATGTCAATCTGTGTATCAAAAGTCGAGTACCTTTGACCCCAATTCATTTGACTCATTACCTGATCTGTTTCTATGTTTATTCTTTGATTAACAATAAGATCATATGTACCAGTTCCTCAATTAAAAGTTATAGTTTAGGTTTAGCTTTGTAGATGTGAATCTCAACCTTTGTTAACATATAAGTTTAGGAAACTTGTTTATAACTTGGAATTCAACAATAACATTATGCAATAAATTAATCACCAACAGTATCTTGCTTGTTCGCAACCCTCTTATGATCCATCTTCTTGGTTCCATTAATGGGCTTCTCCTAAATAGAGATTGTCTAAACACATAAAGACAATAAAGATAAGCTTGTTCAAACATATGGTGCTGTTGTATAAAACTAACATGGCTAGTGTACTAAAAACTAACATGAATCAACATGAACTTAATTAATATTCTTACTCATGAACTTGATTAATATTCTTCATATACTTACAGAAAAGGAAACAACTTTTTTTTTTTATATAATATATTTACATTTTCTGTAAACAGAAATTACAAACTAATGGCAGGTAGACGAGCAACAAGCTGCGCCGCTACCCCCTTCTGAATGGCAAACCCTACCCTGCTAAACACAAAATTCTGCCCCTTAACATGTGTGGTGTTACTGCTTACCACCTGTTGAACTCGCTTTAGGAATCGCACCGCGTCAGGGGCGAGAGCGCCAAATGTATCGAAAGCGAACGGGACGAACACGTGCTGATTCTCGATACAAGCTTTTTCGTGTTTAGCTACTTTGCCCGCCTCTGCCTTGTTTATCGCCTGTCCCACCACAAAACCGTGATCCCTTAGCCCAACGAGGGGGGACACACCTGTCAAATCGACACACGCGTGTTTCCCTCCTTCCCATCCAAAAACAAGAATGTCAGCGGGCCGTAGCGTAGATCTCCCTTCTAATGGATCAGTCAAGAAGTTCACTGGAGCTTCCTTTTTTGCCGAGACCCCTGCTCGCTTAAGGACATCATACAGCACATCGCGAACTAAATCATGACGATACTTAAACCCTGGTAATTCTTTGCAATGTACTGCATGCTCCCCAAAAGAATCCAAGCAACACTTTTGACACACAGGACACGGGTCATCAGCCTGGAAAAGGGGTATCATTAAACGGTACTTGAGGATAGCCCGGTATTCCACCGCCGACATACTCTGCCCTAAACCTTCGATGGGAACAACAGACAGGAAATCCTGAGCATGGGGGGCTCGCAAACACTCAAACACGGCTCGCTGGCGAGGGGAAAAGGCAAACTTCTCTTCAACTGTCTTGACGATTTCTCCATATAAGGCATTCGCCAGAATTTTCTAGGCTTTAGGGGGGGCGGTGTCTTTAATGTAGAAATCGCTAAGATCAAGATCGGGAAGAGAACTATGCAGATTGTCCAACGCACCCTTGTAATCAGGGTCCAACAACTCTCCCCCACATTCGCGAAGGATGTGGTCTTGAAGAACCCAAGATTGGGCCCTTGAAGCCACAAAAGCGTAGGAAGAGGCATCCTCAGCTGAGCAAATCCCAAGCCCCCCAAAACGTGTCGGGAGGGAAGCTAACCTCCATTGTAGGTCCCCGAAAAAGGCACCCCCACAAACAACAATGTCCTCGATCGCATTCCGTAGCCCCTTGTCAAAAACAGAGACGGCTTCCCCGACATAAGAAGGCTGACACGTTCTAAGCCCAAACAGCAGTTTAGCAACCCCCATACACGAACGAAGCAGGAGGAGTTCGCTCTGAGGGTTCTTAAGGCGTTTGAGGCATCCCATCAGCTCAACCGCACATTTGGCTCTTTTGAGGGCCAACCCGCTAATAAACTGCCCATCTCTACTGACAGCTCCGCCCAAGAGTTTCATACCGTGCACCGGCCTACCAATCTCCCGCGGAAATAGACCCGCCTGAGTCTTCACCCCGTCGCATGTAGGCCAAAAAACTTCAGTTTTTTTAAGGTTGAGAAGGAGGCCCAAGGAGGGGCCCTCCACTCTAATGATGTCTAAAGCCTTGGCAACCTGAGTAGCATCTCCAATAATGGTCCCATCATCCAGGTACCAATGAAAGTATGTCATTGTTCTTACAAATTAGTTAATGATTACAAACCCATGATACAATTAAAATTAAGTGATAATGCTCATATAAATAGAAAACCCAGTCCAACCCAACATCTGATAGTTAAAGGAGCATCTGAGCAAGATCATTTTTAGTATTAGTGTCCGGTTTTTAAGATAATGTGAAGATGCATTTTATGCATCTATGACAGCAAAATAATATAATGACATATAACATCTAATTTACAATGCATTTTTTACTTTATAATTAAAATAACACGTTAAAAAAAACATGAAATCAAATGCATATATAAAAAGAGGGATGACAAATCCTCACCTTGGAAACAGAATTGGAGAACAAATACCCATTTTATTCTTCAATATCACATCCTGCACAAAAGATAGAAGCAAAAAAAAAAAAAAAAAAAAAAAATTAGCAAATAAGTTATAAACATCATTAAAAAACCCATCATCCATATCAACAAACCCATCAATAACATAAAAATTAACAAACAGATGTCGTGAATTTGAACTCACATATCGTAAATCGTCTCATGTGTCGTGCTCAAAGTGAAATTGGGACAAATGAAATGGATTCATAAGTGTGTTTGTCAGTTTTGTGAAGTTTCATGGACAACCGTTAACGAAAGAGCCAAAAGCCAACAACCTTCTGTGGTGGCCAGCCACCGCGTTCCGCCACTGGTGCACGACGTCTCCCCTGCTCTCACGTCTCTCTCTCTCTGTCTCGTCTCAAATTAGGGCAAAAAATCCAAAGAGGAAATCAAAGAAGCGAAGAGATGGAGAGAGGAGGCCACCGCATATGACAATTAAAGGGCCAATGAAGCCGAAGACACCCAGTAATGACCGTTCATCAGGCGAAATCACCGTCACAGATGGTGGATTTCCTCCCGCCTTGTATTCTCCGCTCTCTCAGCTCTCCATCTCGCAGTGTCCCTTCTCCAAATAATACATGGTGGCAGTATCGTAAATAACAGCTTAAAATTGTCCAATTGATATACTGTTCCTAAGATCATTCATCTTTTGTTATTATACGAGAAAGAAAAACAATTTTGGTGCAAGAAGCGCCACTTATTTTCTTCATTTGTCACACATACTTATCATAATTCTACGTGGTTGAACTCGTGCCGGCAAAAGCCAACGTCTTAGGCTAGAAAACCCTAACCATTATCCAGTAGCCACAGTGAAAACCCCACAAAACCAGAAGGCCTGCAATGATCTAGGGTTCCGACGAGTGTCGTACCTTAAAATCCAGATGCCATGCCATAATCGAGGGTTCCGGCGAATGCCATAGGCACCTATGGATCGAAGAACACCTCCGGTGATGGTGGTGGGTCTCTAGCCTACGAACCAACAGACCACCGGTGACAGAAGTTTTCTGCTCTCTGTAGCCTCGCACGTTTCTCTGCCACAACAAAGAACATAAAGAGAATGACCAACAAATGTAAGTTAGGGAAACCTGGGAACCTGCACTGTTCCTAAGAGGCTACGGCAATTGTTATATTGTATAATATTATATTATTATATATATAATATATATAACTAGTAGATGCCCCGCCCGCGTTGCGGGGCGATGACCGAATAATTCTCAACCAATTAAAAAAAGACTACTATAATTTTGTTAGGAAAACAAAAACAAAAACGATGATAAGACCGTAATTTTGGGCTCAGGGCAAAACTGTAATTTTTCAGGACTAATGAGCTAGTGTTAGGCAGCTCCTTGACATGAAAAAAAATTAAATTGAGTAAACCGATTAAAACAAAAAACCTTTATAGTTTTGGTAAAAAAACTAAAACGATAGGAAAAACGTAATTTTTAACTGAGGGCCAAATCATAATTTTAATTCGGGGATAAATTGTAAACTAAATGGACCAACGGGGGAGTGCCAGGAAGCTGCCGGCACGACTGTAATTTTACACTGGGGGCAAACTTGTAATGTCACCAGAAAAACAAACAAAAACGATGGGGAAAATGTAAATTTAAGTTGAGGTTAAAATCGTAACTTGGCTGTGTGGAAAAAAACTAATGGCAAAATTATAAATTTATACCGGGCAAAATCGTAATTTTGAACTGAGGGCAAGATTGGAATTTTTAGCTGGGAGCGAAAGCGTAAATTTATTTTTAAGTGGGGTAAAAACATAATTTTAAACTGATGGGAAAATCGTACTTTTAAGGGAAAAAACTAATGGCAAAACTGTAAATTGAAACGAGGCAAAATTGTAATTTTTAACCGGGGGCAAAATTGAAATCTTTAGCTGGGAGCATAAGCGTAAATTTATTTTTAAGTGAGGGTAAAAACATAATTTTGAACTGATGGCAAAATTGTAATTTTAAAATGGGATAAAATCGTAAATTTGTTAGGCCAGTATGGGAGTGCCAGGCAGCTGCCTGGCACTACACCTTTTCCGCCCATTTAGCCCAATGAAGGGCCTCACCTATTCCCGCCGACAACCGACAGTTGTTGATAATGTTTGCTATTAGCTCTGTAGCCCAATTGCTCAAAGCCCCAAACTCGTTAAAAAGGCTAAAAGTTTTAGGCCCAATTTCATTAATAAACGGTTAACAAATACTTTTGGCCTAAAGTTTCGGACACAAGTTCATTAGTTTCGGTCAAGCTTTTAGCTCCAATCATTCGAAGTTTGAATCTACTACACACCTCTGTTAGATGGGAAGAAGATGAAACAAAAAAAACTCTAGTGTTTTAGTAAAACAGTTCTTAAAAACATCCGTATACTATAAATTATAAAGTGTCACTAATGGTGGAGCGGTAAGAGAGAGACTTGATGTTACAAGTTAGAAATTTATGAAAATATAGGAAAAGGCATTTTTCCTAATTTTGGACTAGAAATAAATATAAGAAACCGAGTGGGTTTTATATATTTATGTGTGGGTTTGTGTTCTATGTTGGAAGAGCTTCGCAACGAACTAAACCATGTCCAAAACGAAGCTAAGATGAATCAGATATCGATGCTCAAAGTTTGGTGTTTGAAATATTGAATGCTGAAAAATTGGGAAAGTGACACCTTGCCCACATAGGAGGAGAGATGAAACTTAAAGGGGTATTTAAGTGGGAACACTCCTTCCTTATTGTTACATGGAAGCACACACTAGTGTACTCGCGAAGGGTGCGGAGAACCCTAACTCGCACTAGCGCGCGGACGTGGCGTGGGTGATGGGCGCAATGTGACGCTTTGATGGCGCACTTTGCACTTCGCGAGCCGCTTGAGAGCCGCCTTTGTATTTTGACAGCGCGCGCGTGGTGGAGCACAGAGGCTGCAAGGACCAGTGGCTGGTGGCGTGGCATGCAGGCGCACGGGTACATGGCGCATGACCCAGGTAGGGTCTGTGCGTAGTGGCGTATGACGTGGCGGACGAGCGCGTCCGCGCATAGAGCATGACAAGGCTGGCCTGTGCACTGGCGCGTGAACAGGACGCATGCTCATTGAGCCAATACGGCGCGACTGCGACTGTGTGGCGTTATCGTATAGGCTCACTGGTGACGTGGCGCGCGCGCCAAGCGCATGAAATTAAGCCAAAATGGCGCACGCGCACATGAGTAGCGTATGAAAGTGAGCCAAAATGGCGCATGGGAGCATGAGTGCTTCAGACCTGCGTGCGCGCACCAGTCTGTCTTGCGCGCTTGCGCTCGCAGAAACTTCCAGACATTAATGACATAGCAGTTACATTCCAGCATTTGAAACAGACGAGTCAAAGTTTAATGCTATTTAATTCTCCCATTTAATTTGTTTTTCTGTTTCATCACAAGACCTGTAGTATAAATAGGAGGCTACCCCTGCTGCAGAAAATACACCGAATAAAACACATCTTATGCAACTTCTCCTCTGCATAATTCTCTTTTTTTTCCTTTCTTGTTTCAAGGTATACCTTTAGGTTTCGTCAAGTCCGGCAGTACAACTGTTAAGGCTGTTGTATCTTGGAAACAAACGAGTTCTCCTAGGAGACTCAAAATTTATTTTAAGAGACCCATGTCTAACACGATCCTCAGCCAAGAACGTCTTTTCTGTTTGTAATTTATGTTCTTATTTTTCATTTATTTCAGTTGTAATTGTATTGTATTTTCAATTTCATTCTTTCTTGTTCTGTAATTCAAGTTTATAAAATATTTTATTTATTTTTGCACGAACGGATTCCTACAATCTTAAAACAAATTTTTAAAACACCGTTCGTGTAGAATCACAAACAATTCTACTTTGATTTTCAAACTAGTTTTGAATTCACAGAGGTTGTGTTTTAAAAACAATTTTTCTGTTTTGGTTCAAAGTAGCGACTTTGTCAAAACATATTCTATTTTCTTCTCTTTTTCTGTCTTTGAGTCCTAAAATCTTTTGTTGTAGTCTTCAAAGTTGGAATTAGAAGTTACACGGCGGATTTTTGTACTCCTCGATTCTGTTTAAAAACAATAATAAATTAGCACATTTATTATTTTGAAAACAGATTTTTAACTTGTCTTCTTGAATTTTTTCAGAATGTCGACTGAAAACGTGAATACCAGTAACAATAATGTTGTTGTCGGAACCCCTGGCAACACTGTGGGAGCGTCCCTAGTGGCAAACTATGCTGAACGACCTGAGAAGTTCTCGGGTCTCCACTTCAAAAGGTGGCAACAGAAGATGTTCTTCTATTTGACCACCATGAACCTTGCGAGGTTCCTGACTGAAATCGCTCCCCAACCTGTGGAAGGGGAGACCGACGCTCAAGCTTAGTGTGCGGTAGATGCTTGGAAGCATTCGGATTTCATTTGTCGAGGCTATGTACTCAACGGTCTCTCGGAGGCACTGTATAATGTGTACTATAATACCAAGACTTCCAAAGAATTATGGGAGTCTTTGGATAAAAAGTACAAAACGGAGGATCCGGGAACAAAGAAATTTGTTGCCGTCCGTTTCTTGGACTACAAAATGGTTGATAACAAGACTTTTATGAATTAAGTCCAAGAGTTACAAATTATACTTCATGACATCCACGCTAAGGGGGGCATGGTACTTAGCGAGACATTTCAAGTGGCAGCCGTGATTGAGAAATTGGCTACTTCGTGGGTAGAATTTAAAAACTACCTGAAGCACAAATGAAAGGAAATGACAGTGGAGTGTAACACCCTTAAATTTATACTTGAATTAATCATTTATTTGTACCAAAAGATAATAGTTTAACATAAGTTTCAGAAGTATCATAAGCCTTAGTCGACTAATGACTAAGGTAGAACATACAAAAGTTGTTTGAGAATTTGTTTACAACCCATGAACAAAATTTAAGTAAGATTAAACACATAGCGGAAGCTTCAAAAGTCGTGTTCGGTTCTTCGACGTTGCTTGACCACCATCCGTAAGGTCCATCTAACCACCTAGGGTCAAAACCATTAAAACATTAGTTTTGACTTTGGTACATAAGACTTAAACATATGATCCAATCATCAATTAAAAATAAAAAAAAAAATTTAAGTTTTCTGGATTTACCGTAAATTACGGTATTACCGTAATTTACGGTGAGTTCTGGAGATATTTGGTCCACCGTAAACCAGGGGAATACCACCGTAAACATTTAACTTCTACCGTAAATTACGGTACTACCGTAATTTACGGTAGTACCTGGAATTTCAAGTTTTGTTTTGTTTGTTTATTACACCAAGTTTCTAACTCTCGAATTTCTGTTTTTCTATGATACCGAAGCATTAAAACCTCGTATTTCTTATATGATATATATATATTAACCAATAATCAAAGAACAATCTATCATATTCCGAAGCATTAATCATGCCTTACTTGATTGTTCGACCCGTTTGGGTGCCAAGAGTTAAGCATCAAACGAGGCATTTCAAAAATCCAATTTCTAACAATTGTTTTGACCTGTCTCACTTGATTAAGACGAAAAGTCACTTCCGTGACGTATTGATCTATCTTGTTTACCATGTTTTCAAAACTACAACATAAAACTAACAAATAATTCATAATGTAACGAAACGGTAATTTCGTACCTTTAGAGCACGTTTTTCCCCCATGAATTCCCTCCGGCTTGTCCGCTTGATGATCCGGACTCTTTGCCTAGAAGATTCAGTTTACAGCTTGTTTAGAATTCTTTTTATGACCATAATCATATCATTGTGAAACATGATCAAATCTGCGTTTTCATCATAATTTTTTTATCATTTAAATCATCTCTTAGGCATTTCAACAAACACCTAACGGGTCAGATTCTTCTATAATTATTACCAAGTTCATGGTTTGTAATTAACATCTAATTTCACTTTAATTAAGCAATTTGTACTCATTTAAACATTCAAATTACTGAATTTCCTCATACCATTCAGCTTTTCTCTAGATTAAAATTCATAGTCCTAGTACTTGTCTAGTCTTTACAATATCATAAATCACCTACAATGGTGATTGTAATTTCTTCAAGTAACATGCAATGATTTTCACAATTTATCATCTAGGGTTTAATCCTAAACAACATATTACTTCAAGATTCATTCATGCATGACATATCTAGGTTCAATTTCAGTTATTCACCATTGACCTAGAATTTATGGTGAATCAAAATATCAAAATTCTACATACCTTTTGATCCCTATGACGAGGTGATCACTAATTCATGTTTAGAATTCGATTTGAAACAGATTTGAGGCTTCAATTTAGTAGATTTTGGTGTGAAGCTAGGGTTGGAGAATCCCCTGTGTCGCCCCTTTCTCTTGATCGACCAGACACACAAGTTTTTGTGTGTTTGGTTTGGTTTTGTTACTATTAGTAATTATCTTTCACTTTTGACAAGTTTAAACCCTCAACTATGATTTTCCTTTAAGTTTAAGTATTTTAACCTTGTTATGAATTATTTCAAGACTTGAATTTAACTAGGTTAAGTTCCTAGTTGGTAAATTCTTGTTTGTTATTTCATTAGAATTTTAATATAAGGATTCATATTTTCGGGGTGTTACAAGTTCATCCCCCTTAAAAGGGTTTCATCCCCGAAACCGAATTACGTACCAAATAAAGTAGGGTGAAGACGTCGCATCTCTTCTTCGGACTCCCACGTAGTGTCCGAACCTTTCCTATGTTCCCATTTGACTTTGACTTGATCAATTTGTTTATTTCGTAAATGTTTGACCTTTCGGTCTAAAATCTCCACCGGTCTCACCGCATAATTCAGACTATTATCCACTTCGATATCATCGTAATGGATATAGGCCGTTTCGTCTGCTAAGCACTTTCTTAGTTGTGACACGTGGAACGTGCCATGGATTCCACTTAACTCCTCCGGTAATTCAAGACGGTAAGCTACCTTGCCAACTTTCCCGATAATTTTAAATGGCCCAATAAACCTTGGGCTTAGCTTCCCCCTTTTTCTGAATCTAATAACGCCCTTCCATGGGGAAACTTTTAGCATGACCATGTCACCAACTTGGAATTCGATTGGCCTTTTCCTTTTATCAGCATACGCCTTTTGCCTGTCTTGAGCCGCTTTCAAGTGTGCCCGAACAATATCGATCTTTTCATTCGTGGCTCGTACTATATCTTGGTGGGCGAGTTCACGTGGACCCACTTCACCCCAACATACCGGGGTTCGACACTTCCTACCATAAAGCATTTCGTATGGTGCCATCTTAATACTAGATTGGTAACTGTTGTTATATGAAAACTCGACTAACGGTAGGTGAACATCCCAATTGCCTCCAAAGTCGATTATACAGGCCCGTAGCATGTCCCCCAATGTTTGTATCGTTCTTTCAGTTTGTCCATCCGTTTGAGGATGGTACGCAGTGCTAATGAATAATTTAGTCCCCATTTGCTCTTGGAAATCTCGCCAGAAATTCGAAGTAAACCGGGTATCCCTATCAGACACGATGGACACCGGTACCCCATGACGTGCTATGATTTCATTGGTATAAACTTCTGACATCTTTTCTGACGTATAAGTCTCACGAATCAGAATGAAGTGAGCACTTTTCGTCAATCTATCCACCACTACCCATATGGCATCGAAACCACGATTCATTTTAGGCAACTTGGTTAGTAGGTCCATTGTGATATGTTCCCATTTCCAAACCGGAATTTCTAACGGTTGGAGTTTACCGTATGGTTTCTGATGCTCCGCCTTGACTTGTAAACATGTCAAGCATTTTTTCACATACTTCGCCACATCCCTCTTCATTCCGGGCCACCAATAATTTTGTTTCAAATCATTGTACATCTTGGTCGCACCCGGATGAATTGAATAACGGGATTTATGAGCTTCATTAAGTAGAAGCGCCTTCACTCCACAGGTATGTGGGACCCATATCCTTCCGGATCGAGTCTTTAACCCGTGATTCCCATCCGACAAATCTTTCAACTGACCAATTATTCTTTCTTTCTTCCAATTCTCTTCTTTTACTGCTTCTAATTGCGCCTCTCGAATACGTTCAAGTATACCCGAGGTTACCACGAGTTGCATCGATCTTACTCGTATCGGGACATAATCCGTTTTTCTGCTCAAAGCATCCGCCACCGCATTAGCCTTTCCTGGGTGATAACGTATTTCGCAATCGTAGTCTTTCACCGTTTCCAGCCATCGCCTTTGTCGCATATTTAACTCCTTCTGATCGAAGAAGTATTTCAAACTCTTTTGGTCGGTGAATATGGTGCACTTTACCCCATACAAGTAGTGCCTCCATATTTTTAATGCAAACACTACCGCCGCCAACTCGAGATCGTGTGTAGGATATTTCTTCTCGTGTATCTTCAATTGTCTCGAGGCATAGGCTATTACCTTGCCCCGTTGCATCAACACGCAACCGAGTCCCGATAGTGAAGCATCCGAATAAACCTCCATGTCTTCGACTCCGTCCGACAATGTCAATACCGGAGCTTGAGTTAACTTTTCTTTTAGCGTTTGAAACGCTTTCTCTTGATCAGCACCCCAAATGAACTTTTCTTTCATGCGTGTTAGCTTTGTTAGCGGCGACGCAATCTTGGAGAAATCTTGAATGAATCTCCTATAATACCCCGCAAGCCCCAAAAAGCTTCTAATTTCCGAAGGGTTCTTCGGAATATTCCATTTTGACACAGCTTCTATCTTTGACGGATCCACCAATACTCCGTCGGCACTTATGATGTGGCCGAGAAATTGTACCTCTCGTAACCAAAAGGCACATTTAGAGAATTTTGCATACAACTTCTCTCGTCTAAGTGTCTCTAACACTTCTTGTAGGTGGTGTGCGTGTTCAGCTTCACTTTTCGAATACACCAAGATATCATCGATAAACACGATGACCGACTTATCCAACATTGGTTTGCAAACCCGGTTCATGAGGTCCATGAAAGCCGCGGGTGCGTTTGTTAGCCCAAATGACATCACGAGGAATTCGTAATGTCCGTATCTCGTGCGGAAAGCCGTCTTCGGCACATCTTCTTCTTTGACCTTTAATTGGTGATACCCTGATCTAAGGTCAATTTTTGAAAACCAGTTCACACCTTGTAGTTGGTCGAATAAATCATCTATCCTCGGAAGCGGGTATCGATTCTTTACCGTGAGTTTGTTTAACTCCCGATAATCGATACACATGCGCATGCTCCCGTCTTTCTTTCTTACGAACAACACCGGTGCGCCCCAAGGAGACACACTCGGCCTTATAAATCCCTTTTCAAGCAGGTCTTGGATTTGAAACATCAACTCTTGTAATTCCGACGGTGCAAGTCAGTACGGGGCTTTTGCTACGGGTTTCGCGCCCGGAATCAATTCGATCCCGAATTCTACTTCCCGTTCAGGCGGTATCCCCGGTAAATCCTCCGGAAACACATCTTCATAATCTCGTACTACCGGTACCTCTCCAATATTTCGTGATTCTTTTTCGGGATCATTAGCGTATATTATGAATGCCTTGCATCCTCGCTTCATAAGCTTGTGAGCTTTCAACATTGAACATACTATAGGGTTGCCTCCTTTTTCGCCATAAATGGTGACGTGTTTCCCGCTCGGAGATGTTAGTTTTATCTCTTTACGAAAACACACAATCTTTGCATGGTGTTGAGATAGCCAGTCCATTCCAACGACTACTTGAAATTCTCCCATTGACATCGGAATTAGGTTTATCGAATATTATTCGTCGTCAATGCTCAGTTTACAGTTTTTACATACATCACAAACAATAAAGCTTTTGTTATTACCTATCTCTACTTCTAAAGGCACAGGTAATTTTGTTAGAACAAATGAAGGATGTCGAATAAATCCATATGAAACAAAGGATTTATTCGCACCCGTATCAAATAACACGTGTGCAGGAATCGAATTTACAGCAAATATACCTGAGACCACGTCAGGTTCAACCTTTGCTTCTGCGGCGGTTAGTTGAAAAGATCTTGCCTTTGCTTTCGGGGCTTCACCTTTCGGTTCCTGCCCATCCTTCTTTCCAACCAGTTCCGGGCATTCGGACTTTTTGTGGCCCGTTCGATAACAATTGTAACAAACCGTCACTTTCTCCGGGCATGATATAGCCATATGTCCCGTTTTCTTGCATATGGGACAAGGCTTATCCTTGTAACGGCATTCGCCTTTATGACCCTTCCCACATATTCTGCAACTTGGTGACCCGCCTTTCGTATCAGATTTCTTTGCGCTTTCGTTTGTTCGTGCCTTCTTAGTAGGGCTTGGATTCACATCTTGTGCCCTTCGTTCACCCCGTTCTATGCTCTTTTTCAGTTCGATCTCCCTTTCCCGAGCAGCATTGACAATCTCGGTAAGGGTCTCGTATTTTGAAGGGATTATGAACTCTCTATACTCCGCACTTAGCATGTTATGGTAGTAATAGACCTTTTGTTCTTCGTTTGTCACCAAATCATCACAGAACTTTATCTTGTCCATAAACATCCCCGTGATCTTGTCTATGGATTCACCCTTGTGTCTGAGTTGCATGAACTCTTCCTTGATTCTATTTATGACCGCTTTGGGACTATGGTGTTTAAGAAACGGCGTCTTAAACTCCTCCCATGTCATGGCCTTAGCCGCTTCACTTCCAATCTCCTTCTTTTTGTTATCCCACCAGTCTTTCGCTTGACCTCTTAATTGACCCGTACCATAAGCTACGTAGTCATTTTCATCACAATGAGTTCTCTCGAATACTCCTTCAATATCACTTAGCCATCGTTGGCACACAATTGGATCAACCTCCCCATTATATATTGGGGGTTTACAGGCCATGAATTCCTTCTATGAACAAGGCTTTTGTCCACCATGCTTTTCCTTTGCTGAATTGGAATCATCTTCCAATTTCTTGATTCTCTCTTCTACTATTGATAAAACTGTGTTTTGAATTTTATCAATAAAGCCCGACAAACTGTTTTCGATCGCCTTTCCAACCTCTTCGGCAATCACTTCCCTCATTTGTTCGGTGACTCTTGGCACCGCATTATCATTACCTCCATCAGCCATCTCTATTTCTGAAATGTTTACATAGATTGTTAAACATTCCATTTATAACACATGCTTTACTTGTTTTGATTTAATCAAGTTCATAACTTGATTCAATCATTCTTGTTTCAATTCAATCAAGTTCGTAACTTGATTTAATCATTCTTGTTTCAATTCAATCAAGTTCGTAACTTGATTTAATCATTCTTGTTTCAATTCAATCAAGTTCGTAACTTGATTTAATCATTCTTGTTTCAATTCAATCAAGTTCGTAACATGATTTAATCATTCTTGTTTCATGCATTTCTTGTTTTTGAGTGAGCTTACACACTCTTTTCATGCATATTGTTCATTTCTTATTCTTTACGTAGTACATAATTTATTAACAAAATAAGTTAGTTCTTACTGGACGATCGATCAAGCTTGAACCGAACACTTATTGACAACCTTGAGCTCTGATTACCAACTTGTAACACCCTTAAATTTATACTTGAATTAATCATTTATTTGTACCAAAAGATAATAGTTTAACATAAGTTTCAGAAGTATCATAAGCCTTAGTCGACTAATGACTAAGGTAGAACATACAAAAGTTGTTTGAGAATTTGTTTACAACCCATGAACAAAATTTAAGTAAGATTAAACACATAGCGGAAGCTTCAAAAGTCGTGTTCGGTTCTTCGACGTTGCTTGACCACCATCCGTAAGGTCCATCTAACCACCGAGGGTCAAAACCATTAAAACATTAGTTTTGACTTTGGTACATAAGACTTAAACATATGATCCAATCATCAATTAAAAAAAAAAAAAAATTTAAAGTTTTCTGGATTTACCGTAAATTACGGTATTACCGTAATTTACGGTGAGTTCTGGAGATATTTGGTCCACCGTAAACCAGGGGAATACCACCGTAAACATTTAACTTCTACCGTAAATTACGGTACTACCGTAATTTACGGTAGTACCTGGAATTTCAAGTTTTGTTTTGTTTGTTTATTACACCAAGTTTCTAACTCTCGAATTTATGTTTTTCTATGATACCGAAGCATTAAAACCTCGTATTTCTTATATGATATATATATTAACCAATCATCAAAAAACAATCTATCATATTCCGAAGCATTAATCATGCCTTACTTGATTGTTCGACCCGTTTGGATGCCAAGAGTTAAGCATCAAACGAGGCATTTCAAAAATCCAATTTCTAACAATTGTTTTGACCTGTCTCACTTGATTAAGACGAAAAGTCACTTCCGTGACGTATTGATCTATCTTGTTTACCATGTTTTCAAAACTACAACATAAAACTAACAAATAATTCATAATGTAACGAAACGGTAATTTCGTACCTTTAGAGCACGTTTTTCCCCCGTGAATTCCCTCCGGCTTGTCCGCTTGATGATCCGGACTCTTTGCCTAGAAGATTCAGTTTACAGCTTGTTTAGAATTCTTTTTATGACCATAATCATATCATTGTGAAACATGATCAAATCTGCGTTTTCATCATAATTTTTTTATCATTTAAATCCTCTCTTAGGCATTTCAACAAACACCTAACGGGTCAGATTCTTCTATAATTATTACCAAGTTCATGGTTTGTAATTAACATCTAATTTCACTTTAATTAAGCAATTTGTACTCATTTAAACATTCAAATTACTGAATTTCCTCATACCATTCAGCTTTTCTCTAGATTAAAATTCATAATCCTAGTACTTGTCTAGTCTTTACAATATCATAAATCACCTACAATGGTGATTCTAATTTCTTCAAGTAACATGCAATGATTTTCACAATTTATCATCTAGGGTTTAATCCTAAACAACATATTACTTCAAGATTCATTCATGCATGACATATCTAGGTTCAATTTTAGTTATTCACCATTGACCTAGAATTTATGGTGAATCAAAATATCAAAATTATACATACCTTTTGATCCCTATGACGAGGTGATCACTAATTCATGTTTAGAATTCGATTTGAAACAGATTTGAGGCTTCAATTTAGTAGATTTTAGTGTGAAGCTAGGGTTGGAGAATCCCCTGTGTCGCCCCCTTTCTCTTGATCGACCAGACACACAAGTTTTTGTGTGTTTGGTTTGGTTTTGTTACTATTAGTAATTATCTTTCACTTTTGACAAGTTTAAACCCTCAACTATGATTTTCCTTTAAGTTTAAGTATTTTAACCATGTTATGAATTATTTCAAGACTTGAATTTAACTAGGTTAAGTTCCTAGTTGGTAAATTCTTGTTTGTTATTTCATTAGAATTTTAATATAAGGATTCATATTTTCGGGGTGTTACATGGAGGAACTTGTCTTCCGTTTTCATATAGAAGAGGACAACAAAGTGGCCCAAAAAGGCACAATTTTGCAAACTTCGGCAAAAGCAAACATGGTGGAAACTGGGGAATCCTCGAAAGGAAATAAGGGCAAAGGTGGGAAGAACAACAACTGTGACAACTATCAAAATTCCAGGTATCCGTACAACTATTAAACCATGATTAGTGCTTAATGACTGTGCTGAATTACAATTAATGACTTGAATTGCTTTCTGATTATTGCCATATACATACATGTGCATCACATATTGCTTAATGTCATATCATTATTACATGAGAACTTCGTTGACTCAAATGATGCACGAAACACAGTTAGCACAGTTATCAGATAAATCAGAAAAATGCTGACTGAGTTCAGTACATAGACAGACAAGGTGTAGAGACACAAAATGAACCAGAAACCAAGTATTACACTAGTATAGTGTGTAGGAAAGTAAGGATCACAAAACTGCCTTCCTAGAGATAGTTTAAGTGTCAGAAAGTGCCTAAAACTCACATAAACTGCAGAATTCTGCAGAAAATCAGCAAAATCAGCATTTAAACAATCTAATATCATGCAGAAATATGGTTAAATGGTCCTGAATGCTTTCCTAAGTGTCGGGAATCAAAACTGTCACAAAAGGTAACATAAAGCACACTAAACTGCATAGTTTAGCACCTTAACGAACCGGTAACCAACCGAACAACCGGACACTACCCGAAACACCAAATTTTCACTAGAAGCATTGTTTTAACATTACCAAGCTAGTTATGGTCCCCGAACATCATAACACACTATATAAATATCTAATAACTAAATCCCTCCAGATACTTGAAATCTAACTAATAACTAACTAATTGGTTTAAACCTAGACCTATACCCCCCTCCTAGTTTACGGCCCAACAAGGACCCCACCTTGTGATTTTCTTGTGATTAAATATTAGATCTTGTTGGTGCTTTAAAGCCATAAGAACCAAAGGAAATTGTAAAGTTAGGAGTTTATAACTTAACCCTTAAGATCAAGACTCTCATAACTCACCTCACACCACACTTGAAACCTTCTCCTTCCTCTCTTCTTGTGTTCGGTCGAGAACAACCACAAGCACCATCACCATCATCATTCATCTTCATCCAATTCTACATATACTCAAGGGTGTTAGAAGGTGCACAAGGAAGCTTGGAGCTTTCGGAAGTTAAAGGACCTTCACCATTTGCTTTTATCCACTTCTTTTCTTCTCTTGATCATCCCTAGCCTTGAGCTAGTGGTAACAACACTATACTCTTCATTTTACATCTTGTTTAAGTGGTTAAAAGGTGATACATGATGTTAATCTTAAAGAACATTAAGAATCAAGAAGATGAAACATGAACATAAGCTTAAAATCATAAGAGATCTTGATGTTTATGTGTTGTTATACTTGTTGATTGTTGTTTACTTATGTAAATGATGTAGATCATCGTATGATCTTGCTAGATGATGATTAAAAACATAATCTAGCAAGATGAAAGGATGAAAGTGTTAGAGATTAATGGATCATCCTCACATAAGTCATTAACTTGAAAGAATATATTGTTTTCTTGTAAAGTGATGATTAAAGTAAGATGTAAGTCTTGTAGATCTAAGATTTCAAGGATGATTTTTCAAGAAAACAAGTTAAAAATACAAAGTTTACTTTAATCTTGGTTCTTAAAGAAATCAACCATGTTTTTAGAGGTTAAACAAGTGTAGAAACACATGTGTAACAAGAAAAATCCAAGAAGAAGCATTTTTAGAGAATGTGATTACAAGTTGCAAAGATCTAGATTCTTCAAAAATGATGTTTTTAAATAAACAACCACACTTTAAAGGGTAACTAGACCCACTAAATACACTAGTAAGTTACTACACATTTTTATAAATTTTCAAGTTCATGAGTTAGTAGTTTATGCTTGCTTTTGGCAAATTGGTAAGTATAGATTGATTTGTTGATGATTGTATTGATTTATAAAAGAAAATGATATGCCATGAAGGCATGGAAACCTCTATTTTTAGGGGAAACTATGACAAAATTTTTCTAAAAATTAAACACTTAGAAAAATATTTCTAAACAAATATTTACCTTTATATTTCAAACCATGAATTTTCACATAAAGTTTGCCATAATTTTTGTTACAAAAATTATAAATACTAGAGGTTGATTTTTATTAATAAAAGTGACTAAATATGTATTTAGGGAAATATTTATTTAGATGTCACCATGTGAGTGATTATTTGTATATTATGTGTATTAGTTATATTATTTTAGGACTTGAAATAATATAACTCATCAAAATACCTAGAAATGTCAATCCAAAATATTACCAAAATTCCAAGAATATGAATATACAAAGAATACCCAAAATATTGGTGAAACCGAACAAAGGAATATAACTTACAAAATATTCCGGAAAATTTATTCATAAGTATATTTTGGTAATAAATATTTTGGACACCAAGAGAACAAAAATATGATTTTCACAATTAATACAAACTATATCATATTTTTGACAAGGAGAAAATATATTATTTTTGGTAAGTAAAAATATATATTTTTCTTGGAATTATTAGAAGATATATTATTTTTGGGAAGAAAATATGTATTTTCTCAAACAAACATGAAATACATTATTTTTGGGAGAAAATGTATTTTCTAAAATAAACTTAGAAATATATTATTTTGAATGAAAAATGAATTCATATATATTTTCTAAGTTAGACGTGAAAATATATTATTTTTGAGACTTGTATGAAATTTATAAATATTTTTGCCAAGGAAAAATTATAAGTAATTTTTCTAAATAATATTTCTTAAAATATATATATTTTGGAAATATATATTGATGTATTTTATTAAAAATATTATTCCGGAAAAGTTAAGGATAAAATACTTAGTAAACACAATAGAAAATACGTATTCTCGTACGTATGGATACACCCCGGAATACGACACCTATACATGGCAAAAATATACAAGTATAAGAATACGAATACAAATACGCCCATCCTTGGGAAGGATATACACGTTTGAATACTTGAAAAGTAACAAGTTAAAATATATTATTATAACTAATATTCCAAAATTTGATAAATATAATTTAAGTTAAAATATTTATTATTTTAACAAATAATTATATAACATGGAATAATATTGAAGACACAAAGAGCGTAACTTAAAGGAACTAATTAATACGAAGTCAAGGCACGACTCGCTCGTCTAATAAACCATAGTACGTTGTAGGTAGTCGTGTACACCGGAAGAAGCTTTGAGTTACCGTTGGTTGTGAAGAACGCAAGACTGTGAGTTCATGTCCCCTTTTTCTTTTATCTGTTTTCAGTTTTATAACTTCGGGGGTGAAGTACATGTTTCAAACTGTTTACAAACGTTTATATGTGGTATGGTTAGCTAAGGAAAGGTACTGCTAGATTATGTGAGTGGTGGGTATAACGCTTAAGACCATTAATCCTCGTAGTAGGACCGAGGGACATGAGTGATAGATCTATTTGGGTGTAGCGAGCCCCACCCATGTGGATCGGGGTTTGGCCCATGAGGTGACTATGTCTTACAGCCGGAAGCCCGGTGCAAAATCTGCTAGGTTTGAGCCTTCCTGCATCACATCACACATATTGATGGCTTTGCAAACCATTAATCGATCTATTCTTTGTTTCCTTGTTGCTTTCGTACCAGGGTTTTACAAACAAACATACATACTTTCATTGATTACTAAGGGTTTATTCGTGCACACTCACAAAACACATGAACTCGCTCAACTTTTGTTGATGTTTTCAAACTACATGTATTTCAGGGAATTAAATGTGGATCTGGTGAGCGTTTGGATGTTTCAAGTGAGGTTGGGAATAAAAGATGTCATCCGTAGTCTAAGGGTTTAGATAATGTGTCTTATCCTAGATAAGACACATCTTCCAAAGCCTGGTTTTATTTAAAGTCTTTTGTCGAGTCCTTATGGAACTCTAAAACAATTTGCATGGTTTGTATTTGGATTCAAAGTCTGTGTTGGATTTCTAAAACAATGTTGTTAGTGATATTTTAAACTTATTTAATGGATGATCATCTTTAGTTTTATCATATAGTTGTTTGTTATGGTTGAATGCAATGATATTAAGCAAGTCACACATAATCACGCTTCCGCAAAAGTCAGGGTGTGACAGTTTGGTATTTGTAGCGAACTAGGATTCCTTCTCGAGTCTAGACTACAATCATTAGGGCTCTCAAGAAAATATTTTTACAACATGTTTTCATTGCATACACGAAACGCCCAGATCCAGGTAAACAAACATTTTTACAAGCGGAAAGACAAGAAACACGATTGCGAGGTTTACATTTGTGGTTTAGTCTAGGAGACTAGGTGGTTTAGTCTGGGAGACTAGGTGGTTTAGTCTGGGAGACTAGGAAGGATAAAAGGGATTCGTGAGGAATAATAAGGATACATGATTTCATGATACATTGTCTTTAATTGCATGCTAAATGATAGTGGTTAATATATGTGCATATGTTATGATTGTTCTGTTACATACACTATGTCTTCATCCGAGAGCGGATTGTCCGATACTGATGACCCTATGGCTATTGTGTCCGATGAAGAGATCGCACCAGAGCCGGAGATCTTTACCCCAGATACTGAGAGCGACCCAGATATGCTATCAGACGACGATGACGACTTTCAGCCGTTTGCATTGCCTGATTTTGGAGATGACTTACCGCTTGCTGATGGTATTCCAGACGAGGATCCTTTTGTTGTTCCCATTCCAGTCCATGATCATCTTATCATCGGGCATCCCGATGGTGAGCATATTGTGGCACCGATCCTCGCTCCTGTTCCTTTAGTGGTCATCCCTTCTGAGGATTGGCCTTTTGATGATCTTTTTGATGATGATGTTGACCTGTTTGTTGATGGTCCCCCTGATGATGCCCATGGTGATGGAGAGCTAGATGAGGACGTTGTTGCTAGTCCACCTCTTGAGGTTCCCGTTATTGAGATTTCCTCTGACTCTAGTTTGCACTCCGTCTCAGATTCCTTTGAGTCTGTGACATCTTCCGCCTTGCAGGCAGTTGGATTGCGACGTTACGCCATTGATTCTGATGATGATACAACCATGTCAGCTGCACCATCCCCTCCACACGATCCCGAGTTTGATCTTGATCTAGATTTTGTTCCTGTTGATCAGCCCGATGTTGCACCTACTGATCCTGAGCCCTTGCTTGATCATGACCCTATTCCTTTTGGCTTACCTGACATTGCACCCCTCATACCTGATCCGGTTCCTGCACCAGTTGACCCTCCTGTTATTAAGCCATTCATTCCTCCACTTGCACCCGCATCCGCTGATGTTGCTCCTTTTCACCCTGTGGAGTCTGATGTCCATCGTGACGACTTACCGATCGTTTTCCTCTAGGACATCCCTGCACCCCTTCCAGGGGAAGGTACTTCAGGCCAGCAGCCTAGTCATGACCCTCATGTTTCAGCAGCTTTTCCACACATTCCCCAGTCTGCACCTTTTGCTCCTTTTACTTCTTCACCACTGGATGAGCCACTCCGATGGTTCCCACCATGCACCATGCCGATTTCGGATCCCTACCACCCCTCTCACTTTGTTGGTTATACCCGGGATGAGTTACTTTTATCACTTCAGCTCCAGTTTGAGATCATGAGTCGTAGGATTTTGGAGCTTGAGATGACACCGCGCCTTTTACCATGTCCTTGCCAGCCTGCTTTTGTTCCCCTCATTCATCACCATCTCCATTTTCACATCCACCTGCACCTCTTACTCCTTTTCCAGAGTTTGATGCTCGATTTCTCACTGTCGAGCAGCAAATCAGTTATCTGCTGCGTCATGTATATGAGCTTGAGGAGGAGCTTGCGCATGTGCGCAGTTTGATTTTCTTTCCTACACCTCCTCCGCCACCACCATCAGCATAGTTGGTTTTTGGTTTTATGTAGGTTGCATTGCTTTTGATGAGAGCACCACTATTGAGCTGAGCTAGTGAAGCCTTTTGGAGACCACTTTTTGTTTGTATGACCTTTGTAGATTGGTAGACTTGTTGGACAAGGGTAGTGTGATCCTGTGATCCTTTTCATATGATACACTTTGTGTAGGTCCCCTTGATGTATGGATCTTTCAGAATTGTCTTTCCAATCAAGAGTGCGGAATCCTCTTGATCAGAATATAGCAGAATGAGTAGAAACAGAAAACAACAAATCACTTTAAACCTGGGTTTCTATTGATTATCGATTACAAGAATTACAATCAATCTAAACCCTAACCAACTCTCAATTTCGTCCAAGCTATATCTGTGACACCCCAGGAAAATCAGGAAAACAACGCAACTTAACTAGCTTCCTCAGTAACCACGCGCTAAATTTCAGGACGAAATTCTCTTAACAGGGGGAGAATGTGACAACCCTCAAATTTACATGTATTCCGTACAATTTATTAATAATAATTAATGTGCTTGATGACTGTGTGGAATTACGTAACTGCTTTCTGATATCTGTGTTATATTTACATGTGCATGTTGACACACTAGTAGTGTACAGAAAAGTCATTAAATAGTCCGTTATAATTTCCTAAGTGTTAGAAATTAAATGTGTTACAAAAATATACATAAAAGACACTTTACGGATTAATTAAACACTTTAATGGAACGGTGTTCAACCGGACATTACCCGGGGCACTGAAATTTCGCCACACACATTTTTTTTTCTGAGCTAGTTAGGGTCCCCGAACACCCTAACACCCATCACAAAACACTACACACTAGTAACTAGTTTAACCACCTAATTAACCTAACTAAACTCTAACTACATAGTTCAAAACAAACCATGCCCCCCCCTTACAATCGAATTGGTTCCCCAAGGGGACACACTCTTACAAATGTGATTATTTTATTCATGGAGTGTCTAAAATCTTCCATACACTTTACCTAAGGGATATTTAGAAGACATGGACTATAAGTGTGCTTAGAAGATAACCATTTCATCCAAAACCCACCAACAAAATTTCACTCATTCTCTCCCTCTTGCCATTGATCTCAGCTGAAACCATAGCCAACACCCCACCACCTTCAAGTTTGGTTCTAGCTACTTTGCATACATACAAGGGTGTAAGGTGTCCTACAAACAAGCTCGGTGCACTCGGAAGCTCAAAGACCTCTCTAGATTGCTTTTATCCACCACTTTTACGCCTTTGATCTTCCCTAGCCTCGAGCTAGTAGTAAGTGACTCTAAACCTCTTCTTGATCTTGTCTAGAGTGGTTAATAAGAGTTTTGTCGGATAAAAATCGTGAACACTAAAAATCAAAACTAAAAAGTCTTGCTAGAGTGATAAACTTGTTGGTTAAAGAGTAAATAATGATGAAACATGGTAATACAAGATGAATCTGAAATATATGAGTATTAGTCTGCTGTAAATAACTTATAACCTGTTGTAAATCATTATTAGAATGAATGGTAATCATATGTGTGCGTTTTAGTATCCTTTAGACTGATAACAGCTTGCTGATGTGTATTTTCAGCCGCCTTTAACAGGCTGTAAACAGGTCATAAACTTAACGAAAAACCGATATTTTGAATCTAAAATATGTTATTATGAAATACGGTTCTAATGGCACCAGAATCGTAATTTTTGGACTCCGTTTACTATTTTTAAAGTGTTAATTTGTAACAGCAACTTAAGCTGAATTTTGACAGCAATAAATGGGTGTCATACTTTCAGTCATAACCTGAGTTTTGTGATGAATCGGACCATAAAATTTGTACAGTAGATGGAAACCGATGCATTTGTAATTACCCCACTGGAATTTCGTAAATCGGACACTTGATGAATTTTTAATAAATTGTTCCGTGGACTGTGGTCAGAAATACATAAATCTGAGTTCAGTCCGGAAGATGAATTTTTATAAAATATTGGTAATGAACCGGACCCCGATACTTTTACACAATAAAATATGGCACGTTTAAGACATTCTGTAAAAATTTGGGAATTTTTGGAATAATTTAACTATTTTATTTAAATGTCCGAAAACAGCCGGTTTTGAATATTAATGCTGAATTGACATAAGTTGTGACTTGCGTGTCTAAATGTCGAGTATGCTATCGGTGAATGATCTAACATGTTATATGTGTTACGTGCAATATCGTATGTTTGTTTATGAGTGGGGAATGGATGGGAAGTTTAAATGGGCATAAATCGTTAAAGTGTGTACCTGTTATGTGGTAGAAGTAATGTGCAAATAAACCATACGTAGGATACGTGTTATGCATGAGAAACTGATTGTTATCCGTACCTTATTAGGACGTGATTGACCGACCTTGACTGTTAACTATATTTGAGAATCTAACCGAGCAAACCGAGGTGAGTTCACACTTTTCTACAAAGCATGGTAAATTCCCGGTGGGAATGGGAATGGGTACAGGAATAGGGATTCCTCGTCCTTTGAGACGTGTTCAGGAATGTAAATTCCTCGTCCTGTTGGGACGTGTTAGACTTACTGGACTAGAACTCTATCAGCGAAGTCCCTCCCTTTTTGTATCGACTTAATCGCCGAGGCTATGGCGAGCGGGTCATTAGTTAATAGCGCTATTAGGTTTAACAAACCGCACACCGTGCCAGTTGGACGGGTGTGTACTAATGGACTATGGCACGTCGGTGGTGATAGAACACCGACGCTAGGGCACAATTAATTCTTGTTAGTAGTCAATATGATAAACGAGTCTGGTAGTTTAAAATACTGGGGTAGCTCCCCACGGCCAAAGTGCCGGGCTGGACAGCCAGGGAAGGTGGACATGGGATGGTTAACAAATAAACGTTTTCGAACTATGGGGTAACCCCCAAGGCTGGATAGCCAAATGAGATTAAACTATGTTTTTGGAAACAACTCTAAAATGGACAACCAACCGTGAACTCACTCAACTTTGTTGTTGACTCGTTATTACATGCTTTGCAGGTCGTTAGATGCTATGGAGCTTGCATATGGAGGTGGTCGTTGTGGGATGCGAACTGATATGTCCCGTACTTAATGAATAAACTTCATGAACTTATTAAACCTACGTTTTGGACTTTAAACTTATGAACTATGGACTTATGTTTTGAATTTATATTTTATGCTTCCGCTGTTAACCTAAAATCGGTTTACTTCTTTTTGGTCACCAATCGTGTTGTGGTTGGTCTTATTCATTTAATTACGATGTTCAATATGATTGGTGGCTCGATCCTGGTCATGTCACGACTCCAAGCGGTGGTACTCCGCATGGTGGATTTTGGGGTTGTGACAGATTGGTATCAGAGCCATTGGTTATAGTGAACTTGTTTTTTTTTTTTTAAAAAAGGAAAAGTTTTTGATAAAAACCAGACTATAACCCGTACAGTGCTCAACGATCCACAACGACGCTACGCTCCACGTGCAAGAATCGACACCATAAGTGGTATGATTTATGTTATATTGTCGGTTAGATAGTTCTCACTGTACATTAGATAATGTGGTGGTTACTATTTGAACCTTGTGTGCTTACTCTCTATTGTCGTCCCACACTTACGCACTTTCGCGACACTTTCCTCACTTACGTTGCTTCGTTATGAAGATCATGAGCGGACGCGAAGGACGTATCAACCTCACTCAAGCCCAGTTGACGGCTTTGATCAACGAACGAGTTGCTGAGGCACTCGCAGTTGTTCCTGCAGGAGGTATAACCTGCCATATCAACCCACCTTAGGACGTTTAGATCCTACCTTCGCGCAACAGGTCAACATGCTCAACCTCCTGTGTGCACGTTCAAGACGTTCATGGACTGCCGACCTACCACTTTCAGTGGCACCGAAGGAGCAGTGGGCCTTCTTCACTGGTTTGAAAAGCTTGAGTCAGTTTTCGAGATGTGCGAATGCCCCGAAGACCGTAGGGTGAAATATGCTACCGAAACACTTGAAGGGGTAGCACTCACATGGTGGAACGCTCAGGTTCAGCTGCTGGGGTTGGTTGCTGCTAATGCCACCCCATGGAACGGTTTCAAGGAACTGATCAAAGAGGAATACTGTAGTCGGGATGACATCCACAAACTGGAGGTGGAATTTTTCAATCTGAAGATGACGGGGTCTGAGATTGAGGCGTATACCAAGAGGTCGAATGAACTGGCCATCATGTGCCCTACTATGGTGGACCCTCCCATCAAACGTACTGAGCTTTACCTCAAGGGCCTTGTACCAGAGATTCAAAGTCACGTAACTTCAGCCAACCTGGGTACCATTCAGCAAATTATCAAGTTGGCTCATCGTCTCACCGACCAGGCGGTGGAGCAAAACAGGCTACCCAAACGTATCAGTGCCACAGCTACTTCTGATGCACCTACCGACAACAAGCGAAAATGGGATGGGAATTCAGGCAAAGGTTCTACTTCAGCTCAGTTCCAGCAGCGAAAGACATATGAGTACAAGAGCCCCAGTCAGCGGTCTTCTGGGAATCAAGGTCAGGGTGGATACAAGGGGAATCACCCCAAATGTAATCGCTGTAACTTGCACCACAGTGGGCCATGTGGTAAAGGCAACTGTCATCGATGCAACAAGCCTGGTCACATGGCAAGGGATTGCAGGAGTCAGCATCCGGCGAATCAGAACCGGCAGCAACAGCAAGCCCCACCCAATCAACGCCAGCAGCAGGGCAACAAAGGATGTTTCCAGTGTGGCGTTGAAGGCCACTTTAAGAGAAACTGTCCTCAGCTAAACCAGAATCAGAACAACAACAACCAAGGAAATGGGAACCACAATGGGAACAACAATGGAGGCAACAATGGAGGCGGCAATGGGGGAAACCACAATGGTAATGGGGCAAGAGGTCGTGCTTTCGTGATTGGTCAGGGTGATGCAAGGAACGATCCCAACGTTGTGATGGGTAAGTTTCTTCTGGACGACTTCTTTGTTACTGTTTTATTCGATTCAGGTGCCGATACTAGTTATGTGTCCGTAAAAGTTAGCCAAATGCTTAAGCGCACTTCAACACTCCTGAACACCAAACACACGGTAGAACTAGCTAACGGTAAAAGTCTTGAAGCCACACACATAGTTAAAGGTTGTAACCTCGTCTTAGCTGGTCAGACTTTCTCTATCGATCTTATTCCTATCACACTGGGTAGTTTCGACGTTGTTATTGGGATGGATTGGCTATCTCATCATCAAGCGGAGATTGTTTGCAAGGAGAAAATCGTCCGCATTCCTCGTTCTGGTGAAGAACCTCTCATGATTCGTGGCGACAAGAGTGGTGCTGTCGAAGGCATCATCTCTTTCCTTAAGGCCCAGAAGTGTTTGCGAAAGGGCCACACTGCCATTTTAGCACTCGTTACTGACACATCAACGGAAGAGAAGAGAATTGAAGACATTCCTATTGTGCGCGATTTTCCCGAGGTATTTCCTGAGGAATTACCTGGTCTTCCGCCTCATCGCCAAGTCGAGTTTCAAATCGAGCTAGCTCCTGGGGCAGCACCAGTGGCTCGAGCACCATATCGTCTAGCTCCATCAGAACTTGAAGAACTGTCCACACAACTACAAGAACTCTTGGAAAAAGGTTTCATACGTCCTAGCTCTTCGCCCTGGGGAGCTCCAGTACTATTCGTGAAGAAGAAAGACGGTACCTTCAGAATGTGTATTGACTACCGTGAACTTAACAAGGTGACCGTGAAGAATCGTTATCCTCTCCCAAGCATTGACGACTTGTTCGACCAGTTGCAAGGGTCGAGCTATTACTCTAAGATTGATTTGAGATCGGGATACCATCAGCTGAGATTCCGAGATGAGGACGTCTCCAAAACAGCATTTAGAACTCGTTACGGCCATTACAAGTTTCTGGTTATGCCATTCGGGCTGACGAATGCACCAGCGGTCTTCATGGATCTCATGAACCGAGTGTGCAAGCCTTACCTGGATAAGTTCGTTATTGTTTTCATCGATGACATCCTGATCTACTCGAAAAGTCAGGAGGAACATGAGCAACACCTACGGCTTATGCTGGAACTTCTTCGAACAGAGCAGTTGTATGCCAAGTTTTCGAAATGTGACTTCTGGCTTCGCGAAGTCCACTTTCTAGGCCACGTGGTAAACAAGGATGGAATTCATGTGGATCCATCTAAGGTTGAATAGATCAAGAATTGGCCTGCACCCCGAACACCAACAAAGATCCGCCAATTCTTGGGTTTGGCAGGATATTACAGAAGGTTTATCAAAGATTTCTCCAAGATTGCGCAACCTCTCACTTCACTGACTCAGAAGGGTGTCATCTATCGTTGGGGTGATGCACAAGAGTCCGCATTTCAGCACTTGAAGGATAGAGTTTGTAGCGCGCCTATCCTCTCATTGCCTGAGGGCACATACGATTTTGTGGTTTACTGCGATGCTTCCATCCAAGGACTCGGTTGCGTGTTGATGCAACGTGACAAGGTCATTGCCTACGCATCACGCTAACTCAAGGTTCACGAAAGAAATTACACTACTCACGATCTGGAGCTGGGAGCAGTTGTTTTCGCGCTTAAGATATGGAGACATTACCTGTATGGTACCAAGTGCACCATTTACACCGATCACAGGAGTCTCGAGCATATCTTCAAGAAAAAGGAGTTAAACATGCGTCAACGCCGATGGGTTGAGCTTTTGAACGATTATGAATGCGCTATCAAATATCATCCGGGCAAAGCCAATGTTGTGGCCGACGCCCTCAGTCGAAAGGATACTATACCTAAGCGTGTACGTGCTTTACAGCTTACCATCCAATCTAACCTTCCCGCTCAGATTCGCGATGCTCAGGTTGAAGCATTGAAAGCGGGGAATATCAGGGCTGAATCCCTACGAGGATCGAGGCAGCGGCTAGAACAAAAGGAAGACGGTGCCTACTATGTTATCGGATGCATCTGGGTTCCACTTTATGGGGGATTACGTGAGCTTGTGATGGATGAAGCACACAAGTCTCGTTATTCAGTACATCCTGGTTCGGATAAGATGTAGCACGACCTCAAGACTACGTATTGGTGGCCTGGCATGAAAGCCCACATAGCAACCTACGTCAGTAAGTGCTTGACTTGTGCGAGAGTCAAGTCTGAATATCAGAAACCATCAGGCCTACTTCAACAACCGGAGATCCCGAAATGGAAATGGGAGCAAATTTCCATGGATTTCGTTACTGGCCTGCCCAGATCTCAATGCGGAAACGATACCATTTGGGTGATTGTAGATCGACTGACCAAGTCTGCACATTTTCTGGCTATCAAAGAAACGGATAAGTTTTCCATTCTTGCAGACATTTACCTAAAGGAAGTGGTATCAAGGCACGGAGTGCCAACCTCTATTATATCTGATCGTGACGCGCGTTTTACTTCAGAACTGTGGCAAGCAATGCACAAGTCCTTTGGCTCACGTTTAGATATGAGCACCGCTTATCACCCACAGACGGATGGGCAATCTGAACGCACCATCCAAACCCTTGAAGACATGCTTAGGGCATGTGTGATTGATTTTGGTAATGGCTGGGAAAAGCACCTCCCGTTAGTGGAGTTTTCATATAACAACAGCTACCACACCAGCATCCAAGCCGCTTCGTTCGAGGCATTGTAAGGATGCAAATGCCGATCACCTCTCTGTTGGGCAGAAGTTGGTGACAGCCAAATCACTGGCCCAGAACTTGTGGTAGATACCACCGAGAGAATTGCTCAGATACGACAGCGGATGGCGGCAGCTCGTGACCGTCAGAAAAGCTATGCTGATAAGGGAAGAAAACCACTCGAGCTCCAGGTTGGGGATCGAGTGCTACTCAAAGTCTCACCTTGGAAAGGTGTAGTCCGCTTTGGCAAACGATGAAACTCAATCCGCGTTATGTCGGACCATTCGAAGTCACCGAGAAAATTGGCAAAGTCGCCTACAGGTTGAATCTACCTGAAGAACTCAGTGGAGTTCACAATGTCTTCCATGTGTCAAATCTGAAGAAGTGTCTGTCAGATGAGACCCTCATAGTTCCTCTTAAGGAACTCACAATCGACGACCAACTGCGATTCGTCGAGGAACCAGTAGAAATTACGGATCGAGATGTTAAGATCCTCAAGCATACCAGGATACCTCTGGTCCGAGTTCGTTGGAAAGCTCGTCGTGGCCCAGAGTATACCTGGGAACGAGAAGACCAAATGAAACTCAAGTATCCCCAGCTGTTTAAGAAAAACGCAACCACTACTGAGGCTGAAGCTACTGCAGAATTTCGGGACGAAATTCCAAATCAATGGGGGGATGATGTGACACCCCAGGAAAATCAGGAAAACAACGCAACTTAACTAGCTTCCTCAGTAACCACGCGCTAAATTTCAGGACGAAATTCTCTTAACAGGGGGAGAATGTGACAACCCTCAAATTTACATGTATTCCGTACAATTTATTAATAATAATTAATGTGCTTGACGACTGTGTGGAATTACGTAACTGCTTTCTGATATCTGTGTTATATTTACATGTGCATGTTGACACACTAGTAGTGTACAGAAAAGTAATTAAATAGTCCGTTATAATTTCCTAAGTGTTAGAAATTAAAAGTGTTACAAAAATATACATAAAAGACACTTTACGGATTAATTAAACACTTTAAGGGAACAGTGTTCAACCGGACAACCGGACATTACCCGGGGCACTGAAATTTCGCTACACACATTTTTTTTTCTGAGCTAGTTAGGGTCCCCGAACACCCATCACAAAACACTACACACTAGTAACTAGTTTAACCACCTAATTAACCTAACTAAACTCTAACTACATAGTTCAAAACAAATGATGCCCCCCCCCCCCCTTACAATCGAATTGGTTTCCCAAGGGGACACACTCTTACAAATGTGATTATTTTATTCATGGAGTGTCTAAAATCTTCCATACACTTTACCTAAGGGATATTTAGAAGACATGGACTATAAGTGTGCTTAGAAGATAACCATTTCATCCAAAACCCACCAACAAAATTTCACTCATTCTCTCCCTCTTGCCATTGATCTCGGCTGAAACCATAGCCAACACCCCACCACCTTCAAGTTTGGTTCTAGCTACTTTGCATACATACAAGGGTGTAAGGTGTCCTACAAACAAGCTCGGTGCACTCGGAAGCTCAAAGACCTCTCTAGATTGCTTTTATCCACCACTTTTACGCCTTTGATCTTCCCTAGCCTCGAGCTAGTAGTAAGTGACTCTAAACCTCTTCTTGATCTTGTCTAGAGTGGTTAATAAGAGTTTTGTCGGATAAAAATCGTGAACACTAAAAATCAAAACTAAAAAGTCTTGCTAGAGTGATAAACTTGTTGGTTAAAGAGTAAATAATGATGAAACATGGTAATACTGTTGATCAGTTCTATTTAAACATAATGGAAAACATGAAATAACATATCTTTGATTGCATCAGTAGAGAATCCAGTCAGAGACGCAGCCACGGAGTTCGACATAGTTGTCAGTTTGATCTGGTTCCTCCTTAGGGTGTAAAGTGATGATGGTGATGAAACCGAAATTAGGGTGAGTTTCGGTTGTGGAGAGAGAGGGACGAATTTGATGTTATGTTGTTAGGTTGTGTGTCTTGTGTGACTGTCTAACCCTTTAGCTCTCTAATAATCTCCTTATATATACACCCAAGAGGAAACCCAATTAGTTAATAAGGGTAATATGGTCCATCAACAATTACCAACTAATTATTAATAGGTTATTAATATATTTTGATCTATATTATATAAATGATAATGATGGCTACTAGATTAAATATAAATAAATAAATATTTAATCTTACATTCTCCCACTTAGCCAAATAATCATTTATCATGAGTATTAGATAAGTCTGATCAGAAGTTAATACTCATTTTAGCCTTAAACAAGTACTATAGCAGAGAAATACAGCCGTTGAATCATTATGCGACTCAGGACCCCCATTAGTCATACTATAGCCTTAATTTAAAACCTAACAGTTATGATCAAAATAAGTAAGCCCTTTAACGTTTGATTTGTATTTATAGTTGTCTATATGTCATTACACCGGCAGAACATATGTAAGAGACATACAAAATCAAACTGATGAGGAAAATTAATTAATAGTTAGTCATTCATAGTACGATATGCAGTTGTACATGGTCATCAATTAAAACCCGTCTCTTTTATGTGCACTCTTAATAAGACTTATGGGTAATAGACCTTTAGTTATAGGATCCTTAAGCATATCACGAATGCATTCGATACAAAGATTTAGTTTCCTCAATTCGTTCATAAACGAATAATTAATTGCGTATCGAAATTTAATGCAGCACCTCTCGAACTGTTACTGTTCAAGGAGACATGGTAGCTGACTTTATCACAACAAGTCTTCAATATATTAATTATATGGAGTTAATAAAGTCATGAGTCCACTGATAAATTTCCAACAACATTTAGTGACTATATTATGTCGTTATAACTTAGGTTGTTGATATCAGTCCATTATGACTCCTCCATGAGAAAGGTTTTGTCTGCTGACATAAAGATATACCCAAAATTACATTTTGTTATCTTTGAATATTTCAAAGTTAGAGTAATAAACCGGTTTGAGTTCTCACTTCTTCTTTAAATTATAGCCTCTCGTTTCTTTTAAAGATATTGTAATACTCTATTAAATGCTTCACATTAATCTAGACATATCTAGTCTGTTGCAATGTGAGTAATATCTAAACGATTATAGACTTGAACTTACATAAGGCTTCTAATTAATGAAGCGTAAGAGATAATCTCATTTATCCTATTATCCTCTAAAGGAGAGCAGTATTGTTTGTTACATATGTAAGGACCAATTTAATGTTAAACTTATGGAACGGAAGTAATGTCCCATTTGGTCTATCTCAACATGTTATGATATCTATTATGTAAGAGATATCTCTGAGATCTATTATATCAAAGTTTGTGTTAACAATGCTTTGACTTATGTAACATCTACTTGTCAAAAGAATATCATCTATATAGACAAGTTTATCTTAGTTGCTCCCACTCATCTTGAGGTAGGTACATTATTCCACTTGGTTGTTGATGAAAATAATTGCGTTAAGATTTCATCACATTACGATGTTTGCATTAACCCATACATGGATTTTATTGGCTTATAGACAAACTGTTCTTTAACCTTAAGTTTAGAACTTTCAGGTTGTTTTATGAACATGTAAATATGTCAGCCAGTTGTTAGGGAAAATTGTTTTAATGTTCATCTAATGTAGCTTTAAACTATTATAAGCTACTAGAACAGTGATGATCCTAAAAGAAATCTTTTGTTAGATATGTAATAAAGATTCTTTAATAATTTATCTCTTCCTGAGTACAACCTTTGACAATCAATCATGCTTCTTTGTGTCTTAACGTTTATATCAGGATTTGGTTTAGTTATGAACACTCTTAGGGTATTCAATCAAATCCCAAACGTTATGCGAACACATAAAATCAGTTTTACTAGAAAACAGTTTTATTCCATTTAGAAGATTAATTGACACTAATGGCTTAATTAGAAGAGATAGGATCAGTAAACTTTTCCAAAATCCATTTCAACTTCAGTTAGGGAGGTTATGTAATCATCAAAGTTAGTAGGTTTTTAAACCTAGATGACCTCCTGAGTTGATTATTGGGTTTGTTAGAAGTTTCAGTTTTATGGATTAGCTCTTGATTAGGTTGCTATCATTTTCAGGATTCTAAGTTTGTAGGAGTTGGTGCGGTATGGTGTACAAGAGGTGTAATCGGAGTTAAATTTGGAGTGAAATTTAATGACACTCTTCCCCCGGCCTCTTGTATTCCTTGCAAGTCATGATAAGGACTTTGACTACTCCCACTGACCTTAGAAATCTTTAGGAACTCAGCATGCTTAGGGTCAATATTTAACGACCAAAACAAATTCTAATAGAGAAAACATATTAATGAACATATTAATGACGTTAGTCATTGTAGTTTCTCTTGTTGAGGATTATGTTAGTTTAGATAAGAAATCTAAGTGTGCCCACAATTAAGCAACAATGAGACTTTTGTAAAAGTAGCTTCAGATTTTAAGGAGACAAGTTATGATAGAACAGTGTCAAGATGGAGCAGTGTCTTGTACAAGAGGTGTAAATTGAAGTAATATAAAGTTTTCACTCCCCCACCTCTTGCAACTATTGCAAGTTATTATTAAGACACTTAATGCTCCCACTGATCTTTAGTATCTCTAGAAATGCTACAAGAGAAGTTTCAATGAGGTACGTGACGTGGGAACCTATCATATATACGTTAGACTTTATTTGATTTCTTTAGTGTCCAGATAAGTTAATTAGATATCATAAGAAACTTTAGGGACATATCTAATAGAAATCTTATTAAGTACATATATGAATAGATTTCTTATAAGACCGTGGGCCATATACGACAAATTTAGATACAAGTAGATAGTCTTTAAATGATAAATGAATTATGTCTGAATATTCCATTTGGAATAAGTTCCACGAATGTCAATGAATGACTTATGATGGACCCATACTTATTCCTTGAGCCAAGTAATATTTAGGGCTATAACGTCATGATTTAAAATCACTTAGAATGAGATTACGGAAGAAATCATCCTCATTAACCATGTCATGATTTCTCATGAATTTTGGTTATAATAGATGAAATTTGTAAGTCTCATTTTCCTTTTGTCAATTTTTTTTTTATTTTTTTTATTTGCATGATGACAAAAGTTGTGAAAGTGTAAGGTGTCATCTAGTTTTATATTAATAATGTTTCAATCCAGATATTTAGAACAAATAAGATGAGAGTTTAAGATAAGTGTGACTTTATGTCGACTATGCAAACCTCACAACCTCCATAACATTGTTTAATGATGATACTATATTCTGATTAATACTCAGAATATATGGACGGTATCGAAAAAACGTTGTTAGAAGACTGCTTATTATTGTTCTTATAGCCTTAACATTTAATTTTGTCACTAACTCTCATGTTAGTTATTTGTTAACTTCTGGTAAGGAAACGTTTAAAAACTAGAGTCAACTAATCATGTATTAATAGGAATATTATAATTAGTAGACTTAAATATCTTTAATAAGTGACTATCTAATTAATTCATCCAACTGTTCTTTAGAATAATGGATAGTCTCGTTGCTTATGTCTAGTCTAATGACATAATGATGCAGTGAGATTTTCCCTTGACGAACCTTAGAGGTAGAATTAACAGTTGTAATTTGTCTATGGACTTTAGAACAATCCTCTTTTAAGGTTTTAAGTAGTTGTAAGGTGAGTAACAACTTATTTTCCAGCTTCAAACATTTATTTCTTTGTACATATGTTGCATATCAACACACTCATTATACTTTGGTATGTTTGAGTGTTATAGTTGATTTATAAGGCATCAAATTGTACAAGTGAAAATCTTAATATGTAATGTACTGGAAAATGTACTTATTTCCATGCGTAAGCCCTTAACTTTATGGGTCATGGTATTGTACATTATTATGTATTCACATATACCACTTAACTTTATAGTTTAGAATTATAAAAGAAGGCATGCATCTTAGGAGTTCTAGTGATTATTCCATATATAAGAGATTAGCCTTAGGAAAGACTTAATCTGAAATAACTTTAGTGATAGCATTATGTTAGAGAGTTCTTGATTATCATAAGATACATCATGTTTGTTTTGTCCTAATCATCATGCTCTAATTTTCTTCTTTATAATCTTTATCAGAAGAGAGCAATAGGATTATCGTGTCTTAAGAAATAATCAAGGATTTAATTTAAGAGCTAATTCTAATAGAAACTTTAAATAAAGCAAACATTTTAGGTTTAGGAATTAAAGTGGATGATATATATGTAGAATTAAATTATAGTGAGTAAAAATTATGGGTACTAAAAAATAAGACAGACGAAATGATCATAAAATTAATTAAGGATCATTAATATAAGGATCATTATGTGAAGAGATTGTGATATGTCTATTACTAACATCAAAATAATAGACTTAGTAAAATTCTACTTAAACAAAGACAAATCAGCTTTGGCCAGAAGTGTAATCATTTAAGTATGTGTGCAAAGTAATCGTGACAAATCAGCTTTGGCCAGAAATGAGACAATCACTTTAGTTATGCACTTGTCAAGCATGCTAAACATAAATGAATTAAATCAGCTTTGGCCAGAATTAAGACATTTCACGTTTGTAATGCATACTTAACATAGCTTTTTATAATACTTGAACAATAAATAGATGTATTAAATCAGCTTTAGCCAGAATTAATACATCAGAAGCTCATTCAAGTTAAGCTAGTTTGGTTTTGTAAAACATTATTTGATCCTTATTAATTAAAATTTTTTTAGGTCACATTAAACAGCTTAAAAATAATGAGGTTTCGAGTCTTGTGCGATCAGTAATGCTTTGTGCGATAGGTAATGCCTTGTGCGATCGTTAAGGCCCAAAACTTGTGCGATGTAAATAAAGCCCAAGTCTTGTGCGATTAATTAGGCCCAAAATTTTGTGCGATCAGTGAGGCACAAAACTTGTGTGATCAATAATGCCTTGTGCGATCCACAAGTCTTGTGCGATCCACAAATCTTGTGCGATTTCCCTTGTGCGATCAGACCTTCATCATTTTTTTTTCGTGATCTTATCTTGTGCGAATATTAAGGGACTTGTGCGATTATGATTTCGAAACCCACTTAAGGCTGTTTATTGTGATAATAACAAAAACCCGAAATTTAAGGGATTTGGGATAGTATTTCCTAATTTATTTATGATCTAAACTTATCAATTATTTCGAAAATAATAACTAAAAGTCCATTAACAGTTTTTCGAAAATTATTATAGATAAAATTTAGATCAAACATTGGAAAAACATCCACTAATCCAAATTATATTCCAAATCTTAGGGAATTTTCGAGTTTTATTAAGAACAAGCGATGAACCCTAATAAATTTCTGGGATCCGAAACCTTAAATTTTATACTTTTATTAATAGATTTCGGATATAAAGATTTGCCCATTATGATTTCGAAACAACACATTAACCAACATATTCCGAAAACAGTGATTTCGGCAACAAGGACTCGAAAACAGCCGAGAACTTTTAAGGCTTTAAAGTTTCGTTTTCCAGATTTTTGATCCCAGAATAATGGATACAAAATCAGAACTGATTTATCAAGATATGCTCTGATACCACATGTTGATCAGTTCTGTTTAAACATAATGGAAAACATGAAATAACATACCTTTGATTGCATCAGTAGAGAATCCAGTCAGAGACGCAGCCACGGAGTTCGACATAGTTGTCAGTTTGATCTGGTTCCTCCTTAGGGTGTAAAGTGATGATGGTGATGAAACCGAAATTAGGGTGAGTTTCGGTTGTGGAGAGAGAGGGACGAATTTGATGTTATGTTGTTAGGTTGTGTGTCTTGTGTGACTGTCTAACCCTTTAGCTCTCTAATAATCTCCTTATATATACACCCAAGAGGAAACCCAATTAGTTAATAAGGGTAATATGGTCCATCAACAATTACCAACTAATTATTAATAGGTTATTAATATATTTTGATCTATATTATATAAATGATAATGATGGCTACTAGATTAAATATAAATAAATAAATATTTAATCTTACAAATACAAGATGAATCTGAAATATATGAGTATTAGTCTGCTGTAAATAACTTATAACCTGTTGTAAATCATTATTAGAATGAATGGTAATCATATGTGTGCGTTTTAGTATCCCTTAGACTAATAACAGCTTGCTGATGTGTATTTTCAGCCGCCTTTAACAGGCTGTAAACAGGTCATAAACTTAACAAAAAACCGATATTTTGAATCTAAAATATGTTATTATGAAATACGGTTCTAATGGCACTGGAATCGTAATTTTTGGACTCCGTTTACTATTTTTAAAGTGTTAATTTGTAACAGCAACTTAAGCTGAATTTTGACAGCAATAAATGGGTGTCATACTTTCAGTCATAACCTGAGTTTTGTGATGAATCGGACCATAAAATTTGTACAGTAGATGGCAACCGATGCATTTGTAATTACCCCACTGGAATTTCGTAAATCGGACACTCGATGAATTTTTAATAAATTGTTCCGTGGACTGTGGTCAGAAATACATAAATCTGAGTTCAGTCCGGAATATGAATTTTTATAAAATATTGGTAATGAACCGGACCTCGATACTTTTACACAATAAAATATGGCTTGTTTAAGAAATTCTGTAAAAATTTGGGAATTTTTGGAATAATTTAACTATTTTATTTAAATGTCCGAAAACAGCCGGTTTTGAATATTAATGCTGAATTGACATAAGTTGTGACTTGCGTGTCTAAATGTCGAGTATGCTATCGGTGAATGATCTAACATGTTATATGTGTTACGTGCAATATCGTATGCTTGTTTATGAGTGGGGAATGGATGGGAAGTTTAAATGGGCATAAATTGTTAAAGTGTGTACCTGTTATGTGGTAGAAGTAATGTGCAAATAAACCATACGTAGGATACGTGTTATGCATGAGAAACTGATTGTTATCCGTACCTTATTAGGACGTGATTGACCGACCTTGACTGTTAACTATATTTGAGAATCCAACCGAGCAAACCGAGGTGAGTTCACACTTTTCTACAAAGCATGGTAAATTCCCGGTGGGAATGGGTACAGGAATAGGGATTCCTCGTCCTTTGAGACGTGTTCAGAAATGTAAATTCCTCGTCCTGTTGGGACGTGTTAGACTTACTGGACTAGAACTCTATCAGCGAAGTCCCTCCCTTTTTGTATCGACTTAATCGCCGAGGCTATGGCGAGCGGGTCATTAGTTAATAGCGCTATTAGGTTTAACAAACCACACACCGTGCCAGTTGGACGGGTGTGTACTAATGGACTATGGCACGTCGGTGGTGATAGAACACTGACGCTAGGGCACAATTAATTCTTGTTAGTATCGATATGATAAACGAGTCTGGTAGTTTAAAATACTGGGGTAGCTCCCCACGGCCAAAGTGCCTGGCTGGATAGCCAGGGAAGGTGGACATGGGATGGTTAACAAATAAACGTTTTCGAACTATGGGGTAACCCCCACGGCTGGATAGCCAAATGAGATTAAACTATGTTTTTGGAAACAACTCTAAAATGGACAACCAACCGTGAACTCACTCAACTTTGTTGTTGACTCGTTATTACATGCTTTGCAGGTCGTTAGATGCTATGAAGCTTGCATATGGAGGTGGTCGTTGTGGGATGCGAACTGATATGTCCCGTACTTAATGAATAAACTTCATGAACTTATTAAACCTACGTTTTGGACTTTAAACTTATGAACTATGGACTTATGTTTTGAATTTATGTTTTATGCTTCCGCTATTAACCTAAAATCGGTTTACTTCTTTTTGGTCACCAATCGTGTTGTGGTTGGTCTTATTCATTTAATTACGATGTTCAACATGATTGGTGGCTCGATCCTGGTCATGTCACGCCTCCAAGCGGTGGTACTCCGCATGGTGGATTTTGGGGTTGTGACAATATCACTCTCACGAAATCTCACACACAAACTGTTTTGGCTGATTAACCTAAACCCTAAAGCATAGCCTTGTTTATATAACACAAGGTTTGCAACTTTAGGCATGGGTTCCTACATGGGCTAGGACCATTTCGTCCCCCATCACCCAATGTGGGTTTTGTTTAGCCCAAACTCTATTATCACACTAATACAAAGCTAAACCCGCTAACCGTTTATCGTTTATCTAATTACAAGATATCCAAAGACTAAATCTAAGCTGTTGTCATAAACATGCACCAACAAACTCCCCCTTGACAATAGCTTCATAAAATAACTTTGTCTTCAATCATCTTGCAATCTTCATGTAGTCGTGCACTGTCTTTGGTCTTTGGATAGCTTCAGCTTCAACAGCTTCTGTCAGCAACAAACTCCCCCTAAGCTGATGCATCCAATCACCAAATCTTCAAAAACTTTAGCGTTTGAGTAAACTCCAGTTCAGCATTTGTAAAGCAATCTTCAATCTCTTCAACTTTGTCTGCAATGTAGAAAGGAGGTTCTATCATGCATCCAATCAAACTCTCATCTTAACAGCAACTTCTCAGCAACATACTGCTTCAATCTGTACACTATAAAACAAACATCTCGAGAAACCATAAGAATTTTTCAACAAAGTTAAATAAGTTATTATTATTCAAGAGATTATATCACAGATTAAGCAATTTCAATTTCTTCACCAACACGCAAAACTTTTTAATCACACCCTATAACCCGCATGATTTAAAATTTTGAACTCACTTTCTAACACCGTCTCCCCCTATCAGTAACAATTCCTCCAAGAATAACAGTTTTCCATACGTTAAGAATTTTAAACAGAAAAAGACACTATTTTTGGATTTTTATATTTTCTGAAAGCAAGTAAATAACAAAAGCAATAAACACTCTGTTTTTGTGAGAATCACTGGTAAGAAGATCATATCAGCACAATCAAACTGTTTTCACACTATTAGATAATTCTTTATTTAATTTTTCATGAAAAGCAGTCCAAGACGATTACCAGTATGTTTGTCCTCTTAAACAAAATGCATGAACATTTCAAGTACCATTACCGTATGATACGTTAAGGTAATTTTAATTCTGATATACTAGTGTGTCCCACTTCAGGATATACCCCCGCGATCAAGGTATGCACAAAGATTCATCGTAGTAGGTGAGTATACTGAATTCATCCGTTTTGTTTTTCAACGTTTAGATAATTGGTGAACAGGTCAGTACTTCCGTACAGCAGAGAGACCAAAATATCTAACGAGGGCTAAGACAAATACCATTTTTTGGTACGATTTATGCTTTTTACACATTTGAATAACTCTCTTTGAGAGCTTCTTCATTTTCAGGGTTTTGGCATTTTTAGCTCTTTTAAGATATCCTGGGTGTGTCTAGGTCAGCATGTATCTGGATGCAGCAGAAGGACACCCCTGATATCCCCAGATGAAATAACAGTATAAAGACCCAAAACTTCAGATTTTGGCAATCTATCAACGCAAGATTTATGGTCATTAAACCATACACCACTGATGTGTTCCCCACTCATACTCAGTTCATTTAGGTTTATATCACATTGGTAAGTTGATTATTTCATGCTTTTGCCTACTGATACATCGTATAATGAAGCTGCTATCACACTTAAGCAATTTAGGTTCAATTTCAGTGTGACAGTCTAACTTGCTGATGTACTATCATTTCTCCTTTTTCACATAGTGATAACTCATTTTTGATTTTATATTTTTTTTATGTTTTTGATTTTTCAATGTTTTTGTATTTTTTATTTTTAAGAAAAGCAGTAAACTATTTACAAAATTCTTATGAAAAACCAGTTATTCAGGATTCCTCATCCCATCGAGTTCGACTAAATGTTCAAAGCGAGCCCTGTCAAAAGCTTTAGTATAAAGATCTGCCAGGTTATCTAGTGTGTCGACTCAGCACTTTGAACTTCAATTTAAATCAATCAATATATATATATATATATCAACAATCTCACATCCCCCTTCATGTGCCTAGAGCAGCATAACATAAGTTGATAATCCTCCTTAGCAGCTCCTGCACACACCAACTAAGAAATTAGTTAGATTGGGGGACCCAAGCCTTAATGGTCTTGGGTCGTCCAAATTCACCAACTACTGGAACATCCATCCAATATCCATTACTCCTAACTGGAGTCTTGGTTCTTAGACTTCCTGATGGAAATGGGGTTTGATTTCCATAAGGTCTCTGGTCCTGAGGGTTCCTATATGTGTTTGGACTATTTGACATCTTGAATTTTGATTCCAAGAAGCTTGATTTTCATAATTTCTAAAGCCATTGTTATAAAAAGTTCGACCACCATTATTTTGGTATCGATTTTGATATTGACCTTGACTTCTGAAATTATTTGAATTTCCATTAAAATTTTTCATTCTAGGTGAACTGCTTCTAGGTCTCTCGTATCTGCCTGGTGGAGATCTAGGCTGAAATCTTGGTTGATTTCTTTGAAAACGTGGAACTTGTGGAGTTCCTGTTCCAGCCTTATCTACACCAACAGCAACATTCTCTGGTTGCTTAGAAGTAGATTTCTTTGGAGAGTTGGACTCCTTCTCCTGTTTATCACCACTATTCTCTGGTGACTTCTCTCTCTTCCTCTCACTCACTTGTGCTTCACTCTTTTTGTTAGGACAGCAGCTAGCTACATGTCCTTTGGTGTGACATTTGAAGCACGATCTCTTTTTCGAAGACTTCTTTTCTGAAGCCTTTGAACTAGATTCGGGTTTTTTCTGATGATGCCTTAGAAGGATTTGGTTCAGTTCGCTTAGTTTCATAATTTTCTTTGTTCTTGTTTTTAGCAAACTCAACATTAGATTCGTTTTCAATAACAGTTGTTTCATTTTTCATGTCACTTCCTTGAACAAAATTAACCTTTTTAACAAAAGTTGGATTGTTATTTTTAGGATGTGATGTGTTCTTTTTCAAAACAGGTTTGCTGTTATTATCCTTCTTAGCATCAGCATTCTCAAAAACATTTCCTTGACGTGACGTGGAACTACTTGGTGATGTTGACCCAAAGTCCATGAGCTCATCTTCATCAGGCAAGAAAGAATAGTCATGACTAACAGGAGGTGGAACTTCATTGAAACCATGAAATCCCACACTGGTTTTGTCAGTACTTTTCTTCAAGCCACCCATCATATTTTTCATAACAAAAGTAGAGTCCCTGAATTGACCTAATTTCTTTTCAAGTTCAACAATTTTGAGTTGTGCATCTGACAACTCTTTGCATTTATCAGAAATCTCTTTTGTTTTCTCAGCCATCATTTCATGAGCTAAGTCTATGACTTGAAGTTTTTCATTTAATTTGCAGGTTACAGCTTCAATTTTACTTTCATAACCTTTTATCTTCTTCAAGTAGGATGATTCATTTCTTTTAGCAAAAAAGTTTGCTTCTTTTATGTTAGACATCTCGCTTACTAGACTTTGGTTTTGTGTTGACAACCTGTCAACCTCACCCTGTAGTTCACGACATTTTAAACACACAGAATTAGACTTTACCTCTCCTGTTTGTTTATCAAGGTTGGCCATTAGAGCCGCAAGCTGAGCTTCCATTCTTTTATATTTTGCTTCCTTTTCTTCAGCTTCCTTTTGATGGTCAGACTTTTGCTTTTCCTCTTCAACATCTTTTGTCTGATCACCCTTCTCTTCTTCAGCTTTACTCTCTATCTTGACCTCTGCCTCAGCATCCACTTTTGCTTCAGCATCTCCCACAGTAGCTTCACCATCATCAACTGGAGTTATCTCTGCCATGAATGCCTGTGTGACATTGTCATCTTTTTCCAAGTGAACACTCCAGTCATATGAAGCTTCTCTAGTTGTAGAGATCAGCGCTCTCGAGTTAGAGTTGTTTGATGCATTCCTATTATTTGAACTCTGACTCGAAGTCTCCTGCTTTTGTTTTTGACATTCCCTAGCGAAATGCCCATAACTTTGACAGTTGAAGCATCTCACTTTGGTCTTATAAAAACCAACAGTCTTTCCTATAAACTTACTTCCTGTTCGGTTCATAAATCTCTTCATTCTTCTAGTGATCATGGCCATTTGCCACTGCAAATCCATATCTTCAAGATCATCAGGTTCAATCTGATCGTAATCTTCATCTAAACTAGCAGGATCAGATATCTTCCCCTGAATGTAGTTCTCATAGGAAGCAACGAATGAAGCAAGTAGAGCAAGATGTTCTTCAGCAGACTTCACACTCATAGGCATCGACTTAACACCACTACTCTGCTTAGAAGCTGATGTTTTCTTGGCTCCTGTTGATCCTCCTGAAGCAGCTACAAAACACACATCACCATCCTCATTCACTGTGACCTGCTCATTCTCACACGATAGAAACGCAGTAGCAGAGTCGCTAGAAGCGTTGTGAGATGAAGAAGACGTAAGTCCATTGTAAATCGCTGGATCTTGAACCTGATCATATGCAGTATCTTTCTTCTTCATACTGAGCTCATAAGCTCTCAGCTTGCCAACTACTTCTTCCAGCTCCTTTGTCTCATAATCTGCTTCACCCTTGATCATGAGAGTGTAGATATCCCACTTGGAAGGTAAGGCATCGAGCAGCTTGTCATTCTTTTCTACATCAGAATAGCAATCAATCTTATAGTTTTCCATTTCTGACATCAGATGATAGTAACGAGTGATGATGTCCTCAAGTGACTCATGCTTCATGTGCTTGAAAATAGCAAACTGCTTCTTCAGTATATCAATCTTGTTTTTCTTAACATCTGCATTTCCTGCATATCGTTTTTCTAATGCATCCCACATATCTTTTGAATTTGTGTACTTTGTGAATGTATGCTTGATGCTATCAGGTAACGACATTTTAATAGCAGCCAATGCTCTCTTTTCAGCCTCATACATCTTTTTATTATTCTCTTCCATGTTCACATAGGCTGTTCTACATGGTCTGCCCTCAAAGTCGTGAGTAGGGTTTGTGTACCCATCTTCAATACATATCCACATGCGCATGTCTTGATATTCAATGAAGGATTGGAAACGATCCTTCCATGTCAAATAATTTTCCACCTTCATCATCTTAGGCGGTTTGTTGGTAGTGCCAACCTCATGCTCCATTCTCAACAGCTCATTCAAACTAGACATGTTCGACATTTTTAACGTAACAGACTGATAAAACCGTACAAAATTTTTCCGAAAACAGTGGTTACCAAATTACACCGTTAGAATCGTATCGAAAAGACGAGTCTAATGATATCTAATGTCAAAAACCGAAATCGGGATTTTCCAGAGTCGAAAAATTCACGTTTTCGAAAATAGAAATTCATCCAGAGTTACTAATGATATCTAACCTAAACCCTAAAGCATAGCCTTGTTTATATAACACAAGGTTTGCAACTTTAGGCATGGGTTCCTACATGGGCTAGGCCCATTTCGTCCCCCATCACCCAATGTGGGTTTTGTTTAGCCTAAACTCTATTATCTCACTAATACAAAGCTAAACCCGCTAACCGTTTATCGTTTATCTAATTACAAGATATCCAAAGACCAAATCTAAGCTGTTGTCACAAACATGCACCAACACTTTGTAAAACATGTAACGATATTATGTGGTCGATGATTAATGAAAGCTCAATCGTCAGGTTCTCATTAAACATATTGTGGATTACTTGTTATGCTATGATTATGTTGACTACCTGATTGCTTACTATGATAAATGCTATTACGTATACGTACTATATACTTATTATACGAATAAGACCTGACCTATCCAATCTTCTTTTTAGAAGATGCCTCCTCGAAGGAACACTTAGTTGCCCACAACAGAGGCTGAACTACACGAACGGATTTCACAAGCAATCGCACAACATGAGGCCCTACGCTCTGAACACAGCGGAGGAACCTCAGGAAATAACCCACCTCATGGTAATTTTTAAGTCACCTAAGACACATTATAATAGGTTTGGACATTTCCACGTGCGTTTTGCTAATTGCTTTCTGTGAATGATGTTGCTTGTACAGGCTGTACTTACAAGCAGTTCCTTGACTGCAAGCCTCTGAACTTTGATGACACTGGAGGTGCTGTAGCTTTTGTAAGATGGGCTGAGAAGACAGATTCCATGCTGCGAATGAGTAAGTGTGCACCGGAGCATCAAGTCACCTACATTTCTGGACTATTCCTAGATGGAGCCCTGTCGTGGTGGAACCTTTAGGTCCAGACTCTAGGTGAGGCAGCAACATATACTATGACTTGGGATGAGATGAAAGAGCTGATGTGTAAGAAGTACTGTTCAAGGGCTGAGATTCAGAAGTTGGAAACCGAGTCATGGAATCTGAAAATGGATGGTCCTAAGATAGCTAAGTACGGTCAAAGATTCCATGATTTATCTCGTGTTGTCCCTTACATGGTAGAGCCAGAGTTCAAGCAAATCGAACATTTCATTTGGGGATTGGCACCCCAAATACTGAGCATGGTGACGACTTCCAAGCCTACAACGATCACTGAAGCCATCGACTTGAGTGTGGCTTTGACTGAGGAAGCGATCAGATTGGGCAAGTTTTCAATCTCTGAGTAGAAGAAGAAAGAGACTCTTGTCGACTCGTCTGGAGAGAACAAAAGGAAGTTCTCGAATTTCAAGAAGGGTACCCAAGGAAACAATAGTGGTACTAACAAGCATAGAGATGTTAACCCACCAGCCGAGGTCAGGACTGGTGCTGCTACTGCTGAGAACAAAGGGAAGGGATACATGGGCACCCTGCCCAAATGTGATGTATGTCAGTTTCATCATGCCGGCCAGTGTAGGTTTAGGAAATGTGAATCCTGTGGAAAGAACGATCATTCGAAGGAAACGTGCTGGGTTGGTAATGGTCTTGGGAATGGTGGTCAAAGAGGAAATGGAAATGGCAATGGCAGTGGTAACCATGGTGGAAACGGTTATGGGAATAGAAATAACCAGGGAGGTAATGGAAACCAGAATGGAAACGGGAATCAGGCGGGAAATGGAAACCGCGGAAGGAATAATACCTGCAATCAAGAAAGACGCAACCAAAAAAACAATCAGGGTGGTACTGGGAACGACCAAGGTTGCTTTAGCTGTGGTGATGTAGGGCACTTCAAGCGGGATTGCCCGAAGAACAACCAAGCCCAAGGAAGAGTTTTCAACATTGGAGCTAGGGAAGCTCGCCAAGATTCGAACGTAGTCACTGGTACGTTCCCTATCAATCAACATTTTGCATCTGTGCTATTTGATACTGGTGCCGACTATAGCTTCGTATCCCTAGAATTTAAGGATATACTTGGATTAGTTGCCAGTAAGTTAGATATCCCGTATTCGATAGAACTAGCTAATGGGAAGCTAGTAGAAGCAAACAAAGTAATTAGAGGCTGTGTGATAGAGCTTGGAGAGCGTGAGTTTACGCTTGATCTGCAGCCAGTTGAATTGTGAAGCTTCGACGTAGTGGTTGGAATGGATTGGTTATCGAGTAACCGAGCTGAGATCGTATGCCATGAGAAGATTATCCGCATCCTGATGGTGAATGGAGAAACAATTGTGGTACATGGAGAAAAGCATGATACGCCTCTACGGATTATCAGCTGTTTGAAGGCACAAAAGTTTATGCGTAAAGGATGAGTTGCCTTCTTAGCTCACGTTGTTGATAAGGAAGCCGAAGAACCAAAGCTCGAAGGTATCCCTGTGGTAAGGGAATATCCTGAAGTCTTCCCCGAAGACTTGCAAGGATTACCACCCCAACGACAAGTCGAATTCCATATTGACTTAGTTCCAGGTTTCGCGCATGTCGCCAAGGCACCTTACCGACTTGCGCCTTCTGAAATGCAAGAGTTATCGACGCAGCTGTTTTGGTCAAAAATTACCTAAGTAATTAAGTGATCAAATTAGTTAAGTGAGGTAGTGTGCTAGAAGTGTTCGTGAAAAATATGCTTGTTAAGTTGTTTACAAAAACAGTTTCAGGATATAGCTCAGGATACCGAGCTGTATCAACAATCAAACAATGAGCAGAAATGTAAAGGTTGACACGAGATATACGAGGAAAGCCCTTGATCAATCTAGATCTCCGGCATAAAACCTCGGGAGCTGACAATCGTCGGCTGCCTTGTTCTTCTTATTGCTTGAATAACCAGGATACAGTGCAGGATATGGCTCATATCAATGCTAAGTGGTACAACGATTACAAGTGTTGAGTGTTTGTGCGTAATAGAAAGAAAAAAGAAGTGTGAGTTCGAAAGTAGAGAGTGAAGTGTGTGTTCCTATTGATCTGGCCTTCTATTTATAGTTACAAATAACAAACTAACTCTCCTATTATTCCGGGATGCTGGGAATATTCCATTCTGAACGTTGGGGGCCTGTTTTTACTTGTTTTCCACGTGCTTATTGACTATAAAACCGGGTCTTCAGCTCACATAACCGTTACAACGTTAATAACATTGACCAGCATCCGAAATTCTTGCGGAATATACCTTTCTTCTATTCTTACCGTTACAAGAGCTATTCTTCCGCCATCAACGTCTTTATCCTGACCAATTTGAGCGGGTCTTCAGGATGACTTGGTCCTCATGAACGTTAGTCCCTTGTAACCAACATTTTACAAGCCAATCGTTAGTAATAGTCAGGATACTGCCTCAGGATGTTACCAATATCCTGACCCGGTATCCTGATACGGTATCCTGATCTGATATCCTGATCATATACAACTAATAAAAAAATCAAGATACAAAGTCAGGATATGGGCTCAGAATTTCACCCATAACAATTGTCCCCAAAAATATAACTGGTGGATATCCTGATTCCAACGGATATATTTTTTAGTCATTCCAACATGTCTGGTAAGGATATCTGTTTTAAATATTCCTGCAGAGGTTTGGTTACTTCAGAATACTATCATGTAATGAAATTAGAATTACTCCCTTTTACGCAGATTCCATCAAGGACCCTGCTACTTTTGATCTAGAGGAGCTTGACAGCTTTTCTAAAACTGCCTTGGTGAAAAAGGAGTCATATGTTGCCATCAGCTCTAAGCCCTCTACTGCTGCTGCCGAAGGTTTCTCTTATGGTGACCTTGGCTTCATGGAATCCACCGAGCCCATGATCTCCTTCCCTAGTAAGGTAAGTATCCAGATCCTGTATCCTGTACACATATACTGAACCAGAAACACTTAGGCAATAATTTCCAACCTTAACCTTTGAATCCTTTGCAATGTCCCCGTCATGGATGTCCCCTGTCTGTGCAGGATATTGCATCAGTGCATGACATACTTGAGTATTTCTTCACTTAGTGATTAAACTTCGTAGCTTCTTATCCACAAAAGAACGTGTGTAATCACCGCTTGTCATATCTTTGCAATCTTGTTAAAAACTTTAGTTTTACTGGGGATAAACCCTTAATGTATTGTGGATAAACCCTTAGTATCCTGGGGAAAATCCCAAATTTTCGTGCGCTACAGGCGGGAGTGTGGAAACCCCAAAACCTAGAAAGGTGAAAACCTTTAAACCTTAGAAGAGTGTGAAAACACTCTTGTTTTCGTGCGCTACAGGCGGGAGTGTATAACTCCAAGACTTAGAAAGGTGAAAACCTTTAAACCTTAGAGAGTATGAAAATACCCTTTCGCGAGAGAGGGTGATCAATCCTTATATACCTTAAGGATCCAGGGTATAGCCAACAGTAACGAAATTGTCAGCCACTTTTACATGAACTGGTCCCGCCACCTTGAACTATCCCTGGATAACTTGCGCTCCAGGCGGGGTGTTTAAACCCAATTCGTGAGAAAGGTGAAAACCTTTAAACCTTTGAAGGGATCAGGATCCCTTAAACGTAAGAAAGGGGGCCAATCCTCTAATCTTTCGAGTTATCCTGAGTGCATATCCTGGAGCTGTTTCCTGGAGCATATGCTGCAAAACAATTGTAAACTAAGGTGGGTGTTAGCTTGGCTAACACCCCTCTGATGCCTAAGTCAGTATTGGGTTCAAGATAATAAACGAATTCAAATATATTTAAGAGAGATAGAACACATACCATTCTGAGATAGAAATTAAATTCTATTCCTACTTGAAATAGAGCTTTAAGTGTATAGCATTCCAGGATCTTGGTAGCATTTCCCCTTCCATGCTCCTGAGTCGGTATGCTCCTTTTCCTGATTCTGATTCAACCTCATATGGTCCTTCCCATTTTGGAGCCAGTTTTCCATCAGCAGGATTAGTGGTATTTTGAAAAGCCTTTCTTAACACCCAATCCCCAACTTTGAATCTTCTAGTCCTTATATTCTTGTTGTATGCTCTGGATATCCTTTGTTGATATGCTGCCATCCTTAGTCTTGATGCATCTCTTGTCTCATCTATGGTGTCCAAATCCTGGCACAAAGCTTCAGGATTCTGCTCAGGGTCCTAGAGGATAGATCTCGCAGTAGGTATCACCATCTCTGTTGGAATCACTGCTTCTGCTCCGAATACCAAGGAAAATGGTGTCTGGCCAGTTGCATTCTTTACCGTTGTTCTATCGGCCCAAAAAACAAAGGGTAGTTCTTCTGCCCGTTTTCCTTTCTTAGTTCCTAATCTCTTCTTCAAGTTGTTAACAATTATCTTGTTTGAGGATTCAGCTTGTCCGTTTGCTTGAGGATGTACCGGGGTGGATGTGATCATCTTGATTCCCCAACTCTTGCAAAAGTCAGTAGTTCTCTTGCTTATAAACTGAGACCCATTGTCACAAATGATTTCAGCTGGTACTCCAAACCTGGTCAGGATATTCCTCTTTATGAAGGGTACTACTTCTTGATCTCTGACTTGAACAAACGCTTCAGCCTCCACCCACTTAGAGAAATAATCAGTCATTGCCAGCATAAAGACTTTTCCTCCTGGAGCTTTTAGCAATTTCCCTACTATGTCCATTCCCCATTTCATGAATGGCCAAGGGGAAGCTATAGGATATAGTGGTTCAGCTGGTTGATGTAGTATGTTACTGTGCCTTTGACATGCATCACATCTTCGAGCATATTCTGCAGCATCTTTCCTCATCGTTGGCTAATAGTATCCTGTTCTCAACACCTTTGAGAATAATGACCTGCCCCCAGTATGGTTACCACAATCCCCATCATGTATTTCCTGAAGTACTTCTTTAGTTTCGGGATCCTCCAAGCACCTTATACAAGATAGTATGGTCCTGCAAGAGATTTCTTATACAAGATATTATTTATAATGGTGAATCGTGATACCTTCATCCTAAATGCCTTATGATTTTCGTCTTTAGGGATGTGTCCTTCCTCGAGATATCTTATGATTGGAGCCGTCCAGGATTTAGGATCCTCCTTAGGATATTCTGCAACAGGATCCTGGATACTTATTACTTCTTTATCCTGAGGATTCATTGCAGGATATAAGATATGTAGTATTGGTATCTAGGTTCCTTCCGGTATCCTGACCGATGATCCCAGGTTTGCTAAGGCATCTACTTCAGCATTATCTTCCCTTGGTACCTGTTCAAGTGTAAAAACATCGAAATATCCTGCTAATTTTTTGAGAATATCGAGGTATTCGATTAATTTCTCACCCTTAACTGCATAGGATCCATTAAAATGATTAGTGATTAACAAGGAGTCAACATATACTTGCAAACTTATAATATTCATGTTCTTAGCCAATTCTAATCCTGCAATCAAAGCCTCATATTCTGCTTCATTATTAGTGGCAGGAAATTCACATCTAATAGCCTGGGGTATTTTGTCCCCCTGTGGCGATTTTAGTAGTATACCCAAACCTACACCTCTTACATTAGATGCACCATCAGTATATAGTGTCCAGGATCCTAAGGATTCTCTTAATTGCTGAACTCCTAGGTCTACTTCACCCTGAATATCACTACTGAAATCAGCCACAAAGTCGGCTAAAGCCTGAGATTTTATGGCATTTCTAGGTTCGTACACTAGATCATAGGCACTTAACTTCACTGACCATTTAGCCATTCTACCTGACATCTCAGGTTTCCTAAGCACATTTTTAACAGGATAATTAGTTTTAACATGAATCCTATGTGTCTCAAAGAAATGTCTAAGCTTTGTTGATGCCATAACTAGAGCCAATATTAACTTTTCTAGATGAGAATATCTAGTTTCAGCATCTAATAAACTTTTGCTAACATAATAAACAGGATACTGCTGACCTTCATGATCCTTTACAAGGACAGCATTTACTGCATTCCCTGATACTGCAAGATACAGGGATAATGGTTCACCATCCTCAGGCTTCATTAGTAGAGGTGTAGTTGAGAGGTATTGCTTCAAATCCTGCAAGGCTGCTTCATGCTTCTCCCCATTCAAACTTCTTATTTTTCTTCAGGATATCATAAAACTCCTTGCATTTTTCTGAGGATCTTGAGATAAATCTGTTTAATGCTGCTACTCGCCCTGTTAATCTTTGAACATCTTTCATATTTGATGGTGACTTGATATCCAAGATAGCTTTAATCTGCTCCGGGCTTGCTTCTATCCCTCTTTTAGTTACCAACTTTCCTGCCCCCACTCCAAAATGGCACTTAGCAGGATTCAGCTTCATGTTATACTGATCCGGGATATCAAATGCTGCTTCAATATCCTGGAGATGATCCTCAGCCTTCTTAGATTTCACTACCATGTCGTCGATGTACACCTCCATAGTGTCCCCCAGTTTGTCTTTGAGCATCATGTTTACCAATCTTTGATACGTTGCACCTGCATTTTTCAAACCAAAAGGCATAGCAGTATAACAATAAATACCTGTTGGTGTCATGAAGGCAGTATCCTCCCGGTCTGAAGGTTCCATCTGGATCTGCTGAAATCCTGAGGATGCATCCATGAAGGTTAACATTTCATGGCCGACAGTAGCATCCACCATTGAGTCGATATGAGGAAGAGGGAATGGGTCTTTTTGGACAAGCTTTGTTTAGGTCTGTGTAGTCTACACAAACTCTCCATTTTCCATTTTTCTTTTGTACCACAACTACATTTGCTAGCCATCTCGGAAACTTAACCTCTCTGATCATTTTGGACTTCAACAATCTGTCTACTTCTTCCTAAATGATTATATTTCGTTCTGGGGCGAATTTCCTTCTTTTCTGCTGGACAGGCTTGAATGACCTGTCAATACCAAGCTTGTGAGTAATAACATCTTTGGATATACCTGTCATATCCTCATGCTTCCATGCAAATGTTGACATCCTGCATTTCAAAAAGTTAATTAAGTGATGTTCAATATCCTGAGGGATATTGGTTCCTACGAGCACCGAGATATCTAGATTATCCTGGTCCAGGATAACTTTCTTCAGATCCTGCTCTGAAGCCTCCATTATATCCTAGCCTCGCATCTTTAAGTGCTATACTGTACTAGGCTTGGTAGAGGATTTCATGGAGGATGAGTAGCACTCCTTCGCCTCCTGTTGGTCACTATCTACTTTGACAACTCCCCAAGGGGTTGGGATCTTGATGCATTGATGATTGGTTGACAGCACAGCTTTTATATCATGGATCCAAGGCCTACCTAATATAATATTATAGCAGGATAAGGAGTCCATGACACAAAAGTGCTGCATTGAGTTGACCCCTTAAACATACACGGGAAACTTTATCTCTCCCACGGTATCCCTTGCTTCTCCACCGAACCCAACAAGTATGGTGGATTTCGAAGTAATATCCATCGGGGATACATTCGTCCTCTTCAATGTTTCTAGCTGAATTATGTTGACGGAGCTGCCATTATCCACCAGTATCATGTGTACAAAATGGTTAGCAACATATAAGGTTATTACCAAAGCATCATGGTGAGGATCCTGGACAGTATCCTGTCATCACTATCGAACGTGATCACTTTATCAGTCGTGAGGGTTGACATCCTGGTTGGCTTATCTCCTTTTTCTGCCTTTGCCTCCTTCGTGTGTCTTTTCGCCGAAGAACATGATGTCCCGCAAATGTCGGATCCTCCTGAAATGAAATTAATTATCTTGGCATCCGCAGGAGGTGATGCTGCTCATTCAGGATCCTTCTCAGTATCCTGGCCCTTATTCTTCTTTCTTCCCAGGAGATCCTTCAGATATCCCTTGCTCAAGAGATAGCTTATTTCTCTCCTTAAAGCAATGCAATCCTCAGTAACATGTCCGAAATCCTCGTGGAAGGTACACCACTTGGATTTATCCTTCCAATCAGTTTTTTGTTGATTCTTCCGGGGCCATCTTGCTTTGTCTCCTAAACCCTACATAGCATACATCAGTTCAGGTATATTAACAGAAAAACAACATTCAGATAACTCAGGATACTCCTCAAGATCCTCGTCTTCAACTGCATTCACTTTTTTGTTGTCATTCCCGCCATATGGCTTAGAGCGATACGGTTTATACGAGGATTATGACTTTTTAGTTAGTTGATTCATATGTTGAGGATGCATTCATCCTCTCTTGCATTTTCTTGTCATCCTTGTTATGGGTGAAATTCTGAACCCCTATATCCTGGAAAATATCTTGGTTTATATATTAGTTATGTAGTATCTGTTTACATCCGGGATGTTGGTTCAGGATATTGGTAATATCCTGAATGGTATCCTCAGGATTACTAATGGATTATGTGCAGGTACGTGGGTTGGAAGCTGGCAACGTTCATAAGACTCATTCCGCGGAAGACTCGGTCCAAGTCGTTCAAATGAAGACGTTGAAGCCGTATTACTCGGTCAATAACGTTCATAATGGAATATTCGAAGTACCCCATATTTGTAGGGATTATTGTTTGTAATTCATTACTATAAATAGGTGGGTATACCAGATCAAATAGGACATCACAATCACACTCGCTACACTCTAACACTTGCTCTCGAGCAATTCTTACTTTCATACAAAGGCATTGTAACACTTAGCGATCTGGTTTATATCCTGCACTGTATCCTGAAGTTTAAAGCAATAAGAAGAACAAGGCAGCTGCGATTGTCACCTCCCGAGGTTTTATGCCGGCGATCTAGATTGATCAAGGGCTTTCCTCGTACATCTCGTGTCATTTCCTTTACTTTTTGCTCATTGTTTGCTCATTGTTTGATCGCAGATACAGCTCAATATCCTGAGCCGTATCCTGAATACTGATTTTCTAAATAACTCAACAAGCATATTTTCTATACACTTTCTAGCACACTACCTCACATTACTAATTTGATCACTAAATTGCTTCGGTAATTTTTGACCAAAACAATTTGGCGCCCACCGTGGGGCCAGTGGTGCTCTCTTTACTAAAAATTTTTGTCAAATCGCTAATCGGTTTTCTATTTTCAAAACTTTTTGCCACATTGTCCATAATGGCCTCAAGATCAAACATGAGTTCCTCTACTGTGTCTGCTATGACTTCTGCTACTACCGGTCCGGTGCTTCCACCACCTCCTCCAAGGATGCCAGCCTCTACACGACCTCAGGATATTATCCCTACCCGCAGTGTTCAGGAATCTGCTCCTGTTTTAGCTTCTAACGATGAAATTTTAACCTTATTTGGAAGTGTGCAGGAACAAATGAGGCAGCAACAGGAAACGAACCAAATGCTTTTAAGGGAAATACAACTCCTGAAGTCCGGCTCGAGCAGATCTGCTGAGGATATTGTCACTCCATTACACCCCAGAACTTTGAACTTCAGTTCAGCTGTGTATACTGAGGATAACAGGGGGAATATTGTGCCCAGCCTTCCTCAGAATCATACTCCTGAAATACCCTCCTCGGTCAGGATGTCGACCATAAGGAGCTCAGGATATGCTTCAGGATATGGGCAAAATCCTCCAACGGGTAACGTGTCAAATAATAATAATACTCATACTACTAACAATAGTGGATCTTTGCAGGATACAGGTGTGACATCAGCACTTACTAGGGAACTTCAGAAGTTGAAGGACATGATATCAAGTGTACCCGGGGTGGTCCAGCCGATCCCGGAAGTGTCTCAAGACAGCCACAAGATATCTCGTTTTGCATATCCTATCTGTGATGCTGAGATCCCAAAGAGGTTCCAAACCCCCAACATGAAGCTTTACGACGGAACAACGGATCCTGAGGAGCATATTGCTCAGTATAGGGAAAGGATGGAGATTAACCCTATCCCTCCGGATCTCAAGGAAGCATGCTTGTGCAAGGGTTTTGGTTCAACCTTGACAGGATCAGCCCTGAAATGGCTCTTGAATGTTCCTCCACATTCGATTACATCTTTTGCTCACTTAGTAAATTTGTTTAATAGTCAGTTTTCTTGTAGTAGAAGCTTTGAAAAATTAACAAGTGATCTCTACAGGATAACACAGGGGCCTCAGGAATCCCTTAGGGATTATGTGAACAAGTTCAGCCGGGAATCACTACACATTCCTCATCTTGATGTTGCAACAGCTGTGCAAGCTTTCAAGATGGGGCTGCAAAAAGATTCTCAATTTTATCAAGACTTTGTAATGAACCCATGCAGGAACTTGGATGAAGCTCGGAACAGGGCCCTAAGATATATTCGGTTGGAGGATGACAGAAAGATGCAAGAAAGGATGGACTCATCTAACACTTATGAGTCAACTAACAGGAAGTCAGAATCCTCATTCAAGTCATATCGGCCTAAGCCATATGGTAGAAATGAAAACAAGAGAGTGAATGCTGTCGAAGATGAGGATCCTGAAGAGTATCCTGAATTATCTGAATATTGCTTTTCTGTTAACATTCCTGAATTGATGTATGCCATGCAGGGTCTAGGGGACAAGGCTAGATGGCCTCGAAAGAATCAACAAAAAGCCGATTGGAAAGACAAATCAAAATGGTGTGCTTTCCACGAAGATTTCGGACATATGACTGAGGATTGCATCGCTCTAAGGAAAGAAAGAAATAAGCTATCTTCTAAGCAAGGGATATTTGAAAGATCTCTTAGGAAGAAAGAAGAATAAGGGTCAGGATACTGAGAAGGATCCTGAGCGAGCAGCATCACCTCCCGCGGATGCCAAGATAATCAACTTCATTTCGGGAGGATCCGACATTTGTGGGACTTCGTATTCGGCAGCAAAGAGGCATGCAAAAGAAGCTAAGGCCGAAAGGGGAGATAAACCTGTCAGGATGACTACACTTACAACTGACAAAGTGATCACATTTGATGCTGATGACAGGGATACTGTCCAGGATCCTCACCATGATGCTCTGGTAATAACGTTATATGTGGCTAACCATTTTGTACGCAGGATATTGGTTGATAATGGCAGCTCCGTCAACATAATCCAACTAGAGACGCTGAAAAGAATGAATGTATCTCCAATGGATATCACTTCAAAGTCTACCGTGCTTGTTGGGTTCAGCGGAGAGGCTAGAAACACAGTGGGAGAGATAAAGTTGCCAGTGTACGTTGAAGGAGTCAACTCAATACAACGTTTCTGTGTGATGGATTCTCTATCCTGCTATAACATCATACTGGGAAGACCGTGGATTCACGATATGAAGGCTGTGCCATCAACATATCACCAATGCATCAAGATACCTACCCCTTGGGGAGTTGTCAAAGTTGATAGTGATCAGCAGGAGGCGAAAGAATGCTACTCATCCTCGATGAAATCCTCAACCAAACCGAGTGCAGCATACCAATTAAAGACGTGGGCCCAGGATATCGTGGAAGATTCGGAGCAGGATGTGAAGAAAATTATCCTAGACCAGGATAATCCCGATATTTCGGTGCTCGTGGGAACCAATATCCCTCAGGATATTAAAGAGCAATTAATTAACTTTTTAAAACGCAGGATGTCAACGTTTGCATGGAAGCATGAGGATATGACCGGCATATCCAAAGATATTATCACTCACAAGCTTGGAATTGATAAATCATTCAAGCCTGTGCAACAAAAAAGAAGGAAGTTTGCTCCTGAGCGGAATATGATTATTCAAGAGGAAGTTGAGAGATTATTGAAGTCCAGGATGATCAGAGAGGTTAAGTTCCCAAGGTGGCTAGCAAACGTGGTTGTGGTACAGAAGAAAAACGGGAAATGGAGAGTGTGTGTAGATTACACATACTTGAACAAAGCTTGTCCTAAAGACCCATTTCCTCTTCCCCACATTGATGCAATGGTAGATGCCACTGCCGGGCATGAAATGCTGACTTTCATGGACGCATCCTCAGGATTTCAACAGATCCAAATGGAGCCTTCTGACCAGGAGGATACTGCCTTCATGACACCAACAGGTATTTATTGTTATACAGCTATGCCTTTTGGTTTGAAAAATGCAGGTGCAACATACCAAAGATTGGTAAACATGATGTTCAAAGACAAACTGGGGGACACCATGGAAGTGTACATCGACGATATGGTGGTAAAGTCAAAGAAAGCTCAGGATCACCTCCAGGATATTAAAGGAGCGTTTGATATCCTGGATCAGTATAACATGAAGCTGAATCCTGCTAAGTGCCATTTTGGAGTAGGAGCAGGAAAATTCCTAGGATATATGGTGACCAAAAGAGGAATAGAAGCAAGCCCGGAGCAGATTAAAGCCATCTTGGATATTAAATCACCCTCAAATATGAAGGATGTTCAACGATTAACAGGGCGAGTAGCAGCATTGAATAGATTTATCTCAAGATCTTCAGAAAAATGCAAATATTTTTATGATATCCTGAAGAAGAACACAAAATTCGAGTGGGGTGAGAAGCATGAAGCAGCCCTACAGGATTTGAAACGATATCTCTCAACCGCACCTCTGTTGATGAAACCTGAAAATGGTGAACCACTATCCCTGTACCTTGCTGTATCAGGGAATGCTGTAAGTGTCGTTCTCATAAAAGACCATGAAGGTCAGCAATATCCTGTTTATTATGTTAGTAAAAGTTTGTTAGATGCTGAAACTAGGTACTCTCATTTAGAAAAATTAATACTAGCATTAGTTATGGCATCAACAAAACTTAGACACTACTTTGAGACACATAGGATACACGTTAAAACAAATTATCCTGTCAAAAATGTACTTAGGAAACCAGAAATGTCGGGTAGAATGGCTAAGTGGTCAGTAAAGTTAAGTGCCTATGATTTAGTATATGAACCTAGGAATGCCATAAAGTCTCAGGCTTTAGCTGACTTTGTGGCTGATTTTAGTAGTGACATTCAGGATGAGGTAGACCTAGAAGTTCAACAGTTAGGAGAATCCTCAGGATCCTGGACATTATATACTGATGGTGCATCTAATATAAGAGGAGTAGGATTAGGAATACTACTAAAATCGCCACAGGGGGACATATTACCCCAGGCTATTAGGTGTGAATTTCCTGCTACCAATAATGAAGCAGAATATGAGGCTTTAATCGCAGGATTAGAGTTGGCTAAGAGCATGGGTATAAAAAATTTACAAGTATATATTGATTCTTTGTTAATTACTAACCATTTTAATGGATCCTATGCAGTTAAGGTTGAGAAATTAATAGAATATCTTGATATTCTCAAAAAACTAGCAGGATATTTCGATGTTTTTACACTTGAACAGGTACCCACAGAGGATAATGCTGAAGCGGATGCCTTAGCAAATCTGGGATCATCAATCAGGATACCGGAAGGGACCCAAATACCAGTATTACATGTCTTATATCCTGCAACTAATCCTCAGGATAAAGAAGTAGCGGGTATTTAGGATCCTGGGGCGGAATATCCTAAAGAGGATCCTAAATCCTGGACGGCTCCAATTGTGAAATATCTCAAAGAAGGACACATCCCCGGAAGTGAAAATCCTAAGGCGTTTAGGATGAAGGTATCACGATTCACTATTATAAATAACGTTTTATACAAGAAATCTCTTGCAGGACCGTATTTAAGATGCTTGGAGGATCCTGAAGCCAAGGAAGTACTTCAGGATATACATGAAGGGGATTGTGGTAATCACACCGGGGGCAGATCATTGTTCTCGAAAGTATTAAGGACAGGATATTATTGGCCGACGATGAGGAAAGATGCTGCAGAATATGCTCGAAGATGTGATGCATGTCAAAGACATAGTAACATACTACATCAACCAGCTGAACCATTATATCCTGTAGTTTCCCCTTGGCCATTCATGAAGTGGGGGATGTATATAGTAGGGAAGTTACCAAAAGCTCCGGGAGGAAAAGTCTTTATGTTAGCTATGACAGATTATTTCTCCAAGTGGGTTGAGGCTGAAGCATTTGTCCAAGTTAGAGACCAAGAAGTAGTATCCTTCATAAAGAGGAATATCCTGACTAGGTTTGGAGTACCAGCTGAGATCATTTGTGATAATGGGTCCCAGTTTATAAGCAAAAGGACTACTGACTTTTGCAAAAGTTGGGGAATTAAAATGATCACATCTACTCCAGTACATCCTCAAGCGAATGGACAGGCTGAATCTTCAAACAAGATAATAGTCAATAACTTAAAGAAGAGACTTGGGGCTAAAAAAGGAAGATGGGCGGAAGAGCTACCCTTTGTTTTGTGGGCTGATAGGACAACGGTAAAGAATGCAACCGGCCAAACCCCGTTTTCCTTGGTATTTGGAGCGGAGGCGATGATTCCAACAGAAATGACGATACCTACTGCAAGATCTATGCTGCAGGATCCTGAACAGAATCCTGAAGTCTTATGTCAGGATTTGGATACTATAGACGAAAAAAGAGATGCAGCAAGGCTAAGGATAGCAGCATATCAGCAAAGAATATCCAGAGCATATAATAAGAACATAAGGACTAGAAGATTTCGAGTTGGTGATTGGGTGCTAAGAAAGGCTTTTCAAAATACCACTAATCCTGCCGATGGCAAGCTAGCTCCAAAATGGGAAGGACCTTATGAAGTCGAGTCAGAAGCAGGGAAAGGAGCATATCGACTCAGGAATCTGGAAAGGGATATGCTACCAAGATCCTGGAATGCAATACATTTGAAGCTCTATTTCAAGTAAGAATAGAATTTATTTTCTATCTCGGAATGGTATGTATTCTGTCTTTAAATATATTTGTTTATTGAACCCAATACTGACTTAAGCATCGGAGGGGTGTTAGCCAAGCTAACACCCACCTTAGTTTACAATTGTTTTGCAGGATATGTTTCAGGATATAGCTCCAGGATATATGCTCAGGATAAGTCGAAAGATTAGAGGATTGGCCCCCTCTCTCACGTTTAAGGGATCCTGGTCCCTTCAAAGGTTTAAAGGTATTCACCTTTCTTTCGAATTGGGTTTAAACACCTCGCCTGGAGCGCAAGTTATCTAGGTATAGTTCAAGGTAGCGGGACCAGTTCATGTAAAAGTGGCTGACAATTTCGTTACTGTTGGTTATATCCTGGATCCTAAAGGTATATGAGGATTGATCACCCTCTCTCACGAAAGAGTATTTTCATACTCTCAAAGGTTTAAAGGTTTTCACCTTTCTAAGAATTGGAGTTTGTACAGTCTCGCCTGTAGCGCATGAAATTTAGGGTTTATCCCCAGGGTATTAAGGGTCTATCCCAAGTATGCTAAAGATTCATTTCAGGATATCAGGGGTTTTGCCCCAGGGTATGCGGAATTTACTTAAGGCAAGATATAAATGCATTTGCGTTTCTGTGTCAAACACAGGGGACATACATTATACTGTTCAAGGAATGGATCCAAGTATGCACTGGGGACAAAACTTATAATGGAGGATTAAAATTGGTTCTGTAAGAATCTCTGGTATGATCTCTCCTTTTTATTTGGACAATTTATAGGTGATATTTTAATATCCTTATCAAGATATCTTTCAGGATACCTTTCAGGATACATCTATAATATATATTTCTAAAAGTGTACAAACCAAACAATTTTTACAACTACGATTTTCATAGCAATGACAACAGTAATAAGGTCAAAAGAGAAGTTATATTATTAACATACCAAAAGATGTGCTCTTAGTTTCACCTCAAAACAAGGCCCATCCACTAAGAGCACTAATAGTTCATTACCATATTTACCCAACAATTGAAGGCTTCATCTCAAACCGAGACCCATCCACCTTCAACTGTTGTATTGTTCAAAAAGCATGCAGGAAATGTAAATTGTTCAGATGCGGGAAAGTAAAGTGCAGAAAAGTAAATTGTTTATGGAACTACAAACCAACATTCAAATTCAAAAAGGTGGGCTCTGGCCTTGGCACGTATATCCGTCATCGCCCACCTAAATGCCCTCACACAGCGGCATCTCCTCCAACCTTCTCAGACTTCTCCGCACCAGCATCCTGACCAGCATCCTGCGCGGCATCCTGACCTATGTCCATCCCAGCATCAGCTCCAGCATCCTTATTGTCTCCGGCCTGGACCACCACCTCTGCTGACTTAGAAGACTCACCGGCTTCAGCAGGAAACGGCACAGCTTTGCCTCCGAGCTCCTTTAACTTGGCCACCCAGGATTCAACTGGCCAAGATGGACAAACAAGGCCCGTCTCCTTGGCCTCGTAGGCCATCTTGATGCGTGCTTGTAGTAGGGAGACGATAGCAGAAGCCTTGATTCCTTCCCGGAAATTGATCAAGGCCTGATCATGATCCATTTGAACGGTGGCAAGCTTGACCTCAGCGTCTTGGGTGACCTTCTTCAGCAGGCTTTCGTAGTGCCGAGTCTTTGCTTCAGCAATGGCACCTTGGTCAGCAACGGTGCTTTCGAGCTGTTTGATCCTGGCTTCATGGAGTGCCACGGTACCGCAAGCATCATTGTACAAGTGGAGCAAATGCTGGAGGCCCTGCACGACAATTACAGGTATAAAATTAGGATATATGTTGACCAAGATATCCTACCAGGATATCCTGTTAGGATATACGTGCAGGATATATGTGCAGGATATACATGAGGGATATGCGTCAGGATATTACCTTGTTAAGGAAGGATGTCATTGGCTCTAAGGAATCGGAGAACCTAAGTTCGTCATAGGAGAACCCTTCTGAGCCTGGAGCACTGACTTCAAGACCCTTCCTCTTTTTAGCTGTGGAAGCACGGGTTCTTGGATTGGCCTTGGGAGCCGGGAGTGGTTTGGAGCTAGTAGCAGCAGGAGTCTCCTTCTTGACTGTGGCTGGAGTTGGATAGCTGTCAAGTTCATCAAGGTCTAGATAGACTGGGACTTTGCTAGAATCTGCACACAGGGAGTAAATTTCTAAATCTCTCCTAAGAATAGCAAATAAAAAACATATGTGTGCAGGATATCTTGCAGGGTTCTTACCAGACATGTTTGCGCTTGAAAGAGGGCTTGGAGTTGGTGGAGACGGATTAAAACTTCTCTCTGTTTCTGAAAGCAGTCTGATGGCGTCTATCCTTTTTTGAGAATCAGCAAGGGGAGGTGCGATTTTTCTGAAATCAGCTGCATACAAAAACAGAAGAAATAAAATTCATTAGCTGAGGATATGAGACAGGATAAGAGACAGGATCATTCTTAAACCCTAAGTCCTACCCTTTCTTAACCATCTCATCGGATAATCCGTTCCACCAGGGATTGAATCCCTTTTTACGAAGAAAAACTTGGATTGCCAACCATCCTCGTTCCTGGTGGCACGAAGTATCAATAGATCACCGGAAGTAGAATAAAATAGGAATCTAGATGAGCCATGGCATCTAAGCTTGTAGGCTAAAGGGAGATCATGGACAGAAAGGTTAGGTATGTGGTTTCTCTTGATTTGGTCAAGAACAGACAAGACACGCCAGAGCATTGGCATGGTTTGGCTGAAAGAAATTTTGGTGATATTAAAAAACTCGGTGATGAAGTCCGGAAAGGGGAATCATAACCCTAAGGTAAAGGGGAAAGCATTGAAACAAATCCACTCGTTGGAAACCATATCTGACCGGATTTCTCTATCAAAGGGTCGGAATATAGTTCCTTCCGGAAAGATACCGGAGGATTTCAAAGCCGACAAATGAGCACTGTCAAAGGTGCATGTTTCGTTCTCCGGTTCTTGGAGAAGATTCTGTTGGATGAATGTGGGAGCCGAGTTGCCTGAACTGGACCTCGTTTGCCTAGGCATTTGGTCGCCTGAATTCTCGCCGGAGAAAGTTAAAAGATGAATATAAAGATGAGGGAGAGAATATTACCTTTTTCTTGTCGATTGTGGTTAAAAAAGAAGATGAGGATGAGAAGATATAGGGCATGATGAGTAAATATAGGCCGGGTGGTTGAAAGCTGTCACATCAATGGTCTTATCTCTTAATTACCTCGGCCACCGTGAAAAATGTAACCGTTAGTGCAGGACATCAAACGGTAACATTTTTGGGGACAATTGTTATGGGTGAAATTCTGAACCCCTATATCCTGGAAAATATCTTGGTTTATATCTTAGTTATGTAGTATCTGTTTACATCCGGGATGCTGGTTCAGGATATTGGTAATATCCTGAATGGTATCCTCAGGATTACTAATGGATTATGTGCAGGTACGTGGGTTGGAAGCTGGCAACGTTCATAAGACTCATTCCGCGGAAGACTCGGTCCAAGTCGTTCAAATGAAGACGTTGAAGCCGTATTACTCGGTCAATAACGTTCATAATGGAATATTCGAAGTACCCCATATTTGTAGGGATTATTGTTTGTAATTCATTACTATAAATAGGTGGGTATACCAGATCAAATAGGACATCACAATCACACTCGCTACACTCTAACACTTGCTCTCGAGCAATTCTTACTTTCATACAAAGGCATTGTAACACTTAGCGATCTGGTCTATATCCTGCACTGTATCCTGAAGTTTAAAGCAATAAGAAGAACAAGGCAGCTGCGATTGTCAGCTCCCGAGGTTTTATGCCGGCGATCTAGATTGATCAAGGGCTTTCCTCGTACATCTCGTGTCATTTCCTTTACTTTTTGCTCATTGTTTGCTCATTGTTTGATCGCAGATACAGCTCAATATCCTGAGCTGTATCCTGAATACTGATTTTCTAAATAACTCAACAAGCATATTTTCTATACACTTTCTAGCACACTACCTCACATTACTAATTTGATCACTAAATTGCTTCGGTAATTTTTGACCAAAACAATCCTCGAGCCTTATGTATTTTAAGGCCCTGTTCCAAGCTTCGTCCAAGTTCCTGCAAGGATTCATCACAAGATCTTGATAAAACTGAGAATCCTTCTGTATCCCCATTTTGAACGCTTGTTAGCCGTGGCAACATCAAGGTTCGGGATATCCATGGATTCTCTACTAAATTTGTTAACATAGTCCCACAGGGATTCTTGAGGTCCCTGTGCTATCCTGTAAAGATCACTTGTTAGTTTTTCAAAGCTCCTGCTGCAAGAAAATTGACTATTAAATAAATTAACTAAATGAGCAAACGATGTAATTGAATAAGGTGGAACATTTAGAAGCCATATCAAGGCTGATCTTGTTAAAGTAGAGCCGAAGCCCTTGCACAAACATGCTTCTTTAAGATCTGACGGGATAGGGTTAATCTGCATCCTCTCCCTATACTGGGCAATATGCTCCTCAGGATCTGTCGTCCCATCATACGGCTTCACGTTGGGAGTCTGGAATCTCTTTGGGATTTCTGCATCACAAATGGGGTGAGCAAAGCGGGATATGTTGTGACTATCCCGGGATAATTCCGGTATAGGCTGCACTATCCCAAGCACACTTGATATCATATCCTTCAACTTTTGAAGCTCTCTGGTTATCGCTGATGTCACACCTGTATCCTGCAATGATCCACGATTATTAGTAACAAGGATACTGGTGTTAACAGACAAGTTACCATTTTGGCGATTCTAGCCATATCCTGGAGCATATCCTGGATCCCTCACAGTCGACATTCTAGCCGTTAAGGGTATCTCCGGAATATTGCTCTGAGAACGACTAGGTATGATATTGCCCTGATTATCCTCAGTATATACTGCTGAACTAAAGTTCAACATCCTGGCCTGCAGATGGGTATCAGTATCCTCAGCAGGTCTCTTGGAGTTGGACTTCAAGAGTTGTATTTCCTTCATTATGACTTGGTTAGTCTCCTGTTGTGTCTTCATTTGATCCTGTATATCACCAAACAAAGTTAAAATTTCATCATTAGAAACCATAACAGGAGTTCTCCCTGGAACACCAGATCTGTTGACATTCTGAGCGGGAGGAGTGTCTCAGGATATTTGGCTTTCATTTCACTTTAAGGAGCTTGAACTTGTGGAGGAGGAGGAAGCACCAAACCAGTTGTTGCAGAGGTTGTAGTAGGCATGGTTGAAGAGCTCATGTTTGATTTTGAGACCATTGAAAATAGCTGTGCAAAAAGTTTCGAAAAAAGAAAACCAAGTAACGATTTTAGCAAGGTTTTTAGCAAGAATAGCACCACTTGCCCCACGGTGGGCGCCAAATTGTTTTGGTAAAAAATTACCTAAGTAATTAAGTGATCAAATTAGTTAAGTGAGGTAGTGTGCTAGAAGTGTTCGTGAAAAATATGCTTGTTAAGTTGTTTACAAAAACAGTTTCAGGATATAGCTCAGGATACCGAGCTGTATCAACAATCAAACAATGAGCAGAAATGTAAAGGTTGACATGAGATATACGAGGAAAGCCCTTGATCAATCTAGATCTCCGGCATAAAACCTCGGGAGCTGACAATCGTCGGCTGCCTTGTTCTTCTTATTGCTTGAATAACCAGGATACAGTGCAGGATATGGCTCAGATCAGTGCTAAGTGGTACAACGATTACAAGTGTTGAGTGTTTGTGCGTAATAGAAAGAAAAAAGAAGTGTGAGTTCGAAAGTAGAGAGTGAAGTGTGTGTTCCTATTGATCTGGCCTTCTATTTATAGTTACAAATAACAAACTAACTCTCCTATTATTCCGGGATGCTGGGAATATTCCATTCTGAACGTTGGGGGCCTGTTTTTACTTGTTTTCCACGTGCTTATTGACTATAAAACCGGGTCTTCAGCTCACATAACCGTTACAACGTTAATAACATTGACCAGCATCCAAAATTCTTGCGGAATATACCTTTCTTCTATTCTGACCGTTACAAGAGCTATTCTTCCGCCATCAACGTCTTTATCCTGACCAATTTGAGCGGGTCTTCAGGATGACTTGGTCCTCGTGAACGTTAGTCCCTTGTAACCAACATTTTACAAGCCAATCGTTAGTAATAGTCAGGATACTGCCTCAGGATGTTACCAATATCCTGACCTGGTATCCTGATCCGATATCCTGATCATATACAACTAATAAAAAATCAAGATACAAAGTCAGGATATGGGCTCAGAATTTCACCCATAACAGCAGCTTCAGGAGTTGCTAGACAAGGGATTTATCAGACCAAGCTTCTCGCCTTGGGGAGCTCCAGTTCTATTTGTCAAGAAGAAGGACAGTATTTTTCGTATATGCATCGACTACCGAGAGCTGAACAAGTTAACCATCAAGAATCGGTATCCTTTACCGAGGATTGATGATTTATTCGATTAACTTCAGGGTTCAAGTTACTACTCTAAGATCGATCTTCGATCAGGTTATCACTAGCTGCGGATATAAGAAGAGAGTATACCGAAGACTACCTTTAGAACTCGTTATGGACATTACGAGTTTCTAGTGATGCCGTTTGGTTTGACAAACGCGCCGGCAGTATTTATGGACTTGATGCACTGAGTTTGTAAGCCATATTTTGATAAATTCATGACTGTGTTTATCGATGATATTTTGATCTATTCGCGGACAAAGGAAGACCATGAGCAACACCTTAGAGCCATCTTAGAGCTGCTAAAGAAGGAGAAACTTTACACTAAGTTCTCGAAGTGCGAGTTCTGGTTGCGTGAGGTACAATTCCTTGGTCACGTGGTGAATGAAGATGGAATTCATGTGGATCCCACCAAGATCGAGGCGATTAAGAATTGGGAAACTCCGAAGACGCCAACCGAGATCCGACATTTTTTGGGTTTAGCAGGGTATTATCGCAGATTCATTGAGGATTTTTCAAAAATCACTCAGCCGCTGACCTCCCTTACTAAAAAGGATAAGAAGTACGAATGGGGAGATAATCAAGAAGAAGCTTTTCAGCTGCTTAAGGATAAGCTTTGCGATGCACCTATTTTATCCCTACCCGAAGGTACCGATGACTTCGTGGTATATTGTGACGCCTCGCGTCAGGGATTGGGTTGTGTGTTAATGCAGTGACAAAAGGTTATCGTTTATGCTTCACGCCAGTTAAAGGTTCATGAGAAGAAATACACCACACATGATTTGGAATTAGGCGCAGTGGTGTTTGCTTTGAAGATTTGGCGGCATTACCTTTACGGTACCCGATGTGCAATATTTACAGATCACAAGAGCCTTCAGCACATATTCAATCAGAAAGAGCTTAATATGAAACAGCGACGATGGGTCGAGTTGTTAAATGATTATGATTGCAAAATCAAATATCATCCAGGAAAGGAGAATGTGGTGGCAGATGCCTTAAGTCGCAAAGAAAGGACCAAGCCCATAAGGGTTAGGGCTTTGGTGATGATTGTTCAGACAGATCTCTCATTGCGCATTCGTGCTGCACAGAGAGAAGCTCTTAAGAAAGAGAACATTAAGGCTGAATATCTCCGTGGGATGGAGAAAAAGTTGGTACCCAACGTGGAAGGAACCTTGTATTTTATGGGACGAATTTGGGTTCCGCTTTTTGGTGGTCTTAGGGATGTCATTTTTTATGAAGCTCATAAATCAAGGTACTCGACCCACCCAGGGTCGGACAAGATGTACCGAGATTTGAAGGATTCTTACTGGTGGCCAAGACTTAAGGGCGATGTGGCTACTTATGTTGGGAAGTGTTTGACTTGTGCCAAGGTAAAGGCCGAGTATCAGAAGCCTTCAGGTCTTCTGCAGTAACCTGAGATACCCGTGAGGAAGTGGGAACATATCTCAATGGATTTCGTAACGAAGTTACCCAAGACTGCCAGAGGTCATGATACGATTTGGGTAATCATAGACCAATTGACAAAGTCAGCGCACTTTTTGCCGATCAGAGAAAAGGATAACACAGGTAAGCTAGCTGAGCTGTACATAAGGGAGATAGTCGTACGTCATGGAGTGCCTATCTCTATTATATCTAATAGAGATGGAAGATTTGTGTCAAGGATTTGGCAATCCTTTCAAGAAGCGTTTGGTTCTCAGTTGAATCTGAGTACTGCTTTTCATCCACAGACGGATGGTCAAAGTGAGAGAACGATTCAGATGCTTGAAGATATGCTACGTGCTTGCGTAATGGACTTGGGTGGTAGTTGGGATACTCACCTACCTTTGGTTGAGTTCTCCTATAACAACAGCTACCATACAAGCATTCAAGCTGCACCATTAGAGGCTCTCTACGGACGCAAGTGTCGATCACCATTATGCTGGGGAGATGCAGGTGATAGACAACTGGTTGGTCCTGAATTGGTCCAAGAGATAACTGATAAGATCATGCAGATCCGAGAACGCATTAAGGCGGCTCGTGATCGACAGAAGAGCTATGCGGACCAAAGAAGGAAACCTTTGGAATTTGAAGTGGGTGATATGGTTTTGTTGAAAGTCTCACCTTAGAAAGGTGTGGCACGCTTTGGGAAGCGTGGTAAGTTAAACCCACGATTTATCGGACCGTTTAAAATTTTAGAAAGGGTTGGTTCTGTAGCATACAAGTTGGAGCTACCAGCAAAACTTAATGGTGTTCATGATACATTCCATGTATCTAATCTGAAGAAAAGTCCAACACAAGAAACAATGATCATCCCTGCTGATGAAGTTCACATTGACGACACACTCCACTTTACCGAAGAACCCATTGAGGTTACAAATTGGAAAGTTAACAAGACTCGGAGGAGTAGTGTTAAACTCATCAAGGTTCGATGGAATGCACGTCACGGCCCAGAGTTTACTTGGGAGCGTGAGGACCGCATGAAAGCTAAATACCCGCATTTGTTCCCCAACTCTCCTGCTGCTAGTAGTAAGGCTTAAAATTTCGGGACGAAATTTTCTTAACAGGGGGAGAATGTGACAACTGTCAAAATTCCAGGTATCCGTACAACTATTAAACCATGATTAGTGCTTAATGACTGTGCTGAATTACAATTAATGACTTGAATTGCTTTCTGATTATTTCCATATACATACATGTGCATCACATATTGCTTAATGTCATATCATTATTGCATGAGAACTTCGTTGACTCAAATGATGCACGAAACACAGTTAGCACAGTTATCAGATAAATCAGAAAAATGCTGACTGAGTTCAGTACATAGACAAACAAGGTGTAGAGACACATAATGAACCAGAAACCAAGTATTACACTAGTATAGTGTGTAGGAAAGTAAGGATCACAAAACAGTCTTCCTAGAGATAGTTTAAGTGCCGGAAAATGCCTAAAACTCACATAAACTACAGAATTCTGTAGAAAATCAGCAAAATCAGCATTTAAACAATCTAATATCATGCATAAATATGGTTAAATGGTCCTGAATGCTTTCCTAAGTGTCGGGAATCAAAACTGTCACAAAAGGTAACATAAAGCACACTAAACTGCATAGTTTAGCACCCTAACGAACCGGTAACCAACCTGTAGTACCCCGTGTTTCGAAAGTCAAAGTCAAAGTCAAGATTGAAGTCAAGGAAGAAAAGATTGCTAATTGCGATATGTCACTCCTTGCTCAACTACTGTTTTAACTTCTTTGACTTGTAATCGAATCTATTTATTTATTTGCTTTAGTTGTATTATGTGGAGTATCTATTAATAATCGTGGTTTAATCGCATAATTAATCGACTTATCGCTAATCACTATCGCATTCGCAACTCGAATTAGGTGTTCTGGATATTTTTTTATGTGTGTGTGCTATTTATGTGTTACTTGTGCATGTTATGTTTATGTTGAGGTGTAAATCGCAATCGCAATTCTATCACATCGCAATCGAAACGCAAACGCTAAACGCAAGTTATTTATAGTGATTGTATGTTAGATATAGTAGTTAGGTTATTTGTGTAACTAATAGGTAATACTATCGCATCGCAACGCTCAACATGCGAATCAAAACGACAAAACTCGTCACGCCGGACACCTGGATTGAGTGGCCAACCGATCGAGTGGCCATCCGATCGGATTGCCATCCGATCAGATTGTCATCTGATCAAGTTGCCACCCGATGAGACTGCCACTCGATCGGATTGCCATCCGATCGGTGACCTGCTCGACACTTGTGCACTTTCCTTTTTGGGAAACCCTATAAATACCCTCCTGTCACATCATTTGTAATGTGACAGCTCCTCACTCGAACCAGTCGCACTCCAGCTCTCTTTCTCTCGATTTCTCGCGATTCTTGAAAGTTTTTAACCTAAATATTGTACTTCTATGATCTACATGCACTCCTTCATCTTTTTCACCTTTGAATCTTAACTTTTAACCATGAAATCACCGGATATGAGGTGTTCTAGGGTGATGTCATCATGGAGTTCTTATGAACTTCAAGGTTTGGCTTCATTCCACCAAGAACAACTTAGATCTTAGGGATTTCCACATGAATAATCAATGTTTTCGCATAGATCTACACATATTCATGGTTAAAGGATTGAAAGAAGGTTTTCCAACTTTCTTTCAACTCTTTTACACTCAATGCACTCAAAACCGATAGAATCGGAGCTCGTTCTGATCTTCTACTCTTTCTTAGTGATGTGTTAGTTCCAGATCTGAATTCTATCCAAGAGACAACGGATGTCGGGTTAAACATGAACAACCGTCTCAAACCGTGAGCCGATCGGACTAGGGTGATTCCTGTTCGGTCGGATTACTTGGGTCAAGACGAGGATTCTGTTGTTTAGCACGATATCACACCGTCTCAATCAAAACTGCAAAACTTTCAAAATGATCAAGTGACAAAGACGATCAGGTCGTTGGGACGGATTGTCGTCCGATCGGATTGCCATCCGATCGGACAGCCATCCGATCGGCTTGCACTTGGTTCCACACTTAAACAATTTTCCCAAGGTTTCAAGGTTTTGAACGTCGAACGGATTGCCGTCCGATCGAATTGCCATCCAATCGAACGACCATCCACTCGTGTGACGTTTGGGACTTTGGTACTTGATCAATTTTCAAAGATCATTAGTAACTAATGGATTGCCACCCGATCGGATTGCAATCCAATCGAGTGACAATCCTACTATGAACTTGTTCTCACTAAGTGTCCTGCCAAACGGATCGATATCCGGTCGGGCTGCCATCCGATCGATCGACCTGAAGGGTAGAGATACTTCTCTGTTTTCAAAATGGTACAACGAAAACTTCAAAGCTATCATACACAAACATATCCTTACCAAACAAGGTGTTAATCCAATCGTATGGCCATCCGATCAGATGACCATCAGAACGGATTGATATCCAATCGACTGGCCATCCAATCGGATTGCCATCCGATACTTGGTACTTTTGCACTGTTTTACGCGCCGCTCAACGTTTATGGTATCGATAACTGTTCAGGCTAATCTCTCAAGTGCTCCCTTCAATCCAAGGCAGTGTTTATTAAGTTAAACGCTATCTGTGAGTATACTCGATCCCTTTTTGCTTTATGCACTTTTGGGTGTTACATACATTACTTATTCTAAATCACATCAATCACACAACGCAAACACTATTTATACACTGACCGTTAATGCATGTTATACGTGACTCGATGAATGCCTGTTTGTTATGTTTACACATTGATTGTTGTCTACCTGCCTTAGCAACGATAGTACTATAGTTTGGACTCAGCACCTGTTCACTCAGGGGTTGTTAAGGACAATACTTCACGTGTTCGCAGTGGTGAACATGTGATGCGCACTCGCTACTCGCAGTCAAATCGCAGTAATTGGTATTGATAGGATCGTTTTCTATAACTCACATGCTTCACATTATACGTTGTACATGCTGGTTATGCGTAAACGATTTTGAACTCAATTATGCTATATCAAACTTGTATGCCCATTTTTACACTATGTGTATTGACTTTGTGACAGGTGCTTAAGATGCTAGGATGTTTGCTTGCTGTTTGTGGAATCAAGCTAGGGGTCTCGTTATGTCACGCTTAAATCTGAGTCATCGGAGCAGTATTTGTTTATGAGACAATTATTTGTAATAACTGTTTTTATTTGGATATGTTGTGGTATATGACATGACGTTTAATTATCTGGCAATGAATAGTTGTCATGGATACTCATGGCCAATCTGTTTTGCTCAGTGCCATGCCCTGATGTTTCCGCCATCGGTTGGGGTGTGACAGATTGGTATCAGAGCCATAACTATAGGGAATTAGGAAAGACTCGACCTAGTCCGGGTCGATGTCTTAGAAACGACCTAGTCTATAGTCTAAGTACCAACAGACCGACTTGTGCATACCCAGTGGGGGTTTGGTACAAGCTTACACGCTATTTCTCGCTCAAACTCGCTGTACACTACACACTTGCGCGAACATTGCATACTATAGTTCCGCGCAAGATCAGCCTTTCCTAAGGCTGATTACACACACAAACGAATGATCTGGTTAAGATTAGGTATGAAAACCGCAAACTCTCAACCAGATAACTCGTTCGAATTGATAATTTTTACCATAAGCAGGAGAGATTGCGTTGAATCAGGAGTGAAATCCACACTTCTACGCATGACTCCTTATCTATCTCGTGATTTCATCACACAAGCCGGGACGTAGTCGCTAAGTTAGGGGTGAAACCCGAACCTTGATGACTCGTTCTACTCTCTAATGTGGTTTTACAGAACTCTCACCAAAGTCTCGACGGACTCCAAAGACTTGGGGTCACACTATAACTGGAGGGATGCGTGCCGATCGCTAGAATCGAAGCGAGAGCACAGTCCCGAAAAAGGCCAAAGTGTGCACTTAAAGTCCTTGTGAATAGTCAAACCACTTTGGGTAGTCGATGTCTATGCACACCCAGGACAATCTACTTTTGGCAGTAGCAAGCCAGACCTGCCGACTCTGTGATTTATCGATTTTATGTGGGATTTTATGTGTTTTATGTGGTTTTATGCCTATTTGTTAGCATTTTGAGATATTATTGGGTTTGATCTAACGCTTCTTGCTCCGCTTATCACACAACACACTACACAATCATTAACAAATCGTCGCTACTCGTGGATGATCGCATGCTACGTTACTCGCTTATGCTATACTACTTGCTGTGTACTCGCTAATCGCATATCGCTATTCTCGAACACGCGAACTTTGAATGATAGAAGAATACGTGCAACATATAGAATGGTTTCTGTGTTCTGACTGCCTTATGTGTTTCTGTGCCTTACGTGCTTACGTGCTTCTGTGCCCTACGTGATTATGTGCTTATGTGATTATGTGCTTATGTGATTGTGTGTTTATGTGACTACGTATTCCTGAGCTTTATGGTGAATCGCTAGACTATACTTGGAATAATCGAATAGCGTTTTGAATCCTATGGCACTGTCTGTTGCAGACATTGTCGTCATTCGGATCATTTCATTCTCGCTCCGCTCGCCGCAATCATGATGACAAACGCATCACCTCTTTGGTCGCTAAGCAGATAGCGAAAGTCATTCCCCAGATTGTTAGAAAGCTGAATGAAAATGCTAGCAAATCTTCTGAAGAATCCAGGACTGATGCTCCTAAAGCTGCTTTCAGCTTCAAGCAGTTCAAAGCCTGCGGCCCGAAAGAGTTTACCGGCGAAGATGGTCCTACGGCCATGTTCCAATGGTTTGATTCTATCGAAGTCACCCTACGCCAGAGTGGCTGTCCTGACAATCTCCGTACTCAGAACGCAACTGGCGTCTTCCAGTCCCGCGCTTTAGACTGGTGGACGGCCGAGAGGAATAAACGCGGAAATGATGCAGCTTACGGGCTAACATGGGATGAGTTGAAGGACGTAATGATGCAAGAGTTCTTCCCTCCCCATGAGCGCCAAAACCTGGAGGATGAATTCTGGCACATTAAGCAGAAAGATGGTGACAACGCTGGTTTGACTGCGCGCTTCAAGTAGTTGAGTATAATCTGTCCTAGCCAAATTACTACGCCCGAAATAACCATCAAGAAGTATATCCGTTCTCTTTCGGTTATCAATATTCTGGTTTTCCTGGTTCACTTCGTTGTCCATCTGAATTTTAAACATTTGCCAATTATTAATATCATAAGATAATATTTAAGGCAAACAATCACACAACACACATATTGATCAAAAGCGTCGAACATTGCGACTTGCTCTTTCTTATAGTATGCATCTATAATTATTACAATACAACTGAAATAAAGTACAATACTAATATGCATCATTAACCACAAAGTGGTCTATACTACGATAGATATATTATTATTATTATTACTATCACCATCCCTGATATGAGTTCATCCAGAACTCCATATTACACTCATCGTACTTCCAGACGAGTCGTTCTCCAACCTGTCTCATCCTCTCGCTACTTTCTAAAATCTCCTCACCGAAGGTTCGGAGTTCTTGCACATTCTTTGCACTCATTGGGGGTGCAGGTGCTGGTACTGGATCTGGATACTGTGGCATGGGTTCTTCCTGAGGGTATGGATTCTCTAGGATTTCCCTAATGTATTCATCGTTATCATAGTAGGGATCTAGAGGGTCCAGACCTGGGTAAGCTGCAAGGTTTGGCATGGGTTCATCTGTTAGGAGGTAGCGTTGCTGATAATCTCTATGATCATCAAACCACGGGTCGTAGTCTGGGTCTAAGGGATTGGGTGCTGGTATCCTAGGTATCTCTTCTGGGTTAAAATCATGCATTTGGATTTGGTTTTCTGGGTTGTTTTCAATCTTCATTTAGGGGCTACAAGTTGTTCCAGGTTTGGGTCAGCAGCTGTGGTTGCTAGGATATGGAAGTTTGCTAAACTCCTATTAAGCATGTCTTGGGTGTGAGCATCTGTCTCTCTCTTAGCGGCTGCTAGAACTCGCAGTTGTTGTAACTTTTTCATTCTCTTCCTACGCTCATGTGCTCCCCTACTGAACCATCCTCTCTTTTTAGGAGGGAATGGCTCTTCAGACTGAGCCTTAAACACGAATATCCCATCTTCATTGTCAGTTGAATACCCTGAGAGGGCAGGCTGTGAAGAGGTTCCTTCGCTCCTAGGTGAGCCGGACAACTGACGATAGGCGTCGGAGGGTCCTTGATCGCTCATACTGTAAACTAACAAATGGTCAAATAACACACAACAATAAAATACATATATGCACATATTTCCGTAAATAATTTCCTAACATATAATATTTTGGTGTCAGCAGAACACTTCTGTGGCTGAATCAGTGGCTTAGCTCTGATACCCCCTTCTGTCGCAACCCCCGTCCCCTAACAACCCGGGAACGGGCGGCCGCGGCCAGTTTCGGTGGTATCCAGATTTTTATCATTTTGGCAGCGGAAATTACATCAGGACCGTAGTTAGGAAATATTTTTATCAGAGTAAAATACCACGCTTTTAATATATTAAACACATGAGAAAATCCCAAGTTTCAAGTACACACATTTTATAGGGATAAACCCTATTTTATTTAAATAAAACATCTCTTTATTTTAGGTAACTTTATAGCCACTCTTCCAAGCCTTCAGTGCTGTCCAGTTGGCTTCTATTTGGCTTTCACATTTTGTTACCTGAAACGCGTTTAAAACATTTTGTCAGTGGGAAATACTGGTGAGTGAATCCCAGTTTAATCAAGTTAAGTAAAACCATTGTACAGTATTGAGGGCGGTCGTGCAATTACATTTGTTTCCGTCTACTTCAATTACCACCCACGGTACTCTCAACCCGACTTGTGGTCATGTTACTCCTCGCAAGGTAGTAACAAATTTTGTATACAAAACCCCAACATACCGACGATAATTGTAGAATATAAATACTCAATCACTGTTTAATATATCATAAATTAAGTGGGGTTTTGTAAAAACAATTTGCAAAAAGGAGATTACTGACATTGTTGTCTTAGATTTTCTTTAGGGATTTCCTGGTGATTATCTATTAAATACACAAATGCACATGCGTTAGTATAATAACCCAATATTTACATTAGTAATACCCTCCCCGAGACGACATTCCAACGACTACGTCGGGCAGAACCACGACAGCCGTTACGGAACCCTGGATCAATCGGGTAGCGTATCTAATACGTAACCGGGGTTATAATACTTACAATGGGGCAGAACTTCGTTAATTAGGGGGGGGGGGTATTTATGCCCGAGAGTATAATAGCTATGCAGAATATTGAGAGAGATTGAAAAGTTTTGAACGATTTCGACTGAAACCGCTCGACCCTATTTATAGTGCTGATAAAGCACTTCCTCGCGGCCCGCGTAGCCCGAAGGTCAATCCTTCACGGCCCGCGACATAGGGGGTAGGGCCTAGCTACGTTGATTCGCTAGTTGTAGACTTGCCACGATGCTGACACGTGGCATGCTAGGGTGTCGCCCTAACTTTGAGTTGCCGCGGCCCGCGTAAGCTTAGGCTTACTTCTACGTGGCCCGCGAGCTACACCGGGAATTTGTTTTTATTTAATTTTTAAATATGTAAGGGTATGAGGGCTCGGTTTTCGCATGCGAGGTGTATTTTAGGGCATATTGAGATATTCTAATTATTTTTAGGGTGTCGAAAATATTTTGGAGGGTTGTTATATCCTCCCCACCTTGTTTTAGAGCTCGTCCTCGAGATCTACTAGAACATGTGTGGATATTTCCTTTGCATTTCTGATTCAAGCTCCCATGTGTATTCTGGTCCTCTTTTGGAATCCCATTTCACTTTGACCAGAACTAATCTCTTGTGTTTGAGATTCTTGACCTTTCTGTCTTCAATCTGTAGAGGTCTTTCTACAAATTTTAATTGTTCATTTACCTCTATATCTTTAAGAGGTACCACCAGTGATTCATCAGCTATGCACTTCTTGAGGTTTGATACATGAAATACATCATGTATTCCTGCCATTTCATCTGGCAGTTGTAGCTGATAAGCTACAAGTCCTGTTTTTCTTATAATTTCAAAAGGTCCAACATACCTGGGACTTAGCTTTCCCCTTTTGATGAATCTTACCACTCCTTTCCAAGGAGAGACTTTCAATAACACTTTGTCTCCTACCTGAAATTCCAATGGCTTTCGTCTGTTATCTGTATAACTCTTTTATCGATCACGTGCTGATTTCAATCGTTCCTTGACTTGAATGATCTTGTCTGTTGTTTCTTGTACTATCTCAGGTCCGGATAGTTGCTTTTCTCCAATTTCTGCCCAACAGACTGGCGTTCGACACTTTCGTCCATAAAGTGCTTCGAATGGTGCAGCATTGATACTTGTGTGATAACTGTTATTATAAGAAAATTCTATTAATGGTAAGTGATCATCCCAATTACCTCTGAAATCAATTATACAAGCTCTAAGCATGTCCTCCATTGTCTGAATTGTCCTTTCACTTTGTCCGTCCATTTGAGGATGATAAGTTGTGCTTAGATTCAACTTGGTTCCCATTGCTTTTTGGAAACTTGTCCAAAAATGAGAGGTAAAACGGCTATCCCTATCAGAAACAATTGATAAAGGAATTCCATGTAATGAAACTATTTCAATTACATATAATTTAGCTAATTGTTCCATACTGAAAGTTTCCTTCATGGGTAGGAAATGAGCTGACTTAGTTAGCCTGTCTATAATCACCCAGATTGTATCATTACCTTTTCTTGTTTTGGGTAATTTCATAACAAAATCCATTGTTATCAATTCCCATTTCCAAACTGGCATTTCTAACTGTTGCAACAAACCTGAGGGTTTCTGGTGTTCAGCTTTAACTTGTGAACAGGTTGAACATTTTGCAACATATGTTGCTATATCCTTTTTCATTCCTATCCACCAGAAATTCTTTCTTAAGTCCTGATACATCTTATCACTTCCAGGATGCATCGTACGCTTAGACATATGAGCTTCTTCTAATATATGGTGGCGTAGGTTTCCTAATTTAGGTATCCACATTCTTTTCTTATGGAATCTCCAAATTCCATATGTTCCTTGTTCTAGTTCCTTAATCATTCCTTTCAATTTTTCAGTATCATCCTTGATTACTGATTTTTGTGCTTTTCTAATCTGCTCATTTAAATCTACTTGCAGATTTAGTTTAAGTGAACGTACTCTTTTTGGTTTTTCATGATATTTTCGACTTAAAGCATCAGCCACTACATTTGCCTTTCCTGCATGGTACTGGATATTACAATCATAATCAATAAGTATCTCCATCCAGCGTCTTTGTCTCATATTCAACTTCTTTTCCCCGAAGACATACCTTAAACTCTTATGGTCGGTGAAAATGGTAAACTTACTACCATATAGGTAATGTCTCCAAATTTTAAGGGCAAAAATTATAGCTCCTAATTCTAAATCATGGGTTGAATAATTCTCTTCATGATTTTTAAGTTGTCTAGAGGCGTAGACTATAACCTTTTAACGTTACATTAACACACATCCATAACCTAATTTAGAAGCGTCACAATAGACTATAAAGTCTTCAGATCCTTCTGGTAACGCTAGTATGGGTGCGTGGGTCAATCTTTGCTTAAGGATTCTAAAGGCTTCTTCTTGTTTTGGTCCCCATTCAAACTTAACGGATTTACAGGTTAACTTAGTTAAGGGAATGACTATTCTAAAAAAATCTCGAATAAATATTCTATAATAACCGGCCAATCCTAAGAAACTTCTAACCTCGATTGGTGACTCAGTGGTTTTCCATTTGGTAATTGCCTCGATCTTTGTGGGATCCACATGAATTCCTTCATGATTGACTAAATGCCCAAGAAACTGTACCTGTTCTAACTAAAACTCGCACTTCAAAAATTTTGGATAAAGCTTTTCTTTTCTCAATAAACTTAGAAGTGCATGCAAATGCTTTGCATGTTCCTCTTTGCTTTTAGAATAAATGAGAATATCATCTATAAAGACAATTATGAATTTATCCAAATATGGCTTACATATTAGGTTCATCATGTCCATAAATGCAGCTGGGGCATTGGTTAGACCAAATGGCATGACAGTAAATTCATAATGGCCATACCTGGTTCTAAAAGCGGTCTTAGGAATGTCATCTTCCTGTACCTTTAATTGATGATATCCTGATCGTAAATCGATTTTAGAGAAAAATCGTGCTAGCTGGTCGAACAGATCATCGATTCTCGGTAATGGATACCAATTTTTAATCGTGACTTTGTTCAATTCACGGTAGTCAATGCACATACGCATTGATCCATCCTTCTTTTTGACGAATAGGATCGGTGATTCCTATGGTGATGAGCTTGGCTGTATGAATCCTTTTTCCTACAATTCATCGAGCTGTTTCTTCATTTCCTGCATTTCTGCGGGTGCCAAACGGTAAGGTGCTTTGGCAATTGGTGCTGTTCCTGGTAGCAAGTGGATTCTAAATTCAACTTCCCTGTCTGGAGGTTGCCCTGGTAATTCCTCTGGAAATACATCTGAAAACTGGGATACTACTGGAATATCTTTTAACTCTTTTCCTTTAGTGTTAGTGATTATGGAAATCAAATACACCAATGATCCTTTTCTTACATAACTGGCTGTTTTCATTACAGAGATGAATTTCATGGATCTAGACGGCTTATCTCCTTTAATTGTGATCTTTTCACCCTTTGGTGAATTTACTTGGACTGACTTTTGATAACATAAAATATTGGCTTTATTGGCTATTAACAAATCCATTCCTAATACAATATCAAATCCTGCCAGATTCATTGGGTAAAGGTTTGCAATAAATTTTTGATTTAGAAATTCTATTCTTGCTCCCTGCAACATTTCAGAAATCTTAATGGTTTCCTCATTTGCTGTCTCTACTAGACATTCTTGTGGAAGTTTAGTTAATGGTCGATTGAGAAGTTTGCAAAATGAAGTATTAATAAAACTTTGGTTTGCACCAGAGACAAATAATACTTTAGCAAAAACATCATTAACTAAAAACGTACCGGCTATCACGTCCGGGATCATCTTTGCTTCTTCTGCAGTCAGAACAAATGCTCTAGCATTTTTAGTATTCTTGGTGTTCGGGGCTGGAGCTAGTTTTGGACAGTTCGGCTTGATATGACCTTTTTCTCCACAGTTGAAGCACATTCCATTATTAGGTTTCTTCCTGCAATCTTCTTCCTTGTGTCCTGGTATCTTGTAGAAATTGCAGTAAGTGGAGCATTTTCCTGAATGCCTCTTCTTGCAGGCTTTGCAGTACGGTGTAGAGGTAGAACCTACATGTAACACCCCGAAAACGGGTTTGGTAATCAAACCACATTAACATTTATGAACGGGTAAAATGCCGTTAGTGGTGAAATTAACCCGGTAAATATTAGGAATTAAATAAATAAACCTAATATTAATTAAAAAGAGGATAAATACTTTGAGAAAAGCAAAGTTCATAAAAATGGCCCAAGTTAACGGGACTTAAAGTAAAACAGGTTATAAACCCCGGAACCTACTAAGTTAACTAGGAATGATTAACTTAGTTATTAATGGGTAATAAAGTGAAGGAATAAAAAAAATCAAGACTTATAACCCTCTTTATAAAAACCTCTAAAACACGAGAGACTAAATGTGGGCAAATAGGAAAGTGTTTTAATTAAAACATTTATAAAAAAAACACACACACATGTGTGTGTGTTCGATCGACCAGGAGGAGCCAGGAGAAAAGGGTTATAAACCCTAGCTCAACAATATCTTCAAATTGGAGGATCAATCGAAGGCCAAATTCAGATTTGAATATATATAAACGATCACCAAGTCAAGGGGATCGTAAGGTATGTCGAAATTTATATTTTGGAGATATTTTGAAATCTTGACAATCATGCATAAACGAAATACTTGTATGAAAGTTGAATGTTTTAGTGAAATTGATGTGAATTTAGGTCTAGAAACAAAACCTTAGGTGTAAACTTGTTGAATTTGTGCCATAAACTGGTGATTAGTCAACTAATCAAGTATGAGCTAAATAGGTTTTTGTAATATGATGATGATAGTGCCTAACTAGTGATTAGGATCATTATATTTGATAGTAAAGGCAAGGTACTTAAACGAATTTCAAGTTTGAGTACTTGACCATACATGATTCGAAATGGGTCTTGAATGTCGTAAAGAAATTAGTAATTTATTTCATGAATATGGATGATTGAAGTCATAATATCTACTAGTTGACATGTAGAACTCGATTATATTAGGTGTTCGGATGAATGCTAATGATATGACGAAACGGGTCTCACTAATAGATGAGGACCCTTAGTTCTTGTAAAATGAATAAATAAGTTAGCTTTGATAATCGCTCGAACTAATTGAAGTATTGGAAATATAATGAACCGGGTTAAAAGATTAGTTAAAACGGTAGCTTAAAAAGAACGCCTACCGGGTTAATTGTAAATGCCTAAACTAGTTAATGAACTTGAATGTGCATTTTATATACTAATGGGCATTTAACTTTTAAAAAGTCAAACTGACCTACAATACGATGAATGATAATTTTGTTATGAAATGCGTAAGGTGGAATAATCGTATTGAATTATGATTAATCTAACCACCTTGTGAATGATTAATGATAGTTTGGCGCTTAACAAGCTAGGTGGAAGCTTGGGGAGAAAGCGGGTCAAACGAAACAATTATGAGAAGAAAAGCGTAATTTGGATGAGAAGTAAGTAACTGCTTACACCCTTTTTATTTCATATAATACTTAGTATGTGAGTATGTGAATTGAAAATGAATAGAGAAAAATCCATAATTGAATTTTGATGTTCCGACGTGAATAATATGAGTCGGAACAAGTGAAAGTGATGAAAACCATGATGGTTGTAAAAAAAAGGTTAAAACAGTAAATTAGTCACGTGTTGACAAATGTAAGTAAATCTTACAAATCTTAGAATAGAATTACAACATAAAGTATGTTTGGTAATTTTTATAGATTTTTCTAAAGTTGTTCGACAAGGTTTTCGCGGATGTTTTGTCAATAAATTAGTTGTTGACAGCAACAGTTCCACTACTTGCAGAAATTATTTCGAGGTCTTAACCATCGAGTTTTGACACAATATTTGATCAGAAGTTGGTTTACAACATAAAGGATGTTTAGTAATTTTTATAGATTTTTATAAAGTTGTATGACGAGGTTTTCGCGGATGTTTTGTCAATAAATTAGTTGTTGACAGCAACAGTTCCGCTACTTGCAGAAATTATTTTGAGGTCTTAACCATCGAGTTTTGACACGATATTTGACCAGAAGTTGGTTTACAACATAAAGGATGTTTAGTAATTTTTATAGATTTTTGTAAAGTTGTTTGACGAGGTTTTCGCGGATATTTTGTCAATAAATTAGTTGTTGACAGCAACAGTTCCGCTACTTGCAGAAATTATTTCGAGGTCTTAACAATCGATTTTTGGCACGATATTTGACCAGAAGTTGGTTTACAACATAAAGGATGTTTAGTAATTTTTATAGATTTTTTTAAAGTTGTTCGACGAGATTTTGACGGATGTTTTGTCAATAAATTAGTTGTTGACAGCAACAGTTCCATTACTTGCAGAAATTATTCGATGTCTTAACTATCGAGTTTTGACATGATATTTGGCCAGAAGTTGTTTAACAACATAAATAATGTTTGGTAAGTTTTATACATTTTAGACCTAAGTCTTTTTGGGTCAAGTGCCTATAAACGGGTCTTTTCCGTAAAACAACCAACCGAAGTGTAGAATCCGGGAAAAATGGACAAATATACTAAATCCATCACGAGTATAGTTGTGGTGAAATGTAAGTAGATAATTTAAATTTGGGAAAATGATGGGTTAAAAGAATGAGCGAAATTTAAACTTAAAAGTTTAAATTCTCTAAACGGGTCAAAACGAATTACGCGCATAACTTGGGTATTGGTTGCGTAATTCACCAAAAGTTACAAATCTGAAATAAAGATAGTGAGTTAAATACTTTGGTGTATGACTTATGATTAACTAGAAACAAGTGTGTGATGTTATAGTCAAACGGGTCGAATAATCATATAAAGGATTTATAAGCCAATAGCTTATAATTCAGATTTTTATGCAAACAGATGTGATAAACGGATCCGTAATTTAATTACGGACGCGTGGGAAAAAGAATCACGCAAAACGGACTTGTAGATACAAGTTATGGCAATTTGAAGTTTGTTATTTTTGTAAAATGGAGCTGGGCAAATATGCAGGTCCAGAGAATGGACCCGCTGGAAAACAGACTCCCTAGCGGCACGCGAGGGGATGAGTGAATGCTGGCGCGACACGCGGGGCCTGTCGCGGCCCGCGAACGAATTAAAGAAATCTCTCGCGTGGCGCGAGAGACTTAGATCTGAATTTTTATTTTTGATTTCGTTTATTTGATATTGGAACTTGTTTATTCTTATTTCTATGATTATCAAAACTAACTTTTAAGTTGATTTTGACATTAGGTGAATGTCGTTACCATCCGGATGCCGATCAAGCAACGAAGAGAACCGAACACATACGTAATGAAGCTTCCACGATATCTTTCTTTTGTTTAGTTTAAAAGTGAAAGTTGTAAACACTTGATACTATATTTTGAATACTCTAATTTTGTATGAACGTTAACTTGTCAAAGTTTTTGAAAGGTCGCATTTTTACATAAAATGCGTATTTAATATTATAATTGTATTAAAATGAGACGGGTATTACACTACATTTTTTCCACGGTTGGAATTTCTATAACGGAATTCTTAAGTAAGCCTTTGAGCTAGGTTTCTCCTCTGACCCTCTTCTCGTGTACGCACTAATTTACCAGTCAAGGTGTTTGCTAGTTCTACAGCTTCTTCTATAGTTTGAGGTCTAGCTGCCTTGACTACATGCCTAATCTCACTGATTAATCCCCAGATATAACGGGAGATTAATACTGGTTCAGGTGATGCAATGGTTGGCACTATTCTAGCATATTCAAAGAATAAAGTAGTGTACCCCTTACTATCCACTCCAATCATCCTAAGGGTTAGGAACTTATTTGTTATCTGTTCCTTTTCATTGGGATGGCATAATTTCCTTTCTACCATGTTCTTAAATTCCTCCCATTCCAGATTGTAAATTCTATCACTTCCCCTAGATTGGAGGATAGTGTTCCACCATTCTAGTGCTGCATTCTTCAACAAATTGGAAGCAAACATTATCTTATCCTCTTCTGCGCACTTGCTTATTTTTAAGACAGCCTCAGTCTTTTCTATCCAGCGTAGAGCTGCAATGGCCCCTTCATTTCCCGAGAATTCCATTGGTTTACAAGACCAGAATTCCTTATAAGAACAACCATAAGACATGGTTCTTCTTCTTTTGGGAATGGGCATTTGAAGTATGGGTCCATTGTTTATGCTGTGTTCAGGTTCAGTGGGTCATTTACTATCACGTTTACTTTTATTATCTGCTTCCTTAACCATTTTGGTAATATATGGCATCGCATCTATTATCCCTTGTGCCACTATGTGTTGGATGGCACTGTTATCCACTTGGTTTCCATTATTGTTGTTGTTCGGGTTATCGTTATCCGTGTTATTGTTACTCTGGTTATCATTATTCTGGTTTTCCTGGTTCACTTCGTTGTCCATCTGAATTTTAAACATTTGCCAATTATTAATATCATAAGATAATATTTAAGGCAAACAATCACACAACACACATATTGATCAAAAGCGTCGAACATTGAGACTTACTCTTTCTTATAGTATGCATCTATACTTATTACAATACAACTGAAATAAAGTACAATACTAATATGCATCATTAACCACAAAGTGGTCTATACTACGATAGATATATTATTATTATTGTTATTATTATTACACACACATATATATATATATATATATATATTTCATACACATATATTATATATTTTTATTTATAATTATATTATTATTACTATCACCATCACTGATATGAGTTCATCCAGAACTCCATATTACACTCGTCGTACTTCCAGACGAGTCGTTCTCCAACCTGTCTCATCCTCTCGCTACTTTCTAAAATCTCCTCACCGAAGGTTCGGAGTTCTTGCACATTCTCTGCACTCATTGGGGGTGCAGGTGCTGGTACTGGATCTGGATACTGTGGCATGGGTTCTTCCTGAGGGTATGGATTCACTAGGATTTCCCTAATGTATTCATCGTTATCATAGTAGGGATCTAGAGGGTCCAGACATGGGTAAGCTGCTAGGTTTGGCATGGGTTCGTCTGTTAGGTGGTAGCGTTGCTGATAATCTCTATGATCATCAAACCACGGGCCGTAGTCTGGGTCTAAGGGATTGGGTGCTGGTATCCTAGGTATCTCTTCTGGGTTAAAATCATGGATTTGGATTTGGTTTTGCTGGGTTGTTTTCAATCTCCATTGGCTGTGTGGGAAACAAGGGTAATGTTTGAGGGGCTACAAGTTGTTCCAGGTTTGGGTCGGTAGCTGTGGTTGCTAAGATATGGAAGTTTGCTAAACTCATATTAAGCATGTCTTGGGTGTGAGCATCTGTCTCTCTCTTAGCGGCTGCTAGAACTCGCTGCTATTGTAAATTTTTCATTCTCTTCCTACGCTCATGTGCTCCCCTACTGAACCATCCTCTCCTTTTAGGAGGGAATGGCTTTTCAGACTGAGCCTTAAACACGAATATCTCATCTTCATTGTCAGCTGAATACCCTGAGAGGGCATGCTGTGAAGAGGTGCCTTCGCTCCTAGGTGAGCCGGACAACTGACGATAGGAGTCGGAGGGTCCCTGATCGCTCATACTATAAACTAACAAATGGTCAAATAACACACAACATTAAAGTACAGATATGCACATATTTCCGTAATTAATTTCCTAACATATATTATTTTGGTGTCAGCAGAACACTTCTGTGGCTGAATCAGTGGCTTAGCTCTGATACCACCTTCTGTAGCAACCCTCGTGCCCTAACAACCCGGGAACGGGCGGCCGCGGCCAGTTTCGGTGGTATCCAGATCTTTATCATTTTGGCAGCAGAAATTACATCAGGACCGTAGTTAGAAAATATTTTATCAGAGTAAAATACCACGCTTTTAATATATTAAACACATGGGAAAATCCCAAGTTTCAAGTACACACATTTTATAGGGATAAACCCTATTTTATTTAAATAAAACATCTCTTTATTTTAGGTAACTTTATAGCCACTTTTCCAAGCCTTCAGTGATGTCCAGCTGGCTTCTGTTTGGCTTTCACATTTTGTTACCTGAAACGCGTTTAAAACATTTTGTCAGTGGGAAATACTGGTGAGTGAATCCCAGTTTAATCAAGTTAAGTAAAACCATTGTACAGTATTGAGGGCGGTCTCACAATTACATTTGTTTCCATCTACTTTAATTACCACCGACGGTACTGTCAACCCGACTTGTGGTCATGTTACTCCTCGCAAGGTAGTAACAAATTTCGTATACAAAACCCCAACATACCGATGATAATTGTAGAATAAAAATACTCAATCAATGTTTAATATATCATTAATTAAGTGAGGTTTTGTAAAAACAATTTGCAAATAGGAGATTACTCACATTGCTGTCTTAGATTTTCTTTAGGGATTTCCTGGTGATTATCTATTAAATACGCAAATGCACACGCGTTAGTATAATAACCCAATATTTACATTAGTAATACCCTCCCCGAGACGGCATTCCAACGACTACGTCGGGCAGAACCACGACAGCCGTTACGGAACCCTGGATCAATCGGGCAGCGTATCTAATACGTAACCGGGGTTATAATACTTACAACGGGGCATAACTTCATTAATTAGGAGGGGTATTTATGCCCGAGAGTATAATAGCTATGCAGAATATTGAGAGAGATTGAAAAGTTTTGAACGATTTAGACTGAAACCGCTCGACCCTATTTATAGTGCTGATACAGCACTTCCTCGCGGCCCGCGTAGCCCGAAGGTCAATCCTTCACGGCCCGCGACATAAGGGGGTATGGCCTAGCTGCGCTGATTCTCCAGTTGTAGACTTTCCACGATGCTGACACATGGCACGCTAGGGTGTTTCCCTAACTTTGAGTTGTCGCGGCCCGCGTAAGCTCAGGCTTACTTCTACGTGGCCCGCGAGCGACACCAGGATTTTGTTTTATTTAATTTTTAAATATGTAAGGGTATGAGGGATCGGTTTTCGCATGCGGGGTGTATTTTAGGGCATATTGAGATATTCTAATTATTTTTAGGGTGTCGAAAACATTTTGGAGGGTTGTTATAACCAGGTCCCTATTGTTCGTGAATTTCCCAACGTTTTCCCTGATGATCTCCCAGGATTACATCCGAGTCGTGATATCGACTTTCGTATCGACCTCATTCTTGGAGCAAAGCCTGTTGCTAAAGCGCCTTATCGTCTTGCTCCTTCCGAAATGCGCGAACTCTCGAGTCAGCTCCAGGAACTACTTGATAAAGGCTTTATTCGCCCTAGCACCTCTCCATGGGGTGCGCTTGTCCTTTTCGCAAAAAGAAGGATGGATCGTTTCGGATGTGCATCGATTATAGGGAGTTGAATAATCTGACAATCAAGAATCGCTATCCCTTGCCTCGAATCGATGATTTGTTTGATCAGTTACAAGGTGCTACATGTTTTTCCAAGATCGATCTACGCTCAGGCTATCACCAGTTACGCATTCAAGAGGAGGATATACCCAAAACCGCTTTTCAAACCCGCTATGGTCATTACGAGTTTGTTGTCATGCCTTTTGGTTTGACTAGCGCTCCTACAGTTTTCATTGATTTAATGAATCAAGTGTGCAAACCCTTCCTTGATCGCTTCGTAATCATATTCATCGACGCTATCCTGATCTATTCCAAATCAAAAGCCGAACACTCGCAGCATCTACGTTTGGTTCTTGAGTTACTCTAGAGAAACCGTCTCTATGCCAAGTTCTCCAAGTGTGAATTTTGGCTAGAGGAGGTCCAATTCTTGGGTCACATTGTCAATAGTCAAGGTATCCACGTTGACCCTGCGAAGATCGAAGCTGTTAAGAGTTGGGTTACACCCAAGAATCCGTCTGAAGTCCGTTCTTTTCTCGGACTGGCAGGTTATTATTGCCGTTTTATTGAAGGTTTCTCTAAGATCGTTGTGCCGCTTACCTCTCTTACGCATAAAGATAAACCTTTTGTTTGGGGAACTAAACAAGAGGAATCCTTCCAAACCCTCAAGGCTATGCTTTGCAATGCTCCCATGCTCTCACTGCTCGACGGAAACGACAACCTTGTAGTTTACTGCGATGCCTCGAACCTTGGTCTTGGTTGGGTTCTTATGCAACGAGACAAGGTTATCGCGTATTCTTCTCGACAGCTCAAGATCCACGAAAAGAACTACACCACACACGACCTCGAGCTTGGCGCAGTTGTTTTTGCGTTAAAGATTTGGCGACACTACCTTTATGGTACCAAGTGTATGATCTTCACCGATCATAGGAGCCTACAACATATCTTTGACCAGAAAGAACTGAATATGCGTCAACACCGGTAGGTAGAACTTCTCAACGATTACGACTGTGAGATCCTTTACCATCCAGGCAAAGGAAACGTCATTTCCAATGCTCTCAGCCGACGAAGCTACTTGCTTAGCGTTCATAATTCCCAAGCCCAGTTTAACCTCGAAGCTCTTATCCGTGACGCGCAACACACTTGTTTTACCAAACAAACTTTGAAGAAGGAAAGGATTCTAAATGATGGCGCCCAACTCGAGAATAAGTCGAATGGTATCTTTCATTATTTGGACCGAATTTGGATTCCCAAGCGTACGAACTTGCGATAAATTCTGATGGACGAAGCCCACAAATCTCGATATTCTATTCATCCCGGTGCTGACAAGATGTACCAGGACATGCGCTACAAGTACTGGTGGCCGGGCATGAAGAAGGATATCGAAATCTATGTTTCGAAATGCCTGACCTGTTCCAAGGTCAAGGCTGAGCATCAGAGACCCTCTGGCTTACTCGTTCAACCCGAAATCCTGATGTGGAAATGGGAGAGTATAGCCATGGACTTCATAACGAAACTCCCACGTACTCAATCTGGTCATGATAGCATTTGGGTTGTGGTTGACCGTTTGACCAAGTCAGCTCACTTCCTGTCGATATGAGAAGACTTTAAGGTAGAAAAATTAGCCCGAATCTACACCGACGAGATCATTTGTCGACACGGGACGCCTCGTGACATCATCTCTGACCGCGATGGTCGGTTTACCTCGCGTCTTTGGGAAACGTTTCAATCTGCTCTCGGTACTACGTTTAATCTAAGTACCGCTTTTCATCCCCAAACCGACAGTCGGACTAAAAGAACGATTCGCACCCTTGAAGACATGCTCCGTTCGTGTGTCATAGATTTCAGTGGTAATTGGGACGCGCACTTACCTTTGGTCGAATTCTCGTACAATAACAGTTATCATTCTAGAATACAAATGGTACCATTTGAGGCTTTATACGGAAGAAAATGTCGATCGCCTATTGTATGGCATGAGATCGAAGATGCACAAATTACCGATCCCGAGCTATTGCAAGAAACGACTGACAAAATCCTCCAAATTCAAGACAATCTGTTGAAAGCTCGGAGCCGACAGAAAAGTTACGCTGATAGACGCCGCAAGCCCCTTGAATTTGACGTTGGCGATCACGTACTCCTAAAGGTTGCACCTTGGAAGCGGGTGATCAGATTCGGCAAGAAAGGAAAGATCGCGCCTCGATATGTTGGACCCTTTAAGATTCTGGAAAGGATTGGAAAAGTGGCCTACAGACTCGAACTACCAGAAGAACTGAGTAACGTCCACCCGACTTTCCACGTTTCGAACCTCAAAAAGTACTTGACCAACCAGGAATTACATGTTCCCCTTGAAGATCTACAAGTGGATCGAGTGGCCAACCGATCGAGTGGCCATCCGATCGGATTGCCATCCGATCGGTGACCTGCTCGACAGTTGTGCACTTTCCTTTTTGGGAAACCCTATAAATACCCTCCTGTCACATCATTTGTGATGTGACAGCTCCTCACTCGAACCAGTCGCACTCCAGCTCTCTTTCTCTCGATTTCTAGCGATTCTTGTAAGTTTTCAACCTAAATCTTGTACTTCTATGATCTACACGCACTCCTTCATCTTTCTCACCTTTGAATCTTAACTTTTAACCGTGAAATCACCGGATATGAGGTGTTCTAGGGTGATGTCATCATGGAGTTCTTATGAACTTCAAGGTTTGGCTTCATTCCACCAAGAACAACTTAGATCTAAAGGATTTCCACAAGAATAATCAATGTTTTCGCATAGATCTACACATATTCATGGTTAAAAGGATTGAAAGAAGGTTTTCCAACTTTCTTTCAACTCTTTTACACTCAATGCACTCAAAACCGATAGAATTGGAGCTCGTTCTGATCTTCTACTCTTTCTTAGTGATGTGTTAGTTCCAGATCTGAATTCTATCCAAGAGATAACGGATGTCGGGTTAAACATGAACAACCGTCTCGAACCGTGAGCCGGTCGGACTAGGGTGATTCCTGTTCGGTCGGATTACTTGGGTCAAGACGGGGATTCTGTTGTCTAGCACGATATCACACCGTCTCGATTAAAACTGCAAAACTTTCAAAACGATCAAGCGAAAAAGACGATCAGGTCGTTTGGACGGATTGCCGTCCAATCGGATTGCCATCCGATCGGACAGCCATCCTATCGGCTTGCACTTGGTTCCACACTTAAACAATTTTCCCAAGGTTTCAAGGTTTTAAACGTCGAACGGATTGCCGTCCGATCGGATTGCCATCCGATCGAACGACCATCCGCTCGTGTGACGTTTGGGACTTTGGTACTTGATCAATTTTCAAAGATCATTAGTATTTAACGGATTGCCACCCGATCGGATTGTAATCCGATCGAGTGACAATCCTGCTGTGAACTTGTTCTCACTAAGTGTCCTGCCAAACAGATCGCTATCCGATTGGGCTGCCGTCTGATCGATTGACCTGAAGGGTAGAGATACTTCTCTGTTTTCAAAATGCTACAACGAAAACTTCAAAGCCATCATACACAAACACATCTGTAGGATCGTTTGCACGACTAAACGAGTCGTTCAGAAGAGATCTCGTCCAATACGAGAGGCAGAATCAAACGTATTGGTGTTATTTCTGCTGTATACACACTAGAATCACTTAATCTATCTCTTGTATTGATTTGATGACAATTACAGACCTGGAGATACTTCGGCAGAGCTTCGCTACCGGAATGACCAAGTTACAAATGAAAATTACAAGTCACCTATTTATACTATTTCCAGTTCGTTTGAACAAACCTTTCCAGTTTATTTGAACTGTCCACTTCGTTTGAACTGGCTTGTTCACCTCTGTTTCCTACTTATCTCGAACTGCGTGACTTGTTTTATCTATTCTATTACAAGACTCGATACAAGACGAAGTCGACAGACGTATGCACCAATAGACTCCCCCTCGAATGTTGACGAGTCTTCAGTGTCGAGTCTTCGCATCTTCAGTCTTTATCAGTCCTCTCGAACTCTCTGAAGTATCTGACACTGTAAGTATCCTCAAATCTCTCTCTTCTCATTTCACCAGCACCAACATACTCCTTCCTTTAGGTGTCTTCAGACTCCCCCTTTCGATATGCTGGGATCGCAGCCTAGCTTGTTAAAATCACAGAATCCTCAGGTATCGGAACCTGACTCTCTATCATCTATCCAAGATCACCTAGCTTTTATCCTGCACATTCTCTACCCAAAAATAAATTTTCTGATGATAACTTGTAAAAACAATCTCACCATCTAATGAATCACTTGCAGGAATTATACAATCAAAGAATGATTTTACAACGTTAATCTTTGATAAAACATTTGAAGAAATATCGTTTTTCTTATTAAAACAACACACTCTCCCAAACCATCTGTTCATCATGTTTAGCACTCGGAATTTTGAAAATTAGCTCTCCAACACCAGTTGTCGAAAATCTTTTTGGATTTTTCAAAATTTATGTTAAAACACATTGAAAATCTTTTTGGATTTTTGAATGTAACGAAATGCAGAGAAGAAATATTTACAAACAATATTTTTTTGTGAGTTTGTGTAAGAGGATCATATCAGATTATGAGACAAATCACCAACACCATTAGGCTTTAAACATTTTAAGTTCTAAACGATTCACTTAGATTGTCAGTATACTGATCCACTTAAATTTTCACACAAAGTTCAACTGCTTCGAGATACGAGATTAATGTCTTAAGCACTTAGACTTAATCGCGTGTCCCACCTCAGAATATACTCCCGTATCCAGATCCCAATATTCAGTCTTACAGGTGAGTATACCACAGATGATATCTGTAAGGAAATAAACTATGAATCAGTACGAAACCGTGAGAGCTCAGGTCAGAACTTCCGTTCAGCAGAGAGATGACGGTTCGACTTGGGTGGGTCCCCTTTAGAGGATCTTGTTTACAACAGCAATGATTATCAATTTTATTGTTTCATCATTTTTGCTGAGGGCGGCGCTATATTTCAAGCAAGCAGAAAGTATTCTCCGGGGACTAGGCCATTGCTTCCGCAAAATCAGAAGTCCCGGGATAATACTCCAGATATCACTGAGTATAAAGACCTAGTATCTCAGAAAGAGGGACCTTTCAAACAAGATTTCGGGGGTTACCCATATATCCGAGAGATGTTTCTCCACGATATAAGCAAGTTTGAAATTTAGGTTTATATCTCATCACAATCTACTAAATGTGCAAAAACCTACTGGCACATCATCAGTGAGACCGTTTATCACATTTTAACTTTCCATTTCTTTAGCATGCTGTGATCGTCCAGTGATGTACTATCATTTCCTCTTCTTTGACACAAAACTCAATTTTTGAATTGATCATGTTTTTGACTTTTTCAAATTTTCAAATGTTTTTGGATTTTCTGAAATCTTACTCCCCCTAAAATGCAAACACATTTTAGGAAATTTGAAAACAAATTGTACAAGCAAATTGACAACCGGTATCAAATCACTTCAAATCGCTATCCTCTTGGCATAAACAATCAGAACTCCCCCTCACAACAAACTATTTTCCCACTTATTTCAAAACACTTAAGTTTGTTTTAATCAAATGGTTTTTCCGGAAAATAAGTTTTGTTGATTGATTTTAAAGGGGTGTGGTTCATCACATTGTCCTTCAAATACCACTTGTAAGTATGGTCCAATCAAGTTCAACCTAATGACCTTGATTAACCACTTGTAGGAAAAAAACAAGTACAACTTAATGTCCTTGATTTACCACTTGTAAGTGAAAACCTTCATCAACCACTTGAAAAATATAACAATTTAAAGTATCACCTGTACTTTACCAACTGTACCACTTGTAAAATTACCAACCAAGAAAGATGAATGCCGATTCCTGCTCCACTCTTACCAACCTGGGAGCTCCGGCAAGTCCAGAGACTTACTGTTCGTAATATGTACCATCCCAGCCACAAACCAGGGATGGTTCAACTTTATCTTTCTTCGTCTTCTTCTCGTAAAACTCCTTCACTCCTTTGACCTTCCTGTCAACCATTTTTCCAAAAATGTTATGGACTTTGGAGTTAAAAGCTCTTTCAATATCAAATTATTTCTTTTCAGATAAGAATTGATTTGAAATCTCAACTTTTCCAACTTTCTTTTTAAAATTTTCAGCCCGAAGTGGTGGAAAATTCACATCATCCATAGTCGGCACTGATTTTTCACCTTTTAATTCAACCTGTGGCTCCTCTGACTTTGTAGAATCAGATTCATCACCAGAATTACCATCAGACTTCTTAACAACCCATTTTGGTTGTCAAGATTTCCCTTCTTCTTATAAAACCTGTTTGAACATTCACCAATCTCAAAAATCGAATTTTTGAACAGTTTTGTTCTGTTAATTGGTGGTTCAAACTCAACCGTTTTATCTTTCAATTTACGAGAAACTCCCTGTTTTGATTTTATTGCCTTGGAACAATCTTTGGCAATATGTCCAACATTGTTGCATTGGAAATAGGTTCTCGTTTCTTTCATTTGACCAACAACCTTCATCTCTTCTTGCTTCTTTGCAAGGAATTCTCTGTTTGACTGGTTCCTGAACAAATTTTCTTTTTCTTCTTCAGTAGACGTACCTGAAAAAAATATCATTTTTGATTTAAAATCACGAACATATTTTTCATTTTTCTGTTTTTCTGATGGAATAAATCCCAATCCTTTCTTTTTGAAATTACCGTTATGGTTTGGTTTCTTTCGATAACCAGAATTGTAACCCTTTTTCTTGTTTCTCTTTGTTGAACTCTTGAGGTGTACTTTTTAGGTTTATCATTAAGATTTACATCTTTTATTTCAGAAATATTAATTTCTGTTAGTTTGAAAACTTTTTTTTATCATTTCTGGTTTAACACCTCTTATTGGAAATTCCTCATCAAAATATAATTTGTCAGAATCATTCAAAGTATATGCAACTTTAAACGTTTCGTCATTCAAATTAGACTTTGATAACAGGAATTCTTTATTGTAAACCCTTTTGCCCTATTTGTCGGTTTGACTCGGAATGCTCGACTCAGACTTTGACTCTGACATAGACTCCAACTTTGACTCCACGGATTCATCTTTATCCAACACTTGATCGACCACTTTCTTTATTAAATCGGACTCATGATCAGTGTCAGATGATGTAAACGTGACATCAATATTATCTGGAAAATTGACTGTAGACTCCGATCCCACTGTAAATTTGTTGCCTTTTTTACTCTTTCTGAATTTGGATTTCTCGGAGAATATCCATTTTCAAGCGGGGGTGGACACTTGTTGTAACTGAAACCTTGTTTCTTACCAGATGTCTTTTCTTTGGTGTCCTTCTTTTCTTTCTTCACAGGAGTCTTTTCTTCAGAAACTTTCAGTTCTTCAGTTACTTCATCATCTTCAAATGCATTCATTCCCTCAACAGTTGGATAAATCCTGTCAATGACATAAGAAGTACATGAGTAACTTTTCAACAAACGATTAACTCTTTCAGTTTCAATTCTTTGAGTTTCGAGTTTCTGTTCTAGCACAGCACACTTCTCGATGTAGTTGTTCACAACTTTTTGCTTAATCATGAAAGCTCCTTGAAGTGTCTTCATTGTTGTTGCTTGTTCTTCACTCGATTGATTATACTGATTCATGGTTTTATTCAAAACATCGTAAGATTCCTTCAACTGATTTAAGTTGTTAATCAGTTCACTGTTTTTCTTTTTGATAATCTCACAATTCTCACAAATCACCGGAATCTTTTTAGCATTCACTTCTTCATCAACCTTGAACTTTGGAACCTCCTTCACGTTTTTCTTTATCACTGGAACAGCTTCATCATCACTGCTGATAGGTGATTTGACCTTTTTCTTAATCACGGGAACTTCCTCATCATCACTGCTGACTGGTGTTTTGACCTTTTTCTTTTTCTTTTTGATTTTTTCATCATCACTGTCACTTTCTGCTATCAATTTCAAATCTGCTGCCAATTTCCTTGACCAATATTCAGTATCATCATCACTATCCTCTTCAACTCGAGCAACATACGCTTTGTGATTTGAATCTTTGTTTGGATCATAATTATCCCAATTGAAATTTGCCCAACTAAAACCTTCAGGCAATTTTTCATCATCTTGGTTTGTCATACAAACTTTACTATCAGCTGGAATATAGTTATCCCAATTGAAACCTTTTGTTGGTTTTTGATCATCCTGATTTACCATACAAGCTCTCTTTGAAGATTCTTCAATCACTTTTCTTCCATGTGCCACTTGCGGTTCTTGTTGTTGTTGAGCGACTTGATGATAGATAGCCTTCCGGTAGTAATCATTGTTGTTGTTGAACGGATTTTGAGCTCCACTTGCTTTGTGGTTTTTGCACTTCCTCTTGAAGTGTCCTTTTTCCCTGCAACGAAAACAAGTGACTTTAGATTTATCAAAAATTTAAAGTAGAAATATTAGCTTCACGTAAATCATCTCTTCCTGTGATCTGCTTAAATTTCTCAGCTCGTCTCAATACACTTGCCAAACACCACTTTATGTCCATCAGTTCCATCTCTTCAGCATCAATCTGATCGTAATCCTCTTTTGTAAGCATTGGATTCCCGATCGGACCTGCAACAAAACTACCATAAGATTCCAATACAGTTCCCAACAAAGACATATGACTTTTGGCAATTTCTGCTGAATAATCCTCATCATTCTCCAGATTCAAAACAATGTTACATTGAAGCTTCTTGCCAATCTTGGTTGTTGAGATGTTCGGATCAAAAGATGGATACGATGAAAAACTTGTGTTGTTGTTAGATCCTTTTGAAGAACTTTCAGATGAGTTCTTTGCATTGAATGCTGTCTTAACCTTCGGTGACAGGTTTGTGGTTTTGTCACTAACACCTCCTTTGTAGTAAAGACCAATATCTTGTTCACCATCGAAATCTTTCATTCTCGAGACTTTCCTTTGTTCCATCTCCTGGGCTTCTAATTTCTCAATTGCTCAAAGTTAAATTTTTAAACCCTTTCTTGTTCCTCAACATCATGAGATATGTACCCCAAGTTTCATATGGTAAAGCATCAGATAATTTTTCAATCAACTCCTCATTATCTTTAGAGATTTTCAATTTTTTCATGTTTGCCAGCAGATTGCAGTATCTTTCAATAATTTTCTTTGTACTCTCATTCTTTAAACCACGAAACAGATCAAACTCTTTCTTCAACAATGACTTCTTGTTCTTTACCATTTCTTCACTTCCTTGAAACTTTGATTTTAACGCTTTCCAAATCGAATAAGAAGTTCCATTATGTTGCAAGAGAACCAAGATATCTTCTTTCACAGCTTGTTGAAGTAGACTTAGCATCATTTTCTCATCTTTATATTTCTTTCTATTATCGGCACTTAGATCTTTAATTGCAATTATCTCTTCGTCATCATTTATTGGTCTAACGTATTTCGTCTCAACATTCTCCCAAGCATCCAAATAATTGGCTTGTACCTAGTTTTCGAACTTTTCTTCCCAACTTTTATACTCCTCGATATTCATGAGTTTTGGAGGTTTCTGCATCGTTCCAGTTTCATTCTCCAACATCGTGTTCTGTGCAAGAGTAATCGGGGTAGCGAATGCGTTGTAAAAATCCTCGTCCATGTTTCGGTTTCGAAGGATTTCTCACACAAGCTTTCAAACGAACTTGTTCACCTAGTGAAACACCAGGAGATAAACAAACAAACAAAACACAATCAGTTTAAAGACTTATCGATTAACAGAATAAGACTGATACTCGAACTGGTGATTATTCTGTGTGAACTGAGGTTTAAATTGTCAAACTGTGCAGACTGCTATGACCTGGATCCAATTCAAATGACCTGACCCTATTACATGCAAGCTGGTGGACTTTCAAACGACCTGATGAACTTTTGACAACTTGGAACTCCAAACCGTACGAACTGGAACTAACTTTCAAGCGAATTGATGACTTTGATACGAACTGAATTTTCAAGCGAACTGAGTTATCTTTCAAATGAATTGGACTTTTTCACGCGACCTGACCACACTAAACGACCATTTCGTGCGACGTATAACAAATTTGATGCGACCTCATGAACAATACGCGTGAAGTGAATAACCTGTTTGGACCTTCAAACGTTGAACAGACAAATGCAAGTTGATCGTTTTATTTTCAACACTTATTGTATCTGACACATGCAACCTTGATAGTTTTGATTATTCACTTATTCAAAACACTTTGATTGGGCCGATACCTTGAACAAAGATATTAATCACATGGGCCGTGAATATTAAATCTCAATTCACTTTCATTGGGCCAACCAATTTCCTCTTAATCGATAAAACAGCAATCAATTTCAATTTTTTATAGGGTTGCACAACAAAACACGAGATCTGATATATTTAACATATGATTGGGCCGCTAATACGTAGTGAGTCGGATCTTTTATTGTATCTTATGCAAATTGATGAGACTGATCAATTATGTGGCAGACAATAATCAGTTATAAACCAAATATAATTGGGCTGCACATCTTTAATATCTCCTCTGATTTTAATAGGACCAACTTGTATAGTGAACTGAAATAATCACATGTAATGATGTTATATGGCCGACAACCCTTTTTGATTCAATTAATCTCATGCAATCGACATAATCAATTGGATTCAATTTGACCCCAAACCTGCAAACTGTAACTTGATTATTTTTTCAAGAGAAACTGATCAGAATTTCACGTGACTTGGCAATCTCAAACGACCTGATTTGTTTAAACGGACAGAAGTTCAGACGAACTGTGATTCAAATGACCTAATGTTCATACGATGTAAGTTCAGATGAACTAAACAACCTCAGACGAACTGTGATTATACAAACAACCTGATCAACTGTTTCAGACGACCTGAATGAAGAACAAACGAACTGAAAATCTTAAACGAACTGACAACCTTCGTATGAACTGAGATCTGCTGATTTCAAACGAACTAACACTTTACAAACGACCTAGAAGCACTTTGTGTGAAATGGATAAACCATTCATACGAACTGAAGTCATTTTCAAACGAACTGATGCGTTATTTGTTCAAACGATCTGATGTTTTTGTCCAATTTTATCAAGTTTTCGGTTGGATTAGAGTCTGATATGTTCAAGGGTTGTGCTACACTGAATTCTGATCACAATGATGTGTATAACAATAAAAAACATCCACTAAGTCATTGTAGATCTGATATCAAACTTCCTGTTCGTGTGATATGAAACAAACTACAAACGAACTGGCCAAATTTTTATCAAATTGAATGATTTTAAAATTGTTTTAAGATCTGATCCTTTCACAGATTATTCAAAACATCATTTCGCACAATATACATAAAAATCAAGTCATTTTATCTTGAAAATCTAGGTTAATTTTGAAAAACGTGACAGAATGGAGTAGAAATCAAAATTTATCGGCGAATATCGGCTGAAATAACAAGAGCTCTTCCTCCTGAGCTCTGATACCACTTGTAGGATCGTTTGCACGACCAAACGAGTCGTTCAGAAGAGATCTCGTCCAATACGAGAGGTGGAATCAAACGTATCGGTGTTATTTCAGCTGTATACACACTAGAATCACTTAATCTATCTCTTGTATTGATTTGATGACAATTACAGACCTGGAGATACTTCGGCAGAGCTTCGCTACCGGAATGACCAAGTTACAAATGAAAATTACAAGTCACTTATTTATACTATTTCCAGTTCGTTTGAACAAACCTTTCCAGTTCGTTTGAACTGTCCACTTCGTTTGAACTGTCCACTTCGTTTGAACTGACCACTTCGTTTGAACTGGCTTGTTCACCTCTGTTTTCTACATATCTTGAACTGTGTGACTTGTTTTATCTATTCTATTACAAGACTCGATACAAGACGAAGTCGACCGACGTATGCACCAACAACATCCTTACCAAACAAGGTGTCAATCCAATCGAATGGCCATCCGATCAGATGACCATCCGAACGGATTGACATCCGATCGACTAGCCATCCGATCGGATTGCCATCCGATACTTGGTACTTTTACACCGTTTTACGCGCCGCTCATCGTTTATGCTATTGATAACTGTTCAGGCTAATCTCTCAAAAGCTCCCTTCAATCCAAGGCAGTGTTTATTAAGTTAAACGCTATCTGTGAGTATACTCGATCCCTTTTTGCTTTATGCACTTTTGGGTGTTACATACGTTACTTATTCTAAATCACATCGATCACACAATGCAAACACTATTTATACGCTGACCGTTAATGCATGTTATACATGACTCGATGAATGCCTGTTGTTTATGTTTACACATTGATTGTTGTTTACCTGCCTTAGCAATGATAGTACTATAGTTTGGACTCAGCACCTGTTCACTCAGGGGTTGTTAAGGACAATACTTCACGTGTTCGCAGTGGTGAACATGTGATGCGCACTCGCTACTCGCAATCAAATCGCAGTCATTGTTATTGATAGGATCTTTGTCGATAACTCACATGCTTCACATTATACGTTGTACATGTTGGTTATGCGTAAACGATTTTGAACTCTATTATGCTATATCAAACTTGTATACTCACCTTTACACTATGTATATTGACTTTAATTTAACGTATGTGACAGGTGCTTAAGATGCAAGGATGTTTGCTTGCTGTTTGTGGAATCAAGCTAGGGGTCTAGTTATGTCACGCTTAAATCTGAGTCGTCGGAGCAGTATTTGTTTATGAGACAATTATTTGTAATAACTGTTTTTATTTGGATATGTTGTGGTATGGGACATGACGTTTAATTATCTGGTAATGAATAGTTGTTTTGGATACTCATGGACAATCTGTTTCGCTCAGTGCTATGCCCTGATGTTTCCGCCATCGGTTGGGGTGTGACACAATCGAACAACCGGACACTACCCGAAACACCAAATTTTCACTAGAAGCATTGCTTTAACATTACCAAGCTAGTTATGGTCCCCGAACATCATAACACACTATATAAATATCTAATAACTAAATCTCTTACCAGATATTTGAAATCTAACTAATAACTAACTAATTGGTTTAAACCTAGACCTATACCCCCCACCCCCACCTAGTTTACGGCCCAACAAGGACCCCACCTTGTGATTTTCTTTTGATTAAATATTAGATCTTGTTGGTACTTTAAAGACATAAGAACCAAAGGAAATTGTGAAGTTAGGAGTTCATAACTTAACCCTTAAGATCAAGACTCTCATAACTCACCTCACACCACACTTGAAACCTTCTCCTTCCTCTCTTCTTGTGTTCGGCCGAGAACAACCACAAGCACCATCACCATCATCATTCATCTTCATCCAATTCTATATATACTCAAGGGTGTTAGAAGGTGGACAAGGAAGCTTGGAGATTTCAGAAGTTAAAGGACCTTCACCATTTGCTTTTATCCACTTCTTTTCTTCTCTTGATCGTCCCTAGCCTTGAGCTAGTCGTAAGAACACTATACTCTTCATTTTACATGTTGTTTAAGTGGGTAAAAGGTGATACATGATGTTAATCTTAAAGAACATTAAGAATCAAGAAGATGAAACATGAACATAAGCTTAAAATCATAAGAAATCTTGATGTTTATGTGTTGTTATACTTGTTGATTGTTGTTCACTTATGTAAATGATGTAGATCATCATATGATCTTGCTAGATGATGATTAAAAACATAATCTAGCAAGATGAGAGAATGAAAGTGTTAGAGATTAATGGATCATCCACACATAAGTCATGAACTTGAAAGAATATATTGTTTTCTTGTAAAGTGATGATTAAAGAAAGATGTAAGTCTTGTAGATCTAAGATTTCAAGGATGATTTTTCAAGAAAACAAGTTAAAAATACAAAGCTTACTTAATCTTGGTTCTTAAAGAAATCAACCATGTTTTTAGAGGTTAAACAAGTGTAGAAACACATGTGTAACAAGAAAAATCCAAGAAGAAGCATTTTTAGAGAATGTGATTACAAGTTGTAAAGATCTAGATTCTTCAAAAATGATGTTTTTTAAATAAACAACCACACTTTAAAGGGTAACTAGACCCACTAAATACACTAGTAAGTTACTACACATTTTTATAAATTTTCAAGTTCATGAGTTAGTAGTTTATGCTTGCTTTTGGCAAATTGGTAAGTATAGATTGATTTGTTGATGATTATATTGATTTATAAAAGAAAATGATATGCCATGAAAGCATGGAAACCTCCATTTTTAGGGGAAACGATGGCAAAATTTTTCTAAAAATTAAACACTTAGAAAAATAAATCTAAACAAATATTTACAAGTATATTTCAAACCATGGATTTTCACATAAAGTTTGCCATAATTTTTGTTACAAAAATTATAAATACTGGAGGTTGATTTTTTATAAATAAAAGTGGCTAAATATGTATTTAGGGAAATATATATTTAGATGTCACCATGTGTGAGATTATTTGTATATTATGTGTATTAGTTATATTATTTTAGGACTTAAAATAATATAACTCATCAAAATACCAAGAAATTACAATCCAAAATATTACCAAAATTCCAAGAATATGAATATACAAAGAATACCCAAAATATTGGTGAAACCAAACAAAGGAATATAACTTACAAAATATTCCGGAAAATTTATTCATAAGTATATTTTGGTAATAAATATTTTGGACACCAAGAGAACAAAAATATGATTTTCAGAATTAATACAAACTATATCATATTTTTGACAAGGAGAAAATATATTATTTTAGGTGAGTAAAAATATATATTTTTCTTGGAATTATTAGAAGATATATTATTTTTGGGAAGAAAATATGTATTTTCTCAAACAAACATGAAATACATTATTTTTGTGAGAAAATGTATTTTCTTAAATAAACTTGGAAATATATTATTTTGGATGAAAAAATGAATTCATATATATTTTCTAAGTTAGACTTGAAAATATATTATTTTTGAGACTTGTATGAAATTTATAAATATTTTTGTAAAGGAAAAATTATAAGTAATTTTTCTAAATAATATTTCTCAAAATATATATATTTTGGAAATATATATTGATGTATTTTTATTAGAAACATTATTCCGGAAAAAGTTAAGTATAAAATACTTAGTAAACACAATAGAAAATACGTATTCTCGTACGTATGGATACACCCCGGAATACGACACCTATACATGGCAAAACTATACAAGTATAAGAATACGAATACAAATACGCCCATCCTTGGGAAGGATATACATGTTTGAATACTTGAAAAGTAACAAGTTAAAATATATTATTATAACTAATATTCCAAAATTTGATAAATATAATTTAAGTTAAAATATTTATTATTTTAACAAATAATTATATAACATGGAATAATATTGAAGACACAAAGAGCGTAACTCAAAGGCACTAATTAATACGAAGTCAAGGCACGACCCGCTCGTCTAATAAACCATAGTACGTTGTAGGTAGTCGTGTACACCGGAAGAAGCTTTGAGTTACCGTTGGTTGTGAAGAACGCAAGACTGTGAGTTCATGTCCCCCTTTTCTTTTAACTGTTTTCAGTTTTATAACTTCAGGGGTGAAGTACATGTTTCAAACTGTTTACAAACGTTTATATGTGGTAAGGTTAGCTAAGGAAAGGTACTGCTAGATCATGTGAGTGGTGGGTATAACGCTTAAGACCATTAATCCTCGTAGTAGGACCGAGGGACATGAGTGATAGATCTATTTGGGTGTAGCGAGCCCCACCCATGTGGACCGGGGTTTGGCCCATGAGGTGACTATGTCTTACAGCCGGAAGCCCGGTGCAAAATCTGCTAGGTTTGAGCCTTCCTGCATCACGTCACACATATTGATAGCCTTGTAAACCATTAATCTATCTGTTCTTTGTTTCCTTGTTGCTTTCATACCAGGGTTTTACAAACAAACATACATACTTTCATTGATTACCAAGGGTTTATTCGTGCACACTCACAAAACACATGAACTCGCTCAACTTTTGTTGATGTTTTCAAACTACATTTATTTCAGGGAATTAAATGTGGATATGGCGAGCCTTTGGATGTTTCAAGTGAGGTTGGGAATAAAAGATGTCATCCGTAGTCTAAGGGTTTGGATAATGTGTCTTATCCTAGATAAGTCACATCTTCCAAAGCCTGGTTTTATTTAAAGTCTTTTGTCGAGTCCTTATGGAACTCTAAAACAATTTGCATGGTTTGTTTTTGGATTCAAAGTCTGTGTTGGATTTCTAAAACAATGTTGTTTGTGATATTTTAAATTTATTTAATGGATGATTATCTTTAGTTTTATCATATAGTTGTTTGTTATGGTTGAATGCAATGATATTAAGCAAGTCACACATAATCACGCTTCCGCAAAAGTCAGGGTGTGACAACAACAAAGGGAAAGCAAAGGTTAACAACCTTGGACCGAAACAGGGGGCTGTGAAAAAAAGCATGCGCCTTTCCAAGGTAGTTATTACAACTATAACGAGACAGGGCACTGTGTTAACCAATGCAGGAAACCAAAGTGTGAGTGTGCGCATATGGTTAATGAAGATGGCATGCCGCTAATCGCAATGATATCCGAAGAAGCGGCTATGATTGAAGAAGTCAATGTCATGGGTGAAAACCCAAAAGGATGGTTCGTTGACACGGGGGCAACCCGCCATATTTGTGGAGATAAGGCTCTTTTCTCAACATTCAAGGAAGCTACAGGTGAAGAAAACCTTATATGGGAAATAAAGTTACCGCTAGCATCAAGGGTGAAGGCACTGTGATCTTGAAGATGACTTCTGTCAAGGAGCTCACCCTAACCAATGTGCTTTATGTCCCAGAGATACGGAAGAAACTCGTTTCGGGATGGATGCTCAACAAGTTTGGTTTTCGTCTAGTGTTTGAATCAGACAACTTTCTTTTATCTAGACGTGGAACGTTTATCGGAAAGGGGTATGCCCTTAATAGAATGTTTAAAATGAATGTAATGGTTGTGAACCAAAACAAAACTATGAATGAAATTTCTACTTCTACTTACATGATTGAGTCTTCTAATGTTTGGCATGATCTACTAGGACATGTAAATTTTAATTCATTACGACGTTTAATTAAATTAAATTAAATATGATACCAACATTCCATATTGAGTCCGATTACAAATGCGAGCCATGTGTAGAATCAAAACTTACGAGATCATCATTTAAATCGGTTGAACGAATAATCGAACCCCTTGATTTAATTCATACCGATGTGTGTAATTTAAAAGTTATTCCCACATGTGGAGGAAATAAGTACTTTATCACGTTTATTGATGATTGTACCAAATATTACTATGTGTATTTACTTAAGAGTAAAGACGAAGCAATAGAAAAGTTTATCTTGTACAAAAACGAAGTGAGAATCAACTTAAAAAGAAGATAAAAGTTGTTAGAAGCGATCGAGGAGGTGAATATGTTGCACCTTTTGCGGATTTATGCGCAAAAAGTGGCATTATACATGAGTGTACATCTCCTTATTCTCCACAATCAAATGTCATGGTGGAACGAAAGAACCTCACATTGAAAGAGATGATAAACGCCATGTTGATCAGTTCGGGTGTGAACTGAGAAATGTGGGGGGACGCCATTCTCTCAGCAAACTATCGTTTGAACAAGATACTATTAAAAAATAGAGACGAAACTCCATATGAGTTATGGAGAGGAAGAAAGCCTTCATACAAATACTTGAAAGTGTGGGGGGTGCCTAGCAAAGGTGATTGTACCACCTCCTAAGGCTCTTAGGATAGGACCCAAAAACTGTTGATTGCATTTTCATAGGATATGTGCATCAAAGTAGTGCACATCGTTTTCTTGTACATGAGTCCAAGAATCCCGATGTACACAAACACAATATTGTGGAGGCAAATCCTAACATTGCTCATATTTTGAAATTGTGTTTCCTATGCTAAGACAAACACATACAACTTCATCAACAACGGTTGATGAAGCAGATCCAAGTTCCTCTACATGGTTAGATGAAAGACATGAACGACCCGAGGTTGAGGAGGGTGAGCTTAGGCGAAGCAAACAACAAAGGGTTAAAAAATCCTTTGGTCCAGACTTCATGAGCTATATGGTTGATGGTGAGCCCAATACCTACCGCGAGGCGGTTACCACCACAGAAAGACCTCAATGGCAAGAAGCAATTAAGAATGAAATTGATTCTATATTGCAAAATCATACTTGGGAGTTAGTAGATCTTCCACCTGGTTGTAAACTACTTGGATATCATTGGATATTCGAAAGGAAGATGAAAGCTGACGGAAGTATTGATAAATACAAGGCGAGGTTAGTAATAAAAGGGTTTAGACAAAAAGAAGGTCTAGACTACTTTGATACTTACTCACTTGTAACGCGAATAACCTCTATACGATTGGTTCTTACAATTGCGGCTTTAAGAAATTTGGAAGTTCACCAAATGGATGTAAAAATAGCTTTTCTAAATAGCGATTTAGAAGAAGAAATTTACATGGAACTGTTTTGGTCAAAAATCAAGTAAGGATAATGCAACCAAATCTTTTGTTGTGAGGTGTGATGCTTGAATCTATGAACAATTGTATGAACAACTTGCAAATCAAATAAAGAGGTGACACAAGAATTTATACGAGGAAAAAGCCCTTGATCAAGAGTTCATCCCCGGCATAAAAAACCTCGGGTGATGGAAACTACCGATCACCAACTAAGATTAAACAAAAGAATGTTACAACTCGGGATGATAACAAGCTTGTTACAAGGATCACTAGTGTGTGAAAGTGTTAAAGTGTACGAAATCGCCAAGTAATCTGCCGAGAGCTGTTCGAGAGTGTGTGTTTTTGCTAAATTAGCCAAGTGTACTTACTCAAGCTTGTTATCCCCTTTTTAAAATTAGAAATAACTAAACTAACTAACTGTCCGCTAATCGTGCAAGTCTCCCACGATCTCCATAACGTTCACAAGGGCCAAGCACGTGCGGAATATTGAGAGAATATGCTCCACGAATATCGGCAAGACCGAGTCCATGCACATACTCCTGCAAAACAAGCTCACATACAAGGTAGACAACCGTTAGTGTAAGGATAACAATGAGGATCCTGAATCCTGGTCCTGCAACACATTCTGAGGATCCTAAATTCAAACAGAATTAAGGATCCGTGATCCTGGCAGTACTTGAGGATCCATGATCCTTAGGATTGGAAAATCCTCCCCTAACAATTGCCCCCAAAATATAAGGAGTAAAGTGTAAATTAGCGAGTTATATTTTTTTTATCTTATCTGCAACTAACTAACGGATATATAGCCGTTACAATCTAACTAGCCGTTGCAAATTATACGTCATTGAAGCGACGTCCCTGCAGAATCATCATTATATATAGGTTAGAGATAAGGACTAATGTGCATTTAAATTCGAGCAATACTCCCTGATGTGCGTGAGTGTTATTAGTTTTTAATGTATATATTAAGCCCTTTTTAACACTTTTTAGCCAAGTTTTAAATTTATAAAACACGATATTTACTAACACTAATCACACATATGGGCAAGTGCATCCATCGTGAGCGTAGTTGTAACAACCCGCACTTTCGTGCGTTGTTACTACTCGATATACTCGTTACGCCTAGCACCAGAGATTCGGATCATAATGTAACTATATCGCATACATCACTATTCGAAGAATAATCGCATATTTTCGCAATATATTATCACTACGTTACATCACGAACACTAACACTCACGATGGCACTGAGTGAGGACCTATTCTACCCTCCTCGGTGGCCGTGATGTGTCGAAGCTCAGACAATTAACGCTAACAAGGACTCTCGGGTGAGTGCTATAGCTCCAGTCGGCGTGACGATGACGACAATACGAGTGAATGGTACCCCGTCAGTCTTTGTGGCACAAAACACAATAACGTTCACGATAACATCAAGAAAGGACCTATACTACCCTCCTTGATGGCCGTGAAACATCTCTAATAATCGTAAACTCGAATCGAAAACCGATTGTTAATTATCGAAACTGTGGATTATGGATACGTATATACGACCTTTCGTGATTAATTATAATAAATATATATATGACTAAGGGTACGAAAATGTGTAACAAAATTATCGCAACGCTCTTTACACAAATCGGGATGATAAAACTCAACATTCGAATGGAATGCCTATCCGCACGGATGGACCTATCCGCACGGATGGGCCTATCCGCACGGATGGTCCTATCCGCACGGATGGTCCTGTCTGAACGGATGGCCCCATTCCTCCTTTCCCCTCTCTGTTGCCTATAAATAGCCTGTCACACCACTGTTCAAGTGATGTGACAGCTCCCACTCGACCAGACACGCTTCAAGACCCTTTTCTCTCGATTCCTCGCGATTCCGGTAAGATTTCAACCTAAAACTCGTACTTCTATGATCTACACCCAATTCTACATCATTCTATCTTTTAAAACTCAATTTCTAACCGTGAAATCTGCTGATTTAAGGCGTTTTAAGGTGATGTCACCAAGAGTTCTTATGAACTTCAACTTGTGACCTCATCCCACCGTAGACGGCTCAGATCTGGGTGATTTCCACATGTTTTGATAACAAATCCCACCTAAATCTATGTATTTAACCAAGGCACTGTGCGATTTCGAGCTAAACATGAGAAACCGTCAAGAACGGCCAGATCTGATGGAACGGGGTGATTCCCGACCGTTAGAGCGGGTCGGAACTGATGGAATTTCAAGTGTTAGTGCGAAATTACACTGCCACGTCAACTCCACACGTATTCCTTCCGTTAAACACTCAGAAACAGTGTTCAGAATGCGAAACAGACGTGTCATCCGCACGGATCACATGTCATCCGGACGGATAACATGTCATCCGCACGGATAACATGTCATCCGGACGGATAAGCACCATCCGACCGGATAACCACTGAACCTTATCGTTTCAAACGAATGGCCATCCGGCCGGATTGCCATCCGACCGGATAGCCACTGTCTAATGTCCTCTCCTAACAAGTGACCATCTGATCGGATTGCCATCTGACCGGATGGCCAATAGTCACCTGTTTCACCCGTCGCCGTTTAACGCACTCTTAATCGATCAGGCTAACTCAGACGCGTTCTCAATCAATCCAAATCAAGTTGTGTTTACTTGCCGATTACGCACTGTGGGTATACTTGAACCCTTTTTAATTGTATTTTGGGTGTAACATACGTTTCTAGCAAATCGAACTTATCAAACGAATTATTCAATCAATCGAATTATCACTTGCGAATAACTGTTATGCATAGATATACATGATGCTAGTTGCATATGTGCTAGGGCTTATACTCGCGACGTCCCACCATGACTAGTATAGTACTATTGCGCCCGACGGGGTCTAGTTTACCATCGCATATTCGAGCATCGAGGACTTAGTTGGTAGTATCAGCCTTGTGAGTAAATATGTCATGTGTTACGTTTATGCATATGGAAATTCGCTACACTTTTTATCTATTATGCTATACATATCAAACCTGTATACTCGCCAATACATTTGTATTGACAAATATTTTAACGTATGTTGCAGGTTAGATCGCAGGCTATATCAAATCAAGCTAGGAAGTCTAGAAACTCAACTAAAATCTAGGTTGTCGAATTTGTATTGTTCGAGAGGACAAGAAATCTGTGATAACTTATGTGATCGTATTATTTGTTAGTATGGGATAACGAATGTATTAAAATATTATCGCAATATAGTTGTTATGGATTCTCTTGAGCAATCTGATTCGCCTAGTGCCACGCCCCGATGATTCCGCCATCGGTTTGGGTGTGACAGTAGTATAGTGTTGGCAAGATACCGAGGTCGTCCAAGGACACAAGAGCTTTTAGTACCGGTTTATCCTCAACGTCTAATCAAATCAAAAGTTTAGAAAAAGGTTTTAAACTAGAAAAATAAAAACTAACTAAAATGCTGAAAAATAAAAATAAAAAAATAAAAACAGATAGACAAGATGAATCACTTGGCTCCGACTCGTGTTTAGTGTAACCTTTGATTATTTCCGCACTTTTGCACTATTTAAGAGATTATCTTAGTTATTGTAGTAGGCCCCTCTTTTGAAGGTGACGTTACCCTCAACCCAGTAGTTTGAGTCAGCAAGGATACAATCCTAAAGGGTAGGATTATTGAAAGATAATTAATTAAGTTATTAATGTGTATTGTGGTAGGCTCCTCTTTTGAAGGTGACGTTACCCTCGGCTAAGTAGTCTGATTCAGCAGGGATACAGTCCTCAGTAGCCGAGTTAAAGTATTAATAGTAGCTTACATATGGGGGATCAAAGAGTTTGGACCCCCGCCATCCAATACCGGTGGGTATTGAAGGAGGTCCTACTAAATTTGACCCAGGTCCTTGCAGGATCTATACACTGAACAAGGCAAGACTCTTACCAAACCGTTCCCTTAACCCCCGACCAGGTAGCAAACATACCTCCATATAGACCGTGGAGATATGAATGGTGAAAATCTTTTATTTTATATAGACAGTAAAATAATGCCAAGACACCACGGACAAACGATAAGGAAGAATCACCTTCAACATAAGAAACTAGTTATTAAAGTCATTAATACATAACCAAGTAAAAAGTGCGAAAAGATTAAAAATAAAAAGTATTACACTAGACACTTTGTTTTCACCAAGTGATGTAAGAGACTTAGGCAAACATGGATTGCTCAGGTGTGAAAACCGAGCGATCCAGTCGAGATCAGGTGTGAAAACCGAGCGATAACGAAAGTATTACAATAAAAAGTATTACAATACACGTGTTTTCGAAAACCAAGAACTCTCGATAGGATTGCTCACTCAGGTTCGAAAACCGAGCGATCCAGTCGAGATCAGGTGTGAAAACCAAGAACTCTCGATAGGATTGCTCACTCAGCGCATTTTTCTAGCACGAGAACCTTTCATCGAGTTAGGAGTGACATCCACATCTCGACGAAAGTCTCCATTTCGAAATCCAGTGGAGCTCGCGAATTTATTCGAAGAGTACAACCACAATTAGGAGCGAAACTGTTAAGACAGGGGTGAAACCCGTACCTTAATAAGCCGTCCCACTCTCTAAATTGGTTTTCAAAAGCTCTCACCAAGGACTCGACTATCATGATAACTCGAGCCACGTGATGACTAGGAAGACGAATGCCATGAGCTGCATCCCAGTGGAAGCATGGAGTCTTCTAGGTCAACGCGCGCGCACGAACTTGTTAAATATAGTTGGGTAACCTTGGGTAGTCGACACCTAAACACCCAAGGCACTCTATCATACGACCCGCCAATCTTACAACTGGTTGGAAACTTATTTACGTTTTGAAACTTTACGCTTTATCGATTTAAGGATTTTCACTCCCTACTTTATAAACGCACAATTCGCACAGCCATCGCAATCTAAAACGAAACCCGAATGTTCGCAACAAAACTAATGCATAATCTATCGCCTTCGCTATCGTTTTCGCACCTCAACGCGTTCTCGCATATTCTAAATCAACCTGTATGTGTATGATTACAAGTTACATCTATATAAATATATATATATATATACGTATAAACAAACAAGTCATTGCGTGAGAACTTAGGAATTTCGTGTTTCCTATGTGGCTCCTATGTGGTTCGCATACTAATATACTATCGCATCAAGTTTTGAACGAGCTCAATCGCATCGCAAAACTAAAAAATCATTATGATCGAATCTCATTCCAAGTCTCTTCCTGTCTAGATGCCTTCCAACAACTCTACCTCGAGACGATTAGCTAGGAGAAGAGCCAAACGAAGCGCCGATAAGAGGATTGCATCACTTGTGACTAAGGAAGTGGTTAAGCTTATTCCTCAAATTGCCGCTCAAGTGCACTCTCTCAGCAACTCTCGAACTTCGGAAGACGTTAAGACAGAAGAGCCGCAGTCTACTTTTCTCTACAAACACTTCAAAGCCTGTGACCCGATGGAATTCACGGGTGAAGGAGGTGTGACTCAACTACTCCAGTGGTTCGATTCTATCGAAGTTACCCTTCGTCAAAGTGGGTGTCCCGATAGTTTCCGTACTACTTGTGCTACCGGAGTATTTCAATCGCGAGCACTCGACTGGTGGACCACTGAACGTAACAAACGTGGGGTCTCCGTGGCTTACGCTCTCTCTTGGAATGAGCTGAAAGAGCTTATGAAGAAAGAGTACTGCCCTCCCCACGAAATCCAGAAGCTAGAAAACGGATTTTGGGAAATCAAGCAAACCAAAGGTGACAATGCTGGCTACACCGCAAGGTTCAAACAACTTAGCATAATCTGCCCAAGTCAGGTCAACACTTCAGAAAAGGCCATCGCAAAGTACATTCGTGGCTTGCCGGAGTGTGTGGGCGACTTTGTCGAAGCTGCAAGGCCAGCTACCATCGAAGAAACCTACCGCTTAGCCGCAGAGATCAACGACAAACGACTCATGGAAGAGTTTTCCTCAAAGAATCCTGTCAAGCAAGCTCATCAAGCAATCGCCATTAATCCCCCAGGCGAACATGTTGACGAATCTTCCGATGAATCTACTGACGAATCTTCTGAAAAATCTGCTGGCGATTCTTCTAACGAATCTGCTAACGATTCTTCTAACGAATCTGCTATCGATTCTTCGGACGAATCTGCTGCCGATTCTTCTGACAAATCTGCCGACGGATCTTCCGACAAATCAGCCAAAGACTCTGCAAGTGAGTCCTCAGACGAATCCTCCAACGACGAAATCTCTTCGCAAGACACTGACAAACCCAGCCGCAAACGAAAGACTTCAAGCCCGAGCTCATCAACAACCGAACTGTCGCAACCGGAACCTCTTCGAGCAGTTCCAATGTTTCCAAAACGAGCCTACACCGGAGCTCATCCTCAGTGTTACTCGTGTACCTATCATCATCCAGTTGGGGCTGACTGTCGCTATTGCAGTAACTGCAACCGTTACGGTCACTTCACTGGTAACTGCCGCATCGAACCGTGAAGTTGAGTACAACAACAACAGCTCCAGCAAAAGTCTTCAGCATCAGATATCTAGCAAGCGTAGGATAAAGTTGTAATGATATGATTCTCGACGTTAATTTCTAAGTTTTGAACCTACTCTATTACTCGATATTGCCACTATGTGTAACGTTAACTCTCGTCTTCGTTCTCTCTTTCACTCTTTAATCGTCGCACTTAGACTAGAATCACGCACATACTATATACTATATCACGAAATAATGTGTTTTGCCCTCACTACACTCTTAGAACGAGGTACGATAAACGTGCAAGGAACGACTAATCACGGGTGCACACGGGATTATTTGGGTCAGTGCACGGAGATCGTAGTAAATTCTAAGGTGCCAAAGCGTTACGACGAAGTAGGACACCAAACCACGGGATCGAAGTAGTAGGGGTCAAGCAAGGTGTGCTTTATCATACTACCGAAGTTCCGTGAAGAAAGTGCCACGTGGAGTTGAACGTTATTAGACCTATATACTATTATGAATATTTTCAACACACTACACTCAATCGCAAGGCGTAACAACTGAAATTGCATCATCGCAAGACTTGTCGTGAGTCTGCAAACGCAATGCAATCGCCTCATCGATGGACTCTGGAGAGTCTACCTCGCAAGGCCATTGTATCGACGCAAGACTGGTCGTAAGCCTGTCGTGATCAATCTCATCAAGTACATAAACGCTCACGATATTGTTGAGTGAGGACTTATTCTACCCTCCTCGATAATCGTGATGTGTCGCAACGTAACGTTAAGCTTATTCGAAACGAAACTCGACTAATCGCAATCGCTTATCATATGTATCTCGCAATCTCTATCGCTTATCACGTGAACCTATGTCGTTTACCGCGTATCAATCTATCGCTATACCGTTATCTGTGATATTGTGTTCAGTTAGCACGCATGACCTCGCTTCACAAGATGAAACTCATATGGTTAACGCAAGGTGTTTTAGTCATATCAGCGGACTTTCGTGGAAAAAGGCCATGTGGGGCCCGATGTTAGTAAAATCTGTAGTGTTATTCAATCAAATCGAACCGCGTAAATCGAACCGCATCAATCGCGTATACCTCCATCGATTACAAAGCAACAACTACCGATTTTCGTAATTCGTTTATCATCGCCGTCATTACTGGTGTTGTGTTGTGATTATTCATTTAATCGCTTATCACTTATCGTAAGTAGTCTACCACTTGTTCATGTATCGCGTACCGCTTATCGCTCGTTTGGTATTCATCGCAGTCTGTATGGTATTAGTACACATAACACCGCTTCACGAGGCAAACCTAACCTGGTTAAACATAGTGTTTTGTCATGTTAGAAAACTCTCATGGAAACGTGCCATGTGGGTGTAATGTGGAATCAAATCGAAAACACGCTAATCGCTTATCGCTCGACGCCTAACCAGACACGACACATAAATGTTTTGTGTCATCAGGCTACTCGTGCACGCTGTTGTAGCTACGTTCGTAATTCAACTCGCCGGCTTAACTTATTCGATTCTATCTTATACTCGGTCTGACTTTCTATCGATTGGGCCAAGTAAGCGCAATTCTACCCATGTCGTATCGGCACACATGACACCGTCTCACGAAACGGAAGTAATATGGGCAAAACATGGTGGATACGCCGCTGGTACTTCCTATATATAAGTGTTTTAATCATGTTAACGAACTTCCGTGGGAAGGTGCCAAGTGGGGCTTGATGCTAAATTATCTTTTTCAAACGGTTAAAACTGATTTTTATAAAACTTTTATTAAAACCATGGAACAAGTGAAATTCCTCACAATGTGCAGGTAACATCGAACCAGCTTAACTCCATGGTTAAGGGGAGCTTTCATGAGTCCAATTTTTTCCTTAAAAACTTTTGCAATATCAAAAACAAGACTTTCTTGAGACGTTGGTTCAACATCAAGTTCAGCTTGAACCCGTGCCATAGAAGAGTTTTCGTAGCCTCAGTTTTCATCTTGAACTCCTTAAAATGTTTAAAACTTAAACTTTCTTGTAACGTTGGTTAACGATCGACTCAGTTAACCCTACGTCATGAGAAACCTTGCAAGTACTTTAAAATTTCAATCGCGTCAAACTAACAAATCCCCGTGACACGAGGTACTTTGGAACGCCAACTTGTGGGATATTACTTTTGTCCTTACGTCGCCTTCTCGCTATCGCAATCGATCTCTATTATTCGAAACGCTCTGGTTTGTCAACTCTCGGTCAAATCACTCGTTGTATCGCTACTCATACACGATCAGCTCCCAAAGGTCTACCTGATGGATTAATTTCGGGACGAAATTTCCTAAAGTAGGGGAGACTGTAACAACCCGCACTTTCGTGCGTTGTTACTACTCGATATACTCGTTACGCCTAGCACCAGAGATTCGGATCATAATGTAACTATATCGCATACATCACTATTCGAAGAATAATAGCATATTTTCGCAATATATTATCACTACGTTACATCACGAACACTAACACTCACGATGGCACTGAGTGAGGACCTATTCTACCCTCCTCGGTGGCCGTGATGTGTCGAAGCTCAGACAATTAACGCTAACAAGGACTCTCGGGTGAGTGCTATAGCTCCAGTCGGCGTGACGATGACGACAACACGAGTGAATGGTACCCCGTCAGTCTTTGTGGCACAAAACACAATAACGTTCACGATAACATCAAGAAAGGACCTATACTACCCTCCTTGATGGCCGTGAAACGTCGCTAATAATCGCAAACTCGAATCGAAAACCGATTGTTAATTATCGAAACTGTGGATTATGGATACGTATATACGACCTTTCGTGATTAATTATAATAAATATATATATGACTACGGGTACGAAAATGTGTAACAAAATTATCGCAACGCTCTTTACACAAATCGGGATGATAAAACTCAACATTCGAATGGAATGCCTATCCGCACGGATGGACCTATCCGCACGGATGGGCCTATCCGCACGGATGGTCCTATCCGGACGGATGGTCCTATCCGCACGGATGGTCCTATCCGGACGGATGGTCCTGTCTGAACGGATGGCCCCATTCCTCCTTTCCCCTCTCTGTTGCCTATAAATAGCCTGTCACACCACTGTTCAAGTGATGTGACAACTCCCACTCGACCAGACATGATTCAAGACCCTTTTCTCTCGATTCCTCGCGATTCCGGTAAGATTTCAACCTAAAACTCGTACTTCTATGATCTACACCCAATTCTACATCATTCTATCTTTTAAAACTCAATTTCTAACCGTGAAATCTGCTGATTTGAGGCGTTTTGAGGTGATGTCACCAAGAGTTCTTATGAACTTCAAGTTGTGACCTCATCCCACCGTAGACGACTCAGATCTGGGTGATTTCCACATGTTTTTATAACAAATCCCACCTAAATCTATGTATTTAACCAAGGCACTATGCGATTACGAGCTAAACATGAGAAACCGTCAAGAACGGCCAGATCTGATGGAACGGGGTGATTCCCGACCGTTAGAGCGAGGCGGAACTGATGGAATTTCAAGTGTTAGTGCGAAATTACACTGCCCCGGCAACTCCACACGTATTCCTTCCGTTAAACACTCAGAAACAGTGTTCAGAATGCGAAACAGACGTGTCATCCGCACGGATCACATGTCATCCAGACGGATAACATGTCATCCGCATGGATAACATGTCATCCGCACGGATAACATGTCATCCGGACGGATGAGCACCATCCGACCGGATAACCACTGAACCTTATCATTTTAAACGAATGGCCATCTGGCCGGATTGCCATCCGACCGGATAGCCACTGTCCAATGTCCTCTCCTAACAAGTGACCATACGATCGGATTGCCATCCGACCGGATGGCCAATAGCCACTTATTTCACCCGTCGCCGTTTAACGCACTCTCAATCAATCAGGCTAACTCAGACGCGTTATCAATCAATCCAAATCAAGTTGTGTTTACTTGCCGATTACGCACTATGAGTATACTTGAACCCTTTTTAATCGTATTTTGGATGTAACATACGTTTCTAGCAAATCAAACTTATCAAACGAATTATTCAATCAATCGAATTATCATTTGCGAATAACTGTTATGCATAGATATACGTGATGCTAGTTGCATATGTGCTAGGGCTTATACTCGCGACGTCCCACCATGACTAGTATAGTACTATTGCGCCCGACGAGGTCTAGTTTGCCATCACATATTCGAGCATCGAGGACTTAGTTGGTAGTATCAGCCTTGTGAGTAAATATGTCATGTGTTACGTTTATGCATATGGAAATTCGCTACACTTTTTATTTATTATGCTATACATATCAAACCTGTATACTCGCCAATACTTTTGTATTGACAAATATTTTAACGTATGTTGCAGGTTAGATCGCAGGCTATATCAAATCAAGCTAGGAAGTCTAGAAACTCAACTAAAATCTAGGTTGTCGAATTTGTATTGTTCTAGAGGATAAGAAATCTGTGATAAATTATGTGATCGTATTGTTTGTTAGTATGGGATAACGAATGTATTAAATATTATCGCAATATAGTTGTTATGGATTCTCTTGAGCAATCTGATTCGCCTAGTGCCACGCCCCGATGATTCCGCCATCGGTTGGGGTCTGACAGTAGTATAGTGTTGGCAAGATACCGAGGTCGTCCAAGGACACAAGAGCTTTTAGTACCGGTTTATCCTCAACGTCTAATCAAATCAAAAGTTTAGAAAAAGGTTTTAAACCAGAAAAATAAAAACTAACTAAAATGCTGAAAAATAAAAATAAAAAAATAAAAACAGATAGACAAGATGAATCACTTGGCTCCGACTCGTGTTTAGTGTAACCTTTGATTATTTCCGCACTTTTGCACTATTTAAGAGATTATCTTAGTTATTGTAGTAGGCCCCTCTTTTGAAGGTGACGTTACCCTCAACCCAGTAGTTTGAGTCAGCAAGGCTACAATCCTAAAGGGTAGGATTATTGAAAGATAATTAATTAAGTTATTAATGCGTATTGTGGTAGGCTCCTCTTTTGAAGGTGACGTTACCCTCGGCTAAGTAGTCTGATTCAGCAGGGATACAGTCCTAAGTAGTCGGGTTAAAGTATTAATAGTAGCTTACATATGAGGGGATCAAAGAGTTTGGACCCCCGCCATCCAATACCGGTGGGTATTGAAGGAGGTCCTACTAAATTTGACCCAGGTCCTTGCAGGATCTATACACTGAACAAGGCAAGACTCTTACCAAACCGTTCCCTTAACCCCCGACCAGGTAGCCAACATTCCTCCATATAGATCGTGGAGATATGAATGGTGAAAATCTTTTATTTTATATAGACAGTAAAATAATGCCAAGACACCACGGACAAACGATAAGGAAGAATCACCTTCAACATAAGAAACTAGTTATTAAAGTCATTAATACATAACCAAGTAAAAAGTGCGAAAAGATTAAAAATAAAAAGTATTACACTAGACACTTTGTCTTCACCAAGTGATGTAAGAGACTTAGACAAACATGGCCTTGATTGTCAAGAACTCTTACGATCATTCTTGGATCCCAAGATGACTCACACACTCTATGATGGACAATGGATGATGGTGGTGGATGATGGTGTTGTGATGCTGGTGGGTGGTGGGTGAAGTGTGAGAGAGGTGGTGTGCCAAGGGATGGTTTACAAATGAGCCAAGCGCCCCTATTTATAGCATGAACAGCAGCTCGGGCATGGCCCCTTGTTCAGTGGGCACGGCCCCATGTCCATCCTCTTCTCTGTCTTCATTAATTGCAGTTTGTCTTCATTAGTTGACCACGCCCCCGTGTCCGCTGGGCACGACCCCGTGTGCAGAAGCGTATCTGTACTATCAAGATTTGCCTAGATTCTGCGAATCTTATAGTTGACCACGGCCCCGTGTCCGCTGAGCACGGCCCCGTGGTGGGCGATGGAAGCTTCTACAACTTTGTCTTTTATGCTGACACTTGGGCACGCCCCCGTGTTCACTGAGCACGGGGCGTGTTCAGCCTTCTGTTCTCTTGTTTTGCTTAGGAAGATGCTTTCAGGGAGGTCGGGCATGCCACGTTTGTTCCTTTTCTTGTATTTATGTTAGATTTAGCTGCCTTTTTGCTTCTTTTGTTAATTTGAGCTCATTTAATCCTGAAAATACAAAAGGAAGACAAAAGCACACTTTTTTCCAACATTAGTACTAAAAAAATGTTAGTTTTATGACACAATTGATGTAATTTATATGTTGCATTTTACACACATCAAATACCCCCACACTTGAATCTTTGCTTGTCCTCAAGCAAAACTCTTTATAATGTGGCTTTACACTCCCAAATGGAATGGGTAGAAGAGAAGGTTTTTGGGCTTGTCATAGAGTGTCGGGATTTCCAAGATTCTTTATTAAGTTTTATTTTTATTTATTTACAATCCTATTCGTCATGATTTATTTAAAAATTTTCATAAGATAAATTACTTATTAGGGCATAACATGCCTCTTTAAAATTCTATTTATATACAAGTTCACATAACTCACGGGGGATCACTCAACACTCGGCCGAAGATGTATTTTAGTGAATCACTCGAGAGCGGCATGAAACTTACTCCTACCATAGGCTTGCCAATCAATCAATCCTCCTCCTTTTTAACTATATACCTTTGTAAATACCAAGAGGACTTTTGGGTGAAGGGTTAGCCTTGGGTTAAAGGTAGGTGATTGGGTTAGTGGTTAGTAGAAAAAGGGCGAAAAGCGTAAAAAGCATCGGTTTTCGTAAGACTTTTTATTTTTGCAATTTTTTATTTTGATGAAGCCATAATTCAAACAAAGTTATTTTTGATGAACTTGCTTGTTTATTTTCTTTTGCTTCATCATCAACAAATTTTTTTTGAAAGTCATACGAAAAACCGAGCTTGTCACTAAAACAAAGGGTTTAAAAATAAAAAGGTTTTGGTGGGTGAAAGGGTGTTTGGTTTGGGTTAAGAAATGAAAAGGTTTAGGCTCAAAGGGGTTAACTAAGGGGATTTTGGGTAGGTGGTAAAAAAATAATGGTGTAGAAATAAAAAGGGTTAGTCCTAATGCCTCCATCATTTACTTACTCGGGTTTAAGTTGGTAAGGACCGGGAATGTGTCGTCATGGCAAGTTCTAGAGTTGTAAGAACCAAGCGGCTATTCACACAAGAAACGAAAAATGAGCATTTAGTTTAAAGATGTGTATTTGTATGCTCAATAAAGGCTCAAAACTCACTTTTGTGGGTATGGGTTTTTATGTGATCAAGTATATATAATTAAATTTTAACTAAGCTTGTCATGCCTTTTCATAATTTTCTTATGTTGGTTCTTTTTATCACGACGCTATCGGTTGTAAATTTATAAAAATATAACCTTTTTAGAATTTGAAATTCCCAAGTTAAACCTAGACAAGTAAAAAAAATTTTGAAAAAAATTTGGGGTGATTAGCGGTTCCAATAGAGTTTTGTGTAAGGCTTGTAATTAGGACTTGCAAGATTCAAAGTTTTAGCATCCCCCCCCCCCCCACACTTAAATTACACATTGTCCTCAGTGTGTCCCAAAAATAAGTTTTTAGGTTGATTAAATGTGTAAAAGGTGTGAAAAAGCAAAATTTTATGTTACTAGGCGTCTGGACACGGCCCCGTGTTCGATGGACACGACCCCGTGTTCAGGTGCCAGTAACGAAAACTTACAGAAGGTGGACACGGGGGTGTGTCCACTGGGCACGACCCCGTGTCTGGCAAAAGTCTGCAGATTTAGACAAACAACAGGTCTGGGGAAGTGGGCACGGGGGCGTGTTGGCTGGGTACGGCCCCGTGTAGACAATCTGCAAAGGTGAAAAACAGGTTTCTGGTTCAGGTTTTCCTGTCCCGGCTTTAGTAACACTGATGTTTAGTGTTCTAAGCCTCGCATGTACCTGTTTTATCAATAAACACAACACCAAACCATAGCAAACATCCTAAATTACCAAGTTCAACATCCACGTCACAAAGTTAAAAAGAAATGCAGAAAATAAAAAGAGTTAAAGGAAATTAAATTGTTCAACACACGGCACGCAGGCCAGAAATTGTTCAAGATAAAAAAAAAGGGGGTTAACCTGTGGGATCACCAACCAACCGCTTCTGCCTCCGCTCTTCCCGCCTAGTCCATGTCCTCATCCTCATCATCATCATCTCCTCCACCATGCCCCTCAATGTACTCCCGGATATTCCCAATATCATCTTGGATATCGGATATGTTTCTCTTGATTGCTCCAACCCGGTTGTACGTGTTGCTCGCCATGTTATAGGTGTTCCTGGTGCACATGAGATTTTCCTGCAACAAATCATGTAAACTTTGGAAATTAGGAAAACCACCTCCTTGTGAGGAGGACTGGCGCGGATCACCGTGGGGCTGGTACTAGTACTGATGATGTTGTGGAGCGTGAAGGACGAGTGCCTCTTGCGGGTTCCATGCATGTCCCTGCATCCTTTGGAAGCTAACCGACCCGTCTTCAGCCTCATAAATTAAGTTCATGGAGCGGCAGATGTGTACATCCACTCTTCCCGACCATGGACTCCTTTCGAAGGATCTAGGTATGTTCGTGAAGTGCTTGAAGAGACGGTATATCCACCCCCCCCCCCCCGAAGAAGATAGGGGTTGGTGAAGTAGCAAGTCGGTTCAGATGCATGTTACGGAGCAGGAGGTACGGAACATCTAGGTGCCTGCGGGTATGAATACAATGAAGGACCACCAAATCTCTCAACCCCACAACGCCACTGCTATCATGCCTTTGGCTAAGAGAGTAAGCGAGGACTCTATGAATGTAACGGTAAAGCGGGTCCCTCAGCTTAGTGCTCTTAGTGCCGCTCGGGTTGTAGTGCCCTTCACCAATTTGAGCCCATGCGGCTTGGCGTTCGTTCTCATCCAACTCTCGCACCCCTTCGGTGTTTTCTTCAGTACCCGCATCTTCTTCCGCATACAACCCAATTATCGACCCAAATTGTGCCATTGAAATCGAGTACCTAGTTCCACCACATCGGAATGCTACCCCATCATTGTCAAATGGGTCGCACCTTGAATTGAACGTGAAGGTGCTATAGAATTCCATAGTGCACTGGTGGACTGAGCGAAGTCGAGTGGTCTGGGTGACTCTTAGTGGTCCTGTGACTAGGTTGTTGAAGCGGTCAAGTTGGTTCACCAATGCTAACAAATCCATGCACGCTTGTCTTGGGTATTCTTCCGATCTTGTTTGAAGTACTTCGTATCTAGCCCTAGCATCGATCTCATTTACGTTGAACCTCGTGAATTTCCTTGACATCTGAAACAATACACCAAAAGTTAGCATGAAACAGTGGAATTTTCGGACAAAACTGCAAACAGCGAGCTGGACACGGCCCCGTGTTCAGTGGCACGACCCCGTGTCCAGGCGTCTGTTACTGAAAAATTTCATTTTTCGACCCGGTTTTGAAAACTTGAAAATTTTTGGTTCACTAGGTGCGGTTTCCCCTGAAAATGAAACCCCAAGTGCCGTTTTTCCCATAACAAACCGTTTACCCATTCAATTTTATCTTTTTCGGTTCAAAAACAAGGGTTTGAGGTTTTTGTGAGAAATCGGGCGAATCTTTGAACAATACAAGTGGATTTACTTCCTAAAACACTACTCTAAACTAATGCTAACAGATTTAAGCAAAAATTTGAGGTTCGATCCGGATGAAGTTCAAGAACCCTAGATTTTTTCCCAAATTTTTGAAGTTTTAACTACATGCAAATGCTTAATCTAACTAATAATAGTGGTGGGATCATACCTTGATGTTGTTAGAACGATAGGAGACGTCGAAAATCTGTGGAAAATCGCCTTGAACCAGAGCATTTTCGGGGAAACGGGGCGTGTGGAATGAAGTAACTGTTATGAAAAAGGGGTTTTATCCCGACAGTTGCGCGGACACGGCCTCGTGCCGAGCAAAAGTTTTTTTTTTAGTGCTCGTGTGAGTGCCCTTTGTTTCCCAAAAACTTGGTTAGAAGACTTACCGATTATGATGTCATCCTGTTGGTTCGTAACTTACCAGGTATTATGTTGTTGCCTTTACTCATCGACCGTTTGAAGCGAGATTTCTTCCTCTTCATCCTTAATAAATCCTTGATAGAGTTTCAGCCGTTGGCCATTGACTTTGAATGGAGGTCCATTCCGAGATTTAATTTCTACTGCACCGTGTTGGAAAATATGGGTGATGGAAAATGGTCCTGACCACCTAGATTTTAATTTACCAGGAAATAGTCGAAGTCGTGAATTAAACAAAAGAACTTGATCTCCTACTCGAAATTCATTAGGTTTAATATGTTTGTCATGCAAGCTTTTCATTCTTTCCTTATAAATTTCTGAGTTTGAGTATGCATAATTCCTAAGTTCATCTAACTCATTTAATTGACAAAATCGATTTCTACCGGCAAATTCTAAATCTAAGTTTACATTTTTAATTGCCCAGTAGGCTTTGTGTACAATTTCTTCTGGCAAATGACAGCTTTTCCCATAGACTAGCTTATATGGGGTTGTACCTATTGTTGTTTTATAAGCAGTTCGAAAAGCCCATAATGCATCATCTAATTTATCTGCCCATTCTTTTCTATTTAACCCTACGGTTTTTTCGAGTATTCGTTTAAAACCTCTATTAGTCACTTCGGCTTGTCCGTTTGTTTGAGGGTGATATGCTATTGAGACCCAGTGATAGACCCCATATCTTGTTAAAAATTTTCAAGTTGATGGTTGCAAAAATGGGTACCTCTATCACTTATTAATGCTTTAGGTGTTCCAAAACGAGAGAATAATTTCTTCAGAAATCTTACCACGACTCTTCCATCATTTGTTGGAAGTGCCTCGGCCTCGGCACATTTAGACAGGTAATCTACTGCCACAAGTATATATTTGTTTCCTTTTAACAGTGGGAAAGGTCCCATAAAGTCGAGTCCCCACACATCAAAAATTTCACAAACAAGAATGCCATTTTGTGGCATTTCGTTTTTGGAAGAAATATTACCTGTTCTTTGGCAATCATCACATGTCTTGACAAGACTTTGGGCGTCTTTGTAAATTGTTGGCCAATAAAATCCTGAATCAAATACCTTTCGTGCGGTACTAGCGGCACCATGATGTCCTCCGTATGGACCTTCATGACAATGGCGGAGAATTCTGCTTGCTTCGCTACCATGTACGCATCGTCGTACGAGTTGGTCGGCACACATTTTGAAAAGATAAGGGTCTTCCCAAAAATAATGCTTCACATTAGCAAAGAATTTTTTTCTTTGATGATGCGGCCAACCTTTTGCGACTATACCGCTAGCTAAGTAGTTAGCATAGTCGGCGTACCATGGTTCTTCTTTGTATTCCACCATTTCTAGGGATTCTGTTAGAAAATTTTCGTTGATTTGCTCGTCCCTGGTTGCCTCCAAAGCTGGGTCTTCTAAGCGTGAAAGATGATCTGCTGCGGTGTTTTCAGCTCCTCTTTTGTCTCTAATTTCAATATCAATTTCTTGGAGGAGTAAAATCCACCGAATCAAACGTGGTTTTGCGTCCTGCTTTTTGAAGATATATAGAATGGCTGCATGATCTGTATAGACTATAGTTTTAGAAAGAACAAGATAGGAACGGAATTTATCAAAAGAAAATACCACAGCTAGTAATTCTTTTTCAGTAGTTGTGTAATTTTCTTGTGCATCGTTAAGTGTTTTACTAGCATAATAAATTGGGTGAAAATGCTTTTCTTTTCTTTGTCCCAAGACAACTCCAACTGCAAAGTCACTAGCATCACACATGATTTCGAAAGGAAATTTCCAATTAAGCGCTATCATGATAGGTGCATTGACTAGCATTTCCTTTAGGGTTAGAAATGCTTGATTGAAATCCTTGTCAAAGATGAAAGGAGCATCATTTTCAAGTAATTTTGTTAGAGGCCTTGAAATTTTAGAAAAGTCTTTGATAAACCGCCTATAAAATCCGGCATGCCCTAGGAAACTTCTGATAGCTCTAACGGAGGATGGAGGTGGTAATCGAGAAATAGTGTCTATTTTAGCTCGATCAACTTCCATTCCTTCGCTTGAGATTTTGTGACCGAGTACTATTCCCTCGGTTACCATGAAATGGCATTTTTCCCAATTAAGGGCGAGGTTAGTTTCCTCACATCGGGATAGCATTCGTTCAAGGTTATCGAGGCATTGGTCGTATGGATCCCCAAAGATAGAAAAGTCGTCCATAAAGACTTCCATTGTCTTTTCTATCATGTCATGGAAGATAGCTACCATGCAACGTTGGAATGTTGCGGGGGCATTACATAGACCAAATGGCATGCGTCGATAAGCAAAAGTTCCATAGGGACATGTGAAAGTTGTCTTTTCTTGGTCTTCGGGTGCTATCGGGATTTGAAAGTAACCTGAAAAACCATCCAAGAAACAGTAAAATTTATGACCGGATAATCTCTCTAACATTTGATCAATGAAGGGCAAAGGAAAGTGATCTTTCCTTGTTGCTTCATTTAATCGTCTATAATCTATACATACTCTCCATCCTGTGACGGTCCTCGTTGATATTAATTCATTCTTTTCATTAGTTATTACCGTCATACCTCCTTTCTTTGGAACATCTTGGACGGGACTTACCCATGAACTATCAGAGATGGGATAAATAAGTCCGGCGTCAAGTAATTTGATGACTTCGTTTTTAACCACTTCTTGAACATTTGGATTTACTCGACGTTGTGGTTGTATTACCGATTTGTAGTCATCATTCATTAAAATTTTGTGCGTGCACATGGAAGGACTTATTCCTTTAATATCTACAAGCTTCCAAGCAATTGCATTTTTGTGTTTTTTCAAAAGGTTAATTAATTTTTCTTTTTCTAAACTATTTAACTTAGATGAAATAATTACAGGTGTTTTACCATCTTTGTCTAGAAAAGCATATTCCAAACCTTTTGGAAGTTCTTTGAGCTCAAGAGGTGGGTCTTTAGGAGACTCCTTATTTGGTTGCTCATTTTGATCAAGAACTTTAAAAGTTTGTTCTATGGTGACCTCTTCTTCAACAAAGTGGCCAAACTTTTCACTTGTATCAGGTGGTTCATCTTCATCTTCAATTAGGGGGTTATTATTGCCGAATGGATATTTCATTGACCGCTCAAGATCGACACTCTTTTTAAATGCCCCTAATTGAAGAGGTAGATTGTTGAACTTTCGGTTTTTCAAAGCTTCGTGAGTTTTTACAAAGGGTCGTCCCAACACTAGAGGAGCGTCATCAAGGATGACAAAGTCGGTTGGGATTACCATTTGATTTGTTTGAACCAAGACATCCTCAACTATACCGATTGATTTTATTATTCTCCGATTAGATAGAAAAATGGGTATTTGAAGTGGAGAAAAATCACTAATACTTAATTTTTCGAAAATGTAGTTGGGCATTATGTTAACGCAATGATCTTTATCAATCGTGACATTACTAATAAATGAATTTTGAAAAAAAACATGGAACCGGTGTAATGTTGATTTCAAATGGGTCTTCTTTTATTAGCGAGGTTTGATCATTAGTTAACTTAACGCTTACCATTTCGTCAATTTTAGTGTTAGTGTTTAATTCTTTTAAAAACTTAGCATGAGTTGGAACTAAACAATGATTTTCAAAAGAAGGTGATAAGAGCTTAATTTCTTCAAAATTAGACTCTTCTTGAATTTTAACGTTGACGGACTCACCTTTTTCGTTGTTTAACTCATGTGTCGGTTTTTCACTTGTTTGTTCTTCCATTTTTACACTTTCAGTTATCTCTTCTTTAATTAATTCTTCTCTCGCGCGGGACTCCTCTTCCCTTGCGCGAGATTCTTTTATATAGCGCTCGATAACTTTAAGGTGTTCTAATATCCTATCGGTCACTTCGGTGATAGAGTAAGGATCAGGATGTTCAAAGCTTGAATCCGGTTGTTCGATCCTTTGTTCCTCATAATACCCATGTGAAGTACATGGTTCTCACCATTGTTCTTCATTGTAAGTATATGATGGATAAGGGTCGTAATTTTGTTCTTCATAATACTCACATGAGGTGGGTTATTCACGCCAAGGTTCCTCATAGTAAACATATGAAGGTGGTGGCTCATAACATCAACACCAGTCCACCCAAAAGCCAATGGTCAAGCAGAATCATCCAACAAGATCATCATCAACAACTTGAAGAAAAAGCTTGGGTCTAAGAAAGAAAAATGGGCAGAAGAACTACCTTATGTACAATGGGATGATAGGACAACTCCTAAGAATGCTACTGGCCAGACTCCATTCTCTTTGGTATTTGGAGCAGAATCAGTGATCCCTACAGAGATGGTGGTTCCTACTGCAAGAACAAGCATCCGTGATCCTGAAGGAAATGCTGAAAACTTGGTTCAAGACTTGGATACTATAGAAGAACTCAGGGATTTGGCAAGGATAAGGATGGCTAGTTATCAACAAAGGATGGCTGGAGCCTACAACAAAAATGTCAGGATCAGGAAATTCCAAGTTGGTGATATGGTATTAAGGAAAGCATTTCAGAATACCACAAATCCTGCTGATGGAAAGTTAGCACCAAAGTGGGAAGGCCCCTACCTGATTGAAGCTGAGGCAGGAAAGGGGGCATATATATTGCTAACAATGGAAGGTGATTTGCTACCAAGAGCTTGGAATGCTGTCCACTTGAAGAAATACTTCATGTGATAAGGATCCATGATCCTTAGACATTTTCATAATAAGTATCCTTGAAGGATCCTTAGAAGATAGGTGATCCTCATCCTGGTAATGATCTAATCTCAATCTATTTCATTCTTTAATTATCCTATATACAAGGATAAGGATCCTAGATCCTAGGGGTGTGCACGGTTCGGTTCGGTTTTTGGGTAAAATCAAAACCGAAACCGAAATGTCGGTTTTTGGGTTTTAAAAACCGTTCGGTTTCGGTTTTTTTCGGTTTCGGTTTTTTGGTTTTTACATCGGTTCGGTTCGGTTTTTCGGGTATTTCGGTTTTTGGAACAAAATTATGTAAGATTCAAAAAATAAAAAGTATAATTTATATTATAACAATCTTTTTATATGTTTATATTTAAGTTATTATAGTTCACCTCTTTAATTAGTATTGTTTACATAAACCTAACCTTCTAATATATTTTTATGTTTCTTCAAAGTTTTATTAAATTTAATTTTTATATTAAATTTTGTTATATCTTATAGGTAATAATAAATCATTTCAGTTATAATGTTTTTATTATAAACACTTTACATTCAAGAATAAAATTAACATTTTCTACTAGCATTGGGTTAAACACTTAAACAATTTAAACTTAAACATAAAAAAATATGGATTGTAACTTATCGGTATGGTTCGGTTTTTTTCGGTTATTGAAAACCATTTATCTGAAAACCGAACCGAAATTTTCGGTTATTAAAATTCCAAAAACCGAACCGTCGGTTTTTGTTTCGGTTCGGTTTTTTCGGTTATTCGGTTACGGTTCGGTTATTTCGGTTTTCTTGCTCACCCCTGCTAGATCCTTTATCCTCCTTTCACTTGATTCTAAGTTTTGCAGAGGATTTAGGTATCCTTAACAAAGGATTGAGTATCCACAGAAGTATCCAGTTATTTGGGCTTGACCCCAGTTATTTGGGCTTGACCCCAGTTATTTGGGCCTGTCCCCAGTATCGCCAGTAGCGCACGATGATCCTGGTACAGTTCATGGCAATGGGACCTGTACTCACTTTAGGGGCTGACAATTTCGTTGTACTGGCTGTATCCGGGATCTTACGTATAATGGTAGACGTACCATACATCCGTTCCTAAGGTTTCTAACGTTTTCACGTTAGCTAGGTTTTGGCATTTTCATGTCACTAAGTTTGGATAGTCGCCAGTGAGGGCCATACTCCAGTTTACACAAGATCCTTTGGGCTTGTCCCAAGTTATCATTTGGGCTTGTCCCCAGTTATCCTTTGGGCTTGTCCCCAGTTATCCTTTGGGCTTGTCCCCAGTTACTAACTCTTCTCTTATATTGGCTTAGTCCCAAGTTATGTTCTGTTTCAGGTTTTTGAAGTTGAACAGCTAAGGATTCCTAATCCTTACCTTTTACTAAGGTTTGTCTTTTGGTTATCCTGATTATAAATGTTAAAAGGTTAGGATCCTAACTTGGATTCTCAGGTATGATCCTCAACTACTTTAATTTTATTCATTATCCATATAAGTGACCCTTATCCTTTGACAATAGAACTAATGATCCTTAAGTTACGTAACTTTTCTGAATTTGTCGACTGTAGGATATGTGATCGTTGATCATATCCTAAAACTTTTAAATATGATTAGTTAAACTTTTCTTCTTTATTTAATAAATTCAAACAAAGTACATAACAACAATTGAAAAATAAAGAATTTACAAGGATAACAACACGGGAAATAGCCAAAAAGTTAAAGTTTTATTTATTAGCGAAAGTTAAACCCTTTTAAGGTTGGCAAAGGGTGTCCATTGTTAACAGGTCTTGAAAGTGCAGGAAATAAAAGATGGCAGGATAACAAGTGGTTTCATCCCCCAAACAGAGGATCCCTCCACCACCTATTATCCTACCTATTGTCTAAGGATCCATGATCCATAACCCTAAAAACTATTGTTCAAAGTACAACCCAACATTGTTTCAAAACATCACAACCAAAAAACTTTCAAATCCTAAAAAAATGGGCTCCGGCCGCGTCTAGAAATGTCCATCATCGCCCATTTCTGCAGCTCATACCTTGGCTGCATCACCACCAGCTTGATCCTTCCCGCTGCCGCTTGCCTCAATCACCAGGACCTCTGTAGCCTCCTCTTCATCGTCTAGCTCAGCCAGCTTCGCCTTCCAGCCCTCCTTGTCCCAAGTGGTCCTGTCGAAGTCAGGATCCTCAGCTTCCTGAGCTATTTGCAGCTTGATCTTATACATGGTGATGGAAGCAGAGACTTTAGCATCCTCCAGCAGGTCATGCCTTTCATGATCAGCATTTATCTGGGCCATGACCACCTGCTGCTTTGCTAGAGCGAGATCCTTTTCAAGGCAAGAGATGGTTTGATCCTTGGCCAAAAAGAACTTCTGGAACTCCACATGCTTCTGCTCCGCCTCCTAAACATATGCATCAAACAGCATTTCGACTTCAGTGAATTTCTGCAAAAAAGACAGGGTAAAGTTCAGGATCCGTGATCCTCAAGTGGGCAGGATAATCAAGCAGAGCCAGTGATCCTTACATCAGCAAAGTATTCTTGGAACTGGTGGCGGATAAGAGGCAAACCTTCAAGATTTTCAGCTTCAGTGGCCTTCCTCTTCTTTCCCCCCTTGGAGGTGACAGGCTTGGGGACTATGGTACTTGGGCTAGCAGCAGTTTTCTTTTTTCCGGAACAGGGAGCCACAGTACTGAGGTCACTGACACTAAAGCGGGAGGCTGACCTTGAGGATTTTCCCACACCTATCAATCCAAAACAACAGATAAGTATTCTTGTTTTATTTGCATTTCAACATTTAACCATATATAAACTTGGATACTTACTTGACATTGTAACGGAGCCTGAGGATAGTTCTTGAGAATCCTTGGTGTTAGCTTGAAATGATCTTGTTGCAGGATCAAGATTCCAAAAAGCCGCGATTCTCTCTTTGGTTGCAGGTGATGGAATAATATGAGAAACAGAAATAGCTGCACAAAAGATACAAAAAGATGTTAGTGATCCTCAACGGAAACAGGGTTACCCTATGATCCTTCTATAAGGATCCTCTATCCTACCATGGGTGGTCCATTTTAAGGGGAGATCCTTCCCATCCGGGATAGAATCCCTCCTAACAAAGAAGAATTGCTTCTTCCAGTTGGCGTCGTTTTGGGTGGTCTTCAGGAGCGGGTGTGCATCACCGGGTTTGTGTTTGAATAGAAAGCGATGTGAACCGTGGCTAACGAGGTTGTATAGTTCAGACAACTCCGACATTCCCAACTCTATATCCTCCTACTCAATGATTCTCTCAAGGGTATATAAGACCCTCCACATCATTGGCATAGCCTGGATATAGGATATGCCGGTAAGGGAGAAGAAAGATTGGGTAAAAGTAAGGAAAGGATAGGAGTATCCTATCAGAAATGGGGTAGCCGAAAAAGCAACCCATGTTGTAGAAACGAAGTCACTCAAGGATATAGGGTCAAAGGGTTTAAAAACAGAGTCTGCCGAAAAGCAATGACGAATCCTGTCGATATCATGATCAGTAAAGCAGCAACGTTCCTTCGGAGAATCTTTAATGATCCCTTGGCTTTTCAAAGGACTATCTTTCTGGTGATCCTTGGCAGGGGAAGATCGTAATTTCATTGTGATTCAAGGGTTTCAAAGAAGAACAGAGTAAGAAGGAGAAGAGAGAAAGGGGAGAGAAGTACCTTCTTGATCTTCGAATGAGGATTTAAAAGGTGTAACGCACGAATTTAAATGCTTCCTAACCCTTATCTCTAACTTGAATTTATAATGATGATTCTGCAGGGATGTCGCTTCAATGACGTAGGATCTGCAACAGATAGTTAGATCCTAACGGCTATATATCCGTTAGTTTGTTGCGGATAAGATCAAGAAAATATAACTCGCTAATTTACACTTTACTCCTTATATTTTGGGGGTAATTGTTAGGGGAGGATTTTCCAATCCTAAGGATCACGGATCCTCATGTGCTACCAGGATCATGGATCCTCAATTCTGTTGGAGTTAAGGATCCTCAGTAGGAGTTGCAGGATCAGGATTCAGGATCCTTGTTGTTATCCTTATACTAACGATTGTCTTCATTGTACGTAAGCTTGTTTTGCAGGAGCAAAGGCATGGAACAAGTCTTACCGAAATTCCTGGAGCATATTCCCTCAATATTCTGCACGTGCTTGGTTCTTGTGAACGTTATGGAGATCGTGGGGAGCTTGCACAATTTGCGGATAGTTAGTTAGTTTAGTTATTTCTAATTTAAAATGGGGATAACAAGCTTGAGTTAGAACACTTGGCTAATTTTAGCAAACACACACACTCTCGTAACAGCTCTCAATCAGCTCTCAAACACTACTTGGCGATTTCATACATTTTTACACAGTGCACATTAGTGATCCTTGTAACAAGCTTGTTATCATCCCGAGTTGTAAACTTCTTTTGATTAATCTTAGTTGGTGATCGGTAGTTTCCATCACCCGAGGTTTTTTATGCCGGAGATCAACTCTTGATCAAGGTCTTTTTCCTCGTATAAATCATTGTGTCATTTGTTCATTACATTTCTGAGTTATCCTTAACATTGTTCATTGATTCAAGCATCATTCCTCACAACAAAAATTTGGTTACATAATCTTAGCCTGATTTTTGACCAAAACATATATATTTTTTGAAAACGAATAAAAAAACACGTGTAGATCACCTTTGGACTTGCCACGACTTTATTTTTTAACTTTCCTCTTTCAATTTCTATATCGGCACCGTATCGCAGTGGAACGAACCAATATCGGCCAGATTCCCGCCATTAACATTATTGCCGCCTCCACCACGAAGAGTGGGTGTAACCCATTAAAACAGCAAAAACAAAACTATAAGACTATCTTCATCCACAACCTTTTTCAACCCAACCTTTTAATAAAAAACTAATTTCTGTCTCTTCCACCTACACAACACAACTTACCTCAACTTTCTACCGACATTCACAACCCAACCTTTAAAACATTTTTTATTAAATATATATTTTTATGCTTATTATTTAGCCATAAATATACATTTTTATGCTTATTAGTTATATAAAAAATCTAACAAACCAGTAAGATCAGTACATGCGAAAAACAAAGATATATGCATTTTTTATTAAAAAAATTATTAAAAAATATCTCTTTTTGAATGAACTCGGTTTTGATAAAATTTATATCGATATGTTCACAAAAAAGGTTAAACAACACTGTGTTTTCAGATTTTTTTAATAATTAAATATTGAAAAGTTATTAAAAAAATCATGTTTTAGCTATAATTAATTATTTTAAAATAAAAATGAAAAACATAATTATTAAAGAACCACTCACTAACCAACATTTGATATTTTTAAAATAATAAAAAAATCATTAACCAAGGTTGAGAGCATAAGTTGATCGTGAGTTGAAACTAATTTTTTTTAAGTAAAATGCACGGATAGTCCTTGTGGTTTTGCAAAATAACACATATAGTCCCCAACTTTTGGAAATTACATCGGTGCTCCTTGTGGTTTGACAGTTTGTTACTCGGATAGTCCCTGGAGTGGATGTCCGTTAGTTTTCTCCGTTAAGTGAATGTGAAATGACAAAATTACCTTTCATCTTCTCCACTCTATAAAAACAAAACAACCCCACCCCAACCCCACCCCACCCACCCCCCACCTTTCTCTCTGTTTCCCCCACCATTAACCACCAACTACCACCCACAGCAAACTCAAAAACCGTTGACCCATCTCATCACATGCCTTACGTTCCTTCTTCTTCAACACCGTAAACAAACACACATTCTCTGATTTCACTCAAACTCTTTCTAATGATCTTGTTCAACACTTTTTTTTGTGTCTTTCTTCAATCAACAGTCATAAAGATTCACGTGTCTTCATTTCTTCATACAATTTGAGTTAAAACAATTTGTGGTTTTTGTAATCAAGACCCAAAGTTCGAATCTTTTAATGGAACAACAACATTCTGGTAATTCATCCGTAGTCGAAACCAGTGGGCGGTCAATAGCGTTAGAAATCGATCTAAACAAAGCTCCTTTACCCTCCCCTCGAGAATTCACCGGCACCGGTGGGTTTCCGCCGGAGCGCCGGTGTTTGTCCTATGGTGAGGTGGAAGGGTCGATGGTGATTTGTACTGATTGTGGGAGAAGGTCTCATGTTGAGTGTTTAGGGGTTAGGAAAATGCAAAGGGGTTGGAAGTGTTTGAGTGTCTGACTGAATACCGCAATAGGAAGAGGTTGCGGCGAAGTGTTGCTGCTACCCCGATGCCTTTCGATATAAAAACCGTTGAGTTGGATGTGGGTGGTGGTTAATGGTGGTGGTGGGGGGAGAGAAAGGTGGGGGTGGGTGGGGTGGGGTTGTTTTGTTTTTATAGAGTGGAGAAGATGAAGGGTATTATTGTCATTTCACATCCACTTAACGGAGAAAAGTAACGGACATCCACTCCAGAAACTATCCGAGTAACAAACTGTCAAACCACAAGGAGTACCGGTGTAATTTCCAAAAGTTGGGGACTATAGGTGTTATTTTGCAAAACCACTGGGACTATCCGTGCATTTTACTTTTTTTTTTTTTTACTTTTTAGCCTACCAACCAAGGTTTTGGTCTCGCCTAACTACTAATAATTCGTCTTGTTTTGATAACCAAACGATCAAACTACCCTCATTCAATTCATCTTCTCTTTCGATAAGATCGCAACACAATCAACCAAATCATCATCTACAAACCCTAATTTCACCACTTCACCGATCAAACCTTCATCACCTCCCCCACAAATCACACCAAAATGACCGATTCAACCGACAAATTATCATACTTTCAAGCCATCACAGGCGTAGAAGACATCGATTTATGCACCGAAATCCTCTCCGCCCATAACTGGGACCTCGAACAAGCCATCTCCACCTCCACCTCATCCACCGTCAAAAATGATAATAATACTCCGGCCACCACTTCCGCCACCAGTTCCGCCACCGCCACAGGTAACAATACTCCGATCGATACATTTCAACCACCAGAAACAGTTAACAACGGTAACGGAACAAGTTTAGTCTGGAATATTATTACGCTTCCGATTACTATAGTTTCCGGTAGCCTAGGGTTAGTTTCCAGTGCAATTGGATTAGGTTTTTGGATTGCCGGTGGTGTGTTGTCATATACTTTAGGTGTGTTAGGGTTTGGTAGCTCGGTTTCGCCTCGTATAAGTTCGAGTTCTGCGAATTCGGCCGGTGCTGAGGCGGTTGAGTTTGTTGAAATGTTTGAGAGGGAGTATGGGAATAGGCATGTGAATTTTGTAGGTGAGGGGTTTATGGAGGTGTTGCAGCGGTCGAGGCGGGAGTTTAAGTTGATGTTTGTGTATTTGCATTCGCCGGAGCATCCGGATACGGAGAGGTTTTGTGTGGAGACGCTGTGTTCGGAGGTGTTGACGAGTTTTGTGAATGAGAATTTTGTGGCGTGGGGTGGGAGTGTTAGGGGAGTTGAAGGGTTTAAGATGGGGAATAGTTTGAAAGCGTCGAAGTTTCCGTTTTGTGCGGTGGTTATGGCGGCGACGAATCAGAGGATCGCTTTGTTACAGCAGGTTTGTGGTTTAATTATGTGATTTTAGTAAACCTATAATATAAATGAATACCAATAAAAACAAACAAATCGAACCAAACTATAAAAAGTACTTGTTATTTTTGAAGTTTAAAGAAACTATATTTGAAGGTTATGAAACTGTGTTGAACTGTTGATTATATGAAACTAAAATCAAATACCAAATACAACTAAATTAGTTAAAGGCAAATTTGGTTATATGTGTTTGTTGTTATCAACCATTTATTTACTTTTGTACTTTCTATATATCTCATGAATTTTGAGAATTGGAATGCTCATTTCCCCTTAGAGAGGTCTAAGAATGACATAGATTGTAATCCTTTAAGTTTTAGTAATGCTTGTTACTTTAAAATCAACTTACTACCATAGTTGTCAATAGCGAGCGTAGCGATCGCTATAGCGTGCTACGTAGCGTATAGGTCTAGGCTCGCTATTAGGGTTGTAGCTATAGATAGCGATGATAGAGACATTTTAATTTTTTTTTAATATAAGAAGCAATTAAATATAGCTATAAAATAGCTGGAATTTAGGTGTTTGTTAGATATACATTTAAAATAGCATATATACCAGGGTATTTTGATATAATATACATATACAATTTTTTTACATTTTTTTTTCTAATGTATTGCTATTTATAAAATAGCTGCTCGCTATTTATCGCTATTCGCTATGTAGCATATAGGTACCTTATCGCTATTTGTCGCTATTCGCCATTCACAACTATGCTCACTACAGTCAACAATATATGATAGATTGAGGAACGTTTTATATACGACCTCTGGGTATTCCGCTTCAGAATAAATGGTTACTCAGTTTTTTGAAAGGTTATATCCCATGCAGCTATTATCGCCGATATATTATATATCGGTGATATATTGGTTAGCGGTCCCCTGGCGAGATACCAGTGTAGAATATCGGTACCGATATTAGCGGTGATATTGACCGATATTGGACCAATATTTGACCGATATATCACCAATTTTCCCGATATCTATGCCTTTATTCTTAGTTCTACCATTTGTCTTTCTTCTTATTGCTCCTATTAGTGCTTTAAGTCTTAATTGTTAATTGTTAGTGTTAAATGTTAGCGTTTGTATGTCGGATTGAGAAACAGAAGTTGTTCTCAACTAAATCACTAATAATTTTCTTTCTATTTTGTAATTTGTGCTGATCTCATTTTTTTATATTTGTTGTAGATTGAGGGGCCTAAATCGCCTGAAGAAATGCTAACATTGTTGCAGAGAGTTCTAGAAGAAAGCTCGACCGTCCTTGTTGCTGCAAGACTCGAGGCTGAGGAGCGTATAAACAACATCCGTTTGAGAGAGGAACAAGATGCTGCATACCAAGCTGCACTTGAAGCTGATCAAGTATGTTTCAACTTTTAATCTAATCATTTATCCGGATCGCAATAAATAATTTGTCAATTACATAATATTATTGTTATTATTTTTAACAATGACACATCAGGCTAGGGAACGGCAAAGAAAGGAAGAAGAAGAAAGACTAGCAAGAGAGGCCGCTGAAGCTGAGAGGAAGCAGAAAGAAGAAGAGGAGGCCCGTGTTAAAGCAGCCCGTGAAGCTGCTGAGAGAGAAGCTGCATTGGTTAAATTGCGGGAGGAGAAAGGCTTGTCCTTGGGCCCCGAACCCGAAAAAGGGCCCGATGTTTCACAGGTATTCTATTAACCCAGAATTGAAAAGATATGACCTAGGGGTGCAAACGAGCCGAGCGGCTCGCGAGTTGCTCGAGATTGGCTCGAGAAAAAGCTCCAAACGAGCCGAGCCTTATCGAGCCCGAGCCGAGCTTGAGCCTAAAATAAGGCTCGTTTATTTATCGAGCCCAAGCTCGAGCCTGACATGTGAAGCTCGTTAGGCTCGTCGAGCCTTATCGAGCCTTAATATAATATTAGATTTTATTAATATTTAATAGCATTTATCCCTTAGTTTAAATTATCCAGTAAACGAGCTGAGCCTAGCTTATTTAAACTTGTTTACGAGCCGAGCCCGAACCTAAAAATAACCTTGTTTAGTAAACGAGCCCGAGCTTCACTTATCGAGCTCGCGAGCCTAAACGAGTCTATTTTTTATATCATTTTTATTTAATATATAAAACGAGCTGAGCCGTGCTCGAGCTTGAGAAACTACCAATGAGCCAAGCTCGAGCTTTGAAAACAAAGCGCGAACCGAGCCAAGCTCGAGCTCTCATAAGTTAATCGAGCTCGAGCCTAGTCAGGCTCGGCTCGTTTGCACCCCTTCACATGACCCCTTTTGTCATCAATTTTTTTTAAATAAACCATTTTTGTAAAAAAAATCCCATCTTACATGATTAAAATTTCATAGATGACTTGATGTATAAGGAACTTTTATTGTGGGATGAACTCAGGTATTGGTGAGATTACCGAACGGGGATCGCAAGGGTCGGAGGTTTTATTGTACAGCTACAATACAGTCTCTATATGACTTTGTTGATTCTTCAAGTAGCTTAGAAATTGGAAATTACACTCTTGCCACCAACTTCCCTCGTGTTCTCTACGGTCCGGACAAACTATCTTTAACACTTAAAGAGGCCGGGCTACACCCACAGGTCAGTCTTTTTGTGGAACTGAATTCATGAAACTTTAAATAGTATTCTTTTTTTGTTTTCAGCCTTGCAAGACCATTTCTGTTTCATTGCAAATGTTAAATACACACCGACGACACCAGACTGAATGTTGGTTGGCATTTTTTTGACAGATTTTTTGGTTAGGTGACTTGTTTGGAACCTTTTAATAATTTTCTTTTGTATATTACCATCGTATGTCTTTTCAATGCATCTGCAAGAGCATCTGTCCATGGTCATGTGTGTGCTTCGTACCTTTAGGGATAAAAAATATCAATCCCACAGGAAACCCGAAACCCGAACCCAAAATATTTGGAGCCGGTATATGGGTACGAAACCAAGTATGGTATTAGGTGATACCCGTTTTTTGATTATTTGAAAGCGATGCCATACCCGTTTACCTACACTAGTACTATATATTATTTAGTGTTAATAAATAATAATATTAGTTTGTTACAACTTAATTTTATTAAAATTTTAGCAAGTTTTTTATATTTGAAGTCTAGATTTTGGAATAGATGAGATTTGTTTCGAGTGATGACAATCTTAACGGGTAAATTTTAACTACCTATGGGCTAAGGTCATAAACTAAAATCTTAACATGTAACTTTTAACCATCGGTGGAGGGTATCATTCAATCACTTTAGAGTGTTTGAGTTACCGTCTAGCTAATAATATCATGCCATGTGAAGTCCTAATTACACTCCTCATTTTGCACTCAATCACTGGCAATGATTCAAACACTATTAAGGTGTTTGAGTTGTATATTTTTTAATTATCCATAAATCAATCCAACTCAAACAATCCCACTCAAACAATCGGTGAGTATATGCCGAACAAGACACTCACTGATCACCGGAAAGGGGGCGGCGACCATCCACCGTTTGGTGAAAACAACTCCCGAAGGGGTCCCTGACATCATACTGTCCGCCCTTACCATCTAAGATGAGAAGTTGGAATCCCAACAAAGTTTTTAACCACCTAGGAGTTTTGTTCATGTTCGTTTGTTTATAGATAAAGTAACTTTTCTCTTTACGCTTCACAGACGATTCACTATAACTTTCGTATGTTTGGCGTATTTTGTTAAAAAATGAGCAAATTTGGAACTCTCATAGTTGGAGATGGTGTGAAATACTTTGTTTTTAGCTCATATCAATGGTTTTAAGAAAAAACAGTCGAGGCGCGCCTCAAGGCGAGGCGCCCAAAATGCGAGTTTGCGGTGGCGCCTCAGGAGGTTATTTTGTACGTGCGCCTCATAGGGTTGAGGCGTTAAAAAAAGTAGCTCCTCAGGGGGCTTTGATGTTTGTTTTTGACTTTTTGTGTTTTTTTTTTGGTGTCAATTTCAAACATTTGATGTCTTTATTATTGTGTTATTTATTATTTATCTTTTTGATGAATTTGATAATGAAATTAGTTAGTTTTTTATTTTTACAAGACATAATTTTATATCTATTTTTTAATTTCGTCTTGGGCTTATTTCTCGGTTCGCCTTGAGGTAAGGGAAACGCCTCCAGGAACAATTCCGTACTTTTAAACTTTGGTTCACATGATGATTTCATGTCATGTAATGATGGAATCTACATGTGTTACAAACATAGTTTTGTTCTTTGACGTTTGATATCATTGTTTTAGTGATTGTTTTAATAATTAAACTTGATACAAACATGCATCTTTATGATTGCTATACATTATTTTTAATCCCATGATGTAATTAAATTCTTTTCAATTTAATCACAACATGCAAGTTAATATGACCTTGTTTAAAATATTGATATAACCCGACATGCAAGTTAATATAGCCTTGTTTAAAATAGGGGCTGCTAAATGTACGTCTTCTTGTTACTTTTCAAACCCTCTTCGCATAAAATCACATTTAGGGCATGTTTGGCTAAGCTTATTTAAGTGAAAAAGAACTTTTTGTGAAAATGACTTTTTAAAAATGAGTTTTAAAAAAAGTGTTTGGATTAGCTTATGAGGTGGGAAAAGACAATAAGTCAATAAGTTGTTTTTTAAAAAGTGTTTGGCTTAGCTTATTGAGGTAAAATGACTAAAAGGGACAAACAAATAATATAAGGAGTGTTAAATCAAGGGTAATATGGTAATTTGGTGTTTGAAAAGTTATAAGCTGATTAAAAAGTCACAACATGTTAACTTCTTAAAAACTTCTTTTTCTTCTTTTCAAAAAGTCATTTTGAAAAGGACTTTTAGGTTTGCCAAACACTAAAACTCCTTTTTAGCTTTTTGATTAAGTCAATAAGTCAATAAGTTGGTTGGAAAAGCTTAGTCAAACATGCCCTTAAACTTATCATATTTAACCCCCCACCCCCAACCCCCATAAATGTCATCATGTTTTAAAAGTATTATTTTTGTTACAAAACAATTTAAAAGTGTTAAAAAAGTATTATAAACGGTTTTTTTTTTTCAAAATTCTTGTCTGTTTTTATGTTTATTTAAAAAAACATATTTTTTAAAGTGTTCACTTCCATCAGAAGTCTTAGTCTGGTTTTAACTTGTTTATAACCTCTTATACTAATTAAATTCTAACTTATATAGATTTTTAATTTATAGTTTGATAAAGATATTTTAGTACCTATTGTTTATTTGTTCACTTACATAGATGGTTTGAATGATTAATATGTGATAATGGTTTGAATGATTAATATTTGCTAGGGCTGTAAACACTATTTAAAAAAACTTTATTACTTTTTTAATACATAAAATTTGTTAATTATTTTTAAGCACATTTAAAATATTAAAAATTATAAAAGTAAGACCTTTATAATATAAACTAGACAAGGGAAAAACATAATATAGATTTTTTTTAAATGTGAGTTCAAAACCTTTTATTGTTTTTATAAGAAAAAATGTTATTATTTATTTGTAAAGATGTTCAACAAAAAAATCATAATCAAAATACTATTTGAGAAAGTGTCTTTAGAAACAATATCTGAAAACTTTAAAAAAATATGATTTTTAAATAAAAATTAAAAAACAAACAATCTTTTTTTGAAAAAAAAACCATCTGTAATCTTATTTAATACTTTTGAATTTGTTTTGTAACAAAAAGAATATTTTTTAAAATGATGATTTATATAAGAGGTAAACATTACAAGTTTTAATGTGATTTTATGAAAAAAATGTTATAAAAAGTAATAAAAAAGGGTACATTTAGCCTACCCATTAAAATATTGGTATAAAGTTATACACCGGTTGAAAAAGTCAACATAACCCAGAAATCCAGTTGGATTGCATGTTTGGGAGTCCGATTAGAAAGGTAATGTATAGTTTGCATACTATACATTAAGAATTCAAGGCCCTTGTCATTTTGATGACTTAAAAGCGAAGTAAGAATTTAAGGCCCTTGTCAACAAAGAATTGGCTCAATTATTTTGGGGTTCAAAGTGAAGTAAGAATTCTTGGCCCTTTGTCAACAAAGAATTTGGTTCGATTTCTATTTGACATGAAGATTATTAGTAAGGAGTTAATCATTTTATAACTATGAAAACTAGTGTAAAGATCAAATACAAATTATCTACAAATAGGTTTTAATATGAGAAGTGAATGATTTTTTAAAAAATATTTTTTTCCTTCTATTTAAGCATGATGTTTAGTTGCAAAGTGTAATTTTTTTTTGTATTTACTGTAGTATAGTAATAATGTGTAATTACTCTAGAGTGATTATATAATTACTCTATTAGTGTAAATACATGATTTTTAGATTATGTGACTAAAATATATGCTTGATAAGATGAGAAAAAATTAAAGAGTAAACTACCATCTTGGTCCATGAGGTTTGGTTACTTTTGACACTTTAGTCCAAAACTCAAAACTTTTAAATCTGGGTCCCTGTGGTTTCACTTTTATTGTCATTTTGGTCCAAAAGTGAAATCAGCCGATATTTATCTAATAAAATCCTATTATTTGTCATTTTCCTCAGAGGCAAAATGGTCAATATAATTTTATTATAACACATTATTAATTAAATTAATTAAATTAAATAATCCTTTGACCTTGATCTCATAAAAGCTCAGATATTATGATCTTCCTCAAAAATCATCTTCTCCAAACCCTCTGTTCTACGATCATCTTCTTCTTAATCCTCAGATCCACCTTACATATTGTGTAGCAGCTATTTCTCATTCACAAGTGGGGCTTCTTTCTTTATCCGGGTCAGGTCAAAATCAAATCTTTTTAGTGTTGCAGAAATGGGTTGTAGATCTTGTTCATGAATGAATGGGTGCTGAACACATATTGTGTAGCAGCTATTTCCAAAGCATTTTCTTGTTGTTGTTGTTCATGGTGGTTAGGGACCAAAGAGCGTTCATTTTGGGATCTGTGAGGATACAAAGTGAAAGATTTTAGACGGTGAATGATGGATGGAGATCTGGCAAGTTTGGATTAGACGGTGTCGTTTTGAACATGTTTGTCGTTTGGAGGTTGTTTGTTGGGGAGGTTAGAAGTGAAGAGATTGGTGGCAATCATGAGGTTGAGGAAGATGAAGAGGACAGTGGGAGTGAACCAGGTGTTCATGGATGTTTGGATGTATGTAATTAATGTTGTAGATTCTTCCATTTGTACATGTTTGTGTTGTTGTTGCATAGATATGAGAGGTGGGGTTTGGAGAGATGGTGGTGGAGAAAAGGGGTTGGGAGAGGGTAGTGAGACAGAGTTTTGAGGAGGGAGATGACGGATTTTTTTGCTGATAATTTTTGTCAGGGATGAGGCGGCTGCGACGGGGTTGTGGATGGTAAACTGGACGGGAGTTGTTGTATAGTTGTGCTTTGGTGGCCGGAAAGGTAAGGTTTCCGGTGGGGAAATGGTAGGTTAGATATCTTTAGAGAAGATGATCACTTAGTGTAATTTAACTAATTTAATTAATAATGTGTTATAATAAAATTAACTTTGACCATTTTGCCCCTGAGGAAAAGGACAAAATAACCGGATTTTATTAGACAAATATCAGCTGATTTCACTTTTAGACCAAAATGGCAATAAAAGTGAAACCACAGGGACCCAGATTTAAAAGGTTTGAGTTTTGGACTAAAGTGGCAAAAGTGACCAAACCTCAGGGACCAAAATGGCAGTTAATCAAAATTAAAAAAATCACTTTATTACTTCTCACGTTTAGTATGTTAAGCCTATTTGTACGATAATCTTACTCATGAAAACTAAGTAAACAACAACAACAACCATACCTAATAAATCCCACAAATAGCATAGCTATTAGTAGGGTCTTGGGAGGGTGGGATGTAGGCAAACCTTATCTCTATCCATAGGAGTAGAAAGGTTGCTTCCCCGACTCAAAACCATCATGCGACACACAAAATAAAAATTATAGAAACGGAGAGCTACATGCGCAATAGAAGTGGTGAGAGAGTAGCATGGTAAACCAGAAACATATATAACATTATACAAGAGCATATAGGCATAAATACACGAAGGAAATCACTTGCAAAGCTCACTAAAGGGTAGAAAAATCTAAGACCCTATGACACAACTAAGGTACCATTGTACCCACCCCTAGATATCTCTAATCTTAATCCTACGTCTCCACAAACTCCTATCTTGGGTCATGTCTCCAGAAAGGTGCAACTCTAGTAAATCATGTCTAATCTACTCATCCTAAGTCAATTTGGGTCTTCCACTACCTCTCTTCCCCCCAACAGTGAGTGTTTCCACTGCCCCAACTAGCGTTGTCATGTGTCTCCTCTTCATATGTCCAAATCATCTAATCTCCCTTCCTTCATCTTATCTGCTATACTAGCCACTCCTAATCTTTTTCTAAAAACCTCATTTCTTATCCGCTCTAACCTGGTGTGTCCACACATCCACCTCAGCATCCTCATTTCTTCTACCTCCATTTTGCGCGCTGGTTGGTTCATTCTCCTCCGACTTAACATCTTAATAGGCTTGTTGTCATATGAAAAAAACAGTCTTAAGTATGAAACAACCATACTTAAATTGGTCAGGAGTAAGTGGATATGAAATCAGATGTTTGTGTTCGGTTTTTGGGCCCAAGAGGAAGCCCAACAATTTATTATAGTCCATAAGTTTTTTTTGGTGAATTATATGAGAAGAGGATAACGTATTAGCTGAGGTTATCAGCCAAAAAGAGAGATCATAAAAAGTCTGGCACAAGCTTTAGAAAGAAGAAGAATTTTCGTCATTTTTGTCACCTACAAACCTAGCTGCAGAGATTGTCGATTTCCCGGAGATTGAACTGTTGGATTGTTCTGATTTTTTATAGACACAGTCATCACAACATCTGGGCAACCTTATCCAATGGTGGGTTCGTGTCAATCACGTCTGGAAGTCGGGTTTTACACCCTCTGTTCGCAGCTGCATATTTTGGTGATATCTCTTTCTTTTGTCTTTGTTTTTGATTCCATATGTTTGAAGTTGTTGATTCCAAGTATATGATGTTTATTGTATGCCTCTAGTATACCTAGAGAAGACTTTGTATTGCTATAATTTTGTAATAGTGGATTTGAAGCGGCTTTAGTAGTCCCGTGGTTTTTACTCTCGTCTTAAGAGGTTTCCACGCTAAAATTTGGTGTTCTTGTTATTGTTTTCAGGTTATTCAGATTGCAGTCCATATATACCCTATTTGTTTGCATCCTCACAGGTTCATTCAAGTTTGGGAAAACTCTTGGTCAAACGAAGTTTGCTTCCGCGTTTGTGTTTACCGTTTGTGATCTGATTTCACATTTTTTCCCATCAGTTTGATCCTCTAATAACCGATTAAACGCATTTCAAACTCTTCTATGCTCGTCTGATTGTACTTTAATACTTAAATTGGTTAGGATTAAGTGGATATGAAATCAAATGTTTGGTCATCTAATAACCGATTAAACGTATTTTAGAATCTTCTATGCTCGTCTGATTGTACTTTAAATTGCATATTGTAGATGCATAAGATTGTTCTTGATAGCAGATACGAATAGTAAAAGACTTATCATTTATAACTTGTCTTCAATGCATGTTGGTCGAAGGCTAATTCCTGAATCTCATAAAGCCCATGTTGAGATCGACATAACAGGGGAGAGTTATAACCAAATTGTATTTCATGATTTATCTAATTATTATTGTTAGATTAGGATAATTATAAAGAGTTTATTTTATAATTATCTGTTAGGAGGAATTAGTCTCATAGTATGATTATGAGAGCCGGGCATATGGCTATAAATTGTACGATCTCTGCTGAGCATGTAGTGAGATTGAGAGTGAAAGTTTTTGAGTTATTTTTCTTTAATCAATAAATTCAAGAGCCTATTCCAGTTTAATTTGTGTTTTGTTTTTCCTGTTTTAATCAAACCGATTGGGACCTTAAATTGGTATCAAAGCCAGTTCAAGTTCTCAGATCAATTCTCGGTGTTTATCTCACTCGTGAGGGCTGTTAGCGGAAGCTATAAAGATCACAAAAAGCTGGGTTGTGATCAGGAAACACATAATTTGTTTTTGGTGTTTGGTTTAAAGTCGAAGGCCAAGCATCCGTGATCCGAAGGACTGGATTAATCATCACAAACTCTTACGTATCGCCATAAGATTAAAAAGGGTACGATGGGTGATTTAGGTGGTAGTAAGCGGGTCGTTAAAGTGCAAACACTACGAATCTCCAGTTTCCAATGTTAACATTGGGGAATTATAATATTTGGGCAATAAGGATTGATGTGTGTAAAACGCAACACATAAATTACATCAAATAAGGCATAAAACTAACCCTTTTTACTACTAATATTGGAAAAAGCGTGTTTCTTTCTTCCTTTTGAATTTACAGGACCAAACGAGCTTAAAAGAACAAAAAGAAAAAATAAGCAGCCAAAACCAACATAAATACAAAAAGAAGGAATAAACGTGAAATGCCCGACCCCTCAACAACATCCCCAAAGCAAAAACAAGGAAACAGAAGACTGACCACGGGGCCGTGCCCAGGTGAACACGGGGCGTGGTCAGAGGCCTGCACAAATGACAAACCTGTAGAAGCTTCCACGCCCACCACGGGGGTGTGCCCAGCTCAGCACGGGGCGTGGTCAACGCAAAGATACGCAGAATCTTGATAGTATAGATAAGAGTTGACCACGGGGTCGTGCCCAAGAGACACGGGGCCGTGTGGGGCCCTCTGCTGACACTTGCAATTAATGAAGGAAGAGAACAGGCTGGGCTCGGGGCACGCCCGCTGGACAAGGGGCCGTGACCAGAGCTCTGTGCAGGCTATAAATAGGGGTGCTTGGTTCTCTTGAAAGGCATCCCTTGGCAAACCACTACTCTCCCACTTTGCCACCACTCCACCACCACTACAACACCAACACCCACCACCATAATCCATCATCCATCTTTAGAGTGTGTAGTAGTCTCGGGATCCAATATTGATTGCAAGGGTTCTTGCCAATCAAAGGCCATGTTTGGTTAAGCCTCTTACATCACTTGGTCAAGACAAGTCTTTTATGTATTACTTTTGATTTTTAATCTTTTGGCACTTTTTATTTGGGTTTGTATTAATGACTTCAATAACTAGTTTCTTATGTTGAAGGCGAATTTTCTTTATCATTTTTCCGTGGTGTCTTGAGGTTACTTTACTATCTATATAAAGTAAGAGATTGCATCATTCATGTCTTTACGGTCTATATAAAGGCATGTTGACTACCTGGTCGGGGGTTAGGGGAATGGTTTGGTAAGGTTCTTGCCTTGTTCAGTGTATAGATCCTGCAAGGACCTGGTTCAAGCTTACTAGGACCTCCTTCAATACCCACTGGTATTGGATGGCAGGGGTGCGAATAGCTTGAACCCCTCATATGTAAACTATTATTAATACTTTAAACCGGCTTCTTGGGATTGTATCCTTGCTGACTCAAACCACTTAGCCGAGGGTAACATCACCTTCAAAAGAGGGGCCTTCCACTTTTCGCTTTAATAACTAACTTAATTGTCTTTCAATATTCCGACCCTTTGGGATTGTATCCCTGCTGACTCAAACCACTGGGTTGAGAATAACGTCACCTTCAAAAGAGGGGCCTACTACTATAAATAAGACAATCTCTTAAAAAGTCCGAAAATGCGAAAATTATCAAAGGATACATTAAAGAAGAGTCAGATCCAAGTGATTCTATCTTGTCTATTTGTTTTTATTTTATTTATCTTTGCATTTTTAGTTTTATTTTCATGTTTCAAAATTTTTCTAAAAAAATTAGATTGATTAGACGTTGAGGATAACCGGTACTAAAAGCTCTTGTGTCCTTGGACGACCTCGGTATCTTACCACCGCTATACTACGCTCACGATGGGTGCACTTGCCCAAGTGTGTGTTTAGTGTTAGTAGAATATTGTGTTCTATAAATGTAAAACTTGACTAATGTGTAAAATGGGCTTAAATATCAATAAAAACATATCACTCTTTGCACACACCAAGTTTTTAGCGCCGTTGCCGGGGACACAAGGATTTTAAGAAAGTTTAAAATCAACGGCCTAATTATTTTTATTTATTTTTCTATCTTTTTAGGATTTTTTCTTAATTTTTCAGTTTCTACAGACTTCAGCACGGGCCGTGCTCGGTCGGACACGGGGCCGTGCCCATCATCCTTACTGGCAGTTTTTTGTTTTCTGAGTTACAGACGAGTGACCACGTGGCCGTGGCCGTGCACCACGGGGCCGTGCTGAACTACCAGTAACTGGGATCCAGAAAACAGATACTATAACCACGACCACAGACCGTAGTCAGTGACCACGAGGCCGTGGTGAGAGATCTGACCGACATTCTTTTTGTTTTTATCGCAGGACTTGGAACTCAATCGCAGGGCCTGAAATCTCTACGCAGTGCATGAGCTCCAGTTCCAATAAAGACATAAAAGAACCTCTAGACGAACCCGAACGCTTTCTAAGAAAAAGACTAAAAGCCAAAACTTAAGAGAAGGCTTCAGGGGACCAACACCCAATGGCGGATCAACGTACCCTAATGGATTACCTATGGCCCACGGTCGGTAATCTCAGAGTCGCCATCAATGCACCGAATGTCGATGCCAACAACTTTAAACTTCGGCCGCATTTGATTCAAATGCTCCAAAATTCCGCAACCTTCCACGGCCTAGCTGATGAAGATCCCCATTGACATATTACCAACTTTTTGGAAATATGTGATACTTTTCAGATCAACGGAGCTTCAAACGACGCCATCCGCCTCCGAATGTTCCCATTTTCACTAAAAGACTGGGTTAAGGCTTGGCTAAACACCCCCCAAGTGGTTCAGTAAACACTTGGGATGAACTTGCCCAAAAATTTCTATATAAGTATTTCCCGCCCTCTAAAACCGCTAAATTAATGACCGAAATTAATACATATTCATAAGAGGACGGGGAATCCTTATATGAAACTTGGGAAAGATTCAAGGAGCTATTGAGGAAATGTCCTCACCATGGTCTCGCAGTATGGCAACAAGTATCCACTTTCTATAATGGGTTGTTGCCACACACGAGACAAACACTCGACTCAAGCTCCGGGGGACTCCTAGGTAATCGTCGCCCAAATGAAATTTATAATCAAATTGAGGAAATTGCTCAAAACAATTTTCAATGGCACACTCCCGAGGCACAAAATCTATTGCCCCGAGCGCTCATAAAGTAGATGAGAGCACCTCTTTACAAGCCCAATCGAAGCCCTATCTTCAAAAGTCAAAAAGTTAGAACTGGCAAAAACGGCCTCGATTATGGCTTGTGAAGGGTGTTGTGGGCCACATGAAAATTGGAGTTGTATGAAAGAAATGGATAATCAAACGGAAATGGTAAACTACATTGATAATAGACCTAGGCCGTCGGGTCCCCCAACGGGTACCTACAACCAAGGATGGCGTAACCACCCTAACCTTGGTTGGAGGGAGCCAGGAAATAGTAGTAACCAACAAAATCAAAATCAACAAACAAACTTTCAACAACAACCTAGAAATGAGTCACAAAATTTCATTCAACAACAACGAGGGGGACGAGAGAGGCTTGAAGACCTCATTACATGCTTCATCTCCAAAACTGAACAAAGGTACTCGGAATGATTCCTATAAACGGAATCCAACTTTAGAAATCAACAAGCTAGTATTCAAAACATTGAAAAACAACTAAGTCAACTAGCCCAAAATTTCTCCGAAAGACCACAAGGCGCATTACCTAGCAATACCGAAACCAACCCAAAGGCGCAAGTACACCTCATAACACTAAGAAACCTAACCGTAGGTCCCGAGGAAGCCCCACTATCCTCAACTAACAATAATCCACCCATCCAAACCACAACTTCTCCCCCAACCCACAAGGAAACAATTCCTCCACCAAATTCCGAACCTACCAAAACCCCTCGGTACCCTACCCTGGTCGGTTACTCCGTCAAAAGACCAACGAGCAATTCACAAAATTCATAAACTTAGTTAAACAATTGCATATCAATCTTCCATTTGTGGAAGTCCTCACTCAAATGCCAAAGTACTCAAAATTCATGAGAGACTTCCTTACCAACAAAAGGAAGATTGAAACATTGCAATTGGTAAATCTAAGTGAAGAATGCTCCGCCATACTACTAAACAAACTCCCACAAAAGAAAATAAACCCCGGAAGCTTCACCATCCCTTGTTCCATTGGGGGATCACCTGTACGAAATGCACTAGCTGACCTTGGGGCTAGCGTCAATCTCATGCCCGCATAAATGTTTGACCGAATTGGACTAGGTAAGACGAGCCCCACAAAGATGAGCATACAACTCGCCGATAGGTCTATCAAACACCCACAAGGTGTCGTCGAGAATTTATTGGTAAAAGTCGGAGACTTTGTCTTCCCGGCCGACTTTGTCATACTCGACATGGAAGAATACACCGAAGTTCCACTCATCCTAGGAAGTCCATTCCTTGCCACCGCTCGTGCCATGGTGGATATGAGTGATGGGAAGCTAACATTGAGGGTTGGAGACAAGGAGATGAAATTCGGGGTTGGGAAAAGAGTAGAGGACGGCCCGGTCAACTACATGGATGTCATAGACTCAAGCTTGGATAACGCTCTCTGACGGTGCAACACGAGATGCGAGACATCCCGCTCGAGTAACATATGACTGATTTTGGATCTAGCCAAGGACCCTAATAAACGTGGCGCACCACAGAGGCATTCCGCGGAACTATCCGTAGTTTTTAGTTTAGTTTAACTTTTATGTTTTCTAGTTTAGTTTTACTTATCAGAAATAAATCACACTTGAAAAGATGGAGGTTGCCATAGGGAACGTTAAAACCACACCCCATGCACAAAAACAGAGCCTTCCGTCGACTTTTCCAGCATTACAGCAAGTTCAGCACGGGGCCGTGCTCAGCCCAACACGCCCCTTGCCCAGGCTCTACAGAAAAAGACCCAGTTCAGGTAACTGGCCACGGGCCATGCTCGCTGAACATGCCCCGTGTCCAGCCTTCTGTTGAAATATGTTACTAGCAATCTGACCACGGGGCCGTGCCCGGACCACACGGGGCCGTGGCCAGACGCCCAGTAACATAAAAACCTGTTTTTCAACACCTTTTACGCATTCGAATCAACCTAAAAACTTATTTTTGGGACACAATGAGGACAATGTGTAATTTAAGTGTGGGGGGATGCTAAAACCTTGTAAGTCCTAATAACAAACCTTACACAAAACTATATTGGAACCGCTAATCACCCCAAATTTTTTCAATTTTTTTTTTTTATTTATTTTTTACTTGTCTTGGTTTAATTTGGGAATAACAAGTTATAAAAGGGTTATATTTTTACAAGTTTACAACCGATAGCGTCGTGATAAAAAGAACCAAATAAGAAAATTATGAAAAGACATGACAAATCTATTTAAAATTTGATTATATATACCTGATCACATTATAAACCCATTCCAACAACAAGTGAGTTTTGAGCCTTTATTGAGCATACATACATATATCTTTAACTAAATGCTCATTTTTCGTTTCTTGTGTGAATAGCCGCTTGATTCATACGACTCTAGAACTTGCCACAACGATACATTTCCGGTCCTTACCAACTTGAACTCAAGTAAGTAAATGATGGAGGCATTAGGACTAACTCATTTTCCTTTCAACAGCATTATTTTTCAATTTTTTATCACCTACCCAAAATCCCCCTAGTTAACCCCTTTGAGCCTAAACCTTTTCGTTTCAAAACCCACAAAACAAACACCCTTTACCCACCAAAACCTTTTTCTTTTCAACCCCTTTGTTTTAGTAAAAAGCTCGGTTATCTTGTGACATAAAAAAATGAAAGTCTTGAAATAAACAAACAAGTTCCTCAAAGAAATCTTGTTTGAATGTGCTTAGTTTGAATGACAGTCACAAAAACAAAAAGTTTTACGACGACCGACGCTTTTTACACTTTTCGCCATTTTTACTATCCACTAACCAAAAACCACCTACCCTCAGCCCAAGCCTAACCCTTCCCCAAGTCCTCTTGATATTTACGAAGGTTTATAGTTAAAAAGGAGGAGGTTTGATCGCTTGGACAAGGGGCCGTGACCAGAGCTCTGTGCAGGCTATAAATAGGGATGCTTGGTTCTCTTGAAAGGCATCCCTTGGCAAACCACTACTCTCCCACTTTGACACCACTCCACTACCGCTACAACACCAACACCCACCACCATCATCCATCATCCATCTTTAGAGTGTGTAGTAGTCTCGGGATCCAAGATTGATTGTAAGGGTTCTTGCCAATCAAAGGCCATGTTTGGTTAAGCCTCTTACATCACTTGGTGAAGACAAGTCTTTTGTGTATTACTTTTGATTTTTAATCTTTCGTCACTTTTTATTTGGGTTTGTATTAGTGACTTTAATAACTTGTTTCTTATGTTGAAGGTGATTTTTCTTTATCATTTTTCCGTGGTGTCTTGAGGTTACTTTACTGTCCATATAAAGTAAAAGGTTGCATCATTCATGTCTTTACGGTCTATATAAAGGCATGTTGACTACCTGGTCGGGGGTTAGGGGAATGGTTAGGTAAGGTTCTTGCCTTATTCAGTGTATAGATCCTACAAGGACCTGGTTCAAGCTTACCAGGACCTCCTTCAATACCCACTGGTATTGGATGGAGGGGGTGCGAATAGCTTGAATCCCTCATATGTAAACTACTATTAATACTTTAAACCGGCTTCTTGGGATTGTATCCTTGCTGACTCAAACCACTTAGCCGAGGGTAACGTGACCATCAAAAGAGGGGCCTACCACTTTTCGCATTAATAACTAACTTAATTGTCTTTCAATATTCCGACCCTTTGGGATTTTATCCCTGTTGACTCAAACCACTGGGTTGAGGGTAACGTCACCTTCAAAAGAGTGGCTTACTACTATAACTAAGATAATCTCTTAAATAGTCTAAAAGTGCGAAAATCATCAAAGGATACATTAAAGACGAGTCGGATCCAAGTGATTCTATCTTGTCTGGCCTACCACTTTTCGCATTAATAACTAACTTAATTTTCTTTTAATATTCCGACCCTTTGGGATTGTATCCCTACTGACTCAAACCACTAGGTTGAGGGTAACGTCACCTTCAAAAGAGTGGCTTACTACTATAACGAAGATAATCTCTTAAATAGCCCGAAAGTGCGAAAATCATCAAAGGATACATTAAAGACGAGTCGGATCCAAGTAATTCTATCTTGTCTATTTGTTTTTATTTTATTTATCTTTGCATTTTTAGTTTTATTTCATGTTTCAAAACTTTTCTCAAAAATTTAGATTGATTAGACGTTGAGGATAAACCGGTACTAAAAGCTCTTGTGTCCTTGGACGACCTCGGTATCTTACCAACGCTATACTACGCCCACGATGGGTGCACTTGCCCAAGTGTGTGTTTAGTGTTAGTAGAATATCGTGTTTTATAAATTTAAAACTTGACTAATGTGTAAAATGGGCTTAAAATATCAATCAAAACATATCACGCTTTGCACACACCAGGATTAACGTAGTTTTTAAGGTACACAGAATAATTCAAGCTCTGGAACCTGGAGCATAACTGGTTAAAGCCAAGAAAGACGACATGGCTGTTGTGTTATTACTTCAGGCAATTCCAGAGGAACTCGTGTTTCAAGTTGCTCAATACAAAATCACGAAAGCGATCTGGGAAGCGTTGAAGACATGTTACATCGGAGTAGATGGAGTAATGAGGCACACATTGAGCAGTTGGAAGTGGAATTTAAATATTTAAGAATGAAAGAGACAAATTCGGTTGATCAATTTGCATCCAGGATTAGCGAGCTGGTAACGAAAGCTGCAAGACTTGGAGTTACCTTTGAAAACAAGAAACTGAATAGGAAGCTTCTGGGTTCTACACCGGCCTAGTATGTTCAATGGTAGCATCGATGGACAATTTGCTGATTTAAAGACAATGTCATTCCAGGAAGCGGTAGGGAGGCTCATGAATTTTGAAGATATAATCAAGACAACTGAATCTTCTTCTTTAATGTTTCATATTTTCATACTTTCTATTTTTAGAAAACTTGTATTCGTATTTCATTACAATCCTTGTAATCCGAGATTTTTGATCAACGGGAATTACATTTTTATCATATATAGTTATTCAAGCATACTTAAAAGGCAAAGCCTTTAAACACTTTGGGAGAGGGAGGTCCTGGGTTCAAGTCCCACAGACGACATAAATAAAAAAAATTTGTCGTACAAAAAAAGTTATTCATGCATACTTAATACATAACAATCACGAATATGCACATTCTATACGAAACCGAGACATGCATTATGCTTAATTTATGTTCAGAATGTTAGTCATACATATCATACACATTACACATGCGTATGTACCCTCTAAAATCCAAGAATCATGTTTAGCATTTATCTTATTACATAAAATAACAAGTTACACAAGTTAAGGGGCTAGAAATGATTTTTTTTTTAATTCTGGGATGCCTTACAGTCAACAGCTCCTTTTAGCTCGCGAATTTTGAAAAAAAACTTATTTTCCCTCTACTCAAACACCCAACTAACTTCATTAACACCCAAACCCCAATACCCACTTATAAATACCCCTCCTGCACACCTCCTAAACACTTTATACTCTCTCAAATTACTCTCTAATCCTCTCAAATCATTAAGACCTCCAAGTGTTGGAAGATTATACCAATGTTCAAAACAATAAGTTTTGAACACTTTTTCACCCATCTACTTCTTATTTCTTGCTTTCTTCCTACTTGGATAACCTCTAGGAGTGTGTCCATAAGTTTACCAAGGTAAACCAAGTTGGAACATCACCATTTTGAGGACCAAAGTTGGATTAATTTTCTGTTTTTGATTAAAACTTGCACACTTGTTCAACTTTTTTAAATTTTGGGGGCATCTTCAAGTTGCTAACAAATACCTATGTTGGATGGGTTTGGATTGAAGATTGTTCCAAAAATGTTGTTCTTTTAAGTTCACATTTCAAATAATCTAAGTCACCAAGTAACTTTCTAGAAATCAAAGTGACCAAACTACACCAAGTCTCTAACCATTCCCATGTTGGAAGCATTTGTCTAGTTAAACCCACTTGGTTGCTTCGTGAATTAGATAAACTATTTACATTTGTACTTATGTTTCATGACCATCCAAATCATCCATGTGATGATTTTCGCATTGGTGAATTATAGGGTTAATGGATTCATTCCACCCATGCACCACCATACTTGACAATCTATAACTTAGACACGGAATACAACTATATACATATAAGTATACTATCTAATCCGAAACCAAACCATGATACCAACCAAAATAATGGTTGAATGTTGTGGTAAAGTGGAACCTATCTTAGTTTTAGCATCCTCATTTTGGACTTCCAATGAGTATAACACTCATGAAGAACACTAATAAAAACGGTGTCCAAATGGGTATATAAACAAGATATATTTTATGTATTTTCGTATTTAAAATCTCAAATGTACTCCTATCTTCAGCTCCCAAGAACTTAAACACTTTTGTTTTTCCTTTTAGGATAACTACGGTGCTCTATTCTCCAAAATCATTCAACTCACCTTTGTGGAAAGCATACACAAACCGTGAGTGTACTTGACCCATTTTATATTTTAAATACACTTTGGGTCGCAAGATGTATCACTATCAAAATCACAATCACACATACAATCATGTTTAAACAATCACTCAATCCATCAACATGCTACTTGTTATGTTATTTGTTATACATGCTAGGACACATTATATGCATGCTATCTATCATTAACTTGAATAAGACTACCTTAACATGTATAGCACTATAGGAGTAGCACACCGCCCGTTGTGGGTCATTGTTAAGTAATCATTCTTTACGGTCTTTTCATTGCGATGATAAGATTACGCTAGTGGGCACTTTGGTTTGATTTAGTTCATGCAAGCTAGTATGATTCATATAACTCAGTATACAATTGTTATGTACGGATTTGAGACATTTTCTATACCTATGCAATGTAAACCAAACTTGTATGCTTAAGCTTAAGATGTTTAAGCTTAGTGGTAGTGTTTAACTTCCACTTTATTTGTTATTTATTTTCGTTTATTGTTAAGTTTTAATGTTTAAGCTCAGAATGTAATGTTTAATGTTTCTTGTTTTAATATTTAATGTTTCAACGTTTTAATATTTATTGTTCGATTTTAATAAAATAACATTAATATTTTAAAATAACATTAATATTAGCACAAATAACGTTAAACATAAATATTAATACTAAAGTACTAACAACAAAATACTTAAATACTAATACTAACTACAATTGAATATCTATTATAAAATTTTAAATTTCAAGCTTGGTAAACGATCTTCCATTAACTCGTTCATACTCGACATTGATTCTTCAATAACTTGCCCATCGTCATTTGCGTCTTCCAACTCGTTCATTCGTCGTTGGTAAATTTCGTGAACTCTTCCTACTAGTTGGGCCATGCTTATGATTTTTGCTTTAAAACCATTACTTGTACGGTCGGTTTGAAAACCCATTTCCTCGTCTAACATCTCCTTAACTCGAGACCACAAACCACTCCCAAAATCATTACTTGTATCCTTCCCTCGTTAGTCTTCACTCGTAATGTGTACAAATGCTAAACAAAACACGTACTCCTCATTGTCACTCCAAACTTGAAACATTTTCGTCAGTTGTTTGTTTTTACGGTTTTTTGGGTTCGTTTATGTGTTTTCGAGTTGGGTAATAAACCAATACATACAAAACTATTTATAATGATTTAGGATGACGCAGAAACGGTTCTAATGGTCAAAATAGTAATAAAATGATCAAAATACCGTGTTTAACGTTAGGAATCAATTTTTTTTTTCATTTACCGTTGGAACCGGTTTCTACCTGGGTTAGATCCAGGTCCGGGTAGGAACCAATTTGGGTATAGGATAGGAACCAGGTAGGACCTGGTCTTTAAAAGAAAATGTTGAACCAGGCAGGACCAATAAGGTATAAAAGGGTAGGGATCGATTTCTCCTGCTGCCGGGTAGGAACTAAATAAAATAAACAAAATTTTCACCTTCTTTTAACAATATTTCATAGATTTTTTTTTAGGATTAATCATTAATGCACCAAAACTACGTAGTGGAGGGTTTGAATTTTCAACATTTTTTTATGATGAAACAATCAGTTAACCACTTGGATGCCCCTTAGGGACTTCCAACTTTTAAGACAACATGTACACTCAAATTGCTGAAACTTTTGTTCCGTTAACAATAAGAGGAAATGGTGTTATTGAAGGAAGAAGTTTTAACAAGAAGTAACCATATTTGCCAATATAAGGTGAAATCCATCATAAGAAAAAACAAGGCTACACATTCAATCACTTGGCACTAACCTTTTAAGTTGCCATTCAATAATTCAAAAAAATATGTGCCATTCAATAATTCAAAAAATATGTGCTATAAATAAGTTCAACAATACATAACAAGCCCAAATCAAGTTTAATCGAATGCAAAATAAGTTCAACAATACATAACAAGCCCAAATCAAGTTTAATCGAATGCAAAATAAGTTCAACAAAATACAAATTAAATTCTACCGTTTAGAAACTATGAATATATATAATGTCTTTACCATGAGCCTCCACCCAACATTTCATTCCAGAACCCTTTGGAATCACAATTCTAATCTTTATTTTGCCCAACATGAAGATCATCTTCATGAGTTGCTGACGTGTTTGTTTGCAGTTCTTCAAACGTGAACAAAAGCCCCGATGGTGTATAAACCGAATTAGGGTCTGGAACCGGCATGAAGGAATTCATTGTACCCCTTGATGTATTTCCAGTCAAGAGCTCCAAAGCCAAAGGCTGAGTATTAGTAGAAACAGAAGCATTTGTATTCCTGATGGCATCAACGTTGTGTAGTTGGAGAAATTCTGAAACATTGGGAAGTGTTGTTTTTGCCACTGAAGAATAAGATGAACCACTAGAAGATGATGATGATGATGATGATGATGGTCTCTTGTTCTTTCTTGATCCACCACCAACAGGAATGTTTCTAAGTGTTTGAACTTGAGTCCAATACCTTCTACAAGTCTTGCAAAAGTATCGCGGCTGCGAAAGACTATAATTGTTGTAGTAACAAAACTTCGTGTTCGTAGAACTGCATTTGGGACACTTTAGAGGTGCTTCCTCTTGTGGTCTATCTCTTCTTTCAGAAGATGAAGAACCTGAAAATGGCTTTGAGAGATTATTATTATTAATGTTACTTGAATTTGCGGTGTTGGGTTCAAGTGTTTCCTCCAGGGGCTTCACCACTATCTCCTGTTTAAACAAAAAAAAAAGGGTAAAAGGGAAGACGAATGAGTGAGATTATAGCATTTCTAACATGAGTGAGTGAGTTATTTAGCCAGCAAGTGGAGAGTGTGAGGAAGGTGGTGATGTTGTGACGTTGAGGTGTGAGTTAGTGAGAACACATGGCCATACTACACTAGATTTACGTTCTTTTTTTTAACGGTAAATTTAGATAACTGGCTGACTACTGGAGTATTATCATGCCATCAGCGGAACCACCCGATCATATCCATCTCCACAAGGCATAATGTCTATACACCAATTCATGAGGAAACCCAATTAATAATTTCAAGTTCTAATTAATAACTTCAACTACCTCTTTATTATACTTTTTTAAGATCATGTATATTGATATATTCGATTTTGACGTAGATAGATGAATTCGGACAATCAATTGTGGTCACCTATATGATACGAACCGAATCATTAGCCAAAAAGTCCAAAGAAAATGGAGAGAAACCAGAAGAACTTTTAGAAAGATTAGACTCAATTCATAATATTTTCATTCATAATCTCTCGGACTCAAATGATAGATGCCATTTTATAGGCTTACAAGTACAATAGAAAAGGAAATACACTAACACTAAACCCACGAAATTACTAACTGAAACTAACAAGTGACCCACTAACAAATGATAAAGAAAAACACGAAAAGAAACTAATGAAATGCAATAAAACATGGGCTAGGTTGTAAGTGCTCATGGGAATCGTTGATAAGGATGACACATATCACTATATCATACCGGTCTCATACACCCATATAAATTTATCAAACTAATTTCATACCCGGTCCCATCAGAAGTGTTGTGCGGTGTAGTGTAGTGTATGCAAGGCTCCACTCGCTACAAAGGCCTTACACAAAAAGGAAGAAAAACCAAAATCTTTTGTTTTTATACCCCATTTATAAATCTTTAGCTCTCTACACTCATCTCAGCTTATAAGGGTTCAATCTTCATCTAAGCTTTGAGCCTCCGTCTTAGTACACAATCCTCTATTATCTACACCCTCTCTCATATTCCGCCGCAACTTAGGGTTCTATCATCGAAGGTCAAAGAAAAAAAAACTAGAACTCTATGCACTCGCCATCGCCGACTAGATGTGCATGCCATTGTCACTCTTGGTGAATATACGTGTCTTCAGTAGAGGCGGACCTAGGTAGAGGGTTGGGTGAGTGGGTGCACCTCTTGAAAAAAAAAATTGTGTATTTTATAGGACAAAATCACGAGTGCACCCCTTGAAAATTTGGTTAAACCCCTCGTTCGCACCCCTTGAAAATATTTCTTGGGTTCGTCACTGGTTTTCAGTAAGTCCGGGGCACATAGGCTTCGCCTCAGCTCGATTTATCATTTAGGTGCGCACCTTGTGCTCCTTGGACAAAAGAGCTTACAATCCTAATTAAGGATAATACATAGTAGTATAATGCTACTTGATTTTACTGGTAGTTTAAACTAAACAAAATTTTATTGTTATATCAAGTACAAGGGTTATTAACGACAAAAGAATATTACTATATTGTGCATTCTTTAAGATAAAGAAAAACAATAACTTGACACAAGAAAATAAATAGAAGCCCAATCGAACAATTTGTTCCCATAGACAACTCAATATGTTATTAGTTTTACATCATAGCATTCCTACTGGAATTTCCATCTTCATCTTTAATAAAACATTTCTCACTAAATTTAATTTAACCTCTTTCACATCTTTATCCTCATCTCTATCTCTATCTCTTTATTTTTTTTATTTCTTTATATAAGGGGAATAATTTTATGTTTAGCAGGGTAGGATTTGCTATTCAGAAGGGGGTAGCGGTGCAACTTGTTACTCGTCTACCTGTCATTAGTATGTAATCGTCTCTGTTTTAAATAATTTGAACTCGTTTTAGGAAACTTTAAAGCATTTGACGGTGATTTAAGATGGTTTTAAAGTAGCAATATGAACGGATATTTCTTTATCTTTCTTTCATGCTTAATCTACAAATCGACATGCGTGAGACATAATCTTTAAATTTTGGAGATGAGAATAGTGAACCTATGTATATAATTCACTATAGCGAATCTTTATACATATATGAAGATGGAGAAGAAAAACACGCGAAATCTCTCTCTATATATAAAGATTAACTACAACAAAATATTTCTGTTACCATTTTATAAAATATTTTTTTCTGTGAGATTACAATCATATAAGATGAAGGAAAATGAAGTACCTGCATGACATCGGACCCTTTTTCAGGTTCCTCCCTCAAACTGATGTTGTTTATGTGTTCCTCAGCATCAAGCCTTGCAGCAACGTGGTCACTCATCTTCATTCAATCAGCATAAAAGCTTTCTGAATATCAAGAGGTTTTATGAAAGTTCGATCGAGGAAAATAGGGTTTCAAAGGATCTGTGAGAGGGATGTAATCACTGAATAAGGGTATTTTGGTGATTTAGTGGGATTAATAGACTATGATGACGTGGATAATAACATTGTTAAAGAGACTTTTGTCCTAGACAGGTCTTTTAGGTCAACTAGTTTTTCTAGAATCCAAACTGAGTCAATATTGGATCCTGAAATGTGAAAAGGACTTGTTGGGGTGGAGCCGTGATGAGGTTCCATCACGCGTGATGGCAATTTGCACATCGCCGCCACTATACATTTTAACGCGTTGAAAAATGAACGCGTTGAAAACTTCACTCGTTGAAGTTGTTTGAAATGTGACCGTTTGGCATATTTGACCGTTAAAAAACGGTAACGTTTAATAAAAAAAAACCTTTAAACCATTTATATATATTTCTCAATTTTTAACCATTTCACCCACACCAAAACACAAACACATATCACACATTCTACATATTTCTCAAATGGATTTTCCTACGGATTCGACGTCTCCGATGGACAGCGATAGCGATACCCATTCCTCTTTTGACAATGACACGCTTAAATATTTTGTGTCGGTGTATAACGAACTTGAATCAAGTTCGTCCCGCCCAAAGAAGAAGCTGGTATATCATGATCGTATACATGCCAACGAAGTGTTAATGAACGATTATTTTGTAGAGAATCCGGTCTACAATGCCGAAACGTTTAGAGACCGGTTTCGTTTACCAAAAGAATTATTTTTAAAGATTGTTGGAGAGATCGAAACAACCGAAGAATGGTTTCAAGAAGGTTACGATGCGAGGGGCAAACCAAGTTTCACGCCGATACAAAAATGCACGTCCGCCATTCGCCAACTAGCGACAGGTAACCCTCCCGATCAATTTGATGAATACCTAGCTATGTCGGCCAGAACTTCACGTGAATCTCTGCAATTTTTTGCAACGTGGTCATTAAATTGTATGGTAAAGAGTTTTTACGTAAACCGACGAGACACGACATCTCACGTATTTACGCCGCACATGAGGCTAGATGGCATTTTCCAGGGATGCTCGGTAGCATCGATGGTACGCATATCCAGTGGAAAAATTGTCCAAGAGAGTTGCAAGGGGCGTATATTAGGGGTGACATCAAAAGACCAACCATCATACTTGAAGCGGTGACGTCGAATGATTTATGGTTTTGGCATTCATATTTCGGTGTTCCAGGTTCAAACAACGACATCAATGTTTTGCACACGTCGCCGTTGTTCCAAACTGTAACGGATGGTACCGCACCATTCTGTCCATTCTATGTTAACGGACGATATTACAGACGGGGCTTTCTTCTTGTGGATGGTATCTACTATCTACCCATCATGGTCTGTTTTTTGTGAAAGCTCCTTCATTTCCTGTCGAGGCTAAAGAAATCGTGTTCAAAAAGTTGCAAGAATCGGCAAGAAAAGATGTTGAGAGGGCTTTTGGTGTTTTAAAGGGTAGATGGGGCATACTAAGCCGACCGGTTCGTGCGATGAACAAGAAATAAATAAATAGCATAGTATATGCATGTATCATATTACGCAATATTCTAATCAAAGAAGACGGACGTGCAATATCTCCGGATTGGGTGCCGAATCCTCCTACACAAGTTCACGAACCTGAAAATATCCAACAAGACTTGCGTGATGAAGAAACTCACTTTCGGTTGAGATACGATTTAATCGAACTAGTAGGTTCTTTAGGTTTGGAGTTTCATGATTTAGACGAGGAGTAGAGTTTCTTTATTTTTTTTTTAAATTGTAGTCTAAAATATTTCTAGTATGTTTAGTTGAACTAGTATGTTTTAACTTTAATGAAATTTATAATTTTAGTGTTTTATTGTTAATTTCTAATTTAAAAAAAATTAAAAAAAGTTGTGACTGATGGAATTCCATCACTAATGATGACTACCCCCACTAAAAAAAGGTTGTGAGTGATGGAATATTGGTTGATGACATCAGAGAACTTGATTGGATGTTGTGAGTGATGAGTGCGTGATGAGTGATGACCACCCCCACCCCCCATAGCTTTATTATATGATTGAATAATTAAAAATGGTGTCAAAAGTCTAAAAGAGGTTATAATATATATATATATATATATATATATATATATATATTGTGTTGTGGTGTGTAATTTACCATCTATTAATTAGCAACTTTCTTGCTCCCTCGTAGTTTACGGTTTATTTTTGAACTCTTCGGATTGGTTTACACTTTACACAAAAGTGCAGCACATGTTACTCATCTCTCTCTCTCTCTCTCTCTCTCTCTCTCTCTCTATGTGTGTCTCTCTCTCTGTCACATGACCATTCTCCACTGCTCCACTTGGTTTCCATTTCCACCTGCAACCTTGACATCTCTCCACATACAATCTTAACATCTCTTCCAAATCATAAGAAGCACCAATGTGTCTCCCTCTTTTCCTAATTCACTTACTCCGTTTCGCAGCATCCAATTTTCACCACGTCTTATCAGAGCCGTTTGGTTCTGTAATCTGAGAAATCAGCGGCTGTTACGGCGGCTCCAGCGGTGGCAGTGGTTATGGTACCAGCTACAAGGGATTTGGATAGGAAGGGTTCGACAGTGGTGGAAGGAAGAGGAGAGTTTACAAGAATGCTCAATTTTGGATGTTCGGGTTAGGGTTTGTGGTGGTTTGTCGATTACAGTTTTGGTGGTTGAATTTGGGTGGAAGATTGAAGTTGAAGAACGATGTCGTGTTAGGAGCAATGTGTTTGTCGATTTTTTGGTTTTGGTGAAGCATAGGTGCGTTTCTGAATGGATGTTTGGGTTTTGTGGTGGTGGGGTTGTTGTAGGTGTATTGGTTGATAAGAAAGATGAGTTGAAGAAGTTTGTTAGTGGGTTCTTTAGGATGATGGGGGTTTCGATCGTCATATAAAGATCAAGTAAAAAGTTTTGTTTTTTGTATTCTTTATGTTTCTAGATGCATTATTTCATAGTTTTGTTGATGGTTTAGAGCTTTTGCAATGAGGTTATGGTCAACAAGCAGTATGTCCGAGAAATTATTTGGTTTACGTTGCAATGTGTTAGTGTGTTTATACTTTATTTGGGAAAATGGCTAATTCTTTCAAGAGGATCTAGCATTTCTTTTATGCCTTGATCAAATGTCTATTGCAAATTGAACCAATGCTTTTGTCCAATTGATTTAGATGGAAAGTTTTAGGAATATACTGAAACAACAAGACAAATATTGACTAAGCACTAAGACTAATCATTTGTGTGAGAAAGTTGCTCAGACTCTACCTTGGATAACACTATGTGCTTTGATAACTTTTTGAAAAGTATTAATCTCAAAATTTTATAAGCAAACTTTTATAAACCTAGGACTCACCTCCTGCATTTAAAAAACAAAGCTATATAACATTTACTAGTGATCATTCCTTCTTCACACAAAAAAAAGATCACATGGCATGCTTTAAATAAGGCCCTGTTTATCAAATTTATCTCCTTGATAATGGACTTGCGAGATCTGTGTTATATGCGGATATCATATGTTATAAAAAATGAATATTATTCCATTACTTTGTTCATGTGATGTTGGAAATTTTGGAAAATAATTTTATATTATTGAATAATATAATGATTACTTAGTGATTAAAGCCAAATGAATGAGAGATCATAAACTTTAATTGTGTGTTGGAACTTTAATTTGTGGGAATGTGTGTTTATCCTACATTGGTGGAGAGATAAATCTTTTTGTTCATTTATAATTATAATTTTCTACACGAATGTATTCTTATGTGACAAGTCACATCCATTGGTTGCCAGGAGGGTGCAAAGAACCCAACACGCGCCCGGGTTGAGGGCAATGGGCACATTGTGGCGCTTTGATGGCGCACTTTGCTTGCCCGTATCGCCGCGAGCCGCTTGAAACCGCCTTTACTATTTTTTCGATGCGTCATGGCTCGTGTGGCTCGAGCCAGTGGTCTGGTGTGGTCAGCGGAAGCCTGTTTACATTCCTACTGGTCAAGTTTAATTAAGTTCTCAGAATTCATTGTCTTGAATTTGAGACTTAATTTTATTGAACTCTGTATTCAAATCTGACCTTTCAATTTTGGAATTCTAGACAACATTATATACAAAGCTTTATGTTTTGGTTATAGACTACATAGAATACTGAAAAATCGTATGGTTCACAGAACACACATCAAACGAATTCCCTAACATTACATCTCTACGCACACTTATTTCAGGTATATTTTCAGGTGCTAAGCTAATCCCGGCAGTACAATTTGCTTAGGATGTTGTACACTGGGAAACAGACGGGTTCACCTGAGTGGCCCGAAATCTGTTTTAAAGGAAACGTCTTGAACGTGCTTCAGTCGAAATCTTGTCTTTCGTCAGTTGTTTGTTTTCTTTCATTATAATCAGTTTATTGATTTTTGTTCATTCTATTTTTAATTTATAGTGTTTTTGTAATGATGTTCAATAGATTTGTTACTGTTCATTGTGTTATGTGTTATTTTTCATTTGTAATCAGTAATAGAAAAAGTAATGAATTGATATTTTACTTTGTGAACGGGTGTCCGACAAGCTTGAAACAAATTTTAAAACCCGTTCACTGTTTTGGTTTTAATTTTTTTATAATAGTTTCTTTTGTTAATTAGCAAACTTTTGTAGTTTGCATTGGTTATTTGTAAACCAGTTCGTTTCTACCATAAACTGATTGTAATTTACTCTTGTTTTAGAAATGGCCACTGTTCCTGCTACTACATCAACTTTTTGATCCACTTCCACTACCATGGGACCATTATGTAACGCCCTACGTTTTCATACTTTCTATATTGGAAATCAATGCTTGAAATTCTATTTTTTGGAAATCTTGTGTTCTTGTAATCATTCTTTCGTAATAATCAATGCAAAATCCGAGACTCGAATCACAATGAAATTGGTATTTTCGTTACATTTATGTTTATTACCCTTCATACAAGTTCATAAGTTCAAAAACATCATTCATACGACACTTGATTCATACTTTGTGCTAAAAATGTCAAACTTGCAAACTATCGATCTTTATGCCAAATTTACACAATTTCAACACTTATTCTCGACAATCGTACATGTTTATACTCGTTTGATATTAATTTTATGAGTGAAATATATAACACACCCTTAGATATGATCCTTGTGCCTTAAACACCTTGAAATACCTTAAAAACAACATTATGTGAAAGATAAGGGGTCAAAAGTGAACAAAAATCAAAATTGGCCCATCAGAACTCCTGGCGGCCCGCGAGAACTTTGGACTCGGGCTTCGCGGCCCACGAGAGCAGCCCAGCTCGTAGAAACTTGATCAGCCACGATTTTGAGCGGGTTTTGGTGTTTTATTTGATTTTTAAACTTGTTTTAGCATTAAATAACTCACCTAACACCAACCTAACCCTTCCCTATAAATACCACACCTCTTCCAAGCCATTTTCACTTTACAAACACCCTCACAAATCTCTCAAATCAGTCACAAAGTTGCTGCAAACCGAAGTTCGAGTAGATTCAGCACCATTCACTAAAGTGAGCATAACTCACTCAATTCTTAACGTTTTCATCTATTCTTCTTCCTACTTACTTGGATTAACCTTAGGAACGTTTCCATAGGTTTTCCCTGGAAAACCAAAACTTGGAACGTCGCCAAAAGGGCTCCAAAGTGGACTGATCTTTCTGTTTATGTTTCAATCTTTGTTAAACTTAGTTGAACTTGAGTCTAACTCATCTCAAACCTATGTCCTTATACTTATAACCTCATCTATGGTTAGTTAGGCTTAAAAACAAGGTTGAGACATGTTAAATCAGAGGTTAAAGCCTCACAAACATTCTGTTTTAAGAAGGGTTTTACCCACAAGAAGTGCTCAAGCCTGAAGCTTGATGTATGTGTGATTGTTAGACTAGCTTGGGCTATCTTTCATAAAAATCCACTCACTTCTTGATGTTTTTATACATAGATTAGATGTTCATATTCCATTATTTCTTGTAAGTTCATGACCCTCCTTGTTGTTTATAACAACAAATATAGTGGTGAACAATGGATGTACCTAAATGGAAGCTTTGTTCTTCCTACCTCATGCATGATTTCTATGATACTTAGAGGTGCCTAAATGAAGACTTTAATCTTCTACCCCATGCTTGACATATATGATATAGTATACTCTATGTAATACTTATGTAACATTTAAACAAACCGAACTTTTGATGATGAACAAGTGGACATTGTCAAGTTAGTAAGTTTATCATCTAAGTATCATATGTGATAGATGATTATTTTTCATATGTCTATTTTCATGTCCTTAAACTTCAAATCCGTAAACCCTAATGTAATCATCCCTTAGAATTCCAAATCGAACATATTCAGCTTTCTAGTCTGAACAACTTCATCACATTGGTTAATCGGAAAGCACATGCAATTTTGTGAGTATACTCGAACCCATTTTACTTTTTAAACACTTTTGGGTGCAACATGTATTCTATGTAAAAACACTAAGCACTTGAAACTATTTGAATCATATTCTATCCACATGTAAACATGTTCACCTCTCGCTAGTCTATTAGGATTTAATCTATGAACGATTTGATTCTTGTTAATCTCATATGCTATGTAAACTATTAGTGTCTATATGCTCAACCTTAACAATTATAACGCTATAGGAGTAATGCACCGCCCACTAGTCTCGGGGTATTGTTAAGTTAAACATGTTACCTCCCGTTATTCTTTGGGATAGGCTATTTTAACGCATTGTATTCCAGGGTTTGAACATATAGTGACACCATTTCAGCGTATTAGTAACTTGCATCATGTTATTTATGTTGGATATGAACACGTTAAACAATTTTTATTCTATGGTATACTATGTACCAAACTTGTATGCTCACCAACTTTTGTTGATTGTATTTTAATACATGTTGCAGGTTCATTAGACAAGATGATGCTAAGTGAAGGAAGCAAGATAGGGGTGGAATTAGAAACACACATAGACTAATCTATTTTGTTATGTTATGTTTTGAAACAATGTTGTTCTTTTTATTCGAATCATGTATGACATTTAGTATTGAAATGAAATTCAACTTAAATTTATATTCTCATATAGTGTTATGAAGTCTCTTGCAATCTATTTCGTCTCATCCCGATGTTTCCGCCATCGGTTGCGGTGTGACACACTAGTTGGTACCCAAGCAGCCCAAGTTGTGGCTAATTATGCTAAGAAACCAGAAAAGTTCACTGGTTTAAACATTAAGAGATGGCAACAAAAGATGTTTTATCTTACCACCTTGAACCTTGCAAGGTTTTTGACTGAGACCCCTCCTACTATTGCTGAAGGGAGTAGTGATGTCCAATTTGTGAGTGCAGTTGATGTATGGAAACATTCTGAGTACCTATGTTGCATCAATGAGTTGAATGGCCTTTCAGATGCATTGTATAATGTGTATTTCAAGGTTCCAACTACCAAAGAATTATGAGAGTTATTGGAACGCAGATACAATACTGAGGATGCGGGTACTAAGAAGTTATTGTGGCTAGGTTTTTAGACTATAAAATGATTGATTCAAAAACTATAATAAGTCAAGTTCAAGAACTGAAGATTATTCATAGTGACATTCTGTCTGACGGAATGAATCTTAGTGAAACATTCCAAGTGGCAACAATTGTTGAAAAGTTGCCTCCTAGTTGGGTGGACTTCAAGAATTACCTTAATCATACGTAAAAGGAATTAACCATTGAAGATCTTGTGATTCATCTTCGTATTGAGGAAGACAACATGCTGTCACACAAAGGAAGTTAAGTTGAAGCTTCTGCAAAAGCGAACCTTGTGGAACATGGTCTATCTTCAAGGGGTCACAAGGGTAACAAAGGCCACAAGTTCAATGGCAAATGGGAAAAACAAAGTTGTTGACCTTGGGCCAAAGAAATGTGACGTGAAGAAGAAGGTTGGTCCCTTTAAAGGGAAGTGTTACAACTATGGACAAACTGGTCACCGTGCTGACCAATGCAAAGAGCCTAAACGTGATAAGGCTCTTATGGTTGATGATGATATGCCCTTAGTGGCCATGATTTCAGACCTCACTACCATGATAGAGGAAGTCAATTTGGTGTCTAATGAGCCAAAAGGGTGGTGGCTTGATACTGGGGCTACCCGCCATGTGTTCCTAGACAAGACCCTCGCTAAAGCAACCTCAGCACCACGGTCTCTCATGACTCCATTCCACCAAGTAAGAGCCCTCTTTTGAAACACACTAGAAGTGAACTCGACTTTGCAATTATCAGGGCACTGAACATGACGAAACGTACTCTCAATGCTCTCAAACCACTGATGGAGCCCAGTTGCTCCTTCAGAACCACTAAACTTGAGTTGTTTAGCCGAGTTGAAACTTTTGAAGTTGCATGGAGCATTATGGTTATTGTTAGCTTGGTTAACTTGAGCAATAATGTCTGGGAGTACAGCAGCCATTTGCTGTGAAATGATTGCTGCCAGTTCGGCATTAGGTATCGGATTTTCGTGTCGAGGAGGCGTTCTAAAAGAGGAAACATGAGAGAAAACGAGTGAGATGATTAGATGAAAAATGAAATGATACTAAAATCGACAAAGAGCATGGATCGTGGTCATTTGTTTGTACAAAGCAAACAAACGACACACAGTGACTATTCAAAGTAAATGGGTCAAAAATAACATATCGCGAAGACATGCTTTAGCCTATAAGTGGACACTCACCCCAAGAGTTCCCAGGTAAGAGTGACTGGTCCGATTATGTGGATTTGTACGAACACTCTAGCCGAGACAGAAAACCCGAGGTACAGGTACCCACCTTTCCAGATTGCACGTGTTCACATTATTTAGACCCAAAACTTTGACGAGATTTTGAAAACTTGGAAGGTACAAGGCCAAAAGAATCATTCAAGAATGGATGATTGAATTTTCAAAATCATTTTGAAAAATTGGAGGGTTCAAAACCTTATAACAAATCATTTAAAAACAGATGATTGATTTTCAAAGATCGTTTTGGAAAATTGAGTTCTTGTTTTGGTAATCACCTAAGGATAGGTGAAGTGCATGTTTTAAGATCTAAAAACAAGATAACTTGTGTTAGGGTCCTAGAAAAGTTATAGTCTAGGTCAAAGCATTACTAATAACCTAATTCCCTATAACCATTGGCTTTGATACCAACTCTTCTGTCACACCCCGACCGCGTAAAACAACAAACCGCGGCGGAAACATCGGGGAGTCGAGCAACAGAATTCTTGTTTCATAACCATGGTAATTAAAGTTTTGTTTTATTTATAAACAAAGAGAGGGTTGCATTGTCTTAAACGAGAAAACAAGAGTACATAACATAATTAAACTGTTCTAGCTTCATTTCAAGTCACTAAGGCACAGGTCCGCCTAAGTGTATCTTGCTCATCCTATGCACCAGCTCCTGAAAACACATGTAAAAATAGGTACGTCAGCATGAAAATGCCTGTGAGATATATAGGTTTTATTAAAATAGGATTCATGACTTGTAATTGAAAGAATTGTTTTATAAAAGTTAGTCATGAATTTTTAGCAAAATGTTTTCTTTTATAAATCATACATAAAGTGATAAGAAAATCAGATGATATATAAAAGAAAGATGTATGTTAAAACGAATAACCAAGTAAAATGAGTTTGTATAAATTAAGTTGTTTGTAAAACAATGTTTATGTGAAAATATGTTATCTGTGTAATATGTGATATGTCTAAATTGAAATGGTTTAAATAACGCTACGATATGTAATATCATAAAAGCACTTATATATAGGAAGTACCATCGGCGTATCCACCATGCTTTTATCATATTACACACGCCTCGTTATTTAAATCACTTATCCAAACAAACCATCAAAATGTCTTGTTTAATGTCAAAATGTTTATGTGTAATCAATGTCTATTGTCAAATGTAAATCATGTAATGTGTAACCAAATGTCATGTATGGCAAGTGAAATGTGTCAACTGAAACCATAGGTAAAATGCACAAAACAAGGTATTGAAATAAATCATGGTTTAAATCAAAGATATGTTTTGTAAAATAAATGCATGCTTTACTGATACTAACATCTATGCGGTATTGTTAAACGCATACATTCAAGCCTTGCGACTGTGGCGACAAACCTTTAAACAAATTAAAGATTTATCAAAAATTATGAATATTGGATTCAGTCATTTCCTACTTCCAAACAAACTTAGGAAGCCAGAAATGGGCGTTGTCAATTCCTATGGTCCCACTACTTACTACCGGGCGGCATGGCCAATGTTAATGAACGTACATTTGTCCCATCAAAACAAACCAAATGTCATACCAAATGTAAGCATGTTATGTGAAAACAATGTACTAAGTATGCAAAAATGAACATACATAGCATGAATATGATGTAAATCAATGTGTACATATGCTGAAATGATCATATGAAACAAATGTGTTTTATAAAATCAATGTACTATCATGTTAATGAAACATACATAGCAAAAACATGGATGAAATCATGTACTATACATGTACTATATGAATATAGTAAGCATATGATATAAAACATGAAAAACACGAAAGTAACAAGTAGGCACATGTGTTTCACCCCAAAATGTTTCAAAACAGTAAAAGAGGGGACTCTGTACTCACTTGAGATTGCTCAATAGTCTTTGGATAACAACCAAGCAATGCTAGAGATCACGGAATCAAACGACACCTAATATAGGTAACTACATTAATAAACCGGACCTAAATCGGAAGATTGGATAAAATGAGGTTTCGTAAACCAAATGAGCATAGGAACTCATGTAACATGGTTTAACAAAGCCTACATTCTAAAACGGAACCTATCCTAAGTGCTTACGACCCCTTACGACTCGTTTAGGTAGCTTAAGCTACTTTAACGCGTCGTTCGCGTTAAACGCGTTCGGACCGCCTAACTAGTCCTATGACAAGTAATATATGCCTTAACATGTCTAATAATGTTGCCTAATCAGTTTAGATGTCAAAATTTAGGTTACATATGCTTAAAATGAATTTATGCGCAAAAAGGGCGTTTTGGTCATTTTCCTAAGGCATATAAACTACCTATCATATAACTAACTAAACGAAGTGACCATAAGGTATAAACTCGGAAGGTTATTCCCTATACAACAATGGTCACAAAATGTGTTTGGTCGGATCCTAATGATCGACCAAACGAGTCGGGTTCGAAAGTCTAAGAGGTTGTTTAGACCGCTTATCTTACGACCCTATATAAGCACTAAACTAAAAGTGACGAGTTAAACATGTTAAAACATGTTTAACGAAGTTTGAAAACAAGTTTGATATCAAAACAAAGGGTTTTGATACCCAAGAATAGTTTGGTTGCAAAATACGTATAAACGCGTATTTTGACCGAAACTATGACTCGTCACTATGCCTAAATAACGTGGTAATCAGTAGGCATAGTCACAAAGGACTATGACCATCGTGATTACGCTCACGTTGCGAAGTTAAACATTGTTTGACTTTCGTGCTTAAAAACGCGTAAAATAACGAAATAAACTTATAAGAGGTCCAAGCAACAAAGATTTGATCTAAAAATTCTCAAGTATGGAGTGTTGAAACTCCAATTTAGAGAAATAATCAGATCAAGGTGTGAGGATTGGAATGAATGGAGGTGGGTATTTATAGATTTCGGGCCACCGTTAGGATCGTTCCTCGATAAACGAGCTTCGATCTTGGCCTTACAAGTGCACCCACTGTTTTGTAATACCATAGGTGCCCTAAACAAGCCCATAGACTTAAAGAAACCAGGTGCAAACCATGGGAACAGCTGGAAACATGTTTTTGCAGATTTGATGGTCTATCGCGCCCCGCGTACGAGTGAGGCCTGGCCTACGCGGCCCGCGACCGATGGCAGGTCAGCAAACAAGTTTCAGATTTACAGAAATGGTCCCTGCAAGTGTTTAAGCTCATTTTCGACACGTTTAAGGACCGTTAAGCCATTTTCAAGGCTCTACAATGATGCCTAAGCATAGGGGACATGAAACATGCTTGAAAATATGTTGGATGTCGGTTCGTTTGGTCGTACGATCACGTTATTCGCTTATTTACGACGAAACACGAACAGAAGCGAAAAATAATCCAAATTATGCGACGAATGGAATTTTATCATGCCAATCACTAAAATAAAATATTTTAATGATTACATAAATTTTTGGGTGTCCGGATATATTCAGAACGTAAGATATGCGCGAAAATGAAAACTTATGCACTTTTTAACGCTTTTAGTCCCTGTTTGATCCAAAAGTTTATTTTAGCACACCGAACCCCTCAAAGCCTATTTCTAAGCTATGTAAAGGATATTTATGGTATGTTTAACTTATGATCAAGTTCCAGAATGTTCGTTACAGTACGAATCAGCATACTTTCGTAGTTTGTCAAAATTAGTCCCTGTAAGCGAATAAACTTGATTTTGCCATACCAAAGCCTTAAAAACTTATTTCTAAGTTAGGTAAAGGTTATTTAAGGTATGTTAAGCATAAATTGATGTTTCGGAGTGTTTTTCGCGTTAAACTGATTATGTTTACGCATCGGTTTGCGTATAACTCTCTAGAAAGCGATATAGAGTTTGAAATTGAACAAAAATCAAAACATACAAAATGTCAAACATAAATAAACAAAAATTGGGATCAAATAACCTTGTTTTATTGATAACTGAACTGTTTAAGGTTTATACAATGATTACAAGCACATATGTCATAGTCTCCCCTACTTGTGGAAATTTCGTCCCGAAATTTATTTAGAGGAAACTTGTGAGAATAGATGCGGATATTTCGCCTTCATTTGATCTTCACGTTCCCAAGTAAATTCTAGACCACGTTTAGATTCCCAGCGAACTTTGACAAGTGGAATGCGCTTGCGTTTGAGCCATTTGACTTCACGGTCCATGATTTCCACAGGTTTCTCAACAAAATGCATCGTGTTATCAACACGAATTTCGTCCAGTGGTATGTGGAGGTTCTCAACAGCTAAACACTTCTTGAGATTGGACACGTGAAAGGTTGGAGGAACGTTTCCAAGTTCAGGAGGTAACTCAAGTCTGTAGGCTACCTTACCGATTCTTTCGACGATCTTGAATGGTCCAACATATCTAGGTGCAAGTTTTCCTGTCTTTCCAAATCTGATCACACCTTTCCAAGGTGAAACCTTAAGTAGAACGCGATCACCGACTTGAAATTCCAAGGGCTTGCGTCGTCGATCTACGTAACTCTTTTGACGGCTTCGAGCTGTCTGAAGGTTATCGCGAACTTTCTTAACCTTATCTGTAGTCTCTAGAATGAGGTCAGGTCCAGTAAGCTGAGCCTCACAGATCTCATTCCAGCAGACTGGTGAACGACATTTTCGACCATAGAGAGCTTCGAAAGGAGCCATGTTGATGCTAGAGTGATAATTGTTGTTGTAGGAGAATTCAATCAACGGAAGATACAAATCCCAAGTACCACCAAAATCGATCACACAAGCTCTAAGCATATCCTCCAAAGTTTGGATTGTTCTTTCAGATTGACCATCCGATTGCGGATGATAAGCTGTGCTAAAATTAAGTTGGGTTCCCATAGCAGATTGCATGGTTCTCCAAAAACTAGATGAGAATCGAGCATCTCTGTCAGAAATAATGTTCAAGGGAACACCATGTCGGGATACAATCTCATCCACATAGATTTTAGCCAGCTTGTCAGTAGGTAGATCCTCACGGATCGGAAAGAAATGTGCTGACTTTGTAAGACGATCAACAACTACCCAAATAGCGTCATGACCTCTTTTAGTGCGCGAAAGTTTGGTAATAAGATCCATAGCAATGTGTTCCCATTTCTAAACTGGAATCTCTGGTTGCTCCAATAATCCAGAGGGATGTTGTTGTTCTGCCTTAACCTTAAAACAAGTAAGGCATTTGGATACGTACAAGGCAATGTCTTTTTTCATACCAGGCCACCAATACTGAGTACGAAGATCCTTATACATTTTGTCTGAGCCTAGATGAATAGAATAACGAGACTTATGAGCTTCATCCATAAGCAAGGTGCAGAGATTGTCTTGACTTAGGACCCACAAACGGTCCATGAAATAATATGATCCATTGTCCTTCAGTTCGAGATCAGGCTTGATATGAAATGGTAATTCCTTACTCATCAAATCTTGTGAAACACAAGTATGTTGAGCCTGAGAAATGCGGTTTTGAATATCAGATCGAACTTTGACACAGTGAAGCTTGACACGTTCCTTACGACTCAATGCGTCAGCCACTACATTCGCCTTGCCAGGATGGTAGCGAATTTCGCAGTCATAGTCGTTTAGAAGTTCAACCCAACATCGTTGCCTCATGTTGAGTTCTTTCTGATTGAAGATGTGCTGAAGACTTTTGTGGTCAGTGAAAACCACACATTTTGTACCATACAAATAGTGTCTCCATATTTTGAGAGCGAATACAACTGCACCTAACTCAAGATCATGAGTGGTGTAGTTCTTCTTGTGTATCTTTAACTGTCTCGATGCGTAAGCTATGACTTTGTTCCTTTGCATGAGAACACAGCCAAGACCCAAATTTGATGCATCACAATACACGATGAAATCATCGTTGGCCTCAGGCAAAGATAAAATAGGTGCATCACAAAGCTTCTGCTTCAAGGTCTGAAACGCTTCTTCCTGTTTGGATCCCCAATCAAAGGGTTTGTTCTCCTAGGTTAGAGCAGTTAAAGGAACTGCAATCTTGGAGAAGTTTTCTATGAAGCGGCGGTAATAACTCGCGAGACCAAGAAATGAACAAACTTCAGTTGGTGCAGTAGGCGTATCCCAATCCTTAATCGGGCTGATCTTGGAGGGATCTACATGAATACCTTGTTCGTTGACGATATGTCCCAAAAATTGAACTTCCTTAAGCCAAAATTCGCACTTGGAGAATTTGGAAAAAAGTTGCTCTTTCTTCAGGAGTTCCAGAGTAAGTCGAAGATGTTGCTTATGATCGGCTCGAGTCTTAGAATAATCAAGATGTCATCAATGAAAACGATGATGAACATGTCCAAATAAGGCTTGCAGACCCTATTCATCAAGTCCATGAAAACAGCAGGAGCATTAGTCAAACCGAATGGCATAACAGTGAACTCATAATGCCCATATCGAGTGCGGAAAGCAGTCTTGGGAATATCTTCTTCAAGCACACGAAGCTGATGATACCCAGAACGCAGATCAATCTTTGAAAAACAAGTACCACCCTGTAACTGATCAAAGAGATCATCAATGCGAGGTAGGGGATATCGATTCTTGATTGTAAGCTTGTTAAGCTCACGGTAATCGATGCACATCCTGAAAGATCCATCTTTCTTCTTGACAAAAAGAACGGGAGCACCCCAAGGTGAAAAGCTAGAATGAATAAAACCTTTGTCAGAGTGTTCTTGAAGCTGCTTAGATAATTCTTGCATCTCAGACGGTGCAAGACGATATGGAGATCTAGCGATAGGATTAACACCAAGTACAAGATCAATACGAAACTCGACTTGGCGTGCTGGGGGTAAACCAGGTAATTCTTCAGGAAACACTTCAGGATAATCCCGAACAACAGGGATATCTTGAATAGACTTACCTTTGCCATTATCCGCTACAACATGTGCCAAGAAAGCAACATAGTTCTTTCGCAGATACTTCCGAGCTTGAGTACAAGACATGAGTTTGAGGCTACTAGCAGGTTTCTCACCACGAACCTCTAGGATCTTACCTGTCGAAAGCGGAACACGAACAATCTTCTCAAAACAAACTACCTATGCGTGATGCTTGGCTAACCAATCCATTCCCACTATAAGGTCGAAACTTCCAAGTTGCATAGGTGTGAGGTCGATAGGAAAAAGATGGTTATTAAGGTTCAACTGGCAATTTCGGAGAATAGAATCGAGAACAACGGGTTCACCACTAGCTACCTCTACTGTCAAGGGCTTTCCTAGTTTTGTTCTAGTCATGCGGAGCAAAGGCTCGAAAGATAAAGACCCAAAAATTTTATCGGCACCCGAATAAAAAAGAACAGATGCAGGCTGATTATTAACAAAGAACGTATCGTTGACCACTTCATTGTCTGCTCGCGCCTCGTTAGCATTCATATTAAAGACTCGACCACGAGCCTGTGCCTAATTTGCATTAACCAACCTTGGACACTAATTTCTGTAATGGGTCAGATCCCCACAATTGTAGCACGAAACAGGAGGATAATGAGGTCGTGCAGCTTGAGCCTGTTGTTGAGCGGGTGCTTGAGCAGCTTGCTGAGCTGGGTTCTGTGCAGCTTGATTAGGAGCAAAACGAAAAACATTGGCAAGATGACCCGATTTTCCACAGTTAGCACAGAAACGACACTGAACTTGTGGTTGATGGTGACTATTGCATCTGTTGAACAACGGTGCATTCCCCGCATACTGTTTCTTTGCTGGTGGTTGTGCGGGTTGGTTAGGAGCTGCCTGGTTGACTTGAGTAGTAATAGTGAAATTTTGAGAAGCCTTGCGCTTCTTAAACCTCCTTGAAGACCCAGCTTTCTTTCCCTCGCTCTTGTCAGACGACTATTTCTTATCCTTGTTACCCTTCCTATGAAGCTTACCCTTTCTGATTTGCGACTCAGTCAAAGTCGCAGCTAACTCGATTGCCTAACGAACTGTGGTTGGGTTGTTACCAGTGACGATGTCTTGCACGGAGTCAGGTAAGCCATCAACATACCTCTCGATAGCTTTCTCGAGTAGGGTAACCATCGTAGGGCATAACAAACTCAGCTCCTCGTATCTGTCGGTATAAGCCCGATGTTCACCACTGTCTTGCTTCAAATCATCAAACTCCCTTTCTAACGCCCTCTGTTCATGACGTGGACAAAATTCCCTCATCATTAAAGCCCTAAGCTCTGCCCAGGTCTGTGCTAAAGCAACCTCAGTACCACGGTCTCTCATGACTCCATTCCACCAAGTAAGAACCCTCTTTTGAAACACACTAGAAGCGAACTCGACTTTGCGATTATTAGGGCACTGAACATGATGAAACGTACTCTCAATGCTCTCAAACCACTGTTGGAGCCCGGTTGCTCCTTCAGAACCACTAAACTTGAGTGGTTTAACCGAGTTGAAACTTTTGAAGTTGCATGGAGCATTATGGTTATTGTTGGCTTGGTTAACTTGAGAAATAATGTCTGGGAGTACAGCAGCCATTTGCTGCGAAATGATTGCTGCCAGTTTGGCATTAGGTATCGGATTTTCGCGTCGAGGAGGCATTCTAAAAGTGGAAACATGAGAGAAAACGAGTGAGATGATTAGATGAAAAATGAAATGATACTAAAATCGACAAAGAGCATGGATCATGGTCATTTGTTCGTACAAAGAAAACAAACGACACACAGTGACTATTCAAAGTAAATGGGTCAAAAATAACGTATCGCGAAGACATGCTTTAGCCTATAAGTGGACACTCACCCCAAGAGTTCCCAGGTAAGAGTGACTGGTCCGATTATGTGGATTTGTACGAACACTCTAGCCGAGACAGAAAACCCGAGGTACAGGTACCCACCCTTCCAGATTGCACGTGTTCACATTATTTAGACCCAAAACTTTGACGAGATTTTGAAAACTTGGAAGGCACAAGGCCAAAAGAATCATTCAAGAATGGATGATTGAATTTTCAAAATCATTTTGAAAAATTGGAGGGTTCAAAACCTTATAAAAAATCATTTAAAAACAGATGACTGATTTTCAAAGATCGTTTCGGAAAATTGAGTTCTTGTTTTGGTAATCACCTAAGGATAAGTGAAGTGCATGTTTTAAGATCTAAACACAAGATAACTTGTGTTTTAGGGTCCTAGAAAAGTTATAGTCTAGGTCAAAGCATTACTAATAACCTAATTCCCTATAACCATTGGCTCTGATACCAACTCTTCTGTCACACCACGACCGCGCAAAACTACAAACCGCGGCAGAAACGTCGGGGAGTCGAGCAACCAAATTATTGCTTCATAACCATGGTGATTAAAGTTTTGTTTTATTTATAAACAAAGAGGGGGTTACATTGTCTTAAACGAGAAAACAAGAGTACATAACATAATTAAACTGTTCTAGCTTCATTTTAAATCACTAAGGCACAGGTCCGCCTAAGTGTATGTTGCTCATCCTATGCATCAGCTCCTGAAAACACATGTGAAAATAGGTACGTCAGCATAAAAATGCCTGTGAGATATATAGGTTTTATTAAAATAGGATTCATGACTTGTAATTGAAAGAATTGTTTTATAAAAGTTAGTCATGAATTTTTAGCAAAATGTTTTCTTTTATAAATCATACATAAAGTGATAAGAAAATCAGATGATATATAAAAGAAAGATGTATGTTAAAACGAATAACCAAGTAAAATGAGTTTGTATAAATTAAGTTGTTTGTAAAACAATGTTTATGTGAAAATATGTTATCTGTGTAATATGTAATATGTCTAAATTGAAATGGTTTAAATAACGCTACGATATGTAATATCATAAAAGCACTTATATATAGGAAGTACCAGCGGCGTATCCACCATGCTTTTATCATATTACACACGCCTCGTTATTTAAATCACTTATCCAAACAAACCATCAAAATGTCTTGTGTAATGTCAAAATGTTTATGTGTAATGAATGTCTATTGTCAAATGTAAATCATGTAATGTGTAACCAAATGTCATGTATGGCAAGTGAAATGTGTCAACTAAAACCATAGGTAAAATGCACAAAACAAGGTATTGAAATAAATCATGGTTTAAATCAAAGATATGTTTTGTAAAATAAATGCATGCTTTACTGATACTTAACATCTATGCGGTATTGTTAAATGCATACATTCAAGCCTTGCGACTGTGGCGACAAACCATTAAACAAATTAAAGATTTATCAAAAATTATGAATATCGGATTCAGTCATTTCCTACTTCCAAACAAACCTAGGAAGCCTACATGGGAGTTGTCAATTCCTATGGTACCACTACTTACTACCGGGCAGCATGGCCAATGTTAATGAACGTACATTTGTCCCGTCTAAACAAACCAAATGTCATACCAAATATAAGCATGTTATGTGAAAACAATGTACTAAGTATGCAAAAATGAACATATATAGCATGAATATGATGTAAATGAATGTGTACATATGCTGAAATGATCACATGAAACAAATGTGTTTTATGAAATCAATGTACTATCATGTTAATGAAACATACATAGCAAAAACATGGATGAAATCATGTAGTATACATGTACTATATGAATATAGTAAGCATATGATATAAAAACATGAAAAACACGAAAGTAACAAGTAGGCACATGTGTTTCACCCCAAAATGTTTGAAAACAGTAAAAGAGAGGACTATGTACTCACTTGAGATTGCTCAATAGTCTTTGGATAACAACCAAGCAATGCTAGAGATCACGGAATCAAACGACACCTAATATAGGTAACTACGTTAATAAACCGGACCTAAATCGGAAGATTGGATAAAATGAAGTTTCGTAAACCAAATGTGCATAGGAACTCATGTAACATGGTTTAACAAAGCCTACATTCTAAAACGGAACCTATCCTAAGTGCTTATGACCCATTACGACTCGTTTAGGTAGCTTACGCTACTTTAACGCGTCGTTCGCGTAAAACGCGTTCGGACCGCCTAACTAGTCCCATGACAAGTAATATATGCCTTAACATGTCTAATAATGTTTCCTAATCAGTTTAGACGTCAAAATTTAGGTTACATATGCTTAAAATGAATTTATGCGCAAAAAGGGCGTTTTGGTCATTTTCCTAAGGCATATAAACTACCTATCATATAACTAACTAAACGAAGTGACCATAAGGTATAACCTTGGAAGGTTATTCCCTATACAACTATGGTTACAAAATATGTTTGGTCGGATCCTAATTATCGACCAAACGGGTCGGGTTCGAAAGTCTAAGCGGTTGTTTAGACCGCTTATCTTACGACCCTATATAAGCACTAAACTAAAAGTGACGAGTTAAACATGTTAAAACATGTTTAACGAAGTTTGAAAACAAGTTTGATATCAAAACAAAGGGTTTTAATACCCAAGAATAGTTTGGTTGCAAAATACGTATAAACGCGTATTTTGACCGAAACTATGACTCGTCACTCTGCCTAAATAATGTGGTAATCAGTAGGTACAGTCACAAAGGACTATGACCATCGTGATTACGCTCACGTTGCGAAGTTAAATGAACTTCGTGTTGACCATAAACTGGTCAAAGCTGAAAGTCAAACACTGTTTGACTTTCGTGCTTAAAAACGCGTAAAAGAACGAAAGAAACTTACAAGAGGTCCAAGCAATGGAGATTCGATCTAAAAATTCTCAGGTATGGAGTGTAGAAACTCCAACTTAGAGAAATAATCAGATCAAGGTGTGAGGATTGGAATGAATAGAGGTGGGTATTTATAGATTTCGGGCCACCGTTAGGATCGTTCCTCGATAAACGAGCTTCGATCTTGGCCTTACAAGTGCACCCACTGTTTTGTAATACCATGGGTGCCCCTAAACTAGCCCATAGACTTAAAGAAACCAGGTGCAAACCATGGGAACAGTTGGAAATAGCTGGAAACATGTTTGTGCATATCTGATGGTCTGTTACGCCCCGCGTACGAGTGAGGCCTGGCCTACGCGGCCCGCGACCGATGGCAGATCAGCAAACAAGTTTCTGATTTACAGAAATGGTCCCTGCAAGTGTTTAAGCCATTTTTGACACGTTTAAGGCCCATTAAGCCATTTTCAAGGCTCTACAATGATGTCTAAGAATAGGTGACATGAAACATGCTTGAAAATATGTCGGATGTCAGTTCGTTTAGTCGTACGATCACGTTATTCGCTTATTTACGACGAAACACGAAAGGACACGAAAAATGATCCAAATTATGCAACGAATGGAATTTTATCATGCCAATCACTAAAATAAAATATTTTAATGGTTACATAAATTTTTGGATGTCCGGATATATTCAGAACGTAAGATATGTGCGAAAATGCAAACTTATGCACTTTTTGACGCTTTTTGTCCCTGTTTGATCCAAAAGTTTATTTTAGCACACCGAACCCCTCAAAGCCTATTTCTAAGCTATGTAAATGATATTTAAGGTATGTTTAACTTATGATCAAGTTCCAGAATGTTCGTTAGAGTACGAATCGGCATACTTTCGTAGTTTGTCAAAATTGGTCCCTGTAAGCAAATAAACTTGATTTTACCATACCAAAGCCTTCAAAACTTATTTCTAAATTAGGTAAAGGTTATTTAAGGTATGTTAAGCATAAATTGATGTTTCGGAGTGTTTTTCGCGTTAAACTGATTACGTTTACGCATCGTTTTGCGTATAACTCTCCAGAAAGCGATATAGAGTTTGAAATTGAACAAAAATCAAAACATACAAAATGTCATGTTAAGCATAAATTGATGTTTCGGAGTGTTTGTCGCGTTAAACTGATTACGTTTACGCATCGTTTTGCGTATAACTCTCAAGAAAGCGATATAGAGTTTGAAATTGAACAAAAATCAAAACATACAAAATGTCAAACATAAATAAACAAAAATTGGGATCAAATAACATTATTTTATTGATAACTAAACTGTTTAAGGTTTATACAATGATTACATGCACAGATGTCACATAAATCATCCTATAAATACTTAAAAGTGTAGGGGTGCCTGGCCAAGGTGATTGTTACACCCCTAAGGCACTTAGAATAGGGCCCAAAACTGTTGACTGCATTTTCATTGGATATGCTAAAAACGGTAGTACATATTGTTTTCTTGTATATGAATCCAAGAACCCTGATGTGCACAAGGACTCTATCATAGAGACAAGGCTAAGAAATGTGACTTACTTTGAAGAAGAGTTTCCAATGTTAGTACAAACTCATGCGAGTTCTTCAACAACCAATCATGCAAGTTCATAAACAATGGTTGATGAGATTGTTCGAGATGAAACTCAAGAACAATCAGAGGCTGGGAGGATGAGCCAAGAAGAAGCAAAAGGCAAAGGACTGAGAAATCCTTTGGGCCTGACTTTCTTATATATATGGTTGAGAGTGAGCCTCAAACCTATCAAGATGTAGTCACTTCTTCAGATGGACTTGAATGGAAAGAAGCCATCAAGAATGAAATTGATTCTAACTTGTAGAATCATACTTAGGAGCTAGTAGATCTTTCACCAGGGTGCAAGCCACTTGGATATCGATGGATATTCAAGAATTAGATGAAACCTGATGGCTTTGTCGACAAGTATAAGGCAAGGCTTGCGATCAAATGGTTTAGACAAAAGGAAGATCTTGACTATTTTAACACAAACTCGCCTGTGACTAGAATTACCTCTATTAGATTAGTGCTTGCAATTGCAGCTTTGAGAAACTTGGAAATACATCAAATGGAGATAAGAATCGCATTTCTCAATGGGGAACTAGAGGAAGAGATTTACATGGAGCAACCAGAGGGTTTCTCTGCTCCTGGCCAAGTGAGTAAAGTGTATAAAGTTGTCAAGTCATTGTATGGTTTGAAGCAAGCTCCAAGACAATGGCGTCAAAAGTTTGACCAAGTTATGCTTAGCAATGGTTTCAAAATAAATGGATATGACAAATGTTTCTATGTGAAAAACCCTTCTAAAGGTTATGTGATCTTATGTCTTTATGTAGATGATATGCTTATCATTGGGAGTGATGATAAGATGATCAGATCTACTAAAGACATGTAGAAAATGAGATTTGACATGAAAGATATGGGACTAGCTGATGTGATTTTGGAGTAAAGATCATTAGAACCCAAACTAGTTTCGTGCTAAGTCAATCTCATTATGTGGATAAGATCCTTGAGAAGTTCAATCCAGAGGACACGAGTGTAGCTCAAACTCCAATCGATACCTCTCAACATTTGTCAAAGAATAGAGGCAAGAATGTTGCTCAATTGGAATACTCAAGGATCGTTGGCAGTCTTATGTAACTCATGTCATGTACTCGGCCAGACTTAGCATATGCTGTGAGTAGGCTAAGTAGATATACTAGTAATCCTAGTTCTGAGCACTGGAAGAGTATGACAAGATTACTAAGGTATTTGAGATACACGAGAAACTATCGATACCTCTCAACATTTGTCAAAGAATAGAGGCGAGAGTGTTGCTTGATGTGTGGTGAAGTGTCGTATATATTAGGTGTATATTTTAAGCCCTTTTTAACACTTATTTTAGTCAAGTTTTAAATTTATAAAACACGATATTTCACTAACACTAAACACACATATGGGCAAGTGCACCCATCGTTGAGTGTAGTATAGCGTTTGTAAGATACCGAGGTCGTCCAAGGACACAAGAGCTTTTAGTACCGGTTTATCCTCAACGTCTAATCAAAACAAAAGTTTAGAAAAATGTTTTAAGCTAAGAAAAATAAAAACTAACTAAAATGCTGAAAATAAAAATAAAATAAAAACAGATAGACAAGATGAATCACTTGGTTCCGACTCGTATCTAGTATAACCTTTGATTATTTCCGCACTTTTGCACATAATTAAGAGATTATCTTAGTTATTGTAGTAGGCCCCTCTTTTGAAGGTGACGTTACCCTCACCCCAGTAGTTTGAGTCAGCAAGGATACAATCCTAAAGGGGTGGATTATTGGAAGATAATGAATTAAGTTATTAATGCAGTATTGTGGTAGGCCCTGCTTTTGGTGGCGACGTTACCCTCGGCTAAGTAGTCTGAGTCAGCAGGGATACAGTCCTAAATAGCCGGGTTATAGTATTAATAGTAGTTAACTTATGAGGGGGTCAAAGAGTTTGGACCCCCGCCATCCAATACCGTGAAGCATTGAAGGAGGTCCTACTAAATTTGACCCAAGTCCATTGCAGGACCTCTAAACGCTGAACAATGGCAAGACCTTTACCAAACCGTTCCCTTAACCCCCGACCAGGTAGCCAACATACCTCCATATAGACCGTGGAGATATGAATGGTGAAAATCCTTTATTTTATATAGACAGTAAAATAATGCCAAGACACCACGGACAAACGATAAGGAAAGATCACCTTCAACATAAGTAACTAGTTATTAAATTCATTAATACAAAACCAAATAAAAAGTGCAAAAGATTAGAAATAAAAAGTATTATACTAGACACTTTGTCTTCACCAAGTGATGTAAGAGACTTAGGCAAACATGGCCTTGATTGTCAAGAACTCTTACGATCAATCTTGGATCCCGAGACGACTCACACACTCTACGATGGACAATGGATGATGGTGGTGGATGATGGTGTTGTGATGGTGGTGGGTGGTGGATGAAGTGTGAGAGAGGTGGTGTGCCAAGGGATGAGTTGAAATGAATCCAAGCACTCCTATTTATAGGCTGAACAGAGAGCTGGGCACGGCCCCGTGCCTGTCTGACACTCTCTCTCCTCATTAATTGTAATTCGCAATTACAATTAATGCGTCTGCTGTACTTTCGACACGCCCCCGTGTCCGCTGGGCACGGCCCGTGGTGGGCAATAGAAGCTTCTATAGGTTTGTCTTTTCTGCTGCTTCTTGGGCACGGCCCCGTGCTGGCTGAGCACGGGGCGTGTTCAGCCTTCTGTCTTCTCTATTTTGCTTGGGAAGATGCCGTTGAGGGGTCGGGCAGTCCACTAGTGTTCCTTTCTTTGTATTTATGTTGGAATTAGCTGTCTTTTTGCTTCTTTTGTGTTCTTGAGCTCATTTAATCCTGAAAATACAAAAGGAAGACAAAAACACTCTTTTTCCAATATTAGTACTTAAAAAGGGTTAGTTTTATGCCTTAATTGATGTAATTTATATGTTGCATTTTACACACATCAAATACCCCCACACTTGAACTTTTGCTTGTCCTCAAGCAAAACTCTTTAATATGTGGCTTACACTCCCAAATGGAATAGGTAGAAGAGAAGGTTTTTGAGCTTGTCGTAGAGTGTCGGGATATCCAAGATCTTTTTAGGTTTTACTTTTATTTATTTACAATCCTATTCGCAATAATTTATTTAGAACTTTTCATAGGAGAAATTACTTATTTGGGCATAACATGCCTTTTTTTTTAAATTTCATTTATATACAAGTTCACATACCTTACGGGAGAAATCACTCACACTCGGCCGAAGGTGTATTTTTAGTGAATCACTCGAGAGCGGCATGGAACTTATTCCTACCATAAGCTTGCCAAGCAATCAATCCTCCTCCTTTTTAACTTTTATACCTTTGTAAATATCAAGAGGACTTTGTGGGTTAAGGGTTAGGCTTGGGTTATAGGTGGTTGGGGTAGTGGTTAGTGGTTAGTAGAAAAAGGGCGAAAAACGTAACAAGTGTCGGTTTTCGTAGGACTTTCTATTTTTTTTCAACTTTTTATTTTGATGAAGCTTTTATTCAAACAAAGTTATTTTTTTTTTGATGAACTTGTTTGTTTATTTGCTTCATCATCAACACTTTTTTTTTTTTTTTTTTTTTTTTTTTTTTTTTTTTTTTTTTTACGAAAAACCGAACTTGTTACTAAAACAAAGGGTTAAAAATGAAAAAGGTTTTGGTGGGTAAAAGGGTTTTTGGTTTGGGTGATGAAATGAAAAGGTTTAGGCTCAAAGGGGCTAACTAGGGGGATTTTTGGGTAGGTGGTAAAAGAAAAAGAAAAATAATGGTGTAGAAATAAAAAGGGGTAGTCCTAATGCCTCCATCACTTACTTACTCGGGTTTAAGTTGATAAGGACCGGGAATGTATCGTCATGGCAAGTTCTAGAGTTGTAAGAACCAAGCGGCTATTCACACAAGAAACGAAAAATGAGCATTTAGTCTAATGATATGTAATTGTATGCTCAATAAAGGCTCAAAACTCACTTTTGTGGGAATGGGTTTTTATGTGATCAAGTATATATAATCAAATTTTAACTAAGTTTGTCATGTCTTTTCATAATTTTCTTATGTTGGTTCTTTTTATCACTACGCTATCGGTTGTAAATTTGTAAAAATATAACCTTTTTGAGAACTTGAATTTCCCGAATTAAACCTAGACAAGTAAGAAAAAATGAATTTTTTGCAAAAAATTGGGGTGATTAGCGGTTCCAATAGAGTTTTGTGTAAGGCTTGTGTTTAGGACTTGCAAAAAATTCAAGGTTTTAGCATCCCCCCCAAACTTAAATTACACAATGTCCTCAATGTGTCCCAAGAATAAATTTTTAGGTTGATTAGATATGTAAAATAGTGTAAAAAGCAAAAATTTTGTGTTACTGGCAGCCTGGACACGACCCCGTGTTGAGTGGGCACGACCCCGTGTTCAGGTGCCAGTAACGAGAACTTACAGAAGGTTGACACGGGGGCGTGTTGGATGGGCACGGCCCCGTGTCTGACAAAAATCTGCAGGACAGTAACCAAACAGCAGGTCTGGGAGGTGAGCACGGGGGCGTGTTGGCTGGACACGTCCCCGTGTGGACAGTCTGAAAGCCTGAAAAACAGGTTTCTTCCCCCGGTTTTTTCCATCCTGGTCCTATAAGTGCTGAGGCTTAGCATTCCAAGCCTCGGTTTGTACCTGTTTCATCACTTAATACCACACCAAGCAATACAAACATCCTAAATTACCATAGTTAATTGTTCCAAGCATAAAGTAAAAGAAAAAGAAAAATAAAATGCAGGAAATAGTTAGGAAAAGTAAATTGTCTAACACTTGGCACGCAGGCCATCAATTGTTCAAGATTGAAAAGGGACTTAAACCTGTGGGCTAGCCATCAACCTGGTCTTGCTCCTCCATACTCCCTACTCCATGTCTTCATCGCTATCATCACCTTCATCCCCATGCCCCGCCATATACTCTCGGATGCTTCCGATATCGTCTTGTATATCATTGATGTTGCGTTCAATAGCTCCGACCCGTTGGTATGTGTTGTTGGCGAGGTTGTAGGTGTTCCTGGTACACATAAGGTTTTCCTGCATAAGATCATGTAAACTTTGAAAATTAGGAAAACCACCTCCTTGTGAGGAGGATTGACCCGGATCGCCATGGGGTTGATATTGGTAGTGGGGAGGTGGTGCGTGAAGAACTAGGGCCTCCTGCGGGTTCCATGCATAACCTTGCGTCCTTTGGAAGCTTACCGTTCCGTCTTCCGCCTCATAAAGTAAGTTCATGGCTCGGCAAATGTGATAATCAACTCGTCCCGACCATGGGCTTCTTTCAAAGGACCTTGGAATTCGCGTGTAATGCTTGAAAAGACGGTACACCCATCCTCCAAAGAAGATAGGCGTTGGAGCGCGAGCAAGCCGGTTGAGATGCATGTTTCGTAATAGGAGATACGGAACATCGAGAGGCTTCTGGTTGTGGATACAGTGGAGGACAACCAAATCTTTCAACCCTACAACGCCGCTACTGGCGTGACGTTGGTTTAGAGAGTAGGTGAGGATCCTGTGAATGTAGCGATAGAGCGGATCCCTTAGCTTCGTACTTTTGGTGCTACGAGGGTTGTAGATTCCTTCACCGATTTGAGCCCATGCGGCTTGTCTTTCATCTTCATCCAAGTCTCGTAATCCCCCAGTATTTTCTTCGTTTCCCGATTCCTCTTCTTGGTATAGCCCTATTATGGCTCCAAACTGTGCCATAGAGATCGAGTACATTGTCCCTCCACACCGAAATACAACCCCTTCATTGTCGAATTGGTCACACCTTGAAGTGAAGTTAAAGGTACTGTAGAACTCCATGGTGCATTGATGCACTGACCGAAGCCTAGTGTTTAATGCAACAGCTAATGGTCCCGTAACGATGTTGTTGAATCGGTCCAGCTGGTTTACCAAGGTTAACAGGTCCGTGCAAGCTCTCCTAGGGTACTCCTCGGGTCTTGTTTGAAGTATCTCATACCTTGCTCTTGCATCGAGCTCATTTGCATTGAACCTTGTGAACTTTGCCATCTGAAAGACTACACCAAGAGTTAGCACGAAACAGAAATGTTTTCGGACAAAACTGCAAACAGCGGGCTGGACACGACCCCGTGTCCAGCGGACACGGCCCCGTGTCCAGAGGTCTGTTACTCAAAAACTTCATTTTTCGACCCGGTTTCGAAAACTTGAAAATTTTTGGTCCAATAGGTGCGGTTTCCCCCGAAAATGAAACCCTAAGTGCCGTTTTTCCCAAAATATCCCGTTTACCCTATCAATTTTATCTTTTTCGGTTCAAGAACAAGGGTTTGGGGTTTTTGCGAGAAATCGGTTGAATCTATGAACAATACAAGTGTATTTACTTTCCTTAACACTAATCTAACTAAATGCAAACAGATTTAGGCAAAAATTTGAGGTTCGATCCGGATGAACTTCAAGAACCCTAGATTTTTCCCCAAATTTGTGGTGTTTTAACTACATGCAAGAAACTAATCTAACTACTAAGAGTGATAGAATCATACCTTGACGTTGTTAGATCGATAGGAGACGTCGAAATTTCGCGAAAAATCGCCTGGAACCAGAGCTTTTGTGGGGAAACGGGGCGTGTGGAATGAAGAAACTGTTTTGAAAAAGGGGTTTTATCCCGTCTGCAGCGCGAACACGGCCCCGTGTCCAGCGGACACGGCCTCGTGCCGAGCAGTTTTTTTTTTTTTTTAGTGCGTGTGTGAGTGCCCCTTTTTCCCATAAGCTATGGTTAGAAAACTTATCGCTTTATTTTGTCGTCTCAATCGTTCGTAACTTACCAGGCATGATGTTTTTATTCTTCCACTGGTTGAAGCGAGATTTCTTCCTCCTCATCCTCAATGAATCCTTGATTGAGTTTCAGCCGTTGGCCATTGACTTTAAATGGTGGCCCATTCCGAGATTTAATTTCTACTGCACCGTGTGGAAAAATATGGGTGATGGAAAAAGGTCCTGACCACCTAGACTTTAATTTACTAGGAAACAATCGAAGTCGTGAATTAAACAAAAGAACTAAATCTCCTACCCGAAATTCATTAGGTTTAATATGTTTGTCATGCAAATTTTTCATTCTTTCCTTATAAATCTCGGAGTTTGAGTATGCATAATTCCTAAGCTCGTCTAATTCATTTAATTGACAAAATCGATTTTTACCAGCAAATTCTAAATCTAAGTTTACATTTTTGATTGCCCAGTAGGCTTTGTGTGCAATTTCTACTGGCAAATGACAACTTTTACCATAAACTAGCTTATATGGGGTTGTACCTATTGTTGTTTTATAAGCAGTTCGAAAAGCCCATAAAGCATCGTCTAATTTATCAGCCCATTCTTTTTTATTTAACCCTACGGTTTTTTTGAGTATTCGTTTTAAACCTCTATTAGTCACTTCGGCTTGCCCGTTTGTTTGAGGATGATACGCTGTTGAAACCCGGTGATAGACCCCATATCTTGTTAAAATTTTTTCAAGTTGATGGTTGCAAAAATGGGTACCTCTATCACTTATTAAAGCTTTAGGCGTGCCAAAACGAGAGAATAATTTTTTCAGAAATTTTACCACGACTCTTCCATCATTTGTTGGAAGTGCGTCGGCCTCGACCCATTTAGATAAGTAATCTACTGCCACAAGTATATATTTGTTTCCTTTCGATGGTGGGAAAGGTCCCATAAAGTCGAGTCCCCACACATCAAAAATTTCACAAACAAGAATGCCATTTTGTGGCATTTCGTTTTTGGAAGAAATATTACCTGTTCTTTGGCAAGCATCACATGTTTTTACAAGACTTTGGGCGTCTTTGTAAATGGTTGGCCAATAAAATCCTGAATCAAATACCTTTCGTGCGGTACTAGCAGCACCATGATGTCCTCCGTATGGACCTTCATGACAATGGCGGAGAATTCTTCGTGCTTCACTACCATGTACGCATCGTCTGACGAGTTGATCGGCACACATTTTGAAAAGATATGGATCTTCCCAAAAGTAGTGTTTCACATTGGCAAATAATTTTTTTCTTTGATGATGTGGCCATCATTTTGCGACTATACCGCTAGCTAGGTAGTTAGCATAGTCGGCGTACCATGGTTCTTCCTTGTATTCCACCATTTCCAGGGACTCAGTTGGAAATTTTTCGTAGATTTGCTCGTCCCTGGTTGCCTCCAAAGCTAGGTCTTCTAAGCGCGAAAGATGATCTGCAGCGGTATTTTCTGCTCCTCTTTTGTCCTTGATTTCAATGTCAAATTCTTGGAGTAGTAGAATCCACCTAATCAAACGTGGCTTTGCGTCTTGCTTCTTGAAGAGATATCGAATGGCTGCATGGTCTGTATAGACTATAGTTTTAGAAAGAACAAGATAAGAACGAAATTTATCAAAGGTAAATACCACAGCTAGTAATTCTTTTTCAGTTGTTGTGTAATTTTCTTGTGCATCATTAAGTGTTTTACTAGCATAATATATTGGGTGGAAATGCTTTTCTTTTCTTTGTCCCAAGACAGCTCCAACTGCAAAGTCACTAGCATCACACATGATTTCGAAAGGAAATTTCCAATCAGGCGCTATCATGATAGGTGCATTGACTAGCATTTCCTTTAGGGTTAGAAATGCTTGATTGCAATCCTTGTCAAAGATGAAAGGAGCATCTTTTTCAAGTAGTTTCGTTAGAGGCCTTGAGATTTTTGAAAAGTCCTTGATAAACCGCCTATAAAATCCTGCATGCCCTAAGAAACTTCTGATAGCCCGTACGGAGGATGGAGGTGGTAATCTAGAAATGGTATCTATTTTGGCTCGATCCACCTCCATTCCTTCGCTTGAGATTTTGTGACCGAGTACTATTCCCTCCGTTACCATGAAATGGCATTTTTCCCAATTAAGGGCGAGGTTAGTTTCCTCACATCGGGATAGCATTCGTTCAAGGTTATCGAGGCATTGGTCATATGAATCCCCAAAAATAGAAAAGTCGTCCATAAAGGCTTCCATTGTCTTTTCTATCATGTCATGGAAAATGGCTACCATGCAACGTTGGAATGTTGCTGGGGCATTGCATAGACCAAACGGCATGCGTCGATAAGCAAAAGTTCCATAGGGACATGTGAAAGTTGTCTTTTCTTGGTCTTCGGGTGCTATCGGGATTTGAAAGTAACCTGAAAAACCATCCAAGAAACAGTAAAATTTATGACCGGATAATCTTTCTAACATTTGATCAATGAAGGGTAAAGGAAAGTGATCCTTTCTTGTTGCTTCATTTAATCGTCTATAATCTATACATACCCTCCATCCTGTGACGGTTCTCGTTGGTATTAGTTCATTCTTTTCATTAGTTATTACCGTCATACCTCCTTTCTTTGGAACTACTTGGACGGGACTTACCCAAGGACTATCTGAGATAGGATAGATAAGTCCGGCGTCAAGTAGCTTGATGACTTCGTTTTTAACCACTTCTTGAACATTTGGATTTACTCGACGTTGTGGTTGTATGACCGATCTGTAGTCATCATTCATCAAAATTTTGTGTGTGCACATAGAAGGACTAATTCCTTTTATGTCTACAAGTTTCCAAGCTATTGCATTTTTTTGTTTTTTCAAAAGATTAATTAATTTTTCTTTTTCTAAGTTATCTAATTTAGACGAAATAATTACAGGTAACTTCCCATCTTTGTCTAGAAAAGCATATTCCAAACCTTTTGGAAGTTCTTTGAGCTCAAGTGGTGGGTCTTTAGGAGACTCCTTATTTGGTTGCTCATTTCGATCAATAACCTTAAAAGTTTGTTCTATGGCGACCTCTTCTTCAACAAAGTGGTCAATCTCTTCACTTGTATCGGGTGGTTCATCTTCATCTTCAATTATGGGGTCATTATTGCCGAATGGATATTTCATTGATCGTTCGAGGTCGACACTTCTTTTAAATGCCCCTAATTGAATAGGTAGATTATTGAACTTCCGGTTTTTCAAAGCTTCGTGAGTTTTTACAAATGGTCGTCCCAACACTAGAGGAGCGTCATCGAGGATGACGAAGTCGGTTGGGATTACCATTTGATTTGTTTGAACCAAGACATCTTCAACTATACCGATTGATTTTATTACCTTCCGATTGGATAGAAAAATGGGTATTTGAAGTGGAGAAAAATCACTAATACTTAATTTTTCGAAAATGTAGTTAGGCATTATGTTAACACAAAGATCTTTATCGATTGTGACATTACTAATAAACGAATTTTGAAAGAAACATGGAACCGGTGTAATGTTAATTTCAAATGGGTCTTCTTTTATTAGTGAAGTTTGATCATTAGTTAACTTAACACTTACCGTTTCGTCAATTTTAGTGTTAGTGTTTAACTCTTTTAAAAACTTAGCATGAGTGGGTACTAAACAATGATTTTCGAAAGAAGGTGTCAAGAGATTAATTTCTTCAAAATTAGACTCTTCTTGGATTTTAACGTTGTCGGACTCACCTTTTTCGTTGTTTAACTCATGTGTCGGTTTTTCACTTATTTGTTCTTCCATTTTTACATTTTCAGTTATCTCTTCCTTTTTTAATTCTTCTCTTGCGCGGGACTCCTCTTCCCTTGCGCGAGCTTCTTTTATACATCGATCGATAACTCTAATGTGTTCTAATATCCTATCGGTCACTTCGGTTATAGAAAAAGAATCATTATTTTCTAAGCTTGAATCCGGTTGTTCGACCCTTTGTTCCTCATAATACCCATATGAAGTTGATGGTTCACACCATTGTCCTTCATTGTAAGCATATGATGGATAAGGTTCATAATTTTGTTCTTCATAATACTCATATGAGGTGGGTTGTTCACGCCATGGTTCCTCATAGTAAGCATACGAAGATGGTGGCTCATATCTTGGTTCCTCAAAGTATGAGTAAGAAGGCTCATACCTTGGCTCATCAAAATATGAGTATGAGGGAGGAGGTTCATACCTTTGGTCTTCATAGGATGTGTATGAAGTTGACGGCTCGTACCTGGGCTCCTCATAGTAGGTGTATGAATTGGATGGTTGATATGAGTGATTATTTTGAATCGAACGTGCATTACGACAATTAGTGCAATAATTACCCCTATAATCATCCTCCTCATAGGTGTAGTTGTAACCTCCTGAGTATTGATCCATAAGAATCACTCAGCAGACCACAACTAAGTCTCGAGATCAGAAAACAAAAATAAAACGGAAACAGAAGCTGGACACGGCCCCGTGTTCAATGAGCACGGCCCCGTGTTCAGAATCTGTATCTGGGCGTTTTAATTAAATTTACTGATTTCGTTGAGCACGGGGCGTGTTCAGTGAGCACGGCCCGTGTTCAAGTTACTGTTACTGGGTGTTTTTATGAAGATGTGCAGCACGGCCCCGTGTTCAGTGAACACGGCCCCGTGTACAGGCTACTGTAAATGCAAATCTAAACTAAAATGCAGAAAAATGTGCGCGCTTTTAAAAAGGTTTTGAAAAACTGATTAGGCCGTCGATTTTAAGCTTTCTTAAAATCCTTGTGTCCCCGGCAACGGCGCCAAAAACTTGATGTGTGGTGAAGTGTCGTATATATTAGGTGTATATTTTAAGCCCTTTTTAACACTTATTTTAGTCAAGTTTTAAATTTATAAAACACGATATTTCACTAACACTAAACACACATATGGGCAAGTGCACCCATCGTTGAGTGTAGTATAGCGTTGGTAAGATACCGAGGTCGTCCAAGGACACAAGAACTTTTAGTACCGGTTTATCCTCAACGTCTAATCAAAAAAAAATTGTTTAGAAAAATGTTTTAAGCTAAGAAAAATAAAAACTAACTAAAATGCTGAAAATAAAAATAAAATAAAAACAGATAGACAAGATGAATCACTTGGTTCCGACTCGTATCTAGTATAACCTTTGATTATTTCCGCACTTTTGCACATAATTAAGAGGTTATCTTAGTTGTTGTAGTAGGCCCCTCTTTTGAAGGTGACGTTACCCTCACCCCAGTAGTTTGAGTCAGCAAGGATACAATCCTAAAGGGGTGGATTATTGGAAGATAATGAATTAAGTTATTAATGCAGTATTGTGGTAGGCCCTGCTTTTGGCGGCGACGTTACCCTCGGCTAAGTAGTCTGAGTCAGCAGGGATACAGTCCTAAATAGCCGGGTTATAGTATTAATAGTAGTTAACTTATGAGGGGGTCAAAGAGTTTGGACCCCCGCCATCCAATACCGTGAAGCATTGAAGGAGGTCCTACTAAATTTGACCCAGGTCCATTGCAGGACCTCTAAACGCTGAACAATGGCAAGACCTTTACCAAACAGTTCCCTTAACCCCCGACCAGGTAGCCAACATACCTCCATATAGACCGTGGAGATATGAATGGTGAAAATCCTTTATTTTATATAGACAGTAAAATAATGCCAAGACACCACAGACAAACGATAAGGAAAGATCACCTTCAACATAAGTAACTAGTTATTAAAGTCATTAATACAAAACCATATAAAAGGTGCAAAAGATTAGAAATAAAAAGTATTATACTAGACACTTTGTCTTCACCAAGTGATGTAAGAGACTTAGGCAAACATGGCCTTGATTGTCAAGAACTCTTACGATCAATCTTGGATCCCGAGACGACTCACACACTCTACGATGGACAATGGATGATGGTGGTGGATGATGGTGTTGTGATGGTGGTGGGTGGTGGATGAAGTGTGAGAGAGGTGGTGTGCCAAGGGATGAGTTGAAATGAATCCAAGCACTCCTATTTATAGGCTGAACAGAGAGCTGGGCACGGCCCCGTGTCCGCTGGGCACGGCCCCGTGCCTGTCTGACACTCTCTCTCCTCATTAATTGTAATTCGCAATTACAATTAATGCGCCTACTGTACTTTCGACACGCCCCCGTGTCCGCTGGGCACGGCCCGTGGTGGGCAATAGAAGCTTCTATAGGTTTGTCTTTTCTGCTGCTTCTTGGGCACGGCCCCGTGCTGGCTGAGCACGGGGCGTGTTCAGCCTTCTGTCTTCTCTATTTTGCTTGGGAAGATGCCGTTGAGGGGTCGGGCAGTCCACTAGTGTTCCTTTCTTTGTATTTATGTTGGAATTAGCTGTCTTTTTGCTTCTTTTGTGTTCTTGAGCTCATTTAATCCTGAAAATACAAAAGGAAGACAAAAACACTCTTTTTCCAATATTAGTACTTAAAAAGGGTTAGTTTTATGCCTTAATTGATGTAATTTATATGTTGCATTTTACACACATCATTGCTCAACTGGAATACTCAAGGATCATTGTCAGTCTTATGTAACTCGTGTCATGTACTCGACCACACTTAGCATATGCTGTGAGTAGGCCAAGTAGATATACTAGTAATCCTAGTTCTGAGCACTGGAAGAGTATGACAAGATTACTAAGGTATTTGAGATACACGATAAACTATGGACTGTATTATGGACAAAATCAAGTTGTGGTGGAAGGATTCAGTGATGTCAACTAGATATCTGATATGAAAGATTCTAGATCTACAAGTGGTTATGTCTTTACCCTTGGAGGTGCATCTATATCTTGGAAGTCGTCCAAACAAACTCTTATAGCTACATCCATGATGGAATCTGAGTTTATCGCTTTAGTTAAAGCTAGAGAAGAGGCAGAATGGTTACTTCAATTTTTGGACTATGTTCCAAGATGGCCTAAGCCTGTGACGGCTATTTGTATACATTGTGATTGCCAATAATCTATTGGCAAAGCTCAAAGTGCAATGTATAATGGCAAATCAAGGCACATTTGACGTAGGCATAACACGGTACGAAAACTACTCTCAACTTGAGTTATCACAATTGACTATGTGAAGTTAAAGGATAACATTGCGGATCTACTTACAAAAGGCTTAAGTAGAGAGGTAGTGCATAAGTCGTCAATGGGAATAGGACTAAAGCCCTTGGAGTATGTTTGTACACTGGAAAACCTATCCTAGAAGATTGGAGATCCCATGATCTAGGCTCAATAGGACCACCTAACTGTTTGAACTGAGGTTATTGTGGGGGAGTACCTTAACATACAAAGGGAGTCACAAACTTCCTAGTCCATTCCTACGTAAAATCAGTGATATCAAGAGAGGTTAAGCACATGGATTTTAATTATTTGTACATCACCTATTTTAGAGAGAAGTGGGGTCGCTTCAAATGGAATTGGGGGCACAATTCCTAGATTTCTCGCAGAACCAGGATGGTGCTCCATGACCATAACGAACACAACTATGAGGTGTTAACCAGACCAGGAAGAGTAATTTGTGATGTGTAACAATGTCTATGTAAAAAGGGGGTTAGTTCAAGGACATCGCGTCTACTAACCGCTAGGAGACTAAGTATATGTCACAAAGGAGGGTTCAAAGGGAAACCTACCTATCCTACATTACTTAACCGTTGAAATTTTATCATTACACTTGACTGTATGGGATAATCTCCATTCATGTGAGGGATTGTTGGAAATCTTGGAAAATAATATTATATTACAAAATAATATAATGATTACTTTGTGAGGGTGGGGTTCGGCTACAAAGTCCATTTTTCCTACAAAGTGTACAAAGTCATAAAACACTACAATTTCAGCTATAAAACACACTCAAAACTCACAAATAACATATCCAAATTCACTAAAACACAATATCTAAATCCTAACAGTCCTTAAATACTTTAAACACCCTATCATACAACTATGAATATAAAAACACAACATGATAATCAACATAAAACACACTAATGTTAGTCATTCGATAATCAAAGTCTTATCATCCAAAACACAACACAAAACCCACAAATATGGTGTTTTAGTAATCCCCACTATGTTATTTGTGGGTTTTGAGTGTATTTTATTCTTGACATTAGGGTGTTTTATGACTTTTTACACTTTGTAGGAAAAATAGACTTTGTAGCCAACTCTCACCCTTGTGATTAAAGCTAAATGAATAAGAGATCATAAGCTTTAATTGTGTGTTGGAACTTTAATGTGTGGGAATGTGTGTTTGTCCCACATTGGTGAAGAGATAAATATTTTGTTGATTTATAATTATAATTCTCTACACGAATGTATTCCTATGTGACAAGTTACACCTAGTGGCATCTAGGAGGGTGCGAAGCACCCAACACGCATATGTGCCTGCACCCGGGACCGGGACGAGGGTGATGGACGCAATGTGGCGCTTTGATGGTGCACTTTTCACTTCGCACTCGCATCTTCGCAAGTCACTTGGAGCCGGCTTTACTATTTTTTAGATGTGTCTTGGCTTGTGTGGCTCGAGCTAGTGGTCTGGTTTGGTCAACGGAAGATTGTTTACATTCCTACTGGTCAAGTTGAATTAAGTTCTCAGAATTCGTTATGTCATTGAATTTGTGACTTAATTTTATTGAATTTTGTATTCCATTCTAACATTTCAGTTATGGAATTCTAAACAACATTATATACAAATCTTTGTGTTTTGTTTAGAGACTACACAGAATACTGAAAAATCATAGGGTTCACACAACACACACATCAAACGAATTCCCTAACTTTTCATCTCTACGCACTCTAGTTTCAGGTATATTTTAAGATGCTAGGCTAATCCATGCAATACAATCTGCTTAGGATGTTGTACCCTGGGAAACAGACGGATTCATCTAGATGGCCCGAAATCTGTTTTAGGGAAGCGTCTTGAACGTGCCTCAGCCGAAATCTCGTCTTTCATCTATTGTTTGTTTTCTTTCGGTGTAATCAGTTTAATGATTTTTGTTCATTCTGTTTGTAATTTATAGTGCTTTTGTAATGATGTTCAATAGATTTTTTACTGTTCATTTTGTTATTTTTCATTAATAATCAGTAATGGAAAAATCAATGAATTCATATTTTATTTTGTGAACTGATGTCCTACATGTGATTTACCTAAATTACGTATACGACTACGGGTCTGCCACAAAACACGGGTCCTCAATACTCGTTTTGATAAAAAAAAAACAAACAAATCAGCTAGTTTTGTTTTCTTTTTCTTGAATAAAGGTAATATCATGCTCTTCTTTTAGTTATTGAGTAGCATGGAATGTTATTTTTGTCAGCTTCTTTTATTGTCTCAGCCACCATTTAAGCCCATAGATTACATACTTGTCATAATGGACCTTTACAAGGTATAATAGCTATCTTTTACTTGTTACCTTTTTTTTGGGGGGAGGGGGGGGGGGTTGATGAATTAAAATATATTAATAAGGCAACCCAAATGAATATTGGCTACCAGCTAGTGTTACTATTCAATTGGGCCGCGTTTTAGAAGCCACGCGTATGGCTTCTGTCAACAGCAACTGACACGCATCCAAATTATCTTTCTTTTTCTTTCTTCTTGTATTCCCTTCTAGGTGCCTTCCCTATAGTTGTAGCTAGGGTTGGGCGTGTCCTATTTGATAGGATAAGTGAGTTAGATATGGAGTGTAGGACACGTTTCAGTTTTTGGTTTGCACACCATTTGTAAGTTCTTCACTTATTTAAATGTCACGGTGTACACCTTTTTCTCGTTTTTCTTAGTAAAAGTTAGCTCTTCTGGCTCAACTTTGATCTTCACAGCCCATGTATTTGATAGTACCAAAACCTTGTAAGTTTTAGGTGGGCCCACATTTTTCAAAATTCTTGTGTACTACAATACATTTTTCAAAATTCTTGTGTACTACAATACATTACAGGTAAGTTTTAAAATTTCATTTATATACAAGTTCACATACCTCACGGGAGAAATCACTCACACTCGGCCGAAGGTGTATTTTTAGTGAATCACTCGAGAGCGGCATGGAACTTATTCCTACCATAAGCTTGCCAAGCAATCAATCATCCTCCTTTTTAACTTTTATACCTTTGTAAATATCAAGAGGACTTTGTGGGTTAAGGGTTAGGCTTGGGTTAAAGGTAGGTGGTTGGGGTAGTGGTTAGTGGTTAGTAGAAAAAGGGCGAAAAACGTAACAAGTGTCGGTTTTCGTAGGACTTTCTATTTTTTTTTCAACTTTTTATTTTGATGAAGCTTTTATTCAAACAAAGTTATTTTTTTTTTTTGATGAACTTGTTTGTTTATTTGCTTCATCATCAACACTTTTTTTTTTTTTTTTTTTTTACGAAAAACCGAACTTGTTACTAAAACAAAGGGTTAAAAATGAAAAAGGTTTTGGTGGGTAAAAGGGTTTTTGGTTTGGGTGATGAAATGAAAAGGTTTAGGCTCAAAGGGGCTAACTAGGGGGATTTTTGGGTAGGTGGTAAAAGAAAAAGAAAAATAATGGTGTAGAAATAAAAAGGGGTAGTCCTAATGCCTCCATCACTTACTTACTCGGGTTTAAGTTGATAAGGACCGGGAATGTATCGTCATGGCAAGTTCTAGAGTTGTAAGAACCAAGCGGCTATTCACACAAGAAACGAAAAATGAGCATTTAGTCTAATGATATGTAATTGTATGCTCAATAAAGGCTCAAAACTCACTTTTGTGGGAATGGGTTTTTATGTGATCAAGTATATATAATCAAATTTTAACTAAGTTTGTCATGTCTTTTCATAATTTTCTTATGTTGGTTCTTTTTATCACTACGCTATCGGTTGTAAATTTGTAAAAATATAACCTTTTTGAGAACTTGAATTTCCCGAATTAAACCTAGACAAGTAAGAAAAAATGAATTTTTTGCAAAAATTTGGGGTGATTAGCGGTTCCAATAGAGTTTTGTGTAAGGCTTGTGTTTAGGACTTGCAAAAAATTCAAGGTTTTAGCATCCCCCCCAAACTTAAATTACACATTGTCCTCAATGTGTCCCAAGAATAAATTTTTAGGTTGATTAGATATGTAAAATAGTGTAAAAAGCAAAAATTTTGTGTTACTGGCAGCCTGGACACGACCCCGTGTTGAGTGGGCACGACCCCGTGTTCAGGTGCCAGTAACGAGAACTTACAGAAGGTTGACACGGGGGCGTGTTGGATGGGCACGGCCCCGTGTCTGACAAAAATCTGCAGGACAGTAACCAAACAGCAGGTCTGGGAGGTGAGCACGGGGGCGTGTTGGCTGGACACGTCCCCGTGTGGACAGTCTGAAAGCCTGAAAAACAGGTTTCTTCCCCCGGTTTTTTCCATCCTGGTCCTATAAGTGCTGAGGCTTAGCATTCCAAGCCTCGGTTTGTACCTGTTTCATCACTTAATACCACACCAAGCAATACAAACATCCTAAATTACCATAGTTAATTGTTCCAAGCATAAAGTAAAAGAAAAAGAAAAATAAAATGCAGGAAATAGTTAGGAAAAGTAAATTGTCTAACACTTGGCACGCAGGCCATCAATTGTTCAAGATTGAAAAGGGACTTAAACCTGTGGGCTAGCCATCAACCTGGTCTTGCTCCTCCATACTCCCTACTCCATGTCTTCATCGCTATCATCACCTTCATCCCCATGCCCCGCCATATACTCTCGGATGCTTCCGATATCGTCTTGTATATCATTGATGTTGCGTTCAATAGCTCCGACCCGTTGGTATGTGTTGTTGGCGAGGTTGTAGGTGTTCCTGGTACACATAAGGTTTTCCTGCATAAGATCATGTAAACTTTGAAAATTAGGAAAACCACCTCCTTGTGAGGAGGATTGACCCGGATCGCCATGGGGTTGATATTGGTAGTGGGGAGGTGGTGCGTGAAGAACTAGGGCCTCCTGCGGGTTCCATGCATAACCTTGCGTCCTTTGGAAGCTTACCGTTCCGTCTTCCGCCTCATAAAGTAAGTTCATGGCTCGGCAAATGTGATAATCAACTCGTCCCGACCATGGGCTTCTTTCAAAGGACCTTGGAATTCGCGTGTAATGCTTGAAAAGACGGTACACCCATCCTCCAAAGAAGATAGGCGTTGGAGCGCGAGCAAGCCGGTTGAGATGCATGTTTCGTAATAGGAGATACGGAACATCGAGAGGCTTCTGGTTGTGGATACAGTGGAGGACAACCAAATCTTTCAACCCTACAACGCCGCTACTGGCGTGACGTTGGTTTAGAGAGTAGGTGAGGATCCTGTGAATGTAGCGATAGAGCGGATCCCTTAGCTTCGTACTTTTGGTGCTACGAGGGTTGTAGATTCCTTCACCGATTTGAGCCCATGCGGCTTGTCTTTCATCTTCATCCAAGTCTCGTAATCCCCCAGTATTTTCTTCGTTTCCCGATTCCTCTTCTTGGTATAGCCCTATTATGGCTCCAAACTGTGCCATAGAGATCGAGTACATTGTCCCTCCACACCGAAATACAACCCCTTCATTGTCGAATTGGTCACACCTTGAAGTGAAGTTAAAGGTACTGTAGAACTCCATGGTGCATTGATGCACTGACCGAAGCCTAGTGTTTAATGCAACAGCTAATGGTCCCGTAACGATGTTGTTGAATCGGTCCAGCTGGTTTACCAAGGTTAACAGGTCCGTGCAAGCTCTCCTAGGGTACTCCTCGGGTCTTGTTTGAAGTATCTCATACCTTGCTCTTGCATCGAGCTCATTTGCATTGAACCTTGTGAACTTTGCCATCTGAAAGACTACACCAAGAGTTAGCACGAAACAGAAATGTTTTCGGACAAAACTGCAAACAGCGGGCTGGACACGACCCCGTGTCCAGCGGACACGGCCCCGTGTCCAGAGGTCTGTTACTCAAAAACTTCATTTTTCGACCCGGTTTCGAAAACTTGAAAATTTTTGGTCCAATAGGTGCGGTTTCCCCCGAAAATGAAACCCTAAGTGCCGTTTTTCCCAAAATATCCCGTTTACCCTATCAATTTTATCTTTTTCGGTTCAAGAACAAGGGTTTGGGGTTTTTGCGAGAAATCGGTTGAATCTATGAACAATACAAGTGTATTTACTTTCCTTAACACTAATCTAACTAAATGCAAACAGATTTAGGCAAAAATTTGAGGTTCGATCCGGATGAACTTCAAGAACCCTAGATTTTTCCCCAAATTTGTGGTGTTTTAACTACATGCAAGAAACTAATCTAACTACTAAGAGTGATAGAATCATACCTTGACGTTGTTAGATCGATAGGAGACGTCGAAATTTCGCGAAAAATCGCCTGGAACCAGAGCTTTTGTGGGGAAACGGGGCGTGTGGAATGAAGAAACTGTTTTGAAAAAGGGGTTTTATCCCGTCTGCAGCGCGAACACGGCCCCGTGTCCAGCGGACACGGCCTCGTGCCGAGCAGTTTTTTTTTTTTTTTTAGTGCGTGTGTGAGTGCCCCTTTTTCCCATAAGCTATGGTTAGAAAACTTACCGCTTTATTTTGTCGTCTCAATCGTTCGTAACTTACCAGGCATGATGTTTTTATTCTTCCACTGGTTGAAGCGAGATTTCTTCCTCCTCATCCTCAATGAATCCTTGATTGAGTTTCAGCCGTTGGCCATTGACTTTAAATGGTGGCCCATTCCGAGATTTAATTTCTACTGCACCGTGTGGAAAAATATGGGTGATGGAAAAAGGTCCTGACCACCTAGACTTTAATTTACTAGGAAACAATCGAAGTCGTGAATTAAACAAAAGAACTAAATCTCCTACCCGAAATTCATTAGGTTTAATATGTTTGTCATGCAAATTTTTCATTCTTTCCTTATAAATCTCGGAGTTTGAGTATGCATAATTCCTAAGCTCGTCTAATTCATTTAATTGACAAAATCGATTTTTACCAGCAAATTCTAAATCTAAGTTTACATTTTTGATTGCCCAGTAGGCTTTGTGTGCAATTTCTACTGGCAAATGACAACTTTTACCATAAACTAGCTTATATGGGGTTGTACCTATTGTTGTTTTATAAGCAGTTCGAAAAGCCCATAAAGCATCGTCTAATTTATCAGCCCATTCTTTTTTATTTAACCCTACGGTTTTTTTGAGTATTCGTTTTAAACCTCTATTAGTCACTTCGGCTTGCCCGTTTGTTTGAGGATGATACGCTGTTGAAACCCGGTGATAGACCCCATATCTTGTTAAAAATTTTTCAAGTTGATGGTTGCAAAAATGGGTACCTCTATCACTTATTAAAGCTTTAGGCGTGCCAAAACGAGAGAATAATTTTTTCAGAAATTTTACCACGACTCTTCCATCATTTGTTGGAAGTGCGTCGGCCTCGACCCATTTAGATAAGTAATCTACTGCCACAAGTATATATTTGTTTCCTTTCGATGGTGGGAAAGGTCCCATAAAGTCGAGTCCCCACACATCAAAAATTTCACAAACAAGAATGCCATTTTGTGGCATTTCGTTTTTGGAAGAAATATTACCTGTTCTTTGGCAAGCATCACATGTTTTTACAAGACTTTGGGCGTCTTTGTAAATGGTTGGCCAATAAAATCCTGAATCAAATACCTTTCGTGCGGTACTAGCAGCACCATGATGTCCTCCGTATGGACCTTCATGACAATGGCGGAGAATTCTTCGTGCTTCACTACCATGTACGCATCGTCTGACGAGTTGATCGGCACACATTTTGAAAAGATATGGATCTTCCCAAAAGTAGTGTTTCACATTGGCAAATAATTTTTTTCTTTGATGATGTGGCCATCATTTTGCGACTATACCGCTAGCTAGGTAGTTAGCATAGTCGGCGTACCATGGTTCTTCCTTGTATTCCACCATTTCCAGGGACTCAGTTGGAAATTTTTCGTTGATTTGCTCGTCCCTGGTTGCCTCCAAAGCTAGGTCTTCTAAGCGCGAAAGATGATCTGCAGCGGTATTTTCTGCTCCTCTTTTGTCCTTGATTTCAATGTCAAATTCTTGGAGTAGTAGAATCCACCTAATCAAACGTGGCTTTGCGTCTTGCTTCTTGAAGAGATATCGAATGGCTGCATGGTCTGTATAGACTATAGTTTTAGAAAGAACAAGATAAGAACGAAATTTATCAAAGGTAAATACCACAGCTAGTAATTCTTTTTCAGTTGTTGTGTAATTTTCTTGTGCATCATTAAGTGTTTTACTAGCATAATATATTGGGTGGAAATGCTTTTCTTTTCTTTGTCCCAAGACAGCTCCAACTGCAAAGTCACTAGTATCACACATGATTTCGAAAGGAAATTTCCAATCAGGCGCTATCATGATAGGTGCATTGACTAGCATTTCCTTTAGGGTTAGAAATGCTTGATTGCAATCCTTGTCAAAGATGAAAGGAGCATCTTTTTCAAGTAGTTTCGTTAGAGGCCTTGAGATTTTTGAAAAGTCCTTGATAAACCGCCTATAAAATCCTGCATGCCCTAAGAAACTTCTGATAGCCCGTACGGAGGATGGAGGTGGTAATCTAGAAATGGTATCTATTTTGGCTCGATCCACCTCCATTCCTTCGCTTGAGATTTTGTGACCGAGTACTATTCCCTCCGTTACCATGAAATGGCATTTTTCCCAATTAAGGGCGAGGTTAGTTTCCTCACATCGGGATAGCATTCGTTCAAGGTTATCGAGGCATTGGTCATATGAATCCCCAAAAATAGAAAAGTCGTCCATAAAGGCTTCCATTGTCTTTTCTATCATGTCATGGAAAATGGCTACCATGCAACGTTGGAATGTTGCTGGGGCATTGCATAGACCAAACGGCATGCGTCGATAAGCAAAAGTTCCATAGGGACATGTGAAAGTTGTCTTTTCTTGGTCTTCGGGTGCTATCGGGATTTGAAAGTAACCTGAAAAACCATCCAAGAAACAGTAAAATTTATGACCGGATAATCTTTCTAACATTTGATCAATGAAGGGTAAAGGAAAGTGATCCTTTCTTGTTGCTTCATTTAATCGTCTATAATCTATACATACCCTCCATCCTGTGACGGTTCTCGTTGGTATTAGTTCATTCTTTTCATTAGTTATTACCGTCATACCTCCTTTCTTTGGAACTACTTGGACGGGACTTACCCAAGGACTATCTGAGATAGGATAGATAAGTCCGGCGTCAAGTAGCTTGATGACTTCGTTTTTAACCACTTCTTGAACATTTGGATTTACTCGACGTTGTGGTTGTATGACCGATCTGTAGTCATCATTCATCAAAATTTTGTGTGTGCACATAGAAGGACTAATTCCTTTTATGTCTACAAGTTTCCAAGCTATTGCATTTTTTTGTTTTTTCAAAAGATTAATTAATTTTTCTTTTTCTAAGTTATCTAATTTAGACGAAATAATTACAGGTAACTTCCCATCTTTGTCTAGAAAAGCATATTCCAAACCTTTTGGAAGTTCTTTGAGCTCAAGTGGTGGGTCTTTAGGAGACTCCTTATTTGGTTGCTCATTTCGATCAATAACCTTAAAAGTTTGTTCTATGGCGACCTCTTCTTCAACAAAGTGGTCAATCTCTTCACTTGTATCGGGTGGTTCATCTTCATCTTCAATTATGGGGTCATTATTGCCGAATGGATATTTCATTGATCGTTCGAGGTCGACACTTCTTTTAAATGCCCCTAATTGAATAGGTAGATTATTGAACTTCCGGTTTTTCAAAGCTTCGTGAGTTTTTACAAATGGTCGTCCCAACACTAGAGGAGCGTCATCGAGGATGACGAAGTCGGTTGGGATTACCATTTGATTTGTTTGAACCAAGACATCTTCAACTATACCGATTGATTTTATTACCTTCCGATTGGATAGAAAAATGGGTATTTGAAGTGGAGAAAAATCACTAATACTTAATTTTTCGAAAATGTAGTTAGGCATTATGTTAACACAAAGATCTTTATCGATTGTGACATTACTAATAAACGAATTTTGAAAGAAACATGGAACCGGTGTAATGTTAATTTCAAATGGGTCTTCTTTTATTAGTGAAGTTTGATCATTAGTTAACTTAACACTTACCGTTTCGTCAATTTTAGTGTTAGTGTTTAACTCTTTTAAAAACTTAGCATGAGTGGGTACTAAACAATGATTTTCGAAAGAAGGTGTCAAGAGATTAATTTCTTCAAAATTAGACTCTTCTTGGATTTTAACGTTGTCGGACTCACCTTTTTCGTTGTTTAACTCATGTGTCGGTTTTTCACTTATTTGTTCTTCCATTTTTACATTTTCAGTTATCTCTTCCTTTTTTAATTCTTCTCTTGCGCGGGACTCCTCTTCCCTTGCGCGAGCTTCTTTTATACATCGATCGATAACTCTAATGTGTTCTAATATCCTATCGGTCACTTCGGTTATAGAAAAAGAATCATTATTTTCTAAGCTTGAATCCGGTTGTTCGACCCTTTGTTCCTCATAATACCCATATGAAGTTGATGGTTCACACCATTGTCCTTCATTGTAAGCATATGATGGATAAGGTTCATAATTTTGTTCTTCATAATACTCATATGAGGTGGGTTGTTCACGCCATGGTTCCTCATAGTAAGCATACGAAGATGGTGGCTCATATCTTGGTTCCTCAAAGTATGAGTAAGAAGGCTCATACCTTGGCTCATCAAAATATGAGTATGAGGGAGGAGGTTCATACCTTTGGTCTTCATAGGATGTGTATGAAGTTGACGGCTCGTACCTGGGCTCCTCATAGTAGGTGTATGAATTGGATGGTTGATATGAGTGATTATTTTGAATCGAACGTGCATTACGACAATTAGTGCAATAATTACCCCTATAATCATCCTCCTCATAGGTGTAGTTGTAACCTCCTGAGTATTGATCCATAAGAATCACTCAGCAGACCACAACTAAGTCTCGAGATCAGAAAACAAAAATAAAACGGAAACAGAAGCTGGACACGGCCCCGTGTTCAATGAGCACGGCCCCGTGTTCAGAATCTGTATCTGGGCGTTTTAATTAAATTTACTGATTTCGTTGAGCACGGGGCGTGTTCAGTGAGCACGGCCCGTGTTCAAGTTACTGTTACTGGGTGTTTTTATGAAGATGTGCAGCACGGCCCCGTGTTCAGTGAACACGGCCCCGTGTACAGGCTACTGTAAATGCAAATCTAAACTAAAATGCAGAAAAATGTGCGCGCTTTTAAAAAGGTTTTGAAAAACTGATTAGGCCGTCGATTTTAAGCTTTCTTAAAATCCTTGTGTCCCCGGCAACGGCGCCAAAAACTTGATGTGTGGTGAAGTGTCGTATATATTAGGTGTATATTTTAAGCCCTTTTTAACACTTATTTTAGTCAAGTTTTAAATTTATAAAACACGATATTTCACTAACACTAAACACACATATGGGCAAGTGCACCCATCGTTGAGTGTAGTATAGCGTTGGTAAGATACCGAGGTCGTCCAAGGACACAAGAACTTTTAGTACCGGTTTATCCTCAACGTCTAATCAAAAAAAAAATTGTTTAGAAAAATGTTTTAAGCTAAGAAAAATAAAAACTAACTAAAATGCTGAAAATAAAAATAAAATAAAAACAGATAGACAAGATGAATCACTTGGTTCCGACTCGTATCTAGTATAACCTTTGATTATTTCCGCACTTTTGCACATAATTAAGAGATTATCTTAGTTGTTGTAGTAGGCCCCTCTTTTGAAGGTGACGTTACCCTCACCCCAGTAGTTTGAGTCAGCAAGGATACAATCCTAAAGGGGTGGATTATTGGAAGATAATGAATTAAGTTATTAATGCAGTATTGTGGTAGGCCCTGCTTTTGGCGGCGACGTTACCCTCGGCTAAGTAGTCTGAGTCAGCAGGGATACAGTCCTAAATAGCCGGGTTATAGTATTAATAGTAGTTAACTTATGAGGGGGTCAAAGAGTTTGGACCCCCGCCATCCAATACCGTGAAGCATTGAAGGAGGTCCTACTAAATTTGACCCAGGTCCATTGCAGGACCTCTAAACGCTGAACAATGGCAAGACCTTTACCAAACAGTTCCCTTAACCCCCGACCAGGTAGCCAACATACCTCCATATAGACCGTGGAGATATGAATGGTGAAAATCCTTTATTTTATATAGACAGTAAAATAATGCCAAGACACCACAGACAAACGATAAGGAAAGATCACCTTCAACATAAGTAACTAGTTATTAAAGTCATTAATACAAAACCATATAAAAGGTGCAAAAGATTAGAAATAAAAAGTATTATACTAGACACTTTGTCTTCACCAAGTGATGTAAGAGACTTAGGCAAACATGGCCTTGATTGTCAAGAACTCTTACGATCAATCTTGGATCCCGAGACGACTCACACACTCTACGATGGACAATGGATGATGGTGGTGGATGATGGTGTTGTGATGGTGGTGGGTGGTGGATGAAGTGTGAGAGAGGTGGTGTGCCAAGGGATGAGTTGAAATGAATCCAAGCACTCCTATTTATAGGCTGAACAGAGAGCTGGGCACGGCCCCGTGTCCGCTGGGCACGGCCCCGTGCCTGTCTGACACTCTCTCTCCTCATTAATTGTAATTCGCAATTACAATTAATGCGCCTACTGTACTTTCGACACGCCCCCGTGTCCGCTGGGCACGGCCCGTGGTGGGCAATAGAAGCTTCTATAGGTTTGTCTTTTCTGCTGCTTCTTGGGCACGGCCCCGTGCTGGCTGAGCACGGGGCGTGTTCAGCCTTCTGTCTTCTCTATTTTGCTTGGGAAGATGCCGTTGAGGGGTCGGGCAGTCCACTAGTGTTCCTTTCTTTGTATTTATGTTGGAATTAGCTGTCTTTTTGCTTCTTTTGTGTTCTTGAGCTCATTTAATCCTGAAAATACAAAAGGAAGACAAAAACACTCTTTTTCCAATATTAGTACTTAAAAAGGGTTAGTTTTATGCCTTAATTGATGTAATTTATATGTTGCATTTTACACACATCATTGCTCAACTGGAATACTCAAGGATCATTGTCAGTCTTATGTAACTCGTGTCATGTACTCGACCACACTTAGCATATGCTGTGAGTAGGCCAAGTAGATATACTAGTAATCCTAGTTCTGAGCACTGGAAGAGTATGACAAGATTACTAAGGTATTTGAGATACACGATAAACTATGGACTGTATTATGGACAAAATCAAGTTGTGGTGGAAGGATTCAGTGATGTCAACTAGATATCTGATATGAAAGATTCTAGATCTACAAGTGGTTATGTCTTTACCCTTGGAGGTGCATCTATATCTTGGAAGTCGTCCAAACAAACTCTTATAGCTACATCCATGATGGAATCTGAGTTTATCGCTTTAGTTAAAGCTAGAGAAGAGGCAGAATGGTTACTTCAATTTTTGGACTATGTTCCAAGATGGCCTAAGCCTGTGACGGCTATTTGTATACATTGTGATTGCCAATAATCTATTGGCAAAGCTCAAAGTGCAATGTATAATGGCAAATCAAGGCACATTTGACGTAGGCATAACACGGTACGAAAACTACTCTCAACTTGAGTTATCACAATTGACTATGTGAAGTTAAAGGATAACATTGCGGATCTACTTACAAAAGGCTTAAGTAGAGAGGTAGTGCATAAGTCGTCAATGGGAATAGGACTAAAGCCCTTGGAGTATGTTTGTACACTGGAAAACCTATCCTAGAAGATTGGAGATCCCATGATCTAGGCTCAATAGGACCACCTAACTGTTTGAACTGAGGTTATTGTGGGGGAGTACCTTAACATACAAAGGGAGTCACAAACTTCCTAGTCCATTCCTACGTAAAATCAGTGATATCAAGAGAGGTTAAGCACATGGATTTTAATTATTTGTACATCACCTATTTTAGAGAGAAGTGGGGTCGCTTCAAATGGAATTGGGGGCACAATTCCTAGATTTCTCGCAGAACCAGGATGGTGCTCCATGACCATAACGAACACAACTATGAGGTGTTAACCAGACCAGGAAGAGTAATTTGTGATGTGTAACAATGTCTATGTAAAAAGGGGGTTAGTTCAAGGACATCGCGTCTACTAACCGCTAGGAGACTAAGTATATGTCACAAAGGAGGGTTCAAAGGGAAACCTACCTATCCTACATTACTTAACCGTTGAAATTTTATCATTACACTTGACTGTATGGGATAATCTCCATTCATGTGAGGGATTGTTGGAAATCTTGGAAAATAATATTATATTACAAAATAATATAATGATTACTTTGTGAGGGTGGGGTTCGGCTACAAAGTCCATTTTTCCTACAAAGTGTACAAAGTCATAAAACACTACAATTTCAGCTATAAAACACACTCAAAACTCACAAATAACATATCCAAATTCACTAAAACACAATATCTAAATCCTAACAGTCCTTAAATACTTTAAACACCCTATCATACAACTATGAATATAAAAACACAACATGATAATCAACATAAAACACACTAATGTTAGTCATTCGATAATCAAAGTCTTATCATCCAAAACACAACACAAAACCCACAAATATGGTGTTTTAGTAATCCCCACTATGTTATTTGTGGGTTTTGAGTGTATTTTATTCTTGACATTAGGGTGTTTTATGACTTTTTACACTTTGTAGGAAAAATAGACTTTGTAGCCAACTCTCACCCTTGTGATTAAAGCTAAATGAATAAGAGATCATAAGCTTTAATTGTGTGTTGGAACTTTAATGTGTGGGAATGTGTGTTTGTCCCACATTGGTGAAGAGATAAATATTTTGTTGATTTATAATTATAATTCTCTACACGAATGTATTCCTATGTGACAAGTTACACCTAGTGGCATCTAGGAGGGTGCGAAGCACCCAACACGCATATGTGCCTGCACCCGGGACCGGGACGAGGGTGATGGACGCAATGTGGCGCTTTGATGGTGCACTTTTCACTTCGCACTCGCATCTTCGCAAGTCACTTGGAGCCGGCTTTACTATTTTTTAGATGTGTCTTGGCTTGTGTGGCTCGAGCTAGTGGTCTGGTTTGGTCAACGGAAGATTGTTTACATTCCTACTGGTCAAGTTGAATTAAGTTCTCAGAATTCGTTATGTCATTGAATTTGTGACTTAATTTTATTGAATTTTGTATTCCATTCTAACATTTCAGTTATGGAATTCTAAACAACATTATATACAAATCTTTGTGTTTTGTTTAGAGACTACACAGAATACTGAAAAATCATAGGGTTCACACAACACACACATCAAACGAATTCCCTAACTTTTCATCTCTACGCACTCTAGTTTCAGGTATATTTTAAGATGCTAGGCTAATCCATGCAATACAATCTGCTTAGGATGTTGTACCCTGGGAAACAGACGGATTCATCTAGATGGCCCGAAATCTGTTTTAGGGAAGCGTCTTGAACGTGCCTCAGCCGAAATCTCGTCTTTCATCTATTGTTTGTTTTCTTTCGGTGTAATCAGTTTAATGATTTTTGTTCATTCTGTTTGTAATTTATAGTGCTTTTGTAATGATGTTCAATAGATTTTTTACTGTTCATTTTGTTATTTTTCATTAATAATCAGTAATGGAAAAATCAATGAATTCATATTTTATTTTGTGAACTGATGTCCTACATGTGATTTACCTAAATTACGTATACGACTACGGGTCTGCCACAAAACACGGGTCCTCAATACTCGTTTTGATAAAAAAAAACAAACAAATCAGCTAGTTTTGTTTTCTTTTTCTTGAATAAAGGTAATATCATGCTCTTCTTTTAGTTATTGAGTAGCATGGAATGTTATTTTTGTCAGCTTCTTTTATTGTCTCAGCCACCATTTAAGCCCATAGATTACATACTTGTCATAATGGACCTTTACAAGGTATAATAGCTATCTTTTACTTGTTACCTTTTTTTTGGGGAGAGGGGGGGGGGGTTGATGAATTAAAATATATTAATAAGGCAACCCAAATGAATATTGGCTACCAGCTAGTGTTACTATTCAATTGGGCCGCGTTTTAGAAGCCACGCGTATGGCTTCTGTCAACAGCAACTGACACGCATCCAAATTATCTTTCTTTTTCTTTCTTCTTGTATTCCCTTCTAGGTGCCTTCCCTATAGTTGTAGCTAGGGTTGGGCGTGTCCTATTTGATAGGATAAGTGAGTTAGATATGGAGTGTAGGACACGTTTCAGTTTTTGGTTTGCACACCATTTGTAAGTTCTTCACTTATTTAAATGTCACGGTGTACACCTTTTTCTCGTTTTTCTTAGTAAAAGTTAGCTCTTCTGGCTCAACTTTGATCTTCACAGCCCATGTATTTGATAGTACCAAAACCTTGTAAGTTTTAGGTGGGCCCACATTTTTCAAAATTCTTGTGTACTACAATACATTTTTCAAAATTCTTGTGTACTACAATACATTACAGGTAAGTTTTAAAATTTCATTTATATACAAGTTCACATACCTCACGGGAGAAATCACTCACACTCGGCCGAAGGTGTATTTTTAGTGAATCACTCGAGAGCGGCATGGAACTTATTCCTACCATAAGCTTGCCAAGCAATCAATCATCCTCCTTTTTAACTTTTATACCTTTGTAAATATCAAGAGGACTTTGTGGGTTAAGGGTTAGGCTTGGGTTAAAGGTAGGTGGTTGGGGTAGTGGTTAGTGGTTAGTAGAAAAAGGGCGAAAAACGTAACAAGTGTCGGTTTTCGTAGGACTTTCTATTTTTTTTTTCAACTTTTTATTTTGATGAAGCTTTTATTCAAACAAAGTTATTTTTTTTTTGATGAACTTGTTTGTTTATTTGCTTCATCATCAACACTTTTTTTTTTTTTTTTTTTTACGAAAAACCGAACTTGTTACTAAAACAAAGGGTTAAAAATGAAAAAGGTTTTGGTGGGTAAAAGGGTTTTTGGTTTGGGTGATGAAATGAAAAGGTTTAGGCTCAAAGGGGCTAACTAGGGGGATTTTTGGGTAGGTGGTAAAAGAAAAAGAAAAATAATGGTGTAGAAATAAAAAGGGGTAGTCCTAATGCCTCCATCACTTACTTACTCGGGTTTAAGTTGATAAGGACCGGGAATGTATCGTCATGGCAAGTTCTAGAGTTGTAAGAACCAAGCGGCTATTCACACAAGAAACGAAAAATGAGCATTTAGTCTAATGATATGTAATTGTATGCTCAATAAAGGCTCAAAACTCACTTTTGTGGGAATGGGTTTTTATGTGATCAAGTATATATAATCAAATTTTAACTAAGTTTGTCATGTCTTTTCATAATTTTCTTATGTTGGTTCTTTTTATCACTACGCTATCGGTTGTAAATTTGTAAAAATATAACCTTTTTGAGAACTTGAATTTCCCGAATTAAACCTAGACAAGTAAGAAAAAATGAATTTTTTGCAAAAATTTGGGGTGATTAGCGGTTCCAATAGAGTTTTGTGTAAGGCTTGTGTTTAGGACTTGCAAAAAATTCAAGGTTTTAGCATCCCCCCCAAACTTAAATTACACATTGTCCTCAATGTGTCCCAAGAATAAATTTTTAGGTTGATTAGATATGTAAAATAGTGTAAAAAGCAAAAATTTTGTGTTACTGGCAGCCTGGACACGACCCCGTGTTGAGTGGGCACGACCCCGTGTTCAGGTGCCAGTAACGAGAACTTACAGAAGGTTGACACGGGGGCGTGTTGGATGGGCACGGCCCCGTGTCTGACAAAAATCTGCAGGACAGTAACCAAACAGCAGGTCTGGGAGGTGAGCACGGGGGCGTGTTGGCTGGACACGTCCCCGTGTGGACAGTCTGAAAGCCTGAAAAACAGGTTTCTTCCCCCGGTTTTTTCCATCCTGGTCCTATAAGTGCTGAGGCTTAGCATTCCAAGCCTCGGTTTGTACCTGTTTCATCACTTAATACCACACCAAGCAATACAAACATCCTAAATTACCATAGTTAATTGTTCCAAGCATAAAGTAAAAGAAAAAGAAAAATAAAATGCAGGAAATAGTTAGGAAAAGTAAATTGTCTAACACTTGGCACGCAGGCCATCAATTGTTCAAGATTGAAAAGGGACTTAAACCTGTGGGCTAGCCATCAACCTGGTCTTGCTCCTCCATACTCCCTACTCCATGTCTTCATCGCTATCATCACCTTCATCCCCATGCCCCGCCATATACTCTCGGATGCTTCCGATATCGTCTTGTATATCATTGATGTTGCGTTCAATAGCTCCGACCCGTTGGTATGTGTTGTTGGCGAGGTTGTAGGTGTTCCTGGTACACATAAGGTTTTCCTGCATAAGATCATGTAAACTTTGAAAATTAGGAAAACCACCTCCTTGTGAGGAGGATTGACCCGGATCGCCATGGGGTTGATATTGGTAGTGGGGAGGTGGTGCGTGAAGAACTAGGGCCTCCTGCGGGTTCCATGCATAACCTTGCGTCCTTTGGAAGCTTACCGTTCCGTCTTCCGCCTCATAAAGTAAGTTCATGGCTCGGCAAATGTGATAATCAACTCGTCCCGACCATGGGCTTCTTTCAAAGGACCTTGGAATTCGCGTGTAATGCTTGAAAAGACGGTACACCCATCCTCCGAAGAAGATAGGCGTTGGAGCGCGAGCAAGGCGGTTGAGATGCATGTTTCGTAATAGGAGATACGGAACATCGAGAGGCTTCTGGTTGTGGATACAGTGGAGGACAACCAAATCTTTCAACCCTACAACGCCGCTACTGGCGTGACGTTGGTTTAGAGAGTAGGTGAGGATCCTGTGAATGTAGCGATAGAGCGGATCCCTTAGCTTCGTACTTTTGGTGCTACGAGGGTTGTAGATTCCTTCACCGATTTGAGCCCATGCGGCTTGTCTTTCATCTTTATCCAAGTCTCGTAATCCCCCGGTATTTTCTTCGTTTCCCGATTCCTCTTCTTGGTATAGCCCTATTATGGCTCCAAACTGTGCCATAGAGATCGAGTACATTGTCCCTCCACACCGAAATACAACCCCTTCATTGTCGAATGGGTCACACCTTGAAGTGAAGTTAAAGGTACTGTAGAACTCCATGGTGCATTGATGCACCGACCGAAGCCTAGTGTTTAATGCAACAGCTAATGGTCCTGTAACGATGTTGTTGAATCGGTCCAGCTGGTTTACCAAGGTTAACAGGTCCGTGCAAGCTCTCCTAGGGTACTCCTCGGGTCTTGTTTGAAGTATCTCATACCTTGCTCTTGCATCGAGCTCATTCGCATTGAACCTTGTGAACTTTGCCATCTGAAAGAATACACCAAGAGTTAGCATGAAACAGAAATGTTTTCGGACAAAACTGCAAACAGCGGGCTGGACACGACCCCGTGTCCAGCGGACACGGCCCCGTGTCCAGAGGTCTGTTACTCAAAAACTTCATTTTTCGAGCCGTTTTCGAAAACTTGAAAATTTTTGGTCCAATAGGTGCGGTTTCCCCCGAAAATGAAACCCTAAGTGCCGTTTTTCCCAAAATATCCCGTTTACCCTATCAATTTTATCTTTTTCGGTTCAAGAACAAGGGTTTGGGGTTTTTGCGAGAAATCAGTTGAATCTATGAACAATACAAGTGTATTTACTTTCCTTAACACTAATCTAACTAAATGCAAACAGATTTAGGCAAAAATTTGAGGTTCGATCCGGATGAACTTCAAGAACCCTAGATTTTTCCCCAAATTTGTGGTGTTTTAACTACATGCAAGAAACTAATCTAACTACTAAGAGTGATAGAATCATACCTTGACGTTGTTAGATCGATAGGAGACGTCGAAATTTCGCGAAAAATCGCCTGGAACCAGAGCTTTTGTGGGGAAACGGGGCGTGTGGAATGAAGAAACTGTTTTGAAAAAGGGGTTTTATCCCGTCTGCAGCGCGAACACGGCCCCGTGTCCAGCGGACACGGCCTCGTGCCGAGCAGTTTTTTTTTTTTTTTAGTGCGTGTGTGAGTGCCCCTTTTTCCCATAAGCTATGGTTAGAAAACTTACCGCTTTATTTTGTCGTCTCAATCGTTCGTAACTTACCAGGCATGATGTTTTTATTCTTCCACTGGTTGAAGCGAGATTTCTTCCTCCTCATCCTCAATGAATCCTTGATAGAGTTTCAGCTGTTGGCCATTGACTTTAAATGGTGGCCCATTCCGAGATTTAATTTCTACTGCACCGTGTGGAAAAATATGGGTGATGGAAAAAGGTCCTGACCACCTAGACTTTAATTTACTAGGAAACAATCGAAGTCGTGAATTAAACAAAAGAACTAAATCTCCTACCCGAAATTCATTAGGTTTAATATGTTTGTCATGCAAATTTTTCATTCTTTCCTTATAAATCTCGGAGTTTGAGTATGCATAATTCCTAAGCTCGTCTAATTCATTTAATTGACAAAATCGATTTTTACCAGCAAATTCTAAATCTAAGTTTACATTTTTGATTGCCCAGTAGGCTTTGTGTGCAATTTCTACTGGCAAATGACAACTTTTACCATAAACTAGCTTATATGGGGTTGTACCTATTGTTGTTTTATAAGCAGTTCGAAAAGCCCATAAAGCATCGTCTAATTTATCAGCCCATTCCTTTTTCTTTAACCCTACGGTTTTTTCGAGTATTCGTTTTAAACCTCTATTAGTCACTTCGGCTTGCCCGTTTGTTTGAGGATGATACGCTGTTGAAACCCGGTGATAGACCCCATATCTTGTGAACATTGTAATGTTACTCTGCTAAATTCAAACCTTGAGCTTTAAAGTGATATATTGCTTGTGTTTGGTTGTGTTCTTTGCTTAGATTTGCACATAAACAAAGATTCCGCACTTGGTTGTGTGTTAAACAACAAGGAGTAGGTTCTCTAGATCCTTCTTTAGGGACCTACAGGTAAAGTGACTTGTATTATATCTATTCGCTTGTAGCTTGTAATGATGAGTGTTAATGTGTCGAATTTGGTTGCAATGATAGTGTTACGTGTAAATGGGACTAATTTGAATGTATCACAACCTTTTATTGAGTAATATTGGGTTGTAAAGTGTTGTAATGTGTCTCATTGAGTTGTAGTTTGGTGCAATAATGTATATTGGGTTATATTTCGTTGAAACAACTCAACATGTCACATTTTTTATTATGGTATATTTGGTTTGAAATAATCATATTTAGTTAAAACGGGTCTTAGTGGGTTATATTCATGCAATAGGTCATAACGGGTCACAATGGGTCATCTAATTTACATATATTGTCTTTTATTAAGTAACTAGGATTAAGCACCCCCGTGTTGCGGCGGGGACTACCGTTAATGCCACACTACTGCCAACGACCACCAACACTGAAGTAGCGGCGTGTTATTGCGAAGAAATTAAACCGAAACGTAAAACATATAAAAGAATAACTAAGTCGATCTAGGACCTGCGGTTACGATGAACCTGTCAAACGGAAAAATAGACAACGTAAAAACGTTTAACCACACATGCACGTTGCGCCGTGTTAACTTGCAAAATTTAGAACGAAACGTAAAACAAAAATTTTGCGAAAAATGAAAATCATAGAGGACTAAAGTTGGAAGTAAAAAAGTTGTGAGGTTAAATTGTAAAAGATGAAAAGTTTTGGGGTTAAAAGTAAAAAAAAATCATATAGTTTTGGGTTAAAAATAAAGATGAAAAGGTTTGAGGTTAAGAGTAAAAAAAAATCAATTTTTTTGAAAAACTCTCAAAGCATAAGGTACTACACCTCCATGCCGAAAAATGTTACAAATTATAATATTGGGTAATGGGTAATATAAAGCGTTGAGTGTTTGTACACTATTGTACAATACCATTAAGCATAAAAAAGCAATTAAGCATGATGTACAATAGCTTAATACATACAAGTGTTACAAATTATATCTATATTAGGAGCCACAAGTCGGATAATGCCCAAAGGAGAGGCTTGGAGTTCAAGCCCCACTACACATAGTCTTATGTTTGCCACAAACTCACGCATTATGATGGGACACCCTACACAATAATCCCTTGTACTCTTCTATGGCTAAAAGTTATAAACCCACATTGGGTACAACCACAAGATGCATAATACATCGATACTAAGCTTGATGTACAAGCTTTAATGCAACAAAATGTGACTCAAAGTTGTAAACCCACATTGGATACAACCATAAGATGCATAATACATCTACCAAGCTTGATGTACAAGCTTTAATGCAACAAAATGTTGTAAATTATACTATTATATAATATATAATAATATGGGTGGGGTTAGTGTAAAAATGGGTGGTTTTGTGAGAAGTGTAAGAAGTGTTTTAAGCCCTTAGATCTTGTAGTTAATGGTTGAGATCAAGAAATGCTTAAAATGTAAATTATGTTATTTTTTACTAATTTGGCTAGATTATGGGTAATAGTGTCTTTTTATATTGTATTTTTAAATAAAGAAAATACCATCAACTTTATATTGTATTTTTTTAACGTCAATAACTTTTTATACGTAATGTTTTTTTTTAAAATAACTTACACGATAATAATGAGTTTTTTTATCTTTAATATGAGTACCATATTGTTCTTATAAAGATAAAAAAATTACGTATAGCATGATATGAAGCATATTGGAATGCAGGTTTAAAACACCATACGAAGAACATATACTAGAATGCATGTGTAAAGCACCATGAATGCAGGTGTAAATGCAGGTTTAAAACACCAAGCGAAGAACATATGAAGAACACATACTAGACTAGAGGTTTAAAACACCATGAATGTAGGTTTAAAACACCATACGAAGAACGCATACTCGACTGCAGGTTTAAAACACCATGAATGCAGATTTAAAACATCATACGAAGAACATACGAAGAACACATATTGGACTGCTGGTTTAAAACACCATGAATGCAGGTTTAAAACAACATACGAAGAACATACGAAGAACACATACTGGACTACAGGTTTAAAACACTACACAATAGATTTGCGCACAGAACAGAAAAGAAGCCGTATTACAATGACGATGATAACTTCTTGCGATCTTGAAGATTTATACGAGATGACAAATAAATCACAGATTCTTAAAGGATCTTTAAAAAAACAATCGGAATCCTAAAATAACTCATAGGCGGCTATGAGAATATTTATCATTTAATTGAATTATTGAGTAAATTATTTTTTTACCCTTTTAAATTAATATAACTCAAGGACACATGTCAGCCTTACAATATTTCTCACACTTCTCACACTCAAGCCTCTTTTTACATGATCCTCAATTTATATAATATATAATATTTAAATTCATTGTCTTATATTAAATTAGATCTAGTTGAAATTAGCAAATGGGGAAAAATTAAGTGTGATGACATGTCTTTGATTGTATAGTCTTAGTTCTCTCGCGTTGTGGTGAGGGGGCGTAAAACTATGCTATGAGAGTTGTAGGGGGGGCGTAAAACCATGCTAAGTAGCAACCAAATGACGAACAAAACCAGAGAAAAATGTAAAATAAAAACATAAATTTCTAACACTAAGTGACTTACGTGACGTAAAACTTAGACGAAGTTGAATTTATTCAGACATATATTAGAAAGTCGAGAGGGTAAAAAATACGTGAGGGCCAAATGTGACGACCAAAACCGGGAAAAAGACATAAAACAAAACTAACAAAATGTAAACTCTGTGTAACTTTTATGACAAAATTATAAAAACCAAAGTTTTAATAAAACAATAAAAAGGACAAAAAAAAGCCACTATTCATTCAAATGTTGTGAATTAGTATATGTATACAGGGGTTAGTTCCGGTACAAACCATATTTATCTTACAAGCGAAATTACCTATAAACACATATTTCCTCGTTTATCGTGCCTTGATCTATACAAACTAATACAAGACTCGAATGAAGACGAAGTCGACAGACGTATGCACCAACAGACTCCCCCTCGGATGGTGACGAGTCTTCAGTGCGAGTCTTCAACATGACAACTCTTCAGTCTTGACCGGTCTGCTTGGATTTGACACTTTTAATATTCTCTTCAATCTCTATCTTATCTCTCTTAGCATCAACATTTTCTTTTGAATGAATTTTTCCAGGATCTTTCTCTGGCTCTAACCTCGTCAGACTCCCCCTCTCATCAAGCTGGGATCGCTGTCTGGAATTAGCTATCGCCTTGAGATCTAATCCTGGCTTTAACTCTTTTCAGCTCTTATTCTGTACAAAACTCAACCATTCTTAAGATAATCAGATTTAACATTTTTAAGCTATGAAGATCACATGTAGGTTAACATTCAACTTTATTTCAAGTTAATGAACCATTTAAACATTTCAGAATTTGCTCATTTCCAACACACTTTCCCAAACCTCTAGTTCAACATGTTTAGCACTCGGAATTTTGAAAATCAGCTCTTCAACATCAGTTGTCGAAAATCTTTTTGTATTTTCAAAAATTTATGCTAAAACACACTAAAATCTTTTTGGATTTTTTATATTAAAAAAATGCAGTAAAGAAATATTTACAAACAATATTTTTGTGAGTTTGTGTAAGAGGATCATATCAGTTTTTGAGACACATCACTAGCACCGTTAAGCTTTAAACATTTTAAGTTCTAAACGATTCACGTTGATTGACGATATATTTGTCCTCTTAAGCTCAATCTAAAAACTTTCGAAATGCTTACCGATACGTTAAGGTATATTAATTTTTGCACTAAAATCTTATGGACCCCACGATCTCAGCATATCCCCTCATCATGCAATACACTGACTCAAGTAATGCCTTTAAACTTTCATCAACTGTGATTTGTGCAAAAACAACGCAGAATGTTTAAACATTAACAATCAGGTCGATACTTCCGTATACGCAGAGAAAGTCCAATGTTTAAACAAAATAAGAAATAAAAACAAGTTGAAGTCTTTGCAAAAAAAAAATTCACAATCACAGTGACTTTTCAGCAAAGTTGTGAAAGCTCACAAACTTAACCGTTTTTATGTCTTTTGACAATCAGCGATTACCAAGCAGGCACACAATCAAGAATGACAAAACTAAGTACTATGCTTTTGATCATGTTTCCCACCAGACTTAGGCTTTTTGCTTTATGTTTGTATCATTTTCGCAAAACTACTAGTCTTAGCTGAGACCGTTTATCACAATTGACTTTCCAATTATTTAGCGTGCTGTGATAGTCCACTGATTTTATATCATTTCCTCTTATTTACAACAAAACTCAATTTTTGCTTTTTCAATGTTTTTGACATTTTCAAATTTTCAAAATTTCAAAAAATTTTCTTACTCCCCCTAAAATCAAAATATGTTTCAATTTTGATTTTCCGAGAAAATTTGAAAACAATAGACTGTACAAGTAAAATGACAACTGATATCGAATCACTTCAAATCGCCATCCACTTGGCATAAACAATCAGAACTCCCCCTTACAAAAAAAAAACCATTTTCCCATTATGATTTCAAAACACTTAAGTTTATTTTAATCAAAATGGTTTTTCCGGAAAAATTAGTTTTGTTGATTTTACCACTTGTAAAATTGGGATATCATCACATTGTTCTTTCAATCACAAGTAAGAATTTAACATTTCCCGATTTTCACAACACAATCACTTGTAGAAAAAATAAATCAAGTACAACTTAATGTCCCTGATTAATCTTGTAGGTCGAAATATCACAAATGTGAATTTCTCAAGAAAGATGCCGATTCCTGTTCCACTCTTACCAACCTGGAAGCTCCGGCAAGTCAGGTTTTTCATTTAAACAGATCTACCCAAGCCTGACCAACCTTGGGTGTTTTTTATTTATCAACACTCAATTTCTTTTCAACCTTTTGTTTCAAATTTCCGTTTGACAATGATGGAAAACATGCATCATCCATTGTCTTAACGGAAGTATCATTTTTTACCTCAACAGTGGCTCCTCTGGCTTTGACGAACCAGATTCATCGCCCGAACGTGGATCTTTTGACTTTGACAAGTCAAATTCATTGCCTGATCGTGACTTGTCTGACTTTGATAAGTCAGATTCATTGCCAAAACATGGGTCCTTTGTTTCTGAAGAAACAAAATCATCGCCAGAAAGTGAAAATTTCACTTTCTTTGGTTTGTTAATCACTTGATTAACCACATTTTCTTTCTTTAATATCCCTTTCGTCCTCAGATTTGTATCTGATGAATCCGTTTTACTTGACTGATCAGTCTTTGAAGAGCAAAACAATTTATCAGAACTGTTATCTGTTTTTCCGGTTGTATCCGAGGACAAAATCCTTTCAAGATACTCTCTCGCTTTCTTCCTCTTTTTCCTCAGTATGTCTTTTTGCCCTTGAGAAAGCTTCACTTTCTGTTCTTTGGGCTTTTCTTCGATTTTTTCGACTTTGACTGATCTTTTCACCTGTTTCTGAGATTCAGCTCTCGATCTTCCAATTGATCTCATTGGGCAATCTCTTGCAATGTGACCTATGATATTGCAATCATAACATCTTCTCTTTTCATAACTCCAACTTTGGCAGTTAACAGCAATGTGTCCTCTCACGCCACATATGTAACACAATCTGTTATCATACCAATTACCACATTTAGTCCAAACATTCAGATCATAGCATTGTTTGGCTTGGTAATAGTCATTTCTCCTCTTGTATGCTGGATTTGGCTTTTGAGCACTGTGGTCAGACCTGCACCACTTATTACCAACTTTTTGTGAGTTTTCATTTTCTATTTTTTGTGAGATTCAGCTCTCGATCTTCCAATTGATCTCATTGGGCAATCTCTTGCAATGTGACCTATGATATTGCAATCATAACATCTTCTCTTTTCATAACTCCAACTTTGGCAGTTAACAGCAATGTGTCCTCTCACGCCACATATGTAACACAATCTGTTATCATACCAATTACCACATTTAGTCCAAACATTCAGATCATAGCACTGTTTGGCTTGGTAATAGTCATTTCTCCTCTTGTATGCTGGATTTGGCTTTTGAGCACTGTGGTCAGACCTGCACCACTTATTACCAACTTTTTGTGAGTTTTCATTTTCTATTTTTTGTGATTTTTTATCACGATTGGATGATTGAACTGATGACCTTTTATTTTCTTTTTGAAAATCTTTTGAATTTTTCACTTTTTGTTTCTGTTCTACATTCTTCTTCAAAGGTTTTTGCGTTGAGCTTTCACCTTTTTCAGTCGATTGCAAAACAGTTTCTTGAAATTTTTCTTTTAATTTCAAAAAGATTTTCTTTTTCTCAAGTTTTTCATTTTCATCATCAGATTTCTCATCACAATCTTCAACTATGACTTTGTCATAGTTTGTGACATCGTCACTTATTGGAACTGAATTGATCGGTTTTGGACAAATATAATCTGGTACTGAAGATGAAGTCACAAAACCTTTCAATTTATTCTCTAACTCCTTGATTTCATTTCTATCAATTTCAGCTTCATATTCAAGACGAATGATTTTCTGGAGATGAGAATTTATTGCTATCTGTTTTTCAATATTATTTTTATTAAAAACAGACTTTTCATCTTCTAAAATCTTTATTTGACTTTGAAAACCTTTTTCAATTTTTAATTTTTCATTTTCTAAAATTTTCATTTGATTTTCAAAATCTTTTTCTTTTTCTTTCAAAATTTTGTTTTCTAATGTCAAGCTCTCCACATCCTTCAAGAGTTTGGCATTTTCAGAGTTCAATTTTTCACAATTTGAGCACATCTCAAGAATCTGTTTATCATCAGCTTTCTTTTCAGCCTTCAAAGCTGGAATTGATTCAACGTGTTTCTTTTCAACTTGAACACTTTCATCAACACTCTCTTCATCTGATGAATGATCAAAGATAGGTTCATTTTCTGCAATCTCTTTCTTTGACACTGGTTCAGGATTCGAAGATCCAGGCTTCTTAGATTCTTCATTCTTTGAAATTTGCTCTGCCTTTGTCTTGTATGTTCCTGCACAAAAATTTTTAACAAAATCAAGAGGATTCATATTTTCGTCAATATAACATCCTCTTTTAATGTCATATTTCATGACCCTTTTTGCTGCAAGGCATACACAAACTCTTCTGTCTATTTCAACAATTACATCCAAATCCATTTTTTGTAAATTCTTTTCCATTTCATTCATCAATTCCTTCTTTTTCAAACATTCCTTACGAAACTCTGCTTTAACCTCATTGATGAACTGTTTTGGATAAAGTTCTTGAAAAATAGGCTTCTTTTTTAGTTCAATCAAGAATTCATCCCATTTAGCAGGTAATGCATCTGCCAATTTTGATATCTTTTCATCATTTGACACTCTTATATCCTTTTTCCTCAACTTGTCTATTAAACTTTCAAACCGATTTTCCAACTCATCCAATGTTTCATTCTTTTGACATAAAAAATGTTCAAATCTTTAAACCCAAATATTCACATTTTCAGTTCTATAACTACTATCCAAATACCCAATATACCAATCATTTAACCTTTCAAGATAATCATTTTCTTGTTCATCAAACATTTTTACCAATTTTCGTTTTTCAACCAATCTTGACAAATTTCACACAATATCCAACTTTCAAATGAAATTCCTCTACAAATGAAATATCCTCAAGCGAAATTATCAGGTTCAAACGAAATCACAGCAAGACAGTTTCACACGAAATTAGTTTCAAACAAAATTAGGTTTTTCAAACGGAATAACAGTTTTGGAGCGAAATTATCCTAATTTCGTGTGAAATTACACAATTTCAAACGAAATATGTCTTCACATGGAATTACCTGTTCAAACGAAATCAGATGTAATTCAAACGAAATTAGTAATTTCGTGTGAAATTACCTCAATTTTTCAAATGGAATAAGGTGTCTTTCAAACGAAATCAGTAATTCCGTGTGAAATTGCCTCAACTTTTCAAACGAAATCAGAGGCTCGTTCAAACGGAATTAACTGTTTGGCCCATTTTTGTCACTTTTAAACTGAATTTTGATCTGATTATTTCAAGGGTTTGTTAAAACAGTATTTTACACACAATATCAAAAGATCAGTCCATTTTGTCTGTGAATACAAGATTAATTTTGAAAGAAGGTGTAGAAATCAGAATTTTCCAGCGAAAACGAGCTAAACGGTAAGAACTCTTCCTGCTGGGCTCTGATACCACTTGTAGGATCGTTTTACCGACCAAACGAGTCGTTCAGAAGAGTTCTTAGACTGAATCAGAGGCGGAATTCATTGATTCGGTCTTCGTTTAGCTTGTATAACACTAGAATCACTATTAATTGTCTTGTTTATTGATCTGATAACAATTTACAGCACAGAGACACTTCGACAGCACTTCGGCGTCGGAACCAAGGAGCATACAAACGAAATAACACAAAGGGTATTTATAGGCATGTGAGTTCGCTTGAACATACTCAAGCAGAATCACTTTCAAGCAGAATCATTCAAACGAAATCAACAGTTTGATTTTGAGCGAAATTACTCACTTGATTTTGTTTGAAAAGACATATGTGTCATTTCAAGCGAAATTACCTATAAACACATATTTCCTCGTTTATCGTGCCTTGATCTATACAAACTAATACAAGACTCGAACGAAGACGAAGTCGACAGACGTATGCACCAACAATGTCATCAGAAGCCATCGAAATAGACACAATGTCTATTTCGAAATACATGAGTCCTTTTGTTTCGAAACACATATCTTGTGCCTATTTCAATATTAAACAACATGTTCAAGTCCTATTTTGATGATGTTCATTATGTTTCATTGCATTTCGATGATCTGTTTATTTGTATTTTGAGAATAAGTCTTATGTTTCGATGTAAGGCTTGATGTATGTAGTATAAATACAGCAAGAAACACTCTGTTTGATCAACAAGAGAGAGAGCACTTTCAGGAGAGGTTGTGAACATTGTAATGTTACTCTGCTAAATTCAAACCTTGAGCTTTAAAGTGATATATTGCTTGTGTTTGGTTGTGTTCTTTGCTTAGATTTGCACATAAACAAAGATTCCGCACTTGGTTGTGTGTTAAACAACAAGGAGTAGGTTCTCTAGATCCTTCTTTAGGGACCTACAGGTAAAGTGACTTGTATTATATCTATTCGCTTGTAGCTTGTAATGATGAGTGTTAATGTGTCGAATTTGGTTGCAATGATAGTGTTACGTGTAAATGGGTCTAATTTGAATGTATCACGACCTTTTATTGAGTAATATTGGGTTGTAAAGTGTTGTAATGTGTCTCATTGAGTTGTAGTTTGGTGCAATAATGTATATTGGGTTATATTTCGTTGAAACAACTCAACATGTCACATTTTTTATTATGGTATATTTGGTTTGAAATAATCATATTTAGTTAAAACGGGTCTTAGTGGGTTATATTCATGCAATAGGTCATAACGGGTCACAATGGGTCATCTAATTTACATATATTGTCTTTTATTAAGTAACTAGGATTAAGCACCCCCGTGTTGCGGCGGGGACGACCGTTAATGCCACACTACTGCCAACGACCACCAACACTGAAGTAGCGGCGTGTTATTGCGAAGAAATTAAACCGAAACGTAAAACATATAAAAGAATAACTAAGTCGATCTAGGACCTGCGGTTACGATGAACCTGTCAAACGGAAAAATAGACAACGTAAAAACGTTTAACCACACATGCACGTTGCGCCGTGTTAACTTGCAAATTTTAGAACGAAACGTAAAACAAAAATTTTGCGAAAAATGAAAATCATAGAGGACTAAAGTTGGAAGTAAAAAAGTTGTGAGGTTAAATTGTAAAAGATGAAAAGTTTTGGGGTTAAAAGTAAAAAAAAATCATATAGTTTTGGGTTAAAAATAAAGATGAAAAGGTTTGAGGTTAAAAGTAAAGAATCAAATACTTTTAGGTTAAAAGTAAAAAAAAAATCAATTTTTTTGAAAAACTCTCAAAGCATAAGGTACTACACCTCCATGCCGAAAAATGTTACAAATTATAATATTGGGTAATGGGTAATATAAAGCGTTGAGTGTTTGTACACTATTGTACAATACCATTAAGCATAAAAAAGCAATTAAGCATGATGTACAATAGCTTAATACATACAAGTGTTACAAATTATATCTATATTAGGAGCCACAAGTCGGATAATGCCCAAAGGAGAGGCTTGGAGTTCAAGCCCCACTACACATAGTCTTATGTTTGCCACAAACTCACGCATTATGATGGGACACCCTACACAATAATCCCTTGTACTCTTCTATGGCTAAAAGTTATAAACCCACATTGGGTACAACCACAAGATGCATAATACATCGATACTAAGCTTGATGTACAAGCTTTAATGCAACAAAATGTGACTCAAAGTTGTAAACCCACATTGGATACAACCATAAGATGCATAATACATCTACCAAGCTTGATGTACAAGCTTTAATGCAACAAAATGTTGTAAATTATACTATTATATAATATATAATAATATGGGTGGGGTTAGTGTAAAAATGGGTGGTTTTGTGAGAAGTGTAAGAAGTGTTTTAAGCCCTTAGATCTTGTAGTTAATGGTTGAGATCAAGAAATGCTTAAAATGTAAATTATGTTATTTTTTACTAATTTGGCTAGATTATGGGTAATAGTGTCTTTTTATATTGTATTTTTAAATAAAGAAAATACCATCAACTTTATATTGTATTTTTTTAACGTCAATAACTTTTTATACGTAATGTTTTTTTTAAAATAACTTACACGATAATAATGAGTTTTTTTATCTTTAATATGAGTACCATATTGTTCTTATAAAGATAAAAAAATTACGTATAGCATGATATGAAGCATATTGGAATGCAGGTTTAAAACACCATACGAAGAACATATACTAGAATGCATGTGTAAAGCACCATGAATGCAGGTGTAAATGCAGGTTTAAAACACCAAGCGAAGAACATATGAAGAACACATACTAGACTAGAGGTTTAAAACACCATGAATGTAGGTTTAAAACACCATACGAAGAACGCATACTCGACTGCAGGTTTAAAACACCATGAATGCAGATTTAAAACACCATACGAAGAACATACGAAGAACACATATTGGACTGCTGGTTTAAAACACCATGAATGCAGGTTTAAAACAACATACGAAGAACATACGAAGAACACATACTGGACTACAGGTTTAAAACACTACACAATAGATTTGCGCACAGAACAGAAAAGAAGCCGTATTACAATGACGATGATAACTTCTTGCGATCTTGAAGATTTATACGAGATGACAAATAAATCACAGATTCTTAAAGGATCTTTAAAAAAACAATCGGAATCCTAAAATAACTCATAGGCGGCTATGAGAATATTTATCATTTAATTGAATTATTGAGTAAATTATTTTTTTACCCTTTTAAATTAATATAACTCAAGGACACATGTCAGTCTTACAATATTTCTCACACTTCTCACACTCAAGCCTCTTTTTACATGATCCTCAATTTATATAATATATAATATTTAAATTCATTGTCTTATATTAAATTAGATCTAGTTGAAATTAGCAAATGGGGAAAAATTAAGTGTGATGACATGTCTTTGATTGTATAGTCTTAGTTCTCTCGCGTTGTGGTGAGGGGGCGTAAAACTATGCTATGAGAGTTGTAGGGGGGGGCGTAAAACCATGTTAAGTAGCAACCAAATGACGAACAAAACCAGAGAAAAATGTAAAATAAAAACATAAATTTCTAACACTAAGTGACTTACGTGACGTAAAACTTAGACGAAGTTGAATTTATTCAGACATATATTAGAAAGTCGAGAGGGTAAAAAATACGTGAGGGCCAAATGTGACGACCAAAACCGGGAAAAAGACATAAAACAAAACTAACAAAATGTAAACTCTGTGTAACTTTTATGACAAAATTATAAAAACCAAAGTTTTAATAAAACAATAAAAAGGACAAAAAAAGCCACTATTCATTCAAATGTTGTGAATTAGTATATGTATACAGGGGTTAGTTCCGGTACAAACCATATTTATCTTACAAACCGTAAGAACAGATCCTATCACTTAAAAAAAAATTAAATTAGCACCTACCAAAATAATATATACATAAAAGTAACACTTTTGAATTATATTAGCACATGAAAATTAATCAAGATAATTGATTTTAGAACATATTTTGAATTATATTAACATTTTTCTTAATCAGCACATTGAAAACAAAAGAAAGATACAAATAACGAAATTGCTTGTTAACATATTTATAGGGAATTCAATATAATTGATATTATTTAGGATATTATGTTTTCATTTCTCTATAATTGGTTGGATGTCACGTGACACTTTTTAAATGGTTCTTACAGTTTGTATGCGAAATGTGGTTTATATTTGATTATACTCCTATACATATAAATTATGCTATAACTCTTAAAGGGTATTTTATTATTGGAATCACATAAAAAAATCTTAATTAGAGGTACAATTATTGAAAGAAGATACCACAAATGTGACATGAGGATGAGGGACAGGTTATGATGGAGAAAGTTGTAGCAAAACCCCTAGTTGCGTACATTTTGTTAATTTGAATGTTTTTGACCTGAAAAAAAAAATTAGAAATTAAAAAAAATGTGTTTTTTTATAAAATTCCAAACAATACTTGTTAGGGACCGAAAATCGCCACCAATCGGCATCAAGTGTCACTACTCAGTACATATAACCGTCATAAGACGCGTCACAAATATGTAGTAGAACGCATTGCAAAAACCGTCACAAATTTGTCTTGTCGCTAACTTGTCAACAAAACCATTACCGCTGTTTGTCCAAAAAACTTTTACAAAAATTTTTCTTTAAGAGTATGTGTAGTGGGATGGAGCTCATTGTCAAGTGGTTTTTTTTACTTGGGTGAGAAATACAATACATCTATATGCATAACACTCTTACCATGCCCCCCCCCCCCCCCGCCCCGATAACACCCATGTGGAGCAGTGGTTAGCACCCTAATGGACTTAGGTGGCAATGGTCACCATCCCATTACACAGTCTACATTTTTGTCATCCATTGCTGATATATCGGTCCCAAAAAATTGTCACCAAATACATTTCCATCGCAAGAAAATTAGCGAGACCATAAACTATATCAAACAATCTTTACGATGCTTTTACCACCCTTTTGTTGCTTTTTACCACCCCTTTTGCCTTTTATTGTAGTGTGTGCCAAATCATGAACCAAACCTAAGCCCAAAGGGTATGGAGGTCGTCCCCGTCCCGGCTCGTCACAAACGTTCCACACCGCCCCCCTCCTTGGCGTCGCGTCTCCGGCGTCGTCTGCAAGACGGAGGCGACGAGCTTGTTGATTGGCTACTTGTTCATTGGTGGGCCCCTCTCTCTCTATCTCCTTTATTAATATATTGATTTTTTTTATTAAAGGTGGGTAGTCTTACAAACCCTTGGGTAGTCCCCAAGAGGATGCTTCTCCTCCCGTAATGACATGACGCCTACGTGGCGGGTAGTCTCCAAAGAGAATATCCATTCCATACCCTATGGTCTCTTTTCTCCACTTGTGTACGATATGGCTTTGTATTTGGAATCTTATTTTCTAAGATTTTTTAGGATATCCAAGAGTCGGCACTTTCACATATCAACTGGATTCAAGGGGAAATGTTTCATGGGTATTATTTTAATAATGGACGATTATTTTTAGCCACATACCTTCGTCCTCATGTTGCATATAATTTTTTTTATGGGTGGGTCTCGTACAGCAAACTAAAATCAATTATATTAAAAAGTTAAATTAAGAGGGTGTCCTCATGTTGCATATAATATTTTTTTATGGGTGGGTGTCGTACATCTAACTAAAATCAAATTCATATTATTATTATTATTATTATTATCATCATCATCATCATTATTATTATTAGTAATGAATAGTATTTTTGATATTATAATAAAATACATGTACAGTTCTATTCGGTATCGGTAAAAAAGGTCAAAACCGGTATGAGTCTGGTATAAAAAAGTCAAAAGTCGGTACCGAATTAATATTGGAAATCTTTTAGTTCCTACAAGAAGGTAAAAACCGGTATCAGCCTGGTATAGAAAACGCCAAAAAGTCGGTACCGAATTGATATTGGAAATCTTTTAGTTCGGGAGTTTTGGTGCTGCTACCCGGTACCATTTGCTCATCCTTGATCACGGGTACTGTAGATTTTCTTCAACTTTTAATGATTTCTTTTTTTTAGTTTCAAGGGTAGGGATGAGCTCGGTGCTAACCGATACCAAATCGATACTGGTACCAAAAATACCGGTTACGGTACCGGTATATGAAGGTAAAAATCGGTACCAGGAACGCCAAAAGTCAGTACCAAATTGGTACTTAACATCTTTCGGTTCGGGAAATTCGGTACCGGTACCCAGTACTGTTTGCTTATCTTTGACCACGGATTTCATACGAACAACATCATTATCATACAACTTATTTATTGATTTTCTTTCCGTTATCTTTTAGTGTTTTTTCTGCATTTTCTTTTTATCTTGTCAACGGTTACGTGCGCAACGCGCTCGTAGTGATTTCAAAACACATGTAAACACAGATTAAATAATAAAAGAAGTTCGCCGCAACACGGCGACGGTGATAAACCTAGTTATGTTAAAAAGTTAAATTAAGAGGGTGTTTGGGATAATATTTTGAAGTGATTATTTGATTATTGCGTTTGTAAAACATAAATAATCTAAAAATGTGTTTAGATGAAAAAGTGATTATCTGTCTCCAAAATGCAGTTGCTTTTTCAAAACGCAATTTTGAAAACGCAAAATCTATTTTGAAAACGCATAATCTATTTTGAAAACGTAACACCAAACACCCCTAATATGGAACATTTAACGGTTGCATACTCTTTTACTAAAGTTAGAAGTGTGTGTATATATACCCCTCTCACTATACACACACGTATATATATAACATGATTATTTATCTAAACTATCATCAGTCCCAAAGATTGTTTTTTTTTTTTACTTTCAACTATTTTGCAAGAGGTTTAAATTTGTCGATTTCTTGCAAGTGGATTGGAGTGATTTGTTGATTATTCCTTTGAACTTTAGCACATTCCTCAAGGAGAATGTTTCTGACCTCACATGAAAACAATGAAGAATAACTAGGGTTTCTCACAGCTTCCTATATCCTTTAGACTAAAGGGTATGGAGAGGATGGGCTTGGAGGGGATGAGCCGTCACGTAGGCGGCTCGTGGGGGATGGACCTCCTTCACATTTGAGAGGGATGGAGGATGGGGCTACCCCACCTCATTATTTTATAATTTTCTAAGTTTTTAAATTGAAAAAGGATGAGAGAGAGGGTATTTAAATTGAAAAAGGATGAGAGAGAGGGTATTTAAATTGAAAAAAGGAAATATAATATTCAAGGTGGGGCCACATCTCATTCGGCTGGGGTGAACCGATTAGGCCGAGCCGAGGCTAAGGGGGGCGGTGTGGGGGCTCGGCGCCGGACCTAGCCGGGGCTAGCCGACCCCCATACCCATTAGTCTTACAAATGAAACAAAATATTATATTATCTTAAATACTCAATGTATTAAAAAAATCAGCAATGTTAATTAATATTTTGGTTAAAATAATCTTTCATTTTGGAAAATGTGGGGGTTATTGAGGATACTGAGTTGAAGTTCACCTTTTAACTTGTAGCTTAATAATAACTAGTTGTTTAACATGCGCGCGCGTTGCGGCGCGCTAAACCAAATCGTTCTATAAGAATGACAAAACATGTCAAATAACAAAAAGTAGCTCGAACTAAAACGTCACGTATTTTCGGTACCGGTTCGGCACCGGTATTCACCGATTTTTACCCTCAAATACCGGTGTTGTACCAATACCAATCGGTACCGAACCGTACCAGGTATATTCGGTACCGGTACATACTTTTGGGGATTTCGGTACCGGTTGGTACCGAGCTCATCAAATCCTGTAGCAACGTAGCAATGCAAGTAATTGCACAGTTTAGATTACCTTTTATACACACAGTAAGCAGGGGCGAAGCTTAATGGGGGCGGGGGGGGACGTCCGCCCCCCGGGATTTTTCGCTCAGTAGTGTTATATATGTAGTTTTCGTATAGAAATTTGTGGGTATATACGTTTTCACCCCCCCCCCGGTTCTATAGAAATTTTTTGGTATATATGTTTTCACCCCCCCGGCCGAAAATCCAAGCTTCGCCACTGACAGTAAGTAAACTGACCGACATCATTCTTCAAACGATTCGAGATAAACGATGCGTAACCAGCCATATCTGGCATCGTGGAGTGCATTAAAAATGGAGCAATTGGACGATTGGATGCTGGGCTAGGTGTTTCTTGGAACGCCCACGGATTGTTCGGGTCAAAACCACGATTATGAGGATTCATTTTTCGTATTGTGGTTGGATGAGAATTTTTTTTAAAAATAAGATAGAGATCATTATAGAAGAGGTGGAGTAGTTGTGGTAAAAAATGAATAGAAGTGTGAGTATTTATAGTGAATAGATAAAAATTTTTTAAACACATAGCCGTTGGCCAACGGCTACTTGTCTTGGCCAATGAGATCCCGCCATGTCATCTTGATAGCTCCGCCCAACGCCCGGCACTACTACAATATGAAGCATTAGACGGTGTTCATATTTTGTTTAGACGGTGTTATTTTAATAACTCCGTCTTAAAATCAATTCCTCACATGATCGTTGTGCAAATCCAATTAAAATATTCAACAAAATTCCATACAACACCGTCTTATGCTTAAACCCCGTCTTATGTTTACATACGCACCCTTTAGACGGTGTTTCCTTTGAACACCGTCTTATATGCTCATGGTTTAGACGGTGTTATTTTAATAACCCCGTCTTAAAATCAACTCATCCTTGTGTTAACATCTCACATGAGATTCTGGCCCTTGATAAAAAAAACCATCAGACGGTTCATGTTCTTTCTTGATATGCGCCATAAAACCTTGGGCGGGCTTTGTTCCCCCCATCCGACCTCTCTTTCCCCCTCAAATTACACAAACCTAAGAGTGAGATGACCACAACCGCTGTTGCGTCTGAGACGACGACAACCGCCGGAGCACTAGGCCGCCACCACCAGAGACCCCCAAATCCCCACCGTATCTCCCCATTCCTTATTTATTTCAGAATTTAGGGGTTGTTTTCTTATTTTCTCAGAACCGATTGCGATTCTACTGCCATTTACCTTCAACAAGTTGCAGACACTAATATCGGAGTCCCTGTAGGTACGATATTGTTTTTGCCCAATTTTTTTGTTGGGTTTTGTTATTAAATTGCATAAAGAGAGTAGTTTTGTACCAGTGATGATTATTTTTGTTTTGTTTCTATATATAATTGGTGAATTTGGCTTATTAATTGCAAGTTGTATTTGTTTAGATAGTTTGTAAACGGAAATCTTTAGGTTTAGGGCTCAATCAGAATCAGGGAAGTATGTTATGGCTTGTGGTTTAAAGTTAAGGCTACACGGTGTGGGGAGCGTCTCCCCTCCGTCCCGGTCCGGCGCGGAACCGCCCCCCATTCCCCCCCCCCCACCGTCTTCGTCCCAAACGTCTACACCCGGACGTTGAAAATGTAGGATAGATTGTAGCAAGTGGTTTAGAACGAACCTAGGATCGATTGTTGTTGTTGTGGTTGCAAATGTTATAATTGAAATTGCTGATTGACTTGAATCCTTTTTGAAAGGTATTGTGTTGTTTACTGTGTTGGTATGTTCAGATTTGCACTCTCTAAATTAGTAGCAGCTGGAATTATTGATTTAAAATGCTGGCTGATTGTTGATTGCACAAGATTTTGATTGTTTGTGTTGCTAGTGTTTGGGTTTGTTCAGAGTAGATCACTTGAATGTGGACTTTAGTGCTTTGATATAGGAAGTCGGGCATGAGTCATGACCTAGAACTGTAGAACTGTGATTGTAAAGTTTATGTGTTTTGGTGTTTGATTGAAGCTATAAGCTGGAATTATTTGAATGATTATTGATGTGATTAACTGTGCGTTTCATCGAACACCTTATCTTCAACTTAAGTTTCACAATTTCAAACACTCCCAACTTAAAACTGTGAAATTATCAATCTGTACTCTACAGTTCTAAAACAGTACCCCTTTAATACAAACAAAATTTTATATAAATACACCTAACAGAGTTACAGAACCTCTCAAAAGCAAAATCAGTTGTTTATAAATCAGCAATTGACATACCAAGATGCGCCGAAGTTGATGACAACCTGCAATTGGATACAATCCTATAATTAAGAACTAAAATCAGAATTTTAATGAAGATGATGAAGCAAATTGATTAAGAAGTAGTGAAGATTCATACAGTGGATTTTGAAGTTCTGATTTGAGGAAAGGTTATTTGAAATTTGAAATATTATCTTTTGATATGTGTTTTTGTTTCCTTACATAAATTAATTTTGTCACTGATGCAAATTGTATCTTCTTATTGTATATTTCATCAGGTAGTAAATGGGAAGCTGCTCAAAACATGGCATGGACATAACTCGCCGTTAACCTGCTTGGCGTTTTCTGACGAATCTTCTCTTCTTATATCTGGTTCCAAAGATGGAAGCATAGTTGTCTGGCCAATGATAAGGTGACACATGCCTATTGTTACTCCAATTTCATTCATTTCCAGCAGCCATTGAAAAATATATTAAAAATCCTTAAAATGATCTTTAAATTTTTGACAGTTTGTTAGATGATCTTCACGAAACATGCCGTGAACATGACTGTTTGCCTCGAGTTGGCCAATGGAACATGATGAACAAGGTAATTAATTCCCTATCACATAGTTCGTTTTATTTAGATGTTCACGTTTGTTTAGACCTTCGGCAGTCGAGCAATATATCGCGCCAAACCACACAAAACGCCCCACAGCGCCCGGGCATATCGCCCCCGGGGCGCTATGGATTCGAAATCGAGTTGCTCGTGAAGGACATAACTGGGTCGATGTTGAACATTTTAAGTAATATGACCGTTGAACAACGGTAGAAAATAATAAAAAAATATTTTTTCTAACTCTATGTATATATATATCTACTGTATCACGTATGATGCTTGCTTATATTTTTACTATTATCTTTCAATCTACATATATATGATTTCTTAATTTGGTTTCAAAATGGTAGTGTTATTCTTACAGTAGTTGTATCTAAAGACCATGGTTATTCAATCCAAAAGTAATACCTGATAGGATGTTACGCCATTCCTTTTGACAAAGAGCGCCCTGTTTGAATGTGCTATAAATATAATTGAAGTGAATAAAAATAGGCTTAATTGTTTTCTGAGTATTTTGAAAGTAGAAAAATTGTATTCAAGTATTTTTTATACTTGAAACCAAAGTGTGACCAAGTATAAGAATGTTATTCATGGCCACTTTTATAGAAATATAGAAAACACTAATAATCTCACCTAAACAATTGAAAGCTATAACTTTCACAAAATGAGATCAATGAATCTCACTAAAACAAAATTAAAGTTATGGTCTATGAACCTCATGTTTGTACTGGAAACTTTGTTCTTACAAACTGAGCAATTGAATTAGAGATTCACAAAGGGGGATATTAAAAAAAACACCAACAATTTGATTTATTTAAATTAATAACATGAATAAAGTAACTCAAGGTAAAATTGTACCTGAACTTATGCGTGAGTTGGTGATTGTTGGTCTTTGCACTGCAGGCTATTATAGTAGATGGGATCTATACCAGTAGAGTGTTTAATAAAGTCTTAATCAAGGGCACACTTTTCTCATGGATGTGATGTAGGCAATGAATTCACAAGTAGGGCAAGCAAGGACTTCAGTGAATGAAAATACGCAAAGGCAACCCTTTATCATTGGTATGTATAATGTATTGCAGCAAGAACACGACTTGGTTACTTGTATAGTTTCGGCATGCAACTTTAGTAAATTCATGTTCAGTATGATTTGAATACCTTAAAGCATAGTATTGTCATGTTTTTCTTTTGAATCAAGAACAATGAGTTTCGTAAATTAAAGAACACTTAGATTTTTTTTAATCAATAATAATGCTTGTTTATATGATTTATTATGGCAGGGTAGATATCATGGATGGGAATGCGGCTACATGGTTCTCCAACATATGTTTGACTTTGTCAATTTGTATCAAAACCAGTTTCCCGATGAAGTAAGTAAAATCTACTTGTTTATCAGTTTATTACTTAACTGTTTATTTTTTTTTAACTTAGAAGGTTCAGATGTATATAACATGTAAATATATACATAGCTTTAATGCCGATGTTATTACCAATTTTTCTCTTTGCCTTTAAATTTAGTCTATAATATTTGTAATAACTCTTTCTATCTACTTTTATTTTAGATGTGGCACGGCACGAGAGAGGCTACGGATAATGAAATAAATGTTTTGTTGATGACATTGATGCCGAAGTTTTTAGCAAGTTAGGTATTTCGCTAGATTAGCGTATGTAGTTTATTTATACAATTTAACGTAGTTTGTTATGTATTCACAAATGATTGTAGTTTGACGGGTTTATCTCCGAATTGGATGTCTAAAGATTTATTTTCGATTTGAATATGTATTGTTTTGGTTTGATTTGAAAATGTTCCATTGGTGTATGTGTATAAGCTTGATGTATTTCCTGGAAAACCTTTTATATGTTTTTTTACTGCAAATGTATTTCCAGTTTATAAGACGGTGTTGACGAACTTTAAGCCGGTGTTCAAACTCTGAACACCGTCTAATAAGACATGAAGTTTAAGCCGGTGTTCAAACACTGAACACCGTCTAATAAGAGATGAATTTTAAGTCGGGGTTCAAACTGAACACCGTCTAAAAAGACATCATTTTAAACCAGTGTTGTTTAAGACGGTGTTGAAAATACATAACTATTTCACTTGGTGAACACCGTCTTAAACTCTATTTTGTAGTAGTGCGGGCTGAAACCCCCGCCCAAGGGGCCACGCCAAAACCCAAGCCCACCCGGGGTGGTGACTTGGGCGTTTGTACCCAACCCACGCCACAACCCCCGCCCCATACCCCATATTCTATTATTTCCTAGATCTTTTTTTTAAACACATAGCCGTTGGCCAATGGCTAGCCCAAACGGCTACTTGTCTTGGCCAATGAGATCCCCCCATGTCATCTTGATAGCCCCGCCGAACGTCCGGGCTGAAACCCCCGCCCAAGGGGCCACGCCAAAACCCAAGCCCACCCGGAGTGGTGACTTAGGCGTTTGTACCCAACCCACGTCACAACCCCCGCCCCATACCCTATATTCTTATATTTCCTAGATCACTATTCATTTAGTGTGTTTTAATTTAAAAAATAAATAGTAAATTACTGTCATTTAGTTTGTGTTAATTTAAAAAATAAATAGTAAATTACTGTTCATAAATAGTAAATTTACTGTAGTTACTATTCATTCAGTTTATCTTTTATTAGTATATAATATAATTTTAATGTCCAAAGAAAATTAAGCTTAATAGTTTGTTAATTGACATACAAAAAAATCCACTATAAATAAATATCTTAACAGTGTAATTAGTAATTAATTCGTGTGAAATTGCATTATTATTTGGAAGTTTATCCACATAAACAATTGAAGAAGGGAGAGCTTGGAAATTTCCCATATGAAATACTGCCAAATAATCGAAGTTGAACTATATTTATAGAACAAAAATTAACATTAAAAGATACTAAGTTATTACACATACAAATTAGGAAGCCTCAAATACTTAAGTTATGTAAAACCACAAGATACTAAGTTATTACAAATACAGATAGGTTGTTAAATTAAAGCTTCTTACACACAAATACTTAAGTTATGTAAAACCTTCAAACTAATTAATTATTTTCATATATTTTTGTTTATTTATATCTTTATTATATGTGTAAGCTATATACATAAACGATTAATCAAATTAATTTATTACTTCCCTGAAATTTGGGAGATCATTTTCTTATGTTAAGTTGTATCATTTTCTTTTTATTCTGAAATTTGGGAGATCATTTTCTTATATTAAGTTGTATCATTTTCTTTTTATTTTGAGATCATTTTAGATCAGAAAAATGGATATTTCATTTTATTTTGCGTTTGCTCACTATATGTAATGTTTTGTTTTCTTAAAGTAGATATTTCCACAAGGGTTAATCTCACAAATCTCATTTCGTTAATAAAAAATGCAAATAAGATAGTAGAAATACGTCTACAATTTAATGTAATCTCATAAATAATCCTGAGACAACAAAATCTCTAAAGTCAGTCCCTTTTCATATATAATATAAAAGGTAAAACGTAGATGTGAAGGTATTTACTATTTTCTAATGTGACTGTACTGCTACTATAACGTGACAAAAAGATAAGATGGATGATATATGAATAAAGCAGTTGAAACTTTCAGTTGTAGCAGGCGTAACAGTTTCAACTTTAGCTCTTCAAAATTTATGTATGTGATTTAAAGTATCCGTCTTACCCCACACAAAACACATAACAAAGTAATTGTACAAACCTGGCTCATCACTTCATGTTTCTTTTATCCTTTTCAAAGGGAATGCTTTGTCATAATCCCAACTTTCATGTTCACACAATCCATCCATACGTGTAATCAGACCTAAAACGTACACATTTGAAATTGTACGCAATACGGTTCAGTGTCCCCCTCTATGCTGAACGCACACCATATATGAGAATAACTGGTGAGAAGAAGGTACATTCAATAAAAACAATAGGACGTTGGATACGTTTAACACAACCCAATACATACTACATGTGTGACAACGTCTCTCTCTCTATATACACATTTATATAGAGAGAGAGGGAGAGTGTGTATGTGTGTGTGTGAGAGAGAGATGAACAAGGAGGCATGCGCCACACCCACAACTATGCTAGTGATAAAGGTTGGAAAGGAGAATTGCATATAATAAGAAATTCAACAACATACAATAATAAGTTGTACACAATTAATGCCTTAAAATATGTACCCAAATCCCCAATCAACCAATAACATTATAACATTATGACATCAATTAGGTAATTTCCCTGCTAGCTCCTTCTAGTACCCAAAGTGAATATGAGATTATATAATCAAGCCGAATTGAAGAAAACCACTTCTTTGATCCTATCAAGTTAGTCTTTAATTTTCAAGAAATCCAAACAAGTCATCACCACTCACACCACTTTGATACTAGAAAAATCAAGATTTAAAATGAAAGAAAGAACCAAATCCCCAACACCTTTAGTTTAAAACTATAATATAAATAGATATAATATAAGAATATATTTAATTTCTTTACCATGAGCCTCCACCCATCATTCCATTCCAGAACCCAATGGAATCACAATTCTGATCTTTATTTTGCCCAATATGAGGATCATCATCATGAGTTGCTGATGTGTTTGTTTTCAATTCTTCAAACGGGAACAAAAGCCTCCCACCGTTACCACTTCCCATTCCATCTAAAGAAAAACTAAGTGACGATGGAATCTTGAATTCTGACATGGGCATCATCAACTGCCCCGAGGGTGTATAAACCGAATTAGGGTCCGGAATCGGCATGAACGAACTCGTTGTACCCCTTGATGTAATTCCAGTCAAGAGCTCCAAAGCCGAAAGCTGAGTATTAGTTGTGGTGGTAGTAGTAGAAACAGAAGAATTTGTATTCTTGGTGGCATCAAAGTTGGGTACTTGGAGAAACCCTAAATTTAGATCTTGACCATATTGGTCATGATGGATCCTAGGGTTTTGAGATAGTACAGCTGTAGATATGGAAGGTACAACTAGATCAGGAAGTGTTGGTTTTGCCACTGAAGAATAAGATGAAGTACTAGAAGTTGTTGATGATGATGATCTCTTGTTCTTTCTTGATCCACCACCAACAGGAATATTTCTAAGTGTTCCACCTTCAGTCCAATACCTTCTACAAGTCTTGCAAAAGTATCGCGGCTGCGAAAGGCTATAATTGTTGTAGTAACAGAACTTTGTGTTCGTCGAATCGCATCTGGGACAGTTTACTGCGGCTGCCTTTTGAGGTCTTGCCCGTCTTTCGAAAGATGAAGAACTTGAAGATGGCTTCGAGAGATTACTGTTACCGTTACCGTTACTGTTATTGTTACTTGAAATTGCGGAGTTGGGTGCTAGTATTTCTTCCATGGGCTTCACCAATATCTCCTATTTAAACACAAAAAAGATGCATAAAGATAAAAAGCATGAAATAATTTAGCTAAAGTAAAGATGAACTTGACATAAAGATTCAAAAAAGCTTCAAGATTTCAAGACAAATGAACAAAACAAAAGCCAATCACTTTATGCTTTTCAAAATCCATATAAACCGATCTTCAAGAAAAAGGAACACATCAAAGTTAACATTTATTTTATATTATACTTTTGTATATAAGTTATGAAAACTGAAAAGTAAAGTGTTATACACATTCTGAAAAGATAAACTACCGAGAGAAAAAGGAATATAAAATATTTGAAGATCAGTGGAGGCTTACATGTATACTAATTGTATAGGATCATAATCATACCCCTTAAGAATTTATGTGGAAATAAAGCTTTAGCTAAGTTCAATTCATATGATCATGAACCCAATGAAATGACATAATTCAGCCTTTTATCTTCCTTTTGTTGTGTGAATTTTAGCAAGTTGATGAGGAAAGTCAAAGATCTAGTTCTATACCTGTGGCCACTGAGGCCTGTCCATGGCTGAAAGAATTGAAGCAGATAGATTGATAGAGATAGAGAGAGAGATGAGAGAGAGAGAGAGAGAGAGATGGATGGCCTCCTTTTACTTTACACTATTCTTGAAAAAAGCACAGAAAGGAATGTTTTAGATGGTTTCCGTGTAGTTGTATGCAACATAAAAAAATTGAGAACCGTTAATTAAATCAGAATAATATAAGGCCTATGGTCAATTGTAATATTGTTTTATAAAGGGTACTAGATCGAGTAGAAAAAAAAAGTATGGTATAGTGGTAATTGTACTTCCCTTCCTTGATTCGTGGCCATTCATCCCTCACTTTTCATATCTCTATTTTTCTCTCTCTCTCATATGTTTCTCTTTCTAGAAGTGCCAAAGTTGTAACAAGAACACCAAGGTGGATCATGCACCATCATCTCACTGGCTTCCTTCAGAAGAAGACAACACGTTAACACGATATGACTCAATACAAAGTTAACTAGGTTAATTTTGGAGTAAATGAGTTTGGGGCATAAATGAGTCAACACCTTAATGAAGATCTTAGAATGTCTTATATTTCTTAAACATGTTTACTAAGTCATGTCAACAATCAAGTTAATTATGATGTGTGATATGTGTTATCAAACATTTATATTTAATAGTATTAAGTGTGTTATGTTATGTTGTGTCGCCTACTTATAAAATATGCATGTGTTATTGTTTATGAAAATGATGTGTTTATTTTGTTGTGTCGTGTTCAGATTCATTAAACTTGTTAAACGTGTTATGTCAACCATGGCAAATTATGCCATCTCTAGAATGACTTGAGGAATCCTAGCTCAGATGTTTCTTATGTCATCCTGTTCCTTCTATTTACAAAACTCTAGCAAACCCCTCAAAATGGTCAAGAAATTAGTCCGAAATGGTAACCCTAGTAACAATAGCATTACTTATGGTCGCCAATGCATGTTGCCATCATAGAAGTTAGAACCCTAGTCTTAACCCCAACCCTAATCCCCCCAGGTCTCTTTGTCGTATGAACAAGTATGAGTACTTAATTTTGTTTTAATTAGCTAGACGTTCACTCGCAAGTTCGAATCCAAGACAACACGGGTTTTCGTCCCTCCGTGTGTTACGCCAGAGAGTCTCGGCTTATGGTGGGGCAACGTCTGTCACTCGGCAGTTGGCAATATGGTTTCCCGTGGGGACAAGGAGAGGTCCCAATAAGCCGGTGTTATATCCCTTCGTGGAGAAACCCAGTGGGTTCCGATCTGGGGTCGGCCTGTGGTTGCCCAATCCCAACCGCCTAGTATCTGTTATCTTGACTGTCGTTCTAAAAAAATAATGTTCTATTCCTAAATTAGAACGTTCTCATGTGAACACCTATGAAATAGTACATATTTTTTATTGCTTAGTTGTGGACAACTAAAAAAATGTTGAACTTGAATAAATCCAGACAAAGATACTGCGATTTTATTGTCACATGTTACGAACATCAAATTTAATCAATATAGAGCAAAAGATACGTAAGTTTTATTTAAGAACGTATTAGACCACATGTGTGACCTTAAACTTACTCAAATGTTCCAAAATCGTGAAAAATCACCTGATGCACAAGGAAACTTACCAAGGGCTTAAAAGAATTTCTTCTAGAACTAAGAAATTATTCTTCATATTTTCCTCTATCTTCAATTTTGGATTTTGATGTAGCTATCACGGGCTAATAAAAAACAAGTATTTTGCTGAAATACTAATACGAGTACAGGTAAGTAAAGTCGTATCCATAGAGAATTTGTGGTCAGTGTTTAACGAATTAACTAATTAACTGCTATTGCTAAGATTGGGGTTTTGTTTGATTGTTAAGAAAAACACGTAAATTGTTGGAAAAGATGTTATCAGATTGAGAAGAGTAACCCCATTCGGAATCTCGATTACAAGTTTGATACAAAATCTGTTTACTTATTCAAACACCACATATACATGGTTTTGAAATTAATGAATTTGATTAACAGTTTGGGACAACTTTAATAATAACCATACAACCAAATGATCTGTTAAGATATACTAACTACCCACCAAACTACCAACCCACTAACGATGCAAGAAAATCACCAATACGCTTAATAACAGACAAATACTTCAAATATGAATAATGTTTACCAAATTCAACACAAGTGTAACACCTCGAAATTTCATGTCCAATAATGTATTAACATGTGTCATAAGCTTTGAAGGTGTGAAAGAATACTCTAGAGGGACTAAAGTTGACAAACAAGAAAAGTATGTGAATATAAGGGTTAAAAATGTCAACAATGGATAAATATACTTTTCAATAACCCTACATGATGTTTATACCCTTAAACGAATGAATCATGGATCATACGAAGCTAATTGTGAAAGAAAGTGAGAGATTACAAACTACAGGGGTTAAATGTGTCAACATGTTTAAGTATACCTCTGAGTGACCTTTTAGCAAACCCGAAGCTTTGTAACGACTAATTATGCTCACTAGAATGCATGATAAAAATTTCACCAAGTTTCGTTATCGTATGAAAAAAGTTATGATAAAATTCGTATACGAGGGGTTAAAAGCGTCAATGTTTAAATTTTAAGACTTTTCGGTGATAGTATGAATAACCGGGGAGTTAACAAAGTTGGTTTATGAATTGGGGTCCTTAAAAGTCAAGTTTGGGGTTACAAGTGCAAGAAACCATGTTAAAAATCAAGTTTGGAAGTTCAGGGGACAAACTGTCAACTTTTGAAAGTTCTGTCATGCTGGCCTGGTCCTTACGGACCGTATGCTAGGACCCTTACGGTCCGTAAGCGACTCCCAGATGCAGAAACTTGACAGGTGCCTGTCCAGCCCGCTCAACCGACTCAAATAGCAAGTTTTCAATTCCATGTGCTGCCTAAACTTGTTTTTATAGTATAGGGACACTTGTGAATGATCCATGATCACTTATAGCCTTCCTTGGCATGATCTAGTGGGATTAAACCCACTATATAAAGCTCCACATTATGGCCACTTTGATCATTCATTCTCAACTCAACTTTTTAAGACTTCTGGAGTTCAAGAGCAGACCCAAATCATCTCTGGTCGTAATTAGGACTTTGGTAAACTTCCTTAACCTTCCTTAATTAAGTTTTGCTTAGTTTATAGCTTTAAGGTCAAACCGTCGTAATTAAGGTTTGACTTATCGATTAATCACTAATGGTCCAGTGATTAGTCAAACTTAAGGTAGTTATAAGTTGGTAATTATGTGGGCAATAAACCCTTAAAAGGGCACCCTCTGAATTACACTCTAACTAGATCATTTGTCGGGTCAAACTTAATCCAAAAAAGTCAACAGAATATTAATTTTCGAATTAACACCTAATTAGCAATGTAGAAGAAATGTAACCTATTTTATCACTCATATAACTTGGTAATCAATTCAAGAACATGTCTAAGCATGTCCGACCCGACAATTTTCTGTTTAAGCTCGGTTCGGAGCCGAAAGTTGCAAAACTTTGACTTTTGCTTTGACTTCAGTTCTGACCCGATTTAGATGGGTTTAGAAATGCCTTAGAGCTTCCTTAGGACCAGGTTACATGGTGGTATATCCCTCTATGATTAGCTCGTTGATTGTCCGATTCATTTACACATTTCCGTTAAATGCCTAATGTTGACCAATATGCCCATTTGACCTTAAAACGAGAATTTTGGGAATGTGAAAGGACAATAATCTTTGTTACTGATTTATAAACATGTCCCTAAAATTTCATATCAGTTTGAGGTCTAGATTAGGAGTTATGCTCAATAGCGTAATTAGAATGATTTTTGTTAATTAAACGGCATAATTAGCGTAAAGCCTATCTAAACCCAATTTTTGACACCAAACCTTATACCCACTGATGTAACATAATATTTTGGGATTTTTGAAGATTTTTAATTATTTTTAACCTGATCATAACCTAAGGTTATGGCCTTGATTCGGTAAATACCGATTATACACTTTTTGTGTATAAAATGAGTTTTACATAATATTTTGACACCAATTCAATTGCTACTGATTTTATATAATAAATTAAGTATTTTGAACTTTATAACCTGATCAGAAAACTCAGATTTCCTGTATAACCCGGAAATCGCTTAAAACGGCTTTTTAAGCGTATTAAACACATAGTTTAGGTTTAAAACCATTTTGTCATATAAGACTTATCACCAACTGATATAACTTGTTAAAATAAGTTGTTCTACTGATTATTTAAGACCCGAGTCTCAGAATTATAATTTAATCTCTTTTATAATCTTTAAAATGACCAAAATACCCCTACGGGGCTTAAATTGAGATTAAACTCGTTTTGGGCATAATGGAAGGTATCCTACTGATATCACAATATATTTAAGGTATATTAACTTAGGAAACCTATATATGACTCTTATGGTTAACCGTTACGCCTCTTGCGCATTCGGTTCGGTTTATGTAACTAGTTTGCATAAATTAGCCGAAACGGGACAAACCTTATCGTTTTTATCTCAAAATCCAGAATGTATTTAGTTTACCCATATTATACAAGTTTTCAAACTTTTCGGGTCTAAATCACATTCTATTCTGGTCTTCGCTTAATCATGCGTTCGAACCGTATCTTCCTTTAAAACTAACCGGTCTAAGTTTAGGCTTAATTAAAGACCCGTTAGGATTCTAATAGGTTATTATAAACCTTCGTTCCAAAATAGGAGACCTGGTAAAAGCTACGTGCACTTGCTTGTGTGATTATTACTTGCAAAGGTAAATACTTTTAACTTATTTTCCCTTATACGGGCTTGGGGTACGGTATCTAAAATACCACTTGGTCGGGCATTCGACCTTAATCGATTGGTGGTTAAGTATTATCGAGATGACCCGTTTAAAAATATGTTTTGTTTGCTTAAACGCCTTTGGGGGGTTAATGACCATGTCCCGGATATCCTTGGCATCATTTTACGAAATGGCCACGACCTAAGCACGGGGTGTAGGCGTACACCCGTCAGTGCCTAAACAAATAATGCGGTGTGTCTATTGATCTTTAACCCGGCACGAACCGGGCTACTGAACACATAAGAAACATGTAATTCTTTTACAAGTATTATATTCAAATAATTATCCCAAGTTATAAAATGTTTGTGCCTCGTGCATTTAAATCAACTTTCTAAACCTTTTTAAAATGAGTCAGTTGATTGTATTTACCAGTGTAAACTGATGTATTTTCCCAAAAAGATTAAGTGCAGGTACTACTCGAAATAGGCTGGCTTTCTCCTTAGCATCAATAAGAGTCTCGCAAGCTTCGATGCATTTCAGTCTGTTGAATAATGTTTCTTTTTATTTGATCCACCTGTGGATTATTTTCAACTATTTTGTGATACTTGATATTACAATTTTATTTGGTTGAAATGAATCTATCTTTTGCTTCCGTTGTGCATTTATATATTGTATTGTTTGACTATAACGATATCAACTACGTCACGATACTCCCCCACCGGGCCCACCGGTAATACGTGGAAATATCGGGGTGTGACAGGTTAGTATCAGAGCCAACACTGAGTGAATTAAACACTAGCCTTTTGTGTTTAATCTCAGTTACACAATTGCACATTCATAAATTTTCGAGTCTAGACAAAGAACTTAGGACTAATCCAAATTGTTTTTAATTTTAACTTTGTCCTTTATATTTCTTTGTTGTATCTGTTAATTGTTTGACATGAAATATGCCACCGAGATTCCAGAGAGGATGACGAGGCAAGGGGCCAATCCACGCCCCCAATGATCACGAGGCCAAGCCTTCACACCGGCGAACTCCTTCTGCAACTACGAGTGCCGGTCCTCAAGGAGACTGGAGGACCTATACAGAGCCCGCTAGGCGATCTACCTCAATTAACTCAATGCCTCCCTATCGTCACTCCTTTGGGCCGCAATCAGAGAATGAGCCCAATGACTCACGCCACTCCTTCATGCCATTGCAGCGATCCCTTTCGCACCATTCATTTGGCGACCCCACTCCTGTCTTTCAGGGCCGGTTTAACCCGGCGAACTATATTCAAGAACCAGTGGGTTTTAACCCATTGGGACTAGAGGATCATTTTTCCGGCGATCACGACATGGATATGGATGAGGACACCAACCCTGTTGAACCACCGACTGGAACCCCCACGCACCCTATTGAAGTCTTTGATGGATCATCTTTCCATGGATCACCTTACCGTGGTCCAGACAGTTACCAAGCAAGGTTCAACCAGTATGAGTGGTATTTTACACCCTCTCACCATTCATCGCCTCATGAGCAGCAGCAGCATAATCCCTCAGAGGATTCGCGTTTCGTGGTAGTCACGCCACCGCCACCACCACCGCCAGTACAACTAGCACCTCCAGAACCACCGAGGCGCAGAAGAACAGGCGCACGAATGTCCGTGCGAGAAAGGGGTTTTCATTTTAGCACACCCCAACACTCAAGTGGCAGTCACTATCCGCCACTGCATGAGGACCCACAAATGGGTGGGCCTTCAAACCCAGTTTCAGAGGTGAATTCTGCACCAGTTGCACCACCACCGCCACCATTGGGTTTTGGTAACCCGATTCCTACCTACGTCGGTTCGACGGCGTACAATCCATTCGAGCAGCCGGCTCACACTCATTACAACTATGCTGAAGCCGACCCATATCTTATAGCATCAAACTACAACGCCCTTCATCCTGAAGGACCATATGGAGCTCCCTGGGGAGTGGGATACCCAACTCACGGGTATCAAATACCTGCTCGAGCTCAGATTCAGCAGCAGCCGTAGCCACCACGGTTTTCCCCGCCAGAACAGGAGGAAATCCTCCAAAGACTAAATCGGGTGGAACTCGAATTTCGAGAAGAACATAGGAACAACCGGGGATTCCTCAAGGGCTTAGCAAGCTTACTTAAGGGAAAGAAGAAGAGGGATCACTGAATCCCTATATGTATTGTTGTATTTCCTTATTTCAATTAAGTCCCTGCGTGGACATTTATCTATGTACTTAGTCCCTGCGTGGACTTGTCTTTCTTTAGTCCCTGCGTGGACTTGTCTTTTTAAGTCCCTGCGTGGACACCTATCTTAGTAATCGGTCCCTACGAGGACATGTATGTACAGTTTAGCCCCTGCGTGGGCAAGTTATTTCTGTTAAAAAGTCCCGTTTAGGGCAATATGTACTCTTTTTAATTATAATGGAATGTTAAGTTTTAAAATTTTCATTTTATCATTATATGCATAATATATTATACATGAAATAAATAAATTAAAAATCATTCCTTGTAAAATAATCTGCCTATTAAATATTGAACAAGAATCTTAAAGGTGTAACCTAGCCTGCATGTCATTAAAAGACTTGGCCAAAATGGTAAGACCTGTTTAAAAGGATTCAAATCCCTGTTAACATCTTAAAACATGTTAACACTCCTGGCAGACGTGATTCGTTAAAATCACACACGTCATTCTTATAATAGGATTCTTCAAGAGATTCCTATCCTAACCTAATGATCTATAAATCATGGGTTAAATCATCAATTAAGATGATCATATATTAAACATCCATAGGTAATGTAGTGCCTACGGGCCATACCCATTGTCATATAAGACAAAAGACAGTAGTAGTCTACGACTCCCTGTCAGAAAAAGGTAAAAAACTATGTTCAAACCTTAATGCCTTGATTCTCTGAAATCATGGCTTATGATTTAAAAATGTCCCTATGACTAGGTCTTTTGTGCCACTAATAATACTGTTATTTTTTTATAATTAGGATAAATTATAATAAAAATCCTAAATAAATATGATTAACAAATTAACCAAATATGGTCTATGTTTACCATGGTTAATGAATTGCCATAAAAGACAATTCCATAATAAACTCCCAAATAAATTATTGTCAATATCTTATGTAACAGTGCAAACTACATGGCTGACTCGGATGAGATCAACAGTCACCCAAGGGAGAATCATGATAATACCCGAATTAACGTAGCGGGTGCAGAACTGCAGGCAATGATAGACAATGCCATTACTCGAGCTTTGGATAGACAGTTCCATGAATCCAGTGGTACCCATGAAAGGACCCAATCTGTACCACACTCTAAACCACCCTCTAAAACTCACACTGCTCACAACAGTAATTCCCATCACTCATCAAACCAAAGGAGTGTTCCATCTCAAAGGATCGTACCGAATCAGGAACCCCGTGATAAGGGTTGCTCCTATAAGTATTTTGTTTCATGCAAACCCAGGGATTTCACTGGGGAAAAAGGAGCTATAGACTGCATGATATGGTTGGATGAAATGGACACTGTGGTGGATATCAGTGGTTGCGCTAATAAGGATGTGGTGAAATTCGTGTCTCAGTCATTCAAGGGTGAGGCATTAGCTTGGTGGAGGTCTTTGATCCAAGCTACAGGGAAAATCCCATTGTACAATATGACTTGGGAACAGTTTGTGTCATTGATCAGGGAGAACTACTGCCCTCAGCATGAGGTTGAGAATATTGAAGCTGATTTCTTGTCTCTGGTTATGAAAAACCCGGATTGTCAAGCCTACCTTACAAGCTTCAACACCATGTCAAGGTTGGTTCCTTGTGACACCGGAACCCAAGAGGATAGCTCGATTCATCGGGGGTTTAGCCCCAGAAGTTAAGGCCAGTGTGAAAGCCTCTAGACCAGCTACCTTTCGGTCTGCAGCTGATATAGCATTATCTCTTACTCTAGACGCGGTCAGGCAGAGATCGCTGAGAAACACTGATGCTGAGAAAAGGAAGCGTGAGGATGATAGCTCACGACGATCGGATAAGAGACATAAGGGAAACAATGACCACAAGAAGGGTTCTGGATCTAAGAAAGATAGTCGTCAATCGGGTGACAAACCCAATTGTAAGATCTGTAAGAAACAGCACTTCGGGAAGTGCAGATATGAGTCGAAATCCCAATCACAACCAAGGGCATGTGGAATCTGCAAGTCTTCTGAGCACAAGACCTTAGACTGTAAGAAAATCAAGGATGCTACATGCTATAGCTGCAATGAGAAAGGGCACATCAAGTCGAACTACCCAAAGCATGCCAAGAAACCAGAAGATGGTAAAAAGACCAATGCAAGGGTCTTCAGAATGGATGCTAAGGAGGCAATGCAGGATGATAACGTGATAACAGGTACCTTTCTCATAAATGATGTTTATGCAAGAGTGCTATTCGATTCAGGAGCTGATAAGTCATTCGTAGATAATAAGTTTTGTAAGTTGCTGAATTTACCGGTTAAAACCTTAAGTGTGAAATATGAGGTTGAATTAGCCAATGGAACCATAGAAACCGCATCAACCGTGTTAGATGGATGTGTTATATCCATTAGGAACCACTATTTTCCATTGTCTTTACTTCCTTTGAAATTAGTCAGTTTCGATATAGTAATAGGCCTGGATTGGTTGTCTCGCAACCAAGCCCAGATCGTTTGTGCTAAGAAGCAAGTGGTTGTAAGAGCTCCTCATGGTGAGCCTTTGACAATCCAAGGAGATACTAAGTACGGAATGCCTGAGCAAGTGTCCATGCTCAAGGCATCAAGGTGTTCGACGAAGGGTTGTGTTATCTACATGGCACAAGTAACCCTTGATGAACCAAAGCCTAAGATCGAAGACATACCTATTATCTCTAAATATCCAAAGGTATTCCCCGAAGAACTACCTGGTTTACCCCCAGATAGGCAAGTGGAGTTCAGGATTGACATTATTCCTGGAGCAGCACCTGTTGCAAGAGAGCCTTACAGATTAGCACCAACAAAGATGAAAGAGTTGAGAACTCAACTGGATGATTTGTTAAGCAAAGGATTTATTAGACCTAGCTCATCTCCTTGGGGAGCACCAATTCTGTTTGTGAAGAAAAAGGATGGCTCGATGCGTACGTGCATCGATTATCGAGAACTTAACAAAGTTACTGTCAAGAATCGATATCCATTACCCAGGATTGACGACTTGTTCGATCAACTTCAAGGAGCGAGTTACTTTTCCAAGATCGACTTAAGTTCAGGATATCATCAACTGAAAGTCAAGGATGAAGATGTACATAAGACTGCATTTAGGACTCGTTAAGCTCATTACGAGTTCTTAGTGATGCCTTTTGGACTCACTAATGCACCAGCCGCATTCATGGATCTCATGAACCGCGTCTGCAAGCCCTACATGGATAAATTTGTCATCATCTTCATCGATGATATTCTTATTTACTCCAAGAATCAAGCTGACCATGAGAAGCACCTCCATTGCATTCTGAAACTGCTTCATCGAGAAAAGCTCTACGCCAAATTCTCTAAGTGTGAATTTTGGCTTCGTGAAGTCCAATTTCTTGGACATGTGGTTAGTGAACGCGGAATCCAGGTAGATCCTGCTAAGGTTAAAGCTGTCACGAATTGGCAAGAGCCGAAGACGCCTACAGAGATTTGCAGTTTCTTGGGATTGGCAGGATATTACAGGCGTTTTATTGAAAAATTTTCAAGGATTGCTGCACCCCTAACTTCTTTGACTAGGAAGAATATTAAGTTCGACTGGGGACCGAAGCAACAAGAATCCTTTGATATCCTTAAGCAGAAGCTAAGCAATGCACCTGTGTTGACATTGCCTGATGGAGTAGAAGAGTTTGTGGTATATTGTGATGCATCACACACCGAGATGGGGTGTGTGCTTATGCAGAAAGGCAAGGTTATTGCCTATGCTTCTCGACAGTTAAAGGTGCACGCGAAGAACTACACCACCCATGACTTAGAGTTGGGTGCTGTTGTATTTGAACTAAAACTGTGGAGACATTATTTGTATGGAATCAAGTGTGTGATCTATTCTGATCACAAGAGCCTCCAGCACCTGTTTAACCAAAAGGATTTGAACATGAGGCAAACGACGTTGGATGGAAACTTTGAATGATTATGACTGTGAGATAAGATACCATCCCGGCAAGGCGAATGTACTCGCCGATGCCTTGAGTAGAAAGGAAAGAGTGAAGCCTATAAGAATCAATGCCAAGAGCATTGAGATAAAGAATAGTATAAATGAAAGGTTGTTAGCTGCACAGAAAGAAGCTGTATTGGAAGTTAACTATCCTAATGAAAAGCTAGGAGTAACTGAAGAACAGTTATTCTGTGGCTAGGACGGAATCTTAAGGATAAATAGACGAATATGGGTACCAGTTTATGGAGGACTTCGAGATGTTATCCTCCAGGAAGCCCACAGTTCTAAATACTTCGTTCATCCTGGAGCTGACAAGATGTACCAGGATCTGAAAGCAATTTTTTGGTGGATAGGCTTGATGAAGTCTATAGCTACATATGTAGCTAAATGTTTGACGTGTGCGCAAGTCAAAGCTGAACACCAGAAGCCGTCAGGGTTGCTACAACAGCCTGAACTTCCCACATGGAAGTGGGAAATGGTAACAATGGATTTCATCACCAAGTTGCCAAGGACAAAGAAAGGAAATGATATTATATGGGTGATCGTAGATAGACTGACTAAGTCAGCACATTTCCTGCCCATTAAGGAGACTTATAGCTTCGACATGTTAGCCCAATTGTACGTAGATAAGATTGTATCTCTGCATGGCGTACCAGTGTCTATTATCTCCGACAGAGATACTAGATACACGTCACATTTTTGGAAAAGTTTCCAACAATCTTTGGGCACGCGCTTAAATTTTAGTACGGCTTACCATCCTCAGACGGACAGGCAGAGTGAGCGTACAATCCAAACTTTGGAAGACATGCTTCGTGCATGTGTGATTGACTTAGGTGGTAGTTGGGATAACCACCTGCCATTGATCGAGTTCTCCTATAACAATAGCTACCATACGACCATTAAGGTTGCGCCCTTCGAGGCATTATATGGTAGGAAATGCAGGACGCCTATTTGTTGGGAAGAAGTAGGAGAAGTTCAATTATCAGGACCTGACATAGTCTTTGAAACGACGGAAAAGATTTTCCAGATTCGTGACCGCCTGAAAGCTGCCAGAGATAGGCAGAAAAGCTACGCAGACTTAAAGCGTAAACCTCTGAAATTCGAGGTAGGTGATAAAGTACTACTTAAGGTATCACCCTGGAAAGAGGTAATGCGATTTGGTAAGAAAGGCAAGTTAGTCCCCAGATACATAGGACCATTCGAGATCATCGAATGTGTCGGATCAGTGGCGTATAAGCTAAATTTGCCTGAAGAGCTTAGTAGTATTCATAACGTATTCCACATCTGCAATCTAAAGAAATGTCTAGCTGATGAATCACTAGTCATACCACATACAAATGTGCACATTGACGAGAGCTTAAAGTTTGTTGAAAAACCTGTGTCGATTGAGGATCGACGGGTTAAGAAGCTTCGAAGGAAGCATGTACCGATCGTAAAAGTTAAATGGGATGCCCGTAGAGGTCCCGAGTACACATGGGAGGTAGAATCCACAATGAAAGAAAAGTACCCTCACTTGTTTCAGTAAATCTCGAGGTCGAGATTTCTTTTAAGGGGGTGAGGATGTAACACCTCGAAATTTCATGTCCAATAATGTATTAACATGTGTCATAAGCTTTGAACGTGTGAAAGAATACTCTAGAGGGACTAAAGTTGACAAACAAGGAAAGTATGTGAATATAAGGGTTAAAAATGTCAACAATGGATAAATATACTTTACAATAACCCTACATGATGTTTATACCCTTAAACGAACGAATCATGGATCTTACGAAGCTAATTGTGAAAGAAAGTGAGAGATTACAAACTACAGGGGTTAAATGTGTCAACATGTTTAAGTTATACCTCTGAGTGACCTTTTAGCAAACCCGAAGCTTTGTAACGACTAATTATGCTCACTAGAATGCATGATAAAAATTTCACCAAGTTTCGTTATCGTATGAGAAAGTTATGATAAAATTCGTATACGAGGGGTTAAAAGCATCAACGTTGAAATTTTAAGACTTTTTGGTGATCGTATGAATAACCGGGGACTTAACAAAGTTGGTTTATGAATTGGGGTCCTTAAAAGTCAAGTTTGGGGGTTACAAGTGCAAGAAACCATGTTAAAAATCAAGTTTGGAAGTTCAGGAGCCAAACTGTCAACTTTTGAAAGTTCTGTCATGCTGGCCTGGTCCTTACAGACCGTATGCTAGGACCCTTACGGTCCGTAAGCGACTCCCAGATGCAGAAACTTGACAGGTGCCTGTCCAGCCCGCTCAACCGACTCAAATAGCAAGTTTTCAATTCCATGTGCTGCCTAAACTTGTTTTTATAGTAGAGGGACACTTGTGAATGATCCATGATCACTTATAGCCTTCCTTGGCATGATCTAGTGGGATTAAACCCACTATATAAAGCTCCACATTATTGCCACTTTAATCATTCATTCTCAACTCAACTTTTGAAGACTTCTGGAGTTCAAGAGCAGACCCAAATCATCCCTGGTCGTAATTAGGACTTTGGTAAACTTCCTTAACCTTCCTTAATTAAGTTTTGCTTAGTTTATAGCTTTAAGGTCAAACCGTCGTAATTAAGGTTTGACTTATCGATTAATCACTAATGGTCCAGTGATTAGTCAAACTTAAGGTAGTTATAAGTTGGTAATTATGTGGGCAATAAACCCTTAAAAGGGCACCCTCTAAATTACACTCTAACTAGATCATTTGTCGGGTCAAACTTAATCCGAAAAAGTCAACAGAATATTAATTTTCGAATTAACACCTAATTAGCAATGTAGAAGACATGTAACCTATTTTATCACTCATATAACTTGGTAATCAATTCAAGAACATGTCTAAGCATGTCCGACCCGACAATTTTCTGTTTAAACTCGGTTCAGAGCCGAAAGTCGCAAAACTTTGACTTTTTCTTTGACTTCGGTTCTGACCCGATTTAGATGGGTTTAGAAATGCCTTAGAGCTTCCTTAGGACCAGTTTACATGGTGGTATATCCCTCTGTGATTAGCTCGTTGATTGTCCGATTCATTTACACGTTTCCGTTAAATGCCTAATGTTGACGAATATGCCTATTTGACCTTAAAACGAGAATTTTGGGAATGTGAAATGACAATAATCTTTGTTACTGATTTATAAACATGTCCCTAAAATTTCATATTAGTTTGAGGTCTAGATTAGGAGTTATGCTCAATAGCGTAATTAGAATGTTTTTTGTTAATTAAACGACATTATTAGCGTAAAGCCTATCTAAACCCAATTTTTGACACCAAACCTTATACCCACTGATGTAACATAATATTTTGGGATTTTTGAAGATTTTTAATTATTTTTAACCTGATCATAACCTAAGGTTATGGCCTTGATTCGGTAAATACCGATTATACCCTTTTTGTGTATAAAATGAGTTTTACATAATATTTTGACACCAATTCAATTGCTACTGATTTTATATAATAAATGAAGTATTTTGAACTTTATAACCTGATCAGAAAACTCAGATTTCCTGTATAACCCGGAAATTGTTTAAAACGGCTTTTTAAGCGTATTAAACACATAGTTTAGGTTTAAAACCATTTTGCCATATATGACTTATCACCAACTGATATAACATGTTAAAATAAGTTGTTCTACTGATTATTTCAGACCCGAGTGTCAGAATTATAATTTAATCTCTTTTATAATCTTTAAAATGACCAAAATACCCCTACGGGGCTTAAATTGAGATTAAACTCGTTTTGGGCATAATGGAAGGTATCCTACTGATATCACAATATATTTAAGGCATATTAACGTAGGAAACCTGTATATGACTCTTATGGTTAACCGTTACGCCTCTAGCGCGTTCGGTTCGGTTTATGTAACTAGTTTGCATAAATTAGCCGAAACGGGACAAAGCTTATCGTTTTTATCTCAAAATCCAGAATGTGTTTATTTTACCCATATTATACAAGTCTTCAAACTTTTTGGGTATAAATCACATTCTATTCCGGTCTTCGCTTAATCATGCGTTCAAACCGTAACATCCTTTAAAACTAACCGGTCTAAGTTTAGGCTTAATTAAAGACCCGTTAGGATTCTAATAGGTTATTATAAACCTTCGTTCCAGAATAGGAGACCCGGTAAAAGCTACGTGCACTTTCTTGTGTGATTATTACTTGCAAAGGTAAATACTTTTAACTTATTTTCCCTTATACGGGTTTGGGGTATGGTATCTAAAATACCGCTTGGTCGGGCATTCGACCTTAATTGATTGGTGGTTAAGTATTATCGAGATGACCCGTTTAAAAATATGTTTTGTTTGCTTAAACGCCTTTGGGGGGTTAATGACCATGTCCCGGATATCCTTGGCATCATTTTACGAAATGGCCACGACCTAAGCATGGGGTGTAGGCGTACACCCGTCAGTGCCAAAACAAATAATGTGGTGTGTCTATTGATCTTTATCCCGGCACGAACCGGGCTACTGAACGCATAATAAACATGTAATTCTTTTACAAGTATAATATTCAAATAATTATCCCAAGTTATAAAATGTTTGTGCCTCGTGCATTTAAATCAACTTTCTAAACCTTTTTAAAATGAGTCAGTTGATTGTATTTACCAGTGTAAACTGACGTATTTTCCCAAAAAGATGAAGTGCAGGTACTACTCGAAATAGGATGGCTTTCTCCTTAGCATCAATAAGAGTCTAGCAAGCTTGGATGCATTTCAGTCTTTTGAACAATGTTTCTTTTTATTTGATCCACCTGTGGATTATTTTCAACTATTTTGTGATACTTGATATTACAATTTTATTTGGTTGAAATGAATCTATCTTTTGCTTCCCATGTGCATTTATATATTGTGTTGTTTGACTATAACGATATCAACTACGTCACGATACTCCCCCACCGGGCCCAACGGTAATACGTGGAAATATCGGGGTGTGACAACAAGTTATCAAGATGTATCAGTTATACGAACCATAAAACAAAGTAAATGTGCAAAACCTAGCAATCGATCATCTGGGGAAGTCACAAGGGGTTTATCCTCACATGCTCGACATCGCAACTTTAATTTTTTATTCAGATGATTTAGCATGAAGAAACATGATGATTTGGGTGCAAGAGCTCTAAAAATCTTCTTTGACCTGCTTTGGGTTCGTAAAATCGACTACAATGTGAATTCCCCAACCGTGTTTTAGGTTAAAAGTAACAAAATCTGTGTCGACCTACCCTGCGTGTCGCAGGGGAGTCACTCCTCATCTCTGCCTGGCACAGCAGCAAGCAAACAAAGGGCCCACAAATCTTCCACTCCCGCACATCATGGAGTGTTACACCTTCTCCCCCGCGACTTGCGAGGGAGACACTTTTCAAGAATTTGTTTTTCAGCTACCCGTTTGACCCGTGCAACCCAATTTCCTGCTTTTATGCTCCTTTTCCATCATTTAGCACCCATCAAACCTATAAAACCCGATGTAGAATAAGCACAACATATTTATATAAAACGACGCGTTAAAACTACGAAAACGTATACAAAAGTTATACAAATACAATGTGTTTTTACCAACACATTAGATTTGTAGTTTTTCTCCTTTTGAATGATTTCAAAACATACACAATATTTCCATAGAATTGAGGAGTAAACTAAATGATGTGCTTAGATTTACATATATTTCTTGCTCATCATTTGCCCCCGTTTCACACTCATTTGTGAGTTTCCAGGCTTGGTTGATGTTTGGTGGAGAATTGTTTAACATTTATGAAGAAAAATGAAGGTTCTGGCATTCTAATGTTAGGCCAAATACAAGATCATGCCTCTTATAAGGCAAGGCCGTGCCTTCATATAGGACAAGGTCATGCCTCAAAGAGGCATACTTACACCTCTTTATTCCTTGGCTAAAATCAAATTATATGCCTGGCATTGTTTCCCATGACCTTCCTCCAATAAGGCAAGTCGTGTTTCATATTTTCTTTTGTAGAATCCGGTGCTAGCATCTTTAAACGTTACGCACAATGTTTAGACAGAAGTTTGGATAGAAAGAAACTAATACAGAAGTAATTTTAGTAGCATAATGACTAGTCAACATAGTTTTTATTAGCTTATATTTCATACCGAAAGAGTATACATCATTAAACACTAGGAGAGAACGCAAATTCGATCTCCTCTTAATTGCAAGACTTATGATGTCCATTTTCATCACTATTCTTTATATAGACGTAGGACACCTAGCACATTACTCTCACGCATGTACTACTCATAGATATGCAAGACTCCTGCGTGCGTATGAGTCTTGCGCTCCTTTCATACTTAATCACATACATAACTATACAATATTTAACACACGCTCTATCTAGAATATTCACACAGTAACGGACACACTAAATGCACCAACAGATTCCCCTTTGTCTGTTGCTGTCGAATCTTGAACTTCAAATATAAAAGTCGTGTTGAATATGCTGCAACTTCAATCAACCATTTGTTGATGTCGTAAACTATGCGTTAACAAATTCCCCCTCGATTGACGCTTCGAATATGCATACACATCAACAGATCCCCCCCCCCCTCCTGTAACACCCCGAAAACGGGTTTGGTAATCAAACCACATTTATACTAAAAGACGGGTAATTTACCTTTAGTGGTAAAAGTAACCCGGTGAATATTAGGATTCTTAAATAAACAATAATTTACTAACTAGGAATTTTAACCTAGTTAGCTAATAGTCTAGAAATAACTTATAATAGGGTTAAAAACAGCCAAACTATAAGTTATACAAAAGAGGAGGGGTTAATCTTGTAAAAACTGAAACTATAATAGGGTTAAAAACAGCCAAACTATAAGTTATACAAATGGACAAGCCGGTGGAAATACGCGTTTAAAAAGAGTGCTTAAAAGGTACGTAACTACGATTCCGTTACATTATGCTTGATTTCGTATTCTAGCTAGTAGACTTTAAATTAGCATAATACATGAAATTGGTATTTACTTGAAGTGATGAAGATCACTAGGTAAATAAACGGGTCAAAAGGTGAAATTATCACCCTTTGACAATATTGTCTAATGGTTTGTCGAGTTACATGTTATAGGAATAAATAGCAAATTGATAAGTACATCGCTATTGCTTAGCGGCTACTAAGGCAAGGTATTGAAACGGGTCAATATATTGATCCGAGTCAGGTATGTATAATAACATAACTCATCATGTAGAATTTGGAGTTCTATAAGAGTTAGACAATGTTAAAGTGTAGATATTCGGTTATCTTAAGGTAAACCGAATAAATTGAATTATGTTCTTGGTGTTTTAGAATCACATGGGTTTATAAATAAGATTATAGTTAAAAGGGGTCGGATTTTGGGTCAATCAAGTATTTAAAGTACCCTTGTAGTTAAAGAAGGATGAAAATTGACCAAATTGCCCTTGTAAGCTATTTCGGATGAACAACCCTTAAAGGTGGTTCGGAAATGAGTTTTATGATTATATAAATGCTTAGGATAAGTTAGATAGTGAAAAACGTAAATTCTTAGGTCGAAGGGCTTTATATGAGTCTTTGCCGTAAAATGGTAATCCGAGGGGTAAAACTCGGAACATATAGATATCCACATTAAACCCAATACACATATAGTTGTAGTGGGAGGTTACTAGATAAGAAATGTAGAACTACAATGCTAGAAGGGAATGAAAGCGATTTTAAGCTTTAAAGTGCTTAAAATACCCTTAACGGGTCAAAATAAGCATACGGGCAAAAACGGGTTTAGATTATGTAATAAACCTGTGATTAGAACCTAAAGTGGTAGATAACATTCATTTGAAGAAGTGTATGTGATATAAGGATCAAACAAATATGTTTGTTTGATAAAATGCATAAACGGGTTAAAATTCGGTAAAAAGGTAATGAGTCGAAGGCTTAGAAGTCTAAAAATTTAATAAGTTGGATGTTGGATTTTAACTCCATATGATGGAGAATTAAATTACGGACGCGTAGGAAAAAGAATCGGGTAAAACGGATCAATAACGAAGAAGATATACTCGTTTCTGTGAAATCAGGTCATGCTGGGTTTGTACAGCAACTGATTAAGCATCAGTCTGTGAAAAAGGGGGCCTAGCGTCACGCGACGCCCCTTGGCGTCACGCGACGCCCCTTAACTCCGGAAAAATGTTGTTTTTTTTTTGTTTGACCCATGGTACTTGTTTAAACCATTATTTAACTATCAAAACTAACTTTAAAGTTGGTTTTCATCTTAGGTGGATGCCAAGAGTGCCCGGATAAAGATCAAGATGCGAGCAAGAACCGAACACGATCAAGAAATAAGCTTCCGCACTATGTATCGTTGTTATGTTAAACGACAAACTTACACATGATGTGATGTATACTTTTAAATTGTAAAAGGTTTTAATAAACCCGTAAATCCGATGTATATGTAAATCTTAATTACATGATTATTTTTTGTAATTGACACGTTAAACCTTGAATTATAAGAACGGGTGTTACAAGTTGGTATCCGATCCTTGGTTTAAGAGATTCAAGTATGGTGGGAAAACTATGCTTGGACTTAAACCTTATGCTCTTAATAAAGATTGGTGTTCGGTTCGATGCTTGATCGCAAATCCGGTAAGTACACGTATATCAAAGGTTTAGTATGATTAAAAGTGTTGAGAACAACACATATGGTTATCGTGTAATACACGTTACACCAATAAAAACGATATAGAATAGATATAGTCAACGAAATTACACGCGTTGATGCGTATAGTAGAAAAGCCTTGTATTATAATACGGGCATCCTTTAATGTTGAAATTACTAACTGTTGTATATGTTTTAGTTGAAGGAAACTCGCATATGAGGATAGCGTGAGTTGAACAAATTACGGATATGATAGAGGAACGGTCCGAAGTATGACAAGAGGAGCATGCTCACCAAGGACTAAATCGTGTAACGACCGCGAACAAAGGTAATGGCAAGGAACGCCCGTCGGGGCAAACATTACCAGGTGCACTCTTATGAATGTAAACGCACAAATAGCAATATGCAACAAACATGTAGAGAATGATTGTTGCATATGTAAATTAGAAACTTGGAAAACCGAATAGAAAATGTATTCGGGATATTGTTTCCAAGAGAAACAAATAGAGGCATTACTTACATAGGGCGTGATGTGAAAACTATAAAAAGGTCATGTGTGTCATGTGTTAATCGCTTACTCAGGCCAAGTAAGTAGTGGCATGTGATACCGTGAACTTCTTATAGCGGACACATTTACATCCGATGTAGTAAGGGCGGGGTGAATGGGACAAAATTAAAAAGTACCCAAATGAAACAAATGAACAAAATAGTTGATAATAATGTAAACGCACAGCCGAGTGACGGAAGCGTATTACATTAGGATAATGAGCCCGAGAGAAGGGACAAGGATTAATGTAAATGATGATATAAAAATGAATGATCAAAAGAAAATTCACGAAAATAAGTCATCTTGGACGAAAGGGCCATGGTGAACAAAATGGGCAAGTAAAACCAAAGTATAGATGATCCGCCGGGTCATAAAAACAAAGGTGTTGCCCACACGAAAAAGATAATCGAGGTTGTTAACTTTAGTCGTAGTAAAGCAAGGATAACGATGATAATCGTCACTCATAATTAATAAGGACGCCAATGGGGGTCACGTAAAGAATAAAAGACATGGTCGAATAAAAGCGACGGATTTCGTTAAGATGACCAAGTAAATCGAAATGAAGTTTTAATGCATACCGGAAAGGGTGCAATGATAACGATTTCGGATAAACACCCGGTTGATGGGTAAGAATTAAATACATGCGTGAACCAAGAAACGGGAACTCGGATGGAAAGTTAAAAGACTCGGGTTTTGAGTCATAACTAAAAGATGACAAAATAATGTAAATAGAAATTTTGAATAAATTATGTTCAGCTATTTCAAAGCTGAACGAGTCAAACAAAGACTGAAGTTTGGCATTCATAAGTGATGAATGTTCACACGAACAAGTCAAACAAATTTAATAAAGGATGACACTTGCTAAAGTAAGTAAGCGCGAATCGGATAAATAAAAGTGTGAAATATTAATAAACCTATGTAAAGGAGTTATAGGCGTTAAAAACATTGAAATAAAAGAACCCGGGTAATGGGACGTAAAGAAGTACAGGTAAGAACCGGGTAACGGTAAGTGCATGGAAAACCGACGTGTAAATTGACGTTAGAAGTCGAGAAGTCGGAAAGATGATTCGAAAGAAAACAATGTAGCCTTAGACTACGGTCAAGGTCAAATGAAATCCAAAAAGTAAAGGTGAATAATTATAAACATAAAAAGGGGTGCCTTAACGCCATATGCGTATATAAACGTATACACATTTGAATAAAGACTAGAATAAAAGATGATCTACGGGATCATCATAACCTACGGGATATTAATTAGTGTAAAGGTCTACGGGGCCAAAACGACCCACGGGACATGAATTGAAGCAAAGGGATCATAAAGGCCTCGCCTTAAAAAGGTGAAAAATCTAAAGAAATAAGCCTACGAGGCTAAGTGAAAGAACCTACGGGTCAATAACGTGAAGCGAGGAAAATGGTTAAACTCCCCGCGTAAAATAATAACGGAAGGTAAAGGTAGTATAAAAGCGAGGGGTTTCGCTAACTTAACTGAGTGAGTTAAAAGCGAAGAGATCGTGAAAGGCCTGGTTGACAAAAGTGAGGGATTTCACTAAAACATTTAAACGGGCAGAAATAACAAAAAGGATTCACAATTATTTAAATTCTGATAATTCACAAAAAGGACAAAAATATTACCGAAAAGACAACGGAAAGGAATAAATTTTCAGACGTAAAAGTCCTAGAAATGAGTAAAAGATGTAAGACAAGGAGAAAAAGGAAACGTTAAACTAAAATTTAGTTTTAGTAAGAAACAATGTTTTAACAAATATGGATATTACGAGGGAGATTAGAAAATGGTAAATATCAAAGAGTATGGGTCTTAACATCGATAGGTGCGAGACAATACATTCGAAAAGAAGAAGTATGATAAAGAAACGTTGATATAAATTAAACATGACGTGACACGATCACGGTCAAGAAATACAATGTGAAGTGGAATCACATTATAACCAAGCGAGCGGTAAAGAGTAACTGGACTAATAAGTCTAGTTAGTGGGACCGGTTAAGGTCATTTAAATAAATTTGGTTGCTTATAATCGGTGGATTCGGTACAACTGAACTGAATAAATGAACTTGGAAAACAAAAGAAATTGTTGTTAAAAGTGAAAGATTTCACTAAAGACCTTTAAACGGGTCAAGGTAACGGATTCACAAAGGGTTCGATAATATGGATATCGCTAAGTTAACTAAACTAGTAGAAATAACGAAATTACGTTATTTCAAGTTGCATTATGTCGAATGAGGCACGTAGATGTTTTGTAACCAAAAAGGTATTACCATAAATTTTCTGGTAATACTAACAATCGATTAAAATATGAGCAATGCTCAATTGATTATCGAGAGCATATGCATGGAGTTAAACTAGATAAATTATGAAAGAAAAGGTTTCGAGGACGAAACCTCTTTAAGGGGGGTAGACTTGTAACACCCCGAAAACGGGTTTGGTAATCAAACCACGTTTATACTAAAAGACGGGTAATTTACCTTTAGTGGTAAAAGTAACCCGGTGAATATTAGGATTCTTAAATAAACAAGAATTTACTAACTAGGAATTTTAACCTAGTTAGCTAATAGTCTAGAAATAACTTATAATAGGGTTAAAAACAGCCAAACTATAAGTTATACAAAAGAGGAGGGGTTAATCTTGTAAAAACTGAAACTAGAAGTAATTAAAACAAAAACCAAACACACCATTTGGTGTCTGGTCGATCAGGAACGCAGGAGGAGCGACCGAAGCTTCTCACCAAACCCTAACTCCACAAATTTGATCAATTGAAGGCTAATTCCTGTCCCAAATCGAAATCTGAACATAGATTCGTGATCCTCATCACAAGGGGGTTACAAGGTATGTGAAATTTAGTGCTAATTCTCTGTTTGAAATTCTCATGAAATTGGGAAAATCTGAAATTCATGGTTGCATGTTTGTTTTATGATGAATTAGGAACCATATAGTGTCTAGGGACAAACCCTAGAAAAATACAAGTTGAAATCATGTGAAATTTTAGTGAAACCTATGAACACCATTGTAGGTGATTAGTGGGTTATGTGTAATTTGATGAACACTAGGAAATAAAATGTTGATCTAGTGTAATTTGACAATTTTGAAGTGATTTCAGAAATTTAGAAGTTAACAATCATGTAAAATGGTTGTTTGGGGTGAAATTAGGGCTAAGTGACGAGCTAGAAATTTGCTATATAACCATGTAAAAATCTGCCCCTAAAGTATTTGTGAAAATGCCTCAAAGAAGGCTTAAAATTGAAATTTAAAGTTAAAACGCATGATTGTAACGATTTATCGAATTATGCGATACATGATTGAAAAAGGGTTCTAAACGGATTGCGAATTGAACTCTTTAGGCGAGGAATCCGGATCGTCAAATGGACAAGCCGGTGGAAATACGCGTTTAAAAAGAGTGCTTAAAAGGTACGTAACTACGATTCCGTTACGTTATGCTTGATTCCGTATTCTAGCTAGTAGACTTTAAATTAGCATAATACATGAAATTGGCATTTACTTGAAGTGATGAAGATCACTAGGTAAATAAACGGGTCAAAAGGTGAAATAATCACCCTTTGACAATATTGTCTAATGGTTTGTCGAGTTACATGTTATAGGAATAAATAGCAAATGGATAAGTACATCGCTATTGCTTAGCGGCTACTAAGGCAAGGTATTGAAACGGGTCAATATATTGATCCGAGCCAGGTATGTATAATAACATAACTCATCATGTAGAATTTGGAGTTCTATAAGAGTTAGACAATGTTAAAGTGTAGATATTCGGTTATCTTAAGGTAAACTGAATAAATTGAATTATGTTCTTGGTGTTTTAGAAGCACATGGGTTTATAAATAAGATTATAGTTAAAAGGGGGTCGGATTTTGGGTCAATCAAGTATTTAAAGGACCCTTGTAGTTAAAGAAGGATGAAAATTGACCAAATTGCCCTTGTAAGCTATTTCGGATGAACAGCCCTTAAAGGTGGTTCGGAAATGAGTTTTATGATTATATAAATGCTTAGGATAAGTTAGATAGTGAAAAACGTAAATTCTTGGGTCGAAGGGCTTTATATGAGTCTTTTCCGTAAAATGGTAATCCGAGGGGTAAAACTCGGAACATATAGATATCCACATTAAACCCAATACACATATAGTTGTAGTGGGAGGTTACTAGATAAGAAATGTAGAACTACAATGCTAGAAGGGAATGAAAGCGATTTTAAGCTTTAAAGTGCTGAAAATACCCTTAACGGGTCAAAATAAGCATACGAGCAAAAACGGGTTTAAATTATGTAATAAACCTGTGATTAGAACCTAAAGTGGTAGATAACATTAATTTGAAGAAGTGTATGTGATATAAGGATCAAACAAATATGTTTGTTTGATAAAATGCATAAACGGGTTAAAATTCGGTAAAAAGGTAATGAGTCGAAGGCTTAGAAGTCTAAAAATTTATTAAGTTGGATGTTGGATTTTAACTCCATATGATGGAGAATTAAATTACGGACGCGTAGAAAAAAGAATCGGGTAAAACGGATCAATAACGAAGAAGATATGCTCGTTTCCGTGAAATCAGGTCATGCTGGGTTTGTACAGCAACTGATTAAGCATCAGTCTGTGAAAAAGGGGGCCTAGCGTCACGCGACGCCCCTTGGCGTCACGCGACGCCCCTTGGCGTCACGCGACGCCCCCTAACTCCGGAAAAAATTTGTTTTTTTGTTTGTTTGACCCATGGTACTTGTTTAAACCATTATTTAACTATCAAAACTAACTTTTAAATTGGTTTTGATCTTAGGTGGATGCCAAGAGTGCCAGGATAAAGATCAAGCGGCGAGCAAGAACCGAACACGATCAAGAAAGAAGCTTCCGCACTATGTATCGTTGTTATGTTAAGCGACAAACTTACACATGATGTGATGTATACTTTTAAATTGTAAAAGGTTTTAATAAACCCGTAAATCCGATGTATATGTAAATCTTAATTACATGATTATTTTTCGTAATTGACACGTTAAACCTTGAATTATAAGAACGGGTGTTACACCCCCCCCCCCCCCCGCGCTAATTGACACTTCATGTCTTTATCTGCATGGTTCATGACACAATCCTCTAATTTGCTAAATTACAATCTTCATGAACATTAATGAACTTGAAATTAAGCAATGCAACTTCTCTATTTCGACTTTAATCACATCCGAGTTCGGTTTTAACACACTCTTTGGTTGATCCACCGATCTTCAAAAACCCAACCGTCAATTGATAGAAACTTCGAATACCACATTGGTCAATTTCAAATAAGCGAATACCCAGGAAAGTCTGAAATCTCGTTTTCAATAATCATCGTTATGCTCCACCATCATCAATGACTAATCAGCAAAAACGGTAATCCCCACGACTAGCAAATCTTCATCGGATCAAAAATCATCTGGTAACACATTGTGATCTTCAAAGTCTATAGATAGACATTCTTCAAAGATCAATTATGTAGTCTTCTCTATGAATAGTAGTAAGCAATGTAATCTTCAAACATCATTATTCCCGAACGGTTGTTCAGAAAATAAGTCATATGCTGAAAATCAAATATGTAGTCTTTTCCAGTTAGAATTGCCATGTTCAAGCCCCTCATATGCTTGAAATCTCCTCTGAAGACTGACGTTCAGTAAAAAAACGCTGATATACTATGCAAAATATCTTTCATGAAGACTGAGATTTCAATTTGTTTCCAAACTAAAAAATACGAGATGCTACGCATTATTAAATAATTTGAGTCAAAACCACCCGAAAACTGTTGCATATCATCTCCGTCACTATCTGTCTAAATTTCCAAAAATGCTCAAATATTCAATATTTGACGTGAAATTTTTATTCTTCCACATTTTTGGCAAATTATGATCCCTATCATCTTTTACTACGAAATATTTGACATTTTGCCCCATTAATAGTCACTTTGTTCACTCCGGCACCGTGACTACCCCACTATTTTCAATTCTCTGCGATTCCATCATCTTAACACACTTTCCGAATCCTCCTAGATGTCCCCTAACAACCCGTTTTTAACGCTAAAATTTTGGAAAAATTTTCTATCACCCATTTTTTATGGTCACTCGTCTCTTTACCATGGTGTTTATCACTCTTACACGCATATCACTTTTGCGCTTCAATACGGTGCGCGCGTATGACTCCTACGCTATACGTAGTGTGCGCGTAAGTCTCCTACGCTCCAACACGCTTTCATAATTTTTTCGATCCTGAATCTTCATTTCTTCGAATCTGATGATAAACCACCACAGACAAGTGCGAAAATTAATTCTAAACACAACTAAATCTTCAATTTAACGCTATGACCTTCAATTTTGACTTTAACGTGTTGGCACCTTTGGTTTATCATTTAAAACACTTTAATTAAGAGCGTAGGTGCATCAATCAATGATTAGATCGACTGAATCGGTACCGTAGCTGTGATACCACATGTAGAATCCGGTGTTAGGATCTTTAGATGTCTCGCATAGTGTTTAGATGGAAGTTTGGATAGAAAGAAATTAACTCCGTAGAAATTTCGACAGCATAACGACACTTAACACAATTTTTATTAGCTTCCATTTCATAGCGAAAGAGTATACATCATTAAGCATTGGGAGAGAACACACGTTTGATCTCATCTCAATTCCAAAATTTATGAAGTCCATGCGCATCACTACCCTTTATATAGGCGTAGGACACCTAGCGCAGGACTCTCACTCACGTACTACTCATACATGCGAATGACTCTTGCGTGCATATGAGTCTTGAGTTCCTCTCATACTTAATCACATACACAACTATACAATGTTCAACACACGCTCTATCTAGCATACTCGCACAGTAACGGACACACTAAATGCACCAACATCTTCCTTAAAAACTTATGCATACCAAACCTAGCTTCAACCCCATTTACCCACGTTATACCAAGTTACCAGCTACTCTCGAATAATGGTGTTGAATATTGAAGAGCAAATGAAGTTTTGGATTTGAGTTTTCATCCAAGTAAAGCAAGATTGTGTCTAGTCTAGAAGAATGACCATGCCTCCTAAGAAGAAATGTCTTGCTTCCTACTTCCTTTGCCTTCTTTCCAAGAGAATCCTCTAGAGTTTGAAACCCACAAATTTAACTCAAAAAATTGGTGACTCCATCTATTTTCAAGCATTCAAGAAGGCTTCCAACATCAAAAAGATCATCATTCGTCAAGCAACCACCTTACTCACCTTGCTTGGTTATGGTTTGAATATCTTGATTTTTATCCGTGAATGTTTTAGTAAGGTAATTTATGTAAGCCTCGTGAGCTAAGCACATTAGTTATCTATATTATGATGAAACTACTGTTAATGTGATGACTATTGTGTCCGAAATGATGATGTTTTATGTTAATCTTTATGATCATGTTATAATTTGTTCCAATAATGTTGTATGCTTATTTGAGTTGGATTTCATTTAAGGTTTGATAATTTTTTGTCATTGACTTGGATTTCATTTAAGGTTTGATAAAGATTTGTCATGATATAAGGTTTGATAAATATTTGTCATACTATGTTGGAAAACCATGTGTAGGCATTGGTTTATAGATCCCATGAACTTGTTTAATAGATTTATGTCATGAACTAGGAGTGCTGAATAGAAACTGTTGAGAATTATAGAAACTAGATTTTGCCCCGCCCGCGTTGCGGGGCACTAAGCCGAATATTTCTCTCTCAGAACATGTCCGTCTGTGTTTCGATTACTTTTACATACTACTCACAACACGATTTAAGAAAAAATTACATTGAGTCAACCAATTAAATTAAAACACTATCATACTTTTGCTTAAGAAAAACAAAAATGATAGAAAAACAATAATTTTAAACTGGGGGAAAAATAAAAATTACACCGAGTCAAACAATTAAAACAAAACATTACTATAGTTTTGTCAAAAAAAAAAAAACTAAAACGATGGCATTACTATAATTTTACATTGGGGTCAAAATCGTAATTTGACTCGAAAAGCAAAGGAAAACGATGGCAAAAAATTAGATTGAGGGCAAAATTGTAATTTAGGAGGGTGGGGAAAAAACAAAACTAATGGAAAAACTGTAAATTTAAACGGGTCAAAGTTGTAATTTTGAATCGAGGGCAAAATGGTAATTTTTAGTTGGGAGCGAAAGCATAATTTTATTTAGAACTGGGGGTAAAAACGTAATTTTGAACTGATGGCAAAATCGTAATTTTAAAGCGGGGATAAAATCGTAAATTGCTTGGGCCAATGGGGGAGTGCCAGGCAGCTTCCTGACACTATTCCCCCATCTTGTGTCTGTAGTTATACACTGGGGGCAAAATCGTAATTTTACTTGGAAAGCAAACAAAAACGATGACATAAATGTAAATTTAAATTGAGGGAAAATGGTAATTTAGTTGGGAGGAAAAAAACAAAACAAAACTAATGGCGAAACTGTAAATTTAAACGGTGCAAAATCGTAATTTTGAACCGATGGCAAAATTGTAATTTTTAACTGGGCCAAAAGCATAATTTTATTTTTAACTGTAGGTAAAGACGTAATTTTAAACTGATGGCAAAATCATAATTTTAAAGCGGAAACAAAATCGTAATTTAATTTGGCCTAAACCAGGTGAACTATTGTTTACCAAATTTCATATATGTTATAGAGTTAATTAATGAAATCAATTAAGTAATAAAATAATAAAATAATTAAAAATATAAATAATATTATAAAATGATTTATGTACTGTTCATGAGAACTTTGATTTAATATGTATAATAATAATAATATACTTTGTTACATATGGGTCTAAAAAGACCTTTAAATGTTATTAGAGTTAAATGCTTGGTTGGTCCCTGTGGTTTGCAAAAATTTCAGACTTGGTCCTAGTGGTTTACTAATTACACGCGTGGTCTCAAAACTTGTCAAAAATGCACTCGGTTGGTCCCCAGCCCTAACCTCAGTTAAATTTCTCAGTTAACTATGTGTAAAATGACTATATTACCCTTAGAACAATTAAAAGAAATAAAAATATATAAAACAATATATCTCCTGCCTCCTTCTTCTTCTTAAACCACCACCACCATCTCTCCTGCACCACCACCAAACACCCACCACCACCACCACCTTCCCTCCTCCACCACTGAACACTCCCCTCCACCACCAATACGTCCTCCATCGTAAGATTCATAACCCCCAAATCAACAATCGAACCCTGCTCAAAGTCTCCGAGCTCACATCCCTCTTTCAAATCGACCCAATCAACCTCTTATCTGCCAACTCAATCGATATTTCCCAACCTGTTCTTGCATCGACAGTCTTCGCATACCTCGAGGTATTACAACTGCATTTCGCTTGTTGATTTTGAAATTGCATCGATTACAGATCTGATTTTGTTTATTTTGTTGATCACGGAGCATTTTGACAGCATTTCGCTAGTTAATACTTGAAATCGATTAGGTTATAGATCTAATTCTGTTATATTCGTTGATTTCGAAGCATTTTCAATGCATTTCGTTAGCTAAATATGAGATTAATTCGCTTATAGATCTGGTTTTGCTGATTAGGTAGTAGTCTAGACTGTATATTGTTAGTTAAACTTGAAATCGATTAGATTATAGATCTAATTTTGTTATATTCATTGATTACGAAGCATTTTGACCGCATTTCGCTAGTTAAACTTCAAATCGAGTTGATTATAGACCTAATTTTGTTATATTCGTTGATTACGAAGCATTTTGACTGCATTTCGTTAGATAAATATGAGATTCATTTGCTTATTGATCTGGTTTTGCTGATTAGGTAGTAGTTTGACTCTATATTCTTAGTTAAACTTGAAATATTATAGATCTGTTTTTGTATATCTTGTTGCTTACACATAGGTCACATTTCGCCTGTTAAATTTGAATGGGTTTGATGAGGATGATTGGGTGAGTGTAAATTGATGAATGGGTTTGAAGATGATGCAGATAATGGATGGTGATGAAGATGATGCAGTGAGTTTTGTTAATAAGCAATGGTAGTTTGGTCATTTAACATGAACTTAACTGAGAAATTTAACTGATGTTAGGGCTGGGGACCAACCGAGTGCATTTTTGACAAGTTTTGGGACCAAGCGTGTAATTAGTAAACCACTAGGACCAAGTCTGCAATTTTTGAAAACCACAGGGACCAACCAAGCATTTAACTCATGTTATTATGGATTTTTTAGCAAGATAAGAGTTAAATGCTTGGTTGGTCCCTGTGGTTTGCAAAATTTTCAAACTTGGTCCTAGTGGTTTACTAATTACACCCGTGGTCCCCAAAGTTGTCAAAAATGAACTCGGTTGGTCCCCTGACCTAACCTCTGTTAAATTTCTCAGTTAACTATATGTGAAATGACTATATTACCCTTGAACAATTAAAAGAAATAAAAAAACCAATAAAAGTGACTCATCTTCTTCAACCTCTCATCCTCTGTTCTTCCCCCTCTCTTTAAAACCCACCAGGCCACCATCTCCACCTTCAATCCATCACTTCCACCTCCACCTCCACCGTCACCTTCAACCCTGCCAACCCCCACCCTTCAATTAACAATTGCACTCTAACCCAGCCCACCCCAGGCCGCCATTGACATATCAGAAGGTGTATCAGGTTTATATGATTGATTACTGAACTGTTAATTGATATGAATTCAGGAATTACAGGTCACACGAATCGACACAGGTTTTTCGAACTAGATTGAGATCTGATAGTTTTCATACAGATCCACAGCGAACTAATCCAGATTGAGGTTACACTGTTATTCACGAATCAACTTTTTGAGTTGAACTGCACTTTTAATTAGATGCAGATCTGATACAAATTTGTTTCTAGGATCTGATACGATTCGACAAGAACTGGGTTGATTGATTGTTGTCAAGTTACAGATCTGGATTTGGAAATCTCGAATGAATCAGCATATTATCTTCGAACGAATTTACTGAATTGATATAAGCATGAACCCAGCAATCAGGGTGCATTTCACAACAGATCTGGACACCAGAGGTTATAAACAGGTATCTGCATATTATTTTATCCGGATCCAGACCTAGTACATTACACTTCATTGCAGAAATACACCATTAGTGTAGTTCATTCGCTGAACGGTTTAGACAAAGGTTCTTTTCGCTGAGTTCATTCGATGTCAAAACATTTATTCGCTGAACAGTATTTGCTAAACTGAGTTCTCTGAATTATATTTGCTGATATATTCATTTGCTGAATTGATCGCTACAAGAATCATCTATTCTCATATTTGTTCAATGCTAAATCAGTTATTCCATCTACTCAGTTAACCAGTCCAGTCGCTAATATCAGTATAGGTACAAGGCTGATTTGGAATAGTTTACGGATTTACAGAACTAAATTCGCTGAGCAGAATTGTATCATTCGTAGAATCAGAACCTCGTTATTCGCTGGTTTATTTGAAGGTGGCGGTGGAGGTGGAGGTGACGGTGGAGGTGGAGGTGATGGATTGAAGGTGGAGATGGTGGCCTGGTGGGTTTTAAAGAGAGGGGGGAGAACAGAGGATGAGAGGTTGAAGAAGATGAGTCACTTTTGTTGGTTTTTTATTTCTTTTAATTGTTCAAGGGTAATATAGTCATTTCACATATAGTTAACTGAGAAATTTAACAGAGGTTAGGTCAGGGGACCAACCGAGTTCATTTTTGACAACTTTGGGGACCACGGGTGTAATTAGTAAACCACTAGGACCAAGTTTGAAATTTTTGCAAACCACAGGGACCAACCAAGCATTTAACTCGCAAGATAATTATTTAAGTTAGGAATTTGTGGCCAAAATTACCTAGTTGTACATTCATGTTTAAAGTTTGTAAGAGCATTCACATCCAATCCACTAAAAATATACATACATTTCACTAAAAAACAACTCATATATCAATATATTTCCACTAAAAACAAATATTTTTTCTCTCTCCTTTTCAATATATATTACATTTTCTCTCTCCTCCACTCACAACCACTTTCAATATATATTAAAAAAGTATAGGGGGTGAACAGTGTCCCCCTAAATATACAGATGAACAGTAACATTTTCTCTCTCCTCCACTCACACCCACTTTTTATACTTCTTATATTTTAAAAACCCACCACACAGATTTTGGTGGTTTGAATGAGAATGCTCTAAGTTGAGATAGATTTAAATGTGCAATTCATAATGACTTTCCTTAAGGGGGAACGTGGCAACATCACGGGTACCCTTTTCGGGTTCCTACTTGTGCCACAACACCACCTTCACGCACAAGGGTAAGCATAGCGGGTATGTTTTCCGGGTTACACAACCCGTGAGCTGGTGATGTTGTCGAGGTCGAACATGACCGGACAGCTAGCATTTGACTTTATTAAAATTAAAAAAAATAGTTTATGGCAAGGGTAAGGCGCTGCTAGTGTTTTGTGACTGAAGGGTAGTTTCTAAGAAATTTGACATGGTGTGCTTTGATTAGTTAGGGCATGGGTACTACCCTTGAGGTGCCGCTCCACCCCCCCCCCCCCCCCCCAAAAAAAAAATTGGTGGAATTAGAACTTTTAATGAACGATTAATTCATATATCGAGGTTAACATTTAAATTATCAAAATGAGCTTTCATTGTATGATTCTAGGTGATTAAGGTGTGTTTATCATTTTAATTTTCCAAAGACTTATTGTAACACCCGTTCTTATAAATCAAGGTTTAACGTAAATTTAAACGTAAAACAAACATGTAATTAAGATTACATAACATTTGGAAATACGGGTTTATTAAAACTTTTACCAATCATAAGTTATTCTACATAATGTGATCGAATTCGTTGTTTAAAAATTTCAACGTAGCAAAGTGCGGAAGCGTGTATCATTATCGTGTTCGGTTCTTCGCTGAGCTTGATCGTCTTCCGGCATCCAAGGTGTACCTACATTTCATAAACATGAAATGCTTTAGTCATACGGGTTTAATCACGTCCGAACGATGTCCGGGAAACAATAGACTTTCAAATGAAAAACAAAATATAATAAAAAAATTCTCCACCGTAATTTACGGTGGGACCGTAAATTACGGTGGCCCTGGGTCTCAAATCTTCTGCCGTAAAACAGACCTTTAGCACCGTAACATAATCAACTCCACCGTAATTTACGGTGGAACCGTAAATTACGGTGGACTCTGCATCCAGATTCTCTATTTTATCGTAATTTGACACGAAATCTTTCGTATCTTTCAAACCGCTTATCCGTTTGACCTATCGTTTCTTCCTACATATTTGTAATTTGATTCTCCATCATATGGAGTTAAAATCCAGCATCCGGTTTGATAAAATTCAAGACTTTTAAGTCTTCGACTTATTACTCTTTTACCAAATTTTGACCCGGTTATGCATTTTATCAAACAAACGTATTTATTTGATTCCTATATTTCATACACCTCATCAAATAATTGTGATATACCATATTAGGTTCAAATCATAGGTTTATTACACAAATTAAACCCGTTTTCACTAGTATGCTTATTTTGACCCGTTAAGGATATTTTAAGCACTTTTAAGCTCAATTTCGCTTTCAATCTAATCTAGCGTTGTAATCTATATCTCTTATCTAGTACTCTTCCATCACGACTAAATGTGTGTTGGATTTAAAGTAGATATCTATGTGTTCCGAATTTATACCTCTTGAAGTATCATTTTACGGCAAAGACTCATATGGAGTCTTTTGGCCCAAGAATTTCATCTTTCACTATACGTACTCGTTCTAAACTTTTGTTTAATCATAAGACTCCTTTCCAAACAACCTCTAAGAGTTGTTTGTTCAATTTAGCCTACAAGGGCGTTTTGGTCGATTTTGGTCCTTCATTTACATTGAAGGGCTATCACCAATTATTCGACCAAATTAGCACTTTTACATACATCATAAATAAGCGTACCTGGCTCGGATCAACAAATAGACCCGATTTTAACACCTTGCTTTACATTCGCTAATTAAGAACGATGCGAATATCCATTGGATATCTATTCCTGTAAGCATATGACTCGACAAAAGAATCATTAGTCTATATAGTCAAAAGGTGTTGTCTACACCTTTTGACCCGTTTGGCCGAATTGACCATTTATCTTTGCGAAATGATATTTATTATCATCTCCTCTACATGACTCTTCCCGTTTAAGACCGTACGATAATTTTAAATATAAACCGTGTATTTCTTTCGACATAATATGACCAATTTATCGATTTACTTCTTTTAACCATTATTATGGTTTCTATCATCTTTGATTTTCTTGTTCCGTTCTACTACACGACGGAACATCATATTTCAATTGTTTAGATATCTCATTCATAATTTATATGATAAGAAAACATTCCACAATTTAAGACTAGTGTAAGCTATACTTACCTTGCATCCGAATTATGCTTTTTCCGCCATTCTTGCTTCGTTTGACCCGCTTCCTTTCCAAGCCTCCACCTAGCTTGTCAAGCGTCAAACTATCATCATAATTCGTAAGACGGTTATATTAGTCATCATTAATTATGACTATTCCATCTTACATATTTTCTATCACAATCACCATTCGATCTTATTAATGGTCGGTTTGACTATTTAAAAGTCAAATCACCAATTAACACATATGATTGCACTATCAAGTTCACAAGACTCAATTAGGCACATTATCAATACTTAGTTCTCATTTAGGCATTTTAACAAACACCTAGTGTGCATGATTTTACATATTTACTAACTAGTTCCTAACTAGTTATTTTTACCAAGATTAACATCAAAAATCACCACTATCACTTATGATCAATTACTCAAACTTGCGAATTGTTCAAGTATCTTGTTCCTACTAGCAACTATGATGTTTTTAAACATGTGTACATCATCATCTTTACTACATAATCAAAACCCACTTGACACATGAGTGTATGATCATGGATTCACAAACATGAACATCAATTCAACAAGTACATGACTAGGGTTTACTCCTAGACATCATATTACTTCAAGATTCACCCATGCATGACACAATCAAGCTCAATTTCAGTTTTTCACAATTAACCTAGAACTTGAGATGAATCAAAATACTAGAATTTTGCATACCTTATGATCCCTTCAGTGAGGTGATCATTAATTCGTGTTTAGAACTTGATTTGGGACTGAATTGAACCTCCAATTTCTGAGATTTGTGAAGTTTTTGGGTTTGAAGAACCCTGGTCGCCCTTCTCTTCTCCTGATCGAACCAGACACCAAAATGGTGTGTTTGGTTTTTGTTTTAATTATTTCTAGTTTCACTTTTTACAAGATTAACCCCTCATCTTTTGTATAACTTATAGTTTGGCATGTTTTTAACCTTATTATAAGTTATTTCTAGACTATTAGCTAACTAGGTTAAAATTCCTAGTTAGTAAATTCTTGTTTATTTAATAATCCAAATATTCACCGGGTTACTTTTACCACTAAAGGTAAATTACCCGTCTTTTAATATAAACGTGATTTGATTACCAAACCCGTTTTCGGGGTGTTACAAGTCTACCCCCCTTAAAGAGGTTTCGTCCTCGAAACCTTTTTCTTACATAATTTATTGAGTTTAACTCAATGTATTCGATCCGCGAAATCTTTTACACATTACTTATACTTCTTAACCAAACGTTAGTATTGTCCGAAAAGTACACTAACATCTCTTCTTCTTTTTTTCTTTTTTTTTTTGTTACTAATTGTCTACATATCTCATACGACATAGTGTAACTTCGAAATAACGTAATCTCGTTATTTCCACTAGCTTAGTTAACTTAGCGATTTCCATCGCTTTTATATATTGTCGAACTCTTGGTGAATCTGTTATCTTGACCCGTTTAAAGGTCTTTAGTGAAATATTTCACTTTTAGCAATAATTTCTTTTGTTTTTAGATTTATTTATTCGGTTCAGTTATACCGAATCCACCGCTTACAAGCAAACCAATTTTTATTGATTTGAATTACTGGCCTTAACCGGTCTTACTAACTAGACTTATTAGTCCCGTTACTTTTCACCGCTCGTTTGGTTATAATGTGATTTTACTTCACATTAAATTTCCTAACCGTGATCGTGTCACATCGTGTTTAGTTTGTATCAACCTTTTCATTTTCGAAAATATCACTTTTCGAATATATCGTCTTGCGTCTATTAGTGTCAAGACTTGTATCTTTCATGCTTACTATTTAAATTCCTATCAGAATTTATGTTTGTAAAAACATTATTTCTTACTAAAACCGAAGTTTTAGTTTTTTTTTTTTTTTAGGATCTTCTCTTTAACTTTTGTCAATCATCCATACTGGGATACTGACAGTCCGTAATTTAATCCTTTACAGTCTTAGTTTTATGCGGGGATTCTTAACTGATTTCCTCGCTTTATTCCATCTAACCCGTAGGTTTTATCACTTAGCCTTACGGGCTATTTTTTTATTAGACATTCACCTCTTTAAGGCGAAGTCCTTATAACTTCTTTCTAATCATGACCCGTGGGTCGTTTTAGTCCGTATATCTCTCATTTGTTTATAACCCTAAAGGTTATGTTGATCCCGTAGATCACTCTTTTTACTCGTGTCTTATTAAAATATACATTTGGTGTCGAAGCACTCTTTTTACGTTTGAAATTCATTTGTCTCAAGCTTACCGTTATCCGGCTTGCGCTTACTTACGCCTTCAAGCATTATACTTTATTCAACCCATTCAATCTCAAAATGGTTGAATATAATTATCAGAATTTCTGTTTACGAAATTTTTTTTTTATGGTCTTTTAGTCATAACTCATAATCCGAGTCTTTTGACTTTAAATTCATGTTCTCGTTTCTCGGTTTACGCATGTGTTTAATTCTTACCCATCAACCGGGTGTTTCACCAAAGTCGTTATTATTGCAATCCTCCCGGTATGCATTAAGACCTTGCTTCATTTTTATATTCTGACTTTGTCTTTAAGTTCGACGTTTTACAAAAATGACTCGTTAAGGGACATATTTGCATTTTCCGGGTTCGAGTGCAAGTACACTCCCTCCCATTGCTTGTCTAAATCATTTTTCATGTTTGCGTTTTATGGGTTCGAGTGTAAGTACACTCCCTCCCAATACTTGTCTAAATCATTTTACTTGCTTGCGTTTTATGGGTTCGAGTGTAAGTACACTCCCTCCCAATACTTGTCTAAATCATTTTACATGCTTGCATTTTATGGGTTCGAGTGTAAGTACACTCCTTCCCAATACTTGTCTAAATCGTTTTACATGCTTGCGTTTTATGGGTTCGAGTGTAAGTACACTCCTTCCCAATACTTGTCTAAATCGTTTTACATGCTTGCGTTTTATGGGTTCGAGTGTAAGTACACTCCTTCCCAATACTTGTCTAAATCGTTTTACATGCTTGTTTGTCCCTTCGCTCGGGCTCATTATCCTGATGTAATACGCTTCAGTCACTCGGTTGTGCGTTTACATTATTATCAAATATTTTGCTTATCTGATTCATTTGGGTACCTTTTTATTAGTCCCATTTACTCCGCCCTTACTACATCGGATGTAAATGTGTCCGCTATAAGAAACTCGTGGTATCATATGCCACTACTTACTTGGCCAGTGTAAGCGATTTAACACATGACGTACACGACCTTTTTATAGTTTTCACACCACGCCCTATGTAAGTAACGCCTCTATTCAGTTTTCTTGGAAATTATATCCTGGATATGTATTTCTGTTCAGGCTTTCCAAGTTTCTAATTTACCCATGCAACGATCATTCTCTACGTGTTTGTTGCATATTGCTAATTGTGCGATTATTTAAAATGTGCACCTTGTAATGTTTGCCCCTACTGGCGTTCCTTGCTATTAACCTTGTTCGCGACCGTTACGCGATTTTGGTCCTTGATGAGTATGCTCTTCCTGTCATACCTCGTACCGTTCCATCATCATATCCATAATTCGTTCAACTCCCGTCATCTACAGACGCGAGTGTCCTTCAATTAAAACATTCACAAGAGTTAGTAATGTCAACTTCAATAATCGCCCGTATTATAATACAAGGCTTTTTCTACTATACGCGTCAACGCGCGTATTTTCGTCAACCGTATCAATCATTTAAATTGGGGTAACATATACCACACGATAGCTCTATGTGTTGTTTACACACTTTAGCATACTAACTATTCACGTACTTGTACTTACCGGATTTGCGATCAAGCCTCGAACCGAACACTATTCTTTGTCAAGAGCATAAGGTTTAAGTCCAAGCATGGTTCCTCCCCACCATACTCGAATCTCTTAAACCAAGGCTCTGATACCAACTTGTAACACCCGTTCTTATAAATCAAGGTTTAACGTAAATTTAAACGTAAAACAAACATGTAATTAAGATTACATAACATTTGGAAATACGGGTTTATTAAAACTTTTACCAATCATAAGTTATTCTACATAATGTGATCGAATTCGTTGTTTAAAAATTTCAACGTAGCAAAGTGCGGAAGCGTGTATCATTATCGTGTTCGGTTCTTCGCTGAGCTTGATCGTCTTCCGGCATCCAAGGTGTACCTACATTTCATAAACATGAAATGCTTTAGTCATACGGGTTTAATCACGTCCGAACGATGTCCGGGAAACAATAGACTTTCAAATGAAAAACAAAATATAATAAAAAAATTCTCCACCGTAATTTACGGTGGGACCGTAAATTACGGTGGCCCTGGGTCTCAAATCTTCTGCCGTAAAACAGACCTTTAGCACCGTAACATAATCAACTCCACCGTAATTTACGGTGGAACCGTAAATTACGGTGGACTCTGCATCCAGATTCTCTATTTTATCGTAATTTGACACGAAATCTTTCGTATCTTTCAAACCGCTTATCCGTTTGACCTATCGTTTCTTCCTACATATTTGTAATTTGATTCTCCATCATATGGAGTTAAAATCCAGCATCCGGTTTGATAAAATTCAAGACTTTTAAGTCTTCGGCTTATTACTCTTTTACCAAATTTTGACCCGGTTATGCATTTTATCAAACAAACGTATTTATTTGATTCCTATATTTCATACACCTCATCAAATAATTGTGATATACCATATTAGGTTCAAATCATAGGTTTATTACACAAATTAAACCCGTTTTCACTAGTATGCTTATTTTGACCCGTTAAGGATATTTTAAGCACTTTTAAGCTCAATTTCGCTTTCAATCTAATCTAGCGTTGTAATCTATATCTCTTATCTAGTACTCTTCCATCACGACTAAATGTGTGTTGGATTTAAAGTAGATATCTATGTGTTCCGAATTTATACCTCTTGAAGTATCATTTTACGGCAAAGACTCATATGGAGTCTTTTGGCCCAAGAATTTCATCTTTCACTATACGTACTCGTTCTAAACTTTTGTTTAATCATAAGACTCCTTTCCAAACAACCTCTAAGAGTTGTTTGTTCAATTTAGCCTACAAGGGCGTTTTGGTCGATTTTGGTCCTTCATTTACATTGAAGGGCTATCACCAATTATTCGACCAAATTAGCACTTTTACATACATCATAAATAAGCGTACCTGGCTCGGATCAACAAATAGACCCGATTTTAACACCTTGCTTTACATTCGCTAATTAAGAACGATGCGAATATCCATTGGATATCTATTCCTGTAAGCATATGACTCGACAAAAGAATCATTAGTCTATATAGTCAAAAGGTGTTGTCTACACCTTTTGACCCGTTTGGCCGAATTGACCATTTATCTTTGCGAAATGATATTTATTATCATCTCCTCTACATGACTCTTCCCGTTTAAGACCGTACGATAATTTTAAATATAAACCGTGTATTTCTTTCGACATAATATGACCAATTTATCGATTTACTTCTTTTAACCATTATTATGGTTTCTATCATCTTTGATTTTCTTGTTCCGTTCTACTACACGACGGAACATCATATTTCAATTGTTTAGATATCTCATTCATAATTTATATGATAAGAAAACATTCCACAATTTAAGACTAGTGTAAGCTATACTTACCTTGCATCCGAATTATGCTTTTTCCGCCATTCTTGCTTCGTTTGACCCGCTTCCTTTCCAAGCCTCCACCTAGCTTGTCAAGCGTCAAACTATCATCATAATTCGTAAGACGGTTATATTAGTCATCATTAATTATGACTATTCCATCTTACATATTTTCTATCACAATCACCATTCGATCTTATTAATGGTCGGTTTGACTATTTAAAAGTCAAATCACCAATTAACACATATGATTGCACTATCAAGTTCACAAGACTCAATTAGGCACATTATCAATACTTAGTTCTCATTTAGGCATTTTAACAAACACCTAGTGTGCATGATTTTACATATTTACTAACTAGTTCCTAACTAGTTATTTTTACCAAGATTAACATCAAAAATCACCACTATCACTTATGATCAATTACTCAAACTTGCGAATTGTTCAAGTATCTTGTTCCTACTAGCAACTATGATGTTTTTAAACATGTGTACATCATCATCTTTACTACATAATCAAAACCCACTTGACACATGAGTGTATGATCATGGATTCACAAACATGAACATCAATTCAACAAGTACATGACTAGGGTTTACTCCTAGACATCATATTACTTCAAGATTCACCCATGCATGACACAATCAAGCTCAATTTCAGTTTTTCACAATTAACCTAGAACTTGAGATGAATCAAAATACTAGAATTTTGCATACCTTATGATCCCTTCAGTGAGGTGATCATTAATTCGTGTTTAGAACTTGATTTGGGACTGAATTGAACCTCCAATTTCTGAGATTTGTGAAGTTTTTGGGTTTGAAGAACCCTGGTCGCCCTTCTCTTCTCCTGATCGAACCAGACACCAAAATGGTGTGTTTGGTTTTTGTTTTAATTATTTCTAGTTTCACTTTTTACAAGATTAACCCCTCATCTTTTGTATAACTTATAGTTTGGCATGTTTTTAACCTTATTATAAGTTATTTCTAGACTATTAGCTAACTAGGTTAAAATTCCTAGTTAGTAAATTCTTGTTTATTTAATAATCCAAATATTCACCGGGTTACTTTTACCACTAAAGGTAAATTACCCGTCTTTTAATATAAACGTGATTTGATTACCAAACCCGTTTTCGGGGTGTTACATTTATAAAATTAGAATACCTTAGTTGGAAACTAATTTCTTGTGTCATCATTGTTTGATGCTAGATTTTATCAGTAAGCTAAAGCTAGGGCTGTAAACAAGCCGAGTCGAGCCGAGCTAGACCCAGCTCGAGCTCGGCTCGAGCTCGAATTTCAAATCAAGCTGAGATTTGAGGCTCGAGCTCGACTCGATTAGAATTAGAGCTAGCTCGGCTCGGCTCGATCTAGCTCGAAATAACAAAGAACCGTAAAATTTAATACTTAAAAAGCCCTTAAAAATGAATTTCTTCATAGACTAAGGGTTATAATTGCCATTTAATTTAACCATATGGCAAAATATCCAAGTATAAATAGTTAATTCACTTTGTACATTGTCTTTACCTTCTTTTATAGGGGTGATACTCCCTTAGTTTTTTTTTATAAGCGATGTGGGACAAAAAAATGAAGGATGTAAACCTTATCGAGCCAGCTCACGAGCCGAGCCAGGCCAAGCTCGAGCTCGGCTCGTTTACAAATCGAACCGAGCCGAGCTGGCTCGTTTACAACCGAGCCAATTTCGAGCCGAGCTTTTTTCGAGCCACAAGTTTTTTGAACACCCCTAGCTAAAGCCTAAAGCTAAACTCTAAACTTTAAACCCTAATGATAAACTCTAAAACTAAATTCTGAAGCTAAATCCTAAGAAGTTAAAGTCTAAATATATATGATATATACGATTAAGGTTCAACGAGCCGTTTCCAACATTGCTAGAATGAGTTCACTCAAAGTTTGTTTGACCAATTTCCTACCTATACAAATACAAGTGATGGGAATAGTGCCACGCAGCTGCGTGGCACTTCCCTATTAGACCAAACATTTTATCATTTTATATTCGTTTTAAAATTACGGTTACGTCCTTTATTTAAAATAAGATTAAGTTTTTGCCCTCACTTCAAAATAAAATTATCCGTCCTTTATTTAAAATCAGATTACGTTTTTGCCCTCACTTCAAAATAAAATTATGCTTTTGCCCCTCACTCAAAATTACGATTTTGCACTCGGTTCAAAATTATGATTTTTTCCCCATATTACAATTACAATTTTGGCCCCAGTTCAAAATAAATTTTTGCTTTTGCCCCAAACTAAAAATGACGATTTCGCATTTTCGCCCCCTTTCAAAAAGTATGATTTCGCTTTCAGTTTAAAATTATGTTTTTGCCCGGTTCAAAATAAAAGTATGCTTTTGCCCCCAATTCAAAATTACGATTTTGCCCTAAGTTAAAATTTTTGATTTTGCCCCGGTTCAAATTAAAAATATTGTTTTGTCCACAGCTTAAAATTACGATTTTGTCCTTAGTGCAAAGTTATATTACGATTTTGTCTCTGGTTCAAATTTATAGTATTGTCATCACTTTAACTTTTGGCAAATTACGATTTTACCCAAGTCAACAAATACAAATTTGCCCTCAGTTCAAATTACAGTATTACTATCGTTTTAATTTTTTTAGCAAAACTATAAAAGTGTTTTTTAATTGGTTGACTTGATTTAAATTTTTTCCATGTCAAGGAGCTGCCTAACACTCGCTCATTAATCCTGACAAACTACAATTTTGCTCTGAGCTCAGAACTACGGTCTTGTTATCGTTTTAGTTTTTTTCCTAACAAAACTATAATAATGCTTTTCTTAATTGATTGAGAATTATTCGGCCATCGCCCCGCAACGCGGGCGGGGCATCAACTAGTTTCCTACATTTCTTAACTTGAAATCTATTTGTTTTTTTATCTTGCCTCTCATACATTGTTCAATCAATCAATCATGTATCCTTTACCATCGAAAGATTTCCGCTCCTTTAAGAACTGCATTCTATGAGGTTCATTTTTTTATTATTTTAATAGAGCACGCTTGATATAAAAAAAAAAAAAAAAATCTCACAAAATTTCGTGTCATATATATGCAAATCAAACACACTTTGTTTATGAGTCATAATATGTGAATTTTATATTTGGCTACAAAGGTGAATAGATGGTTTGTTAATCGGTGTGCTAGGCTTCGAAGCACCAAAGCAAAAAGGAGCAGACGATTCAAAAGTCACGAAGAATCATAATTAAAAACCACAAAGGACAATCATTGTAAAAGTAATAGAAAATATGGCCTGTTTTGGACCACCTCTATTTGATGTAGTTGAATGATAAAGATGTCTAAAAGATTAAAGAATTAACGTACAATCAGGGATGGCGCTAACCTGGAAATGATGTTTTATAAGTACTTTAAAATTATAAAAGAAAAAAATCAAATAATAAATATTGTCGAATGACAGATCACATATATAGTTAGTTATCATGCCAATGAACAATAGTACCACAAAAAAAGAGCAAATCTACCAGAAGTTTCAATGTCATTTCATGAAGAAAAAAAAAAGTTGAGAAGAAGAACTCTATTTTTAACCTAAAATATAGGAGGGATTTGTTTTCATATAATATATATGTGTAGGGGCGTTCGGAGGCAAAAGTGAAAGTGCACTAATTTTAACGTTATTTTACTAATTTCGTGAAAATAATGTTAAAAGAGGGGAATGGTTAATCACGCATCATATGGTGGCGTTGATAGACGAAAGACAATGGAGTACATACACTAATTGACCTTTGTCTTAATTGTCGAGTGTTATGTGCCTTATGTCAGAGGCTTGATACAAAACTACCATCGAGCCGGGGGTCTCACTGTAAGCAGCATCTCTATTCTTACGGGGGAGAGATAAGGCTGTCTACATCTTACCCTCCTGAGACCCTACCTTAGCTTTGCTATTGATGAGATTTACTGAGTATGATGATGTTGATGTTGTAATTTACTACGATAACTGTAGGAAACCAAGTATTTTCACTTGAGATGTTTACTATTTTAATTTTAGCGAGTCATTAAGACCGGGAAGTGTGGGGTAATGCCCCTAGCCACGCCCCTAAAACCGGCCCGCCTTCGTTAAACAGGGCGTTATAGCAACCTTCGCCAAGCCCACAACGGCCGTTAAACGTTTGAAAGTGGGGGGCCCTTTGATTGTGACCGTTGGCCAACGGTCAAAATTAAAAAAATTAAACTTTTTTTCCATTTTTAATATATATAAAGTTATGTTCATTTGTGAACAACCCACTTGATAGTGAACTGTGTGAACTAATCCTAACCCTTACTTATAAATACACAAGTGTAAACCAATGGCCAGGATTTGTTCACTCCGTTCACAAATACACTAGTGTTCACTCTAGAACCCCACCCTATATATATATATATATATATATATATATAGACCCACATGTTAACCTACAACAATTGTTAGACTTCTTAAACCATCTTCTACAATTCTTCTGTCAAAATCCCAACTTTTCACCATGTTTCTAAACAACTGTAACGCTTTCGATCCGATCCGAACCACCCCAATTAGGCAAACCGTCAATTGATTGATGTAGAAACGAACCTGTTTTATGATAATCAAACTACGAACGAGCTCAATTATCTACCGGTAGTGCTACTACTCTTTTCACAATCCCCATTCTCACAAAACCCACAAAGCTCTCAATTTCCACAAATGTCACAAAGCCCACAATGCTCTCAAATCCCATCATTCTCACAAAGCCCACAAATGTCGAAAACCATACCCGAAACTCAACCGACTACAACCAAATGTAGACACTATAGAAAGGAACCGGGAGAAAAACGTGCTCTAATTTTTTTTTATTTTTTCATCATCATCTGCTGGAAATTTTCTCTTCAATCTTCTTATTACCATTTGAGTCCTTTCACAATTGTCGGCCCTTGGAACCCCTAGGGCCAGAATATCCCTCTGAATGGTTTCATCCATACTAAGTATGGCCTTGATTGTCTTGACCTTCACCCTTCTTCTGTAAGAGAACTTTATGACGAAACGTCTCCCCGACATCTCAAACCTCCATGCAATAACCTACCTGAGCCATTTTTTAAGTCGTATGGCGTTTTAGACAATGTGTGGCATGTTAGACAATGTGCGGCGTGTTTAAAGAATGTGTGGAGTGTTAAGTTTGTTTACTAGTTCTACTTATATAATGAACTTTTTTTGGCGTGAGGTAGAAATATGTTTTTGGCGCTAAAAACATTAGTAATTATATTTTTTGATGTGTAGTTTTTTTGTATATTTTGTCGTGCCATGTAGGATGCAGACCTATAATATGACAGGTAATTATGGCGTTTTGAAAATATAAAAAAAATCAATTGCCATGGCGTGGTTTTAAATATAATAAATATTAGTAATAAATTTTCCGTCGTTTCAGTTACTGTTTGTAGTTAATGTTTGTTCAACTTATCTGTTAAGGCTGTAACACGTCCCATCTTTTAGGTTTTGGCGTTTTGTATTTAATGGCATTGGCTCATTACTTTGGCGTTTTGAATTAGAGCGGTAAAAAGACTCTTTTACCCTTAATGAATCGCGTTCACGTAATATATATAGGGGCATGATTTAGGGAAAACGCCTAAAAGAGTGAAAACGGTGAGAACACCCCTCATCCGTTGGATCAAAACAATCTAAGGACTAGATTGGCGCGGTGGCGTTTTCGTAAATAACATCAAATTTATTACGTTGACGCGTTTCATTAACGGTAAAAGGGTCTTTATACTGCTCTATACAAAACGCCAAACTCATGAGTAAAACCCCATTAAAATTCCTGCCTTAAACTACAAGCCATACGCATCATCTTCATGTAAACGCCATTAATTTAAAACACCAAACTTTGTGTTATCCGTTTCTTTTTATTCGAGTCCAACGTATCAACCTTCTTGTCCTTATATACCCCAAATCTCGTACACATGTAATACTTAATATGCTTTTCTCCTTTGGCGTTTATCTTTTTAGTCTCCCTTTCCTGACAAAAAAACCACAAGCCGTAGCATACCTAACATACATTAAATAACAATCATCGAGGCTTGAGAATATTATGTCCATTTTGGTCTTTATATCGTTGCTAACGTCAGGAATGATAAATGGTAAACCAGTTTTGGGGCAACACCTTTCATTCGAAGAAACACCTTCGTCTGAGAAGACACAGAGAGAAACAATTTAAGAAAAACGCCATTAATATAGAAATTGTCTCCTTATAACATTGTCGATGAAAACGCCATTAATTGAATAATAAACAAGACCTAATAAACATATAATTGAAAACGCCATAAAGAAAACACCATTAGTTAGATTAATTAACAATATGATGAATTAACAGTATTAAATAAAACGTGTTAATGAAAACGCCATAAGTTGAATAATTAACATTAATTAACAATATGAATAATTAACAAATATAACGTGATAATGAAAACGCCATAATTAACAAAACTGATGTTTAGAAATTAACAAATAGTAAGAACTGATGTTTACAAATATTACTAAAAACATTCAAAACTAATCAGGTATAAAACGCCATTGATCGTAAACAATAAACATATATTAGATCCCAAACGACAATTAACATTAATAATGAAAACGCCAAATATCAATTCTTACTATTTGTTAACAAATAATGAAAATGCCAAATATTGGATATATGAAGAACGCCATTGAAACATAAACGCATTGTCAAATATTACTTTGAAAAAAAAAACGTCATTGAAACAAGCATAAAGAACAAAACGCCATATCTGTTGTATATGTGTTGCATGATTTGCTGGAACACATATGAAAACGTCATCAAATATTACTTTGTAGAGCGGAATCCACGTTAGAAGCCATGGATCCAGAAAGCTTGGAAATGAGGTAACTGCTAATACGATTTTTTTTGGGGTTTTATTTGAAGTAGAATTATAAAGCGATTTATAGAGGGGAACGTGGACAATGCGTACCCTTGCATATCATTTAGCACCCCCTACCATGTGTTCGACAAGGATCCGTTCTCACCGTTTTCACACTTCCAACCGTTTTCTTTTGATCCCATTTATATATATATATATGGGTGGAGATACAATAGGAAGTTTATTTGGCTAGGAAGGCTAGGAAGTGATCTGGACCATCCATTTAGTTAATCAAGGGCTAAAATTAAATCAGGAAAATTGAAAGGAAGAAAAGAGGCACGTGAGTTTGTTTAGGGGCATTCTAGTCAATCCAGCCAATAGTTTCTCTCTCCTCCAATTCCCCCCATTTTTTAAATGTTAATAACTTTTCCATACGACATTATTTTTTTATAAAAATTGCACCAAAAAAACGAGCGTTTTTTATCTTTAAAACGAGTATACTATTGTTATATTTAAAAAAAATTAAAACCCAGTTGCGTAAAACCCAATAGAAAAACCCCCAGTTACGTAAAACGAAATGAAAAAAAACCTAAAAATGACATTTTTCTAAAACGCAATGCACCAAAAACAAAAAGAAATGACTTATTTGTAAAACGCAATGGCCAGAAAACACAAAGAAATGTCTTATTTCTAAAACGCAATAGCCTAAAAACTCAAAAGAAAATGTACTTTCTAAAACGCAATGGACTAAAAACACATAAAAAAGTGTTTTACCTAAAACGCAATGCACCTAAAATACTTAAAAATGTCTTATTTCTAAAACGCAATGCCTTGAAAACACATAAAAATGTCTTATTTCTAAAACGCAATGGTCTAAAAACACAAAAGAAACTGTTCTCTCTAAAACGCAATGAACTGAATACACATAAAAATGTGTTTACTTAAAACGCAATGAGTAAAAACACTTCAAAAATGTTTTATTTCTAAAATGCAATGACCAGAAACTGTTGTTCACAGAACCAGAAACTGTCTAAAACGCAATGACCAGAAACTGTTGTTCACAGAACCAGAAACTGTTGTTCACAGAACCAGAATCTAACTAAAACGCAATGACCAGAACCTGTTGTTTACAGAACCAGAAACACTGTCTACGAATGCAGTTTTCCAGAGGCAATTTACAGAAAATTAATTTTCTGATGCATTTTTATTACAGCAATTTAGTCAGCTCAACCCCAGCCAGGGGCTCTGCCCCTTGGACCACGCCAGGGGCTGCCGCCCCTGGGACCCCGCTACCAGGGGCGCTGCCCCCGGACCCCCGCCAAGATCGTAAAACGCAATGACAAAATCAAAAACCCAGATCGTAAAAATGAAATTAAAGAATTTCTTACATGGATCGAAGTGATTTCTTCAACAATTGACCATTGACGAAGTTTGAATGATATAAACACTTATCAGCGCTCGAATCGAACTAATTGAGTGATTATCTCCAAAATCACCAGAAAAAAAAACAAGAATTTTTATGAAATTAAACTGGGTTTTCTTCAAAAAAACTGAAGAACACGTTGATCGGGTGTTTGAATCATTGATTTGTGATGAAAATCGGACTATAATGTAGTGGTTATTGAGATAGAAAGTGAAGAAATGGTTGAAGATGGTGGGTTTTGAAAATGGTGGGTTTTGAAGTTACTGGGTTTTGAAAAGGAAGAAGAAAGGGTTGGATTGACTAAAATACCATTCATCTTTATTTTAAATGTTGCCACATGTTCTAATCCTATTGCTTCCTACACTTCCTAGCCAAAATAAACTTCCTATTTGATCTTTTCCCATATATATATATATATATATATATATATATATATATATGTCATCACTTGTTAAGTATTTATGTTTTTGTTACTTGTCTGATTTTTATATAACCATTTCCGAACCTTGTTAATATATATATATATATATATATATCTAGCTCTTAATACATATATGTTTAGATAATTTGTCCACATGTCCAATATTTGTCATTGGAATATATATTTTTCCATATATATACTTGTCTTTCGTTTTTAGTCCATATGCCTATGTATGGGTAATTATATGTATATTTATACTTTGTAACTCTTGATGTGCATTTTGTATTATGTATTTCTTGTGGGTATTTAGTTAAATATAAATCCCTATATTTACACTAAATATATAATACACATAAGTATACACATAAGCAAGTATTGTGTGGTGACAACTAAATATATAGGGTAAATTACACTTTTCGTCCTTTATGTTTATATCGAATTGCAATGGATAGCCTTTAACTTTAATAATTACAGCTACAATCTTTTATTTGGAAAACCCACTACACCTTTCGTCATTTAACACTAACCAGGTTAAAATTTTCAATTAAATTTGGGCAATTAAGTCATTTAATCCAAATATATTTAAAAAAAACAATATTTTAATAAAATAAAACATAGAGTTCAAAACATATCTTGCACTAGCACACTTAAACCCATCCTACAATAACAAATAGTAAAAAAAAAACCCATTCCAAAATATCACATACCATAACATTCTAGATTATATACAAACTAACACTGGCAGATATTAACCCATACCATAGCATCCCAAAATGGAAACTATAAGGTAGAGAAAGCAAAGCATGAAAACCCCATTGCAACCAATAGTAAGTGGTTTACTTTTGGGATGAGTTGGTATCATTGTGCTGCAATAACCCAAGAAAACTAAACATTCCTTACCATAATCACTCATGGTTAGGTGTAATAACACTCCTATGGAGGTTAGTACATGTATACTATGGTTTCATTATGTTGTAAGAACAATCTTCTGTGATGTTTCCGTCACCGCCGCCGGTGCTGGCGTGAGCTCCGACCATAGCCCCCGACCACACCTATTCAAGGTAATTCCACCTAACATACTTGTCTTCATCTTTTGATCAAAATCCCCAACATGTTAATGTCTAACTATGATTACATAAATCTAAGTTTGGGATAATTATAAAATGGCAGTTCTAGGGTTCTTAAATGGTGGTGGTGGTGGGATGGTTTGGTGATTGCCAGATATGGATTATTGAGAGAGAGAGACTTAGTGTTTAGAGAGAGAATGGATTATTTTATTTTTTATTTTATTAAAATATTGTTTTTTTAAATATATATGTATAAAATGACTGAATTGCCTAAATTTAACTGAAAATTTTAACGTGGTTAGTGTTAAGGGACGAAAGGTGTAGTGGGTTTTCCAAATAAAGGATTGTAACTGTAATTATTAAAGTTAAAGTATATCCATTGTAATCGGATACAAAGATAAAGGACGAAAAGGGTAATTTACCCAAATATATATTTTGCCCTAATATATATATTTATATTTATATTTATTTTAATCTTTAATAAAATTCTATTTTCTTAACTTATATTTTTGTATAAAAACTTGGGAAAATTATTGTTAATATCTTTAAACATTTTAACTTGTAAAAATCTTGTTAAAAATATATTTTTCTAATACTTTAATTTCTACAAAAAAATTTGCCATAGTTCCCCTAGATTTAGGGGTATTCCCATGTTTACAACATGGTTACAAATCGATTTTCCAACTCAACAAGATCTTCCAACATTTCAACAAGACTTTATATTTAGTAAAATTCCAAGAACAAACTTATGAGCTTGTAAACAACATCAAACTTTTAGATCTACAACTTCCTCATGCTCATTATCATTTTCAACAAGTTTATGTTGAACTTTAAAACATACTTTTTCAAGATCAAAACTTTTTAACAAGATCTTTATGTATTTTTACTTGTTACTTTTAAAAATCATTCAAGTAACATTTTCAAGTCCATAACTCTTTGTTGGTGGATCTTGCTAGATCTAAGATTTTTATGTTAGATCTATATTTTTAACATAATACTAACAAGATCTCTTTGTCCATAACAACATCACTAGATCTAACACAAAATCAACTTCAACAACAAGTTTGTATGTTAGATTTTTAGTGTTTAGTTATGTTTTTACCATGTATTTTTAAGTGAACTTCAAGATGGTTACTTGCACTTTTATAAACTTTATAAAATAAAAAGCTTAAAATATGGTAGGATGAACTTACTACTAACACAAGGCTAGGGAAGAACACTAGATGCAAAGAAGAAAAATATGAAGAAGATGATGATCCAAGTCTTGGATAAAAGCAAATGGTGATGGACAAAGAGCTTCCTTCACTTGTAAACACCTTTGTTCTTCATGCACATCATCTTGTATATTATGGATATAATTGTTAGAGCTTGAAAATGGGAGGTGACTTGGTGAGTTCTTGGCCGATTTTAGAGGAAGAAGATGAGATAAATTGTATGTGTTTAGGAAGGTGAAAGATAAGGTTTAGTGACTAAAGGGTCTTCTGTGACAACTCGTGTTTCAGAGGTAAACATCGTTACCTTCACAATCATTTATTCGTGTTCGTTCAGATTTTATCTTTGCTCGCGTAGTTCCTTTTTAACTAGACGCATTTACTTAAACATATATATGCTTATATGAATTCACACTAGCCGAAATAAATTTGTATATGCATGTAAATGATTTTCAGACTCAATTCATGTAACCTCGAGCCCGAGAACTCGATACCCAAGCCTCACTCCTTCTGTTTACGGCCCAAGCACCCATACGGTATACCTTAACTCAAACTGCCAACTTATGGCCCAAACTAAAACCCAAACCGCCACCCTCACCCCATAACTTACGGCCCACTTGTAAGCCCAAACCGCCCCAAACACCCTATTTCTTTTATTACGTGCATGCAGGCCCTTTAAACTCATAACCATAAATCGATTTTCAAGCTTTTCCCTCCTCTGCTCCTCTTCAGTCAATGTAGATCAAGGATCAAAGGCATCATCTTCTTTGGTTTTCAAGCTTTAACCGAACCCTACCCCTCTAGGTATCACACCTTACTCTTGTTTATAGTTTTAAGCATACATATGTGATTCTTGTTTGCTACTATTGTGAATCCTTGGCTGTGTTTCTGCATAAATCGATGTCCTTGGTGCTTTATGATGTTACTCGCAGGGGCGGACCTACCCACGATGGTGGGTGGGCGGCCCATCCCTTGAAAAAAAGGTTTTTAGTGCTAATTTTCGTCAAAAATCTCAACCGCACGCCTTGGATTTTTTCAACCGCACCCTTTGAAATTTTTCAACCGCCTTCCTTAGAAAAAAAAAATTATGAATTTATAAAAAAAAAAAATTAAACACTACTTATTATGAATATATAAGTATATAACACAATTTGTATTATTATTCTTTAACCACTTATTCACTTTACTTAACTCAATCTACAATCTAATTTTATTAACCCAACTACCCAAGCCCAAACCCAACCCAACCCAAAGATTTACCCTTTTTTTATTGATTGTTTTTTGTTGTTTATGCGGTGATTATGAGAACATATAAATGTATAAGGTTTTGATCTTTTTATGTTTTTTGATATTTTTTTAGTTGTTCTAGACTTGTATTTAATGATTTTGTGGTTTTATTTTAAGCTTTGTTTGTTTAAATGATTACTAATCAACACTTAAAACTAGGGCTTGAATGTTTGAAAATTAAAATTGAAAATTATGGACTATAGTATTGGTTGGACATGATTGTTTGTTTTGTTTAAGTGTTGAGTGTTGTTTTATAAACTTACGGAGCAACTTTATATGTGATATGAACCATGTGTAGAGAAGTTATGGTGCGATTTCTCAAGAGAAAAAGAGTTAGACCACTTTTTTTGCCGGATTCTTCTAGTTAAAGACCAAGCTATGTCTTAGATAAGTTTTTTTGTTGTTTTATTTAATGATTAGGAGAAATAGAAGTAGGTAGCATTTGAACTTTGGTGGTTTTTTGTTGTTAATTTACTTACTTATGAAGGCTTTTTATATTGTTTAATGTTTTACTTGAAACTTTGTTTGTTAATGTGATAGGAAGTTAGAAAATAGGGTTTGATTGTTTGAAAATTGAAATTGACCCAACCCGACCCGATCTGATCCGGCCCGTAAAACTTTGTTTGTTTATGTTTTTTGGGTTTCACATGACCTAACCCGATCCGACCCGCTATGAACCGAATTTTTTTATAGCTAGAGGCCTAAAATCTTTAAATTTTTTCCGCACCCCCAGGAAAAGATTCCTGGGTCCGCCACTCGTTACTCGCAATCTAGGGTTGTTAGAATTCATGTTTAGTTGATGATTAAACACATATGTGTTTGGGTAGTTATTAGGGTTGAGAGTCCAAGATCCGGCAGGCTTGACGGAGTTTTGGCCCCGAGATAACCGGTTCGGTGGAGTATTATTGATAAGAAATGAGTAGACATTTTGATATTGATGATATAAATTGACCTAGGGCACAAACAACTTAAACAGTCAAAGTTTCGATACCACACGGTTTAATAGCTTAAATATGGGGTAGCTCCCCATGACATGTTTTATAAACTGGGTAATTTAACTACCTATTTTTTTTAAAACAACACTGAAAAACTGTGAACTCGCCAACTTTATGTTGACACACTATTGCATGCTTTGCACGTCGTTAGGTACAGCGCGGGAGCTTGCATTGGAGGAGTGTCGTTGTTGCAAAGAACTATTTGTTGGGTTCTTATTAAGCAATTATGGATTTTAAACTTTATGTTTCCGCTGATACTTAGACTTTATTTTGGACTTTTGAATACGTAGTCACTGATCGTATTGATGGTGGGGTTTTATTTATTTTAATTAATTGTTTAATCTGATTGGTCGGGGGAGTTGTCTCTATTTTTTATGAAGGCCTCCGGGGAGCATTAGAGGATATTGTTGTTTGGGGGGTGCCTTTTTTGGAGATCTCCAGTGGAGGTTGGCTTCTCTCCCGACCCGGTTCGGAGGCTAAGGGATTTGTACGGCCAAGGATGCCTCTTCATATGCTTTCGTGGCTTCAAGGGCCCAATCTTGGGGTTTACAAGACCACATACTCAGAGAATGTGGTGGGGATGTTTTAGACTCCGATTACAGGAGTGCGTTGGACTTTTTGCATAGTTCTCTTCCCGACCTTGATATTGGCGGTTTCTACATTAAAGACATTGCCCCTCCTAAATCCCAGAAAATTCTGGCGAATGCCTTATATGGCGAAATTATCAAGAGGTTTGAAGAGAAGTTTGTTTTATCCCCTCGGCAAAGAGCTGTGTTTGAATGTCTACGTGTCCCACATGCTCAGGATTTTCGGTCTGTCGCACCTGTTGAAGGCTTGGGGCAACACATGTCCGCTGTGGAATACCGTGCTATCCTTAGATACCGACTGATGATTCCTTTGTTCCCAGTTGACGAGCCATGTCCGGTATGCCGCAAAGCGTGTTTGGATTCTTTCGGCGAGCACGCGATCCACTCTAAAGAGCTACCAGGGTTTAAATATCGGCATGATTGGGTGAGAGATGTGTTATGTGATGTTCTTAAGCGGGCCGGGATCTCTGCCAAAAAGGAGGCTCCAATAAATTTCCTGACTGGCCCCTTAGAGGGGAGGTCCACTTTACGCCCGGCGGACATCCTTGTGTTTGGATGGGAAGGGGGAAACACGCTTGTGTAGATTTAACTGGAGTCTTCCCCCTTGTCGGGCTCAAGGACAAGGGCTTTGTCGTAGGGCAAGCGGTGCTCAAGGCAGAGCCGAGCAAAGTGGCAAAAGATGAGAAAGCCGAGCAAAGAGCCGAGCAAAGTAGCAAAAGATGAGAAAGTCTGTTTGGTAGCATCTTAATGATCATTCAGATGCTATCTCTTAATGGTTTAAAACCTCTGAATGAATAAGAGGTAACCTCAAGTCTGAATGGTTAAGAGGTAACCTCTAAATGGTAAATCATCACATGTCACATTTTTCTACCTTCTCATTGGTAAAATTCTTAATGGCTCCATTAAGAGGTAGCCTCTTAATGACCATTCAGAGACTACCAAACAGCCCCTAAATACATTTTTCAATAAATAAAACTTTGAAAATAACCATCTTTAATACATTTTAAACCCCACCGAACGAGTTTTTACCACTATAGTTTTCTTTAAATTCCCTTCAAAAGTAAGGTATTTACTCTTATTTTTGTTTATTTATCATTGCGTATGTGCTTTGAGTATATTTACATTATTAGGTTAGAAACTTGTGTATTACACGAGTTAAATAAAAAATATTAGATAATTACTAATGAAGATTTAAGAATTATAATGTATTTACAAAAATAAGAGGTAGAATACGAATGATTACAATAAGAGAAACACAGAAAAAAATATTGAACTCACCATATATGATATAACAAGTTATTTATTTATTAGGCATGCATATGTTATAAAATGAGTAAATTTCGTATAATTCAAATACATGTTTCTAACAATACATAAAATCCACACAAAAGAATTTTACATGTAACGAGATCAGTCTATGGGGTATGGGGGTCATGGTTTGGAACATTATTTTCACATAGGACCATTAATTAAATGGTACACCACCCCCCTCCTTGATTGATGGTGGTTCCCATGGATTAAACCACGATTACCACGACCCTACCATTTGATAATTTTAAGACAAAAAAAAATAAAAAAATAAAAAGGATAGTGATTTGGGTTATGACCACACTCTTAGGGTAGTGGTTTTGAATAGTGAATTAAAGATAGATGACATGACACCTATGTGGAGAGTCATTGTGGTTATAAAGGTCATAACCACACCCTATAGCCTCATATAGATACCGAAAAATGTTAAATATGGTCAATATTAAAAAGAAAATGAGAGAAAGTTTTAAGGGAAAAAGAAGTTACCGTGAAAGTATGCATGATTGCGGTTGTTAAGTGGTTGGGCCCAATAACATCATAAACGCATGCTGCCCATACGAATAATTCAAACACCGTCCGATTGATATGATGCCACGTGATTACCCCCACCTTCCTCGGTGCTTTTCCAAGTCACCCACCCTATAGATTGGGGGATAATAGTATTTCTTCCAACTCCAAATTTGTTTGGAGATACGTATAAGACATGTTCTATCCCTATGCATGAAGGACATGCATCAATTATAAAAACTAGGTTAAGGTAAGATCGGGGTTAGTAGCGAAAATTAGTTTTTTTACTATTAAAGTATGTAACAGGAGTAATAATGGATGCTCACAAACTGTATTTATATATACCATGTTAAAATGTTCTACGTGAATGAGAAGCGATTGAAATTCTACGTCGTAATTTAAAATGCAGATTAATAGATTCAAGTGTATTTGTAGACTCCTTAATTGATTTCAGTGCACCTATGTTAGAAAAGGATCAATGGGGGCCAAACTCTTACAAGTTGGGATTGTTGGATGAAATTTTTAAAGTTGGAATTATTCTCAGCCATCAGGTGAAACTTAAGATTATTAAAATCCAATAACCCTTAAAATAAAGACGCTATTTTATTTTTAGATGTAAAATAAGGGTTAGTATATAATAGAAAGTTTTTTTGGCTAGGAAGTAATCTTGATCATTAATTGATTTAATCAAGGGCTAAGACTAAATGCGTGAAATTGAAGAGAAAAAAAGAGGTGCGTGGGATTTTGTAAGGGCATTCTAGTCAATCCAGGACAATAGTTTATCTCTCCTTCAATTCCCCCCATTTTTTAAACGTTGATAACTTTTTAATACGACATTATTTTTTATAAAAAATTGCACAAAAAAACGAACGTTTTTTTTATCTTTAAAACGAGTATATTATTGCTATATTTTTGAAAAAAAAAATTCAAAAACCCAGTTGCGTAAAACGCAATAGAAAAAAACCCAGTTGCGAAAACGCAATGGAAAAAAACGTTAAAGGTGATTTTTTTTTCTAAAACGCAATGAACCAAAAACACAAATAAATGTCTTATTTGTAAAACGCAATGACCAGAAAACACAAAGAAATATCTTATTTCTAAAACGCAATAGCCTAAAAACACAAAAGAAATTGTATGTTCTAAAACGCAATGGACTGAAAACACATAAAAATGACTTTTTTTTCTAAAATTCAACGCACAAAAAACACAAATAAATGTCTTATTTCTAAAACGCAATGGCCAAAAAACACAAATGAAAGTGTACTTTCTAAAACGCAATAGACTGAAAACACATAAAATTGTGTTTTACCTAAAACGCAATGCACAGAAAACACAAAGAAATGTCTTATTTCTAAAACGCAATGGCCAGAAAACACTTAAAAATGTCTTTTTTCTAAAAGCAATGGACTGAAAACATATATAAATGTGTTTTACCTAAAACGCAATGGAGTAAAAATACTTCAAAATGTGTTTTTCTAAAACGCAATAGCCAGAAAACACATAAAAATGTCTTATTTCTGAAACGCAATGGCTTAAAAATACAAAAGAAAGTGTTCCCCCCAAAACGCAAACGACTGAAAACACATAAAAATGTGTTTTACCTAAAACACAATGACTAAAAACACTTAAAAATGTGTTTTTCTAAAACGCAATAGCCAGAAAACACATAAAAATGTTTTATTTCAAATGCAGTTTTCCAGAGGCAATTTACAAAAAAATAAATTTTCTTATGCAGGCTGCCACCCCTTGGACCCTGCTCCCAGGGGCGCTGCCCCCGGACCCCCGCCAAGGTCGTAAAACGCAATAACTCAATTCAAAAACCTAGATTGTAAAAATGCAATTCAAAAATTTCTTACATAGATCGAAGTCGATTTCTTTAGATTTCTTCACTGATTGACGAAATTTGAATGTTAGAAACACTTATCAGCGATCGAATCGAGTGATTCGCTTCAAAATCACAAGGAAAAAAATGAGATATGGTATGAAATTAAACTGGGTTTCTTCAACAGAGTTGAAGAACACGTTGATTGGGTGTTTGAATCATTGATTGGTGAGGAAAATCGTACAATTATGTAGTGATTAATGTGATAGAAATTGAAGAAAAGGTTGAAGATTGTGGGTTTTGAAAATGGTGGGTTTTGAAGTTATAGAGAGAAGAAGAAGGGAGAAGATATGGTAAAATTGACTAAACCATTATAGCGATTCGTCTAAAAACACTTACAATTTGATGGAACCATATGCCTCGACCTAGAATAATTATTTAATTCAGTGAAAAAATAATACAATTATTAAGTATATATCAAACGGAAACATTTGATTCCTAAATCACCGAACTCCAAAGTATATATATCTACTCATAGGGAGGATCATTTAAGAAGAAAAATTTAATTGAAAAGAAAAAGTACAAAGGGGACAATAGTAAAACATTAAATAGTTTTTCTCTCAGCTCACTTATTATTATCTTTAACTAATTAATTAGTCATAAAAACTATCATCCTTAACACTAATTTTTTGGGACAATTGCATATTTCACCTTAAAAAACTTCTTAATTGCGTATTTACCCAACTTAAAATTAAAATTGCATGTATCCCCTTACTTAACTAATAAAATTACTAATTTAGCCATTTTGATTTATTTTATTCAAAACAAATTATATAATCATTATTTTACACTTATTTTTACTAAAACTTTTATAACTTACATATCTATCCATTTTTACTAGTTATTGTGCCTTTTCCACAATTCTTTTTATTTTTTTTTACATTTCGCTAGTCAGATTTTTTTTTCTAGTTTTTTTACAATTTTACTAAGTTATTTGTTTTGCTTTCTTCTTTTAATCATTAAATGTATTTTAATGTATATATCTATACATTAGCCGAAAATCACAAACACCCCTAGATCCATAACTTAAGCTACCTTTAATGATTAAAAGAAAAACGCAATTGTCATTTTTCTAAGAAAATCACAAACACTCTCTTGTATATGTTTTTAAGAAAACACCCTTTTAAGAAAACCACAAATGTAAAAAATGAAATTGATAAATATGTAAATTTTAAAAGTTTTAGGAGAAATAAAAAGAATTTTGAAAGAAAAAAAAGTATATTTTTAAAAACGAAAAAAACTAACTAGCGAAATGTAAAAATTATTGTGAAAAGCCACAAAAACTAGTAAAAATGGATAAATATTAAAATTTTTAAGGTTTTAGTAAAAATAAGGTTAAATAGTCATTGTATAATTTATATTTAATAAAATAAATCAAAATGGGTAAATTTGCAATTTCATTAGTTGAGGAAGGGGATATATACAATTTTAATTTTAAGTTTGGTAAATATGCAATTAAGAAGTTTTTTAAGGAGAAATATGCAATTAACCCAGTTTATTTTGCCTACACACGTCAAAAGTTATCCTACATATTTCAAAATTTATCCGACACACCTAGTAACTTATCCTACACTTTAAATTATTATTTTAAAAAAAATATTTTAATGAAAATAAGTTACAAGTTTAATATACTTAGTTATTTAAGAGTAAAACTACAAATTAATGATCTATGTAACTTTACCAATATACCCTTACAATAACATTTAATACAAACTAGGATTGAGACCCGCCGCAATGCGGCAGCGATTTTTTAGTTATAACTAAGTTGATCTAGGACCCGCACGTTATGTTAAACCTGTCAAACGGGGAAAAAATACACGATGTAAAAACGTTCACCCACACACGCACGTTGCGTCGTGTTAACTTGCAAAATTTAGAACGAAATGTAAAAACATTAAACCAAACACACACTTTGCGATGTGTTAAGTCACAAAATTTAGAACCAAGCATAAAGCGAAAAATTTGCGGAAAATGAAAACTATAAAGGACCAAAGTTGAAAGTAAAAAAAATTATGAGGATAGATTGCAAAAGATAAAAAGTTTTTGGTTAAAAGTAAAAAAAAACAAATAGTTTTGGGTTAAAAATAATTTATGAACTACCTTTGGGTGAAATGTAAAAAAATCAATTTTTTTTTTTGGAAAACCCCCCAAAGCCAAGGTTACAACAACCATATGCATAACCATTTTTTCTTTGAAAAACCCCCAAAGCACACCCCGCGTTGTGGCGGGGTGTAAAACGGTGTCAAATAATACTAATGCCACACAACCGTCATCGACCACCAACACTGACTCGACCTAGGATCTGCGTGTTTCGACGAACCTGTCAAACATGAAAAAATAGAGGTAAAAACGTTCAACCACACATGCACGTTGCGTCGTGTTAACTTGCAAAATTTGAAACAAAACATAAAAAAGTTGAACCACAGTCGTACGTTGCGTCGTATTAATTCGAAAAAATTAGAACTATATGTAAAACGAAAATTTGCGAAAGATGAAAGTGACAAAAGTTGTGAAGCTAAATTGCAAATAATGAAATGTTTTATGTTAAAGTTAAAAAAACAAATTATGTAGGGTTAAATTTGCAAAGGGTAAAAACCTTTGGATTAAAAGTAAAAAAATCAAGTTTTTTTTTTTTTTTTTGAAAAACTCATAAAGCACAATGTACAAGTTCTATTGCATGTTTTTGTTGCTTATTTATAGTAATAAAATAAAATATTAAATGAAGTAAAATAAAACTTCTTGTTAATTGAAATTTCTTCTTTTTTGTTCTTACAAAAAATATATTCTCATTTAAACTCTCTACTCTACACATAATAAAAACAAACATTAAATAATAATAATAATAATAAGAGTAAAATGCACGGATAGTCCCTGTGGTTTGGTGAAATTTCATCTTTAGTCCCCAACTTTTCAAAATTACACTCTTAGTCCCTGTGGTTTGACAAGTTGTTACTCGGATAGTCCCCAAAGTGGATGAAGGTTACTCGGATAGTCCCTGTGGTTTGACAATTGTTACTCGGATAGTCCCTGTGGTTTGACAAGTTGTTACTCGGATAGTCCTTGTCATTACACACCCACTTAACCAGAAAAACTAACATCCATCCGCTTTGGGGACTATCCGAGTAACAACTTGTCAAACCACAGGGACTAAGAGTATAATTTTGAAAAGTTGGGGACTAAAGGTGAAATTTCATCAAACCACAGAGACTATCCGTGCGTTTTACTCTAATAATAATAATAATAATAATAATAATAATAATAATAATAATTTAAAACAAAAAATTAGATAAGAATAAATATTTTTTATAAATAATTTTAAACAAATATTATTTATAAGATGAGAAAACATCAGTAAATGATACGTGTTCAAAACAAGATTTTTATTTATTAGTATAGAAAGATAACACTAATTATGTATAAATGCATTTACTGTGAATTAGAAAAAGCACAACTAGAAAAATATAGTAACAAAAGACAACCAATAAAAATATATTAATGAAAAGGACAACCAATCAAAAATAAATTATAATGGTTAACTAAAATAGATATATTATTTACAAAAACTAAGAGGCTCTTAACTCAGTTGATTAGAGCTTTTGTTCTAAAACATAGTGACCAAGGCTCTATTCCCATGGTCAACATCATTTCTCGAACTTTGATCCGGCATCCTAATTGAATATAACTTAAAACTGTAAAAAAATTTATCAATTAAAGTGATGATGAACAGTGAATGATAAGTTTTAGGTTTTTGTTTTTATTTTATTTTTTTTGTTATATATTAATTATTAATCTTTTGGTAAGTATTTTTAGTAATAAATAGGCAACTGATGGTTTTTTAAGTATTTGTTTTTTTGTTTTTGTTATTAACAATATTTTGTTGTTATTCAATTTGTTTTTTACTAATAATTTGGGTTCATCAACTTTATAGAAAAATCTAAATTCACAATTATATTTATTTATTTTAACATTTCAAGTTATTTGCGAGTGCGTTGTGTCGGTACGTTACCGCGGACATTGGATCGACAATTTGATTTTTTTAGTAATAATTTGTGTTCATTAACTTTATTTAAAAAAATCTAAAGTCGCATCTATGTCTATTTCTTATATTAACATTTCAAGTTATTTGCTGGTGTGTTGTGATTGTATGTTACCGTAGACATTTGGTTTGTTACAATACTCATACGATACATGCACTCTATAGAAATCAACACATGTTTTACATCGACAAAATGGACACTGGTACCGACACCGATGTTGTTAGAACAGTATCGGTCGGTTCAGATTGTCATGGTACTTGTACCGATATCCATTTATTGTCACAGACAAAGTTGTATAAATGAAAAATTTTTGAAACCGGAAACCCTAAAAATGAATATGAGTACCGGTACCCATGTTGATCGGTATGATACGATAGCAATACGTTGTCGGTTTATCAAAAGAAATAACAATAAAAATAAATAGGGTATCACAATTGATGTTGTTTATTTGGTTTGTTTCCGTTCGCAACGCTACCAGCACAAAATCCGTTATCAAACAAGTAACCATAAAAATGAATACATACCGGTACAAATATTGTTCGGTTTGTTACTATATAGTAGCAATATGATGAAAAAACAATAAAAATAAATACCCGTACCGACACATATGTTAAACCAATTTCGATTCAATTTAGTACGATACGACACAATATCCATTTTCAATACAATTTATATAGCAATGCTGAAAAAATAAACATAGAACGTAAACCAACTAAACCGATATCAACTGAACAATATTAATACCAGTATTGATATTCGTTTTATTGTTTCGATCGATGTAAACCACAGCGAGTGTTGGTATCGTAACAAACCGAACAGATACCAATCGAATTCCCGCCGCGAAGCGCTGGGGAATCTCGCTAGTAAAAATAAAAAACAGTAGATGCCACTTGGCACCCCACGTATATGAATAAGCCTAGCTACCTAAGCTCAACTAAAAAACCTTAAAACGAGTCGAGTTTAAATGAGGTCGAGTTAAAAAAAAACACCCTTTTTAGTAAATGATTCTGAGCATGAGCTTCATTTATCGAGCTCGAGCGGGCTCGCGAGCATAAACGAGCCTATTATTTATATTTATTTTGTTTAATATATGAATAATTTTATTTAAATTTATGTTTAAGTAACAATCGATATTATTTATATAATTGTGATGAAATTGTTATGTTATATCTAATTTATAAAGATAAAAATTATAGTTCTTTATAAACTAATTAATAAATAATCACCCCGTTTATAACCAAATTAAACCAAAGTATTCAAATTGTAGGGGTCGCTCCTAACTTAAACTAAATACCTACATTTCACTTTATAGTTTTTAATAAAAATAAAAATTTATATTTAAAACTAAAAACCACAATTTCATTAATTTGAATAAACACATAGAAACATAAAACAACTAAAATGAAAACCTAATATTCATTAAAATAATTTAAATATAATTTTTAACTATTCTTTGTCCAAATCCGAGTTGTTTAGAGTTGCATTGTGTTCCACGAGATCATATCGAAGTCTAAAGTTTGTATAATCCCGCAACTCCGAAGTTATCTTATCGTCAACAAATGCATTGGTCGGAGGATCCATTATGTACATCGGTGATATCCAATCCTTATCATATTTTAAGATCATATTGTACAATATAATGCACACATTAATCACATTCCTTATCTTCTTGTGCTTTTGAGCTTGAAGCGGGCCATTGAATTATGCCCCATATAGATTTTAAAATACCGAAAGATCGTTCCACATCTTTTCTTATTGACTCTTGCGCTTTCTCGTACTTTATTTCCTTAGGGTCGAGTAGATATGAGAAGGCTTTCACAAAGTAGACTAAATAAGGTAAATACCATCAACAAGATAGTAGCTACGTTTATGTTGTCGCTCGTTGACATGAAATAAACACGTTAGCGTGGTTCCAATTAACACTACTAGAAAAGTGGGCAATTGTCACCAAAACTTGCTACCAAAAAAGAATGGTGACAAAATTAGTGACCAATATATGGTATGGTAGCTAAGCGGTTGGAAAATTTGCCACTGTTTATTTTTGGTGACAAATTCATGAGAAAAATAAGTAACTTCTAGAATTACTACCTAAATCATCGTGAATATAGGAAAAATAAAAATGTAATTTAAAATTGCTACCGTCTTAGTGGTAGCAACATGAAAAGTTAATTAGGCGGGTTATGTTTTAATTTTTTTTATCACTTTCATAGCGCTCAATATTATTAGGGTTATGATGGAATTATAACTCTGTTGCCCCAAATTAACCTCTCGTATCTGCACTTCGCTCCACCCTTATCTGATCGATCAAAATTAAGCCTTCAATATCAGGCTTGTATTTTAAAATTGTTTATTTGAACGTGTTGGAGGAGGTATGGAATCGATAATGGCTAGGGCACTGGAATACACTCTCAAATACTGGTTCAAATCCTTCACCAGAGATCAGTTCAAGTTGCAAGGACGCACTGTTCAGCTCTCCAATTCAGGTTTTCATCTTATTGTTTGTGTTATTAGTGATTACTTATTATGAGGCTAAATGTGTTGAAATCGAAGAATTTTGTGCACTTTTGCTCTAATTTAGGTTTTGCGTTTACTGTTTATGTTATTAGTTGTTAGTTATTATGAAGCTAAATGTGTTGAAATCGAAGAATTCTATGCAATTTCGCTCCAATTTAGGTTTTTCATCTATTGTTTATGTTATAATGAGTTTATGACGTTAGACTATGGGGTATGGGGCGAGGGTTGGGGCGTGGGTTGGGTAAAAACGACCAAGTCACCACCCCGGGTGGGCTTGGGTAAAAACGACCGTAAAAAACTTTTCAATGAAAATGGTGGTTAAATGGTGGCAAATCGGTAGCAAACATGGTGGTTAAATGGTGGCAAATCGGTAGCAACAAGGTGGACCGTAGCAAACAAGAAGCGGTGGCAAATAATTTTGACCAATTTGGTGGTGGCAAAAATAAGGTGGCAAAATATAAAAATGGTGGCTATTTGGTGGCATTAGGGCAATTGACACGGGTGTTTTTGTCACCGTATTTTCGGTGGCGAAATGGTGACAACAGGGAAATTGCTACTATTTTGTGACCAAAAGTTTCATGACAAAAACCCTCTTTTCTAGTAGTGTAAACATCTTGTTAATGAATAGTGGAGATTGTTGGAGGATATTAATGTCATTGTTTGAACAAAACAAGCAGGTCGATAAGACGCACGCCAATTCCAATAATCGTTTAACGCCACCGTTTCGAGCATTATCATTGGCTATTTGTCACACCTCTTTGGTATTGGCCTCACAAACTCGTCGGACACATTCTTCAAACACAATGTGTACAATCGAGGCTACCGAGCATCCCTAATAGGCCATATCTATCTTCATGTGCATTGTACAAAAGTGCAACGTCGTGGCTAGTTGATGCACATAAAAACTCTTTACCGCATAAATAATAACCACATTATAAAAAATATTCTAAGCTTTCTCTTGAGGTCGTAGCAGACATAGCTTAATATTTCGTATTCGTCAGAAACACTACCCGTTGCTAGTTGTTTAATCCCCGATATGCATTTCTTTAACGCAATGAAACTCTTTTTCATCCTCTCCTCTATCCATTTTGAAACCATTCAAAATTGGAGTTTAGATCGCAATAATTTTGAAAAGTAATTCCTTAGACATCTGAAATCACGCATCGTATTTTGGGCCGGCTACAGACGTAGGAATCTTCCATTTGAACTTCATGAGCCTTTTCACGATCACATGCACAATTTTTTTATAGTGATCCATGTCTTCAACTTCGAATGCAACGATGGCGCGACAATGTTGGCAAGAAATTTGAGCCCACTAGAATCAAATGGCTCGTACCCAGCTGATGATAATAGTGGAAGCATAGTACAGTACTAGGTTTATGGTGTTGAGTTTGTAGAGTAGAAGAAATATGAGTATAGTATAAGAATTGGTAAAACTTTGATAGAAAATTGGTTATTTTATGTTAAATGGTCAAAAATCAGCTACATTAGCGTTTTTCTCTTCAGGTTCACGAACTCCAGTTGATTTGCGGTGATGTTGCGATGAACCTGAACTACCCGATTGGGCTACCCGAAGGTGCTCCATTCAAAATGAACCTTTTGTGTAATTGTTTTCCTTCACAATTCATATAAGAGTTTTACACTTTATTAGTCCCCCGTAATGGGGCGTTTTTTTTTTTTTTAAATTCAAAAAAAACGCCTGAAAACGCCTAAACCTCCATTACATGCAGCGTTTCGGGGCGTTTTTTTTGAAAAAAAATTGCTCCGGCGTTTTTATAAACACGCTGAATTGATCTTGGGTTTGCGAATTCGACCGTTGTCAAACGGTCAAAACTTTATTTTTTTTTTTTTTAATTCAAAATTTTACCCACTATATATATATCAACCCTTTTTCTTCAATTTTTTATACAAAATCCTCCTACTTTCTCTCCCACTTTCTTCTATTTTTTATAAAAAATACCCACTTTCTCCTATTTTTATACAATCATGCATCCATACCGACCCCCTTTTGGTGGCCCCGCTAGACCCACGAACCCGAACACAACGCAACCGCAAAACCCGTATAACCTTCAAGACATGGACCCAAGCTTTTTACCGTACGCGGCTTACTTGACTGGCGCGACTCCGTTTGTACCTCCCACCTACGGCTATGGTCAAGCCGGCGGGTCGCAACCGTCACAACCCGAACCCGAATCCGAACCCGATGTCGATGTCGTGCCGGAGACGCAACCCGAACCGGTGCAAGACAAATCGAAACGCGGCAGAAGGTCGCATAAGAAGAAGGAAAAGGACGAACCTCGACGTACAAAAAAAACCATTAAATGGACGAAGGGCGAAGAATACACGTTGACTCGGGCGTGGCTCGACATTTCGGAGGACGAAGATACCGGTAACTTATATTTTTATTTTTTATTCTGTTTTTTTTTCTGTTTTTTTATTCTGTTTTTTTTTCTGTTTTTTTATTTACTGTTTTTTTATTTTTTTTAATTTCAACTTATATTTTTATTTTTTTTTAATTTGTAACAAACTTTCAAACGGGCCCCGTTTTTTGGGATAGGGTTCGTGCACTCTTTTTTAGCACGTGGGGTCAATGCGAACATCGGGACAAAGATTCAATTTCTAGCAAATGGACCGACATCAACAACAAGTGTCACGCGTTCCAAGAAGTTTACCAACGTAACTACGATAATCGGCCGAGCGGTGAATGTGACGTCGGGGTTTTAACAAAGACTTTGGAGGAGTTCGATAGGACGAAATGCCCTTTCACGTACTATAAGTGTTGGGAGCTACTACGAAAAAGTCCAAAGTGGGCGCTAGTTAATCCAATGACGTCAAGTAGTAGACGTCGGGCTAAAAGGTCAAAAACATCATCCTCCGCTGACCCGTCAACTCCGACATCGGATGCCCGCAATGTTGATTTAAATGAAGCGGTGGACGTTGACGAGGGAATTCAAGAAGAGTTGGTCCGACCCACCGGTAGAAGAAAGGGAACCGGGAAAAAAACGGTCGAGTCGTCTTCCGATCTCGAGTTAAAGGATGATTTCGAGGAGATGAACCGTCGTCTCCAAGACATTCACGACCTCGGCCACAAACGTTGGGAGATTATGAAAGACCGAGTGGTTGAAACCAAAAAGTTCAACGACTTGCAAGAGGTGAGACAAATGGAAAAGGACATTGAGTTTTTGTCCAAACCGATCGACCACCTCCAAGGCGACGCGTTGATCTTGGCTCAAATGCGTCGCCAAAAAATACGAGAAAAATATGGACTTTAGATCATCTATTTTTTTTTTTAATTTTTTTTCTGTTTTTTTAATTTTCGGTTTTTTAAATTTTCTGTTTTTTTTGGTATTTTTTTTTCAAGTATTGTAATTTTTATTTTAAATTAATGAAGACTTTATGTTTTAAATTAAAAAAAAATAATTGTCAAATGATTGAATGGGCGTTATTGGAATAATGCCCCACTACGCCTCTTTTGCTATAATGCCCCATGTGTGACTAGGATGCCACGTGTCGTATAATGCCCCATGTTGGGGGCATTATTCTTGTTTACCACTACGGGTGGTCTTATGACTAAAAATGGATGCACCGATAGTTGAAAACCATTTTTTAATATGTATGCTTCTATTAATCTTTGATCATGGGTTCAAGACATCCTAATCCAAAACATGCTGGCCTATGAACTTGGAGACATGTAACAAAAGTATTTTTAAAGGACCATCTCCTAACATGGTGGTTAAATATATCTCATTTATGATAAATCAATGATGCCTTGTTATTTAGAGAATGATGGGAAACTAATATTAGGAACACGCGGGGCGGATATAGCTTGAGACAAGGGGTAGCCTCTGCTACCCGTTGACACTCTGGTGGTAGTGTAAATTTTGGAAAAATTTGATTTTTTTTTCGATTTCGCTGCCCCTATAGAAAATAAAATTTTGAAACGTTGCCCCTCGACGTTTTTTCTAGATCCGCCACTGATTAGGAACTAATATTGGTGTAAGGCTTGGCTTATGGATGCTTTAGAACCATGCAAAATTGCTCCATTAGCAATTAGTGAACTTAACTCTCTAACGTCGATTATTCTTGTGATGATATTTTTTTCTCGATTGCAATGAGCGCAAATGGTTCTTAGATTCCTCCTACGCTTTCCATGTTAAAGCTTTATCAAGAGTGCTCGACGTCTATGAGTTGGAATTTAGGTTCCCATCACTGATGGAACACTAGGTGCCCAAAAGGGCCAAATTAATCTTTTAGCTAGAGGCATGGGGATTCTTTCATCGGTTACTTCTTTGTTCTATTAGGCTTATAGCTAAATTCTAACGTTTTTCGATCGGGTCAGTTTCTCACCGGTTCTTGCCAAACTGGTTTAAATACTGTTTCTGTTTCCGGGATACAAACTGTTTTCACTTCTCTCTTTGGGTGGACATCTTCGTTCTGGGTTTTAAATCTTTATAAAATTTCATTGATCCTAAAAGAAAAGGCTCAAACAAAGCTTGAGGCTGAGATTGGGCTCATACACATAATCATAATCCTATGAGCCTGCTAACCAGTAAGCCTGAGCTTGGGCTAACACTTTGCAAAATATACTCGTCTTAAAAAAAAGTAAACAATAACTTTATCATCTAACTAGGTTAGAACCCCGTGTATTACACGGGTTTAATAAATGTAATTTTATATACTACATAAATAAACAATATATTTTTAAAAACCTCATTTATTACACGTGTTGAGTAAATATAATTTTATATATTAAATAATAAAAAAAACTCTATCTTTAAGAACCTCATGTATTTTGCGGGTTGAATAAAATAAAAGTAATTTTATATACCAAACAATAAAAAAGTTATATTTAAAAAAAACTATGTATTCAAGGGTGAAAGAAATGTAATTTTATATACTAAATAATAAAAAAAACTTATATTTAAAAAAACTTACATGCATGTTTATCTACTATTAAGTAAAACAATGTTTTTTAGTTTAGATAAGACTTTACGATTTGAAGTTAGGTTTTGAGTAAATTGCCAAAATCGTCCCTGAGGTTTGGGCATGTTTGTCATTCTCATCCAAAACAATGGTACTGTATCATATAGTCCTTCACTTTTGGATTTTTTTGTCATTTTCAATCAAACGTCTTATTTGCTTTATTTTTTCTATCAAACTTTTGGATGAAAATGACAAAAAATCCCAATTCTCAGGGACGATTTTGGCAAAAAAAAAATCAGACGTTTGGCAATGAAAACTTTGGACTAAACTGGTAAAATGACCCAAATCACATGAACTAAAATGACATTTAATTCTAAAATTTAAAAAAGAAAAAACACCCATAAGGCTATAGCAAATATTACACTTGTTGTGAAATACAAATTTTTATTATTAAAAATATATTTTAAATCAACATCATCGTCTTCTAAGTAAATGCTTAATTTAAATTAGATAATAATGTGAAATACAAATTTTTATTATCAAAAACATAATTTAAATCAACACTCATCGTTCCTAAGTAAATGCTTTATTGTTATATTATTTAAATTAAATAATAATTATCTACTATTAAGGATGGCCTAGAATAATGACAAGTGTCCCTCCATTGGTTTCTTTTATTATATGTATAGATATCTTTATCTAAAACAAATAGAAGAATTTAGAGTTCATTAAAAATTTACTTGATCACTTTGCAAAATATACTCCAAACGATGAAAACGGTGCTTCAATTCAGGTGTTTAAACTTCCAATTAAAAAAATCAAGCCGTTTGAAACACCGTTTCGAGGTAAGTTTTACATCAATAAACTTGTATCCCCGTTCTGATCAAAAGCCCTAAAACGTTGGTTTGTAATTCAGACACAAAACTTAACTTCGTTTAAGTTATTTTTAACGACGAATCATTATACAAACAAAATGAAAAAAGTTGGACCACTGTCGGGAATTAACTCAATTGGGATTACTATTGCCCAAAAACAGCTAAATCAGATCATTTAAATCCAATTTGTCTTTCCATAATAAGTGTAAGATTGCCATATATATTTTTTTGTTTTTAATTTTGTTTAAAGTTTGATAAACTATGTCAAATAATTCTTAATGCTCCACTTGGAATGGAGGATCCGATTCATAAACTTTGGGTAAAACCGTAAAACAGGAGTTATGTATGAAAGAAATCTTTATCACGCTTTTTCAATTTCCCTTTATGTATGAGTTCATGTTTCATGTGTTTATTTTTTTTATTACAAATTGTATTTAAAATCCCAACTCAGTTATTGGTTGATAATAATCCGAACTGGTCCAATTTTGCCCGATAATAGTCCGTCGTTAAAAATAGCTTAACGGAGTTAACCTTTTTTCCGAATTACAAACTAATGTTTTATGGATTTTGATCAGAACAATGATATGAGTTGATTTATGTAAAACTTACCTCGAAACAATGCTTCAAACGGCGTTTTTGTTAATTGGAAGTTGAAACACCCGAATTGAAGCACTGTTTTCGTCGTTTGGGGCAGTATTTCGAGGTAAATTTTACATCAATCAACTCGTATCCTCATTCTAATCAAAGCCCTAAAATATCAGTTTGTAATTCAGAAAAAAAAAAAAAAAAAAAAAAACCTTAAGTACGTTAAGCTATATTTAACGCACACTATCGGCCAAAAGTGAAACAGTTCGGATTATTATCGGCCAATAACTGAGTTGGGATTATTATCGGCCAAATTGAGAAAGTTGTGATTATTTAAATCCAATTTGCTTTTTTTATTAATGGTGTGAAGTTCAATTTGTGGTATTTTGTTATCCAATTTTTTTACACCTGCGAAGTGTTTGATTCATTGTCTAACCGGGATTTTGAACCATGATCGTGAAAGAATTTGGTAGAGAACTTGCGACTAAGATTGCGAAGTGTTTGATTCATTGTCTAACCGGGATTTTGAACCATGATCGTGAAAGAATTTGGTAGAGAACTTGCGACTAAGATGTTGAATCAAAAACCACGATCTTGATTTTTTTTTTTTAATTAATGATCGAATGAAGGTTACATAAATTCCATTATATCTAATACAAGAAACCTATATTGACTCAAATTATGATTAAATGAAACTATCTAAAAAACCTCTCTAAGTTTGTAACCCGGTCACTTTCTACCTTAGCTTTGTAAGTCGGTCACTTTTAACCCGAACTTACACAAGATATGCAAGATAAGTCTAACAACCCCCCCCCCCCCCCCACCAATCTTGCAGTACTGAGGATATATCTCATCTCGATAAGCTTCGGTCGTGGCATGCCTTTCGTGAGGATGTCGGCCGGTTGCAAATCCCCGCTTAGATGTTCCACATTAACTTGCTCTTGCAATAAGTTCTTGACTTTCACACTTGTTTCTTGATTTGATAAATCGAGCATCTCTTTAATTACAAAACCAAACCATCTTGACAAGGAAACCTGATTTGAACCTTCTAAACCTATTAAAGTGCTGAAAATCTGGTCCTGTCAGAAACTGGTCGCGAAAAGTTGTCATTGACCGATCTAATTGTGTCGCCAACTGGTCAGATTATTGTAACACCCTAAGTCCATTTTAATCAATTATCCGATAAATTTCGATTATAATAGTGTATTAAGATTAAACATACACTTAGGGATGCGAGTTTGTTAAAACATTTTACTAAATAAAACATTCCAACATTTTTTTTAATTAGCCGTTTAAAACATGACGACGAATCTATTCGCGGAAGCTTGTTTCTTGATCGTGTTCGGTTCTTCTTCGGGCTCGAACGTCATTCGGTACTACAAGGCAACCTACATTCCATAAACATGAAATATTATTAGTCATATGCGGTTTAAAACTTGTTGAAAAGGGTTCGCGAAACTAAACTTAACAAAAATAACTGGGCTCTACCGTAAATTACGGTAGCCACCGTAAGTTACGGTAGCCATTGGGCAACACTGGTCTGCCGTAAGGCAGTAGAAGGCTGTCGAAAACAATTTATCCGCTACCGTAAGTTACGGTAGCTACCGTAACTTACAGTAGCTGCTGCATATTCTTCATGTTTTGCTGTTTTGACCCGTTCATGCATAAGTCAAACAAAAACAGGTTTGTATACTCCCTAAACTCATGAATTTCATAATTTCAATATCTCCTATCATATTAGGTTCAAGTCACGAGTTTCTTACGTATTCAAAACCCGTTTACACTCAAGTGCTTATTTTGACCCGTTAAGGGTATTTAAGCACTTTCCAGCTTAAAATTGATTTCGATTGCTTCTAGCATTACATTACCACATTTCTTATCATAAAATTTTCCACCACTACTGAATTTATGGTGAGTTTACTAAGGTAACCTATATAAACCGAGTTTTACCCCTCAACTCAATAATTTTTACGACGAGGACTCAAATCAAGCCATTTGACTATCGTATTAAATCTTTCGACTTCTATACTTGTCCTAAGTAGTTATCTAATCATGAAACTTGTTTCCAAACAACCTTTAAGGGTTGTTTGCTCAGTTTAACTTATAAGGGCGTTTTGGTCCATTTTGGCCCTTCATTAACGATGAGAGATTTTTGTAAACATGTTTGACCCATAAGCCCTATTTTCAACTATGATTTTGTTTGAAAAGTCATTAGGACTTTCAAACGTAATGACCATCGTTTGTAACATTCGGTTTACCTATTAAAGTAACCAAAGTCTATTTTAGACTCCGATTAACTCTCATTAGACCTTACGTTTAAATGAGAGTTATTCCATTATGCGTACCTGGTTCGGATCATTATATTGACCCATTTAAATACCTTGCCTCAATAGCCGCTAAGTAATAGCGATGCAAATATCCACTCGATAATTATTTCTGTAATCATACAACTCAACAAACCATTAGTCGATATAGTCAGAAAGTGATATTTTCACCTTCTGACCCGTTTGATCTAAATGACCGATTATATTGGCGAGATGAAGCTTATTGTCATCTCGTCTACATGACTCGCTCCGGTTTACACCGCACGGTCGTTTTAATTATAAATCACCTCTTAACGCTCTTTGGCCTATTAAGGCTTACGAAATAAGTATCTTTCAAAGCTAACAATTATTGTCAACGAGTGGCCAAATTACAATTTTACCCTTATTGGTTATCATGATTTACCTTATATGGTAACCTTTAAAAGTACATGTTTCATTCGTCATAACATGATCAAATTACCGTTTTAACTCATTTTTAACCATCAATACGGTTTCTTATCCTATTTGGTTATCTCGTTCCGTACGACTACACGCCGGAACACCATATCTCAATTAGGCATTTATCTTATTCGTAATTAATATGACAAAGGAACATTCTAAAATATATGACTAGTGTAAGCTATACTTACCTTGCATCCGAATTATGCTTTTCCTTCATTCTTGATTCGTTTGACCCGCTTCCTTCCCCAAGCTTTCACCTAGCTTGCCAAGCGTCAAACTATCATTTATAATTCATAAGATGGTTAGATCAATCATCGTCTAACATGATTATCCCACCTTACGTATTTTCTATCACTTTAACAAATTCAAGTGATTATTAATATCGAGTTAATTTAACTTTCGATTATCAAAGCTAATTATTCGTTCGTTAAGCAAGAACTAAAGGTTTCCATCCATATGTAAACCCGCCTCATCATATCATTAGACATTCATTCGATCACCTAATATAATCAAGTTCTACATATCCATCTAGTAGACATCAGATTTTCCTTGGGTTAAACACCTTGTGAGTGTGAAATACTCAGATCTCTATCTTGGGAAGCCAAAGCTAAGTCCAATACACTCGTTTAGGTGTAAGTTAGTAGCAAAAATTAGAAGTTTTGATGAAAAACATGAAGGTTTTCGTAAATAGAGAAGTTTTAGATGAAATCGGAGTTAAACTCATGAGAAATCGTTGTGGAAATCGTTGTGATACTTATAAAAATGATGATTCTTACTTGGGATGCAGAGAGAAGGCAGGTAGGGAGGGTTCTTGTGTGAGTGGCAGCAAGTTGTGAATGAGGGAGTGAGCTAGGTATTTATAGAAAGGAGAGAATTGATGCTGGTTGGGTTCTGTACGAAGGGTGCCTTCGTACCAAAGGACTGGTTTCGTGTGAGTGACTCCCGTTTCACGTGTCGGTTCGTTTGGTGCGTTTGGTTGCGTTAGTTAGTTAGAGCACTTTAAGTGTTTTAGTGAGGTGTTAAGTGTTGTGTTGCGTTGCATTTTAGCGTGATAAATCGAGTCACGCGAGTGAGCGATTTGAGCGTTTTAAGCGAGTATCAAACACATATAACATATTTAACATTAAACACATAAATAATACAAATAAATCCGCGTTTTGAGTTCTCGTCGAGTTTGCGTTGCGATGAGCGTTTAAGTAATAAGCATTTAAATGTGTTAAATAAGCGATATAAAATGCGTTTAAAATATAGTTAACCGTTGGTAATCATCAAATCTTGGACTACAAGGGTTTACGAATGAATCAACGATAAGTATAGGAACAACCGTGAGTCGGGTTGTTAAAGTTGGATAGAGGGAGAAAGCTGAGAGAGAGGTAGAGAGATTGGGTGTTACAGAGGTGGTGGGGGTGGGGGTTGGTTGGTGGATTGTTTATGTTTTAATCTGATTTGTTTTATTATTTAGATTTATTTTAGATAAATAAATGTGTAAAATTACCAATCTACCCTCATGTGCAAGGCACATGCCATACTTAACTGAAAATTTTAACAAGGTTAGGGCTAAATGACGTAACGTGTAATGGGTTTTACAAATAAAGGATTGTGAGTGTAATTATTAAAGTTAAAGGCTATCCATTGCAATTCCATACAAACATAAAGGACAAAAATTGTAACTTACCCTTTTATATATAATCTATTATATAGTTCATATATAATTATTGTAAAAATATAACGTAAATTACATTTTTCGTCCTTTATGATTGTATCGGATTGCAATGGATAGCCTTTAACTTCAATAATTACAGTCACAATCCTTTATTTGGAAAACCTATTACACCCTACGTCATTTAGCACTAACCAGGTTAAAATTTTCAGTTAACTATAGCATGTGCCTTGCACATAAAGGTATGTTAGTAATTTTACCTATTTTATTTAAAGTATATCTTATTTTCCCTTTTATTTTCACATCCATACAACCTAAAACGTTATCCTCTTTCTCTCTCTTCTCTCTCTTCTCTCTCATGTCTCTCTCTCTCTAGAAAACCACCTGCTCAGCTCCAACTACCAACCAACCTTCCCCAAATTTTTTAGACAGACGCACATCCAAGGGCATGTTTGGCTAAGCTTTTTGAAAACAACTTATTGACTTATTGCCTTTTTGAAAAAGTCAGTATGGAGTGACTTTTTGGAAAAGTCACTTTTCACTCTCACATACAACTAGGGGTGTAAACAAGCCCAGAGGCTCGAGAGCTACTCGTGATCGGCTCGGTTAAAAGCTCGAACGAGCCGAGCCTTAATGAGCCCGAGCCCGAGCTCGAGCCTGAAATACAAAGCTTGTTTAGGCTCGCGAGCCTAAACGAGCCCATACAAAATTTTAATTTTTTTATATATAATATATTAATAATGATGATAACATTGATGAGCCGAGCTCGAGCCGAGCTTTGCCTTGTTTAAGCGATGTTGAAGTGAGCTCGAGTCGAGCTTTTAGCTCATTTAAGGTTGTTCTCAAAATAGTTCGAGCCGAGCTCGAGCTTTGGGTTTTACTAGCGAGCCGAGCTCGAGCTCAAAGAAGTAGGCTCGAACCGAGCCGAGCTCGAGCTCGAGCTTCATAAAAACCTAACGAGCCGAGCTCGAGCCTGGTCGAGCTCGGGTTCGGCTCGGCTCGTTTACACCCCTACATATAACCTCATTGCCAAACATCATTTTAGAGCTTATGACTTTTCAAAAAGCCAATAAGTCAATAAATTGTTTCAAAAAGCTTAGCCAAACATGCCCCAAATCCACCTTCTAATAAACTCTAACTGTTCATCTTCTACATTTCTTTATCAACACTCTGTTCAACAAATGTCCAGTTGAAACATGGTACAATGGTATGATCAAAATTTCTTTTTGGTAGAACCCAAATGTGTCAAATTAACCTTCATATGAGATTTCTAAATTCAAAAGTGTGACATTTCCTCATCATTTTGTCTCTGCACACCTCATCAACTTTCACATTTGTCTATGATATATTCAACTTGTGTACGTGTTGTCTATGTGGCCTTGGCCGACGCATGACGGCAACGTATCACGGAAGTTGACGGTTGGACTTGCGACAGTAAAGGCTGTCTGAATCCGGTCACGTTTGTCTGAAAACACCGCATGTAGGCGGAGATCGGCGGTGAGCCGGTGAGTTTTTGAACGATGGAAGTCGCTTTTGCTGACGTTGTAGATCGGCGGCTGTTGTTGTTGTTGGTTGTGGTGGAGATTAGACGGCTGAGATTCATCGAAGATCAACGGCAGATGATGGATTTGTTGATGGAGGTGATGAGAAGATTGAATTCAAAGGGGTTGTTGTTTTCTAATTGGGGGTTTTGAAATCTTATGCAATAATCTGTGACTTTGCTTTAAGTACTGATCTTTACTGGATTCAAGATTAGCATTTATGTATTTTATTAGGTAAATAGGTAAAATTACAAAATTACCCTTAAGTGAATAGACTTAGGGGCTGTTTGTTTTTTGTCAAAAGCACTTCAGAACCTCTTATGTCTGCCCCACGCAGACCACGCGCAGACGTTTGAGTCTGCAGTGTGTTTGCTTTCTTGAAGTGCTTTCATTAAAAAAGGTCTTCAAGACCTCTTCCTCAAGCAGATGTGGACTACTGTCTTCAAAGCTCTTCTATCCTCTTCCTTCCTCACTGCTCTTTCAAAACAAATAAACCCTAACATCCATCCAGCCGACACTTCAGTTTGATCTCCACCTCCACACATATGGCTGCCATCTTCCCGTTGTGATACGTACGCCACCGACCACACCTCCGTCGAAGCCACCACACCTCCGTCGACTCCACTTCCTTCTTCTCCACAGCGACCATAATTCGTTTGTTGTGAAGAGATTGAACAAAGCCACCACACCTCTATCGACTCCACCTCCGTCGAAGCCACCACACCTCCGTCGACTCCAGATTTGAATATTTGTGTTGTCGATGTTTGTGTTGTCGATGTTTGAGTTTTGAACGATTCAGATTTGATCAGTTTCGGTGAAACTTTTGAACGATTCAGATTTGAATCTGTTGAAATTCAGTCTGTTTAGATGATTTTCGATTGAAGATTGATACATTTCAAACTGACTCGGATCTTTCGATGTATCGTTTGCGTATATCGGATTAATTTATTTGTGTATTTTGTTCTTTTCAATCAGTTTCGGTGAACAATCGAAGTAGAAAGGATTTGTAAGTAGATTTTGCTTGATACCTTACCTGCAGATCTGAATTAAATTTCAAATATTATGGTTGTTTTAGATTGTTGTTCGAACTATCGAAGTAGTTTACTGATGCGCATGTTAAGGAAGTAGTTTAGATTGAAGAAGTTAAAAAACACTTCTGTAAAACAAACAGTCTTCTTCTTGTAGACTGCAGAGGTTTGGTCCACCTCTTCAGCTGCAGATGTCTGCAGATGTGGTCCGCAGACTGCAGACCTTTTACCTCTGAAAAAACAAACAACACCTTAACAAAAAAATTTAACCTAGTTAATGGTAAAGGACGAAATGTGTAATGAGTTTTCCAAATAAAGGATTGTGACTGTAATTATTGAAGTTAAAGGTTATCTATTGCAATTTAATATAAAGATAAAGAACGAAAAAATGTAATTTACCCAAAAATATATAATAATTGTCTTAAATAGAAAGTATACAATTAAAAATGTCCGCATAAGCTCGCTAGCCTCAAGCTCAAGGTCGGGCATGTTTATTAAAACCAATTTATTTTTAGTCTCACGCTAAATTCGGCTCATTCTCAGTTTGAGCAGCCCATGGCTGTACTATTTCTCCTATTTTCTTCTGTATGTTTTGGAACATGCCACAACCCAGTTATTATACAAGAAAATTCTTTTGTGGCCACTGTATGAGATAAACATTAATTTGGAACACCATCTTTAGTGTTAAATAAGTTACAACGACATCCTTTGTTTTTAATTTGAGAAAAAGATCCAAATGGCTACGTAGACATTCTTGTACCAACCATTTTGTGAATGAGATTTAACTAACACGATTGTACGAGGTCACAATTCACCCAACACGATCATCCGGGGTGAACAAGAAGATTTTTCACAAATTCTATTATTTAAATTCTGAATGGAAGAGAATGAGACACAATATGAGCAACTCATATGAAATTGATCTATCGAACAAGGACCTAATGTTATGAATAGTGTTTCAATCTAGACTAGGTAGTTGAATAAACTATCTTTATAACCAAGTTATGAACTAGGGATTACTTTCATTAGAATTTAAGGTGTCTATTTCTTGTAGTATGGCACGAGAAACTTGGATATTCCAAGCTTCGGGCTTTGTTTATCTTTATTTGGTATATAGAGTATTATGTTTTTCCAGTCAGGTGAGTTTCATGGCACCTCTATACTTGTTTTCTTGTTGGCAGAGAAACATGCACACAAACAAACACAGATCACATAATATGTCATATCACTTGTTTACTTAAGTGCAACATAACATGAAAAGTCCTTACACTCTTGGACCTAGTATATGGGGTATAGCGAGAAAATTTGAGTAGTACTACTAGGTTTGACAAACCTCACCCGAGGTAGTCGCACTAGCATGACTAAGAGTCGAACGAGAGTGAATTGTCCTAAAATTTACCACTGTTGGTGTAAGCAATGGTGGAAGGAAGATAAACACAAATAGTCTCCTTCGGTTGCGAACACTTAAAATAACTTGTTCATTGGCTTGCTAGCTATAGATATGACTTATGTATGTGGATCCTACAAACATTTAAACAATTTACTTACAAACATGTGAATTCGCTAATCTTGTGTTGCCACTTTTAGCATGTTTTCTCAGGTCGCTAAGGTACACAACAGGACTAGGATGCATTTCTTCAAACATAAGCCTTGTTTTAACTACATTAGTTACTTTGGTTTAGGCGTCTGGTTTTGCGCGTTAGTTATCTTTGGTTTTACATTTATGTTACGCTTTCGCAACTTAAATGTTTAAACAATATTTTCTCATGAGAATGAACAAACAATGGTATTTTTAAATTCATATAGTAGTGTCATTCTATATGACTAATGACTATGATCCTGGTTTGTCACGCGTCTCGCGGTAAAATACTATAGGTGGAATATGCGGGTGTGACAAAACACGTTTACAACGGGCGTTCGGTAGGTATCATTTTGATTTGTTAAAGTACTCCTACAATATCGGCACTTAGTACCAGCACTAATATTGTTGGGACTGTATCATTGATGTGCACAAAATGCAACATATAAATTACATCAATTGTGGCATAAAACTACCCCTTTTTTAGTACTAATGTTGGAAAAAATGTGCTTTTGTCTTCCTTTTGTATTTTCAGGATTAAATGAGCTCAAATGAACAAAAGAAGCAAAAAGGCAACTAAATCTAACATAAATACAAGAAAAGGAACAAACGTGGCATGCCCGACCTCCCCGACAGCATCTTCCCAAGCAAAACAAGAGAACAGAAGGCTGAACACGCCACGTGCTCAGTGAACACGGGGGCGTGCCCAAGTGCCAGCATAAAAGACAAAGCTATAGAAGCTTCTATCGCCCACCGCGGGGCCGTGCTCAGCGGACACGGGTCCGTGGTCAACTATAAGATTCGCAGAATCCAGGCAAATCTTGATAGTACAGATATGCTTCTGCACACGGGGGCGTGCCCAGCGAACACGGGGGCGTGGTCAACTAATGCAGAGAAACTGCAATTAATGAAGGAAGAGAAGATGATGGACACGGGGCCGTGCCCGAGCTACTGTTCAGTCTATAAATAGGGATGCTTGGCTCATTTGCAAACCATCCCTTGGCACACCACCTCTATCACACTTCACCCACCACCCACCACCATCACAACACCATCATCCACCACCATCATCCATTGTCCATCATAGAGTGGGTGAGTCGTCTCGGGATCCAAGATTGATCCTAAGAGTTCTTGACAATCAAAGGCCATGTTTGCCTAAGTCTCTTACATCACTTGGTGAAGACAAGTGTCTAGTGTAATACTTTTTATTTTTAATCTTTTCGCACTTTTTACTTGGTTATGTATTAATGACTTTAATAACTAGTTTCTTATGTTGAAGGTGATTCTTCCTTATCGTTTGTCCGTGGTGTCTTGGCATTATTTTACTGTCTATATAAAATAAAAGATTTTCAGCATTCATATCTCCACGGTCTATATGGAGATATGTTGGCTACCTGGTCGGGGGTTAAGGGAACGGTTTGTTAAGAATCTTGCCTTGTTCAGTGTATAGATCCTGCAAGGACCTGGGTCAAATTTAGTAGGACCTCCTTCAATACCCACCGGTATTGGATGGCGAGGGTCCAAACTCTTTGATCCCCTCATATGTAAGCTACTATTAATACTTGAACCCGGCTACTTAGGACTGTATCCCTGCTGACTCAGACTACTTAGCCGAGGGTAACGTCACCTTCAAAAGAGAGGCCTACCATAATATGCATTAATAACTTAATTAATTATCTTTCAATAATCCGACCATTTAGGATTGTATCCTTGCTGACTCAAACTACTGGGTTGAGGGTAACGTCACCTTCAAAAGAGGGGCCTACTACAATAACTAAGATAATATCTTAAAAAGTGCAAAAGTGCGGAAATAATCAAAGGTTACACTATACACGAGTCGGAGCCAAGTGATTCATCTTTTCTATCTGTTTTTATTTTTATTTTATTTTTCAGCATTTTAGTTAGTTTTTATTTTTTAAAAACCTTTTTCTAACTTTTGATTTGATTAGACGTTGAGGATAAACCAGTACTAAAAACTCTTGTGTCCTTGGACGACCTCGGTATCTTACCAACACTATACTACGCTCACGATGGGTGCACTTGCCCATATGTGTGTTTGGTGTTAGTAAATATCGTGTTTTATAAATTTAAAACTTGACTAACGTGTAAAAAGGGCTTAAAATATACATTAAAATATAATAATACTCACGCACACATCAAGTTTTTTGCGCCACTGCCGGGGATACAAGGATTTTAAGAAAGTTAGGAATCAACGGCCTAATCGTTTTTTCTAATTTTTCTATTTTTTTAGGATTTTTCTTAGTTTTTCAGCTTCTGCAGAACTCAGCACGGGCCGTGCCCGCTGAACACGCCCCGTGCCCAATCATTGGAACTGGCAATCCTATTTTAAGTCAGACAGTAAGCTGAACATGGGGCCGTGCCCACTCAACACGCCCCGTGCCCAAGATTTAGTTACTGAAAACAGAACCGTAAGATCTCGACGGTTGGTAATTTCTGACACAAACATGAGAGATACTGATATTTTTTACTTTCGGCACTCTTATGGTACGTGGTGTCAAATATGTGGTGGCCCTCATAAAGAATTAGCATATTATTTTCTAAATTATAAGCCCCACTATATAGACCCATTGTTTTCCTGTAGCCTTAAGAGGGGCGAAAGTAAAAATAATCCCTATCTTTCCCTCGAATGCTCTCAACCGGATCTTCTAGGAGAAATGCTTCTTGATGAACTATTTCAAATGGAAGATCTAATTCTTAATTGGTTAGAAGAACTTATGATAGATTTCAATAATTTATCTCAAGACGATAACCAAGAAGAATTGTTGGGATCGCATTCAAATAAAAACAACTTCGTTGTTCCCGATGTTACCTCTAACTCTAGCGAGGACTTGAGCGATAGTCGTCCCTGTGCCGATTGTGCCGTGAAGGACTCTCCACCGACTTCGTTCGGTGCATACATAGACCTGAGCGATTCCTCATACACCTTCTTTAACCAGTTCCCGGGAAAGGGTTGAACTTGTCCACCTACACATAGCATAGGAATCACCCTCACCGACAACCTCTTGCGTTCTCATCTTAATCTAGAGCAATTAAGGTATCTTAGGCACTTTGGGGTTGTTCCATCCAGTAAGGAACCGCCCGATCCGGATAAGTTCCTTAAAAATAACGAAACTCCATAAACATCCTCTAGACACGGGGCCGTGTCCAGGTCAACACGCCCCGTGTCCACCAAAAGATTCCCATCTGAATTCATGTCAGAATACGGACAAAATGTGTCAGGATCTTGCCTGCACACGGGGCCGTGTCCAGCCAACACGGGGCCGTGTGCAGCGAGCTGTCGTTTTCTATAAATGCAGCCAAGAATCCTGCACATTTGAACCATTCCAGAGACAGAGATTTGGGGAATCTTCTCACATACCATCCTAGGTATTTTCTAAAAGAAGTTTCTCAACCACCTTCTTGTTCTTTCCACTTTCATCTTCTTCAATTTTCTTTACTTGCATTAAGAACTTGAAACCTCCATAGTTTCAAGCCTTATTGAGATGTTTGTTAGATTTTTATTCATGGAATCCTGTTAAAAATAAGTTCTACAACAGTGTTTTAAGTTGTTTCTTCTTAAAGGGTTTTTAAAATCACGAAAACAATTTAAAATTCCATGATTCCTTATTCAAAAAGAAATCTGCAGACAGCTGAACACGGGACACCACGGGGCCGTGTCCAGACGCCCACTAACACAAATTTTGCTTTTTCACACCTTTTTACACATTCAATCAACCTAAAAACTTATTTTTGGGACACATTGAGGACAATGTGTAATTTAAGTGTGGGGGGGGGGGGGGATGCTAAAACTTTGAATCTTGCAAGTCCTAATCACAAGCCTTACACAAAACTCTATTGGAACCGCTAATCACCCCAATTTTTTTTAAAAATTTTTCATTTTTTTTTTACTTTTCTAGGTTTAATTTAGGAATTTCAAATTCTAAAAAAGTTATATTTTTACAAATTTACAACTGATAGCGTCGTGATAAAAAGAACCAACATAAGAAAATTATGAAACGGCATGACAAGTTTAGTTAAAATTTGATTATGTATACTTGATCACATAAAAACTCATTCCCACAAAAGTGAGTTTTGAGCCTTTATTGAGCATACAAATACATATCTGTAAACTAAATGCTCATTTTTCGTTTCTTGTGTGAATAGCCGCTTGGTTCTTACGACTCTAGAACTTGCCACGACGATACATTCCCGGTCCTTACCAACTTAAACCCGAGTAAGTAAATGATGGAGGCATTAGGACTAACAATTTTTTATTTCTACACCATTATTTTTCTTTTTTTTACCACCTACCCAAAATCCCCCTAGTTAACCCCTTTGAGCCAAAACATTTTCATTTCTTAACCCAAAAACAAACACCCTTTTTACCCACCAAAACCCTTTTCATTTTAAACCCTTTGTTTTAGTAACAAGCTCGGTTTTTCTTATGACTTTAAAAAAATGTTGATGATGAAGCAAAAAAAAAAATAAACAAACAAGTTCATCAAAAATAACTTTGTTTGAATAATGGCTTCATCAAAATAAAAATTGCAAAAAAATTAAAAGTCTTACGAAAACCGACGCTTTTTACGCCTTTCGCCCTTTTACTAACCACTAACCCAACCACCTACCTTTAACCCAAGCCTAACCCTTCACTCAAAAGTCCTCTTGATATTTACAAAGGTATATAGTTAAAAAGGAGGAGGATTGATTGTTTGGCAAGCCTATGGTAGGAGTAAGTTCCATGCCGCTCTCGAGTGATTCACTAAAATACATCTTCGACCGAGTGTTGAGTGATCCCCCGTGAGGTATGTGAACTTGTATATAAATGGAATTTTAAAAACGCATGTTATGCCCTAATAAGTAATTTATGTTATGTAATGTTTTAAATAAATCATGACGAATAGGATTGTAAATAAATAAAAATAAAACTTGATAAAGAATCTTGGAAATCCCGACACTCTATGACAAGCCCAAAAACCTTCTCTTCTACCCATTCCATTTGGGAGTGTAAAGCCACATTAAAAAGAGTTTTGCTTGAGTACAAGCAAAGATTCAAGTGTGGGGGTATTTGATGTGCACAAAATGCAACATATAAATTACATCAATTGTGGCATAAAACTAACCTTTTTTTAGTACTAATGTTGGAAAAAGTGTGCTTTTGTCTTCCTTTTGTATTTTTAGGATTAAATGAGCTCAAATGAACAAAAGAAGCAAAAAGGTAGCTAAATCTAACATAAATACAAGAAAAGGAACAAACGTGGCATGCCCGACCTCCCCGACAGCATCTTCCCAAGCAAAACAAGAGAACAGAAGGCTGAACATGCCCCGTGCTCAGTGAACACGGGGGTGTGCCCAAGTGCCAGTATAAAAGACAAAGCTATAGAAGTTTCTATCGCCCACCACGGGGCCGTGCTCAGCAGACACGTGGCCGTGGCCAACTATAAGATTCGCAGAATCCAGACAAATCTTGATAGTACAGATATGCTTCTGCACACGGGGACGTGCCCAGCGGACACGGGGGCATGGTCAACTAATGCAGACAAACTGCAATTAATGAAGGGAGAGAAGATGATGGACACGGGGCCGTGCCCGAGCTACTGTTCAGCCTATAAATAGGGGTGCTTGGCTCATTTGCAAACCATCCATTGGCACACCACTTCTCTCATACTTCACCCACCACCATCACAACACCATCATCCACCATCATCATCCATTGTCCATCATATAGTGTGTGAGTCGTCTCGGGATCCAAGATTGACCGTAATAGTTCTTGACAATCAAAGGCCATGTTTGCCTAAGTCTCTTACATCACTTGGTGAAGACAAGTGTCTAGTGTAATACTTTTTATTTTTAATCTTTTCGCACTTTTTACTTGGTTATGTATTAATGACTTTAATAACTAGTTTCTTATGTTGAAGGTGATTCTTCCTTATCGTTTGTCCGTGGTGTCTTGGCATTATTTTACTGTCTATATAAAATAAAAGATTTTCACCATTCATATCTCCACGGTCTATATGGAGATATGTTGGCTACCTGGTCGGGGGTTAAGGGAACGGTTTGGTATGAGTCTTGCCTTGTTCAGTGTATAGATCCTGCAAGGACCTGGATCAAATTTAGGAGGACCTCCTTCAATACCCACCGGTATTGGATGGCGGGGGTCCAAACTCTTTGATCCTCTCTTATGTAAGCTACTATTAATACTTTAACCCGGTTACTTAGGACTGTATCCCTGCTGACTCAGACTACTTAGCCAAGGGTAATGTCACCTTCAAAAGAGGGGCCTACCATAATATGCATTAATAACTTAATTAATTATCTTTCAATAATCCGACCCTTTAGAATTGTATCCTTGCTGACTCAAACTACTGGGTTGAGGGTAACGTCACCTTCAAAAGAGGGGTCTACTACAATAACTAAGATAATCTCTTAAAAAGTGCAAAAGTGCGGAAATAATCAAAGGTTACACTATACACGAGTCGGAGCCAAGTGATTCATCTTGTCTATCTGTTTTTATTTTTATTTTATTTTTCAGCATTTTAGTTAGTTTTTATTTTTTAAAAACCTTTTTCTAACTTTTGATTTGATTAGACGTTGAGGTTAAACCGGTACTAAAAGCTCTTGTGTCCTTGGACGACCTCGGTATCTTACCAACACTATACTACGCTCACGATGGGTGCACTTGCCCATATGTGTGTTTGGTGTTAGTAAAAATATCGTGTTTTATAAATTTAAAACTTGACTAACGTGTAAAAGGGATTAAAATATGCATTAAAATATAACAACACTCACGCACACATCAATCATATAGTCAATGTTGTATAAAACATTACATTATATTGTTAAAATATTGAAAAAATTAAACAACGTCAATTTATAACAGAAAGAGAAAGCCTAAATGTGAGGTAGTTTTAATAAAATGCACGTTTGTGTTTCGATTTTCTATACATTATATCTAAGAAGTTGTTTTAGAAAAAAGTTATAACATGGTGTAGATATAAATAGGAACGTCGTAAAGTCCCACTCAAAATTTTATAATCTAACGTATCTTAAAGGTTATAAAGAAAAAAAACTATTCCCAAAATTAATTAGAATAATAATAACTTAATGTTTTAAAAGTATGTTTGAAAAAAAGTTAAAGCTAATATATTGCTTCATAAAGTTTGTATTGCATGATAATTAATTAGAACTAGTATTTAGGAGTCACGCGATGTGATAGGATTGTTAAACAAACAAAAAGTGATATAGGAACATTCACTAAAAATAAACCGAAACGTAAAATATAGAAAACAATAATTAACTCGACTTAAGGCCCATACATTCCGACGAGGCTTTTGAACCACAAAAAAATATAAAATGTTGAACCACATTTAATTATTATTTTTTCTAATTTTATTTGATATATGAACACATTTAAAATTGCGATAAAAAATTCATAATCAATTTATAAAAATAGAATTTCTCTCTTTGGAGTTAGTTTGTTGGTTCACCAAAAAAGATAGAACTAAAAAAGAAGAGTTAGAAGTTGGAGATAGCATAGACGAATCAACTAGGGACATAAGGAAGTAATGAACAATAAAAAAAAATTGAATAATAAATGTGTGAGGAGAGGAAAAATATGTTAAATAATAAAGGGTTAATAATAATAATAATTTAATGTTTAAAAAAATATGTTTGAAAAAAAGATAAAGTTACTGTATTTTGTGTTGTGTTATAAAAAATTAATGTTGAGAAAAATCTGTTTGATGAAAAAAGTTAGAAAGTAAGGTATTATTGCTTCAAAAAGTTGTACACAACACATGCAAGAGTTGTGATTTGCACTTTATAAATGTTCATTTTTGTTAGTAAAATATAATAATAATAATAATAATAATAACTAGTAATAAGACCTGTGCGTGTTTGTCACACCCCGATATTTCCACGTATTACCGGTGGGCCCGGTGGGAAGTATCGTGACGTAGTTGATATCATCATAATCAATAATCACAGTTTAATGCACAGCGGAAGTCTAAAAGTAAAATATTACAAACCGAATCGAAAGTAACAAAGTATTACAAATGGAATGTAAAGGATCCACAGGCGGATCAAAACAAAAGAGATAATGTTCAACAGATTTTTAAGTGATACAGCTTGCATAATTCTTTATTTAAGTCACTTAGGAGAAACCAGCCTATTCCGCCTAGTACCTGCACTTAACCTTTTGGAAAATACGTCAGTTTACACTGGTAAATACAATTAACTCACACTTTTAAAAATGTTTTAAGAAAATTGATTTGAATGCACAAGGCACAAATAATCTTTTATAACTTGGGATAATTATTTAAAAATAATCTCGTAAAAGAATTAAATGTTTATTATACGTTCAGTAGCCCGGGTTGAATACCGGGTTAAAGATTAATAGACACACCACATAATATAACCTACGGCGAGTTATTCTCGAACAGGCAGGTATATCATTTTACATACGCACCGGCAGGTGTATGCCTACATCTCGTGCTTAAGTCGTGGCCATTTCAATGAATGAGCCGAGGATATCCAGGACATGGTCATTACCCCCCCCCCCCCCCCAAAGGCTTTAACAAACAATACAGATTAAACGGGTTATCTCAATGAATTAACCTGCATACGATTAAAGATTCAATACCCAACCAAGCGGTATTTTATATACCGTATCCCAAGCCCGTATAAGGGAAAATAAGTTAAAAGTATTTACCTGAGCAAATTATACAAATTTATCCCAGCCGTATACAATCGACAAGTGCAAATATCTTTTATTGGGCTCCTAAATCTGGAACGAAGGTTTTAATAACCTATTAGATTCCTAACGGGTCTTACTTAAGTTTAAACTTAGACCGGTTAGTTTTAAAGGAAGATATACAGTTCAAAACGCAAGATTAAGCGAAGACCGGATTTGAATGTGGTTTAGACCCGACAAGTATGAAGACTTGTATAATATGGGTAAACTAAACACATTTTGGATTTTGAGTTAAAAATGATAAGCTTTGACTCGTTTCGGTTAATTTATGCAAACTAGTCACATAAACTGTACCGAACGCGAAAAATGCATAACGGTAACCTAAAGAGTCATCTACAGGTTTCACAAGTTAATGTGCCTTAAATATGTTCTGATATCAGTAGGATATCTTCCATTATGCCCAAAACGAATTTAAAATCAATTTATGCCCCGTAGGGGTATTTTGGTCATTTTAAAGCTTATAAAAGAGATTAAATAATAATCTGAGGTTCTGGCCTAAATTGATCAGTAAAAATATTTATTTTTGTAAGTCATAACAGTAGGGTATTGCATATATGTGAAATTTATCATTTTAACCAAACTATGCACCCTAGGGGCATTTTGGTAATTTCACATAAGGTTTAAGGTCAAAACTGGAAATCTGAGTTCTAAACTTTTGCTTACTGTTAAAGTATAAAAATTTACTTAAAACATCAGTAGGTATTAAGTCTTATATGTCAAAAATAGTTTTAACCCATACTATGCGTTTAAAACGCGTAAAAAGTCGGTTTTAAGCGATTTTCAGGTTATATAAGAAAAGCTGAGATTTTTCTCAGTCCAGAAGGCTTAAAATATTTTATTTATCATATAAAATTAGTAGCAAAAGGTTTGGTATCAAAATGTTATGTAAAACTCATTTTATTAGCAAAAAGGGTACAACCGTCAATTACCGAATCAAAGCAAGAATCCTATGTTATGATCAGTTTAAAAATAATTAAAAATCTTCAAAAATCCCAAAATATTATATTACTTCAGTGGGTAAAAAGTTTGGTGTCTAAATTTGGGTTTAAATAGGCTTTATGCTAAATATGCCGTTTAATTAATAAAAAGCTTTCAAATTACGATATTGAGCATAACTCCTAATTTAGACCTCAAACTGATGTAAAATTTTTAGGACAAGTTTATAAATCAGTAATAAAGGTTTTTGTCCTCTCACATTTTCAAAAATCTCGTTTTAAAGTCAAAAGGGCATAATGGTCAATTTTAGGCACTTAACGGAAACGTGCAATGAACTAGGATTACAAAGGAACCACATTGTATAAACTCAGAGGGTTATACTAACATGGTCCTAATGGAACCCTAAGGCATTTCTAAAACAATCTAAATCGGGTCAGAACTGAAAGTCAAAGCAAAAGTCTTCTTTTGCAACTTTCGGTTCCCAACCGAGCCTAAACTCAGAATTGTCGGGTTGAACATGCTTAGACATGTTCTTACATTATTTACCAAGTTATTTTAGTGTTAAAACAGGTTCCATAACTTCTACATTGCTAGTTATGAATTTATTTGCAAAAATGGCTTTCTGTTTACCTTTTAATGTTAAGTTTGACCCGACAATTGACCAAGTTAGAGTGATAATCAGGGGGTACCCTTTTAAGGACTTATTACCCACATAATTACCAACTCATAGCCACTTTCAATTCGAATAATGGCTGGACCGTTTGTGATTTATCACAAAGTCAAAGCTTAATTATGATAACTTTGACTTTCGGTCATTAATCTAATGAAAACTTAATTACAGAAGCTAAGAGCACTTCCAAGAGTCCTTAGCACAAAAATTTGAACTAATAGAGCCTCCTTAAAGACCAGGTTGCTCCAGAGAACTCAGATGAGTGTTTGCTTGCAAATTTGCTTTGAATGAGCAAGAACAATGAGCAACTAAGGCCCCTATTTATAGCAAATGGAGGTGAAATGAGATGATTCCATGTGTCCTCAGGTGGTTTATGATACTAACAAGTGTATAGTGGTTTACCAAAACAGTTAAATGTGCTGCTGATTTCGAAACAGGCTGCAGAAGATCTTCACAAGATTGCAGGTTGCAGACCTAGGCACCTGCCAGTTCTGCTGGAAAACCTTACCTGTCGCGCCACGTGCCAGACCAGGGTAATCTTGGCATGCCACGCGAGACACCCCGATTTAAAGTTCTTTTGTTTGTTTGTATGAACAGCCCCTGCACTTTCTGAACGCGAATAACTGACTTTTTCAGCATGCATGGTCAATGAAAACAGGTCTGGGTTGTTCTAGGGAGTGTAGCCATGCACTTGGAAGTCTTGGACACATTGTAAAAGGCTCTTGCATGAAGAATTGTGATATTTACACTTTTAACCCCTATTCTTGGAACCTTCAATATATTTCAAATTTTTGAATTGGATCTTTATCGAACTTTTATCAGATGTTCATGAGGGTGTAATAATGTATTACAAAGCCTTGGGAATGTTAATAGGTCACTCAGAGGTAAAAATTAACATGTTGACACTTTTAACCCTTGTGTTTTTACTTTTGATCTTTAAGGGCAAACGACTTTTAGTGTCTGACAATTTATTCAAAAATGAATACGGACATTATACAGAGTCATTCAGAGGCACAAATTTGGCATGTTGACGCTTTTGGTCCTTCTATTTACATCTTTGCATTGTTTGACAGTTTTAGTCCCTCATAATCAAACCATTACACGTTTAAAGTCCATGACACGTGTCTTTATTAAATTGGTCGCGTTTTTACGAGGTGTTACAATGTTGTGGCTTGGGTAAATCGCAAACATCGACTGGATTAGTTCAAGTGTTATGTAATGCATTAACTATATGAAAACGTGCGTTTAGACGTATCTGATTGAACTTAATGTAACCTATAGCATTGCGATAGTATCAAATATAAAGCAAATCAAATTTATACAGTACAATCTTAACGTATTACATATGACCTGACTCATACATAGAAACCTAACGGGTATAAAGGAAAAACTGACACGTTGTAATCAAATGAGATTCATTAGAGTTTTTTTAAAAAAAAATCACAATTTGACACCATTTATTTGGAACAAAATTTACGAAACATGCATAAAATAAGCTCGAATACGTATTATATTTGACATGACTCGTTTCACAAAAAAATTCACATCAAAACGTAGACCAACTCGAATTTATACCGACACGTACATAAAAATATGCACGTAAAAATGGTTTTTTTAAACAAAAATGTATGTTTGACTTTATTCGTTTCCAAAAGTAGACAGCTTCAATACAATAAAATAGAATAGAAACTTGATGGTGATAATTTCTGAAATTGAAAATATCAAATGTTAAGAAAACCTTACAAACCACTCCAACATCATTTACTTTTGTTCTAATGTTTCTATTATCCGTATCTAAGTAAACTAAAGTCAGTGGATTGATGTAGCATCACCGACATTTATTTTTAAGATTATATAAATAATAATAATAATAATATACAACAGGTTAAATTATCTTATTATATATCATCATAGTTCTAATAAACAACCACAAAGAATGTCAGGTGTAAACAAGATATTATCCCCCAAAAATTGTTTTTAATTAAAATTGGTTGTTTATTATTTTTAATCGGGGTAATATTATAGAATGAAAACATTGTTGTCCTTACCTTAATATCCGCTTATACATCAAATATATCTTTAGGTTGACTAATTTTTTTTTGTTATATCCTGCAGAACTTTCAACAAAATTCCTCATACTTTAAATATGTCTTTAATTTGTAATTTATAAGGATAAGGATGTATTTGAATTAAACCATACAAAAAAAAAAAAACAGATTTTTATAAAAAAAAAATATTTTAGATTTTAAATAATATTGATATAATTTCCACACTATAAATTTACGACATATTTATGCATAAAAGGGTTGTACCTAAGGCTTTGGAGAGTTTTAAAAAAAAAAGTATAATATTACACTTTTAACTTAAAACTATTTGATTTTTTTTACTTTTTAACCCAAAAGTTTTCATCTTTTGCAAATTTAACCTCACAACTTTTTTACTTTCAACTCTAGTCTCCTACTTTTCATATTTCGCAAACTTTTCATTTTATGTTTAGCTCAAAATTTTGCGAGTTAACACGGCGCAACGTGCATATATGGTTCAACGGTTTTACGTTTTGTTCTAATTTTGCGAGTTAACACAGCGCAACGTGCGTGTGTGGTTCAACGCTTTTACGCCATCTACTTTTTTCCTGTTTAAAAGGTTCGTCGCAACACGCGAGTTCTAAATTGACTTAGTTATTATTTTCTATACTTTATATTTTGATCTAATTTCTTTACATTATTGGTAGTCGTTGTCTAAGGTGTTGCATTGGTACTATTTCTCATAGTTTTGTGCCCCAACGCAACGTGGGGAGGGAAGAGGGCTTAATACTAGTTGTTTTAAATTACCAAATTTGTGTTCATTTTTATGTAAAGATTTATACTCAAAGTATGAAGTGTATATCAATATTCAAGGTTATTGAAGATTACCATTACGCCTCACTTCCATATTTGATTTACAAAACAAATGGTTCGTACAATCCCAAATCATTTTATATTATTTGCAAAACAAATTATTTTTATGAGTATATCTATCCAAATATGATTTGTGTTTAGTTTTTGGTTTTTGCATACTTGAGCATTTACATCAAGTTCTCTATTTGGTCACTTTCTCAAAATTATAGAAAAAAATATAAGATTTTCTTTCATTTGCACTCTCCATTAGCATCTCAAAAAGAGATAATGTATAGAGAATCTACACTAGTTCTCTAAGTATATTTAGACTCACTATTCATCTCTAAATATGATTAAGTTGAGTGTATGAAATCGAAAAAAATAATAAAATAAGTGTTTGGAAATAATATATAAAGAGAGATAAAGAATCTAATGTGGGAGGTTGTTAAAAAAATAAACAAAGTTTAGAGAAAAAAGTGCATTTTAGTTAAATTATGGGGATAAAGATTGGGAACCTACTAACCTACTGTGAATGCTTTAAGCTATATATTTAAGGGTTATTGGATTTTATCACCCTTAATTATTAGGTATTGGCTGCTGTCATTCTCAACTATCACTTTGGCTCACACTATTCCCAACTTAACACTTTGTGTGTTCTGTCACTCAGGTTGACTGGTTTTTGGCTCTCCTTTTGCCTTTTAGGAGCAGATGCACCTGTAGTGATTAGTAATTCACAAAATGTTAGCCTAATATCACCAATAACACTAGTCAAACACTAAAAAATGTTCACCTGCAGGGTGACATAACACAGAAAGTGTTAAGTTGTGAGTGGTGGGAGTCAAAGTGATAGTTGGGGGTGGCAACGGCCAATACCCGATAGTTAAGAGTGATAAAATCCAATAACCCTATATTTAATGCAAATATGCCGCAATTCTCTAATTTATTTGATGAAAGTTACTTCATTACTTACTGCATTGGCTAACGATGTAAAAATAATTAAAAAAACTTCCTAAATACTTGATGACTGTGACGAGAGCGGTTAAGTACTTTAGAAGCGAGTTAAGTCTTCATTACTATGACCAAGATATTGCAAGCTTATGGATGATTATCAAATATACATTTTTTTCTTATTATATTTACAAACAAATAATTTTTAGTATTCAATTACATTAACTATAACCTAGTATATATTAGTATTAGTAATAATATAACAATTAGCAAAGTTTGTGAATAATTTTTTATATTTGGCCATCAAGAAACATGCAGTTTTACTAAGTTTTTATTATTATTTTATTTTAGTATTTTACTTTACATTTTTTTCTTATTACATCAACTCTAATATTTTATTGTTATAATTTGTTTTAAGCATATTTTATTTTATATTTTTTATTTTGTTGCCTATAACTTCATTCAAACATGTCAAATATAAATATTTTTTTAACCATGAGAAATCAGGCACTTTTAAGCATATTTTGTTTTCTTATAACTTTATTTGAACATGTCAAATATAGTTATTTTTTTCTTTACCTCGAGGAATCGAGCCGATGCCGTTTGAACAAGTTTGGTAGTGGTACCATATTCGTTTTTATGGTTTTCAATTGATGTAAATCACGTATAAATATTCTCTTGGACATATCTCTTTTGATTGATATTCCAGCTTCCAAGTCCCGTTACCGTGTCGTGTTGAGCCGATCCGAATACAAGTTAAAGCCCACTATGAAGCGCGGGTAATAAAACTGGTATAAAACAATAGAAACTTTTTAACCACAATAAATATAAACTTTTGAAAAGTATATTATGTTATTTAAACTCGAGCTATAGCATACACTTGACCTTTTTTTGTTTTAACTTGTGCCCAATCTGTCTACTTGCTTATAAAGCAATCACATGAAACACGTATATCAACAATCATGTTTATTATTGAGATGATCTATTTTTAGATACATGTCATTAAAAGGTCTATAAAACACGAAGCTCAAAACAATGATCCATCAAAATCTGCACATCATATCAAAAAGAAAAGGTTGCAACTTTTTCTTAAAGTTAATTTTGGGATATTTACTTTTATGAAAAGTTAGATGGTGATACGAACCCAACCCGATGGTCCCGATGACCATGTACACCATACTCCATGCACATAAGGACATGGGACTAGCACAACACTAGCTACTTATGTTGGGTCTTCAGTACTTTTTAAGTTTTATGTTTACTCTTCTTTATTGAAGCAAATTATTTATTCTCTTCTTTATCTTATTGTTGGAGTCTAACCCGCTCAAAGAGTCTTATCTTATAATGTAATTTGCACTCGCACTTGTTATATATACTTATATACTTGTACTTTTGACGTAATCTATGCCAAATTAGTAAGAGTCTCCTATCTGTCATTTCAGAAATTGCACCATATGTGCATTAACAGTTTTCCAAAATGGTTTATTGTACCCAACTTAGATTCATCATAGCGGTTCTTCCACTCATGAAATGAATCCTTTCTTAAAAAAATTAATCATCGTATTGGTCATTTAACTCATGATAAATTTACAACAACGAAGCCATCTTCGTTATTGATTTCTATTATATATTTACTTCTTTATAGTAGACATCAATTTTGTCACATGATTTCACCATTGACATTTATCTGTCCACAAAACATGTTGATGGTATTTGATGTATAATATTTCATAGGAAACTCATATATCCTATCTACTTAATTAGGCAACGAAAATAACTATGTGAACTCCTTGTGAGCATCCGGACAATATTGGCTGATAAGGAAAACCAAATGTTAAAACGTCCATATTTTATATAGTGTACATATGTGATTTCTTAAATCAATTTTTTTTCGAAAGGAGAATTTCATTAAAACACAAGCCACCTCAAACCGAGGCAGCCACAAATGAACACTACAAGATTTCATATTTACACCAATCACTTCAAGCTATAGACTTATTTTTTCGCAAAATTGTAGTGTAGTAGGTGATTATCAGTGTATTTACCAATAATTAAAGTCATTACTAAAAGTTTAGTGATTCTCATTTCAACCTTCCAATACATACGTGTGTTGAAATTACAAATGTGGGCATGCATGGGTATTGGAGGGGAAGATAGTTGTTGGTAGGGTGTTCAAAAACTGTTATAATTGACATAACTACACAAACTAAGCCAAGTCGGCCGATTTAGCCATTTGTGTGTTGCACAACTCAATTCACAATTCAAGGTTTGGAAAACTGAATGTAAGTGTTCGCTCGATGGTTTTTATTTAGTAACTAACTATTACATGGCCGTCTCCGAAAACCACAAAAAAAAATGGCCATGTTCAAGATAAAAAAATTTGGGCCTTATTCGCAAATCTACGTATAATATAAACTCATCAATCATTCAATCAAATATGTAAACACTAAAAACCCATAATACTACGATAATTGTTATAAAATAGATAAAACAAATTAACAAAAATAGTGTACCAAAAATGATCAAATTATCGAACCTACTTGCTAAGCAAACAATGTGGTTCTTCTAGCGTTTTTTGAAGCAAAGCTCTAGATCAACTCCTTGTAATCCATAGTATCTAATATTTAACTTTCAATAGAAATTGTCGTCAACCCATTTAGCCTTTCTTGTGACATTGAACGTAAATAGGTTTTCAACAACTTCAATTTTGAGAAACTTCTTTCTGCCGATGTCATGGTTACCGGAATTGTCAACAACACATTATATGCATTTATAGCATTAGGATAGGTACTATTGCATTGGAAGATATAGTCTAAAACATCAAAAGGGTTGTCAATGTGTCTTGGTAAAAATGTATTAATCAAATTCAACTCCGTATACAGGCCCTTATTTTTGTTTAGACTAGTCACCTGGGCTTGTTAATTGGGCCATTTTTTTAAAACTTTTAAACATGCCCTTATATAAAAAAACTTTGGGTCTTTTAGCAGGCCCTTATTTATACAAACATCCAGATTTTATATATATATATATATATATATATATAGTGTAAGTATATGGAGAAAACCACTTTTATTGAGAAAACCCGGGAAACTCTAAGCTCCCGACATTTTTTTTTTTTGAAAAAAATAACACATGTAATATACATGTTTTTAAGACTTTTGGGCAAAAAAAAAAAAAAAACAAAAAAGCGCCGAAGGGTTTTTTAAAAAAATAAATAAACAAATTTCAGCAACTTTGCTGTGTAACACGTGTTAGGCAAAAAATGCTGAAATTTGTTTATTTTTTAAAAAAAAATCTCTTCGGCGCTTTTTTGTTTTTTTTTGGCCCAAAAGTCTTAAAAACATGTATATTACATGTGTTATTTTTTTCAAAAAAAAAAAATGTCGGGAGCTTAGAGTTTCCTGGGTTTTCTCAATAAAAGTGGTTTTCTATATATCCTTACCCTATATATTTAATTTTTAAAAAAATTTCGACCCTGATCGCTGGCACCTCCTGATAGATGGCCCTGAACTATTAAACCAAATCAGTTGAGCGAAAAACTGTACATATACAAAATAAGTTAGGGGAATAGTGCCACGCAGCTGCGTAACACTTCCCTATTAGACCATCCGTTTTATTATTTTATATTCGTTTTAAAATTACGGTTTCGTCCTTAATTTAAAATAAAATTACGTTTTTGCCCCACTTCAAAATAAAATTATGTTTTTGTCCATCGCTCAAAATTACGATTTTGCCCTTCGTTCCAAATTATGATTTTATCCCCAGATTACAATTTTGGCCCCAGTTCAAAATAAATTTTTGTTTTTGCCCCAAACTAAAAATAACGATTTTGCATTTTCACCCCGTTTCAAAAATTATGATTTCGCCTTCTGTTTCAAATTATGTTTTTGCCCGGTTCAAAATAAAAGTATGCTTTTGCCCCCCAATTCAAAATTACGATTTTGCCTCAGTTCAAATTAAAAAAATATAGTTTTGTCCCCAGCTTAAAATTACGATTTTGTCCTTAGTGCAAAGTTATATTATGATTTTGTCTCTGGTTCAAATTTATAGTATTCCCATCACTTTAACTTTTGGCAAATTACGATTTTACCCAACTCAACAAATACAACTTTGCCCTCAGTTCAAATTACAGTATTGCTATCGTTTTACTTTTTTTAGCAAAACTATAAGAGTGTTTTTTTTAATTGGTTGACTAGATTTAATTTTTTTCCATGTGATGTAGCTGCCTAACACTAGCTCATTAATCCTGACAAACTACAGTTTTGCCCTGAGCTCAGAACAACGGTCTTGTCATCGTTGTAGTTTTTTTTTCCTAACAAAACTATAATAGTGTTTTTTAATTGATTGAGAATTATTCGGCTATCGCCCCGCAACACGGGTGGGGCATCAACTAGTTCTTTCACATTTTCAATTTCATCACCTAAATTGTAAGGTTCAGTTTATGGTCGAGCCATTAATTGTACTATTGAAACCGCATCAGCCGAACTAAATTTGTGACTAAATTTCTTTATGTTGTTGATATTCAATATAGTTTTTTGTCTCTTACTTGAAGAGATATGAATTAATTTTTTTGTGGCCTACAAATACACGCAAACTTTCTTATCATATCAAAAAGCAGAAGAAATACAATATCAAAAACCAAGAAAATTGTTACGAGACTCGTTTAATGTTATGTGTGATTTAAAAATGAAGGGTTTAGACGTTATAGTATGATAATGGGGTTTTTGGTAGAGTTTTGAGTGTATATGTTAAAAATTAAGGACACAGTTTTATCCTTTGCAATCACATACTTGTATCAATTTTGAACGAAATAAGATTCTAAAAATGCATAACACGACTATGGTAGTCGTGCCATAAATATATCTAAGTGAAAATGAGATTTTTTTTAACGTAGGATACAACTATACATGTGTTACTCTTTATGCACATGCCCATGTGACATTTAATTTATTTAATATATATAATTGAAAAAACTCCACGAAGAATAGTTCCTTTTTTATAATACTATAGAGTTTTCTAATATTATACCTATATCTTAAAGGGACAAAGTCGGTGCAACAGTGCACCAACATATTCGCAAAAAAGCCCTTCGTCTTCACGCACAACAGTTGTCTTCTCTCTGTCTAGGGTTACACAACCACTACCATGGAGGGCTGGGATCTAAACCTCTTCCTCTTCTTCTGCACTAAACCCTAAATGTACCCTAATAGGCTTTTCTTCACGTATGTTCCTTTATCCTTGCATCAGCCTCTACAAATCAGGAACGACGAAAAATTCAGTCTTAGGTTTGTCAAAATCAGCATCGGAAGCGCGACGAAGTGAGCAAGCAGCAACGACGACCAAAACAACCCGAAACGGCGGTCATTTAGGGATTCAGATTTCGGATTTTGCGGCAAGTGCAGCGACGGCAGTGACTCGGATTCTTCTTTCTTTCGATTTCAGGTTACCTCAAATCGATAATAGTCGAACACCTCCGCACAAACTCTCAGACCATGGATCGATTGAACAGAGGTAAGAGTTAGGCACTTAGTTTGTTTGTTCGTTGAATTGAGTGGTTAATTAGTGCGTAAAATGAAAGTTGTAACTGATTTCAATTTTGTAGGTGTTGATTGTTTGTCGGCTGGAGAAGGGGCGTTTGTCGAGCACCACCCGAGCGGAAGGGTTTTGGTGGAATAAAGGTACACAGGATTCTATTGTGGTTTTAACTTTTAATTGTTGTACTATGGAGGTCACATTTGTGTCGTGGTTAATTGATTGTTGTAGATCTATACCCTTAGACAATTTGGTTATACATTGCTCTATTATGCTCCATTTTCTTTATTTTGTCCCAGTAGGTTCTCATGTCTAATATAGTTTGGTAATTTGGTGTTAGAATTACCACTCATATAGTGCTAAGAATTGTAAATACTCGTGTTCTAAAGAAGGTGAAGGAGAGTATGAGAGGGACAATAGAGGTGGTTGTTGCGTCAGCCATGGCAGTCGCCGAAAAAAAAGATAATCACTGGAAAATGATATTGCGAGAAGAGAGGAGGCGGATCGTCCATATGGTTGATACCATGTGAATAAAATAAACTGTTGAATTGATTTTCTCAAGTTTACATGCATATATACACAAAGGATTTCCTGTGATTAAATCTAACCTAATATCAAAGATTTAGACTATAATCTAATTACATAAGTTTATTCACAAGATTCTATCACCGGTCTCACTGATTTTTTTCAAACTCCACTACTGATTGTCATTACATAATTTGAAAACAAACATAGAATATCATTTATATGTTAAGATAATTTGTGTTGTGTCTTTTTTTTTTGTTGCCATGTTAAGCATCTCTAGCATCTCACAGCAAACCACCCCATCCACTTGAAAGGGCACCCTTCTCTTCCTTTGCTATTTGATTTTGTGGATCATTTATCAACTAGAAAGTCTTTTTCCTGCTGGAGCTCAAACAAAATGCAATAGATTAATTAAATTAGTTGTATTGAGAAAAAATTACACCTTTCGTTTTTGTGGCCTACTTTCGTACAAAATCTATTTGATTAATGTGGTTTTACAAAATCTGTTATATGAATGGCGGCCTACTTTCGTACGTATGTTTGATTTTCATCTTACTCTTTCATATCTTCAAGATGTTTTTTGTGTTGCAGAATCAACTGCGTTCAGGTTCTCTATTGTTTTTGCGGGTCGTTACGGGTACTATACGTGTTATCCGTTCGATTTTTGCGATGTGCCCGCGCCGCAACGCGCGCTGGTATGTTTACTAGTTATTATTTAAATATTATACTATATAGTTTTCTAATATTTATATACTATTAATTTGAAAGATGTTTGTGCATAGTGGGTTTGTACATGATGTTTAATGAGTTTTTTGTGCATAGTTGTATTGTACATGATGCTTAGTGGTGTTGTGCCCTATGTTTTGGGGGTTTTTCAAAAAAAAAAAAATGATGTTTCACTTTAAACCCAAAACTATTTGATTTTGTAGTTTTAACCCAAAAGCTTTTAGTTTTTCCAATTTAACCTCACAACCTTTTTACTTTCAACTTTGATCCCCTATGTTTTTCATATTATGCATAATTTTTTGTTTTACGTTTAGATATAAATTTTGCGACTTAACACGGCACATTGTGTGTGTATGGTTCAACGATTTTACGTTTTGTTATACGCTTCGTTCTAAATTTTGCGAGTTAACATGGGGCAACGTACGTGTGTGGTTCAGTGTGTTTACGTCGTCTATTTTTTTCCCATTTAATAAGTTCGTCACAACGTGCGAGTCCTAAATCGAGTTATTTATTATTTTCTATTTTTATATGTCGGTCTAATTTTCCGCGTTAAAACGCTGCAACTTCTATGTTGCTGGTCGTTGGCTATAATGTGGCATTGGTGCTATTTGTCACGGTTTTACACCGCCGCCGCAACACGGAGAGCTTAATACGATAGGTTATTTATATGGATACAAGTCATGTAACGTAGTAATCATAATACCATTAATTGTATTGAGATTATTTGGTGAATTACTTATTTGTATAAGATAGTAATACAGACTTGACCGACAAAAACATCTTTAACACATTTTAAATGTGAATCTGTTCAACAACATGTTAATTTCGTTTGCCGCAGCGCAACGCGCACGGATCAATCTTCTAGTTATTATTTAAATATTATACTGATTACATACATGTAGTATATGTAGTATGACAGATTACATAAATGTAATTTGAGAGATTACATAAATGTAATACGGTTGATTACACATTTAACATTATGAATATATGCAACAACTGATGTAAGAGATTGAAATCATTGCTCTTAATCAATGGTTCATATGTTTAAATATTATATTGTATATATGCACGTGTTTACGTTATATACATACAATATATCAAACTAGTTCGTTAACCTATATCTTTAAGTGAGAAAGAATCTCATACACGACAAATCTTTCATATGAAGTGTATGTGATAGGAAGCGGAGAACAACCTATACAAGACAAATCTTTCATATGAAGTGTACATGACATCGAGGGGAGAATAAGTAGCATTGGATTGAAGGGTAATTTAATCCTTTTTCACTTAAAACAACTTTCCCCTATGATTTTCAAACGGCTGTAACTTTTTCATACGTTAATATTTAAAAATAATTACACCGTATTAACGGACATTTCATTCTCTTTCGAGCAGCCTATTGCTATATTTTTCTTTAAAATACATGATTTCGAATATCCATTAGTTGATTACATGATTTTGAATACCCAGCACATTACTACGTGATTTTGAATATCCATTACGTGATTACACATTCTACATAAACCATTACGTGATTACAAATTCAATATAAATCTATTACGTGAATACACATTCGATATGATTTGTTATAACTAATGTTATTACAATTATACTTATAATGTAATCACTCAGTGTAGCTTCACATAAAATATAGTATAATGAAATCACGTAATCACGCAATGGGTATTCAAAATCACGTAGTCACATAATAATACATAGTCAAATATTGTTATGTAATTACGCAATCACTTAGTGTTGTTTCACGTACTATAATTAAATCACACAATGAGAATTAAACATCAAGTATTTTTTTAAGAAAACTAAAGCAATAGGCTGCTCGGATTAAAGAGAATGAAATGCTCGTTAATACGGTGTAAATTAAAAATAAAATATTAACGTATGAAAAAGTTATAGCCGTTTGAAAATCAAGAGAGAAAGAGTACAAGTGAGAAAGGACCAGAATATTCTTTCTCTATTTGTTTATTCAATTGTTTGAACCTTATATTTACGAAAATGTCACTACCTAGTTTTGAGCCATTGATCTTGAGAGATCAACGGTTAAGTCTGTCTCCTACACTTCGTATAATAATCCTCTCTTCTACATGTTTGTACGTCATACAAATAAGAGTAAATTACAAAAATCGTCCTTTATGTATGTCACTTGTTGCAAACTGTGTCCTTTGCCTTCAATAATAACAGAAAACATACTCGATGTTTGCAAACTCTTGCAAGTTATGTTCTTTAGCACTAACTCAGTTAATTTTTTGTGGTTAAATTTGATCAAATGGACCCCGTATGAGGGTATTTTGGTCATTTTACTCTAATGTGAGGTTCATTTGTTCAGATTTAACCATAAAAATATCCTCATGTGGGGTCCATTTGGTCAGATTTAACCACAAAAATTAACTGAGTTAGGGCTAAAGGACATAACTTGAAGGGTTTGCAAACATCGAGTACGTTTTCTATAATTATTGAAGACAAAGGACACAGTTTGCAATAAGTGACATACATAAATGACGATTTTTGTAATTTACTCTATAAATAATCATACAACTCTTTACATACATAAGATGTTTTATATCTATATTTATTTTAGAGTAAACTGCCATTTTGGTCCCTGTGGTTTGAGCACTTTTGCCATTTTAGTCCAAATCTCAAACTTTTTACATCTGGGTCCCTGTGGTTTGCATTTTGTTGCCATTTTAGTCCAAAATCCAAAAACCCTCTATTTTAACTGTTGAAAACTGATTATTTTGTCCTTTAGTGCAGGGGCATTTTGGTCATTTTTTAAATTTCATTTTTTTTGCAATAAAACCAGATCAAAATAATCATCTCTCTCTTCTCTCTCTCTCTCTATAGCACCACCACCACCGCCACCGCCACCTCCTCCCTCTCTCTCTCTTCTCTCTCTCTATAGCACCACCACCACCGCCACTCCAAACATCATCATCAAAACCCAGATCAAGAACATCATCAAAACCCAGACAAGAACATCATCAAAACATCATCAAAACCCAAACATCATAAAACCCAGACATCATCAGAACATCATCAAAACCCAGATCAAGAACATCATCAAAACATCATCAAATATCATATTTGCAATAAAACCCAGATCAAGAACATCATCAAAACCCAGATTCCAATATTCCATACCTATATAACTGAACTGCCTTCGCTTTCCTTCCCGGACATCACGACCTAATCTCTGTAGCAAAGTTAAAACACACTTTATGATTACGACAAACCATAAATTGACTGTTATACAATTCTATCAGCTAGCCTCACCTTCACCAACATGAGAGCACTAAACACCTCTTCTTCAAGCTCAACAACTCTTTTATTCAACCACATATATTCACAGTTAGTGAAACAAGACACAACGAATTCAACAGTGTATACAAACAAAACCTAGAAAATCAAGAACATCATCAAAACCGGCAGATCTGAACCACCATCTCTCACGGCGCACCACCATCATCTTCGATCACCTTCTCCAACATCATCTCCGATCACTACCTCTGGTCACCATTACCGTCAGTACAACCTCCATCAACACACCTTCACCACAACCTTTATTATTCACCATCCATCACCGTAAATCCACCGGAAACGGGAGAGTTGTGTTTGAGGAACTTAGGGTTAAGGTTTTCGAGGCATTTGAGCTTCGATTTGAGGAGGTGGCGGAGTGTCGGAGACGCTGGTGACGGCGGTGGAAGTAGATCTGGTAGCGGAGAGAGATCGGGGAGAGCGGCGGGAGAGGGGAGAGGTGCGGTGGGGATGGTGGTGGTGCGGTGGTGATGTTAATGGAGGGGGAGGAGGCGGCGGTGCTGAGAAGGGAGAGAGAGAAAGGGGGTGTTTAGAGAGAGATATGGCAGATCTTTCAGGGTGTTAGGGATTTTATTATATTTATATATATATTAATGTTTAAATGACCAAAATGCCCATGCACTAAAGGACAAAATAATCAGTTTTCAACAATCAAAATATAGGGTTTTTGGATTTTGGACTAAAATGGTAACAAAATGCAAACCACAGGGACCCAGATGTAAAAAGTTTGAGATTTGGACTAAAATGGCAAAAGTGCCCAAACCACAGGGACCAAAATGGCAGTTTACTCTTTATTTTATTTTATTTTAGAGTTTCTGGAAAGAGAAGATAATATACTTATATCTATATTCTTTATTTTGTTATCAACTGGTGCTATGTCCTGTACGCGTTGCGGGACGCTAGCCCAAATATTTCTTAGTTTTATAATGTGTACGCATGCATTTTGGTTATTTGTACATACTACTTATAACACGATCTCAATAAAAAATACATTGAGTCAACCATGTAAACCAAAACACTACAAGAGTTTTGCTAAAAAAATAAAAAAACTAAAACGATGGCAAGCCTGTAAATTTTAAGCTAGGGGGCAAAATAGTAATTGTCCGGATCAATGAGTGAGTGCTTGACACAAAAAATTACACCGAGTCAACCAAACAAAATAAAACACTACTAGTTTTGAAAAAAAAAAACTAAAACAAGGGCAAGACTACAATTTTTAATTGGGGGCAAAACTGTAATTTTTGAAATAGGGGCAAATTCATAATTTTAAATTGTGGACAAAAACATAATTTTATTTTGAATTGAGGGCAAAAGCGTAATTTTATGCTAGGGGCAAAAGCGTAATTTTAAACTGGAGGCAAAATCGTAAATTTGTTGGATCAATGTGGAAGTGCAAGGCAGCTGCCTTGTACTATTCCCCCAACTTGACACAGAAAGTTACATCAAGTCAACTAAACAAAATAAAACTCTACTATAGTTTTGAAAAAAAAACCTAAAATGATGGCAAGGCTACAACTTTTAATTGGGGGCAAAATCGTAATTTTTGAAATGGGGGCAAAATCATAATTTTAAACTGAGGGCAAAATTGTAATTTTAAGCTGGGGGCAAAAACATAATTTTATTTTGAACTGAGCATAAAATCGTAATTTTTAGCTGGAGACAAAAACATAATTTTATTTTGAATTTAGAGAAAAAACGTAATTTTAAACTGAAGGCAAAATTATAAATTAGTTGGCCCTGCGGAATTGCGAGACAGCTCTATTCCCCCAACTTTTGTTTGTATATAATAAATATATTTGATATTATAAAAAGAAGTGTTTGATTTGTTATACATGTTTCATATCCCGCATGTATCAACATTTATAGACAATGTCATGCATTAAAGTCGAGTGGCGAATAAAAGATACTCTAAACTACCAAAAAAAACTAAACAAAAACGTAATTTGTCGGGAAGCATTATTTTTAAAATTTCTACGATTTAAAGATTTATTTATTATATTCAACTCATGAACGTGGAACTACATAAACAAAACAAGAGCTAAAAGTTAAAACTCACTAATTATTTTAATTACTTAGTTACCCTTATCCACATCGTCTTGATTATTGAGAAGATTAAGATATTCATCATAAAGACTCTCAAACATCAAACTTTCATCATCTTTTGCAATAATTATATCTCCATCGTCCATTAGGAAACACTCATCTTGCTGACCGTTGATCATTGTGCTTGTACCTTCTACCTCCAAAAATTGCGTCCAGTTTGACCATGCAAAGTCAAAGTCAGCATCTACAAAGTCAAATGTACAAGTAGATGATGCACCACTCTCATTCTTGCTTGAGGTTGAAGATGACACCGATGAGGAAGAAGTAGGATCAGAATCATGAACTTTGACTTTTGTTGACTTTTCTTGACTTGTGGTTTCTGTTTTCTTCTCATCGTCCATTTTTCTCTTCTTTTTTACATTTTTGGTTTTTGATGGTTTCTTGTGGTGGGTGCCCGTGGTTTCAATCCCTTTCCGGAGGTGAGCGTTCCAGTGGTTCTTGATTTCGTTATCGGTTCGACCAGGAAGCTCGGTGGCGATGAGGGACCAGCGGTTACCATGTACGGACCGTAGCCGGATTATGATGTCGTTCTCTTCCGAGGTGAAGTTTCCTCTCTTGATACCCGGACGAAGATAATTCATCCATCGTAGCCTACAACTCTTTCCGCATCTAAGTAACCCTAAAGTTCATAAATAAATATAGTATTAACAAAAACACCATAAAAACAAATTACACATAAAGTAATTTATGGGGACATAAATGTTACTACTAATAATCACAAATCAAACCAACTACACAACCGATCCCAAGAGGACAAGTGCAAACCACACCCACATGTAAAAACAATAAATTAAATTATGATCACACATTTAATTTAATTTAATTTAATTTAATTATCGGTTGATATTACATATTGAATTTTAAGATAATAAACTACAAAATAAAGGTGTGGTCATAATTTACTTTATTTACTTTTTAGTTTGCAAACGTAACCGAACCAAATCAAAAACCGATATTCAGTTTTGTATGGTGGATCCAAGTGTCTTGTTGGTTGGGCGGGTGCACCTCTTCAAAAAAAATTTAGTGTATTTTTTAGGCAAGTAGCCTGACCGCACCCCTTGAACATACGTTTGAACTCTTCATCCGTACCCCTAGAAAATAATTCATAGGTCCGCCACATTTCTTTCATAAACTGAAAAACTCAACATTCGGTTTTCGTCCTATTTAAGCTCAAAACCGACCCATATACACCGCTACCAGAAACACCATACACAAAGTTATATACCGTACGTACCAGCTTTAGAAGGTAATGATCGCCATTGACCTTCACCATGAGTTTGAATGTAATTGATGAGGAGTTTGTCTTCCTCAGAGGACCATGCACCTCTGTGTAAACCCACCTTTGAACAACATGGTGTTCTTCCCATGGTGGTGGCCGCCGGCGGTGACCGGTGGCGGGTGGCGGAGATGAGTGAAGACTGAAGAGAGAGAGAGAGAGAGAGAGAGAGAGAGAGATGAGGAGGAGGAGGATGTGTGTTGTAAGCTTGGGTTACGTACCCTTTTTAAATGTTTTTTTTACTCCTGAATACTTTGCACGTTTTTTTTTCCTTGTCTGACTACTTATCAAAGGATAATATATATTTATTTTTATCATTTAATTTAGAGTTATACGTATGATAGGAACATGATAATGATATATCAAAATATAAGTACGTTGCCTGTATTACAAAAATGAACTGTTAATTTGTTATGATGATGATATATTAAAGAATAAGTACGTTGCCTGTATTGCAAAAATGAAATTTGTTTTTATAGTTGAAAAATATTTATAGATAACTATATCACATATTATATTATATTATATTATATCAACTACATTTAGCATGTGGGGAATAGTGACAGGCAGCTGTTGGTACCCGTCATTGGTCGTGCCTTTTTGTATTTTACTTTCGAACCTTTAACTTCGCTAAAATACGTGTTTAGCCTCTCTGATTTTTAAAAAGTTTTTTTTTATTGGTTAGCATTGTTTGTATGCGTGTTTAGCTTATCTGTTTAAAAAAAAAACTTACTTGTTATTGATTAGTTTTGTTCATATGCGTGTTTAGTGCATCTTCTTTAACTTTGGTTGTTTACATGTTTAGTCCATCTACTTTTATTTCTTTTAGTATTTCATTTTTTAGTCTTTTCCCTTGCTATTGTGACGAACTAACTCGGGGTAATGGTGACCGTTTGCTATTGGTGGACAAAAGCTATTACTCCAAGACTTTAATAAAGTTACTAAATGATAAACATATTTTTACCTACGTCTCGATGTAATTTTTATTGAGATTGTGTTATAAGTAGTATGTTCAAGTAACCGAAATACAGACATACATGTTATCAAATTGTGATGTATTATGCTTACGGCCCCACAAACATAACACTAGTTTGTTGACATTTTTCACGTTGAAGCCTCTTTTCTTTTTAAATATAAAGGAAAAATAGGAAGTAGCTAAAACTCATCGTATTAGAGACTTTATAATGAAAATTTTATATAAAACTAAAGTGACATCTATATTTAGAGGATTACTATTGATCAATAGTGTATAAACCAAGTAAAAAACAACAAAATAAGTGCTTGTAAATTGTTATTAAGATAGAAATTAGAGAGTCGGATGAAAGATGTGTTTACAAAATAAACAAAGTCTAAAGAAAATAATGTTTTTAATTAAATTATATAGATGAAGATAGATAATGGAATAAGAATGTTCTTATATTATATTATTGCTAGCTCAAAACAACTCACATTTACATAAGCAAATATTTAAAAACACAAATACTTGTATTCTGATAGAAAATGTTTAACTACAAACATAATAAATACATTCTATTAGTTGATAACATTCTCAAGACGGAATTATCGTCGGGATGATTGGAACCGCTTTCTCTGAGTGGTCGAAGGATCAAACCTTGTTTTTCCTCTTAAACCTAGATCTGCAATGGAGAAGATAGAAAAATAGGGATGTAGAGACGGTCAGTAGAGGAAGAATCCTCTATTTTCAACTACAGAAAGTGTGTTTGTCCAATGTCACTCACCCTAATAATGAGGTGAAGGCTTCGTTATATAAGAGACATGTGCAACCTTAACCTTAATGGGCCACACCCAGTTAGGGGTTATCTCTACAAGTTCACAGCCTATGTAGTGTAAACTACAACGCGCTGGGCTTTGCAGGTTAATACGCAATAATAAATACAATAATAAAATGCGATAATGGAAATGATTGTTTGAGTCAGGTCCAATACCATAATTCAACACATTCCAAAATTCAAACATGTTTTGTGAAAGAGTACTTAGAAAAGAAGTGCAATGATTTGAAGTCCAAATTAAAGTTCAAATATTTTCATCTAAATCACCAACCTTGTTCGCTCGTTTCCTCATCCTATGCATCTTATATCTCAAATGCATCAATTGGCATTTCTTGACTTCTAAATTTACGAAGGAAATAACATATCATTATAATCTTATTTTTTAAGTCAATAAAATAATATGAGTTTTACCTTCACGTCGCCTTCAAAGGTACCGTAACATCTTTGATCTTTCAACAACATTTCTTACGGGTAACTGTTTCATATTGTATACTTTTTTTTGGCGTGATAAATTCATAACATCATGCATGTGAACACTTTAAAAAATTATTGTTTAAACATTTAAAACATGATGACTAGGTGGTCCGAAGTGAAAGTGGTTCGCTTGAGCGCACTTGTCTGTTTGGTGTATGTGTGCGTCCCGCGAATATTATAGATGATCAAAGGAGCTTCCAAGAAACGTTAGGAGCTAGTTTAAATCCGAACCAATCGACCAACATCCCACTCTATTAGGTGATGGGGTGGATAACGAGATGGAGATTTAGAGTGATTTGGAATTGTTTATTGTTACGGAGGAAAAATGTGGTTTGAAATAGTAGTTGTTTCGAATAATGTGTTATGCGGACTAGGCAGACAGAATTTGGACTTGTATACATTGTTGTGGATGCTCTTATCCCAATCAGCTCCTTATTTTTCTCGCTTTTCACCTCCTTGTAAATACTAAATATGTAATGTCACTTTCGGATGCTTCCGTACCCTTTTTACCATAGCTTTATCTTAATATCAAACACACACATATGTACGTATAAAATTAATCACTTTAAGCTACCGGGTAATTTTGAATGGATAATTGACATATGACACTCATAATACTCGTTCACTTTGAAACAAAAGGCCAAAAAATGATTTTTTCGACTTCCACTCTTCCCATTATTTTCTGCGGCATCCAGGTGAAGAGCGAATACGGGTGGCGCCGGTTCGTCTTGAATGGGAGGCAAGATTTTACCGATTATTCCACTGTCGTGCCTTCGGGCGGGTGGAGGCCGGGTTTCCGCGCATCTGGGAGAGCCAAGAGGCTGGCGGCGGTCGAGTGGTCGATCTTGGCCACAGCGCCCAGTATCACGATGGTTGACACGTCATTCCTTGCCATTAAAAAAAAAGATTTTTCTTTATTATAATTTTGTGATTTTCATTTGAAGCTCATTTCAAGCTTACACACAAGTTTTTTGTGCAAGTATTCACTATATTTCAAATGAACAGTTATCAAACGGTGTGTACACGACTAAAGAACTTCTGCATCAAGACAATTTATGATTGATGGTGTTGAAAATTTTAAAATCATGAGTGCAGAGAGGAAAGTTTTGTTACATTAGACCATGGAAAGTTTTGTTACATTAGAAGATGATGGTAAAGGAAGACCCTTGGGCATTATTCGTTATGTGATGGTTCAGTCAGCAATGGAAAATTATAGGGCGTTTTTATAAAATGGGTGTAGTAGGGATGTGGGCATTGTGGGACATTATGTTAAAAGAGGTGTAAAGAATTAAATAAAAAAACCATAAAAAAAAGGTATTGGCCAAACAAAAAGAAGGATACCTGTGATTGGCCAACAAAATCTTGATCCGACGTTTAATTTAGCACGCCCCAACCCAATTTTTGAAGAAAAATGCCCCCAGGGGCGGCGCGCGAGCGTTTTCAGGGCGTTTTTGAGGCAAATCACGCCCAAATAGTGTCCCACTACGGGTGGTCTTATAAGCTTGTGCTACTATTTTACACATTTAAAAGGTTTATGCACAACATAATGTATGTGTGTGTGATGTTTAATTACAATCATATGAGTGCAGAGAGGAAAGTTTTGTTACATTATAAGCTTGTGCTACTATTTTACACATTTAAAAGGTTTATCCACAATATAATGTATGTGTGTGTGATGTTTAATTACAATCATATGAGTGCAGAGAGAAAAGCTTTGTTACATTATAAGCTTGTGCTATTATTTTTACACATTTAAAAGGTTTATCCACAACATAATATATGTGGGTGATGTTTAATAGTATCAACTGAGAAAGGTTATACCATAAATACAAATATTTTACTAACATATAAGTGAAGATATTTAACAGATTAGATCCAATAAAAAGCATCTTTTAACATACAAGACAAAAAGATATTTTTTTTCAAAGTGATAACATACAAAGTAAGAAAAATTGGGAATTTATTTATTTTAAATTAGTTTGAACTTTTGCATGTGAAATTAAAGGAATTATAATAAGTATATTTTCTTTGTTTTTATATCAAATTGATTATATAAAAATACTATTAAATAAAAACTCAAAATTACTCTAGCGCACCAGAGTTTCGTCTGTTTTTTTTTTTTTGTCTTTGTGATTTTTTTTTTTATTTTCAGTCGCACTCTTACATTTAAAATAACCTGCATCCGTTAATTATATCGATTGTTGATATTATACAGGTAACGAAACGAAACGAAATGAACTTAACCAATACCGACCGAACAACGTCAGTATCAGTATCGGTATTCTTTTTTATTCTTTTGAATTTGTCACAACTTATATTTTTTTAAGTTTTCTTTCGGTTACTATATCGAGTGTTGGTATCATATTAATAACATAATGAATGGAACTAATATCGAACGGATTCCAACTATTAACGTCATTTTTACCATTACGTCTACTTTTCCATTTAAAATTAGTTAAAAATCAAGTCGCTCCAGCTGCGAATTGCACACTAGTTCTTATAATAAAAAGATGATAAAATAGTTCCATTGTTTACCACCCATAAGTTATTGCTAGAGTGATATAGTACAAATTATAAGACTCCTTTGCATCTCATTATACAAATATTTTAGTTTTTTTTCTTTTAAAAAAGAAAGGGAAACATGTGTTGCACGGCGTGCTTTAATTGAGAGTAACCTAAGCAAGTAGGGATCACGTGAAACGTTGAAGCCAAAAAGACAGGACGTTCTCTCCACCACAATCGACACATCACTTCAGTTCTAACAATGTCACGTGCTTGTCAATCTTTTGTTATTCCAATTAGTAAAATTCCAAACTAAATATTAGATATTTAGACATTGCACTAAAAAGTTGGTTTATTATTTCATTTGATATAGTAGTATTCAGACTAGTGGGATTCATCTGCAAGATGTGGCCGTAAACGTATCTGCACATCATTTATAAAAAGTTGGTTTATATATATATTGGAAGTATCTATGGAAAACCCTTATAATTTAGAAAAATTGGGAAACTCTAACCTCCCGATTTTTTTTTAAAATTTACACATGTTATGTACATGTCTTTAAGGGTTTTGGGAAAAAAAAAAATCAAAAAAGCGCCCAGCGGATATTTAAAAAAAAATAAACAAATTTCTGGGGTAACATATGTCAGACGAATGTAACATATGTTACACCAAAACTTGTTTATTTTTTTTAAATATATACTCGGCGCTTTTTTGAATCTTTTTGCCCAAAATCCTTAAAAACATGTATATAACATGTGTAAATTTTTTCAAAAAAAAAATCGGGAGCTTTGAGTTTCCCGGGTTTTCTAACCACAAGTGGGTTTTCTATACATCCTTCCCCCTATATATATATATATATATATATATATATATATATATATATGGTAGGGTTCCAGCGTGAACAACCTCCCAAGAGTGAACTGCGTGAACAGATACGGACCCTTGATTTCCTTTTTAGTTGTTAAGGGTAGGATTGTAATTATATAAAAAATTATATTTAAATCATTATTTTAATAATTGAATTAAGTTACATCTTTCCTAATTTAAATTCATTATCCACATTATGTTTATTTATTAATAAGATAATTATCAAAACAAACAACAAATCACCAGATTTCAATTTTAATTTTTATTTCAGATTTCATCACCAGAATTTCAAATTTTGAATTTTAAGATCCACGTAACCTTTATATTTCAACGGTATACACATGTGTACTTGGATATAAATAGAACAGTACACATGTGTACTCAGCGTCGTACATATGTGTATAGTAATTCACAGGTGTACATCAACCTTCAATACAAAAAAAAAAAAAATCTGAGATATCACAAAAACAGACCATATACACATGTGTACATCGCACTAAAAAGAGGGCAAAATCAGAATACACATGTGTACATCGCATTTAAACAAATAATTATTTTAATAATTGAATTAAGTTACATCTTTCCTAATCATTGATTTGATTTGTGAGAGATTTATGCAATCAATTTAAGAGGATAATTGATTACTTGATTTGTGAGAGATTTATGTAATCAATTTAAGATTGAAATTACACATATACCCTTTTTGTATTTAATTAAATGAAAAAAAATTAACCAAATAATTACCATCATGCCACTCACTTTAATCTCAAGATCATAAAAATCAAGGGCCCAGATCAGTTCACGCAGTTCACTCTTGGGATTTTGTTCACGTTTGAACCTAATCCTATATATATATATATATATAGGGGAGAGTTTAAATGAGAACGCTAAATATCGCGAGAACCGTGAGAACGAATCAAAAAACCGCAAAAACTTTGTCAAAAACAATTCAAATTCAAAATTTCTTTTTACATTTATGATGTGTGCAAAATGCAACATATAAATTACATCAATTAGGCATAAAACTAACCCTTTTTTAGTACTAATGTTGGAAAAAGTGTGTTTTTGTCTTCCTTTTGTATTTTCAGGATTAAATGAGCTCAAATGAACAAAAGAAGCAAAAATGCAGCTAAATCTAACAAAAATACAAGAAAAGGAATAAACGTGCCATGCCCGACCCCCGGACAACATCTTCCCAAGCAAAACAAGAAAACAGAAGGCTGAACACGCCCCGTGCTCAGTGAGCACGGGGGCGTGCCCAAGTGTCTGCAGAAAAGACAAAGATGTAGAAGCTTCTATCACCCACCACGGGGGCGTGCCCAGCGGACACGGGGCCGTGGTCGACTCTAAGATTCGCAGAATCTGAGGAAATCTTGATAGTACAGATACGCTTCTGCACACGGGGTCGTGCCCAGCGGACACGGAGGCGTGGTCAACTAATGCAGACAAACTGCAATTAATGAAGAAAGAGAAGGAGGATGGAAGCGGGGCCGTGCCCAATGGACACGTGGCCGTGCCCGAGCTGCTGTTCAGGCTATAAATAGGGGTGCTTGGCTCATTTGCAAACCATCCCTTGGCACACCACCTCTCTCACACTTCACCCACACTCCACCACCACCACAACACCATCATCCATCATAGAGTGTGTGAGTCGTCTCGGGATCCAAGATTGATCGTAAGAGTTCTTGACAATCAAAGGCCATGTTTGCCTAAGTCTCTTACATCACTTGGTGAAGACAAGTGTCTAGTGTAATACTTTTTATTTTTAATCTTTTCACACTTTTTATTTGGTTATGTATTAATGACTTTAATAACTAGTTTTTTATGTTGAAGGTGTTTCTTCCTTATCGTTTGTCCGTGGTGTCTTGGCATTATTTTACTGTCTATATAAAATAAAAGATTTTCACCATTCATATCTCCACGGTCTATATGGAGATATGTTGGCTACCTGGTCGGGGGTTAAGGGAACGGTTTGGTAAGAGTCTTGCCTTGTTCAGTGTATAGATCCTACAAGGACCTGGGTCAAATTTAGTAGGACCTCATTCAATACCCACTGGTATTGGATGGCGGGGGTCCAAACTCTTTGATCCCCTCATATGTAAGCTACTATTAATACTTTAACCCGGCTACTTAGGACTGTATCCCTGCTGACTCAGACTACTTAGCCGAGGGTAACGTCACCTTCAAAAGAGGGGCCTACCACATTATGCATTAATAACTTAATTAATTATCTTTCAATAATCTGACCCTTTAGGATTGTATCCTTGCTGACTCAAACTACTGGGTTGAGGGTAACGTCACCTTCAAAAGAGGGGCCTACTACAATAACTAAGATAATCTCTTAAAAAGTGCAAAAGTGCGGAAATAATCAAAGGTTACACTACACACGAGTCGGATCCAAGTGATTCATCTTGTCTATCTGTTTTTTATTTTATTTTATTTTTCAGCATTTTAGTTAGTTTTATTTTTCTTGTTTAAAAACCTTTTTTCTAACTTTTGATTTGATTAGACGTTGAGGATAAACCGGTACTAAAAGCTGTTGTGTCCTTGGACGACCTCGGTATCTTACCAACACTATACTACGCTCACGATGGGTGCACTTGCCCATATGTGTGTTTAGTGTTAGTAAATATCGTGTTTTATAAATTTAAAACTTAGCTAACGTGTAAAAAATGGCTTAAAATATACTTAAAAATATATCACACTCGACACGCAACAAGTTTTTTGGCGCCGTTGCCGGGGACACAAGGATTTTAAGAAAGTTAGGAATCAACGGCCTAATCGTTTTTTCTTATTTTTCTATTTTTTTAGATTTTCAGTTCTGCAGAGCTCAGCACGGGCCGTGCCTGGTCGGACACGGCACCGTGCTCAGCATTATTACTGGCAGTTTTTATTTTTCGAGTTACAGTGAGTTAAACACGGGGCCGTGTCGGTGCAGCACGGGGCCGTGTCAAACTCCCCAGTAACAGGGATCCGGAAAACAACTACTCTATCTCCGACCACGGGCCGTGCTCACCTGAGCACGGGGCCGTGGTGAACCTTCTGACCAACGTTCTTTTCTGTTTTTATTGCAGGACTTGGAACCCAGGCGCCACATCGGAACTTTCTACGTAGTGTATGAGCTCCAGTTCTAGTAGAGACATAAAAGAACCTCTAGAAGAACCCGAACGCTTTCTCAGAAAAAGACTTAAAGCTAAAAACCAAGAGAAAGTTTCGGGGGACCCACTTCCAATGGTGGATCAACGTACCCTCATTGATTACCTACGACCCACCGTGGGTAATTGTCACGGCCCCAGCCCCGGTTTAAACCCGGTCAGGAGCCGCGAGACAGGAACCCGTGGTAATTAATTGATGCGACAGCGGAAGATTTATCAGGATCTTTTAAAGATTTAAAATACCCGATTATTTTATTTCATAATTCGGGATAAGCCCCGTAATTTACAATAGAGGAATTTTACTAGGAAATTCCCTGATTTATAAAACATGTTTATTTATTTTAACTGAGCCACCTCTTCAAGCTTGTTAGTGCTCCGTAGCACGTTTTCCTTGATTTACAGCAGGTCGCCTGAAACATGTTTTAAAAATATTTTGTCAGCGGGGAAATACTGGTGAATCATTCATTTTGTTAAAACGACACATAGTTATAAATTACAGCATAAGAGCGATTATAATGGCTTCTACCTTATTTTTATCTGGCGCTGTGTCACCTGGTGACGATGGTCATGCCACTATTGGGTCCTTCCCCAAGTAGTGACGATTATCACCGTTAGGATTTATTAGCCTAACCATGAGAAATTAGTAATGTGCACAATACCCCACTAGTCAGTGATTCAAGATAACCACGACTTAATCCCTATAATTATAACTTTTGAAAACAATTGGAGTATTGTAAAATAATGTTGATAAAAAGAGAATGACTCACATTGCAGATTTAAACGGGCAGAGTTTAGCCTACTGATTAGCCTTGTAACATAATTTAAATAACAATGCACACGAACTAGGTCAGTAACTAATACAGCATTTACGATAACTCACGAGATTAAAACCCTCACGAAAAATGCAAAGTGCAATACTTAAACATCCATCGTATTTACGACGAATGACAAAGTATAACCCTAATTTGAGCAGCACTTAAACATTCATCGGATAGTTTCAATCGATCGGACATTAAATCATAGCAGCGATCGAGTTAATACCCTGTATCGTAGGAGCACCTCACTATTTTGAAAGTGAATTTTGAATTATAGCAGTAGAATTTCGTTTTTTAAAGTTTTCGTCGACACCAGTGAACTGCCCATGGCCATTTCTATTTATAGTTGAAATTAGGGTCTCACGCGGCCCGCGTGAACCTTTGCCCGACGTTTACGCGGCCCGCGTGGCCACCTATTCTACGTGTAGTGTAACAACTCTCATCAAAATTCATATTTATTAAATTAAATTGTCCAATAGGAAACCCTAATTAAGAAACCCAAGTGATTCTGAACAAACCCTAAAGTTTTCAGAACAATCGGAATTAGAATCAGGGCCCCTAAAACTCAGGGGGGTAAAACCTAGTTGATATTATCTTTACAGATTTACGTGGAAATTGAATTTTAACGAATTGTCGACTCACCTGAGCTAGTTGGACACGTACCTACCCTACCCTAAAAATGTCACCTCAGGCGACACGCGGCACGTGCCACGGATTCTTCCGCGACTAGCGGGAGGTGCAAATTTTGGGTATAAATAGAAGGGCCTGGCACTTGCATTCTGTTGTTCGTTCGACGTTCAAATTCAATTTGTATTTCGAGTTATAGTAGAAACAGTCCTAAAACACACACGATTCACGAAGTGCTGCCGCAATACAGGGTAATAACTCAATCGCTGATACGATTCAATGTCCGATCGATTAAACTATCCAATGGATGTTTAAGTGCTGCCCACAATAGGGTTTATGCTTTGTCATTCGTTGTTAATTCAATGGATGTTTAAGTATCGCACTTGGTCATTCGTTGTGAGGGTTGATCTCGTGAGTTATTGTAAATGCTGTATTGATTACTAACCCATAATTGTGTGCCTGTTATTAAATTAGGTTAAAAGGCTAATCAGTAGGCTAGGCTCTGCTCAAATTAAATCTGCAATGCGAGTCATTCTCTTTTTATCAAATTACTTTTGAAATCATGTTTATTTTCAAAGGTTATAATTACAGTGATTAAGTTTATGTAATCACCAAGTTACAGCCGGTATATGGGGTTTTGTATACATTACTTGATAACCGTCACTATTGGACAACGAGTTAGCCAATGAGTGATATGACCATAGTCACAGACACCATCGGGCGAAGAGGCTACCGATGGATGTTCGAGTGACAAGTACTGTGGGTAGTTGGTTTGATATCTGAACATTGTAATCTCTCTTAATACTGTAAATTATAAGAACCGAGTCATTTTCATAAATAGAATGATTCACTCAGTATTTCCCGCTGACAAAACCTTTTTCAAACATGTTTCAGGTGATCTGTTGTGATCCAGGAAAAGTGCCGAGAAGCACTACAAGCTTAAGGAAGTGGCTCAGTATAAAATAAAGAAACATGTTTTGGTAAAATAAAAGATTTCTTCGTGAAATCTCAAGATTGTAAATTACCGGGTTTTATCCCGAGTTGTGAAATAAAATAATCGGGAAATATTTCAGTTTTAAAAAGATCCTGAAGAAACTTCCGCTGTTAATTAAATACCACGGGATTTCTGTCCCGCGGCTCCTGAAACGGGTCAAACCGGGTCGGGGGGGGGGGGGGGCGTGACAGAAAAAGGTGGTATCAGAGCCACTGATTTAAGCCAATTAAGTATTTAGAAAATACTTAATTTTTATTACTATTTTGTGATTATGTGTTTTATTATCTGATTAATTGTGTACAGTATGGGCAGATCTTTATATGCTAGCCACTGTAGCAATAAATACAAATCTTTAAAATAATCTGACTCAAAGTTTTAGTACCAGGATTACCTACAATCTAGAAACCTTACCCAGTATGAAATAATATTTAAAAGTTTTTCTATAAAAGTTTGTTATGATTTTTAACTTAGTAATTTTGTGTATTTTGCTAAACAGCATGAGTGACTTGTCTGACGCCCGTCAGAATTTAAATCTCTATCCAGTAAGAATAGAGGTTTCCAGAGATTTCAATAGGTATATACCAGACATAGAAGAACCTATAGAATTCAACGCTTTACCTCTCGTGAAACCCAAGCCTAAGAAAATGGAAATTGGGGAAAGCTCTAGGCAAAGTGAGGGGTTACCGTCTCAGGAAGAGCTAGATCTGATATTGACAAGCTATGATACTATTAAGCCGATTAATGAAAATGATTTTATTCATTCTCTTGAAACACAACTACCAATAAACTTAGAACCAGCTATTCCAAACCCTTCAATCCACTCGCAAATAGACGAATGGTTGACTAATGAAATACAGTTACAAAACAATCCCTATAAGCTTTTTCCTCAGTACAATCTAGAACCTTTACCAAATCCACCAATGAGTAATGAGAAAATGGATGAACTCTGCCATTTTGACAAAGAACTAGTGGATGCTGAGAATAGGATCCAAGAGATTTTGGGACAGATCTCCTGGAATTACGATAAGAGGGAACGTCATTACTAGAATACCAACTGACAATAGATAGGGGGTTTATGGAACTGTAGTGGTGTAATAGTAATAAGTAAAATCAGTCTGTAACATAACTACAAATAAAACTTTGTAAGATAATAGTGTGTATTGATGCATACTATTAAATATAAATGGAAATCGAGAATCAAAAGTTTTGGCTATATTGGTGTTATGAATTCTGTATAATTGTTTTGTGTAATTGTTATTTAATTGATACTAATAAATTATATATATTAATTATCAGATGGAAAACGCTAATAATGAACCAGTTAATGAGATTAATCAATCTGAGCAACAACCGGGGGATCAATATATGACTAGGCAGGATATAGAAAATATCGTTGCTCAAGGGATAGCCAATGCTATTCCAGCATTCGTTGCTGCTGTTAAAAATCCAATAGAACCGCAACAAATCATTCCTAGCAAACGTATTTCTGAAGATAACTTCAGTAATAGTATAAACGGAGGCAGTAATCATGTTAATCATGATAATGAACCACGGTAAGCTCCGCTCCCTAAGAAAATGAAAGCTGCAACACCTGGTTGCACTTATAAAGAATTTCTTGCTTGTAAACCCACTGAGTTTGCAGGCAATGAAGGAGCGATTGCGGCACTGCGTTGGTTAGAGAAAACCGAGGCAGTAATTGCCATAAGTAAATGTGTTCAGGATGATCAGGTTATGTACGCGTCAAACCTTTTTAAAGAAGGGGCGCTAGAATGGTGGAACACGGTGTTACAAGCAAAAGGAAGAATGATAGCTTATGCCATGAATTGGGAAGGATTTAAGAATCTTGTAGAAAGAAAATTCTGTCCTGAGTATGAAAAAGATCAAATGGCAAATAAGTTTTTAAACCATAGAATGATGGGTGTAGATTGTCGCGGTTATACTTCGACATTCTTTGAATACGCTAGAGTGGTACCAACGCTGGCTTCGCCAGAACCGGTACTCATTTCTCGCTATATTTGGGGACTGATTAGTGAAATCCGTAACATCGTTAAAGCTGCGAGACCTCGTACGATTGACGATGCTGTGGAATTAGCCAATTCCCTAACCGACGAACTGGTACGCACGCAAGATGAAAACAGGAAAAAGGAACTGACTCAGAAAATTACCCAAGGATTTCGTATGGGTAATAATAACAGCTTCAAGAAAAGAGGAACATGGCAATCTTCAAATCCGCCGTTTTGCAGGAATTGCAGAAAGAAACATTTTGGAAGATGTAATGTAACCTGCAATTTTTGTAAAATGGTAGGACATCGTGAAGAGGAATGCAGAAAGAAAACAAGAGTCTGCTATAACTGTGGAGAAAAGGGACATTTTAGACCAGAATGTCCTAAATTGGTCAAACCAGCAGACAACAAAGCCAAGACAACCGATGGAGCTACTAAGAAGAATGTCCGAGCCTTTCAGTTAACCACTCAGGAAGCCGAGATGATTCCAGATGTGATAGCTGGTACGTTCCTAGTTCGCAACATTTACGCCAAAGTATTATTTGACTCTGGTGCAAACCAAAGTTTTATCAATACTTCATTCTGCCAAGCTCTTAATATACCCTTAACCAACATTAGGCAGATTTTTACAGTCGAAACGGCTGATGGGAATTCAGTTAAAATAGATAAGGTTTTGCAAAATATAGAAATAGGACTTTTAAGTCATAAATTTTCTGCAAATCTGTTACCTATGAAATTAGCTGAATTCGATGTTGTGTTAGGAATGGATTGGTTAGTAGCCAACCATGCTCGAATTCTCTGTGATAAGAATTCCATAGAAATTCAAGCACCTACTGGTGAAATAATCATGATTACAGGAGATAAACCACGTAAGCCCATGAAGTTCATATCAGTAATGAAAGTTGCTAGTTATGAACGAAAGCAAGGAATAGTGTATATGATTTCGGTAATCATTAGCACTAAGGATAAAGAACTTAAGGAAATACCAGTAGTCTCAGAATATCCAGATGTATTCCCAGAAGAGTTACCAGGGTTACCACCAGATAGGGAAGTAGAGTTTAGGATTCATCTAATTCCAGGAAGTACACCGATAGCCAAGGCACCTTATCGGTTAGCTCCCACAGAAATGTTAGAACTTAAAAAGCAATTAGATGAATTACTAAGTAAAGGTTTCATACAACCTAGTTCATCCCCTTGGGGAGCACCTGTGTTGTTTGTTAAGAAAAAGGATGGTTCAATGAGAATGTGTATCGATTATAGAGAATTGAATAAGGTTACAATTAAGAATCGATACCCATTACCTAGGATTGATGATCTTTTCGATCAACTTCAAGGAGCTAGATATTTTTCTAAGATAGATTTACGCTCCGGATATCATCAATTAAAGGTACAAGAAGAAGATATACCTAAGACTGCTTTCAGAACTAGGTATGGTCATTACGAGTTTACAGTCATGCCCTTTGGGTTAACGAATGCACCTGCAGCATTCATGGACATGATGAATAGGATCTGTAAACCGTATTTGGATAAATTTGTAATTATCTTCATAGATGATATACTTATTTATTCAAAAAGTCAGGACGAACATTGTCAGCACTTGCATTTACTCTTAACTTTGTTAAGAAAAGAAAAGCTTTACGCCAAATTCTCAAAATGTGAATTTTGGTTGCAAGAAGTGCAATTCTTAGGACACATGGTGAATCACGAAGGTATTCACGTAGATCCCTCTAAAATAGAGGCAATTACCAATTGGAAGGTTCCACAAACTGCAATGGAAATTAGAAGTTTTATAGGTTTAGCTGGCTATTATAGACGGTTTATTAAGAATTTTTCCAAGATAGCTGTACCATTAACTAAGCTAACCTGTAAAGCAGTTAAGTTTGATTGGGGACCTAAACAAGAAGAAGCCTTTAGAATTTTGAAACATAAATTAACCAATGCTCCAATCTTAGCCTTACCAGAAGGAACTGAAGATTTTGAAGTATATTGTGATGCTTCAAAACTAGGATTTGGATGTGTGCTTATGCAACGCAAGAAGGTAATTGCGTATGCTTCAAGACAGTTGAAAAAGCACGAAGAAAATTATACGACTCATGACTTAGAATTAGGAGCCGTAATTTTTGCCTTGAAAATATGGAGACATTATCTGTATGGAAGTAAGTTTACTATCTATACAGATCATAAAAGTCTAAGATATATTTTTGGGCAAAAAGAGTTAAACATGAGGCAAAGGAGATGGATGGAAATTTTAAGTGACTACGACTGTGATATTCAATATAACGAGGGAAAGGCAAATGTAGTTGCAGATGCCTTAAGTCGTAAATACCATGAGAAACAATGACGAGTTCGGGCTCTTAGATTAAATCTACAATTAGATTTAATGGAACAAATAAAGAATGTTCAGGAAACAACAATCCAAGATGATGCTGAAGGAATGAAGGAACGAATAAAAGAATTAGAGCAAGGAGCTGATGGAATTTGGAGATTCCACAAAAGCAGAATATGGGTACCTAAGCAGGGAGAATTAAGAAATAAGATTCTAGAAGAAGCCCATAAATCTAGGTATACTATGCATCCAGGAAACAATAAGATGTACCAAGATTTAAGAAAGAATTTTTGGTGGATAGGCATGAAAAAGGATATAGCTAGATATGTTTCTAAATGTCTTACTTGTTCACAAGTTAAGGCAGAACATCAGAAACCTTCAGGTCTGCTACAACAATTAGAGATGCCTGTATGGAAATGGGAACTCATAACAATGGATTTTGTTATTAAGTTACCCAAAACCAGAAAAGGTAATGATGCGATTTGGGTAATTGTGGATCGATTAACCAAATCAGCTCACTTTTTACCTATGAAAGAAACCTTTAGCATGGAAAGACTGGCAAAGTTGTATGTAGATAAAGTTGTATCTCTACATGGAGTTCCACTCTCCATTGTATCAGATAGGGATAGTCGTTTTACTTCTCATTTCTGGAAAAGTTTCCAGCAAGCAATGGGAACTCGACTAAACTTAAGCACGACATATCATCCACAAACAGATGGGCAAAGTGAAAGAACGATCCAAACTCTAGAAGACATGCTCAGAACATGTGTGATAGATTTTGGTGGAAATTGGGACGACCATTTACTATTAATTGAATTCTCCTATAACAATAGTTATCATTCAAGTATTGAAACTGCCCCATTCGAGGCACTATATGGAAGAAAGTGCAGAACTCCAGTTTGTTGGGCAGAAATAGGAGAAAGTCAATTGTCAGGTCCTGAAATAGTGCAAGAGACGACCGACAAGATTACTCAAATCAAGGAAAGACTGAAGACGGCTCGAGATCGCCAGAAGAGTTATGCAGACAATAGATGCAAGCCGTTAGAATTCCAAGTTGGAGACAGAGTACTGTTGAAAGTTTCTCCTTGGAAAGGAGTTGTTAGATTCGGTAAGAAAGGAAAGTTAAGTCCAAGGTACATAGGACCATTTCCAGTGATCCAACGTATAGGACCAGTTGCTTATCGTTTACAACTACCAGAAGAGTTAGCTGGAGTACATGATGTATTTCATGTATCCAATCTCAAGAAATGTCTATCAGATGAATCTTTGGTAGTACCTCTCCAAGATATAGAGGTAAACGAAAAGTTAAAATTTGTTGAGAAACCTCTTCAGATAGAAGACAGGAAAGTAAAGTTTCTCAAGCACAAACGACTAGTGCTAGTTAAAGTTAAGTGGGATTCGAAACGAGGACCCGAATACACTTGGGAACTGGAATCAGAAATGAAGCGAAAGTATCCTTAATTGTTCCAGTAAATCTCGAGGACGAGATTTTTATTAAGGTGGGGAGAATGTAACAACTCTCATCAAAATTCATATTTATTAAATTAAATTGTCCAATAGGAAACCCTAATTAAGAAACCCAAGTGATTCTGAACAAACCCTAAAGTTTTCAGAACAACCGGAATTAGAATCAGGGCCCCTAAAACTCAGGGGGGGTAAAACCTAGTTGATTTTATCTTTACAGATTTACGTGGAAATTGAATTTTAACGAATTGTCGACTCACCTGAGCTAGTTGGACACGTACCTACCCTACCCTAAAAATGTCACCTCAGGCGACACGCGGCACGTGCCACGGATTCTTCCGCGACTAGCGGGAGGTGCAAATTTTGGGTATAAATAGAAGGGCCTGGCACTTGCATTCTGTTGTTCGTTCGACGTTCAAATTCAATTTGTATTTCGAGTTATAGTAGAAACAGTCCTAAAACACACACGATTCACGAAGTGCTGCCGCAATACAGGGTAATAACTCAATCGCTGATACGATTCAATGTCCGATCGATTAAACTATCCAATGGATGTTTAAGTGCTGCCCACAATAGGGTTTATGCTTTGTCATTCGTTGTTAATTCAATGGATGTTTAAGTATCGCACTTGGTCATTCGTTGTGAGGGTTGATCTCGTGAGTTATTGTAAATGCTGTATTGATTACTAACCCATAATTGTGTGCCTGTTATTAAATTAGGTTAAAAGGCTAATCAGTAGGCTAGGCTCTGCTCAAATTAAATCTGCAATGCGAGTCATTCTCTTTTTATCAAATTACTTTTGAAATCATGTTTATTTTCAAAGGTTATAATTACAGTGATTAAGTTTATGTAATCACCAAGTTACAGCCGGTATATGGGGTTTTGTATACATTACTTGATAACCGTCACTATTGGACAACGAGTTAGCCAATGAGTGATATGACCATAGTCACAGACACCATCGGGCGAAGAGGCTACCGATGGATGTTCGAGTGACAAGTACTGTGGGTAGTTGGTTTGATATCTGAACATTGTAATCTCTCTTAATACTGTAAATTATAAGAACCGAGTCATTTTCATAAATAGAATGATTCACTCAGTATTTCCCGCTGACAAAACCTTTTTCAAACATGTTTCAGGTGATCTGTTGTGATCCAGGAAAAGTGCCGAGAAGCACTACAAGCTTAAGGAAGTGGCTCAGTATAAAATAAAGAAACATGTTTTGGTAAAATAAAAGATTTCTTCGTGAAATCTCAAGATTGTAAATTACCGGGTTTTATCCCGAGTTGTGAAATAAAATAATCGGGAAATATTTCAGTTTTAAAAAGATCCTGAAGAAACTTCCGCTGTTAATTAAATACCACGGGATTTCTGTCCCGCGGCTCCTGAAACGGGTCAAACCGGGTCGGGGGGGGGGGGGGGTGACATGTAGGTTTGCTGGGTCACACGTTGGGTTGCCAGATGGATGCTACGTGGATCGGGAACGCTTATCCGGTAAACACCACATTGACGCGGCCCGCGTCAACTTAAGCTTGACCCTTACGCGGCCCGCCTGAAGACTAGATTTCTTGTTTTCTTGGTTTTTGATTTGGTTTGGTTTGGTTTGGGGTTTCAGGGGTCCGGGTTTTCGCTTACGGGTCGATTTGGGATATTTTTGAAGGTCCTTATATCCTCCCCACCTTATTTAAAATCTCGTCCTCGAGATTTACTGAAATAAGTGAGGATACTTTCTTTTCATCTCCGATTCCAGCTCCCAAGTGTACTCGGGTCCTCTTTTTGAATTCCATTTGACTTTGACCAGTAGTAGTCTTTTGTGCTTGAGAAATTTGACCTTTCTGTCCTCTATCTGCAGTGGTTTCTCCACAAATTTCAACTTTTCATTTACATGAATGTCTTGAAGAGGGACTACTAATGATTCGTTCGATAGACATTTCTTGAGATTGGATACATGAAATACGTCATGTACCCCAACTAGCTCCTCGGGTAGTTGTAAGCGATAAGCAACTGGTCCTATACGTTGGATTACTGAAAATGGTCCTACGTATCTTGGACTTAACTTTCCTTTCTTACCGAACCGAACTACTCCTTTCCAAGGAGAAACTTTTAAGAGTACCTTGTCTCCAACTTGGAACTCTAGTGGTTTGCGTCGATTATCGGCATAACTCTTTTGGCAATCTCGAGCCGTCTTTAGTCTTTCCTTGATTTGAGTGATCTTGTCGGTAGTTTTTTGTACTATATCAGGACCTGATAATTGGCTTTCTCCCATTTCTGCCCAGCATACTGGAGTTCTAAACTTACTTCCATATAATGCTTCAAATGGGGCAGCTTCAATGCTTGAATGATAACTATTGTTATAGGAGAATTCAATTAAAGGTAGGTGGTCATCCCAGTTTCCACCAAAATCTATCACACATGCCCTAAGCATGTCTTCCAGGGTTTGGATCATCCTTTCACTTTGTCCGTCTGTTTGAGTATGATATGCAGTGCTCAATTTCAGTTTAGTCCCCATGGCTTTTTGAAAACTTGTCCAAAAATGCGAAGTGAAACGACTATCTCTATCCGATACAATGGAGAGTGGAAATCCATGTAGAGATACTACTTCGTCTACGTACAACTTTGCTAGCCTTTCCATACTAAAGGTTTCTTTCATGGGTAGAAAGTGAGCTGATTTTGGTTATCGATCCACAATTACCCAAATCGCATCATTACCTTTTCTGGTTTTGGGTAACTTAGTAACAAAATCCATGCTTATAAGTTCCCATTTCCATACAGGCATTTCTAATTGTTGAAGTAGACCTGAAGGTTTCTGGTGTTCTGCCTTAACTTGTGAACAAGTAAGACACTTAGAAACATATCTAGCAATGTCTTTTTTCATTCCTATCCACCAGAAATTATTATTTAAATCTTGGTACATCTTATTGTTACCAGGATGCATGGTATACCTAGATTTATGGGCTTCCTCTAAAATCTTATTTCTTAACTCTCCCTGTTTAGGTACCCAAATTCGTTTCTTATGGAATCTCCAAATTCCATCACTTCCTTGCTCTAATTCTTTTATTCGTCCCTTCATTTCTTCAGCCTCATCCTTGATTGCTGTTTCTTGAATGCTTTTTAATTGTTCCATTAAGTCTAATTGTAAACTTAATCTAAGCGCACGAACTCGTCATTGTTTCTCATGATACTTACGACTTAAAGCATCAGCAACTACGTTGGCTTTTCCTTCGTGATATTGAATATCACAGTCGTAGTCACTTAGGATTTCCATCCATCTCCTTTGCCTCATGTTTAATTGTTTTTGCCTAAATATGCATCTTAAGCTCTTATGATCTGTATAGACAGTAAACTTACTTCCATACAAATAGTGTCTCCAAATCTTAAGGGCAAAAATTATGGCTCCTAACTCTAAATCATGAGTCGTATAGTTTTCTTCGTGCTTTTTCAATTGTCTTGATGCATACGCAATTACCTTCTTGCGTTGCATTAGCACACATCCTAGTCCTAACTTAGAAGCATCACAATAAACTTCAAAATCTTCCGTTCCTTCTGGTAAGGCTAGAATTGGAGCGTTTGTTAACTTTTGCTTTAAAACCTTAAAAGCCTCTTCTTGATTAGGTCCCCATTCAAACTTAACTGCTTTACATGTTAGCTTAGTTAATGGTACAGCTATCTTGGAAAAATCCTTAATGAATCGCCTATAGTATCCGACTAATCCTATAAAACTTCTAATTTCCATAGCTGACTGCGGGACCTTCCATTTGGTGATTGCTTCTATCTTAGCAGGATCTATGTGAATACCTTCATGATTCACCATGTGACCTAAAAATTGTACCTCTTGTAGCCAAAATTCACACTTCGAGAATTTGGCGTAAAGTTTTTCTTTTCTTAACAAGGTTAAGAGTGCATGCAGGTGTTTACAATGCTCGTCTTGACTTTTGGAATAAATAAGTATATCATCGATGAAGACAATTACAAATTTATCCAAATATGGTTTACAGATCCTATTCATCATGTCCATGAATGCTGCAAGAGCATTCGTTAGTCCAAAGAGCATGACTGTAAACTCGTAATGACCGTACCTAGTTCTGAAAGCAGTTTTAGGTATGTCCTCTTCCTGTACCTTTAATTGATAATATCCGGAGCGTAAGTCGATCTTAGAAAAATATCTATCTCCTTGGAGTTGATCAAAGAGATCATCAATACTAGGTAATGGGTATCGATTCTTAATTGTAACCTTATTCAGTTCTCTATAATCGATACACATTTGCATCGATCCATCTTTCTTCTTTACAAACAACACTGGTGCTCCCCACGGGGATGAACTAGGTTGTATGAATCCTTTGCTTAGTAATTCATCTAACTACTTTTTCAATTCTAGCATTTCGGTGGGTGCTAACAGATAAGGTGCCTTAGCTATCGGTGTAGTTCCAGGAATTAGATGAATTCTAAATTCTACTTCCCTATCAGGTGGTAATCCAGGTAGTTCTTCTGGAAATACTTCTGGGTATTCTGATACTACTGGAATTTCCTTAAGTTCTTTACATTTCGTGTTAATGATTGCCGAAATCATATAAACTATTTCTTGTTTTCTTGAATAACTGGCCAACTTCATTACTGAAATGAATTTCAGTGGCTTTCGTGGCTTATCTCCTGTAATCACCACTAATTCTCCCGTGGGTGTATGGATTTCTATGGAATTTCTATCACAAAGAATTCGAGCATGGTTGGCTACTAACCAATCCATTCCTAATACCATATCGAATTCAGCTAAATTCATGGGTAATAGATTTGCAGAAAATTTATGACCTGAAAGTTCTATATTTGCTTTCTGCAAAACTGTATTTATGTTAACCGAATTCCCGTCGGCTGTTTCTACTGTAAAAATTTGCCTAAGTTTGGTTAAAGGCAGGTTAAGATCTTGGTAGAATGAAGTATTTATAAAACTTTGGTTTGCACCAGAGTCAAATAATACTTTTGCATAAACGTTGTGAACTAGGAACGTACCAGCTATTACGTCAGGAATTAGTTCTGCTTCCTGAGTAGTCAACTGGAAGGCTCTTATGTTCTTATTGGTAGCTCCTTCTGCAGGTTTGGTTTTGTTGTCAGCTGGTTTGGCAAATTTAGGTCAGTCTGGACTAAAATGTCCAGCTTCTCCGCAGTTATAGCAGATTGTTGCTTTCTTTTTCCTGCAATCTTCTTCTTGGTGCCCTGGAATTTTGCAGAAATTGCAACACCCTTTGCATCTTCCCAAATGCTTTCTTTTGCAGGTATTGCAAAATGGAACAGTGGAAGATCGCCCATTCCCCTTTTTCTTGAAGTTGCTACTATTACCCATACGGAATCCTTGGGTAATCTTCTGGGCCACTTCCTTTTTCCGGTTTTCTTCTCTTGTGCGTACCAGCTCATCAGTTAGGGTGTTAGCTAATTCCACAACATCGTCAATATGCACCGGCTCTGGCGAAGCCAGGGTTGGTACTACTCTAGCATACTCAAAGAATGTCGAAGTATACCCTCGACAGTCTACACCTATTATCCGATGGTTTACGAATTTATTTGCCATTTGTTCCTTTTCGTATTCAGGACATAATTATCTTTCCACTAGTTGTTTAAATTCTTCCCAATTCATGGCATAGGCCACATTTCTTCCTTTGGCTTGAAGTACTGTATTCCACTATTCTAGCTCCCCTTCTTTAAAAAGATGCGACGTATACATGACCTTGTCTTCCTCGGCACATTTACTTATCATAATTACTGCTTCGGTTTTCTCCAACCAACACAACGCTTCACTCGCCCCTTCATTGCCTGCAAATTCAGCTGGTTTACAGGCAAGAAACTCCTTGTAAGTGCAACCAGGCGTTGCAGCTTTCATTCTTTTAAGAATTGTGGCTTGCAGTACATCATTATTGTTGTTAGTATGGTTGTCGCCTCCGTTAACACTATTACTGAAGTTGTCTTCATGAGTACGTTTACTAGGAATAATTTGTTGAGGTTCAACTGGGTTTTGAGTAGCAGCCAGGATTGCTGGAATATGTAACACCCGTTTATTTACTACTTGAATTTAATGAAAATTCATACGATTTAAACTAAAAAGGCGTCTAAATTATAAGATAAGTTCCCAAACAAAGTTCTAAAGTAACCAAACATTAGTCAACTACCGACTAATTCAAGAATTCATAATTTGTTTAGCAAAATATTTACATCCCAAAAACATTGTATATCAAAGTTAAGATAACGCGGAAGCTCAAAAGTTTGTGTTCGGTTCTTCGACTACTTGCTTGACCCCATCCGTAAGATTCCCATTATCACCTAAAGTCAAAACCAATCAAAATGTTAGTTTCGACATAAATTGAATCATACCAACAAGTTCTAGCATCAAAACATGAAAAACAAAATAAAATTTCAAAAGTTACCCTGCCGCGTGTCGCGGCAGGTTCTAGTATCCCTGTCGCGTGCCGCGGCAGCTGTCGCATGTCGCTGCAGGATCATGAGGTCCTGTCGCGTGGCGCGGGGAGAACGGTTTTCCAGCAGATGCAGGTTTTTGACCTGCATTTGCTGCCAGCTCCGGAAACTCAGATTTTCAACTTCAAATGAGCATATCTTTTGACTCGTAAGTCCGTTTTAGGTGATTCTTTTTCCTATACGTTTGTAAATTTGTTACCAACGTGCCTATTACAGTTACCATACCGAAAAGTTTAACTACGGGCCGAATAACTAAAAGTCACTTATGCAATTATTCGACCCATTCTAACTTCACTCAATTAGCTACCATTTAACTAGTAAACCTATGGCACTTTATACCCAACATCCGGGGCTTATCATCACCCGCATTTCTTTACCAATCTCATGGCTTAATGCTCTTGTGACTGTTATCGCCATTGTTAACTCACTAAAACACTAATACAATAATTTACACAACTAAACGACCCGTTTGGCTCATCTGTGGAATCCTCCATGATGATGACCACCAAACCCTTTTTAACCAAATCTTAACCTATGGATTTAAGTAACGAACATGATCGCTATAATCAATGCAACTTACATATTACATTGTAACCATACATAATTTAATAACAATTTGCTTAATATAACGGGTCAAGTTACATACCTTTAGAGCACGCCTATCAAACGCAATTCACCACCGGCTTTTCCGCCCGACGTCCCGGTATCTTTTCCTATAGAGTTCATTCATAACGCGGTTAGAACTCTTTTCAATCATATATCGCATAATTCGCCCAAACATCATAATTATGCATTTTGACTTAAATTTTCAGTTTCGAACCTTCTTTAAGGCATTTCAACAAACACTTTAAGGGCAAAATTTTACATGATTATATAACAAGTCTCTAACTTATCATTTAGCCCGAATTTACATCAATCAAGCTTTCATATATAAAATTTAACATTCATATTTCAGTAATCTCTTTCTATGAACTATATTACACTAGAATAATGCTCAAAACCCTAGTGTTTATCAATTTCTCACAAAACCCATGAACCACCTTCAATGTGTTCATGAAATTCCCAGAATTTAGACATGATTTCACAGGTTGTTGTCTAGGTTTTACTCCTAGACACTATATCATCACTATTCTATCTAAATAACAAACATGCATCATCAAATTTCGGATTTCCCAAATTCATGAAAATCTCAAGTAGAGAATTTTCATCAAATTTTACATACCTTATGATCTCCTTGCAATGGGGATCACTAATCCATGCTCTAAATTCGTTTTGGGACTGATCTTGACCTTCAATTTGTGAGATTTAAGAAAGTCTAGGGTTTGAAGTGGAGCTTGGGGTCGCCCCTGTCTTCTGATCGATCTCAGCAACACCAAACCAGTGTGTTGTGAGTTAAATTTTGTTTTATTATTATTAGTTTTCATTTAAACACCTTTGGTCCCTCAACTTTCGTTTTAATTTTGTTTTGACTCTTTAACTACTTATAAGTCATCATCTAACTAGGTTAATGTCATTCCTAGTTAGTTTGTTTCACTTATTTATTTACAACATATTTGTAATATAAGAAATTTGTATTTTCGGGGTGTTACAAGTCCACCCCCCCCCTTAAAAAGGGTTTCGTCCCCGAAACCAGAGTACGTACCGAATAGTGTAGGGTAGAGACGTCGCATCTCCTCCTCGGACTCCCATGTAGTGTCCGAACCTTTCCTATGCTCCCATTTGATCTTTACTTGATCAATTCTCTTATTTCGCAAGTGCTTAACCTTCCGATCTAGGATCTCTAATGGCCTTACCGCATAATTCAGGCTATTATCCACCTCGATATCATCGTAAGGGATATAAGTTGTTTCCTCCGCTAAACATTTTCGCAACTGAGACACGTGGAACGTGCCATGTATTCCACTCAACTCTTCCGGTAGCTCGAGGTGATAAGCCATCATGCTAACCCGTTCGATAATTTTAAATGGCCCGATAAACCTCGGGCTTAGTTTCCCCCTTTTTCTGAATCTGATAACGCCCTTCCATGGGGAAACCTTTAACATGACCATGTCGCCTATCTGAAATTCAATCGGTCTTCGTCTTTTGTCGGCATAAGACTTTTGCCTATCTTGGGCTGCTTTCAAATGGGCTCGCACCACTTCAATGTTCTCATTAGTGGCTTGAACTATGTCTTTATGTGCCAATTCACGCGGGCCCACTTCACCCCAACACACCGGGGTTCTGCATTTTCTACCATATAGCATTTCGTAAGGTGCTATGCCGATACTCGAATGGTAACTATTATTATACGAAAATTCGGCCAAGGGTAGATAAACATCCCAACTTCCACCGAAGTCGATGATACATGCCCGTAACATATCCTCTAGCGTCTGTATTGTTCTTTCACTCTGCCCATCTATCTGAGGATGGTAGGCGGTGCTAATGAAAAGTTTCGTTCCCATTTGTTCTTGAAAATCTCGCCAAAAATTTGAAGTACACCGAGTATCTCTATCGTACACAATGGATACCGGTACTCCGTGACGTGCCACTATTTCGTTTGTATATACCTCGGACATCTTCTCCGAAGTATATGTTTCGCGTATAGGAATAAAGTGTGCACTCTTTGTCAATCTATCCACAATCACCCATATGGCGTCGAATCCCCGAATTGTTTTAGGTAGTTTGGTTAATAGGTCCATAGTGATATGTTCCCATTTCCAAACCGGGATCTCCAAAGGTTGCAGTTTCCCATAAGGTTTCTGGTGTTCCGCCTTGACTTGTAAACAAGTCAAGCATTTCTCTACATATTTCGCCACATCCCTCTTCATTTCGGGCCACCAATAATTTTGTTTCAGATCGTTATACATCTTGGTTGCACCCAGATGAATAGAATATCGGGATTTATGGGCTTCATTAAGTAGTAGCACCTTCACTCCACAAGTATTTGGAACCCATATTCTTTCGGATCGAGTCTTCAACCCGTTCTTTCCATCCGACAAGTCTTTTAACTGACCGATTATTCTTTCCTTCTTCCAGTTCTCCTCTTTTACTGCTTCTACTTGCGCCTCTCGGATACGTTCAAGTATACCCGAGGTTACCACAATCTGCATTGACCTTACTCGTATTGGGACATAGTCCGCTTTTCTGCTCAGAGCATCCGCCACCACATTTACCTTTCCGGGGTGGTAGTGTATTTCGCAGTCGAAATCCTTCACTGTTTCCAACCATCGTCTCTGGCGCATATTTAACTCCTTCTGATCGAAGAAGTATTTTAAGCTTTTGTGATCGATAAATATGGTGCACTTTACCCCATATAAATAGTGCCTCCATATTTTTAATGCAAATACCACCGCAGCCAATTCAAGATCGTGCATGGGATATTTCTTCTCATGTATTTTTAATTGCCTCGAGGCATACGCTATAACCTTGCCCCGTTGCATCAGAACACATCCAAGACCCGATAATGAGGCATCTGAGTAAACCACCAAGTCCTCGACCCCGTCCGACAATGTTAATACCGGAGCTTGAGTTAGCTTCTCTTTTAGCGTTTGAAACGCTCTTTCTTGTTCAACACCCCAAATGAACTTTTCCTCCTTCCGGGTTAACTTTGTTAGTGGCGATGCATTCTTGGAGAAATCTTGAATGAATCTCCTATAGTATCCCACAAGCCCTAAGAAGCTTCTAATTTCCGAAGGGTTCTTTGGGGGATTCCATTTCGACACGGCCTCGATCTTTGACGGATCTACCGATACTCCATCGGCACTTATGATGTGGCCGAGAAATTGCACCTCTCGTAACCAAAAGGCACACTTAGAGAATTTTGCATACAACCTTTCTCGTCTAAGTGTCTCTAACACCTATTGTATGTGGTGTGCATGCTCAGCTTCACTTTTCGAATACACCAAAATATCATCGATGAACACGATCACCGATTTATCCAACATTGGCTTACAAACCCGGTTCATGAGGTCCATGAAAGCCACGGGTGCGTTTGTTAGCCTAAATGACATCACGAGGAACTCGTAATGTCCGTATCGCGTGCGGAAAGCCGTCTTCGGCACATCTTCCTACTTGAGCTTTAGTTGGTGATACCCCGATCTAAGGTCAATCTTTGAAAACCAGTTCGCACCTTGTAATTGATCGAATAGATCATCTATCCTCGGAAGCGGGTATCGGTTTTTTACCTTGAGTTTGTTTAACTCCCGGTAATCGATACACATGTGCATGCTTCCGTCTTTCTTTTTCACGAACAGTACCGGTGCGCCCCAAGGAGACACACTCGGTCTTATGAATCCTTTGTCAAGCAGGTCTTGAATCTGGGACATCAACTCTTGTAATTCGGACGGCGCGAGTCGGTACGGTGCTCTAGCTACGGGTTTTGCGCCCGGAATCAATTCGATTCCGAACTCTATTTCCCGTTCGGGCGGTATCCCCGGTAAATCCTCTGGAAACACATCTTCATAGTCCCGTACTACCGGTACATCTTCAATCTTCAGTGATTCTTTCTCGGGCTCATTTGCGTATATCATAAATGCCTTGCATCCTTGCTTCATAAGCTTGTGAGCTTTCAACATTGAGCATATTATGGGGTTACCTCCTTTTTCGCCATAGATAGTAATGTGTTTCCCGCTCGGAGATGTTAGCTTTATCTCCTTACGAAAATACACGACCTTTGCATGGTGCTAAGATAGCCAATCCATCCCAACGACTACTTGAAATTCCCCCATTGATGCTTAATTTGCAGCCTTGACAAATATCACAAACTATAAAACTTTTATTGTCCCCTATTTCAATTTCTAAGGGCACATATAATTTCATCAATACAAATGAAGGATGTGGAATAAATCCATACGAAAAGAAGGATTTATTCGCACCCGTATCAAACAATACACGTGCAGGAATTGAGTTAATTGTGAATATACCTGAGACCACATCGGGTTCTATCTTTGCTTCGGCCGCGGTAAGTTTGAAGGACCTAGCTTTCGCCTTAGGGGCTTCTGCTGGAGATTCTTTAACATCTCTCCTTCCAACTAAGTCTGGGCATTCGGACTTTTTGTGGCCGGGCTGATAACATTTCTAGCAAACCGAGACTTTACCCGGGCATAGAGACGCCGTGTGCCCCGTTTTACTACATATGGGGCACGGTTTGTCTTTGAACCGACACTCTCCCTTGTGCCCTTTTCCACACACTTTACAACTTGGCGACCCACCTTTAGCATCAACCTTCTTTCCCGGTTCTCCAGTTTGAGCTGTCTTTGTAGGGCTTGGATTCACATCCTGTGCCCTTTGCTCACCCCTTTCAACTTGTTTCTTCAGCTCGATTTCCCGTTCCCGAGCAACGTTTATGATCTCGGTAAGGGTCTCATATTTTGAAGGAGTCATGAACTCCCTATACTCGGCGCTCAACATGTTATAGTAGTAGTATATCTTTTGTTCCTCATTCGTCACCAATTCACTACAAAACTTCATCTTATCCATAAACGTCGCCGTAATCTTGTCTATGGTCTCGCCCTTGTGCCTAAGTTGCATGAGCTCTTCCTTGATTTTATTAATGACCGCCTTGGGACTATGATGTTTAAGAAATGGCGTCTTAAACTCCTCCCATGTCATGGCCCTTGCCGCTTCGGCCTTTATTTCATTCTTTTTATTGTCCCACCAATCTTTGGCTTGTCCTCTCAACTGACCCGTTCCGTAAGCAACGATGTCACTTTCGTCGCAATGGGTCCTTTCTAACACCCCTTCAACGTCGCCCAACCATCTTTGGCAAATTATCGGGTCAACCTCCCCATTGTAGATTGGCGGTTTACACGCCATAAATTCTTTGTATGAACACCCTTTACGTTCTCCCGATTTCTCCTTCATAAGGTTGACACTATCCTCCAACCTTTTGACTCGTTCTTCGATAAGTGACAACACCGTGTTTTGAATTTTGTCTATAAACCCGGATAGACTACCTTCAATTGCCTTCCCCACTTCTTCGGCAATTATCTCCTTCATTTGTTCGGTGCTTATCTGCACCGGATCATCATCGTTTCTTTCCGACATCTTGAAACTGGAATGTTTACATTAAACGTTAAACATTTCATTTATAACATTGCTTCATTTGTTTCGGTTTAGCCAAGTTCCTAACTTGCTTTAACCGTTCATATTTGGTGCACCTTCCGGGTTTGAGTGAATTAACACACTCTTCCCATGCACATCAATTCACTTCTCATTTCTTACATAAGATATAATCTATTAAAATAATAAGTTAATTCTTACCGGACGATCGATCAAGCTTGAACCGAACACTTTGTTGACAACCTTAGGCTCTGATTACCAACTTGTAACACCCGTTTATTTACTACTTGAATTTAATGAAAATTCATACGATTTAAACTAAAAAGGCGTCTAAATTAAAAGATAAGTTCCCAAAAAAAGTTCTAAAGTAACCAAACATTAGTCAACTACCGATTAATTCAAGAATTCATAATTTGTTTAGCAAAATATTTACATCACAAAAACATGGTATATCAAAGTTAAGATAACGCGGAAGCTCAAAAGTTTGTGTTCGGTTCTTCGACTACTTGCTTGACCCCATCCGTAAGATTCCCATTATCACCTAAAGTCAAAACTAATCAAAATGTTAGTTTCGACATAAATTGAATCATACCAACAAGTTCTGGCATCAAAACATGAAAAACAAAATAAAATTTCAAAAGTTACCCTGCCGCGTGTCGCGGCAGGTTCTAGTCTCCCTGTCGCGTGCCGCGGCAGCTGTCGCGTGTCGCGGCAGGATCATGAGGTCCTGTCACGTGGCGCGGGGAGAACGGTTTTCCAGCAGATGCAGGTTTTGCTGCCAGCTCCGGAAACTCAGATTTTCAACTTCAAATGAGCATATCTTTTGACTCGTAAGTCCGTTTTAGGTGATTCTTTTTTCCTATACGTCTGTAAATTCGTTACCAACGTGCCTATTACAGTTACCATACCGAAAAGTTTAACTACGGGCCGAAAAACTAAAAGTCACTTATGCAATTATTCGACCCATTCTAACTTCACTCAATTAGCTACCATTTAACTAGTAAACCTATGGCACTTTATACCTAACATCCGGGGCTTATCATCACCCGCATTTCTTTACCAATCTCATGGCTTAATGCTCTTGTGACTGTTATCGCCATTGTTAACTCACTAAAACACTAATACAATAATTTACACAACTTAACGACCCGTTTGGCTCATCTGTGGAATCCTCCATGATGATGACCACCAAACCCTTTTTAACCAAATCTTAACCTATGGATTTAAGTAACGAACATGATCGCTATAATCAATGCAACTTACATATTACATTGTAACCATACATAATTTAATAACAATTTGCTTAATATAACGGGTCAAGTTACATACCTTTAGAGCACGCCTATCAAACGCAATTCACCACCGGCTTGTCCGCCCGACGTCCCGGTATCTTTTCCTATAGAGTTCATTCATAACGCGGTTAGAACTCTTTTCAATCATATATCGCATAATTCGCCCAAACATCATAATTATGCATTTTGACTTAAATTTTCAGTTTCGAACCTTCTTTAAGGCATTTCAACAAACACTTTAAGGGCAAAATTTTACATGATTATATAACAAGTCTCTAACTTATCATTTAGCCCGAATTTACATCAATCAAGCTTTCATATATAAAATTTAACATTCATATTTCAGTAATCTCTTTCTATGAACTATATTACACTAGAATAATGCTCAAAACCCTAGTGTTTATCAATTTCTCACAAAACCCATGAACCACCTTCAATGTGTTCATGAAATTCCCAGAATTTAGACATGATTTCACAGGTTGTTGTCTAGGTTTTACTCCTAGACACTATATCATCACTATTCTATCTAAATAACAAACATGCATCATCAAATTTCGGATTTCCCAAATTCATGAAAATCTCAAGTAGAGAATTTTCATCAAATTTTACATACCTTATGATCTCCTTGCAATGGGGATCACTAATCCATGCTCTAAATTCGTTTTGGGACTGATCTTGACCTTCAATTTGTGAGATTTAAGAGAGTCTAGGGTTTGAAGTGGAGCTTGGGGTCGCCCCTGTCTTCTGATCGATCTCAGCAACACCAAACCAGTGTGTTGTGAGTTAAATTTTGTTTTATTATTATTAGTTTTCATTTAAACACCTTTGGTCCCTCAACTTTCGTTTTTATTTTGTTTTGACTCTTTAACTACTTATAAGTCATCATCTAACTAGGTTAATGTCATTCCCAGTTAATTTGTTTCACTTATTTATTTACGAAATATTTGTAATATAAGAAATTTGTATTTTCGGGGTGTTACAGAATAGCATTGGCTATTCCTTGAGCAACGATATTCTCGATATCTTGCCTATTTAGAAATTGATCTTCCTGGTGTTGCTCAGATTGGTTAACTTCGTTAACTGGTTCATTACTAGTGTGTTCCATCTGGTAATTAATATATACAAATTATTTGCATAAAAGAAATAATAGCTATATGTAAAACAATCGCATACATTTCACAACACATGTATAGCCAAAATTGTCGATTTCTTGACTTCCATTTTTATAGATTATATTATACATCCATACACACTGTTATCTTACAAAAAGTTTTATTTTTTAGTTATTTTACAGAATTTATATTTTTACTATTATTATTATTATTATTATTATTATTATTATTATTATACAACCACAACTTCACACCCACACTATCCCCTGTCAGCTGGCACCTCAGACACGACATTCTCTCTCGTCGTACTTCCAGGAGATCTGTTCTCCTACCTCCCGGATCCTATTCCCTGCATCTATTAGCTCTTCTCCAAAAATGGCGGAGTTCAGCTAAGTTTTCATTACTCATTGGTGGGTTTGGTGCAGGTTCTGGGTCGAACTGAGGGAAAAAGGTATAAGGGTTATTTAGTAGATTCTGAAACTGCCAGTCGTTGGTCCACCATTCGTCCATTCCTAGAGGTTGGGTGTGGATCAGAGGTTCTGGGATGGCTGGTTCCAAGTTTATAGGAAGTTGGGTTTCGGCAGGATAAGGGAAGAGATTTTCATTGATAGGCCTAAGGATATCACAACTTGCCAGTATGCGATCTAGTTCTTCTTGCAATGGCAATTCCTCGGCTTGCCTAGAACTTTCCCCAATTTCTATTCCTGCTTGCCTAGAACTTTCTCCAATTTCTATCCCTTTTCCTTTGTTAATGGGATTTTCTATCTTGGGAACTTTCCTAGTTGAGGGTTTCCTTCTGCGCACACGCCTCCAGCCCACAAATCTTCTTCTTTTCTTTGGCTTTTGTTTCTCCGGAGGTGGAGCTTGAAATTCCATAGGTTCCTCAACATCGGCTAAGTAACCAGTAAAGTCTCTGGAAACTTCTATTTTCACAGGATAGAGATTGAGATTCTGAAGAGCTTCAGATAACTCATTCATGCTGTTCAGCATATATGCAAAATGCACACAAAATGCTAAATTAACAATTTTACAGACAAATATTAATATAACTATTCAAGTATTATTGCACATACTACGGATTTTATATATTTGTCTAATATAAAGTACAACTGAAATTCAAAATATGCTAGAGGTTGTGTATTTATTGTATTTTATTTTACTAAGTTGTTTATCTAATGGACAAAGTTTCTTTGAAGTTTCTGGCTTGTAGATGATATGGGTGCTAGTACTGGGTCAGGGTATTTAAAAGTTAGCATTTACTGCGATAGTGACTAACATATAAAGATCTGCCCATTTTTCATCCAGTTCATCTTCCCATGGTGGGTTATTGCCTATTTCCTGAGTTTCTTTATTAACCTTTACTCCCTTTGGTTGTGACTTCTTTATTTTCTCTTGACTTTTTCTAATAATCTGACTCCTTTTCTTAGGGGTAAGTGGTTTCTCATACTGTGCCTTACGAACAAATATTCCCTCCTCAGTATCTGCTGAGTATATTGAGGAATTGAATTGGGATGAAGTTCCCTTATCTTTCGGTGAACTATCTAATTTAAGATAGATATCCGAAATTCTTTGCTTACCCATACTATAACTAACAAGTAGTCAGTTAAAAACACATAGTCACAAAATGGTAATTAGGAAAAATTAAGTATTTCTAAATACTTAATGGCTTAAATCAGTGGCTCTGATACCACCTCTTCCTGTCACGGCCCCAGCCCCGGTTTGACCCGGTCAGGAGCCGCGAGACAGGAACCCGTGGTATTTAATTGATGCGACAGCGGAAGATTTATCAGGATCTTTTAAAGGATTAAAATACCCGATTATTTTATTTCATAATTCGGGATAAGCCCCGTAATTTACAATAGAGGAATTTTACTAGGAAATTCCCTGATTTATAAAACATGTTTATCTGTTTTAACTGAGCCACCTCTTCAAGCTTGTTAGTGCTTTGTAGCACGTTTTCCTTGATTTACAGCAGGTCGCCTGAAACATGTTTTAAAAATATTTTGTCAGCGGGGAAATACTGGTGAATCATTCATTTTGTTAAAACGACACATAGTTATAAATTACAGCATAAGAGCGATTACAATGGCTTCTATCTTATTTTTATCTGGCCCCGTGTCACCTGGTGACGATGGTCATGCCACTATTGGGTCCTTCCCCAAGTAGTGACGATTATCCCCGTTAGGATTTATTAGCCTAACCGTGAGAAATTAGTAATGTGCACAATACCCCACTATCCAGTGATTCAAGATAACCACGACTTAATCCCTGTAATTATAACTTTTGAAAATAATTGGAGTATTGTAAAATAATGTTGATAAAAAGAGAATGACTCACATTGTAGATTTAAACGGGCAGAGTTTAGCCTACTGATTAGCCTTGTAACCTAATTTAAATAACAATGCACACGAACTAGGTCAGTAACTAATACAACATTTACGATAACTCACGATATTAAAACCCTCACGAAAAATGACAAAGTGCAATACTTAAACATCCATCGTATTTACGACGAATGACAATGCATAACCCTAATTTGAGCAGCACTTAAACATTTATCGGATAGTTTCAATCGATCGGACATTAAATCGTAGCAGCGATCGAGTTAATACCCTGTATCGTAGCAGCACCTCACTATTTTGAAAGTTTTCATCGACACCAATGAACTGCCCATGGCCATTTCTATTTATAGCTGAAATTTGGGTCTCACGCGGCCCGCGTGATCCTTTGCCCAACCTTTACGCTGAGAGACCACAAGGCGCATTACCAAGTAATACCGAAACCAACCTAAAAGCGCAAGTACATCTCATCACGTTGAGAAACCGTACCCTGGGTCCCGAGGAAGCTCCATTACCTCCGACGGAAAAGAGCCAATCTGGCCAAACCACAACTCCACCCACACCCCAACAAGAGACGGCTTCTCAACCAATTCAAGAGCCCACCAAGAACCCTCCGGGGTTCCGGTACCATACCCTGGTCGGTTAATTCGCCAAAAGACCAATGAGCAATTCGCAAAGTTCGAAAATTTGTTAAAACAATTGCATGTTAATATTCCTTTTATTGAAGTCCTAACTCAAATGCCTAAATATGAAAAATTTATGAGGGACCTCCTCACTCATAAAAGGAAAATTGAATCATTGCAATTAGTTAATTTAGGCGAAGAATGCTCCGCCTTGCTACTCAACAAACTCCCACAAAAGAAGATTGATCCTGGAAGCTTCACCATTACTTGCTCGATTGGGGAATCCCCCATTCGCAATGCACTATCTGATCTCGGTGCTAGCATCAACCTCATGCCCGCATCAATGTTCAACCGACTCGGCCTAGGGAAAACAAGCCCTACAAAAATGTGCATACAACTCGCCGATAGGACCGTCAAATATCCACAAGGTGTCGCTGAAAATCTATTGGTCAAATTCGGGGAATTTGTCTTGCCGGCCGACTTTGTCATACTAGATATGGATGAAGATATCGAGGTACCACTCATCTTAGGAAGACCATTCCTAGCCATGACCCAAGCAGTGGTGGATATGAATGGTGGAACATTAACACTAAGGATTGGGGACCAGGAAATGAAGTTTGGAGTTGGGAATAGGGTAGAAGACGACGAAGCGGTCAATTACATGAAGGTCATAGACTCAAGTTTGGATGATGCTCTCCGACGGTGCAACATGGGATGCAAGACATCCCACTTGAGTAACACATGACCAGGCTTTGGGTCTAGCCAAGGACCCTTATAAACGTGGCGCACCACGGAGGCATTCCGTGGAACTATCCTTAGTTTAGTTTAGATTAATTTTTATGTTTTCTAGTTTAGTTTTAATTTTCAGGAATAAAACACACTTGGGATGGTGAAGGATACTAAGGGAAACTTGCACCAGCACCCCATGCACAAAAACAGAGCATCCAGCAGATTTTTCATTACAGCAAGTTCAGCACGGGGCCGTGCTCACCCAACACGCCCCGTGCCCAACCATCTGCAGAAAATGCCCAGTTCAGGTAACTGGACACGGGGCTTGCTCATTGAACACGCCCTCGTGTCCAGCCCTCTGTTTCTTTATTTCAATTTCTGTTACTGGCGATCTGAACACGGGGCCGTGCCCGGACACCACGGGGCCATGTCCAGACGCCCAGTAACATAAAATGTTGCTTTTTCACACCTTTTTACATGTCCAATCAACCTAAAAACTTATTTTTGGGACACATTGAGGACAATGTGTAATTTAAGTGTGGGGGATGCTAAAACCTTGAATCTTGCAAGAACTAATTACAAGCCTTACAAAAAACTCTATTGGAACCGCGAAACACCCCAAATTTTTTCAAAAATCTTTCATTTTTATTACTTGTTTAAGTTTAAGTTGGGAATTTCAAGTTCTAAAAAGGTGATATTTTTACAAATTTACAACCAACAGCGTCGTGATAAAAAGAACCAACATAAGAAAATTATGAAACAACATGACAAACCTAGTTAAAATTTGATTATATATACTTGATCACATAAAAACCCAATCCCACAAAAAGTGAGTTTTGAGCCTTTATTGAGCATACAAATACACATCTTTAAACTAAATGCTCATTTTTCGTTTCTTGTGTGAATAGCCGCTTGGTTCTTATGACTCTAGAACTTGCCACGACGATACATTCCCGGTCCTTACCAACTTAAACCCGAGTAAGTAAATGATGGAGGCATTATGTCACACCCTGGCTTTTGCGGAAGCGTGGTTTATTTGGTGTGACTTCTTAATACCATAGCAAAAATCACAACAATGCTATATGATAAAAACACGAGATGTTTATCCATTAATAAAGTTTAGAACTACCACAACACCATTGTTTGAAAACATCAATACCAAATTAAGTTACAACCCATGACGTGTTTAAACGAGTTCACAAAGACTCAACAAAAGTACTTAGATAAAACCTGAGTTTAGAGACGTGTATCCCGTCCAGGATTAAGATACACCCCTTAAACTCGACAACCATGGATAACATCTTTTATTCAAACGCAGCTTGATGACACATGCATACCCTTCCAGATCCACTAGTTTCCTGAAATACATGTAGTTTGAAAAATCAACAAAAGTTGAGCGAGTTCATGTGTATGTGAGTATGTATAAACCTTTGTAAACAGTGAATGTATGTATATCCCGGTATGATTGCAAGCAAGGAAAAGATCACCAATGGTTTGCAAGGCCACTAATATGTGTGACGGTGTAGGAAGACTCAAACCTAGCAAAGTTGTGCCGGGCTCCCGGCTGGAAGACATAGTCACCACAATGGGCCACCCTGGCCACAGGGGTGTGGGCTCGGTACACCCAAATAGATCTATCACTCATGCCCGTCGGTCCTTATACGAGGATTAATGGTCCCAAGTATACGCCTACCCTATCACATGATCTATGGTTCTTTCCTAGGCTAATCATACCAATAGTATTGTAAGTAATCCTTTGTAACATGTATTTCACCCCCGAAGTAAATAAACAAAACAGTTTAAAAAAAGGGAGACATGAACTCACAGTAGTGCGTCTTTAGTACCGTCAACTCAAATCTCCGCAGCTAATCACGACTGCCTACAGTGTACTAGCGTCTATTAGACGAACGGGTCGTGCATTGGCTTAGAGTTTATTGTTTTGAGTTGCGTTTCTTGTGTTTCCCAATATTATTCCAAGTTATAATTATTTGTTAAAATAATTAATATTTCAACTTAAATTATATTTAGTTTTGGAATAATTGTTTAATCAATATTTCCGTATTAATACTTCTCAAGTATTTTAACTCCGTATTTCCTTCCCAAGGATGGGGGTAATTTATACATGTATATTTGTAGTTCCGAAATAATATATTTTTAAGTCCCACTTAGAAAAAATATATAACTTATTTGTCAAAAATAATGTATTCCAAAATATATATATATTTTCCCAAAATAACATATTTTCACTTCTTGTATCCAAAACAATATTTACCGAAAATATATTCGTAAAAGTATTTTCCGGAATATTTTGTAAGTTACGTTTTATCGATCGGTTTCACAATACCAAGTGTGTAACTTAAATATTTATTCCTTATGATTTTTGGTATTATTTTGGAGTTGTAATATCCATGGTATTTCTTAAGTTATATTATTTTACCCTAAAATATTATAACTACTCCACAAAGTAGACAAATATTCACACAAGTGTCTTAGTATAAAATATATATTCTAAATATATATTTACCCATTTTATTTTCAAAAACCAACCTCCGATACTTTGTATTTTTGTAACAAAACCTAAGGCAAAGTTTATTTTGAAAAACAATGTTAAAACATACTTGTAAACACTTGTTAGAAAATATTTTCTAAGTGTTGGAATTTTTAGAAAATTTCGCCATAGTTTCCTTTGTAAATGGAGGTGTCCATGCTATTTAGCATATCATTTTCTTTTCAAAAATCATCCAAACAATCAACAACAAATCACTAATCATCTTACACTTACCAAATGTAAAAAAAGAAAACAATACACTTCACATAGTAACACGAACTTGATCTTTCATAAAAACGCGTAGTAACTTGGTAAAGTGTTTAGTGGGTTTAGTTACCCTCCAAAGTGTGTTTACTTCTTTTAAAATCTCATTCTTGAAAAGATTTGGTGTTTACAACTTGTAAACATAATTTACAAAAATGTTTATTTATAACATTTTCTTGTTTCTCTAGGGTTTATTTACTTGTCTTTCCACTAAAAATAGTGTAGGTTTAATAAAAACCATGATCATTCAAGAATCATCTTTTTAAACTTGGTTCCTTTAGAAAAGTCGTTCACAAGTCTTGGATTTACAAGATTACTAGTTCACTTGGCTTTTTACTTTTCAAGAAAAATCATTTTACTTTCAAGTTCATGTTTAATCAAGGAGATGATTATTTCATGTTGTTACATAATCATCCCTTATCTTGCTAAATCATGTTTTTAATCATAATTTAGCAAGTTCCATGTAATGATCAACATCAATATTTCTAGTAATCATCAAGCAAACGTCATACATTCACTTAACAACATCATATCATCAAGATTTCATCTTTATGTAAACTTTATGTTCAAGCTTTAACTTTATGTTCTTTAGTGTTCTTATGTTAATCATCAAGCAACAACTTTTAACCACTAAAATATGAAGTAAACAAAGGTGTTCAAGAATCTTACAACTAGCTTAAAGCTAGGGAAGAACAAGGTTGAAAATGTGGTGGATAAAAGCACACAAGAGAGGTCCTTCAAGATCCGTGAGTTCCACACTTCGTTAAACACCTTGTAGCACCTTAAAATGGTCTTGGATTGTTGGAAGATGATCGAAATATGGTGGTGGTGTATAGGGGGTTCACGGCCGAGCTTTAGAGGGAGAGAGGAGAGTTGTGTTGTGATGTTGAAGATGATAATACTTGTTACTTATAACACTCTCTAAGTTCTATTAACTAATGGATTATATGTTTCATCAAGTACAAACAACATCTCTTCATATCTTTAGGAAGATCACATGGGGATTATGGAGGATTTATAAAGATTGAAGTAATCTTTGAGGTGGGGCCACCTACATGGGGCCGTAAATTGTATATGGGGGGGGGGGTAATTTGTAACTTGATGGCAATTAGTGGAAGTTAAATGTTAAGTCTAGTGTTTTATGCATAGGATGCTTTATATAGAGAGTTTAAGTGTTCGGGAACCATATCTAGCTCAGTAAAATTAAAAAAATGTTTTTAGCAATATTTTGGTGTTCCGGGTAATGTCCGGTTGTTCGGTTAGATACCGATCCGTTAAAGTGCTAGGTTATACCGTATAGTGTCCTTTATGTAACTTTTTGTGACACCTTTAATTCCTGACACTTAGGAAAGCATACATGACCATTTTGTCATATTTTTGCACATTACTAGCATGTTAGAATGCTGAATTTTGATGATAAATGCAGAATTCTGCACTTAGAGTGGGTTTTAGGCACTTTCCGGCACTTAAACTATCACCTAGTGACGCACTTTTATGGTCCTTACTTCCCTACACTCCATACTAGTGTAGTACCTTGTCTCTGGCTCATACTGGGCCTCAAAATATTGTCTGTCTATGTACTGGAACTGTCAGTATATTTCTGAGTTATCCGCTAACTGTGCTAACTGTGCTTTGTGCATCAAGTATGTCAGTAAAGTTTGTATGTAATAAATGGTGTGACAATATGAAATGTGATGCACATGTATGTATGATGCAGAAATCATAAAGCAGTTTATATCATCAGTTGTAATTAAGCACAATCATTAAGCACAAATTTAATATTAATTAATTGTACGGATACCTGTAATTATGAGGGTTGTCACATTCTCCCCCTGTTAAGAAAATTCCGTCCCGAAATTTTAGTTCTGGTACTAGATGCAGGGGTCTTGGGGAATAAATGTGGGTATTTTTCTTTCATGCGATCTTCACGCTCCCACGTGAATTCTGGGCCATGTTGTGCATTCCATCGAACCTTGACGAGTTTGACACTACTACTGCGTGTCTTGTTAACCTTCCAATCAGTAACCTCAACAGGTTCTTCAATAAAGTGGAGTGTGTCGTCAATATGAACTTCGTCGGCAGGAATGACCACTGTCTCTGGAGTTGGACTCTTTTTCAAATTAGATACATGAAATGTATCATGAACGCCATTCAGTTCTGCAGGTAGGTCCAACTTGTAAGCTACAAGACCAATCCTTTTTTGGATTTTAAATGGACCAATGTATCTGGGGTTCAACTTCCCACGCTTCCCAAAGCGTGCCACACCCTTCCAGGGTGAAACCTTCAACAAAACCATATCTCCCACCTCAAATTCCAGAGGTTTCCTTCTCAGGTCCGCATAACTCTTTTGGCGATCACGAGCCGCTTTGATGCGCTCTCGGATCTGTGTAATCTTGTCTGTTGTCTCTTGAACCAATTCCGGACCAACAAGCTGTCTATCACCCGCGTCAGCCCAACATAATGGTGATCGACAATTGCGTCCATAGAGAGCTTCGAACGGTGCGGCCTGAATGCTTGCATGATAACTGTTATTGTGTGAAAATTCAATCAATGGTAGGTGAGTGTCCCAACTTCCACCTAAATCCATTACGCAAGCTCGCAACATGTCTTCCAACGATTGAATCGTTCATTCGCTCTGTCCGTCTGCTTACGGATGAAATGCAGTACTCAGATTCAGCTGAGAACCAAAAGCTTCTTGGAAGGATTGCCAAATCCTTGACATGAATCTTCCATCTCTATCAGAGATAATCGAGAGAGGCACTCAATGACGTGCAACAATCTCTCTCAGGTACAGCTCAGCTAGCTTGCTAGTGTTGTCTTTCTCCTTAAATGGCAAAAAAGTGTGCAGATTTCGTTAAACGGTCTATAATTACCCAAATCGTATCGTGACCTCTGGGTGTCTTTGGTAATTTTGTTATAAAATCCATAGAAATCTGTTCCCATTTCTATTGGGGTATTTCAGGTTGTTGCAAGAGACCTGAAGTCTTCTGGTATTCGACCTTTACCTTGGCGCAAGTTAAACATTTGCCAACATATATCGCAACGTCGCCTTTCATTCTCGGCCACCAATAGAACTCCTTTAAATCTTGGTACATTTTATCCGATCCAGGATGGATCGAGTACCGTGACTTGTGGGCTTCATCAAATATAACGTCTCTCAAACCACCAAAGAGGGGAACCCAAATTCTTCCCAAGAAACACAATATTCCATCCTCCTTTGGTACCAACAGTTTCTCCATCCCACGGAGATACTCATTCTCGAGATTCTTTTCCTTGAGTGCTTCTCTCTGCGTGGCACGAATGCGCAACGAGAGGTCTGTTTGAATAATCATTTCCAAAGCCCTAACCCTTATGGGCTTGATCATTTCCTTCCGACTCAGGGCATCTGCGACCACATTCGCCTTCCCTGGGTGATACTTGATTTCACAATCATAATCGTTAAATAGTACTACCCAGCGTCTCTGTTACATGTTAAGCTCTTTCTGATCAAATATATGCTGCAAGCTCTTGTGATCAGTAAAGATTGTGCATCGCGTGCCATATAAGTAATGTCGCCAGATTTTTAACGCAAACACCACAGCGCCCAATTCCAAATCGTGCGTGGTGTAACTTTTCTCGTGGACCTTCAATTGGCGAGAAGCATAAGCTATAACTTTCTATCGCTGCATCAACACGCATCCTAAACCTTGACGCGAGGCGTCGCAGTATACCACGAAGTCGTCAGTACCTTCGGGTAGAGATAAGATCGGTGCGTCACAAAGCTTGTTCTTCAACAGCCGAAAAGCTTCTTCTTGCTTGTCCCCCCATTCATACTTCTTGTCTTTTTGGGTGAGGGAGGTCAACGGTTGAGCGATTTTCAAGAAATCCTCAATAAATCTGCGATAATATCCTGCCAAACCTAAAAATTGTCGAATCTCAGTTGGCGTCTTAGGAGTCTCCCAGTTCTTGATCGCCTCGATCTTTGTGGGATCCACATGAATTCCATTTCCGTTAACCACATGACCAAGAAACTGAACTTCTCGTAACCAGAACTCGCACTTCGAGAACTTAGCGTACAATTTCTCTTTCTTAAGAAACTCTAGAATAGCCCTTAGATGTTGCTCATGTTCTTCTTTCGACTTTGAGTGGATCAAAATGTCATCAATGAACACGATTACAAACTTATCGAGGTACGACTTACAAATTCTGTTCATCAAATCCATGAATACAGCTGGCACGTTTGTCAAACCAAATGGCATAACCAGGAACTCGTAATGTCCATAGCGAGTCCTAAAGGCAGTCTTTGGAATACTTTCTTCTTGAATTCTTAACTGGTGATAACCTGATCGAAGATCGATCTTTGAGTAAAAACTCGAACCTTGTAATTGATCGAACAGGTCATCAATCCTTGGCAAGGGATATCTATTCTTGATAGTCAACTTATTCAGCTCGCGGTAGTCGATACACATGCGGAAACTACCATCCTTCTTTTTAACGAACAAAACTAGAGCTCCCCAAGGCGAGAAGCTTGGTCTAATAAATCCCTTGTCTAGCAACTCCTGAAGTTGCATCGACAACTCCTGCATTTCCGAAGGTGCAAGTCTATAAGGTGCCTTAGCCACAGGCGCGGCGTCTGGAACTAAGTCAATGTGAAACTTGACTTGCCGTTGTGGCGGCAATCCTGGTAAGTCTTCTGGAAAGGCTTCAGGATACTCCTTCACGACTGGAATATCTTCTATCTTCTGCTCAGTGGCTTCCTTATCCACGACGTGTGCCAAGAAGGCAACACATCCCTTCTTCAAACATTTTCGAGCTTTCAAATAGCTAATGATCCTCAGAGGCGTATCGCGCTTCTCTCCATATACCACAATCATTTCTTCATTCTCCAATGGAATGCGAATGATTTTATCGTGACATACAATCTCTGCCTGGTTGCTGGACAACCAATCCATCCCTACTACCACGTCGAAGCTTCCCAACTCAACTGGCAGTAAATCCAGTGTAAACTCGTGTTCTCTCAATTCTATTACGCAACCTCTGATAACTTCATTTGTTTCTACTAGCTTTCCGTTAGCCAGATCGATTGAGTACGGAATGTCTAACTTACTAGCAGTTAATCCAAGTATTCTCTTAAACTCTAGCGATACAAAACTATAGTCGGCCCCAGTGTCAAATAGTACAGATGCAAAACGTTGATTAATAGGGAACGTACCAGTAACGACATTTGGGTCTTGGCGTGCTTCCCTCGCACCGATATTGAAAACTCTTCCTTGTGCTTGATTGAGTTTCGGGCACTCTCGCTTGAAATTCCCCATGTCTCCACAATTGAAACACCCTGGTCCTTGACCATTCCCATTGCCACCTTGAGCATTGTTTTGGTTGCGATTCCCAGCTTGATTTGCAAAGTTACCATGATTTCCATTACCGCCATTGCGGTTTCCATTCCCGTTACCACCACGGTTTTTGTTACCAAAACCCCTTTGACCGCCACGGCCAGTACCAACCCAGCACGTTTCTTTTGAGTGGCCAACTCTTCCACAAGATTCACATTTTCCAGATCGGCATCGTCCCTCGTGATGCAACTGACACGCGTTACACTTGGGCAAGGTGCCCATATACCCCTTTCCTTTGGCCTTGGCCGGTGCGCTCGTCTCATCCTTCTTGTTCGAACTGCTGGTACCTTTCTTAAAGTTGGAGAACTTCCTCTTGTTTTCTCATGAGGATTCAACGTGGGTCTCTTTTTCTTCGAGTCAGAATTTGAAAACTTGTTTAGTCTGATAGCTTCTTCCGTCAGTGACATGCTCAGTTCGATAGCCTCAGTAATTGTTGCAGGCTTTGATGATGTTACCATACTCATAATCTGAGGTGCCAACCCCCAGATGAAACGCTCCACGCGTTTGAATTCCGGACTGACCATGTATGGTACCACGTGAGACAGATCATGAAATCTATGTACATATTCGGCGATCTTTGGGCCGTCCATCTTGAGGTTCCAAAATTCAGTTTCCAGCTTCTGAATTTCGGCCTTGGAGCAATACTTTTTACGCATGAGTTCCTTTAACTCAGTCCAAGTCAGAGCATATGCTGCTGCCTCTCCCAGAGTTTGGACTTGGAGATTCCACCATGAAAGTGCTCCATCAGTGAACAATCCGGAAATGTAGGTGACTTGCTGTTCTGGTGCGCATTTGCTCATCCTTATCACTAAGTCGGTCTTTTCCGTCCAACAAACATAAGCCACAGCACCCCCGGTGCCATCAAAATTCAGCGGTTTACAGTCTAAAAATTGCTTAAAGGTACAGCCTGTACAAGTAACGTCATATACATGAATCATTAGCAATTGCATATGGAATGTCCAAATGTAATGTAATGTGTCTCGAACGACTTAAACATTACCATGTGGTGGGTTGTTCCTTGAGGTATTCCCGCTAGTTTCGGTGCGTGAGGCCTCGTAATCTGCTATTGCTCAGGAGATTCTTTCTTGTAATTCTGCCTCAGTAGTGGGCAAACGATTTTCCCTTTGTGGTGGCATCTTCTATAAGAAGATTGTATAGGTCAGGTTTTAATAAGTATGTAGTACACGTATGTAATAACATTCATCAACACCAGTATACACATAACATCCCATGTCATAACACAAATAAGTAATCCAACAATGTATGTAATGAGAATGTTGCGATTGAGCTATCATATAACAAGACCACAAGTACAGTTTACAAGTTTCACAATTGTATCATACATCAAAAGAGACTAAGGGTCACATCACCCTTGTCTGAATCGTCTAACAATCTACAACAACCAAAAGCCAAAGTTAAAGTCACACTGTGGTCTTCAAAATGTTGTGCAATCAGGCTCAATAGCTGAACTCTCATCAAAAGTAATGCTACCTGCATCAAACCAAAAACCTCAAGCTGATGGGGGAGGAGGTGGAGGAATGAAAAGCAAACGACGCATACGCGCTAGCTCCTCCTCGAGCGCATGAACAAGCTGCAACAAACAGGCAATCTGCTGCTCCATGGTGAGAAAACAGATATCAAAATCCGGGTAAGGAAACAGTAGAGCAGGTGGAAAAACAGACTGTGATGGATCAGCAAAAGGTGGAGGACGCGGGATCCTCTCGAGCTCAGTGACTCTACGACTCAACATATCCTGCTGGAGCTGCAAGGATAAAAGCAGATCATCCGTAGAGTACCCACGTGGAAGGGATGGTATTGATCTGATAAAGGCATGACGTTGGGCGAAGACCACAAGAATGGCTCGCCCGTGGGTGCAGAAGAAGATGCAGCGTGTGTAAACTGTGGTATGGAATGATCGGCTGCTGACACAAAAGGTACATGACCGCCTGAGACGGGGAGGAGGAATGTCCTGAAGAAATGTAACTGGTAGATCTGTGCGGTGCACATCTGACAAGTGTGGGTGAAACTGTGTGACATCAACGGGTGCCTGAACAGGTGCAGAAGGGGGAGTAACTGGTCTGACAAAAGGAGGATAGTCTTCGTCATCCTCAATCCACCCATTGCGGGTGTGAGCATATCTAGGGTCCACAAGGGTAGCAAATGGAGCACAGTCAACAAGTACAGGGACCGGGTCAGGCAGAGGAGGTGCAATAATGGGTACATCAACAGGGATAGGGTCGTGCACAAGTAAAGGGTCATGAGCAAGAATGGGCTCTGGTGCAATCTCAGGCTCTGGGTCAGCTGGAGCAGGCTCATGATCAACGGGTACATCAAGGAGCTGATCATCAGGAAAAACAGGTGCATCAATGGGCTGCTCAGCAGGAATAAAATCAATCTTCTGCTCAGGATCGAAACCAAGATCAACAGGTGCCTCAAATGGCTGCTCCTCAAGGACAAACTCGATCTCATGGTCGGGGTCAAAATCATGTGGAAAGACAGGATCCAACTCATCCTCAAACTCAGGATCAAACTCAAAATCATGTGGCACACCAGGGGCAGCTGACATAGCAGTGTCGGAATCAGTGTCTGAGGGATAACGCTGTAATCCCAGTGCATGAAGAGTAGAAGACGACACAGACTCAAATGAATCGGGACCAGACTGGTCAGATAACACCTCCACAACAGGAACCTCGACAGGTGGCAAAACAGTGGCATCCACAACAAGAATCTCATCAAGAGGAATAGCAACATCATCATCAATCAGAGCCCCGCTATCCTGGTCATCCTCAGGGGGACCCTCGATGAAGAGATCGACGTCATTATCGGACATATCATCAAGTGGCAGATCCTCAACAGGAAATGCAGCATGGGGAACAGGAGCAGGGATCTGAGCAAGAGGTAGATCCCCGTCAAGAAAACCATCAGCTAAAGGTAAATCATCTCTGAAATCCGGTAAGGCGAAGGGCTGAAAGTCATCGTCGTCACTACTCGTAGTATCTGAAGTGAAAACCTCGTCCTCTGGAAGGATCTCGTCATCTGATACTATGGCTATAGGGTCTATGGCGTCTGACACTCCACTCACGGAGGAAGATGACATGATGTCTGTAACACAACCACACATATGCACACATATCAACATGTATCAAATAAGCATGTACGTAGTAACAATGTAAGCATGTATGCAATCCTAGTCTTCCCAAGACTATCCCACCCAGCCTCTCAGACTGATCTACTTAGTCTCTCAGACTAGACCTCCCAGTTTCCCAAACTGAACCACCCAGCCTCTCAGGCTAAAACCTCCCAGTTTCCTAAACCGAACTACCCAGCCTCTCAGGCTAAACCTCCCGGTTTCCTAAACTGAACTACCCAGCCTATCAGGCTAAACCTCCCAGTTTCCCAAACTGAACTACCCAGCCTCTCAGGCTAAACCTCCCAGTCTCTCAGACTGAACTACCCAGCCTCTCAGGCTAACTCCCTGGTCTCTAAGACCAAACTTCCCCAGCCTCTAAGACTGAACTCCCCCAGTCTCTAAGACTGAACTCCCCCAGTCTCTAAGACTGAATTATAAACATACCCTTGTGAAATGTGTATTTGTGCCTTTTGTTTGTAAAAATGTTTGTTTCATGGATCTGGACGCTTTGTGTATGCAATGTAAAAATGTTTCAAAACATTTTCGTGAGAGCCCTGATGATCATAGCCTAGACTTGAGAAAGAATCCTAGTTCGCTATGATCGAAGTTTTGATAACAAGCTGTCACACCCTGGCTTTTGCGGAAGCGTGGTTTATTTGGTGTGACTTCTTAATACCATAGAAACAATCACAACAATGCTATATGATAAAAACACGAGATGTTTATCCATTAATAAAGTTTAGAACTACCACAATACCATTGTTTGAAAACATCAATACCAAATTAAGTTACAACCCATGACGTGTTTAAACGAGTTCACAAAGACTCAACAAAAGTACTTAGATAAAACCTGCGTTTAGAGACGTGTATCCCGTTCAAGATTAAGATACACCCCTTAAACTCGACAACCATGGATAACATCTTTTATTCAAACGCAGCTTGACGACACATGCATACCCTTCCAGATCCACTAGTTTCCTGAAATACATGTAGCTTGAAAAATCAACAAAAGTTGAGCGAGTTCATGTGTATGTGAGTATGTATAAACCTTTATAAACAGTGAATGTATGTATATCCCGACATGATTGCAAGCAAGGAAAAGATCACAATGGTTTTCAAGGCCACTGATATGTGTGACGGTGTAGGAAGACTCAAACCTAGCAAAGTTGTACCGGGCTCCCGGCTGGAAGACATAGTCAGCACAATGGGCCACCGTGGCCACAGGGGTGTGGGGTCGCTACACCCAAATAGATCTATCACTCATGCCCCTCGGTCCTTATACGAGGATTAATGGTCCCAAGTATCCGCCTACCCTATCACATGATCTATGGTTCTTTCCTAGGCTAATCATTCCAATAGTATTGTAAGTAATCCTTTGTAACATGTATTTCACCCCCGAAGTAAATAAACAAAACAGTTTAAGAAAAGGGGGACATGAACTCACAGTAGTGCGTCTTCAGTACCGTCAACTCAAATCTCCACAGCTAATCACGACTGCCTACAGTGTACTAGCGTCTATTAGACGAACGGGTCGTGCATTGGCTTAGAGTTTATTGTTTTGAGTTGCGTTTCTTGTGTTTCCCAATATTATTCCAAGTTATAATTATTTGTTAAAATAATTAATATTTCAACTTAAATTATATTTAGTTTTGGAATAATTGTTTAATCAATATTTCCGTATTAATACTTCTCAAGTATTTTAACTCCGTATTTCCTTCCCAAGGATGGGGGTAATTTATACATGTATATTTGTAGTTCCGAAATAATATATTTTTAAGTCCCACTTAGAAAATATATATAACTTATTTGTCAAAAATAATGTATTCCAAAATATATATATTTTCCCAAAATAATATATTTTCACTTCTTGTATCCAAAACAATATTTACCGAAAATATATTCGTAAAAGTATTTTCCGGAATATTTTGTAAGTTACGTTTTATCGATCGGTTTCACAATACCAAGTGTGTAACTTAAATATTTATTCCTTGTGATTTTTGGTATTATTTTGGAATTGTAATTTCCATGGTATTTTTTAAGTTATATTATTTTACCTGAAAATAATATAACTACTCCACAAAGTAGACAAATATTCACACAAGTGTCTTAGTATAAAATATATATTCTAAATATATATTTACCCATTTTTTTTTCAAAAACCAACCTCCGATACTTTGTATTTTTGTAACAAAACCTAAGGCAAAGTTTATTTTGAAAAACAAAGTTAAAAACATACTTGTAAACACTTGTTAGAAAATATTTTCTAAGTGTTGGTATTTTTAGAAAATTTCGCCATAGTTTCTTTTGTAAATGGAGGTGTCCATGCTATTTAGCATATCATTTTCTTTTCAAAAATCATCCAAACAATCAACAAAAAATCACTAATCATCTTACACTTACCAAGTGTAAAAAAAAAATACACTTCACATAGTAACATGAATTTGATCTTTCATAAAAACGCGTAGTAACTTGGTAAAGTGTTTAGTGGGTTTAGTTTCCCTCCAAAGTGTGTTTACTTCTTTTAAAATCTCATTCTTGAAAAGATTTGGTGTTTACAACTTGTAAACATAATTTACAAAAAATGTTTATTTATAACATTTTCTTGTTTCTCTAGGGTTTATTTACTTGTCTTTCCACTAAAAATAGTGTAGGTTTAATAAAAACCATGATCCTTCAAGAATCGTCTTTTTAAACTTCGTTCCTTTAGAAAAGTCGTTCACAAGTCTTGGATTTACAAGATTACTAGTTCACTTGGTTTATTACTTTTCAAGAAAAATCATTTTACTTTCAAGTTCATGTTTAATCAAGGAGATGATTATTTCATGTTGTTACATAATCATCCCTTATCTTGCTAAATCATGTTTTTAATCATAATTTAGTAAGTTCCATGTAATTATCAACATCAATATTTCTAGTAATCATCAAGCAAACATCATACATTCACTAAACAACATCATATCATCAAGATTTCATCTTTATGTAAACTTTATGTTTAAGCTTTAAGTTTATGTTCTTTAGTGTTCTTATGTTAATCATCAAGCAAGAACTTTTAACCACTAAAATATGAAGTAAACAAGGGTGTTCAAGAGTCTTACAACTAGCTTAAAGCTAGGGAAGAACAAGGTTGAAAATGTGGTGGATAAAAGCACAGAAGTGAGGTCCTTCAAGATCCGTGAGTTCCACACTTCGTTAAACACCTTGTAGCACCTTAAAATGGTTTTGGATTGTTGGAAGATGATCAAAATATGATGGTGGTGTATAGGGGGTTCACGGCTGAGCTTTAGAGGGAGAGAGGAAAGTTGTGTTGTGATGTTGAAGATGATAATACTTGTTACTTATAACACTCTCTAAGTTCTATTAACCAATGGATTATATGTTTCATCAAGTACAAACAACATCTCTTCATATCTTTAGGAAGATCACATGGGGATTATGGAGGATTTATAAAGATTGATGTAATCTTTGAGGTGGGGCCACTTACATGGGGCCGTAAATTGTATATATGGTGGGGTAATTTGTAACTTGATGGTAAATGATGGTAATTAGTGAAAGTTAAATGTTAAGTCTAGTGTTTTATGCATAGGATGCTTTATATAGAGAGTTTAAGTGTTCGGGAACCATATCTAGCTCAGTAAAATAAAAACAATGTTTTTAGCAATATTTTGGTGTTCCGGGTAATGCCCAGTTGTTCGGTTAGATACCGATCCGTTAAAGTGCTAAGTTATACCGTATAGTGTCCTTTATGTAACTTTTTGTGACACCTTTAATTCCCGACACTTAGGAAAGCATACAGGACCATTTTGTCATATTTTTGCACATTACTAGCATGTTAGAATGCTGAATTTTGATGATAAATGCAGAATTCTGCACTTAGAGTGGGTTTTAGGCACTTTCCGACACTTAAACTATCACATAGTGACGCAGTTTTATGGTCCTTACTTCCCTACACTCCATACTAGTGTAGTACCTTGTCTCTTGCTCATACTGGGCCTCAAAATATTGTCTGTCTATGTACTGGCACTGTCAGTATATTTCTGAGTTATCTGCTAACTGTGCTAACTGTGCTTTGTGCTTCAAGTATGTCACTAAAGTTTGTATGTAATAAATGTTGTGACAATATGAAATGTGATGCACATGTATGTCTGATGCAGAAATCAGAAAACAGTTTATATCATCAGTTGTAATTAAGCACAGTCATTAAGCACAAATTTAATATTAATTAATTGTACGGATAGCTGTAATTATGAGGGTTGTCACACATTAGGACTAACCCTTTTTATTTATACACCATTTATTTATTTTTATTTTTTACCACCTACCAAAAAATCCCCCTAGTTAACCCCTTTGAGCCTAAACCTTTTCATTTCTTAACCCAAACAAACACCCTTTTACCCACCAAAACCCTTTTTCATTTTAAACCCTTTAATTTAGTAACATAGCTCGGTTTTTGTGTGACTCTCTTATGTTGAAATTTTTTTTTGATAAAGATAAAAAGAAAAATGAAGTTTGCAATAAACAAACAAAGCTCTTCAAAATATGGCTTGTTTGAATAAATGCTTCATTGGAATAAAAAGTCACAAAAACAATATGTTTTGCAAAAACCGACGCTTTTTACACCTTTCGCCCTTTTCAACTAACCACTAACCCAACCACCAACCTTTAACCCAAGCCTAACCCTTCACCCCAAAAGTCCTCTTGATATTTACAAAGGTATATAGTTAAAAAGGAGGAGGATTGATTGCTTGGCAAGCTTATGGTAGAAGTAAGTTCCATGCCGCTCTCGAGTGTTTCACAAAAATACATCTTCGGCCGAGTGTTGAGTGGTCCCCCGAGAGGTATGTGAACTTGTATATAAATGGAATTTTAAAAAGGCATGTTATGCCCTAATAAGTAATTTATCTTATGTAATGTTTTAAATAAATCATGACGAATAGGATTGTAAATAAATAAAAATAAAACTTAATAAAGAATCTTGGAAATCCCGACACTCTATAACAAGCCCAAAACCTTCTCTTCTACCCATTCCATTTGGGAGTGTAAAGCCACATTATAAAGAGTTTTGCTTGAGGACAAGAAAAGATTCAAGTGTGGGGGTATTTAATGTGTGCAAAATGCAACATATAAATTACATCAATTGAGGCATAAAACTAACCATTTTTTAGTACTAATGTTGGAAAAAGTGTGTTTTTGTCTTCCTTTTGTATTTTCAGGATTAAATGAGCTCAAATGAACAAAAGAAGCAAAAAGGCAGCTAAATCTAACAAAAATACAAGAAAGGGAATAAACGTAGCATGCCCGACCCCCCGACAGCATCTTCCCAAGCAAAACAAGAAAACAGAAGGCTGAACACTCCCGGTGCTCAGTGAGCACGGGGGCGTGCCCAAGTGTCTGCAGAAAAGACAAAGCTGTAGAAGCTTCTATCACCCACCACGGGGGCGTGCACAGCGGACACGGGGCCGTGGTTAACTCTAAGATTCGCAGAATCTGAGGAAATCTTGATAGTACAGATACGCTTCTGCACACGGGGTCGTGCCCAGCGGACACGAGGGCGTGGTCAACTAATGCAGACAAACTGCAATTAATGAAGAAAGATGTTGGATCTGAGTTTCTTTTTTATTGTATTTTCGTTTGAAATTAAGATGAAAATGAAAGAGTTGTGCAGCGGAATTAAGATGAAAGCAAACTTTGCATACAATCAAACGAGAGTAATACTTTAATCAAACATCTTTACACAATGAATCGAAAGATTGAATTTGTTTCAACAACGATTACAATGATTGATGAATGAATGCAAACTCCCCCTCAGCCAGAGCTCAGTAGTTTGTTCGTGCAAAGAAGACGATGTGATCAAAGAGCTAATAGAACAGTACAAAGTACTGAACTATTTATAGGCACTTGCAAACTACTGAGCATCTTTAGCTGACGTCACCATGAAAGTGACATCTAACCTCCTAACAAACTCTAACCTCTGATCTATACAAACACTAATGTACTAACTACTGCTATTACAATTCATTACATAAAAGACACTTAAACAGCTGCTGCATCCTTCCACTGCTGTGAACCCAGCAGTGCCTGTCCGGATCAGCAGTACTTGACTCAAGGCAGTAGATTGAGTCAGCAGAGCTTTGGTCTTCCATCAGTCTTTAACATTGGGCAGTAGATGCAAGGCAGCAGTTGTGGATCAACACTTGGTAAGATCAGTAGATAGGAGGTCAGCAGATACAAAGCCACTTTCAAGGGGAGAGATTTGCATGAACTAACTGTAATCGTCTGCTTATTCTGGATCCACTGCTCTGATCCAGTTTTGGCTTTAATTATCTGTTCCTCTGATAGGGTTCAATCCCAACAATCTCCCCCTGGAACAGATAATGCCAAAACTCTTCATTATTTGTGGAATTCTTTATTGCCTCATCAACAGCTCCCTTATCTGACCTTTAAATTGTAATTCAAAGTCTAGGGAGTCTGTATCTTCATCATCCCTGCTAAGTGGAAGATCAAGGAGATCCTGCAAATCTTCAAGACTCAGGCCAAGAGCTTGTTCCCTTGATATTTTCTCCACTTCTCCACCAGACCTGAGCAAAGTCAATACGCAGGTCTGTTTGTCAGTTTCCCACTTTTGTATTTTTGAGCCTGGTGGGTTTCTTGGGAGATGTTTATTTGCAGAAGTATTTGGAGAGGCTGGCCTATTCATGACTGGCTGAGCAGTACTTGCAGTTTGATCCAAACCAAGAGTTTCCATGATCATTTTCTTTATACCCTCTTTTCCAAGGTCTTCACCTTCCATTAACTCTTTGATGGTTTCAGCAATCAGCTGTTTCTGTGGCCTTCTTTTGTAGATGGCAGCACCAACTGGAGCTGTGGATCTCCTGATTTGCAGCTTTGATGGTCTTTTTGAAACCGCTGCTTCAGGATAGTCAGGCTTTTGAGGAACTGTGGGATCTTTCTTTCTTAATTGTTCCAACTTTTTGTAAGTAGCCCTGACCACATCTTCTTTCCATCTAGCAACTTGTCTTTTGTTTCCATAATCAGCTGCTACCAATTCCTCTTTCATTCTCCTCAGCTCTTCCTGTTTGTCAGGTACATTCTTTCTAAACTTTGCCCAGTTAGGAGGAGTGTGAGTGACATTCCTTTTTAGCATGTCTTGAATTCTTCCTGCTTCATTTTCAAGTTCAGGAATAGTCCACTCTTTGTACATGTATCTCTCTCCTTTGTATTCTTGTGAGCCATGATGCTTTCAATGTAGTCTTTCTTCAGAGTTTCAGCTGCTCTTTCAGAAATTTGTTGACTAACATTTTTTGCAAATTGCTCTAGGGATCTGACTTGTGTGAGCAAATATTGACTTCTCTGTGCAATCTCTTTATCAGATTTCCCTTGTGTATTTTTCTTTGAGATATCCTCTGCTTGCTTGGCCTTGATTTCCAAATATTCATCAACATTTTTAGGCCAGGGATTTCCTTTTATTGATGGCAAACTCCTTTTGGCAGGGTCATCCTCAAAGTAAAAAGATTTTATTTCTTCTCTAACAGCTGCTAATTCAAGAGGAAATTGAACACCTGCAGGAGGTAAGGGCTTGTACATTTTAACTGAAGAGAGAGGAACATGTTTTGGAATTGTGACAAGTGCTAAAGATTTTGAAGATGTTTGTGGTGGTGAATTGTCATCATCTTTGAGAATTAGTCTTCTCCTTTTTGTGGGAGGGACTGATGATGTTTTGGATGGAACAGTGGTGGTAGATGTAGTGGCAGTGGATTGTGATTGACTAACAGCTGTTGAAACAACTGGTGTTTCAACCACTGTTGTCATTACAACAGATGTTATAACATCTGCTGTCTTCTGCTGTATGTCAGCAGGTGTTGTTTTTGGTGGTGATGATGGTAAAACAGTGGATGTTGTGTGTGTTGAAGTGGTGTGTGTTGATGGAACAACTGTTTGGCAAGCAGTAGTTTTTGTAACTCCTGTTGCATCAGCTGTTTTGTATGGTGGTTTTTGAGCAGACTTTGAATGTCTGGTTGGAATGGATTTGGGTTGCCTCACTTTTCTAGTAGGCTTCTTCTTTTCCTCAACAGGATTTTCATGATCCTTTGACCCAGAAGTACCCTGATCTGGATGATCCATTCTGTCCACCCTGGCTTTCCTTTTGGCCTATCTATCCCTTTTTACACTTGCAACTGCTTCTGCTAGTGCATTTGTTGTCACATCAATTTTCTTGCTGCCATCTGGCAAAGGGATCTTTTTGGTCATGTTTGAATTTTCTGGTTCAAGATAGAGACCATCCTCTATACCCTTCTTTTTCCACTCCTTAATTTTCTCCCCCCTTTTTGGCATTATCTTCGGGGATTTGATAAATGTAGCGGACTTTTGGAGGAGCATTGCCAGTGGTGTGCAAGATCTGAGTTTTGAGAGCCTTTAAATCAGCCTGAGTGTTCTTGAACCTTGACTCCATTGCATTTCTCAGCTGTTGAACATGTTTTTCATGTTGCTGATCTGCTAATTGTGCTTGTTGTTGGAGAAAAGATTGAAATAGATTCCAGAGCTCATTTGTAGCAGGTGCCCTTTGTGGAGCAGGTGCTTGAGGTGGAACAGCAGTTGATTGTACCTTCTGAACTTGTAACACCGGTTGTAGCATATCTTTGAGTTCTGCAACAGAGTTATCAAGCTTTGCAATACGATCCGTCAATTTCTGGTACTTTAAACCATCACCAAAGTTAATGGGATCATCTGATTTCCCACTAGTAGTGGTTTTATCAGTGGTAGATGTAGGGAGTAAACTCCAAACATTAACCACTGATGCCCCTTTTTTCTTGGTACTGGGGTCTTCTTCCTTCAACACTTGACAACCTTTTGATGTTGCCAGTAGGATAAATAAATCCACTGGTGGTTGGCAGAGGTGCTATAAAAGGAATTGCCTCCAAGGAAGTCTTATTAATGTAACCACTGTCCAACTGTAAACCTGTAGGTACAACAGTTGTAGTGGCTGCTTCATTTGGATTACCACCAAGAGTTACTTGTAACTCATGGGGTGTAACCTCCTCAGGTTGTGTTGGTGGGTTAGCAAAGATTGATACATCAGACCCAGTCAGTTGTTGAGGTATATTCTCATGAGTAGGTGATTGAGAAGGACTGGTTAATGCCTGGTTCAAATCAATTGCATCCAACAGTGGTTTTATTGGTGAGGGAATTGTGGATGTGATGATTGGTGTAGAAATAGGACGTGTCCCGGGCATTGGACTGTGGATGATAGAAACGAGTGTTTCCAGAGCATCATGATGTGGAGACCCTATTTGTACAACCTGTTCTTTTTTTGAAGAAACATGAGGAGTTTCGGTTATGGGTTGAGATATTTGTACCAACTGCTGTGAGGAAGTAGCAGCAGTGGTTTCTTGTGACTTTTGTGTTGTCACTGGCAGGTGCTCTGGTATCTCATCCTCCAGAGATGCCTTTTTGATGGTTTTAGGGGGTTTTTGTGTTTTTCTTTTTGTTGGCTTTTTGGTGATTTTAGGTGTGGGTTTCAAAACAGTTGTGCTGCTGCTTTGATCACCTTGAGCAGTGGGCTCAGCAGCAGATACCTGAGGAGCAGTTGTAACTGCTAAAATCTGCTCAGGCACCTCTGCTTGTGTTTTGCAAGGTGCTAACATTCTTGAAAAAGTTTCAGTTGTTAAACTGTTTATTTGAGTAGAATCACATTGGTTTATTACAGCTAAATCATCCTTACTGAATTTCTTTGCAAAATAGTAACTTAAAAACCTTGGAAACAGTAAGAATGATTTTGTTTCAACATTATTAACCAAATCTTTAAAAATTTCTCGAGAATAGTTAAAATTTTCTCCTTGAAGATTGCATATCCCAGATTTTGAATCTTTAAAGGGATTTCATTGAAAGAAGTGGTTTTGTTTGAAACACATAGTAGGAGAGTATGAAATAAAAATCTGGTTGCAGACGGAAAATAACCTTTTTCTAAGGTAATTTTCTTCATCATTGTTGCTTCATACCCTCTCTCAATGAAGTCAGTTTGCAACTCGTTTTTAGTGAAAGAAATTTTACCTTCCTGATCACCGAGTTGAAAGACCTCTGAAATGGATTGTGGTGTGATTTGGACAACTTTACCCTTTATCGAAGAGTTTATGGTGGTTGCAGTGTCTCCTTGTTTTTCAAGGGTTGCATTTTTCCAGAACTCCCTTTGGGTCGCCAAATAGATTGGTGCATCGGCAGTGAACAAAGTTTTGTACTTTGATTTTGCCATGAGATCAATGATGGAATCGAAAACTTTGGTGGTTCCTGGTTTTGTGAGAAGACGCAGGAGATTGTGAGATGGCTTATGTGGAATTTCAGTGGAGATTGCCTTTTGAGAGGCTGTTTTCGAAGATGATTTGGATGAGGGTTTTGAAGATGACTTCGATTTTGTCATTTTGACGATGAATGATCGAAGAAATTTGTGAGAGATGAGAAGAAAAACTGCTTTGAGAAGAGAATTTTTAAGAATTCAATTCGACAGTAAAACCCTGTTTTGGTGGTGAGTGGGGAATTTTATAGGGAAGAAAGTGAATGCTGAGGTGGCAGCCGTTACAAAAGGTCTGACCAATATGTACTGCCCACGTGACAACCCCTGTTGAAAGTGAAAGACAGTACTTGTGTGATAGGTACAGATGAAGGCAGTGGTATGAAAGCAGTGGATGATTTTCACTATCAGTGGATAACATATCAGTGGATAAGACACTGCTTTTGAACAACAGAGTTTATCAAAGTAATGAGAGAGCAGGGGTTGACTTTCAGCAGTGGACAGACTTTTGAAGTAGAGCAGACTTTTGAACAATCAGTGGTTAATGGCAGACTTTTAAGGATTTTAATGAAAAATTTTCATTTTTAGCTATTTTTAAGGATGGAGTTTTGATTTTCTGAAAACATTTTGTTGCTTTTATTCATAGAAAAACAAGGTGTTGCTAGTTATTCCATGTTCAGCATTCCAATTCTAGAGACCAAGCTTTCAAAAGTGGCTGTATCAAGTGCTTTTGTGAGCACATCAGCCAGCTGGTCTTTAGTTGGGACATGATGCAGAGAAATCAAACCTTTTTCATAGCAATCCCTCACAAAGTGATGTCTGATGTCGATGTGTTTGGTGGTTGAATGGGAAACTGGATTTTTGATGATATTTTCTGCTACCTGACTGTCCAGCATGAGTGGTGTCTTCAAGGCAGTGATACCAAAATCCAGTAACTGATTTTGAAGCCACAGGAGTTGGGCTGTACAGCTTGCAGCATCAATGTATTCAGCTTCAGCAGTGGATGTTGAAACAGCTGCTTGCTTTTTGCTTTGCCATGAGACTAAGCAATCACCTAGAAACTAGCACCCTCCTGATGTGGACTTCCTTGTGGTGTGACATCCAGCAAAGTCACTGTCTGAGAAACCTGAAAGCTTGATGTTCCCATTAGCTGGATACCAGATACCAAGTGTGGGAGCACCTTTTATGTATTTGAAGATCCTTTTTACAGCAATGAGATTTGATTTTCTGGGAGCTGATTGACTTCTTGCACAGACACATGTTGCAAACATGATGTCTGGTCTAGATGCAGTTAGGTACAATAAAGACCCAATCATGCTTCTATAAAGTGTTTGGTCAATCAGCTCATCCTTTTCATCAGACATGACCAACTTATTTGTTGCCATGGGTGTGCTGCATGGTTTACAATCATTCATATCAAATTTGGTTAAAAGTTCTTTAGCATATTTGATTTGATGAATGAAAGTTCCATTTTGCAATTGCTGTACTTGGAGACCAAGAAAGCATTGCAGCTCACCCATAGCACTCATTTCAAACTCAGCTGTCATTAGTTCTCTAAACTCTTCACACATTGAGTTACATGTGCTTCCAAAAATAATGTCATCCACATAAATCTGGACAATCATTAAATCCTTCCCTCTCCATTTTAAAAACAGTGTTTTATCAATGGTACCTCTTTTGAAACCATTTGAGAGTAGGAAGTTGGAAAGAGTTTCATACCAGGCCCTTGGTGCTTGTTTCAAGCCATACAAGGCTTTGTTTAGCCTGTAGACATGATCTGGATAAAATGGATCCTCAAAACCTGGAGGTTGACAAACATATACCTCTTCTTGAATTGTACCATAGAGGAAAGCACTTTTGATATCCATTTGAAACACCTTCATATTGTGGTTGACAGCAAAGGCCAGGAACAGTCTAATGGCTTCCAATCTTGCAACAGGGGCAAATGTTTCATCATAATCAATCCCCTCTTCCTGTCTGTAACCTTGAACCACAAGCCTGGCTTTATTCTTGACAACAATACCCCTTTCATCAGTTTTGTTCTTGAAGACCCACTTTGTGCCAATGGGACTAACCTCTTCTGGCAGTGGTACAAGCTCCCATACTTGTTGTCTTTTAAACTGTTGGAGCTCCTCTTGCATGGCTTCTACCCAGCTGTTGTCTTTCAGTGCCTCTTGGTACTTGACTGGCTGATGGAGTGATAGAAAACCAGCAAAAAGACAAATGTTTTGGGTTTGACTTCTTGTGAGCACCCCTTCATTTATGTTGCCAATGATTTGATCAGGTGGATGAGATCTCAAGAAGATTAAATCTCCTTGGTATGGTATGATGGCATTGGTTGGTGAAGGCTGCAAATGTGTATCATCTGAGCTAACCACTGCTGGGGACTTTGATGATCCAGCAGTGGCTTCAAAAGGTGGTGGTATAGGAGGTAATGAAGTGGACAACTGCTGACTTTTATCCACTGTTTGAGGACTTTTGTCAGCAGTGTTTGAGGATGTGGAAGCAGTGGTTGATGGGCTACTTTGGTCAACAACTGTTGAGGTAGCAGTGGTTGAGCTTTGACAACTGTTTTGAACAGCTGGTGCTTTTCCCTTTGTGGCAGACCTTTGAGGGATGATGATTTCATACCCATAGTCTGGTGTTGTATCCTCTGATGGACCTGCACTGTTAGTCTTGACAGCAGTATTTTCAAAAGTGAATTTTTCAAGATCAAACAGATCTGCAGGGTTTGCTGGGATTTTCATTGATGAGAGTTCATTGAACTTAACATTGAAAGTCTCCTCCACTGCCTTGGTCCGTGTATTGAACACTTTGTAGGCCTTGGCAGTGGTTGAGTATCCCAGATGATAACCACAATCAATTTTGGCTGCAAATTTTGAAATGGAATCTTTTAAGTTCAAAATAAAGCATGGGCAGCCAAACACTTTGAAATATGAGATCAGTGGTTTAATTTTATACAGAATTTCATAGGCAGTCTTTTTGTGCCTGGGGTTTATTAAAATTCTGTTCTGAACATAGCAAGCAGTGTTTACTGCCTCTGCCCAGAAAGTTAATGGCAAACCTGAATCTGCAAGCATGGTTCTGGCAGCCTCAATCAGAGTTCTGTTCTTCCTTTCCACTACCCCATTCTGCTCTGGTGTTCTTGGGATGCTGTACTGCCTTACAATCCCTTTCTTCACACAGAAAGCATCCAACTCCCTATTTTTGAATTCTGTGCCATTGTCACTCCTGAAGCTTTTCACTGGAAGGTCAAATTTCTTTTCAACCTGTATTACAAAGTCTTGCAAAATGCCTGCAGTTTCATCTTTTGAGTGCAAAAAGAAAGTCCATGTGAACCTAGAAAAGTCATCAACAATAACCAAACAATATCTTTTCTTTTTGAGGCTCATGACTTGAACTGGGCCAAACAAATCCATGTGTAGCATTTGCAAACACTGGGTTGTTTTGGACTCTTCAATGGACTTGTAAGAACTTTTATGCTGTTTTCCTTTTAAACAGGAAATGCAATGTTCAGGACATGAAAACAATTTTTGTGGTAGGCCTCTCACCAAACCATTTTTTGAAATTTCTGTGATTGTCTTAAGATTTGTGTGTCCCAGCCTTCTGTGCCAAAGTTCTGTCTATTTGTTAGAGGCAGCTGAGAACAGACAGGCATCAGCTCTGGGACACTCTTTTGACATGTCCACAACATAAACATTGCCACTTCTTTGAGCAACAAGTTTGGTTTGACCAGAGTTGATTATTGCTTCAATCTTTTTGACCATTTCTGGTCCAACAATCCTACAACAGTCTTTTGTGAAGAATGACCCAAATCCCTTGTCACTCATTTGGGACACACTCAGAAGGTTGAATTTTAGATTGTCTATTAGATTGACATTTTCAAATTTTACTTTTCCAGACTCCACTGTACCCGACCCCAGAACTTTTCCTTTACTATTATTCCCAAAGGATATATCACCCCCTCCATGGATTAATGACAATCAAAGGCTCATTTTCAAACCATCCCTTGGCACACCACCTCTCTCACACTTCACCCACACTCCACCACCACCACCACAACACCATCATCCACCACCATCATCCATTATCCATCATAGAGTGTGTGAGTCGTCTCAAGATCCAAGATTGATCGTAAGAGTTATTGACAATCAAAGGCCATGTTTGCCTAAGTCTCTTACATCACTTGGTGAAGATAAGTGTCTAGTGTAATACTTTTTATTTTTAATCTTTTCGCACTTTTTATTTGGTTATGTATTAATGACTTTAATAACTAGTTTCTTATGTTGAAGGTGATTCTTCCTTATCGTTTGTCCGTGGTGTCTTGGCATTATTTTAGTGTCTATATAAAAGAAAAGATTTTCACCATTCATATCTCCATGGTCTATATGGAGATATGTTGGCTACCTGGTCGGGGGTTAAGGGAACGGTTTGGTAAGAGTCTTGCCTTGTTCAGTGTATAGATCCTGCAAGGACCTTGGTCAAATTTAGTAGGACATCCTTCAATACCCACTGGTATTGGATGGCGGGGGTCCAAACTCTTTGATCCCCTCATATGTAAGCTACTATTAATACTTTAACCCGGCTACTTAGGACTATATCCCTGCTGACTCAGAATACTTAGCCGAGGGTAACGTCACCTTCAAAAGAGGGGCCTACCACATTATGCCTTAATAACTTAATTAATTATCTTTCAATAATCCGACCCTTTAGGATTGTATCCTTGCTGACTCAAACTACTAGGTTGAGGGTAACGTCACCTTCAAAAGAGTGGCCTACTACAAGAACTAAGATAATCTCTTAAAAGGTGCAAAAGTGCGAAAATAATCAAAGGTTACCCTACACACGAGTCGGATCCAAGTGATTCATCTTGTTTATCTGTTTTTATTTTATTTTATTTTTCAGCATTTTAGTTAGTTTTATTTTTCTTGTTTAAAAACCTTTTTTCTAACTTTTGATTTGATTAGACGTTGAGGTTAAACCGGTACTAAAAGCTCTTGTGTCCTTGGACGACCTCGGTATCTTACGAACACTATACTACGCTCACGATGGGTGCACTTGCCCATATGTGTGTTTAGTGTTAGTAAATATCGTGTTTTATAAATTTAAAACTTGGCTAACGTGTAAAAAAGGGATAAACATATACTTAAAAATATATCACACTCGACACGCATCAAGTTTTTTTGGCGCCGTTGCCGGGGTCACAAGGATTTTAAGAAAGTTAGGAATCAACGGCCTAATCGTTTTTTCTTATTTTTCTATTTTTTTAGATTTTCAGTTCTGCAGAGCTCAGCACAGGCCGTGCCTGGTCGGACACGGGGCCGTGCTCAGCATTATTACTGGCAGTTTTTATTTTCCGAGTTATAGTGAGTTGAACACGGGGCCGTGTCGGTGCAGCACGGGGCCGTGTCAAACTCCCCAGTAACAGGGATCCGGAAAACAACTACTGTATCTCTTACCACGGGCCATGCTCACCTGAGCACAGGGCCGTGGTGATCCTTCTGACCAACGTTCTTTTCTGTTTTTATTGTAGGACTTGGAACCCAGGCGCCACATCTGAATATTCTACGTAGTGTTTGAGCTCCAGTTCTAGTAGAGACAGAAATGAACCTCTAGAAGAACTCGAACGCTTTCTCAGAAAAAGACTTAAAGCTAAAAACCAAGAGAAAGTTTCGAGGGAACCACTTCCAATGGCGGATCAACGTACCCTCATGGATTACTTACGACCCACCGTGGGTAATCTTGGCGCCACTATCAATGCATCGAATGTAAAAGCCAACAACTTCGAACTCCGGCCGCATTTGATACAAATGCTTCAAAACTCCGCAACCTTCCATGGGCTTGTGGATGAGGATCCCCATCTACATATCACTAATTTCTTAGAAATATGTGATACTTTTCGTATAAATGGAGCATCAAACAACGCCATCCGCCTTCGAATGTTTCCATTTTCACTAAAAGACCGGGCTAAGGCTTGGCTTAATACCCTCCCAGTTGGCTCGGTAAACACCTGGGATGAACTAGCCCAAAAGTTTCTATATAAATATTTCCCTCCTGCTAAAACGGCTAAATTAATGACTGAAATTAATACATATTCATAAGAGGATGGGGAATCTTTATATGAAACTTGGGAAAGGTTCAAGGAGCTACTAAGAAAGTGCCCTCATCACGGTCTTGCGGTATGGCAACAAGTATCCACCTTCTACAATGGGTTGTTGCCACACAAAAGACAAACACTTGACTCTAGCTCCGGGGGACTTTTAGGTAATCGTCGCCCAAATGAAATTTATAATCAAATTGAGGAAATTGCTCAAACCAATTTTCAATGGCACACTCCCCGAGGCAACAAAACCATTGCCCCGGGCGCCCATAAGGTTGACAAAAGCACTTCCTTGCAAGCCCAAATCGAGGCCCTTTCTTCAAAAATCAAAAAGTTAGAAATGGCAAAAATGGTCTCGGTTATGGCTTGCGAGGGGTGTGGTGGGCCACATGAAAATTGGAGTTGTATGAAAGAAATGGATAATCAAACAGAATCGGTAAACTACATTGATAATAGACCTAGGCCGTCAGGTCCTCCAATGGGTACCTACAACCAAGGATGGCGTAACCATCCTAACCTTGGTTGGAGAGAACCCAGCAATAGTAGTAACCAACAAAATCTAAACCAACGAACAAACTTTCAACAACCAAGAAATGAGTCACAAAATTTCTCTCAACAACAAGGGGGACGAGAAAGGCTTGAAGATACCGTATCTCGCCTCTTCTCAGACACCGAAAAGAAAAACTCGGATCGATTCCAACAATTGGAATCGAATTTTAGAAATCAACAAGCTAGTATTCAAAACATTGAAAAACAATTAAATCAACTAGCTCAAAATTTCGCCGAGAGACCACAAGGCGCGTTACCAAGTAATACCGAAACCAACCCAAAAGCGCAACTACATCTCATCACGTTGAGAAACCGTACCGTGGGTCCCGAGGAAGCTCCATTACCTCCGACGGAAAAGAGCCAATCTGGCCAAACCACAACTCCACCCACACCCCAACAAGAGACGGCTTCTCAACCAATTCAAGAGCCCACCAAGAACCCTCCGGTACCATACCCCGGTCGGTTAATTCGCCAAAAGACCAATGAGCAATTCGCAAAGTTCGAAAATTTGTTAAAACAATTGCATGTTAATATTCCTTTTATTGACGTCCTAACTCAAATGCCTAAATATGCAAAATTTATGAGGGACTTCCTCTCTCATAAAAGGAAAATTGAATCATTGCAATTAGTTAATTTAGGCGAAGAATGCTCCGCCTTGCTACTCAACAAACTCCCACAAAAGAAGATTGATCCTGGAAGCTTCACCATTCCTTGCTCGATTGGGGAATCCCCCATTCGCAATGCACTAGCTGATCTCGGGGCTAGCATCAACCTCATGCCCGCATCAATGTTCAACCGTCTCGGCCTAGGGAAAACAAGCCCTACAAAAATGAGCATACAACTCGCCGATAGGACAGTCAAATATCCACAAGGTGTCGCTGAAAATTTATTGGTCAAAGTCGGCGAATTTGTCTTTCCGGCCGACTTTGTTATACTAGATATGGAGGAAGATATCGAGGTACCACTCATCTTTGGAAGACCATTCCTAGCCACGACCCAAGCAGCGGTGGATATGAATGGTGGAACATTGACACTAATGATTGGGGACCCAGTCAATTACATGAAGGTCATAGACTCAAGTTTAGATGATGCTCTCCGACGGTGCAACATGGGATGCAAGACATCCCACTTGGGTAACATATGACCCGGATCACCTATGCCGTTGACTCCCTTTGACGCGGGCCGCGTAGCCCTTTGTCTTACCTTACGCGGGCCGCGTAGAAGTCGAAGTGAGGCCCTATAAGTAGCATGCATCGGCCTTCAGTTTACGTCGTTCAAATTTCGACTTTCTCTCTCAATTTCTTAATAGTAGAAGCTATACTCGGGTCTAATACCCCCCTAAATAACGAAGTTTTGCTCCGTTGTAAGTATCATACCCCCTGGATACGTATTAGATACTCTGCCCGATTGATCTAGGGTTTCGTAACGGCTGTCATGGTTCTACCCGACGTTGTCGTTGGTATGCCGTCTCGGGGAGGGTATTACTAATGTTAAAATGGGTTATTGTACTAACACGTGTGCATTTGTGTAAATTATAGATTGTCACCAGGAAACCCTAAAGGATAATCTAAGACAGCAATGTGAGTAATCTCCTTTTTGTTAACTGTTTTTACAAAACCTCACATAATGAATTATATATTAAACAGTTATTGAGTATTTGTAAGGATACAATTATGATCGGTATGTTGGGGTTTTGTATACAAAACTAGTTACTGCCTTGCGAGGAGTAACTTTCCACAAGTCGGGTTGACAGTACCGTGGGTGGTAATTAGTATGACTTGGAAACAAATGTAATTGCGAGACCGCCCACTGACAAAATGTTTTAAACGCATTTCAGGTAACAAAATGTGAAAGCCAAATAGAAGCCAGCTGGACAGCACTGAAGGCTTGGAAAAGTGGCAATAAAGTTACCTAAAATCAATAGATGTTTTATTAAATAAAAATAGGATTCATTCCAATGAAAATGTGTGTGCTGAAAACTTGGGCTTTACCCCATGTATTCAATATTATGAAAGTGTGGTATTTTACTCTGATAAAATATTTCCTAACTACGGTCCTGATGTAAATTCCGCTGCCAAAATTGAATGAACACGCGATACCACCGAAACTGGCTCGCGGCCACCCGTTCCCGGGAATTAGGGATCAGGGGTTGCGACAGAAGGTGGTATCATACCTAAGCCACTGATTCAGCTACAGAAGTGTTCTGCTGACATCAAAATTTAGTCTGTTAGGAAATAAAATTTGGAAATACGTGCATAATTATTTTATTGTTATGTGTTATTTGACTATTTGTAAGTTTACAGTAGGAGCGAGCCAAGGGCCATCTGACGCGTACCGTCAATTGTCTGGTTCAGCTAGAAGCGAAGGTGCCTCTTCTCAGCCTGCCCTCTCAGGGTACTCTGCTGATACGGAAGAAGGAATACTCATGTTTAAGGCTCAGTCTGAAGAGCCATTCCCTCAAAAAAAAAGAGGATGGTTCAGTCGAGGGGAACATGAGCATATAAAGCGTATGAAAAAGTTACAAGACCAAAGAGCACTAGCAGCAGTCAAAAGAGAAACCGATGACTATGCCTAGGAAATGATTAATAGGGGTATAGCCAACTTCCACATCCTAGCAACCACTGCAGCTGACCCTAACCTGGAACAAATGATAGCACCCCAACCACAACCACCATTTCCTGACCAACCAATGGAAATAGAAAACCCTGAAAATCAAGTAGAAATGCATGACTTCAATCTGGAAGAAATACCTAGGGTACATGCACCTAACCCATTAGACCCAAATTACGACCCATGGTGGGACGACAATAGGGACTATGTGCAACGTTACTGTCACACCCCGGATTTACGACACCCGGGCGTGCGACCAATCGGTTGGTACCTGTTTTGATAAATACGCAACGGAAAATATTTGTATTTATTTTTATTTATTTAAACAACATTTTAGTTGAACAAAACATATTTTTATTAACCCGGAATTAAACATCCATTTTCCATACAAAACGTTTAATACATATGGTAATCAAACTTTCTGTCTAATGGCAGTTTCATAAAATATTTTAGCCACAAGGTTTTTTCTGTGCCTAGGGAATCGTCCTCCTTTCAGCACTAGTCTTGCTATCCATAACTATTCCTGATTACCTGAAAATGTTTTGAAAATAATACGTCAGCGAAAAGCTGGCGAATAACATTTAACCGACACTAAATCATTTTTAGCATAAGCGGTATTAAAGCTATTTAAAACATATTAGTAATCTACACATTCAGCGAGCTACCCGCCCGTTTTACTACCGAACTTCGTGCCCGGTTTTACGTATTTCTCCTACCGAACTTCGTGGTTTTACGGTTTGTAACAAGTCTACAATTTGATCAAACTATATGTGCACTTATAATCTGAATGCTATCCATAGAATACCATATGCAAAAATATATTTAACACAACTCATGCTATATATAAACATTTTTAAAAGTAGTTAAATGTATTCACCTTTGATAATTTGTGCTTAGCGAACCCGTCTGAACCGTTTTTAAACGCTTATAAGTTGGGCTGCAAACGAACCGAACGAACACGAACAAGGCTATGTTCGTGTTCGTTCGTTAAGAAAATTTGGATGTTCGTGAACTGTTCGCGAACACATGACGAACGGAAGTTTGTGTTCGTGTTCGTTCGTTAAGGAATTTTGGTTGTTCGCGAACAGTTCGTGAACACAAACCACGAACGCAAACGAACACAAATGAACTTTAATTTTGAAAATTAAAAAAAGGCATCGTTAATCTTAAACATTGTACACAACGAAAGTAGTTAAACATAACCATTTAACGATTGAAGGGATGTATGATATTGGGTTCAATCGATTAGAGATAAGCTGAATGAGGAGCGTGATATCAAAAGAGGGAGAGGGCCAGAGAGAGGTAAATAATACATATGGGAGAAAGTAAAAAATTAATAAAACATTAAAAACTTTTAGAAAAATAAACATAAAAAACCGAACACGAACGAACATATTACCGAACGTTCACGAACGCAGTCGAACGAACGAGACCTTTGTTCGTGTTCGTTCGTTAAACTTATCGAACGAAATTTTTTGTTCGTGTTCGTTCGTTAAGCTTATCGAACGAACATAAACAAACTTCCCGCCGAACGGTTCACGAACTGTTCGCTGAACGTTCGGTTCGTTTACAGCCCTACTTATAAGCTAAGAATGACTAATTTATTCCTTGTTTTAGGAAGTGTAGACACGTATGAAGGTATGTATGTATGTATGAATATAAGTTGTAGGTATGAATGAATGTATGTTTGGATGTATGCAAGTAGGTATATATATGAGCGTATACAAGTATGTAGGCATACGTGAAGATATGAATGTATGTATGAATGTATGTATGTAAGTGTGTATGTAGGTAGTATGTATATGTACTCAAGTGAGTATGTACGAATGTATGCACGTATGTAGGTTTGTGTGAAGGCATGTAATAGGTATGTATGTAAGTATGTATGAATGTATGTATGTAGGTATGCACGTATGTAGGCACGTACGTATGTATGTAGGTACGTATGTATGTAAGTAGTTATGTGTGATCGTAGGCATATGTACATGTTTGTATGAAAGTATGTACGCATGCATTCAATGAAATTGAGTACTAATGATAATAATAGCGTGCCTGGTGAATGAAGTGTAAATGCAGGAATAGCATAGAAGTCTCATCACGGATTGTATGATCAGATGGAAAGCTGGAATGTAAAGAGTTAACGGATCGAAAAGTAAATGTGAATAAATCTTGTATGATTATAATGCATACTAATGCTATGAATTTTATGTGGTGAGCGCAGGTAGTACGAGTCACGAGGATCATTAAGGAATAGAGATCGAGGACCGAGTCACAATACAGATTGTACGGGAACGTTGGTGTATGTAATGTAGTAAACTCATGTTATGCTTTTAACTATAAATGAGTCGATTGATGACTTTCTGCGAAAGAGTTATGTTAAAATGAAATTTTAAGTAAGTCAAGGTATTTATAAGGAAAGAAATTTCATGGCATAAACTTCCGCTGCGACTTTTTGTCAAAAACGTGTTAGGGTACTACATGCTATCCCTTGCTTTATCATTTGCTGGACCTCTTCCTTATTGATGATGGGTTCAACAATGTCGTTAACTTCTATGGGTTTGTTCTTACGTCCCCTCGTGTTTTGGGAGGGTTCACAATTCTCCACTGGCCTTGACATTCTAACACGAATATTTAACAAGAAGTGTCTTAGTTTAATGTGTAAGTGCTCTAAAACACAAACATATATAATTTCCTAAGTGACTATATCATATTCTAATATTATATAATATTAGATATCATGCCCTATTATGCATCATAATATTTTAGAGATAATACCCTTCGGTATAAAGTTAGTCTCCCATATACTTGATTTGTTCAATTTATTTAATTAACAAATCAATTCTAATAAAATCCTTATTATTAAATATCTCCAACACTACATCAAATTATTATCGTCATACAATCATACAAGTACTAGCATTTTCATTTAATTTGCATCTAACTTAAAATTAGTTTCATAATCATTTTTCGGTATTTAGACTTTTTTTAACCAAATTCAACAATTATTTCACAAGTGTATTATTCCATATGTATTTTTCATATCTATATTGGGAAGAAATAAATGTCAACAGTTCATGTCGTAATCGTAAACTCTCGTGAGCAAATCTTATAATTTTCTTAGCATTATACCTTAATCCACTAGATTAAATCATAACTCCGTATACTTATATCTAGTTATTAAATTATATTTTTCTTTAACTAGACCATTTATATATTTATATAAAAAAAATTATTTCATATATAACTATCTTATATAAAGGTATCATAACTTAATCTGGTTCAAGCTTAGATACTGACCAGGTATCTAATTCGCTAAAACCTGTGGCTGTGATACCAACCTGTCACACCTCGGATTTACGACACCCGGGCGTGCGACCAATCGGTTGGTACCTGTTTTGATAAATACGCAGCGGAAAATATTTGTATTTATTTTTATTTATTTAAACAACTTTTTAGTTGAACAAAACATATTTTTATTAACGCGGAATTAAACCTCCATTTCCCATACAAAACGTTTAAAACATATGGTAATAAAACTTTCTGTCTAATGAAAGTTTCATAAAATATTTTAGCCACAAGGTTCTTTTGTGCCTAGGGAATCATCCTCCTTTCAACACTAGTCTTGCTATCCATAACTATTCCTGATTACCTGAAAACGTTTTGAAAATAATACGTCAGCGAAAAGCTGGCAAATAACATTTAACCGACACTAAATCATTTTTAGCATAAGCAGTATTAAAGCTATTTAAAACATATTAGTAATCTACACATTCAGCGAGCTACCCGCCTGTTTTACTACCGAACTTCGTGCCCGGTTTTACGTGTTTCTCCTACCGAACTTCATGCCCGGTTTTACGGTTTGTAACACGTCTACAATTTGATCAAACTATATGTGCACTTATAATCTGAATGCTATCCATAGAATACCATATGCAAAAATATATTTAACACAACTCATGCTATATATAAACATTTTTAAAAGTAGTTAAATGTATTCACCTTTGATAATTTGTGCTTAGCGAACCCGTCTGAACCGTTTTTAAACGCTTATAAGCTAAGAATGACTAATTTATTCCTTGTTTTAGGAAGTGTAGACACGTATGAAGGTATGTATGTATGTATGAATATAAGTTGTAGGTATGAATGAATGTATGTTTGGATGTATGCAAGTAGGTATATATATGAGCGTATGCAAGTATGTAGGCATACGTGAAGATATGAATGTATGTATGAATGTATGTATGTAGGTGTGTATGTAGGTAGTATGTATATGTACGCAAGTGAGTATGTACGAATGTATGCACGTATGTAGGTTTGTGTGAAGGCATGTAATAGGTATGTATGTAAGTATGTATGTAGGTATGCACGTATGTAGGCACGTACGTATGTATGTATGTAGGTACGTATGTATGTAAGTAGTTATGTGTGATCGTAGGCATATGTACATGTTTGTATGAAAGTATGTACGCATGCATTCAATGAAATTGAGTACTAATGATAATAATAGCGTGCCTGGTGAATGAAGTGTAAACGCAGGAATAGCATAGAAGTCTCATCACGGATTGTATGATCAGATGGAAAGCTGGAATGTAAAGAGTTAACGGATCGAAAAGTAAATGTGAATAAATCTTGTATGATTATAATGCATACTAATGCTATGAATTTTATGTGGTGAGCGCAGGTAGTACGAGTCACGAGGATCATTAAGGAATAGAGATCGAGGACCGAGTCACAATACAGATTGTACGGGAACGTTGGTGTATGTAATGTAGTAAACTCATGTTATGCTTTTAACTATAAATGAGTCGATTGATGACTTTCTGCGAAAGAGTTATGTTAAAATGAAATTTTAAGTAAGTCAAGGTATTTATAAGGAAAGAAATTTCATGGCATAAACTTCCGCTGCGACTTTTTGTCAAAAACGTGTTAGGGTACTACATGCTATCCCTTGCTTTATCATTTGCTGGACCTCTTCCTTATTGATGATGGGTTCAACAATGTCGTTAACTTCTATGGTTTTGTTCTTACGTCCCCTCGTGTTTTGGGAGGGTTCACTATTCTCCACTGGCCTTGACATTCTAACACGAATATTTAACAAGAAGTGTCTTAGTTTAATGTGTAAGTGCTCTAAAACACAAACATATATAATTTCCTAAGTGACTATATCATATTCTAATATTATATAATATTAGATATCATGCCCTATTATGCATCATAATATTTTAGAGATAATACCCTTCGGTATAAAGTTAGTCTCCCATATACTTGATTTGTTCAATTTATTTAATTAACAAATCAATTCTAATAAAATCCTTATTATTAAATATCTCCAACACTACATCAAATTATCATCGTCATACAATCATACAAGTACTAGCATTTTCACTTAATTTGCATCTAACTTAAAATTAGTTTCATAATCATTTTTCGGTATTTAGACTTTTTTTTTTAACCAAATTCAACAATTATTTCACAAGTGTATTATTCCATATGTATTTTTCATATCTATATTGGGAAGAAATAAATGTCAACAGTTCATGTCGTAATCGTAAACTCTCGTGAGCAAATCTTATAATTTTCTTACCATTATACCTTAATCCACTAGATTAAATCATAACTCCGTGTACTTATATCTAGTTATTAAATTATATTTTTCATTAACTAGACCATTTATGTATTTATATAAAAAAAAATTATTTCATATATAACTATCTTATATAAAGGTATCATAACTTAATCTGGTTCAAGCTTAGATACTAACCAGGTATCTAATTCTCTAAAACCTGTGGCTCTAATACCAACATGTCACACCCCGGATTTACGACACCCGGGCGTGCGACCAATCGGTTGGTACCTGTTTTGATAAATACGCAGCGCAAAATATTTGTATTTATTTGTATTTATTTAAACAACTTTTTAGTTGAACAAAACATATTTTTATTAACGCGGAATTAAACCTCCATTTTTCATACAAAACGTTTAATACATATGGTAATCAAACTTTCTGTTTAATGACAGTTTCATAAAATATTTTAGCCACAAGGTTCTTCTGTGCCTAGGAAATCGTCCTCCTTTCAGCACTAGTCTTGCTATCCATAACTATTCCTGATTACCTGAAAACGTTTTGAAAATAATACGTCAGCGAAAAGCTGGCAAATAACATTTAACCGACACTAAATCATTTTTAGCATAAGCAGTATTAAAGCTATTTAAAACATATTAGTAATCTACACATTCAGCGAGCTACCCGCCCGTTTTACTACCGAACTTCTTGCCCGGTTTTACGTATTTCTCCTACCGAACTTCGTGCCCGGTTTTACGGTTTGTAACACGTCTACAATTTGATCAAACTATATGTGCACTTATAATCTGAATGCTATCCATAGAATACCATATGCAAAAATATATTTAACACAACTCATGCTATATATAAACATTTTTAAATGTAGTTAAATGTATTCACCTTTGATAATTTGTGCTTAGCGAAAGCTTAGAACTTCTAAACGAGACCCGCGTTCACCACCCAACTATTTATCCTTGACTACGGGCAGGTTACTACAGCGTGTGTGTGTTGAAAGTGGTTTAATATGAAATGAAGAATCCTAATATCTTCATATGGCTATTTATATGTATAATGAAAAAAGAAAAAAAAAAACCACATAAATCTAATTTCGATCACTTTCAAGTTTATCACCTAAGATGAGTAGGCTAACACCTGTCAACTTCCAATGTACGTGTCTATTTTTGGTAAAAGCTTCTACATGAATTCCCATTTTGTTGGTGACTATACCCTACTTAGATATACATGATATTTATGTTCATTATTTTATTATTACTATTATTATTATTATTATTATTATTATATTTTTCTTTTCATTACATACGTACATATTACATATATTTTTATTATTATATATTATATATTGTATTATTAATATTATTATTAATTTATTTCAAATCTTGTTTTTCTCTTATAGCTTTTAGAATATAACGTTTTATAAAATTTCGAGTACGTCACTGAACCTGCTCTTTTTCACTACATTTCAATCTAAGTTTAATAAAATTATGAGTATATCATTAGAACCAGCTCATTTTTGTCTATATTTCGACTAAGCTTCTATAAAACGTAGCATGGGTAAACATAATATATTTTATAATTATATTTAAAAGGTTCCTATGAGAATACATGTTCATTCCGGATAACTCATATTTCTAATAGTTATCTTACTTGTTACCTATTCATGAAATAATATAAGTTTCAGATATTTTATTTTAGTGCGTAAAACGGAAATGTTACAGTTACCCGATACACGAAGACATGCCTATGCCAAACCTTGGAGCCTACCCAGGGTTAAATCCTCTAGATCCTTATTTCGACAACGATGTATACGTTCGAGAGATCTGAGAGAATCCTTATCCATTTCATGCCCCTACACCCCTATACCAAGAACCCGCACCCCAGATTCCGAACCCAATCCTAGAACCTGCACCCCAAATGAGTGCAGACAATGTACAAGAACTTAGGACATTTAGTGAGGAAAATTTAGAGAGTAGTGAAAGAATGAGACAGGTGGGAGAGCGACTCGTCTGGAAGTATGACGAGCGCAATATGGATTTCTGGATGAATCCATATCCATGAATGTGATGGTAGAGACGGTAGTAGTAGTAGTAATAATAATAATAATAAAATAATATAATATGTGTGTATGTGTATGAAAAAAAAAACTACGGATGCCTATTACTAGTAGTGTAACTTTAAATTTCAGTCGGTTTTGTAATTTTAATTTCAGTACTGGTGTGTAATAGATACATATTATATGAATAGAGTAAAGTCGCAATGATCGACGTTTTTGACCAAAGTGCGTGTCATGTGATTGGCTATATTAAATATTATTTTGTGATATTAATACGTGGTAAATGTTTAAAATTCAGATGGACAACGAAGTGAACCAGGAAAACCAGAATGATAACCTCCCAAATAACGATAATTTGGATAATGAGAATCCAAACAACAATAACAATGGAAACCAAGTGGATAATAGTGCCATTCAACACATAGTGGCACAAGGAATTATAGATGTAATGCCATTTATTATTCAAACAGTTCAGGAAGCGAATAATAAAAGTAAGCACAGGAGTAAGCGACCAACTGAACCAGAACACAGCGTAAACAATGGACCCGTATTTCAAGCGCCCATTCCCAAAAGAAGAAAAACCATGCCTTATGGTTGTTCCTATAAAGAATTCTGGTCCTGCAAACCAATAGAATTCTCGGGCAATGAAGGACCCATTGCAACTCTACGCTGGATAGAAAAGACTGAGGCTGTTCTGAAAATAAGCAAGTGTGCTGAAGAAGACAAGATAATGTTTGCTTCTAATTTATTTAAAAACTCAACCTTAGAATGGTGGAACACTATCCTCCAGTCAAGAGGAAGTGATAGGGTATACAACATGGAATGGGAAGAATTTAAGAACATGGTAGAAAGGAAATTCTGCCCTCCCAATGAAAAAGAACAGATAGCGAATAAGTTTCTGAACCTTAGAATGATCGGGGTAGATAGTAAGGGTTATACTACCACAATCTTTGAATAAGCTAGAATAGTACCAACCCTTGCATCACCTGAACTGGTATTAATCTCCCGTTACATTTGGGGATTAATTGGAGAAATTAGACATGTAGTCAAGGCAGCTAGACCCCAAACTATAGAAGAAGCTGTAGAACTAGCCAATACTTTGATAGATGAGTTAATCCGTACTAGAGAAGAAGACCAGAGGAGAAACCTAGCCCAAAGGCTTACCCAAGAATTCCGTTCTGGGAATTCCAACCGTAGGAATATAGGATCTACCTCTGCACCATACTGCAAAGCCTGCAAGAAGAAGCATTCGGGAAAATGCTCCACTCACTGCAATTTCTGCAAGATGCCAGGACACAAGGAAGAAGATTGCAGGAGAAAAACTAATAATGGGATATGCTTCGACTGTGGAGAAAAAGGTCACATCAAGCCGAACTGTCCAAAATTGGCTCCAGCTGCGAACAACAAGAACACTAAAAATGCTAGAGCATTCATTCTGACGGCAGAGGAAGCCAAAATGATTCCAGATGTGATAGTCGGTACGTTTTTAGTTAATGATATTTTTGCTAAAGTATTATTTGACTCTGGTGCAAACCAAAGTTTTATTAATACTTCATTTTGCAAACTTCTAAATCAATCATTAACTAAACTTCCACAAGAATGTCTAGTAGAGACAACAAATGGAGAAACGGTTAGGATTATTGAAATTTTGCAGGGAGCAAAAATAGAGTTTTTAAACCAAAAGTTTATGGCAAACCTTTATCCCATGAATCTGGCAGGATTTGATGTCGTTTTAGGAATGGATTGGTTAATAGCCAATAAAGCCAGTATTTTATTTGATCAAAAGTCAATTCAAGTAGATTCACCAAAAGGTGAAAAGATCACAATTAAAGGAGATAAGCCCTCTAGATCCACTAAATTCATCTCTGTGATGAAAACTGCAAGTTATCTAAGAAAAAGATCTATAGTGTATTTGATTTCTAAAATCACTAACACTAAAGGAAAAGAACTAAAAGACATTCCCGTAGTGTCTCAATTTTCAGACGTGTTTCCAGAAGAATTACCAGGATTACCGCCAAACAGAGAAGTCGAATTCAGAATTCACATATTACCAGGAACAACACCAATTGCCAAAGCACCTTACCGTTTGCCACCCGCCGAAATGCAGGAACTGAAGAAACAACTAGATGAATTGTTGGAGAAAGGATTCATACAGCCAAGCTCATCGCCATGGGGAGCACCAATTTTATTCGTTAAAAAGAAGGATGGATCAATGCGTATGTGCATTGACTACCGTGAATTGAACAAGGTCACGATTAAGAATCGGTACCCATTACCAAGGATCAATGATCTGTTCGATCAACTTCAAGGAGCTCGATTTTTCTCTAAAATCGATTTAAGGCCAGTATATCATCAATTAAAGGTACAGGAAGAGGATATTCCTAAGACCGCATTTAGAACAAGGTATGGCCATTATGAATTTACTGTCATGCCCTTTGGTTTAACCAATAACCCAGCCACATTTATGGACATGATGAACCGAATTTGTAAACCATATTTGGATAAACTCATAATTGTCTTCATAGATGATATTCTCATTTATTCTAAAAGTAAAGAAGATCATGCAAAGCATTTGCACGCCCTTTTAAGTCTATTAAGAAAGGAAAAACTTTGTGCAAAGTTTTCAAAGTGCGAGTTTTGGTTAGAACAGGTACAGTTTCTTGTACATTTAGTCAACCATGAACGAATTCATGTGGATCCCACAAAAATTGAGGCAATAACCAATTGGAAAACCCCTGGCACCAACTGAGGTTAGAAGTTTCTTAGGATTGGCCGGTTATTATATAAGGTTTATTCGAGATTTTTCTAGAATAGCCATTCCCTTAACTAAGTTAACTTGTAGATCTATTAAGTTTGAATGTGGACCAAAACAAGAAGAAGCATTTAGAATTCTTAAGCAAAGATTAACCCATGCACCCATACTAGCGTTACCAGAAGGAACCGAAGACATGGTAGTCTATTGTGATGCTTCTAAGTTAGGTTATGGATGTGTATTAATGCAACGCCAAAATGTTATAGCATATGCGTCTAGACATCTTAAGAATAATGAAGAGAATTATTCAACCCATGATCTAGAATTAGGAGCTATAATTTTTGCCCTTAAAGTTTGGAGGCATTACCTTTATGGTAGTAAATTTACCATATTCACTGATCATAAAAGTTTAAGATATGTTTTCCGGAAAAAAGAGCTAAATATGAGACAAAGACGCTGGAGGGAAATGCTTAGTGATTATGATTGTGATATCCAGTATCATGCAGGAAAGGCAAATGTAGTTGCTGATGCTTTAAGCCAAAAGTATCATGAAAAGCCAAAAAGGGTACGTTCTCTTAAATTAAATCTACAAGTAGATTTAAATGAGCAAATTAGAAAAGCACAAGAATCAGTAATCAAGGATGATACTGAAAAACTAAAAGGTATGATTAAGGAATTAGAACAAGGAACAAATGGAATTTGGAGATTCCATAAAAAGAGAATGTGGATACCTAAATTAGGAAACCTACATCATCGTATATTAGAAGAAGCCCATAAGTCCAAGTATACGATGCATCCAGGAAATGATAAAATGTACTAGGATTTAAGAAAGAATTTTTGGTGGATAGGAATGAAAAAGGACATAGCAGCCTATGTTTCTAAATGTTTAACTTGTTCACAAGTTAAAGCTGAACATCAGAAACCCTCAGGTTTGTTGCAACAATTAGAAATGCCCGTATGGAAATGGGAATTGATAACAATGGATTTTGTTACCAAATTACCCAAAACAAAGAGAGGCAATGATACAATCTGGGTAATTGTAGATAGGCTAACCAAGTCAGCTCATTTCCTACCAATGAAAGAAACTTTCAGTATGGAACAGTTAGCTAGATTATATGTAAATGAAATAGTTTCACTACATGGAATTCCTTTATCAATTGTTTCTGATAGGGATAGCCGTTTTACCTCTCATTTTTGGTCAAGTTTCCAAAAAGCAATGGGAACCAAATTGAATCTAAGCACAACTTATCATCCTCAAACGGATGGACAAAGCGAAAGAACGATTCAGACAATGGAAGATATGCTTAGAGCTTGTGTAATTGATTTCGGAGGTAATTGGGATGATCACTTACCATTAATAAAATTTTCCTATAATAATAGTTATCACACAAGTATCAATGCTGCACCATTCGAAGCACTTTATGGACGAAAGTGCCGAACCCCAGTCTGTTGGGCAGAAATTGGGGAGAAGCAACTATCTGGACCTGAAATAGTGCAAGAAACAACCGACAAGATTATTCAAGTCAAGGAACGACTAAAAAAAGCACGTGATCGACAAAAGAGCTATGCTGACAACAGGCGAAAACCGTTGGAATTTCAAGTAGGAGACAAAGTATTGTTGAAAGTCTCTCCTTGGAAAGGAGTAGTAAGATTTATTAAACGAGGGAAGCTAAGTCCCATGTATATTGGACCTTTTGAGATTATTAGAAAAATAGGACCTGTAGCCTATCAGCTACAACTGCCAGAGGAAATGGCAGGAATACATGATGTATTTCATGTATCTGATCTCAAGAAATGTCTAGCCAATGAATCACTTGTAGTACCTCTTAAGGATATAGAGATAAATGAACAACTCAAGTTTGTAGAAAGGCCTCTACAAATTGAAGACAGGAAAGTCAAGAACCTCAAGCACATGAAATTAGTTCTGGTCAAAGTGAAGTGGGACTCCAAAAGAGGACCTGAGTACACATGAGAGCTTGAATCAGAAATGCAAAGGAAATATCCACACCTGTTCCAGTAGACCTCGAGGACGAGCTCTAAAACAAGTTGGGGAGGATATAACAACCCTAAATTAAACCGACACCCTCGAAATATTTTTCGACACCCTAAAATATATTAAAATATCCTAATATGTCCCTAAAAACACCCCATACGCGAAAACGGACTCCGAATACCTTTAATATTATTAAAAATAATTAAAAATCAAATTTTTGGGTTTGTCGCGGGGCGCGTAGACCCCTTAGGGATCTTACGCGGGCCGCTAGAGATAAAAAACGCGGCGAACCATTGTGCTGACACGTGTCCGACTCGTGTTGAACCTACTAGGTGACCCGGGTCACCTATGCCGTTGACTCCCTTTGACGCGGGCCGCATAGCCCTTTGTCTTACCTTACGCGGGCCGCGTAGAAGTCGAAGTAAGGCCCTATAAGTAGTGTAGGATTGTTTTAAGACCCGAATGAGTCGTTCAGAAGAGTTTTTCTCAATACGAAAGGCGGAAACAGACGTATCAAGGTCAATTCATCTAGATTTACACTTTAACTGTCGATTTGATTAATTTGATAACAAATTATAGCAAGACGACACTTTGGCAGCACTTAGTTGCTCAGACCGGAAAGTTACAACTAATTTCGTATGGAGGGTATATATAGGCAACTGGTTCCGCTTGAAATAGCCTCAAGCGAGATTACATTTCAAGCGGAATTACTAATTCCGTTTGAAATGGGCTTGACACTTTCAAGCGGAATTACATCCTTCAAGCGAAATTACATATATCTCGAAATGCGTGCCCGGATCTAACATTCCACGTACAAGACTCGATACAAGATGAAGTCAACAGACGCATGCACCAACAGACTCCCCCTCGAATGTTGACGAGTCTTAAGTGTCGAGTCTTCGCATCTTCAGTCTTTATCAGTCCTCTCGAACTCTTTGAGGTATCTAACACTGTAAGTATCCTCAAATCTCTCTTCTCTTTTCATCACCAACAGACTCCCCTCGAACAAATAATCTTTCCTTAAATTCATCAGCATCAGCTTTCTCAGAATCAGAACCTGGCTCTTAGACATTCAGACTCCCCCTCTCAGTAATCTGGGATCGTAGTCTGGAATTATTGTTCTAGGATCGAGAGCTGGCTCACACTATTTCCACAGGTTCAGAACCAATTCCTGGCTCTACCATTACCTGCACAAATCTCTACCCAAAAATAAATTTCACAAATTTAAAATTTGATTTAATCATTTAAAACAGTTTTGATGATCATTTGTGGATAAGATATTCAAACAATGATTTTATAATGTTAATCTTTGATGAACCACTTGAAAAAAATATCATTTTTCTTTTCAAAAACTTTCCCAACCCATTTGTTCATCATGTTTAGCACTTGGAATTTTGAAAATCAGCTCTCCAACACCAGTTGTCGAAAATCTTTTTGTATTTTTCAAAAGTTTATGCTAAAACACACTGAAAATCTTTTTGGATTTTTGAATGAAACGGAAATGCAGTAGAGAAATATTTACAGAAAATAGTTTTGTGAGTTTGTGTAAGAGGATCATATCAGTTTTTGAGACAAATTACCAACACCGTTAAGCTTTAAACATTTTAAGTTCTAAACGATTCACTTAGATTGTCAGTATACTGATCCACTTAAATTCTCACACAAATTTCAACTGTTTCGAGATACGAATTAATGTCTTAAGCACTTAAACTTAATCGCGTGTCCCACCTCAGAATATACTACCGTATCCAGATCCCAATATTCAGTCTTACAGGTGAGTATACCACATATGATATCTGTAAGGGGTTATATTGCGAAAACCGTGAGAGCTCAGGTCAGAACTTCCCTTCAGCAGAGAGATGACGGCTTCGACTTTTGGTGGGTCCCCTTTATAGGATCTTTTTTACAACATCACATGATTTGCATTTTGCAATGTTTTATCATTTTTTATGCTGAGGGTAGGCTATATTTCAAGCAAGCGTAAAGTATTCTCCGGGGACTAGGCCATTGCTTCCGCAAAATCAGAAGTCCCGGGATAATACCCCAGATATCACTAAGCATAAAGACCTAGTATCTTAGAAAGTGGGACCTTTCAAACAAGATTTCAGGGGTTACCCATTTGCATTTTGCAATGTTTTATCAGTTTTATGCTGAGGGTAGGCTATATTTCAAGCAAGCGTAAAGTATTCTCCAGGGACTAGGCCATTGCTTCTGCAAAATCAGAAGTCCCGGGATAATACCCCAGATATCACTGAGCATAAAGACCTAGTATCTTAGAAAGAGGGACCTTTCAAACAAGATTTCGGGGGTTACCCATATATCTGAGAGATGTTCCCCACGATATAAGCAAGTTTGAAATTTAGGTTTATATCTCGTCACAATCTACTAAATGTGTAAAAACCTACTGGCACATCATCAGTGAGACCGTTTATCACATTTAACTTTCCATTTCTTTAGCATGTTGTGATAGTCCACTGATGTACTATCATTTCCTCTTCTTTGACACAAAAACGCATTTTTCATTTTATCATGTTTTTGGCTTTTTCAAATTTTCAAATGTTTTTGGATTTTCTGAAATTTCTTACTCCCCCTAAAATTCAAACACATTTAAAGAAATTTGAAAACAAACTGTACACAAAACATGACAACTGATATCAAATCGCTTCAATTCTCCATCCACTTGGTATAAACAATCAGAATCCCCCCTGACAACAAACTATTTTCCCATTGATTTCAAAACACTTAAGTTTGTTTTAATCAAATGGTTTTTTCGGAAAATTAGTTTTGTTGATTGATTTTACCATTTATAGGTTAGGAGATTCATCATCTTGTTCTTCAAAATACCACTTGTAAGAATAGTCTAATCAAGTTCAACCTAATGACCTTGATTATCCTAATTATAATATCACAACCTCTTTTTCAACCACATGGCTTACCAACCAATACCACTTGTAGGTTGAATTCTCAGGATGCCGATTCCTACTCCTCACTTACCAACCAGGGAGTTCCGGCAAGTCATACGAGTGATCAATTTTCAATTTTTCAAAACAATATAAGAATGATGCCGATTCATGCTCCACGATTACCAACTTGGGAGCTCCGGCAAGTCCAGATTTTTACTGTTTATAATAGGTTCCATCCCAGTCACAAACCTGAGATGAAACACTCTTACCTGGTTTCTTCAATTTTTTTCTCATAAAATTCCTTTACCCCTTTGACCTTCCCGTCAACCATTTTACCAAAAATGTTGTGAACTGTGGGGTTGGAAGCTTTTTCAATATCAAAATCTTTTTTTCTGAGAAAAATTGATTTGAAATCTCAATTTTACCAACTTTTTGTTTAAAATTCTCAGCCCTCAATGGTGGAAAATTTACATCATCCATTTGAGGAACTGAATTCACACATTTAACCTCAAATTGTGGCTCCTCTGATTTTGTGGAATCAGATTCATCGCCAGACAATAGCTCCTCTGATTTTGACGAATCAGAATCATTGCTAGAACTATCCTCTGACTTCTTAACAACCCATTTTTGATTGTCAAGATTTGCCCTTTTCTTGTAAAACCTGTTTGAACATTCACCAATCTCAAAAGTTGAATTTTTAAAAAGTTTAGTTCTCTCAATTGGTGGTTCAAACATAACCTCTTTATCTTTCAGTTTACGAGTAACTCCCTGTTTTGATTGTATTGCCTTGGAACAATTCTTGGCAATATGACCAACATTGTTGCATTGGAAACAGGTTCACGTTTCTTTCATCTGATCAACAGTCTTCATCTCTTCTTGCTTGTTTGCAAGGAATTCTCTGTTTGACTGATTTTTGAAAAGATTTTCTTTCTCTTCTTCAGAAGATGTACCTGAAACAAATATCATTTTTGATTTAAAATTTCGAACATATTTTTCATTTTTATGATTTTCTGGTGGAATAAAACCAAGTCCTTTCTTTTTGAAATTGCCGTTATGGTTTTAGTTTCTTTCGATAACCAGAACCAGAACCAGAACTGTAACCCCTTTTCTTGTTTTCTCTTGGTTGAACTCTTGAGGTGTACTTTTTAGGTTTATCATTAAAATTTACATCTTTTATTTCAAAAATATTAATTTCTGTTAATTTGAAAACCTTTTTAATCATTTCTGGTTTAACACCTCTTATTGGAAATTGCTCATCGAAATATAATTTGTCAGAATCATTCAAAGTATATCCAACTTTAAACGTTTCGTCATCCAAATTAGATTTTGATAACAGGAATTCTTTATTGTAAACTCTTTTGCCCTGTTTGACGGTTTGACTCGGAGTGCTGGACTCAGACTTTGACTCTGATATAGACTCCGACTTTGACTCCTCGGATTCATCTTTATCCAACACCTGATCGAAAACTTTCTTTATTAACTCGGACTCATGATCAGTGTCAGATGATGTAAACGTGACATCAATATTATCTGGCAAGTTAACTGAAGACTCCGACTCCCACTGTAAATTTGTTGCCTTTTCGACTCTTTCTGAATTTGGATTTCTCGGAGAATATCCATTTTCAAGCGGGGGTGGACACTTGTTATAACTGAAACCTTGTTTCTTACCAGAATCATTCACTTTAGTATTCTTCTTCTTTTCTTTATTCTTTTCATGAGTATTTTCTTCAGAAACCTTTTGTTCTTCAGTTACTTCATCATCCTCAAATGCCTTCATGCCTTCAACAGTTGGATAAATCCTGTCAATGACATAAGAAGTACATGAGTAACTTTTTAACAATCGATTAACTCTTTCTGTTTCAATCCTTTGTGTTTCCAGTTTCTGTTCAAGCACAACACATTTTTCAATGTAACTATTAACACTTTTCTGCTTTATCATTAAAGCTCCTTGAAGTGTTTTCATGGCTGTTGCTTGTTCTTCACTTGATTGATTGTATTGATTCATGGCTTTATTCAGAACATCGTAAGATTCCTTCAACCTGTTCATATTTTGAATCAATGTGTTGTTCTGCTTCTTTATTGCTTCACAGTTTTCACATGTCACAGGAACCTTTTGTGCATTAGCTTCTGCTTCAATTTTGAATTCTGGAATGTTTTTCACCTTTTTCCTTATCACTGGGACTTCCTCATCATCACTACTGACTGGTGTTTTGAACTTTTTCTTTATCACTGGAGCTTCATCATCATCACTGCTAACTGGTGTTTTGATCTTTTTTTCTTTTTCTTTTTAGCTTTTTCATCTTCACTATCACTTTCTGCTATCATTTTCAAATGAGCTGCCATTCTTTTTGCATAATACTCTCTATCATCATCACTATCTTCTTCAATACGAGCAACAAACGCTTTGTAATTTGAAGTTTTATTTGGATCATAATCATTCCAATTGAAATTTGCCCAGCTAAAGCCTTCTGGCAACTTTTCATCATCTTGATTGATTAGGCATGCTTTATTGTCGGCTGAAATATATTTGTCCCAGCTGAAGTTTTCTTGATTCCCCAAACATGCTCTCTTAGATGATTCTTCAATCTCCTTCCTGCCATGAGCAGTTTGCGGTTGTTATTGATGTGGCTGTTGAGCAACTTGATGATAAATCGATTTCCGATAGTAATCATTGTTGTTGAACGGATTTTGAGCTCCACTTGCTTCGCGATTAGTGCACTCCCTCTTGAAGTGTCCTTTTCCCTGCAACGAAAACAAGTAACTTTAGATTTATCAAAACCTAAAGTAGAAACATTAGCGTCACGGAAGTCATCTCTTCCTGTGATCTGCTTAAATTTCTCAGCTCGTCTCAACACGCTAGCCATACACCATTTTATATCCATTAACTCCATCTCTTCAGCATCTATTTGATCGTAATCCTCTTTTGTCAACATTGGATTCCCGATCCGACCTGCCACAAAACTTCTATAAGACTCTAACACAGTTCCCAACAAAGACATATGGCTTTTTGCAACTTCTTCAGAATAATCCTGATCATTCTCAAGATTCAATACAATATTGCATTGTAGCTTCTTGCCATTCTTTGTTGCTGAAATGTTCGGATTAAAAGATGGATATGATGAAAAACTTGTGTTGCTGTTTGATCCTTTTGAAGAACTTCCTGATGAACTCTTTGCATTGAATGCAGTTTCAATCTTTGGTGACATGTTGGTGGTTTTATCACTGACACCACCTTTGTAATAAAGACCAATGTCTTGTTCTCCGTCAAAATCTTTCATTCTCGAGATCTTCCTTTGTTCCATTTCCTGAGCTTCAAGTTTCTCAATGAACTTGCTCAATGTCAAACTGCTAAACCCTTTCTTGTTCCTTAGCATCATGAGATATGTGCCCCAAGTCTCATGTGGCAACGCATCAGCCAACTTCATGTTTCCTAGCAGATTGCAATATCTTTCTATTATCTGTTTTGTGCTCTCATTTTTCAAACCACGAAATAGATCAAACTCTTTCTTCAAAAGCGATTTTTTGTTCTTGACCATCTCTTGGCTTCCATTAAACTTCGATTTTAAAGCCTTCCAAATCGAATAAGAAGTTCCATTGTGTTGCAATAAAACCAAGATATCTTCTTTCACGGCTTGTTGTAGTAGACTTAACATAATTTTCTCATCTTTGTATTTCTTTCTATCTACAGCACTAAGGTCTTTTATTGCTATAATCTCCTCATCATCAGTCATCGGCCTAACATATTTCGTCTCAACACATTCCCAAGCATTTAAATAATTTGCTTGTACCCAGTTTTCAAAACGTCATTCCCAACCTTTATACTCCTCAATGTTCATGAGCTTAGGGGGTTTTTGCATAGTCCCCGTTTCATTTTCCAACATCGTGTTCTGTGCAAGAGTAATCGGGGTAACCGGAGTAGCAAATGCGTTGAAAAATTCCTCTTCCATGATTCGGTTTGTCAAAGTTCACACAACAGTTCTGTTCAAACGAAATTACAGACTCAAACGAAATCCCTTTTCAAACGGAATTAAATACAAGACACCTTCAAGCGAAAGCCCAGTTCAAATGAGATTAACCTCTCAAACGGAATACCTAATTTCGTTTGAATCAACACTACTCTCAAACATAATTACACTCTTGAAGCGGAATTAGTGATTCAAGCGGGATCACTTAAGCGGAATTACCCAACTGAAGCGGAATTAGCCAATTTCAAACGAAATCAACCAAATATTCAAGCGGAATACCGGTTTCAAGCGGAATTAAGGACTAATTCCATTTGAAATGCTGCTGATGTCATCATTCTCACACTGATTTTGAAACGGAATTACAGATTTTATCAGTTTTAGATCGAATTAAGGTCTAATTTTCTCAAGGATTAGTTAAAACAGTATTCCGAGTATGATGTGTGAAAATCAAAACATTTTGACCGTGAAAAGTTGTTAATTTTGAAAAAGAAGGTGTAGAAATCAGATTACGCAGCTGAATTGGTAAGAACTCTTCCTCCTGAGCTCTGATACCACTTGTAGGATCGTCTTAAGACCCGAACGAGTCGTTCAGAAGAGTTTTTCTCAATATGAAAGGCGGAAACAGACGTATCAAGGTCAATTCAGCTAGATTTACCATTTAACTGTCGATTTGATTAATTTGATAACAAATTACAGCAAGACGACACTTCGGCAGCACTTCGTTGCTCAGACCGGAAAGTTACAACTAATTTTGTATGGAGGGTATATATAGGCAACTGATTCCGCTTGAAATAGCCTCAAGCGAGATTACCTTTAAAGCGGAATTAATAATTCCGTTTGAAATGGGCTTGACAGTTTCAAGCGGAATTACATCTTTCAAGCGAAATTACATATATCTCGAAATACGTGCCCTGATCTAACATTCTACGTACAAGACTCGATACAAGACGAAGTCGACAGACTCATGCACCAACAAGTAGCATGCATCGGCCTTCAGTTTACGTCGTTCAAATTTCGACTTTCTCTCTCAATTTCGTAATAGTAGAAGCTATACTTGGGTCTAATACCCCCTAAATAACGAAGTTCTGCTCCGTTGTAAGAATCATAACCCCTAGATACGTATTAGATACTCTGCCTAATTGATCTAGGGTTTCGTAACGGCTGTCGTGGTTCTGCCCGACGTAGTCATTGGAATGCCGTCTCAGGGAGGGTATTACTAATGTTAAAATGGGTTATTGTACTAACACGTGTGCATTTGTGTAAATTATTGATTGTCACCAGGAAACCTTAAAGTATAATCTAAGACAGCAATGTGAGTGCTCTCCTTTTTGTTAACTGTTTTTACAAAACCTCACATAATGAATTATATATTAAACAGTTATTGAGTATTTGTAAGGATACAATTATCGTCGCTATGTTGGGGTTTTGTATACAAAATTAGTTACTGCCTTACGAGGAGTAACTTTCCACAAGTCGGGTTGACAGTATCATGGGTGGTAATTAGTATGACTTGGAAACAAATGTAATTGCGAGACCGTCCTCAATACTGTACAATGGTTTTTATTTAAACTTGATTAAACTGGGATTCACTCACCAGTATTTCCCATTGAAAAAATGTTTTAAACGCATTTCAGGTAACAAAATGTGAAAGCCAAATAGAAGCTAGCTGGACAGCACTGAAGGCTTGGAAAAGTGGCAATAAAGTTACCTAAAATCAATAGATGTTTTATTAAATAAAAATAGGATTCATTCCTATGAAAATGTGTGTACTGAAAACTTGGGCTTTACCCCATGTATTCAATATTATGAAAGTGTGGTATTTTACTCTGATAAAATATTTCCTAACTACGGTCCTGATGTAAATTCCGCTGCCAAAATTGAATAAACACGCTATACCACCGAAACTGGCTCGCGGCCACCCGTTCCCAGGAATTAGGGATCGGGGGTTGCGACACTAAACCTTAATTCTAAACCCTAAAGCTAAACCCTAATTCTAAACCCTAAAGCTAAAGCTAAACCCTAATGCTAACCCCTAAAGCTAAAGCTAAACCTTTAATGCTAAACCCTAATGCAAACCCTAAAGCTAAAGCTAAACCCAAAAGCTAAACCCTAAATACTAATGCTAAACCCTAAAGCTAAACCCAAAATACGAATGTTAAACCCTAAACCCTAATGCTAAACCCTAAATAACACTTATCTTTCAATTTTAAACATGTATATACATATATGTATATTTGACAATATACACATATGTATAGTTAAAAGATTAACAATATACACATGTGTATAAAGACAAAAAAAAAACCTTAAAGAAAAAGCTACGATTCTTCCAAAAAAAAAAATTACATTTTCTTCACCTTTTTTTTTGCATTTTTTTTTTGCTTAGGGAAAATGTGTGGTCGAGAATGTTTCTCAAGTTTTTCAATTAGCCTACTACTTCTCACATGATCCTTATCCTATATATATATAAACTGAATCAAATTGAAATTAAATGTTGGTGCCGATGCGAAGTCGATTCAATTTAGTTTTGTAAAAAATATGTGTATAGTTGTGATATATAAAAAAGGATATAACACGTGTTTTATATTGATCTAAAACTATAAATAAAAATAATGGTTTTTACCGGCATCGATATTGTTCGGTCGATAATGGTCCGGTTCCATACCGGTACTTGGCAATACAAAAAAATATATATTTACAATGCTTTTATTGCAAAAACTTGTCTAATTAACCCAAAAAAATGTCAAAATTAAGATCGCACATTTTTCCCTCAGTTTCATTTCAGTTCATTACGGTTCATTGCAAAAACGTTGTCTAATGTAACTCAATATTTTCATACGATTAAGGACCATAAAAAGAAAATAATGACACCGGTTTCAATAAGATCGATACAAACACCGATATTGTTCGGTGGATATCAATTTGGTTCATCACGATACTAGATACTAGTATGGTACCGACACTAGCTATACCTTAGGATACAAAAGAAATACTCTATTCTGAATAAAATTTCCTTTTCTACAAAATCATACCGAAATGTTAAGGAAAAAAATAAAACACAATTGCGAATTCAGTTGTTTTCAACAAAAGCAAACAAATAAAAGTTACTAAAAATCAAATTAGAAAAATTTAAATGAGTTAAAGGTGTATGTATATATATATATGATTCGGTTCAAATGAAAAGCAATATGAGTTGTGAGAACCAAGAGAACTTTTTGATCTCGCGCGAGTTGGGCCAAATTTTTTTTCTTGCTCAAACGTAAATGAAAACATTATAAACACATCTATAAAAAAAATTTGTTGAGACGTTAGTTTTGACTGATGCAAGTTTTTTTACGCGTTGGCGTAAAGTTTTATTGCAGATAACTATTTTTTTATCAGGGCTTAAAAAAACTTGGATCAGTCAAAACTAACGACTCGACAATTTTTTTTACTTTTTTTACAGATGTGTTTATAATGTTTTCATCTACGTTTGTGCAAAAAAAATTTGGCCCAACTCACGCAGGAGCAAAATGTTCTCACAACTCATAGTTGTTCTCATTTTAACCCATCTCTCTATCTCTCTCTCTCTCTCTCTCTCTATATATATATATATATATAGTATAATGTTTCTCTACAAAGAGCCAAAAAATTATAAAACGTCAGAAGAGATATGGCGTTGACATGTGGTAAGGGCGCTAACTTACAAGGAAGCGCCATCTCGTCCTTTTGCGTTTTTATTTATAATTTTGTTTTTGAAACATTCCTCATCTCAGTGTGCGTGCTGAAATTTTTTAATTTTAATTTTTATCGATTAGCGGTTACCCCATCCACAAGCTTCATCTATGGCATTTTACAGCGGTGAATATTTGCAAAGTAACATCATGTTTCTTTTATGAAATTGATGCACAATTGTTTCTTAACTCTTTGTTTTCGTCGTTTTAAAATCTTGCATGTTTGGCATTTATGAAATTGATGCATGATTGTTTCTTAACCCTTTGTTTTCGTCGTGTTAAAATCTTGCATGTTTGGCGTTTTAAAATCCAAAGTAAAATAGTAGTACAAGCTTATAATGTAGCACAAGCTCCATTCCATCACGGAAGCACATACTTTGGCGTTTTTTGTTTAATGCAATAAGCCAGTAGTGTTTTTAATAGCCAATGATGTGTTAACAAAGTATGGCATTTTAATATGTAAACAAGCTATTTAATGACGGTTCTTAGCACCAGACATTTAAGACTACACCAAAATTGAAAAGGCATTTCATGAAAGTTTTTTCTGGTGTTTTTAATGCATTTCATTACATCAACTCAACCTTTGGTGTTTTATTCTTTTCAATACAATCAAAGGTGTGTATTGCATAATGTAATAAAGTGTTTTTTTTAATAGGTAATGTTGTCTTCAACATATAAACGATGCGTTAACAAAGCATGATGTTATAATAACAAACCATGATATTTCATTAAAACATACCAAACAATATTACATCAGAAACAAAATAAAAAGATAGCAAACATGGAACCCAAAAAACAGAATTGAAAGAAACAAAAAAACTCATCATATGCTAGGTTTAGATCAGATATGTACCCATCACTTCTTCGTCTTTTTCTTTAGACACACCATCTTCCTCATTGGATGACTAAACCACATTGGAATTTACACTTGTAACTGGTTCAACCTACATTACATCAATTCTTAAAAATAAACCACAATCGAATATCTAACAGTGTTTTAAGCTCTTAAACTACACAATTGTTGAAGAAATGCAACATCATCTGTGTTTAGGATGTGATACATCATGAAGTTTTCCTCCTCTACATCGCTCCAAGTAACCGTCACCATCCTCATAGTCTCAATTAAACTCCAGCCTGTTACGGTTGCTTTCTGGAATTCACCATCATTCACCTTTGGGAACTTTCTGTTTAACCTTTGAATCAGGGTTTGTGTGTTTTCACATAAGTTGTGAAGAGGAACCCAAGGGAGAGTATTCCCCTTTCAACATCTTTAGCCATATTCAGTTTGGCATTAATATTTTTTACAATCACCCTTCTTCGTTCAGAGAACTTGATAACGAATCGGCAGATTGATCTTGTTGGTGCATGCGTCTGTCGACTTCGTCTTGTATCGAGTCTTGTTCTTAGAATGTTAAATCAGAGCACGTAGTTCGAGATAATGTAATTCCGCTCGAAAGGAGGTGATTTCGCTTGAATGTGCATACATGTAATTCCGCTCGAAATCAGATTCCGCTTGGAATCTTATTTCGCTTGGAACTACTTCAAGCGAAATCATGGATCTATAAATACCATTCAGCGATATCAGTTGTAACAATTCCGGTCAGAGCAACGAAGTGCTGCCGAAGTGTCGTCTCGCTGTAAAACGTTATTATATCAATAATACGACAGTTTAAAGTGATATTCTAGCTGAATTGACCTCGATACGTCTGTTTCCGCCTTTCGTATAGAGAAAAACTCTTCTGATTGACTCATTCAATTCTGATAACGATCCTTCAAGTCACTTGAAGGATCGTTATCAGATCTGAATGAGTCAATCAGAAGAGTTTTTCTCTATACGAAAGGCGGAAACAGACGTATCGAGGTCAATTCAGCTAGAATATCACTTTAAACTGTCGTATTATTGATATAATAACGTTTTACAGCGAGACGACACTTCGGCAGCACTTCGTTGCTCTGACCGGAATTGTTACAACTGATATCGCTTGAATGGTATTTATAGATCCATGATTTCGCTTGAAGTAGTTCCAAGCGAAATAAGATTCCAAGCGGAATCTGATTTCGAGCGGAATTACATGTATGCACATTCAAGCAAAATCACCTCCTTTCAAGCGGAATTACATTATCTCAAACTACGTGCTCTGATTTAACATTCTAAGAACAAGACTCGATACAAGACGAAGTCGACAGACGCATGCACCAACAGACTCCCCCTCGAATGTTGACGAGTCTTAAGTGTCGAGTATTCGCATCTTTAGTCTTTATCAGTCCCCTCGAACTCTTTGAAGTATCTGACACTGTAAAGCATCCTCAAATCTTTCTCTTCTTTTTTTTCATTAACAACAGACTCCCCTCAAACAAATAATCTTCAATCCCATAATCACAATCTGGCTCTGTGCTCTTTCCACAGGTTCAAGATCGATTCCTGACTCTATCATTACTTGCACAAATCTCTACCCAAAAATAAATTTCTGTTTGCCACTTGTAAAATTACTTCTCAAACTCTGATAAATCACTTGTATGAATAATTCAATCAAAGAATGATTTTACAGTGTTAATCTTTAATGAATCACTTGCAGAAATAATCATTTCTCTTTTCAAAACATACTCTCCCAACCCATTTGTTCATCATGTTTAGCACTTGGAATTTTGAAAATCAGCTCTCCAACACCAGTTGTCGAAAATCTTTTTGAATTTTTCAAAATTCTATGCTAAAACACACTGAAAATCTTTTTGGATTTTTGAATATAACAGAAATACAATAAAGAAATATTTACAGACAATATTTTTGTGACATTAAGTAAGAGGATCATATCAGTTTATGAGACAAATCACCAACACCGTTAAGCTTTAAACATTTTAAGTTCTAAACGATTCACTTAGATTGTCAGTATACTGATCCACTTAAATTTTCACACAAAGTTCAACTGTATCGAGATATGAGATTAATGTCTTAAGAACTTAAACTTAATTGCGTGTCCCACCTCAGAATATACTCCCGTATCCAGATCCCAATATTCAGTCTTACAGGTGAGTATACCACATATGATATCTGTAAGGGGTTAAATTGCGAAAACCGTGAGAGCTCAGGTCAGAACTTCCGTTCAGCAGAGAGATGACGGCTTCGACTTTTGGTGTGTCCCCTTTAGAGAATCTTTTTTTTACGACAGCATTGATTAGAAATTTTATTGTCTCATCATATTATGCTGAGGGCGGCGCTATATTTCAAGCAAGCAATAAAGTATTCTCCGGGGACTAGGCCATTGCTTTCGCAAAATCAGAAGTCCCGGGATAATACCCCAGATATCACTGAGCATAAAGACCAAGTATCTCAGAAAGAGGGACCTTTCAAACAAGATTTCGGGGGTTACCCATATATCCGAGTGATGTTCCCCACGATATAAGTAAGTTTGAAATTTTAGGTTTATATCTCGTCACAATCTACTAAATGTGTAAAAACCTACTGGCATATCATCAGTGAGACCGTTTATCACTTTTTAACTTTCCATTTCTTTAGCATGTTGTGATCATCCACTGATATACTATCATTTCCTCTTCTTTGACACAAAACTCATTTTTGATTTATCATGTTTTTGTCTTTTTCAAATTTTCAAATGTTTTTGGATTTTCTGAAATTTTTACTCCCCCTAAAATGCAAACACATTTTAAGAAAATTTGAAAACAAACTATACAAGTAAATTGACAACCGATATCGAATCGCTTCAATTCGCCATCCACTTGGCATAAACAATCAGAACTCCCCCTCACAACAAACTATTTTCCCATTGATTTCAAAACACTAAAGTTTGTTTTAATCAAATGGTTTTTCAAGAAAATAAATTTTGTTGATTAAATTTACCATTTGTAGATTAGGGGTTTGATTCATCACATTGTTTTCAAAATACTACTTGTAATAATGATCCAATCAAGTTCAACCTAATGACCTTGATTAACCAACTTATAAGATCATAACCTCTTTTTCAACCACATGGCTTACCAACCAATACCACATGTAGGTTGAATTCTCAAGATGCCGATACCTACTCCTCACTTACCAACCTGGGAGTTCCGGCAAGTCATACTAGTGACCAATTTTTAATAAAAACAATATAAGAATGATGCCGATTCATGCTCCACGATTACCAACTTGGGAGCTCCGGCATGTCCAGGATTTTACTATTCGTAGTAGGTACCATCCCAGTCACAAACCAGGGATGATACTTTACCTTGCTTCTTTGTTTTCTTCTCGTAAAACTCCTTGACTCCTTTTACCTTCCTGTCAACCATTTTTTCCAAAAATGTTATGAACTGTGGAGTTAAAAGCTTTCTCAATATCAAACTCTTTCTTTTCTGAGAAAAATTGATTTGATATCTCAACTTTACCAACTTTCTTTTTAAAATTTTCAACCCGAAGTGGTGGAAAATTCACATCATCCACAGTCGGCACTGATTTTTCACATTTAACCTCAATTTGTGGCTCATCTAATTTTGTGGAATCAGATTCATCGCCAGAAGATAGCTCCTCTGATTTTGATGAATCAGAATCATTGCTAGAACTATCATCAGACTTCTTAACAACCCATTTTTGGTTGTCAAGATTTCCTCTTTTCTTGTAAAATCTGTTTGAACATTCACCAATCTCAAAAGTTGAATTTTTGAAAAGTTTTGTTCTATCAATTGGTGGTTCAAACACAACTTCTTTATCTTTTAGTTTACGAGAAACTCCCTGTTTTGATTGTATTGTCTTGGAACAATTCTTGGCAATATGACCACTTTTTCCACATTTGAAACAGGTTCGAGTTTCCTTCTTCTGACCAGCAGTCTTCATTTCTTCTTGCTTCTTCGCAAGGAATTCTATATTCGACTGATTTCTGAATAGATTTTCTTTCTCTTCTTCAGAAGACATACCTGAAACAAATATCATTTTTGATTTAAAATCTCGAACATATTTTTCATTTTTATGATTTTCTGGTGGAATAAATCCAAGACCTTTCTTTTTGAAATTACCGTTATGGTTTGGTTTCTTTTGATAACCAGAACCAGAACTGTAACCCTTTTTCTTGTTTTCTCTTTGTTGAACTCTTGAGGTATACTTTTTAGGTTTATCATTAAGATAAACATCTTTTATTTTAGAAATATTAATTTCTGTCAGTTTGAAAAACTTTTTTATCATTTCTGGTTTAACACCTCTTATTGGAAATTCCTCATCAGAATATAATTTGTCAGAATCATTCAATGTATATGCAACTTTGAATGTTTCGTCATTCAAATTAGATTTTTATAGAAGAAATTCTTTATTGTAAACCCTTTTTCCCTGTTTGTCAGTTTGACTCGGAATGCTGGACTCAGACTTTGACTCTGACATAGACTCAGACTTTGACTCTGACATAGACTCCGACTTTGACTCCTCGGATTCATCTTTATCCAACACCTGATCGACTACTTTCTTTATTAACTCGGACTCATGATCAGTGTCAGATGATGTAAACGTGACATCAATATTATCTGGCAGTTTAACTGAAAACTCCGACTCCCACTGTAAATTTGTTGCCTTTTCGACTCTTTCTGAATTTGGATTTCTCGGAGAATACCATTTTCAAGCGGGGGTGGACACTTGTTGTAACTGAAACCTTGTTTCTTACCAGAATCATTCACTTTAGAATCCTTCTTCTTTACTTTCTTCTTTTCAGGAGTTTTTTCTTCAGATACCTTATGCTCTTCAGTTACTTCATCATCTTCAAAAACCTTCATGCCTTCAACAGTTGGATAAATCCTGTCAATGACATAAGAAGTACATGAATAACTTTTTAACAAACGATTAACTCTTTCAGTTTCAATTCTTTGTGTTTCCAGTTTCTGTTCTAGCACAGCACACTTCTCAATGTAATTGTTGACGACTTTCTGCTTTATCATGAAAGCTCCTTGAAGTGTTTTCGTTGCTGTTGCTTGTTCTTCACTTGTTTGGTTGTATTGATTCATGGCTTTGTTCAGAACATCGTAAGACTCCTTCAATTGGTTTATGTTGTTAATCAATTCACTGTTTTTCTTTTTCATAATCTCACAATTTTCACAAATCACTGAAACATTTTTAGCGTTAGCTTCTGCATCAACTTTGAACTTTGGAATGTCCAACTTTTTCTTTATCACAGGAACTTCCTCATCGTCACTGCTAACCGGTGTTTTGACCTTTTTCTTTTTCTTTTTAACTTTTTCATCTTCACTGTCACTCTCTTCCATCATTTTAAAATGAGCTGCCAATCTTCTAGCATAATACTCACGATCATCATCCCTATCTTCTTCAACACGAGCGACAAAAGCTTTTTGATGTGAAGTTTTGTTTGGATCATAATCATCCCAACTAAAACCTTCCCAGTTAAATCCTTCCGGTAACTTTTCATCATCTTGGTTTATCAGGCATGCTTTAGTATCAGCTGAAATGTATTTGTCCCAACTGAAACATTCCGTTGGCTTTTTGTCATCATGATTCACCATACAAGCTCTCTTTGAAGATTCTTCAATTTTTTTCTTCCATGTGCCACTTGTGGTTCTTGTTGTTGTTGTGCAAATTGATGATAGATAGCCTTCCGGTAGTAATCATTGTTGTTGAACGGATTTTGAGCTCCACTTGCTTCGCGATTTGTACACTCTCTCTTGAAGTGTCCTTTTTCCCTGCAACGAAAACAAGTGAATTTAGATTTATCAAAACCTAAAGTAGAAACATTAGCCTCACGTAAATCATCTCTTCCTGTGATCTGCTTAAATTTCTCAGCTCGTCTCAATACACTTGCCAAACACCATTTAATATCCATCAATTCCATTTCTTCAGCGTCAATCTGATCGTAATCCTCTTTTGTAAGCATTGGATTCCCGATCCGACCTGCAACAAAACTACCATATGATTCCAACACGGTTCCCAATAAAGACATGTGACTTTTAGCAACTTCTTCTGAATAATCATCATCATTCTCCAGATTTAGTACAATGTTGCATTGTAACTTCTTGCCCTTCTTTGTTACTGAAATGTTCGGATCAAATGATGGATATGATGAAAAACTTGTGTTGCTGTTTGATACTTTGGATGAACTTCTAGATGAACTCTTTGCATTGAATGCCGTTTCAATATTCGGTGACATGTTGGTGGTTTTATCACTAACACCACCTTTGTAGTAAAGCCTAATGTCTTGTTCTCCGTCAAAATCTTTCATTCTTAAAGCTTTTCTCTGTTCCAACTCCTGAGCCTCAATCTTTTCAATGAACTTGCTCAGTGTCAGATTGCTAAAACCTTTCTTGTTCCTCAACATCATGAGATATGTACCCCAAATCTCATATGGCAATGCATCAGCTAGCTTCTCAATCAACTCCTCATTATCTTTCTCGATGCTCAACCTCTTCATGTTAGCTAGCAAATTGCAGTATCTCTCAATGATTTGCTTTGTACTTTCATTTTTCAAACCACGGAATAGATCGAATTCTTTCTTTAAAAGCGACTTTTTGTTCTTGACCATCTCTTGGCTTCCATGAAACTTCGATTTTAAAGCTTTCTAAATCGAATAAGAAGTTCCATTGTGTTGCAAAAGAACCAAGATATCTTCCTTCACAGCTTGTTGTAGTAGACTTAGCATCATTTTCTCATCTTTGTATTTCTTTCTATTTTCAGCACTCAGATCTTTAATAGCAATAATCTCTTCGTCATCATTCATCGGTCGAACATATTTTGTCTCAACACATTCCCAAGCATCCAAGTAGTTTGCGTGTACCCAATTCTCAAACCGTCCCTCCCAACCTTTATACTCCTCGATGTTCATGAGCTTAGGTGGTTTTTACATCGTCCCCGTTTCATTTTCTAACATCGTGTTCTGTGCGAGAGTAATCGGGGTAACCGGGGTAGCGAATGCGTTGTAAAATTCCTCTTCCATGATTCGGTTTTCAAGAAATTGTCAAACAGTGTTTTCAAGCGAAATTACTGTTCAAGCGAAATCACCCTGAAGCGGAATATCCTTTCAAGCGAGATACCTGATTTCGCTTCAAATAACACCTTTTCAAGCGAAATAACACAGTTGAAGTGGAAATAGTGATTCAAGCGAAATCACTTAAGCGAAATAACCCAACTGAAGCGGAATAGCAAGTTTCAAGCGAAAACAACACAATTTCTCAAGCGAAATAAGATCCAAAGTGTGATTTCAAGCGAAATCAACAGGCCAGTTCAAGCGAAATTATGCTGATGTCATATTCTCAAGCTGTTTTTCAAGCGGAATTATGAAATTTACCAGTTTTAGATCAATTTTAGGCCAGAAACTTTCAAGGCTTTGTTAAAATACTAATGCGCACATGATGTGTGAAAATCAGAACATTTTGACCGTGAAAACAAGTTTAATTTGAAAAAGAAGGTGTAGAAATCAGATTATGTAGCTGAATTGGTAAGAACTCTTCCTCCTGAGCTCTGATACCACTTGAAGGATCGTTATCAGATTTGAATGAGTCAATCAGAAGAGTTTTTCTCTATACGAAAGGCGGAAACAGACGTATCGAGGTCAATTCAGCTAGAATATCACTTTAAACTGTCATATTATTGTTATAATAACGTTTTACAGCGAGACGACACTTCGGGAGCACTTCATTGCTCTGACCGGAATTGTTACAACTGATATCGCTTGAATGGTATTTATAGATCCATGATTTCGGTTGAAGTAGTTCCAAGCGAAATAAGATTCCAAGCGGAATCTGATTTCGAGCGGAATTACATGTATGCACATTCAAGCGAAATCACCTCCTTTCAAGCAGAATTACATTATCTCGAACTACGTGCTCTGATTTAACATTCTAAGAACAAGACTCGATACAAGACGAAGTCGACAGACGCATGCACCAACAAGATCAATCTGCCGATTCGTTATCAAGTTCTCTGAACGAAGAAGGGTGATTGTAAAAAAATATTAATGCCATACTGAATATGGCTAAAGATGTTGAAAGGGGAATACTCTCCCTTGGGTTCCTCTTCACAACTTATGTGAAAACACACAAACCCTGATTCAAAGGTTAAACAGAAAGTTCCCAAAGGTGAATGATGGTCCAACAATCTTATTTCTTTTGATTGTTGATATCTTTTGATATCATTTGTTATTTTGTAGGTCCAACAATCTCTCCCTAGAATAGATGATGCCAAAACTCAACTTTATTTTATCATCTTTAATTCTCATCAGCTTCTCTGTAATTTGCCCTTTAAATTGTAACTCAAAGTTTAGTGAGAAACTATCTTCTGGGCAAGGCACAATAGGTCTTGCAGATCTTCATTCTTAAGGCCAAAAGCACTATCATATAAATCTTTTTAACTTCTCCATTAGCCCTGAGCAGAGTCAATTCATGGCTTGTCTTATCAGACTTCCACTTTAGAATTTAATGCTAGATAGATTTCCTGGGCCAAAAGTTATTTCTAATGAGTTTGGTGATGAAGATCTGCCCAATATTTTCCCAATGAGATCTTCTAGATTTGTATTTGGGTGACAATAAATGAGCTCATTCCTGATCCCTTCCTTCCTATATATGTCTTGATATTTCTTTATGTCTTCTGCAAACATCTCCTTTTATCTTTTTAGATAGCTTCTTACAGTTGAGGAGATGTTCTTTGCAGTTGGAAGTTCTGTGGGACTAATAAGAGTTTTGATAGGGAAATCCAGTTGGTCATAATCTGGCTTCCTTGGAAGTGAAGGATCTTTTTCTCTTAAAATTTCAAGCTTCTTATAGTTCTGAGTGATTGTACTATCCCAAAAATCGATTTGATAATTAAACCAAATTAACTCGGAATGAGCGGGTAAATACCTTTAGTGGTAAAAATCAAACCGATAAAAATTGGGATTTAATTAATAAACCGAATGTTAAATAAAAAGTGAATAAATATATTATAAGATAAAGTTGTAAAAGGCCCAGGTTATCAGGACTTAATTTGAGTCGGTGGTAGTATCCCCGAACTTAATATATAGAATTATCATGTTTGTATGATAATTAACGAGAAGTAGGCAACTAGGAATATTAAACTAGTTAAAAACATGTTGTGTATTAGTAAAGTGGGTAAACTATAGCTCAATTATCATAAAACCAAACTATAGGGGCCGAATTGGTTTATTAACAAAACTTGTGGGTATTAAAAGATGAAAAACACAAAAACACACCCCCAAGGGTGCGTGTGTCATGATTTAGATGGGGGGGGGGGGGGGAAAACTCCTAAAAACCTTCAAACACAAATTCTAGCAAATTCAAGGGTGAATAGAGGCTAAATCTTATGCATGAACGTTGATTATTGATCATCCATGCTTGATAATCATAAGGTATGTTTCAACTTACATTTTGTAAGATGTTCTATGAATAAGAACTTGAATCTGATAGTCTTGATTTTGATATTATATATAGTATGATGAAAGAGATGATACATTTATATTTATGATCATCATACTTGCTAGTATGAGTAAAGTACTTGAGCAATTTAAAGATTTGATCTAAGTGTTCATACATGTCATGAAGTGGGTTTTAATAATATGATGAAATTGATGTTGTAATAGTGATATAATCCTCATGTTTACTAGTTTGTGTGAGAAACGTGGATAATTTAGATGTTGAGATAAATGTTCAATTACATGATGAAATGGGGTTTTGCATAAAAGATGAAAACCCCTAGTTCTAGTATGATAGATTGATAAATTAACATTGTTCATTGAAAGTTATGTTGACTTGATGTTATTAAGTGTATGAACCTGTTGAGATTGAAAGAAATATGGCGATTTTGGTTAAGGAACTTAGCTAATATGATAGCCTAAAATGATGTCCACCAATTGATTGATAAAATGTGTAAATGAGTTTATGGAATTTGTTAGTGCATTTGCATATGTCAATTGGAAGTTTGACTTTTGAAAGTCAAACTAACCTATAATAGATTTGAATGAGAAAGATGGTATAAAAGTCCATAGGGCGATGGTCATGGTGTGGGATGACTAATCTAACCATATTGTGGATATTATTTAATAGTTTGAAACTTGACAAGCTAGGTGGGAGCTTGGAAATGAATGGGTCAAACGAATCAAAGGTGTAAGAAGGCTTAAACGGAGGCAAGGTAAGTAAAACTTACACTTCCTAGAATAGAATCACTATTTAAGAAATGAGAAGTAGTTGGTTAAAAACAATGACTTGTTAAAGTCGAGACCGCATGGTGTAAACCATGAATGGGTCAATATGGATAAAGCATGACACACTATAGTTTGAAATAAACAATGACTTGTTAAAGTCGAGACGCCATGGTGTAAACCATGAAATGGGTCGAACGAGTAAAATAGTAAGTAACCATGTTTTGGCGATAAACCAATGAATTTATAAAATAAGGCCTTTTGGTGTGTCCGCCACTGTGCGAATAGACTAGATAGAACATGTGTTGAATATTGTATATGTTAATATGTTTTAGGGGTGCATGACATAAGCCTGCGCATGACTCCTACGTAGGGCTGGCATATCGTGTATACCCGTACACGATAAGACACGATACACGAAATCCCATACATGAACACGACATGATAACTTGTCATGTCCTTTTTTTCAAACATGAACACGAACACGACACGATATGCGTGAAAATTACCTGTTAATACCTGTTAACACGACTGTTCGACTGTTATACATGAAAATTACCTGTTAATACTTGCTAACACGAACAAAACACGAACATGACATGTTATTTGAGAGTTACAGAGGGAGTTTAGGGTTTTTTTTTAATTGAATGAGGAACGAAAATAGAAAGGAATTAAGGAACCCACACGCACATGGTTGATGAGTTTTATTTAATTTAATTTTTTATCGTGTACTAACGGGTATTAACAGGTAAACAGGTATTTAACCTGTTTTTACATGAAAATTAATAGGTAACCTCATGTCTACCTGTTTGGTACACGATACCTGTTAAGGCCATACATGATACCTGTTAACTTCGTGTAGGTTCGTGTCGTGTATTCGTGTAAAATTGCTACTCCTACACACGTAGGAATGCAGGAAGCCATGTCTATAAATAGTAATGTCATGCGCTTGAAACATAAGTTTTAGATTTGAGAGGATACAACCTGTGTGATCTCTTCCGATTGTTTATGATGTATGCTTTTTTGGTACATTTTGGAAGCTATTACAAACGGGCCAATTTAAACGTTATGCTGTCAAAATTTCTACCGAATTAGTATTCTATATCCAAACTTCCGTCTAAACACACCAGATCCTGCACTTTCAATAAGATGATTAAAGATGATTAGTATTTCTATCAAATTAGTATTCTATATCACAAAGGGTTCGCTAGGGTTTCTTTAGGTATCGTTTAAGTGTTAGAGTATTAAATATAATTAGGAATATGGGGCGTTACACGTCACCATGACATCACACATTCATACAATGTTCTAAATGGTGATGTGCCACACGTGAAACTCATGCATGGATTAATACGAAAAGCATTTCATACTCTAATATCAAGAACGCATGACTCCTAAGCATTAGAGTCATACGCATGCTATCAAGAGTCCTACGCAGGAAGTATGAACACAGAACTCACGCGTTTGTAATGTTCTACGCATGGTTCTTGTTATCTATATAAACCTTCTGCTCATGCGCTTCAAATATAACTCTCACACAACTTCAAGTTTGATCTTTAGGAGAGCTTCTACAAGAGTCTATTTCGAGTCGAAATTCTATTTGGTTTGGTTTGTTTCGTCATAAAGCAACGATTTATATTTACATTCGTGTACACTCGATTACAACTCGGTTTTATAGATTCTGCATGTAAAACTGTTTATACGCAAACCTTATGTTCATTTTGGTGAACCGTTTCTGAACTTTCAAGTGGTATCAGGGCATGAGGGCTGATATCTATAAGAAGATCGCTTGGATTTGAAGATTTGGAGCATAAAAAGTTATTTTCTACTCTATTTTCTTATTTTCTCACAATGTCATGGTTTAAATTCTACCAAATTCTCATAATCTATCCAAAAACCATCCACAAACATCATGTCAAAAGATTAGAAGTGTTTGAAGTCGTTTTCATCATCAAAATTGCAAAATTTCATAAAAAATGGTCAGTAGCACAGGAGCACATTTCAAACGCATGAATGGTCTTATGCGCGAAGGAGTAAATTGTTGGCAATCTTTCACACGCAAGAGGTCTCATACACTTACAAGTGTCATACGCGATAGGGTCATCCATTTTAGATTGGTCCTACGCTTGATCACTCATCCGTTTGGGTTTGTTCATCCGTTGTGTGACTCATACACTTGGAGTTGCTCATCCGTTCTAAGGTCTAATACGCTTGAAGTGTTATAAGTTTTCAATTTTTTTCCAAGTGTTGGAACAATGGATTACGATACGATGAATGCGTTCGCAGCAACACCAACCATGGTAGTTCAAAACATGAATCTAGACAATGAAATGGGAACCACGAATAAACCATCCAAGTTGCTTAGAACGGAAGCTTATCCGAGGTGGGTAGGAAAGTCTGAGAATTACATTCAGGCAAACAATTTTGATGCATGGGTGGCTATTGAGGATGAATTCTTGATTTAAAAGAATGAAAATGGTCAGAATATCAAAGTTACTCAGATTCCCGATAATGAAAGAGATGAGTATATTCGTGAGAAAAAGATGATAACTTTTTTACAGAAGTCAATCAAACAAGAGATCCTGGAACTTTTACAGCATAATGGTTCTTGTCAATCGATCTTGTGGGTATTACACAACAAGAATCGATGAAACAATGAAATGAGCAAAATCAAAAGGTCGCTACTCAAAAAGGAATTTGATATTTTTATGGTGATAAAAAGAGAAACTTTACAACAATTAGTTGAAAGATTTCTCTATCTAGTTGCTGAGATGAATAGAATTGGTATTGAAAAAGAAGATTCAGAGCTAATGGATAAGTTGGCAGATGCTTTACCAGATAGCGATTAGGGTACCTATATGTTGATTTTGCAGTCAAATCCGATTGAATATGCTAGAATGAATCTGGCAAAACTTATTGAAAAGCTTGAGGCTCATGAGTTAGAACTTAGAAAGAAATCCAATATGAAGTCAGTTGCTAATTCCACAGGATATTGGTTTATACTACAAAGGATCAGATCAGGTACTTGCGAGTCAAAAAATACAGACAACATTTAGTGTTGAATCGGTAGGTGGAAATGCTTTTATTAGCAGTAGTTATGGTTAATCATAGTCTCCACAGTCAATGTACAATAGTGCTGGATCTTGTTCTACTCTCAACAAACATTTCAAAAATCTTCAAAGTAAAGTAATCATACTTCAAACCAGATAACTGATGTTCTTTAATGCAATATAGCTGTTAATCTTCAGAATGCTCATGGGTTATTTGCAGCAAATGCTAAAGAGCACATGTCATTTATAGCTTCTATTCTATAATCTTACGAAAGTTTGGTAGCAAGCTGTATTGGAAACTACTACATGAACAAAGAAGATTATGATCAGATCCACCCAGAAGAACTAGAACTAATTGACATCAGATGGTGTATGGCAAGTGTTATTCGGAGAGCTCAGAGGTTCATGGAGAAATTGTTTGGGAGGACCAGAGATAAAGCTTGGATTTGACAAGTCGAAGGTGAAGTGTTTCAGGTGCAAAGGAAAAGGTCATATTAAGCGAGAGTGTACGAACAAAGAGGTTACAGATAACAATGAAAATCCGTTTGGAAGAGATTATTATCATCGAGCTATTCAACACAGAAACTCGTAGCATGGTCCAGTGTTATCAAATGACAGAAGTGTACTGATTGAAGTTGGATCATCCTTATAGTCAAGAGATAAAGCCTTAGTTGTTACTCAAAATGACGAGAGATTCAACTGGAATGAGATGATATCGAAAACAGGAACCTTAGCACTGATGGCAGAGATTCAGGAAATTGAAGATTCTGCGAATGTTGCTAAAGATAGTGAACTGATTGAGGAGAAAAAGTTGGCCGAACTCAAAGAAGAATCAGAGGCTGCTGTTGAAACTGAATCAACACAATTTGCTGCTGAATCAGAATCAATTCTAACAGAAAATGTTGAAGAGGATAAGATTTACCATGTTCCACCTGATTTCTTTAAATCAATTTTCCTCCTAATATTATTCAAGGTTTTTTCAGGTTTCTTTTATGGAGATATATGAGAGCTTCAACTTTGATGAAGAAAAGAAAGATGAAGTTGTCGCAAACCCCGACCCCTACCCGGGATCGGGCGGCCGCGAGCCTCAGAGCGGGAGGTATCGGTGTTTATTAATAATAATTCAGGACCGTAGTTAGGAAATATTTTTATCAGAGTAAAACACCAAACTTTTATAATAATAATTTATGGGGATAAAACCCAAGTTCATTTGATAATACATTGGTAGGAATAAACCCTAATTATTGAAAACAAAATGTCTTGTTTATTTAGGTAACTTTTATAGCCACTTGTCCAAGCCTTCAGTGCTTTCCAGCTGGCTTCTATTTGGCTTTCACATTACGTTACCTGAAATGCGTTTTTAAAAATATTTTGTCAGCAAGAAATACTGGTGAGTGCATCCCAATTTAATCAAAACAGTTTTATCACTTTTACAGAATTGAGGGCAACCCGCAATTACATTTGTTTGTATCTAATCAATTACTCATTCAGTACTGTCAAACCCTGACTTGTGGGTCATATTATCCATGGCTAACTCTTTATCCAATGATAACACTTTTTTTCACATTTTGTATACAAAACCCCAACATACCGGCAGTAATTGTAGAATCACAAATACTCAATTACAGTTAAGTGTAAGTTAAAAACATTTGAGGTTTTGGTAAAACATTTTGACTTATATAAAAAGGTGGCAAAAAGCAGATGTACTCACATTATAATTTTAGATAATACTAAGGCTTCCTAAGAATCTCCTGCTTATTATCTATTAAATCATATAATGCACACGTGTTAGTACAATAACCTAATTCAAATTAACCGTACAACTCGAGACATAATTCCAATGACTGAGTCGGGCAGAGCCGACATGCATTATGAAATCCTAAATCGATCGGGTGTACACACGAGATAGAATTCCAATGACTGAGTCGGGCAGAGCCGATATGCATTACGGAATCCTAAATCGATCATGTAGGGTAATAGTAAGGTTATAGTACTTACAACGAGCCAAAGTTTCGCTTTATAGTGGGTATTATGCCCAAGCAGATATTCTACTTATAAGAAGTTTGAGAGAGAATTTGGGAATGAACGAGGATTCAAATGAGGACTGAACCTCAATTTATAGGCTGATCCGGCACCCTGTTGCGCACCGCGAAGCCCAGGCTAAGCCTGTCGCAGGCCACGAGGGCCTAAAAGGTGGCTGTAGTTTGGTCTAGTCAGCATGATAGGCTTGACACGCGTAGGACATGTGGCACCATGCAGTGTCACCCAAGTAAGGGCCGTCGCGCCCCGCGACAGACCATAGGGGTCTCCGTTGCGGCCGCGAGCGACACCCAAAAATTGTTTTTCTTGTTTTTTATAAGTATAGGGTTATTCCGGGTCCGTTTCTCACGTACGGGGTATATTTGGGATCTCGTCCTCGAGATCTACTGGAACAGGTGTGGGTATTTCCTTTGCATCTCTGATTCGAGTTCCCAAGTGTATTCTGGTCCTCTCTTGGAATCCCATTTCACTTTGACTAGAACTAGTCTCTTATGTTTGAGGTTCTTGATCTTTCTATCTTCAATCTGAACGGGTTTCACGATAAACTTGAGTTTCTCATTTACCTCTATGTCCTTAAGAGGTATCACTAGTGATTCGTCTGCTAAGCACTTTTTGAGATTACACACATGAAACACATCATGTATTCCTGCCATTTCCTCTGGCAGTTGTAGCTGATAGGCTACTGGTCCTATTGTTTTAATAATCTCAAAATGTCCGACATACCTAGGGCTTAGCTTTCCCCTCTTAATGAATCTGACCACTCCTTTCCATGGAGAAACCTTTAATAGTACCTTATCTCCTACTTGAAACTCTAATGGTTTTCGTATGTTATCTGCATAACTCTTTTGACGATATCGTGCTGCTTTTAGTCTTTCCCTGACTTGAATTATTTTATCTATCATTTTCTGCACTATCTCTGGTCCAGATAATTGCTTTTCTCCAATTTCTGCCCAACAGACTGAAGTTCTGCACTTTCGTCCATAAAGTGCTTCAAATGGTGCAGCATTAATGATAGTATGATAGTTTTTATTGTAGGAAAATTCTATTAATGGTAAATAGTCTTCCCAGTTTCCTCCAAAATCAATTACACAGGCACTAAGCATATCTTCCATTGTCTGAATTGTCCTTTCGCTTTGTCCGTCCGTCTGTGGATGATAAACTGTGCTTAGATTTAACCTGGTTCCCATTGCTTTTTGGAAACTTGTCCAAAAATGAGAAGTAAAATGGCTATCTCTATCGGATATGATAGATAAAAGAATTCCATGTAATGAAACTACTTCATTTACATATACTTGGCTAACTGTTCCATACTAAAAGTTTCCTTCATGGGTAAGAAATGAGCAGATTTGGTCAATCTGTCTACAATCACCCAGATTGTATCATTTCCTTTTCTTGTCTTGGGTAATATGGTAACAAAGTCCATTGTTATCAATTCCCATTTCCATATTGGCATTTCTAACTGTTGCAATAATCCTGAGGGTTTCTGATGCTCAGCTTTAACTTGAGAACAAATTAGACATTTAGCAACATAATTAGCTATATCATTTTTCATTTCTATCCACCAGAAATTCTTTCTTAGATCTTGATACATCTTATCACTTCTGGGATGTATCGTATATTTAGACTTATGAGTTTTTTCTAGAATTTTGTGGCGTAGGTTTCCTTGTTCAGGTATCACATCCTTTTCTTATGGAATTTCCAAATTCCATCGGTTCCTTGTTCTAATTCCTTAATCATTCCTTTTAATTTTTCAGCATCTTTCTTGATTGTTGATTCCTGTACTTCTCTAATTAGCTTATTTAAATCTACTTGTAGATTTAATTTGAGAGAACGTACTCGCTTCAGCTTTTCATGATACTTTCGACTTAAAGCATCAGCTACTACATTGGCTTTCCCAGCATGATACTGGATATCACAATCATAGTCGCTAAGAACTTCCATCCAGCGTCTCTGTCTCATATTTAATTCCTTTTGCCCGAAAATATATCTTAAACTCTTATGATTGGTGAAGACAACAAATTTATTTCCATATAAATAGTGTCTCCAAATCTGAAGGGCAAAAATTATGGCTCCTAATTCTAGATCATGGGTTGTGTAATTCTCTTCATGTTTCTTAAGTTGTCTAGAGGCATAAGCTATAACCTTTTGACGTTGCATCAACACATATCCATATCCTAGCTTAGAGCATCACAATAGACTATAAAGTCCTCAATTCTTTCTGGTAATGCGAGTATGGGTGCGTTGGTTAACCTTTGCTTAAGAATCTTAAAAGCTTCTTCCTGTTTTGGTCTCCATTCAAACTTAACTGATTTGCAGGTCAGTTTAGTTAATGGAATGGCTATTCTAGAAAAATGTCGGATAAACCGTCTATAATATCCTGCCAGTCCAAGAAAACTTTGCACTTCCGTTGGTGATTCAGGGACTTTCCATTTAGTAATCGCCTCGATCTTTGTGGGATCCACATGAATTCCTTCACGATTAACCAGATGTCCAAGGAATTGCACTTCTTGTAACCAGAATTCGCATTTTGAGAATTTAGCATAAAACTTCTCTTTTCTCAACAATGTGAGGAGTGTATGCAGATGCGCTTCATGTTCCTCCTTATTCTTAGAGTAAATTAGAATATCATCTATAAAGACAATTATGAATTTGTCCAAGTATGGTTTACATATCTAGTTCATCATGTCCATAAATGTGACTGGGGTATTGGTTAAACCAAATGGCATGACGGTAGATTCATAATGACCGTACCTAGTTCTGAAAGCAATGTTAGGAATATCCTCTTCCTGTACTTTCAGTTGATAATATCCTGAGTGTAAATCGATCTTAGAAAAGAATCGAGCTCTTTGAAGTTGATCGAACATATCATCGATTCTCGGTAGTGGGTACCGATTCTTAATCGTGACTTTGTTTAATTCTCGATAGTCAATGTACATACGGATCGATCTATCTTTCTTCTTAACGAACAATACCAGTGCTCCCCATGGTGACGAGCTTGGTTGTATAAAACCTTTGTCAAGAAGTTCGTCCAATTGTTTCTTCAGTTACTGTATTTCCGTTGGAGCTAATCAATATGGTGCTTTGGCAATCGGTGCCGTCCCTGGTGTTAGGTGAATTCTAAATTCAACCTCTAGTCGGGCGGTAATCCAGGTAACTCTTCTGAAAAAATGTCTGAGAATTTAGATATTACAGGAATATCTTTTAATTCTTTTCCTTTAGTATTAATGATTACATAAATCATATATACTACTCCTCCTCCTCCCTTCCTTTCATAACTTGCAACTTTCATCACAGAGATGAATTTTGTCGATCTAGTTGGCTTATCTCCTTTGATTGTGATCTTTTCACCACTTGGTGTACTTACTTGTACTAACTTTTGATCACATAAAATACTGGCATGATAACCAATCCATTCCTAATACAACATCGAAACCAACAAGATTCATTGGGTAAAGGTTAGCAAAGAAACGATGGTTTAGGATTTCTATTCTTGATCCCTGCAAGATTTCACTTATCTTAACAGATTCTCCGTTTGCTGTCTCTACCAGACAATTTTGTTGAAGTTTGAATAAGGGTTGGTCAAGAAATTTGTAGAAAGAAGTATTGATAAAACTTTGGTTTGCACCAGAGTCAAACAATACTTTGGCAATTTTGTCATTAACTAAGAACGTACTGGCAATCACATCTGGAATCATATTGGTTTCCTCAGCTGTCAGAACAAAGGCTCTGGCATTCTTCTTAGGTGCTTCAGTTGTCTTAGTCTTGTTGGGCGTGGCTAGAGCTAGTTTCGGACAGTTCGGTCTAATGTGTCCCTTCTCTCCACAATTGAAGCATATCCCATTGTCGGGTTTCTTCCTACAGTCTTCTTCCTTGTGTCCAGAGATTTTGCGAAAGTTGCAATATATAGAGCATCTGCCAGAATGCTTTCTTTTGCAACTTTTACAGTAGGGTGCAGAAGAACCTGTTCCTTTCCCACAGTTGGAATTACCGTAGCGAAATTCTTGGGTAAGCTTTTGAGCTAGGTTCTTTATCTGGTTTTCCTCTTGAGTACGTACCAATTCATCAGTCAAGGTATTGGCTAATTCTACTTCTTCTATGGTTTGCGGTCTAGCTACCTTGACTACATGTCTAATCTCACTAATTAATCCTCAAATATAACGGGAGATTAACACTGATTCTGGTGAGGCTAAGGTTGGCACTATCTTAGCATATTCGAAGAATATGGTAGTGTAACATTTGCAGTCTATTCTAGTCATTCTAAGATTTAGGAACTTATTGGCTATTGGTTCCTTCTCATTAGGAGGACAAAATTTTCTTTCAACCATTTCCTTAAAGTTGATTCATTCCATATTATAAATTCTGTCACTTCCCTTAGACTAGAGAATAGTATTCCACCATTCTAAGGCTGCATTTTTTAAAAGATTAGAAGCAAACATAATCTTATCTCCGTCTGCGCATTTACTTATTTTTATGACTACTTCTGTCTTTTCTATCCAACGTAAGGCTGCAATGGCTACTTCATTGCCGGAGAATTATATTGGTTTGCAGGCCAAGAATTCTTTAAAAGAACAACTGTATGAGGCGGTTCTCTTCTTTTAGTAATTGGAGCTTGGATAATATGTCCGTTGTCATTATTCACACTGTGACTTGGTTCAGTGTGTTGACGTTTACTGCCATTTGAAGATTTATCTGCTTCTTTAACAGTCTTGATAATATAAGGCATGGCATCTATAATTCCTTGTGCCACTATGTGTTAGATGGCACTGTTATCTATTTAGTTTCCGTTATTCTCAGTATTCTGGTTTTCCTGATTTACTTCGTTCGACATCTGAATTGTAAATATTTATCAAGTATTAATTATCACAGAATAAAATTAAGTACAATTATTTATACACAATCACACGAACAAGTTGGTTAAAAACGTCGATCATTGCGACCTTTACTGTTTTTCATATACATATTTGCATTTATTACAAACTACAACTGGAAATCAAATATACTATGCGTTCGTATCTATATATATTATAATGTGTATATATATATATATATATATATATATTATTAAAGTACCAAATTACACATAGATCTAGGTAATTTCTAGGTGTCGTGTATCCAATCATGTATGTCACGCTCGACATGCTTCCACATAAGCTTTTCTCCTATTATTCGAATTCTATTTCCTTCCTCTAGCAATTCGTTACCCAATGAGCGAAGTTTCTCCAAATTTTCCTGGCTCATGGGTGGCATAGGTGCTGGTACTGGATCAGGGTGTTAAGGACTAGGTTGTCCATAAGGGTATGGATTTCTTATTACACTCTACGTCCACCATTCGCTACTCCAAAAGGGATCTAAAGGGTTAAGGTCAATGTACTGGGCTATGGGGTTTGGTGGGGGAATTCTGGGAATCTCATAGGGGTCTACATCAGGGATTGGGAATGGATCCTCCTAGTCGGGTTCTAGCATTTGTTGGTCTGGGAACAAAGGTAACAGTGGCGGTTCGGCTACTTGGTTTTGGTTAGCATCTATTGCTGTAGTGACTAACATGTGAAAATTGGCTAGTTGTCTATCTAATTCTTCTTCCCAAGGCGGTCTACTGGCTACTTCCTGAATCTGTGCATCTGCTTCCCTATTGGCCCTGACTATCGCCCTTTGTTGCTGTAATTTCTTCATTCTATTTCTCCTTTCATGAGCCACTCTATTAAACCAACCTCTTTTCTTAGTAGAAAAAAGTTCCTCCGACTGTGCCTTAAAGATAAATATTCCCTCTTCTGTATCGGCTGAATATCCTGAGAGATCAGGCTGAGATGATGTTCCCTCATTTTTTGGTGAACTATCTAAATGACGATAAGCGTCCGATGTTCCTTGATCACTCATACTGGAAACTAACAAATAGTCAAATAACACATAACACATAATCACATAAGTTATTTCCTAACACAGAATTTGAAATTTCAGTGTTAGTTGAACACTTCTTTGGCTTAAACCAGTGGTTGTAGCTCTGATACCACATTCTGTTGCAACCCCCGACCCCTACCCGGGAGCGGGCGGCCACGAGCCTCAGAGCGGGTGGTATCGGTGTTTATTAATTTTGGCAGCGGAATACATCAGGACCGTAGTTAGAAAATATTTTTATCGGAGTAAAACACCAAAATTTTATAATATAAAATTATGGGGATAAAACCCAAGTTCATTTGATAATACATTGGTAGGGATGAACCCTAATTATTGAAAACAAAATGTCTTGTTTATTTAGGTAACTTTTATAGCCACTTTTCCAAGCCTTCAGTGCTTTCCAGCTGGCTCCTATTTGGCTTTCACATTACGTTACCTGAAACGCGTTTTTACAAATATTTTCTCAGCAAGAAATACTGGTGAGTGCATCCCAATTTAGTCAAAACAGTTTTATCACTTTTACAGAATTGACGGCAACCCGCAATTACATTTGTTTATATCTAATCAATTACTCATTTAGTACTGTTAAACCCTGACTTGTGGGTCATATTATCCATTGGCTAACTCTTTGTCTAATGATAACGTTTTTCCACATTTTGTATATAAAACTCCAACATACCGGCAGTAATTATAGAATCACAAATACTCAATTACTGTTAAGTGTAAGTTAAAAACATTTGAGGTTTTGGTGAAACATTTTGACTTATATAAAAAGGTGGCAAAAAGAAGATGTACTCACATTGCAATTTTAGATAATACTAAGGATTCCTGAGAATCTCCTGGTTATTATCTATTAAATCAAATAATGCACACGTGTTAGTACAATAACCCAATTCAAATTAACCGTACAACTCGAGACAGAATTCCAATGACTGAGTCGGGCAGAGCCGACATGCATTATGGAATTCTAAATCTATCAGGTGTACACCCGAGACAGAATTCCAATGACTGAGTCGGGCAGAGCCGACATGCATTACGGAATCCTAAATTGATCGTGTAGGGTGATAGAAGGGTTATAGTACTTACAACGAGGTAAAGCTTCGCTTTATAGTGGGTATTATTGTCGCAACCCCCGATCCCTTATCTGTCCCGGGAACAGGCGGACGCGAGCTCAGATTTTCGGTGGTATCAGGTATTTAATCTTGTAGCGGAATTTACATCAGGACCGTAGTTAGGAAATGTTTATCAGAGTAAAACCACCATATTTGATATTAGTAATCATATGGGCAAAACCCAAGTTTCTTATTATAGTACATTTGTAGGGGCAATCCCTATTTTATTTAATTTAAAACATCGTTTATTAGGTAACTTTTATAGCCACTTATTTTCCAAGCCTTCAGTGCTCTCGAGCTGGCTTTTTCCCAGTTGGCTTTCACATTGTGTTACCTGAAACATGTTTTAAAAATATTTTGTCAGCGGGAAATACTGGTGAGTGAATCCCAGTTTAATCAAGAAACATTTTATCAATTAACACAGTATTGAGAGCGATCACATTGTTTATTTCTACACAATTACTCATTCAGTACTGTCAATCCTTGACTGGCGGGTCATATTACACATTGGCTGACTCGTTGTCCAATGGTAACGTACTGTCATTCCGACTTACTACTCGCAAGTAATAAATTTTGTATACAAAACCCCAACATACCGGCAGTAATTGAAGAACTACAAAGACTCAATCACCTCTTAATCACATTGTAAAACAATTAAGGTTTTGTAAAATATTACAAAAAGGTTAACAAAAAGAGGATAAACTAACATTGTTATCTTAGACTTCTTGTAAGGATTTCCTGGATATAATCTATAATTTATACAAATGTATATTGGTTAGTATCTTAACCCTTTGAAATTATTAATGATACCCTCCCCGAGACGACAATCCAATAACTACGTCGGGCAGAACCACGACAGTTGTTACGGAACCCTAAATCAATCGGGCAGCGTAACTATTATGAAACCGGGGCTATAATACTTACAACGAAGCAGAACCTCGCTAATTAGGGTTATAATACCCGACTATAAAGCCTCTAATTCAGAAAGTGAGATTGAGAAATTGAGAATGAGCGACGGAAAACGAAAACCTGTTGCTTTCTTATATAGTGCTGAAACTTAGTCCTCACGCGGCCCGCGTAAGGAATAGACAAGGGTTACGCGGCCCGCGTCAACCCTGGTCAACTCTATAGCTTGTCTTGGTCACCAAGTATACCCGCCACGATGACGACACGTGTCAGCTCAGGATGTGTCCGCGTTTTAATGATCTCTCGCGGCCCGCGTCAATGTAAGCTTAAGCTTACGCGGCCCGCTTGAACTAAAGAAATCAGCGGAATCCGTTTCCAACCTTGATACCGCCCTCGTAAGCTTGAGGTGAGGTCCTACGCGGCCCGCCTCAACTTAATTTTTATTGTTTTTAATTTATTTTAAATACTATAACATAATTCGGGCTAGGTTTTTACATACAGGGTGTATTATAAGACATATTGGGACATTCTAAAACATACTAGAGTGTTAAACATATTATGAGGGTGTTGGTTTTTACCGAGGGTTGTTACATTCTCCCCACCTTGTTTTAGAGCTTGTCCTCGAGATCTACTGAAACAAATTCGTATATTTCTTTTGCATTTCTGATTCAAGTTCCCATGTGTATTCAGGTCCTCTTTTGGAGTCCCACTTCACTTTGACTAGAACTAGCCTCTTATGTTTGAGATTCTTTATTTTTTTGTCTTCAATCTGTAGAGGTCTTTCTACAAACTTGAGTTGTTCATTTACCTCTATATCCTTAAGATGTACTATTAGTGATTCATCAGCTAAACACCTTTTGAGATTAGATACATGAAACACATCATGTATCCCTGCCATTTCCTCTGGCAGTTGTAGCTGATAGGCTACAGGTCCTATTCTTCTAAAAATTTTAAAAGGTCCAATATACCTGGGACTTAGCTTTCCTCGTTTGATGAATCTTACCACTCCTTTCCAAGGAGAGACTTTCAATAATACTTTATCTCCTACTTGAAACTCCAATGGCTTGCGTCGGTTATCGTCATAACTCTTTTGTCGATCACGTGCTGCTTTTAGTCATTCCTTCACTTGAATAATCTTGTCAGTTGTTTCTTGCACTATCTCAGGTCCAGATAGTTGTTTTTCCCCAATTTCTGCCCAACAGACTGGGGTTCGACACTTTTGTCCATAAAGTGCTTCGAATGGTGCAGCATTGATACTTGTGTGATAACTATTATTATAAGAAAATTCTATTAAAGGTAAGTGATCATCCCAATTACCTCCGAAATCAATTACACAAGCTCTAAGCATGTCTTCCATTGTCTGAATTGTCCTTTCGCTTTGTCCATCCGTTTGAGGATGATAAGCTGTGCTTAACTTTAACTTAGTTCCCATTGCCTTTTGGAAACTTGACCAAAAATGAGAGTTAAATCGACTATCCCTATCAGAAACAATTGATAAAGGAATGCCATGTAAAGAAATAATTTCATTTACATATAATTTAGATAATTGTTCCATACTAATTCTTTCCTTCATTGGTAGAAAATGAGCTGACTTGGTTAGTCTATCTACAATCACCCAGATTGTATCATTTCCTTTCTTTGTTTTGGGTAATTTAGTAACAAAATCCATTTTTATTAATTCCCACTTCCATACTGGCATTTCTAATTGCTGTAACAAACCTGAGGGTTTCTGGTGTTCAGCTTTGACTTGTGAACAAGTTAAACATTTAGAAACATAGGCTGCTATGTCTTTCTTCATTCCTATCCACCAGAAATTTTTCCTTAAATCCTGGTACATTTTATCACTTCCTGGATGCATCGTATATTTAGACTTATGGACCTCTTCTAAAATACGATGACGTAGGTTTCCTAATTTAGGTATCCACATTCTCTTTTCATGGAATCTCCAAATTCCATCTGTTCCTTGTTTTAATTCTTTCAGCATAACTTTAAGCTTTTCAGTATCTTCCTTGATTACTGATTCTTGGGCTTCTCTTATTTGATCATTTAAATCTACTTGCAGATTTAATTTAAGAGAACGTACCCTTTTTGGCTTTTCATGATATTTTCGGCTTAAAGCATCTGCTAATACATTTGCTCTTCCTTCATGATACTGAATATCACAATTATAATCACTAAGCATCTTTGTCTAATGATAACGTTTTTCCACATTTTGTATATAAAACTCCAACATACCGACAGTAATTATAGAATCACAAATACTCAATTACTGTTAAGTGTAAGTTAAAAACATTTGAGGTTTTGGTAAAACATTTTGACTTATATAAAAAGGTGGCAAAAAGAAGATGTACTCACATTGCAATTTTAGATAATACTAAGGATTCCTGAGAATCTCCTGGTTATTATCTATTAAATCAAATAATGCACACGTGTTAGTACAATAACCCAATTCAAATTAACCGTACAACTCGAGACAGAATTCCAATGACTGAGTCGGGCAGAGCCGACATGCATTACGGAATTCTAAATCGATCAGGTGTACACCCGAGACAGAATTCCAATGACTGAGTCGGGCAGAGCCGACATGCATTACGGAATCCTAAATTGATCGTGTAGGGTAATAGAAGGGTTATAGTACTTACAACGAGGTAAAGCTTCGCTTTATAGTGGGTATTATTGTCGCAACCCTCGATCCCTTATCTGTCCCGGGAACGGGCGGACGCGAGCTCAGATTTTCGGTGGTATCAGGTATTTAATCTTGTAGCGGAATTTACATCAGGACCGTAGTTAGGAAATGTTTATCAGAGTAAAACCACCATATTTGATATTAGTAATCATATGGGCAAAACCCAAGTTTCTTATTATAGTACATTTGTAGGGGCAATCCCTATTTTATTTAATTTAAAACATCGTTTATTAGGTAACTTTTATAGCCACTTATTTTCCAAGCCTTCAGTGCTCTCGAGCTGGCTTTTTCCCAGTTGGCTTTCACATTGTGTTACCTGAAACATGTTTTAAAAATATTTTGTCAGCGGGAAATACTGGTGAGTGAATCCCAGTTTAATCAAGAAACATTTTATCAATTAACACAGTATTGAGAGCGATCACATTGTTTATTTCTACACAATTACTCATTCAGTACTGTCAATCCTTGACTGACGGGTCATATTACACATTGGCTAACTCGTTGTCCAATGGTAACGTATTGTCATTCCGACTTACTACTCGCAAGTAATAAATTTTGTATACAAAACCCCAACATACCGGCAGTAATTGAAGAACTACAAAGACTCAATCACCGCTTAATCACATTGTAAAACAATTAAGGTGTTGTAAAATATTACAAAAAGGTTAACAAAAAGAGGATAAACTCACATTGTTATCTTAGACTTCTTGTAAGGATTTCCTGGATATAATCTATAATTTATACAAATGTATATTGGTTAGTATCTTAACCCTTTGAAATTATTAATGATACCCTCCCCGAGACGACATTCCAACAACTACGTCGGGCAGAACCACGACAGTTGTTACGGAACCCTAAATCAATCGGGCAGCGTAACTATTATGAAACCGGGGCTATAATACTTACAACGAAGCAGAACCTCGCTAATTAGGGGTATAATACCCGACTATAATGCCTCTAATTCAGAAAGTGAGATTGAGAAATTGAGAATGAGCGACGGAAAACGAAAACCCGTTGCTTTCTTATATAGTGCTGAAACTTAGTCCTCACGCGGCCCGCGAAAGGAATAGACAAGGGTTACGCGGCCCGCGTCAACCCTACTCAACTCTATAGCTTGTCCCGGTCACCAAGTAGACCCGCCACGATGACGACATGTGTCAGCTCAGGATGTCTCCGCGTTTTAATGATCTCTCGCGGCCCGCGTCAATGTAAGCTTAAGCTTACGCGGCCCGCTTGAACTAAAGAAATCAGCGGAGTCCGTTTCCAACCTTGATACCGCCCGCGTAAGCTTGAGGTGAGGTCCTACGCGGCCCGCCTCAGCTTAATTTTTATTGTTTTTAATTTATTTTAAATACTATAACATAATTCGGGCTAGGTTTTTACATACAGGGTGTAGTATAAGACATATTGGGACATTCTAAAATATACTAGAGTGTTAAACATATTATGAGGGTGTTGGTTTTTACCGAGGGTTGTTACAATTATGCCCAAGCAGAAATTCTACTTATAAGAAGTTTGAGAGAGAATTTGGGAATGAACGAGGATTCAAATGAGGCCTAAACCTCAATTTATAGGCTGATCCGGCACCCTGTCGCGCCCCGCGAAGCCCCAGGCTAAGCCTGTCGCGGGCCGCGAGGGCCCAAAAGGCGGCTGTAGCTTGGTCTAGTCAGCAGGCTAGGCTTGACACGCGTAGGACACGTGGCACCATGCAGTGTCGCCCAAGTAAGGGCCGTCGCGCCCCGCAACAGACCATAGGGGTCTCCGTCGCGGCCCGCGAGCGACACCCAAAACTTGTTTTCCTTGTTTTTTTTAAAGTATAGGGTTATTCCGGGTCCGTTTCTCGCGTATGGGGTATATTTAGGGACATTTAGGGGGTCCAAAATATTTTTAGGAGGGTTGTTATAGAAGTCATCGAGATGATCAATGTTCCTGAATAAATTACCGCTGAACTCTAGAAGAAATCGCTCAACAAGCTATGATGGCACAACTCAAAGAGGTAAACCCAGAGTCAAAAAAACTGAATCTGAAATTGGACTTAAAACTAAATCAGTTAAATCTGAGTCATCAGTAGCTCAAGAGATTCCATCAACATCCTTCAAATGTTTAAAATGTTTACAACCATGTGAAAAATGTGCTGAGAAGGATGTAGCATATGATATTCTTAAAAAAAACATACTGGCAAATTGTTGGAAGATCTTAGAACGATTCAAGAAGCTTACAACAAGCTTCAAAGGGTGGAAAAGGAATTTAAGGATATAATTAGCAAAGATCAATCAGCAATTTCCATGCTGAAAAACACTGTTTTAGACAAACTATCTGAAATTAATAATCATCTTGATAATATAGCAGATTTAAAATAGGAAATTCAAAAGATAAAAATCAAATCAGAACGTGTTGATAAGAAATTAACAAGTTACGCAGCTGCATCGTATGTCGTAGACCATATACTGCCCAAACTCACTAGTAAGGATGAGGAGATGAGGGAAGATTGTAAGTGCACTATTTTGGTGATATATGCTGGATCTACAAACTTGAAGATTATCAAGGGTCCATAATGTAACTTGTATTTTGTCTAAGTCTTTTATGTCCAAATTTGTATAGATTATGTGATTCCGAGTTTATGAGTAAACTCAGAAGGTCCTTTCTGTTCTTTTTTAGTCTGGACTTGTTAGTGGTTATATAGGTGATATGTATTCCGAATTTAGTTGTAAATTCGGAAAGATAATTGTTAGACTATGTTGTCTGAGTTTGTCATTGTGTATAAATACTTGAATGAAATGTAATGACGAGAGACTCTTTGGGCAACCTTTCTTTGCAAGCTAATATTCTAGAGAGAGAAACGAACCCTAACAAGTGTGTGTGCTCATTGTGTGTGATCGACAGATGTGTAATCTGTGAATACTCGGTGTATTCACAGATTGTTGTGAATACTCGGTGTATTCACAGATCGTTTCATCTCCACTCTTCTACACTTACTGTTACGAGACTTAAGGAGCGGTACGATTCACGTGGTGGTTTCCACACATCACGTGTGTCGAGCGAGCGAGCGATCTCTATTCGAGTGTTCGAGGTACGTAAGCGACCTTACAAGTGGTATCAGAGCAGGCTTTGTATAGAGAATGCTCTTACTGATGTAGGTTTCGTGTTTTTTAACATTTAGATTCTAGATTGTTTGATGTTTTTGTGGGTGTTCTTCGTTTCTAGGGTTTTTATCCTTGTTTGAGTGTTCTTCATTTCTTTTTCATCTATTTCTTTAAGTTTTGATCATGGATGGTGATTAGATTTGAGTATTATAGCATATTCTAGATTAGGTTTGAAGAGATCTTATTTAGGTTGCGTCAGATCTGAAAAAGGTGTCTTCAATCAGTAGGTTTTTAGAAAAAAAGGTGAGGAAGGTTGCTGAGGTAAGCATTTGTCAGAATTTGTTTGGGGTTTTCCTCTGTTCCGAATTTGCTTATTTTTTTCTGAATTTCTGCTTTCTGTGTTTATTGATGACTTAGTGTGAAGTCATGCTTGGGAAATAATCTGGAAGATATGTCACTTGGACAACTGTTCCGAATTTATCTATCCTGATTTAAGGCACTCTGGATTTTTACTCCGAGTTTAAAGGTGTCCGGTTTGTGAATTTGGAATTTGTCCGAGTTTGGTTATTTACAAACTTCTCTGAGTTTGTGAACTCTTTTATACAGTCCGAATCCCTATTCCGAATTTACCAGTTTTGTCCAAAATTGTGTTTGGTTTCTTGTCTAAATTTGTGACGGGTGTATACTGTCTGAATTTATAAGATTAGCTTTTGGTCCAAATTTGTTATTAATTCTTGTTCCGAATTTAACCCTACCAAACATTCCGAATTTGCTTAGTGTTAGTTTTTCCGAGTTTGTGGTGAGAGTGGTGTGTAGGTTCCGAATTTGTTAAAGAGTGTGGTTTTTGATCCGGCTTGTTGAAGGTTCCGTGTTTGTTCTATCAGGTTATGGATCCAGGTTTGTTAGTGGAAATTATCAATTAGAGTCGTATATTTTGTCGGAAATATTCAACTGAGTAACATGTTTCATTTTTAAAGAAGCATAAAAGTAAAATGACCAAATGTGTCAAAAGTATTCAAATACTTAAAATGTTCTTAATCATTTTAATCATTTTAGTAATAATAAATCTTATAGCATTCTTTTGACAATAAGTTCAATAGTTGCAAATAATACGAGCATGCACTATATCTAAAGTGTCATTTTGAAAATAAATCTAATAGTTGTAGATAATACGAGCATGCCCCATATCTAAAGTGCCATGAAGACAACACCTTACCTATATAAAAGTATTTACTTTCCAATTCAAATTAAGGACATTGTAAGTCCAATAGTTGCATATAATACGAACATGCCTCATATCTAAAGTGCCGTGAAGACAACTCCTTACCCATATAAAAGTATTTACTTTCCGATTCAAATTAAGGACATTGTAGCACATCAACAAATTTGAGTATTAAAATTTGTTTTGGTATAAAAAATATATACTGTAAATTTATAGAGTAAATTTGTATATAAACAACTCTTAACGTATTTAAAAATTATTTGTATAACCTCAAATTGCATTAACATTACGAAACCAATTAGTAAGCGGCAAAATGGGTGGGTTGGGTAGGTTTGGGTAATAGGTTAGGATGGGTATGGGTTAGGATGAGTATGGGTTAGGATGAGTTTATTAAGAAATTGGTTAGAATGGGTTTAGTCAAGATGAAAAAAATAATAAAAAATCAAAAAATTCCAAAAAATCATAAAATAATAAAAAATTATAAAAATAATCCTAAAAATAATAAAAAAATATAAAGATAAAAAATATTCTAAAAAATCCAAAAAATTATAAAAAATAAAAAAATAAAAAAAAATAAAAAATAATAAAAAATAATAAAAAATTCTAAAAATTCTAAAAAATCAAAAAAAATTCTAAAAAATCAAAAAAATTAATAAAAAAATTCAAAAAAACAAAAAAATAAAAAAATTCAAAAAAGAAATAAAAATCAAAGAAATTCTAAAAAATCAAAAAAATTTTAAAAAATCAAAAAATTCTAAAAAATCATAAAATATTCTAAAAAATAAAAAAAATCTTAAAAATTCCAAAAACGTTTTTTATAGATTTTTTTGGATTTTTTAGAATTTTTTGGATTTTTTAGAATTTTTTTTGGATTTACCCATTTACCCTGCGTAATACCCATCCTTACCCACGAATTATTTTAAATAGATATCATATAACCCATCCTGACTCATCCTTAGTTATTTCTTAACCCATCCTGGCCCATTCTTATTTTTAAAATGACCCAAAATAACAAAAAACACCTAAATGGGTTTTATTTGCCAGGCACAAAATTTAACCCTAACACACTCCTGAATCTTTTGTTTTTATTTTTATTTTTTCTTTTTCTTTTTCTTTTTCTTTTACAAGGAGGTGGATTTCATATAAATGAAATCTAGAAAACAGTAGAGGGAAGGAAAGCCAACAACTATCAAGATTGAATTGTTAACTTGTTACCCATATTCCATAATTTATTTAAAATATATCCAAATATTTACAGTGCCGTTCTTCAACGACGCTATAAACATACTTAAGCATAAAGTACTGTGAAATATAAGAAGAAATCGGAGGGTAAAGTTACTATACAAAAATTCCTAAAAATAAGAAGTGTACAAAAACATAATGGATCGCAAAATATAACAAAATGTCGAGCAAAATATAACACAATGTCGAAGAAAAAAAGACACCATGACGCATATATAGAAAATACACAATTATAAATAAAGACACAAAAAGTGTAAAATGTACAAGCTAAACATTTAAAAACAGAAACCTAAAATCTCACACAGTAGAGTTTATTGAGACGGTTCCAATGTCTCTTGAATAAGGTTAATCGAGTCCGTTTAATACCCTTCTTAAAATTATAGATAATTATAGTTAAAAACAAAAATTAAAGTAGTATTTTAATAAAAAAAATATTAGATTTTAATAATCACAACTATTCGTCGTTATTTTTTCAATTATACCTTAGAATTAGATATTATTTAATAGAAATATTAATTTCAATTATACCTTAGAATTAGATATTATTTAATAGAAATATTAGATTTTAATAATCCCAACTATTCGTCGTTGGCCATCAACAGTCTCAACTTCAAAAATAACCACTAGCAATCCCAACAATTAACATATTGGCCTCCAATGGACCCTGACTAACAGAACCCTAACGTCGTTAGTCTTTGGTCGCCAGAAAAACGTTTTTGTGTCGGAAAACTCATTTTTGGCTGGAAAACTCAACATTTTCGATCCAAACCTCTTTGTAACTTTATTACGGACCTTTAGGAACCTTTTTCTAGTAAGAACCCTAATTATTGAAGTCGTCGGAAAACTCCTTTTTGGCCGGAAAACTTCTTTTTGGCCGGAAGACTCAACTTTTCGGCCGGAAAACTCAAGTTTTTGGCCGGAAAACTTAACATTTTCGTCCTAAGCCTCTTTGTAACCTTAGATTGGACCTTTAGAAACCTTATTTCTGGCCAAAAACGGTTTTCCGGTGACCAGAGACTAACGGTGTTATGGTTCTGGTAGTCAGGGTCCATTGGTGGCCAATATGTCAATAGTTGGGACTGTCAGTGGTTATCTTTTAAGTTGAGACTGTTGACGGCTAACGACGAATAGTTGGGATTGTTAAAATCCAATATTCCTATTTAGTATCATTATTATTAAGTTAAAGAAGAGAGTATCATGTACCGTTAGTTAGAATCTTTTATTAGAATTAGATAATAAATTCCCTTTGTTTTACTCTTTAAACAGTAATTAATTATTTCTGAAATAATTAAGTCCCGGAATATATTACAGGAAATTGTGTTATATATATATATATATATATATATATATATATATATATATATATATAGGGGAGGGCTATATAGAAAACCGTTATGTTTTTAAAAAAACCCTAGAAAACCCAACCTCCCGATATTTTTTTTTTTGAAAAAAATAACACACGTAATATACATGTTTTTAAGAGTTTTGGCCCAAAAAAAAAACAAAAAAAAACGCCGAATGAATGTTTTTAAAAAAAATAAACAAGTTTCAGCATTTTTTGTCTAACACATGTTAGTCACGAAAGTTGCTGAAATTTGTTTATTTTTTTTTAAATTAATCCTTCGGCGCTTGTTTGTTTTTTGGCCCAAAACTCTTAAAAACATGTATATTACATGTGTTATTTTTTTCAAAAAAAAAATGTCGGGAGATTAGGTTTTCTAGGGTTTTTTAAAAACTTAAGGGTTTTTTGTCTAGCATTAGCCTATATATATATATATATATATATATATATATAGGAAGTGTAGAATACAGATCCCCTAACCCTACATTACGTACGCAATGCCCACAGCCATACACGTGTCCCTGATTCATTTTTATTAGATAAGGGTATATCATACATTCTGTTCAATCACCCGAGAGCTAATTAGGGAATTCCGTCAACAAGGAAGCAGATTACGTGTTCGTTATACAACCATCTATCTAATTATGATTCGTATCAATCTGATAGTAGGTTTTTGATTGATTCGTATACGGAACACATATATCGACACCGAAAATGCTGAATTCGTCATTTAGGATGTTTATTTTGGATTTTTATCAGAGGGTTACGATTGAGGGATGGGTTTTTGACTTCGCATGTTACACAATTAAGATTTCGCATGTTATAAAACAAAAACCTTATAAAATCGCATGTATCAGTTAACCATTACCAAAAGTCCCTAATCCTATAAAATCGCATGTTATCAGACAAAAAGCCTTATAAAATCACATGTATCAGCTAACAATTACCAAAACTACCTAATCATATAAAATCGCATGCTTCAGACAAAAAACCTTTATAAAATCGCATGTATCAGTTAACCATATACCAAAACTCACTATTCTTATAAAATCGCATGAATGAGTTATAAATTCGCATGTACCAGCTAACCACTACCAAAACTACATAATCATATAAAATCGCATTCCTTAGACAAAAAAACCTTCTAAAATCGCATGCTCAGACAAAAAACCTTAACAAACAACGCTAATCATATAAAATCGCATATGTCATAAAAAACCCTTCAATCTTTTGATAAACACAAAGACTGTTGTTTTTCTTGAAAGCAATTGATAAGGTATATTTTGTTGTTTTTCTTACTTGATATTAAATAATATGAATAAATGACCAATCTTTTGTTTATGGACTTCAAAAAAAATGTTATTTCCTTGCTACTCGGTTCTACAGTTTTTAGAGGAATCTTTATTTTTTGATATGCTCTAAAAAATCAATAAATATTAAATGCGTTATATAAATGACATAGATATGTTAAACATTCTTGGTTCATATTTGTTATTACAGTCTTTATAAATAATGAAGTATATGATAAAATACATTGTTTCATTGTTTCTTTGATTTTTAACCAGAAACATCATATCTTGGAAGATGTATTTTTATAAATATTTGGACTCTCTTAATTCCAAAATCTTGGTAAGATTATTACATTAAAACCATTTTCTGCGGTTTTATTGTTAACGATTAATTCACATATAATACCACAAATCTTTGAAAACAATCATTTACTCAATGAAGTTCCTAGTAATGTTGGCATTATAGAGTGTGTAAACGGTATGATATAGGATTACCAATTCTCAAAACACAGTGGAAGTTTTGCTCTAAAAGAAGGATGATCCTCAGTTGTCTCTGACCTTTCATTGAAAGAAGGATGTCTATTGGTATTTAAAAAAAACTGCATCATATACATATCTGCTGACACCTTTTGAAAAAGTTCATCATTATCCAACAAAACTCCCAATGATTTCTATGTTCACATCAATATCATTTGAGAGGAACTTTGAATGTATGGATTCATTCTCCCATAGTTTTACCGATGTTTGTAAGGACGTATTGGTAAGGTTTGGTATTTTAATCCAATAGTTAAATGTTACTATACTAATTAGTGATATGCTTGTTAATTTACTGTACCTTTGTTGATTTCATAATAAAATTTATATCTTTTTGTTCAGCTAGTACCCAAGGAATTAGTTAACATCAGTATTGGAGTTCGTAAACTTAAAGAGACATTTAAGATCTATGTGAATCAGTGGGACTCTTTTGATGTAGTACTTCAACATGATCCTCTTCGGAATTGCTACTTTATAACTGATGGATGGGAAAAGGTTGTACACCACATGGGTCTGCAAACAGGAGTTGTACTTGTTTTAAGATAAGTAGCGGATTACATCTTTCAGCTTACTGTCTTTGATTTGAATGGATGTGAGATTGTTGCACCCAAAGCCAATGACAGTTCGAAAGACGATACTTCATCACCTAAATTAGAAGTAGCTCCAATTACCGAAGATATGGATCACCAGTCGGATGTTGAAGAATCCAATGACGCAGATTCTGATAGTGATTATGTTGTATCGGATGAATCATCCGATGATGGCGACGATGCAGATTTTGATGTCGCTATCTCAGATTATGAAGCTGATCCTGATGTATATTCCTTAGAATTCGTATGGTACTGCAGTAAACATTTTGTAAGTTTGTTCTGTTAATATATTATGCCTCATTCTTTGGATGTTAAATGTTTGTTACAATTAAAAAGTTTGTTACTTTCCTTAAATACATTATTTATTTCTTATTAATTATTGTTATTTTATATTTATTTTTAAGCGTCTGAATGTGAAAGTAGCATTCTTATCAAGGATTCATAGATCATTGAAGATGACCGTTGAAAATCTGAATGGATTTGACACTGTAATTGACTTTCGACGGGAGAAGCATGGCAAGGGATTTAGATACGCGGCTTGTCATTGGACCAAGAAGTTCACGAAGCCCAATGGTAACTACAGAAATATGAAATGCAAATTTGTCTACTCTACAGAAAAAGCCAAGCGGATCTTAAAGAAAGTCTACAAATAGTTATGGTTGTTGATATTATCTCATAACTTCAATATTTTCCAGACTTACGATTTACGAATATTTAAATTATAATCAGGTATGCTTATCTTGTTAGTTATATTAACTTAAATTTTTGTTGTACATTCATTATATTTTAATTGGCTCATCATGATACATTACAACTTGAATTATACTCTGTAAATTTATTGCCAGTCATCGACATTTAAAAGGCTTCAACAAATTTATGGGTGATCATTGTCATAACTTCACTTGAATTATACTCTGCAACCTTTAATTACAAATAACAGTCTTTTAACATCTACAACTAAACGGATACACTCAACATGTATTTAGATAAAGTCTGCCAAACCCAAAGCTCTGTTGAACACAAAATCTGTTGAAGCAAAGTCTGTTGTTCCAAACAACCTCTGCTGATAAACACAAAGACTGTTGTAGCAAAGGTCTACCAAAAGAGAACCTCTGCTGCTGAATATGAATACAAAAGCATCATGAAGCTAACATCTGCTGTTACTTAACAGATTATACAATATTTAAACATCTGAAACTAAAAGGACACACTCAACATCTATTTCGCTAAAGTCTGCCAAACCCAAAGCTCTAATGAAGACAACATCTGTTGAAGCAAAGTCTGTTGAACCAAAGGTCCTCTGCTGATAAACAAAAAAAACTGTTAAACCAAAGGTCTGCCAAACACAACCTCTGCTGATAAATACAAAAGTATGTTGATGCTAACATCTGTTGTGGCTTAACAGTTTGTAATACCCTAAAAACGGGTTTGGTAATTAAACCATGTTAATACTAAAGAGCGGGTAAAACACCGTTAGTGGTGAAAATTAACCCGGTAAATATTAGGATTTAAATAAATAAACCTAATATTAATTAAAAGGAGGATAAATACTTTGAGAAAACAAAGTATATAAAAGGCCCGAGTTAACGGAACTTAAAATATAACGGGTTATAACTTCCTGAACCCATTTAGGTAACTAGGAATAATTAACCTAGTTAGTAGCATGTGATTAAGTGACAAATGGTGAGTTATAGCTTCATTTGGTCAAGATAAAACATGAGGGACTGATATTACCAAGTGGGAAACTTGTTTTATATAAAAAATAATAAAACACAACACACACACTTCGTGTGTATGTTTGTGTGTGTGCGCGTATGAGCGACTAGGAGACCAAGAGAAGGGGAAGAACCCTAGTTCAACAAATTTTCAAAATTGAATATCAATTCAAGACCCAAATCAATGCATGAACGTGAATAAACGATCACCAAGTCAAGGGGATCGTAAGGTATGTCAAATTTTTGATGTTGATGAAGTTGTGAAATTTGGTTTACATTGCCATGTTTCGATTTATGTATGAATAGTAGAGGGTACGTGTAACACCTCGTAAAATCGTGTCCAATGATGTGTTGACACGTGTAATGAACACTAATAAAGTCAAACGTTGACTGTGAGGGACTAATTTCATCAAAACGAAACTATGAATATAGAAGGACTGAAAGTGTCAACATGCCTAAACTAGGCCTCTGAGTGACCTTATACGATGCCCGTATTCTCAAACGAGCCACCTGTTGGATGAGAGGAGCCGTTTGCATAATTATCTGTAAGTTTGCGCGTCGAAGGGTTAAAAGTGTCAACATGTTAATTCTTACCTCTGAGTGACCTTTTAACAAACCCGAAGCGTTATGATGTGCAATCATACTCTCGAGAATGCTTAATATGGGCTATATAGGGCTTTGATGCTATTTAATGATAATACGCACAAGTTTGTGCGTTAAAGGGACCAAAAGCGTCAACGTCGAAAAATACACCTTTGAGTGACAATTTAAGCGAACTGGAGCGTCGTAATAATTGAGCATACACTCGGGAATGCCTAGAATGGGTCTTGGAGGACTTTGATATCGATAAATGTTATTACGCGTCACTTTACGCGTTAAAAGGACTAAACTCGTCAACGGGAGAAACTACGCGTTTGAAAGGTCTTTTGAATGAATCAGGAGCTCTGCAACGCTTAGTCATACCGACGGGTTTACCTAAGACTAGACACTAAAGGCTCTCGCACACTATATTGAAATATATGTGATTATACAAAATAATGTGCCCAAAATGTCAAACTTGAAAGTTCATACGTGACTAAAAAAATTCAGGGACTGATGTTGTAAAACCTGAAACATTTTACGAGTGATTTGGGTTTAGTTGCGGGCTGTAAACCCATTAGGCTGACCCTTCACGGGTCGCTTAAATAACAAACAGCAACTGATGTGTTCAGTATTGAATAAACAAGAAAGACAGGGACCAAACTCGCCATTTGTCAAAACTGAAAGCTGGGCCAGACGACCAGGCGGGCCGCGAAGGCCTGGGCCACATTTTACGCGGTCCGCGAGGCCCATGCCAGCTCCAATTTTTTTTTCTTGCTGTCTAAACAAATAGCCTATCTCACTTGTTCGAATCTATGGGCTGCAAACAGAATTAAGACACGTATTTAGGCACTTGTCATCATCCTAGGGACCCTTCAAACACCTGGAATGATCTCAAGATCCACCCAAAACCTATAAATAGGATGTAAGTTCATCCATTTCTTTGGCACATATCATTCTTTCTCTATATATCTCAATTCTGGAGCTTTCTGATCTGATTGTGAACTCTTTTTAGTAGAAAAGATAGCTAGGACCCTTTGTAAGTGTCTTAGCCCCCTCTATGATTCAGTTTTATAATTTAAAAACCGAAAAGTCAAGTTATCGTAAATTAGCTTTGACCTTCGGTTTAAACTCAAATGGTCCAGCTACTGTTCGAGATGAATGTGGTTATGTGACCATAGTTAGGTAGGTGATTAACCCTAAAAAGGGCACCTCCTAATTCTTTCGTTTGCTTAGTTAATTGTCAGGTCAAACAACTTAGTTAAAAAGTCAAACTTGGCATAATTGTAAATAATAATTAAAACCAATAATGCAGAGGTTATAAATTGTATTTTAACACACTAATAACTTTGTAATTATTATTAGAACATGTCTAAACATGTTCAACCCGACAATTCTGAGTTTAGGGTCGGTTCGCAACCGAAAGTCGTAAAAGCTTGACTTTTACTTTTACTTTCAGTTCTGACCCAATTAAGCTTAAACCCTTTATGTTTTAAGCTTCCATTAGGACCGTATTATGTTGTAGTATAACCCTCTGAGGTTATATTACCTGGTCATTAGTATTTTGAATTATATGCTCATGTCCGTTATTATGCTTATAAATGCCCGTTATGCCCTTATGACATATAAACGAGAATTTTGAAAATGTGATAGGACAAAAACCTTTGTTACTGATATATAAGTATGTCCCGAAAATTTGACATCAGTTCTTGGTCTCAAACAGAAGTTATGCTCGATATCGTAATTTGAAGCTTTTTATTAATTAAATTGCGATATCTTGCATAAGGCATGTTTAAACTTGGATTTTGACCCAAAACTCATTACCAGTAGTTAAGATATTATTTTTAAGGATTTTTAGGATTTTTGGTCAGATTATAAACAGATCATATCATGGAGTTCTTGTATAATTTGGTAAATGACGATAATACCCTTTTTAGGCGTAAAATGAGATTTACAAATGAATTGAATGCCAAACCTTTTCCTACTGATTTCATACATTAAATAAATTATTTTGAGCATTTAAAACTGATCAAAATCTCAGATTTCCATAAAATACTTTAATTATTGTCAATTAGCGATTTTACACTAATTAGGTGCATAGTATGGTTTTAAACCATATTTAACACCTAAGACTTGTTACCTGCTGAACTTTTAAGTAAATTTTATTATAATTACAGTAAGTAAAAGTCATGAACTCAGACTTCCAAAAATATCCTTAAAAGCATATGTGAAATGACCAAAATGTCCTTTCGGGACATAGTTAGACCATAAACGGTGAACCTCACATATGTATGATATCTTACTAATATAATATGATAAAATAAATATTTTTACTGAATGTTTTAGACTATAACCTCAGTTTGCTTTAAAACCTCTTTCATAAATATTAAAATGAACAAAATGCCCCTACGGGACTTAATTCGGTTTTAATTACTTTTTGGGCATATGTGTTAATATCCTACTGATGTATTAACATATTTTAAGCATAATAACATAAGGGGCTTGTATATGGTTCATTTGGTTGCCCGTTATGCATTTACGTATTTGGGTCGGTTTATGTAACTAGTTTACGTAAGTTTGCCGAAACGGGTTTAACCTTATCGTTTTTATCTCAAAATCCAGAAAGTGTTTAGTTTACCCATATTATACAAGTCTTTGTACTTGTTGGGTCTAAATAAAATTCTATTCCGGTCATCGCTTAATCTAGCGTATCGTACTGCTTTAGATACTTTAAGCTAGCCGGTCTAAGTCTACGACTTAAATAAGACCGTTAGCATTCTGAATTGGTTATATATTACCATCACTCCAGACTAAAGCCACCTGGTAAAAGCTACCTGCATTTAGATAGATTGGATACGACTGAGTTAGTTTGTTGGTTGTGAATCAAGTATTAGCTCAGGTAAATACTCTTAACTTATTTTCCGTTATACGGGCTTGGGATACGGTATTATAATAATACCGCTTGGTCGGGTATGAAATCATTTAATCGGATTGTGATTAATAAATTTACATAACCCGTTTTGATCTGTTTTGTTTGATAACATAAACATTGGGGGTTAATACGACCGTGTCCTGGATATCCTTGGCTCATTTCGTTTGTAAATTACCACGACCTATGCACGGGGTGTAGGCATATACCTGAAAGATGCAAATGCTAAATAACCCACACGATGGGGATAACTCCTTTGTGGGTTTTATAGTGGTGAGTCGGTTAATCATGACCGGCTTCCAAACCGGCCCCATATGTATGACAAACATGTAAAACGGTATACAAGATTATCTTAAATAATTGTCCCAAGTTATAAATGGTTTGTGCCTTGTGCACTTAAATCAATTTTCATAAACTCTTTTCAAAAGAGTCAGTTAATTGTATTTACCAGTGAAATCTGACGTATTTTCAAAAGACTAAGTGGCAGGTACTACTCGTAATAGCCTAGGAGTTGCTCGGTGTCTAAAAAGAGGATCTTGCAAATCCTTAAAGTTGCCATAAGGTCAGCTAAACTTCATTTTATACATTCTGTAAAGATCCACCTGTGGATTTGATATTACAGGCTCGTCTATGATAAATTATTTGATATTTTCAGACATTTGAGTTTGTAATAATATTTTATATTCCAAGACTTCCGCTGTGCTATTCTGTGTATGTTTGACCATGATGATATCAACTACGTCACGGTACTCCCCACCGGGCCCACCGGTAATATGTGGAAATATCGGGGTGTGACAGGTTGATATCAGAGCCAACATTGAGTGAATTAAACACTAGTCCTTTGTGTTTAATCTCAATGACACAATAGCATATTCCTTAGACCTTTTGAGTCTAGACTTAACATAGGAATGCTCTCATCCCTGTTAAGTAAACATTGTTTTTGATTTTATGTATTTTGAATAAGTCGCCAAGCAAGGAAGCCGTTGGTGGAAATTCTCCTCATCCGAAGCCTAGGAATGCCAAGCTTCGTAAAACGGCTAGGATAAGCGTGCGACCGGTTTGGAGGAAGACCTTTATGGATTCATTCCCAAAACCAAGCCTGTTGAAGCTTTCAATCAGACTTCAGAGTCCATACCGGAGGTCCCTGAGGCTCAAATTTTGAAGTCTGTACCAATGGAGTCCATACCAGGTGATCCCTGAGGCTCCCGTATTGAAAATAATACTAGTGGATCCTAATGATCCCTATTTCTTACCTCCAAGTTTTGGAATTCCAGACTTGGATTATGTCAATCAAAACCCAATCCGTGATCCATATCATTCTTTGACTATGGAATCCTTGAATTCTACTTCTATAACGGATCCTGATTGGAATACTTACCTTATTCATTGAGATCTTCAGTACGCCTACCTTATTTGGTAAACAAAGAAGAGAAACAATCGAAATGGAGCAAGGAAGGAGTTAGAGAATCCTTTTTTCATAATATTCATTATCCTTTAAGTCCTTATAAGGACCTATCTCTTCTATATAGTCCTTATGTGGACAAATCTTTCAACTTAACACCCTGTATGGGCATTTGCTATTTAGTCCCTTCATGGACATGATGATTCATCAAAGTCCTTTTATGGACATATTATTACATTAAGATCCCTTGTGGACATGATATTTTATCATAAGTCCCTTTAAGGACATATTGTTTCAATAATAAGTCTCAATGAGGACTTATCTTTCGACATAAAGTCCCTACGAGGACAAATGTTATTTAACGTTCTTTCATGAACATGTTATATCATAATAATCCCAATGCGGACATATCTCATAGTCCCTTTACGGACTTATATTTCCTTTTAGTCCCTACGTGGACTAGAGTTACTTAAAGTCCCTGTGAGGACATCTGTATAGCAAAGCCCCGTTTTTGCGCACGCTGTACCAATATAGTCCTTTTATGGACATATTATTTCATTAAAATCCCTTTCGGGATACGCTATATCGAAATAGTCCCTTTGAGGACCTGGCATTTCATTATAACCCCTATATGGACTTATAATATTTTATAGTCCTTATGCAGACTTATATTTTCCTCTTAGTCCTCTGTGGACAAATATATTACTAAAAGTCCTGATTAAGGCACTATTGTAAATTCCTAATGATTTATGGAAAGTTTTGAAAATTTATATAGGTATTCGTTTCGTCCTTTATTCAACAATAGTTCCGATTTTACTCGAACTTTATTGATCAGCTGAAATTTTTTGAAGATCCTCTTAATGATATAACCTAGCCTATATGTCTATGAACATGGCTATGATGGCAAAACCTTTTTAAGATAATTGGTCTTTGTTAACATCTGAGAACATGTTAACACTCCTGGCAGAGTGGCTTGAGAAACCACACCAGCCGTCAAGGCATTGGATTACGTCCAAGCCTTAAAGCCAATATGATCAGAGTAGATCATGGCAAGTACCATCAGTGTGATGATCATACCATAAACATCCATTAGTGGTGAAGTGCCTACGGGCTATACTTGTTGTCCAATAAAGACAACGACAGTTGTGGTCTACGACTCCCTGTCTAAAAATATTGGACTATGTCCAAACATAATAGTCTATATGATCAATGCGATCATGACTAATATCATCTAATACGATGAACCTATTATAAACATCCATTAGTGATGTTTCGCCTACGGGCCATATTATATTGTCCATCTGTGACAAAGGCGTTGTGATCTTTACGATCCCCTGTCCAAGGTAGTGATCTATGCTCAAGCCTAATAGTCTATATGATCAATGCGATCATGACTAAAATCATCAATATGATGATTAAATTTAACATCCTTGGTGATATTTCGCCTACTGACTATATTATATTGTCCAATTGTGACAATTTAATTGTAATCTTTTATGATTCTTTGCCCAAGGGGGTGAGCTATGCTCAAATCTCATAGTCTATATGATCATTACGATCCTGACTAATATCATCAGTATGATAATCATAATAGTAACATCCCTAGTGATGAAATGCCCACGGGCCATACCTTACTCTATTGTCGATAAGACAAAGATAGTGGTGGTCTTTATGATCCCCTGTTCAAAGTGGTGGGTTATAACCAACCCTAACAGTCTATATGATCAGTGTGATCATGACTAATATCATCAAATACGATGATGATATATGAACATCCATTAGTGATGTCAATTGGTTTACCTTTGTGCCAAATGAATCGTCTTTTAAGACAATGACAGTTGTAGTCTATGACTCTCTGTCCAAAAGTGAAGAACTATGTTCAAAACTGGAAGCCCATAATCCAATAAGATTGCGACTTATAAATTAATGTCCTTGGTGACAAATCAACAAGTTATGAGTTAAAGTCATTCATGACAAGCCAATGTGCTATAAATTGTCGTTCGTGATAAGTTAACATACTACATGTTAACATGCCTGATGACAGGCCTTTTGTGTCAGATTTTAAATGTCCTTTGTGACAAGGCCTTCGTGCCATATGATCATTTATGTCCTTCATGACTAGGCTTTATGCCATATCTTTCTACGTCCCTCGCGACGGGCTTCTATGCCATACGTTTATATATATATATATATATATATATAGGGAGAGGATCATGAGAAAACTACATCTAAATGAGAAAACTAGAAAACTAACTAAAAAAACCTAAAAAAAAGGCTAAAAAACATACCAAATTTATTTTTTTACAATTTTTTATAAAAAATCACTACTTTTTATATATAAAAAAAATTTCAAAAAAAAAAAACAAATTTTTGTTGTACTGCACATGTGCATTATATGTGATTATATATGTACTACACATGTACTACACATGTGCACTATATCCGTAATAGTGCACATGTGTAATACAACAAAAAGAATTTTTTTTTTATTTTTTTATTTTTTTGAATTTTTTTTTTTCCATGTATAAAAACTAGCGATTTTTTATAAAAAGAATGTACAAAAAAAAATTGGTATGTTTTTTAGGCTTTTTTAGTTAGTTTTTTGGTTTTCTCATTTAAACTAGTTTTCTCATGATCCATCCCCTATATATATATATGATAGTCATGTAAGGCTAGCCTTTGAGCTATTCATAATCGTCCTTGTGACAAAGACAGTTGTGACATCATGATCCCCTGTCAAACAGGTAATGGACTTGCTCCAAACCTTGAATGCCATTGATGGTCCTTTTGTAACCTAGGCTAAATATAATGGATATACATTCAAATAACATTCATAGGGATGTTTGGAACATAATAGCCTATATGGTTTATGGATGCCGTGGCTAATCTATGTCAGGTCATCAGGATGATGACTAACAAGTGTTTAATGTGGTGGTTAGTACCAAGCTTCGAGTATGGCAAAATCGGATGAGGTAGACAACAGTCGCGATGCTAATAATGCGACAAAATCTAATAATACTACAAACGTAAACCTCAATATTAATGGAGTTAATCTCCAAGCTGTGGTTGACGCAGCAGTTGGAAAGGCCATGGAAAAGGTCAAGAAACAGTTCAAAGAGCCGAATGCTACTCGCTCCAAATTTCATTCAAAACCACCTTCAATTGATCATGAAAAGAGCTTTGTTCACACTTAGAATGTGAAGGATGAACCAAAGGAGGAGGATAACTCCCAGAAATCTAAGAAAAAGAGCAAGTACGGGCTTAATAAGAACCAACAAAAGTTCAGTAAGAAGCATGTATGTAAGAACTGCTATAAAAGACACTGGGGACAGTGTCGAATAGATCAAAAACCAAAGCAGCGTGGCATCTGCAAAGGAACTGGTCATCAGTCCCATGAATGTAGGGACAAAAAGAATGCAGTCTGTTACGACTGTGGTGAGAAAGGCCACATCAGAACTAGATGCCATAAAGCTGCCAAAGAAGGTGCAGCTAAGCCTTGAAAGGCTAAGAAAGGAAATGCCTGAACTCACCTGATGAATGCCAAGAGGCAGTACATGATGTCATCAAGTACATTCCTTATCATTTACTAACGATAATTTATGCTAAGCGTCCTGTCTTTAATACAGGCAATAATAAGTCTTCATAGACCATAAGCTTAGCAAACTTTTATATTACCCACAAGGTATAACTTACCAAGGAAACCATAGTGACCGATTCTTATATTATCGACGATGAATCTTTTGGAAAAATCTAAGAGTACTCTTTCTTCTAATAGAGTGCGACAATATATGTTATTTTAATTATTTTCTCGTTGATTTCTATCAACTACGAGTGCCAACTATGTTTGTCAAAAGCGCCATATGAGGATTGGCGTGTCCTAGTGTGTCCCATAGATTGCTTCCATGCCTGATCAGTATGGAGGTTTAATGCATGGAACCACTAAGATATACCAATGGTCATATTGTTCTAAAGTCAGCTAGTGGTATTCAAAGAAGATATCCATAATAGAAATACCTAAGTAGGCGCCTCTACTTAAGGCATCCGTGCACTCGTAAAACAGATGTGTCATTTGCATGGCACAAGCGACGGTAAGTGGACCAAAGTCGAAGATGGAAGCTACCTTTATCATATTTGGGTAACTTGATTTCTTCTCAGTAGAACTACCCTGTTTTACCTACTGAGAGACAAAGTGGTATTAGGATTGACATCCTCTTAGGAGCTGTATCTGTTACAGAAGCTCTATATCGGTTAGCATCAACAAAAATGGAAGAATTAAGAGCTAACCAGATGAGTTTATGGAGAAAGGCATGTACAACCTAGCTCATCGTTTTAAGAGCTCCGATTATTGTTAATAAAGGAAAGCACGATGCAATGCGCTTGTGCATTGATTACTGCAACTAACCAGGAGACGATTAAGAATCGTTATTAGTTGCCCAGGATCGTCGATTTGTTCGACTAACCATGAGGATAGTAAATTCTTTAAGATTGATTCGGGTAGTAGTTGGAACGACTATCTCGCCCTAATTAAGTTCTCCTATAACCAATAGCATTATATAAGCATCAAGGTTGCTCCCTTGGAGACCTTGTATGGGAGAAGTGACAAAAGCCTGTTTGTAGATAGGAGTTGAGAAAAACCCAATTTTCAGAATCTAAGATTATCCTAAAGATGACGGATAAGATAATACGAATCTGTAAGCATCTGAAAGCTGCCAGTAATCGGCAGAAGAGCAATGTGAAGGAGAGACGCCGATCTCTTAAAGTTCCAAGTAAGGAACAAGACTCTATTGAAAATACCAACATGAAGGGTATGATACATTTCAATATAAAGGGTGAATCGAGCTCTGGATGTACAAGACCATTTGAAATGATCAAATACGTCGGATTAGTAGCCTATAAGCTAAAACCTATTCGAGGAGCTTGGTGAAATCCACGATGTATTCCACATTTATAATTTATTGAATATCTAGCCAATGAGTTGCTAGCATTGTCACATTGAAAATGTGCAGATGATAAAAATTTTTGAATAGTTGAGGAACCGGTATCGATTAAGGATCGACAGGTTAAGAAGCTACGAAAGGAAGCATGTACCTATTGTATAGGTCAATTGGGATGCTACTGCGGAAGTCAAGTTCATTATACGACAGAAAGTGTCACACCCCCAAAATACCACACACGGGAACCCCCGCGAGGCGTGTGATGTACCAGGATCTAGCCACCAATCACATTGAACTCATAATAACATTTCAAATAAAACTTTCATTTATTAACATAAGCGTTACAAAACATTAATCACTGTTCAGCGGAAGCATACGACAATAGTTAAGAATTTCATAACACTAATGCGTAAAAGCTACTAGACGTGTCTCATGATTTCATACAACTCAACCCATGACCACTCCAGCATCCCAGACATCAAGTTCCCGTGACATATACCTAAAGGCCTGCAAGCATGCAGAAAAGTGTATCAGACAACGCTGGTGAGTTCAAAGTTTGTTAACACGTTTTAGTTACCAGATGTAAGTATAAAACATTTCAGAGATTTGATGTTGTTAAAAACTCGATTACCGCCGATGGCTCCAGATTATTTGCCCTATTCCCCAATGCCTCTATCAAAGCAATGTTCAAGACTGGGGTCATTAGTTCACACCCATCCTCCCCGGTACGGTGTGAGGGTGCCAAACCTAAATAGCGCTATTAACTAATACCCCGTTGCCTCCCTGGCAACAAATCGGTAGAAGGGACTTGAATGATATATATGAGTGTATTAACCAACATCCCAGGTTTCACATTCCAGTCAAACCCCAATTACCCGATATTCCTCCCCGGAACGTTTACCAGATGTCCCACCCTGGGACGCATGCTTGGAAAAAGAGCAGTGAACTCACCTTAGATTGCTCGGTATGTTACGATACATTACCCATTCCAAGTTAGTCAACCAAACCCTACCGTGGTTACCAAAGATAATCAGTTTCATAAACACATATCCGAATCACGTATTCAACGCACTCGTTACACAAGTAGCATACAAGTAAGACACACGTCCTTAAACAAGCTGTAACTGTTAATCATGCAATCCATTGATCCCTAATGTTTGTCATAAAATCACATACCAAGTGCATGGGTTTTGTATGCAAATCAATCACTTACAGTACACGTATTTTCACAGATTGCGTTTTGCTGCTAAGATCACAGTTCATCACATAACAAGTATTCAATCGCACACAAGACCACATCCCATGGGCATAACGTATAATAGCATTCAACAGTTGAGTTTGTTATTCACACAGGTAGAATCAGGTGTCTCATTTTCAATCAGCATTATTATCATGCAACAAGTAAAATCTATAAACACAACAGCCATCACTATACACGGTTAAACTATTCTGTCCACATGCTCAATCGCAGTACCCCCACGAAGAACTAGAATGTCTTTTCGGCGAAAGACCCTAATGGTGAAAGACTATTTTTCGCCGAGAATGCATGTGATGAAGGACCTTAATGTTTCGTCGAAGTCCGGTCAACGAAGGACCATGTCTTTCGTCGAGATGTCCTTCGTCGCTGCACATACAGTCAGTTACAGTTTTCCTTAATCTCAGCCGCAACGCACGCTAACACTTTGACAGTTTCTCACAAAGATCAAACATCGTAATTTAATCAGTTACTAAGTCAATCTATGTGAATCCTAATCATAACCGAATCATCAGCAACGATTAACACATGTTCGTCATTCAGATCAAGTTCAACAATTTCACCAATTATCATACTATTCACAACAACATTCTTATCAGTTCGAGCATCATGTTTCACTCTTGACACACCCCTAATCGTCAAATGAATCACAGTCATGACCATGCATCTTAACAAAAATCATAATCCTCTTTTAATTAAATCAATGAATCTGTTAACAGATGAATCAATACACTATCTCATCAGATACTACCCTAGTTGGTAGATTAACATTCAACTGTTCGAAACAATAACAAAACATGTTTCTAGATTCGCAATCATAATAATGAAACCCTAGTTCATCGCTTGTAATCATAACAATCATCACATCCAGATTACGACAACTATAGGATAAAACACCAACCTAGATACCGAGGTGAATAGATTGCTTGAGACGCAAGAGGCTTCGAGATCCCCGGTAGCCGTCGCACAGGAAATAGAGGGAACAATAGGGTTTGTGTTTACAGTTACGATTATAAGAGGTTACATAATCTGAAAGGTGTGGGCCACAAGTGGGTCTGGGCCAAGGGTTTTGATGAAAGACCTTCTTCTTTGGGCAAGGTGATGACGAAAAATTGTTTTTCGTCGATGTGAGTTTATGACGAAGAACCGAAGAGTTTTAGTTATGAAACATGCACAATACAACCACACAATCAATACAGTAGTCATTTATCAAACGTGCAACATTAATCAGTTATCAAACAGAGACCTTGCAAACTCTGGTTGTCACATCATCTCCAACTTGAAAGAAATTTCATCCCGAAATTTGATAAGCAATCCCAAACAGCAAGGTGTTAGATCAGGATGACCGTGGATTTTCCTCGGGTACCACATCATCCCCAAATTGAAAGAAATTTCCTCCCGAAATTCACCAATGATATCAGAGGTTGATTCAACCGTTTGGACAACTGAAGATACTAGAGCTTCCTCTGATTATTGTGTTCCCACGTGAACTCCGGTCCACGTCTTGTGTTCCAACGGACTCTCATGATTGAATTTCGACTCTGATAACGAACCTTGACTTCCTGGCCCATACCTTCGATAGATTCCTCCATAACTGCAACTTGTCGTTAACCTTGGATTCTAGTAAGGGTGTCACTAGTTTTCTGTCGGACAAACACTTCTTTAGATTCGAGGCATAAATGTCATCGCGAACGTTACCCAATTCGTCAGTTAACTCGAGTTTGTGAGCCATGTCACCGATTCATTCCAGAAATCCGAATGTCTCAACGCATCGTCAACTAAGCTTGCCATGTTTTCTATAGCGCACTGCACACTCCCAGGGTGAGACTTTCGATTATGACACATTCGCCTACAGCGAACTCCCAGTGTTTCCTAAGCTTATCAGCTTTCCTGATGGTCATGCGTTGCCGCCAAACGATTTTTCGATCTGAACAATCTTCCCAAGAGGTTCGAGTACAAATCCTGGATCTGTGATTAGGTTATCACCCACCTTAGTCCAACAAAGAGATCGGCATTGTCGCTCAAGTAATGCCTCAAATGGAGCTGCCTGAATACTAGAATGGTAACTGCTGCAGTAGAACTCAACCGAAGGTTAGTGTCTTTCCAATTTTTCTGTCACACCCCCAAAATCCACATGCGGAGTATCACCGCTTGGAGGCGTGACTGACCAGGATCAAACCACTAATCATATTGAACAAGTAAATAATTAAATGTAAAAGTCCAACCAACATGATTAATGTCCAAAACAAACATAGTTAAGTTATGAGCGGAAGCATAATGTTTAAATCCCAAAACATAAGTGTAAATATCCAAAGGTTTAACATGGCACACAGCTGTCCATGTCCCACAACGACTCTTCCTTGTGCAAGCTCCAGCTAAGAACCTATTGACCTGCAAAGCATGTAGTAACGAGTCAACAACAAGTTGAGTGAGTTCACGGTTGGGTGTTCGTTTTAAGTTGTTCCAAAAACAGTTTCCTTTACTGGCATCCTGCCGTGGGGGTTACCCCATAGTTGAAAACATGATTAGTTTAACCCTTTGTTTAACCCATTTACTCTGGCAATCCAGCCGTGGGGGCTACCCCATAATAGTTATCTGGCATTTCGGCCGTGGGGGCTACCCCTTGTATACACTAGACTCGTTACCATATCGACTACTGACGAAAAGTCATGTTTAAGTGCCCTGAACTGTCAATGTCTATCATCATTGACGTGCCCCAGATCCATTAGTTCACGCCCGTCCTCTGCGGCACGGTGTGAGGCTTGTCAGACCTAAATAGCGCTATCTAACTAATGACCCGCTCGCCATTGGCCCGGCGATTAAGTCGATATAAAATAGGAGGGACTTCGTGATAGAGAGTTTTGGTCTAGTAAAGTTATCTTTCCGTGAGGACGAGGAATTACATTCCTGAACCAATATTGTCCTACCCAAGAAAGGACGAGGAAATCCATATTCCTTAACCCCATTCCCAACCCCTGGGAATCCCATGCTTTGTATAGTGTGAACTCACCTTGGTTTGCTCAGCAGATTACACAGAAGGGTCAAGCCTAGCAGCTAGTGGTCAACCACGTCCTAACATGGTTACCAATACAAGTCAGGTTGTGGTTTCAAGCAAAGCACGTATGATTACACATAGTTTAACAGATTGCTAACACGCATCGATCATGGCAACATAGAATACACATAGAACGTTTTAAATGATATCAATTTAGCATATAATGAAGCCCACACAAGTCTCGGCCCAACACGTTGTGCGATCCACGACGTGTTGTGCGACCTGATAAAAGCCCGGCCCAAACAATTTAACTAAACAACATCTTGTGCGATCATCTTTATTACCCAGCCCAACATACGGCCCAAAAGACAAACTGGCAAACGGTCTTGTGCGACTCAAATGTCTTTGTGCGACTGAGAACCTCTTGTACGGCCAGATCAGCTTGTTCGACTGATCATCTAGTGCGTATGGACATCTTGTGCGACCAAGATGTCTTATGCGATTAGTTTAATATCCCGGATTTCATGCCTATCTGTTACAAACATTAAGTAGTTTCCAAAATTGCTCTTTATCAATTAACACAAATCATGGATTCTAACCAATCCCTTACTCGATCAAACAAGGTTTTTAATCATTTGTCTCACATAACCCTAACATCATAATTATGAACAACAACCACACATGATCATCATCGAAATAAACAACAATGGCCGACAACTTATCAAATATTATTATATGTTCCGATTTCATGAGTGTCCAGCCGATTACATGCATGCGAATCAGGATTATTATATATTAATTTGAACATGCACTGAGATCTTATTCCAATTAAAATACATGTAACAATCACAAGACATACTGACAATTCACATGCAAGTAATCATGAAAGATCCTTAAAAATAGAATTAATTAAAATCACATGCTCATCATCATGGATACACACTGTTCGAACAAAACAACAATCATTCCACCAGTCCCATCAACACACATTCTCATGCTAACATGCCATAACCTAAGTCAATTATAGACAACTTTTTAAAACAATCCGAATCATGCAACTAAATCCGAAAACATGACATGATAGTTGATTAACATCCTCACACACCTCCGATTACTAATCCACCTCTCCATTTAATCTTACACATCTGAGCCGATTCCCAAGACATCAATATTGATAGTTTACATCACCAACAATCATGTATCAACCAGGACATGTGTAAACACATAACATAACATCAACTAATAACAAACACTAACCGGTTAAGAGAGGATAACGAGAATGATCCGAATAAAAGAATGATCCGAGCACTATGATCTTCGATGGTGAGAGAGAGTGTCTGTCGTCGAGTTTGAGAGAGAGGATGAGAGGAAGCTAGGGTTTGTGTGTTTAGAATGTTTAGCAAAACAAGTGAAGAGTATACCCTACCCCTAATGTTATGCGACAAAGAGAAGAGTGGGCTGAACCCTCAATGGGCTGCCCATTGATCCGAATACAAAGTGTAGCCCAAATGGGCTTGTGCGGTCGAGTGTGTGTTGTGCGCTAATAACACACATACATTACACAAGCACGTAATAACATAACATTCACATAAATATTCACTTTCATAAAAGTCACATATCGTACACATACGTTACATCAAAGTACAAAGATCGGTTTGAAAATACGAGTTGTCACATTATCCCCACGTTGAAAGAAATTTCGTCCCGAAATTTAGCACGTACTCACTGAGGAAGCTAGTTAGGTTGCATGGTTTTCCTGGGGTGTCACATCCTCCCCCCGTTGATCTGGAATTTCGTCCCGAAATTCCGTAGCTTCAGCCTCAGTAGTGGTTGTACCGGTTGCGAACAGTTGGGGATACTTTTGTTTCATCTGATCTTCGCGTTCCCAGGTGAACTCTGGGCTGCGACGTGAGTTCCAACGAACTCGAACGAGAGTTATTCTAGTACGCTTGAGGACCTTAACATCCCGGTCTGTGATTTCAACAGGTTCCTCGACGAATCGTAACTGCTCGTCGATAGTGAGCTCCTTCAAAGGAACTATGTGGGTCTCATCTGATAGACATTTCTTCAGATTCGACACGTGGAAAACATCGTGAACTGCACTGAGTTCTGCTGGTAAATTCAGTCTGTAGGCCACCTTGCCTATTTTCTCAATGACTTCGAAAGGTCCAAATGTCGTGGGTTAAGTTTGCCCCGTTTCCCAAAACGAACCACACCCTTCCAGGGTGAAACTTTGAGTAGTACCCGCTCCCCAACCTGGAGCTCTAGTGGTTTTCTGCCCTTATCGGCGTAGACTTTCTGACGGTCACGAGCTGCTGCCATTCGTTGTCGTATCTGAGCAATTTTCTCTGTTGTGTCCACCACATGTTCTGGACCAGTAATCTGACTATCCCCCACCTCTGCCCAACAAAGAGGTGACCGGCATTTACGCCCGTACAATGCCTCAAACGGAGCAGCTTTAATGCTGGTGTGGGAGCTATTGTTGTACGAAAATTCCACAAGTGGCAGATGCTTTTCCCAGCCGTTGCCAAAGTCAATCACACATGCCCTAAGCATGTCTTCTAGGGTCTGGATAGTACGTTCCGACTGCCCATCCGTTTGTGGGTGATAAGCTGTGCTCATATCTAACCCTGAGCCAAAGGACTTGTGCATTGCTTGCCACAGTTCTGATGTAAAACGTGCATCTCGATCCGAGATGATAGAGATGGGCACCCCGTGCCTCGAGACAACTTCCTTGAGGTATACTTCTGCTAGGGTGGAGAACTTATCTGTTTCTTTGATAGCCAGGAAGTGAGCAGACTTTGTGAGTCGATCCACGATCACCCAAATAGTATCATTACCACGTTGAGATCTAGGCAGGCCAGTAACAAAATCCATGGAAATTTGCTCCCATTTCCATTGTGGTATCTCTGGTTGTTGAAGGGGGCCTGAAGGTTTCTGGTACTCCGCCTTGACTCTCGCACAAGTCAAGCACTTGCTAACGTAAGTTGCTATGTGTGCCTCATGCTAGGCCACCAGTATGTGGTTTTGATATCGTGGTACATTTTATCCGAACCAGGATGTACCGAGTAGCGAGACTTGTAGGCCTCATCCATCACAAGCTCTCGTAGGTTGCCATACAGTGGGACCCAAATGCGTCCTGTGACGTAGTAAGCACCGTCTTCCTTCTGTTCTAAGCGTTGCCTCGAGCCGCGTAGGGCTTCAGCCCTGACGTTTTCTGGTTTCAATGCTTCTACCTGAGCATTTCGTATTTGGGAAGGAAGGCTAGATTGTATAGTAAGTTGTAATGCTCGTACGCGCTTAGGAGCAGTGTCCTTTCGACTGAGGGCGTCGGCCACAACATTTGCTTTGCCCGGGTGGTACCTGATTGAGCATTCGTAGTCGTTTAGCAGTTCGACCCATCGTCGTTGTCGCATATTGAGTTCCTTCTGTTTAAAGATATGCTCGAGGCTCCTGTGATCAGTGTAGATAGCGCACTTGGTACAATACAGGTAGTGTCTCCATATCTTAAGTGCAAAAACAACCGCTCCCAGCTCCAGATCGTGTGTAGTGTAGTTCTTTTCATGCACTTTGAGTTGGCGTGAGGCGTAGGCTATAACCTTATCCCGCTGCATCAATACGCAACCAAGACCCTGAATGGATGCATCGCAATAAACCACGAAGTCGTCTGTGCCCTCTGGCAATGATAGGATAGGTGCACTGCAAAGTCTATCCTTTAAGTGCTGAAACGCTAACTCCTGTGCGTTCCCCCAACGATAAACAACGCCCTTCTGCGTTAGTGAAGTAAGAGGCTGGGCAATCTTAGAAAAATCCTTGATAAATCTCCTGTAGTAACCTGCCAATCCCAAGAATTGGCGAATTTCCGTTGGCGTACGAGGTGCAGGCCAGCTCTTGATTGACTCTACCTTGGATGGATCAACGTGAATCCCATCCTTGTTCACTACATGGCCTAAGAAATGGACTTCACGAAGCCAGAAGTCACATTTTGAAAACTTGGCGTACAGCTGTTCTTTTCGAAGGAGTTCTAAAATAAGTCGTAAGTGTTGCTCGTGTTCCTCCTGACTCTTCGAATAGATGAGAATGTCGTCGATGAGTACAATAACGAACTTGTCTAGGTACGGCTTGCACACTCGATTCATCAAGTCCATGAAGACCGCCGGTGCGTTGGTCATCCCAAAAGGCATGACCAAAAACTCATAGTGTCCATAACGGGTTCTAAAGGCTGTTTTAGAGACGTCCTCTTCTCGAACTCTCAGCTGGTGATATCCCGATCTCAAATCGATCTTTGAATAGTAGCTCGACCCTTGCAGCTGGTCGAACAGGTCGTCAATGCGTGGAAGAGGGTAGCGATTCTTCACAGTCACCTTGTTCAGTTCACGGTAGTCGATGCACATTCTGAATGTACCGTCTTTCTTCTTCACAAATAGTACTGGAGCTCCCCAGGGCGAAGAACTAGGATGAATAAAACCCTTATCTAAGAGTTCTTGTAGTTGCGTAGATAGCTCTTTCAACTCTGATGGAGCTAAACGATACGGTGCACAAGCTATGGGTGCCGCTCCAGGAGCTAACTCGATTTGAAACTCGACCTGACGATGAGGCGGGAGGCCAGGTAGTTCCTCAGGAAATACCTCATGATAGTCGCGTACAATAGGAAAGTCTTCTATCTTTTTCTCTTTCTTCGAGGTGTCAGTAACAAGAGCCAGAAAGGCAGTGTGGCCCTTACGCAAACACTTTTGGGCCTTAAGGGAAGAAATGATGCTCACAACAGCACCACTCTTGTCGCCACGAATCATAAGAGGTTCTTCACCTGGGCACGGAATACGGACAATCTTTTCGTTGCAAAGGATCTCAGCTTGATGTTGGGATAACCAGTCCATCCCAATGACAACGTCGAAACTACCCAGAGTGATAGGAAGGAGGTCGATCGAGAAAGTGTGATCAGCAAGTACTAGGTTACAACCTTTAACTACATGTGTGACCTCTATACTTTTACCATTAGCTAACTCTACAGCGTGTTTGGGATTCAAAGGTGTTGGGGTACGCTTAAGCAGTTGACTAACTTTTTGGGACACATAACTAGTATCAGCACCCGAATCAAATAAGACAGTAACGTAAAAGTCGTCGAGAAGGAACTTACCCGTCACAACATTGGGATCATTCCTTGCTTCTCCATTGCCAATAACGAACGCACGGCCCCTTGCACCATTACCATTATTACCCCCGTTGTTTCCATTCCCCTGATGGTTGTTGTTATTGTTGTTCTGGTTCCTGTTTAGCTGGGGACAATCTCTCTTGAAGTGGCCTTCAGCTCCACACTGAAAGCACCCTTTGTTATTACCCTGCGGCTGCTGTTGCTGGCGTTGGTTCTGTTGGGCTTGTTGTTGTTGATGATTCTGGTTTGCTGGGTATCAACTTCTGCAATCCTTTGCTGCGTGGCCTGGCTTGTTGCACCGATGACAGTTACCCCTGGTGCATGGCCCACTGTGATGTAGGTTACAGCGATTACACTTAGGGTGATTCCCCTTGTACACACCGCGGCTTTGGCTGCCGGATGATTGCTGACTAGGACTCCTATAGTCGTCAGTCCTTCTCTGTTGAGACTGAGATTGCACAGAAGTTGAACCTTTGCTTGAAGCCCCATCCCATTTCCTCTTGTTGTCACTAGGAGCATCCGAAGTAGCTGTAGCACTTATACGCTTTGGTAACCTGTTCTGCTCCACCGCCTGATCAGTGAGACGGTGGGCCAACTGAACAACCTGCTGGATGGTGGCGAGGTTCGCTGAAGTCACATGACTTTGGATTTCTGGCACTAAGCCCTTGAGAAAGAGTTCAATACGCTTGATTGGAGGGTCCACCATAGTGGGACACAATAAAGCAAGTTCATTCGACCTCTTAGTATATGCCTCAATTTCCGACCCCGTCATCTTAAGGTGGTAGAACTCGTCTTCCAGCTTATGAATATCGTCACGACTGCAGTATTCCTCCTTGATCATCTCTTTAAAATTGTTCCATGGGGTGGCGTTAGCAGCAACCAACCCCAGCATTTGGACTTGAGCATTCCACCATGTGAGAGCTAGACCCTCAAGAGTACCAGCAGCATACTTTACCCTGCGTGCCTCAAGGAATTCACACATTTCGAACACAGATTCTAGTTTCTCAAACCAGTGGAGGAGACCTACTGCTCCTTCAGTGCCGCTAAAAGTAGTTGGTCGGCAGTCCATAAAGGTTTTGAAGGTGCACACAGGTGGCTGAGCATGCTGACCTGTTGCGAGTGTAAGAAAGGACAAAGTTTAACACAAGGATAGGTTCACGAGAGTAGGATCTAAAGATCCTAGAATGAGTTATAAACTGCAGTGTATACCTCCTGCCTGTGCTGCTGCAAGTGCCGCAGCAACCTGTTCGTTGATCAGAGCCGTCAACTGGGCTTGAGTCATGTTAATGCGTCCAGACATGATCTTCATATTAAAGGAAACATGAGTGAGAAGGGTTCGCGAAAGTGCGATGACAGAAGAGAGTAAGCACACACATGTTCAAGCAACAGTAGCTATACTATCTAAGCATATCTTGAGCAAAGTTCTATGTAATCTAGCAAGTAGGCAATATAACACAAACCACATCACCTAGAATGTTGAGCCTTGCACGTGGAGTGAAGCGTCGTTGTGGATCGTAGAGCACTGTACAGGTTATAGTCTGGTTTTAACAAAAACGTTTTCCTTTATTAAAACCAAGTTCTCTATAACCAATGGCTCTGATACCAATCTGTCACACCCCCAAAATCCACATGCGGAGTATCACCGCTTGGAGGCGTGACTGACCAGGATCAAACCACTAATCATATTGAACAAGTAAATAATTAAATATAAAAGTCCAACCAACATGATTAATGTCCAAAACAAACATAGTTAAGTTATGAGCGGAAGCATAATGTTTAAATCCCAAAACAAAAGTGTAAATATCCAAAGGTTTAACATGGCACACAGCTGTCCATGTCCCACAACGACTCTTCCTTGTGCAAGCTCCAGCTAAGAACCTATTGACCTTCAAAGCATGTAGTAACGAGTCAACAACAAGTTGAGTGAGTTCACGGTTGGGTGTTCGTTTTAAGTTGTTGCAAAAACAGTTTCCTTTACTGGCATCCTGCCGTGGGGGTTACCCCATAGTTGAAAACATGATTAGTTTAACCCTTTGTTTAACCCATTTACTCTGGCAATCCAGCCGTGGGGGCCACCCCATAATAGTTATCTGGCATTTCGGTAGTGGGGGCTACCCCTTGTATACACTAGACTCGTTACCATATCGACTGCTGACGAAAAGTCATGTTTAAGTGCCCTGAACTGTCAATGTCTATCATCATTGACGTGCCCCAGATCCATTAGTTCACGCCAGTCCTCTGCGGCACGGTGTGAGGCTTGTCAGACCTAAATAGCGCTATCTAACTAATGACCCGCTCGCCATTGGCCCGGCGATTAAGTCGATATAAAATAGGAGGGACTTCGTGATATAGAGTTTTGGTCTAGTAAAGTTATCTGTCCGTGAGGACGAGGAATTACATTCCTGAACCAATACTGTCCTACCCAAGAAAGGACGAGGAAATCCATATTCCTTAACCCCATTCCCAACCCCTGGGAATCCCATGCTTTGTATAGTGTGAACTCACCTTGGTTTGCTCGGCAGATTACACAGAAGGGTCAAGCCTAGCAGCTAGTGGTCAACCACGTCCTAACATGGTTACCAATACAAGTCAGGTTGTGGTTTCAAGCAAAGCACGTATGATTACACATAGTTTAACAGATTGCTAACACGCATCGATCATGGCAACATAGAATACACATAGAACGTTTTAAATGATATCAATTTAGCATATAATGAAGCCCACACAAGTCTCGGCCCAACACGTTGTGCGATCAGCACATCCTTGTGCGATCCACAGCGTGTTGTGCGACCTGATAAAAGCACGGCCCAAACAATTTAACTAAACAACATCTTGTGCGATCATCTTTATTACCCAGCCCAACATATGGCCCAAAAGACAAACTGGCAAACGGTCTTGTGCGACTCAAATGTCTTTGTGCGACTGAGAACCTCTTGTACGGCCAGATCAGCTTGTTCGACTGATCATCTAGTGCGTATGGACATCTTGTGCGACCAAGATGTCTTATGCGATTAGTTTAATATCCCGGATTTCATGCCTATCTGTTACAAACATTAAGTAGTTTCCAAAATTGCTCTTTATCAATTAACACAAATCATGGATTCTAACCAATCCCTTACTCGATCAAACAAGGTTTTTAATCATTTGTCTCACATAACCCTAACATCATAATTATGAACAACAACCACACATGATCATCATCGAAATAAACAACAATGGCCGACAACTTATCAAATATTATTATATGTTCCGATTTCATGAGTGTCCAGCCGATTACATGCATGCGAATCAGGATTATTATATATTAATTTGAACATGCACTGAGATCTTATTCCAATTAAAATACATGTAACAATCACAAGACATACTGACAATTCACATGCAAGTAATCATGAAAGATCCTTAAAAATACAATTAATTAAAATCACCTGCTCATCATCATGGATACACACTGTTCGAACAAAACAACAATCATTCCACCAGTCCCATCAACACACATTCTCATGCTAACATGCCATAACCTAAGTCAATTATAGACAACTTTTTAAAACAATCCGAATCATGCAACTAAATCCGAAAACATGACATGATAGTTGATTAACATCCTCACACACCTCCGATTACTAATCCACCTCTCCATTTAATCTTACACATGTGAGCCGATTCCCAAGACATCAATATTGATAGTTTACATCACCAACAATCATGTATCAACTAGGACATGTGTAAACACATAACATAACATCATCTAATAACAAACACTAACCGGTTAAGAGAGGATAACGAGAATGATCCGAATAAAAGAATGATCCGAGCACTATGATCTTCGATGGTGAGAGAGAGTGTCTGTCGTCGAGTTTGAGAGAGATGATGAGAGGAAGCTAGGGTTTGTGTGTTTAGAATGTTTAGCAAAACAAGTGAGGAGTATACCCTACCCCTAATGTTATGCGACAAAGAGAAGAGTGGGCCGAACCCTCAATGGGCTGCCCATTGATCCGAATACAAAGTGTAGCCCAAATGGGCTTGTGCGGTCGAGTGTGTGTTGTGCGCTTATAACATACATACATTACACAAGCACGTAATAACATAACATTCACATAAATATTCACTTTCATAAAAGTCACATATCGTACACATACGTTACATCAAAGTACAAAGATCGGTTTGAAAATACGAGTTGTCACATTATCCCCAAGTTGAAAGAAATTTCGTCCCGAAATTTAGCACGTACTCACTGAGGAAGCTAGTTAGGTTGCATGGTTTTCCTGGGGTGTCACATTTTCACTATAGCCCATCACACCCATGCTCGTAGCATGTCTTCGAGTGTCAGGATGGTTCGTTTGTTCTGACCATTTGTCCAACGGTGATAAGCAATGCTCATGTCTAGATGTGAGCCAAGGGTGTTGTGTATTGCCTGTCATAAATCAGGTATAGTTCAAAATCAGAGATAACAGGAGTTGGCACCTAGTGCCTAAAAGCCGCCTCTCTCAGAGGAATATTCACAAGCTGTGACGACTCGTTTGTTTCCTTGATTGCAATAAAGTGTGCTGGTTCCATCTCGAGTTGTAAGTAGACTAGCAACAAAATCCATGGCAGTCTGTTCTCATTTCCATATGGGTGTTTCTGGTTGTTGATACTCCACTTTGACTTTCCCACAAGTCAAACATCATTCACATACATTTCCAGGTGGGCCTTCATGCCCGATCACCAGTACAAGATTTATAGATCCTAATATCTCTCATCAAAACCCAGACGGGTAGAATATCGAGGCCAGTGTGCTTTGCTCAACACAAATTCCCTACAGTTACCGTATAATGAGATCCACATTCGTTCCATGAGGTAGCGAATGTCGTCCGACCTGCCAAAGGTTGCTTCTCCATGCCCCGCATGGGTTCAACTTGAAAATTCTCTTCCTTCAGTTCTCCAGTTTGAACAGAGCGAGTCTGATCAGGTAGGTTAGAGTCGATAGTGAGTTGCCAAGCTCGTGCACATTCAGGTTTCACAATCGTAATCATTCAAAAGTTCCATCCAGCGATGTCATTACACATTTTAGCTCTTCCGAAACAAAGGTACATGGGATGCCCTTGCGATCGGTCTAAGTAGTGCATTTGGTACCGTCCAAGTAATGCCTCCAATTTACATCCAAAGACCACGGTTTCTACCGCAGGTTGTGTGTCGTGCAGCTCCTCTTCGTAACTCCATTACGTAAGTCATCACCTTCTCATGTTGCATTGGCGCGTAACTGGGACTTTGATTTGAACCATCATGGTATACCACTAGATCATCAGTACTCTCGGATAGAAGTGATGCTCAGTGCATTGCAGAGTTGGGTTTCAAAAGCAGAAAAGACGTCCTCCTGTTTTGTCACCCATGAATTCACAGCATCCTGCTGTGCCAAAGAGGTTACAGCGGCGCAATCTTCGAAAATCCTGTGATGAATATGTGATAGTATCTAGCGAAACCAAGGAATTGCTGTATCCCCGAAGAAATCTTTGGTGTCGATCAGTTTCTAACAAAATGGATCTAAGCGAGATCCATGTGTAGTCCACTTCGTTGATTACATGACCAGAAATGTACCTCTCGAATCCAGAAGTCACATTTAACAAGACTTCGCGCGGAGTGGCTCCTCCCTCGGGAGCTCTAAAATAAGATACGAATGTCGTCCATGATGTTCCCTTCTCTTGGAAATGATTCAAAACATCATAAATAAACACGGTCGATTCATGCGATCGATAAAGCTGTTGGTGTGTTGATTAGCCCAAAGGTCAGGGAATACTAAGTTGCAATGACCGCATTGTGTTTGATGTGCCGTTTCAGGAACATTCTCCCCTTGCACTTCCATCTGATGATTGTTCGTTTGTTAGCCAATCCTCGAGTGGGAGCTTGGCCCTCGCAACTGGTCAACAGGTTGTCAATACATGGTCGAGGCAAACGGTTCTTGACTGTCACTTTGTTGAGTTCTCGATAATAAGAACACATACGAAAAGGCTTATCTTCACGGATATAACTGGGGCTCCCCAGAGCGAAAAACTAGGTCCGATAAAACCCATGTCCAACAGTTTCGGTAGTTGATTAGACAGTTCTTGCAACCCTCCTGGTCCAAAACGGTGGAGAGTACGAGTGATCAGGGCTGCCTCTGGCATGAGATCAAACTGAGATTCTGCCTAACAGTTGTGGAAGTAAACCTAAAAGTTCCTTGGGTAGTACACCGAGAGGAATCTCGAACGATTGGTGGATCCTCGATCCCTTTTTTTGCCTTAACATCAGTAACGGTTGTTAACGTAGTGGGGTAATCCCTCCATAGACACTTCTGGGCCTTCATTGCTGAAATGATGCTAACCTTTACACCACTCTGACACCTTAGGTCAGACGATGATTCTCCACTAGGGAGAGGGATACGCGAAATTTTCTCCACACCGGGTGTATCTGCGCGATATCTGAATAACCGATCCATACTAACTACTGCGTCGAAACCATCAAAGATAGTAGAAGGAAGGTTGATGTCGAACACTTGTCCCACAAGGTCGAGTTTGCATCCCAACGAGCATATGAGGTTTCAATTAACTTTCCATCAGCCGATCCCACAACAAATTCGGTTTCAAGAAGTATCAGGGTTGAACAGAACAGGGACAAGATGATTAGTTACCAAAACGTGCAGGCCACCATGTTGCTATAATCCTGGCGTTGCCCATGCCAATCCTAAATGCCCTTCCACGAGCACCACTACCAGTGTTGTTGTTAAGGTCACGTGGCTTCTCAATACTGTCATTGTGCTCTTAGTTGTTGACATTTTGACTTAACAACAGTCAATCCTTATCGAAGTCACCTTCGTTTCCATACCGTAGGGTAAGATTACGAGTACCTTGATGTCACCGTGACTGTTGCCTCTAATGTCGCTGCTTGTAACGGTGTCTTGCGGCCTTTCACCAATAGGGGCCATCCTTTCATATTCCGTTTCACGTCCTAAGGCACTACTCGTGCTGGCGGTTACACACCATACCACACTATAGTCAATTGTCACCGTTTTATGTCCCGATTGATTCGTAAGAGTTGGTTCCCATAAGTCGCTGACTAGGGTTAAGGATTCGATTGAAGTCAATTTGCTGGTGTTTGTTACCGGTAATCAGGGTCGTTCTAATACTAAGGTTGGTAAGGCACTACGCTCATCCTCTTGTCCATCGTTCTTGCAAGTTGACTGAGTAATACACGGTATGTTTCCAGAGTGTTGAAGAAGTGATCGCACTTCAGGGTCTAAGACATCAATACATTGAGTTCCCGCAAACAAAGAGGAGTGAGAGAGGTATGGACTACGACACACCAACTACGCATCATAAAATAAACAAGCAATTCAAGAAATTATGCTATAGTGACGAGTGTGTGTTCGTATGCTACATCATAAATAAGTGTACACTAACCATGCAATGTATACAACAGGTGAAAAGACGAACCTTGCAATCTGGAGCTGAGTGTCATGGTCGTATTCTCGTTTTCAGAACTATTCGGTTATAGTCTGGTTTCAGAAAAACGTTTTTAAAACCAAGTTCACTATAACCAGTGGTTCTGATACCAAACTGTCACACCCCCAAAATACCACACACGGGAACCCCCGCGAGGCGTGTAACGTACCAGGATCTAGCCACCAATCACATTGAACTCATAATAACATTTCAAATAAAACTTTCATTTATTAACATAAGCGTTACAAAACATTATTCACTGTTCAGCGGAAGCATATGACAATAGTTAAGAATTTCATAACACTAATGCGTAAAAGCTACTAGACGTGTCTCATGATTTCATACAACTCGACCCATGACCACTCCAGCATCCTAGACAGCAAGTTCCAGTGACATATACCTAAAGGCCTGCAAGCATGCAGAAAAGTTTATCAGACAACGCTGGTGACTTCAAAGTTTGTTAACATGTTTTAGTTACCAGATGTAAGTATAAAACATTTAAGAGATTTGATGTTGTTAATAACTCGATTACCACCGATGGCTCCAGATTATTTGCCCTATTCCCCAATGCCTCTATGAAAGCAATGGTCAAGACTGGGGTCTTTAGTTCACGCCCGTCCTCCCCGGTACAGTGTGAGGGTGCCAAACCTTAATAGCGCTATTAACTAATACCCCGTTGCCTCCCTGGCAACAAATCGGTAGAAGGGACTTGAATGATAGATATGAGTGTATTAACCAACATCCCAGGTTTAACATTCCAGTCGAACCCCATTTACCTGACATTCCTCCCCGGAATGTTTACCAGATGTCCCTCCCTGAGACGCATGCTTGGAAAAAGAGCAGTGAACTCACCTTAGATTGCTCGGTATGTTACGTTACATTACCCGTTCCAAGTTAGTCAACCAAACCCTACCGTGGTTACCAAAGATAATCAGTTTCATAAACACATATCCGAATCACATATTCAACGCACTCGTTACACAAGTAGCATACAAGTAAGACACACGTCCTTAAACAAGCTGTAACTGTTAATCATGCAATCCATTGATCCCTAACGTTTGTCGTAAAATCACATACCAAGTGCATGGGTTTCGTATACAAATCAATCACTTACAGTACACGTATTTTCACATATTGCGTTTTGCTGCTAAAATCACAGTTCATCACATAACAAGTATTCAATCGCACAAAAGACCACATCCCATGGGCATAACGTATAATAGCATTCAACAATTGAGTTAGTTATTCACACAGGTAGAATCAGGTGTCTCAATTTCAATCAGCATTATTATCATGCAACAAGAAAAATCTATAAACACAACAGCCATCACCATACACATCATACACAGTTACACTATTCTGTCCACATGCTCAATCGCAGTACCCCACGAAGAACTAGAATGTCTTTTCGGCGAAAGACCCTAATGGCGAAAGACTGTTTTTCATCGAGAATGCATGTGACGAAGGACCTTAATGTTTCGTCGAAGTCCAGTCAACGAAGGACCATGTCTTTCGTCGAGATGTTCTTCGTCGCTGCACATACAGTCAGTTACAGTTTTCCTTAATCTCAGCCGTAACGCACGCTAACACTTTGGCAGTTTCTCACAAAGATCAAACATCGTAATTTAATCAGTTACTAAGTCAATCTATGTGAATCCTAATCATAACCGAATCATCAGCAACGATTAACACATGTTCGTCATTCAGATCAAGTTCAACAATTTCACCAATTATTATACTATTCACAACAACATTCTTATCGGTTCGAGCATCATGTTTCACTCTTGACACACCCCTAATCGTCATAATAATCACAGTCATGACCATGTGATGTGTGCAAAATGCAACATATAAATTACATCAAATGAGGCATAAAACTAACCCTTTTTAGTACTAATTTTGGAAAAAGTGTGCTTTTGTCTTCCTTTTGTATTTTCAGGGTTAAATGAGCTTAAATGAATAAAAGAAGCAAAAAATGCAGCCAAATCTAACAATAATACAAGAAAAGGAGTAAACGTGGCATGCCCGACCCCTCGACAGCATCTTCCCAAGCAAAAACAAGACATCAGAAAACTGAACACGACCCGTGCTCAATGAGCACAGGGGAGTTCCCAAATGTCTGGAGAAAAGACAAAGCTGTAGAAGCTTCTATTTCCCAACACAGGGGCGTGGCCAGCGGACACGGGGCCGTGGTTAACGCTAAGATTCGCAGAATCTAGGTAAATCTTGATAGTACAGATACGCTTCTCCACACGGGGTCGTGCCCAGCTAACACGGGGGCGTGGTCAACTAATGCAGACAAACTGCAATTAATGAAGAAAGAGAAGATGGGTGGACACGGGGCCGTGTCCGGGCTTCTGTGCAGGCTATAAATAGGGGTGCTTGGCTTACTTGCAAATCATCCCTTGGCAAACCACCTCTCTTACACTTCACTCACCAAACACCACCACCACTATCACAACCCATATCCACCACCATCATCCATCATCCATCATAGAGTGTGTGAGTAGTCTCGGGATCCAAGATTGATTGTAAGAGTTCTTGACAATCAAAGGCCATGTTTGCCTAAGTCTCTTACATCACTTGGTGAAGACAAGCATTTAGTGTAATACTTTTTATTTTTAATCTTTTTGCACTTTTTATTTGGTTATGTATTAATGACTTTAATAACTAGTTTCTTATGTTGAAGGTGAAACTTCCTTATCATGTGTCCGTGGTGTCTTGGCGTTATTTTAATGTCTATATAAAATAAAAGATTTACACCATTCATATCTCCACGGTCTATATGGAGATATGTTGGCTACCTGGTCGGGGGTTAAGGGAATGGTTTGGTAAGCGTCTTGCCTTGTTCAGTGTATAGATCATGCAAGGACCTGGGTCAAGTTTAGTAGGACCTCCTTCAATACCCACTGGTATTGGATGGCGGGGGTCCGAACTCCTTGATCCCCTCATATGTAAACTACTATTAAAACTTTAACCCGACTATTTAGGATTGTATCCTTGCTAACTCAAACTACTTAGCCGAGGGTAACGTCACCTTCAAAAGAGGGGCCTACCACATTACGCATTAATAACTTAAATAACTATCTTTCAATAATCCAACCCTTTAGGATTATATCCTTGCTGACTCAAACTACTGGGTTGAGGGTAACGTCACCTTTAAAAGAGAGGCCTACTGTAGGACCGTGTTTCGTGACCGAAACCGTGATTATCATGATTATGTTCATAGATGGGAAGATTAGAGACGGATGAAATACTTACTTGTATAGATTTGATAACATAACAAAGCAAACCGGCCCGATTAACAAGCTAACCGAACCATACCAAAGAAGTATACATCCGGGGAGAGAGCAAGTGGTGATCTCTCCCTGGTGAGGACTTGAACCTCCTAAAATCTCCAAGTGTTTGAAATGGCAAAGGGTTGCTATTTATAGCTACACCCCTTTGTCTTTCAAACACACACGGTCAACCGAATAACCCTCTCGTTTGACCACTTCAAACAAGCGGGTCTATACACGTTCGATAGACCGTTTCACTAACTATTACAAATTCAGCGTAAAATAATAAATCTAATCTATTCGACAAGCATCGGACACAAATCTGCATCAACAAATTCCCCCTTGTCCGTTGCTGTCGAATGCTGAAAATGCAACTGCAATCGATCTTCAGTCAAGTATTCATCTTCTCTGTGTTAACAAATTCCCCCTTGACCGATGATCCAGGTAAGTAGTATTTTGACGCTTCTTGTATAATAGTTCCCCCTCAAAGCACGCGTATCCGTGTTGGGCGTTGTGCAATTTCCTCAAAAGGCTCAATTGACCGATCTTCCGCTGATCTTCCAATACTCCAACCGGCATTTGATAAGGGTTCCATTCTTTTAAAAACTGCATCAAGTCTTGATCTTCAAGCATACTACATTGGTAGAGGTTTCTGGTGAACTGTCTTCTGTAAACCGTCTTTGTGTCACTAGAAAATCACAAACTCTACCACCTGTGATTGCGTTTAGAAATTTACCGAAGAAATTCAACATACGAAAATTTTTATTCCCCCATTTCTTTGGTAAGATCTCTAAACCTTAACAGATTCCCTTCCACTTTAAAGGAACTGTCGTTAAGTTTCAAATGTTCACCAATTCCCTTCACCTAGCGGAACTGTCGTCAATCTTCATTGACTGTTCTCGGTTGTTCGAAAAATCACGAAAACGGCTTTCTTTTTTGCATATTCTAGTTGAAAATGAATGTCCCCTAGCCTCGTAGGATCCGACTTGTATCCCTCCAAAGTTCTGCTAACACCTAATCCGAAAACTTTCATCATAGGCATAACTCGACTTTGTGAACTCGTTAGGACCGGTATTGAGAATCTAGGTTCATACGTTCGTTTTCAAATGCGAAAATATGACAATAAACAAAATGCTTTCGAACATCTTCGAATAACCGATAACAAACATAAATACTGACGTGCGGAAGTGAACATACCGTGTTGTTTTTGGCCCATAGTAGTCAAGTACCAAATTTGACGTTTGCGTCGGTAACCATGACTACCCCACATTTTTCAAAATATCAAGTTTTCATCATCTCTTGTTTTCATCATGCCGCAACATCCCGCGTGCTCCCAAATTCGTACGAATTTGATGTTGAGATTTGGAAGCCCGGTTCAAATAATCTTCGCGAACACCCGACCCGACTCCCACTAGTAATTTGTTTACTCAAACAAATAAACTAATGAAAATCCAATACCCATAACAACTTGACCTTTAGGTGAGCCCATCACTCTATTGGCCCATCATAGAAATCCAAGACCCATTTCTGCAATTGACCCAACTTTGTCCCAATCCAAATATTATGTTGACCAAAATTGTGAGCAAACCTATTTTTTTTTTTTTACTTTATCGCTGCCAAACAACAATTTCAGTCGACAATAAATGGATAAGGCATCATCATCAACAAAAGCCAACCTTATCTTCCTCAAACCTCATTTGTCTCTCTTCGATACAAACAGCAGCAGCCTTCAAACCCCCAAAAATCAAATAACCCTAATTTGAATCCACAAATAAAAACCCAGCCGATAAATATCAGTCTGACTCTATATCTCTTCGATACCCAGCAAATCTCACTGATTCACCGGCGATGTTGACGAAGATGGTGTCCGGTCAAAAACGGTTGACCAGCTTAAAATCTGAACAAAGATTGGTTGCATATCTGAATCGAAGACCAGTTAACATCTGAATCGAAGACCAGTTAACATCTGATCGGAGAAACACTTCAGCCGACGAAACATATGACCAGGTCGACGAAACTGATGTTTGTTGATCCGACGAAACAGAAGTCAACGAAACAGATTTGACGTGTGTAGAACGACGAAACAGATCACTGTTTCGCCAAAGAGTTTCGTTTCATCATGGGAAGTGGGCGTTTCGTCGGGGGTAGATATGAAGAAACCCTAGTTCTTTAACCAGCCGCCAAGAACATCTCAAGAACAAAGTGTTCTGTTCTTTTGTAGATTTGACGAAAACATTGTATATTTGATTTTTGATGATGATAACTTGATTATTTAGGTGTAAAACATAAAACTTAACCCTCTGGTCATCACAGATCTGCATATTCGGGACCAGATCTGGATTTTTCTTCTTTTACACCTTTTTAACATCTTGAACAAAAATCATAATAAACTCAGATCTAGAGCACATGTGATTTAGCAAACTGTTAGATTCACTAAATCGGGCACCATGGCTATGATACCAATTGTAGGTCCGTTTTCTTGACCGAAACCGTGATTATCATGATTATGTTCATAGACGGGAAGATTAGAGACGGATGAAATACTTACTTGTATAGATTTGATAACATAACAAAGCAAACCGGCCCGATTAACAAGCTAACCGAACCATACCAAAGAAGTATACATCCGGGGAGAGAGCAAGTGGTGATCTCTCCCTGGTGAGGACTTGAACCTCCTAAAATCTCCAAGTGTTTGAAATGGCAAAGGGTTGCTATTTATAGCTACACCCCTTTGTCTTTCAAACACACACGGTCAACCGAATAACCCTCTCGTTTGACCACTTCAAACGAGCGGGTCTATACGCGTAAGAGAAGAGTTAAATAAAGAAGAGATAGTTGAAAATGTAAAAATGGAAGAACAAATAAGTGAAAAGCCGACACATGAGTTAAACAACGAGAAAGATGAGTTCGAAAACGTTAAAATTCAAGAAGAGTCTAATTTTGAAGAAATTAATCTCTTGTCTCCTTCTTTCGAAAATCATTGTTTAGTTCCCACTCATGCTAAGTTTTTAAAAGAGTTAAACACTAACACTAAAATTGACGAAACGGTAAGCATTAAGTTAACAAATGATCAAACTTCGCTAATAAAAGAATATCCATTTGAAATTAACATTACACCGGTTCCATGTTTTTTTCAAAATTCCTTTATTAGTAATATTACAATTGATAAAGATCTTTGTGTTAATATAATGCCAAACTACATTTTTGAAAAATTAAGTATTGGTGATTTTTCTCCATTTCAAATACCCATTTTTCTATCTAATCGGAAAATAATAAAATCAATAGGGGTAGTTGAGGATGTCTTGGTCCAAACCAATCAAATGGTAATCCCAACCAACTTCGTCATCCTTGATGACGCTCCACTAGTGTTGGGACAGCCTTTTGTGAAAACCCACAAAGCTTTGATTAATCGGAAGAAAAACAACTTACCCATTCAATTAGGGGCCTTCAAAAGATGTGTTGATCTTGAACGATCAATGAAATATCCAATCGGCAATGACGACCCCTAATTGAAGACGAGCCAGAACCACCCGATAAGGTGGGTCTAGCCAAGGACCCTTATAAACGTGGTGCACCACTGAGGCATTCCGCGGAATTATCCTTAGTTTTAGTTTAGATTAACTTTTATGTTTTCTAGTTTAGTTTTACTTTTCAGGAATAAAACACACTCGGGATGGTGAAGGATACTAAGGGAAACTTGAACCAGCACCCCATGCACAAAAACAGAGCCTCCCGACAAATTTTCTTCATTACAGCAAGTTCGGTACACGGCCCCGTGCTGAAGAGTCTGTAGAAAATCGTCCAGTTCAGGTAACTGGACACGGGGCGTGTTCGCTGAACACGCCCCCGTGCCCAGGCTTCTGTTACTTTCTGATGACTTCTGTTACTAGCAACCTAAACACGGGGCCGTGCCCGGACACCACGGGCCTGTGTCCAGATGCCAAGTAACATAAAATTTTGCTTTTAACACACCTTTTACACATTCAATCAACCTAAAAACTTATTTTTGGGACACATTGAGGACAATATGTAATTTAAGTGTGGGGGATGCTAAAACCTTGAATTTTGCAAGTCCTAATTACAAGTCTTACACAAAACTCTAATGGAACCGCTAAACACCCCAATTTTTTTCAAAAATTTTTCATTTTTTTACTTATCTTGGTTTAATTTGGGAATTACAAGTTCTAAAAATGTTATATTTTTACAAATTTACAACATATAACGTTGTGATAAAAAGAACCAACATAAGAAAATTATGAAACGGCATGACAAATCTAGTTAAAATTTGATTATATATACTTGATCACATAAAAACTCATTCCCACAAAAAGTGAGTTTTGAGCCTTTATTGAGCATACAAATACACATCTTTAAACTAAATGCTCATTTTTCGTTTCTTGTGTGAATAGCCGCTTGGTTTCTTACAACTCTAAAACTTGCCATGACGATACATTCCCAGTCCTTACCAACTTAAACCCAAGTAAGTAAATGATGGAGGCATTAGGACTAACCCTTTTTCTTTCAACAACGTTATTTTTTAGCACCTACCCAAAATCCCCCTAGTTAACCCCTTTGAGCCTAAACATTTTCATTTCTTAATCCACAAAACAAACACCCTTTACACACCAAAACCCTTTTCATTATAAACCCTTTATTTTAGTAACAAAGCTCGGTTTTCTTGTGACTTCCTTATCAAAAAAAAATTAAAAAAAATAAAAAATTTATAGCGAAGAAAAGAAAAATGAAGTTAGCAATAAACAAACAAAGCTCATCAAAAGAAGGCTTGTTTGAATAATGCTTCATTAGAATAAAAAGTCACAAAAACAAAATGTTTTACGAAAACCGACGCTTTTTACGCCTTTTCGCCCTTTTCTACTAACCACTAACCCAACCATCTACCTTTAACCCAAGCCTAACCCTTCCCCAAAGTCCTCTTGATATTTACAAAGGTCTATAGTTAAAAAGAAGGATGATTGATTGCTTGGCAAGCATATGGTAGAGGTAAGTTCCATTGCGCTCTCCAGTGTTTCACAAAAATACATCTTCGGCCGAGTGTTGAGTGATTCCCCGTGAGGTATGTAAACTTGTATATAAATGGAATTTTAAAGAGGCATGTTATGCCCAAATAAATAATTTCTCTTGTGAAATGTTTTGAATAAATCATAACGAATAGGATTGTAAATAAGATAAAAATAAAACCTAATAAAGAATCTTGGAATCCCGACACTGTATGACAAGCCCAAAACCTTCTCTTCTACCCATTCCATTTGGGTGTGTAAGCCACAAAATAAAGAGTTTTGCTTGAGGACAAGCAAAGATTCAAGTGTGGGAGTATTTGATGTGTGCAAAATGCAACATGTAAACTACATCAAATGAGGCATAAAACTAACCCTTTTTTAGTACTAATGTTGGAAAAAGTGTGCTTTTGTCTTCCTTTTGTATTTTCAGGGTTAAATGAGCTTAAATGAACAAAAGAAGCAAAAATGCAGCCAAATCTAACAATAATACAAGAAAAGGAGTAAACGTGGCATGCCTGACCCCTCGACAACATCTTCCCAAGATAAAACAAGACATCAGAAGGCTGAACACGCCCCGTGCTCAATGAGCATGGGGGCGTGCCCAAGTGTCTGCAGAAAAGACAAAGCTGTAGAAGCTTCTATTTCCCAACACGGGGGCGTGACCAGCGGACACGGGGCCGTGGTCAACGCTAAGATTCGCAGAATCTAGGCAAATCTTGATAGTACAGATACGCTTCTGCACACGGGGTCCTGCCCAGCGGACACGGGGGCGTGGTCAACTAATGCAGACAAACTGCAATTAATGAAGAAAGAGAAGATGGGTGGACACGGGGCCGTGTCCGGGCTTCTGTGCAGGCCATAAATAGGGGTGCTTGGCTCACTTGCAAATCATCCCTTGGCAAACCACCTCTCTCACACTTCACCCACCCACCACCACCATCCCAACCCACATCCACCACCATCATCCATCATAGAGTGTGTGAGTAGTCTCGGGATCTAAGATTAATCGTAAGAGTTCTTGACAATCAAAGGCCATGTTTGCCTAAGTCTCTTACATCACTTGGTGAAGACAAGCATTTAGTGTAATACTTTTTATTTTTAATCTTTTCGCACCTTTTATTTGGTTATGTATTAATGACTTTAATAACTAGTTTCTTATGTTGAAGGTGAAACTTCCTTATCATTTGTCCGTGGTGTCTTGGCGTTATTTTACTGTCTATATAAAATAAAAGATTTACACCATTCATATCTCCACGGTCTATATGGATATATGTTGGCTACCTGGTCGGGGGTTAAGGGAATGGTTTGGTAAGCGTCTTGCCTTGTTCAGTGTATCGATCCTGCAAGGACCTGGCTCAAGTTTAGTAGGACCTCCTTCAATACCCACTGGTATTGGATGGCGGGGGTCCGAACTCCTTGATCCCCTCATATGTAAACTACTATTAAAACTTTAACCCGGCTATTTAGGATTGTATCCCTGCTGACTCAAACTACTTAGTCGAGGGTAACGTCACCTTCAAAAGAGGGGCCTACCACATTACGCATTAATAACTTAATTAATAATCTTTCAATAATCCAACCCTTTAGGATTGTATCTTTGCTGACTCAAACTACTGGGTTGAGGGTAATGTCACATTCAAAAGAGGGGCCTACTACTATAACTAAGATAATATCTTAAAAACTGCAAAAGTGCGAAAATAATCAAAGGTTACACTAAAGGCGAGTCGGATCCAAGTGATTCATCTTGTATATCTGTTTTATTTTTATTTTTATTTTTATTTTCAGCATTTTTTAGTTAGTTTTATTTTCTTGTTTAAAAAACCTTTTTCTAAAATTTTGATCTGATTAGAAGTTGAGGATAAACCGGTACTAAAAGCTCTTGTGTCCATGGAAGACCTCGGTATCTTACCAACGCTATACTACGCTCACGATGGGTGCACTTGCCCATATGTGTGTTTAGTGTTAGTAAAATATCGTGTTTTATAATTTTAAAACTTGACTAAAGTGTAAAAAGGGCTAAAAATATACATAAAAATATATACCACGCACTACGCACATCACCATGCATCTTAACAACAATCATAATTCTCTTTCAATTAAATCAATGAATCTGTTAACACATGAATCAATACACTATCTCATCAGATACTACCCTAGTTGGTAGATTAACATTCAACTGTTCGAAACAATAACCAAACATATTTCTAGATTCGCAATCATAATAATGAAACCCTAGTTCATCGCTTGTACTCATAACAATCATCACATCCAGGTTACGACAACTATAGGATAAAACACTAACCTAGATACCGAGGTGATTAGATTGCTTGAGACGCAAGAGGCTTCGAGATCCCCGGTAGCCGTCGCACAGGAAAGAGAGGGAACAATAGGGTTTGTGTTTACAGTTACAATTATAAGAAGTTACATAATCTGAAAGGTGTGGGCCTGGGCCAAGGGTTTTGACGAAAGACCTTCTTCGTCGGGCAAGGTGATGACGAAAAACTGTTTTTCGTCGAGGTGAGTTTATGACGAAGAACCGAAGAGTTTTAGTTATGAAACATGCAAAATACAACCACATAATCAATACAGTAGTCATTTATTAAACGTGCAACATTAATCAGTTATCAAACAGAGACCTTGCAAACTCGGGTTGTCACAGAAAGTAGTTCCACCTTTTTGAGCAAATCTCATGGTCGAGATTTCTTTTAAGGGGGTGAGGATGTAACACCTCATAAAATCGTGTCCAATGATGTGTTGACACGTGTAATGAACCCTAATAAAGTCAAACGTTGACTGTGAGGGACTAATTTCATCAAAAACGAAAACTATGAATATAGAAGGACTGAAAGTTTCAACATTCCTAAACTACGCCTCTGAGTGACCTTATACGATGTCCGTATTCTCAAACGAGCTACTTGTTGGATGAGAGGAGCCGTTTGCTTAATTATGTGAAAGTTTGCGCGTCAAAGGGTTAAAAGTGTCAACATGTTAATTCTTACCTCTGAGTGACCTTTTAACAAACCCGAAGCATTATGATGTGCAATCATACTCTCGAGAATGCTTAATATGGGCTACATAGGGCTTTGATGCTATTTAATGATAATACGCGCAAGTTTGCGCGTTAAAGGGACCAAAAGCATCAACGTCGTAATAATTGAGCATACACTCGGGAATGCCTAGAATGGGCCTAGGAAGACTTTGATATCGATAAATGTTATTACGCGTCACTTTATGCGTTAAAAGGACTAAACACGTCAACGGGTGAAACTACGCGTTTGAAAGGTCTTTTGAATGAATCGGGAGCTCCGCAATGCTTAGTCATACCGATGGGTGTACCTAAGACTGGACACTAAAGGCTCTCGCACACTATATTGAAATATATGTGATTATACAAAATAATGTGCCCAAAATGTCAAACTTGAAAGTTCATACGTAACTAAAAAAATTCAGGGACTGATGTTGTAAAAATTGAAACATGTTACGACTGATTTGGGTTTAGTTGTGGGCTGCAAACCCATTAGGCTGACCCTTCACAGGTCGCTTAAACAACAAACAACAATTGATGTGTTCAGTTTTGAATAAACAAGAAAGACAGGGACCAAAATCGCCATTTATCAAAACTGAAAGCTGGGCCAGACGACCAAGCGGGCTGCGAAGGCCTGGGCCACATTTTACGCGGGCCGCGAGGCCCATGCCAGCTCCAATTATTTTTTCTTGTTGTCCAAACAAACAGCCTATCTCACTAGTTCGAATCTATGGGTTGCAAACAGAATTAAGACACATATTTAGGCACTTGTCATCATCCTAGGGACCCTTCAAACACCTGGAATGATCTCAATATCCACCCAAAACCTATAAATAGAATGTAAGTTCATCCATTTCTTTGGCACATATCATTCTTTCTCTATATATCTCAATTCTGGAGCTTTCTGATCTGATTGGGAACTCTTTTTAGTAGAAAAGATAGCTAGGACCCTTTGTAAGTGTCTTAGCCCCCTCTATGATTCAGTTTTATAATTTAAAAACCGAAAAGTCAAGTTATCGTAAATTAGCTTTGACCTTCGGTATAAACTCAAATGGTCCAGCCACTGTTTGAGATGAATGTGGTTATGTGACCATAGTTAGGTAGGTGATTAACCCTAAAAAGGGCACCTCCTGATTCTTTCGTTTGCTTAGTTAATTGTCGGGTCAAACAATTTAGTTAAAAAGTCAAACTTGGCAGAATTGTAAATAATAATTAAAACCAATAATGCAGAGGTTATAACTTGTATTTTAACACACTAATAACTTGGTAATTATTAATAGAACATGTCTAAACATGTTTAACCCGACAATTCTGAGTTTAGGGTCGGTTCGCAACCGAAAGTCGTAAAAGCTTGACTTTTACTTTGACTTTTAGTTCTGACCCAATTAAGCTTAAACCATTTATGTTTTAAGCTTCCATTAGGACCGTATTATGTTGTAGTATAACCCTCTGAGGTTATATTACCTGGTCATTAGTATTTTGAATTATATGCTCATGTCCGTTATTATGCTTATAAATGCCCGTTATGCCCTTATGACATATAAACGAGAATTTTGAAAGTGTGAGAGGAGAAAAACCTTTGTTACTGATATATAAGTATGTCCCGAAAATTTGACATCAGTTTTTGGTATCAAACAGAAGTTATGCTCGATATCGTAAATTGAAGCTTTTTATTAATTAAATTGCGATATCTTGCATAAGGCATGTTTAAACTTGGATTTTGACCCAAAACTCTTTACCTACTGTTAAGATATTATTTTTGAGGATTTTTAAGATTTTTGGTCAGATTATAAACTGATCATATCATGGAGTTCTTGTATAATTCGGTAAATGACGATAATACCCTTTTTAGGCATAAAATGAGATTTACAAATGAATTGAATGCCAAACCTTTTTCTACTGATTTCATACATTAAATAAATTATTTTGAGCATTTAAAACTGATCAAAATCTCAGATTTCCATAAATTACTTTAATTATCGCCAATTAGCGATTTTACGCTAATTAGGTGTATAGTATGGTTTTAAACCATATTTAACACCTAAGACTTGTTACCTACTAAATTTTTATGTAAATTTTATTATAATTACAGTAAGTAAAATTCATGAACTCAGACTTCCAAAAATGTCCGTAAAAGCATATGTGAAATGACCAAAATGCCCTTTCGGGACATAGTTTGACCATAAATGGTGAACCTCACATATTTATGATATCTTACTGATATAATATGATAAAATAAATATTTTTATTGAATGTTTTAGACCATAACCTTAGTTTGCTTTAAAACCTCTTTCATAAATATTAAATTGACTAAAATGCCCCTACGGGAGTTAATTCGATTTTAATTACTTTTTGGGCATATGTGTTAACATCCTACTGATGTATTAACATATTTTAAGCATAATAACATAAGGGACTTGTATATGGTTCATTTGGTTGCCCGTTATGCATTTACGTGTTCGGATCTGTTTATGTAACTAGTTTACGTAAGTTTGCCGAAATGGGTTTAACCTTATCGTTTTTATCTCAAAATCCAGAATGTGTTTAGTTTACCCATATTATAAAAGTCTTCATACCTGTTGGGTCTAAATAACATTCTATTCCGGTCATCGCTTAATCTAGCGTATCATACAGCTTTAGATACTTTAAGCTAGCCGGTCTAAGTCTACGACTTAAATAAGACCGTTAGCATTCTGAATTGGTTATATATTACCATCACTCCAGACTAGAGCCACCCGGTAAAATCTACCTGTATTTAGATAGATTGGATACGACTGAGTTAGTTTGCTGTGAATCAAGTATTAGCTCAGGTAAATACTTTTAGCTTATTTTCCGTTATACGGGATTAGGATACAGTATTATAATAATACCGCTTGGTCGGGTATGAAATCATTTAATCGGATTGTGATTAATAAATTTACATAACCATTTTTAATCTGCTTTGTTTGATAACATAAACATTGGGGGTTAATACGACCGTGTCCTGGATATCCTTGGCTCATTTCGTTTGTAAATGACCACGACCTATGCACGGGGTGTAGGCATATACCTGACAGATGCAAATGCTAAATAACCCGCACGATGGGGATAACTCCTTTGTGGGTTTTATAGTGGTGAGTCGGTTAATCATGACCGGCTTCCAAACCGGTATACAAGATTATCTTAAATAATTGTCCAAAGTTATAAATGGTTTGTGCCTTGTGCACTTAAATCAATTTTCATAAACTCTTTTCAAAAGAGTCAGTTAATTGTATTTACCAGTGAAAACTGACGTATTTTCAAAAGACTAAGTGGCAGGTACTACTCATAATAGGCAGGGAGTTGCTCGGTGTAGAAAAAGAGGATCTTGCAAATCCATAAAGATGCCATAAAGTCTGCTAAACTTCATTTTATACATTCTGTAAAGATCCGCCTGTGGATTTGATATTACAGGCTCGTCTATGATAAATACTATGATATTTTCAGACATTTGAGTTTGTAATAATATTTTAAATTCCAAGAATTCCGCTGTGCTATTCTGTGTATGTTTGACCATGATGATATCAACTACGTCACGATACTCCCCGCCGGGCCCACTGGTAATATGTGGAAATATTGGGGTGTGACACTATGGATGAATTAGTAATGTATACTTGCTTAGGAACAAAACCCTAAGTGAAAAATTATACATGTCTTGTTATGATTTAAATGCTTGGATGAAATACCACACTTAGATAAGTGGGTTTTACTAATATGATGATATTTATAATATAGTCATGTTTAGAATCATCATATATGGTAGTAACATGAAGACACTTGAACAAATTAGGTGTTTGAATATATGGTTATACATGACTTGAATTGGATTATGTATGTTATGATAAAAATGATGATTATGTTCATGTAAATTGATGTTCGAAATCATGATATCTACTAGTGGATATATAGAATTTGATTAGATTAGGTATTCGGATGAATGCCTAATAAAGTGACGAAACGGGTTTTACTTATAAATGAAAATCCGTAGACTTTGCATAATGAAAGGAGAAACTATTCTTGATAAACGAGAGCTAAGTTAAATTGATGTTAATAATAGCATAAATATAGATAGAAAAAATAGTTAAAACGGTTGCTTAAAAGAACGCCTACCGGGTAGTTTGAGAATGCCTAAACTAGTCGATGAACTTGAATGTGCATTTTATATACTAATGGATGTTTGACTTTTAAAAAGTCAAACTGATCAACAATACGATGAATGATAATTTGATATGAAATGCGTAAGGTGAAATAATCGTATTTAATTATGATTAATCTAACCACCTTGTGAATATTGAATAATAGTTTGGCGCTTAACAAGCTAAGTGGAAGCTTGGGGAGAAAGCGGGTCAAACGAATCAAGTATGAGGAGAAAATCGTAAATTGGATGAAAGGTAAGCAAAGCTTACACCCATTTGTAGTATACGTATTTGCTTTATAGGCGATAAATATGACAATGGATTATGTTCGAAATATGGGTTCCGACACGAACCGAAATGAGTCGGAACGTATAAAAATGATCAAAACCATGGTTAATGGTAAAAAGAGGCAAAACGGTAATTTAGTCATGAATTGACTAAGAATTAATAAGTTTCCTTAAAGTTAGCTAATAGCGTAATTAGTAATGGGGAAAAAGGGGTAAAAAGGGTAATTTAGTCAAGTGATGACTAAATGTAAGTTGAGATTAAAAGGATACCCACGGCGTAAGCCGAAATGGGTTAAATATGTAAGAAAAAGGAAATTTTGGTGGTAAAATCCGAAATGGGTCGAACTTGTGATTTGGAAATTAAATACCGAGTTTTTTTTTATAGATATCAATGTTTGGTCATTTAGGCCGAACGAGTCAAATGGTAGTGATGATACCATTTGACAAAATCGACTAATGTTGGTTGTCAAGTTATATGTACATAAGAGCGAATAACAATTTGGATAATTGCGTCCCCTAACATATCGGCTAATAAAAGCGACGTACAAAACGGGTCTATATGTCGACTCGAGCCAGGTACGCATATATAGGTTTATTGTAAAATGTGCAATGTTGGTAAAATATCATAGAGAAAGACCCTCGTCGTAGAAAGGAGGGAGTAAAGTTGACCAAAACGCCCTTGATGGGTAAATTGGGCAAACGACTCATAAAGGTTGTTTAGGAACTTGCATTTTGATTTTGGAATCATTAGATTTGAATAAAAGTTATAGGTATACACGTTCGTGGGTCAAATGCCTAAAAATGGGTCATTGTGTAAAATGACCAACCGAAGGGTAAATTTGGGATAATAAGTTAGTTATGCTAAATCCACCCCAAAATAGTTGTGGTGGAATATAAACAGATATTTTAGATATGGAATTACGAAGTGTGAAAAGTCAAGAGCTAGTTTTAGACTAAATTGCTTAAATCCCCTAAATGGGTCAAAACGGATCTATGCGCATAGCTTGCGTACTAGTCGCGTAATTCATAAAAATTATGAACCTGAGCTAAATATTTTATGTTAAATACATTGGAGCATGTATTTTGATTGGTTAAAAACAAGTTGGGGGTCTAAAACTTAAACGGGTCAAAAGTCTTAGGAAACCAATTTCAAGCCGAGAGCTTGAAATCCTATATTTTATAAATTAGGATGTTAGGTTATAACTCCATATGATGGAGAATCAAATTACGAACGCGTAGGAAAAAGAATCACGCGAAACAGACATCTAGATCAAAAGTTATGCACGTTTTCGTATATGTTTAGTTAGAAAATCTGAGTTGGGCATGTGCAGCACCAGCTAGATAACTTTCTGTCGAAAATAGGGTGTCGCATCACGCGACGAGAAGGCCCAATCATCATCAGGCAACGCGACGGATGTCGCGCCTCGCGAGAGTCGGGGGTACTAACTGTCGTGCCCCGCGAGGGGCCCAAAAGCTTGCAAAACTGATTTTGTTTGTTCGATTCGTCTTATGGATATGTTTTAATATGTTACGAACATAATTTAACTAAAAATCATTTCAGGTTTATGAAATGTAGGTGTAACTTGGAGTGCCGGGCGACGATCAAGTGCAACGAAGAACCGAACACGATCAAGATACAAGCTTCCGCATATCGTTTCGTCGTCATTTTAAACGACGAATTCTTACATATTATGTTGTAATGTTTTAAATCTGAAATTTTTTAATTAATCCGTATTTTCCAATGTATCATGTAATTATAATTACATGATTATGGTCATAGATTAATCGAAAACCGCTTAATAATTGTAAGGGTATTACACAGATGATGCAATTCAAAAGAGGATTTCAACATCTGTTTACACACGGATCATGATCAACAGATGATAATGGACAGGTCCCTTCCCATATAGGCCACAACAGATGTTAGCAATCTATAACAGAGGCTAGTCTTAGCAACCTCTGCTATGGACTAACAGATGATGCAGTTCAATAGAGAATGTTTAACAGCAGAGCTTTAACAGACCATGATCAACAGATGATAAGGTCTATTGAAGCAAAGCCTGCTCAACAGATTCTAACAGTTTTCCTACTTACCAATTCATTAAAGTAGTACTCATTCACTAAAAATAATATATAACCCTACTACTTGTCCAAAAAATGAATATTAACAATAATATAATAACAATAATATTCAAATTGTAGCAATTACATACAAGATTCATCAGTTTAGATGATTCAAATTGTAGCCATAACATACCAAACTTTCAAACACAATAGGTTAAAACAAACATAACTAAAAACCACAATTTTAGTCTTCAAAATAAGTTGTTTTTACTTTCCATTCAAACTTAATCCAGAATCCTTTTCAACCTCTGTTGCTGAAAAGTCTTCCGTAATATCACCAACTTCCTTGCAACAGATCACAAAACAACTAATGAATATTCATTCAACCTGTTATTATATTGCCAGAAACAAAGAGTATAGTTATGATTTGCAGAAAGTAACAAAAATTACCTTTCCATTTCCTTACACTTTACATGTTGTATAACAGCCATCACATACTCAAGAGCTGTCATTTTAGAGATGAATTCGTTAAACTGCAGAGCATAATTATTCCACACAATACATCGAAAAAACCGTAACCCTACATGGAAACAATATTCATTTAACCATAAATTAAACACTAATTTATGACCAGTTTTCTAGAATCTATAAAATCAAAACAAAAACTGAATGAATAACAACATAAAATCATCCAAAAATTATGATCATCTAACATATTCACCTGAAGAGGTAATAAATTTGTTGATCTCATTTATTACCACGATTCCACATTAGATACAAAGACTGTTAGTCTCATTTATTAGCATTAACCTGATTCCCCTTCAAATACCAACAGCCCTGATCTCATTTTTTAAGATCATTCCACAGTAAATATAAACAATAATTTGAATTCATGACTGAACATGTAAACCACCACTTATTCCAAGGCTTGAATATCGCCTTTCATACTGTTAGTTTCTTTTGAAGTTCGGCCAACGAATTCAAGACTTCCACACCAAATAACAAATCCAGCAAGATCTACCTAAAGAACATTTAAACTTCTATTCTTGTTTTAGCATACAAACCCACAGTTTGTGATAAAAAGAAAAAAAATCAAAGAATATACATACTCAATAAACCACCGTTCAAAACTCATGAATATTTATATTACAAACCTACAAAGAATAGAATCAGGAATTCACACGTATACATCTATTTTTAAACACAAACAAACATTACCTTTTCATCAATGAAGTTGAGATCCATTTTATAACCTTCATTCCATTTTTGGAAGATCCTCGCTCTCATGTGCCACAAATCTTTCTCAGGAACATTTATATTACAAACCCACAAAGCATAGAATCAGGAATTCACACGTATACATCTATTTTTAAACACAAACACACATTACCTTTTGATCAATGAAGTTGAGATCCATTTTATAACCTTGATTCGATTTTCGGAAGATCCTCGCTCTCATGTGCCAAAAATCTTTCCCAGGAACATTTATAATAGAAACCTATAAAGCATAGAAACAGGAATTCACATATATACATCCATAGAATCCTTTATACACAAACGGAACAACAAAAATACACCATGCCTGCTCATCAATGAAAATGAGATCCATTCTATAACCTTGATTCCATTTTCGGATGATCCTTAGTCTCATGTGCCACAAATCTTTCCCAGGATTCAAATTCTTAACCGAACTAAAATTGTTAATTTCAACTGACGCTGACTTCTAATTCAGAAATCGGAATGAATTCAAATTTAAAAATACAAAAGCAGAGAACAGGAGAGTGGAAATATGAAGAGTGAAATGAGGAAAAAAACCTTTGTATAGGTAGATGATTGACATAAGTGAGTGCGTGACATGCATTAATTGCAAATTACGTATTCCCAGACATTTTGAATTTGAAATTACCGGCAACTAAACATCTGCTGAGGAATAGCATCATATGAACCTTCAACCGCTGCTGCTTTTAAACTATGGATGGATATGAGCAGAGGTTTTGGGAGGCAGACTTTTAGATAGATTTTAAAATGATTTTATATATTAGACTTTATGATGCAGTAATAACATACGAAAAACATTGTTGGACAGCCTCTCTGACTGCCACATCAGCTTTTCTTATGTCACTGTGATTTCTCATTTTATGAAAAGTATAGATTAGATAATAGATTTCCTTATTTTTACTCTTTGAACAGTAATTAATTATTTCCAAAATAATTAATCCCCATATTATAGTATAGGAAATCGTGTTATATATATAACAATTAAATATATATTACTCATATCTGTCCTTCAAAATATAGCTCCTTAGAAATTATTAAATATTAAATAATTGATTAATAGATATACCAATTCCAATAATTTGTTAATAACAAAGAATTTTCAAAAACTGAATATAGAATTTTAGTATACCCTTTCAAACAAACCCTTAAAATCACAAGTACTTGCATGAAATTTGAGAGAGAACATGATATTGGAACGTGGAGATGAACAAGGGATATATTAAGGTTTTTACGATTAAAACTGTCTTTTTAAGTTACTTTTAGTTACAATTATACCTTAATCTTCTTTTAACCATTTATCAATAAATCCACCGCTCTAATTAAGTTCTTAAAAGTTATCTATAATATGTAAATTAAACTAACCCTATATATATATATATATATAAGTGTAGAAAATGAATCTATATTCTTTGATCTATAATCTAATGATTGAGATTATAATGGAAAAATTGTAAATAATGTTTCCTATTAAATAATTAATTTTCTAGATTAAAGGTACTAGTAGGGTGCCTGCGCGATGCGGCGGGGCGACACTTTGCATTTCGGAATTCGTTTCTGATAGTTTTCTTATTCGTATAGTATTTATAATAACATTATTGTGGTGGATATATGTCATAAGTGTTACACATATGTAAAGTTTGTTTTTATAAAAATTAATAACCAAAAGACAAAAAATAAAAGATAAGTTGTTATAGTTGTAAAGTATGTTTATTTTATTGGTTAAATTGTAAATTATAATTTTATTCTTTAAAGTTTATAATTTTTTTTTTAAATATCCACATAGTACTCATCCAATAAATTTTAAGTTTAAAATTTCCGTTTTATAAAAATAAAAAATAGTATTTGACTCTTAAGTACATTTTAGACCTTTAACTTAAATTATTAAATTTCGTTTTTTACAAATATAAAAAATTTATATTTTTAAATAATTTCAATAACTCTTTTTATAAAAAAAATAGGATGTTAACATTTTATATCTTTATTAACTTTGTATCATACTAAGTTCAAATTTTTAGTTTCTAACTAATCTTATCTATATGAGTCTACTTTTAACTTATAATTTATAAAAATATGCAACACGATCTACTATGTATCTAGTCAAGTTAGTAAAGAATTCTTTTGTAACTGACTAATATTATTTATAACAATATAGTTGAACTTATAATTCCTAAAAAATTGCAACACAATTTAGTAATTATATATTAAAGATTGTAAATTTCTGGAGGATTTTATTTATATTACTTGTTACAAAAAATATTTATAAAAGAATTATTTTTTTTTATAAAAACAAAATGTTTCATTTATAGATAAAGTAAAAAAACCATTTTACACATGTAAAGTTTTGTTTTTTTAATAAAAAATAATAATCAAATGACAAAAAATAAAAAAATAAGTTGTTATAGTGATAAAGTAAGTTTATTTTATTGGTTAAATGATAAAGTTTATGATTTTATTCTTTAAAGTTCATAACTTTTTTTAAATATCCACATCGTACTCATCCAATAAACTTTATGTTTAAATTTTTTGTTTTTATAAAAATAAAAAATAGTAGTTGACTCGTAAGTACGTTTTACACCTTTAACTTTATTTGTTAAATAACGTTTATAAAATTTTAAAAATAGTTTTTATAAAAAAAATAGGATGTTAAGAGTTTATATGTTTATTAACTTTATATGATAGTAAGTTCAGTTGTTTAGTTTAGCTTTAAAGTTTATTACTTTATAATTTTTTAATTAAGAAATACAAATTATTAGATTAATATCCAAGAATAACTTCAATATTTTATAATTTCAGTTTGATTATATCTGACTGTAGGATCGTTGAATCGATCAAATGAGTCGATCAGAAGAGTTCTTAATCAAAACGAGAGGCGGAAACAAACGTTTTAATGTTGAATCAGCTTGATTTGCATGTAGAAGTAGTTTAATTGTCGTTTGTATTGATTTGACACGATTACAGACCGTTTGACACCTCGGCAGAGATTCGCTACCGGAATTGCAAAAAGTTACAAATGAAAGCCTATGACTACCTATTTATAGGAGTGCCACTCCTCATGAAAGTTCATAGGGACTGGCCAGTCCTCACGAAACTGCCACTTCTCATGAAACTGCCACTCCTCACGAGACTCCATTTCGTGCTTTCTGGCCAGTTCTCATGAAATTGACATCTTGTGCTTTCTGGCCTATCTATACTAAAACATGACTCGATACGAGACGAAGTCAACAGACATATGCACCAAACACTAACTGCAATATCTATTTATTGCAACTTTAGGATATCAACTTATAGAAGTTCAGTTGACCTGTAAATTTAGAGTACTAACTTTATTTTGAATTTTATTAATATGCTTAATAACTGCATTATATTAACACCAAAAATGAAGTTCAAATATAAAATAAACTTTATTCATACGTTTAGATCAAACATAACAACTGAAAATAAAAAAAAAACATAAAACACTTGATAGATTTCATATTAGACTGCATGAAATCTGTTCCGCTTTTGAATTGACACTCGAGGTATTTTTTATCGGGTTTCTAGTTTGTGTTTGAATCGGCAGTATCTTCTAATTTCTTTTCTTTGTCATTGTCCTTAGAATCCTCTAAATTAATAAACTCACTCCATTTCCATTCAGAGAGTCTCTTGGATCTCTTCCTTTGAGTCTCAAACTTCTGATCTTTAAAAAGGACAAAAATTGAATACAAAAGTTAAAAAAAAAAGATTAAATAAATCTTAAAATTACCTCTTCACTAAATTCACGTTGAAGATTAGACTTGTATGGACTAAACCTTGCACCATAAGAAATAGTATCAACACTTTTATCACCATCATCCTGCAATAAAACACACATATAATAACACAACGAACATGTTAATATGAAAGATATACACAAAAATAATACCTAAAAACCAGCAAAATCAATACCTTAGAAGTTTGTTCGACAACTGAGTTGTTTAAATTGGCATGTTCATCATGCAACTGAATATGAAAAATCAAATAAGTTAACATTCACATAAAACTAAATAAAAGAAAACAATTATTCACTGTTGCGATATAACAGAATTGACCTTAGAATTTTCAATCTCGCATGCTTGGTTTTTCGCAACAATTGAATTCAGAACTGAATCCAATTTTTAACTTTGTTTAGCAATAGATATATAGTGTCCTGCTATGTATTTATAGTAGTAATTATAGAAATGCATTCTGGTTTAATTTTATATTTGCTACCCCGTTATTTAGGAAGTTTGTTGTGGTTAGTTTTATGATTTTATAAGATATATCTAAGTATAGATATTAGACTGTTTTAACAAAATAAAATGTGACACATGATATATTCATTTTATGTCATGGTACTTTTAATACTTTTTGTTTTTGTTTGCATAGATGGAGCTCATCTTTGTAGATTAGGCGCATTGGATCACAAGTATTAATTACTTGTACATTAAAGCATTATCGACTTATACCTTTTAATCCGTGCGTCAATATTAATCAAGACAACTACTGAATATAGTTTATAAGATATGACAAGAATACTTAAAAAATTATAAGTTTGTTGTGGAGGGGTGAATTATAACTAATTATCTATAATTTTGTTAAAACCTCAGGGATTTAAGTGTAATAAGTTTATGGGCTAAAAAATAAATAGTGTTTAAAAGACCAAACTACCCTCATTTTAGGGTTCTTTATATAAATAAAGGGGGGGGGGGTGAATTCTTATTTTTTGGGAATCTTAAAATACTCATCCCTCATGCATTATAATATAGCATAGATAAAGGTAAATTTAACATTTTTAAATCCAGAAACTCACATGCGATGCACATGCTAGTTCCCCCGTCTTTTTTAAACGTCAATAACTTTTTATGCGTAATAATTTACAAAAAATTACACCTTAATAAAGAGTGTTTTTTATCTTTAATATGATTATCATATTGATATACTTATATAGAGAAAAAAATTATTTTTCAATCGGATGTTTTAGTCCATAGTGTTTTAATTGTATTGTGATTCAAGGCAATGTGTTTTACAGTAAAACACCATGAACGTATATAAGACACCACAACATTGCAAATACCATTGAATTTAGCAAACTACCATTTTTTTATATAGAAACGCCATGCAACTAAAATAAAACATCATAGAAAACGAGATACCATACAAGTATACAAAGACATCATTCCATTAGCAATGAACTAATATCATTAAATTCAACGAACTAACTTTTTTCTTTTACAAAAAACACCATAAATCTTATTATATCTCATACCAATAGGGTGGTGGTCTACTGGCAAACGCAAATCCTTTAAAACACCTAGGTTGGGAAGGGGAAAGTCTTGGGTTCAACTCCCACAGATGACAGGGGATTACAGAAATTAGCCATTCAAAAAAATATAATGTACATAGTCACACTAGGGATGAGCTCGGTACCGAACCGGTACCGGTACCGGAACTGAAAGTACCAATACCGAAAATCCTCACAAGTAGGTACCGGTATCGGGTACCATTTGCTCTTCCCTAAGTCACACCATAAAAAACAAGACACCATGATCTGTTTGAATTCCTATAATAAAACATCATAGAAAACAAGACTGAAAGATTGAACGTAAATAAAAAAAAACTCCAAAAAACGGTTACAACATAATCTTTATCTTTAATTAGTTTTTTTATTAAATTACTTAATTGCCCTTATCCTAATTAAATTAAATAATAACATAATATGTCCTCATCATGTTCTTTCTTATCCTTCTCACAAATTTCATCTTTTTTATAGGATCCTAAACCCTATATATATATATATATATATATATGGAGTTAGTGTAAAGGGTAGTTTTGTGAGAAGTGTAAGAAGTGTTTTAAGCCCTTAGATTTTATAGTTAATGATTGAGATCAAAAAAGGATTGAAATGTAAATTATGTCTTATTTTTTTGACTTATTTGGTTAGATTAGGGGTAATAATGTCTTTATACAGGGGCGGCCCTGAGGGTGTGCGGGGAGGACCACCGACCAGGGCCCTATGATTCCGAGGGCACATTTAAAAAAAATCATGCATATATATACAGAGAGAGAAGTTAGAGTGAAGGAGAACCGACTAAAAGGAAGGAGAACCAAGGAATTGTGAAGATTAAAACTTTAAAAGATACCTGCTCTTTTTCCGGCGACTTACAGGGTGAAGAAGAAGATAGAGAGAGAAAAAAAGATAATTGAATTATTTAATTAGTCAACTTTTTTTATAGCAGGGGTCTTTTTGAAAATAATCGTACAAACCACTCTCAAAACCAATTATTTATTAGTTTCTTTTCTTTTTGTTTAAAAGAATATGAAAGATCCTTCGTAATAAGTTTCATATTTCAACTTTTTAAGGGTTGTTTTTTTATTATTTAAAAAAATCTGATATATATTTGATTCGGATTAAGGAAAAATTCTTACGAGTTGTGAGAACTTAGAGAACTCGGTCTTCCATTCGAGTTTTGCTCTATTTTTTCCACACTCCTAAATTAAAATGTTATAAAGAAAGCCGTAAAAAAATGGTTTTTCGACCTCTTACAACTGCTGTAAAAAGCTGAATGACATCAGCATTACATCACTTTTTTAAGAAATAAGGGCATGTTTTTTTCAGGCTCGAACAAGGCACCTGAATTCTCAGGACCGACCCTGTCTTTATATATTGTGTTGCTTAAGTAAAGAACTGTCATCAACCTCAATGCACATGCAAGTTCCACTCATCTTTTTTGAACATCAATTAATTTTTATACGGAACCTTTTTTAGAAAAAAATTACACCATAATAACGTACTTATTTTTATTTTTAATATGAGTACTATATTGTTATACTTGTATATTGAGAAAAAATTATGTATAGCATGATATGAAGCCTATTGGAATGAAGGTTTAAAACACCATACAAAGAACATCTATTGGAATGCCGGTGTAAAATACCATGAATGCAAGTGTAAAACACCACACAATGAATATACGAAGAACAACTAGTAGAATGCGGGTTTAAAACACCATACGAAGAACTTCTACTGGATTGCAGGTGTAAAACACCACACATAATGGTGTTTATATCATGTGCTAAACACGAGATAACCTAAGTTCATAAAACACCATTTGAAGAACAGTGAATAATCTATCAGCGGGTCATAAAACACCACAACATAACCTATATCGCCTTGTTGACCAGAATTTTCATAAAACATAAAACACCATTTGAAGAACCGTGAATATCTATCACCGGGTCATAAAACACCACAACATAACCTGTATCGCCTTGTTGACCAGAATTTTCCATTATAAATTATCAAGAAGATCGCAGTTGAAAAGAAAATATGAATGAGGGATGTTTGATCGATTGAAGAGAATAATTTTTATTTGAACTAGGTTTGTTGTAGCATTGAAGTGTATGAAACGTAAACAATATATTTTGTTTCCTAAAATCTCTTTAATTGAATATTATTTGAAATTACATTATTACCTTTAAGGATTAATATTATTAATGGAGACGTGTCATCACTAGAATATTTTTTTCACTTCACACATTCTTGTCTCTTTTTATATATATAGAAGTGTGTGGGTTGGTGGTTGGATGGATTTGATCCTATACAAATAAAACTAATGTACTATAAGTGTACATATAACTAGAGTTAGCATAATTACTCTAGTTATTTTTATGCTTATCACGGTAACGCTAAATCTACTTGTATTAACTTTAGCATTATATATACATATGTTTACACAAACAAAATGTTAGATTTATCTTTTTTAATTTTATTTTCCAAAAATAGTCTTGTAACAATTTACACACGTTCTCTGTATCATTTATGACTCATAAATACTTATTACAGAAAAAGACATCTACCTACAAGGAAAAGAGGTTTTAAATGAATATTTAAGAATATAAGTACTTAGGGTGAGAGGGGCACTCCCCTCTCTTATGCACACCCAATCAGGTTATGCCACGTCAACTCCCCTCACACCCCAATTTGATGGCGGCACTCCCCTCTTAGGGGACTTTTTTTTTATTAAAAAAAAATAATTGATTGGTTGAAAATGAGGGTGGCCCACCATACATCATGGATCTTTGTGCTTCTTCTTCGGTGAAACCTCCCCGATCCCCCTCCCCGCACCCCCTCCCCGCACCGATGGCGGCGGTGTTCCCGAGCAGTGAATTGGGTCACCGATCCCCCTCCCCGAGAGTGCCCCGTTCACCCTTATGTTGCTTACTTGGGGTCAATATAGGTATGCATATGTGCCATGGGTACCTGTTAAGATACACCCCTCCACCGCAAGTGGTATCCGTGTGGAGTGGTGATGGGCAATATACCTACACTAATCAAACCGTATTATTTTGTAATTTTTATTTATTTTTACTAGCCAATGTACTACCTTTTATTCAAAATGTATAAGGCATTGACTTAGCGATTAGAAAGAGAACCATTTTCATTTTTCATGGTTTAGAGATGATTCAGAACCGTACCAACATACACATAGAAAAGAACTAGACAAAACTTATGAAAACAATCCAAGAAAATTTGCGAGTAACATCTAGTACCCACAAGACCAAGCTCGAAACATCACTTTTGATAGGAACCCACTTCCTAAAACATCGCTCGAAAATCTGCGTGTAACATCTAACGTATCACACTCGTCAACTAGTTTCTCAAAAACTGCGTCAGGTCCTTCTATTTCATAATTTGACGCCCTTACTACTTTTACATCATGACATACCTTTTATCAAGAAATACAAGTAGCGAGCCTATATGTACCCTTTTTTTGGTATCGTCGTTTAAATTACTTTACCGAGGCCCATATGATCTTGAGACCAATCATGGTCCTCATCTTAACTTTTACCTCATGGTGTGTTAAGTCCTCTTGAACTTTTTTCCCTATGTGAGATTCTTGATTACCAACTGATCCACAACCATCACCATTTTTTATTAGATGTGCCCATGTCTTCTAACCTTAGACAACCAAATCCTAGAGGTTTACACTTACATCCCCATTCTTTGTATCCAGTAAACTTATTTTCTCAATTGTTCCTTAATATGTACTATAATCTAGTATGTTTTCTTGGCCACCTTTCACTATAATCTTCTCCAAACTAAATTGATCAAAGTCACAAACCTCAAAGTGCGTTTGTTCTACATGATTTGATGACTCACTCACTATCTTGGATTCCCTATAGAAAGAGTCCTCTGAATGCCAACCCGACGCCTCTATATTATCTTCACCTTCTAAATAGTTAGAGCCTAAATGGACAATTCTTTGACCCTCACATCATAAACAGACAGTTCAACTTCCACTAGTGTCGTCTCCTAAACACATTTTTGTTCTTAGTGAGAGCGTAAGCCCTTCCGAATGCTAAACCTTCATCTTCGTCTTCATCCATAAACATACATTCACCCCACAACCCCATAATTAATATTCTTGTACCCACTGACTGACCAATCATATTATGATAGTAAACCATCAATCGCTAGCCATTCCATCCTTTTGTTCACAAAATTTTTATGAATTTGTTTCATCTCCTTAAAGATGCATTCCATACTTCATTAATTTTGAACTTGTAACACCGGCACTGGACTTGAATTCCAACCAAACTTGTAGTCCTCCAACATAGTGAATCACAGTTTCATTAAAACATTCCTTCAAATATACCCTATACAAATATGCTATTACATTTACATTAATTGGGCAACCCAGAACCACACATGAAGAATCATCCAATCCCAGCATATTGAAAGTTTCCAGCCTAACCTTTTATTGCGATTTGTCCCCATGAACATTCGGACCCTTATCATAGTTAGTCTCATTCTATTGATTACTAAAAACCGTTGTTGCGCACATACTTTTCCTGATGAGTAACTGATTTTGGTATCTCCCGTTGATACATAATTGTTTTTTTACGAACATGTCGGTCTAACCGAGCTACATCAAACAAATGGAAAGACCAGAACCAAATAGATCGCAACTGTTGAATAAGTCGATTCGAATCTTGCACACCAATCAATCTCACAAATCCAAACTTTGTTCCATGTATGATTTACTAGCAATAAAAGCATCACAAACCCACCCACATTCCTCGCACCTCTTCCTAATGTCTTGTTGAATAGTTGAAGAATGAAAGTTTGTAATAAATACCCAAAGAGATACCATTTGTAAACTCTAAAAATTAGGGTTTATCCCCGGTATCGTTCCTAGTGTTTCCATTCATCACACCAATCTCCTATGATCTTGTACCCGTGTCCTTCCACGTACCCCTCCTTAAACAATTTCCTTTCGAAAACCCATTGCCACTCCTCTGGTTATGAGGATCAACCTGCCATGAAGCCAACCCTGCTCAGAAATCACCGTATTCAAGTTAAGTGACATCTTTAAATTTGTTGATCTATTGTTCTTGGTTGTGTGATCATCAATTATTGAGTGGTCACTGTTTTATAGTTAACTTATCATTCATTTAAAATTATCTTATAATCTTCAAAACACTAAGTTCTACTCACTTTTTCGAATGTGAATCCATGATAGTTGATTAGTTCATGGTGGTTTATATTTTTTCTGTTAATATGTTTCACATATTTTTTTTTTTTTTTTTGTTGATTTCAAAGCTTAAGAATAGTAAATGCTTCGCTATCTAGTTGACTTAACAAATAGTACCTTCCAAACATATGATCACAAAAAGTATAAAACCACTAAGTATACTCAAAACATCATCAGCTTTCACGTATTATGATCCATGTAAACCTTTATGGAAATGAACAATAAAACATATAACATGCATGTAGGGCTGTAAACGAACCAAACGTTCAGCGAACAGTTCGTGAACCGTTCGGCGGGAAGTTCGTTTATGTTCGTTCGATTAGTTTAACGAACGAACACGAACAAAAAGTTTCATTCGGTTAGCTTAGCGAACGAACACGAACACATGTCTCGTTCGTTCAACTACGTTCGTGAACGTTCGGTAATGTGTTCGGTTACGTTCGTTCATGTTCATTTGTTTATATTAAAAAAACAATAAATAATAAACCTTTTATTTAAACATATTGAAAACTTGAAACCATATTTTTTTTCTAAGTTAGCTAAAATTTGGACATTCTAAGACATTTTTGGGGATAATTATGTCTAAGTTAGTTAAACTTGATTCATCATTTGGTGGTGTAGTAGACTTCTTGTGTTTTGATTTATCATTTGATGGTTGTATTTAACTACTTATATCAAATGTTTAAGGATAACAATGTTTTTGTGTTTTATTTTCAAGTTAAATGTTTGTTTGCGTTCGTTTTTATTTGCTTTCATTCGTTTGTGTTCGAGACCAGTGTTCATGAACTGTTCGTGAACAACTGAATTTGCTTAACGAACGAACATGAACACAAACTTATGTTCGGTATGCGTTCGTGAACAGTTCGCGAACATGTTAATTTCCTTAACGAACGAACACGAACATGGTCTTGTTCGTGTTCGTTCGGTTCGTTTACAGCCCTACATGCATGAACAATTTTAGTAAAAAAAATAAAAATAAAAAAAAAAAATAAATAAAAAAACTATAGTTGGCTAAGTAGAGAGGCGTCAGTTGGACAGATTCAATTGGTTGCGTGTGTTACTTAAATTTTGGCCAACCACCAACCAAGCAAATACGTAAACCAAAAACATGGTCCCCTATGCCAACAACCTAAATAAAGGTCTAGGTTATTCATCTAGAAGGAATTGGGTAAATAAGACACGTTTAGGATTTGGACTTGGTTTATCTAAATAATCAAACTACCTAAATAACAAATGATATCAAACTATTTGTTAACACTTAGTTATTTACTTATGTATACTATATTATAATACAATCTAAAGAGGACAAAAAAAGGTAATTTTATATAATTCTAAGAGTTTAACTAATACAACTTTTAAAACATAGAGTACAATTTTTTAAAATATATTGTAGACTTTTAAATCAACTACGATTTTTAAATAATTATAAGTTTTTCATATGCTAATATTTTTTTAATTACATCATAAAAATGAGTAGTTTATTATCGTTAATTTAAGTATAGTATTTTTAATTTAAAGAAAATAACATGTTATGTGATTACCAATGTTTATGTTCTCCGGTGTATCGTCGGACACCTCTCTAGCTCTAATAAATGAATTTGGGGTTCTTGTATTTAGGTTATTTGCTCTAAGTTATAATAAAGAGTACCAGTATAATTTCTTAGTTGGGTTTTGGCCCGAATAAATACACTCACTTCCAAAACTAAAACATTGTGATTCCTTATCTATATATAATATAATAAATGAGATGAATATGGGACACCTGACATGTTGTGGTATAACCTCAAGGTGATTTGGGAGAGAATGCATATGAGCAACTCTCTAATAGGTTTATCTTTAAAAAATATTAATGTGTTCATTCTTTTTCTCAAATACTAAAACAAAAAATATTTTTTTTCAAAACCCTAAAAATCATTTTTTTTGCCTCCTCTTTTTTGCTTGAAGCCTCCACAATCAAATCGATATCAGGTAAGAAAATATTCTTTTAATAGTTGTTAATCCTTTTGTTAATCAAAATTGGTTTGATTCTTGTGACGTATTGGATCCGGTTATCCTGATATCAAAGATATGTTGCTTTGATTTCTTCATATATTTCAGATTTGTTTTGTGATAGGGTGTTATATATAAATTGTGTGTTAAGTTCATAACTACGCTTGAGCTAAAGTGTTTTGTAATAGCCAGGTTACGCATCAGTGTTCAATTCCTCTTTGTGCTTAAATCATCTTCGATCCACACCATGAAATCTTTAGGTATTCAATATTCTTTTGCTATTTATTATTCCTGTTCTTTTTTTTATCATATTTTATTTTTATATATTTGTTATCTAATCATTTGATTTAGCGGTAAGTTGTTTCGCGTTTAATATGTTTGTTTTCAAATTCCAAATGCATTAATCAGTTATTTTTTGTTCTTGATTTCATAAACCCTACATACGGAATTCATCCATACGCTTCTTACTTATTTGATGATTCTTTAATTTTATGCACATGTATGTTGTTCTTTTTTATCTTTTTGTTTTTGGTTTAATAATGTGATGAATTTTTAATTTTGGTTGAAATAATTATACATACAACCACATAAAATTATTCTTTTTGTGGTGAGGTTGAATGGCTTTTGATGAATTGCTGAGATAATCATAATAAATGAAAAGGTTATTTGACGAAGTTTTTGGTGTGTGGTCGCTTTTTCACCACAATCTGCAAGTTTTTGGAATTTAAATATTGAACTGACATCATTTGAGCATTTGGCTTTCAGGTTAGGTTATGCACGATATCTTGTATCATGGGCATCACATTGAAAATGTAAGAATACTCGCGTTTCTGTACTTATTTAGTTGAATATATGTTTATTTTTTTAATGGTTCTGTTCAGTGTCGCGTACACACTAGTATGACCATGTGGAGTTACCCAGGGTTGTTCCTCGCACGTGTATTGGTAACCTCTTTCTTTATGTAAACTTCTTTAGATAATAATGTTTTAAGGATTAGAATCAAATACAAAGGCTCCTAATTATAAGAAGGGTACAAAGGCTCCTAAAAAACCCACTACAAAAAAAAAAAACTAAACACCCACCACCACCCAAAAACCTAAACCTCCACCCCCCCTCCCGGCAAATAAAAAAAATAATTTTTTTTGCGGGGGGAGGTAGGTTTTTTGGTGAGGTATAGTTTTTTTTTTTTTTTTTTTTTTTTTTTTTTTGCGCTGGGGGGTTTAGGTTTTTGGGTGGTGGTGGGGTGGGTGTTTAGGTTTTGGGTAGTGATGTAGTGGTTTTAGGTTATTGGACACTTATCATACTATAAATCCTTCTTACACTTCTTACAATTAGGAGCTTTTGTAAAATAACTTAACCCAATGTTTTAATGTTCCAAGATTTCATATAGAGTAGACTGCAATTTTACCCCCTGGGGTTTAGGCCAATTGGCACTCTGACCCCCTCTAACGAAATAATCGCAATTTACCCCCCCCCCCCAACGTTGATGTTATGTCGCAATTTTACCCACTGCTGTCTAATTCTGTTTAAAGTCAACATAAGGTATTAACAGTCAAAGTGTATAATCGTCTTTTCCACACTAGTTTTATATCTTACTCAACATAACACCCTAATATATCACACCCGCTGCAATCTTGCCCCCCACCTATTAAGCTCTCATTCGTTTTATGTCTCTGCTTCTTCACAAGATAAATGATGTCGTCTTTTTGCTCCTTTGTTAGCTCCTTTTTGCATTATTAATACTCAAATAGATCTATAAAATTGAACAGAAAACGAGGAAATTAACCTTTGCATAAAAGCAAGCAGCGACTGATGCCAGATCACAGGCATATCCCTCGAGTCCTCACAAAATCTCATGAAATGTGCAACCATCGCATCGATAACTCGATATGGTAGAGTGTATTTCTTCTTAACCAACAGCTTAATGAAATAACTGTAAATTGACAAATAAAAGTTTTAATAATTAGATACCTCTGCTCTATACCATAATCAGATACCTCTGCTTTATACCATTTGCAATTAACGAGAACAGAAAAAATATATAAATAAATAAAAAGTGTGAATATGCATGAAGCTCCAATAAATACCTTGTTGTACCACCATACTCCATTTCAGCAAGTTCCATTAAAGCAAGACTATACAATAAAAATATCACTTTAGTTACAATTCAGTCCAAATAAAGTTAAAATCAGGCCGGAGGTCGCTCGGCACCAAGAAGCACAATACCTTCTATTGAGCGCTGCATTGACAAGAACGAAATATTGCCGGAGTTTTAATGTCCGGTTGCTTTTCGGCGAGACATAAAACACAAATCGAAGACAACTACCGGACTCCACCACCCACCACCCACCTCGCCGCCCTCCGCCTCCGCTTCTACGACCTCGACACCCATCAGGGCCACCACCAACAAGAATTGGGGGTTTTCCATTGGAATTGAAATTGGAGTTGGGGATTTGAGGATCTAGATTCGTTTACTGAAGCATGGGGGATTATAGGATCTAAAAGGGATTTTTGTTGGGGGAGGCGGTCTAGTTAATGTTGCTGTGATAGTGGTGATTTTGGTGGGGGAGATGGTGGTGGTGATAGGTGGTGGCAATGGTGGTTGGTGGTGGTGGTGGTGGTGGTGGAGGGCTTATGAGAAAGGGGGTAATATTGTTGTAAGGACCTGCAAAAATGTCCCAAAATGCTCCGTAAGTGGAAACCCGGACCCCTAAAACCCTAATCCTTATGAAAAATCAAGAAATTCAAATTTATTGATCTGTCGCAGGCCGCGTAAGAGTTAAGGAAAGCTTACGCGAGGCGCGACAGCTTGAAAGTCTCCGGATAACGATTAAGGCCACGTGTCAACCACGTGGCAAGCCTACACGTGACACAATAGCCCTAGCCATAGCTAGGGTGGCCCTCGCGGGCCGCGTAAGTTATTCTTCGAGTTTACGCGGGCCGCGTAAAACTCAAATTTCAGCTATATAACGAGCATTGCATGGCCTTTCTTCTGTGTTCACAAAATCCTTTCAAAAAACGAAACATTCTGCTCAATTTCATAGATTTAAGTAGGGAAACGCTGCTACGATTACATGGTAATAACTCTGTAACACCCCGTGTTTCGAAAGTCAAAGTCAAGATTGAAGTCAAAGGAAGAAAATATTGCTAATTGTGATTTGTCACTCCTTGCTCAACTCCTGTTTGACTTCTTTGACTTGTAGATAATCTATTTATGCTATCGCATTAGTTGTATTATGTGGAGTACTTGTTAATAATCGAGGTTTAATCGCTATTTATCGCGGGTTTATCGCTTATCGCATCGCAATCGCATTCGCAACTCGAATTATGCGTTCTGGATATTGTTTTATGTGTGTGTGCCTTTTGTGTGTTACTTGTCCATGTTTATTTATGTTTATGTTGAGGTGATTAATCGAAACGCAAATGCAACTCTATCGCAATCGAATCGAAAACGCTAAACGCAAGGTAATTACGATGATTGTATGTTAGATATAGTAGTTTGGATTAATGGATAACTCTATCGCACCGCAAAACTCAACGCACGAAACGAAACGAAACGAAACGAAACGAAACGAAACGAAACGTCGTAACTCAGTCGTCGGAGCCACTCGATCGAGTGACTGCTCGATCGGATGGTCAACCGATCGGATTGCCATCCGATTGGATTGCCACCCGATCGGACAGCCACCCGATCGGTGACCCACTCGATCCATGCACACTTTCCTTTTTGGGAAACCCTATAAATACCCTTCATATGTCACATCACTTGATGTGACAGCTCTCACTTGACTCAGCTCGCTCAGCCACTCTTTCTCTCGATTTCTCGCGATTCTTGTAAGTTCTCAACCTAAATCTTGTACTTTCTTGATCTACACACACTCCTACACCTTTCTATCTTTTGAATCTTAACTTTTAACCGTGAAATCACTAGATTTGAGGTGTTCTAGGATGATGTCATCATAGGGTTCTTATGAACTTCATGTTTTGGCTACGATCCACCAAGAACAACTTAGATCCGGACGATTTCCACATGAACAAACAAACATCTTGCATAGATCTGAACATATTCATGGTGAAAAGGATTGAAAAATGGTTTTTCTAACTTTCTTTCAACTCTTTTACACTCAATGCACTCAAAACCGATAGAATATGAACTAGCTCTGATCTTCTACTCAATCCTAGTGATGTGTTGGTTCTAGATCTGGTTTCTATCAAAGAGACAACCGGTTTCGGGTTAAGCATGAACCACCGGCTTGAACCACTAACTGACCGGACTAGGGTGATCCTGTCCGATCGGATCACTTGGGGCTTGACGAGGTTCTGTTGCTTAGCACGTACCACATCCTCTCGAACAAAATAGCAAACTTTCAAAAACAACCAAGTGTCAAGACGATCAGGCCATCCGATCGGCTTGCACCTTGGTCCCACACTTAAACTTTTATTCAACTATTCAAGGATCTGGACGTTGAACGGATTACCGCCCGATCGGATTGCCATCTGATCGAGTGACCATCCGATCGTGTCACGTTTAGGACTTTTGTACTTAAACAATTTTCAACATGTTCAATACATACGGATTGCCACCCGATCGGATAGCCATCCGATCGAGTGACCGTCCTGCTGTGAACTTGTTCTCAAACTAAGAAGACTCGCCAATCGGATTGCCGTCCGATCGAACGACCGTTCGATCGACCGACCTGAAGGGTAGAGATACTTCTCTATTTTTAAAATGCTGCAACGAAAACTTCAAAAGGCAAACCATCATACACAAACACATCCTCACCAAACGAGGTGCCAATCCAATGGAATGGACATCCGATCGGATTGCCATCCGATCGGATTGCCATCCGATCGGATTGCCATCCGATCAGATTACTATCTGATCCTTGGAACACTTTCACCGTTTTACATGCCGCTTATCATTTATGCTATCGTTCTGATCAGGCTAAACTCACTCTAGCGCTCCCTTCAATCCATCATCGCTGTGAGTATACTCGAACCCTTTTTGCTTTACGCACTTTTGGGTGTTACATACGTTACTTATTCTAAATCACATAAAACACACTACACAATACTTTAACGCTAACCGCTACTGCATGTTATACGTGACTCAATGAATGCTTGTTTGTTATGTTTACACATAGATTGTAGTCTACCTACCTTAGCAACGATAGTACTATAGTTTGGACTCAGCACCTGTTCACTCAGGGGTTGTTAAGGACCATTAATCACATGATTCGCAGTGATGAATATGTGTTACGAACTACCTTGCGCAGTCAACCCGCAGTCATTGGTATTGATAGGATCATGTCGATAACTTACGTGCTTTACATCACACGTTGTACGTGCTGGTTATGCGTAAACGATTTCGAACTCTATTATAGCTATTAAACTTGTATGCTCACCTTTACACTATGTGTATTGACTTTTACTTTAACGTATGTGGCAGGTGCTTAAGATGTTAAAATGCTTGGCTTGCTGTGAAATCGAGGCTAGGAAAGAGTCTAGAAACAAATAAACAAATTGTCTATTTTGAAATCTGAGTTGTCGGATCAGTACTTGTTTGTGAGAAAATTATTTGTAATAACTGTTTTATTTGGATATGTTATGGTATGGGACATGACGTTTTAAGTATCTGGTAATTAATAGTTGTTATGGATACTCATGGACAATCTGTTTCGCTCAGTGCCACGCCCCGATGATTCCGCCATCGGTTGGGGTGTGACAGATTGGTATCAGAGCCATAACTATAAGGAATTAGGCAAAAGTCGACCTATTCCGGGTCGATGTCTTAGAAATGACCTAGTCTATAGTTAGGTACCAACAGACCGACTTGTGCATACCCTGTAAGGGTTTTGTACGAGCTTACTTGGTATATCTCGCTATTCTCGCTTACACTACACTACACTCTAAAATTTCGAAAATGAACGAACGATTAGGTCTAGATTAGGTATGAAAGCCGCAAACTCTCGACTAAATCACTTGTTCAACTCGCATTTATCTATAAACAGGAGAAATCGTGTTAAATCAGGAGTGAAATCCATACTTTGACGCAAATTTCCTCTCTATTTTACCAAAACAGGAACAAGGTTATTGAGTCAGGGGTGGAACCCGAACCTTGATGACTTGTTTCGTGCACTATTTTCTTTTAACAAAACTCTCACCAAAGTCTCGACAAATTCCAACGACCTGAAGTCACACTGTAACTTGAAGGATGCGTGTCGATCGCCCAAATTCGAGGCAAGAGCACAGTCTCGAAGGCTGAAGTGTGTACCAAAATTCCTTGTGAATAAGTGAAACCACTTTGGGTAGTCAATGTCTATCGAGCCTTAAACAATCCATTCCCAATTTTTGTATGTTTCGATTCCGAGCCGCAACTGCTGACTCTAATATTTGTCACTTTTATGTGGATTTTATGTGTTTTATGTGATTACGTGTTTCGATTTTGGTGATTTATTCATTTTCGCTGTTCATTTCGATCAACACACACAACTCCCACTACTCATCCATCTCAAAACGCTAACAAATCGCTGGTCATTATTCGCCATCGCTGCTCGATACTCGCAATCGCTATGATTAATCGCTATACGCGCTGTGAAGGATAGAGAATACGCGCAACATATAGTTAGGTTTCTGTATTCTGACTGCTTCATGTGTTTTTGTGCCTTACATGCTTATGTGCTTCTGTGCTTATGTGATTCTGTGTTTATGTGCCTATGTGTTTATGTGATGCATGATTGTGTTCCCGAGCTTTAGTAGTATTAGGCGTGTGAGGAGAGATTCGCTTATATTGTGTTTGAGTCCTGTGACGATGTCTGTTGCAGACAATGTCGTCATCTGGATCCCGTCACTCTCCGACCGCCCGCCAAAACCAGAAAGACAAACGCCTTGCTGCTCTCGTCGCTAAGTATATAGCGAAAGTCATTCCCCAGATCGTTACCGACCTACACGAGAACACTAGCAAGTCTTCTGAAGAGTCCAGGACCGAGACTCCTAAAGCTACTTTTAGCTTCAAACAGTTCAAAGCTTGCAGACCGAAAGAATTTACTGGCGAAGATGGCCCTACGGCCTTGTTTCAATGGTTTGATTCAATCGAGGTCACCCTGCGCCAGAGTGGCTGTCCTGATGATCTCCGCACTCTGAACGTTACCAGCGTCTTCCAATCCCGAGCTTTATATTGGTGGACGGCCGAGAGAAACAAACGCGGAAATGATGCCGCTTATGGTTTGACGTGGGATGAGTTGAAGGACGTCATGTTGGAAGAGTTTTGCCCTCCCCACGAGTGCCAAAAGTTGGGGGACGAATTCGGGCATATCAAGCAGAAGGATGGTGACAATGCTAATTTAACTGCTCACTTCAAGCAGCTTAGCATAATCTGTCCTGACCAAGTCAAGACTCCTGATGTGACGATCAAGAAGTATATCCGAGCCCTGCTGGATTGTGTCGCAGATTTTGTGCAAGCTTCAAAACCAGCAACAATCAAGGAAACTTACCTGCTTGCCGCTAAAATAAACGACAAGCGAGTCAAGTCTGGCTACTAGGATAAAGCCATCAAAAATCTGCATCAAGCTACCACCGCACCAACCGCTGAAATCGCCACCACTCCTCAGTCTTCGAAGGCCTCTCGTCGCAAGAGGAAGAACAACAGCAACAAGAACTGTGCTGTCACCACTGCTGCCCCGCTCCAAGCTGTACCAGCTCAGTAGAAGATTCAACACCGCCAGGGCGTGGCACCGGTTACTCAAGCACCGTCGGCAAAGCGTGCTTATACTGGTCCTCACCCTGCCTGCCCGACTTGTACCTATCACCACCCGATGGGAATCGCCTGCAGATTTTGTGTACATTACAACATGTACGGTTATTTCACCGCCAACTGTCGTACAGGTCCTCGACAAGCACCAGCCCCAGCTACTGCTCATCAAGCTCTACCTCCTGCTCTTCAAGGCCAACAAACGGCTCCTACACCCGTGATCAATGCTAGAGTGTGCTTTGCGTGTGGTGATCCCAACCACTTCGCAAACATGTGCCCCAATCGGGTTGTGAAGTAAGGGCCACAATAGCAGCAGCCCCAGCAACAGCAGCCTCAGCAACAATAGCAACAACAGCAACAATAGCAACAAGCCGCTCGTGCTCGAACTTTCAACATTAATGTGCGCCAGGCTTAGGCTGACAACAACGTGGTTAATGGTACGTTCCTTGTGAATGGTATTTATACTTCGTTTTTGTTTGATACTGGAGCCAATAACTGTTTTGTATCGTTTGAGTTCGAAAAGATCCTTAATCTCCCCTCGACGTTCGATGTTGAAATTGCCACCGGAAGAACCGTCACTGTCAACTCTGTTCTTCGTGATTGTACTCTCGAACTCAACAATCACATCTTCCCTATCGACCTTATTCTGATACAGCTCGGTAGTTTTGATTTCATAGTAGGCATGGACTTTCTTCGCGAAAACCATGCTGAAGTTGTTTGCTTCGATAAGATGTTTCGATTCTTGCTCGCTAACGGTGATCAACTTTGTGTGTATGGCGAAACTCGCTCGAAGGATCTCAAGCTCATGTCATGTATTCAAGCCAGCAAGTATCTCCGCTGTGACAACCGTCACTTTCCCGTACATTCCGTACACGAAATAAACAGTAATTTGTGCTTAAATAACTGTGCATGATCTGGTTTACCAGACAAATAAATTTCTGAATTCCATGCAAGTGAATTCATGCACATTTTGTGCTACAAAATATAGCTTTATGCATAAACGAGAGTGTTGCGTCAGAAATATTAGTAAACTCACCGGTAAGACGCATCGTGTCAACAGAACTGCAGAAAGCAGTCAGACATTAGAATTGAGGCCTAGGTGTAGGTCCGACGACAAAAGTACATTAAAACCCAAGAGTACATGTAAGGGTTTAATTTATAGACATTGCGAAAGCAAAAATAAGCACTAAAAAGCACCCGAAACGCACTTTAAGTGCATAATTTTGTATAATTCAGCTCAATTCAGCATTTAAACATATGAATATTATGCAGAAATTTCGTTTTATCATCCAGAATATTTCCCTAAGCGTTGGGAATTGAAAGGGTACAAGAAGGGTACTTAAAAGACACTAAAAAGTGTAATTTAGCACTTTAACGAACCAGTGTCTAACCGAACAACCGGATAATACCCGGAACACCAAAATAATGCTAGAAGCATTGTTTTTATTTTTCTAAGCTAGTTAGGGTCCCCGAATACCCTAACACCCTTTATATTACACTACACACACAAGTATCCTAACTAAGCACCATTACTTTCCAACTAAGCTTGTAACTAATTCTTGGAATGGAACTAGACACCCCCCCCCCCCCCTTACGGTTACCAACATAAAAGATCCACCATGATTTTATTTGGATTGTTTATTAGATGGTGTCTTGTACTTAGAAGACATGAAATCTAATGGGTAAACATTTGTTGGATGAAAGCTTATATAACCCACTAGTCCTTCATTCTTCTTATCACCTTCATCATTCAACACCAACAAAAACTCTCTCATCTTACCCCCTCTAGCTCACGGCCACAAGGGTCCCTCAAGCTACCACCATTTTCGATCCATATCCATCCATTCCAAAGTGATATTAAGGTGTAAGAAGGTCACTAACGAAGCTCGGTGCAAGCGGATCTTGAAGGACCTTCACCATTTGCTTTTATCCACCTCATTTGCCCTCTTGAACTTCCCTAGCCTTGTGCTAGTAGTAAGTGCTCTAAAACACCTCCTTGATCTTGTCTAGAGTGGTTAATAAGAGATTTGTCGGTTGAAAATCATGAACATACTAAATCACCAACTAAAAGTCTACATAAATGATGAACATGTTGGTTAAAAGCATAAGAGTTGTGTAAAACTTGTAAGACTTGTTTTGTGGTGATTATTTAGTGCCGATCTATGTTGTGGTAGCTCGGATCATCATCTAACCCGGATTAGTCATGTTCATGAAACATGACATAGAATATGTTAAGAATGAAAAGGGTATGAAACTCTACTACACACTAAACATGAACTTGAGTAAAAGTAATTTTTCTTGTAAAATAAGACTCTAAACATGTAGATCTAAAGATCTACAAGTGGTTTTTCGGAAGAACCAAGCAAAAATATTAGTCTTGTTTTAAAACCGGATCTTTCATGAAGTAGAGGTGTTTTTATGAACAAACAAGTGTGTGGACACTTGTGTAACAAAAGTTTTAACAAAGAAATAATTTTCGTAAAAACCGACTAGAAGTTGTGAAACTTCATATTCTTTAAAAATAAAGTTTTTAAGAAACTAAACTTATTTTTAAAGATAACAAGACTTACTAAATGTGCTAGTAAGTTACTACACATTTTTGTAAATATTCAAGTTCATGAAATGGAGAAATTAGTGATTATTGTTGATGATTATTGTTGATAATTGTTGTTGATGATTGTTGACAATTTAAAAGAAAATAAACACATGTTTTGAAAACATGGGAAACCTCCATTTTTAGGGGAAACTCTGTCAAAATTTTTATAAATTTTGACACTTAGAAAAATATAAGTTTTTGAGAAACTTATTCCCTAAAAATGTATTTAAAAGTATTACCAAGGTTTCCCTAATTTTTGGTGATAAGAAATGAGGATTTCTTCAAGAATAAAAATGGATATAAGTATGTATGTTTTTGAGAGAAAAATATATATTATTTTATCACCAACTTTTGTGCTAAGTGTATATAGTATGTGTTATACGTGCTAGTGTATTAGGACTTAAAAATACACTAAACACTCATGAGGAGTATAAACATAAAAATACACATGCAACATACCAGATACATAATTCGGGTGCAAAGTGCAAAACACGAGATACTTATATTAATTTTAGAGAAAATAATATAAGTAAGATACGTAGTTAAAAATATAGAATATTTTTAACACAAGAATATATACAAAAGAGAGTGACTGTACTTGTGCGACGCAAGTCTAGTGACTAACGTTAAGAAAACGCGTATAGGTTACGACGTTAATTAAGCAAATCCGGTGAAGTTTACGACGCACAGGAACGCAAAGTTGTGAGTTCATGCTCCCCCTTTTCTTTAACTGTTTTTGGTTTTATAACTCTCGGGGGTGAAATACATGTTACACATATTACAATTTTTACAAATGGTAAAAATACAAGAAGCACTCTTGGTGAGAACGAGAACCGAGTGCAATATGATTTGAGAATACGAGAAGCACTCGTGGTGAGTGCAATATGATGAGCTTTAAGAAAAGCCTAGAAAATACTAGATCATGTGAGCTTAAACTAGATATTGAGATGCCATTAATACTTAATTAGGGACGAGGGTTAGATCTAACGGGTACGGCCGAGCCCCACTCATGGTCCTTATGTGACCTCTTGACTGCTTCGGTGTCCCAGTCGAGGGAAATCGACACAATCGAGGTAAATCGACACAGTCGAGGGAAAATCGACACAGTCAAGGGAAATTGACACAGTCGAGGTTAATCGACACAGTCGAGGGTAATCGACACAGTGAAAGGAGAAAATATTAATGCTCTTATGTCCTCACATGCCTTGAAGGAGAAAATACTAATGCTCCTATGTCCTCACATGCCTTGAGGGAGAAAATACTAATGCTCCCTATGTCCTCACATGCCTTAAAGGAGAAAATACTAATGCTCCTTATGTCCTCACGTGCCTTAATGTCCTTGTATAAACAATCATTTAAAACGTGGGGTACACAAGAAAACTTGAATGATACTTGAGTACGTGGGGTACTCAAGAAAACGGGAATTATACTTGAGTACGTGGGGTACTCAAGAAAGATTTGAATTATACATGACACATACTATGTTTTCATACAAAGTATAAAAACGTGAAATACAAAAATGCATGAACTCGCTCAACTTTATGTTGATGTTTTCCAAAATTACATGTATTTCAGGTGACAGGATGGATCTTGGGCACAAGTGTCGTAACTAGAAGTAGACTACAAGTTTAGATGTCATCCACTTTTGTTGAATAGTAACCTTGTCAAAGGTCGTGTTTTGAAAACTTAAATAACAAGTGTTTGTAATACTCAAATTTTCATGAATGGATGAACATCGTTTTGATCATGTAGTTGTTTATTACGATTGAATGCAATGATAACAAGCTAGTCACACATCATACGCTTCCGCAAAAGACAGGGTGTGAAACTTCATATTCTTTAAAAATAAAGTTTTAACAAAGAAATAATTTTCGTAAAAACCGACTAGAAGTTGTGAAACTTCATATTCTTTAAAAATAAAGTTTTTAAGAAACTAAACTTATTTTTAAAGATAACAAGACTTACTAAATGTGCTAGTAAGTTACTGCACATTTTTGTAAATATTCAAGTTCATGAAATGGAGAAATTAGTGATTATTGTTGATGATTATTGTTGATAATTGTTGTTGATGATTGTTGACAATTTAAAAGAAAATAAACACATGTTTTGAAAACATGGGAAACCTCCATTTTTAGGGGAAACTCTGTCAAAATTTTTATAAATTTTGACACTTAGAAAAATATAAGTTTTTGAGAAACTTATTCCCTAAAAATGTATTTAATGCTCCTATGTCCTCACATGCCTTGAGGGTAATCGACACAGTTAAAGGAGAAAATACTAATGCTCCTATGTCCTCACATGCCTTGAAGGAGAAAATACTAATGCTCCTATGTCCTCACATGCCTTGAGGGAGAAAATACTAATGCTCCCTATGTCCTCACATGCCTTAAAGGAGAAAATACTAATGCTCCTTATGTCCTCACGTGCCTTAATGTCCTTGTATAAACAATCATTTAAAACGTGGGGTACACAAGAAAACTTGAATGATTCTTGAGTACGTGGGGTACTCAAGAAAGATTTGAATTATACATGACACATACTATGTTTTCATACAAAGTATAAAAACGTGAAATGCATGAACTCGCTCAACTTTATGTTGATGTTTTCCAAAATTACATGTATTTCAGGTGACAGGATGGATCTTGGGCACAAGTGTCGTAACTAGAAGTAGACTACAAGTTTAGATGTCATCCACTTTTGTTGAATAGTAACCTTGTCAAAGGTCGTGTTTTGAAAACTTAAATAACAAGTGTTTGTAATACTCAAATTTTCATGAATGGATGAACATCGTTTTGATCATGTAGTTGTTTATTACGATTGAATGCAATGATAACAAGCTAGTCACACATCATACGCTTCCGCAAAAGACAGGGTGTGACAGTTTGGTATCAGAGCTTCGATTGTAGTGAACTAGGATTCTTTCTCGAGTCTAGACTACAATCACTAGAGTTCTCTCACAAAAACATTTTTCAAAAAAAAGGTTTTCATTGCATTCACGAAAGCGCCAAGATCCACAAGTCAAACACTTTTCAAAAAGTGACAAGGCAAGGACATTAGTGAGGAATACCTTTAAAATAAGGTGCCAACCAAAGCATAGTCTACACGAGTTAGACTTGCCAAAAACAAAATGACCCCCAAAAACGAGAGTTATACGTGATATAATGCATTAAAATGCTTGTTTATGCTAAGTAGCATATATGTTATTGATATACATACATACATACATACATACATACATACAAATAAGTGTACGGAATGATTATTGACGTGAATAAGATACTTTCGACTCCGACTCCTATTACTATACGTGACTCGCACGATGAAGCTACCGACCTCGCATCCTTTGCAAAGCTCATGGCTGGGAGTGATTACCAAACAAGATGCTGAGCTTGCTTCCGTAGGAGATGGCTGCTCTTCCCTCTCGATCGTGAAGGTGCCTAACTACGGTGATGATGACGAGGCAGAGGCGGCAACCTTGATCGAATCCTCAATCAACGGGATGAGATCCCTGCGGCTTATGTGAAGCAAGATGGACGACATACTTGACCAAGAAAAGGAAGATGAAGTATTCATCTCGAAGGTGCCCCTCCAACTACTAGGAATGCTCTCTATTCCTATTCCATCTAATCATCGTGCCTATACGCGCGTAACGATAACGAATGTTAGCGCATGGACCACCGCAATGGTCCTATCCATGACAAGAGGTATAAGGACAGTAGTGTCCCCTCCTCGGTTGATCATCTGTTTGGACGAGGGAAAATTTGGGGTAACTGTGCAAGACAATTTATTATTACGGGGGCCCACGTAATGACGACTTGTAGTGCACAGGAATCCTGGTGGACTCTGCGGGCCGAGCTAATGAAAACCATACAAAATTAATCTTTAGGTGTCCTCACCTTCACCTGGTAGAACAACACATAGATCAGTGCTTTAGCACATTAGAAGGTAGGAAGCCTGTCTTAGCCTACTTCGTGACTGACGCTTCTACCTGCATACGAGACGTTTGAGAGGACGATGTTTAAGCAAGAGAGGTGGAATGACAGTCAGGAAGAATCAGTGACGATGCACTCTCTACCACTTCAACACGGACAACCCCATCAAAGGGGAAATATACGCACCAGTAAAGCTAAAGACCTAAGGAAACCAATGTAGCAGGAAATAACTAAAACTTGAATGACCAAGGCGATGTAGCCTCGAGTTCATTTCAAACAATAAGCCAAGTTGGCAAGCCTATGTGAAGGCTCAATAACTGTTTCCTCGCTTGTACACTGGTTATATATACGTGTGAAATTGGGTGGCTTATGGTGCTATGTATATCATAGACAATTGAAATGTTGTCTAACCTACTTCATACCATTTTGGCAGAAGAGAATGTCGCCCAGGCGAGACACAAACACCAGTACGCTGCCAAGAACAGAAGCCGATCTGCAAGAATGCATCTCACAGGCGATTGCTCGACATGAAGCCCTCCGCTCTAAGCACAGCGATGGCACTACTGGAAATAACCCTCCGACTGGCTGCACCTATAAACAATTCCTGGACTGCAAGCCACTGAATTTTGATGGCACGGGAGGTGCCGTTGCATTTGTACGTTGGGCAGAAAAGACTGACTCCATTCTAAGAATGAGTAACTGTTCGCCCCGACAGAGTGTTACTTATATCTCAGGGTTATTCGTAGATGGCGCACTCTCCTGGTGGAACCTTCAGGTTCAAACCCTTGGTGCGGATGCTGCTTATGCACTAAGCTGGGACGAGCTCAAGGAAATGATGGAAAAGAAATACTGTTCTAGGGCTGAAATCCAGAAGATTGAGGTGGAGTTCTGGAACTTAAAAATGGATGGACCGAAGATTCCTGAATACGTCCAACGATTTCACGACCTGTCTAGGGTCGTCCCCTACTTAGTCAAACCGGAATTCAAAAGGGTTGAACGATTCATTTGGGGACTTGCACCTCAGATCAGGAGCATGGTTACTACCTCAAAGCCCTCAACCATTGCAGAGGCTATCGATATGAGTGTCACCCTTACTGAAGAAGCTCTACGTGCGGGAAAATTTTCAGAATCTGAGGATAACAAGAAAGAGACTCATGTGGAGTCATCAGGCAATAAGAAGAGGAAGTCTTCGAATCTAAAGATGAGCACCCAAGTCAACTGTGGAAGCTCTAAAACAGGCAAAAGAAAGAAAGTGAACCCGCCGCCTGGAAGGAAAACTGATGAAGCCACTAATAAGGCTGGTGGTAAAATATACTCGGGGACTAAGCCGAGATGCGGGGAATGCACTTTTCACCATGAAGGTCGATGCCTAAGGCCTACGTGCGGAAAGTGTGGAAAAGAAGGACACAACAAGGATGCCTGTTGGGCAAAGGACCCAGATGGAAGAAATAAGAGAATACCAGGTTGCTACAAATGTGGTGAAGCAGGGCACTTTAGGAAAGATTGCCCTAGGAAGAAACAAGCAAGGAAGGGTTTTCACGATCGAAACTCGTGAAGCACGCCAGGATCCAGATGCGGTTACGGGTACATTCCCTAATAACCAACCTTATGCATCTATTTTTAATACTGGCATCAACTTCAACCTTGCATGCTTAGAACTTAAGAAACTGCTTGGCCTAGTCTCAAGTGAGATAGACGTCCTATATTCTTAAGAAATGGGCATATAGAAGGCTAGTTTAAACAGACGAAGCAAGTAAGGAATTATATTCTAGGGACTCAGAAGGTCGAAACCTTCTGTTACCATTGACTCGCGATGTCATAATATGATAGTCAGCATGGATCAGAAATCCAAGTATACAGCTGAAGTTGTTCGATATGAGAAAATCAGACGCATCCCTCATGCGGATGATGAAACCCAACTTTCCTGCAATAGGTGCAAGGATGCCAGACCCTACAAGGCGACAGATCTACGACATCCCTCATTGGTCGAAGAGGCATAGAAACGCCTCCGAATAGACTGCAGAGCCTGAGAACATCCCCGTGACGGAGGAAGTCCTAGTAGCTTTTCGGAAGACTTGCCAGGAACGCCTCTCCGTAGCGACGAGAAGAGTTCAGGATAAATCGCGTGCCAGGAGCAGCACCAGTGACGAATGACGCCATACCGACTAGCTTCACCAGCGAAGCATGAACCTCTGATATAACTGCAAGAGCTGCTAGATAGAGGAAATTAAGAACATAACATCCTTAGTTAAGGAGACAAGGAGAAAGTTGGTAGTCTCCACTTTACATAAACTTCAGAAAATTGAGAATCAGAATCCTTTGCCAAGGATCAACTTGAGGACAAGAGGTCCTCCACTGTGAATACAAGTGGAAATATCCCTAAAACGACCTATAGGACTTGCTTCGAGCATTACAAGATCCTTGTCGTATCATTTGGCTTGACACATGCATCGACAATATATTCATGGACCTCATGAATCGAACGTGTGAGCCATACCTGGATAAGTCATATACTTATTGATTACATTCTTATATGGCCAACGACCAAGGAAGGTCGTGAGCAACAGCTGCAGTTTACCTTGCAACTCTTAGAGAAAGCACAGTTATGTGCAATGATGACGAAAAGCGGATTTCGAGTTCACGAAGGGAGAGCTTTAGGATACATGGTGGATAAGAACGAAATTCACGCCAACCCTGCAACCAAGAGCTAAGGAGCTAGAGTTGCAATTATGTGACGTCTCTCGACAAGTCTCGATTCTACGTCGATGCAACGAGACCACGACTTTGCACACGCGGCACATTGATTAAGGAATCACGAGAAGAGATCTTGAGAATAGATACAGTGATTGCGCACCGCAACTGGACGTCATTACCTGAAAGAAAACGTTGCACGATCTTTATTGATCACAAGGGTTGCAGCACACCGATGATCGTAAGAACTTGATTATGAACTGAGCTGCTGAATAATGCAGACTGTATGAACACAATACGTGTTTGTGTGATAAACTTTGATGAAAAGTCGGAACACTCACTTGCCCTTAGTGGAGTTTTCCTACAACGGTATCTATCACACCGCCGTCTAAACCGCTTCGTGTAAAGCTTTGGACGGAACATAATGAGTGGATTCCCGTCATGTTGAACGGAGACCAGAAATAAACAATCAACTGGCCCGAGATGGCCCAGGAAAACTAGAGGCAAGATCGTTCAGATATGTGATCATATCAGGACAGCCCGCAGAATACAGAAAGATTACGCCGACGAGCGGCATAAGTCGAAAGAATTTGAGACAAGGAGTATGGCTTTGATGAGAGCCTCGCCTAGAGAAGGTGTAGGGTGATTTGGAAAACGAAAAGGTAGAATCCCCGGTGTAGGGATCAGAACCATTGCTCACAAGATGAAGCTCCCAGAAAAAGATCAGTAGTGATCGCGACACATTCATGTGTCTAGTCTGTAGAGGAGTCTGACTTAAGGAACAGTCGTTGTTCCCACAAATAAGATTCACGTCAATGACAAACGACAAGAATTATAATATAGAAACCTGTTAAGGTTTTGGACCAAGAGTCCGTGATAATATAGAAACCTGTTGAGGTTTTGGACCAAGAGTCCGTGATAGTATAGAAACCTGTTGAGGTTTTGGACCAAGAGTCCGTGATAGTATAGAAACCTGCTGAGGTTTTGGACCAAGAGTCCGTGATACGATAGGAACCTGTTGAGGTTAGAGACCAAGAGTCCACAAGACACAGAAAAGTCATGATTGATCTACTTGAGTATGATAGAATTCATGACATGACCCAGAGATTTCATGGGAAGATGAAGACAAATCATGTATCTAAGTGACCATATTGGTTTCACAACTCCCCTGCGACCGATGGCATCGCTTGAATTTCGGGACGAAATTCTTTTAACGGGGGGAGACTGTGACAACCGTCACTTTCCCGTACATTCCGTACACGAAATAAACAGTAATTTGTGCTTAAATAACTGTGCATGATCTGGTTTACCAGACAAATAAATTTCTGAATTCCATGCAAGTGAATTCATGCACATTTTGTGCTACAAAATATAGCTTTATGCATAAACGAGAGCGTTGCGTCAGAAATATTAGTAAACTCACCGGTAAGACACATCGTGTCAACAGAACTGCAGAAAGCAGTCAGACATTAGAATTGAGGCCTAGGTGTAGGTCCGACGACAAAAGTACATTAAAACCCAAGAGTACATGTAAGGGTTTAGTTTATAGACATTGCGAAAGCAAAAATAAGCACTAAAAAGCACCCGAAACGCACTTTAAGTGCATAATTTTGTATAATTCAGCTCAATTCAGCATTTAAACATATGAATATTATGCAGAAATTTCGTTTTATCATCCAGAATATTTCCCTAAGCGTTGGGAATTAAAGGGTACAAGAAGGGTACTTAAAAGACACTAAAAAGTGTAATTTAGCACTTTAACGAACCAGTGTCTAACCGAACAACCGGATAATACCCGGAACACCAAAATAATGCTAGAAGCATTGTTTTTATTTTTCTAAGCTAGTTAGGGTCCCCGAATACCCTAACACCCTTTATATTACACTACACACACAAGTATCCTAACTAAGCACCATTACTTTCCAACTAAGCTTGTAACTAATTCTTGGAATGGAACTAGACACCCCCCCCCCCTTACGGTTACCAACATAAAAGATCCACCATGATTTTATTTGGATTGTTTATTAGATGGTGTCTTGTACTTAGAAGACATGAAATCTAATGGGTAAACATTTGTTGGATGAAAGCTTATATAACCCACTAGTCCTTCATTCTTCTTATCACCTTCATCATTCAACACCAACAAAAACTCTCTCATCTTACCCCCTCTAGCTCACGGCCACAAGGGTCCCTCAAGCTACCACCATTTTCGATCCATATCCATCCATTCCAAAGTGATATTAAGGTGTAAGAAGGTCACTAACGAAGCTCGGTGCAAGCGGATCTTGAAGGACCTTCACCATTTGCTTTTATCCACCTCATTTGCCCTCTTGAACTTCCCTAGCCTTGTGCTAGTAGTAAGTGCTCTAAAACACCTCCTTGATCTTGTCTAGAGTGGTTAATAAGAGATTTGTCGGTTGAAAATCATGAACATACTAAATCACCAACTAAAAGTCTACATAAATGATGAACATGTTGGTTAAAAGCATAAGAGTTGTGTAAAACTTGTAAGACTTGTTTTGTGGTGATTATTTAGTGCCGATCTATGTTGTGGTAGCTCGGATCATCATCTAACCCGGATTAGTCATGTTCATGAAACATGACATAGAATATGTTAAGAATGAAAAGGGTTAAATGATGAAACTCTACTACACACTAAACATGAACTTGAGTAAAAGTAATTTTTCTTGTAAAATAAGACTCTAAACATGTAGATCTAAAGATCTACAAGTGGTTTTTCGGAAGAACCAAGCAAAAATATTAGTCTTGTTTTAAAACCGGATCTTTCATGAAGTAGAGGTGTTTTTATGAACAAACAAGTGTGTGGACACTTGTGTAACAAAAGTTTTAACAAAGAAATAATTTTCGTAAAAACCGACTAGAAGTTGTGAAACTTCATATTCTTTAAAAATAAAGTTTTTAAGAAACTAAACTTATTTTTAAAGATAACAAGACTTACTAAATGTGCTAGTAAGTTACTACACATTTTTGTAAATATTCAAGTTCATGAAATGGAGAAATTAGTGATTATTGTTGATGATTATTGTTGATAATTGTTGTTGATGATTGTTGACAATTTAAAAGAAAATAAACACATGTTTTGAAAACACGGGAAACCTCCATTTTTAGGGGAAACTCTGTCAAAATTTTTATAAATTTTGACACTTAGAAAAATATAAGTTTTTGAGAAACTTATTCCCTAAAAATGTATTTAATGCTCCTATGTCCTCACATGCCTTGAGGGTAATCGACACAGTTAAAGGAGAAAATACTAATGCTCCTATGTCCTCACATGCCTTGAAGGAGAAAATACTAATGCTCCTATGTCCTCACATGCCTTGAGGGAGAAAATACTAATGCTCCCTATGTCCTCACATGCCTTAAAGGAGAAAATACTAATGCTCCTTATGTCCTCACGTGCCTTAATGTCCTTGTATAAACAATCATTTAAAATGTGGGGTACATAAGAAAACTTGAATGATACTTGAGTACGTGGGGTACTCAAGAAAGATTTGAATTATACATGACACATACTATGTTTTCATACAAAGTATAAAAACGTGAAATACAAAAATGCATGAAGTCGCTCAACTTTATGTTGATGTTTTCCAAAATTACATGTATTTCAGGTGACAGGATGGATCTTGGGCACAAGTGTCGTAACTAGAAGTAGACTACAAGTTTAGATGTCATCCACTTTTGTTGAATAGTAACCTTGTCAAAGGTCGTGTTTTGAAAACTTAAATAACAAGTGTTTGTAATACTCAAATTTTCATGAATGGATGAACATCGTTTTGATCATGTAGTTGTTTATTACGATTGAATGCAATGATAACAAGCTAGTCACACATCATACGCTTCCGCAAAAGACAGGGTGTGACGTCCGCAAGGAATATAGAGCTTTCTTGGCTAATATTGTAGTAGCGGAGAAGGAAAAGAAAGGTAATCCAGGAGTAAACGAAGTCCCCGTTGTGTGTGAATTCCCAAAGGTATTCCCTGATGATCTTCCAGGACTGCCTCCAAGTCGTGATATCGACTTTCGCATCGACCTCATTCCTGGAGCAAATCCTGTTGCTAGAGCTCCTTACCGACTCGCACCGTCCGAAATGCGCGAACTATCGAGTCAGCTCCAGGAATTACTTGACAAAGGCTTCATTCGCCCTAGCACCTCTCCTTGGGGTGCACCGGTACTTTTCGTTAAAAAGAAGGATGGGTCGTTCCGGATGTGGATCGACTATAGGGAGTTGAATAAGTTGACAATCAAGAATCGCTATCTCCTGCCTCGCATCGATGATTTGTTTGACCAGTTACAAGGTGTTACGTGTTTCTCCAAGATCGATCTACGCCAAGGCTACCACCAGTTACGCATACAAGAGGAGGATATACCCAAAACCGCTTTTCGCACTCGATGCGGCCACTATGAGTTCGTTGTTATGCCTTTTGGTTTAACCAACGCACCCGCGGTTTTTATGGATCTGATGAATCGCGTGTGTAAACCTTTTCTCGACCGCTTCGTCATCGTGTTCATCGATGATGTCCTGATCTATTCCAAGTCGAAGACCAAACACGTGTAACATCTACGTTTGGTTCTCGAGCTACTACAGGGGAATCGACTCTATGCCAAGTTCTCCAAGTGTGAATTCTGGCTGGAGGAGGTTCAACTTCTCGGTCACATTGTCAATAGTCAAGGTATTCACGTCAACCCCAGTCATAGATCCGGTGGAGTGACAACTGAACCAGCTAATTAATAGATAGGGGCAAATGTGAAAACTCTTAATGCTGTAAATTATAACAATGTGTCGTTTTGTACAAATTGAATGAATCGCCAGTATTTCACCGCTGATAAAATCTTTTTAAACATGTTTTAGGTGATTTACTATGAACCAGGAAAAGTGTCGCGTAGCAATACTGCTTGAAGGAAGTGGCTCAGTAAATAAATAAACATGTTTTTATAACCAAGGGATTTCCCAGTAGAATTCCTTTATTGTAAAATAAGGAGTTTGTCCCGAAATTTGGAAATAAAATAAATGGGTGTTTTCAGTTTAAACGATCCTGTTAAAATTTCCGCTGCCAAATTAAATACACATACCACGGGTTTTCTGTCCCGCGACATTCGATCCGGGAAACTGGGTCGGGGGCCGTGACAGAAAAATGTGGTATCAGAGCCACTGATTTAAGCCAATTAAGTATTTAGAAATACTTAATTTTTCGATTTGCCATTCTGTGATTCTGTGAAAATTTAATTTAATAAATAAAATTTTAACTTAAAATTTTGTGTGTTTCTTCATGTGTGCTAACAGCATGAATGAACTGTCGGTGGCACTCCGTAACTTTACAATCCATACCACCAATATGGATACAACAGGAACCTAATCTGGCTATCAAGCGAATACTGAAGAGCCACTAGTGTTCCAGGCCCAGTCCCAGGAAAAACCCAAGCCAAAAAAGAGAAGGAGAATCCTGGACTGGAAACGCGGACGAAGGAAGAAGCCAGCTGCCCAAAAGGTGAAAAAGACGGAGGATCCAAAAGACAAAGGAAAGGGAAAGGGAAAGGAGATAGAGGAAAGCTCCGGGCAAGCCCAGGAAATGCCACCGTGGGAGGAGCTTGACCGAAAACTTGCAAACTGTGACCTCATCGGACCTGCCAATGAAAACCTTTTCAATTTCCCAGCCCAATCTGAACTTCCAATTAATTTGGAACCTGCTATTCCGGACCCTATTGTCAATCCCCAACCTTTTACATGGCAATTGGAAGAGTGGTGGATGAGCGACTGGCATTTTCAGAATTTCATGAATAACCCCAATGTTTACTATCCCCAGTTTGATCCTGAACCTGCACCATTCCCACCTATGAGCACAAAGAACGTTGCCGAGTTACGCCGCTACGGAGAGGAACTGGTGGATGCGGGCAACCGGATTCGGGAAGTGGGGGAATACATCACGTGGAAGTACGACAAGAGGGAGCGTCGTTTCTGAGAAGCCAGTTGATTGTGGTTGAGAAGTTTTTGTATAATAATATTATGTGAAAAAATATATATAAATAATAATAATAATATATTAAAATATGTATAATAATAATAATAATATAATAACTAAAAATAAAACCTTTGTAAAAATTGATGGTTTGTAGTGATGTATAATATTATATAAAAATCTAAATGTCGCAAGGACGACGATTTTGGTTATATTTGTGTGTTGACTTGATTATGTTGTGATTGCCTTGTTGTGTTTAATTGTTATCCAATGTGCGACAATAATATATATATATATATATATATATATATCTTGTTAATTACCCAGATGGAAAACGCAATAAACCAACCGGCAACCGAAGTTAACCAATCGGAACAACACAATGAAGATCATTTTCTTAATGGGCAAGATATAGAAAATATCGTTGCTCAGGGAATAGCCAACACTATCCCTGCCATCGTCGCTGCTGTTAAGAACCCCGTTGAACCTTCTCAAGCCAACAATAGCAAACGTGCTCACGACGATAATTTCAGTAACAGTGTGAATGGAGGCGGCAATAACGGCAATAATGTGGTTCAGGCCCCAATACTCAAGAAAATGAAAGTTGCAACACCTGGTTGCACTTACAATGAATTCCTTGCCTGTAAGCCGGTCGAATTTGCAGGCAATGAAGGGGCAACTACCGCACTGCGTTGGTTAGAAAAGACCGAAGCAGAAATTAAAATAAGCAAGTGTGCAGAGGAAGACAAGGTAATGTATGCATCCCACCTTTTCAATGAAGAGGCGTTAGAATGGTGGAACACGGTGTTGCAAGCCAAGGGAAGTGACATGGCTTATGCCATGAGTTGGGAGGAATTTAAGGGATTGGTGGAGAGAAAATTTTGTCCCGACTATGAAAATGAACAAATGACAAATAAGTTCCTGAACCACCGGATGGTGGATGTTGATTGTCGAGGGTATACTTCGAAATTTTTTTAATATGCTAGAATTGTACCAAATCTGGCATCGCCAGAACCGGTGCCTATTTCTCGCTATATTTGGGGACTAATTAGCGAGATTCGTGATATAGTCAAAGCTGCGAGACCTCGCACGATTGATGATGCGGTCGACTTAGCCAACACCCTGACTGACGGACTGGTGCGCACGAGAGAAAAAAACAGGAAAAAGGAATTGGCTCAAAAGATTACCCAAGGATTTCGTGTGGACAGCCCGTACTCTCGTTGACGAGAGAAGGGTACTTTAGTAATATTTTAAATTTTGGATATTAGTATTATTAATATTATCTTTTGCAAAATAATAAACCGCGATGAGAGTTTTAAATATTTACGCATCCAGTTAACATAATCGGGCCTATTTGTTTTCGCTAGACAATGAATTTGAAATCCATACACTTGGGCTAGACCCAAGCCCACTCCCTAAACCTAAAACCCTATCTATATAAACTCCTTAATACTCCTACCCCTCACTTATTATATCAAAAACCCTAATCCCTAAAAACACATTTAGCCGCACAACAAACATTCACCCCAACCTCTTTCTCTCTGCTGTTGAATTCCGGCAACCGGAGTTCTGGCTGGAGTACGGCGGAGCATCGTCTTGTCTGGCGACACTGCACACCAGAACCCCCCTCCCCCTTTCATCACTCTCTCACACACACCCCAACCCTTGTTTCTCTTCGAGTAGATAGCCGGCCGCCAACAACCGGTGGTGGCGCACGATGACGACGGTACGCAGCGGCGGTGGCTCCGATTCAGAGCGGTTCAAGCTTCATTTCAAGTGTCCGGTTCTCAGTAGTTGGAGTGTCGGGTCTCGGGTTTAAGCGGGTCAGTTTGGTTCGACGTTTCGGGTCAAGTTCAGTTCAATGAGTGGAGCAGATTGGGTTCGAGTCAGGATGTGAGCTCGGTCCAACCATGGTTTAGCGGTTTCGAGTCTTGGTATAGTCCCGAGTCAGATTGTTCGATTCGGTTCTCAAATTAGGAAAAAGTAGTGGCAGCGTACATCTTTTTTTTGGTTCATAATTTCCGGTCAGTAACATTCTACGTTTGAAAATTGGTGTTCATTAATTTGGATGTATATTTGTTACTATTTGCTTGATTGAAAGTTGTCAAGAACATGCTCTTTTAGCAATAACTAATGTTGTGATAATAATATTATTCTTTTACATAAACTGTTCATATGTGATGTAGTATGTAATGATAGAATTCCAAAGAACAAGTATTAAACGAAGTCTGATTATTCGTATTAGTTGTGAGCTTTGAATGTTGATTCAGATTTAAAAGCATGAACATGAAACTGATTGAATTAAGGAACTGGGTTTTCTTTTAATAACTTGATTCTGTATTTTGATGGAGAGTACAACTTTATATGCTCAAGGTACAACTGTTTAATGCATGCTTTTATATTTAGAAGATGATGACCATGTGATTGATTGAATGTGAAAAAGATAATTGTCTTATCTGTTAGTGTGGGTATCGGGTATTGGAAATTGATGTTGGGTTTAAATGAAGGGTACAAGTGTTTAAGCAGGGGTGCAACTAATTGGAATAATATATGTTTGAGCATGAATATTATAAGTTGTTAAATGAAGGGTACAAGTGTTTAAGCAGGGGTGCAACTGCACCTTTTCAAACATGCAACTTAAATGAACTCAAGATGGGCCACACATTCGACATTGTTAGTCATCAACTACATACTGTTTAATACGTGTACACTACTTGACAATGCGTGATAGATACGTGTAGCTTGTACGTGATTGCTTGTATACCGTCCTAACGAGTGGTAACCATAATAGGGTGTGGTTGACCAACTTAGGACAAACATTTTATCTGCCGAGCATACCAAGGTGAGTTCACACTTTCTACAAGGCATGGGATTCCCGGTGGTTTGGGAATGGGTTAAAGTTTGATAAGGAAACATGCGTATTCTCTTTGGGTGGAATACGTACTCCACCCTCTTAACTGAAGGGTCACAACATTGGAACCTGCGTGATCTTCTTGTATGGGACACGTACCTCCACCCTCTTAATTGAAGGGTGACAACATTGACGCTAGACAATAACTCTATCATTAAGTCCCTCATTTCTATAACGACTTAATCGTCGGGCCAATGGCGAACGGGTCATTAGTTAAATAGCGCTATTAGGTTTGACAAGCCTCACACCGTGCCGCAGAGGACGGGTGTGGACTAATGGATCTGGGCACGTCAATGATGATAGACATTGACTTAGGGCACCCAACTACTTCAGTCAGTAATCTATATGGTAACGAGTCTAGTGGGATATTTATGGGGTAGCCCCCATAGCTGGGAGCCAGAGTAAAAGGAAAGGAATGACTATGTTTTAAGCTATGGGGTAACCCCCACGGCAAGTAAGCCAGCTAAAAGAAACTTATGCTTTTGAAACAACTTAAAACGAACACCCAACTGTGAACTCGCTCAACTTTGTTGTTGATTCGTTATTATATGCCTTGCAGGTCGTTAGGTGCTTAGATGGAGCTTACACAGGAGGGAGAGGTCGTTGTGGGACATGAATCGCTGTGTGTTCATGAGAAACTTTATGAATTTCAAACTTATATTTTGGTTTTGATCTTATGCTTCCGCTGACTTTTAAATTTGGTTTTGGACTTTGGTTTGGTGAACTTTAAACGTTTATTTTGCTATGGTTTTACTTTACTTTACTTAATGTTTATTATGATTGGTGGTATGATCCTGGTCAGTCACACGCCTCGCGCCGCTTGTGGATTTTGAGGGTGTGACAGATTGCTATCAGAGCCATTGGTTATAGTGAACAAGGTTTTTTTTTTTTTAAAGGAAAGTCTTTTTTATACAAAAACCAGACTATAACCTGTTCAGTGCTCAACGATCCACAACGACGCTTCGCTCTACGTGCAAGACTCAACACTCTAGGTGGTATGATTTATGTTTGAATTGCATACTTGCTAGTTTAAATTTACATTGTGTGTTCCACATGGTATGCCTAGTTAGAGTAGTAGCATGATATCTACTAGCCCGAATGTGCTCTTTATGACACCCAACTATTTACTTGAAATTTGACGTGTGGTGATCAAATTCTTTTCCTGTTTTCTCCTCCCCCACTACGACAACTGTTTTATGCGTTTTATATTCATACGATTTCCTCGAAATGACATCGCCGTTACAACAGGAATTCAGATCTGGCCCTCCGTACTTTCGGTTGGCACGACAACATTCACGTAGACCAGAGCCGGCCCAAACGATCTCGGATTTAGGAGAACAGTGTACCCACGCGTCCATGTCAACAAACCCCATCATCTCCACTAGTTGTCGTCACCAGAAACGAAGCAGTCATAGTTACACGTGTTTGCCGTTGTACAACTCGAAACCCCGTTACCCAAACTCTATTTTGGACCAATGATATACTCACGTGACCATGAGGTAACGAACTTTCCTTTCGTGTCGTTTCCGCCATCTACCATTACTAGAACTGCCTCTGGAGAACAGAATAGTTGGCGGAATTCTTCGGTTATTTGTTGAATTTTGTTTTCGCTTAATTCTTTGTATGAACATCACCAACCTCCTGTTTCTTCAATCCGCAACCGATATAACAAAACGCTAACAACCATACCATGATTTCCACCGATCACAAGATTACCCCCCCCCCATTACCTTGTTAAGTGGTTAATTCTTATTCTAACTTGATTTACACCTTCATATACCCAATTTAGCAAGTGGATGCCTCCTAATGATAGGATAGTCTTCGGAACATTTGAGGATGGAGATACGGATTACTCAACCTATAAACGGACATGATGAACTACACATTTACCTCACCCTCTTCCCCCTTACACTACCCGAGTCGCATTTTGATCCTATGGTAGTTTATCTTAATTATGTGAAATCTTTTCGCTAGCCTTTGTACCAACCTATGCTTGTTGATTAATGCAATGCCAAACTTCTACTATTGACTTAGACAAAACCATCATTCTTTTACCAAAGTGACACTACGTCCCCGCTTCTCCATGCAAAGACACTAATACGAACTCACTCTAGTTTAGAGAAATCGGATGGCTCCACTTTCGATCATTGATGATCACTTCTTGAAACCCGGAGTATGGTGATGTGTTGATGATACGATCATACCCTCTTGAACATGTTTTCACATCCTTTATTTGAAACCTCTTGAGTACACAGGCATATTTCAGATTCATTCACACGACCTAAGGAAACTCCTCCGAATTTGGTTGCTTACCGACTCGATAAATCGCAACCTCATCTAGGTTCATGGATCAAGGTGAATTATTCCTTTTTCGCATGTGGGCGAGCCCGACAACTTAGACGGAAGTTTTGGTGAACCATAACACTACAAACTCGTGCAACAACCATTCTTCTATGGTAATCCTTGTTATGCGTAATATACCAACGTGGCACCTCTATTCGGTAAACGGCGTTCTTCATTTTAACCTTATACAACTTGCGTGCGACCAGCTATGCTCTCGACATCAGGTAAACCCTACTACAGATTCTTAAACGCCTACGCATCGATTGCGACTACCCTTTTTGCATGTTTCCGCATCCGGTCGTGATAAACTTCTCGAATCCTATGATCCTCATCCTAACAACATTCTCCGCGAACTCTCGCTTGGAAGAATTACTCTCTACGAACGATACTCTAGGAGCAATGGGCCATGAATACCACAGATATGGAGGTATCACGAGAACTGTTCTTAGAACTCGATATGACCAAGATAGGTTCCCAGTCACGACATTGGAATTTAGCCTACCTTGACAGATATGCCACTTGTTTTCTTTGATGACATCTGAAACTACTCCAAGAGCTAGTAGGAATCCGAACGATACCTACACCTTACCATGGAGACCCTACAACACAAAAACCTTATGTTTAGTTTCCAACGAACGACTTTTGACGTTGCGAAGCCCGCTTTTCTTGATCGTATGCACAAACCCTCGCAACTCTAACTCGAAAGATTGCTCAGGAATCCGCGTTTCATTAGTTGAAGGTGAAACTATGTAATACACCCATTCTTTCGTTACTAGAAGGCATAGACGATTTCGTTGTTTATTGTGACGCGTCTATCCAAGAACTTAGTTGTGTGTTGATGCAACGTGAGAAAGTCAATTGCTTACGCATCACGCCAACTCAAGGCTCACGAAAAGAACTACGCTAGCCACGATTTGGAGTTGGGAGCAGTAGTGTTTGCACTCAAGATATGGAGATATTACTTGTACGATACCAAGTGCACCATTTACACCGATCACAAGAGTCTCCAGCATACCCTCGATCAGAAGGAGTTGAACATGCAACAACATCGATGGGTCAAACTCCTCAACGACTACGAGTGCGCAATCAAGTACCATTCAGGCAAGGCCAACGCTGTGGCTGATGCCCTCAGTCGGAAGGAGACCAGACCTAAGCGTGTACGTGCGTTACAACTTACTATCCACTCTAGACTTCCTACCCAAATCCGTGATGCTCAGGTTGAAGCATTGAAGGAAGAGAACCTTAAAGCTGAGTCCCTGCAAGGCATCAAAAGGCGACTTGAAGTAAAGGAAGACGGTACTTACTATTTTGTAGATCGTGTATGGGTTCCATTCTATGGAAACCTACAAGAGCTTGTGATGGATGAGGCACACAAGTCTCGTTACTCGGTACATCCTGGTTCTGATAAAATGTATCATGACCTCAAAACCATATACTGGTGGCCTTGTATGAAAGCTAGCATTGACAAGTATGTTAGCAAATGCTTGACCTGTGCTAGGGTCAAAATCGAGTACCAAAAGACATCAGGGTTACTACAACAACCAGAGATACCAACATGGAAATGGGAGCAAATTTCCATTGTTTTCGTCACTGGCTTACCTAGATCTCAGCGAGGAAACGACACCATCTGGGTGATCGTGGATCGCCTGACTGAATCTGGACGTTTTCTCGCGGTCAAGGAAACCAACAGGTTTTCAAATGTTGCAAACAACTACTTGAAGGGAGTAGTTGCTAGGCGCGGAGCGCCGGGTCCTATTGTCTCTAATTATGACTTATGTTTCACGTCTAATTTGTGATAAGCCATGCACAAATTCTTCGGCTCACGATCGTGCATGAGCACTACTTAGCACCCACGAACGAATGGTTGAACTAAACATACTGTCCAAACTCTTGAAGACATAATGCAACATGTGTCACTAATTTTGACAATGGAAAGGAACCACACCTACCTCGTTTAGAGTATTGATAGAACTCAATCTTATGTGAAACAACCATACCCTAGTACTGATTACTCAGGACGTGCAAACATTATTAAGAAGTGTTTTGGTGATTGTTTGCATACTATGCCAGTTCGCGTCGTCGACACAAACTTTTGATGTAGCATGCACCCTAAAGGGAGATAACAACTTTTTACCATAAGCATGCGTCCCTGGTTTAAGACAACACACTATTTTCCCGGTTTAGAAAATACATACGGTACCTGTAGCTTGGAGCCACACACGCGTTCATAGAATGGAACCACTGAGACATACTATCCACTGGAGGTGGAGTAGTACACATTCCCTGGTATTGGGAACCACTACCATCCCTGGATTGGGAAGGAATACTGTTCAAACTAATTTTCTTGGAGGAATACTTCTAAATGCATTGGTTTAATTTCGATAGTTAGTTAATAAACTCAACTTTATCACTTCGTTGAGGAACTGGGTGAGACCATAACCCTCAAGCGTAGTAAGTTACTTATAGATCGAGTTCGTTGGAACTCACGTCGTGGCCCGTGGGTTTACTTGGGGACGGAAGACAGGTGATGCGCATGTTTCCCCAGTCATTTAAGAACAAACTTCCACCCATCACTTTAGAACTATATATTTTCAAATTTTCGGGACAAAAATTCTTTCAACGAGGGGATGATGTGACACTTGGCCTTCACAGTGTAAACACAAACCCTGTTAACTTAGAATATTCACTAGGACATCTTGTTTAAGTTCAGGTAAACCATGGGTCTCTAAATCTCACAAACACCCACGGAATCGTATTACAAATGGATAATTAACTACGTGAAATTCGATGACTGTGTGAAGTGAGTATAGACTATGTGAATCTGTATGTTATGTAAATTTACGTGCTACATGACCTTATGTGCTATGTGACTTGCATGTTCGTTTTGTGAACTTCGGTGTAATTACGTATAACATCAAGTTATTAACAAAATTTATAATAAGCGCCTATTGTATGACTTAACTTAAATTTCGAGGACGAAATTCTTGTAACATGGGGAGAATGTGACAACCCGTACTCTCGTTGACGAGAGAAGGGTATTTTAGTAATATTTGAAATTTTGGATATTAGTATTATTAATATTATCTTTTGCAAAATAATAAACCGCGACGAGAGTTTTAAATATTTACGCATCCAGTTAACATAATCGGGCCTATTTGTTTTCGCTAGACAATGAATTTGAAATCCATACACTTGGGCTAGACCCAAGCCCACTCCCTAAACCTAAAACCCTATCTATATAAACTCCTAAATACCCCTACCCCTCACTTATTATATCAAAAACCCTAATCCCTAAAAACACATTCAGCCGCACAACAAACATTCACCCCAACCTCTTTCTCTCTGCTCTTGAATTCCGACAGCCGAAGCTCTAGCTGGAGTACGGTGGAGCATCGTCTTGTCTGGCGAAACTACACACCAGAACCCCCTCCCCCTTTCATCAATCTCTCACACACACCCCAACCCCTGTTTCTCTTCGTGTAGATAGCCGTCCACCGACAACCGGTGGTGGCGCACGGCGGCGACGGTACGCAGCGGCGACGACTCCGATTTAGAGCGGTTCAAGCTCCATTTCAAGTGTCCTGTTCTCAGTAGTTGGAGAGTCAGTGCTGCCCCGTTCGAAGCACTATATGGACGAAAGTGTCGAACCCTAGTTTGCTGGGCAGAAATAGGAAAAGTCAATTATCAGGACCCGATATTGTACAGGAGGCCACCGATAAGATAACCCAAATCAAGGAAAGATTGAAAACGGCTCGAGATCGCCAGAAAAGTGATGTGTTCAAAATGTAACATATAAATTTCATCAATCGAGGCATAAAACTAACCCCTTTTTAGTACTAATGTTGGAAAAAGTGTGCTTTTGTCTTCCTTTTGTATTTTCAGGATTAAATGAGCTCAAATTAACAAAAGAAGCAAAAAGACATCAAAATCTAACATAAATACAAAAAAAGGAACAAAACGTGACATGCCCGACCCCACAACAACATCTTCCCAAGCAAAGCAAGAGATCAGAAGCCTGAACACGCCCCGTGCTCAGCCAGCACGGGGGCGTGCCCAAGTGTCAGCAGAAAAGACAAAGTGGTAGAAGCTTCTATTGCCCACCACGGGGCCGTGCTCAGTGGACACGGGGCCGTGGTCAACTATAAGATTCGCACAATCCAGCAAATCTGCATAGTACAAAGATTCTTCTGCACCACGGGGTCGTGCTCAGCGGACACGGGGGCGTGGTCAACTAATAAGACAAAGCTGCAATTAATGAAGAAAGAGAGGATGTGGACACGAGGCCGTGCCCACTGGACACGGGGCCATGCCCGAGCTTCTGTTCAGCCTATAAATAGAAGTGCTTGGCTCAAGCTCAAACCATCCCTTGGCACACCACCTCTCTCACACTTCACCCACCACCCACCACCACCATAACACCATCATCCACCACCATCATCCATTGTCTATCGTAGAGTGTGTGAGTCGTCTCGGGATCCAAGATTGATCGTAAGAGTTCTTGACAATCAAGGCCATGTGTTGATGCATGGAATGTCTGTTGACTGCGTCTACAAAAAGTCTGAAGTCAAGATTGGTCAACAGGGGGTCAAAATGTAAATATTATGAAATATAGAAGTCTGGTTCGCTTATGTGTCTAAGTCTAGTTCGCTTATGTATCTTAGTCTGGTTCGCATATGTGTCAAGTATTCTGGATCGCTCATATGGCATGTCGTATGAGTGGACCAGAAACACTATATATAGGTGAGTGGTTCATTAGTACAAATAGATGTGTGTAAACTGGAGCCGAAATTTTGTCAAAATATCATCAGAAAGCTAATAAAGTGAAAGAATTGAAAGGATAAGCTGTTGTAATCTTGCATATTCTGATTCCGCCTTTATATGTAATGATGAACTTTCTCAACTGATCGGTTAGAGTCACGACACGGTCCAACAAGTGGTATCAGAGCTTCAGGACGAGAAGTTCATACTACATCAGCTGATTCGACACTTTTCTCATCTTTCTACTCAATTTCTTTTTTATTTTTCGGATTATACGAGTTCCCTATGGACAGAATGATCTGAAGTTCAAGCATATTGAGCGAAATTATCTGTTAATCAATCCGTAATAATATCAGACTTTAAAACAAAGTAAAAATCAATCAATTTTAAGAAAATTCGTTCAGTTTTCGAACAGAAACTTCATCTTCAGATCTGGAACGAATTTGCGGTCGAAATTGAACAATAATCGTATCATTGTGTTCGGAATTCAGTGTAGATCATTCCTTGAAAGTATCAGATTGTAATTTGGACTAAAAATGGTAAAAACAGGTTAAAAACTGTGGTCCGCTTTTACGGTCATCGCGAGTTTTTGGTTCGCTTTTAATACACTTTCTGGTCCGCTGTTACGTACATTATCAGATCCGCTCAAACGAACAACTTGTTGATTATCACGTGGTTCGCTTATTCGGACATCTGTTGGTTCGCTCGAACGAACATTAGCTGGTCCGCTCGAACGGGCAAAATCTGATTCGCTCGAACGTACTTTTCTGGTTCGCTCGAACGAACCTTATCTCGTTCGCTCATTTTGACAGTATAGATTCGCTTATCTGAACTTGTTTGGTCCGCTTATCTGTCACTTGCACAGATTGGTTCATCTTTTGTCCGTATCTTGTGAATTGTTTTTGTTCAGGTTCATTCATTAAGTGTTCTCACGTCATCAACATTGAAACAAATCCGCGAATCTTCGACAACGAGTCTTAGATTGATTTCATCAAACGTACACTGTTACATATTCAGTCTGTTTGAACTGATTGCTTGTTTGTTTGTTTGCAGGTGATCCGAGGTGTTTTACAACGCACAAATACCAAGAAATCAAAATGTTTGACGAAAAGGAAAACAAAAATCTTGAAAATTTAAATGATTGGCATTGTGAATCTTGGTGTGGGAGATTAGGTGATAAGGATGTTTATGTTAAAAGATTCGAAAATTTGTTGTGTATGAAGAATGAATCAGTGGAGAAGTTAGTAAAACGGTTTGATGAGTTAGTTTACAATTTAGAAAGACATGGGATATATTTTTCAAAGGATGAAAAAATTTCAAGATTTGTTAATGCTTTACCTTTGGAATGGGATAAATTCGTGAATGAACTGAAACGGGATTCTAGTTTATCACGCTTTGATTTAAGAAGTTTCATAAATACAATAACAAATCATAGGAGTCATAAAGATTCAAGAAAAAGGGAGTTATTGGATGAAATAAAAGGAGAATCAGAAAAGATAGATTTGGATGTGATCATTGAAATGAGAAAACGAATCACTGTGTGTCTTGCAGCAAAAAATGTTATGAGATACGATATTAAGAGGGGTTGTTATATTGATGAAAATATGAATCCTCTTGATTTTGTTAAAATTTTCTATGCAGGAACATACAAGATGGAAACAAAGAAAGAAGCTGATAATGGAGAGATGAATGGAAAATGCTCGAAATGCGAAAAATCAGAAACAGACAATGTCAAACTTCTGAAGAATGTAGAAAGTTTAACATTGGAAATCAAAAGCTTGAAGGATGAGAAAGAATCTGATAGTAAACAGATTCTTGAAATGAGAGAAAATTGTGAAAAATTGATGTCGGAAAATGTCAAACTGTTGAGTGGTTTGGACAGTTTGACATTGGAAATTAAATATTTTAAAGAAAAAGAAAATGTTGTTGAAAATGAAAAATTAAAAATTGAAAAAGATTTTCAAAATCAAATAAAGATTTTAGAAGATGAGAGAGATATTTTTGGTAAAGATAATCTTCAAAAACAAATTGAAATCAATTCTCATCTTGCTAAAATCATTCAGCTTGAAAAAGAAGCTGAAAAAGCTTGGATGAAAATTAAAGAGCTTGAAGTTAAATTGAAAGGTTTTGTGACTTCGGCACCATATGAGTGTCCAAAACCGATCAATTCTGTTCCAATAAGTGACAATGTCACAAATTTTGACAAAGTCAAAATTGAAGATTGTGATGACAAAGCTGATGATGAAATAGAAAAGGAAAAGAAAAGAAAAATATTTTTAGATTTACAAGAAAAATTTAAAAATACTGTTTTGCAATCTACTGAAACAGGTGAATGTTCTAAACAAAAACCTGTTAAGAAGAGTGTAGAACAGAAACAAAAAATTAAAAATTTGAAAAATTTTAAAAATGAAAATAAAAGCTCATCAGATAAGTCATCCAATCATTATCAAAAATCACAAAAATCTAAAAATGAAAACTTACAAAATGTTGGTAATAAGTGGTGCAGGTTTGACCACAGTGCTTCAAAGCCAAAACTAGTTTTCAAGAAGAGTGATGATTACCACAAAGCTAGACAATGTTATGATTTAAGCATATGGTGTGAAAATGGTGAATGGTACGATAACAGAGTGTGTTACACTTGTGGATTTCAAGGACACATTGCTGTTAACTGCCAAAGTCAGAGATTTGAAACGAGAAGGTGCTATAATTGTCAAATCAGAGGTCATATTGCCAGAGATTGCCCAAGAAGATCAAATGAAAGATTGAGGGTTAATTCTCAAAGAATGGAAAAGAAGCCAGTCAACGTCAAGCCCCATGAACAGAAGGTTCTAAAACCTAAAGTTCAGGATCAGACAATTCAAGAAAAGAAAATTAAACTTTCACAGGGGCAGAAAGACAGACTGCGAAAGAAAAGGAAGAAGGCGAGAGAGTATCTCGAGAAAATTTTGTCTTCGGGTTCACCGGATAGATTGAATAAGAGTTCTGATGAATCAACTAACTTGATTGCAAAGTCAAGCAAGACGAATTTATCAGATACAAATCTGAGGACGAAAGAAGAAAAGAAGAAGAAGAAAATGGTCGGCGATGAATCTGACGTCTCAAAGTCAGACAAGCCACCATCAGGCAATGATTCTGGTTCATCAAAGCCAGAGGAGCCTAGTGTTGAGGTAAAATCTGAGAATTCAGGTTTAACAATGGATTATGCAAATTTTCCATCATTGTTGAACAAGAATTCAAAATCACCCAAGGCTGGTCAGGCTTGGGGGAATCTATTCAAATAGAAAAACCTGACTTGCCGGAGCTTCCAGGTTGGTAAGTGTGAAGCAGGTATCGGCATCATTCTTGAGAAATTCACAGGTTGGTAACTGTGATAGTTCGATTTACATGTGGTAAATCAGGGACATTAAGTTGTACTTGATTTTCTACTAGTGTTTGTGTTGATAGAATCTTGAATTGTTAAATCTTTAATATGGTTGAAAAAGAACAAGGTGATGAAACCCCGAGTTTGTGAAATGACACATAAAACTAATTTTCCGGAAAAACCATTTTGATTAAAACAAACTTAAGTGTTTTGAAATCCAAATGGGAAAATAGTTTATTGTCAGGGGGAGTTCTGATTGTTAAGCCAAGAGAATGGCGAATTGAAGTGATTCGATATCAGTTTGTCACATTTCTTGTATAGTTTGTTTTCAAATTTTCTCAGAAAATCAAAATTGAAACATATTTTGATTTTAGGGGGAGAAAAATTTTAAAAAAAAAATTAGAAAATTTGAAAATTTCAAAAACATTGAAAAAGCAAAAATGAGTTTTGTTGAGACAAGAGGAAATGATAGTAAATCAGTGGACTATCACAGCATGCTAAAGAAATGTAAAGTCTAAAAGTGATAAACGGTCTCACTAAAGATGTGACGATAGGCTCAGCTAGACTAGTAGATTTGCGATAACGATACAAACATAAATGTAAAAGCCTAGTTCTAGTGGGAAACATGGTCAAAAGCATAGTACTTGGTTTTTGTCCTTCTTGATTGTGTGCCTACTTAGTAATCGCTGATTGTCGAAAGACATAAAACTGGTTAAGTTTGTGAACTTTCACAACTTTGCTGAAAAGTCATTGTGTTTGTGCATTTCTTTTTGCAAAGATTTAAACTTGTTTTATTTCTTTATTTTGTTTAAGCATCGGACATCCTCTGCGTATACGTGAGTGTCGACCTGGATGTTGTTGCCTAAACGTTCTGCTTTATTTTCTTTGGTGTTTCGTTTAAGCTTTGGATCACCTCTGCGTATACGGGAGTATCGACCTGGTGGTTAAAGCCTAAACAACTTCAACTTGTTTTATTTTTCTTATTTTGTTTAAACATTGGACTTTCTCTGCGTATACGGAAGTATCGACCTGATTGTTAATGTTTAAACATTCTGCTTTGTTTTTCGCACAAATCACAGTTGATAAAAGTTTAAAGGCATTACTTGAGTCAGTGTATTGCATGATGAGGGGATATGCTAAGATCGTGGGGTCCATAAGTACTTAGTGCAAAATTAATATACCTTAACGTATCGGTAAGCATTTCGAAAGTTTTTAGTTTGAGTTTATGTGGACAACAATATCGTCAATCAACGTGAATCGTTTAGAACTGAAAATGTTTAAAGCTTAACGGTGCTAGTGATTGGTCTCATGAACTGATATGATCCTCTTACACAAACTCACAAAAATATTATTTGTACATATTTGTTTACTGCATTTCTTTAAATTCAAAATTCAAAAAGATTTTCGACAACTGATGTTGAAGAGCTGATATTCAAAATTCCAAGTGTTAAACTTGATGAACTAGAGGGTTGGGAGAATATATTGAAAACTTTGAATGTCATATACAAATGTTTTGAAAGATTGTGTGTTTAGTTAATCAAGGTCATTCATTTGAACTTGATGTAACTAGTATATTTGTTGAATAAATGATTTCTACCAGTAAGTTTATTAAATTCAATTGTTATAAATTTGTGAAACTTATGTTGAGGTAGAGGATGTGCAGGGTAACAGGTTTTGAATTTCATTATTTCCCAACGGAGGCAAATTGTCAAAGCTTGAACCAGATATCTCAAGATCCCAGTATACTGAGAGGGGGAGTTTGTGAAAGGGGGAGTCTGGATCAACAGTCAATGGGAATGTGAAGATAGAGTGCTTATGATGAAAAGACAGAGTTGAAGAAAAAGACTAAGACTGAAGACTACGGATCTGAAGATGCTAAAAGACTACGTCAACATCCAAGGGGGAGTCTGTTGATGCATGGAATGTCTGTTGACTGCGTCTACAAAAAGTCTGAAGTCAAGATTGGTCAACAGGGGGTCAAAATGTAAATATTATGAAATATAGAAGTCTGGTTCGCTTATGTGTCTAAGTCTAGTTCGCTTATGTATCTTAGTCTGGTTCGCATATGTGTCAAGTATTCTGGATCGCTCATATGGCATGTCGTATGAGTGGACCAGAAACACTATATATAGGTGAGTGGTTCATTAGTACAAATAGATGTGTGTAAACTGGAGCCGAAATTCTGTCAAAATATCATCAGAAAGCTAATAAAGTGAAAGAATTGAAAGGATAAGCTGTTGTAATCTTGCATATTCTGATTCCGCCTTTATATGTGAGAATGAGCTACTCTTACTGACTTTTCGGGTCAAAGAACGGTCCAACACCATGTTTGCCTAAGTCTCTTACATCACTTGGTGAAGACAAAGTGTCTAGTGTAATACTTTTTATTCCTAATCTTTTGCACTTTTTATTTGGTTTTGTATTAATGACTTTAATAACTAGTTGCTTATGTTGAAGGTGATCTTTCCTTATCGTTTTTCCGTGGTGTCTTGAAATTATTTTACTGTCTATATAAAATAAAAGATTTTCACCATTCATATCTCCACGGTCTATATGGAGGTATGTTGGCTACCTGGTCGGGGGTTAAGGGAATGGTTTGGTAAAGGTCTTGCCATTGTTCAGCGTTTAGAGGTCCTGCAATGGACCTGGGTCAAATTTAGTAGGACCTCCTTCAATACTTAACGGTATTGGATGGCGGGGGTCCAAACTCTTTGATCCCCTCATAAGTTAGCTACTATTAATACTATAACCCGGCTATTTAGGACTGTATCCCTGCTGACTCAGACTACTTAGTCGAGGGTAACGTCACCTCCAAAAGAGGGGCCTACCATAATATTGCATTAATAACTTAATTAATTATCTTCCAATAATCCACCCTTTTAGGATTGTATCCTTGATGACTCAAACTACTGGGGTGAGGGTAACGTCACCTTCAAAATAGGGGCCTACTACAATAACTAAGATAATCTCTTAATTATGTGCAAAAGTGCGGAAATAATCAAAGGTTACACTAGATACGAGTCGGAACCAAGTGATTCATCTTGTCTATCTGTTTTTCTTTTTATTTTTATTTTCAGCATTTTAGTTAGTTTTTATTTTTCTTAGTTAAAACATTTTTCTAAACTTTTTATTTTGATTAGACGTTGAGGATAAACCGGTACTAAAAGCTCTTGTGTCCTTGGACGACCTCGGTATCTTACCAACGCTATACTACGCTCACGATGGGTGCACTTGCCCATATGTGTGTTTAGTGTTAGTAAAATATCGTGTTTTATAAATTTAAAACTTGGCTAAAAATAAGTGTTAAAGGGGCTTAAAATACACACCTAATATATATAACACTTCACACGCATCAAGTTTTTGGCACCATTGCCGGGGACACAAGGATTTTAAGAAAGTTAGGAATCAACGGCCTAATCGTTTTTCTTATTTTTCATTTTTTTAGGATTTTTTTTAGTTTTTTTTAGCTTCTGCAGAACTCAGCACGGGCCGTGCCCGCTGAACACGCCCCGTGCCCAATCATTGGAACTGGCAATCCTGTTTTAAGTCAGACAGTAAGCTGAACACGGGGCCGTGCCCACTCAACACGCCCCCGTGCCCAAGTTTCAGTTACTGAAAACAGAACCGTAAGATCCCGACAGTTGGTAATTTCTGACACAAACATGAGTGATCCTGATACTTTTTACTTTCGGCACTCTTATGGTACTATGTGGTGTCAATTATGTGGTGGTAACCATAAAGAATTAAAATGCTTTTTTCTAAATTATAAACCCCACTATATAGACCCATCATTTCCTAGTATCCTTAAGAGGGGCGAAAGTAAAAATAATCCCTATCGCTCCCTCGAATGCGCCCAGCCGGATATTCTAGGAGAAATGCTTCTCGATGAATTATTTCAACTAGAAGATCTAGTTTTTAATTGGTTAAAAGAACTTAGGGAAGACCTCAATAATCTTTTCCAAGGCGATAACCAAGAAGAGAGGTTGGAACCGCATTCAAACAACTTCATTGTTTCCAATGATACTTCTAACTCTAGTAAGGACTTGAGCGATAGTCGTCCCTGTGTCGATTGTGTCGTGAAGGACTCCCCATCAACTTCGTTTGATGCATACATAGACCTGAGCGATTCGACATACACCTTCTTTAACGAGAGCCCGGAAAAGGGTTGGACTTGTCCACCTACATATAGCATAGGAATCACCCTCACCGACAACCTCTTGCGTTCTCGTCTTAATCTAGATCAATTAAGGTATCTTAGGCACTTTGGGGTTGTTCCATCTAGTAAGGAACCACCCGATCCGGAAAAATTCCTTGAAATTTGAAGAGTTCCTTAAGACAGCTTCTAGACACGGGGCCGTCTCTAGGTCAGCACGCCCCCGTGTCCACCCAAAAGATTCCTTTCTGATTTTGTCAGAATGCGGACAAAAATGTGTCAGGATTCCATCTGCACACGGGGCCGTGTCCAGCCGACACGGGGCCGTGCGCAACGTACTGTCGTTTTCTATAAATGCAGCCAAGAATCCTGCACATTTGAACCATTCCAGGGACAGAGATTTGAGGAATATTCTCACATACCATCCTAGGTATTTTCTAAAAGAAGTTTCTCAACCATCTTCTTGTCCTTTCCTCTTTTATCCACTTTCATCTTCTTCAATTTTCTTCATACTTCCATTAAAGCTTGAACTTTCTATAGTTTCAAGCCTTATTGAGATGTTTGTTAGATTTTTGTTCATGGAATCTTGATAAAAATAAGTTCAATAACAATGTTTTAAGTTGTTTAAGTTCAAAAATGCTTCAAAAATCATAAAAACAATTTGAAACCCCAAGATTCCTTGTCCAAAAATCCTGCAGATATCTGAACACGGGGTCGTGTTCACTGAACACGGGGCCGTGTCCAAAGTACTGAACCCATAAAATTGAACTCTTTTCGGCATGTTTTCTCAGAATGGCAAGCAGAACAAGCGGAAACTCTTCGTCGCATTCCAGGAACAACCGGCAGGGGAGAAGATCATCTACAGTTGAGGATTCTCTTGTAAACAATGTTTACGCCTTAAGAGAAGCTCTTGATGAAGTAACAAGTGTGGAAGAGGCATTGGTCGACCGCATTAATCATTTGACGGTGGGACTAGAAGGATGTCTCCGGGAGGTCAACCTTTTGCACCAAAGGTTGAACATTCTCGCCTCTCTTCCTTTGGTACCGATTATCACCCAAAGGGCATGGAATGTGGTGCCGGAAGTCATCATTCCAGCCGAATGGTACGCCCTACATCCGGAACCTCCTAGAGACATACTCCAAGGGGTCCCGGTTGGTGTCGCTCATCCTCCACCAGATGTCAAGGAACATGAAGCCGCCTCCCTTCTCCCTAGGGAAATCGAAGAATGGCTCTAGCAACATCTAAGGAACACCGTTCGGCTTGGAGTTCTAGAAGACTTTTAAACCGGAAATCTATTTCCGGAATTTTTGGTTCTTATTGTAGAAGTAGGACTCCTTAGGAAGATTTTTCGGATCACTTGACCTATTAGGACTTTTAACTTTTATTTTCTGCTTTATTTTTAATTTTTAGGACTATTATGTAATTCTCTCTATGATTAATGAATGATGGTTTTAGTTAATTTGGTGTTTTGGATGGTGTTGAAATGAATAAAACACACTTGAGATGGCAAAGGATGCAAGGGAAACTTGAACCAGCACTCCATACAGGAAAACAGAACCGTCCGACAAATTTCTTCGTTTACAGTAAGCTCGGCACGGGCCGTGTCCACCCAACACGGCCCCGTGCTGCACAGTCTGCAAAAAAAGAACCAGTTCAGGTAACTGGACACGGGCCGTGTTCACCCAACACGCCCCCGTGTCCAGGCTTCTGTTTCTCTTGTTTTAAATTTGTTACTGGCACTTGAACACGGGACCATGCCCGGATAACACGGGGCCGTGTTCAGCGCCCAGTAACACAAAATTTTTTGCTTTTTCACACCTTTTTACACATTCAATCAACCTAAAAACTTATTTTTGGGACACATTGAGGACAATGTGTAATTTAAGTGTGGGGGGGATGCTAAAACCTTGAATCTTGCAAGTCCTAAATACAAGCCTTACACAAAACTCTATTGGAACCGCTAATCACCCCAAATTTTTTCAAAAAATTTTCATTTTTTTTACTTGTCTAGGTTTAACTTGGGAAATTCAAGTTCTAAAAAGGTTATATTTTTACGAATTTACAACCGATAGCGTCGTGATAAAAAGAACCAACATAAGAAAATTATGAAAAGGCATGACAAGCTTAGTTAAAATTTAATTATATATACTTGATCACATAAAAACTCATTCCCACAAAAGTGAGTTTTGAGCCTTTATTGAGCATACAATTACACATCATTAGAACTAAATGCTCATTTTCGTTTCTTGTGTGAATAGCCGCTTGGTTCTTACGACTCTAGAACTTGCCATGACGATACATTCCCGGTCCTTACCAACTTAAACCCGAGTAAGTAAATGATGGAGGCATTAGGACTAACCCTTTTTTTTTCTACACCATTATTTTTTTTACCACCTACCCAAAATCCCCCTAGTTAGCCCCTTTGAGCCTAAACCTTTTCATTTCATAACCCAAACCAAACACCCTTTTACCCACCAAAACCTTTTTTCATTTTTACCCCTTTGTTTTAGTAACGAGTTAGATTTTTCGTATGACTTCAAAAAAAAAAATATTTGTGTTGATGATGAAGCAAAAGAAAATAAACAAACAAGTTCATCAAAAATAACTTTGTTTGAATAAATAGCTTCATCAAAATAAAAGTTACGAAAAAATAGAAAGTCATACGAAAACCGACACTTGTTACGCTTTTCGCCCTTTTTCTACTAACCACTAACCACCAACCCAACCACCTACCTTTAACCCAAGCCTAACCCTTAACCCACAAAGTCCTCTTGATATTTACAAAGGTATATAAGTTAAAAAGGAGGAGGATTGATTGCTTGGCAAGCCTATGGTAGGAGTAAGTTCCATGCCGCTCTCGAGTGATCCACAAAAATACATTTTCGGCCGAGTGTTGAGTGATCCCCGTGAGGTATGTGAACTTGTGTACAAATAGAATTTTAAAGAGGCATGTTATGCCCTAATAAGTAATTTATCTTATGAAAAGTTTTAAATAAATCATGACGAATAGGATTGTAAATAAATAAAAATAAAACTAAATAAAGAATCTTGGAAATCCCGACACTCTATGACAAGCCTAAAACCTTCTTTTCTACCCATTCCATTTGGGAGTGTAAATAGCCACATATTAAAGAGTTTTGCTTGAGGACAAGCAAAGATTCAAGTGTGGGGGTATTTGATGTGTTCAAAATGTAACATATAAATTTCATCAATCGAGGCATAAAACTAACCCTTTTTTAGTACTAATGTTGGAAAAAGTGTGCTTTTGTCTTCCTTTTGTATTTTCAGGATTAAATGAGCTCAAATTAACAAAAGAAACAAAAAGACATCAAAATCTAACATAAATACAAAAAAAGGAACAAAACGTGACATGCCCGACCCCACAACAACATCTTCCCAAGCAAAGCAAGAGATCAGAAGCCTGAACACGCCCCGTGCTCAGCTAGCACGGGGGCGTGCCCAAGTGTCAGCAGAAAAGACAAAGTGGTAGAAGCTTCTATTGCCCACCACGGGGCCGTGGTCAACTATAAGATTCGCACAATCCAGCAAATCTGCATAGTACAAAGATTCTTCTGCACCACGGGGTCGTGCTCAGCAGACACGGGGGCGTGGTCAATTAATAAGACAAAGCTGCAATTAATGAAGAAAGAGAGGATGTGGACACGGGGCCGTGCCCACTGGACACGGGGCCGTGCCCGAGCTTCTGTTCAGCCTATAAATAGAAGTGCTTGGCTCAAGCTCAAACCATCCCTTGGCACACCACCTCTCTCACACTTCACCCACCACCCACCACCACCATAACACCATCATCCATTGTCCATCGTAGAGTGTGTGAGTCGTCTCGGGATCCAAGATTGATCGTAAGAGTTCTTGACAATCAAGGCCATGTTTGCCTAAGTCTCTTACATCACTTGGTGAAGACAAAGTGTCTAGTGTAATACTTTTTATTCCTGATCTTTTGCACTTTTTATTTGGTTTTGTATTAATGACTTTAATAACTAGTTGCTTATGTTGAAGGTGATCTTTCCTTATCGTTTGTCCGTGGTGTCTTGAAATTATTTTACTGTCTATATAAAATAAAAGATTTTCACCATTCATATCTCCACGGTCTATATGGAGGTATGTTGGCTACCTGGTCGGGGGTTAAGGGAACGGTTTGGTAAAGGTCTTGCCATTGTTCAGCGTTTAGAGGTCCTGCAATGGACCTGGGTCAAATTTAGTAGGACCTCCTTCAATACTTAACGGTATTGGATGGCGGGGGTCCAAACTCTTTGATCCCCTCATAAGTTAGCTACCATTAATACTATAACCCGGCTATTTAGGACTGTATCCCTGCTGACTCAGACTACTTAGTCGAGGGTAACGTCACCTCCAAAAGAGGGGCCTACCATAATATTGCATTAATAACTTAATTAATTATCTTCCAATAATCCACCCTTTTAGGATTGTATCCTTGCTGACTCAAACTACTGGGGTGAGGGTAACGTCACCTTCAAAAGAGGGGCTTACTACAATAACTAAGATAATCTCTTAATTATGTGCAAAAGTGCGGAAATAATCAAAGGTTACACTAGACACGAGTCGGAACCAAGTGATTCATCTTGTCTATCTGTTTTTCTTTTTATTTTTATTTTCAGCATTTTAGTTAGTTTTTATTTTTCTTAGTTAAAACATTTTTCTAAACTTTTTATTTTGATTAGACGTTGAGGATAAACCGGTACTAAAAGCTCTTGTGTCCTTGGACGACCTCGGTATCGTACCAACGCTATACTACGCTCACGATGGGTGCACTTGCCCATATGTGTGTTTAGTGTTAGTAAAATATCGTGTTTTATAAATTTAAAACTTGGCTAAAAATAAGTGTTAAAGGGGCTTAAAATACACACCTAATATATATAACACTTCACACGCATCAAAAAGTTATGCAGATAATCGACGTAAGCCGTTAGAATTCCAAGTTGGAGACAAGGTACTCTTGAAAGTTTCTCCTTGGAAAGGGGTAGTTCGATTCGGTAAGAATGGAAAGCTAAGTCCAAGGTACGTAGGCCCATTCACCGTTACCCAACGAATTGGACCCGTTGCTTATAAACTACAACTACGAGAAGAATTAGCCAAGGTACATGATGTGTTTCATGTATCTAATCTCAAGAAGTGTTTGTCTGACGAATCACTGGTAGTACCTCTTCAAGACATGGAGGTAAATGAAAAGTTGAAATTTGTTGAGAAACCGCTTCAAATAGAAGACAGAAAGATTAAGTTACTCAAACACAAAAGGTTGGTGATGGTCAAAGTCAAGTGGGATTCAAAAAGAGGACCTAAGTATACGGGGGAACTGGAATCGGAAATGAAGCGGAAGTACCCTTACCTTTTTCAGTAAATCTCGAGGACGAGATTTTAAATACGGTGGGGAGGATGTAAGGACCTGCAAAAATGTCCCAAAACGATCCGTAAGTGGAAACCCGGACCCCTAAAACCCTAATCCTTATGAAAAATCAAGAAATTCAAATTTATTGATCTGTCGCGGGCCGCGTAAGAGTTAAGGAAAGCTTACGCGGGGCGCGACAGCTTGAAAGTCTCCGGATAACGATTAGGGCCACGTGTCAACCACGTGGCAAGCCTACACGTGACACGGTAGCCCTAGCCGTAACTAGGGTGGCCCTCGCGGGCCGCGTAGGTTATTCTTCGAGTTTACGCGGGCCGCGTAAAACTCAAATTTCAGCTATATAACGAGCATTGCATGGCCTTTCTTCTGTGTTAGCAAAATCCTTTCAAAAAACGAAACATTCTACTCAATTTCATAGATTTAAGTAGGGAAACGCTGCTACAATTACAGGGTAATAACTCGATCACTACTATGATACAATGTCCGATCGATTGAAACCGATCTGATGGATGTTTAAGTGCTGCCCGAATTCGGGCTATACTTTGTCATTCGTCGTGAGAGTTTTGATTTCGTGAGCTTATCGTAAACATTGTATTAAGTTACTAACCTAGTTTCGTGTGCACTGTTATTTAACTAGGTTACGAGGCTAAATCAGTAGGAAAAACTCTGTCCCGCTAAACTCGCAATGTGAGTCATTCTCTTTTTACCAAATTGTTTACAAAACCCTAAATGTTTTCCAGTTATACTTTGCAGTGATTAAGTCTTTTCTAATCATTAATTACTGGCAGTAAGTGCGGGTTTTGTGCACATTACTTCTAATGATTTATCACTTTACTTGGGCGAGCCTAATTTAGTGATATGTCCACAGTCATAGATCCGGTCGAGTGACAACTGAACCAGCTAATTAATATATAGGGGCAAATGTGAAAACTCTTAATGCTGTAAATTATAACAATGTGTCATTTTGTACAAATTGAATGACTCGTCAGTATTTCCCCGCTGATAAAATCTTTTTAAACATGTTTCAGGTGATTTACTGTGAACCAGGAAAAGTGCCGCGTAGCACTACAGCTTGAAGGAAGTGGCTCAGTAAATAAATAAACATGTTTTTGTAACCAAGGGATTTCCCAGTGGAATTCCTTTATTGTAAAATAAGGATTTTGTCCCGAAATTTGGAAACAAAATAAATGGGTGTTTTTAGTTTAAACGATCCTGTTAAAATTTCCGCTGCCAAATTAAATACAAATACCACTGGTTTTCTGTCCCGCGGCATCCGAACCGGGAACCTGGATCAGGGGTCGTGACAATTGCAGAGTAGAACAAACCATAGGGGGTAATATGAAAGGGTAACATAGTCATTTCACATTCTATTTAACAGGTCCGTTAACTTATTTGATGGCAGGGGGTAAAATTGCGACATAACATCAACGTTGGGGGGGTAAATTGCAATTATTTCGTTAGAGGGGGTCAGAGTGCCAATTGGCCTAAACCCCAGGGGGTAAAATTGCAGTTTAATCTTTCATATAATACAAAATGTTCTCTAATATTGAAAGTAGGAACTGAGGATGTTCCTGTTTTGTCTTTTGGCAGGTGCATAACTGATTTTAGGTTTAGTTTTAGCATCTCTGGTGGTTTTATCTATTAGTTTTATTTATGCACTGGCCATAGATTTTTAGTTTTTTAGCAGGTTAATCTCTTAGCAGGTTAGTCTTTGAATTATTTGTACTGTTTTTTCTAGATCGTCTGGCTCTAGGGTTCTTCACCTTGGCTACACTTCGATTTTTACGTGTTCGGGTATTAAAATTTTCTTATTATTATGTGTTTTATGTTAACAGGGGGTAGGGGTTGTCTTTAATAGGCTAGGGTTTGCTATTCAGAAAGGGGTAGCGGCGCAGCTTGTTGCTCGCTTACCTGCGATATTGATGTAACTCGGCCAGTTCTTATTATAATAAGAATTTTTTTATGTTAACAAATTTCTATGGCATGTAGTTTACTTAAATTAGTTCTAATCTTTGAGCAGTTCAGAGGTACGTTTGATCCCCAAATTGAAGCTTTCTTTGTGACTCTGGTAGCTATTTAGTAGGGGTGTGCATGGGTCGGTTTTGATCAAAAACCATAACCATAACCGCGATGTCGGTTATTGGATAACCATAACCATAACCGATCGGTTATGGTGGTTATGGTTATTCGGTTTTGATGGTTATAGCGGGTTGGTTATGGGTGGTTAACCGTGTATTTAGCTTAGCTAAACATAGCTTAATTTTTTTATCATGGAATAAATTATTATTGCATATTTGTATATATTAGTATATTACATAGTATTAAAATATACATATATATATATATATATAATCTATAATATTAATACCAATTATTATTATCGGATATTCAAATTAAGTGATATGATACATTCTATAAATTCAAATAAACATTCAACCAAAACCACAAAATGAAATGTAAAACTCTTAAGTACTAAAAATCATCAGTCAAAAACATCAAGTATTAAAACTATGGTGGAAGTCCTAAATCTTACAAAGATTATTATATGTCGGTTCGGTTCGGTTATGGAGGGTATGGATAAAATGATAACCATAACCGACCCGCTACTTTCGGTTTTCAAAAAAACCATTAACCGACCCACCGGTTTTTTATTTGGTTCGGTTTTTTCGGTTCAGTTTTGTCGGTTAATTCGGTTATGGTTCGGTTAATTCGGTTTTTAGCACACCCCTACTATTTAGTTCCATATATTGTTCTATAGCACACCCCCTCTTCCTAATATATTGGCATTGAGAATATGCTATTAAAATGACCATCAGACACAACTCTAAACCATGCTTTGTATTTTCTTTTATTTTGCATATTTTTCTATTGTACTTTAACATTATGCAAAACTGAAATTTGTTCTCTATAAGAATTTTTTTAATTTCCACATTTAATTGGTATACTTCTAACAAGCATTGCTTCATTAACTACGGTAAATCTATCATACGACTACTGGTTGAAGGAGAGCTTTTATGCTACACTAAGATATCTGGTATACTTTTCAGAAATTGGAATTATAAAGGGGTTTTCTAATGGCACACCCTCTTGTCTATCTACACACTTTTTGAATTCAATATGCATCGTATAGGCCTATACGATGCGTATTGAATTAAAGTAAAAAACATGGCAGACTGACAGGTGCAGGTTGTGTCTGGCGGCGGGCTTAATACGCATCGTATAGGCCTATACGATGCGTATCAACCCCTTGTTTTTTTGAATTTATTTTTTGTTGTGTTGTGTCGAATGCGAACCCGAGAAACGAAAGGGATTTCGAGCAGTTGGTCGATGATATGATTGATAAAGATCTTGACACAATTATTTCCATTTTCAAGTATTATTAAAACCATTCAAGCCAACCAGTCTACAATGTGGTTCCCAATTTGCGGAACATAATCCCAGATTGTCTAAAGAAATGCTTTTATCATGTGTCATGTGGTAAACAAATACCAAGGGTGTATACAGATCTCTATTCGGTCATCTTTCCAAGCTTTTACACACGAATATGTGGTTCCCAATTTGCGGAACATAATCCCAGATTGTCTAAAGAAGCGCTTTTATCATGTGTCATATTAGATGTGTTATGGTGAGATTTTTAAAGTTTGCACAGTGGGAGAAAAGACCAGCACCTCTGTCAGTATTGTCCTTTAAATTCGCATAAACATATATTCGTTTCATAACCTCCTCCTATAAATCAACCACAACTCACCCGATACGTCTTCTCTGGATCACACATGATAAAAGCGCTTCTTTAGACAATCTGGGATTATGTTCCGTTTCTTCAAGATTTACGTCTGATGTCCATGTTTGATCACATTTGACTTCATCTACGGCAGTCCAATGACTTTCTTGAGTCACATATCCGACAATAGGGCCCACGGATCTTATGCCCACCCGAGACCGACCTCTGGATCACACATGATAAAAGCGCTTCTTTAGACAATCTGGGATTATGTTCCGTTTCTTCAAGATTTACGTCTGATGTCCATGTTTGATCACATTTGACTTCATCTGCGGCAGTCCAATGACTTTCTTGAGTCACATATCCGACAATAGGGCCCACGGATCTTATGCCCACCCGAGACCGACCTCTGGATCACACATGATAAAAGCGCTTCTTTAGACAATCTGGGATTATGTTCCGTTTCTTCAAGATCTACGTCTGATGTCCAAGTTTAATCACATTTCACATTTGATCACATGTGGAAAACCGCAACCGTTTTTTACTACGGAAATGATGGCTATGGGAAATACAAACCTAACACTAACCACAATGGACTCAGACTCATACTACCCTTGTCGTTCCGTATTTTCTCCTTTTCTAATTCTCGAAGAATCTCGTAAGTACCGATATCTCATCCTTCTGTTGTTCAGTACTTCCGAGACGATTCAAGTGAGTCCTATGAAGCAAGTGTCTGCCTATTCAATTGAGAGGAATCATTGCATTACATCCCCGTTGAAAACAAATTGTATCTGTCTGACCCAACTGAAATCCACAAATTTCCAACAATTAACAGGACATTGTTAAAAGGGAAAATCTAATGGAACACCTAATTGAGAGAAACTTCTTCGTGCTAACTGCCGATATCTCATCCTTCTGGTGTTCAGTACATCTTAGACGATTCAAGTGAGTCCTATGAAGCAAGTGTCTGTCTACAAATTCCAACAAATTGTGGGTTAATAGATTCCGAAGGTGTTATTTCAGTTATTTCTGTTGATTCAGTACTTCAAGGTGTGTACGTTAAATACCGTTCACCGCTTTTTAGTTGCTTCTCTTGTTAAGTGAGACATTTCATAGAGAACAAGTTCACAGCAGAATGAAATTTTATTGAAAACTTCTAAAAATGAAGCAAGTGTCTGTCTATTCAATTGAGAGGAATCATTGCATTACATCCCCGTTGAAAACAAATTGTGTCTATCTGACCCAACCGAAATCCACAAATTTCCAACAATTAACAGGACATTGTTAAAAGGGAAAATCTAATGGAACACCTGATTGAGAGAAACTTCTTCGAGCTAACTGCCGATATCTCATCCTTCTTTTAGAGGAAAGATGACCGAATAGAGATCTGAACCAACCGAAATCCACAAATTCCAACAAATTGTGTCTAACGCAAGGATCTTCGAATTAGTTGCTTCTCTTGTTAAGTTTCTGAACCAAACGCTTTTTTAGTTGCTTCTCTTGTTAAGTTTCTGAACCAACCGAAATCCACAAATTCAAGTGAGTCCTATGAAGCAAGTGTCTGTCTATTCAATTGAGAGGAATCATTGCATTACATCCCTGTTGAAAACAAGTGGTTGTAATGATGGAACCCTTGATTTGAAAAACATTTTTGAGAAATTTATAGTTTAATACGTATCGTATATGCCTATACGATGCGTATTAATCGATGATTTTACTAAAATACCCCTGGTTTTTTTTTTATAAATTCAGGGGTATTTTTGAGAAAATTCAAAGTTTAATACTAATCGTATAGGCCTATACGATTCGTATTAAACTGATATACGATACAACCTAGGCCTATACGATCGTATGTGGCATTATTTCAAATTTAGTGTTATCGTGTTTCCCTCGGTTCGACGTGTATACGTCTCGTTTTTTGCCGAACTTTCGCATATTTTGTCGTTTTATTACGTATACCTTCAACATAAGTCGTTTCGGTGTCGTTCGATTGCGTGCGAATATCGTATTCTATGATTACCTACAGTTTTGTTTGAAATCCACTTGTAGTCCATAGTGCCGTATTATATGTATACGTGTGTGGAAATATCGTTAGTCGCATACATTGACATATTTTTGCGTATTTTGACGTATTCTAACATATTGTTGCGTATTTAATAGTATTTTTGACGTATTTGAGCGTATTCTAACGTATTTTAGCTTATTTTAGGGTATTTTTACGTATTTTAGCGTATTTTAACGTATTTTAGCGTATTTTAACGTATTGTAACGTAAGTTAGCGTATTTTAACGTAAGTTAGCGTATTTTAACGTATTTTAACGTATTTTAGTGTATTTTAACGTATTTTAGCGTATTTTAGGGTATTTTAACGTCTTTTAACGTATTTTAGCATATTTTAGCGTATTTTAACGTATTTTAGCGTATTTTAACGTATTTTAGGGTATTTTAACGTATTTTAGTTGGTTTCGAATATACCCAACGTATTTTAGCTGGTTTCGAATATACCAAAGTTGTCAAATTCGTTGCGTGCATTCATATTTGAGAAACATTTATTCAGTTATTTTTGTTGATCCACAAATTCCAACAAAGTTAATATTCACTGTGGTGGATGCAAGCATAAAGTTAGAAACCGGTGGTATTGAACCAACATTTCCTTCAAACATTCTAAACCCTACAAGGATGTTGGGACTTAAACGCATGTACGTGACAAAACCAGGATCATTCTAATAGATTAAAGAGAATAAACCAAGTACAAAATCATCTGCTTTTCTGAATCTGAATCTGAATGTTAACTTTGACTCATAAACCCTTGAATCCCAACGCTTCTATGATGATATCAGCGTTGTTTATCACCCTGTGTGAGCATTGGAAGCCCGACCACTAGCAGAAGAACCCGACACGTCTTCTATGATGATTCGAAACATTCACGCTCAAATGCCTCACCGGCTTATGTTGATGGATAACGCAAACAAGTTCTCCACAGTTTGTTATTCAAATCTCTATTTGGTCATCTTTCCAAACTAGAACACACGATAAGTTCTCCAAAAGAATGCATACACAAATAGTATCGGGACCACTGGAATAGACACATGTCCAAACTGCAACACACGATAAGTTCTCTAGAACACTCGTAATCCTCAACCAGCTTTGAAACCGGACAGAATCTACGAAGAAACTGTTCGATTTCACGGTGAGTGGAGAAATTAGCGACGGAGAAACTGTTGGATTTTGTGGATTTCGGTTGGTTCAGACAGACACAATTTGTTGGAATTTTTGGATCAACAGAAATAACTGAAATAACAACTTCCTTTTCTCTCTCTGACAACTGATTAAATGAAGTATTTTAATGAAGTATTAAAGATTGAATGTGCAAACCGCAACCGTTTTTTACTACGGAAACGGTGGCTATGCGAAATACAAACCGCAATCATTTGTGACTATGGGAAACACAAGTTTTCTTTTTGAGCTTAATGGATGTCCGTTATCTCAGTTGAGGCGTGCAATGATTAAATCTGAATATAACTAGATGTTACGTGTAACTTCATTAAACCAAGACCAAAGCCTATTTCAAAACACATGTGTTCGTATCAGCGTTGTTTATCACCCTGTGTGAGCGTTGGAAACCTGACAAACAGTATTTGACAACTGTGACAGCTTATCTATCTGTGTGTGTCACATCCATCCTGTTATAGCAATCGATATGATTAATTTTACAGATTTTTTTCTAATTAGCGTTGTTAACTACCAAAAGATTGCATACACAAATAGTTCTAGTGGACGAAGCAAAGTGACCGTTGTGTATCTGAATCAACTTCTCAAACAAACCGTGAAATCGAACAGTTTCTTCGTAGATTCCGTCTGGTTTCAAAGCCAGTTGAGTATCTGAATCAGCGTTGTTAACTACCAAAAGAATGCATACACAAATAGTTCTAGTGGACAAAGCAAAGAGACCGTTGTGTATCTGAATTAGGTTCTCAAACAAACCGTGAAATCGAACAGTTTCTTCGTAGATTCCGTCCGGTTTCAAAGCCGGTTGAGTATCTGAATCAGCGTTGTTAACGACCAAAAGAATGCATACACAACTAGTTCTAGTGGACGAAGCAAAGAGACCGCCTTGTTAATTTTAATGAAGCAATAAAGATTGAATCTGCAAACCGCAACCTTTTTTGACTACCAAAACGGTGGCTATGCGAAATACAAACCGCAATCGTTTGTGACTATGGGAAACACAAGTTTTCTTTTTGAGCTTGATGGATGTCCGTTATCTCAACACTTCTCCTTACATTATTGATCTGGAATTGGAGAACCGTTGTTAACAAGAGTATGTTGTTCCAAGATCAATTCCAAGATTATTGATGGTAACAAGAGTATGTTGTTCCAAGATCAATTCCAATTGCAGTTGATGAAATCGGAGCTGTTATCTCAGTTGTTCAGTACTTTCGTACTGTTATTACATCCGAGACGATTCAAGTGAGTCCTATGAAGCAAGTGTCGGTCTATTCAATTGAGAGGAATCATTGCATTACATCCCTGTTGAAAAACATAATCGATAAATTTAGGGAAAATGGGGTTGAAAGATGATAACCCAACAGTGGAGGATCTCATTCGACAGCTTCGATAAATTCAGGGGTATTCTCAAATAAATGTTTCCTAGATGTTTGAAGACCAACAAATGTCCAAAGTGCTGCTTCTACGTTCGCGTGACGGAAAGCTACCGCGTGACAGGAAGCTACCTTGCAAAAATTAAAAAATTAAATCGACACCCTCAATACGCATCGTATAGGCCTATACGATGTGTATTACTTTTTGGTAGGGGACAATGGCAGCCTTTGGCAGGCATAGAAGTTTGAACACACCTCAATACACATCGTTTAGGCCTATACGATGCGTATTGAGGGTGTCGATTTAACCCCCCAATGTGTACCCATATTACGACCCATTATAAATAGTCAGTTTCATTAATTTCAGATTTTGGGATTTGTGAGCCTCCATTGCTGGTCTTATTTTAAAACATAGGCCGGTTAGGCTGGAGGGTGTGGAGGGCGCCATCCCTCCACCTCATCCATGTATAGCGCCCATAGGGCTCCATCACCACACCCTCTATTTTAAGAGGGGGTCGCCATCCTTACTTCGCCACCATGGTAACGCCAAAGTTGAAAGGTTTAGGTGGGGCCCACTAGTTTTAGTCCAATGAATTTTTTTTTTATTTTGTTTAATAGGGGGCTCCATCCACACCATGCAAATTAAAGGGGAGACGTGGATCCTACGTGTCGCTTACGTGACCTGATAAAATCCCTAGCGGCCTCCAACGACACCCTCCAGCCTTATGTAATTTTTTTCTTATTTTTGGTCTACACCTCTGATTTTCTATACTACTTTTCATATTCAATGTATTCAGACGTTTGATTATTGCATTCTACATAATCGATACAAACTATTTGTGTTTTTGCATTTTTTTTATTTCTATGCTCACAACTGTTCCAACCAAGGTATCATGCCTCCATTCAAAGTTGGTCTAAATCCTTTATTGTATTACTAGATTCATGTTTTTTTTTTCAGAATTAGAAAAAACAATACTAATAAAAGTATAAAAAAATATTATTATTGAATATTTAATGATGACTTATCGATCGTTAATATTGTGAATATTTATTTAGAGGCATTATTTGTTTTCGTAAAAAGAATATTATTGATGAATATCTATTGATAGTTTATGTTGTAAAAGTTGCCTCTACCACGTAGAGATGAACATTTGGTATCAGGTACCGGTATTGTACTGGTTAAATTTGATACCAGTACTTGATTTTTCTATTTTTCGATACCGGTATGTTTTTTTGTTAATTTACCAGTAAATACTAGTACCTTACCATTTTATTCGATAATGGTATGGTACAATGCTCATTCCTACTACCAGACGTTAGTTGATGTGAACTGTATTATGTTCAGCTTTGTTATGACTTTCTCTTTTTCATCTCCTTTTGGGTTTGTGATTTATTAGAACCATCAAAGAAATAAGTAACTGTTTTTCCTATAATAGTAGAGCCTATGCTATAGTTTGGAGCTTTTTTATTGGTTAACATGTCCAACTTTGTGAAAAAAAAAAAAAAAAAAACTATTTATTTCCTCTAAAATAGATTAGGGATTTTTTTTTAATCCTTTTCCCTGGCCTCGGATTCAATTCTATTCACTAATTAATATTTTTTTTTCTAGTAAAGATCATTCTAAATATAAACAACCAGATTTTGCTTTGCTCTGAGTACCAAAACGTGGATAAGGACTTCAGGTCTATGATATGAGTTTTGAGAACCAAAATTGTTGTTTTTGTATTATGTTTGGGTAGCTATAGGTAGTTTTTTTATTTTACATTTGTTGTATACATAATTTAAATGGTCCAACCCCGTCAATATTCACGAGGGATAATCTAGTTCGATTATATATACAAAAAATCAAACCATAACTGAATAAGCTTATCTATATAATCTGAATAATAAATGGACTGAGTAGGTTATACAATTAGTGTAAAGATCAAATACAAATAGCTCTTAACATACAAAATACTTTTTACGTAAAAAGTGAAGGTGAGAAATTTTTTCCTACTACTTAAGAATGATACTTAATTGCAAAATGTAAAAAAAAAAAAAAAAAAGTCGTCATTTTATAGTAGTAGAGTAATTATTGTAGAATAATTATAATTACTCTACAAAATTACATAATTACTCTATTAGTGTAAATCACGATTTTTTTATTTCTAGGAATAAAATACGTGCTTAATAAGATGTGGGAAAAAATTAAATAAAATGCCCTAGTTAAAACTGATTTGTACAATAAATTAACCCTATATAATTATAACCTGAATGATAAACATCCTTGGTAGGTGATCTTGCATATACTTTAAAGCAAGTCCAAATGTAAAGTCACATAGGGTATATTGTGGAATCACATTCCAACAATACATGGACCATATTTCTTGCACTCTGTAATTTTCCAAGCCTTGTTTGAGGTAGTTTTTGATGCATTATTTTCCTGAAGCTGCTTCTAACAAAGTTATTAAGGCGTGACCAAGGCAACAAATTATACGGTAAGAAGGTTGAGATTGGTGCGAATATGTTTTTATCTACTTTACATACCAGTTACTTGATTATTAACAAACTAAACACTTATATTTAGTAGTTCCTTGTAAATTATTATGTGCATTTGTTATTCTCATCATTGATTCATAATTCGAAGCAGTTCATTGAAAATGGTTACGGTTTTGTTATTGCTTTCATGTGAGTTATAAACTTATAGGTTAGTTTAGGGTGGTCCTAGGTCAAGTTAGCTTGTACCCAATTTAATCAACATCCCATGGTTGATTGTGGAAGGTAGGGTAGAAACGAACTGAAGCCTTTTCATGTTTGTTCGTTAAGAAAATAATGTGTTCACAAATAGTTTATGAAACAATTAATCCAGTAAAACAATTAATCCTTTAGATTACTCCATTCTTTCAATAATCCTTCTCCCTTATTTTGCACATACTTTTTATACCTCTTTTATTTCCATAGCAATCTAGAGACTTCTTCTAATTTATATCCTTTTCTTTACTTTTATTTTGAATGCAAGATACTCGTAGCTATCACTTAGCCATTGTCGGGTTGTCAAGGTACAAGTTGATGGGTACTGGTTTAAAATTTATCAACTTAAATGGGCCATATGTTTCATTTATGGTGTTTAAGGCCATATGATGGAATAGATTTAATTTGGATGGCTATGTTTTCATTATTTGTTTATTTATTTTAAACGGCCAACGAATCCTTCAAATGTGCTACCGGCGAAATTCACCACATCGGGATACACTCGTCTCCGAACTAGGGAAAACCCTCACCTAGGGTAGAAGCCCGTGAACACTCGTCCAAAGACACGACAGTGCAGTGAGGTAAAACCCATTCAGTTCAAGGATCGACCCATGTGTGTTTGTTATTCCTATGATTTCCAATTTGAGGTAGTTCGTGAAAATGATTATGGCTTTTATTATTATTACTTTCGTTGTCGGGGAAAGGAGTATAAACAAGGAACAAAAAGGTAAATAGGATAAGTGATAAAGAAGGGTGAAGTAAGGGAATGTGTGTCCCTGGCACTTGGCCCATTGGACATCAAAGGCAATGATAAGGCTTGGGAAGCGGCTTTGGTCTGGGGTTCAAGTCTTGGAGCCATCAAGGTTTTACACATAGGTGGGGGTCACTTCCTATTAATCACTCGCGCGAGTACCTGTGTAGTTTTTCCTTGAACGCCTAGCCAAACTCTAATGACAGTGTGGGCTCGGTTAAGACAACATAACTGGCTAGAGTAGGGTGGTGGGTCTCCCATTGCGGGAGGTGAGACCTTGGTTGCATAAATTGAAAGTCGCCGTTCTAAAAAAAAAGAGTAAGGGAATGTGGATGTATATAGCATAGACTTACAGTGGTCCTAGCTTAAGTTTACTACGTGAATGTTTTTAATGACTACTTGTAATGGTTAACTTTAGGTAAAACTTTTGGTATTGTCATTGAGTATGTCATACCAAGTGAGGGATATTGTCTTTGCCACTAGAAACTAGCGTATGTTTTTTTGTTACCCTAGTGAAACTTCCTAGTATTCTTAGTATGTCACTCATCTTACAATTACCATAATTCAACGTACACTTCTTCAATTTATCTTCAACCAATACGTTTAAAATGTTTTAATGGTAATTAGCATCAGACATTTCATAAACCTAGTGTCTTTGTTGTGTAGGATTGATATGATATTTGACTAAGCATTATATATTATATATGTGTGTGTGAACGACAGTTGTTTACACTTAAATATCATATAACCTTACACTTGCAACGATTTTTAAATATACGTAGCTTTTATGGGGACCAAGGTTGTAAACGAACCGAACCGAACAAACACGAACAAGACCTTGTTCGTATTCGTGCATTAAGGAATGAGTATGTTCATGAACTGTTCACGAACGCTTACCAAACGAAATTTCTTGTTCATGTTCGCTAATGAAGTAAGTGAATGTGTTCATGAACTGTTCTCGAACACTTACCAAACGTAAATGAATTCAAACAAATGTTCATGAACACAAACAACGTTTATAAACAAAAATGAATACACACGTACATATATTTATTTTAGAATAAAATTTGTATTTTTAATCACAAAATTACGAATAATCTACCAGAAAAATAAATAAGCACTTAACATAATTATCCGAACATAGTTGACATAATTATCAGAAATGATTAACACAACATTAAGAAGTTTATCAAGCTTTGACACAACCTAAAATTGAAATGGTCAAATGAGGGGTGTTGGGGGATGCATGTGTGGTTTCAATTTTTTACAAAGTAAAAATAATAAAATAATATTACAACATATAAAAACCATTAAATGAACGAACACAAATGGACATGACGTGCGAACATAAATGTAAACATTACCGAATGTTCATGAACATAAACGAATGAACGCAAGCTCTGTTCATGTTCGTGCGTTTAACATAACGAACAAAAATGTCTTGTTTAACTTTGTAGAATAGTAACCAAGTTATAAAAGTGTTCCAATTAGGTCACTGAAGTTTCAAAAGTGTTCCAATCAAGTCACTCAACATTCATTTTTTTATTAAAATTAAGGGTTTTTTCATCCATTTCATAAGTAACCATGGTGATGTGGATTTTTGTTTCTTTTTTCCCTTTTATTTGATGCTAACTTTGAGTGATGACGTGAATTGTAACTTGTTTTTTTAATTTTTAATGTAATTAAAGTGTTTTTATTTTTAATAAATATAATTTCATATATTAAAATAATCCGACCCCAACATCTTATTCTTCATTTTTTTCTTGACACATAGAAAAAAGGACATGACTCGATTTAAGTGTTAAGTTATCTAATTAGGACAAAAACGATACGAGTGACCTAATTAGAACACTTTTGAAACTTGGTTACTATTCTCTGACATATTCCCTTGTTTCATTTATTAATCGAACGAATATAAACAAATTTCCCGTCGAGAGGTTTACGAACTGGTTCGTTTATTAAACGAACGAACATAAACGAATTTCCTGCCGAATGGTTCATGAACAATTCGTTAAACATTCGGTTCATTTACAACCCTAATGGGGAGTAACACCAGTTTTTTTGTGGCTAACCAGTTGCGCTGGATCATGTTTTCTTAAAAAAAGTTAAATAAAAAAAAAAACTATATAAAGAGTAAGAGACATGGCCAAAATTGAGTGGAATGTCTGCTATTCATCATTTGTGTTGTCACATAACACTAGTTTATACTAATTTCATCCCAAAATATCAGATAACACTAGTTTATTCTAATTTCATCCCAAAACTAGGGAACACTAATCTAAGTGAATACACCCGTCGACCATTATTGTTCTTTATAATTTGCTTATTCTTTGTTACCATTTGTTTTAGTTGCAATTAGATATCATAAACCAACTACTCCTTTCTTGGCTAACTATTTTCTTAGCTATAATTCCAAGTGGATCTGATTCCAGTAACTTAACCATGATGTACATACCTCTAAACGAACAAGTATTAACATTTGGTATAATTTTGGTGGTAATTAAAAATTTAAAACTAGATTAGTTTTAATATATTTGGGAGTTAATTACACAGATGGACCCTATGGTTTATAGCTAGTTTCACATTTGGATATTAACTTTTTTTTAACAGGTTTAGGTTTTATGGTTTCAATTTTGTAACACCTTTGGGTACTAACACTAAAATTATCAATATAATAACTAAAATACCCTTCCATTTTTTTTTATCAATGTAACACCTTTGGGTACTAACAACTAATATTATTTAAGTTTAAATCAATTTTACAAAATCTATTTATTTTTTTTATTTTCATCTTTTTATTAAATTTCTTATTTAACATAAAATCTACTAATCTGCTTTTAATAATAAATATTTATGTTTGATTTTTGAACTTTGTATTCGATAGTTAAATGTTTGTATAATTGTATTATAAGTATTTATTATGTGTAGTGTAATATAATAGTTGAATATTATAAAGAATAATACATTTTAACAGCCTTACAATTTCAAATATATATATATATATATATATATATATATATATATATATATATATAAAAAGTGGTTTTCTATATACCCTTACCCTATATATATAAATATATATATATATATATATATATTATACATCTCAGTTATTTTAAGCAGCTAAAATCGATTTCTAATAGTTTGATGAATATTTCTTAAGTCAATATTGTAAAACACCAACTTTATTTGATAATTTATATGACAAAATCTTTTCAACAGTTTAATTTGTCGCATTGGAGTTTTTAAAACCTGTTTAGCAAGAATGTGTATTTTATTTTATAAATGAACAAAAAATACTGGTGTAACTAGTAGATTTTATGTTAAATAAGAAATTTAATAAAAAGATGAAAATAAAAAATAAATAGATTTTACGTTAATCAAGAGATATAATAAAAAAATAAAAATAAAAAATAAATAGATTTTGTAAAATTGATTTAAACTTAAATAAAATTAGGTGTTAGTACCCAAAGGTGTTACATTGATAAAATTAAAAAAATGGAAGGGTATTTTAGTCATTATATTACATTTTTTTGTGTTAGTACCCAAAGGTGTTACAAAATTGAAACCATAAAATCTAAACCTGTTAAAAAAAAGTTAGTATCCAAAGGTAAAACTAACTATAAACCATAGGGTCCATCTGTGTAATTAACTCTATATTGGGGGTGTGATAAGACTTTGAGACTAATAGGTCCTGGGTTCGATTCCCACACGGAGGTTATTCCTATATTTATTGGGTTTCCTCCTGAATTGGTGTATATGAATTACGCCTAGTGGAGATGGATATGATCAGTTGGTTCCACTGATGGCACGCTGATACTCTAATGGTGCGTCAGTTATCCAAATTTACCGTTAAAAAATAACTTACACACCCGTTTTAAATATCTGAATATTGGGAATATAAGAAAAGATAAACAAGATGATAATAAATGAAAAAAAAAACGTGTCGATATTAGCATTTAAGTTGATAAAGAAATATTTAATTATGTAAATAGTTGGTTGACGTATAAATGTTCCATTCACAAAGGGACCCCAGGTATAAATGTATTATGTATGATTTGGTTTATAACCGAGACTGGTTCATTGAGTATACACGTATCAGTCTAGCACACCGATAAAAATATTGCACTAGATCGTTCGTATAAAATAAAATAAAATAAAATTTTTATTACGTTGAGTTATAGTACAGGAAGGAAGAAAGCAGTAAATTATAATAATTATACAACTAAAATAAAGTAAAAACTAGAACAAAAACTGGAGTTCTTGTCTGAGGATCGTGTTAGACACGGGTTCCTTAAAATAAATTTCGAGTCTTTCAAGAGAACTCGTTTGTTTCCAGGATACAACAGGCTAAGCAGTTGCACTACCAGAGTTAACGAAAACCCAAAAGTGTACCTCGAAAGAAGAAGAAGAAGATTCTGTAGAGAATGTTTTGCATGTGTTGGTGTTTTTCGGTGTATCTCTGCAGTAGATTGTGATGCTGTATTTATGGGGACGCCACATGAGATCAAAAACTGACCCCGTGACAAAGTGGTATCGCAGCAGGTCGATTCTCGGAGACATTGGAACATGACTCTTAACCAAAATGAGCTTAACATTTAGAGTTTGGTTGCGCAATGGTGGTGGGTGAAGACCAAATATGGGTTCAATTCGGTGAAGGTCTTAGTACGCCGCAAGAATGTGACCATGAGCGTCGTTCTAGTATGGTATCAATGAGGCCCTCTGTGTTGCGTTCAAAAACTAAGGTACTAGCAGCGTCGTAAAAGATGAAGGATGAAAGTTGGTACATTTATTCAGGTTTCCCGTATTCCTGAAATTATCGGCGAGCATCAGCTCCATCATTACTAATTTGATGCACTACTTTGAACCGACATGAAAGAAGACCATCGTTGTTGTGCTATCGTTGTTGTGCTATCGGGTGTCCTGTCCTCCCAAAGCGAATCATGCTCAACATTTGGGAACCATGCATTGTCAAGTATGCGAGTTGGTATGTGTCGAAGAGCATGCACGAGGACATGCATGTAATGGTGGAGGGATAGTGTCACGAGCCAAATATTTGAAGATCGGTATGCTATGGGTTGTGATTGAATGCTTGGGTTCACTAGCTAGTCTGGGACTTTATCAAGGATACCTCAGTGTCAATGAATAAGTGTACGCGCCTAGTCATGTCTACGACGAACACACCGTTGGTCGAGAGCTGGAGACGTTCTCCTAATGAGACCAAGGTAGGACGAAACTAGTGGCCCACACAAAGAGCGGGATAGATTGGCTTATCTCTAGGGAGATGGGGACGCCACACAGGGATCGAAAACCAACCTCATGACAAAAAGCTCTATTTCTTACATGTTAATACGTAACAGTAACTTTTGCACCTTTTTGGTTAACCCACAACACCTTTATCGACTTATATAAGTTCCATATTAGGGAGTATGGCACCTATCACACCTTCACTAAAAAATCAATGTCACCTCGTTCTACCCAATTCTATCACATTATCACTAAATCACTTGCAACACCCCTCATTTAAACGATTTCTATCACTTGACTCTTTTTATAATTTAATTAAATTAAAATATAAAACCAAATTAATTAAAAACAAATTTGAAAATAAACAACAATAACAAAAAAAAATATACTTCATCTATTCGTATAAAACTAGTTAAAAACTTTTTATAACAAATTTTTATAACAAAAATGTTGTTATAAAAATAAGGGATTTGTACATATTCCCCCCTCCTAAGCTTCCTTATTACGTATTTCCCCAAACCAAAAAAACAATTACATATTTCCCCTTTTTCTGGGAAATTACCCAATTACCCTTCTTTTTTTTAGAAATTACATATTTCCCATAATGTTTCATACGATGTTTCCTCTTCCCACCCAAACCCTACACCAGACGAGATTCGCTGAAGCCCACACGGGTAGAAGACGACGCCAAATCCCCTTCCTCTTCTGTGACGACGCCAAATCCCCTTCCATGCGTTCAGTTTTGTTGTTGCTTTTTGCTGTGTATGCTGAAGACGTGAGTCGTTGCGTATAATCTCGATCTTTTTGGCTGATTCTAAACACCCCCCCCCCCTCTCCTGATTATACCCCCCTTATGAGAGGAAAACTGTCGGTCCCACGCGGGCCCCACCTGTAAGTATGTGAGAGGAGGGGGGTGTAAAAAGTAATTAGGGGGTGTAGAAAGTAGCACCCATTTTTTTAGTTTGTAGTCTGTATTTGAATATTATACATAATCTTAAAGGAGAAAGTCGGTGGCTTTTGCCACTGACAATTTCTCCGTTTTTGTCTTTTATGAACATAATTCATCCAGTTTTTTTCCCCAACAGACAAGCAACTGATCACTCTTTCTTCCTTCCTTTTTCATTAATTCCGATCAATCTTCACCGTCAATGTCGCCGGAGATCTACGTTTCCCCTAATTTTGACTTTCATTTACAACTGTTGTTCATTCTTAAACCCTAATTCAGATCGGTAGTTTCATCTTTCAACTCATTGTATGTGATTTTCTTACAGGGTTAAAACCACCGGCGGTTTCATCCACCAAAGCTATGAATACTCGAAGGTTGTTGTTCTTCTGTATCTCGATTTAGTTTCAGATTATTTGTATTTTTGTATGATTTCATGCTTATTAGATTAGTAAGTTGTTGATAGGGAACTGCTAGCTAGGGTTTCTTTTTTAGATCTTGCTTATAGGAATTAAACATGATTTTATTCGATTCGTTATCGAGCTTCGAATATGCTTTTGATTTAGTTCAGGTTGCTTAATGATTTGGCATTGGGATTAAGTTAGTAGGTTAGGTTACAGATTTGTGATGTTGTTTACTGGAGATGATTATTCGATATCGAATTCTGTTTGTTTGTTTGTTTGTGTGGTATGCAGCTTAGATCAGTAGCTTCTCGATACGCGACTTCTAGGATAGGCCTTTCTTTTTAACAGTCTTGGGTCTATTCTTCTCGAGGATACGATACTGAAGTGTTCTTTTTAAACCTTGCCGGTTTAGGCTTGCCGACGCCAGTGACAGACTTGAGTACCACCGTAGGGGTGGCGTCGATGTTGTATCGCGTAGAGGGCTAGATAGCATATACATGAATCCTCTAGTTCACCTTAGATACCCAATCTATATATGGAGCGGATGGGAAGACGACGCTCTGTGTAGAGAACCATTAGTTTGATGACGTACTCACCGGAAATTCGATCCATTGTTGCTTGTCATCCAGATCACTATGCCCATCCCAATCGGTTAACCATGAGCCAGATCTAGACTAGCCGACGCCGTAAAACCCCAATTGGAGGATACCTTTACCGATGGATGGTGATTTAGAGGCTGCGATTCCGGTACGGTACTTGTCGGCGGCGACCCAAAAACACAACGAAATCTTGCCGGTCACGGATCACTAACGAACACGGGTAGGCAATCGTGTTCGTTAGTGATCCGTGACCGGCAACGCGCAACGTAACTTTTAGGTGATGAGAAAATCGTAATTTTACTCTTTTTTTTGTAAATGTGTTTTATGCATTATGTTTTACATTTTTTTAATTATCTATTACACATTGCATTTATGAATCGTGTATTGCCTTACTACATGTTTCCACCCGCCGCAACGCGCGGCGGGCAAAAATACTAGTTGATATCAATCTCCATCATCTTGTTTGCTGTGTATTTGAATATTGATATAATTTGCTATTAAAATATCAATCTCCGTCAAATCTGTATTTCTCGATAAAGGCACTTTATGGACAATTAACTAAGGGGTTTTCTATCTACAAACCCTCATGTCTATCTACATACTTTTTGAATTCAATACGCATCGTATAGGCCTATACGATGCGTATTGAATTAAAGTAAAAAACATGGCAGACTGACAGGTGCAGGTTGTGTCTGGCGGCGGGTTTGATACGCATCGTATAGGCCTATACGATGCGTATCAACCCCCTGTTTTTTTGAATTTATTTTTCGTTGTGTTGTGTCGAATGCGAACCTGAGAAACGAAAGGGATTTCGAGCAGTTGGTCGATGATATGATTGATAAAGATCTTGACACGATTATTTCCATTTTCAAGTATTATTAAAACCATTCAAGCCAACCAGTCTACAATGTGGTTCCCAATTTGCAGAACTTAATCCCAGATTGTCTAAAGAAACACCTTTTCAAGTTTGCACAGTGGGAGAAAAGACCAGCACCTCTGTCAGTATTGTCCTTTAAATTCGCATAAACATATATTCGTTTCATAACTTCCTCCTATAAATCAACCACAACTCACCCGATACGTCTTCTCTGGATCACACATGATAAAAGCGCTTCTTTAGACAATCTGGGTCACATATCCGACAAATCTTTTCCTTTTCCTTCAATTTCTAGAACATTCTCCGTAACATGAAGACGTGTCGGGTTCTTCTACGGAAACGGTGGCTATGCGAAATACAAATCACAACCGCAACCGGTTTCTAACTTTATGCTTGCATCCACCATAGTGAATATTATCTATCTATGTGTGTCACATCCATCCTGTTATAGCAATCGATATGATTAATTTTGGGGAAATCTATTTCGACACCCCATTTGTCTATCTACACACCTTGCATATTTTTTCATAATTAGCGTTGTTAACTACCAAAAGAATGCATACACGAATAGTTCTAGTGGACGAAGCAAAGAGAACCTGATTCTGTTGTTCAGTACTTTCTTGTGCTAAATACAAAGCCGATTTCAACTTCCATTGATCAAATAATAAAAACCCTAAGAATGCATACACAAATAGTTCTAGTGGACGAAGCAAAGAGACCGCCTTCTTAACAAAAGTATGTTGTTCCAAGATCAATTCCAAGATATCGGCGTTCTTTAATCTATTAGAACGATCCTTGTTTTGAGAACCTGATACTGTTATAGCAGCCGAGACGATTCAAGTGAGTCCTATGAAGCAAGTGTCGGTCTATTCAATTGCGAGGAATCATTGCATTACATCTCTGTTGAAAACAAGTGGTTGTAATGATAGAATCCTTGATTTGAAGAAACACTTTTTGAGAAATTTATAGTTCAATACGCATCGTATAGGCCTATACGATGCGTATTAATCGATGATTTTACTGAAATACCCCTGGTTTTCTGATAAATTCAGGGGTATTTTTGAGAAAATTCAAAGATTAAAATGAATCGTATAGGTCTATACGATTCGTATTAAGCTGATATACGATACAACATAGGCCTATACGATCGTATATGGTGTTATTTCAAATTTAGTGTTATCGTGTTTCCCTCGGTTCGAGGCGTATACGTCTCGTTTTTTGCCGAACTTTCGCATATATTGTCGTTTTATTACGTATACCTTCAACAATAGTCGTTTCGGTGCCGTTCAGTTGCGTTCGAATATCTTATTCTATGATTACGTACAGTTTTGTTTGAAATCCACTTGAACTCCATAGTGCCGCATTATATGTATACGTGTGTGGAAATATCGTTAGTTGCATACTTTGACGTATTTTTGCATATTTTGAAGTATTCTAACATATTGTTGCGTATGTAATAGTATATTTGACGTATTTTAGCGTATTTTAACGTATTTTAGGGTATTTTTACTTATTTTAGCGTATTGTAACGTGTTTTAACATATTACTAGTCACAAACTGTGGAGAACTTGTTTGCGTTATCAGTCAAACAAAAGTTTAAACTTATCGTGTGTTGCAGTTTGGAAAGATGACCGAACAGAGATCTGAATAACTAACTGTGGAGAACTTGTTTGTGTTATCCATATTAAATCAAACGTTCATGTATCACAAGGAATGACGGATCTAAGGCAGAGAACCTGATTCAGATACACAAATTCGATTTCAACAAATCTTTCAAGGTCTTAAGTGATGGACAATTGGTTAAAAGATGTAGAAGAGTTTGTGTAGAGATCTTTACAGTATGGTTTTTCGACAAATGAAGTATTAAAAGATGTTAGTTTCTTGATAGTATGGTTTCTCGACAAATGAAGTATTATCTGACAAAACTCAAAACAATTGTACTTGCTACGTCAGATGTTAGCTCGGAAGTTCTATAACACAAAGTAAACCGACCTCTGGATCACACATGATAAAAGCGCTTCTTTAGACAATCTGGGATTATGTTATGTTTTTCAAGATTACGTCTGATGTTCGTTTATTCTCTTTAATCTATTAGAACGATCCTTGTTTTGTCTACGGAAACGGTGGCTATGGGAAACAAAAGTATAGACCTATACGGGTCATATTGGTTCAAAAGTCAAAAGTCAAAAGTCAAAAGTCAAATCTGCATGTGTCAGTTCTTGTCTGGCGGCTGACTTTTTCAATACGCATCGTATAGGCCTATACTGGTCGTATGCCCATAGGGCCCACAGATCTTATGCCCCTAGTGAAACTGTTTGAATTTGTGGATTTCGGTTGGTTCAGAAACTTAACAGGAGAAGCAACTAAACAAGCGGTGAACGGTATTTAACGTACACACCACGTTCGAAGATCCTTGCATTAGACACAATTGAAGGAAGGAAAGATTGAAGGAAAGAATCTGGCCATTAGCATTGTGGATTCTCAGCGTTATTCGAATGTAAGTGGATCGAGGGATACGCTTATCTATATTGGTCAAGGTGGGCATGGTTTGTTCGGGAGTAAATCACCACCCAAAGATCAACAACTTGTGATTGTCGGGTACTGCTAGTTATTCGGAATGTTTAGAATCATCACAGAAGACGTGTCGGGTCCTGCTAGTTATTCGGAATGTTTCGAATCATCATAGAAGAAGTGTCGGGTTCTGCTAGTTGTTCGGTTTGGAAAGTGGACGAAGCAAAGAGAAACTGATTCTGTTGTTCAGTACTTTCGTGTGCTAAATACAAAGCCGATTTCAACTTCCATTGATCAAATAATAAAAACCCTAAGAATGCATACACAAATAGTTCTAGTGGACGAAGCAAAGAGACCGCCTTCAAATAATGTTTCCTAGATGTTTGAAGACCAACAAATGTCCAAAGTGCTGCTTCTTCGTTCGCATGACGGAAAGCTGCTACCGCGTGACAAGAAGCTACCTTGCAAAAATTAAAAAATTAAATCAACACCCTCAATACGCATCGTATAGGCCTATACGATGCGTATTACTTTTTGGCGGGGGACAATGGCAGCCTTTGGCAGATATAGAAGTTTGAACCCACCTCAATACGCATCGTATAGGCCTATACGATGCGTATTGAGGGTGTCGATTTAAGCCCCAAGGTGTGCCAATAATACGACCCTTAACTAATATGAAGTTTTGACAGAGTACTTTTTTTGCTTTTTGTATAAACAACTGTACACAATTCATGCATATTATATATTTTACTTTTGACTTCAAGTAGCAAATAAAATGATGCATATTATATAAACTAGTAAAATTTCCACCCGCGAGTTACGACGGGGACCCAATAACTGCAAAACGCGTGTCAGTAACGGCAAACAGATACCGAATATCAAGACATAAATAAAAATGTCGTGAAAAGGATAGTCAATCTGTCCTAAAAAAGCGATTTTAAATAACCTAATATATAATAATAGGACCCACACGTCCTACACGTTCGAAATTCGGTTGTTTTCAGTTCAGTTATTACAGTGCTAACACGTTAAAATATGGATGAGCTCGGTACCTGTAACGGCACCAAAAGTACCGATCCGGAAGATCATCGAAATTAGGTACCGGCACCGAAAATGCTTGGTACAATACGGTATGGTATTTGAAGGTAAAAATCTATAAATATAGGTATGGTGCTAGACCAGTGTCGAACCAAAAGTAACGATTCTGAAAACGCCAAAAGGTGGGTACCAAATTGGTACCGAAAATGATTTGGTATAGTAAATTTGGTACCGATACGATACCGGTTTGATTACAGAATTTGATACGATTTGCTCATCAATAATCTAAATATCCAAGTTAATTTTACATGTTACAATTCATTCATTATGTAAAAAGATAAAAAAATAAAGCAAAATAAGTTGTTGTGTATATAAAACCTCATTCAAATGAAATACAGTTTACTTACTGTGTATATGAAAAGTAATCTAAACTGTGCAATTACTTGCATTGCTACGTTGCTACAGGATTTGATGAGCTCGGTAACCGGTACCGAAAATACCGTTATCGAAATCCTCAAAAGTGGGTACCGGTACCGAATATACCTGGTACAGTACGTCTTGAAACGGTCGGTACTGGTACGACACCGGTATTTGAGGGTAAAACCCGATGAATACAGGTGCCGAGTGGATTCAAAAAATACACTCAGTTTGGTAAATCTGATATTGGTACCGATACCCGATACTATTCATTCATTTCTATTTGTATTACTTTTCATGCAATTCTGTTTTTAATATTTATTATCATTATTGTTCATCTCCTTCACTCTTTAATATATAGGTAAATTGGTTGTATATGATGCACTTTTGCTAATTGTTTTTTGCCTTTTGTTTAGTTCTTAATTTTTCCAAAACTTTGTGTTTTTTGAACGGAATATATTATGAATAAGTAAGGATTGCATTTTATTGAAAGTTTGTGTTTTTTTTACGAGTATTATGGTTTTGTTTGACAAGAGTAACAAGTAAAAGAATTGGGGTGATACTATATGAATTGGGTAAATATGTAATTAGTTGATGATATTAGAATGTGAAAATATGTAAATATTCATTTAATAGTTCATTAAGGGTAAAATAGTCATAAATAAAAGTCATTTTAATGAAAAGGGAAAATATGTAATATATATGGGTTAGGGAGGGGAAATATGTAATTGTTTTGTTGGTTTGGGAAAATACGTAATAAGGCAGTTTAGGAGGGGGAAATATTTAAAAATCCCTAAAAATAATATATGTATGGTTCAATGTCATTCTCCTAAATAAACCCTTAAATATATATCAAACAAAAAGGGTACAATATAATTGTTGTGGTTTAAATTAATAATATTTCTATATAAATGTTTTTTACACGTTAAATAGTTTCGAAGTTAAATTTTATTGAATATTACTCCTAATTTTTTTACTTACATTTGTTTATTGATATATTTCACTAAAAAAACTTGTCAAGTTACATCAAAACAGAAGGTACACGGACAACAAGTTGCGTCGTCACCCCTTTCTAAATTGCAAACCCTAACCTTTCAAAAACAAACCTCTCCCCCCTATGGTTGAACAATTGTTGTGGATGACCCGTTGGACCCTGGTCAAGAAGTGGATAGCTTCTGTCGATAGTGTTCCAAATGTATCAAAAGCAAAAGGGACAAAGACATGATGGTTCTCCGTGCAAGCTTTGGCATGTTTATCCATTTTCTTTGATTATGCCTTTCTTGCTGCTTGTCCAGCTACAAACTCGTTTTCCCTTAAACCAACCTGACACACCCTGATATTTACAGCTCATCCCGGTGGGCCCGGTGGAGAGTATCGTGACGTAAGATTGGTATCATCATAGTCAAACATACACAGAATAGCACAATGGAAGTCTTGGAATATAAATTATTATTACAAACACAAATGTCTAAAATATATCAAAGTATTTAGTACAGACAAGCTTGTAATAATCCACAGGTGGATCATTAAAACAAAAGGAGTTTATCAGACTAATGGCTTATGCGAAGGAGTTGCAAATTCCTCGTCTAACAATTCCGAGCAGCTTCCAGCCTATTTACGTATTTGTACCTGTCACTTAGACTTTTGAAAATACGTCAGTTTTCACTGGTAAATACAATCAACCGACACATTTGAAAATGTTTATGAAAATTGGTTTAGGTGCCCAAGGCACGAAAATAATTTATACTTGGGACAAACTATATCTCATGTTATCAGTTTTACATAACATGCTTTACATACGGGGCCCGGTACTATGCCGGTTCATGATTAACCGACACACCACTTATTCCCTTATTGGGAACCCATATTGGGTATAAAATTTATTTAATAAACCATATCGCATCTGCCGGGTGTATGCCTACACCCCGTGCTTAGGTCGTGGCCATTTGCAATTAATGAGTCAAGGATATCCAGGACACGGTCGCATTAACCCCCCAATGTTTCAGTCAAGCAATGCGAATTAAAATAGGTTATTTGAATTTCCCAACTTATTGGTCTTCGAATCCCATACCTGACCATGCGGTAATTACATTACCATATCCCAAGCCCGTATAAGGGAAAATAGGTTAAGAGTATTTACCTGAGCTAGCTCCTGTCTTAAATTTCAAGATTTATAATAACTCAGCCGTATTCAATTAAGTAAGCGTAGGTACAATTTACCAGAAGGCACTGGTCTGGAATGATGGTATAAATAAGCAATTAGAATGCTAACGGGTTTTATTTAAGTCATAGACTTAAACCGGCTAGCTGGAAGTATTAAAAACGGTACGATACGCTAGATTAAGCGATGACCGGAATAAAATGTAGTTTAGACCCAACAAGTATGAAGGCTTGTATAATATGGGTAAACTAAATACATTCTGGATTTTGAAGTAAAAATGATAAGGTTTGACCCGTTTCGGCTAACTTATGCAAACTAATTACATAAACCGTACCGAACGCGTATAAGCATAAACGGGTAACCGGATGAGACATATACAAGTCCCATAAGTTATTATGCTTAAAATATGTTATGATATCATTAGGATATCAGTAAATATGCCCAAAAAGATTTTAAAACCAAATTAAGTTCCGAAGGGCATTTTGGTCATTTTTAGATTTATAAAAGAGGTTTAAACAAACTGATGTTCTGGTCTAAAACATTCTGTAAAAATATTTATTTTATGATGTTAAATCAGTAAGATATCATACATATGTGTGGTTTACCATTTATGACCAAACTATGCACCGTAGGGGCATTTTGGTCATTTCACATATGCTTTTTAGGGCAAACTTGGAAGTCTGAGTTCATGACTTGTACATACTGTAAAAGTATTAAAATTTATTTATAAATTCATTAGGTGACAAGTCTTAGGTGTTAAATATGATTTTAAACCATACTATGCACCTAATTAGCGTAAAAGTCGACAATTGACGATATTTGCGATGTTTATTAAATTCTAAGATTTTTGTCACACCCCCAAAATACCACATGCGGAAACCCCGCTAGGCGTGTGACGTACCAGGATCTAGCCACTAATCACATTGAACCAATATCAAGATATTAAATAAAGTTTCCATTTATAATGATAAAACATTCATAAACATAATCCAAGTTTAACATGTTTAGCGGAAGCAAATAGTAAATCATTGTTTAAACGTTTCAAAACCAAATGTATGTGAAATCAGTAAACAAGTCATGCATATCCAAGCAGTGTGACCCATGACCACTCCAGCAATCCCAGATAACAAGTTCCACCTAACGACCAGCGAGCAAGAAACAAGTGTATTAGACAACGCTGGTGAGTTCATAGTTTTATGAAAACTTTAGTTACCAAGTGTTTAGTTCAGTTCGTTGATAATAATGTTGATAATAACTCGAGTACCGTACAAGATGGCTTCCAGATTGTTTTGCCCGTCCCCAATGCCCCCTATCTAAGCATTGGTCATGATTTAAGGTCATTAGTTCACGCCCGTCCTCTCAGGTACGGTGTGAGGTTGCCAAGCCTAATAGCGCTATCAACTAATACCCCGTTACCTCTCAGGTAACTATTCGGTATAAGATGGGACTTAAGGTGATAGGAAATGAGTGTATTATCTAACATCCCAGTTTTTACCCAGAAAAGACTTATTCCTCTCAGGAATACCCAATGATTGTCCCACCCACCGGGACGCATGCTCAAGAGGAATGAACTCACCTTAGATTTTCTCGGTATGTTAAGTTACCCGTCCACGTTGGTCAACCCAAACCCTACCGTGGTTACCAATCAAAAATCAGTTTCACAATAAATCATTTGAGTCACGTATTTTACACAGTTTGCATCTACTACAAGGTCACCGTTTATCACATATCAAGTATCCAGTCCTCATATATGTTCACATCCCATGTGCAAGTCTCATACTAACATTACACAAACACAAGTGTACAATATCACAAACATCCTAACTGTTTCACTATTCAGGCCATTGGCCTTCACGGCGAAGTATCCCAATGACGAAGGTCTATTCTTCGTCGAGCATGAATGCGACGAAGAACTCTTACGGCGAAGAACTATTCTTCGTCGAGAAGGAATGTGATGAAGAACCCTAATGGTTCGTCAAGAACAAGTCAACGAAGAACCACATTCTTCGTCAAGCATTGTTCTTCGTGGGGGAGGTCCTTCGTCGCTGCAATCACAGACGGTTACATTTTTCCCTAAGCTCAGCCGTAACGGATGTTAACAATTTTTGACAGTTTCCCAAACGAATCAAACAACACTTTAATCATGATCAAGACCCTAGATATGAACAATCATCTGCCGTTCATCAATTCATTCGAAGTATAACAATTACACCATTCATTATTATACAAACCCTAGTTAACAACTTAGCATGCAATCATCATTGTTAATCAAATAAATCAACAGTTACATACGAAATCAAAGTCACGTGCATACAATCATCAATTACCAAGTTTCTAATTACTAATTCCAACATAATCCAACACCATAATCTTTCACATATTCTAGATTACGATCCTATAGATGAAACCCCAGTTTTACATGAAGTCACAACATCAAGGTTCTAGCACCTAGCAATGATGGACACTAACCGTGATACCGAAGTGATTAGATTGCTCAAGATGAAAAGGCTTCAAAATCCCCACAACTGTCGTCGCACAGAGAGGGTTGAGAGAGAAAACTTTAGGGTTTGGTATTAATTCGTGTTTTGCAAAATATAAGAAACCACGCACAACCCTATGGGCCGTGTTCACAGATCTGGGCCGAGAGCCATTCGGCGAAGAACCAGTTGTGATGAAGGACCTTCTTCGTCAATAAGATTTGTGACGAAGGACCTTCTTCGTCAGAAGATGTTCGGGGCGAAGAACCCTAGTTCTTCGTCCACATGAGCTTGGGCGAAGAACCCTAGTTCTTCGTCGACATGAGTTTTTCGTGAATCAAGTGTGGTGCCATGCTATGTCTAAACATTACACTTTAAACAACACCTACATTTACATGCAACAACCAAGCATAACAATACTTTAATCATTCAAATATCGTGCACATGATACAACGTCAAATGAATTGTGAAAACAAGATTGTGAAACAAGTGATGCGTAGAGGAAAGACCTTGAGATCTCGGGTTGTTACATCATCCCCAACAGGAAAGAAATTTCGTCCCGAAATTTGACAAGTAATCCAAAGCGGCAAGATATTAGATCAGGATGACTGTGGATTTTCCACAGGTGTCACATCATCCCCAACTTGAAAGGGAATTTCGTCCCGAAATTCACTAGTTGCATCAGGTTTAGATTGGTCAGTTGGGAATAATTGAGGATACTGGAGCTTTATCTGATCCTCGCGCTCCCACATGAACTCCGGTCCACGTCTTGAGTTCCAACGGACTCTCACGATTGGAATCCGACTGTGCTTACGAACCTTGACTTCCCGGTCCATGATTTCGATGGGTTCTTCGACAAACTGCAATTTATCGTCGATTTTCAGTTCCTGAAGTGGTACCACAAGTGTTTAATCGGACAAACACTTCTTTAATTGTGAGACATGGAAGACATCATGAACGTTACCCAACTCAACAGGTAACTCGAGCTTGTAGGCCACTTTACCAATTCGTTCTTGAATTTTGAATGGCCCAACATAGTGTGGATTAAGCTTGGCGCGCTTCCCAAAGCGTACCACACCCTTCCAGGGTGAGACTTTCAACATAACATGATCACCTACAACGAACTCCAAGTGTTTCCTACGCTTGTCAGCGTAGCTTTTCTGCCGGTCACGCGCTGCCGCCATACGATTTCTAATCTGGACAATCCTTTCTGAAGTTTCAAGCACAAGTTCTGGACCTGTAATCTGGCTGTCACCCACCTCAGCCCAACAAAGAGGAGAGCGACATTTCTGTCCGTACAATGCTTCGAACGGAGCTGCCTGAATACTGGTATGGTAGCTGTTGTTGTAAGAGAACTCTATCAACGGTAAGTGTTTCTCCCAGCCTTTGCCAAAATCGATCACATATGCACGCAACATGTCTTCAAGTGTCTGAATGGTTCGTTCACTTTGACCATCCGTCTGTGGGTGATAAGCAGTACTCATGTCGAGACATGAGCCGAATGATTTATGCATCGACTGCCATAAATCGGATATGAAATGCGGGTTGCGATCAGAGATAATAGAGGTTGGCACCCCGTGCCTAGAAACCACTTCCTTTAGGTAAACCGCAGCAAGTTGTGAGAACTTATCCGTTTCCTAGATTGCTAGGAAATGTGCTGACTTTGTGAGACGATCAATGATCACCCAAATGGTATCGTTTCCATTTTGAGTTCTTAGAAAACCAGTGACGAAATCCATAGCAATTTGTTCCTATTTCCACATGGGTATTTCTGGTTGCTGAAGCAGGCCTGAGGGTTTCTGGTACTCTAACTTGACCTTCGCCCAAGTCAAACATTTACTCACATACGTCGTGATGTGAGCCTTCATCTTCGGCCACCAATATAAGACTTTGAGGTCCTGATACATCTTATCCGAACCCGGGTGAACAGAGTACCGAGACTTGTGCGCTTCGTCCATCACGAGCTCTCTAAGATTGCCATACAAAGGAACCCATATCTGTTCCATAAAATAATAAATGCCGTTAGCTCTCTCCACGAGTCGTTTCTCCATGCCCCGCAAATACTCAGCTTCCAGGTTTTCTTCTTTCAACGCTTCAGTCTGAGCCGAACAGATCTGATCAGGTAGATTAGAGTGGATAGTTAGTTGCAAAGCGCGGACACGCTTGGGCTTCGTTTCCTTTCGACTAAGGGAATCAGCTACGACGTTAGCTTTACCAGGGTGATATTTGATAGCACAATCGTAGTCATTTAAGAGTTCTACCCACCGACGTTGTCGCATGTTCAACTCTTTCTGATCGAAAATGTGCTAGAGGATCCTGTGATCGGTATAGATAGTGCATTTGGTACCGTACAGACAATGCCTCCAAATCTTTAGTGCGAAAATCACGCCCCCAACTCCAATTCGTGAGTCGTGTAGTTCTTCTCATGAATCTTCATCTGCCGAGAAGCGTAAGCTATTACATTCTCGCGTTGCATTAGCACACAACCGAGACCCTGAATAGAAGCATCACAGTAAACTACGAAATCCTTGGTACCTTCAGGTAATGACAAGATTGGTGCACTGCAGAGTTTTTGTTTCAAAAGTTGGAAAGCATCCTCCTGCTTTGTTCCCCAAGAATATACAACGCCTTTCTATGTTAACGCGGTCAGAGGTTGAGCGATCTTCGAGAAGTCTTTAATAAATCTACGATAGTACCCAACGAGACCAAGGAATTGTCGCACCTCCGAAGGATTCTTCGATGCCGCCCAGTTTCTGATAGCATCAATCTTAGCAGGATCCACATGTATCCCATTTCATTAACAATGTGGCCGAGGAAGTGTACCTCTCGAATCCAGAAGTCACACTTAGAGAATTTCGCGTAGAGTTTCTCCTTCCTTAGGAGCTCCAAGATAAGCCGCAAGTGTCGCTCATGGTCCTCCTTGCTCTTAGAGTAGATCAAGATGTCATCGATGAACACAATGACAAAATCGTCGAGATACGGTTTGCACACGTGGTTCATGAGATCCAAGAAAACCGCTGGTGCGTTTGTCAATCCGAATGGCATAACCAAAAACTCATAATGGCCATACCGCATTCAAAAAGTTGCTTTTGGAACATCCTCCTCTCGGACTCTCACCTGATGATAGCCTGATCTTAAGTCGATCTTCGAGTAGAAACTTGACCCTTGCAACTGGTCAAACAGATCATCGATACGTGGTAAAGGATAACGGTTCTTGACGGTCACCTTGTTGAGTTCATGGTAATCTATACACATTCGAAAGGACCCGTTTTCTTCTTCATAAACAGAACTGGGGCTCCCCAAGGTGAAGAACTGGGTCGGATAAAACCTCTATCCAACAATTCTTGGGGTTGATTTGACAGCTCTTGCAACTCTCCTGGTGCAAGACGGTAAGGAGGACGGGCAATCAGGGTTGCTCCTGGTGTAAGGTCAATCTGAAATTCTACCTGACGGTGTGGAGGTAAACCAGGAAGTTCTTCAGGAAATACATCGTTAAATTCACGAACCACTGGCAAGTCTTCGATTTTACTTTCTTCAGGCTGAGTATCAGTAACAAGCGCTAAAACAGCAGGGTAGCCCTTTCGTAAACACTTCTGGGCTTTCATAGCTGAAATGATGCCAACCATTGCACCACTACGATGACCTTGTACTAACAAGGATTCTCCACTAGGGAGAGGAATATGCACGATTTTCTTTTTACAGAGAATTTCCGCTTGATGCTTAGACAACCAGTCCATACCAACGACCACATCAAAACTTCCAAGAGTAACGGGGAAGCTTCAATCAATTTACCATCAGCTAATTCTACTACGTGCTTGTTTACAAGAGGTGTAGGAGTCAACCCTAGCTGACGACTGAAGCCCAAAGACACATAACTCCAATCGGCACCAGAGTCGAATAAAACAGAAGCAAATAGATTGTTCACGGAAAACGTACCAGTCACAACGTTGCCATCATTCCTAGCTTCCCTAGCACCGATAGTAAACACTCTTCCACGCGCACCATTCCCTCTATTGTTCCCGTTGTTGTTGTTCCCAGTGTTGTTGTTGTTGTTGTTGTTGTTATTACCAACATTTTGATTCAGTTGAGGGCAGTCCCACCTGAAATAACCCTCGTCACCACACTGAAAACACCCCTTACGATTTCCCTGATTTTGTTGAGGCTGTTGCCTCTCCTGTTGTTGTGGCTGCTGTTGCTGTGGGGGTTGCTGCTGCTGCTGTCTTGGGAGTGGGGCCCTATAATCTCTGGCCATATGGCCCACCTTGTTGCACCTATGATAGACTCGGGTGCACGGCCCACGATGATGAAAGTTGCAATTGTTACACTTTGGCTGCTTCCCTGCGTATGAGCCTTGGTTCGAGTTGCTGCTCTAATTCTGGTTCACGGAAGATGACTGGCTAAAACTGTGATTGCCACTGTTGTCTGGCTTCTTCTGTGACTGATTTGAGTTGGACACCTTGTCCACATCGTTCCATTTGCATTTGCTGTCAGCAGCAGGAGTAGTAGCTGTAGCAGTAGTAGAAACACGCGGTGGTAGCGAGCCACGCTCCACCTCCTGATCTGTGATCTTGTGAGCTAAGCAGATGATCTGAGGTAAGTTGTTGAGGTTCGCTGCTGTAACCAAGCCCTTAACCTGCGGGGCTAATCCTTTGATGTACAATTCGATTCTACGAGGTGGTGGTCGAGATAAGTTAGGGCACATATTCGCAAGTTCGTGAGATCGCTTTGTGTACGCCTCGATCTCAGATCCTTCTATCTTCAGGTTGTTGTATTCGTTCTCCAATTTCTGTACTTCATCACGAGGACAGTACTCCTCTCTCATCAACTCCTTGAAATCCTCCAAAGTAGTGGCATTCGCCATCTCAATGCCCAGCATCTGGACTTGGGCATTCCACCAAGTCAAGGCACCATCCTCCAATGTGCCCGTAGCATACTTCACTTTGTCCCCAGCAGGACAGTTATGTGACAAACGGCAAAATTTCGGTAATTTCGTACAACCTGAACAACTATTTCAACTATTATTTTCGCGCGTTTGACTTGATTTTAATTAATTAAGTCTTAAAAGTCTAGGAATTATAAAAATCATAGTGAATTATGATAACAAATCTGTTGCGTTTGGAAACAATATCCTAGACTGACGATAAGAACGCAAATAAACAATACTTGTCAGTACTAGTCGCGGTACAGTCTGACACGATAAAAACAAGACATACGGATATGTCTACACAAATATTCTATAAAATCTTAGTCTAAAATAATATGTGCCTTATTATTTAGAAAATTCCAATTAAAAACCAAATTGTCCAAGTCCGTAGAAAAATACAGTAATCCTGCGGAAGTGTACAGCATTCCGCAGAACGAAACTGTAACTGTCCGAAAACCCAAAAATAAATATTATTTGACATAAATAATATAATGGGTATTAAAAACGATACAAAATCCGCAATCAATTCTTATTGCGTTAAGCTGCACGGCTAGTTCAGTAAACTGCCAGTCAGCAAAGCCGGTACCGGAACCGTGTCAAAAATAATAAAAATTTTAGTCTAAAAAGTTGGATTAATTATTTGGATAATAAAACATGTGCAAAAATAATTTTGGTTATGTATTTATCTAAACAAAACACGGTGTCAGTATTTAACCCGGTACAAGACCTGAACCAAAATTTTCAACCGAACAACGAACTACCAATTTTAGTGAGTTAGTTTTATCTAGTGGCACATTACTTTAAAATGTTGGACCTTGAAACTTTATAGAAAACTTCATCTAAATTATTAAAGTTTATGAAGTTTATAAAGTATAACAAAGTTTTTATAAAAATTTATAAAACCTTAAACCACCCATGTCCATGGTTTTAGTGGGTCCCCCACCAACTCATCTTCCATTGATGTGTTGTAAAATTTAGAGAAGTGATTAGTGTTGGTGATGTGTAAGAAGAAGAGATGATCACAAGTTCACAACACTTAAGAAATACATCTCACAAACCATTTCACTCTAAGTTTTTCATAAGCAATCAACACACACAACTCACTCTCTTTCTCCATCTAGAAATCGATCAAGATCAAACACCTCCATCTTCAACTTTCCAAAATCCAAACACTAGGATTTCATACATACATGGAGGTTCAAAGATGATTTAAGGCATTTTCAAGACTTGGGAGCACACCTGAAGCATTTGCTCAAGCTTGGAAGCTCTTGGATCTTCATCTTTTCAACTTGTTCATCCCTAGCCAAGTGTTATTAGTAAGCTTCAAATCTTGTACTTACACAAATGTACAAGTAATCATCTTGAAGCATATTTAAAAAAATCACATGAATCACTAACAAAGACTAAACAAAACCAATATGATTATGTGTTAATTATGATGATTCTTGATAATCTTTGAAGTTATGATCATGTAGTAAACTTGATATTGCATCTTCATTTTTAAAAGTATGATCTAAACACATGCATGTTTAGATCTAGCAAGATCCATTAACATGAATGTTATGAACTTGTAATTTTGTTTAAAAATGTGTTTATAAAACATGAAATACATAGATTGGTATAAAAATCATGTTACAAAAATGAAGTCTTTAAAAATATATAAACAAAGTTTACATAGGCTTTGTTCAACCGAAAAGTTACATGAACATGTTAAGAAAATAAAGATGAACACTTTAAAACATGATTTTTGAACAAAACAGAATTTCATATAAGTTCATAATGCTTCATGATAAGGTTTTAAGTTTATATTGTTATTTGGAAGAACGGAAAATCGTTGATTTGAAAAAGTATATAAAATCATGTTTATAAAACATGGGAAAAGTCCATAGTTTAAGGGAAACCATGGAAAAAAATTTATAAATTTTAATCATGATTAAAATATGTTTAACTAAAGATTATTTTGATTAAAAATGATTAGAAACTTTAATCATGATTATACAAGTTATATGGTCATCTAGGTTATCAGTCATAACCCAGACGACTTACTTGGTCATCTAGGTTATCAGTCTAGGTTATCGGTCATAACCCATACAAGTTATATGGTCATCTAGGTTATCAGTCATAACCCAGACTACTTACTTGGTCATCTAGGTTATCAGTCATAACCCAGACAAGTTATATGGTCATCTAGGTTATCAGTCATAACCCAGACGACTTACTTGGTCATCTAGGTTATCAGTCATAACCCATACAAGTTATATGGTCATCTAGGTTATCAGTCTAGGTTACCAGTCATAACCCAGACAAGTTATCTGGTTATCTAGGTTATCAGGCATAACCCAGACAAGTTAAAAGTAAACTTTAAACATGAATCCAACCTATTAAGATAAACCCACTTTTATAAGAACACATGGGCTAGACCCATTCAAACATAAACAAAGAAAGCAAACGAATACAAGAACCAAAAACGAAATTCAAGATGAGATACTTGTACGAAAAACAAACGTAAACCTAAGTGTCTAATGAAGTTAGAACACTTGTAGGTTGAGAAACAAACAAAGAATTTGAAATCGAAACAAGATTTTCTTGGAACGCAAATTTTTGAGTTCATGTTTCCCCTTTTTACTTTGAATGTTTATAGTTTTAAACTTCGGGGATGTATACATGTTACAAATAGTATGATGATACGATAAAACTATTCTGATCACAGGCGGATAGGTGTTTAATATAAAGGTACCATTAATGAATAAACAAGTACCAAGGAACAAACTAATAGATCTATTTGGGTTTTGGCAAGCCCCACTCTTAACAACAACGATAACCACGATCGTCAAGAGTGCCTTTGTGTCCAAACTAGTGTCGTTGACACACACGATAAATTGTCAAGGTTTGGTTGCCTCCTATTCGGCATACATATTAGTGTCCTTGCAACACACTAATGATCATACAATTTTTTTTTATCATACTACAAAAAAACGAATTTTATTACTTCAAATGTTTTGGAGACTCATTTGATGCGAAAACAAAATAACATGAATTCACTCAACTTTTGTTGATGTTTTCAAAAAATTAATATGTATTACAGGAGATTAGTGGACGGCTTTGGAAAATATGTTCAAATGGTTATCAAGAACACAAGCTTTTGTGATGTCATCCGTTTTCGGTTGTTATGTTTTGAACTTTGAATAATGTAGTTAAAGTTGATGTTGTTTCAAATTTCAAACAAGACGTATGTAATGTAAATTATGATTTCGAATCAAATGTATGGATGAACATCTTTTATATTTCAAATATGTTGTTTACTCGATTGATTGTAATGATTGTCGCTCTCGTCACACCTCGCCATACGATTCCGCATAAATCGAAAATCGGGGTGTGACAGACCTGGTATCAGAGTATCAATTGTAGTGAACTAAGATTCTTTTTGACTCTTGTCTACAATTTCAAAACGATGTCTTTTACAACAAGTGTTTTTATAAAGTGTCCACTAATACAAAACAAAAATGCAAGGATACTATGTAATAGTACTAAACGATAATACCAAAGACTAGTTTATTTGGTACAAGTCTATGGGATTTAGACGCGATAACAATAGGTCGAACCTGAAACGATATCCGATATAAGCAAAAATGAAAACAAAAGTACAATTGCTCAAAAATTTATTTACAAGTTATTTACATGTATACGTTGTATTATTTTGCCACGACCATAATATCTTAGTATTCAAATTCTATTATTTTTCTGGATTCTCATAACAAGCGTATTGACCTCGCATCTGTTGATGAGCTTATGCTAGGACGTAGTCCCTAAGTGAAACCCTGAGCTCGACATTCCATAAAAGATGGTTGTTTTCCCTCGGATACGGAAAATGCCTGACCTCGATGATGACATTGAGGCGAAGGTGGTAGCCTTGGACAAACACTCTATTAGTAGGAACGAGGTTCCTATGGTTCATATTAATCAAGATTGGTGACATTCTTGTCAAGTTAAGGAAGATGAAACACTCATCTTGAAGGTGCCCATTCAGCCATTATTGTTAAGAATCCTCTTTACTTATAATTCTTAACGTCGTCCCATTCCGCAAGTGATGGCAACAAGTATTAACACGTGGACCATCACGAAGGTCCATTCTATGTTAAAGGTAAATAGACAGTCATGTCCCCCTCTCCGACTGATCGTCTGTTTTGAACGAGGGAACGCTAGGGTGACCATACAAGGCAATTTATTATTATGGGGGCCCACGTAATAATAACTTGCAGTGGATGGGAATCCTGGTAGGCTCTGCGGGTCAGAACTAATGATCACTACCTGTTCAAAATTCTTGAGTTGTTACTTGAGAATTCAATTTTTTTTCCATTTCCTAGAACGCTAACTAAGGTGATTACTATGACTCCCCACAATACATTAAAGACTACATGTATTGATTTCGTGCCTAGCATTCGATCTATATCAAAAGTCAGTTGAAACTAGTCATCTAAGCAAACAAATTATGATAACCATCCAGGAAGGATTTTCCTCAAACATTCTAAAACTCCAACATCTGGGTTAATCTCACGGTGCCTATAACATCTTATCATATTTATTGGAGTTATTGCGATAAAATCCGTCATTTGACATTCATTTTGTCTCAAAGGATAGTATGGAATGAGCCATTGTGCAACTCTCTTACCACATTCTATTTGACATCTATGTAAATCATAACAACTTTGTTGGAACTTGTTGAGCTCAAACAATACCAATGTATTCGTCACATAAGTTAATGCGACGAAGGATTTTCCCTACTCTGGACGACCGAGGTCCATGGGATATGAAATGCATACTGTAAGGACAGAAGTGACCGCTTGGTTTTCCCCTCCTGAACAGATGGTTGTTTCGCTTAGGCATATGGACAACACATACATCCTATCACCCATGACTCTCCACCTTACTTTTTTCGATGCACATTCTCAACCTCCACCACCGGACATGAGCCCATCTAATCCTTATCGTCCATGCCATGTTCCGCTTATTACTATAAACTATGAGTTTTATCTTCTAAGATTCATCTTAGTAGTCCTTTTCGACGAGTCCATGATCTTGAGACTCAGATTTCTGCTACTCGACCTCCACCGGAAAGCCCCATTACTATCATTTTTCCCCTATCAGTACCTCCACACTCTCCATTCCACAAAGCGCCTCTATTATTTGAGGAACGCATTCGTACCCTTGAGAACCACACGACTGCCACCATTAGACACATTTTTTATCTCGAGGAGAAGATTATGTGCCTTCAAAGTCTAATTTCTATGCCTTCACTTTCACATCCCACACCACGGTAGATATGTTCAATTACTACCTTTTGGGAAGTATACCCGATTTTGTGAAAGACTAAAGACTGTTGAAGACTTGGAGACTTGAATACCAAACAAGGAACAATGAGAAGAAGAGACCTTACCTTAGTTTGTATATTACTATATGTCTTGTATCGACCGAAATGATGTAACTCCGAGATTATTTTTGTTTTCTTCACAAAAATAATTCTAGAAAGGTGACATGGCATATATAAGTTGGTATTTTCTTATTGACACATTGTTGTAATTTATTTTACATCCCTGCAAGGATGTGATGAATATGGTGCGAAAGATTTGCATAAGTATCATTATGATCTATCTTGACCTTATGATCATAGTGTGTGACGATGTGTTTTTATTTTTGTTCATGTGTAATCTCTTCGATATATATTATATATATATATATGAATATCATGGCACAAGAATGAAGTAACACTTTTTAAGCACAAACGGAACCCTTACCTACAACACGAGCTGAGCTTGATGCTTTACTGAACCAGTGAGTTGCAGAAGCAATCGTACAACACGAAGCAAACCACACTGCAAACAATGGCAGAACTGGAGGAACCACATTGAGGGTTGCTCAGGCTATAACCCTTGCCTTAAGTCTTATCTAGAATGTAGTAAGGATGAGAAAACTAAATAAAGGTACAGTGAAAAAGGAGACGCATGTGGAGTCTTTTTCGGGTAACAATTAGAGAAAGTATTCGAATTTCAAGAAAGGTTCTATATCGAACAACAAACATAAGAAAACCCCCACGACTAAGATAAACCAAGGCATTCGTTGCCACAACTAAAACGAGCGGTAATAAAAATAATGAAAATGCACGAGGGAAAACTCAAGGTTGCTTTAATTGTGGAGATATGGGACACTTCAGGAAGGATTGTCCCAAGGAAAACAAAGGCCGCGGATGAGCTTTTGTGATTGGAGCTCAAGAGGCGCGACAGGATCCCAACGTAACACCGGGACGTTTCTTGTCAACGATCATTTCGCTTCTATTTTGTTTGATACCGGTGCAGATTTTAGTTTTATATCTTTAGAATTTAAAGATATGCTTGGACTAAAGTCAAATAAACTAGATATTCCGTTCACTATCGAATTAGCGAATGGAAAGGTGATTAAATCCGATAAAATTGTTAAAGGATGTTCTTTAGAACTAGGAGGACGAAAATTCAAAATTGACCTAATACCTGTTCAACTAGTAGTTTTGATATTGTAATTGGAATGGATTGGCTATCCACCAACCAAGCCGAAGTCATGTGTTACGACAAAATCATTCGAATTCCCCTTCCTAATAATGAAACACTTCTTGTTCATGGTAGGAAAAACGAAATGCCCTTACGAATTATTTCCTGTATGAAAGCTCGAAAGTGCCTACAAAAAGGATGTGTAGCATTCTTAGCACACATAGTTGACAAAAAGGCCAAGGAGCTAAAACTTGAGGAAATCAGGGTTGTGAAGGAATTCCCTAAAGTCTTTCCTGAAGACTTGCCGGGAATACCACCATAACGACAAGTCGAATTCCGAATAGACTTAATTCCAGGTGTCGCAGCTGTGGCAAACTCTCCATACCGATTAGCTCCTTCGGAAATGCAAGAATTGTCCACACAACTTCAAGAGTTGTTGGACAAGGGTTTCATCAGACCAAGCCACTCACCTTGGGGAGCTCCAGTGTTATTCGTGAAGAAGAAGGACGGAAGTTTTAGGATATGCATAGACTATCGGGAATTGAATAAACTCACAATCAAGAATCGGTATCCATTACTGAGGATTGACAATCTATTCGATCAACTTCAAGGATCGAGCTATTATTCGAAGATCGATTTGAGATCAGGATACCATCAACTCAGGATTCAAGAAGAAAGTGTTCCAAAAACGGAATTCCGAACTCGCTACGGTCATTATGAGTTCCTTGTTAAGCCTTTTGGCTTAATAAATGTACTAGCGGTGTTCATGGACTTAATGAACCGTGTGTGCTAGCCCTACCTTGACAAATTTGTGATAGTGTTTATCGGTGATATATTGATATACTCACGAAACAAAGACGAACACGAGCACCATCTTAGAACTATTCTTGAGTTGTTGAAAAAATCGAAATTGTATGCAAAATTTTCAAAATGCGAATTTTGGCTTTGCGAAGTTCAATTTCTCAAACACGTAGTCAATGAGAAAGGCATACACGTTGATCCATCGAAAATTATGGCCATAAAGAATTGGAGTGCACCAAAGACACCGACTGAAATACGTCAATTCCTAGGATTGGCCGGTTATTATCGAAGATTCATTGAGAATTTTTTGAAGATTGCTCAATCACTCACTTCTCTCACTCAAAAAGATAAGAAATTTGAACGGGGAGAAAAACAAGAAGCAGCTTTTCAACTACTTAAAGACAAACTCTGTAATGCACCAATTCTGTTACTCCTAGATGGTACGGATGATTTCGTAGTGTATTGTGACGCCTCACGACAAGGGTTAGGATGTGTGTTGATGCAAAGGGAGAAAGTTATTGCATACGCATCATGCCAACTAAAGATACATGAAAGGAACTATACCACACATGACCTAGAGTTAGGTGCAGTGGTATTTGCACTAAAAATTTGGTGTCATTATCTTTATGGTACCAAATGCATGATGTATACGGATCATAAGAGTCTTCAACATATATTTAACCAGAAAGAGTTAAATATGCGCCAAAGACGATGGGTTGAATTGTTGAATGGCTACGATTGTGAGATCAAATATCATCCGGGCAAAGCGAACGTTGTCGCAGATGCATTAAGTCGAAATGAACGAGTTAAACCTTTGCGTGTGTGATCTTTAAGGCTCACAATTCAAAACGACCTTACCTCTCAAATTAATGATGCTCAGCAAGAAGCATTGAAAGAAGAAAACTTCAAAGCAGAAATGCTTAGGGGTATGGAAAAACAATTAGAACCAAAAGAGAACAGAGCCTTATATTTCATAAATAGAATTTGGATTCCTCATTTTGGTGGTCTTGAAGACCTAATTCTTGATGAGGCTCATAAATCTAAATATTTGATACATCCCGGAGCAGATAAGATGTATCACGATCTCAAGGAATTTTATTGGTGGCCTAATATCAAAGGTGTCACACCCCGATATTTCCACGTATTACCGGTGGGCCCGGTGGGCCCGGTAGGGAGTATCGTGACGTAGTTGATATCATCATAGTCAAACAACACAATTTAAATGCACAGCGGAAGCAAAAGATAAAATATCACAAACCGATATAAAGTAATATCAAAGTATTACAAACGGAATGTAAAGGATCCACAGGCGGATCAAATAAAAGATGATTGTTCAACAGATCTTAACATCTAAGCTTGCGAGACTCTTTATTGATGCTAGGAGTAGCCAGCCTATTCCGATTAGTACCTGCACTTAGCCTTTTTGGGAAAATACGTCAGTTTACACTGGTAAATACAATTAACTGACTCATTTTGAAAATGTTTTTAGAAAATTGATTTGAATGCACGTGGCACAAAACTTTTTATAACTTGGGATAATTATTTGAATATAATCTTGTAAAAGAATTACATGTTTCTTATGCGTTCAGTAGCCCGATCCGAAGACCGAGTTAAAGATCAATAGACACACCACATTATTTGGTTAGGCACTGACGGGTGTACGCCTACACCCCGTACTTAGGTCGTGGCCATCTCGTAAGATGATGCCAAGGATATCCGGGACATGGTCATTAACCCCCCAAAGGCTTTAAGCAAACAAAACATTTCAAAACGGAGCATATCAATGATTTAACCTCTATTCGATTAAAGATTCAATGCCCGACCAAGCGGTATTTTATATACCATACCCCAAGCCCGTATAGGGAAAATAAGTTAAAAGTATTTACCTGAGCTAAATATAAATTCAATCCCAGCCGTATATCAATTCAGCAAGTACAGATAGCTTTTACTGGGCTCCTAAATCTGGAACGAAGGTTTTTAATAACCTATTAGATTCCTAACGGGTCTTTAATTAAGCCTAAACTTAGACCGGTTAGTTTTAAAAAGAAGATACGGTTCAAAACACATGATTAAGCGAGAACCGGATTAGAATGTGGTTTAGACCCGACAAGCTTGAATACTTGTGTAATAAGGGTAAACTAAACACATTCTGGATTTTGAGATAAAAATGATAAGGTTTGACCCATTTCGGCTAATTTATGCAAACTAGTTACATAAGCCGATCCGAACGCGAAAAGTGCGTAACAGGTAACCAAAAAGTCATGAACAGGTTTCCTAAGTTAATATGCCTTAAATATGTTGTGATATCAGTAGGATACCTTCCATTATGCCCAAAACGAATTTAAAACTAATTTATGCCCCGTAGGGGTATTTTGGTCATTTTAAAGGTTATAAGAGAGGTTAAATAATAATCTGAGGTCTTGGTCTGATATAATCAGTAAAAATACTTAATTTAATAAGTTATATCAGTAGGGTATTACATATATGTGAAATTTATTAATTATAACCAAACTATGCACCGAATGGGCATTTTGGTAATTTCACTTAAGCTTTAAAGGTCAAAATTAGAATTCTGAGTTTAAAACTTTTGCCTACTATTAAATTATGAAAATTTACTTAAAACATCAGTAGGTATTAAACCTTATATATTTAAAATAGTTTTAATACATACTATGCGCTTAAAACGCGTAAAAAGACGGTTTTAAGCGATTTTCGGGTTTTATATGAAAAGCTGATATTTTTATTATTCTAGAAGGCTTAAAATATTTTATTTATCATATTAGATAAGTAGAAAAAGGTTTGGTGTCAAAAAGATTTGTAAAACTCATTTTATAGGCCAAAAGGGCAAAACCGGCAATTACCGAATCAAGCCTAGAACCCTATGTTATGCTCAGCCTAAAAATAAATAAAATTCTTCAAAAATCCCAAAATATTATTTTATATCAGTGGGTAAAAATTTTGGTATCAAAAATTGGGTTTAAATAGGCTATATGCTAATTACGCCGTTTAATTAATAAAAAGCTTTTCATTTACACTAATGAGCATAACTCCTAATCTAGACCTCAAAATGATGTCAAAATTTTAGGGACAAGTTTATAAATCAGTAACTAAGGTTTCTATTCTTTTACATTTTCAAAAATCATGTTTTAAGGTCAAAAGGGCATAATAGTCAACACTTAAGCATTTAACGGAAACATGCATATGAATCGGATAACTAAGGATCCAAGTTGTATAACCTCAGAGGGTTATACTAACCTATAATATGGTCCTAAAGGAATCCTAAGGCATATCTAAACTAAGCTAAATCGGGTCAGAACTGAAAGTCAAAGCAAAAGTCTACTTTTGCGACTTTCGGTTCCAAACCGAGCCTATACTCAAAATCGCCGGGTTGAACATGGTTAAACATGTTCTTATATTAATTACCAAGTTATTTAAGTGTTAAAACATGTTCCATTACTTCAGTATTATTAGTTATGAATTTATTTGAAAAGACTGACTCGTTTGACTTTTTATTAAGAAGTTTGACCCGACAATTGACTGAGTAAACGTGGTAATTAGGAGGTATAGTCACAAGAGACTAAAACCATCGTGATTATGCTCACATTATGAAGTTCAAATGAACTTCATGTTGACCATAAACTGGTCAAAGCAGAAAGTCAAACACAGTTTGACTTTCACGCGAAAAAAAGAACGAAAGAGGACTTACAACGGGTCCAAGAATGGAAATCTAGATCCAACTTGCTCAGGTATGAGGTGCTAATCCCCAACTTAGAGCAAATAGATCAGATTGTGTGAGTTGCAACAATGAGGAGCATGGGTATTTATAGGATTTCTAGGACCGTTAGGATCGTTCCTCGAAAAACGAGCTTTGATCTCATCCGTACACATGTGCCCATGGTTTTGTGAAACCATGGGAGCCCCTAGTTTCATTAAAACCATGTGCAAATGAGGGGAACAGATATAACTAGCTGGAATTTAGATTTTCATTTTGGTCCCTTCCTAAGATAACTATGGTAGATTGTCAATTTTGGTCCCTGAATGTGCAAAACATGGTTTTTGATGCATTTTTGACACGTTTAAGCCCCGTTAATCCCATTTCAAGGCTCTAAAATGAAGTTAAAGTATAGGGAACATGAAACATGCTCAAAAATATCTCGGATGTCGGTTCGTTTGGTTGTACGGTTGCGTTGTTCGGTTAATTACGACGAAACACGAACGAATGCGAAAAACGATCCAAATTACGCGACGAATGGAATTTTATCATGCCAATCACTAAAATAAAATATTTTAATGATTACATAAAGTTTTGGATGTCCGGATATATTCAGAATGTAAGATATGCGCGAAAATGCAAACTTGTGCACTTTTTGACACTTTTAGTCCCTGCATGACTTAAAAGTTTATTTTTGCGCACCAAACACCTATAAGCCTATATCTAAGCTATATAAAGGATAATTAGGTCATTTTTAACTCATGGTTATATTGCGAAAGGTCCGTTACCATACAAATCGGCAAACTTTTGCAATTTGACGCATATAGTCCTTTAATCGCACTTAGCAGCGCGAAATGTCGTTTACTGGCATCCAATCCTTCCATGGCCCATAATGGGCATTCCAAAGCATGAGTTTAATTATTGCTACGCTCTCGATCACTTAAATGGTCACCAAAAGGCGTATATTCAAAAGTTGACGCTTTAGGTCCCTCTAATGCGCAAACTTGCGCATATCATCGTTTAATAGCATCGAAGCCTCATCTAATCCATATTAGGCATTCTTGAGAGTATTATTAAACATCACGATGCTTCGGGTTCGCTAAAAGGTCATTCAGAGGTATAATTAAACATATTGACACTTTTAGTCCCTCTAATTTGCAAAGTTGCGCGTAACTTTACTTATAGGCATAAAAACCTTAGATGGCCAATAATTGGCATTCCCGAGAGTGTAATCAAATATCATGAAGCTCCCGGTTTGTTAAAAGGTCACTCAGAGGTAAGAATTAACATGTTGACGCTTTTAACCCTTCATTGCGCAAACTTTCAATTAATTACGCATACGGCTACACTCGATCATCAAGTGGCTCATTTGTGAATATAAAAATCGTAAGAGGTTATTTAGAAACTTATTTTAGGTATGCTAACACTTCCAGTCCTTTCATAATCAAAGTTTTTGATTTTTCGAAAAATTAGTCCCTAAATTTCAATGTTTGACTTCATTAGGGTTTATTACACGTGTCAATACATCATTGGACGTGATTTTACGAGGTGTTACAAAAGGTGATATTGAAACATATGTTGGAAAATGTCTAACATGTGCTAAAGTTAAAGCCGAGTATCAAAAACCTTCTGGATTGCTACAACAACCCGAAATCCCTAATTGGAAATGAGAACATATTTCTATGGATTTCATGACTAAATTACCCCGGACTTCTCATGGTCACGATATAATTTGGGTAATCATCGACCGATTAACCAAGCCAGCTCACTTCTTGCCTATCCGTGAGAAAGATAGTACTGAGAAGTTAGCTGAAATCTATCTCAAAGAAATTGTAGCAAGACATGGTGTACCTATGTCGATAATCTCTGACCGAGACGGTCGTTGTATATCAAGGAATTGGCAGTCATTTCAAAAGGCCTTTGGATCCCAATTAAATTTGAGCACGACCTTTCATCCCCAAACTGACGACCAAAGTGAACGCACAATTCAAACTTTAGAAGATATGTTGCGGGCTTGTATGATGGACTTAGGTGGAAATTGGGACACTCACTTGCCTTTAGTGGTGTTCTCATACAATAACAGTTATCACACGAGTATTAAAGCCGCACCATTCGAAGCATTATATGGCCGTAAGTGTCGATCTCCGCTATGCTGGGCCGAATTAGGCGACAAACAACTGTTAGGTCCTGAGTTAGTTCAATAAAATACCGATAAAATATTCAAAAATTGAGACCGTATCAAGACGGCTCGAGACAGACAGAAATGCTACGCGGACAGACGCCGCAAACCATTGTCTTTTGAAGTTGGAGACAAGGTGTTGCTAAAAGCCTTGCCGTGGAAAGGCGTAGCTAGATTCGGTAAGCAAGGGAAGCTTAGCCCGAGATACATAGGACCATACAAAATCTTGGAAAAGATTGGAAACGTCGCCTACAAGTTAAAACTGCCAGAAACACTCAGTAGCGTTCACGACACTTTTCATGTGTCAAATTTGAGAAAGTGTCTTTCGGATGAATCACTTATTATTCCCCCGGACGAAATTCATATAGACGACAAACTACATTTCATCGAAGAACCTGTTGAGGTTCTAGATTCAAAAAAAAATCATAAAACGAGGAGAAGTCGTATCAAACTGATCAAAGTCTGACGGAACTCGAAACGAGGACCCGAGTTCACATGGGAACGAGAAGACGAAATTAAAAAGAAGTACCCTCATTTGTTTAATAAAGTCCCAACAAAGAGGAACGCAATCTAAAATTTTGGGAGGAAATTTTCTTTAACAAGGGGAGAATGTGACAAACGGCAAAATTCCGGTAATTCCGTACAACCTAAACAACTATTTCAACTATTATTTTCGCGTCTTTGACTTGATTTTAATTAATTAAGTCTTAAAAGTCTAGGAATTATAAAAATCATAGTGAAGTATGATAACAAATCTGTTGCGATTGGAAACAATATCCTAGACTGACGATAAGAACGCAAATAAACAATACTTGTCAGTACTAGTCGCGGTACAGTCTGACACGATAAAAACAAGACATACGGATATGTCAACACAAATATTCTATAAAATCTTAGTCTAAAATAATATGTGCCTTATTATTTAGAAAATTCCAATTAAAAACCAAATTGTCCAAGTCCGTAGAAAAATACAGTAATCCTGCGGAAGTGTACAGCATTCCGCAGAACGAAACTGTAACTGTCCGAAAACCCAAAAATAAATATTATTTGACATAAATAATATAATGGGTATTAAAAACGACATAAAATCCTCAATCAAATCTTATTGCGTTAAGTTGCACGGCTAGTTCAGTAAACTGCCAGTCAGCAAAGCCGGTACCGGAACCGTGTCAAAAATAATAAAATTTTTAGTCTAAAAAGTTTGATTAATTATTTGGATAATAAAACATGTGCAAAAATAATTTTTGTTATGTATTTATCTAAACAAAACACGGTATCGGTATTTAACCCGGTACAGGACCTGAACCAAAATTTTCAACCGAACAATGAACTACCAATTTTAGTGAGTTAGTTTTATCTAGTGTCACATTACTTTAAAATGTTGGAACTTGAAACTTTATAGAAATCATGTTTATAAAACATGGGAAAAGTCCATAGTTTAAGGGAAACCATGACAAAATTTTTATAAATTTTAATCATGATTAAAATATGTTTAACTAAAGATTATTTTGATTAGAAACTTTAATCATGATTATACAAGTTATATGGTCATCTAGGTTATCAGTCATAACCCAGACGACTTACTTGGTCATCTAGGTTATCAGTCATAACCCATACAAGTTATATGGTCATCTAGGTTATCAGTCATAACCCAGACGACTTACTTGGTCATCTAGGTTATCAGTCTAGGTTATCAATCATAACCCAGACAAGTTATATGATCATCTAGGTTATCAGTCATAACCCAGACGACTTACTTGGTCATCTAGGTTATCAATCTAGGTTATCAGTCTTAACCCAGACAAGTTATATGGTCATCTAGGTTATCAGTCTAGGTTACCATTCATAACCCAGACAAGTTATATGGTCATCTAGGTTATCAGTCATAACCCAGACAAGTTATCTGGTCATCTAGGTTATCAGGCATAACCCAGACAAGTTAAAAGTAAACTTTAAACATGAATCCAACATATTAATATAAACCCACTTTTATAAGAACACATGGGCTAGACCCATTCAAACATAAACAAAGAAAGCAAACGAATACAAGAACCAAAAACGAAATTCAAGATGAGATACTTGTACGAAAAACAAACGTAAACCTAAGTGTCTAATGAAGTTAGAACACTTGTAGGTTAAGAAACAAACAAAGAATTTGAAATCGAAACAAGATTTGCTTGGAACGCAAATTTGTGAGTTCATGTTTCCCCCTTTTACTTTGAATGTTTATAGTTTTAAACTTCGGGGATGTATACATGTTACAAATAGTATGATGATACGATAAAACTATTTTGATCACATGCGGATAGGTGTTTAAAATAAAGGGACCATTAATGAATAAACAAGTACCGAGGAACAAACGAATAGATCTATTTGGGTTTTGGCAAGCCCCACTCTTAACACAACGTTAACCACGATCGTCAAGAGTGCCTTTGTGTCCAAACTAGTGTCGTTGACACACACGATAAATTTTCAAGGTTTGGTTGCCTCCTATTCGGCATACATATTAGTGTCCTTGCAACACACTAATGATCATACAATTTTTTTTATCATACTACTCAAAAACGAATTTTATTACTTCAAATGTTTTGGAGACTCATTTGATGCGAAAACAAAATAACATGAATTCACTCAACTTTTGTTGACGTTTTCAAAATTAACATGTATTACAGGAGATTAGTGGACGGATTTGGAAAAATATGTTCAAATGGTTATCAAGAACGCAAGCTTTTGTGATGTCATCCGTTTTCGGTTGTTATGTTTTGAACTTTGAATAATGTAGTTAAAGTTGATGTTGTTTCAAATTTCAAACAAGACGTATGTAATGTAAATTATGGTTTCGAATCAAATGTATGGATGAACATATTTTATATTTCAAATATGTTGTTTACTCGATTGATTGTAACGATTGCCGCTCTCGTCTCACCTCGCCATACGCTTCCGCATAAACCGAAAATCGGGGTGTGACAAGTTACACATAGCGAACACCGATTCTGCCTTCTCAAACCAACGTAGTAGTCCCACAGGTCCTTCAGTCCCACTGAACGTCTGTGGCTTACAATCCATGAATGTCTTAAACATACAAACAGGCGAATTGTTCTGATTCACAGGTTGACCTAAAGACGAAAGAGAACACAACACACGGGTAAGATTCGAGTACGCGACACAAGGATAAAGAGTATTTGGCACATATCGTACCACCCTGCTGAGCCGCTAAGGCTTCAGCCACACGAGTATTGATCAAATCGGTCAATTCAGCCTGGGTCATATTAATGTTGCCACGTCCACCGCCACGGCCTCCACCACGTCCGCCAGCTCGTCCACTCATGATTCTATATAAAACAAGTGGGAAAAGATTAAAATTCGGGTTTGAGTAGGAGTCAAGAATCACTATGACTTCCACAGATTACTGAGTTCTATCATTACTACAGAAAACGGAGCGGAACCCCTTTCACACTCGTCAGGCCTCACCGGGACCCACATGCACCCCACATTATTATTATGTGTGCACCCATAATAACAATGCGATTTGCATGTTCATCTCAGCTCCTCCCAACTCGTGCTAAAAAGTTCCTTAATTTCGAGTAGCAAAACAAATGACACCGTAACATAGATCATGAAGGTTTAGAGGAGCGTCACACTATCAAAAGCATAACGTAGGCTAGTAACACAGGAATTCATGCTGTAGTGCTAAGTGTGCATTCACATGCAGTGTCATAATCAAGTGTTCACTAAATACAATGTGCAATAAGTAAATGAGAGACGAACCTTGCAATCTGGAGCTGAGTGTCATGGTCGATTTCTGAACTGTTCGGTTATAGTCTAGTTTTATAAAAACGTTTTAAAACCTAGTTCACTATAACCAGTGGCTCTGATATCAAACTGTCACACCCCCAAAATACCACATGCGGAAACCCCGCTAGGCGTGTGACGTACTAGGATCTAGCCACTAATCACATTGAACCAATATCAAGATATTAAACAAAGTTTCCATTTATAATGATAAAACATTCATAAACATAATCCAAGTTTAACATGTTCAGCGGAAGCAAATAGTAAATCATTGTTTAAACGTTTCAAAACCAAATGTATGTGAAATCAGTAAACAAGTCATGCATATCCAAGCAGTGCGACCCATGCCACTCCAGCAATCCCAGATAACAAGTTCCTTGTTCATAGTACCTAACGACCTGCGAGCATGCAACAAGTGTATCAGACAACGCTGTTGAGTTCATAGTTTTACGAAAACGTTAGTTACCATGTGTTTAGTTCAGTTCGTTGATAATAATGTTGATAATAACTTGAGTACCGTACAAGATGACTTCCAGATTGTTTTGCCCGTCCCCAATGCCCTCTATCTAAGCATTGGTCATGATTTAAGGTCATTAGTTCACGCCCGTCCTCTCAGGTACGGTGTGAGGTTGCCAAGCCTAATAGTGCTATCAACTAATACCCCGTTACCTCTCAGGTAACTATTCGGTATAAGATGGGACTTAAGGTGATAGGAAATGAGTGTATTATCTAACATCCTAGTTTTTACCCAAAAAAGACTTATTCCTCTCAGGAATACCCAATGATTGTCCCACCCACCGGGACGCATGCTCAAGAGGAATGAACTCACCTCAGATTTGCTTGGTATGTTAAGTTACCCGTCCACGTTGGTCAACCCAAACCCTACCATGGTTACCAATCAAAAATCAGTTTCATAATAAATCATTCGAGTCACGTATTTTACATAGTTTGCATCTACTACAAGGTCACCGTTTATCACATATCCAGTATTCAGTCCTCATATATGTTCACATCCCATGTGCAAGTCTCATACTAACATTACACTAACACAAGTATACAATATCACAAACATCCTAACTGTTTCACTGTTCAGGCCATTGGCCTTCACGGCGAAGTATCCCAATGACGAAGGTCTATTCTTCGACGAGCATGAATGCAACGAAGAACTCTTACGGCGAAGAACTTTTCTTCGTCGAGAAGTAATGTGACAAAGAACCCAAATGGTTCGTCAAGAACAAGTCAACGAAGAACCACATTCTTCGTCAAGCAGTGTTCTTCGTGGGGGAGGTCCTTCGTCGCTGCAATCACAGACGGTTACACTTTTCCCTAAGCTCAGCCGTAACGGATGTTAACAATTTTTGACAGTTTCCCAAACGAATCAAACAACACTTTAATCATGATCAAGACCCTAGATATGAACAATCATCCGTCGTTCATCAATTCATTCGAAGTATAACAATTACACCATTCATTATTATACAAACCCTAGTTAATAACTTAGCATGCAATCATCATTGTTAATCAAACAAATCAACAGTTGCATATGAAATCAAGTCACGTGCATACAATCATCGATTACCTAGTTTCTAATTACTAATTCCAACATAATCCAACACCATAATCTTTCACATATTCTAGATTTACGATCCTATAGATGAAACCCCAGTTTTACATGAAGTCACAACATCATGGTTCTAGCAACTAGCAATGATGGACACTAACCGTGATACCGAAGTGATTAGATTGCTCGAGATGAAAAGGCTTCGAAAACCCCACAATTGTCGTCGCACAGAGAGGGTTGAGAGAGAAAACTTTAGGGTTTGGTATTAATTCGTGTTTTGCAAAATATAAGAAACCACGCACAACCCTATGGGCCGTGTTCACAGATCTGGTCCGAGAGCCATTCGGCAAAGAACTAGTTGTGACGAAGGACCTTCTTCGTCAATAAGAGTTATGATGAAGGACCTTCTTCGTCAGAAGATGTTCGGGGCGAAGAACCCTAGTTCTTCGTCGATATGAGCTTGGGCGAAGAACCCTAGTTCTTCGTCGACATGACTTGTTCGTGAATCAAGTGTGGTGCCATGCTATGTCTAAACATTACACTTTAAACAATACCTACATTTACATGCAACAACCAAACATAACAATACTTTAATCATTCAAATATCGTGCACATGATACAACGTCAAATGAATTGTGAAAACAAGATTGTGAAAAAAGTGATGCGTAGAGGAAAGACCTTGAGATCTCGGGTTGTTACAATTTTGATCAGCCTTGAATGTTTAAATATTTTATTCTTCATATAAAATCAGTAGGAAAAGGTTTGGCATGCTAATCATATGTAAATCTCATTTTATTAGCAAAAAGGGCATTATCGTCATTTATCGAATTTATACAAGAACTCAGTGATATGGTCAGCTCATAATCTGACCCAATATTCCAAAAATTCCTAAAAATAATATCATAACAGTAGGTAATGAGTTTGGTGCCAAAATTTGGGTTTAAATATGTTTTATGCGCAAAAGCGTAATTTAATTAATAAAAAGTTAAGTTTTACGATATCGTGCATAACTTTAGTTTGAGACCAGAAAATGAAGTCAAATTAATTTGACATGCTTATATATCAGTAACAAAGCTATTGGTATACTCATATATCCAAAAATATCGTTTTTACATTATAAGGGCATAATAGTCAAAGTTAAGCATAATAACGGAACATGTGCAAAAACTCAGATTTCTAATATGATCGTGTAATATAACCTTATAGGGTTATGATACATTAAATTAGGATCATAACGGAACCTAAAATCAATAGCAAACTAATCTAATTCGGTTCATAATCGAAAGTCAACGCAGAAGTCAAACTTCGCGACTTTCGGTTGCGAACCGACCCTAAAACCGGAATTGACGAGCCGAACATGTTTACACATGTTCTAATAATTATTACTAAGTTGTTTAAATGATAAAACGTATTTTAGAATATTCTAAACTCATATCGCAATTATTTCGAAAACTGACCCGTTGACTTTTTAAAACAATGTTACGTTGACTCGTCAATTGACCAAGCAAACGTGATTCTTAGGAGGTGCCCTTTTGAGGGTTTAACACCTACCTAATTATGATCACGTAGCCATGTTCGTTGCGAACAATGGCTTAACCGTTTACGGTCTAAGTAAAAGTCAAATCGTTTATCGTAAACGCTTGACTTTTCGGCTTTTTAAGCCAAATAAAATAAACTAGTCATCAAAGGACACTTACATATGGTCCTAGGGACTGAATATAACTCAGAGGAGGTTCCAAAATGTTTAGGATCATCCAGATTTGAGAGAGATAACAAGAATGAAAAAATGATGTAAGTTGTTCAAGTGAAAACCATGGCCTATTTTTAGATTTTTAGAATTGATGCCATGTGTCTAGGATCATTTTGAGATCATTACAAGTGTAAAACCAGCTATGAAATCAGTATAACAATCCATAGATTGCTAAAAATGGTTTGGTTGTGAGTGGAAAACAATTAAACAATAAAAAACCATCAAAATAAGAATTATGGCTGCTGCTGATGATAGGTCGCGACCCGCGAAAGACAGCCCATCTGTCTTCGCGGCCCGCCAGCTACTGGCCCAGGCTTCTGAGTTTGGCAGAATTACATATTTGGTCCCTAACTTCTTTATTCATCCTATTAAGTGCAGGAAACAACTAAAATAACAGCTTAAAAACATGTTGTTGCTGCTGTTTAGGGGCTGGCAGCCCACGACAGCAGGCCTAGTGGGCTTCACGTCCTGCTACTTGCCCAGCCCAGCCACCCCAAGTTTGGCAGATGTGCTGCTTTAGCCCCTGTCATCTTTTATGCGTAACTTAAGTTTCATTTTAGACATAATAGGTACCTTATGTTCTCGTTTCATATATGTAATGTTAATATAAGGTACGAAACCTCTAATGGCCAACCTTAGGCACACTCAGGAGTTTAACTGGGCATTACGAAGTTTCTGTTTCTTTCAAAAGGCCCTTCAAAGGCGTAGTTTCGCGCGTTGACGCTTTTAGTCCTTAATTTACGAACTCTCGCGTATTATTGCGAAACGGCATAAAATATTACATGGCCAGTATTAGACACTTCCGAGGGTATGACCGAACATAACAGAGTTTTTGGTTCGCTTAAATGGTCACTCAAAGGTATAGTTTTAGACGTTGACGCTTTTGGTCCCTCTAACGCGCAAACTTGCGCGTATTGTTGTTTAATAGCATCAAAGCCCTATGTAGCCCATACTAGGCATTCTCGAGAGTATGATTACACATCATAATGCTTCGGGTTCATTAAAAGGTCATTCAGAGGTATAATTAAACATGTTGAAGCTTTTAACCCCTCTAACTCGTAAACTTGCGCGTAACTTTACTTATTGGCATAAAAGCCTTAGATGGCCAATATTAAACATTCCCGAGAGTATGATCAAACATCATGAAGCTCTCAGTTTGATAAAAGGTCACTTAGAGGTAAGAATTAACATGTTGACGCTTTTAATCCTTCGACGCGTAAACTTTCAAATAATTATGCAAACGGCTCCTCTCGGCCAACAAGTGTCTCATTTGTAAATATGAATACCGTATATTGTTATTCAGAGGCTTAGTTTAAGCATGTTAACACTTTTAGTCCTTTCACATTTAAATTTTTCGATTTTTCGCAAAATTAGTCCTTTATAGTCACCGTTTGACTTCATTAGGGTTTAGTACACGTGTCAACTCATCATTGGTCGTGATTTTATGAGGTGTTACACAACCAAAGGGGAAACCCCTGTGAGGTCCACAAAAGCATGTTTCTCCCCAGCCCAGCCAAAGACGAGCAGATTCGCTGGTCGCAAAGTAGATCTCCCTTCCATAGGGTCCGAGAGAAAAATCATAGGGGCCTCTTTCTTACCAGAAATCCCAGCTCTTCTAAGGATGTCCCACAAAACATCTCGCACCCAGTCATGCTGATATTTGAAACCAGGGACCTCTTTACAATGAACTGCTTGCTCCCCGTATTTATTCATACAAGCTTTACGGCATAGCGGTAGGTTTCATCTTCTAGGTACATAGGGATCATCAGCCGGTATTTGAGAATAGCTCTGTATTTCACTACAGACATGCATTGTCCCAATCCCTCAATCGAGATAACAGACAAAAAATACTGAGCATGGGGACCCTTTAAGCACTCAAACACCACCTTCTAGCGGGATGATAAAGCAAAAACTTCTCCCAGGCTTTGAGCGATTTTGCTAAACAGAGCATTCGCCAATTTTTTTTGTGGCTTCGAGGGGGGGTGTCCTTATTAGAGAAACTGCCAATATCCAACTCTGGAAGAGAGGCATTTAAACGTTCGAGCGCCTGCTGATGGTCCTGGTCAAGCCCGATGAACCTACTGTTTCGAAAGATATGATCCTGTAGTTCCCAAGATTGAGCTCTAGACGCCATAAAGGCATAAGCCCCAACATCTCAAGCTAAGAGGAGGCCCAAACCACCAAAGACATATTGGCAGAGATGCCAGATACCACTGGAGATCACCAAAGAAGGGGTCGCGGCCCACGACTAGGTCTTCTATAGCCCCGTGAGGCCATATCGAACCGAGATACCGCATCCCCATCAAATGGGGTTGACGAGTCTGCAGCTCAAAAAGCAACTTAGCAACCCTCATTCACGACCTTAGTAGAAGGAGTTCACATTAAGGATCTTTAAGACATGGAAAGAGTTTCATGAGGTCAACCGCCCCCGAGGCCCGCCCCCGTGCCAACTCCCCAATAAAGCTAGGATCACGGCTAACAGCTCCACCAAGGAGCTTAACCCCCCTCTTTGGTTTACCAATCCCACTCGGGAAAAGCTCATCCTAAACTTTCCGCCCGTCGTATGTCGGCCAAAAAACCTTTGTTTTCTTAATGTTGAGGTAAAGCCCCAGAGATGGATCGTCCCCGTTGATGATGTTTAAGGCCTTAGCAACCTCAGACGCGTTACCGATAATCATTACATCATCCAAGTACCAAGCATGAAACAGGAGTTTACAGCGGTCCTGAACCAGGATAATAAGGGGGTGTAAGGCAAGGGCAAAGAGGAGGGGCCCCAAGGGATCTCCTTAATGCACACCAGTAGTAGCCCCAATACACTCATTACCAACATACAACCTAGTAGGCTAGGCGTAAAGGAATTGCACCCACCGATAGATTGACGGGCAATGCCGACAAACCTTTTGGAGGAAGGCTGTGTGGTCGACCGTGTTGAAAGCATTGGAGAAGTCCATAGTAAGCAAGACCAAGTAACCATCTGCATGAAAGGGGTTGAGAAACCTGTTCGCACTGTGAAGCACCGCCTCTGCCCCATTTTGTGTCCCCACCTAAAATTGAAAGTCCTCCAAGTGCTGGGCCATGCCTTTCCCGATCTTCTTCATCGCCACCTTGGAAACTAACTTTCGCCAATTAACACTCCCCCCCCCCCCCACAATAATAGGTCGAATTCCTTTATCGGGCTTCAATAAAGGCATGAGGGGGTTGAGGCAACAAACTCAGCAAACACCTGACGGCAGGATCCCCCAAGCCGTAAGTTGAAAACTTTAGTAATGCTCGTAAACAAACATGAGGAAGTCATCGAACCTCGCCATCAATAACATCTAACAGGTGTTGGGCCCCCATCCCATCCCTACCACAGGAAGTCCCTTTAGGAAAGGATCATATACATTTGAGCACACACTCCCCATAAAAAAACAAGAGTGGGTTGGGCCAAAGGGTTGGGAAGCAAGGATGGGGGCGGCACCATTGGGTGTTTATCAATAAGAGCTTTTAAGGTTGAATCACCTAGGGGCAACTCCACAAGAGCATAGGACCTTAACCGCAGCCGTGAAATGTCCATCCCTGGTTGTTTTGAAGGATCGATGAGCAAGTCTCAGAGTTACTGAAAACTGGTATACTGCGCGAAGTACGATACCAAACATGGGTGGCAAACCCAGTAATGGTGGAGAAGTTGAACGGGGGATGGCGCATGTCCGTAGATTACAAGGATCTTAACAAGGCATGACCCAAAGATTGCTATTCTCTTCCCGAGATGGACAACGAGATCGACAAGAAGATCGACTATCTCGCGCCATTCAGATGGAAATGTTTTCTTGATTGTTACAAAGGCTATCACCAAGTGCAAATGGCCTTAAAAGATGAAGACAAAACCGCATTTCGCGCAGAGATAGGGATCTTTTGTTAAACCAAAATGCCATTTGGCTTGCGCAATACAGGCGCAAAGTACCAAAAACTAATGGATCAAACTTTCGGCGATTACATCAGTAAGCATATCGAAGTGTACATTAATGATCTGGTTATTATGAGCCCCGAAGAGGACCAAATGCTGAAAGACATAGAGAAAACTTTCAAGTCATTGAGACGCGTGAACATGAAGCTCAATCTAAGTAAATGTTCGTTTGGAATGGAGGAAGGAAAATTTTTGGGATTTATTGCGGCGAAAGGTGGATTCAAAGTCAACCTAGAGAAGGTACAAGCCATAGAACGCATGCCATCCCCCAAGAGCATTAAAGAGATGCAACGGTTGGCTGGCCGCACTGAACCATTTCCTGTCAAACCACGCGGCAAAATCTTTTCCTTTCATCAGTACACTGGAAACTATGTAAAGAAAAATGAGTTTCGATGGACAGATGAGGCCGAGAATGCTTTCAAGGAAATGAAGGAATACCTTATTCAACTGCAAATGTTGACCGCCCCGCGTGAGAAAGAGCCACTGGTGCTCTACCTGTCGGCCTTTGATAAAGCTGTGGGCGCGGTGCTATTAGTTGATAGAGAAGGGGTTCAAACTCCAATCTATTATGTTACCCGGATGCTCACTAATCCCAAGACACGTTATTCAATCCCGGAAAAGCTGGTCTTAGCTTTGGTCCACGCATCACTTAGGTTGCGCAGGGAATTCACTGGCTATGTCGTTAATGTTTTAACCAATTATCACATCGGTACCATTTTACGGAAGCCAGAGATCTCGGGGAGACTGGCGAAATGGGCAATCGAGCTAGGTGGTCATAACATCATGTATAAAGCACGTCCAGCAATTAAAGGGCAGATCCTGGTAGACTTTGCCACGGAAGTCCCAATCAACAAGGTCCACGAATGCGAAGGAGTTGAAAGTCTTGCGCCAAAATCATCAGATGAGCCTTTTAACGAAGACGGCGAAGGTGCAGGTTTAAGGTTAGTCAGCCCGGAGAAGCATGAGTTTACATATGCAATCCGGCTGGACTTCAAAAACATAAATAACGAGGAAGAGTATGAAGCGTTCTTGGCTAGATTACGCTTAGCAATCAAGATGGGGGCAAAGGAATCTGCAAGCGCATGTTGACTCCCTACTAGTCGCGGGACAGATCAACAGCTTGTATGACGCAAAGGGAGAAATCATGGCACTCTAGCTTGACCAGGCCAAAGCACTGATACAAAAGTTTCAATCTTTTAAGGTTGTTCACATCAACTGTAGCGAGAACAAACCAGCGGATGCGCTGAGCATGTTGGCTTCGACTGCCTTTCAACACTTAGAAAAGGATGTTCGAATTGAAGTGCTCAAAAACCCTTCAGTACCACTGAGCCAAGTGAATGCTACTGAATTAGGGTCACCTTCCTGGATGACGCCTATCAATCAATACTTGCAAGTGGGGACCCTCCCTGATAACAAAGCAGAAGCAAAGAAAATTCAACATAAGGATTTTTTTATCAGATGGACGGAGAAATTTTATACCGAAGATCATATTTGGGTCCACTACTACGCTGCATCGACCCATAAGATGCCAATTACCTCATTCATGAAATTCACGAAGTTATTTGTGGAATCCACGCAGGGCCACACATGGTGGTCGCCAAGATAATGAATGCAAGATATTATTGGACCAGCATGTATCTAGATGCCGTAATAGAATTGCGCAAATGCGATTCCTGGCAGCGCCATGCTCCGAAGACGCTCAAACCCAAGAATGATCTGATACTGGTTTCCACTGCGTGGCCATTTCAACAATGGGGCATCGATATGGTAGGTCCTTTATAACAACCCTCGAAAACACCCTAATATAACCCCGTATACATGTAATCAAACACGTATAACCCTAATTTTTAATAAAAAACAAATAAAATAATGTTTTGTGTCGCTCGTAGGCCGCGACCAACAAAGAGGAAGACCTCTCGCATGGCGCAAGAGGCAATTGCTTACCAGACACCCCTGGTGCCACGTGTCCCGACGTCTGGCGGAGCTACGGTGCAACTCGCCAACCCTAGCCGTAGCTAGGGTGCCATCGCGGGGCGCGACAAGGGTAGGGGGTACGGCTCGCAGGGCGCGAGCGAGGTCCGAATCAGCTATATAAAGAGCTTCAGTCTGCCTTTCAACATCGTTTAATTTCTTTTCTTTCTCTCAGTCCCTATAGTGCAAAATAATAGCTTGCTATTATACCTCTAAAACACGAAGCTCTGCCCCGTTGTAAGTATTTTAACCCAATCACTAATTCATTACCCTACCCGATTGATATAGGACCCACTGTAACACCCCAAAAATGGGTTTGGTAATTTAAACCCGGTTAATATAAAGGAACGGGTAAAATACCGTTAGGGGTAAAAGTGATCCCGTAAATGAATATTAACTAGGAATAATTAATCTAGTTGAATATTAGTATCGTTGGTATTAAACGAAGGGTTGTAGCCTTATTTAATTAAAACGAAACATGAGGGACCAAAGTGAACAACTTGAAAGTTGTTTTGTTAAAAGAAAACAACACACACACATAGACACACATCGTGTGTGTGTTCATCAACGAGCAGGGAAGGCTCCCGGGGAAGGCTCCCATGGAGCCAAAACCCTAAACTTCATCAAATTCTCCAAATTGAAAGGCTAAACGAAGCCCAAATTCACAACCGAACATGAATTAACGATCACCTTCACAAGGGGATCATAAGGTATGTCTTAAAACTTAGATTTGATGATTTTGTTTGAAGTGGGTTATGATCAATCCATGAATTTGTATGAAATTAAGCATGTAGAGGTGTTACAAACACCAAACAGAACTTGTGTTATGAATAATTTCAAGTAATTGGGTGATTTAGAATGAAACCCATTGCATGAGTATGAAGATGATGATCATGATGAACTTGTAGATGTTATAGTGTGATCTTGTGCTGTATAAGGTGTTATATGATAGACTGAGATAGATAAACTTGATGTGGAATTTATAATTATGAGATTTTGCTTGAATGTGATGGTTCATAAGATGAAATAGGGAAGAACATGCTTAAAGCACTTGTACATTATGCTTAGAAAGTGATATGCGCACCAGGTGTTTGATGAAATGCTTAGGAGAAAATGATAAGTGAGATTGTATGCTAATAATGAATAAATGTATGTAGAATGTGATGATGATGTATTAGATAATAGATTTGTATAAGGAATGTGTTTTGAATGGGTTACAAGTGGGAAATTAGTTTGATAAGATGATATGGCAAGAAACCTTCATTAAAAGGTATGTATGCTAATCATGTTATGATGAATGTGATGACATGTACGGATAGGAGTCATGTCAACATGGACACAAGCATGGAAGGGAAACGGGCCAAGGATAAACACGAAAGCTATGCTTGAACTCGGACGCACAAGGTAAGTGAACTCCAAACTTACCCTTTTGTTTGGTAATGTAAGAAGATATGAATCGATGATATTACTAAGTTAAGTTTTAGTGAAAATGGGTAGAAAGTGGTTAAGAAAGAGATTCGATTAAGTTTGGGTAAGAAAGGGAACTTACATAATGAATTATGTATAAAGATGAATTAAGGAGTTATACATGTAGGATGTAAATTGTAAGTACGTGTATGAATAGAAAGTGAATACATGCTTGAGTGGGTATTTAATTACATGCTTGAATGAATAAGATGAGTTATGTGTATTCGAGGACATGTTCATATGAAGGGAAGCTAATGATACTAACCGTTTTTCTATTAAGAATTAATGTGATGTATAGGCATGATAACAATGGAGGTGAAGGTTGTCTCCACAATTCGATGCGAGTGATCGAATGGATGGATGAAGGGGCTAGTAATAGAGAAAGCATGATATGTTGACGCCTTATTATGCATATGTTAAGATTTTGTATTATGTCACCGGTTGCTAATGATGTGATTGGATGTGGTGACTGCAGGTTGTACAGGTTTATGGATGTTTCATCAAGAAGTGTACGCGGTTGAAGATCGAGTCAAGACATGGATTGTACGTGGGTGTGTATGTGGTCACTTAAATTGATATAAGTTTGTCAGTTTATGGTTAATTTATAAAAAGAGATTAATGTATTTAAGTGAAAGAAAGAATATCATGAAAGAAACTTTAAATATGCATTTTCCGCTGTGTTAAATTTGGTTAAAACGTGTTAGGGCGTTATACCCACCAACGCATGTTGAGGCTCTGCCTGACTAAGTTCGTTGGGGTTCTGTCTCGTGATGTATGGCTAATGTGATTTGGGTTATCTTACTAATACGTGTGCATTGTATGTTTTAATAGAAAATAATCAGGAAAATCAACAGGAAGCAGTACAAATACATAAGTCTACAAAGTGAGTCATTCTCTTTTTCTACCAAACTGTGTGACAAAATCTCAAATATTTACAATTATACTTACAGTGATTGAGTCTTTGTATTCTACAATTACTGCCGATATGTGGGGTTTTGTATACACTACTAATCAAGCGTTACTATTGGACAAAGAGTTAGCCAATAGTAATATGACCACGGTCATTGTAACTGCCAACGTGACAAACACTGAATGAGTAATTGGGTAGATATAAACATTATAATCGCTCTCAATACTGTAAAGTTATAAAAGCTCATTTTGATTAAACTGGGATGCACTAACCAGTATTTCTTGCTGATAAAATGTTTTTAAAACGCGTTTCAGGTAACTTGATATGAAAGCTATTAGAAGCCAACTATGGAGCACTGAAGGCTTAAATAAAGTGGCTATAAAAGTTACCTAAATAAAAGTTTATGTTTTCAGCAAACTAGGGTTTATCCCTATAACACTATTGTGAATGAAACATGGGTTTTATCCCATTTTGTTTAATATAAAAGTTTAGTGTTTTGAAACTCTGAAATTTATTTCCTAAGTACGATCCTGATGTCTCATTTATGCTGCCAAATTAATAAACACCGATACCACCAGTTGTTGTCTCGCGGCTTCCGCTCCCGCTCACGGGGTCGGGGTTGCGACAGAAGGTGGTATCAGAGCCATTGGTTTAAGCCGTTTAGGTGTTCTTTTAATACCTAAAGTTTAACCAATTATTGTTTGGAAATAACTTATGTGTTATTCTGTGTAAAAATACATATTAATATTTTCTTATTTTGACAATTTTCTAGTTTACAGTATGAGTGATCAGGGTACTTCTGACGCTTACCGTCAATTACCTCATTCGCCAAATAGGAGAAAAACTCGTCTAGAAATATGACGAGCGTGAGATGCAGTACTAGAAAAGCCAACCCCTAATATATATATATATATATATATATATATATATATATATATAGGGAGAGGATCATGAGAAAACTACATCTAAATGAGAAAACTAGAAAACTAACTAAAAAAACCTAAAAAAAGCTAAAAAACATAACAATTTTTTTTTTACAATTTTTTATAAAAAATCGCTATTTTTATATATATAAAAATTTTTCAAATTTTTTTTTTGTTATACTGCACATGTGCATTATATGTGTACAACACATGTGAACTATATCCGTAATAGTGCACATGTGCAATACAAAAAAAATTATTTTTTTAAAATTTTTTCCATGCATAAAAACTAGCGATTTTTTATAAAAAAATTAAAAAAAAATTTGGTATGTTTTTTAGACTTTTTTAGTTAATTTTTTGGTTTTCTCATTTAAACTAGTTTTCTCATGATATATATGTTATGGCTCATTTTCTAAGCATACATATCCTGACCAATATCCTGCCTTTTTTTGTTTATTTGTGACCAGGATGCTGGAAGAGGATATTGCTAACATCTTGGGTGGTATCCTGAGGTTTATTGAATTAACCACGTGCAGGTTAAAGGCTGAGACTTGCTAACGGTCAAGTGGACTTCTTCTCCTCAAGACTCGGACGTGTTTGTTGAAGGAGAGACGTTGAACCCGAAAGACCAGGTCTATAACGTTCGATTAAGGAATATTCGGTGGATCCCGGAAGTTTAGGGTAGTTTGTTACATTATCTTTACTATAAATAGATGGGGGCGGATCAGTTTAAGGCACACAATCTTCACTGACACTCTCGAATACTTTAACTCTCTAGCTCATTGCAAACACCACACTTGTATTCAAATTTCATTGTAACACATAGTCGATCCGCACCACATCCTACACTGTATCCTGATATTTGAAGCAATAAGAAGAACAAGGCAGCTGCGATTGTCAGCTCCCGAGGTTTTATGCCGGCGATTTAGATTGATCAAGGGCTTTCCTCGTACATCTCGTGTCATTTCCTTTACTTTTTGCTCATCGTTTGCTCACTGTTTGATCGTAGATACAGCTCAATATCCTGAGCCGTATCCTGAATACTGATTTTCTAAATAACTCAACAAGCATATTTTCTATACACTTTCTAGCACACTACCTCACATTACTAATTTGATCACTTAATTACTTCGGTAATTTTTGACCAAAACAATTTGGCACCCACCGTGGGGCAAGTGGTGCTCTCTTTACTAAAAATTTTTTGTCAAATCGCTAATCGGTTTTCTATTTTCAAAACTTTTTGCCACATTGTCCATAATGGCCTCAAGATCAAACATGAGTTCCTCTACTGTGTCTGCTATGACTTCTGCTACTACCGGTTCGGTGCTTCCACCACCTCCTCCAAGGATGCCAGCCTCTACACGACCTCAGGATATTATCCCTACCCGCAGTGTTCAGGAATCTGCTCCCGTTTTAGCTTCTAACGATGAAATTTTAACCTTATTTGGAAGTGTGCAGGAACAAATGAGGCAGCAACAGGAAACAAACCAAATGCTTTTAAGGGAAATACAACTCCTGAAGTCTGGCTCGAGCAGATCTGCTGAGGATATTGTCACTCCGTTATATCCCAGAACGTTGAACTTCAGTTCAGCTGTGTATACTGAGGATAACAGGGGGAATATTGTGCCCAGCCTTCCTCAGAATCATACTCCTGAAATACCCTCCTCGGTCAGGATGTCGACCATAAGGAGCTCAGGATATGCTTCAGGATATGGGCAAAATCCTCCAACGGGTAACATGTCAAATAATAATAATACTCATGCTACTAACAATAGTGGATCTTTGCAGGATACAGGTGTGACATCAGTAGGGAACTTCAGAAGTTGAAGGACATGATATCTAGTGTACCCGGGGTGGTCCAGCCGATCCCGGAAGTGTCCCAAGACAGCCACAAGATATCTCGTTTTGCATATCCTATCTGTGATGCTGAGATCCCAAAGAGATTCCAAACCCCCAACATGAAGCTTTACGACGGAACTACGGATCCTGAGGAGCATATTGCTCAGTATAGGGAAAGGATGGAAATTAACCCTATCCCTCCGGATCTCAAGGAAGCATGCTTGTGCAAGGGTTTTGGTTCAACCTTGACAGGATCAGCCTTGAAATGGCTCTTGAATGTTCCTCCACATTCGATTACATCTTTCGCTCACTTAGTAAATTTATTTAATAGTCAGTTTTCTTGTAGTAGAAGTTTTGAAAAATTAACAAGTGATCTCTACAGGATAACACAGGGGCCTCAGGAATCCCTTAGGGATTATGTGAACAAGTTCAGCCGGGAATCCCTAGACATTCCTCATCTTGATGTTGCAACAGCTGTGCAAGCTTTCAAGATGGGGCTGCAAAAAGATTCTCAATTTTATCAAGACCTTGTAATGAACCCATGCAGGAACTTGGATGAAGCTCGGAACAGGGCCCTAAGATATATCCGGTTGGAGGATGACAGAAAGATGCAAGAAAGGATGAACTCATCTAACACTTATGAGTCAACTAACAGGAAGTCAGAATCCTCATTCAAATCATATCGGCCTAAGCCATATGGTAGAAGTGAAAACAAGAGAGTGAATGCTGTCGAAGACGAGGATCCTGAAGAGTATCCTGAATTATCTGAATATTGCTTTTCTGTTAACATTCCTGAATTGATGTATGCCATGCAGGGTCTAGGAGACAAGGCTAGATGGCCTCGAAAAAATCAACAAAAGGCTGACTGGAAAGATAAGTCAAAATGGTGTGCTTTCCACGAAGATTTCGGACATGTGACTGAGGATTGCATTGCTCTAAGGAAAGAAATAAGCTATCTTTTGAGCAAGGGATATCTGAAAGATCTCTTGGGGAGAAAGAAGAATAAGGGTCAGGATACTGAGAAGGATCCTGAGCGAGCAGCATCACCTCCCGCGGATGCCAAGATAATCAACTTCATTTCGGGAGGATCCGACATTTGTGGAACTTCGTATTCGGCAGCAAAGAGACATGCAAAGGAAGCTAAGGCCGAAAGGGGAGACAAACCTGTCAGGATGACTACCCTCACAACTGACAAAGTGATCACTTTAGATGCTGATGACAGGGATACTGTCCAGGATCCTCACCATGATGCTCTGGTAATAACGTTATATGTGGCTAACCATTTTGTACGCAGGATACTGGTTGATAATGGCAGCTCCGTCAACATAATCCAACTAGAAACTCTGAAGAGAATGAATGTATCTCCAATGGATATCACTTCAAAGTCTACCGTGCTTGTTGGGTTCAGTGGAGAGGCTAGAAACACAGTGGGAGAGATAAAGTTGCCAGTATACGTTGAAGGAGTCAACTCGATACAACGTTTCTGTGTGATGGATTCTCTATCCTGCTATAACATCATACTGGGAAGACCGTGGATTCACGATATGAAGGCTGTGCCATCAACATATCACCAATGCATCAAGATACCTACCCCTTGGGGAGTTGTCAAAGTTGATAGTGATCAGCAGGAGGCGAAAGAATGCTACTCATCCTCGATGAAATCCTCAACCAAACCTAGTGCAGCATAGCAATTAAAGACGCGGGCCCAGGATATCGTGGAGGATCCGGAGCAAGATGTGAAGAAAATTATCCTGGACCAGGATAATCCCGATATTTCGGTGCTCGTAGGGACCAATATCCCTCAGGATATTGAAGAACAATTAATTAACTTTTTGAAATGCAGGATGTCAACGTTTGCATGGAAGCATGAGGATATGACAGGTATATCCAAAGATATTATCACTCACAAGCTTGGAATTGATAAATCATTCAAGCCTGTGCAACAAAAAAGAAGGAAGTTTGCTCCTGAGCGGAACACGATTATCCAGGAGGAAGTTGAAAGATTATTAAAGTCCAGAATGATCAGAGAGGTTAAGTTCCCAAGATGGCTAGCAAACGTGGTTGTAGTACAAAAGAAAAATGGGAAATGGAGAGTTTGTGTAGACTACACAGACTTGAACAAAGCTTGTCCTAAAGACCCATTTCCTCTTCCCCACATTGATGCAATGGTAGATGCCACTGCCGGGCATGAAATGCTGACCTTCATGGACGCATCCTCAGGATTTAAACAGATCCAAATGGAGCCTTCTGACCAGGAGGATACTGCCTTCATGACACCAACAGGTATTTATTGTTATACAGCTATGCCTTTTGGTTTGAAAAATGCAGGTGCAACATACCAAAGATTGGTAAACATGATGTTCAAAGACAAACTGGGGGACACCATGGAGGTATATATCGATGATATGGTGGTGAAATCTAAAAAGGCTGAGGATCACCTCCAGGATATCAAGGGAGCATTTGATATCTTGGATCAATACAACATGAAGCTGAATCCTGCTAAATGCCATTTCGGAGTGGGGGCAGGAAAGTTTCTTGGATATATGGTGACAAAAAGGGGGATAGAAGCAAGCCCAGAGCAGATCAAAGCTATCCTGGATATAAAATCACCCTCAAATATGAAGGACGTGCAAAGATTGACAGGGCGAGTAGCAGCTTTAAACAGGTTTATCTCGAGATCCTCAGAGAAGTGCAAAGATTTTTATGATATCCTGAAGAAGAATAAAAGATTCGAATGGGGGGAGAAGCATGAAGCAGCCTTGCAGGATTTGAAACGATATCTCTCAACCGCACCTCTATTGATGAAGCCTGAAAATGGTGAACCACTATCCCTGTACCTTGCTGTATCAGGGAATGCTGTAAGTGCCGTTCTCATAAAAGATCATGAAGGTCAGCAATATCCTGTTTATTATGTTAGTAAAAGTTTATTAGATGCTGAAACTAGGTACTCTCACTTAGAAAAATTAATACTAGCATTAGTCATGGCATCAACGAAGCTTAGACATTATTTCGAGACACATAGGATACATGTTAAAACAAATTATCCTGTCAAAAATGTGCTTAGGAAACCAGAGATGTTGGGCAGGATGGCCAAGTGGTCAGTAAAGTTAAGTGCTTATGATTTAGTATATGAACCTAGAAATGCCATAAAATCTCAGGTTTTAGCTGACTTTGTGGCTGACTTTAGTAGTGACATTCAGGACGAGGTAGACCTAGAAGTTCAACAGTTAGGAGAATCCTCAGGATCCTAGACATTATATACTGACGGTGCATCTAATGTAAGAGGAGTAGGATTAGGAATACTACTAAAATCGCCACAGGGGGACATATTACCCCAGGCAATTAGGTGTGAATTTCCTGCTACTAATAATGAGGCAGAATATGAAGCTTTAATTGCAGGATTAGAATTGGCTAAGAGTATGAGTATAAAAAATTTGCATGTATATGTTGACTCTTTGTTAATTACTAACCATTTTAATGGATCCTATGCAGTTAAGGGTGAGAAATTAATCAAATATCTCGATATTCTTAAAAAATTAGCAGGATATTTCGATGTTTTTATACTTAAACAGGTACCAAGGGAAGATAATGCTGAAGCAGATGCCTTAGCAAATTTGGGATCATCGATCAGGATACCTGAAGGGACCTAAATACCAATATTACATGTCTTATATCCTGCAACAAATCCTCAGGATAAAGAAGTAGCGGGTATTCAGGATCCTGGAGCAGAGCATCCTGAAGAGGATCCTAAATCCTGGACGGCTCCAATCATGAGATATCTCAAAGAAGGACACATCCCTGGAAATGAAAATCCTAAGGCATTTAGGATGAAGGTATCACGATTTACTATTATAAATAATATTTTATACAAGAAATCTCTTGCAGGACCGTATTTGAGGTGCTTGGAGGATCCTGAAGCCAAAGAAGTACTTCAGGATATACATGAAGGGGATTGTGGTAATCATGCTGGGGGCAGGTCGTTATTCTCAAAAGTATTAAGGACAGGATATTATTGGCCAACAATGAGAAAGGATGCCGCAGAATATGCTCGAAGATGTGACGCATGTCAAAGACATAGTAACATACTGCATCAACCTGCTGAACCATTATACCCTATTGTTTCCCCTTGGCCATTTATGAAGTGGGGTATGGATATAGTGGGAAAGCTACCAAAAGCTCCGGGAGGAAAAGTCTTTATGCTAGCAATGACGGATTATTTCTCTAAGTGGGTTGAAGCTGAAGCATTTGTTCAAGTTAGAGACCAAGAAGTAGTATCCTTCATAAAGAGGAATATCCTGACCAGATTCGGAGTACCAGCCGAGATAATCTGTGACAATGGTTCTCAGTTTATAAGCAGGAGAACTACCGACTTTTGCAAGAGTTGGGGAATCAAAATGATAACATCTACTCCAGTACATCCTCAAGCGAATGGACAAGCAGAATCCTCAAACAAGATAATTGTCAATAACTTAAAGAAAAGGCTCGGAGCCAAAAAAGGAAGATGGGCAGAAGAATTACCCTTTGTTTTATGGGCTGATAGGACAACGGTAAAGAATGCAACAGGCCAAACCCCATTTTCCTTGGTATTTGGAGCAGAAGCAATGATTCCAACGGAAATGACAATACCTACAGCAAGATCTACCCTAAGTGATCCTGAGCAGAATCCTGAAGCCTTGAGTCAGGATTTAGACACTATAGATGAGAAGAGAGATGCGGCAAGGCTAAGGATGGCAGCATATCAACAGAGAATATCTAGGGCATATAACAAGAATATTAGGACCAGAAGATTTAAGATTGGAGATTGGGTGTTAAGAAAGGCTTTTCAGAATACTACTAACCCTGCCGATGGCAAGTTAGCTCCAAAATGGGAAGGACCGTATGAAGTTGAATCAGAAGCAGGGAAAGGAGCATACAGACTCAAGAATATGGAGGGGGATATGCTACCGAGGTCTTGGAATGCTATACACCTTAAGCTCTATTTCAAGTGAGTTTAGAATTTAATTTCTAACTCAGGATGGTATGAATTCTACCTTTTTTAAATATGTTTGGTTTAATTTGTTCTTTGTAACCCAATACTGACTTAAGCATCGGAGGGGTGTTAGCCAAGCTAACAGCCACCTTAGTTTACAATTGTTTTGCAGGATATGTTTCAGGATATAGCTCCAGGATATGTACTCAGGATAACTCGAAAGATTAGAGGATTGGCCCCCTCTCTCACGTTTAAGGGATACTGATCCCTTCACAGGTTTAAAGGTATTCACCTTTCTTCCGAATTGGGTTTAAACACCCCGCCTGGAGCGCAAGTTATTCAGGGATAGTTCAAGGTGGCGGGACCAGTCCATGTAAAAGTGGCTGACAATTTCGTTACTGTTGGCTATATCCTGAATTCTAAAGGTATATGAGGATTGATCACCCTCTCTCACGAAAGGGTATTTTCATACTCTCTAAGGTTTAAAGGTTTTCACCTTTCTAAGTCTTGGAGTTTATACACTCCCGCCTGTAGCGCATGAAAATTTGGGATTTTCCCCAGGATACAAGGGATTTATCTCCAGTACATCCTTGGGTTTTACCCTTGGGACGTAAAAAATTGCCTATACAATGGAAACTGACATTCAGTAGATTTCTAAAGTATTTGAAGACATTGTACACAGGGGACATCCCTGCCAAGATGGTGATGTAAAGTTAAAAGGATGAGGCTCAGAACTAATGCACTAAGTACCTTGCACAGGGGACACCTTCATTGGAAGAGTTGCAAAGGGATTGAAGTTTGGTAATAGGTTTATACCCTATTTTTGGTATGATCTTTCCTTTGTAAACATCGTCTAAGTAACACTATAAGTATCCTGATATATTCTCAAAGTCCTTTTCAGGATATTTGATTAAGGTGTTTGAAGTTAGTATTAGTTTGGAACTTTGATCATTTAAGTATTATCGAAAACTGGTTTTGGAAAAATAGGTTGTTTTTCAGAAAGCTTTCTACAAAGATGAACGAGCATTTGGGAGTCCTATCAAGTAAAAAAGTTTTTGTAATATATTGCTGAGTATACTGATCAGGATATTTTATAAGATAACAGTATGAAATTTTTTGCAAAGCTAAGATTTATACTTAGAAAAATAAAAAGACGAAATTATTCTTGAAGCAATCAATACTGGTTGATAACCGAAGGTTTCATCCTGAAACCCAGGACCCATCCACCTTCGGCTATCAAATTGTTTCGATACAGAAATAAAAATTGTTCATAAAAACATAAAATTGTTCGAATAATTTAAAGAAATGAGCTCTAGGGGGTAGTGCCTTCTTCGTCCATAGTGGTTTCAGCAACATCCGCCTTGGGATCCGCCTCAGCATCCTTCTCATCATCGGTTGCTTTTTCAACTGCTTTGGAAGATTCTTCGACAGCTGATTTGGAAGAGGTACCTCCGAGGTTCTTTAGCTTGGTCTCCCAAGCACCAACATCCCAAGAAGGGCATTCAAAACCTAATGTTTTGGCTTCATGGGCCATCTTCAACCTGGCTTGGAGGAGAGAAATGACGACGGAACTTTTGAGGCTTTCCCGGTAGCTGACCATATCCCGTTCGTACTGCATGTGGGCAGCTTCGAGATCGGTCTGGGCCTGAAGAGTAGCTTTGTTGAGAGCGGCTTGGTGTTCTTGAGTCATGGCTTTAAATTTCTGCTCATAATGACGAGATTTGGCGGCTGCGATCATGCCTTGATCGGAGATTGTGATTTCAGCTTCCTTTAGCTTGGTTTCAAGCGTCTTGTTGAGCTTGCAGGATTCTTGATATAAGTTAACCAAACGCTCAAGACCCTACAAAGGTAAGACGATAGATATTAATATTGATAAATCTTCGATAATAATGTAAATTGCAGGATATGATATGAGAATACTGACCTGGTCAAGAAAAGAAGTCATAAACCCGCTAGCTTCAATGAACCCGTGCTTCTCATAAGGAAATGTGTCAGAAATGACAGAGGAATCAGGTTCTTTCCTTTTGCGGGAACTTGAACTCCGGGGCTTGGTAGCCGGTGAAGGTTTGGGAATAATGATGGCTTTGGAGCTGCTGGGTTTGGATGTAGCTGTGGTCTTGGAACAAGGTTCTTTCTTGACCTGGATCTGATCAGAGTAACTATCCAATTCATCGAGGTCAAAGACTTCAGGGATCTTGGCCGGTGCTGCATAAAGGGAAAAGTTTTACTCTTCGTTTTATTATTATACTATCTTGACTAATTATTTTGAAAGTAATCCTTACCAGACATTTCGGATGACGAGTATTGGCTGGAACTCGGGACGTGTGTGGTGAAAGTCCTGTCTATTGCAGGTAACCGATAAACAGTATTGATTCTTTCTTCTGACTCGGCGGTAGGGGGAGCGACTTCCTTGAAGTTCACTGCATAAAGATCGAAAAGAAGGATATTAATAAAAGATAAAAATTAAATGGTCTATGAGAATATTTATGACCCTACCGGTGGTTAACCACTCCACCGGAAGGTTGGCACCCTCAGCAATGGAGTCTCGTTTGACAAAGAAAAATTTGCGTTGCCATCCGTCTTCGTTTTTGGTGGCTTTGAGAATCAGGGGTTTGCTGGAGGTCGAGAAGAGCAAGAACCGGCTAGAACCATGGGATCGGAGGCGATAAGCAATGGGTAAATCCTAGATGCGGAGGTCGGAACAATGGAGGTTTTTGATTTGGTTAAGTACAATTAGTACTCTCTAAACCATGGGCATGGTTTGAGCGAAAGAGATGCCGGTAATTCTAAAGAATTGCATCATGAATTCAGGAAAAGGGTATCGAAGACCTAATGAAAAAGGATATGCTGGAAAACAGACCCATTCGGTGGAAGAAACGTCCGATCGGATTGACCGGTCGAATGGTCTAAAGACCGTGCTGTCAGGGAAAGCGCCGGAGGCTCTTAAAGCTGCAATGTCTTCGTTGTCAAAAGCGCAGATCTCCTTTTCGGGATTTTTAAGGAGATTCTGCTGGGTGAAGGTCTCGGCATCCATTGCAAGTAAGGTGAAGTAAATTGACAGGAAGAAAATCGGAAATGGAGAATTACCTGAAGGTTCTGTTGAAGATATCTGCTTTTCAAACAAGAAAAGAGAAGATATAGGGGCATTGTGGATCTCCATTGAGTAAAAAACGCGTTGGAAGTTACGATGTGATCTTGACCGTCGCTTCGTTTTAAATGCCTTGAGTTATGGGATAAGATTTTTGAAATATATCCGTTGGATTGGTATCCCAACCGATATATTTGGGGACAATTGTTATGGCTCATTTTCTAAGCATACATATCCTGACCAATATCCTGCCTTTATTTGTTTATTTGTGACCAGGATGCTGGAAGAGGATATTGCTAACATCTTGGGTGGTATCCTGAGGTTTATTGAATTAACCACGTGCAGGTTAAAGGCTGAGACTTGCTAACGGTCAAGTGGACTTCTTCTCCTCAAGACTCGGACGTGTTTGTTGAAGGAGAGACGTTGAACCCGAAAGACCAGGTCTATAACGTTCGATTAAGGAATATTCGGTGGATCCCGGAAGTTTAGGGTAGTTTGTTACATTATCTTTACTATAAATAGATGGGGGCGGATCAGTTTAAGGCACACAATCTTCACTGACACTCTCGAATACTTTAACTCTCTAGCTCATTGCAAACACCACACTTGTATTCAAATTTCATTGTAACACATAGTCGATCCGCACCACATCCTGCATTGTATCCTGATATTTGAAGCAATAAGAAGAACAAGGCAGCTGCGATTGTCAGCTCCCGAGGTTTTATGCCGGCAGTCTAGATTGATCAAGGGCTTTCCTCGTACATCTCGTGTCATTTCCTTTACTTTTTGCTCATCGTTTGCTCACTGTTTGATCGTAGATACAGCTCAATATCCTGAGCCGTATCCTGAATACTGATTTTCTAAATAACTCAACAAGCATATTTTCTATACACTTTCTAGCACACTACCTCACATTACTAATTTGATCACTTAATTACTTCGGTAATTTTTGACCAAAACAATATATATATATATATGTGTGTGTGTGTGTGTGTGTGTGTGTGTGTATTTTGATACTTTGAAAAAAATCAACTATAATAGATATAAATTAATATATATCACCTATATATATATATATATATATCGATGCATAGTTACTAGTGTTTAAACTTCCAGTTGTAGTTTGTAATAGATGCATATATAGATATATGAAAAAGAGTAAGTCGCAATGATCGACGTTTTTTATTCAAGCTGCTTGAGTGTTTGTTTGTATTAACTTTATTCTGTAATATTAATACCTAATAAATGTTTACAATTCAGATGTCAAACGAAGTAACTCAGGAAATTCAGAATAACAATAATAACGGGAACCAAGTGGATAAAAGTGCTATCGAACACATAGTAGCCTAAGGAATCATAGTTGCTATGCCATATATTACCAACACTATTAAAAAGGCAGAAAGTAATTCTGTAATTGGAAGTAAACGTCCACCCACCGAACCAAGTCACAGTGTAAACGGAAATCACGAACCACATATCCAAGCTCCAATTCCAAAAAGAAGAAGAACCATCTCATATGGTTGTTCTTATAAAGAATTCTTGGCCTGTAAACCAATAGAATTCTCAAGCAATGAAAGAGCCATTTCAGCCTTGCACTGGATAGAAAAGACAGAAGTAGTATTAAAAATAAGTAAATGTGCAAATAAAGATAAGATCATGTTTGCTTCTAATCTTTTTAAGAATGCAACATTAGAGTGGTGGAATACCATTCTTACTGACAGGGTTTATAACATGGAATGGAACAACTTTAAGGAGATAGTTGAAAGGGAATTCTGTCATTCTCATGAAAAGGAGCAGATTGCCAATAAGTTCTTAAATCATAGAATGAGTGGGGTAGATTGCAGGGAATATGCTAGGATAGTACCAACATTAGCCTCACTAGAACCAGTATTAATCTCCCGTTACATCTGGGGATTAATCAGTGAGATCAGACATGTAGTCAAGGTAGCTAGACCACCAACCATAGAAGAAGCAATAGAACTTGCCAACACTTTGACAAATGAATTGGTACGTACGCAAGAGGAAAACCAGAAAAAGAACCTAGCACAAAAGATTACCCAGGAATTACGTTATGGTAATTCCTACCGTGGAAAAGGACCAGGTTCTTCCTCTTCACCCAACTGCAAGTATTGTAAAAGGAAACACTCAGGAAAATGCTCGATATACTGCAACTTCTGCAAAATATCTGGACATAAGGAAGAAGACTGTAGGAAGAAAGCTAACAATAGAATATGCTACAATTGTGGAGAAGCTGGTCATATTAAACCAAATTGTCCGAAACTAGCTCTGGCATCAAATAATAAGGCTAAGGCAACTGGAGGACCCAAGAAGAATGCCAGAGCATCCGTTCTAACAGCTGAGGAAGCCAAAATGATTCCGGATGTGATTGTCGGTACGTTTTTAGTTAATGATGTTTATGCTAAAGTATTATTTGACTCTAGTGTAAACCAAAATTTTATCAATACTTCTTTCTGTAAACTTCTCAATCAACCATTAACTAAACTTCAACAAGACTATCTGGTGGAGACGGCAAATGGAAATTCTATCAAGATAAGCGAAATCCTGCAGGGAGCAAGGATAGAAATTCTAAACCATAATTTTATTGCTAACCTTTTTCCAATGAATCTAGCCAGATTTGACATCGTATTAGGAATGGATTGGTTGGTAGCCAATCATGCAAATATTTTATGTGATCAAAAGTCGGTACAAGTAAGTACACCAAATGGTGAAAATATCACAATTAAAGGAGACAAGCCAACGAAAACCACAAAATTCATCTCTGCAATGAAAGCTGCAAGTTACGCACGAAAGGAAGGAATGGTGTATATGATTTCAATAATCATTAACACCAAAGGAAAAGAATTAGAAGATATTCCTGTAGTATCTAAATTCTCAGATGTCTTTCCAGAAGAATTACCTGGATTACCACCAGATCGAGAGGTTGAATTTAGAATTCACCTAATACCAGGAACGACACCCATTGCCAAAGCACCCTATCGACTAGCACCAACAGAGATGCAGGAAATGAAGAAACAGCTTGACGAATTACTAGAGAAAGGTCTCATACAGCCTAGTTCATCGCCATGGGAAGCACCAGTGTTATTTGTCAAAAATAAAGATGGATCGATGCGTATGTGCATTGATTACCGAGAACTAAATAAGGTTATGATTAACAATCGGTACCCATTACCAAGAATCGATAATTTGTTCGATCAACTTCAAGGAGCCCAATTCTTTTCCAAGATCGATTTACGCTCAGGATATCATCAATTGAAAGTACAGGAATAGCACATTCCTAAAATGCTTTCAGAACAAGGTACGGTCATTATGAATTTACAGTCATGACATTTGGTTTAACCAACGCCCCAGCCGCATTTATGGACATGATGAACAGGATATGTAAACCATGCCTGAATAAATTCATAATTGTCTTTATAGATGATATTATAATTTACCTCTAAGAGTAAGGAGGAACATGCGGCGCATTTGCATACACTTCTGACATTATTGAGAAGATAAAAGCTTTACGCTAAATTCTCCAAATGCGAATTCTGGTTGCAAGAAGTGCAATTCCTTGGACACTTGTTTAATCATGAAGGAATTCATGTGGATCCCACAAAGATCGAGGCAATTACCAAATGGAAAGTCCCTGAGTCACTAACAGAAGTAAGAAGTTTTCTTGGACTGACAGGATATTATAGACGTTTCATTCAAGATTTCTCTAGAATAGCCATTCCGTCGACCAAACAGACTTGCAAATCAATTAAGTTTGAATAGGGACCAAAACAAGAGGTAACATTTAGTATTTTAAAGCAAAGGTTAACCAATGCACTAATACTCGCTTTGCCGAAAGGAACTGAAGACCTTGTAGTCTACTGTGATGCCTCTAAATTAGGATTTGGATGTGTATTGATGCCGTAACACCCCGAAAATATAAAACTTTATATTGAAATTATAAAGTATAAAAAAATTATATATATATATAAATAAATAATAAACTAACTAGGAATAAATAACCTAGTTAGTCATGAATCTTGTAGTAACAAAGAAACTTAGTTAAAATCCCCTAATTAATAAAGGACTAATAGTTAAGGGACCAAAGTTGATAGAAATCAAACTTGTTTTAATAAAACAAGAAAAATCAAAATCCAAACACACAAATGTGTGTCTGGATCGATCTAGAAACACAGGGGGCGACCAACTCACCCACAAACCCTAGTCTTGCAATTTCCACCAAATTGAGGGCTCCAATCTAGTCTAAATCGAAATCTGAACATAGATTCGTGATCACCTCGTCAAAGGGATCATAAGGTATGCCAAATTAGGTTGTTTTGATTCAACTCAAATTCCTTGCATGTGATAGAAATCGAATGTTTAGCTTGGTTTTGTGATGTATTGACTAATTAGAAGTGATATGATGTCTAAGGACAAACCCTAGATGATTTCTTGACAAAATCTTACATGATACTTGTAGGGTTTCATAATCACCATTGTAGGTGATTGATGAGCTTGAAGAAACTTGATAAATGCTAAAGTTATAACTCTTGTTCTAGCACAATCTGAATTTAAGAAGTAATTTCAGAAATATTGATGTTAAGATATGTGTAAAGTTGACTAATTGAAGTGAAATTAGATGATAATTACAAGTCATGAACTTGGTAATGATTATGTGAAAATCTGACCCGCTAGGTGTTTGTTGAAATGCCTAAGTGGGGATTTAAATGTTACAAAAAAGGATGAAAACGCAGATTTGATTATTGTTTATAATGATGCGTTAATAATCATGTAAAGAGTTCTAAACCAATTGTAAATTGAACTCTCTAGGCAAGGAGTCCGGACCGTCAAGCGGACAAGCCGGAGGGAATACGCATGGGAAAGGTGTGCTCTAAAGGTATGCGACTTATAGTTTCGCTACATTATGTTTAATTGTTGGTCTTTATGTTGTTATGTTGAATTTAGCCAAACAAGAAAAGCACGTTAAATCACGGAAGTGATAAAGCACCTTAGACAAGTAAAACGGGTCAAAGCATGTACTAGAAATAGAGTTTGGATGTGTCTTGTAATGGTGATTCCCATCGGGCATCCAAACGGGTCAAAACAAGTTGAATTGTGAACATCGAGTCAATGACCATCACACGTCGAATGGTTAAAAACAAAGCGTAAGCCGTGTAGCGGACACGCTAAACTTGTTGTGAAATTGAGCCCATAATATGGGAATTCAAGTTTGGAAATTTAAGCATGTCAAATAGCGTATTAAAGCAAGTTAGAAATTTGGAAATCAAGCATGAAGGTTATTGCGTAAGCAATCCCTCGAAGAGGGATGCGAAATGCTATAGTTGGTGAAATCTAGATAGGCTTAATGGCCCTAATCATGTGATGACTAAAACACATGTTGTAGAACTTGTAAACAAGTGGGTCAAATAATCAAGGAACCGAATTGTATGTCAATTACCCTTGAACTGATATTTTATGTAAATGGCATAGATAAACATGTTCGTAATTTAATTACGGACGCGTAGGAAAAAGAATCAGTTAAAACGGACGCCCGAGTCAAAAGTTATGTCGATTCAAATTTAGAACTAAGATAAATGGAGCTGGGCAGATTTAACAGCAACAAACAACAACAATCTGTTGAATATTGTTGCTGGCGTAGCGCCACGGCTGAAGGCACACACCGTCGCGCTACGCGACGGCGGTGGCGTAGCGCCACGGCCTTCCCTTCTCCCCCTCGCGCAACGCCAGTGTCCAGAACTGAGAAATTCTTGTTTTTTTTTATATTTTCGAGTATAGATCTTGCTTATACTTGATATTTAAAGTGTCAAACTAAAGATTTTAAATGGTTTGGTCGTAGGTGAAGATGGAACCAAATCCGGATGATGATCAAGCATTTGACAAGAACCGAACGCACTAACGAAGCTTCCGCACTTGATCGATTTTGTTTTAGAAATATGTAGATACTTGAACTATGTTTTCAAATGTTATCTAGTTGACACTTGTAGTTATGTTTAGTAAAGTTTAATGGGTAGTTTGTTTTCAACTGAAACATATTAGGATCAAATATGGTCCTGTAAAAATATTGAAAGTTTTTTTTTGTAAACTCGATATTTTGTATTAAATGCAAGTTTTATATCATTAAACTAGTTATATTAAGCAAGGTCTTACTGATGCAACGGCAAAAGGTTATTGCTTATGCCTCTAGACAGCTTAAGAAACATGAAGAGAAATATATAACCCATGATCTAGAGTTAGGAGCCATATTTTTTTCCCTAAAGATTTGGAGACACTATCTTTATGGTAGTAAGTTTGTTGTCTTCACAGATCATAAGAGTTAAAGATATGTCTTTGGACAAAAGGAATTAAATATGAGGCAAAGACGATGGATGGAAATTCTTAGTGATTATGATTGTGATATCCAGTATCATGCAGGAAAAGCTAATGTAGTAGGTGATGCTTTAAGTCGAAAATATCATGAAAAGCCAAAACGAGTACGCTCTCTCAGACTAAATCTGCAGATAGACTTAAATGAGCAAATTACAAAGATACAGGAAACACCAATCAAGGACGATGCTGAAGGTTTAAAAGGAATGATTAAGGAATTAGAAAAATGAACAGATGGAATTTGGAGATTCCATAAGAAAAGAATCTAGATACCTATTCAAGGAAACCTACGAGACCAAATTTTAGAAGAAGCCCATAAGTCTAAGTATACGATACATCCCGGTAGTGATAAAATGTATCAAGATTTAAGAAAGAATTTCTAGTGGATAGGAATGAAAAAGGATATAGCAAATTATGTTGCTAAATGTTTAACCTGTTCCCAGGTTAAAGCTGAACATCAGAAACCTTCAGGATTACTACATCAATTGGAGATGCCAATTTGGAAATAGGAATTAATAACAATAGACTTTGTTACCAAATTACCCAAAACACGAAAAGGTGATGATACAATCTAGGTGATTCTAGACAGATTAACCAAATCTGCTCATTTCTTACCTATGAAGGAAACCTTCAGTATGGAACAGTTAGCCAAGTTATATGTAAATGAAATAGTTTCATTACATGGAATTCCTTTATCTATTGTGTATGATAGAGACAGCCGTTTTACTTCTCATTTTTGGACAAGTTTCCAAAAAGCAATGGGAACTAGATTAAATCTAAGCACAGCTTATCATCCTCAACCGTCCGGACAAAGCGAAAGGACAACTCAGACAATGGAAGATATGCTTAGAGCCTGTGTAATTAATTTTGAAGGAAGTTGGGATGATCACTTACCTCTCATAGAATTTTCCTACAACAACAGTTATCATACCAGCATCAATGCTGCACCGTTTGAAGCCCTCTATGGACGAAAATGCCGAACACCAGTTTGTTGGGCAGAGATTGGAGAAAAGAAACTATCTGAACCTGAGATTATACAAGAAACAACGGATAAAATTATTCAAGTCAAGGAAATACTGAAAGCCGCACGAGATCGTCAAAAGAGTTACGTAGATAACAGATGAAAACCGTTGGAATTTCAAGTTGGAGACAAGGTATTATTGAAAGTTTCTCCATAGAAAGGATTTGTCAGATTCGTTAAAAGAGGAAAGCTAAGCCCAAGGTATGTTGGACCTTTTAAGATTATCAAAAGAATAGGACCAGTAGCTTATCAGCTACAATTGCTAGAAGAGATGGCAGGAATACATGATGTATTTCATGTATGTAACCTCAAAAAGTGCTTAGCAGATGAATCACTGGTAATACCTCTTCAGGACATAGAGGTAAATTAAAAGCTTAAGTTCGTAGAAAAACCTATTCAGATTGAAGATGGAAATATCAAGAATCTCAAACACAAGAGATTAGTTCTGGTCAAAGTGAAATGGGATTCGAAGAGAGGACCCGAATACACATGGGAGCTCGAGTCAGAAATTCAAAGAAAATATCCACACCTATTCCAATGAATCTCGAGAACGAGATTTAAAACAAGGTGGGGATGATATAATAACCCTCGAAAACACCCTAATATACCCCGTATACACGTTGTATAACCCTAATTTTTAATAAAAAAACAAATAAAATAATGTTTTGTGTCGCTCGCGCACCGCGACCAACAAAGAGGAAGACCTCTCGCGTGGCGCGAGAGCCAATTGCTTACCAGACATCCCTGGGGCCACGTGTCCCGACATCTAGCGGAGCTACGGTGCAACTTGGCAAACCTTGCTGTAGCTAGGGTGCCCTCGCGGGGCGCGACAAGGGAAGGGGGCACGGGTCGCGGGGCGCGAGCGAGGTCCGAATCAGCTATATAAAGAGCTTCAGTCTGCCTTTCAACATCGTTCAATTTCATTTCTTTCTCTCAGTCCCTATAGTGCAAAATAATAGCTCGATATTATACCCCTAAAACATGAAGCTCTGCCCCGTTGTAAATATTTTAACCCCAATCACTAATTCGTTACCCTACCCGATTGATTTAGGACCCACCAACGCATGTCGAGGCTCTGCCTAACTAAGTTTGTTGGGGTTCTGTCTCGTGATGTATGGCTAATGTGATTTGAGTTATCTTACTAACACGTGTGCATTGTATGTTTTAATAGAAAATAATCAGGAAAATCAACAGGAAGAGGTAGAAATACATAAGTCTACAAAGTGAGTCATTCTCTTTTTCTACCAAACTGTGTTACAAAATCTCAAATATTTATAATTATACTTACAGTGATTGAGTCTTTGTATTCTACAATTACTGCCGGTATGTGAGGTTTTGTATACACTACTAATCAAGCATTACTATTGGACAAAGAGTTAGCCAATAGTAATATGACCACGGTCATTGTAACTGCCAACATGACAAATACTGAATGGGTAATTCGGTAGATATAAACGTTGTAATCGTTCTCAATACTGTAAAGTTATAAAAGCTCATTTTGATTAAACTGGGATGCACTCGCCAGTATTTCTTGCTGATAAAATGTTTTTAAAACGTGTTTCAGGTAACTTGATGTGAAAGCTATTAGAAGCCAGCTATGGAGCACTGAATGCTTAAATAAAGTGGTTATAAAAGTTACCTAAATAAAAGTTTTTGTTTTCAGCAAACTAGGGTTTATCCCTATAACACTATTGTGAATGAAACATGGGTTTTATCCCATTTTGTTTTATATAAGTTTGGTGTTTTGAAACTCTGAAATTTATTTCCTAACTACGATCCTGATGTCTTATTTCCGCTGACAAATTAATAAACACCGATACCACCAGCTATTGTCTCGCGGCTCCCGCTCCCGGGGTAGGGGCCAGGGGTTGCGACATCCTTTCCCATAGGCACCCGACGTGGTCAAATTTATCATTGTTGCAGTTGATTACTTCACAAAATGGGTAGAGGCGAAGGCACTTGCATCAACCTCCACGTGATTGTGCGCAAATTCATATGGGAACACATCATCTACCGGTTAGGCTTACCACTGCGTATCTTGATAGACAACGACACGAACTTTGCCTCAGAAGACCTTCAAAACTGGATGAAGGAATTGCACATCGAACATAGCTTGTCTTCCGTTGCGCATCCTCAAGGCAATGGTCAAGTAGAGAGTGTCAACAAAGGCATTGTGGAAGGGATCAAGGCCCGTCTGAGTACCAAGCGAAGAGGGTGAGCCGATGAGCTCCCGAGCATACTCTTGGCTCTTCGCACCATGCCCAAAACTAGTAACGGCGAGACCCCCTTTAGCCTAGTCTACGGCTCAGGGGCGGTTATCCCGGCGGAGGTCGGCCTCCCCTCACACGCTTGACGGCTGTCAACACAATTGATAATGAGGCGGAGCGCCGACTCGATTTGGACTTAGTCGAAGAACGCCGCGAAAACGCTGCCATCAAGGAAGCGAAATATAAGTCCAAACTGAAGAAGTACTACTATGTGCGGGTGCGCATTTATACGTTCAATCCAAGCGACTGTGTTTTCCGTGACCACGAGGCCTCCAACGCCGAACGCTTAGGGAAACTCGCGCCTAAGTGGGAAGGTCCATAACTTATCCACGAGGTCCTGGGTAAAGGCGCATACAAGTTGCGTACGTTGGACGATCACATCGTTCCACGCACATGTAATGCACAACAGCTGAGAAAATGCTACATGTAATACACAGCCTTTTGTAAGCGAGGGCCACACGCCTGACAAGTTTATTAATTCAAAGTGTTGTTTACATTATTTTTCTTTGTTGATTCCCATATTTTTCCTTTTTGTAAGCGATGGCAACCGTTCAGAGACAAATGTCTGACCAATTCAGATAATAGGTTTCAACCATTCTAACTCCATATAATGCTTAACCATTCAGAGGCAAATGTCTGAATCATTCAGACATCTGCTCGCGAAACAAATAGGCTGAACCAGTAAGAGGTCTAAACCATTAAGAATTAAACAAACTGCCTCTAACTAGTAAAACTCAAAGCATCTTTGAGGGGTAGAATTACATATCCCAAGAATTTGTTCTGCGGTTAACTCCTTAATACACTTTAACTTTATCGGTTAGAGGTGTTAGCTGTGTCGGATTGAAGCATTAAAAGCGAACAAGACCCCTATATTTATTCATTTAAATAAACATGTTAATTCTAATTTAAAACGCATTTAAAATTGTATAACATGAAAACGTGAAGCGCTAAACATGTTAGTATGTTGATGAGTTGTAGTAATTGAGCTAAACAGGTTATAACCTAGACACTAACATCTTTAATTCCAACTCAAAAATGATTCATTTAATTAACCAAGATAGATAAAACAAACAAACAATTTCATAGGTATTCTTTACCGGGTAAAATGTTGATAGCTTACTTCAAATTTGTCACATAATGATTTTTAATTTGACAAAAGAGTAAATAAAACAAATACCTAAAATCCCATACATGCTTCTTCGTAGAAAATCCAGCCGGGTGAACATCATGGTTTCCGGGTTTAGGTTTTTCTACGAAACTTATAACAACAAGGTGCGATAAGCGAGCTTTATTAGGAAAGCTAAATATAAAAATTCATGGGTAGATGACCAAATGTCCATATGTGTTTTGAACTAATATGTGTAGGGCTTTGGTGTGTATCTATTTTTGTATGTGCTATAAAAGGAATGAAGATAGTTAGCATTGTTGGTAACATAGGATGATAAGATGTATGAAATTGATAGAAACATTGTTTGAAATATATATGTATAAATGCGGGCACGTTCTCTGGGACCACCATAAATGCATGAGCATGGGTGATTTGTAATGTTTGTTAATACATATATGAATTCGACAATGATGGAACTCTAGAAGAACACTATATGGGTTTTCATTGCTTTTAGTACGAGAACAGCCTAAGGAATATGACATGACACTAGTTTGCTAAACAACAAACAAATTCATTGTTTCTCGTAAATTATAACCTTTAAAAGTACATTTAAAAACAATGTTACCTAGTAAGATAACCTAGTGCCCCTATTATGGGATACAAAAATTTATTTATATTTGAAGTTAAAGAGTAGCATGTGTTTTGTGTTTATAAGACAAAAGAAACATGTGTATAACACTTCATTATGTAATTATCACGGCCTTCCGCTAATAAGGACTGGTTTCACCTTCTCATACTTTGATTTCAGTTTCGTATCACGATATTAAGAATATAAATCTCTAGAGAGTATAAGAAAAAGAAAATAGTAACAATTTACGCAACACTCATGTGTTTATGTCCAAGGTCAACATTTTTGTTTGGCGAGCGGAGATGGATAGAGTTGCTACAACATCGGCCTTAGAAAGAAGAAACATTCAGGTTCCAATTGTTGTGTCTTTTGTGATCATAACCTGGGAACGGCAGAAAATTTATTTTCGGGATGTATCTTTGCTTCCGGCATTTGGGCGGCGATCTCTTCTTGGTGTGGTATACCAAATATCTTCGTTTTTTCGGTTAGGTATATTGCGAACATGCATCATTCGGTGGGGATGAAAAGAGTTAAGAAGATAGCGTTTGTGGAGCATTTGGAGAGCTAGAAATGATCGCATTTTTCCGGATAAAAAACTTACGGTTTCGAACGTGGTCGCGGAAGTAAAGATTCTTAGTTTCCTATGGTTTAGATGTAGACAGTGGCGGAACTAGCCCAAAAAGTTAGGGGTATCATAACTTTTTTTAGGCTCGGGGGTATCCTTTATACAACGGAAACGGAGTTGAGAGATATTTTTACACTACGGAAATGGAGTTAACGGACATTTTTACACTACAGAGACGGGGTTGAGGGGTAGCCCGTGCTACCCCTAGTAACACTCTAAGTCTGCCTCTGGATATAGATATAAATATGGATGTATAGATTGGAATTCTTGATGTAAATTTGATGTGATGTAATTGTTTGGTTGCCGCGGCTTTTTCTCTTCCTTGGAGACAGAGTTGGCAGTTGGTGGTAATAAAAGTTAACTTTCAAAAAAATTCATTGCTATTATTCAAAAAACTCGGTTCTTCATACTTTTTCAATATGTTCCTTTTCGAAGGGTGGAATCTAAGTATAGTATCGAACAAGTAGGTGTAACTGTTGAGTTTTAAACTCAATGGAAAAAAAAACTTAAGCTTAGTATGATAAAAGAGATCGATGTTCACGATTTCTGAGACTTGAAGCACAAGTCACAAGTAAATTAGCTAATTACTTCCTAATAAATAATTGGATATAGTTTGTTAGGATTTTAATTATTGAATTATCCTATTGTATAGCAATCCTAATTGTAAGCTAACGTGTCTAGGTTGTTAGTCTATAAAAACCGTGCTAGGGTTAACGTTTGTAATCAAAAAAATTTAGTGTCAGATTTCTTGGTATCAATAAACGTTTTTGGGTGTTAGCCAATTACCGCGTTTTATCAATTTATAGCTTGATACGTCAGTATAGATTTATTAATACACAACGTATACTCTAATACTCATGTAACATATGTTTTTGTAGTTGTACCATCATAGATATAAACGATTATATGCAAGTAAAAGTTGATATGCGGTCGTGTTGTTACTATAGATGTGAAATATTAGTTCTTACAATAACATATATGGTATAAGACATCCAGAAAAATAGACAATTATGTGATTTACTCTTTGGTTTATTTGCTTTATGTGCTTTAAAGATTACTATTACCCGATATCTTCTAGTAATAATTTTGGATTATTGAATTTTAATAATCCTAATTTTCACTTGTTGGCCGATAATAATCTCAATTTTAAAAATTCTCTCCAACGATCCCAACTTGTAAAAGTTTGGCCCCCGTTGATCATTTTCAAACATAAAAGAATTTGGCCTCCTCAATAGATTCGAGTGCACCTCCAGACTCATTAATTGATTTTAGTGCACCTATGTTAGAAAATGATCAATGAGAGCCAAATTCTTACAAGTTGGGATCATTGGAGGAAATTTTTAAAATTTGGATTTTTATCGGCTAACATGTGAAACTTGGGATTATTAAAATCCAATAAATCAATAATTTTTCATTTCAAATAAACAAGAAATATATTAAAGAGTAAACTGCAATTTTACCCCCTGGGGTTTAGGCCAATTGGCACTCTTACCCCCCCTAACGAAATAATTGCAATTTTACCTCCCAACGTTTGGTGTTATGTCGCAAGTTTACCCCCTGCCGTCAGTCAACAGTTATTTGACTGTTATAGGCAGGGGTATTTTGGTAATCTTACCCTATATTTATTATTATTATTATTATTATTATTATTTATAAAATCAAATTATCATCATCATCTTCAAATAACCAGATCCATCATCATCATCTTCTAATTACCCAGATCCATCATCATCTTCTTCAAATAACCCAGGTCCACTTCTACGATTCTTCTTCTCTAGTCACTTGAAATCGATCTTTTGCAAAATTTGGCGAGCTGACCTGCTCGATTGCTTCCTGATCTTCAGGGGAAGCTTCAGCACCACGATCAAGAGGAAGCTTCAGCACCACAACCATTTCCATCGGCTTAATTCCATGGCCTTATCCACTCCCTCAACCACCGTAACCACTCCTCCTCACCACCTCCCACAACTCTTCCACCCTCACTCCTCCCTCTCCGGTGTAAGTTTTTCGGCGAAACCCAGCACCGGCGGGCAGCAGCTGACACTAACACAATCACCCATCTTAAAATGGAGAGCCAATGTTTCTTTTTTCTCAGGCTGTTGAACAAAACTAAGGATCAAGGTTACAGTTGTTTTTCTCAGCCAATGTTTCTTTGTGGGTATGGTAAATTTGGGTTTTAAAAAATCTTGAATTGTAGGGTGGAGGTTACAGTTGTGGTGATTTGGGTTACATTTATGGTTTTAATTTTGATAATTATGGGGGAATTTGGAACAATGAACTGATGCTGATGATGAACTTGATGTAATTGGATTTGCGACGGTGGTTTGTGTGGAAGATGATTCTAGATGGTTTATTTGAAGATGAAGATGGATGGATGAAGATGGTTTGAAGAATGATTTATCTGAAGATGAAGATGATTTATTTGAAGATGGAGAAGAGAGATGTGAGCCCAGTGATATTGAAAATTGGGCTTGCTTTAGCTTTTTCTCTTGGTGGGATGCTTTGTACTTTTGCAAGGAATAAAAGGATCAAGGATTCTAAATCTGCAGGTTTGTGTTTGAATTTGAGGTTTAAAGTTTGGGTTATGTTGTGTGTTTGATGAATATATTGTTTGTGTAGATTTCAAGAAGAATCAGGGGATTTCACCAAGGAGTTTGAACAGTGAGCATCCTAGTTTTGATCCTTTGGCAACTGATAAACATGTAAGATTTTCTTGTTGATTATGTTTTTGAGTTTTGATGTTGATTATGTGCTAATGATTGCATCTAGTTTTACTGATTTAGGGAGTGTTTGGAAGTGGGATTAATTAAACTATTTGATGGATGGATGGATTTATTTGAAGATGATTCTTGTTTTTGGTGTAAAACCATTACAATGGTAATTAACAGTAATTTGAGGTGTAATAATTCTTATGAAGATTATTCAAAGCCAACATAGAACAAATTATTCAAATGTAATAATTCTTGCAGGGGGTAATATTGTTGCTTAACACAAAGTATATGGGGTAATACGAAAGGGCATTTTAGTAATTTACCAGTGGGGGGGGGGGGGGTAATTATGCGACATAACAAGAACCTTAGGGGGTAATATTAAAGGGTAAAATAGTCATTTCACATTAAAGTTAACAGATCTGTTAACAAATTTGACACCGGGGGGTAAACTTGCGACATAACACCAAACGTTAAGGGGTAAAATTGCAATTATTTCGTTAAGGGGGTAAGAGTGCCAATTGGCCTAAACCCCAGGGGGTAAAATTGCAGTTTACTCTATATTAAATTGTAGAGTAAATTGCCATTTTAGTCCCTGAGTTTTTGTCCAAATTGTCATTTTAGTCCAAATAGTTTTTTTTCCTCCTCTGGGTCCCTGACTTTTCCTTTTTCTTGCTATTTTGATCACATTGCCTAATTTAGTCTAAAAACCATGTTATAATCAGGGGTACTTTTGGCTTTAAATTATTATGAGGTTTATAAATTATGTTGTAAACTACCCCTGGTTATTACTACACAACAGTTATGCCAAAAATACCCCTGGTTATAACCAGAGTTTTAGACTGAGTTAGGCAATGTGATCAAAATGGCAAGAAAATGGAAAAGTCAGGAACCCAGAGGAGAAAAAAAACTATTTAAACTAAAATGGCAATTTGGACCAAACCTTAGGGACTAAAATGAAAATTTACTCTAATTTATATCCGATCCTTTTCAAGTTTTTGAGGATACATTTATCAACCTGACACCTGCATATGAGTACCAATACGTATCTCCATTTATTCACGGTTGTAGTTTATTATTCAGTAAATTTAAAATCATCATAAATTTTAATATTTATTGTGAAAGAACATGTTGAATGGTCCCAAGAGAGCAAAGAAATTTTTATTTTTATTTTTTTGTAGTTGTTCTATTTATTTATTTAAAAAAATCAACTGAAGAATCAAATTTAAAAAAATCATAGAAAAATGGTCGTGGAGTCATAATGTTACATAAAGAATGATTTTTTGCCTAAAGTAGTTTTTTTTTAACGGTAAATTTGGATCACTGACGGATCACTGGAGTATTATCGTGTCACCAGCGGAACCACCCGATTATATCCATCTCCACTAGGCATAATGCATATACACCAATTCAGAAGGAAACCCAATAAATATGGGAAACCCCCCTTATAGTTGTGGGAATTGAACACAAGATCTATTGGTCTCAAAGTCGTATCCCACCCCAAGATGCCACTAGGTTATAAAGCCATGGGTTGTCTAAAGTAGTTTTGATGAAAAACTATTTACCTAGTATTCCTTGTTTATTTTGTATTCATCTTCTCCTTTTAACCAACATATTAAACTTTTTTTATATTTCTATTAAATTAATCAAGTATCTATTTTGTTTATTCGTTAATTCTTTATATTTTTCAATCAATCCAATATTTTAAATTTCTAAGTGGTCAAAAAGAATAAAACCACCTAAATTAAAAAGGAGTTACAAATGTGTAACTTTAAATCACTTGTAGTTTTTGTGCAACATTCAACCAGATTTTTAAGTCGTGAATAGTTATTTGATGGTTTTATTAAAACCCCTAAATAATATTGGTGTAACATATATCATATATGAAGTAAAGAATGATGTGTAAACAGCATTTATATTTTCTTAAGGATGCACATATATACAATTCATATTCACTAGATAATATATTTATAAAATAAAAGATGAAATTTTACTGTCTAGATGTAACGTGAACAGTGTCCAAACCGTGCTTCACAGCTGCTAACCGAACAATCACAAGCTCTGAGGATTCTCCCACTCGCGAGAATAAAGAAGATACCTATCGCGTACCATGCTTCTTACCTTCATCAAAGAAGTATACTTCTTATAGAAGTTGCAAGGTGGAGCCTAACATGCATATACTTAAAGATAAACATAAGAATTAAGGACATAAATCATTTTATTTTGAAGAGGATTCTGTTCCATAATCAATAACTTTAATAACTTTACAACATTTGTAATCATTAAAGAATAAAAAAATTGGGTTGATTGAAAAATATAAATAATTAAAGAATAAAAAATAGATGCTTGATCAATTTAATAGAAATATAAAAAAAAAGTTTAATATGTTGTTTGAAAAAGAAAAGACAAATACAAAATAAACAAGGAACACTATTTTGGTAAATAGTTTTCAAAAAACACCAATTTAGTAAAAAGTTTTTCCACCAACAATACTTTGAGTAAACTCCATAGAGAATCCTTACTTCCAACAAAAATAATCAATATGTTTAATTTAATCACTCTAAAAATACGTCTGAAATAGATATTAATAAGCATGATAAATAAGTACAAAAATACTTAAACATTTATCAATGATCGAGTATTAAACGTGTGCATTTGTGTTAGTCTTTTTTAATTAAAAAGAAGTTTTATTTATATATTTTTTTAACGACCAACAAATCAATCCTGAACATTCTCGGGACATCCACTGGACAAACGAAGTACTCCGAGAGTAACCCGAGTCGTCCACCACCAATTCCGAGGAAAACCCAGTAACCCACCCGCCCATAGGTACGACGGTAAATTACCAGTAAAACACGTTTGGCTCTAGGATATCACTGCCCACCAATGCCTCACTCTTTTTTGCATCAAATGAGAATTAAACTTGAGTCTTCAAAGAAGAGCTCAAGTCCTCCTATCACTTGAGCTATTTAACAACTTGGGACAATTGCATATTTCTCTTTAAAAAACTGCTTCATTATGTATTTACCCAACTTAAAATTAAAGTTGCATATATCTTATTTCTTAACTATTAAAATTGCATATATCCCCTTCCTTAACTAATATAATTGCAAATTTACCCATTTTGATTTATTTCATTAAAAACAAGATATACAAGGACTTTTTTATCCTTACTTTTACTAAACTTAAAAAATTACATATTTATTCATTTTTACTAGTTTTTGTAGATTTTTACTAGTTTAGCGGTTTATTTTAGTGTTTAAGTTTTAGTAAAAATGAATAAATATGTATTTTTTAAAGCATTGTGAAAAATTCACAAAGACTAGTAAAAATGAATAAATTTGTATTTTTTTTTTAAGTTTTAGTAAAAAAATAAGGGTAAAAAAAGTCATTATATAACTCATTTTTAATAAAATAAATCAAAATAGGTAAATTTGCAATCTCGTTTGAGCTAAAGTTCCAAAAGAAAAAAGGATGCTTTATCAGCCTTTAAAATCTCGTTTGATAATGCATTGCTTCATATAACTCGTTTTTAATAAAATAAATCAAAAATGGGTAAATTTGCAATCTCGTTTGAGCTAAAGTTCCAAAAGAAAAAAGGATGCTTTATCAGCCTTTAAAATCTCGTTTGATAATGCATTGCTTCAAATTACGTACTTTATTAACATTCTAAATCTACATAAAAATATAAACTATTTCATATTTTGTTTCAAAGTATCTTTTACGTCATCTGCGGCTATTAAAACAAGTCCAACCAGCAACCAATAAAATGGTCATGTCTTTCTCAATCAAAATATAATTGAAGGTACATTTAAATCCCTAATTTATGAAATTAGATTTTTTGTTTGGTTATCATTTTAGTCTATCAACACAAGAAAAATGTTGGCTTCCAAACATCTGCCAAAACTACTACATGAACCGTTGTCTTAAAGAATGAAGATAAAGTACAAAGTGTTGGATTGTCAAAGTGTTAGGTCAACTAGTCAACAAAGAAGACCAGAAGGCCAAGTCAATAGGTCAAACAAGACCAGAAGTACTAAATTCCAAAAGTGCTAGAATCTTTCCAGCAGTTTTGAGAATCCAGCTATTTTATCCTTTGTTAGCAGTAGTTTCAATGTAACAGTATCTGTTAACTGCTGGCAATTATACTATTTAATGAGTTGTTATGGGTTGTTTTATGGTGTCGTCACCAATAGTTCTCTCTTCCTACATATAGTTCTTCTCTGATATTGTGAAAATGAACATTTAGAGCCAAAAGACACAAGAACTAAATGAGAGAATATGCACCACTTGATAAGGGAGAATATTTATATACTTTTGATTGTATTGTAAACATTATGAGTTCAATAAAATCATTATGCAATCATTCTCAAATTCTCAAATCCAATTGTGTTGATGATGATGATGTATTTGATTGAATTTCTATTTATCTTCAACTATTTTAACAAAAACACACACCTCACACACTCTCAAATCCAACATAACATACTGCCAGCCTTTGAAATCTTATTTAATATTTCATTTACCCTTCAAATTTCATATTTTATCAACACTGCAAATCTTGTCATCTAGTCATTAAAACACTTCCGACCAGTACACCAGTAAGACATTTAATTCAATAACTGATCCGGCTATAGAAACATTGCTCAAAACCCTCATGTTTGTAGAGCAACTTTGAACAACTCTTTACCAATTTAGATCTGCCCATCAACTTTGAACTAGTTATGGCCAAACATGGTAACATTTCTAACGATTAAAGATGAGCAAAATGTGTAAGAATCTTGTTTTGCTAAAAAGTAAAGAAAGAGTACCTATATAAACAGTCCACTATCAATTATTACTGCTGCATTTATCACATCATTGAATTCTGACCCTCAAAACTGACCCCCATAGGTCACAATGACTATGCTCCGTTAAATAAAAAGGGTCAAAAATCCTTTTTAGTCCCATTATCAGAAGTTCATGTACTATTTATATTTAATACATTAAAGTGCTCATTCTGGACCTCTGGCTTCACAGCTTGTAACTTAACATACTTTTGGGAAAGATACAACTGCGGTAAGTCACATGCGGTCAACGGTCAATAATCAATGGTGAACTAGGCATTTCATGTTAAGTTTTATTTTATTTTTTACTAATTTTATTCACATATCAAAACGGCCAAAGATCACCCCAAAGCGATCTTCGGGCTTGATGATGGAGCGTCGGGTTTTTGCTTTTAGTAACAATGACCCTCTCAAAACGGCCCTCGGTTCCGTCTTGATTTGTTGCCCGACAAACATCCATTTCGACACGTTTACCTCTTTTTATTGGAGAGAAAATGATTCTTCCCCAACCACTTCCGAGATCTGCACGCGTGGTCTCTTGTGATGTTTCTTCCTCGGAATCAGTTTCTGACGTGGGGTATGGTTCGTCGATATCGGATTCATACTTGACCAACTTTTTCTCATCGACATTATCCTCGGGTTCTGAATCAGTTTGGTCATCTGTCACAAATCATAATTAAAGAAAGAAAAATGAACCGTAAGGATCAAAACTAAAGAATAATTTTGACATCATATATTATGTGCGTCTAATATAACAATTTTTGTTCTCTAAGGTCTACATATCTAAATTCGAATAATAATTATATAACTGAATTATTGATATCAATATTCCCCACACCTCTAAAGGTTACTTAAGTGGGGTTTCATACTTTCATATAACCAATGATCTCAACTGAATGTATCAAAGTGAATGGGCCAGGCTACACGTTAAAATGAGTTCGGATTATAACCAGACAGTTTTTCAATTTGGGCCAAAAAGGTTCGGGCCTTGGAAACACTTCTTTTATGGTATCTTTTAACTTCATAATGATTAATGTAATAACTACAGTTACATAACAATGATAATAACTTCGCTATCGGCCCCGTTTGATTTGTTTCCTTTACCTTGTGATATTTTTTACTTGTTCGCCTATAAATAGGTCAAATTTAGTTATATGTTATCTCTAATGAAACAAATGAGTAAAAGAAATAAGTCAAATAAGCCAAAAGTTTGTGTAGTTATAATAGACTTAAAAATATAAACTAAAAAAAGCTTCCAGTACTGGTGCGTTTTGGCCCGAACCATGGTTGTTAATAGCGAATAGTGAACGATTGCAACAAGCTACCTATACGCTATGTGGCAATAGCGATGAAATAGCAGGCGCTATTTTACGTTTAGCAATACCCTAGAAGATAATTTTAGAAATATTTTGTGTATTTTATCGAAATACGCTGTTTTCATATGTATATTTAAAAAAACAAAAATTCTACTATTTTACAGGCATATATTATCGTTATTTATATTAAAAAAACCCTATAATCCCGCTATAGAGGCGCCAAAATCAGATTACGACCTATAACCGCATCGCCACGCTAAATGCTACACTCACTATTAACAACACTGCCCAAACTAAAAAAATTGCTGGTTATGACCCGAACCCATTTAACCAGAGTACTCGACTCACTCATTTTACCACCAATAGTTGAGATCATTGGTTAAAAAGAAACCCAACTAAAGTAACCTTAAACGTTGAAGTGCGTGGGGAGGACCAAAGGGGAGGGATGTAAAGGGTACGGTATTCAACTCAATTATAAACTCTATCATGTTGTTTCTGCCCCCCTAGCATGATTGTTCACTTTTTTCTTTTCCTTACTGTAGTACAATAATTTATCTGAATAATAATAAAAAATAACGGCCACGAGGTACGCACCATAGTCACTCTCAAAATCCTCTGGTGTCATTTTAGCCCGTTGCTCTTTAAGCGTATCAAATTTCATACCATCTAGGGGCCAGGTTTCACTGTACAAATAAAACAATCAAACACCAAAAAGGTTAAAGTGTCATGAAATAAAAGATATGAAGATTTGTTATTGTGAGTTTGTGACCCCCCCCCCCCCCCCCCCTCTCCAGTGAAAAAGATTTTCTAGTACGACTTGCATGTGAGATTACATTTTGTTGTATAACAAAGCACAACATGTACCAATTTATGCACTCAACCACATACCAAAAGTCTCAATCAGTCACTCAAAACTGCAACAGATTAACATTTTGCCTTCCACTAAAACAGTTTTCCGGTCATGTCTACGGTTTACTTGTTTGCCATGTCATATCATAAACCATGTCTAAGCAGTTAATGCGGTAAAATATCGGAAATCGGTCAAGGACCGATATTTGAGATATCGGTTATCGCGGTGGGATATCGGTAATTTTAATATCATGCAGAATATTTATATATAGCAATTTAAGACTTAAAAACACCAACATTATTAAAGGCGCTAAGCACACTTAAGGCGCATAGGCCTCGCCTGGGGCCTAGGCGCAAAGCGCAAAAAAAAGCGAGGGCCTGAGAAAAATTAAGCGCATAATGAAAAAAAGTTAAACTATATTATGTATTAGAAAAAGAATACTATTCTTCAAATAAAATAAACAAAATCTATTATATAAAACTATATATCTTCTATTTTGAACCAAAAGTTCTAAAAATATTAGTGTAGAAAAGTAGTTTTCCTTGGATAAAAGTAGAAATTTGGCTAAAATCTTGTCGGAATTTAGAGAATTTGGCCGGAAACTCTCCGGAATCTAGGAATCTCGCCGGAATCTACGCCTGGACCATCACCGAGAGAATTAAAGCGCAATTTCCTCGACTTAAAGAGCAACTACCTCGCCTCGTCTGAAAAATGGGCCTAGGCGCAAGAGGCGATGGCTTTTAACAACTATGACACTAACAATTAAGACTTAAAACCAGTGTTGTAAAAATCGCGACTAGTCGGCGATTAATCGCTAGTCGGCCAGTAACTGAGTAATTTATCGTTAATCAGTCCATTAACTGAGTAACTAGTCGGCGATTAATCGCCGGCTAAAAATCGGCGATTCCGGCAAAAAACATGTATATTCCGGCCAAAACCTCTAAATTCCGGCCAGTTTCTAACCAAACCATGTGAATTCCAACAATTAATCTTGTATACTTAAAAAAATGAGTTGAATAGTAGTTAAAACCTAGCTACTTAAAATATTTATCTATAAAAATGTGTATATGTATACATAAAACTGAAAATTACATATAAAAACCCGATCCGATTAATCCCGAGTAATCCCAAGTAATCCCGAGTAGTCGCTAGTCCCCACCTCACCGGCCGACTAGCGAGTTCTCCAACCTTGCTTAAAACAATAATAGCAGCAATAAGAAGAAAGACAAATGGTAGAACTATGAAGAAAGGTACTGGTATCGGAAATAACGGTGATAATATCAGCTATGCAGTCAATAGCGGTACTATAGCGGTTAGCGGACCTCAGGGTGTGTAGTGGTCCAAATAGCGGTGGCCTATAGCGGTTCCGGTATTAGCGGATCTAAATACCGCTATTTGCCCGCTATTTGGAAACCTATATAGCGGTTAAAGCATCGATTTTAGCGGTATGTTCATCATCAGCCCAATAATAAGGAAAAGCCAAATAAATCATACTTTTGTTAAATAAACCCATAACAGTAAACGCCCAAATGCAAAAAGAAAACCTAAATCTATTATGTACGACCAATTAAAGCCTAAATTTATTATGTACGACCAATGTCGCTCGACGCATACTGGTTCTTCTGAGTTCGCTGGAAGCTGTTGATCATCTGGAGGACAATACTACTAATATTGGGAATGATATTACTATGAATTTTGATATTACTATTAATATTTTTCAAAGATATATTTATAAATATCAAAATACATAAATTATGCATGGTATAAAAGCTACCGCTATATCACCACTATAACCTATATATCATATAGCGGACCTTGACCGCTATTCGATTTAGGACCGCTATAACTGCATAGTATATCAGGCAAATATGGGTCTAATATCAGAAATATCCGTCAAATATCACCGATAATATAGGTATCAATATTCTGACCGATATTCTACATGGGGACAGATAACCGATACATCACCAACATTAACTGCATAGAACCATGTATCTAATTAAATATGCAATTTTCAAGGAACGAGTTTGCACTTTGAACAATTATGATATGCGTTTTAGAATGTTTAATACTGGTTAAAGAAACATAGCAAGTGCTTGCCTGGGTCGAGGGCCTCGTCTGAACACAACATAAGAAAATTTCTCATCTTCAAAGCCGCGTAGTGGTATACCATTGGATTGCTAGAAAAAAAAAACATGCAACCATAATAAATAGTAATTGTATTTTCTTAACAACGTAAAAGAAATTGTATATAATAAAGAAAAATAACTAGTATTATAGTTAATTCCTTGAAGCAAATTGGGCGACTTCAACTGCTCAAGTGTTGTAAAATAATAACAAACTGAAGGTAAAATATGTTCATCAATGGCTTTTCATTTTTCTTAAGACTGACATTTTTGTCCCTGTGGTTTGTCCAACTATGCCAGTCCAGGCCAGTTTTCAAATTTGTACCATTTCCGTCCCTGGCATTCTTGAAATCTGTCAGTTCCGTCAACAACCGTCGTTAACTTTGATGGTTAAATGAGGGGTAAAAGGGTAATATTTTACCCCTCATTTAACAAAAGTCAACAACCGTCAACTTTTTGGACGGAACTGACACATTTCAAGAATGTCAGGGACTGAAATGGTACAAATTTGAAATTCGGTCTGGACAGGCATAATTGGACAAATCACAGGGATAAAAATGGCAGTTAACTCTTTTTCTTATGAATAGCAACAATGAAATTAGTCTAATATACAAACTTAAGTGTTTGTATGCTATGCATAATTATATATAACAGAAAATAACTATACGTCTATATCTGATGAACATGATTTTGAAATAAACCTTGTATGCAAGCTGTGATGTAGTCCTCTGCAATCTCTGAACAAAATGACAATATTTACCACTATTGTCCAATGGACAGGCTCCATCATGAGGACACTAAAACAACAAACGATCGCAAAATTAAATAAAAATTAACCACAATACAAACTGAAAAATAAATAATAAATATTTAAATAGTGTTGGCTTCTAACTCACTGGCGCTACTATATGTGCACCACATTTTTGCGTCATCAAATCCTTCGAGGTTTGATCAGATGCCTTTTCTAATTTGCGGCTTTTCTGTAAAGTCAAAAACAAAATTAATTATACGAATTAGCAAAAATAGAAAACAAGAAGAAAAAAGCTCATGCAGAATACGGCAATATGTCCACTTAAAATTTAAAAAGTAAACTCACGTACTCTTTTCTCCATCCATAGAATGTGAGACCGTACTTGAGATATGATATCTGATCCATGTGGCGTTCCAGGTTCCATTAAAATCTGTTGTACGTTAAAAGTAATTGCATAAAACCCAAATTGAACTTGTACCATGTATTGTGTTTAATTCATATAGAAATAATAACACATAAGTTGGAAAGTACAGCAAGACTGTTAATTGCAGTCATGATGGAGATAAATAAAGATTTCATATACGAATATATGTACGCGATGTGATAAATTATAGACTATAATCAACCCGACTCGTTTCCGATCTAAATTCACGATGAAACGTAAAGTAATCCGAATTCATACCATTGAATGAAAATGTATTATATTTGATCCGACTTGTTTCCAAACAAAATTTACGTCGAAACATAGACAAACTCAAAATGTACATAAAATAAACACAAGCAGTGGCGTCGTACGTGCCGTGATAAAATATAGACTACAATCAACCCAACCCAACCCAACCCAACCCGACTCGTTTCCGAACTAAATTAATGTCGAAAAAACGTATAGTAAGTAGCAACTCAAATTTATACCGTCGACTGAAAACGTATTATCTTTAACCCGATTTGTTCGGAACAAAATTTATGTCAAAACATACATAAAAATAAAACATTTTATAACTGGCCCGACTCGTTTTCAAACAGAAATTACATTAAAGCGTAGACGAACTCGAATTTATACCAACGCATACATAAAAATAAAAACGTAAGAAATTAGTTTTAGGGTAAACTCGAAACTTTAGAAACTTAAGGGGGTCAAAGTGACATTTACAAAGTTAGAGGGTTACTTTTGACATTATCGATAGTTAAAGGGTTACTTTAGAAACTTGGGGTGGAATTTACCAAAACATCTTGTGTAAGATCCCACAGCTGACGGACAATGGTTATTCGGTCCTTGAATGATGGTATTTCTCCAAGTACATAAGACTACAATAAAGTTGATCAAAGTAAATCAATTTACAAATACCGGAAATCACATTAATTAGAGATATTTTTTGCTTGTAAGAAAGACCGTAGATTTTTTTTTTTTTTTTTTTTTTTTTTTTTTTACAAAGCAATGGAACTAAAATTAAGTAGAGATATTATATTGGCCATATACAAATAATATAGAAATTAAGTACGGTGGAACTAAAAGATGCTTACGGCGATGACAAGGTCATGCTTTCTAGCGTCCTTTCTATCGGGCTTGCTAAAAGTTTGATTTAGTGCCTGAAGGCTACCGTAACTCTGTATGTGTGGCAAATTCTTCAAATCTAAAACAAAGAGAAAAAAAGTAATTCAGCCAAACACCACCTTAAAATAAGAAAATTGTTGCTTTCTTAGTCTTAGATTATGTGTATATGTCGGATCAGTGTACCTAACGATTTTAGTATTATAACCGTAGTTTTAAAAAACGGCTGAGGCGTGCGCCTCAAGGCGCGCCTCGAGGCGAAATGCCCACCTCAGGGGGTTTATGTTGTACATGCGCCTCAGAGGGGCTGAGGCGCTAAAAAGGCTGCGCCTCAGGGGTTTTTGATACTTGTTTTTGATGTTTTTGAATTTGTGTGTCAATTTCAAGCAATTTATGTCTTTTTTATGTTTGTTTTTGATCATTTTGATGAATTTGATGATGAATTTAGTTAGTATTATTGTTTTTATAAGATATATAATTTTTATATTTATTTTTAATTCCTCCTCTGGCTTACGCCTCGGTTCGCCTCGAGGCTTATGCCTCGTGAGGCGAAGGGAAAACGCCTCAAAACTCGTTTCCATTCTTTTAAACCTTTTATAACTAAAGTAACTCGAACTACTCGTTTTCGAACAAAATTTACGTCAAAACGTATACCAACTGAAAATGCACATGAAAATAAGCACGAAAACGTATTATATTTGACCCGACTCATTACCTAGAAAATTTACTTCGACACATAAACCAACTTGGATTTATACGAAACGTACTTAAAAATAAGCATGTAAGAAAAAAGTGTTTTTTATGTTAAAGAATGGTACCACGCGTTGCGTAGAGTAACTCAAATTTATACCGCCTAGTGAAAACATATTATATTTAACCCAACTCGTTTCCAAACAAAACGTACATAAAAATAAGCACGAAAAAGTATTATATTTGACCCACGTACATAAAAATAAGCACGTAAAAGTATTATATTTGACCCACGTGCGTAAAACTCGAGGGGGTAAAAATGACATTTTACAAGGTTTTAGAAAGCTGAGGGGTGTAAGTGACAATGTTAAAAGTTGAAGGGTTGAATAGACAAAAAGAAAAAAAGAAAAAAAAACTATGGGTAGGATACTTGGATGGCATTGTTGTAAATTTGGCAAACAAAAGCAATTAAAAATAGAGGTTGTGTCTTGGGTACTATTCCTAACTTTTGTTACATTAATTAATAATAATAATAATTAATAATTAACTAGTGGAATTCACCGCGCTTCGCGACGGGCTTTCGACCAGTATCAGTTCAATTAATTGCAGCACCAACATGATACCGAGTTACCGACACGCAGTATAGCAATCGACATGTGTGTTACATCGACTGAAAACCATAAAAATAAATATCTATACCGATACCGGTGTTGTTCGGTTGCCCGGTTGGTATTAATTCGGTTCGTTACACAACCGGTATGGTGCCTCCACTCGATATAGATTACGATACCAAAAAAATATTTTATCGCAAATACAACTTTGTGTTCAACGAATTTTATACTGTCACGTCGAGAAAAACTATAAAAACGAATACGGTACCGGTACCAATGTTGACCACCACGTTGCGAACGTGAGGGTCGTAAAACCGTGCTAAGTAGTAAGCAAATGACGACCAAAACCAGGAAAATGGTACAAAAATGTAAATTTATACCACCATCTAACGTAAAACGTAGACAAAAGCACACGCGAACTTTACCGCAAGCTGGCTTAAAACGAATTTAAACTCATTACATGACACCAAAGAACGAAAGACAAAACACACTATAAGACAACCATAAAAGAAAAGAAAAAACACTATTCATAAGACTCTTCAAGTTTTGTTGTATATATAAATATAAATAATATATTAATATGTAGATTAGCATGTAAAAACGTTTGGTGATGAATCCAAATCCATACCTTTTATAAGGCTTTGACCTGCACGTTGCATGGACTGGGATGGCTCGATCAAATTAACTACTTTCACAGAATTTGGCCATACTTCACGCAAAGCCCTGAACGATATCATCGTGCAAACAACCAAACGACCATTAGTGTCCTGTTTCAAATGATTATATGCAAAAATATTGTTCTAAAAGATTATACTTCTTAAGTTACTTCTATATAGATAATAAAGATGAAATGAAGTTTTTAAAACACCTTTGTATAACAGGTCAATTAAAGATAAACATAAATGATCATAAAGCGAATTCATACCAAAAGGCAGAGCCAGTACCAGCCCCAAAATCCAACACTTTAGTTGGTGTAAACTCAGGTAGCCTTCTTTTGACCTAAAATAAGGTTCAATAAGAGAGGGCGTTCAGAGTCTTTGATGATTTAATCATTAACATGAAAAACGTTAAGTGTGCTATACGATATATCACATGCGATAACACAAGAAAAATACTACTAGAAATTAATTTTATTTACTTCCATTCTATGTATGTGTTTACTGGAATCTTGAAAACAAGTGTCAGGTCATGATAAGTTGGGGTGTGAATTTCTAACACGGCCCGAAAACACGACACGAACCTAACACAAAATTCGCAGGTTTGAGTGTAGTCTAAACGGGTTCGGGTCAAGTTCTGGTTGAACCCGCGAACCCGTTTAGCTAAACGAGTTGGGTTCGGGTCAATCCAGTCGGATTGGCGGGTTGACCTGTTTAACCCATTTATATTATATTATACTTTTTTACAAAATGTTTTATGTCATAGATTAAATTGGGTGTGTAATTTATGCCATAATTAACTTTAAAAGAGAAATTGACATAAGATATTATAATTTAAATGTAATTGTATTATATACATTTGTGTTTTTTTAGCAAATTTCAACTTTAATATACTAACTTGCAAAAAAAAAAAATCGGGCTAAACGGGTCGTGTTCAGGTCAAACCCACGAATATTTAGGTCGTGTTTGGGTTCATGTGTATGGCACAATTTTCGGGTTCAGGTTTGTCCAAAATTTTCAGGTTTGAGTTGAACCCGCCAACCCATGAAGACGACCCATTTAGCACACCTAATGATAAGTAGATAACCAGAACGGCAGAACCTACTATAAAACAAACTTCATGCAAATAACAAAAATACCACCTTAACAGACGAAAAAAACACACCATCCACGAGTATTTTCTTTAAAGAAAAATACCAATAATTTGATATAACAAAACAATAGCATAGATAAACTTAACAAGGAACTAAAAATGTAGGACTGTGAGCAGAATGCAAATGGATATACCTCAGTGAGGACTCTATGGCAAGCAGAGAAAACCGCAGGCATCCGAGAAGCAACATAAGCAATTGTTTGGTCATCTCTGTACTTAAAACCAATGTCACCATAATTGCTCGTAATTTTCCATCTTTTCGAGGACCCAACATATTTAAGAGGATCTTCAATTAGCTCCCTGGCAGTAGATGCTGTTAACTGCAAATTAACGTCTTTAATAGCATTGAAAGATTCTGATAATCTCGACACTTTCCTCTTCATGTGCTGATCTTCTTGGTCTGCAATAACATCCAACTCAAATTAGAAGTATGGTATAATGCTAATGTGCACAATATGAGCATACTAACAACAATCGCAACATAACATGATTAACGTAAGGTGAAGTAACTAGAGAGAAAATCAATATATTCAGCATTCTAATGAACTCAACAATGCGGGAGGACGTTATGCATGCTCCATAACCTTGATCATTTCAGTTCTTTTAACTTCCTACGGGTTTCATTATGAGTCCTTCACCAACTTATTAAAATAAAAAGGCAAATTCATCTACCCTTCCAATCTTCACTTTCCACACATCAATTCTTACCAGTTCCACTTCCTACAATCAATTCTTAAATCCAAGAACGTTTTTCATGTGTGTTGGAAATTTTTGGTGCTCCGTTGTCTATCACTATATTTTAGAATTCCGGTTCAGTCGGGTCATATAATAAAAAGATAAAACCAAATCAATTATCTAATATATTATAAAAGTACATAAATAAAAACTTAACATGAAAGACTAAAGGATGATTTAATAATCAAGATATTCAACCAGTTACTATTTACTAAATAACTAACACTCAAAAATCTCAAACAATTAAATAAAACTAAACTGCAATTTGCCAGTTCCTACTTCCTACAATCATTGTTTTGCTCTAGTTAGCAGTTAGGGTCTCTTTTGTCAAGGCTCACCCAGGTGAGCGCTTAGGCCCACTTTTCAAGCCCAACCTTCAGGCCCTCAAGCGCATTTTTCAGGCCAAGTGCCAACGAATTTCCGGTCAAAAATCATCTGAACATGTCTAAAACTTATGCAGTTAATATCTGTGATATAACAGTTATCGGTCCCCATGTATAATATTGGTGTTCAAATATCGGTATATTATCGGCGATATCGACCGATATAACCAATATATCACCGATATTTGACCAATATATCACTTAATTGTTAGTGTAAATTACTATATATATAAATTCTGCATGATATTAAAATTACCAATATCCCACCGATATCTCACCGAGATAACCTATATCTCAAATGTCGGTCCTTGACCGATATCCGATATTTACCTCATTAACTGCATAGTCTGAAACAATAATACCAGCCCTAAAAAAGTCTGGAATCAACCTAAAATAACCTAAACTAGCCCTGAAGAAGCCTAAAACACCCTAAAAATTGTATTATTATATTATATGCATAGCCAGGCCTAAAAAAGCCCTCGCATTTTAAGCACCTTGCACCGAGGCCCAAGGCTCAACATTTTTTCCCTGAATGCGCCCTGTGCCTTCGACAACACTAAACAATAAAAAATAACCCAATAATCAAAATATTCAACCAATCACAAAATAACTAATACTTAACCTCATTCTAATCATTTCGCATATCAAATTAATAATCATTTCAATCAAATCATCTAGATAGATTCATATGCCGTTAAATTGACCAAAACCGGAGCCCTAAATCAGTTCAAATTGCATCCGTTCCTATAAACCTTCAACTAGCCCTAAACTAGGTTCAGTTTTAATGAAATTTGTATCTTATTTATCGATTTGGTAACGATTTTAGTTGTGTAGATAAAAGAGATGAATAAAGTGACCTCTGATATACTTTTTGATGGCTCGTCGGAGACGAAGAGGAACGACATAGCATCCTTCGGATTGCTTGCTTGCTGCTTTCAGCGTTTCTGCGGTGAATCTCTGAACCGTTTCGGTTATGGCGTTCGCCATGTTATCTCCCTGCAGGACTGACTGTGTGAGAAACTGGGGTTTATGGGGTTAGAATCCAGGAAAATCACCCATAAACATGTTGGCATAACTTATACGATAATAAGAGTGATTTCAAATCTGATGATCAAATATAAGCCTGTTACCACAATTAACAAATCACAAAAAATTATATAACAATTTGCAGGATCAAGATTTAATTACGAGTACCAGATTAAACAGTGAACAAAATGTCATGGCTGCAAATACAAATTACATGCAGTGAAAACCAATTAACAAATTAAAACGAGGCTCAGATTACATGCAGTGAAAACAAATGAACAAATTAAACAGTGAACATACCTGCTCGGGAGCCGGAACTGGAAGCCGGAAATGGGAAACGATAGTCGGAACTCAAAGCAGCGGCTGGAACTGGTTGCCGGCGGCCGGAACTGGAAGCAGCAGTGGAGAATGGAAGCTTTTCTTCAACTGTCGCTCGCTGTGTGATGTTGGCGGCTGTGATGTCGCTGTGTAATGTATAGGGCAAAGTTACAACTTCCACAGGGATAATCTAGGGCTGGCATATCGTGTATACCCGTACACGATAAGACACGACACGATAAGACACGATACACAATATGCCTTACACCTGTTAACGAACACTAGAATAATCACATATTTAGAACCTGTTTAGTGAAACAAAACTCGCCAAAAGTTCACAAACAGCTTAAATAATCCATAAACACCAAATACTTAACAAGTTTAAAACAAAAATCCATAAACGGCAAATCATCTTCCACAGAGTGAACTTTGAATCAAATTAGGGATATATACAAAAAAAAAATACAAGAAAAACCTTTTTAATTATGTACTGATGGAATTAAAAAATTACAAGACTTAATGACTTTAAGTCTTTAAATACTATCAGAAAGTTCCGGTGACGTTTAAATCCAAGAAGGAGCTTTTCTTTAAGCTTTCTAGTCCACTTCTTATTGATCGAGGCTTCAAGGTATTTACAGAGATATACATAAGTGTTTATCCAAGAATAAATTGTGTCTCAACATTCAGTTTTTCAAAGGAAAACATCAAAACATTTATAAAAGTTATCATATACACAGTTTTTGATACGTACTTTAAACCGCGGAGTGGATGGCCGGCTGTGGAGCGGTGGATGCAGGCGAACAGTGGAGCGAGTGGATGGCCAGCTGTGGAGCGGTGGATGGCCGGCTGTGGAGCGAGTGGATGGCCGGCAGTGGGGCGGTGGAGCGATGGATAGTTGAGAGAGTCAGAGAGATTAGGGTTTGCTATTTTTTTTTTTTTTTTTTTTGAGTAAACTGCCTTTTTGGTTCCTGATGTGTGGTTTAAATCTCAAACTTTTTAAATCTGGGTCTCTGTGGTTTAGGGGTGTTTTCATGAGCCGATCCGATCCGAGCGAGGGTCTGCTCGAGATCGGATCGAATTAAAACCGATCGGATCGGTTCGGTTCGAATTTGTAAAACCGATCATAAAAGTGCTGCTCATGATCGGTTCGATTTTAAATCGATCGGATCGGTTCGGATCGATTTCGATCGGTTTCGCAGCACCTTTTAGGCTGCATTATGACTTAATAAATGTGCAGCAACAACAACAAAAAACTGAAATCATGACTTAATAAAACATGTCCAGCAGCACCTTTTAGGCTGCATTAAACTATAACAAAAGCAATACATAATTGAAATCACGATCCTAAAAATGTTCTTAACAATATCGAATCCAAAGCATAAAAATATAGTGCGAAATACAAATTGAAATCTAGCTCAAAAGCCATAAACATCTTCTTAAAGCTTGGTCATCTCCATTCTCCATCCACAAAATTCCACTTCAAATCAACATACATATAACCTATTAACACAAGCGTTAAACAAAACCATTAAGTTCTACACATTTGACATTACATGACAGTTTTATGGTTTGTTAATTATAAAAATACCTTTCATTTGTTATCCGACCCGTCTGGAGTCAACACATCAATTTCCAATTTTTCTTCATCTCTTGCAGCTTGCTACACATTAAAAAAACAAAATATAAATGTTAATGCATAAACTACAAAAGTATAAATAGACTATAAATGTAATAAAATCTTACTTTCAATGTTTTTAAGGTTGTTTTTGAGCTCGCCTTTAACCAATCACTTCCACAAACAAGAAGTTCCACCATATCCTTTGAAAGAGAGCTTCGGTAGTCATCCAATATACGCCCCCCAGCACTAAAGGCTGATTCGGAAGCCACGGTAGTGATCGGGATGCCAAAAATGTCTTTCGCCATTTTACTCAAAACCGGAAACTTGTTACAATGTTGACTCCACCACTTCAACACATCAAACTTTGGATCCATACATTTTAGGTTTTGCTCATCCAAATACTCATCAAGTTCAGATTTTCTTTCAATCGACATGGTTCTTGAATTGAGGCAAGCATAAAAATCATTCGTGTGTGAACTTGATTCATTATAAGATGTTTTTGAGCTATTCATGGCAGCCTTAGAATTCTTATAATCATTACAATACTTGTCAAAAAGTGATTTCAACTTACTTTTCACATCTTCAACCATGATCTTACATTCATCCTCTAAATACAATCTCTCAAAAGTCCACTCAACTGAGAACATCTTAAAACGGGGATTTAAAATTGATGCAATAGACATAAGGATCCCAATTTCCCCCCAATATTTCTCAAATTTCACATACATCGGTTTACTCATGCTCTTCAAGAAAGTATCATCGGAAAAAAATGCATTACATATCTCTTTCTTCACTTCATAAATTTCAATAAGAAACAAGTTTGAAGTTGGATACGATGTACCGGAAAACAAATTAGTAGCTTTTAAAAAAACTACAAGTAGATTGCAAACTCTTTCGGCACGATTCCATTCATCAACTGTGGGGGACCACACAAAGTTGGAATCTCTCAACGCATAACCAAGAAAAGCTTGTTTATAGTGAATAGTCGATTCAAGCATATGGTGCGTTGAGTTCCACCTAGTTTTGACATCGGTACATAAAGACCGATTAGTGGATATGCCAAGTGTTATTGCTATTTCACCAAATTTCAACAAAACGACCTGAAGACTTCCTCAAATATTTGACACCTTCTCTAATTTTTACAAGACTTGATTCGATAGTTCCTAAACCATCTTGCACTATCAAGTTTAAGATGTGAGCACAACATCTTATATGAAAAAACAAACCATCAAAGTGAAACTTCCCCTTTCCCTTAAAATTATTCATCAAAATGTTGGCAGCCCTATCGTTGTTCGATGCATTGTCTAAGGTGATGGTACCTATTTTGTCTTGAATACCCCATTTTATTAGACACTCTAAGATACCATCGGATATAACCTCACCGCTATGGGGTGGTGCTAGCTCATTGAAACCTATAATGTATTTTTGCAATTTCCAATCACAAACAACAAAGTGAGCCGTTAAACACATGTAACCAATCGTTTGGTTAGATGTCCAACAGTCACTAGTAAGTGATATCATCTTAGCCTTTTTCAAAGTTTTCTTTATCCTCGCTTTTTCTACATCTACAACTTTTATGCAATCTCGAGTGATTGTAGACCTACTAACTTTTTCAAATAGAGGATTCATATACTTCATTAGGCGATTAAACCAATGGTACTCTACAAACGAAAAGGGTAACTCATGTGCTATTATCATTTTTGCAATTATTTCACGAACTTTCAATTGACTATAAACCCCATTCGAATCAAAACCCTCAAAAGCATCACAAGATTCATTTCTACCACTACCTAATGACTCAAAGTTGAGGCAACCGATTTTTTTACCTTGCGCTTTTTTGAATATTCCACATTAGGGGTGTTCAAAAAAATCCGAATCCGAAACCGAATCCGAAATATCCGAAATTCCGAATCCGAATTATCCGAATTTTCGGATATTCGAAAATTCGGATATCCGAATTTCGGATATCCGAAAATTCGGATATCCGAATTTCGGATATCCGAAAATTCGGATTCGGATACCAGTTTTGAAAAATTTCGGATAGTTCGGATATCCGATATCCGAAATGTTAAATTTTGTTATTTTTTAATTATTAATTTTATTTAAATATATATATCATTTAGAGAAACCCTAGTCCCCTTATTTCATTTGTTCGCTGCCTCCCTCTACCTCCCTCAAACATCAGACCTCTCACCTTCTTTTCTAAATTCAATCTTTCAAGCTAATCGGTTGAAATCAGGTTGATACGCCGCTGTATGTGCGGTGATACGCTGCCTCCCGAAGCCAATAGATCTGAGCTCATTTTCAAAAAGACTATCAAAATACGCCGCCGTATGTGCGGTGCTAAACGCCTGTCGCCGCCGGTGACATCCTTCTAGTTGGCCTCCGTGATTACCAGGTTGATAATGCTGATTCGCCGGTGAAGTCGATGCGGAGGAAACATTCTTGATAAAATCTAGTGTATGTGATTGATGTGTTAATTTTTTTCTCCATTTTGTAATATATGGATCTGTTTAGATATAGAATGGAATTGTGCAGGTATTTAATCATGGAGTTTGTTTTTGATTTAGGTGTAAAACATTATCTATTTGAATATTTTTTTTTGCTTTTAAGAATATGAAATACATAGATGTTTATGTGCAAACTTATCTTTTGTAGATAAACGTAATCTGTTCTTCCATTGTATAATATATTCATGCTTTGTTTTTGATTTGTTACTTTTTAGTTAACAATTTGCTGGATTTAAAAGATATACTTTGTTTGATTTTTGTTTTGGAACAATTATTTTTAGAATTTCGGATATCCGTTTCATTATCCGAATGGATATCCGAAATTTCGGATATCCGAAGTTCGGATATCCGAAATTTCGGATACGGATTCGGATAGTGAAATTTAGCTATCCGAAATTTCGGATATCCGAAATTCGGATATCCGAATTTCCGGATATCCGGTTTTGAACACCCCTATTCCACATTCTTGAAGGTGTCGCCTCATACTTGTTGTGCTCTTCGAGTTACCACTTACATATGAATGCTTGCAATAGATGCATTGTTTTTTTGGCACCAATTTCCCTTTGTACAAACCCTGAACATCTACAAAATGTGGATGCACATTCGAATAATTTTTTCTCTTTTTTGAACAAGCACCTCCGGTCGCTGTATCAGCCATATCAGCATCACCCGATTCATCAATTACTGGGTCGTCCTCTCCATCAGTCAAGTCAACATGAGCAGCCGGATTCTCGTTTGATTCTTTACAAGAAGACATTCTACAAAAACAGAAATGAAACAATATAAAGAAACAGTATGTTTAACAGAAGCAGATTTAACGATATGTTGCAAACAGATATGCAGAAACAGAAACAGATATGCAGAAACAGATATGCAGAAACATATATTGAACAACCATGAATACCTCTGCTTCTAAGTTGTTTTTATTAAACAGTTTAAAGTCCCCAGTTACAAATTAGTTATTTAGAAAGGCAATAACTAGTGTTAATAAGCAATTCCAAACGACCCCTTAGTTTGCCCTTTATGACAAATCCGTAAGATATGTTAAATGCAGCGAACAGAATATGCACCGATACAATGCAGAAACAGAACAGATATCCAGAAACAGATATGCACCGATACAATGCAGCGAACAGAAACAGATATGCACCGATAGGTTAAATGCAGCGAACAGAAACATACCGATTAACACAAGCTTGAGCCGACGATGAATTGTCCGATGACTTGAGAGCGAGCGGCGACTGAATGAGTTCGATGACTTGAGAGTTGAGAGCGGCGAGTGGACTGGCGACCAAATGAATGAATTCAATAGATTTAGGGTTTGAATTTTTAGTATATGGATTATGGGCTAATATTATTTGGGCTTAATTATTTTGGGCTAATATTATTTGGGCAGCTTTTTGGGTTTTAATCTATAAAATATATATATAATATATATATATAATATATATATATATATATATATTAATTATTAATAAAAAATAATTCGAGCGAAACCGAGCGATCGACGAGCGAGCGGAGCTATGCTCATGCTCGGATTGAATTTGAATCGAACCGATCCGATCGGCTCATTTACAAACTGAGCGGGAATCGAACGAGCATTTTTCGAGCATTTTTCGAGCGATCTTCGATCGTCGAGCAGTTTGGACACCCCGTGTGGTTTCACTTTTATTGCCATTTTAGTCCAAAATTAAGAGTAAACTACCATTTTGGTCCTTGTGGTTTCACTTTTATTGTCATTTTAGTCCAAATCTCAAACTTTTTGGAACAGTCAAAAAAGAGGGATTTTGAATTTTGGACTAAAATGGCAATAAAGATGAAACCACAGGGACCCAGATTTAAAAAGTTTGATATTTGGACTAAAATGGCAAAAATGACCAAACCACAGGGACCAAAATGGCAGTTTACTCTTTTTTTTTAAACTGAAGAAGGATCTGGATCTGGATGGATGTCGCCACCTATTTGACTATTATATTTTTATTTAGTTATTTAATTAAAATAAAATTGTTAACATGTATTAACGGGTATCTAACAGGTAAACAGGTATCTAACCTGTTTAGACACGAAAATTAACAGGTTGTTTCGTGTCTACCTGTTAAGTACACGATACCTGTTAAGGTCATACACGATACCTGTTAAGGTCGTGTAGGTTCGTGTCGTGTATTCGTGTACGTGTCTGAAATTGCCAGCCCTAGGATAATCTGGTAATTTCATTTTTTTAAGTTATAAACTGCTTAGTCACAATATCGTGACTACTTTTTCTCTTATACAAAAAGTCATTTTTAAAAGTATTTTCAGGTTTGCCAAACATCAATTCTCCTTATTAGTTTTTTGAAAAAAATCAATAAGTTATAAGGGTGTTAGGAGTGGAGCGGCAAACTTGTCGGCAAACGGGTTTGCCGATCGGCAAACACCGCCGCCAACAGTTTGTCGCTGCCGATGAAGACATGAATCGGGGGTTGGAAGCCGACGCGGGGAAGGGAAGTTTTTGACCGTTGGGGCTTTTTCAACGGTAATAATACCGTTAAAAAAAATATTTTTCTTTTAAACAATTAAATTATAAATACCAAACCAAAACATAACCAAATACCTTCAAATATATACCCAACCAAACCAAAAAATACCACCAATTCATCCCAAACATTTACAAAACTAAATGGCGGATGAACTCCAGTTATGGTTCCCACCCATGAGTATCGACGATTCATCCGATAGTAGCATTCTTTTTTTCAAAATCTCATCGAAGAAGCCGAACTTCAAGACACGGGCACGTCTAACCGAAGGAGATATATTGAACGTCAACGTGAGGAGGGGCATGAGACACTCATGGCGGATTATTTTGTCGAAGACCCGAAGTACAACGAAGATATCTTTCGACATAGGTTCCGTATGTCGAAACGTTTGCTTCTAAAAATTGTGGATGACGTGGTAGAGAACGACCCGTGGTTTGAAGAGGCCCCCGATGCGCGAGGTAGGAAGGGGTTTACGCCGTTGCAAAATGTGACATCGGCTATTAAACAACTCGCAACTGGTAACACTCCAGATGAGAACGACGATTACTTGCATATGACCGATAGAACTTCCCGCGAGTGCCTAAAATTTTTTTGCGACACAGTTTGCAAAATATACGGTCCCAAGTTCTTACGTAGACCAACAAGCCACGACATGGCACTTTTATACCAAGCTCATGAGGAAAAACATCACATTCCAGGTATGTTCGGTAGCCTTGATTGCACCCATTTCGTTTGGCGATATTGTCCGACAGAGTATCGAGGCCAATTTATGCGAGGAGATCACCGATACCCGACTGTTATGCTCGAAGCGGTTGCTTCTCAAGACTTATGGTTTTGGCATGCTTTTGCCGGTCCACCGGGTTCTCAAAACGATATCAATGTGCTACAACAATCTCCTTTATTTTTAACGGAACGAAATGGAACTGCGCCAAAATGTCCATTTTATGTTAACAACCATTTATACAAATGTGGTTATTTGCTCGTGGATGGAATCTACCCTTCGTGGTCCGTGTTTGTGAAGTCGATCCCTTACCCTCACGAAGTAGACCAAAAGAAATTCAAGAGGCAACATGAGGCGGCAAGAAAAGACGTCGAACGGGCTTTTGGTGTTTTGAAGGCGAAATGGGGTGTATTGAGTTGACCGATGCGAGCAAGATCCGTTAAAAAAATTAGGAGCGTGGTGTACACGTGTATTATTTTACACAACATGATTTTGAAAGATAAAGGAAAGGCGATAGCACCGGTGCACATTCGGGATCCTCTGGTCAAGCCCGCTATAGACGATACGGTGTTGGGCGAGTTGATGGATGAAGACACGCATTGGAGACTAAAACACGATCTCATAGATCATCTCGCAAGTCAAGATTTACCCCACCTTTTGGTCGATTCCGACGAAGACTAGTTTAATTTATTTCAAGTTAATGTAATTTTATTGTTTTTTAATTTAGTGTAATTTTGATGTTTTTAATTTAATCTATGAAAGTTTATTGTTTTTTAATTTAATGTATTTATTCTACATTTATTAACTTAAAATATTAAATAAACTAGTGCAAAAAAAAAAATAATAAAAAAAGTTTGCCACTCAGCAAGTGTTTAAACCATTGCCAACACTTTTCAGCAAAGTTTAAACACTTTTGATTGATTGACATGACGCACTCTGATTGGTCGGTTTTTGGTTTGCCACTACAAAGTGTTTAACCACTCCTAACACCCTAAGTTGGGGTGAAAAAGCTTAACCAAACATGCTCTGAATGGGTCTGTTAGGTGTGTGGTAATAGAATGTACAAGATAATGGAATGGAAAAAAATCATTTTGGTAGACAAGAAAAGACGAATGAATAAAAATCAGTCGGGAATGGTGGTGGTCGATGGCGATGACAGTGGGTGGTGATAGGTGACAATGGTGGATGTCAGTGGTAGGTGGGGATGGGAGATGGTGGCGGTGACAGACGTGAGTGGTGGCGGCGGGCGGCGGTGGGTGGCGACGACGACGGTGGCGACGGTAGTGGGTTGTGGTGTTATCAATGAAGGATGAAAGAGGGAATGAAATTGGGGATGAGCGTGGTACCGGTACCGTAGCGAACCGGTACCCGTACCAAAAATACCGATACCGAAATTCACCAAAACTGGGTACCGATACCGGTACCGAAATATTTTGTACAGTACGGTACCGGTACCTAGTACCAAATGTTCATCCCTATATGAAATGATGATTAGATTTTGAGGGAATGAATGTTATGTAATAGGCGATTCTATTTCATTGATAAACCAAACACTATTTTCTTTATTCTTTCTCAATGGTTCATTTCATTCTGCTTCTTATTCCTGTAAACCAAACACTACTTAAGTGTATAACCTATTAAAAAACTATTCACTTTTTAACCTGGTCACAACTCACAGATAAATATCTCCAAAGCCAATCAATCAATAACCTACACATAAGCTAAGCCGGTAAAAATTTAGTCCGAACAAAAACCCTTGGAAAATATTGCAGTGCGTGAAAGCAGTTTATGAAAACTATACACGTGTATTTTAGCAGGCACACTATTTTGCCTCGGCTAAATTTTAGCCGGATTAGAATAAACGTCGGCTGGAATTTAGCCGAAGCTTTCTAATTCGGCTAAATTTTGTTAGATCTTTACGTGTGTAATATTTTATTTGGCAGGTTCCACTACTCTTAGGATATTGTGATTATGTGGTATGTTTTGATAATTTTACTGGTGTATTTTGGAAGTGTTTATTTGTGAGAGTTGGGTAAAATTAAGTGTTTATTTTGGGGAACAATAAAGTCAAAATGTTTATATTTATTATTTTCCATTTAGTTTATAGCCATATGTATAATTTCTAACATAACTAGATGGAAGTCTCGGCCGCAATGCGGTCCGGGGTTACAAAATAAGACGTAACCAAATGACTACTAACAGGGGCTTATAAACATATAGGCGCCACATCTATTTCTATTATCTATAATAAATGAAAGGATTTAGGCTGATGTGGCATCTTCTTAGAGCCTCCTAGATTCATTTTTGGCGGGAAAATGAACTGGTTTTTTTTGTTACTCGTGGATCCTGTTTTTAGGATACCTGACCCGTTTTATAACCCGGGTATATAAGTCACCTAAAAACCTAAATTCATGTCGCCTCATTCTTTTCCTTCACTGCTTCACACCGAAACCCTAGCCTTCATCTTCATTTGGCTTGAAGCTTCTACCATTTGAGAGGTTCTACAATCTAAATGATTTAGCATCATCATTCTCCCGATTTCTTCTCTCAATGATTCAAGAGGTTCTACAATCAATAGTATTGTAGGATAGATAAAACGAAAATCATCGATGTCCTGTGTCTACATCTGCGAGGCGATGATGGCTAGGGTTCCCATGGTGATTTCGGTCGAAGGATCTTCCTGTATGATTTTTGAATCAGCAATTATTAATCATCTGTGTGATTGTACTGGCTAATTTAAGTTTCAAATTAGTACTCATAGTATTTACGATGCTATGTGATTGTACTGGCTAATTTATCGCTTATTTTACCAGTTATTTATAGCTGTATGTGTATGCATTGTGTATGTATGGTTTTAAATTTGTTTTATATGTGAAATGATTTAAAATTGTTAGTTGAAATTGAATACAGATTGTCAGTTTGACCTGTTAACGTAAACAATCGCAACAGGTATTGTATTCATTACAGGTTTTAACGCTAAATTAAGTTTCAAATTAGTACTCATAGAATTTAAGATGTTATGTTATAATTGTGGTGCCGCTCATGGTTAGGTAATGCAGAATTATATATGATAATATATCTGATAGGACTGATACAACTTCAACTGTTGTTCAGATAGGATTTGTAGTTCAGTTAGTGCTGAGGCAGGAGCAAGAAACCGTAAATCATCGAAGTCTTTGTTGTGGTCGGCGTTCTTGGTATCTGCATTTTTGGTTTTCGATATGCATAGTGATTCTAGGGTTTGCCATAAGAAGAGCCAAGCAACCGGTACTAGAAGCCATGGTTGGAGTGTGGTTGTGAAGAGAGTTATGATCGGTGGTTCAATGAGGAGAATTCAGGAGCATGTTTTGGGGTACAAGACTAATGTTTCGAACTCAATAAGTGATATATGGCTTCTCGGAACTTGCTATTATTGTCATGTAAGGGTTTTATTGTGCGTGTGAATAACGTGCTTTTTGCCATAGTGCATAGTGCATATGACCCGTCTGTAGAACATTATGAGAAACAGGAAATAATAAAACTTAGAAAATATAAGGGTTAGGACTTTGTTAAGGTCAGTAAAGATTCGGGTACGATTAAAACCATGCAACTAATATCTAATGCTTTAATGTAGGATCTCTTATTGTGAACATTGAAAGCAATATGTTTGTATTCTTTTGTTTGTTTGTATTATTTTGTTTATATATTAATCCTTAATAATTAAGATAAATAACTTGCTCGAGCCCGGGAAGCAATCTCGGGTGATAACCTAGTAATCAATAAACGTAAATGAAAACATATAGAAGTGATGTCGTGGAAATAAACTTCATCATTGTTGACGTTTTAACTAATGTTGATCAATGTCGATAAATATGGATATGCTGTAGAAATTTTATTGAGTTCTAAGGTAGCGTTTGGTATGCAGGAATGAGAGGTGGAATGAAATGGACCATTGAGAAAGAATGAAGAAAAGAGTGTTTGGTTGGTCCATGGAATGGAATCGCCCATTCCAAAATGCATTTCATTCCCTCAAAATAATTCCATCTGTCACCCCTGTTTTTTTTTCATTTCATTCCCTCTTCACCATTTATTAACAACACCACAACCCACTACTGTTGCCACCACCCACCACCACTGTAATCCGCCGCCGTCACCCACCTTCGCCGCCACCGTCGTTGCCGCCACCCACCTCCATCCCCGCCACCGCCGTCGTAGCCATCCACCATCGTCGTTGCCACCTCCGATCACCGCCACCACCTACCTTCGAGCATCGTCACCACCATCGCCGATGCCACCTCCGATCACCACCGCCGTCGCCACCCACCTCCGCCATCGCTATCAACCACCACCAGCCACCGCTACCACCTTCCACCACAGTTGCCACCACTACCACCTCCAACCACCACCGCCGCCACCCACCTTCGTCGTGACCCACCACCACCACCGCTGTCACCACCCATCGCCGTCTCCACTCGCCGCCGTCTCCACCCACCACCCCCGCCGCCGCTACAACTGCCACCTATCACCGCCCACCATCTCCGCCCATCATTGACCACCGCTATCCAATTTTATTCCTTCGTCTTTTCTCACATACCAAACAACAAAAAGTAATGGTTCATTCCATTCTCATATTGTAACCAAACAAGACATGGAATGGTAATGATCAATTCCATTACCTCATTCATTCCATTACCTCGTCCATTTCATTTCCCCGTTCATTCCATTACTCCATACCAAACAGACCCTAAATAACACAAAGGCCATATAGTTACAAGATGAAACCTAAAAATACATTTTTAATGCAAACCCTCTTCACTTTAATTAGATATATTTTAATCGACATTGTATGTCCCTAATAACCTTTATTGAGAATTTAGAAGGGACAAGATTTGTGAAAACAAGTAAGATTTCTTATAAACAAAATCAAAGTACAATATTGAACCAAAAAGAATCAAAACTCAGTGTAAAACTACACTGATTACAAACATCAAATAAACGCAGATCTTCAACTGAAGAGACTGCACGCAACTTGAACAACAGTGGCCTTTGATGATCTCGAATAGGAGGAGAAAGCAACAGCTTTTGAGGGATGTTCTAGAGAGCTTCAAATGATCACCGCACTCTTTTCTTTTTGGATACCGAGACAAAGGAGAGGCAGGAGATAAATAGGCTGGGGAACCCTAGAAGCAGCCCACATACGAGACAGAAGAGAGCCCATCAAGCAGCCCAAGAGGAATCAGCCCAACCTCACACAAACGGGACAAAACACAAAAAAGGAAAATATATATAAGAGTATTGAATTGGAAAGAAATAAATATAAAAGATTAATATATTTTAACACCCCCTCTCAATTCAATACTTGAAACAATCGATCATGTTAAGAAGAGAACAAATCTTTTCATGCGGTCCTGCAGACAGGCCTTTTGTGAGAATATCGGCAGCTTGATCTTCTGTTTTGTAACGCCCTAACACGTAATAACTTGAAAATGACGCAGCGGAAAAAGAGCCTTAAAAATTTCTTTCACAGTTAGACACATTACTTACATAAATGCTCAATTACGAAATGTCAAGCATTAACTAAAGGAAATATAAAACATTTACTTCCAATTAACACTTTAAGACGTTGCATAAATAAAGCTAAGTGACCGTTGTTTCCGTACAATCCTTGCTCTCGACTCGATCTATGCTCGCTTCTCTTCGTTAGTGGTAGAAGAAATCCGTGTAATACTTGTGGACATCACATACAACATAACCATTAGTCATTAAGAATATCATACGACATGATTCTCATATAGTCTAATAATGAATGACATTTAACAATAGGAACTTTGATTCATTCAACTATCCTCTCGTATTTTCTTGTTCCGAGTTCGACTTCGATACCTCATGAACCCTGTGTTCTTATACTTGCATTACATTTCAACCTCAAAGCACACCATTAGCAATCGTTAATGCCCAAACATAAGGAAACCATTCCTTCATACATTTAGGGTCTGTTTGGTATGGGGTAATGGAATGGACGATGGAATGGAATGGACAAAGGAATGGAATGGGCAAGGGAATGAAATGGGTCATTACCATTCCATGGTCATGTTTGGTTAACCTATGAGAATGGAATGATGCATTACTTTGTGTTGTTTGGTATGCCAAAAAAGACGAATGAATGGAATACAATTCATTGAAAATGACAACAATACCCTTGTCTGAAAATAAAGAAAAATTACTAGTTTTGACTAAATTTTCCATTAAAAATAATAATAAATATATATTATGAGAAACAGAATGTATTTAACTAACATAATTCAAAATTTATTCAAAAGTTTCCAACCAAAATAATTAAAAATCATCCAAGTTCTGCAAAATAAAAAAATTAAAAATAATCCAAAAGTCATCGAATATCACGTCAAGCAATATCTTCAAGCATAGTCTTTACCCATCCAAATTTGCGTTCTTCATCAACCTTAAAAAAGATTACCATCAACTCTTCATTTTGTGCTAGCTTACATACAGCCTTGTCACATTCACGAGTAGTCAAACCCACAACTTTGTTCATCTCCGCAAAAAGATTGTTACGTAATTCCTCTCTATTGCTCTCAGTTCCAAAAACTCTATTGAAAGTATTTGTAGCCTCCCTAATCTCCGCACCAATTATTTCAGCCGACTCTTTCAAGCTACTCATTAGAGGATCCCAGCTGTTGCGCCTCTTCCTCTTTCGTTGTATACTTGACCCCTTTCAGAATCAAGTTGTGATTCCATGTCTTCACACAACAAACCAATGTTATATAAATAATAAAACATTCAATTATTTATAAATAACAAACACATAAAAACATTCAGATTTATTCTAACAAAAAACATCTAATAAACATTACCGAAATAACATAACTAAAAAATAATGGTCTAATAAATCAATGATGTCTAGATGTCCATGCATTAAACATAGATGTTGCTAAATTTTGTCTGAAGTTTGTCCATTCATTTGAGGTCCCAACTGTTGTAATATGTTCCACATTTGAGCCAAGATCTTCATCATCCACATCATTATTTGTGTCAATAAACTCATCATCATCAAAAGGATCATGTGCCATTTCTCTTCGAATAAAATTATGCATAAGACAACATGCAAGTATAATTTTATTTTGTGTTCTGATCGGATAGAAAGATGGGCTTCTAAGTATTGGCCATCTTTTCTTCAAAACGCCAAAACATCGTTCGATGACATTCCTTGCTGAAGAGTGCTTCATGTTGAAATACTCTTCGGGCGTTTCTGGTCTATGTCCATTTAACCAAGTATTCAGATGATATCGTTGACCTCGGAATGGTGCAAGGAATCCCTCTCCGTTGGTGTACCCGGCATCAACAAGATAGTAGTTACCTTTAGGCACTTGCAATCCATTCTCTCGAATCATAGCACTACGAAGAATTCTACCATCAGCAGCAGATCCTTCCCAGCCTGGTAATACATAAATGAACTGCATGTCAGGTGTGCAAGCAGCAAGTACGTTGGTTGTTATTTCTCCTTTTCGATTACGGTACCTCGGTTTGTCTACCTCTGGTACTTGTACACTTATATGTGTCCCATCTATTGCTCCTAAACATCCCTTGAACCATTTCCATCTTTCATCTGTTGAAGTTTCTAATATTGGCTCTGGCTTTTTAAAAAGTTCATTTTCCAATCGTATAACAGCATTTAACACATTGTTGAAATGTTTACTAATAGTCTCTCCTGATCTGCGAAATTGAAACTTCGCTACTCGATTATTCACATGGTGTGCCAAAACATACAGGAAAATTGCTACCTGTTCATCTACTTGGAGATACTTAGTCGCCTTCAACTTTCCACCCCCCTCCAACATACTACAAAGTGTCACGAATGTTGCCCTAAACATTCGTAGTTGATGAAGACAAGTCTCGTCACTCTCGTACACTAATCTATGCATATATTCTTTTCTCTCGGGGTAGAACATCTTGTAGCGAGGTCTAGCTGGACACATATCTAAACGTATACTTATAACTGTTTGAACAACTCGCATATACCAAGTTACCATGTTTAGTATATGAAGCCACAACGCACAAAATGCGGCTAATTTCTTTTGTTTTTTCTGGCTGTTCAGTTTAAGTCTAGACATAATTGTAGTAGTATTCAATCCAAATGAGGTTTTTCCTGGTAAGTATAGCATGTACAGTTAAAGGTTTGAAAACACATAAATGGATAAAAAATCGTAATAATGGTGACACATTAGAGACAACCCAACTTTGACCAGCAACGAATGGAAAAAATATATAGAAAACAAACCAAGTTTGACCCATTAGAGAATGCAGAACTAGCAGCGAAAGAAAATAATTCAAATAACCTGTTATTAAAATTCAGACGACTGAAACATAAAAATAACCCAACGATCTATATAAACAGAGGTAGTAGGCGAAATATGAGATAATTGCAGACTATTTTCATTACCCTTGAGTGTTAAAAAAAGGAACTAAATTTTACTCAATTGAGTTATTAATTAAAATTCAACAAAACTTTCTTTTGTGGCTTTTTACAAGAACTGATGCTTAGCAACTTACATGTTATTATAAATTTAAAGGATCACTATTCACCAACACCAAACTTATTTTTTGCAATTCTTCTTTTCTTTTTGCAAGAACAGTTCAATGCTTATGTCAGAGCCATAAAACAAATATTAGAAAAGCTACAATCATAAATGAACAATGATCCAGAACTAAACCAAAGGATTCAGCAAGTCGTCTATTCCCACAAGTTAACCAAAGGATTTGGTGGCTAACTACTAAGCTGGTTATGGGTCATAGGGGAAAGGAATGGCTGCAGAACAAGCTTCGAAAGAAAAGAATTCAAGTAGCAGGAACCATTCAATAAATGAACAATGATCCATAACTAAACCATTCAATAGTTTAAAGAACCCAAATTTGACCCATTAGAGAATGCAGAACACACCAAAATTTGTCATGTCAACACACAATTAGATTAAATTATATATTATTACTATTTTAAAATATCAAAAGAACATGGACTGAGAAATCACTATTTAAACTTCTCACAAATCTTATTTACAAGAAACTGGAATTTGCAATTTCAATATATGGTGATTAAGTATTGAGTATTTTGTATAACTGAGTCATTAATTAAAGTTCAACACAACTTAGTTTGTAGCTTTACAATTTTTTAACAGGTCTCCTCATAATTAACACCATAAGTAGAAGCAAAATCATACAATTTAAGCAAAACACAAAAGCAACCCACAACTGTTGTTGGCCATTCTTGAACCATGTTCAAACAAGGATCTACACAACAAAAGGCAACTAACAAACAAAGAAATAAAGGGTTGCAGCAAAGAAAATACCTTTTATGGTAAAGGTCAAGTCCCCTAAGTAGCAACCACAAGTGGCACGCACAAATCCAATTCTGCAAAACTAATATAAACAAAAAAGATTCATCATTTTTTACTAAAAAAGATGAGACTTCAATTTCTCTCATACAATAACCATAAATGACAAATCTAAGGCTAAAAAGCCCCATTAAAAAAACTTCAATTTTGCTAGAAACTCACAAAAAAGAACCGTTGATACTACCTATGGGTTCAATATGTAAAGATTCAACTTCACCATTCATTCAGTGAGAGTTTAGGAAGATAAAATCACAAGAATTATACAATTACATATTCAATGAAAACTTATTTACCTGATTGTGTGTTTGATGACGAAAATCACAACGAACCGGGCGAATTAGGGTTCCAATGGAGTGAAGTTCTGCTCTGGAAACATGGGCGATATATATAATCAAAATCATAATCCATTCCTTGTTTAGAGGATGTGAAAATCAAATATCAATGGAAGGGGAGGGATAATCGGTAAGGAGGAGGGCAAAATAGAGAAATAACCTTTTGTTGTCGAACGGAATGAAAAAAAAAACGGGGTGTAGGCCAGGAATAGATTTTGACGATTTTGGAAGGAATGGAATAAGGTATGTAATGGTTTATTCCATTCACATGGTCAACCAAACACTTCTTTTTTCATTACCCTTGAATGGATTATTCCATTCCATCCTCCATTACCTTATACCAAACACTACCTTATAACATCTCACATTCACAAACGTATACATTCCTAATTCCTACGTGCATTCATAGCAACCCACCTTCGTACATACATACGTTACAACATACGACCATACAATCTTATTTACCTATATGAGTGCATATACGGTTATGGGCTCCTACTTACTACTTTTTCACACATACTCTTACGTTATCATGTCAAAATTTTAACTTTACTTAATATAGGCATTAGACATATTGACATACACACTCACTTGTTTCTAGATACGTTTAGTTATAAATTTTCCTTCACTTACACGAGGGTAATTCCATACTTTTACTATCCGGAGAACAATAACATTCATTTATAACAAAACCATTGTTTAAGGTATTCATTTGCAATCATATACGCGTTTACAATAGAGTCTGGCTGCTGAAATGAACTAGAAAAACAAGTTTTGCCAGCTTACTAGCTCTCACGGGGCGAGACAGATACAACCCCGGGCGGTCGCGGGGCGCGAGAGTGGTCGCGTTGCGCGATGGTAAAGCTGGTTTGATGTCGCGTGGCGCGACAGCCCCTTTTCGACAGAACCATTTCTTTTGCTGCTGCACTTATTGCCCAGCTATGCATTCTAACCAATTCTCAACTTAAAACTTACATAACTTATGACCTAGACATCCGTTTGAGTAATTCTTGTTTCTTCGCGTCCGTAATTTAATTACGGATCCGTTTACCATCCTAACTAACATCAAAAGCTGAATTATAAGAAAAAGACTTATAGATCCTTCATGCCATTATTCGACCCGTTTAATTTCATCATTTTAGTTCCAACGTAACTAACTACTTTTAACCCCATTAATCTTTCCTACCTTGGTAATTCCAATCATTACTTAATCAAACAAGATTTCCTCGCATTCGTAATTATTAAATAATCCCCTACACATACTAATAAGTGACTCGTAAGTCACTTACCTCGTGCGTCCAAGTTTGTGCATAGCTTCCTTTCCTTTTTTTACCCTTGACCCATTGCCCTTCCATGCTCGTATCCATGTTGACATGGCTCCTACACTTTCATGTTATCATCAACACTTTCTAGTTAGCACACATACCATTTGTACTTGATTATGAGCATACCATTTGCATAATTCACATTTAACTTGCATTAATCAATCCTAACAAGCATACGACATGTACCTGATTTCACATCCTTTTAAACCCATATAATCCATCGTGTCATTCCATTATTACATATATATATATATACCATGTACCATATGATTATCTATAATCTTATAATCACAATGACAAGTCTAGCCATATTCCTTGTGCGTAGTTGACTTTCAAAATTCAACGATTTATCATTTTAACTTTCGGCTTAATCTCATATACTCATGACATCATAATAGGCTGTTTTAGGGCTCCCGTTTACTGTACTTATGAGCTTACAAAAATTACAATATTTTTATGTAACGTGCCCCTCAGAGGAATTATCCCTGTGTTAAATTTTTTAGAGTCTAACTCTCTACCAAAAAATTATAAAAATTCATTTACTAAGCTGCAATCAGATTCGTCACTTCTGACTGCAGCTTACGGAAAAATTCATTTAAAATTCCTCGTTTATCCAATTGACGAAATTCCAGTTGGAGATTTTTAATCACCTAAAGTACCTACAGTAAAAATTTGAGATCATAACTCAATTCCTAAATTGAGTTATGACATTCGTAATGGGCTGCAAATTCTGCCAGAAAATGCAGCCTGAACCTTCGATACGGAAAAATTCATAAAACGTTCATTTTTCGTCGAAAAAATGTAATTCCAGTTGGGTTTGAAAGGTTTTTCCTGGGAGTTCATCACAAACTCAATAAACATTAGTTTTTAACCAGATTTGACCCAGTTACAGCCGATTACATTCGGCTGTAACTTTCTGGACAAATTTTGTTTTTATCAAATCTTTTCTAAATATCTCTCATTCAACTTCACCTAGACATTTCATCATACACCTTGTGTGCATACCACCAATAGAGCAGATGATACAAGTATTTTATGCATAATATTACTAGTTTATATCAAGATCATCAAATTCCACTAGAATCATGTAATTTTCATACTATACCCAAATTAACTAACGATTACTCATTACATACAACATCATACATCAATTTTACATAACTATTGAACACGTATGATTATCCATATCATCATCTTCACTACTACAAGTGGGTTTCATCCAAAAATCATCAAATTACTTAGAATCTTGCATAGTTCATGTTCTACATGGTGATTCTAATACATATACATGATCAATTTTATACAAATTCATGGATTGATCATAACCCACTTCATAGCAAGACCATCAAATCATAAATTACAACTTACCACATGTTTGCTAGGGCTAGATCGTCAAGAAAACGAGTTCATGCATCGGATTTGAGCCTAATTTCCTTGTCAATTTGAAGCTTTCTTGTGAACTAGGGTTTACACCCTTTCCCTCTTCCTCCTGATCGATCTCACGCACACACACACCTAGTGTGTGTGAGATTTTTGTTTTAATTAAATTCAGATTCAAATTTGGCAATCTTAGTCCCTCGTGTTCTTTCTTATTCATTTGACCCCCCATAGATATGCACTCTTAATTAATAGCCAACTTTATCTAACGAAGTTAGATAACTTGGATATTAGTGAAATATCCCACTTAGCCAATAAATCCTACTCTTATTCCAACTTAATAAAATGTCCAAATAAAATATTTAGACCCAAGTTTTGGGGCGTTACAAGTCTACCTCCCTTAAAAAAGGTTTCGTCCCCGAAACCTTATTCATTATCTCAGAAAAATATCTGCCTTTTCTTGTTGGTCAATATTATTCCTATATTCGTGCTTAACTCTAGAGTTAAAAATCCTTCTACGTTTGCCACCATTACATGGACCTACATACACCCTTAGGTTAAATTCCGATTCATTTCATTCATGTCCTCTTAACTTATGTAATACACCCTCTATATTCTTTTATACACATTGCTTACTGTCATTAGTCTGGATCTAAATTTCATTCTTTTGTTGACCTTCAAAAGTCAAACCTTCAATACCATGTTATACTTGTGCTACCGTTAGTTCGTATGAACGTGCTATTCGATCTATAACTTTCTATCCTACATTCGTAATTAAGCAATTTACTAACCTCGTAGTTTGGCACAATGCATTGAGCTGCTAAAACGGTTCGGCCCGTACCTTCACAGATCCATAACTAGGCTGATTCCGCTCATCCGTGATGATAAGTTACCGTTCTTGAGCGTCCTTTCACCAATTCTACTAGCTTCATTACTTCAAGCATTCTACTATTCTTATTTACAAGGTTATGGTTAGCGCATTTTACTTAAATATTAATGCTTTTCGATAGTTATTCACCTCCAACTCTTTCACATCTTCCCTGCAGACATATTATACATATAAGACATTCCATTCTTACATACACATCTTCATTTATTTAATTATGTTATGAACTTTTGCAGTTTGACTTTTTAAAGTCAACCACCACCTCATACTTACCGTATGTGCATTAAGGTACACCTTGATTCTTTCTTCCAAATCAGGCATACTTACAAGACATTACTTTAGCTTTTCTAGTGAAAGTTTTTTTTTCTTTGTAAATTACATAAACCATTCATCCGAATTCTAGAACATCATTCATTTTGACTCTCATGGGTCGATTATTAACATGTCACACACGTAACTTATTCAAAGCTTATTTCTCTCAACTAAGGTTTCTTGCTACTACAATAGCTTTCATCGATTTTACTTACTTAATGAATTAAATACTTCATGCTATTTCCTATTATTTGCTAAATGAGTATCATCTTACTTCGTTTGACTTTTTGGAAGTCCAATTGTAAATACATTCTTGCTTATGTCTATCAATTACCCAGTTCTGACACATCCCTCTCTAGTCAAGCCATAAGCTCCTATTGAAAGCATAACCTTTTATACATACCTGGCGCGAGTCAAAACCTTTGACTCGTTATCCATACCTTGCGAGGGTTATTTCTTTCCATTTTTTTGACAATGCACGCCCATACATTATGCTTACCTATAAGTATAAAACTTAACAATTCAAAACATTAAATACCGGGTTCAAAAGGGCGATCACCATCTGACCCATATGACCCATTTATCCTTTCAACCATTCTTGCATACAGTGGCGGAACCAGAATTTTTTGGTTGGGGGTCGTAATAGAATTGTTTCCAAAATTATTAGTAGGACAGTAGGTATATTTGAGGCCCTAGAGTTTGGAATCGTTAAGAAATTACTTCATTTTTAACACTTGCAAAAATATATTACTTGAATAGTTATTAATTGATTTAAGAAATGTTGGGTTATCAACAATTCCAACTTCAGATAATTCGAGTTCTCTCTAATTCTTTTGTTATTATTTTCATTAGAGTTTTAACCCATTTAATAAAAATAACATTAAATTAGTGCAGAAAAGTTTATATAAATACGTTTGTATATTTGCATTTCTAGGATAAAAATAATAATAAATTAGGGAAAAACGTTTATATAAAACAAAATAAAGAATTGATAATCTACTTCACAATAAAAATATAGTATGTAAATATGTTATTGAAAGAAAGATAATCGGAAAAATATAGTATATAAACAATATTAATAAACTAATAATCAATAATATCAAAAAGAAAAAAAAATACTTCATGATGTCAAACGCAGAATGGTGCAGACCTATGACTCATCCACTTCAAAACTTCAAAAATCAACAGAGCTCTTTAAAGAAGAAATAACAGACTGAGAATGCCACACAGTCAACTGAGAAAAATAGAACAAAACATTAAAAAATTAGGTTTTTAGTCTTGGGCTAAACTTAGTTTTGTTTAAATAAAGGCCTTATTCCCTATAAAGCCCATTTATATGAATTTTAAAATAGATCAGAGATAAGGTGTTTCCTCTTTAACCCTTCTATCTTTTCCATTTAACTTCAAAACAAGTTACAGTCCACCGGACCACCGTGCACCACCGCTCGCCGTCGCCGGACCGCCGCTTGCCAGCCGGAAATCTTTTTGAGATCTCTATTTTTTCTTCTAGTTTTAAAGCTTTACGCTAGATAATCAGGAGGGTCAACTATACAAAAAAAAAATTCCGAATACTCCGGTAAACTGAAAATTTTGGTGGCCAGAGGGTCAACTGACCCCCCTGACCCTCCTGTGGTTCCGTCCCTGCTTGCATACATTACATGAGCATAATTATATTCATATATTTTCCAAGTTAAGTTCAAAACATAACTTGGAAAATATCCGCTTTTTAAAGAATATTTACTCGTTTGATCTGTAATTACTTACAATTTTGAACCTTTCCTTCTTGTCATTCATTCTTACTTATTTGACTCGTACCTATTTACGAATTTCAAACTTTTTCATTCTATCAATCATTCCCTTCTATGTTTCGAATCCGTCTTGCGGTTTCTAACATATCATTCATATCCTTCATTCCTTTCATGTTTCGAATCTGTCTCGCGGATTCTAACATATCATTCATATCTTTCATTCCTTCCATGTTTCGAATCCGTCTCGCGAATTCTAACATATCATTCATATCTTTCATTCCTTTCATGTTTCGAATCCGTCTCGTGGATTCTAACATATCATTCATATTCTCATGTGTATTTGGTACTTTCAAATACCTGAAAGTATTACATTTCCCTTCACCCTCACGTCCACGTACTATCGAATTCTAACGGACATACTTGTAACAATTATCATGGTCTCACGAACGTCCTATGTTTCTTGTGTACTGGCCAGGTACACAACCCACATACTAGTTTCGTGTCTTCGTGTAATCGTCACCTTATGTCCGAAGAATTAGGTTTCGGCACGTGTAACATTTTTAAAACTTCATTACTTTTCCATTATTACCTTTCATTTAAAATTTTCATTCACTTGATAGGTTTTACCATTACATGCACCCACATATTAAATTTTACGTACCTTGGGTCAATTTGTCTTGTTACATGCCTTGGTGTCGGTCCTAGACCGCACTCGCGGATCATCCTTTCCAAACAATTATGTTCACTTACACATAACATATTGTTAGTTTTCTTCAAATACATACTTTAATACATACATACATTCACTTCTACCTTTACATCTCGATCGAGTCTTGGATTGTACGAGTTCCTTGTCACAAGAGCACACAGGTTTGAGTTCAAGTATTTACCTCCATCTACTTGATTTCTCTCAAACCAGGGCTCTGATACCAACTTGTAACGCCCTAACACGTAATAACTTAAAAACGACGCAGAGGAAAAAGAGCCTTAAAAATTTCTTTCACAATTAGACACATTACTTACATAAAGGATCAATTACGAAATCTCAAGCATTAACTAAAGGAAATATACAACATTTACTTCCAATTAACACTTTAAGACGTTGCATAAATAAAGCTAAGTTACCGTTGTTTCCGTACAATCCTTGCTCTTGACTCGATCTATGCTCGCTTCTCTTCGTTAGTGGTAGAAGAAATCCGTGTAATACCTGTGGACATCACATACAACATAACCATTAGTCATTAACAATATCATATGACATGATTCTCATATAGTCTAATAATGAATGACATTTAACAATAGGAACTTTGATTCATTCAACTATCCTCTCGTATTTTCTTGTTCCGAGTTCGACTTCGATACCTCATGAACCCGGTGTTCTTATACCTGCATTACATTTCAACCTCAAAGCACACCATTAGCAATCGTTAATGCCTAAACATAAGGATACCATTCCTTCATACATTTATAACATCTCACATTCACAAACGTATACATTCCTAATTCCTACGTGCATTCATAGCAACCCACCTTCGTACATACATATGTTACAACATACGACCATACAATCTTATTTACCTATATGAGTGCATATACGGTTACGGGCTCCTACTTACTACTTTTTCACACATACTCTTACGTTATCATGTCAAAATTTTAACTTTACTTAATATAGGCATTATACATATCGACATACACACTCACTTGTTTCTAGATACGTTTACTTATAAATTTTCCTTCACTTACACCAAGGTAATTCCATACTTTTACTATCCGGAGAACAATAACATTCATTTATAACAAAACCACTGTTTAAGGTATTCATTTGCGATCATATACGCGTTTACAATCGAGTCCGGCTGCTGAAACGAACTAGAAAAACAAGTTTTGCCAACTTACTAGCTCTCACGGGGCGAGATGGATACAACCCCGGGCGGTCGCGGGGTGCGAGAGTGGTCGCGTTGCGCAACGGTAAAGCTGGTTTGATGTCGCGTAGCGCGACAGCCCCTTTTCGACATAACCATTTCTTTTGCCGCTGCACTTTTTGCCCAGCTATGCATTCTAACCAATTCTCAACTTAAAACTTGCATAACTTATGACCTAGACATCCGTTTGAGTAATTCTCGTTTCTACGCGTCCGTAATTTAATTACGGATCCGTTTACCATCCTAACTGACATCAAAAGCTGAATTATAAGAAAAAGACTTATAGATCCTTCATGCCATTATTCGACCCGTTTAATTTCATCATTTTAGTTCCGACGTAACTAACTACTTTCAACCCCATTAATCTTTCCTACCTTGGTAATTCCAATCATTACTTAATCAAACAAGATTTCCTCGCATTCGTAATTATTAAATAATCCCCTACACATACTAATAAGTGAGTCGGAAGTCACTTACCTCGTGCGTCCAAGTTTGTGCATAGCTTCCTTTTTTACCCTTGACCCATTGCCCTTCCATGCTCGTATCCGTGTTGACATGGCTCCTTCACTTTCATGTTATCATCAACACTTTCTTGTTAGCACACATACCATTTGTACTTGATTATGAGCATACCATTTGCATAATTCACATTTGACTTGCATTAATCAATCCTAACAAGCATACGACATGTACCCGATTTCACATCCTTTTAAACCCATATAATCCATCGTGTCATTCCATTATTACATATATATATATATATATATATATATATATATATATATATATATATATATATATACTAGTGGTAAACCCGCGCGCGTTGCGGCGCGATAAACCAATTTTTTCCTTAATTCTAACCGGCAATACGGAGGAAACATAATTCAAACCTTAAAACGATAAATAAATCATATATGAGTTGTACATCTATATTACCGATCCGATAGGTCTAAAAGAATACCAATCCGTGTTTTATAGCGTTTGATAACCAATTTCGATCAAATACGGTAGCGTTAGCAAAACAAAAGAGAAAACAACAAAAAATAGAGTCGTAATATAACTAAAACGGTAGGAACAAGTGTTCGATTTGACTCAACAAAAATAATAAAAACAAATGCTCGGTTTGACTTACAACCAGATGCACAATGAACAGCAGTTCTCACAGGCCACAAAGTCTCACTCTCTTGGATCCTATCAATTATATCCAACAACAATCTGAAGGCAAGTTCGCCCACTGAACTTGATGACCATCTCCACCAGAGCTACATCCAACGCAATGAGACCTTGTTCGATTCCTCCAGTTCACTGTCTCCCTTCAATCCCTCTCCCCGATACACTCCCGATCCCATCTAGCATCTCCTCCAGCTCGCGCACAAGTCCTTTGAATGACATCTTGATAATTTATCATGCCAATCTATACACCTTCCCTATAATCATAAATCAAGAGTGAATCCCTGAACTATGAAAATATGAAAAAAAAATGATATTATTTTATCATTTTTACAAATATGTAGCTGAGCATATTTTATCATTGAAAAAATATTATTATTTTATCATATTTTATCAGCTGCCTCCTTGACACCTGTGTAGCCGCCAATTGTTGTTATTAGACCTGCTTCAGCCCTCTTATGGCCACCTGCCGTCGCCACTGCCTACTACACATTTGCAGATGATGCCGCCGTTCACCACAGAGCTACCATGTTACCGCTGGTCTGCTTTGGCAACCCCTGGTACCCAAGTGACAACTTCACTTTTCAACTGGACTGAAAATATAAAATAAATGTGCGCGATAAACCAGATTGGCGACCCCGCGCGTTGCGGTGGATCAAACCTAGTTAACAACTCACACGCTCACCTAGTTAACAACTTTATGTCTACCACATGGGTGTTGTGGCTTGCAGGTCCACATGGTCGCCTGGATAAAAACTGAAAACCCGTGTTAAAATCGCTTTCTTTGTAAGAAAATAACAAAAGGGTTTTTATGGCTTTCAAGACCTTTTTACCCTCCAAACATAAAACCATCAGCAAGTATTAAAGCATAAACCACATAACCGAATACATTAGCAAAAGTGACGATTAAATTGCAGCCTCTAGACGAGTCGTTTACTCAGATTAAATAAAGAGCGAAATCTAAATTTAAACAAAAGTGGATATCAATATCAACTGATTCAAGATTCTAAAAAACCCAAAAATTCACAGCTAAAAATATGCCTTTAGTGAGAAGACATGTAAATTGATTTAATTGTCTAATGGGTTAAAGATTCAACAAAAAAGGAAATGGCATCATATCAACCCCAAATTCTAACATATGTAAATGCATGTATTAACTTTTTGTTCAACACTTGAATGGGCTTCATTACCAGGTTAAAGAATATATTATTAGTACCAAAGGTTAATCGAAATGAAATATGAGGAGTTACTTACGACTTTGCCGTCTTGAAGAAGGATTCCTTTGAAAAACATGTCACAAAGATTCTTTTTTATTTTAACACAGTTGTTGATCTCTGGGGGTTTTCACATCTGAATATGTTTGTACTGTTTGTATTCTATTGGCGACCTGGGCTGGGCTCCCATGTTTCATAACCCACCTGTACATTGATTAAATAATCAATTTTCTTTTATTAGACAAACTACATAAGACTAAAAATGGCTTTCAAGAAAACAAAATAATGTCACGGCTTATCCTAAAAATGATTTTGATGTTCATCCTTTGATAAATTTTATATCACAACGGCTGAATATTTTAGATTTTGTTTTTAAAAAATTCGACAAAACATTTTTGTTCCTCGTATTTCTTGATATTTTTTTAGTTCCTAACATTTTTACACTGACACACACGCATGCATCGAGCATATACGTATTTGGATAATAAAACTGACTTGGCTGGGATAACATATTCCTCCAGCTTCTCAATTCTCTTGCGATTTCTAAGTGCAATAGCAACATAGTAATACCCAGATTTACACATTACAACACCAGGACAGTCCAAAAGTTTAACATTCTTGTCTAACTGGACTTCTTGCATGGTTCTTGTTAGTCCAGGTGTGGCCCCAACATTGACAACATGACATATCTTTAAACTATTAATAAGACTGCTCTTACCTACATTCGGCAGGCCGACCACACTGACGGTGATTGATTTTTTAAGCTGTAATGGAAAAAAAAAATACAATTAACTGAAACTATTAATAACAATTAGAAAACAAAAAAGAAAATTGTTTATCATGGCGAAAAAAAAAACTATAGAAGGTAACCTTAACGAACTTGAGAGAATCATAAAAAACTTGACCAGTTGAGGATCTACTAATCATCCATTACCTGAAGATCAATATAACCCAATGTTTTGGACAATTTCATCTGAATAAATGTACAATTTGAAAGTGATTATGTGATGTAAACATTGAAAAGATAGTAGTGAAAGGCGCAAAAAAGCGCTCGCCTAGACCCAGCCCAGAGTAGCAATATCGCCATGCGTCCATCAAGGCTAACAAACACAAATTCCAGTCAAACTACAAAAAAAAAAAAACGATTTTGAACGGGTCTAAAACAACTATATTGAACTTGACCCAGTTAAACTCAGCGTTTCCCGGCTCTGGTACATGTAATCGGCTCTGCACGCTTATCCGGCTTTTAAACATGCGTAAACCGAGGCATGATTGCCTGTAACTGGTGCCAAAAACCAGAAAGTCAGAACCTAGAAGCGTTGGTATGCAGTAGTTTCATGTCTTTCAAAACAAAAACAAAAGAACAAACGTATTTGGCCACGAACAATGATCTGAGTTATGATAGGTAACGAATGAACTGACGTTTTGACGGGTTCTTACATCGCCCTAAACATAAGAGAGGTAGCCAACTAACTAAACGTCTTCTATTTGCGGTATCCATTGTAAAACATCAGCAAATAAACTTTTAATTACTTGGAATATAACTTTTTTAATACCAATGTTAAAAAGGCAATGAAAAGTATAACGTACGCAACTAGAATGCAAGCTGGGCCCTCCAGAACAACGGTTCTTCCTTCGACCGCAATTACGGCTGAGTCCCTTCCAACGTATCTGGAGTCACCTTTGCTGTATTCTTTCCCTGTTAGTTGTAAAGAGACGCATTCAATTGATTTTATATTTATTAGAATACATAAAATGCAGATGATTAGAGTTAGAAAATAGCAAGTATATCAAGAACTTACAAACTTCTGTGAGGTAAGTAGGATTCTTCTGCTTGAAAAACTCAGGGGTGAAAACAAAATAACCCTCAAGGATCATATGTGTGAGGCCGGTGAATACCCACCAGCACATGAGAATTTTGTCTGTTTTTCATATTTTGGGAAACCGCCCTATCAAATCTCAATCAACTCACAAATCTTATTCACATAATGCTCAAATTCACATCAACATTAACCTAATTAACCAATTTACAATTGCCAGCACACCAGTGGATCAATCATCAATACAAACCCTAAATCTCCCAATTGCTCATACAACACACGTACACATTCATTTCTATAAACCTAAAACCACATATTCTTAACATTATTACCTTCTGTTCGATCTCAGGAACCTTCAATACTTTCAAATTCACCTCTCTCTTTCTGAAATTTAGAAGAATGAAACGAAAGTTTGTTAGAAATTGAAGAAAATTACATCTAATTCGATGGAAAATGGAAATAGAGCTTACATTTCAAGCACGGTCTGATCGATCACCTTCATGAAATCCATGTTTGATTTGCAGAACGATGAATAATGAATGAAGATTTGGGGTTTGTTGATCGAAGAGAATGCCAACCAGTTACAATAAAAAAAATCAACCAATCAATTACGAATCAGGTGCGATGAAGAATACAAATCAACAAATCAAATGAAAACAAAAACATAACAGCTTACGGTATGAAGAGATTGGAGGGCATCGGCCATGGCGACATTGGTGATATTAGCAGGGATCTTGTTCAGTTTCCATCGATATTGAAGCTCTCTTCTTGTAAGCTGTGGAAATTCATGAGATCTGAAAATTGGCTGGAATATCAAAGTTCGGGCAAGGGTGATGAATGTGAAGAGACGAACGCATTCACTCAATGGGTGAAAACCCTAATTTGCCCCACCAGCGTCTTAAAATTTTGAAAAATTTGCAAATTTAGCCCCTTTAAAATGGCTTCTCTCTATTGTACATAATGCTTCAAAATTTATACGCAAATAAAATTACTATCATGTCCATCACTTTTCCTTTTTAATATATTATAGATATATACCATGTACCATACGATTATCTATAATCTTATAATCACAATGACAACTCTAGCCATATTCCTTGTGCGTAGTTGACTTTCAAAAGTCAACGATTTATCATTTTAACTTTCGGCTTAATCTCATATACTCATGACATCATAATAGGCTGTTTTGGGGCGTCCGTTTACTGTACTTACGAGCTTACAAAAATTACAATCTTTTTATGTAACGTGCCCCTCGGAGGAATTATCCTTGTGTTAAATTTTTAGAGTCTAACTCTCTACCAAAAATTTATAAAAATTCATTTACTAAGCTATAATCAGATTCGTCACTTCTGACTGCAGCTTACGGAAAAATTCATTTAAAATTCCTTGTTTAACCGATTGACAAAATTTCAGTTGGAGATTTTTGGAATCACCTGAAGCTACCTATAGTAAAAATTTGAGATCATAACCCAATTCCTAAATTGAGTTATGACATTCGTAATGGGCTGCAAATTCTGCCAGAAAACGCAGCCTGAACCTTTGATACGGAAAAATTCATAAAACGTTCATTTTTCGTCAAAAAAATGCAATTCCAATTGGATATGAAAGTTTTTCCTGTGAGTTCATCACAAACTCAATAAACATTAGTTTTTGACAAGATTTGACCCAGTTACAGCTGATTACATTCGGCTGTAACTTTCTGGACAGATTTAGTTTTCATCAAATATTTTCTAAATATCTCTCATTCAACTTCACCTAGACATTTCTTTTTTGGGTAAAGGGTTACCCCGGTGAATTTTATAAATCAAACCAATAAGTACAAAGGTGTGGCTGAATTACCACACACCCGCTAGCCTTGGCATACCAAGACTAGAAACACAAGACAACCAAACAAAAAACAGCTAGACAACAAGGCCACAAACAAAAACTAGACACGGCCAAGTACACTCAACAAAAAAAATTAAAGAAAACTACTCCTAGCTAGGATCAGACTCTACATTGCTGCTAGGAATCTTCCACTTTTCCACCAAGCTTCCATTGTGTGCATACCACCAATAAAGCACATGATACAAATATTTTATGCATAATATTACTAGTTCATATCAAGATCATCAAATTCCACTAGAATCATGTAATTTTCATACTGTACCCAAATTAACTAACGATTACTCATTACATACAACATCATACATCAATTTTACACAACTATTGAACACATATGATTATCCATATCATCATCTTCACTACTACAAGTGGGTTTCATCCAAAAATCATCAAATTACTTAGAATCTTGCATAGTTCATGTTCTACATGGTGATTCTAACACATATACATGATCATTTTTATACAAATTCATGGATTGATTATAACCCACTTCATAGCAAGACCATCAAATCATAAATTACAACTTACCACATGTTTGCTAGGGCTAGATCATCAAGAAAATGAGTTCATGCATCGGATTTGAGCCTAATTTCCTTGTCAATTTGAAGCTTTCTTGTGAACTAGGGTTTACACCCTTTCCATCTTCCTCCTGATCGATCTCACGCACACACACACCTAGTGTGTATGAGATTTTTGTTTTAATTAAATTCAGATTCAAATTTGGCAATCTTAGTCCCTCATGTTCTTTCTTATTCATTTGACCCCCCATAGATATGCACTCTTAATTAATAGCCAACTTTATCTAACCAAGTTAGATAACTTGGTTATTAGTGAAATATCCCACTTAGCCAATAAATCCTACTCTTATTCCAACCTAATAAAATGTCCAAATAAAATATTTAGACCCGAGTTTTGGGGCGTTACAAGTTTTGATTCCCACCGTTTGAATAATGCCTTTAGATATTTTTCCCTCAAAAAATAAAGATCTATTTCGAAGTGTTTTGTGCGTTCATGAGATACGGGGTTGGCTGCTATAGATATAGCAGCCGTGTTATCACAAAATAACTGAGTAGGCAGTTTGACATCAACCTTTAATTCTGTTAATAGGTTGGAGATCCACATAACTTCACATGTCGCAGCACACATTGAACGATATTCTGCTTCGGCAGAAGATCGTGAAATGGTGGACTGCTTTTTACTCTTCCATGAAACAAGATTATTTCATAAGAAGACACAGAACCCGGTAATAGACCTTCGGGTTCCCAAACATTTAGCCTAGTCTGAGTCAGAGAAGGCTTTCATTTCTAAAGAGTCCCCTTTTTTTAAAGAAAATTCCTTTCCCAGGGGCACCCTTTAGATATCTTAAAAATCTCATAGCAATTTTAAAATGAGCTTGAGTGGGAGAATGCATAAATTGACTGAGATAATGGACAGGATATGCAATATCTGGTCTAGTGTGAGAAAGATAAATTAATTTTCCAACCAGTTTTTGGTAAACAGTTATATTTGCTAACGGCTGATTAACTTTTTCACACAAATGATTTAAAACATGATTGGGTTCCATGGGGTAACTAACCGGTTTACAACCAGTCATACCAAATTCAGCAAGTAAGTCTAAACAATATTTTCTTTGAGTTAGGCAAACACCAGCAGTATTTTTAACAACTTCAAGACCCAAAAAATATTTTAGGTTGCCTAAGTCCTTTATAGAAAATTTGGATTTTAGTAATAACTTGATTTCACTAACCTGCTTAGGGCAATTACCAGTTACGATGATATCATCTACGTAGACAAGAAGGATAGTAAAACTAGAATCTTTTGTCATAGTAAACATGGAATGATCACACTTACTTTGTTCAAAACCTAGATTAAGTAGAACGGAAACGAGTTTTTCGTTCCACATCCTAGGTGCTTGTTTTAAGGCATAAAGGGATTTTTTTAATCTACAAACTTTAGACTCGTTAGATTGATCATAACCATCGGGTAAGCACATAAAAACTTCTTCATTGAGCTCACCATAAAGGAAAGCGTTATTAATATCAAGTTGGAAAACTTCCCAGTCAAAGTGGACAGCTAAGGACAAAGCACATCTAATGGTGACCATTTTTACTACTGGTGAGAAGGTGTCAAAGAAGTCAATGCCTTCTTTTTGGCTAAAACCTTTAGCAACAAGTCTAGCTTTATACCTTTCTATTTCACCATTAGATTTGTACTTTATTTTATACACCCACTTACATCCAATAGCTTTTCTATTAGGAGGTAAGTCAACAATTTCCCATGTGTCATGTTTATGTAATGCTTGGATTTCTAAATTCATGGCATCAACCCAGTTGCTATCAGTTTTAGCTTCAATTTTTTTTTTGGGTTCATAACTTTTATTAAGGACAACAGCAAAACACATTCCTTCAGGTGATAAATTAGCATAATTAAGGACCCTTTCTAGACCATATTTAACCTTCCCATCTACCACAAAATCATCAAGTTTAGAAGGAAATTTAATATTTCTGGAAGACTTCCTAAGAGTAATATTTGGTTGATCCTGAATTCCTCCCTCAGAATTGTTGTTGTCCTCATATTCAGTGTCATGCTCAAGCCCTGTCTAGTCCTGATTCTTCACTACTGGGTTGCTAATTGTCAGCCATCCCTAAAGTAGCACTTGAATCAGTCGACTGCTCAGACCCATGTTGTGACAACCCTCACAATTACAGGTATCCGTACGTTTAATTAATATTTAATTTGTGCTTAATGACTGTGCTTGATTACAACTGTGATTAAACTGCTTTCTGATTTCTGTTACATACATACATACATATGCATCACATTCTATACTGTCACTCTATTTATTACACACAAACATTAGTGACAACCATGATGCACAAAGCACAGTTAGCACAGTGTATGGATAACCCAGGAAACATGCTGACAATACCAGCACTTAAACAGACGGTATTTTTTAGGCCAGTATAAGCCATGAATAAAGTATCACACTAGGGTAGTGTGTAGGGAAGTGAGACCATAAAACTGCGTCACTAGGTGATAGTTACAGTGCCGGGAAGTGCCTAAAACACACTTTAAATGCAGAATTCTGCACTTTTAAACAAAATTCAGCATTTAATCATGCTAGTCACTTGCAAAAATATGGCAGAATGGCCCTGTATACTTTCCTAAGTGCCGGGAATTAAATGTGGCACAAAAAGTATTATAGAAAAAAAACACTTTATGGATTAATTAAGCACTTTAACGGAACAGTGTCAAACCGAATAACCGGACATTACCCGGAACACAAAAATATTGTCAAACACATTGTTTTTATTTTTCCAAGCTAGTTAGGGTCCCCGAACACCCTAACACACTATATAATTAACAATACACCATAACCCACTAACTAAACATTTGAAATGTAACTAAACTAGTAACCACCCATTGAAACCCAACCCTATACCCCCCCACCTATGGACGGTTAGATATGGTAGCCCCACCATTGATTTTAATTACATATTTAAATGGATCATGTTGGATTATGTTTCCCTATACTAGACACAAGGACCTTTGGATTATGTAAACCTGGAGGATTATAAGTTAAACTTGTAGTTCTCCACTCATCATTCTCATACCACACAACATCCATCATTTTCCTTCTTTCTTTCCCCCATAGCTACGGCTCATACACACACACACCACACTACTTCCATTTTTCAACCAATATCAACCATTCTAAGAAGAATCAAGGGTGCTAGGAGCTTAACTAAGAGGTGTGGAAGCAAGGAGAATTGAAGGACCTCAACCGTTTTCTTTTATCCACCACTTTTATGCTTTGAAACTCCCCTAGCCTTGTGCTAGTAGTAAGTGCCTTAAAACTTCATCTTGTTCATATTTTTGGTGGATAATAGTTGAAAGATTGATAAATATTAAGAACCTCTAAAAACATAAACAAGATCATGAACATAAGAACTTTACATAAAGGTTATGAGATGAAAAATAATAATACATTGTAAATCTGAAATAAACAAACCATAATCTGCTGTAACAGGCTTATGATCTGATTTTAATCGTATTAGAAAGGATGGCGAACGTATGTGTGCGTTTTAGTAACATTTAACCTTTAAACAGCATGCTGATTTGCACTTTCAGCCGACTTTAACTGGTTGTAAACAGGTCATAACTTAACAAAAATTTGATTTTCTTGACTCTATAGCGTGTTATTATGAAATACGGTTCTAATGGCACTAGAATCATAATTTTTGGATTCCGTTTACTATTTTTAAAGTGCCATTTTCTAACAGCAACTGAAGCTGCATTTTTCTGCTGAAAATATGTGTTGTATTTTTCATCATAATTTGAGTTCTGTGAAGAATTTGCTCATAAAATTTGTACTGTAGATGACCACCGATGTATTTGTAATTCTCCCACTGGAATTTCGTAAATCGAACATACGAGGAATTTTAAATAAATTATTCCGTGGACTACAGTCAGAAAGAGATGAATCTGGATGCAGTCCAGAAAATGATTTTCTATAAAATATTGGTGATGATTTGGACCTCGATATTTTTACACAATAATTTTTGGAACATATAAGACACTTTGTAAAAATTTGGAAATTTTTGGAATAAGATAACTATTTTATTAAAATACCCGAAAACAGCCCAGTTTTGTATATTAAAACTGAAACAATATAAGTAGTATTTTGCATGCCTAAATGGCGGGTTGGTTATTTAAAAGCGATCTAACGTGTTATATGTTAAAGAAAATGATACGCTAGTAAGCGTGAGCGCCTCCATTTACAAAGGAAACTCTGGCGAAATTTTCCTAATAACCCAACACTTAGAAAACATTTTTCTAACAATTATTACAAGTATATTTTATAACTTGTGTTTCAAATATAAACTTCGCCATAAATTCTGTTACAAAATACAAAGTATCGGGGGCTGGTTTTCGCAAATAAAAATGGGTAAATATATAGTTAAAAATATATTTCCCTAGTATATTTAGAAGATATATAATTTTTGAGAAAAATGTATATTTTCTGGGACAATACATGATTGAACAAAAATAAGTTTATGTATATTTGAGTGAAACTCGAAAATATATTGTTTGAAAGAAATATATTGAGAATAGATTGGCATATTATTATTTGGGATACTACACCGGGATACGACGCCAATACATGGCAAGTTATACAAACACAAGTATACGAATACTCAAGTATAAGATACTCCCATCCTTGGGAAGATAATGCAAATAACAATACTCGAGAAATATTATTACACGCACATATTGGAAACACTTTAAAACGTAACTCAAAGGCATTAATCAATACTAAGACAAGGCACGACCCGTTCGTCTAATAGACGTTAGCCCATTGTAGGTAGTCGTGTTTGCCTCGGAGATTTGGGTTACAAGTACGAAGACGCAATACTGTGAGTTCATGTCCCCCTTTTCTCTTAACTGTTTTCAGTTTTATACTTCGGGGGTGAAATACATGTTACATACTGCTACGGACAATTACGAATGGTATGGTCAACTAAGGAATGAACTGTTAGGTTATGTGATTGGGTAGGTGAAATCTTAAGAACATTAGTCCTCGTAGTACGATCGAGGGAATATAAGTGATAGGCCTATTTGAGCATAACAAACCCCACCCATGCGCCCTAAGGTTGGACCATGTGGTGACCTTGTCTTAACCACACCCATGCGCCCTCGGGTTGGACCATGTGGTGACCTTGTTGTAACAACACCCATGCGCCCTCAGGTTGGACCATGTGGTGACCTTGTCCTATCCCCTCCCATGCGCCCGCAGGTTGGACCATGTGGTTACACATTAACTGATATGTTTCCTTATTTGCTTTCATACCAGAGTTTACAAAACATACATACTTACAATGAGTATAAAGGTTTATTCGCGCGTACATACTAAACACATGAACTCACTCAACTTTATGTTGATTTTTCAAACTACATGTATTTCAGGAAACTAGTGGATCTAGCACGGTATGCACGTATTTTCAAGCTGCGTTTGAATAAAGAAGTCATGCAGGGTTGTAGGGTTTAGAAGGTGTAACCTCTACCTGGACGAGTTACATATCTCTAAATCTAGTTTTGTTTAAGGTCTTTTCCAAGTTTTATGAACTCATTTAAATAAGTGAAGGTTTGTAACTTATTTTGGGATTGATGTTTTAAGACAAGTGTAATATGGTATTTGTTTCTAAACTTTATTAATGGATGAACTTCTCATGTTTTTACCATATAGCATTGTTATGATTGATTGCTATGGTATTAAGAAGTCACACCAGATAACCACTCTTCCGCAAAAGCCAGGGTGTGACAGCTTGGTATCAGAGCCTCGATCATAGCGAACTAGGATTCTCTCTCGAGTCTAGACTATGATCATTAGGGCTCTCACGAAAACGTTTTCAAACATTTTCACATTGCATACACAAAACGTCCAGATCCAGGGCACAAACATTTTTACAAACAAAAGGCACAAATACACATTTCCAAATTTATATCTATAAATCAGTCTTAGAGGCTGGGGATAATTAGTCTTAGAGACTAGGGAGTTGGTCTTAGAGGCCAAGGATTTAGTCTTAGAGACTGGGAGGATTGGTCTTAGAGGCCAAGGATTTAGTCTTAGAGACTGGGAGGATTGGTCTTAGAGGCCAAGGATTTAGTCTTAGAGACTGGGAGGATTGGTCTTAGAGGCCAGGGAGTTAGTCTTAGAGACCAAAGAGTAGCGCCGAAGGCGAGGATGACGTGACATGTCCAAAGCATGGTGGATACGCCGCTGGTACTTCCTATATATAAGTGTTTCTGGCATGTTGCCAAGTCTTCGTACCACGCGCTAAGTATAGTCTGGGGAGACCAGGAGGATTTCTTGCTTGCGTTGATTGTGACTACATACTTTTATTATTACTACATACATGCTTAATTGCTAATTATCGATAAACGTGCATATGTGGTAGTTATTGCATACACTAATTGTTAATAATTACTATGGATATACATGCTATGCACCGACACACATGTCACTCTATTTAGAGAACGAGTTATCAGACATTGATAACCCTACGGCCATCGCCATAGATGATGAGAATACATCTGCGCCAGAGACATTTACGTCAGACACTGAGAGTGATCCTGATATGCTGACTAAGGACGAGGACGACTTCCAACAGTCCGCGCTACCAGATTTTGGTGATACTTTATCTTTGCTGATGGTTTCTCTGACAGGAATCTTTTTGTCACTCTTGTTTCAATCCATGACCACCTTATCAGTGGTCATCCCGATGGTGGGCACACCATGGCTCCGATCTTAGATGATGCGTCTCTTGTGGACATTTCTACTGAAGGTTGGCTACTCGACAAGCAATTTACGATGACATGCTTATTAATGGTCCTCCTGCTGACACCCATGATGAGCACAAATAAGAACAGAGAGGAGCACAAATAAAACAAATAAAAACACAGAGGACAGCGAAGCCTGAACAGAGGTCCGATCAGAGGTTCGTCACTCAAAAGGTGTCTCCGCAGACAATATTCAGGGAACTATGACACACTGACCAAACAAATGCAACAGATAAGCAAATAGGACTCGATCAAGTGCCAGCCCGACTAGTCCGGTAAACAGGGGATACCTCACTGACTCGGTGATGCAAGACACAAACAAAAGACATAAATAAATAACAGAGATAGAACAATCTCACAGAAGGTGCGTTTAACTCCTGATAATCACACTTGTAACATTCACTTAGGGTTACAAGCTGATTATAAGCAAAGAAGACCAGTGACAACTCTGTTGGTTTGCTCTGTAACAGAGACCAACGAGAGCCCTTTTAGAAGCATGAGAAAAACCCTAGAAGACGAATCGGACTTTCAACCGGTCACAGCCCAAAGCGGCGATTCAAGGATCTTCCAACCGCAACAGTACCCAAACCCTAGATTTAGGGTTTCAACCTTCAATCAAGAATATCTTCAGAGGGATGATCAGGAATCGGCGGATTCAAAGTACCACCAGGATGCCTTAGATCTTTCACCACAATCCTTAGATCCGAGAGGATCTGTTCATTCAATAGCAACAACGGAGATGAGTATCAGAGAGCTGATTGGCTCTGATACCATGTGAAAACAAGTACGATTTCTTATAAACAGAATCAAAGTATAGTATTGAACCAAAAAGAATCAAAACTCAGTGTAAAACTACACTGATTAAAAATAGCAAATAAACGCAGATCTTCAACTGAAGAGACTGCACACAACTCGAACAACAGTGGCCTTTGATGATCTCGAACAGGAGGAGAAAGAAATAGCTTTTGAGGGATGTTCTAGAGAGCTTCAAATGATCACCGCACTCTTTTTTTTGGATACCGAGACAAAGGAGAGGCAGGAGATAAATAGGCTGGAGAACCCTAGAAGCAGCCCACATACGAGATAGAAGAGAGCCCATCAAGCAGCCCAAGAGGAAGCAGCCCAACCTCACACAAACGGGACAAAACACAAAAAAGGAAAATATATATAAGAATATTGAATTGGAAAGAAATAAATATAAAAGATTAATATATTTTAACAAGATTCACACATTTCAAAGTGTATTTATTTCCATGAAAAGTTTACAAAACCATGTGATCTTATGTCAGTTTTCTTTTCCAATAATTTGAGAAATGTGTGAGAAACCACCCTCTCTTTCTCTCACCATCATCACCCGGTGGCCACCACCACCATCAACATCTCCACCTTACAAGCTACCCTCTGATTCTAGCATGCATTCAGACTCCTTTGAATCTGTGATATCTGCAACCTTACAAACAGTTGGATTACAGCTTGCTACTACTGACGCAGACGACGATGACATGGCTGCTGCTCTACCACCTGCTCAAGGCACCACACCGTCACACGACCCAGAGCCTGCTCTTGAGCTAGTTTCTGCACCTTTTGGGTCAGCTCGATGTTGCACCTACTGAACCTACACCTTTACGTGATCACGATCCTATTTCTTTTTGGTCTACCAGACATTGCACCCCTTATATCCGACCCAGTACCTGCACAGATGATATCCTTATTAGTTGAAACGTATGTTCCTGCACCTTCAACCGTTGATGTTGCCCTCATAAAGACCGACGTCTATTGCGCCAACATGCCTATTGCTTTCATTCAAGACATACCCGCACCACGGGAAGGTACACCAGGCCAGCAACCGCGTAACGATCCCAATTGCTACCACAACATTTTCTACAGGCCGCACCGTTTGCTACTTTCACCTCTACAACGCTGGACAAGCCATTCCGACGGTTCCTATACCACACTATGCTGATTTTAGACCCTTGTCATCCCTCACATTATGGAGGCTACACACGAAATGAGTGCTCCCGTAACAACAGCTACAGTTTAAGGATATAAGTCGCAAAGTTTTAGAGCTCGAGTTGACACCACAACCTCCACCCTGTTTATTGCCAGTATACTTTGATCCTCCACAATTATCAAAGACTTCTTTTGCACTCTCATCTGCTGCTATAACGCCTTTTCCAGGTTTTCTTTTGATGCTCGTTCCTTTACTATCGAGCGGTAAATCAGTTGACTACTTCGATGTATATACTAGCTCGAGGAGGAGTTTATGCATGCTAGCATTTACTTTCTTTCCACCTCCACCTCAGTCACCAATACAGTTGGTTTCTGGATTTATGTGGATCACAATACACTTGGGGAAAGACACTAATGATAAGCCGGGATTGCGGAGGCTTTTGAGGACCACTTCTGACTACGTAATTTTGATGCACTAATATACTTGTTGGACAAGGGTAGGGTGACCCTGCGTCCCTTCTGATATGATACGTTTTGTAAGACACAATGATTGTGGCTGGAGGTTAACGAAAGCCCAATCCTCTTTAGACATGCGGCAATACTTATGACTAATGACTAATGAAAAACTCAGTCGCCATATTCTCACTAAGCACGTTGTTGGTCCATATGTTTGTGCAATAATTGCAATGCTATGTGCTAGTTGCTATGTTCCCATTAAATACACTGACGCGTGCATGTTGTGCTATAATGTTATTGCTTGCTATGATGATTGCTTATATGCATACGTGTATCCACCAACTAGGTCTTATTCGCTAAGTGGATGCTTATGTGCTTATATTGTGACAACCCGAACTTCCAAGGTCAGTGTCATTTAAATCTTGTGATCCAAACTTCTCGTTATCCACCCCTCTTCTTTGTACGGAACGCTTTGTGCTATTATAAACATTATAAATTTGTTAAATATAAAAACGGATTGGTATTCCATGTGCTTGGGCCGATTAAACATAGGCCGTCTGCATTACAAGTATACTTAACATACATGGATTTACGTTTGGGCCGAGTAATTTAGTACGCACATGTTGGGCCGCATCACACACACCTTGAATTGAGCCGGCCAGTGTGAATCCATGTGACACACACCTGAAGCCCAACCCGAACCCTTTTATGCACCAGATTTAGGTTGGGCTTGGTACCGAACACCTTTATGCATTGGATTTACGTGTGGGCATGGTAGAGCCCAAATGGATTATTACTGCTTTTATGCACACATGAAGGCACGTAATATTATAACTCAAACATACTCAAACCCTAGGTTCTCCTAGACGTACGACAGCAGTAGCAAACTCCCCCTTGAGATAGCATCTCGTTTGGCCAGACTCTTGGTTAGTGATTCTTACCTGTGACATTCATACTTGTATAATATTGTTTCTATGTCATATTGAATGATTGTTATGTGAACCTGCATTATTATCGAAGTTGTAGGGCTTGAGGTTATCAAACATTATATAGATTTATCACGTAGATGTATTAATGAGATGTACTTGTTAAAGACACATACACATTAGGTTTAATGCAGCCGGGTTGTTCACCGATCTGAGCTGAGTAGATTGTCTAAAAAACAACAGCAAGAGCATAGGGTACTCGGTAATAATAGTCAAAGGGATGGTTGCGTATTTAGTGTTGTGTAACGGATCTGAATAGGCTGCTTATGCATGATCTATTAAGTGTATAAATTATATGATTATGACTTGATTGATATATGAAAACTGTGGAAGCTGTTTGAATGACAGGAAAGATAGTGGACATGAAATACTTTAAAACATGGATATAAAATCGGATGATTTAATAATCTGAGTTATACAAAATTCCTGGTTCCAAGTATATGCACATGAATGTTTCAGAATGTATAATACATACGGGCCGAACAAAATCAAATGAATTATGGGTCCTGATGCATAAGATAAATAGTATAGGGCCTGTTATATTATGAGATGATACCACCTAGTAGCCCACATTTTGAGGAAAACATGAAACGGATTGGGCTTGCTGGTTTGGGGCCGTACACACATATATACTAAATTAATTACGATGGGCTGGTCATAAGTGGGCCTGCTCCGCTGGGCCAATAGATGATGCTGAAACGTAAAGCATTGTGGGCCGGGATTTGTTTTGGGCCGGCTGGGGTTGGATCAAATTATTATTTAAGTGCTCAGTAGTTAATCAATGTTTGTAGTATGTGGAACTAGAGTGTGAATTATGGTATGAAAATTGTTATGGGAGCAATATGTGAATAGTTTAAATGACATGAGTGACAAATGCTTTCATGAGACATGGACAACATTAATTAACTGATGCAACTGGTACTACTTGTCAAATATTAAGTGCACTATTTGTGAACCATGTGGCCTGAGTAAATGTGGAACTGATCGTTATGTGTAATAACATAGGGCTTGGTTGACCACTGTTGTTATACGTGTAATTAATTCTTACCGAGCAAACCAAAGGTGAGTTCACTGCTCTTTGGGGTTGGGCAAATACATCTTGTAGCCTCACACCGTACCGGGGAGGATGGGCGTGAACTAATTACCTTAAAGCATGACCAATGTTTTGATAGAGACATTGGGGTTGGGCAAATACATCTTGTAGCCATTGCGGTAATCGAGTTAATAACAACATCAAAATAAATAGTGGAACTGTTTTATACACAAGATTGGTAACTAAACACGTTAACAAAACTTTGAACTCACCAGCGTCGTCTGACACACTTGTCTGCATGCTTGCAGGTTGTTAGGTAATCTTGGATTTAGAAACTTGCTGTCTGGAGTAGCTGGAGTGGTTATGGGTCGACTGGAAGAATTCATGTGGTTGATTATTGACAGTATACATTGGTTTTGAACAATTTAACTTTGGTTTACTATTTGCTTCCGCTGAACATGTTGGTTTTCATTTAAACTTGTTGATGGTATTTTTATTAATAATTGAGAACTTTATTTTGAAACTTGTATGGGTTCAATGTAATTAGTGGCTCGTTGTTGGTACGTCACACGCCTAACAGGGACATTCCCTAGGTGGTATTTTGGGGGTGTGACAGTTTGGTATCAGAGCCACTGGTTATAGTGAACTAGGTTTTAAAACGTTTTTATAAAACCAGACTATAACCGAATAACTTCGAGAATCAACCATGACACTCAGCTCCAGATTGCAAGGTTCGTCTTTCTCACTTGTTGCATACAATACATGACTAGTACACACTTGTTTATGATGTAGCATAGGGACACACACTCGTCACTATGGCATAACTACCTGAATTTGCTTGCTTACATTATGATGCGTTGTTAGTATGTCGTAGTCATTAGATCCTTGTGATCTCATCATTTGAAAACCTCTGTTTAGCATTTGAGTTCAAGGAACCAGTTGACATGAGTTAGGAGGAACTGAGATGAGCATGCAAATCGCAATATTATTGTGGGTGCACACATAATAATATTGTGGGGTGCATGCGAGTCCCAGTGAGGCTTAACAAGTGAAAAAGGGGTTCCGTTCTGATTTTGATTAATGTGAAACACAACAGTCTATAGGAGTCGTAACAGTGATTGTCTCATACTCGAACATGATCTTTTCACCCCTCTCTGAATTCTTTCGAATCTCGATGCTATCGAGCATTACCTGAACACCTATCTGAACGCCTAGCAAACTGGATAGAATGTTAGGTGCTTGTACGTACATCCTTAGTTGGATATCGCAGTGTCAAATGTTTGGTCGATACCCTTCTCACTCCTCTTCTTTGGTTGGAACTCAGCATATTGGCGCCTTAGATCCCGAAGTGCGATCACTTCTGCAACACTCACGCAACATACCGCGTATTACTCAATCAATCTGCTAGATCGATGGATAAGAGGATGAGTGTAGTACTTTACCGACTTCGGTATTTGGAAAACCCTGATTACCAACAACGAACATCAGTAATTTGACGCCAATCAGATCTTTAACCCTAGTCAGCGACTTATGGGAGTTAACTCTTACAAATCAATCTGGACATAAGCGATGACAACAGATTACAGTGTGGGATGTGTGACTACCAGCACGATGAGTAGCGCTTTAGGACGTGGCACATAATGTGAAAAGATGGACCCTGTTGGTGAAAGATTGTAGGGCTCCGTTTCAAGCAACGACATTAAAGGCAACATTCACGGCGACATCAAAGTACTCATAATCGTAGCCTACCGTATGGAAACAAAGGTGACTTCGACAAGGATTGACTGGTATTAAGTCAAATGTCAACAACCAAGGGAACGGTGATAGTATTGGGAATCCACGTGACCGTAACAACACTGGTAGTGGTGCTTATGGAAGGGCATATAGGATTGGCGTGAGCGACGCCAGGCATAGCAGCAACATGGTAGCTAGTATGAGTAGCTAATCGCTTCGTCTCTGTTCTGTTTAACCCTGACGCTTCTTGAAGCCGAACCTGTTGTGGAATTGACTGAGGGCAAGACAATCAAAACCTCATAGGTTTGTTGGGATGTAAACTCGACCTTGTAGGACAAGTGTTCAACATCGGCCTTCCTTCTACTACCCCTGATGGTTACAATGCAGTAGTTAGTGTGGATTGGTTATTCAGAAATCGCGCAGACATACCTTGTGAGGAGAAAATTTTGTGTGGAGAATCGTTATTTGTTATAAAGCAACAGAGAGGTGCAAAGGTTAGCGCCATTTCAACTATGAAGGCCCAGAAGTGTCTACGGAGGGATCACCCCGCTACGTTAGCAACCGTTACTGATGTTGAGGCTAAGGAAAAGAGGATCGAGGATCCACCAATTGTTCGTGATTCCCCTTAGTGTGCTACCCGAGGAGCTTTCAGACTTACTTCCACCACTGTTAGGCAGAATCTCAGTTTGACCTCACGACAGGGGCAGCCATGATTACCCGTGCTACATATCGTCTTGCACTAGGAGGGTTGCAAGGACTATCTACAGGAACTATTGGACAAGAGTTTTATTGGACATAGTTTTTGTTTGCTTTGGGGAGCCCCAACTATATTCGGGAAGATAAAGCCTTTTCGTATGTGTACTGATTATCCAGAACTCAGCAAGGTGACAATCAAGAACTGTTTTCCTCGACCATGTATTGACGGAAGACCAAGATGAGAATGTTCCTGAAACGGAATATCGAACGCAATATGGCCATTGCGACTTGGTACACCATGACCGTGGAGTTAATCAACACACCAGCAGCTTTATGGATCACATGAATCGACCATGTTTATTGATGATGTTTTGAATCATTTCCAGGAGAAAGGAACATATTGGGCGACATTTGTATCTTATTTTAGAGCTCCCAAGGGAGGATCCACTCCGCGCAAAGTGTTGTAAAATGTGACTTCTGGATTCGAGAAGTACATTTTTGGTCACATAATCAACGAAGTGGAGAAGTACACGTGGACCTCGCTAAGACCCATTTCATCAAAATTTGATCAACACCAAAGAGTCCTTCGGGGATAAAGCAATTCCTTGGTTTCGCTAGAGACTATCGCAGATTCACCATGGGATTTTCGAGGATTGCGCAACTTTAATCTCTTTAGCACAGCAGGGTGCTGTGTATTCGTGGGAGATAAATCAGGAGAACGTCTTTTTAGCTTTTGAAATTCGACTCTACAATGCACTGAGCATCGTCTTTACCCGAGGGGACGGGTGATCTAATGGTATACCTTAAGGGTTTGAATCAGAGTCCCAGTTACACATCTAAGCAACACGAGAAAGTGATGACCTACGTAGTGGATTTACAAGAAGAACAACACGAGTCACAACCTGCGATGGAAACCATGGTCTTGGAATTTAAGTCGGAGGCATTACTTGGACGGTACCAAATATACTACTTAGAGCGATTGCAAGGGCCTCCCGTGTACCTTTGTTTCTAGAGAGCTAAACGTGTGATGTCATCGCTGGATGGAACCTTTGAATGATTTCGACTGTGAAAACTAGACGTGTACGAGCCTCGCAGCACACCATCGACTCTAGCCTACACGATCAGATTTGCCCTGTCCAAATCGAAACACTGAAAAGAGAGAACTTTCAAGATGGGTTCATGCGGGGCATGGAGGAGCAACTTTTGGCAAGGCGGGCGATATTCACTATTTAATGGAATGAATGTGGATCCCACTATACGGCAACTGTACGGAACTTGTGTTGAGCGTAGTACACCAGCCTCGATATGCTGGTTATCTGGATTTGATAGAATATGTTAGGATCGGAGGATCTTGTACTGGCAACTGGGCTTGAAGGCCTACACAGCGAAGCATGTGAACGACGTTTGACTTGTGCTAAGGTTAAGGTGGAACATCAGAAACCTTCTGGCCCGTGTCAGTAATCAGAAACACCTATTTAGGGATTGGAACACATGGCCATGGAATTTGTCACTGGTTTACCATAAACTCGGGACGGAAACAATATCACCTGGGTGATCGTTGATTATCTCATGTAACCAGCACACTTTCTTGCAATCAAGGAAACGGATGAGTCTTCACAGCTGGTGAATACTCCTCTGAGAGAGGTGGTTTTTAGGCACGAGGTGCCAACTCCTGATACTTTCGATTTTGAGATATGCATGATTTATGTCAGGCAATACACAACACCCTTGGCTCACGTCAGGACCAGAGCATTGCTTAACGCCGTGGGGTAAACGATCAGAGAAAACAAACTATCCTGGCACTCGAAGACATGCTGCGAGCATGTGTGTGACTGGCTTGGGTGCAAATTGGAAGGACTAAATTGGAAGGACTCTTACCTATGGTTGAGTACTACTGCGGCAGTTATCATCTTGGTAACAAGACAGATCTGTTGAGGCATTACATAGACAATAATGCCAACCTTCTTGTTAGACTGGTACTCGAAACTCTTGGGAAGGTTGTTTGGATCGGGAGTCGATTAGCGGCAACACGTGACCCTCAAGAAAGCTGATAAACTTGGGAAACGTGGAAAGATCGCTGTAGGCGATCGTATCGTGTTGAAAGTCTCACCCTGGGAGGGTGTGGAAAGCTTGGGAAGCATGACGAGCTTAACTGATGTCACGATAGACCATTCAACAGTCTCGGAAGAATCGGTAGCGTAACCTACAAACTCGAGTTACCTGACAAATCGGCTAATGTACGCGATGTCATTTATGTTTCGGACCTAAGGCAGTGGTTGTCTGATGAAACACGTGCGATACCTTTACTAGAGAAATTCATTGAACACATGGACCAGGAAGTCAAGGTGCGTAAACATAGCCGTAGTCCAATTGTGGGAGTTCGTTGGAACTCAAGACGTGGACCAGAGTTCACGTGGGAGCGCGAGGATTAGATGAAACTCAAGTATCCTCAACTTTTTCCTGTCGACCAATCTAGTTTTGGTACTACTAGTGAATTTCGGGACAAAATTCCATTTCAAGTTGGGCATGATGTGGCACCTGGGGAAAACGTGCAGCAATCTTGATCTCTCACTTCACTTTTCTGTGCTTACTTGTCAAATTTCAGGACGAAATTTCTTTCAAGTTGGGGATGATGTGACAACCCGAACTTCCAAGGCCAGTGTCGTTTAAATCTTGTGATCCAAACTTCTCGTTATCCACCCCTCTTCTTTGTGCGGAACGCTTTGTGCTATTATAAACATTATAAATTTGTTAAATATAAAAACGGATTGGTATTCCATGTGCTTGGGCCGATTAAACATGGGCCGTCTGCATTACAAGTATACTTAACATACATGGATTTACGTCTGGGCCGAGTAATTTAGTACACACATGTTGGGCCGCATCACACACACCTTGAATTGAGCCGGCCAGTGTGAATCCATGTGCACACACACCTGAAGCCCAACCCGAACCCTTTTATGCACCAGATTTAGGTTGGGCTTGGTACCGAACACCTTTATGCATTGGATTTACGTGTGGGCTTGGTAGAGCCCAAATGGATTATTACTTTGGGGCCGGCTAGGAGTTCTAGCTTTTATACACACATGAAGGCACGTAATATTATAACTCAAACATACTCAAACCCTAGGTTCTCCTAGACGTACGACAGCAGTAGCAAACTCCCCCCCTTAAGATAGCATCTCGTTTGGCCAGACTCTTGGTTAGTGATTCTTACCTGTGACATTCATACTTGTATAATATGGTTTCTATGTGATATTGAATGATTGTTATGTGAACCTGCATGATTATCGAAGTTGTAGGGCTTGAGGTTATCAAACATTATATAGATTTATCACATAGATTTATTAATGAGATGTACTTGTTAAAGACACATACACATTAGGTTTAATGCGGCCGGGTTGTTTACCGATCTGAGCCGAGTAGATTGTCTCAAAAACAACTGCAAGAGCATAGGGTACTCGGTAATAATAGTCAAAGGGATGGTTGCGTATTTAGTGTTGTGTAACGGATCTGAATAGGCTGCTTATGCATGATCTATTAAGTGTATAAATATGTGATTATGACTTGATTGATATATGAAAATGGTGGAAGCTGTTTGAATGACAAGAAAGATAGTGGACATGAAATACTTTAAAACATGGATATAAAATCGGATGATTTAATAATCTGAGTTATACAAAATTCCTGGTTCCAAGTATATGCACATGAATGTTTCAGAATGTATAATACATATGGGCCGAACAAAATCAAATGAATTATGGGGCCTGATGCATAAGATAAATAGTATAGGGCTTGTTATATTATGAGATGATACCACCTAGTAGCCCACATTTTGAGGAAAACATGAAACGGATTGGGCTTGCTGGTTTGGGGCCGTACACACATATATACTAAATTAAATACGATGGGCTGGTCATAAGTGGGCCTGCTCTGCTGGGCCAATAGATGATGCTGAAACGTAAAGCGTTGTGGGCCGGGATATGTTTTGGGCCGGCTGGGGTTGGATCAAATTATTATTTAAGTGCTCAGTAGTTAATCAATGTTTGAAGTATGTGGAACTAGAGTGTGAATTATGGTATGAAAATTGTTATGGGAGCAGTATGTGAATAGTTTAAATGACATGAGTGACAAATGCTTTCATGAGACATGGACAACATTAATTAATTGATGCAACTGGTACTACTTGTCAAATATTAAGTGCACTATTTGTGAAGCATGTGGCCTGAGTAAATGTGGAACTGATCGTTATGTGTAATAACATAGGGCTTGGTTGACCACTGTTGTTATACGTGTAATTAATTCTTACCGAGCAAACCAAAGGTGAGTTCACTGCTCTTTTTCCAAGCATGCATCCCGGGGAGGGATATCGGGTAACATTCCGGGGAGGATTGTTGGGTTAATGGGATGTTTGTTATTACTCATTTCTATCATATAAGACCCCTTACATCTACCGATAGTTGCCAGGGAGGCAACGAGGTTATTAGTTGATAACGCTATTAGGTTTGGCACCCTCACACCGTACCGGGGAGGACGGGCGTGAACTAATTACCTTAAAGCATGACCAATGTTTTGATAGAGACATTGGGGTTGGGCAAATACATCTTGTAGCCATTGCGGTAATCTAGTTAATAACAACATCAAAATAAATAGTGGAACTGTTTTATACACAAGATTGGTAACTAAACACGTTAACAAAACTTTGAACTCACCAGCGTCGTCTGACACACTTGTCTGCATGCTTGCAGGTTGTTAGGTAATCTTGGATTTGGAAACTTGCTGTCTGGAGTAGCTGGAGTGGTCATGGGTCGACTGGAAGAATTCATGTGGTTGATTATTGACAGTATACATTGGTTTTGAACAATTTAACTTTGGTTTACTATTTGCTTCCGCTGAACATGTTGGTTTTCATTTAAACTTGTTGATGGTATTTTTATTAATAATTGAGAACTTTATTTTGAAACTTGTATGGGTTCAATGTAATTAGTGGCTCGTTGTTGGTACGTCACACGCCTAACAGGGACATTCCCTAGGTGGTATTTTGGGGGTGTGACATATGTCCTTAATAAAGACCTGACCTATCTAATCTTCTTCTTAGAAGATGCCGCCACGAAGGAACACCGGTACCAACAACCCTCTGCCAACGACAGAGGAGGAATTACACGAGCGCATCTCATAGGCCATCGCACAGCATGAGGCCTTTCGCTCCGAACATAGAAAAGGTACCTTAGGAAATAACCCATCCAATGGATGCACTTACAAGCAGTTCTTGGGCTGCAAGCCCTTGGAATTCAACGGCACTGGGGGTGCCTTATCCTTCATGCGCTGGATTGAGAAGACGAATTCCGTTTTACGGGTGAGCAAATGTGCCCCAGAGCATCAGGTCTCGTACATTTCCGGATTGTTTCAAGATGGGGCTCTGTCATGGTGGAACCTTCAGGTTCAGATGTTGGGCGAGACCGCTGCGTATGCATTAACATGGGACGAACTGAAAGAACTAATGCATAAGAAGTATTGTTCAAGGGCAGAGATCCAGAAGTGGGAAACTGCGTTCTGGAACTTGAAGATGGAAGGTCCAGAGATAGCTGAGTACGTGCAGAAATTTCATGATATGTCTCAGATTATCCCCTATATGGTAGATCCAGAGTTTAAGAGGATAGAACGCTTTATCGGGGGATTGGCACCTCAAATTCTAAGCCTTGTGACAACATCAAAGCCTAAAACAATTAATGAAGCAATTGACGTAAGTGTGACGCTCACTGAAGAAGCAGTTAGGTTGGGGAAATTCTCAAACTCCGAGGAGAAAAAGGAGACTCATGGGGAGTCACCTGGGGAGAACAAGAGGAAGTTTGCCAACTTCAAGAAGGTTACTCAGGCGGACAACAACAATAATGCCAAAAAGGAAAAAGGGTACACAGGTATTCTACCGAAGTGCGACAATTGTCGACGTCACCATAACGGGCGATGTAGATATGGAAAATGTGGTAACTGTGGCAAGGTGGGACATGTCAAGGAAACATGTCGGCATGGTACTGAACATGGAAATAAAGGTCAAGATGGTAGCGGAAATCGCGGAGGAAATAACGACGACAACAACTATCAAGGCAGGGATGGTGACGATCAAGGCAGTGGCCAAGCATGTTTTAATTGCGGTGATGTGGGGCATTTCAGGAAGTATTGCCCTAAGAACGCTCAGGCACGTGGATGAAAGCTCAACAGCGGGGAAAGAATCCAAGCGTGGATATCGGTACGTCTCATAATAGTCAATGTTATGTTCTATTTGACAGTATTGTCAAATTTTAGCTTCAGAAAATATAGTTGTTTTAGTAGTAAGTAACCTAGATGCCCAGTTCTCGATAGAACAAGCCTAAGCGAAGCTTCGACGTGATAATTGGGATGGACTGGTTGTCGAACAACCAGGCGGAGATTGCCATCCGCACCCCGTTGACGAACGGAGAAACGATCGTGATTCATGGAACATGATACGCTCCTATGGATTATCAGGCAATGAAGACACGAAAATTTTCGCACAAAGGAGGTGTTGTTTTCTTGGCTCATGTCAGGGGCAAGGGAGCCGAAGAACTAAAACCCGAAGATACCCCCGTGCTCAGAGGATATCCTGAAGTCTTCCTCGAAGACTTGCCGGAACCATCTCCTCAATAATTAGTCGAATCTCGCATCGGTTTAATTCCAGGCACCGCACCTGTGGTCGATGCATCGTAGCGACTTACATTATTGGAGATGCCAGGGTTGACAGTGCAACCTCATTGGTTGATAGAGAAGGAAGGTAACATACCAAAATTCCCCTTCTGGGTAACCCAGTTCCACTCATCAAGAAAAGGGACGATGATTTTCAAATGAACATCAAACTACCAGGAGCCGAACGACCTAACCAACATGAGTTGATAACTCTTGCTAAGGATTAACGAATTATTTAATTTACTGTGAGAATTCAACTACTGCTTCACGACCGACTGATGATCGAGTGTCATTAGCTGTGACTCCAGGAAGAAAGCATGCCAAGAAAATGGCGGGACTATATTTTGTTTCAGACGTACACAAGAATGGCGTTTCCTACACGATGCACAGTACGATCCTACACCAAATACGAAACTCTAAAAAATCTAGGAAAAACGTACTTAAGACCATCAGGAACCACATCTGTTAACTCAAACAGATACCATTAACATGACATATATGCCTGTTCCGCTGACCAAACAGAGAGTACTTGAATTTCTTTCACTTCTAGCGAGTAGAGGGTTGCATCTCTACTCCCCTTACTGGTAGTTGCATCACGGTAATTTTCCACGCTGAGAGCGAACACACATGTACTTCGATACCGGGTCATTTCTTCATTTTAGCAGATACTCATTATTCCTTTTCCTGAAAACTTACCTGACATACATGCATCATTTGTTACGCATGTGGTTTCGTTTCAAACAAACACTTCATTGAAGTATACATATTATTTTGCTAAACCTAATTACCCATTCCTGATTCGAATGACCTACATTATTATTATTGTTGGCTCTTTTGCTGTCAAGCCAACACACTCTTTTGAAACTTCTTTTATTCTAAGTTACATTCATGGTTTATTTTTGCTACCATGCCAAGATTCCCTTGTTGATACGTACGTTTATTGTCGAGTTACGCTGAAACCCAGTTCAATTTCTTGAACTTATCCAATTCGCATATTTAAGACATCATATGATGTATTGAAAACATCATATCCGAGTATCTTCGCAGATGTTCTTTCGTTACAAGTCATAGTAGACTTAGTTAGTCTACGGTCCCACTAAGTCGTTTGTCGAATTCAACACCTTGCGGTGGAACCTTCACGAAAACGAAGCTTGCGCTACTTTGGTTACGCACCTCCTACGCGGATTTAATTGTTTATTCATTAACTTGCTTTAAATCCGTCTTGATCATTTCAATTAAAGCAATCTCTACACAGTTGTGTGTTAAAACAATGGTACATAGATTTATTTCATACCACAACGTACCTCCCAACGATTCTTTCATAATCAATCGAATGCCTTGCGATACTCGTTACTTTTCACCTTCGATCGAAAACAGTGGTTCTTTGATGTTCCGTATTTAATTGGAAACTCTATGACATTGCATAAATCAAATCTTCAGACTTTCTCAGTACACTTTCATTTGATTTCCAACACGGTGAACTTGTTCAGTCACCACTATACTTGAATTACGTCGGTACGACACCTTGTGGTGTCATTACAAATTTGTAGCTTGTGCTAATCATGGTCAACCGTTCCACACAAAACTATACATACTTTTGTTTGACTTATCCTTTAAGCATTTCTGATGCAACTACGAATCAAGTCAATGATACACCAGATTCACTTGTATTTCATTCGCCATACTTTCGCAAATTCAAAAAGGTTAACACACTAAACCCCCCATTCAATTATTCGAGGGTTGACATGTCATTCTACTAGTACGTTTGAGTTGATGATTTTAAATTCATATAGCGGATGCTATGGTTTGTAGAAACTCGTTTGCATATTGCAATCGATCGTTTGAGAATCTTATTAGTCAAAACTCCCTGTATGTGGAACCCCTGCTAGCTGGATTACACTAGACTATATGTCAAATACGTCTTGTACCTTTGACATCAAATGCTAAAAGCATACACCTTTTAACCATAGGATTCGGGTTGTTATATATTATTGGACTCACCTGATGTGAGTAAGGTTTGATTCGATTTGGTGATTTTCACCTCGGTATTATTCATACACATACACGTGTGATGTAATCATAAGGGGGTTAAGGTAGTACAAATTTCGAGGACGAAATTTTCTTAACAGGGGAGAATGTGACAACCCTCACAATTACAGGTATCCGTACGTTTAATTAATATTTAATTTGTGCATAATGACTGTGCTTGATTACAACTGTGATTAAACTGCTTTCTGATTTCTGTTACATACATACATATGCATCACATTCTATACTGTCACTCTATTTATTACACACAAACATTAGTGACAACCATGATGCACAAAGCACAGTTAGCACAGTGTACGGATAACCCAGGAAACATGCTGACAATACCAGCACTTAAATAGACAGTATTTTTTAGGCCAGTATAAGCCAGGAATAAAGTATCACACTAGGGTAGTGTGTAGGAAAGTGAGACCATAAAACTGCGTCACTAGGTGATAGTTACAGTGCCGGGAAGTGCCTAAAACACACTTTAAATGCAGAATTCTGCACTTTTAAACAACATTCAGCATTTAATCATGCTAGTCACTTGCAAAAATATGGCAGAATGGCCCTGTATACTTTCCTAAGTGCCGGGAATTAAATGTGACACAAAAAGTATTATAGAAAAAAAAACACTTTATGGATTAATTAAGCACTTTAACGGAACAGTGTCAAACCGAATAACCGGACATTACCCGGAACACAAAAATATTGTCAAACACATTGTTTTTATTTTTCCAAGCTAGTTAGGGTCCCCGAACACCCTAACACACTATATAATTAACAATACACCATAACCCACTAACTAAACATTTGAAATGTAACTAAACTAGTAACCACCCATTGAAACCCAACCCTATACCCCCCCCCACCTATGGACGGTTAGATATGGTAGCCCCACCATTGATTTTAATTACATATTTAAATGGATCATGTTGGATTATGTTTCCCTATACTAGACACAAGGACCTTTGGATTATGTAAACTTGGAGGATTATAAGTTAAACTTGTAGTTCTCCACTCATCATTCTCATACCAGACAACATCCATCATTTTCCTTCTTTCTTTCCCCCATAGCTACGGCTCATACACACACACCACACTACTTCCATTTTTCAACCAATATCAACCATTCTAAGAAGAACCAAGGGTGCTAGGAGCTTAACTAAGAGGTGTGGAAGCAAGGAGAATTGAAGGACCTCAACCGTTTTCTTTTATCCACCACTTTTATGCTTTGAAACTCCCCTAGCCTTGTGCTAGTAGTAAGTGCCTTAAAACTTCATCTTGTTCATATTTTTGGTGGATAATAGTTGAAAGATTGATAAATATTAAGAACCTCTAAAAACATAAACAAGATCATGAACATAAGAACTTTACATAAAGGTTATGAGATGAAAGATAATAATACATTGTAAATCTGAAATAAACAAACCATAATCTGCTGTAACAGACTTATGATCTGATTTTAATCGTATTAGAAAGGATGGCGAACGTATGTGTGCGTTTTAGTAACATTTAACCTTTAAACAGCATGCTGATTTGCACTTTCAGCCGACTTTAACTGGTTGTAAACAGGTCATAACTTAACAAAAACTTGATTTTCTTGACTCTATAGCGTGTTATTATGAAATACGGTTCTAATGGCACTAGAATCATAATTTTTGGATTCCGTTTACTATTTTTAAAGTGCCATTTTCTAACAGCAACTGAAGCTGCATTTTTCTGCTGAAAATATGTGTTGTATTTTTCGTCATAACTTGAGTTCTGTGAAGAATTTGCTCATAAAATTTGTACTGTAGATGACCACCGATGTATTTGTAATTCTCCCACTGAAATTTCGTAAATCGAACATACGAGGAATTTATAATAAATTATTCCGTGTACTGTAGTCAGAAAGAGATGAATCTGGATGCAGTCCGGAAAATGATTTTCTATTAAATATTGGTGATGATTTGGACCTCGATATTTTTACACAATAATTTTTGGAACATATAAGACACTCTGTAAAAATTTGGGAATTTTTGGAATAAGATAATTATTTTATTAAAATACCCGAAAACAACCCAGTTTTTTATATTAAAACTGAAACAATATAAGTAGTATTTTGCATGCCTAAATGGCGGGTTGGTTATTTAAAAGCGATCTAACGTGTTATATGTTAAAGAAATTTAATACGCTAGTAAGCGTGAGCGCCTCCATTTACAAAGGAAACTCTGGCGAAATTTTCCTGAAAACCCTATACTTAGAAAATATTTTTCTGACAATTATTACAAGTATATTTTATAACTTGTGTTTCAAATATAAACTTCTCCATAAATTCTGTTACAAAATACAAAGTATCGGAGGCTGGTTTTCACAAATAAAAATGGGTAAATATATAGTTAAAAATATATTTTCCTAGTATATTTAGAAGATATATATTTTTTTTGAGAAAAATGTATATTTTCTGGGACAATACATGATTGAACAAAAATAAGTTTATGTATATTTGAGTGAGACTCAAAAATATATTGTTTGAAAGTAATATATTGAGAATAAATTGGCGTATTATTATTTGGGATACTACACTGGGATACGACCCGTTCGTCAAAGGCATTAATCAATACTAAGACAAGGCACGACCCGTTCGTCTAATAGACGTTAGCCCATTGTAGGTAGTCGTGTTTGCTGCGGAGATTTGGGTTACAAGTACGAAGACGCAATACTGTGAGTTCATGTCCCCCTTTTCTCTTAACTGTTTTGAGTTTTATACTTCGGGGGTGAAATACATGTTACATACTGCTACGGACAATTACGAATGGTATGGTCAGCTAAGGAAGGAACTGTTAGGTTATGTGATTGGGTATGTGAAATCTTAAGAACATTAGTCCTCGTAGTACAATCGAGGGAATACAAGTGATAGGCCTATTTGAGCATAACAAACCCCACCCATGCGCCCTAAGGTTGGACCATATGGTGACCTTGTCTTAACCACGCCCATGCGCCCTCAGGTTGGACCATGTGGTGACCTCGTCTTCACACCACCCATGCGCCCTCAGGTTGGACCATGTGGTGACCTTGTCGTAACACCACCCATGCGCCCTCAGGTTGGACCATGTGGTGACCTTGTCCTATCCCCTCCTATGCGCCCGCAGGTTGGACCATGTGGTTACACATTAACTGATATGTTTCCTTATTTGCTTTCATACCAGAGTTTACAAAACATACATACTTACAATGAGTATAAAGGTTTATTCGCGAGCACATACTAAACACATGAACTCGCTCAAATTTAGGTTGATTTTTCAAACTACATGTATTTCAGGAAACTAGTGGATCTAGCACGGTATGCACGTATTTTCAAGCTGCGTTTGAATAAAGAAGTCATGCAGGGTTGTAGGGTTTAGAAGGTGTAACCTCTACCTGGACGAGTTACATATCTCTAAATCTAGTTTTGTTTAAGGTCTTTGCCAAGTTTTATGAACTCATTTAAATAAGTCAAGGTTTGTAACTTATTTTGGGATTGATGTTTTAAGACAAGTGTAATATGGTATTTGTTTCTAAACTTTATTAATGGATGAACTTCTCATGTTTTTATCATATAGCATTGTTATGATTGATTGCTATGGTATTAAGAAGTCACACCAGATAACCACGCTTCCGCAAAAGCCAGGGTGTGACAGCTTGGTATCAGAGCCTCGATCATAGCGAACTAGGATTCTCTCTCGAGTCTAGACTATGATCATTAGGGCTCTCACGAAAATGTTTTCAAACATTTTCACATTGCATACACAAAACGTCCAGATCCAGGGCACAAACATTTTTACAAACAAAAGGCACAAATACACATTTCCAAACTTATATCTATAAATCAGTCTTAGAGGCTGGGGATAATTAGTCTTAGAGACTAGGGAGTTGGTCTTAGAGGCCAAGGATTTAGTCTTAGAGACTGGGAGGATTGGTCTTAGAGGCCAAGGATTTAGTCTTAGAGACTGGGAGGATTGGTCTTAGAGGCCAGGGAGTTAGTCTTAGAGACTAGGGAGTTGGTCTTAGAGGCCAGGGAGTTAGTCTTAGAGACCAAAGAGTAGCGCCGAAGGCGAGGATGACGTGACATGTCCGAAGCATGGTGGATACGCCGCTGGTACTTCCTATATATAAGTGTTTCTGGCATGTTGCCAAGTCTTCGTACCACGCGCTAAGTATAGTCTGGGGAGACCAGGAGGATTTCTTGCTTGCGTTGATTGTGACTACATACTTTTATTATTACTACATACATGCTTAATTGCTAATTATCGATAAACGTCCATATGTGGTAGTTATTGCATACACTAATTGTTAATAATTACTATGGATATACATGCTACGCACCGACACACATGTCACTCTATTTAGAGAACGAGTTATCAAACATTGATAACCCTACGACCATCGCCACAGATGATGAGAATACATCTGCGCCAGAGACATTTACGTCAGACACTGAGAGTGATCCTGATATGCTGACTAAGGACGAGGACGACTTCCAACAGTCCGCGCTACCAGATTTTGGTGATACTTTATCTTTGCTGATGGTTTCTCTGACAAGAATCTTTTTGTCACTCTTGTTTCAATCCATGACCACCCTATCACTGGCCATCCCGATGGTGGGCACACCATGGCTCCGATCTTAGATGAAGCGTCTCCTGTGGACATTTCTACTGAAGGTTGGCTACTCGACAAGCAATTTACGATGACATGCTTATTAATGGTCCTCCTGCTGACACCCATGATGAGCACAAATAAGAACAGAGAGGAGTACAAATAAAACAAATAAAAACACAGAGGACAGCGAAGCCTGAACAGAGGTCCGATCAGAGGTTCGTCACTCAAAAGGTGTCTCCGCAGACAATATTTAGGGAACTATGACACACTGACCAAACAAATGCAACAGATAAGCAAATAGGACTCGATCAAGTACCAGCCCGACTAGTCCGGTAAACAGGGGATACCTCACTGACTCGGTGATGCAAGACACAAACAAAAGACATAAATAAATAACAGAGATAGAACAATCTCACAGAAGGTGCGTTTAACTCCTGATAATCACACTTGTAACATTCACTTAGGGTTACAAGCTGATTATAAGCAAAGAAGACCAGTGACAACTCTGTTGGTTTGCTCTGTAACAGAGACCAACGAGAGCCCTTTTAGAAGCACGAGAAAAACCCTAGAAGAAGAATCGGACTTTCAACCGGTCACAGCCCAAAGCGGCGATTCAAGGATCTTCCAACCGTAACAGTACCCAAACCCTAGATTTAGGGTTTCAACCTTCAATCAAGAATATCTTCAGAGGGATGATCAGGAATCGGCGGATTCAAAGTACCACCAGGATGCCTTAGATCTTTCACCACAATCCTTAGATCCGAGAGGATCTGTTCATTCAATAGCAACAACGGAGATGAGTATCAGAGAGCTGATTGGCTCTGATACCATGTGAAAACAAGTACGATTTCTTATAAACAGAATCAAAGTATAGTATTGAACCAAAAAGAATCAAAACTCAGTGTAAAACTACACTGATTAAAAATAGCAAATAAACGCAGATCTTCAACTGAAGAGACTGCACACAACTCGAACAACAGTGGCCTTTGATGATCTCGAACAGGAGGAGAAAGAAATAGCTTTTGAGGGATGTTCTAGAGAGCTTCAAATGATCACCGCACTCTTTTTTTGGATACCGAGACAAAGGAGAGGCAGGAGATAAATAGGCTGGAGAACCCTAGAAGCAGCCCACATACGAGATAGAAGAGAGCCCATCAAGCAGCCCAAGAGGAAGCAGCCCAACCTCACACAAACGGGACAAAACACAAAAAAGGAAAATATATATAAGAATATTGAATTGGAAAGAAATAAATATAAAAGATTAATATATTTTAACAAGATTTACACATTTCAAAGTGTATTTATTTCCATGAAAAGTTTACAAAACCATGTGTTCTTATGTCAATTTTCTTTTCCAATACTTTGAGAAATGTGTGAGAAACCACCCTCTCTTTCTCTCACCATCATCACCCGGTGGCCACCACCACCATCAACATCTCCACCATCGCCGTCTATGTCACACCCCAAAAACGTCGCAGCGGAATATAAAACGTAGTGGTGACGGAAGCTGGTGCCCATTTCAATCTTGATGTTTGATGCATTATAGTGTTGGACAATTTTACTTATTTAAAACGTAGATTTTAGCCTTAACGTTCCAAAACACGACAGACATAGCCATGACATAATAAAGTTGTCTTTGACCCTCACGGATCTTATTACATTGCCCTAGAAAGTTTAAAAGTCAGTCCAACATTTTAAGTAACAAAACATGCATCAACAAACACAAGATACACCATAATTCCCGAAGCCGGACTCAAGTACCTGTAGAACACGTTAAAATCAAGTGTCAACACAAAGGAAGGTGAGTTCACATATTCACTTACAAACAATTTTATTCCAAGGAAAACTTTCTGTTTAGGTGTTTCTTTGAAAACATCCATATAATTTTAGAAAGTCCATTTTACTTCCTTAATAAAATCCATGGGCCTTCCGTCGGTTCATCAATCCGACAACATTAATATTGCCCAAGTTTTGTATATTAAATTATTGCGTCAATTTTCAGACTCGTATGTTAGCTAAACAATACGAACTATATATTAACCATGCAGGGATAATCAAAGCTAGACAATAAACAGAATATCAATTCGTCGTTTGACTTGACACGAGGCAACCGGTCACGACGGGGTTGTCAACCCGATAGATCTACCTACAATTACTCGCGTGCAATACTTAAATGATTAAACGACATCATGGGCGCAGGGTCGTCTTGAAGGACAACATGATGTCTGCCTCACGTACAATATATATATCCTACTAATATGACAATTTAATACACTATGTTGTACGAATCCCCTGAAACTACATCATTCGAGACCCAGGCCGGCATCCGTCCCAACTATACAGTCATGTTTCGCCAAGGAAATACCGTATCATCCCAATGTCCAACATTTATTCATCAAAAACGTTTTTACTTCGAAACGTATGGCTTATCAAATTTCATATATTTTCATCAAAAATATATATTTTATATTAAAAGTTATGTTTTATTTCAAAAACATTATTAAACCCTTTTATTGGCATGTTCTACCCCCAAAATATATACAAAGCAGTAAAAAGAGGGGTTTAGTGACACTCACCTTTGGGTGCGTATTTTAAATAGAGCAATCCCAGAGATTGATTTCTACACGTCCTATTATATATATAGGAACGATTTTAAATCAATATAAACATCACATAAATCCTAGGTTTCTCTGTTTCTTAGAATTGTCACATAACTTTGAGATTTTCTCGAAAAGTTATTATTTTTGATTATGTTGGCACGTTAACGTATATATATGAGTCCATATATATATTTTTATAATTTTGCGACTTGAACGCTTTTATTGGTGACCATTATTGTGTAAATCCGTTAACTCTCCCGTTTATACGCAATATATCTACGATTTGCGCGTTGTAATATATATACATGAATGTACACGCAAATTAACACCGTAACACGCATAATCTCGTTAACTTATCTATTTTGCCATTTTTAAAGCAAATATACATAAAATATCTTATATGTATCAAATTTCATGCTCGACAAACAAGTTTCACGTTTAACGCAATTTTTACCGTTTCTAGCGCACAAAACTTACAAGCATACATGCGCAAGCTAGATTTCTAACATCATGTTAAAAACTTAACATATTTTCACATTCTCATGTTTAAATCACATAACACATTTTATCACATAAGGTTTACCCAAAATTTCACCCACGCTAGTGTACATTAAAAAATGCGTATTTTAGCGATTCGGTAACGTTTTCGGGCGTCGGAAATCACTTATGACCAACCAAACACCAAGTAAACTTAAAATTAGTTAAAATACTTATTTTTAAACTAAAAATATTAGTTTACTTACTGATCTAAATCATTTTTATAAAAATCACTCGAAAAGCCGATTTTTGACTGTTTTAACGCATAGTTTTGCGTTAAACGTTACTATAATCATCCCAACTCGAAACGACTTGATATATTAACACAATACATGTTATTTACTTATTAAAATAGTGATTATAATCAGATTAGTGCAGTTTTTGTATAAGTCACATAAATCATGCGATTTCACGTATTTTACAACTTTTGAAGCACCAAGTACAACATGCAAGACTAGCAAACTTTATGACAAAGTTTTATATTAACACTTCAAAATAATCATATTTTTAGTGTTTAGGGCCTGATTAGATATCACCTTTATTAAATCATGCTCAATTCATCATTTCTTCATCATCTTTCAACATGCATGTTCAAGTATGTGCATCTAATGCGCCTATATCATATCAAAATCATTTCACATGAACTAAATGCATCTACACATTTATTTAACTCATGTTTTATTAATTCAAACATTTCAACCTTCACATGATTATCATCAAATCATTTATCATAAATGCAAGACACTCTCTTTCTTTCATATCTAAAACTTTTAATCATCAAAAATTCTCATGCATGTGTATATATACATACATACACGGCCATATACATATATGTGTGTGTGATTCCAAAAATTTATTTTCATAACATTCTTTATTAATAGAACTTCCTACCAAATCATCACTTGATCATGCATGCATTTCACTTTCAAGAATTAAATCAAACAAGAATCAATCAAAATCAAAACTCAACTCAAATACCCATGTATACACACACTCACGGCTATACATATACATACAAATACATCCATTTTTATTTTCTTTGAAAACCCATTTGTTTTAAGAATTCAAGTTTATGTTTAAATCCAAGAACAAGAGAAACTTTTACTATTTTCTTCTCCATAAAATAATCAAGAACATTTTTAAAAGATTAGTTTTTATACCTTCAAGATTCAAGTGGGGTTTAACATGATTTTTGACGTTATGGAGTTTGATTCACATTGAAAACACATTTGGATCTTCAAAATAACTTGGAAACACCTTGGATTTAAGTTGATTCTTACAAAACTTCAAAATTTTTGAAATTGTGGAGGTGAGAAAGGGGGTATTCGGCTGAATTGTAGAGAGAGGGAGAGTGTTTGTTTGTGTTGGAGACACATCTCTTGAATGGTGCAAAATATTGAGGGTTTTGATGAGAAGTGTCATCATGCACCTCTTTTTGAACCAATAAAAACATGAGAGAGGAGAGAGAGCATGCATGCATGGCTGCCAACTAACATTCTCTTTCTTAAACACACACATATACACGCATACATACATATATATATAGATCGAAAACTGGTGTTTAACCGGTTACCGGGTATTTTATCTAGCGTTTTAATCTCATTTTAGTGTGTTTTAAATTATTTTTAATACTCTATAAAAATAAACTCATCAAAATATCACTTAACAATATTTCGTTTGCCTGGACCGGCTACGTTATCGGTATTTGGCATTATGCGCGCTGCGCTACGCGATACGCGTTTAAAATCGCAAAAATAGGGATTTGTGCGTTTATTTATTTTTATCATTCTAAAGTAATAAACTCATCAAATTATTACTAAAATGATTATCAGTTGCCTTGACAGGCTGTGTTGACAGAATTTTGTCGGTACACGCGCTGCATTGCGCGGTACGCGCTTAAACTCGAAAAATAGAGTTTCTTAGCGTTTTAATTTATTTTTCCTCACGAATATGATTAAATTATTATTCTAATCATAACAGACTACTTTTAGGATTTTAACACTAATCGGGTCGTCACCGACGTTCGTTTCACATTTTAACCGTTACGCGATAAGCGTTTATCTTACCGTTGCCAACATAATTTTTATCAACTCATTAAATTTCACATATAAACATCATAACCAGTCAAAAACAACCATGTTACCTATTCACAACACGTGTTACAATTGTACGGTATGGCCTGAAAAGCCGGGTGTTATAGTGTCCCCCTGTTTAGGAAATTTCGTCCCCGAAATTTTACTCTACAGGTTTCGTTTTCGCAATAGGTGGAAATAGTAAAAACAGGATTAATGAATATAGTCTTATAGTTTCTGCGAGAATCTTTGATTCTTACAAAGAATATTCGTAGACCTATATTACATACACTCTCAATTCCTAATCTCACATCTCAACGCTCTCCACCCTTTCCAAGGTTCAACATTCACAAGCACTTAATCAAGAAGATTGAGTCAAAATTCCACCAATTCGGGTTCTACATATGTATATTTACATATACACTACCCCGTGCCTAAGATAGTCTGAGTTTACACCCGATTGATCCAACTCGAGATGGGCTCTCGAAAGAATCGAATCTCATAAACTCGTCTTCCTTCCTTTTTGCATTCTTTTCAGATATCCACAAATCGCCAAATCAATAAATCGCATATACGACTAGAATGCTGTAATTCGCCTGTCCGGTTATTAGCATAACTCTTCTAGCTATATGTACTGCTTCTACGGTGCTTCGATAAACTTCCGTTCATCTTCCAAACAAATCTCTATAAAGAACAAAAATCAATGTATTATCCTTTATACACTTTCTCAACTGAACCCAAACAATACATCATGTACGCTACTCCATCCTTATGGTTGCTTGAGCCTATAAGTGACTGATCCAACTCAAGATGGGCTCTTGAAAGGACCAAGTCAATCTGGCTCAGCTTTTCTTTCCTCTGCTAAACCTAATAGCATCTCTCTCAAGATAACTCCTTTAACAGAACCAAATCTTTAATCTGGAATCACATTAGTTCCTTCAATTGTCCATGTGATCCTTCTGTTGATCAATTGGAGACTTTTAACGTTCTCTCGATCCAAGAAAATCCTGTCGCTGGTTTCCTAGATAAACTAAGGTATGGTTAATCGTCTTTTGCCACATTAGCTTAACAAAGTGGCGATCAACACTTCCATCCATACAAGGCTTCAAACCGAGCAACCTAAATACTAGCATGTTAATTATTATTGTAAGATAACTCTGCCAAGGGCATGTGAGTATCTTAACTTCCTTCGGAGTCCATCATACACGCTCCCAACTTTTCTTTCAAGGGTCCGAAAAGCTTCCTACTATCTTGCTGTCTAATCAATTTCCCTTTTCCTTTTAGGGTTATTAGTGTCGAAGGCTGCACTAATTTAGGGAAACTCTTAATAAATCTCCGGTAGCACCTATCTAGTCATATGGATCATCATACTCCCGACGGGGTCTTTGGCGCTCCTCATCATTCACCAACTCCATAGTTAACTTCAAACGTTACTCATGATTCTCCTTGGTTCGCACATAGGCAAGTATGTCGTCAATGAGTATTATCACGAATTTATCCGATTAGGGTTCCCATACCCTGTTCATGAGATTCATAAATATAAATGGCGCATTAATTTAGTTAAAAGGCATGACTAACAACTCGTAATGGCCATATCGTGTTCGAAAAGCAGTCCTCAGCATATCTTCGTCTGCAACCTTCAACTGATAATATCCCAATCGCAGATCGATCTTTGTGTAGCAGCTCGATCCCTGTAGCTTAATCGAACAAATCATCAATCCTCGGTAAAGGGGTACCGATTCTTGTTAGTCAACTCGTCCAACTTTCTGAAATCATCACATATCCTGAAGGATCCATCCTTCTTTCTCTCAATAAAACAGATGCGCCTCAAAGCGAAAAGCTTGATCGAATGAAACCCCTGTCCAGTAGCTTTTGAAACTGACTCGAAATTTCTATCATTCTTAGACGGTGCTTAATTTATAAGGAGACTGTGCAACTGGGCGCAGCACCGGGTGCCAGATCGATTCGGAATTCGATTTGTCCCGCAGGGGGAAATCCAGGTAAGTCTTTTTAGGAAAACTTCTGGATAATTGCGAACAATAGGAATCTCTCCGGTATTCCTACATTCGGCTTTCGTATCCACCACGTTAACTTAAGAACGCAGGATAGCCCCTTTTGCAACCACCTGAGCATCCTCCCAAAACTGACAACTCTCAACCATCAATCTCGACACTCGAAACTCGACACTCGACTCGGTCGGTCTTCGGGAACAACTACCATATCTCTACCTTCATCAGGACGAGATATCCTAGCTAGCTTCTTCCAGCAATAGTCCCTACTTCGCTCTTGGATAATCAATCCATCCTCGCATCTATGTCAAAGCTCCCCAGATCCACTGGAAATAAACCAAGACTAGAACTACGATCACCTAACTAAATACTACAACCGCAAACGGCCTTACTAGTTTCTTTCAACTTACCAATTGCTAGTTCTATCAGGCACTTTATACTCAGCTTACTTGTTAGTGAACACAAAAACGGTTCAAAGTTTCTTGAACAAAACTCAAGTCAGCTTTGGTATTAAAAGTATGAACATAGATTAGTTTTTGATTCGAAACATACTGGTAACAACAACAAGTTCGTCTCGTGCCTCCCCAGCGTTTAGCTCGAACGCTCTTCTCCTGGCATTCTGACCCTTCATTTTCAGACAATCTCTCTCGAAATGTCCTTGCTCACCACACTCGTAGCATCATTTGAGCGTAACTCCATCCAATGTACTCTTGGCATAGCAATCGCGAGTCATATGTCTAGTCCGACCACATCTGGTGCACTTTCTCCGCTCATCCTCATGAGTCTTCCTCTCAAGACCACTCCTGCCATCCCTGGCATTATCCTTTCCCGACTCTCTAGGGTTAGCTTCACACGCTTTCTCGAATCTGCGTTCCTCACCACGCTTCTCATCGGTATCTTTCCCTGAACTCTCAGACTTTCGCTTTCGCGAATCCCCAGATCTAGGCTCGGAATGCGGAATTATTTGAATGGTCGACCCGCTGTGACGACCCGACTTCACGCATACCGTTGCCTCGTCATTGCATGGGGCACCAGTAAATCATCTTGGGTTACAACCCTGGATTATTTTATGGGTACATCTATGTACTGTTCACAAGGTTAATGAAAATCAGGAATACGCTCCGATTATATCATAACACAGGAACTACTAAAACCTTCCGATCATTACATCGCCTGAAGGGTTTCCGATTTGTGTCCCACCAAAACCATGCCCATGAGCATCACTCTACGTTCCTGGTCAATATTTTGGTTAGCTTCGCGGTATTCCACGACAGTATTAACGTGTTGGGCTATGAGTTGTGCCAACTCTTTTGGGGTAATTGGTAGTCCAGAACCCTGTCTCACTTTTGGCGGCATTTCGTCGTTTCTATTATTACAACATAATATCAACATAAGAAGATATCCAAAATAATTCAATCATTAAATGCTTGTGGACCAGACATTGTGCATGTATAATATCCACATTTTAATGTGAACAATTTTTATGCCAAAAGGAACCCATTCGATATTTATATCAGAAATTTTCAAAGCTTGTTTTTAGTACTAAGACTAATCAAAATTCGGCGTGTCTACATCAACACCCATAACAAGTCTATATGAAATTTCCTCCAAAATATCTGAAAATTTGGCACGCAAGCCATAAATAGGGTTCATCAAGTGAGACATACATAACAAACAAACAAAAACAACCAACAACTAACGCTTCAATCCCTGGAAGTCCAACATCTTCCTAACAAGCTCTTCTAGCTCATCATAACAGTCCATCTGTCCCTCTAAGTCCTTCATCATCTCCATGCCTACGCGTAACGTGGCGAACTGACAATCACAGTGAGAGCGATTGACCCAAACCCCTTTCTGCCTTTTCATAGTGGACGCTATCTCAACTCTCAAAGTCGATGCGATCTCTCTAATGGGTCGAGTTCTCTTCCTACGACGAGTGTAGACTTAAAAGAGGTGTAGCAAAACACGTGACTCGAATAGCAGAACAAACGATTCTGTAACGATGGGCGAAAGAATCTCAAGTGTAGGCTCGACGGTATGAATGAGCAGGACTACTGTTGGCTCTATAGGCCGAGACGTGACACATCGTAACCGTACAAAGTAAGTGTGCGATCAACGTGAATAGTAACACATAGACCTAAATACACAGAAAATCACGTATGCACATAAACACATAAAGGTTTTTATACATGATAAAATTTCCACATTTATTTAAAAATCTTGGCTTCGAGAATTTTGGACTTTACATCTCAAAATTCTTCGGTTGAAGTCTAATGTTTTCCTCCGAAAACATCTAGTTTGCTAACAACCATTGGCTCTGATACCAACTTCTGTCACACCCCAAAAACATCGCAGTTGAATATAAAACGTAGTGGTGATGGAAGCTGGTGCCCATTTCTATCTTGATGTTTGATGCATTATAGTGTTGGACAGTTTTACTTATTTAAAATGTAGATTTTAGCCTTAACGTTCCAAAAGACGACAGACATAGCCATGACATAATAAAGTTGTCTTTGACCCTCACGGATCTTATTACATTGCCCCAGAAAGTTTAAAAGTCAGTCCAACATTTTAAGTAACAAAACATGCATCAACAAACACAAGATACACCATAATTCCCGAAAACGAACTCAAGTACCTTTAGAACACGTTAAAATCAAGTGTCAACACAAAGGATGGTGAGTTCACATATTCAATTACAAACAATTTTATTCCAAGGAAAACTTTCTGTTTAGGTGTTTATTTGAAAACATCCATATAATTTTAGAAAGTCCATTTTACTTCCTTAATAAAATCCATGGGCCTTCCGTCAGTTCATCAATCCGACAACATTAATATTGCCCAAGTTTTGTATATTAAATTATTGCGTCAATTTTCAGACTCGTATGTTAGCTAGACAATACGAACTATATATTAACCATGCAGGGATAATCAAAGCTAGACAATAAACAGAATATCAATTCGTCGTTTGACTTGACACGGGGTGACCGGTCACGACTAGGTTGTCAACCCGATAGATCTACCAACAATTCCTCGCATGCAATACTTAAATGATTAAACGACATCATGGGCGCATGGTCCTCTTAAAGGAAAATATGATGTCTGCCTCAAGTACAATATATATATCCTACTAATATGACAATTTAATACACGATGTTGTACAAATCCCCAGAATCTACATCATTCGAGACCCAGGCCGGCATCCGTCCCAACTATACGGTCATGTTTCGCCTAGGAAATACCGTATCATCCCAATGTCCAACATTTATTCATCAAAACGTTTTTACTTCGAAACGCATGACTTATCAAATTTCATATATTTTCATCGAAAATATATATTTTATATGAAAAGGTATGTTTTATTTCAAAAACATTATTAAACCCTTTTATTGGCGTGTTCTACCCCCAAAATATATACAAAACAGTAAAAAGAGGGGTTTAGTGACACTCACATTTGGGTGTGTATTTTAAATAGCGCAATCCCAGAGATTGGTTTCTACACGTCCTATCACATATATAGGAATGATTTTAAATCAATATAAACATCACATAAATCCTAAGTTTCTCTGTTTCTTAGAATTGTCACATAACTTTGAGATTTTCTCGAAAAGTTATTATTTTTGATTATGTTGGCACGTTAACATATATATATGAGTCCATATATATATTTTTATAATTTTGCGACTTGAATGATTTTATTGGTGACCATTATTGTGTAAATCCGTTAACTCTCCCGTTTATACGCAATATATCTATGATTTGCGCGTTGTAATATATATACATGAACATACACGCAAATTAACACCGTAACACGCGTAATCTCGTTAACTTATCTATTTTGCCATTTTAAAGCAAATATACATAAAATATCTTATATGTATCAAATTTCATGCTCGACAAACAAGTTTCACGTTTAACGCAATTTTTTACCGTTTCTACCGCACAAAACGTACAAGCATACATGCGCAAGCTAGATTTCTAACATCATGTTAAAAACTTAACATATTTTCACATTCTCATGTTTAAATCACATAACACATTTTATCACATAAGGTTTACCCAAAATTTCACCCACGCTAGTGTACATTGAAAAATGCGTATTTTAGCGATTCGGTAACGTTTTCGGGTGTCAGAAATCACGTATGACCAACCAAACACCAAGTAAACTTAAAATTAGTTAAAATACTTATTTTTAAACTAAAAATATTAGTTTACTTACTGATCTAAATCAGTTTTATAAAAATCACTTGAAAAGCCGATTTTTGACCGTTTTAACGCATAGTTTTGCGTTAAACGTTACTATAATCATCCCAACTCGAAACGACTTGATATTTTAACACAATACATGTTATTTACTGATTAAAATAGTGATTATAATCAGATTAGTGTAGTTTTTGTATAAGTCACATAAATCATGCGATTTCACATATTTTACAACTTTTGAAGCACCAAGCACAACATGCAAGACTAGCAAACTTTATGACAAAGTTTTATATGACTTATCACCTCAAAATAATTATATTTTTAGTGTTTAGGGCCTGATTAGATATCACCTTTATTAAATCATGCTCAATTCATCATTTCTTGATCATCTTTTAACATGCATGTTCAAGTATGTGCATCTAATGCACCTATATCATATCAAAATCATTTTACATGAACTAAATGCATCTACACATTTATTTAACTCATGTTTTATTAATTCAAACACTTCAACCTTCACATGATTATCATCAAATCATTTATCATAAATGCAAGCCACTCTCTTTCTTTCATATCTAAAACTTTTAATCATAAAAAATTCTCATGCATGTGTATATATACATACATACACGGCCATATACATATATGTGTGTATGATTCAAAAAATTTATTTTCATAACATTCTTTATTCATAGAACTTCCTACCAAATCATCACTTGATCATGCATGCATTTCACTTTCAAGAATTAAATCAAACAAGAATCAATCAAAATCAAAACTCAACTCAAATACCCATGCATACACACACTCATGGCTATACATATACATACAAATACATCCATTTTTATTTTCTTTGAAAACCCATTTGTTTTAAGAATTCAAGTTTATGTTTAAATCCAAGAACAAGAGAAACTTTGACTATTTTCTTCTCCATAAAATAATCAAGAACATTTTTAAAAGATTAGTTTTTATACCTTCAAGAATCAAGTGGGTTTTGACATGATTTTTGATGTTATGGAGTTTGTTTCACATTGAAAACACATTTGGATCTTCAAAATAACTTGGAAACACGTTGGATTTAAGTTGATTCTTACAAAACTTCAAAATTTTCGAAATTATGGAGGTAAGAAAGGGGGTATTTGGCTGAATTGTAGAGAAAGGGGGAGTGTTTGTTTGTGTTGGAGACACATCTCTTGAATGGTGCAAAATATTGAGGGTTTTGATGAGAAGTGTCATCATGCACCTCTTTTTGAACCAATAAAAACATGAGAGAGGAGAGAGAGCATGCATGCATGGCTGCCAACTAACATTCTCTTTCTTAAACACACACATATACACGCATACATATGATATATATATATATATATATAAATAAAGATCGAAAACTAGTATTTAACCGGTTACCGGGTATTTTATCTAGCGTTTTAATCCCGTTTTAGTGTGTTTTAAATTATTTTTAACACTTAATAAAAATAAACTCATCAAAATATTACTGAACAATATTTCGTTTGCCTGGACCGGCTACGTTGCCGGTATTTGGCAGTATGCGCGCAGTGCTGCGCGATGCGCGTTTAAAATCGCAAAAATAGGGATTTATGCGTTTTTATTTATTTTTATCATTCTAAAGCAATAAACTCATCAAATGATTACTAAAATGATTATTAGTTGCCTTGACAGGCTATGTTGACAGTATTTTGTCGGTACACGCGCTGCATTGCGCGGTACGCGCTTAAACTCAAAAAATAGAGTTTCTTAGCGTTTTAATTTATTTTTCCTCATGAATATGATTAAAATTATTATTCTAATCATAACAGACTATCTTTAGGATTGTAACACTAATCGGGTGGTCACCGACGTTCGTTTCGCATTTTAACCGTTACCCGATAAGCGTTTATCTTACCGTTGCCAACATAATTTTTATCAAAGTTTAATTTTATCAACTCATTAAATTTCACATATAAACATTATAACCAGTCAAAAACAACCCTGGTACCTATTCACAATACGTGTTACAATTGTACGGTATGGCCTGAAAAGTCGGGTGTCACAGTCTACACCATTGCCATCACCACACTCTAACAACACCGTCATGCCACAATCGCCCTCTCCGACGACCACCATTATTATATTCTAACATCAACATTGCAATACCATTAAAAACCATAAACACCAACCAGCGTCTGAGGTTCTAGGTTTTTTAAAACAACCAAATCAAGATTTCATAGACTATGTCATTCTTAGAGGCTCAGAGTTCCCAAAAAACGTAGCTGCAACGCGGGTTGCAGGATCCAACCTACCATCCAACAACCTTACCATGTCACCGTCATGAATATGTTGGGGATTTTTAAAAACTCATCATAGCCACAAACAGAAAACCCATCGACAAGGTAACAACTGCCATCGGCGACGACTATAAAGCCAGAGAAGAGAGAAAGAGCTATAGTGGATTTAAAAAAACCCAAATCCAGAAAACATGTCAATAACCCAAAGATGAGACAGCAGCACATGCTTTTAAAGGGTGATGAAAACAACCGCTTTATAGGACACATGGGAGGGTCTTGGAAGGTTACAAACAAATTACCATAAATTGCAACAAAGAGATGCACATAAAACAACTAAAGCCAACCTTACAGCACCCCTAAGCAACAAATTGTTGCTAATCATCCCGCATTCCATATGTGGGCTTTAAAAGCCCCCAAAAAACAACCGTCAATGTCAATGAAACGATAATCATCCGGCGGTAGGGTTAAAAACCCAAAACACAAAGATGCGGTAGAGAGAGAAACAACACGGTGGCAACAACCAAAGATTAGAAAGCATCACATGCTTTTAAGGGGTGAAAAAAAAACAACTCATAGGACACGTGGGAGGTTCTCACACATGTGGTGGAGGGAGGATAGAACTAATGAGATGTGTTAGCTTGTAACCAGCTCACCAAAATCCTGCTCATGGTTTTGTTATAACCAAATAACCACCGTACAAACTTAATAGCATATGATACAAGCAGTAATGCTTAGAATTGTTGTAAATTAGAGTTTTATATAATATCTTACTTTAGTTCTTAAAAAAATACGCATATGATCATACATACTTTTGGCTTTCTTATGTCATACGAACATGATTTGGGTAGCCTGGGTCGAACCCTGTGGCACAAATAAAGTTATAGACACTTTAAACTTAACAACTAAACACAACTTATATATCAAATCAGTGTGACATCTCATTTTTTGGCATCAATACATAATGTTTAAATTTAGATAAATGTTTATTTATATGATTAGGAATGTTTACTAAAGACACTTGGTAATAATGGATGGACACCAAATTTGAGTTATAATAACATCATCCTAATACATGAGGGACTATATAAGTATTAAAAGGTGAAACTGAACTAAAACTTGATGGAAGGAAAGATAAAACTGCATGTGATGATTGTGCTTCTAATAATGATAATAAATTTACTTCTCATTGTCAAAGTGCACTATCGTTAGTTGTATAAATTCAAATGTTTTTTTTTTCTGGATTGTGCTCACTACTAGAAAACTAGGTTTTTTCAACCGCAATATTGGTCGTAAACCAGTCGCAATTGCCCTGTTGCGACCGTTTTCCGACCGGAACTGCGATTGGAAAAACACCCGTCGCAATTGCTCTATTCCGACTAAGTTGCGACTGCTACTATCGTTTGCGACCTGGGTTTTGCGACTTTAATAATGGTCACAAATATTGCGACTGTTCCTGGTTTTGTGGGACTTCGGCTGCGACGGTCTTGATGCGGCCGTATTTCGACCGCATGCCTTTTACAAACTGCGACCGTTTTGCAACCACTTGCCTTTTGAAAAATTACGACCGCAATAGCGGTCGCAATTTTTATTTATTTTTATTAATTAATTTCAGCCATTTTCTATTTTAACCTGTATATTAATGTCAATTTTAAAATTTACATATTATCAAACTTTCACATTTATATAAAACATTTCACTTGAAACATCAAATACCAAAGTTACCATAACAAAATACATATTCAAAAAACGTTTGAAACCTAAGTCGATGATTATAGTTTTGAAACCTTGCTTTTAGCATTGCTTCAATGTTTGCCATTCTTCATTCATAGCCTCTTTCTCCGCCTTATATTTCTCTTTTTCCACTACCAATCCTGTAATAATATCATTTAACCCTTCTTTTTCTTCTTCTTTTTCTTTCACTATATCTTGGATAATCACGTTCAACCTTTCGATCTAATAAAACCAATGCAAAGTGAAATATTAATGGCCAGCATAATCACAATTTATGAAACTAATTAGCTGCTTATACAATTCTAGAATAAAGAAAAAAGTTAGTTTGACTTCTAAGGTCAAATCGCCTATTTTCAATATTATCCGTACAAAAGTTACCATATTATTTACAGAGAAGTGATTGCATGAAAAAATGAGGTCAATATTTGAGGTCAATACCCTGTAAGATGGATGCAAAGGTTTACATTAGACTAATGACAATATATAGGTAAAAATTTGATATGGTTTTACCAATAGCACTAGCCCAATGGATAAGAAAGGCAATGAGCGTGATTTTGGGTTTATATAGCAAGACCTTGGTACTTTAGCCTTCTAAAATTAACATCCAGGTAGAATAGACTTTTGCGATCAACATTACAGGTAAATAATTGTAGGATAATGCCCTGCACGATTTGGTACAGAAATCCAATATATATCAATAACCCCATTTGGATCACAAATTCATTCTTTTAGTTAACTATATGCTCAAGAAGGAACAAATTACCACTTGAACTGAGAGCATTATCCGTTGTGGAGATCATGTGCATGCCCATACAATATATCTCCATCTGAATCAACAAAGAATAGCAAAATAAACAACGTTAAGGCCCTTTATAATAAACAAAAAAAAAAAAACAAAGCTTCAACCGTTTAAAATTTTACGACTAACTAAAACATGTACGAAATTATCTTCTAGGCTGAGCAGGTCAGTAAACCATTAAATCTATAATGTGAGTCGAGGTAATACAAAAAATAAAACTTACGAATAAATAATGAATCATTTGTAGCCATTCATGGCACTAGGATGCCATTTGAACTTCACAACTTACAGAGGCTTCCATTTGACCATAAAGTAACTAACTAATTTTTATCAAGATACACAAACTTAAAGTGGAAAAACTTAAGGAAACTTCAAAGATATGATCACCTGTTCAGCAATGATGCCAGCATTAGCATATGATTCACGGCTCTTAGAAGTTAGACTCGTAAGCGTATAGGCATATAAACCACAAGGACCATCCATGTACTTTAATCAACATCCAGCATCCGATCTCTGTACAAAATTAATCAACAAGTTGTTAAATGTTAATGGCGCTTAGTTAAATTAAAATTGTGTTTGATAGGGATAGGAGGAGATGGAGATTGAACATAGAAAAAAAATATTCCAAAATTTGACAATGTAATAAGCCACGTTCATCTCATCCTTGATGAATGGGCTAAAATAACTTATAAACTTTACAAATAATCAAACATGAAATCAATAATTTCATGAAAAGATGCTCAACTTCTCGTTAATTAACGTGTAAGAGTACTACAAGTAAACCGTGTCAGGATATTGTTGTTTTGTACCGGACGGGTGTCCTGTGTAGTGGGTGGGTGGATTATCTATCCATGAACTCACGGTTTTGTTTTCTCTTGACGAATGAATACATTAACGGATCGAGGTTAGGTTCTCACCTGCGTAAGACGAAACGCACACCACCAATCCAAGATAAATGAAATACAAAGCATACTGCAATAAGTTAAATCAAAATATCATACAGTGATACAGATCTAAAAGAAAGAAGAAGAAGAACAACAACAAAAGTTGTATACAGTATTGTAATTTATATAATCACCTTAGAGACTTCATGAGTCATGGTATTCAAATCAGTTTGGTTTTTACCGAAGCCATTAACCATTTGACAGAACAATAAAAAGAAAAACGGCATGGAAGATCCGTGAACAACGGCACCGATACTTCCGAGAATCCAGATACATAAAGGTTGAACAACCACAACAGGTAGTGCTACTTTCAATCCTGTACATCCATTAATCCAGATAGAGGTAGCAGTGTAAGTCAAGTTCTCCCTAAAACTGATTCAAATTTGGATTAAACTACCTAACCTAAGCATGACCTTGCATTCCTCAATCATTAAACAAGTAAATTTTCTATCAATTAGGGATCTAAATCAGTAAATCCACCTTTCTCACATTTCAGAACTTCATGTACTTCCATTACCAAATACTCTAAGAACTTCATATCATTTAGGGATCTAACTCACCGTATTAGTAATAACATTTCAAAATACAGTCACTAGTCAAAATTAACACGTTCCAGGACAAGACAAAAGTTCACCAAACTTTCAACAGATCAAATTTAGATTCAATTCCTTTAAAATCGTCAAATATTAACACTAGAATCCAACAGATCATTCACCGTGAACAAATTTAGGTTTTACATCTTGAATATTTTTAGAAAATAGGAAAAAAAACTACCTAGATGAAAGGCAGATTGTAAGATAGAGAGAAGCCGATGGACATAATCTTTGTAAACGATTCCGGTTGCGATTTCTTCCTAAATAATTCGTTCCAATCACACATAATCTTCAATTATCCTCCAAATTTCCAGTGATTGTTCTTCCGGTCAATTGAAAATCAAAATTAGCGTTCATCAAATTCGTTTCAGTTCAAGGTTAATCGAAGTCGTTTCAGCTCCCCTAACCTAATCGATTTGAACGCCGTGATCGTTGAGCGGCGATTGAGAGATCTAGGGTTTCAGAATGTGGTGATGATAGCGAAGTATCCCGAGAAACTAGATCTGAAAGAATGCGGTGATAATAAGCAGGTCCTTTTTATATTCTCGGGATTAAATTAAATTAAATTAAATGTTATATAGCAAGACAAACTTTATATAAACAGTACTACTCCAAATTTATATAGCAAGACAGACTTCATATAAATGGTACTACTCCAAATTGATTTTCTTGAATTTGCGACCGCTTTTGACGGTCGTAGCTTTTGTTTTTCATATATATCTCGTATTTGTGACTGTTTTAGACGGTCGTAGCTTTTGTTTTATATATAATGGTCACAAATATTGCGACTGCAAAATGTGGTCACAAAATTTACGACCGTTTTGCAACCAAATTCGGGTTGGTCTTTTTATTTGCGATTGTTTTGGTTTTGATTGCAAACCAGTCGCTAATTTTGCAACCGCATGATGTTGGTTGCAAATTTTCATCGCAATTGCCTAGTTTTCTAGTAGTGGTGGTTATTTAGAATCTGATTAGAGTGCTGCTTTCAATATATTTCTTTGTGCCTAGGATTATAAACAAAATATTTGTTTGCTTTAATGGAGCAATAAAAATGTAGGTACAAATTTCATATATATCTACTTCATGAAATAATATCCCAAAATTATACTAACTAAACAAGATATCAAAACAATCCATCTTCTTCCATAGAGTTCATCATGTTCATCATCGTAGTCTTCCGCCGTACCACCCGGGGCCCAACCCGACCTCTGATAAATAGCCGTTATGATCGGATTACAAACGGCTTCTTCTTCCAGCTTCTCAAAATACTCATCTCTCTCAGCTAACTGATTATTAACAAGCCATTCAAGTGCTTCTTTCATAGCGCTTTTGATTCTCTCTTTTTCATCTGACTCGAGCTTATTGGCTAACTTATCTTTATCAATAACTTGTTTTTTCATGTCGTTAACGTAAGTTTCAAGAGCCTTAAGCGCATCGCAATGGGTGCCGCATAGATCGTCAGTTTCACCACGAACCTCTCCACTCAAAATAACAGCAGCACCAATAGCAACTACCTCATCAGGGTTCACACCCTTGTTTGGTTCCTTTCCATCAAAATAATCCTTTAGGAGTTGTTGAACCTTTGGAATCATGGTACCTTCGCCAACAAGAACGATCTCGTCAATCTGGTGTTTTTCCAAACCCGCATCCTCCATGGCCTTCTTCAGATGTCCCATGGTCTTTTCGAACAAGTCGTTGTTCAGCTCCTCGAATTGAGCTCGAGTCAATGGCTCAGAGAAATATACATTGTCAAAAAGTGACTCAATCTGGACATGGACCTGGTCCTGGCTGCTCAAGGCTCGCTTGGCACGCTCCGCTTCTCGTCTTAGCTTTCCAAGAGCTTTGTTGTCCTTGCTGATGTCTTTACCATGTTTATTCTTGATCAATTTAATGAAGTATTCCATTATCTTTTGATCAAAGTCCTCACCTTAATTGAAAGTAGAATCAATAGTATTAATAACGCCGGGCATCCATAATAAACAGACTTAAAAACACCTAAAAACGTGTCTAGTTAGTTGTCACGTGTCTAGTAAACTATCACATCATACAAACCTTCATTATTCAAAAACACCTAATAAGAAAACCAAAAACACCAAAAATTAACAATGTCACCATATATTTCTTTTAAACCATCCATCACTCTCTACATAAATATATATTTTATACTAGAAAAGAACATGGATCCGCCCCTATCCGGTTTTTTCTAGCTCTTGGCCAAGAACTACTCTTCAAAAAGAAGTGCCAAAAACAACACCCACAAAGGAAAAAAACGGATGATGTGGCGTTTTTTAGCTAAAAAGCCCAAAATCTACTCATTGTGGGTCCCCTAATAATAATAAACTACCAATAACAAGCAGAGGTTTGACTTTGTCTCACCTTCTTCGAACCCTACTATGAGTGAGATCTCACTGGATATGACTTTTTGTTTGTATTCAATAAATAAAACAACTAATAACAATCCTTACCTCCAAGATGGGCGTCTTCATTTGTGGCAATAACCTCAAAAACACCATTGTCGACTGTCATGATGCTAACATCAAACGTTCCACCACCAAGGTAAAAAACAAGAATGTTCCTCTCACCACCTTTGTCTAGATCGTATGCGATGGCAGCAGCCATAGGTTCACTAATGATTCTTGCCACATTCAAACCAGTAATTGCAGCAGCATCCTTGGTAGCCTGCTTTTGGGCATGTAGGACCGTGTTTCGGGACCGAAACCGTGATTAGTTTGAGATTAGTTCAAGACATGAGAGATTAGAGATGGATAAACAAAACTTCTTTGTATTAATCGGTAGTATAACATTACAAGTCGGCCCGATTACAAGCTAACCGAACTAATACCAAAGGAGTATACATCCGGGGAGAGACCAAGTGGTGATCTCTCCCCCCACACAATAAAGCTCACAGTGAACTCTCTCAAATGAGTTCACCCTCTTTCACTCCCTCTAGTGCAAATGAATCAAAGGGGTGGTATTTATAGCCACACCCATTTTACTTGCACACACACACGGTCAAACACATAACCCTCTCGTTTGACCACTTCAAACGAGCGGGTCAATACATATTTGTTTGACCGTTTCACCAACTATTACATTATCAGCATAAAATAAATCTAATCTATTCGACAAGCATTGGACACAAAATCTGCATCAACAAATTCCCCCTTGTCCGTTGCTGTCGAATGCTGAAAATGCAACTGCAATCGATCTTCAGTCAAGTATTCATCTTCTCTGTGTTAACAAATTCCCCCTTGACTGATGATCCATGTAAGTAGTATCTTGACGCTCCTTGTATAATAGTTCCCCCTTAAAGTACGCATATCCGTGTTGGGTGTTGTGCAATTTCCTCAATTGACCGATCTTCCGCTGATCTTCCAATACTCCAACCGGCATTTGATAAGGGTTCCAATCTTTAAGAACTGCATCAAGTCTTGATCTGTCATAAGAACTCTATTTCATACAAGCATACTACATTGATAGAGATTTCTGGTGAACTGTCTTCTGTAAACTGTCTTTGTGGAATCGACCAAGTAATGCACTTTAATCTTCAGCATCAACACTCAGGAAAGTCAGTTAGACCAAGTGTATCCCTTGCAAGTTCAACCAAACAGCACGCTTAGTTGAACTTCATCCAGATCTAATTGTCTCGCCTTTGTGAAGTTGACCACATAATGCACTACGGATCTTCAGCATCAGTACTCAGGAAGTCAGCTTGACCAAGTACATCGTTTGCAAACTCAACGAATTGAGTTACCCCCAGATCCCTGTAAAATCCCAAAGAAACATCAAACCCAAAGCCGAATCCTGCAGGTCTTCAGCTTTGAACTATCAGCTTTCATAAAGATTCCCCCAGGTCTTCAGTGAACAACGCTTTGAAACTACTGTCGACTTTAGATACCTGTATGTTTCCGTGCAAAACCCTTCACGCTAGCTGGAGAATTAATTAAAATCCTCAAATATGTGTCTGTGCAAAACATTCCACACCGAACCGTTTGTATCACCAGAAAATCACAAATTCTACCACATGTGATTGCGTTTAGAAATTTACCGAAGAAATTCAACATATGAAAGTTTTTATCCCCCCATTTCTTTGGTAAGATCTCTAAACCTTAACAGATTCTCTCCACTTTAGAGAAACTATCATCAATTTTACAGAACAAATTCTCTCCATTGAGTAGAATTTTTCTTCAAATGTTCACCAATTCCCTCCATTGAGCGGAACTGTCGTCAATCTTCACTGAATGTTCTCGGTTGTTCGAAAAATCACGAAAACGACTTTCTTCTTTGCATATTCTAGTTGAATAAGAACGTCCCCTAGTACCCCGTAGGATCCGACTTGTATCCCTCCAAAGACTTTGTGAACTCGTTAGGACCGGTATTGACATTCCAGGTTCATTCATTCGTTACCAAATGTGAGAATATGTAAATAAACAAAAAGCTTTCTTCTTTGCATATTCTAGTTGATAAAGAAATTTCGCCTAGTATCCTGTAGGATCCGACTTGTATCCCTCCAAAGACTTTGTGAACTCGTTAGGACCGGTATTGACATTCCAGGTTCATTCGTTTTCAAATGCGAGAATATGACAATAAACAAAATGCTTTCGAACATTTGCGAATAACCGATAACAATCATAAACATTGACGTGCGGAAGTGAACATACCATTTTGGTTTTTGGCCCATAGTAGTCAAGTCACCAAATTTGACGTTTGCATTGGTAACCGTGACTACCCCACAATTTAAAAAAAAAATATCATCATCTGTTTTCATCATCCCGCATCATCCCGCGCGTTCCTGAACCCGTACGAATTTGACGTTGAAGCTCGATTCAAATATTCTTCGCGAACACCCGAACTCGTACTCAACACTTGAGATTCTTAACCCACTAAAATAGTCTTGTAGAAAAATTTGTTGATCAAGACCAAATTTTCAAGAGGCCCAAAATTGCATCACATTTAAATATGACAGCATATGTAGCCTTTTAGAGCAGCCTATACAACATGCATTCAAGGCCCACCAAAGTTGCAAACTAAAATTCAATTCAAATTGTAATCAGATTTCATCGGCCCATTTAATTTTATAATCCAAAACCTAGCTTGTGACTTTTATCCCCATCATCTCTAGATAAGACATTGTGACCAAAACCCCAAGAATGAATAATAGTTAAATGTCACGGCCAAAAAAAAATATTAAATTGTTGAGGCCCACCACTTCGTGAGATATGATGCAAAATTCGGCCCAAGTCAACAACCCTAAAAATAATTTATTAGCCACTAACACATTATCTGTCTTCCTCTTTCTTCTCTGCGATAAGCACCACCGCACACCATCTCCGTTCACCGATCAGCCGATGTCACTCACCATTGTCAGTCACAGTGGTACCACTCCTCCATCTTCTGCCCCGCTTTTGTCGCCGCTCCATGGAGCAACGACCCGAACCCGCCCTTGCCGCCACAGAAGGTAAACGGTTGATAAATTGTTGTGGTGGAGTGAAGAATCGTTGATTTGGGTTTTGGATTTGGGATTTGATTGAGGAGATAGAAATCAAATTGGGGTTTTTGGGATTGTTGGATGTTGTGTATCGAAGAAGAGAAAGACAAATGGAGATGATATTAGTGGCTGTTTATATGTTTGGAGGTTGAAGAAATAGTGGGTGGCAGATGCAATATTTGGTTTTGGTTTCACAGGTGGTAGAGTTTGTGATTTTCTAGTGATACATACGGTTCGGCGTGGAATGTTTTGCACAGACACATCTTTTTGGATTTTTGAAATTTTCAGATGTTTTTGTATTTTCTTGAATTTACTCCCACTTAAAAGCTAAAGATGATCAATTTTTTTAAACTTTCAAACTATTGTCGGTCGGTGTTTGATTGAGAGTTGGTCTCATATGTGTCGTTTGTTTAATTTGTCTATATTCCAAGTGGTTGTTCTCACTACGTTTTTAGCTCTGTTACGTGTGCAGATTTTGCATTCGAACCAACTGAAAGTGAAGGGAGCGTGTCATATGACAAGCCGTAAAGTGAAGACACGACATTGATGCAATCTGAAGATCATGATGCTCGAGTTGCAGCTGATCACTCATCAACACCAAAAGGATCTGAATTATTGAAGATCAAAAGATTCGCGAGCATTATTCAAGGGGGGAGTTTGTTGATACACTCCCTGTTTGCGACACGTGAAGACATCTGAAGATCCGACAACATGTGAAGAACGAACCATCACGAGTAGCGTCCAAGGGGGAGTTTGTAGGTACACTTTATGTGGACGCGACTCGGTTTAGTTGGACTCGGTTCGACATGGTTAGGTTCGGCTCAAGTCCGACATAGGGACATTCCTCCGTCGTGTGTCCCAGAGTTCGACACGCGAAGCACGGAGAGCCGCGAACTGTTTCCCGCTGACACATCACCATGACATCACCATGATTAATATATGTAAAAGGCATTGAATTTCGGCCCTTGGAGAACGTAAGTTTACCAATTAAAATTTGATTATTCATGTGCATCATTAATTAATTTATATCCAGCTGCCACAATCACATTAGTTATTTTCAATGTAAGAAAACCCATATTAGTGACTAATTCAAAGTCTGATATAGTTATGTTGTTCTACAGGAGGAACATATAGATGACAAGCCACCCATATCAGATTTAGATTCAGATTCAGATGCAAAGTGGGAAGAAAAACTGCTAGCTGATTATGAAGACTTAATGAAGTTGTCTAAAAAAGGGATTTTTGATTATTTTCCATGGACATCGAAGAAGAAGAAGGAGAAGAAGAAGAAAGCCTACTCAATTCTTTGCAAAGGGTTCTTAACCAATGATGGCAGGAAGGTAACTTTGATTGCAACAATTTCATACTTCCATTACTGAATTGCAAATCCATTTATCTTTTTCCATATGTAGTTGTTGTGGAGCCTATGAACATTGTTCCACCTCAGGGGAGAATTATATATTGAATTGCTAAACATATCTATATACTCGTTGCTTGATAGTGGTTTTCTCTTGACAAAAATGGGAAGAAATGTCATATGCTATCAGCGGCTCTCATATGACCTGGGAAAAAAAAAGTGTTATTACCAGAATCAAGGTTCTTTAATATCCCTTGTTAGATTTCTTATATAAATTACTATTTTTTGCAAATCTTTTACATGTAAGATGATTTTCGAACATCTCGCAGATTTGGAAAAGCCATTCAGTGGGGGGATGATAGCCATGTTTCTATCAAAACTAATGTCAATTCCCAACTAGAATCATCTGAAACAACATATGCATGTTACCTTATTTACAAATTACCAGAAGACCAATCCAGATTTGATGATCCTATGGATGTGAGAGACTGGCAGTGTGATTCGGGAGAAAAATTGGGTATAGCTATTTAACAAGTACTCAAACCCCTGTTATTATACCAAAGGCTGGTCAAAACACCCACAACCCACTCAATTGGCCAAAATTTAAAGGCCTTCCACGCCAAAGGAAGGATGGATGGATTGAAGTGAAAATTTGGGAATTTCAAGTTGGCACTACATAGTCAACTTGAATCTCACTTTGGGCCTTAGTAACCATAAGAAGTTAAGTGGGCTTATTACAGAAGGTATTGAGTTTAGACCCATATAGATTTTTTTTTTTTATAATGGACAAATATAAATTCTAAACACAAAATTTGTTTTCTTTTTTCTATATGAGTGGAAGTACATTCGCATTCCTATTTCCTTGAAATAAGTCTTTAATGATGTTGTGCCATACAGAAAAAAAAAGTATAGACAATCACAAAAAAAAAAAAAAAAAAAAAAAAAAAAGTAATGCAATTTCAATAATAAAACAACCGAGAAAGGGCTATAAATACAATATAGTGCCTTTTGGAGTTCTATTATGATTTCTAATAACTAAATGTCTCTGTAATTGGCCAGTCTTTTAATTTAATAAAATGTTGTTAACTTGATCTGGACATTCTACCACATAAGTTACTCCGTAAATCCCGAAAAGACTATACTATATATATTTCTTTCACTTTTGAATGTAAAATACTAAAATGTAAACAGATTTTGTTGTAAATTTAAAAAGAATTTAGTCAGACAAGGACAAGAGCACTAGAAACAGGAAAAGAATAAAGTAAAAATATAATGAAACACATGACCTTTGTGGTCATATCCAAATCATCAAAGGATAGTTGTCAAAGTGAAGTATTAGCAAGTGAGCCGTTCTCCAAGACCCTCGTCAGATCCCCATGACGGCATATCCTGAAGACAGGAACGAGTCATGTCAAATATATGACTATCGTCATAGACTTCTTTGCGAATAGGAGAGAGATTGATGCCCTGGTTTAGTTCGCAGGGTGTTTCTACGAATATAAATGGAGATGGGAATGCTTCATCGAAGATAAAAGAGGTTGTGGAAACAGGGTATGTGAAGAGCATGATTGTAACAAGTATGATTACTGTAACAATTGATGAGAAAGCTCAAGCAAGACGAGAGAGAGGATCACTCTTCTCCTCGATTGTATCAACTGTTTAAAACTGCATAAAGACCATCCAACTGTAACAAAAATACATGCAAGCCCCTGTCCATGTTAAGTTGTAAAATAGATGGTCTGCTCTTGAATAAAATTAAATAGCAATGAAAAACCCATAGTATAAAATTAAAACTAATTATTATAGAACTTTTTCTTTATATTTTCCTAAGAGTCACCTTCTTATCGATTTACTAATAAGTCAGTCATTGGAGATATCGTTCCCTGATTATAAGATCACCCCAATTTAAGGCTACAACTGTTTTCAATAAATTTTTTAGTCTGAATATTTAGCAAATAAAAGAGACAAGATTCCACATTTAGTTTTTTTAATCGGGCTTGATCACAAGGTGGGGATAACTCCACGCTCACCACGCCGCGCCACAATGTTCTGTTGGCGTGACACCTATGCGACACTCCTCCTCCCACACTCACATGACCATAAGACAAGGCTTTTAACATTTTTTGTTTACGTTTTCATCACGATGAACAATTTTTTTGGATCAAAATAGTGTAGAAGGAAGAACTCAAAAAGAAGAAGTTGATACAATTCATTGATACCTTCTTATTCCTACAAAATCTGGTAGAGCCCCGTCAAAGGTGGATTTGGTGTAATTTATATTGTTCAAAAAAAAGTTTATGAACATAATTCACATTAAAATATCTGAACTAACTTATATGTTAGATTTTAGTAAATTTATACTAAAGTTAAATAAGTTAGATATTTTGATTATAATAAATAAATAAAAGAAGAGAATGAAAAATAACAATATCAATTCTGTAAATAAGTGATTAACAAAAGTTAGATGGGAAGAATCTTGTATAAAAATAATTTGTCTTTATACCCATAAAGGAGGCTGACCGGTAACCCAGTTTCTGCCCCACAACCCGTTTTTTTTTACCTAACCCTGCTCCGATTTCAGTCTTTGGCAAGACCGGCCTACGTTGTTCGACCATTAGGTAACTTAACGTTGCAAAACCTGTTTAGGTTGTTTGCTATACACACACAATATTGTTCTCGGAAAATTCAAGATTGCTCTTGAATTTTAGGTATTCTACAAGAAGATATATGGTTGTGGAATCTCTTTGAACCGGCAAAATGGTAATTAGCTTGTTTGTTCTAAACTTATCTATGGAATCTTGTTGGGAAATTTCCTGGTTACGGGTAATGCTAATCAAATAGCTGTGTAGTTGAGAGGTTTCGTCCATTATGGGCAGTAACTCAGGACGGAATAAAAATTAATATTTTTATATAGGAAAAATTACACTGTCCTTTATTCTAATACCATTTTGCAGACGGTGTCATTTTCAACAAATTTTAACAGGGTTTGCACTTTATAGGAAAAATTCTTGCACGTATTGTCCTTTACACCCAACTCTGTTTAAAAAGCCTGTTACGCGAAACACACACGATGGTAAACATGTCTTTTCCCCATCCCCTTCATTTCCCCCATTTATAACCCACTGCAACTAGCATCCACCATCGCCTCCCAACGACAACCACCATCGACAACCGCCTCCCAACTGCAACCAAGCCGCCAACACCTCAGCCACCCGCCACCTACCACCACCACCATAGCCACACGCCACAACCAACGCCACCCGCCTACATGCCACCACCACCCCACAGATCTATACCAAATTGACAAATCCTTCATTCCTTAACCAATTTCCCCTTAAAACAGTATACCTAAATATTCACCATCTCTAAAATTACAAATTCTACAAACCGAACCCAAACTCTACCAAGTTCTCCAACCTAACCCTAGATTCAAACATATTCTTTCCAAAATAACGATAAATCAGCCAATTTTTTCTGGGAAAACCGACTTAAATCCGCAAACAAGCTTTATTCAATGAAGCTGAAAACATAACACGATAATCATCAACCATAACTGACCGGTAACGAACAACAACCGTAAAAATCGAAGATCTATACTGCAATTGAAGCTAAAGAAGTTGAAAGAATGTGGAACTCAAAACCATAGAAAACACGACGGGGGCACAAAAGTTTATCCCATCAAGATGAGTGTGTGTGGTGGTGGTATGTTGTGGTTCTTAAACAACGATGACGACTGAGGAGTGTTTGCAGCGGCTGGAGGTTTTAGGGTGGCGATGACGGTGGTAGGTTGTGGTTCTGATTTGTGGTGGTGGTGGTAGTATGGTAGAAGTCACAGGAATATGTGTGGCTATAGAGAGAGAGAGAGAGAGATGAGGGTGAGAGAGTGAGGGGTTGTTAAATTATTATTATTTTAATGGCGGATTATATTGCCACACCGCTGATATCTATCCGCACACTTTGACAATTCAATACGGATCTTATATGCTATACGATCCGTATTGGATAAAGTTAAGACATGGCAGGCTGACAGGTGCAGAGGATGCTTGGCGGCTGGCTTATACGCATCGTGTAGGACTATACGATGCAAGTTAAGGCCCTGATTTTTTGAGGTTTGAATTTTGGTGTGTTGTGTTTTGTTTTTGGTGTTTTGGGTTTGGTTATCGGTGTTTATTGTTGGTTATTTTTGTTTTAATGAGTTTTAAAATATTTTTTTTACCGTTACGTATCGTATTATAGTGTATCATATCACATTTTAACTTTTTAATATTTCATCGTGACGTGTCGTATGATATCGTGTCATCCTTGTACCGTAGTTGTATTTTGTATTATTTTTTATGTTGACGTATTCACGACGTGTGATATTATACATTATACGTAACCATGCAAACCAATCTAAACAGTCAAAATAAACAATCACAAATACAAATAAACTCAAACTGTAAATTTAATTAAACAGTCAAAATACAAAAAAAGTACAATGATCCTAAACCATTATATCCGCATCCTGACCCTCCTGAGTCGTGCTTGTCAAACCCTGCTGGTAGCGGAAGTGTATTTGTGAGTTATGAAAGGTAATCATTGCATCCAATCGTGTAAAACTCACACCAATAATGATGGGACGGGTTGAATGAATCTAATAAAAAATTATAACTTTAAAAAAATAACGAATATACTCGATATATGATGGATGGGGTGATTGCGGAGATGGTTCTTATAAATGTCACGTAAACATAGTGAATACCGTATTTGAGTTGAGAGTTGAGCACCAAAATAAAAGTATAGAACCAATAAACATTGATTAATGTTTTGTTTACCCCTTATAAACATTTTTGAAATAGGTTCTACCCTTAATTACTTTAGTTTAATAAAATAAATAAATCATTTACATTATATTAATTTATGTTTAGTATATGTTTTTTGTTAATTTCAGGATAAATAATTTTGAAATCTAATAAATATTTCAAATGTGTGTGTGTATGTATGTTTGTGTTTATTTAATGTCTAATCTAAGTTTTAATGTTAAACAGGGTTTCAAGCATCTCGTTACGTACCTCAAAACTCACACCAATAACAATGGGAATTGGCTTGACCCGATAGCCGAGCAAAATTATGTAAGTATTTATCTAAAGTATAATTCTCTATAATACACACACACACACACATATATATATATATCTTCGTATAATACAGGTTAATTTAGAACAGCAGATTATAGGACAAAATAAATGTGGCGGTGTGTGTGTGTGTTGGGTGATTGGCGGGGTGGGGATGGATACGATGGATTGGGCATAAACCTTCTCCCAATATGCCCTCGAATGTGTTGGGTGCGTGGCCTCAAACTCAAGAACCCTTTTATGAGGTAAACTACGCAATTGTACTTTAAAAAGTTATACAAGGATCAATGAACGCATGTTATTTTGGTAAATATATGTTGGTAGTATGTTAATATGCTAATATATATGGGTTTTGATATGTATTATTGTAGACATATGTTTTGGGTTTGTTCCAAACCCCGACATTTTTAATCAACTTGACTTCTATCTTGCTTCAAAGGGAAAGCAGCCCACAAATGATGATGATGATGACATTTTTTATAACGACGACGATGACTGTTAAGTATTATCGACATAAGACAACTATCTTGTAGTTTTTTTTACGTTTTATGCAATTTTAGGATATTAATGTACAAATTACACGTTGTATGCAATTTTAGGATGTTAAGTATTATGTTTATTTAGTTCGTTTGTGTAGCGAAAAATTGGAAAATTGGCAGATTTGTGCATATAACCGTAAATATTGTAAATGCACATAAAAATAAAAAAAAGAAGACTTTTAGCGGCGACATGTGTCGCCGCTATTGAGAACAACCTTTAGCGACCAGAACTTATAGCGACGACCTATTAGCGACATCATGTCGATGCTATTACCTTTGCCGGCGCAGATCGGCCTCTTTAGCGACGACATATGTCGCCACTTTTTCCTCGTTTTCTAGTAGTGTTGAAGCACTACAATCATGGTTTAAAAAACGGTGGTGGAGTGCGCCTCGAGGCGAGGCGGTAAGAAAACATGTATGTTTGTATTACGCCTCTAAGGGCCAAGGCGGTAAGAAACATGCGCCTGAGGGCGGCGCCTCATGAGGTTACGTGTGTTTTTGATGAATAAGACTTTATGTGTAAATTATTTTATGACTAAATTGCACTTTACGTCCACTAATTTTGAACGAAGTTGCAGGGATGTCCTTTAACTATGAAATTTACACCGGATGTCCTTTAATTTATTGTTTTCAATCGGGCGGTGTCCTTGCTACATAATCTGGTTAAATTCTCTTGTTAACTTTACGCATGTGTTTGGCACGTGAGGGTATTATCGTCATTCACTTTATCTTCTACAACTAAAACACCACCCCAAACCTCTCCCACGTGCTTTAATTTTTGTTTGTAATGTTTTAGACATTCTATGTCAATTATTTAATTTTTTTAAAAGATATATAGTTTGTATAGTTATTTGTTAATTCTGCCTGGGCTTACATCTCAGTTTGCCTCGAGGCTCAATTTCGTTCTTTTAAACCTTTACATCTACGTCTACATCTACATCTACGTCTACATCTACATCTACATCTACATCTACATCTACATCTACATCTACATCTACATCTACATCTACATCTACATCTACAACTACATCTACATCTACATCTACATCTACATCTACATCTACATCTACATCTACATCACATCTACATCTAACATACTGATTGATAGTGGTTGTCTCTTGACACCACAAGAAAGTTCAGGTTTAGTAGCAACGCATGTCGTCGCTATTATTAACAAAAATCATCGCTAAAGGAAAATTACAAAGAAATTCGGAATGTACGTACTCGGAGTGGCGTCGGAGATTGAAGCAGAAAGAAATGGCAACACTGCGGTAGAGTGAAGGTGGTGCGGCAGCGCTCCAGCAGAGTCAAGGTGATGCAGCGGCGTGGTGTGTTGTGGGGTGAGAGAGAAAGTAGTGTTGTGTGCAGATTTGGTGTGGAGGGGAAATGCCCGCTAAAATGAGAGGAGAGACTTTTACACCTTCTTTAATCAGGGATAAACCCTAGCCATTGGATCAGTTAAGCAAGGAACGACCCATATCAATTGAAAAGCCCGTGTTCGGGTTAAGACCTTTAGCGACGGATTTTTACATATCACCACTAAAGGTATCGCCACTATTGCCAATATTTCTTGTAGTGTGACAAAAATGGAAATAAACGCCAAATGCTGTCAGCAAGAGCTGCTTTGGTACTAACTTGGTTGTCTTTTCTTGAACCAAATGTTACAATGGTTTGAAGTTTATTTAGACAACTAGTCTTTTTGTCTTCTCAGAATTGGAAACATAAAACTTTTCAAATCCTTCTGCTACTTTTATCTTGTCCAGTTGCAAATTCTTATCTTTAATTAGTACCCGAAATTAGTTTCTAAGCGTTTGCAGGTTTGGAGAAGCAGTTTGTCACACCCTGTATTTACCGGTGGGCCCGGACTTGGGGTACATGACGAGATTGATATAGATACACAAATAACACTGCGGAAGTCTTGGGATTAAAATACTATTACAAATTATAAGTGTCCGAATGTTCAAAATATTATAGGGACGAAATTGTATCAAAAGATCCACGGGCGGATCGAAATAACAAAAATGACTATGTCAACAGACTACTAGGCTTCAATGCAAGGAGTTGCAAATTCCTCTTAAGCATTTACTAGGCAACTTCCAGCCTATTTACGTATCCTTGCAACCTGCACTTAGTCTTTTGAAGATACGTTAGTTTTTACTAGTAAATACAAATAACTGACACAATTTAAAAATATTTCAAATACGTTTTAAGTGCACCAGGCACATGTATTTTCATAAATAACATGGGAAAATACAGATATATCTTGTATACAGTTTTACATGCTTGTCAATACATATGGGGCCCGTTACAAAACACTGATAACATAATTAACCGACATGCCACTTTAACCCATAAAGGGTATCACCAATATGGGTAGAAAAATATTTTATGATAGCATTAGCATCTGTCGGGTGTATGCCTATACCCCGTGCTTAAGTCGTGGCCATTTGCAATTAAATGAGCCGAGCATATCTAGGACACGACCGCATTAACCCCCAATGTTTAAGTTATCAAGCAAAACAGATTAAAACGGGTTATGCGGATTTTTAGTCACAATTCGACGTTGATCCCATACCTGACCAAGCGGTAATAATTTACCGTATCCCAAGCCCATATAGGGAAAATAGGTTAAGAGTATTTACCTTGCTTAAAAATCTTATAATACAACACAAAATATAAGCACAACCGATATAACAATTAACTTATCAAGGTTGCAATCTACTGGACGCCCTAGTCTAGAATGGATGGTATAATAACCAATTAGATTGTTAATGGGTCCTATTCAAGTCATAGACTTGGAACGGTTAACTTTAAATAATGAAAACGGTACGACATGCTAGATTAAGCGGTAACCGGATAGAATGTAGTTTAAACCCTCACAAGTACTAAGACTTGTATAATATGGGTAAACATAATTACATTCAGGAATTTGAAAGAAATTGAAAGAGTTTGACCCAATTCGGTTAATTTACGTAAACAAGTTACATAAGCTAACTGTACGCCCATAGGAGGTATCGGGTGATCGGATGAGTCATAAACAAGTTCAATATGCCAAAACATTATAATTATATTACCAGATTAGTAGGTTATCCATTTCATAAGTTCATCATTGTTTAAAACCAAGTTATGCACCAAAATGGCATTTTCGGCAATTTAAGGCATAATATATGAACTTGTGTAACAACTAGACAACTGATTATGATCAAGTAGTATAACCACATAGGGTTATCCTACACATAAATATGATCATAATGCAACTTAAAATCAGTAGCTAAGATGGCTAAATCGGGTTAGAATCGAAAGTCAAAGATGAAGTCAAACTGCTTGACTTTCGGTTGCGAACTGACATATAAACTGGAAATGACGGGCTAACCATGTTTATAAATGTTCTAATATTATTTACCAACTGATATAATGTTAAAAACATGAGTTTAAACTTTTAAAAGTTCAGTTTATAAGTTTCCAAAAAACTGTCTTTTTACTTTTTATTTAACATAACTTTAACCCATCATTTGACCAGCTAAACGTGATTTCCGGGAGGTGCCCTTTTGAGGGATTATCACCTATCTTATTACGATCACATAGCCATGTTCAATTCGAACAATGGCTGGACCTTAATGGTCTTAACCAAAAGTCAAGGCAAAAGTCAATTTGCTTGACTTTCGACTAAATATTAGCCTGTAAAACGAAATGAGCAGGGATGGAACACTTACTGGTGATCCAAGAGAAACTTAGAACTCAAAGGAAGCTCCCTTTTTTATCGGGAACCTCCAAATAGCAGATAGAGAGGAGAAAGATGAAATGAGCAAATGTAAAGGTCGATCTTAGTTGCTATTTATAGTGGAAGGGATTGAAAAAGATGATGCCAGGTGTTAGGGACAGTTATAGGATGTTTCCAGGTGTATTTGAGGTGTCTCATGATGAGCAAGAGTGGCATAATTCAAGCTAAGTGGCAGCGGGAGCGATCTGCCTTGGCTCCCAAACAAAACTGCCAGTGACAGTCCTTACAAACCGTGTGAGCTTTAGGCTTACGATCCGTAAGACATCTAACGCCCATGGTATTTCAATCCCATACGGACCGTAAGACTTAAAGTCTTGTGGTCCGTAACCGCTTAACTGAAACCATAAAAATTCTTGCTTACGGTCCGTAAGCACACAAGGCTTACGGTTCGTAAGCGTCACTCAGAGGCAACAAAAATGGCATGTTGACATATATGGTCCCTCCACAACATTCTTCCATATATATATATATATAGAGAGAGAGTGGGAGTTGGCTAGAAAGCCTAAGTTTCCTAGAAAGTTTAGGAAGCAATAGGGAGGTGACATGCGGCTTTTAGTTTTTTTATTCAAAAGGACATGATGGTAATTTGATTATTAATTTAATTTTGAAATATTATATATCCTAAACTAACTATCCAGATATTTATGGAAACGTATATCTCTTTGAAAATTTCAAATCATTACGATTTCAAAAGGGTAGTTACTTTAAATTACGAAGTTCAGATCATTAACAATTTCTTCACGTTGTGTTTTATTAGTTACTGGTTGATATGATTTTTGCCATTCTTGATGGTATTTTTATCAGTTACTGGTTCACGTTCTTTTTATCAGTTACTGGTTTCATCACAGTGTGTTTTATCAGTTAGTTATTGTTACTGTTTCATCACAATGTGTTCTATCATTTACTGGTTGATGTGATTTTGGCATTCTTGATGTTGTGTTTTATCAGTTACTGGTTTCATCACAATGTGTTTTATCAGTTATTGGTTGATATATTTTTGGCATTCTTGATGTTGTGTTTTATCAATTACCGATTTCGTCACAATGTGTTATGCCAGTTATGATTCATGAATGGCATGTTCTTTTGTATTTTATCTACTATTTCATCACAATGTGTTTTATCAGTTACTGGTTGATGTGATTTTGGCATTCTTGATGTTGTGTTTTATCAGTTAATGGTTTCATCACAATGTGTTTTATCAGTTACTGGTTGATATTATTTTTGCATTCTTGATGTTGTGTTTTATCAGTTACTGGTTCACGCTGTGTTTTATCAGTTGGCATTCTTGATGTTGTGTTTTAGCAGTCAGTCACTAGTTCGTTACATTGTGTTTTATCGCTAAAACATACTACTATGAACACATCTAGATCTGATTTATCGTTATTTTTTTGTATGATTTAGTGTTTTCAAATGTGAGGGATTAGAGAGAGAGAAAAAAAAATTGCGACATTTTTGGAGGTGGTTTTATAATTGGTAGTCATTTCCTTATTTAAAACAACTTAAATGACACATTTACCCCCCAATCAATTAAATTAGCCTATTTTTGTATATTACAAAAATGCCACCAAAATGATCTCAACCATTAAACACACTCATCTGATGGCCCATATCGCTTCCTACACTTTCTAGGAAAAACACACTTTCCATAGGATCCCCACTATATATATATATATAGGTCGGTTATCATACAATATGCCTAATCGTACATTACGTACGCTATAACCACAGCCGTCGGATCATCTCAATTAACCCCGTGCTTAACTATTAAATTAATCAAATAAAGATATATATATGAAACCGCCAAGGTTAAAATCGTCCATTACGAAATCAAAAAACCCTGATAATCAGCAAACAAAACCTCAAAATCATACTGTAAGATTCTTAATCAAAACAATATTCGAAAATCGAACAATTAATAAAAAATCGATCGATTCTTATTCACCAAATCCTTATGCGAATTGAACTTCTGCTGAATTTGGAATTTCAGAACTGAAACAAAATCGATGGACAGACTATCGAAGAAGATGATGCAGGGTGAAAATCAAATAAAAATATGCGAAATACATATCAAACGTACGAAAAACACTTCAGATAAAAAGAAAGGATGTGTTTTTTGTAAAGTTTGCGAATTCATATAACATTATATGCGAAAAACACTTATGATGTCATATGATGTGCGAATTCATGACATTACACATACGATTTCAATAAAAAGTTAATAATCTTTGAAATTTTTTATAGTTTGCGAATTCATGCTTTTACACAAGCGATTCCAGGAAAAAGTTAATTATCTTTAGATTTCTTAAAGTTTGCGAATTTTTTTTCGATTCAAATGCGATTTTGAATAAAACACTGCAAATACTTTCAAATTACTTTGTCCTAAAAATGCAAACAAAAAAAAATTACGAATTAATAACTAAAATATAACTATTTTATATAAAAAAAACTTAATTTATTACCGATGTGATGTAATTTGACATGTAATGATCAATTTTACAATAAATATTACTGAACTTACCACCCTACCTACATAATAAATTTACTATTTTAATATAAAAAAACCCAGATATAACTACATTCCATATTAAGACATAGAACACGAAAAAAACACACACAAAAGACCAACAAAAATGGCATCTTAAGATTCAGAAAAAATAAAAAACATTGCAATAAAAGAGCTATTGTCAACCCGCACGTTGACAGAAATAAGCACCGATGTCACCTCTTCTCATCTGGTTCTTGATGTGCAGGGAAAATTCTTGAAGAAATCAAGAAAAATCAAGATATGTGGGAAAGACTACTTGAAGAACCACCATCAAGCTTCAGAGACGCAACTTTGAATCACATAAAGGAGCAATATCGAGCTGATGACTTAGCCTTATCTTTCCTGAAAGATGCTCTAAACACTGTGAAGGAGAAGATGGAGTTCAGCTCTGTGGAACGTGACAAAATCTTTGCTTCAAGTAACTAAGATTCTGTTTAATTGTTTTATGCTTCTAGCTGTATTAGACAATAACAACTATTTTATATTTTGGGTATGTGTTTTGAACAAATCTTATGCTTGATTATGATATAAAATCGCATGAATGATTTAGACATATTTGTCACAAAAAAAACAAGATAACTCAAAATCGCATGTATTAAAAGTGAAATCGAATATAAGTCTAATTATAAACTGATGCATATAAAATCGCATGTTTATATACTAAAATCGCATGAAAAAATGATATAAACAGATGAATATAAAATCGCATGTGTTTCGTATAAATTCGTATGTACATTTATAAAAAATTACTCATCCTCATCATCTTCTGAAACCTCCTCCCACTGATCTTCTTCTTCAGATCCATCATCACTACTACCACTGTAATCTTCAAACTCATCTTCCTTTTCGTCGTCTTCGACCTCGTTATCTTTGTCTCTGGGAACATTTTCAATCTGGAATCCCTTCATCTTCTTTTTTTATTGTTTACTGTAACACCCGTTCTTATAATCCACGCTTTAACGTATATTTTACGAAAACAATCATGTAATTAAGATTACATATATATCGGAAATACAGGTTTATTAAAAACTTTTACAAATCATAAGTTATTTGACATAACGTGATCAGGTTCATCATTTAAAAATTATGACGAGGCAAAGTGCGGAAGCATGTATCTTTATCGTGTTCGGTTCTTCGTGGAGCTTGATCGTCTTCCGACATCCAAAAAGTACCTACATTTCATAAAAACATGAAATGCTTTAGTCATATAGGATTTAAAACGTATCTAAACGAGTCCGGGAAACAAAACTGATCAAAATACATTTTTGTGCAGGGTCCACCGTTAATTACGGTGGACACCGTAATATACGGTGGCCCCTGTTCTAACTTTTCTCCACCGTAAAGCAGGAGAAACCTGGCGTAACATTTTCAGCCCCCATCGTAACTTACGGTCCCACCGTAAGTTACGCTGGCCCCTGCATCAGCTTCTTCCATTTTTCCGTTTTTGACACGAAAACTTTCGTATCTTTCAATCCGTTTGTCCGTTTGACCTACCATTTCTTCCTACGTGATTGTAATTTTATTCTCCATCATATGGAGTTAAAATCCGACATCCAGCTTAATAAATTTTGGGACCTTTATGGCTTCGGCTTATTACCTTTTTACAAGATTTGACCCGTTTGCACATTTATCAAACAAACAAGTTTTTTTGACCCTTATTACTCATAAACCTATTAAGTTCAATGATATTTAACATAATAGGTTCCGATTACAGGTTCATATACCTTCTTAATCCTATTTTCACTCACATGCTTATTTTGACCCGTTAAGGGTATTTAAGCATATTTTAAGCACCAATCGCTTTCATTCGTTTCTAAAATACATATGTCCACATTTCTTATCAAATAATCTTCCACCACAACTATATGTGTGTTGGATTTAATGTAGATATCTAATTGTTCCGAGTTTTACCCCTCGGATTATTATTTTACGGCAAGACTCAAAAAGAGCCGTTTGACTCACGTAATACATCTTTCAACTTCTACACTTATTCTAAGTATTTATCTAATGATGAAACTCGTTTCCAAACAACCTTTAAGGGTTGTTTGTTCAATTTAGCCTACAAGGGCGTTTTGGTCAATTTTGGTCCTTCTTTTACGACGAAGGACTTTCAGATACTTGTTTGACCCAAAAATCCGGTCTTTTAACTATAACCCTGTTTAGAAATCATTATGTTTCAAAAACACTACAATTATAACTTGAATTATTCGGTTTATCTTTAAGATAGCCAAATATCCAATTTGACCTTGTTTAACTCTTAGAAAACCTCAAATTCTACATGATGAGTTGAGTCATTGCACAAACCTGGCTCGGAGCAGTGTATTGACCCGTTACGATACCTTGCCTTAGTGGCGCTAAGTAATAGCGATGTCAACATTCAATCGATATTTATTCTTGTAATCATGCAACTCGGCAAAGCATTAGCCGATATTGTCAAAGGGTGATATTTTCACCTTTTGACCCGTTTGGTTTATATGACCGATTATATTAACGAGATGACATTTATTACCACCTCGTATATATGACTCGCTCCGATTTAAACCGTGCGGTCATTTTACTTATAATTTCATTTCTTAACACTTTTTGGCCTATTATGTCTTACGTTATAATTGTCCTTCAAACTAACGGTTATGGTCAACATGTGACCAAATTACCATTTTGCCCTTATTGGTTATTATAATTTACCTTATATGGTAACCATTAAAAGTACATGTTTCATTCGTCATAATAAGATCGAATTACCAAGTTAACTCATTCTTTTAGCCATCACTATGGTTTCTCATCATATTTGATTATCTTGTTCCGTACGACTACACGTCGGAACACCATATCTCTATTAGGTATTTGTCTTTTTCGTAATTAACATAACAAAAGGATATTTTAAAATATATGACTAGTGTAAGATATACTTACCTTGCATCCGAATTACGCTTTTCCTTCTTATTTGCTTCGTTTGACCCGCTTCCTTTCCAAGCCTCCACCTGGCTTATCAAGCGTCAAACTATCATCATAATTCGTAAGACGGTTAGATTAGTCATCATTAATTATGACTATTCCATCTTACGGGTTTTACATCAAAATTCACCATTTGATTTCATTTTGGTCAGTTTGACTTCTTAAAAGTCAATTTGTCTATAACATATTCAAACACACATTTGGCACATTGAACCCACTTAGGCATTTTCATCTGAACTCTTTAAACATTCTAGTTTTTACGCACCAATTTAACTTAGCTCTCGACTATTGAAGCTAATCATTCATTTGTTAAGCAATTAACTAAAGGTTTCCATCTACATGTAAAAACCCGTTTCATTATAGCATTAGATATTCATCTAATCATCAAATATAATCAAGTTCTACATATTAATTAGTAGACATCATGGTTCCAAACACCTATTTATATGAACCAAAATCACTAGTTTCATCATAATTTATTAAACCCCTTCCATGAAAGTATGATCATGTACCCAATTTCATGGTTTAATCAAACACCTTCCATTCACTATCATGCATGATGATTCTAAACATAGTCTTATCATCAATTTCATCATAACACTAAAACCCACTTAGCTAGGTGTGGTGATTCAACCAAACACCTAAATCATAGCAATTTATTCTAAATCTTCACTTAGGGTTTGTTCCTAAGCAATCCTACATCCCAATTTCAGTCATAACTTCTATGATTCATACATAGATCGCATCATGCAAGATTAACTAATTTTCACAACTTCATGAATGTTAGAAATTCGACATACCTTACGATCCCCTTGACTTGGTAATCGTTTATTCATGTTTGGTTGTGAATTTGAGCTTCATTTTGACCTTCAATTTGATGATTATGTTAGATGTTAGGGTTTGGCTCCTTGGGAGCTCTCCTGAGCTCGATCCAGAACACACACTTGTGTATGTGCGTGTCTGTGTTTTGTTTAGTTATTAATAAATAACCTTTCAAGTTATCCCGATTTAACCCCTCGTGTTTGGTTCGTTATTAAGTAGGCGACAACCTACTTATTTCCAATAATGTTCCCATTTATTAACTAGGTTAAACATTCCTAGTTAACTTATTGGGTTTGGGGAAGTTATGACTAAGTTTATTTTTAAGTCCCGTTCCTCGGGCTTCTATAAACTTTATTTCTTCAAAAACTTTCATTTAACTTTTATTTTAATAATAGGTTTGTTTATTTAAGAATCCTAATATTCACCGGGTTACTTTTACCACTAAAGGTAAATTACCCGTCTTTTAGTATAAACGTGGTTTGATTACCAAACCCGTTTTCGGGGTGTTACAAGTCTACCCCCCTTAAAGAGGTTTCGTCCTCGAAACCTTTCTTACATAGTCCATCGAGTTTTAAACTCAATGCATTTGACCTAAGTAATCTTTTAAGCATTACTCATACTTTAACAAATTGTTAGTATTACTAGAAAAATTATGGTAATATCTTTTTGGTTACAGAACATCTACGTACCCCATACGACAAAATGCAACTTGAAATAACGTAATTCCGTTATTTCTACTAGTTTAGTTAACTTAGCGATATCCATTGCTTTTATTTATTATCGAACTCTTTGTGAATCCGTTACCTTGACCCGTTTAAAGGTCTTTAGTGAAATTTTTCACTTTTAGCAACAATTTCCTTTGTTTTCAAATTCATTTATTCGGTTCAGTTATACCGAATCCACCGCTTACAAGCAACCAAATTTATTTAAATGACCTTAACCGGTCTCACTAACTAGACTTATTGGTCCAGTTACTTTCTACTGCTCGCTTGGTTATAATGTGATTCCACTTCACATTGCATTTCTTGACCATGATCGTGTCACGTCATGTTTAATTTATATCAACGTTTCTTTATCATACTTCTTCTTTTCGAATGTATCGTCTCGCACCTAACGATGTTAAGACCCATACTCTTTGATATTTGTTATTTCCGAATTCACCTTATAGTATTCATAATTGTCAAAACGTTATTTCTTACTAAAACTGAATTTTAGTTTAACGTTTTTCTCTTTAACTATGTCAATTACTCATATCAAGGAAATTGACAACCCATAATTTATTGTTTTTCGTTCCCGTTTTACGCGGGGATTCATAACAAGTTCCCTCACTTAACCTCGTAGGCTATTTCCTTAAGCTTTCACCTCTTTAAGGCGAGGCCCTTATGATCCCTTAGCTTCCATTCATGACCCGTGGGTCATTTTGGCCCCGTAGACCGTTACACTAAATAATATCCCATAGGTTATGATGATCCCATAGATCATCTTTTATTCTAGTCTTTATTAAAATGCGTATACGTTTATATACGCATATGGCGTTAATGTACCCCTTTTTATGTTTAAAATTATTTACCTTTACTCTTTGGATTTCGTTTGACTTTGACCGTAGTCTAAGGCTACATTGTTTTCTTTCGAATTATCTTTCCGACTTCTTGACTTCTAATGTCAATTAAACGTCGGTTTGCCCTACACTTACCGTTACCCGGTTCTTACCTATACTTCTTTACGTCCCATTACCCGGGTTCTTTTATTTTTTTATGTTTTTAACGCCTATAACTCCTTTACATAGGTTTATTGATATTTCACACTTTTATTTATTCAATTCGCGCTTACTTACTTTAGCAAGTGTCATTATTTATTAAATTTGTTTGACTTGTTCGTGTGAAAATTCATCACTTATGAATGTCAAACTTCAGTATTTGTTCGATCCGTTCAGCTTTGAAATAGTCGAACGTGATTTATGAAAATTTCTATTTGCAGTATCTTGTCGTCCTTTAGTCATGACCCAAAACCCGAGTCTTTTGACCTTCCATACGCGTTCCTGTTTCTCAGTCTACGCATGCGTTTAATTCCTTACCCATCAACCGGGTGTTTTACCGAAATCGTTATCATTGCACCCCTTCTGGTATGCATTAAGACTTCATTTCGATTTACTTGGTCATCTTAGCGAAATCCGTCGCTTTTATTCGACCATGTCTTTTATTCTTTAAGTGACCACCATTGGCGGCCTTATTAATTATGAGTGACGATTATCATCGTTATCCTTTCTTTACTACGACTAAAGGTAACAACCTTGTCTATCCTTTTCGCGTAGGCAACACCTTTGTTTTTACGACCCAGCGGGTCATTTATACTTTGGTTTTACTTGCCTACTTTGTTCACCATGGCCCTTTCGTCCAAGATGACTTATTTTCGTGAATTTTCTTTTTGATCATTCATTTATATCATCATTTACATTAATCCTTGTCCCTTCTCTCGGGCTCATTATCCTAATGTAATACGCTTCCGTCACCCGGTTGTGCGTTTACATTATTATCAAGTATTTTGTTCATTTGTTTCATTTGGGTACTTTTTAATTTGTCCCATTCACCCCGTCCTTACTACATCGGATGTAAATGTGTCCGCTATAAGAAGTTCATGGTATCATATGCCACTACTTACTTGGCCAGAGTAAGCGATTAACACATGACACGCATTACCTTTTTATAGTTTTCACATCACGCCCTATGTAAGTAATACCTCTATTTGTTTCTCTTGGAAACAATATCCCGAATACATTTTCTATTCGGGTTTTTCCAAGTTTTCAATCTATATATGCAACTTTCAATCTCTACGTATTTGTTGCATATTACTATTTATGCAATAATTTAAAACGTGCACCTGATAAATGCTTGCCCTAACGGGCTTTCCTTGCCATTACTTATTTGCGATTGTTACGCAATTTAGGTCCTTGATGAGTACGCTCTTCTTGTCATACCTCGGACCATTCCATTATCATATCCGCAATTCATTCATCTCTCGTCATCTTCAGACGCGAGTGTCCTTAAATTAAAACATTAACAAGAATTAGTAATGTCAACTTCAACAATTGCCCGTATTATAATACAAGGCTTTTTCTACTATACGCATCAACACACGAAATTTCGTCAACTACTTCAATCATTTAATTGGGGGTAACGTGTATCACACGATAACCCTATGTGTTGTTTTCAACACTTTAATACGCTAAACAATTAACATACTTACACTTACCGGAATTGCGATCAAGCATCGAACCGAACACCAATCTTCATCGAGAGCATAAGGTTTAAGTTCAAGCATAGTTTTCCCACCATACTTGAATCTCTTAAACCAGGGCTCTGATACCAACTTGTAACACCCGTTCTTATAATCCACGGTTTAACGTATATTTTACGAAAACAATCATGTAATTAAGATTACATATATATCGGAAATACAGGTTTATTAAAAACTTTTACAAATCATAAGTTATTTGACATAACGTGATCAGGTTCATCATTTAAAAATTATGACGAGGCAAAGTGCGGAAGCATGTATCTTTATCGTGTTCGGTTCTTCGTTGAGCTTGATCGTCTTCCGGCATCCAAAAAGTACCTACATTTCATAAAAAACATGAAATGCTTTAGTCATACAGGATTTAAAACGTATCTAAACGAGTCCAGGAAACAAAACTGATCAAAATACATTTTTGTGCAGGGTCCACCGTTAATTACGGTGGACACCGTAATTTATGGTGGCCCCTGTTCTAACTTTTCTCCACCGTAAAGCAGGAGAAACCTGGCGTAACATTTTCAGCCCCCACCGTAACTTACGGTACCCACCGTAAGTTACGGTGGCCCCTGCATCAGCTTCTTCCATTTTTCCGTTTTTGACACGAAAACTTTCGTATCTTTCAATCCGTTTGTCCGTTTGACCTACCGTTTCTTCCTATGTGATTGTAATTTTATTCTCCATCATATGGAGTTAAAATCCGACATCCGGCTTAATAAATTTTGGGACCTTTATGGCTTCGGCTTATTACCTTTTTACAAGATTTGACCCGTTTGCACATTTATCAAACAAACAAGTTTGTTTGACCCTTATTACTCATAAACCTATTAAGTTCAATGATATTTAACATAATAGGTTCCGATTACAGGTTCATATACCTTCTTAAACCTATTTTCACTAACATGCTTATTTTGACTCGTTAAGGGTATTTAAGCATATTCTAAGCACCAATCGCTTTCATTCGTTTCTAAAATACATATGTCCACATTTCTTATCAAATAATCTTCCACCACAACTATATGTGTGTTGGATTTAATGTAGATATCTAATTGTTCCGAGTTTTACCCCTCAGATTATTATTTTACGGCAAGACTCAAAAAGAGCCATTTGACTCACGTAATACATCTTTCAACTTCTACACTTATTCTAAGTATTTATCTAATCATGAAACTCGTTTCCAAACAACCTTTAAGGGTTGTTTGTTCAATTTAGCCTACAAGGGCGTTTTGGTCAATTTTGGTCCTTCTTTTACGACGAAGGACTTTCAGATACTTGTTTGCCCCAAAAATCCGGTCTTTTAACTATAACCTTGTTTAGAAATCATTATGTTTCAAAAACACTACAATTATAACTTGAATTATTCGGTTTATCTTTAAGATAGCCAAATATCCAATTTGACCTTGTTTAACTCTTAGAAAACCTCAAATTCTACATGATGAGTTGAGTCATTACACAAACCTGGCTCGGATCAGTGTATTGACTCGTTACGATACCTTGCCTTAGTGGCGCTAAGTAATAGCGATGTCAACATTCAATCGATATTTATTCCTGTAATCATGCAACTCGACAAAGCATTAGCCGATATTGTCAAAGGGTGATATTTTCACCTTTTGACCTGTTTGGTTTATATGACCGATTATATTAACGAGATGACATTTATTACCACCTCGTATATATGACTCGCTCCGATTTACACCGTGCTGTCATTTTACTTATAATTTCATTTCTTAACACTTTTTGGCCTATTATATCTTACGTTATAATTGTCCTTCAAACTAACGGTTATGGTCAACATGTGACCAAATTACCATTTTGCCCTTATTGGTTATTATAATTTACCTTATATGGTAACCATTAAAAGTACATGTTTCATTCGTCATAATAAGATCGAATTACCAAGTTAACTCATTCTTTTAGCCATCACTATGGTTTCTCATCATATTTCATTATCTTGTTCCGTACGACTACACGTCGGAACACCATATCTCTATTAGGTATTTATCTTTTTCGTAATTAACATAACAAAAGGATATTTTAAAATATATGACTAGTGTAAGATATACTTACCTTGCATCCGAATTACGCTTTTCCTTCTTATTTGCTTCGTTTGACCCGCTTCCTTTCCAAGCCTCCACCTGGCTTATCAAGCGTCAAACTATCATCATAATTCGTAAGACGGTTAGATTAGTCATCATTAATTATGACTATTCCATCTTACGGGTTTTACATCAAAATTCACCATTTGATTTCATTTTGGTCAGTTTGACTTCTTAAAAGTCAATTTGTCTATAACATATTCAAACACACATTTGGCACATTGAACCCACTTAGGCATTTTCATCTGAACTCTTTAAACATTCTAGTTTTTACGCACCAATTTAACTTAGCTCTCGACTATTGAAGCTAATCATTCATTTGTTAAGCAATTAACTAAAGGTTTCCATCTACATGTAAAAACCCGTTTCATTATAGCATTAGATATTCATCTAATCATCAAATATAATCAAGTTCTACATATTAATTAGTAGACATCATGGTTCCAAACACCTATTTATATGAACCAAAATCACTAGTTTCATCATAATTTATTAAACCCCTTCCATGAAAGTATGATCATGTACCCAATTTCATGGTTTAATCAAACACCTTCCATTCACTATCATGCATGATGATTCTAAACATAGTCTTATCATCAATTTCATCATAACACTAAAACCCACTTAGCTAGGTGTGGTGATTCAACCAAACACCTAAATCATAGCAATTTATTCTAAATCTTCACTTAGGGTTTGTTCCTAAGCAATCCTACATCCTAATTTCAGCCATAACTTCTATGATTCATACATAGATCGCATCATGCAAGATTAACTAATTTTCACAACTTCATGAATGTTAGAAATTCGACATACCTTACGATCCCCTTGACTTGGTAATCGTTTATTCATGTTTGGTTGTGAATTTGAGCTTCATTTTGACCTTCAATTTGATGATTATGTTAGATGTTAGGGTTTGGCTCCTTGGGAGCTCTCCTGAGCTCGATCCAGAACACACACTTGTGTATGTGCGTGTCTGTGTTTTGTTTAGTTATTAATAAATAACCTTTCAAGTTATCCCGATTTAACCCCTCGTGTTTGGTTCGTTATTAAGTAGGCGACAACCTACTTATTTCCAATAATGTTCCCATTTATTAACTAGGTTAAACATTCCTAGTTAACTTATTGGGTTTGGGGAAGTTATGACTAAGTTTATTTTTAAGTCCCGTTCCTCGGGCTTCTATAAACTTTATTTCTTCAAAAACTTTCATTTAACTTTTATTTTAATAATAGGTTTGTTTATTTAAGAATCCTAATATTCACCGGGTTACTTTTACCACTAAAGGTAAATTACCCGTCTTTTAGTATAAACGTGGTTTGATTACCAAACCCGTTTTTGGGGTGTTACATTTACCTTGTTGTTTGGCTTTCAGAATCTCCCAAGTCCGAATATCATGACCTTTTTCATTGCATACACTACATGTCCTTGACCTTTTCCCTTTGCGGCTTATCATTTGTTCCTTCTTGGATTTAATCCTTTTATGCGAGCCACGACCTTTGTTTCTTATACCATCCGACACACGGACAGTAGGAGGAGCATTAGTTACTGGTTGTTGATAACTAATTAACTTTGAAAATCGGTCAAATTTTGGATCAAGTTGCTTGGTTATACGACTCTGATCAACTCACTCTTTAAGCTGCATCATTTGATCCCTCACTAAAACAAGTTGATCAAGGTTGGAAATCAAATTGCTAACCAAATACTCCCCTGTGTGGATGATTTCACGAGCAATCCGTTTAGCCTTGTGTTGCACATCCTTGCCACCCACATTTAGATTGTACTTCACATTTAACTTATTCGGCACCACATCCTTCGTCCATCTCTTCATAACATATTTGTTTGGTATTTCTTTAACACCAAACATCTTGAAAAGAAAATAGATGTGTTTGCATAGCAGCCCATACTGCTCAAAACGCAAACAACTACACTGTGCAGTTACATCATTTTCAAGATTCTTGAACCTCACCTAGGAAAAAAAAATTAAAAATTAAAATCGCAAGTGTAACATAACAATTTCGCATGTCTAAAAAATCATTTAAATGAATAAATTTTAAAATCGCACGAGTATATCAAAATCGCATATTGCAAGATCATGATCTGAAAAAAAAAAGAAATTCGCATGTAGGTTATCAAAAAATCGCATGTTTGAAATATATATGCTATAATACCTCCAATAAACCATCTCCATGGGCTTTAAAGTCCTTCAACAATATCCTAATCTGTGGACCCTCTATTTTGGTGTCCATCGGCAGACATTCAGAAATTGTTCCATAAATCTCTATTTGCTGATCAAAGAATATAGACCTGGTGAATCTCTTAGCAACATCTTTTTCCAAAGAAGTTTCGCTCAAATCAGCAGGCTCAGTATATCTTGAAATATGATCATTCTTTCTATGATTAAACCTTTGGACATCCATTGCACCATCAAAATGATTCATAGACTCTATGAGAGTGAGTTGTGAATTAGCCACCTGGCAAAAAAAATGGTTCTCACTCTCTGATCTTGAAGTTGTTCTCATAAGTCCCGACATTGGCTCGTGCCGGTAAAAAACCGGAATCCACATGGATCTCATCACAAACATATCATCAATCCATTTGTTTTCTGTGAGACCGAACTCAATCATCACCAACTTCCACTGTCTCTCGAATTCTTCGGGCCCAATGGAATCAGTCCATACAATGTCGCACATCCTCCTTTTAAACTCATCGTTATTGCACAACTCGTGTCCAACCTATAACAATAAATGCTTTTTATATCAACCTATAACAAAAATCTATAATATAAAAAAAATAACGCTAACGAAAGACAATATAGCATGCTATACCTTATCTGCCACTTTTTTCATTATGTGCCACATGCACAATCTGTGTCTGCTGTTAGGGAAAACCTCCTCAATAGCCTGTTTCATAGCAGGGTCTTGGTCCGTCACTACAACCTTTGGCTGTCGACCAAATGACTTTAAGAATGAATTCAGAAGCCATTTATATGATTCAATGCTCTCCGATGCCAACAACCCAGCTCCAAGTGTTACATTTCGTCAGTGGTTGTCAATGCCAGTGAACGGAACAAACACCATCTTGTACCTTAACAAACACATGCGAAAACACATTGAAAACATGCGAAATAGAAAAAAATCACATGCGAAAACAAACAGTATAACATGCGATATATTCAACTCCACCTCTTCAAATGTCTACACATGCGATATTACAAGCTCATGAAGTCATATAACATGCGAAAATGAGTAAAAAACATGTTTGTCTTGAAACACTTACCTGTTTGTCTTGAAAGTTGCATCGAACGATATCACAACCCCAAATTCCATATAGTTAAGCTTGCATAAACCATCAGCCCAGAACAAACCAGTTAACCGTTTGTCATCATCAACAGAATATTCAAACGAATAATCAGCTAAATATTGTTTTTGTCAGTCATCCTATTAATCACCATGTCAGCGTCATAATCTCCTATATAGCTGTTAATTCGCTTCCTAAAATTTTTGCAATCATCAACCGTAGCACCAACGTTCTCGAAACCACCATAACGTTTCCTCATTATATAGAAAGCTTTGACAGGACCAAGGTTTAAAGTGCCTAGTTCCCAAACCATCTCCTCCTGGACATCTGACAATTGTCTGTAAGCTGGCAGCATGTGAATATCATCTTGACATACAAACTTATGATTATGGCCATCAACAAATCTCTTTACTATATATAATCTACCATCCACAGTGCAAATCATAAGTTAAGCTTTGCATCCAGTTCTAATAGTCCCCCTGTTCCTTGTTTTGAATTGCTTTTTTGATTTCGAACGATCGTCAATACACAGTGGCTTATGTCCCTCTTTAGAACAAACAAAATACTTAGTTTTGATTATACCACCACTGTGTACTTCACCACCTTTCCGAATAGAAAAACCAGCTAACTTAGCATATGATTGGTAAAACGCATATGCTTGTTCAATAGAGATAAATTGCATTCCAACCACAGGTGTAGCTGATGCTTGAACCTCCGGAGTGTAAGCCCTTTCATCTACATGAATCAAATTAGAAAAACAAAAAAACGTGCGAATTATCGGACTACTTACATGCGATATATTAATAACAGCATAATTTCATCGTAAAGAACAAACAACACATGCGAATTGTATGAAAAATTACATGCGAAAATGATGATTTTGATTAATCTGTTTTATATATGCGATTTATTATACAATAACATGCGAAAATGCGTAAAGAAAATAAAATCAAATGCGAATTGAAAGACTCATAACATGCGAATTTGTAAATGTTACTTTCATGTCAAAAATATAATCAACATTCAAACTTCAAAAAATAACTACAACAATATAAAATCATTGCTACAATTAAACAAAAAACAAGTATACGAACAATTTAGAGATCTGAATTAACATAATTACCATTAAAACACTCGTTTACAGCACTTGTACTTGCAATTGGATTTTGATTTGCAGGTCGCGGATTTAAAACATCCTCAATCGAAACTCTCTGATATGCAGATAATTGAGCATGATCACCGATCGGTCGAGTTTCTTCAAAATCAACATCTGTTCGTCCAGTGCTGCTCTGTGGATCCATCGAAAAAAAACAATTGAATGAAACCCTAACACAGAAGAACGAAAACTGCAATTTGAGAATTATGAAAAATTTGAAACTGATTCGAATGATAATTACCGGGATATTAGTGCAACGAACATCTCGCTGATTGAATGAAGAGACGAATTTGCCCTCAGATGATTGAATTAATTATCTGATTTAACCTTATTAAAGAAAAAATGAATCAGGACACGTGTATGGCTAATATTCTCGAGTATGTAATGTACGATTAGCTGATTTGTACCATACTCTTTACCTATATATATATATATATGTATATAGGGAGCCGCTAAAATAGAAACTACCTCCAGTTGCGAAAATCGCGAGAACCACTCTCCACCAATCAGATTAAGCCACGTATACACTATTATTTTAAACCCATAAGGTTATTTTGGTAATTTGACATATATGTCATTTCCAAATTATGTCTCTGTCTCTTTATTTATTAAGTGTTCAGACTCTCTTTCTTCACACAAATCCCAAAATTAAAACCCTCAACTCTCTCTCTTGAAATAGTTCATCTCTTCAAAAACCAGACCACCCCTCCGGCGATGTTCCCTGTGACGTTTTTTATGTGATGATTATGTGATAGAGAACTGATTGGAGGTGGTTGATCGACGGTGGTTGGAGGTGGTTGATCGACGACGCGAGAATGACCCCCATGTTTTCAGCCGATACCGTCAGTGGTGGAGGTGGTTGATCGGTGATTGCCATTTACCCGGAAACCTAGGTGTTTTGGGGATAAAGTCATCGGCTCAACATCTCCGGCCTCCCTTCCTCTCCACCGTCTCCGCCACCCACAACTACCCCTCCGCTGCCGCATCCATCACCAAAGATATGTTTTCTCTCTCTCTCTCTCTCTCTCTCTCCCTCTTTATCACAAAGATCTGTTTCTCTCTGTCTTTTTATTTGAACTTTTTTGGAGATTTTTTGTGATGACGGTTTGAGGTATGTTGTTGTGGTGATGTCATTTGGTGGTTAATATGCTGCTGGCGGTGGTGTTTTGGCAGAGGTGGGCGACTGGTGTTGGTGGTGGTGGTGGTGGCGTTGGGGTTGTTGGCAGTGGGGGTTTTTTGTCAGAGGGGGTTTTTCTTGGTCATTTGTACGATTTGGGGGTTTCGAGTAAAGGGAGATGGGGGTTTGTTAGTGCATTTATGTCTATCGCCTTCGTCAATCCAAGCCGTAGCGAGAAACAGAAGAAAACAAGTCTTTTTAGTGTTGGTTGTCCAGTCCACATGAAGTGGCAAAGCCAGTCCATGTGAAGTGGCAAAGCCAGTCCATGTGAACTGACAACATCTATAAATAGGAGAGTTAGAGTTAGATTAGAAACTTTTGCTACATTTTCCATTTAGAGCATTTTGGAGAGCTAGAGATCTAGAGAGATATTCTAGAGAGAGAAAGTGATTCAAGGTGCTGTACGATTTCAGATTTCTAATAAAATCACAGTTATATTACGTCTTGTGTGTTCGGTCACGTTCGTGTATGGATTCCGCACGTCACACGTTCGTTTCGCAATCGTTTCGGAGTCAAAACTGGTCCTAACAGGGTTGATTTGTGTTTCCTGACTCTGTTGATTTGTATTCTTGATTCTTTGGTATTTTTGTGATAACTGCAATTATGTGGGTTTTGATATGTTGGATTGGGCGGTGATGATGCAAAAAAAAAAAACCCGTATATTTTGATGACGATGGCGCAACAAGGATGGTGGAGGGTAGGTTTTTCTGAACCTGCAACCCCACTTTGCAGCATTGATCATTGGAAACTCTAAGCCAAACCCCGTTTATTTCAAGAATCCAATTGTTTTGATTTTTGTTATTGGTTTTTCATTTTTTTTTCAGTCGATGATGATAAATTCAGTCTATTTAAGACACTAGATTTTTGGGTGAGTTCATTTTGTGTAAAAAAGATTTTGTAAAAAAAAGTAAATCGTAAAACTTTTTTTATGTAAATTATAAATCGTAAAACTTTACGTAAAAATTTTAATGTAAAACGTAAAATGTGAAACTTTAAAAATTTAACGTAAAACGTTTTTATGTAAAACGTAAAACGTAAAAATTTTAATGTAAAACGTAAAACGTAAAATTTTACGTAAAATTTTTTATCTCGTAAAAAGTAAAACTTTACGTAAATTGGAAAACGTAAAACATTTTCCTTTAAAATGTAAAATGTAAAACCTTTTTTTATGTAAATTGTAAAACGTACAAAGTATAACGTAAAGTTCTATGTAAAAAAATTAATTCCGCAAAACGTAAAAGGTAAAACATTTTCATGTAAAACGTAAAACTTTTTTTATGTAAACTGTAAAACGTAAAACTTTTTATCGTAAAATGTAAACTATTATGTAAAAAAATTAATCCCGCAAAACGTAAAACGTAAATAGTAGAAAATTGAGGTAAAATTTTTTTATCCCGTAAACCGTAATTTTTTTTTTGTAATTCTTTTACAACCATAAAAAGCGGCGCGTAAAAACAGGGCTTAAAAAGCGGCGCGTAAAAAAACGGCGAGTAAAAATGAGGCGTAAATACGGAGCGAAAAAATGGCGTGTAAAAACGAGGCGTAAAAACAGTGCGTAAAATACGACGCGTAAAAACGAGTCGTAAAATACGGCACGTAAAAAACGACGCCTAAAAAACGAGGCGTAAACGGGGCGTAAAAAAATGGGGCGTAAGCGACATAGCATCCTTCGGATTGCTTGCTTGCTGCTTTTAGCGTTTCTGCGGTGAATCTCTGAACCGTTTCAGTTATGGCGTTCGCCATTGTTATCTCCCTGCAGGACTAACTGTGTGAGAAACTAGGGTTTATGGGGTTAGAATCCAGGAAAATCACCCATAAACATGTTAGCATAACTTTTTTCCCCCTCAAAATAAATAAATATATTTACATGTTATATAGTTATACCATTTTTTCCTGAATAAGTTGTTTTTTAAAAAGTGTTTGGCTTAGCTTATTGATGTAAAATGACTAAAAAGGATATTCTTTTATAAGTCAATAAGTTGTTTTTTAAAAAGTGTTTGGCTTAGCTTATTGATGTAAAATGACTAAAAGGGACATTCTTTTATAAGTCAATAAAATGACTAAAATGGACATTCTTTTATAAGTCAATAAGTTATTTTTTAAAAAGTGTTTGGCTTAGCTTATTGATGTAAAATGACTAAAAGGGACATTCTTTTATAAGTCAATAAGTTGTTTTTTAAAAAGTGTTTGGCTTAGATTAAACAAGAACTAATTATGAGGGCTCAGATTAAACAGTGAACAAAAGGTCATGGCTGCAAATTAACAAATTAAACAAGAACTTAATAATAAAAAAAAATAACAATTTTCCACATCAAGATTTACCAGAAATGTCCTCAAACACAAACAATATAATCAAGAAACTACCAGACCCATATAATCATCATCATACTCAGTAAATCCCACCAATAGCAAAGCAAATGTAGGGTCTGAAGATGTAGATAGCCTTACCTCTACCCCGTAGGAATAGAGAGGCTGCTTCCAGTGAGACCCCCGGCTCGATAGTAGTTTTGCATCAAGCGTTGGACATAAGGCACATAACACTCAGTAATCGGGACAAAGACCGATTAGTGCATGTACCCTTTTGTCTTTCAGCTATCAACACCACCACATGATGCATGATTAACCGTCCTCAGCTTTTAACGTTATTTTCACGATATTAGTAAAATAACGTTAAAATTAGTGCACTTTCACTTTTGCCTCCGATGGCCCACACATATATACATTATACGCGCATACTGCACGCGCGGGGCGTATACCAGACCCACATAAGAATGTAGGAAATTTCCCATATGAGTTTTCAAGATGATGAATCTACTGTTCTAAATTTCTCAAAAGTGATCAATTTTATGGATCTTCTGAAAATAATAAGAGTGATTTCAAATCTGATGATCAAATATAAGCCTGTTACCACAATTAACAAATCACAAAAAATTATATAACAATTTGCAGCATCAAGATTTAATTATGAGTAGCAGATTAAACAGTGAACAAAATGTCATGGCTGCAAATACAAATTACGTGCAGTGAAAACCAATTAACAAATTAAAACGAGGCTCAAATTACATGCAGTGAAAACAAATGAACAAATTAAACAGTGAGTATATCTGCTCGGGAGCCGGAACTGGAAGCCGGAAATGGGAAACAATAGTCGGAACTGAAAGTAGCGGCCGGAACTGGTTGCCGGCAACCGGAACTGGAAGCAACGGTGTAGAATGGAAGCTTTTCTTCAATGTTACGGTGTAGAATGGAAGCTTTTCTTCAATGTTGTGTGATGTTGGCAGCTGTGATATCGCTGTGTAATGTGTAGGGCAAAGTTATAAGTTCCACATGGGTAATCTGGTAATTTCATTTTGAGTAAATTACAACTCGTCCTTTATATATGTATGTTATTGCAAATCATGTCCTTTTTCTTCAATAATTACATTAATCATACCTAATGTTTATAAATCCCAACATGTTATATCCTTTACCTCAAACCTAGTTAATTTTCTCAGTTAATTGTAGTCACGTGAGGCCCACGTGAGGGCATTAATGTCTTTTAACATACCCATCTGTTTCCCCTATTTAAAACCCTAAATAACCCTAATTTGTTGACTTATATTGGTTTCAATGCTGAATGCATCTCCATTGATACAAAATTACAAATGAGCAGAGTATCTGTGTAACAGCAGCAGCAGCTTGTCAAAAACATTAATTTACAAGCAGAAAGAAAGTATAAAGATCCTTTTCCGTTAACAAGTTCAATGAGTGTGTGACCTCAAATAAGAGAATGACGAGGCTGTAAACGTTTGCAGAGAACAAATCCCTCCCGCCGCGAGAGCTCCCCCTGTGGACAAGCATACCAACGTTTTTCGAGTTCAACAGTTACAACCGACGAGTAGTCGGTTGAAGAAGTCAAGTAAATGATCTGATTTGATGGCAACAAAACAAAATTGGAAAGGCGTAAATTGGCCAAAGCATTTCCTTGAGAGTGGGCGAAATCGACAAGCTAAACAACCTATGTATACATCCTCAACCGCTCTATTTTATTATTATGCACCACCTCATGCTTTAGCCATAGCCACTCCCTAAAACTCATCCCCTCCGCACTCATTGAACTTTGGTGTTCATGGGCACCAAAGTCTTCAAGAAGTTGATGCTCTCAAATTGAAGCTCCAAATGGTGAAACAGATGGGTATGTTAAATTCAAGTTATTTGGGGTTTAAATTGGGGGGAATAGATGGGTATTTTAAAAGACATTAATGCCCTCACGTGGGCCCCACGTGACTACAATTAACTGAGAAAATTAACTGGGTTTGGGGTAAAGGGTATAACATGTTAGGATTTGTAAACATTAGGTATGATTAATGTAATTATTGAAGACAAAGGATATGATTTTCAATAACATACATACATAAAGGACGAGTTTTGTAATTTACTCTTTCATTTTTGAAAAGTTATAAGCTGCTCAAAAAGTCACAATATTCTAGAGGTGTGTACGGTTCGGTTCAGTTTTTTGGTAAAATCAAAACCGAAACTGAAATGTCTGTTTTTGGCTTTTTAAAACCGTTCGGTTTCGGTTTTTATGTCAATTCGGTTTGATTTTTCGGTTATTTCGGTTTTGAAACAAAATTATGTAAGATTCAAAAAAACATAAAGTATAATTTAAAATATAAGCATCTTTATTATATGTTTACATTTATGTTATTATAGTTACTTCTTTAATTAATATTGTTTACATAAACCCAACCTTCTAATCTAGTTTCATGTTTCTCGAAAGTTTTTATTAAGACATTTTATTTTATAATAATTTGAAGTTCATTTAATTTTTATATAAAATTTTGTTATATCTTGTAGGTAATAAATAGATCACTTCAATTATAAATAAACATGTAATATTTTTATTATAAACACTTAACATTCAAGAATAAAATTAATAATTTCTACTAGCATTGGATTAAATATTTAAACAACTTAAACTTAAACTTAAAAATATATGGATTGTAACTTATCGATTCGGTTCGGTTTTTTTCAGTTATTGAAAATGGTTATCCAAAACCGAACCAAATTTTTGGTTATTAAAAATCTGAAAACCGAACCGTCGGTTTTTGTTTCGGTTCGGTTTTTTTGGTTATTTCGGTTACGGTTCGGTTATTTCGGTTTTCTGCTCACCCCTACAATATCCTGACTTCTCATAAATGACTTTTTCTCCTATGCAAAAAGTCATTTTGAAAAGTCTTTTTGAGTTTGCCAAAAATCAGTTCTCCTTATTAGCTTTTTGAAAAAGTCAATAAGTTATAAGTTAGGGTGGAAAAGCTTAGCCAAACATGATCTGAATGGGTCTGTTAGGTATGGGATAATAGAATGTACAAGATAATGCAATGAAAAAAAAATCATTTTGGTAGACAAGAAAAGATGAAAGAATAAAAATCAGTCGGGAGTGGTGGTGGTCGATGGCGGTGACAGTGGGTGGAGATAGGCGACGGTGGTGGACGTCAGTGGTAGGTGGTGGTGGTGGCTGCGATGGGAGGTGGTGGCGGTGACAAACGTGAGTGGTGGTGGGTGGCGACGGTGGCGACGGCAGTGGGTTGTGGTGTTATCAATGAAGGATGAGAGAGGGAATGAAATCAGTGATGAGCGTGGTACCAGTACCGTACCGAACCAGCACCGGTACCGAAAATACTGATACCGAAATTCGCCAAAACTGGGTACCGATACCGGTACCGAAATATTTGGTACGGTATGGTACGGGACCGGTACGGTACCGATATTTGAAGGTAAAATTCGGGATTTTACCGGTACCGTACTGAACCGGTAAATATACCGAAAATGCCAAAAAGTGGGTATCGGTACCTGTACCGAAAAAATTATGTACTGGAAATTCGGTACCGGTACCGGTATGAGACCGGTACGGTACCGGTACCCAGTACCAAATGCTCATCCTTAAATGAAATGATGATTAGATTTTGAAGGAATGAATGCTTTGTGTAATAGACGATTACATTCCATTGATAAACCAAACACTATTTTCTTTATTCTCTTTCAATGGTTCATTTCATTATGCTTCTCATAAAAATCAGTCGGGAGTGGTGGTGGTCGATGGCGGTGACAGTGGGTGGAGATAGGTGACGGTGGTGGACGTCAATGGTAGGTGGTGGTGGTGGCTGCGATGGGAGGTGGTGGCGGTGACAAACGTGAGTGGTGGTGGGTGGCGACGGTGGCGACGGCAGTGGGTTGTGGTGTTATCAATGAAGGATGAGAGAGGGAATGAAATTAGTGATGAGCGTGGTACCAGTACCGTACCGAACCGGCACCGGTACCGAAAATACCGATACCGAAATTCGCCAAAACTGGGTACCGATACCGGTACCGAAATATTTGGTACGGTATGGTACGGGACCGGTACGGTACCGATATTTGAAGGTAAAATTCGGGATTTTACCGGTACCGTACCGAACCGGTAAATATACCGAAAATGCCAAAAAGTGGATATCGGTACCTTTCCTATAAACCAAACACTACTTAAATGTATAACCTAGTAAATAAATATTCACTTTTTAACCCGGTCACAACTCACAGATAAATATCTCCAAAACCAATCAATCAATAACCTACACATAAGCTAAGCCGGTAAAATTTAGTCGGAACAAAACCCTTGGAAAATATTGCAGTGTATGAAAGCAGTTTATGAAAACTAAACATGTGTATTTTAGCAGGCACACTATTTTGCCCCAACTAAATTTTAGCCGGATTAGAATAAACATTGACTGGAATTTAGTCGGCGCTTTCCAATCCGACCAAATTTTATTAGAAGATCTTTAAGTGTGTATTGTTTTTATTGGACAGGTTCCACTCTACTCTTAGCATGTTGTGTTTATGTGGCATGTTTTGATAATTTGATTAGTGGATTTTAGAGGTGCTTATTTGTGAGAGTGGGTAAAATTGAGTGTTTATTTTGGAGAAACGGTGAAGTCAAAATGTTTATGTTGATGATTTTCCATTTAGTTTATAACCACATGTATAATTTCTAACATAATATCTCACTTTTAGTTCTTAAAAAAGTAGATTTATCACCCGCCGCAATGTCACACCACCGCCAACGACAACCAATACTAAAGTTACGGCGTGTTAATGTGAAGAAATTAGACTGCAACGTAAAACATAGAAAATAACAATTAAGTCGATTTAGGACCCGCGCGTTATAATGAACCTGTCAAACGAAAAACAAATAGACGACGTAAAAACGTTGAACCACACACGTACGTTGAGTCATGTTAACTCGCAAAATCTAGTACGAAGCGTAAAACGAAATGTAAAAACATTGAACCACACACGCACGTTACGCCGTGTTACCTCGCAAAATTTAAAACGAAACGTAAAACGAAAAAATCTGTGAAACATGTAAAGTATGGGGACCAAAGTTTAAACTAAAAAAGTTGCGAGGTTAAATCACAAAAGATGAAAACTTTTGTGTCAAAAGTAAAAAGTCAAATAGATTTGGGTGAAAAGTGTAATATCAAGTTTTTTTTTAAAAAACTCACAAAGCATTTGAGTACAACACCTATATGTATAAGTTAAGTATATGTTGCTAATTTATAGTTTGTTACGCATATGATCATACTGTTGGCTTTCTTATGTCATCCAGACATGATTTAGGTAGCCTGGGTCGAACCCGGTGGCACAAATAAAGTTATAGATGCTTTAAACTTAACAACTGAACACAACTTATATATTAAATCAGTGTGACATCTCATCTTTTTGGCATCAATATATAATGTTTAAATTAGATAGATGTTTATTTATATGATTAGGAATGTTTACTAAAGACACTTGGTAATAATGGATAGACACCAAGTTTGAGTTATAATAACATCATCCTAATACATGAGGGACTATATGAGTATTAAAAGTAGGGGTGTTCATCGAATCGAATATCGAATTTTCGAATTATTCGAATAATTTTTATTTTTCCTTGAATTCGAATTCGATTAAAACCTACCCAATTCGATTCGAATTCGTATTCGAATAAAAAACCCAATTCGTATTCGATTAAAAATTTGAATAAATTCGATTTGATTTAGTTTCTTTTAAAACATGTAAATAACTATTAAAATGAAACATAAGTTTTAAAGCAGCCATAAAACATTTCAAATAAAGTAGTAAAGTACCATAAGTCTAACATTCAAAACGAGAATTCGAGAGTAACCACTACAAGTTAATATTTGTAGGGTTAGAAATCTACTGGTAGATTTGCTACTTAGATTTTAGTTATGGGCCATGTAGTGGGTTTGGTAATGGGTAGTTTTAATATTTGGAATAAATTTTGAAAATAATTTATAGTATAGCCCAATAAAAGTTATATATATATGTATTATATATACAAATAATAAATAAAATGTATAATTTTTATTCGAATTTCGAATCAAATCGAATTTGAAATTATAAATTCGTATTCGATTTACTTGACTCGAATTGAATCGATTCGAATTCGAATTCTTATAATCAAAACGAATTCCTGATAATAGAATCAAATTTAATCAATTGATTTACTTGACTCGAATTGAATCGATTTGAATTCGAATTCTTATAATCAAAACGAATTCCTGATAATAGAATCAAATTTCGAATTTTTCGAATTCGAAACGAATTCTGAACACCCCTAATTAAAAGGGTGAAAGTGAACTATACTAACTAAACAAAATATTTGTTTGCTTTAATGGAGCAATAAAAATGTAGGTACAAATTTCAAATATATCTACTTCATCAAATAATATCCCAAAATTATACTAACTAAACAAGATATCAAAACAATCCATCTTCTTCCATAGAGTTCACCATGTTCATCATTGTAGTCTTCCGCCGCACCACCCGGGGCCCCACCCGACCTCTGATATACAGCCGTTATGATCGGATTACAAACGGCTTTTACTTCTTCCAGCTTCTCATAATACTCATCTCTCTCAGCTAACTGATTATTAACAAGCCATTCAAGTGCTTCTTTCATAGCGCTTTCGATTCTCTCTTTTTCATCCGACTTGAGCTTATCGGCTAACTTATATTTATCATTAACTTGTTTTTTCATGTCGTTAACATAAGTTTCAAGAGCCTTAAGCGCATCGCAACGGGTGCCGCATAGATCGTCAGTTTCACTTTCACCACCAACCTCTCCACTCGAAATGCCTCCTTGAACAGCAGCACCAAAAGCAACTGCTTCATCAGGGTTCACACCCTTGTTTGGTTCCTTTCCATCAAAATAATCCTTTAAGAGTTGTTGAACCTTTGGAATCATGGTACCTTCGCCAACAAGAACGATCTCATCAATCTGGTGTTTTTCCAAACCCACATCCTCCATGGCCTTCTTCACATGTCCTATGGTCTTTTCGAACAAGTCGTTATTCAGCTCCTCGAATTGAGCTCGAGTCAATGGCTCAGAGAAATCTACATTGTCAAAAAGTGACTCGATCTGGACATGGACCTGGTCCTGGCTGCTCAAGGCTCGGTTGGCACGCTCCGCTTCTCGTCTTAGCTTTCCAAGAGCTTTGTTGTCCTTGCTGATGTCTTTACCATGTTTATTCTTGATCAATTTGATGAAGTATTCCATTATCTTTTGATCAAAGTCCTCACCTTAATTGAAAATAGAATCAATAGTATTAATAAGGCCGGGCATCCATAATCCTAAAAACTTGTCTAGTTAGTTGTCACGTGTCTAGTAAACTGTCACATCATACAAACCTTCATTATTCAAAAACACCTAATAAGAAAACCAAAAACACCAAAAAATTAACAAGGTCACCATATATTTCTTTTAAACCATCCATCACTCTTTACATATATATATTTTATACTAGAAAAGAATATGGATCCACCCCTATCCATTTTTTTCTAGCTCTTGGCCAAGAATACTCTTAAAAAAGAAGTGCCAAAAACAACACCCATAAAGGAAAAGAAGGATGAAGTGGCGTTTTTTAGCTAAAACACCCAAAATCCACTCATTGTGGGTCCCCTAATAATAATAAACTACCAATAACTAGCCGAGGTTTGACTTTCGCTCAGCTCACCTTCTCCAAACCCTACTATGAGCGAGATCTTACTGGGTATGACTATTTGTTTGTATTCAATAAATAAAACAGCTAATAACAATCCTTACCTCCAAGATGGGCGTCTTCATTTGTGGCAATAACCTCAAAAACACCATTGTCGACTGTCATGATGCTAACATCAAACGTTCCACCACCAAGGTAAAAAACAAGAATGTTACTCTCACCACCTTTTTGTAGATCGTATGCGATGGCAGCAGCAATAGGTTCGCTAATGATTCTTACCACATTCAAACCAGCAATTGCAGCAGCATCCTTGGTAGCCTGCTTTTGGGCATCATTGAAGTATGCTGCAAAGAGAATCAACAATATTTAAACCGTCAACAAACATCATTCAAGGATATATTAACTACTTATGTTGAAAAGTTGTCGTTAAACCGGTCATGTTCGCGTGTTGAACCTGACATGAACCTAAAATTTTTACACGAACTCAAGAAATGTGTCCCACATGAACCAAACACGACACATACTTTGCGACTTGCAATGGTGACACAAACACCGCCCATTTAACCCCACAATTTTTTGTACTTTTTTAACATGTTGATACTTTAAATTCTGGATTACATACTATTTTATATTTATAAATTTTAAATTTTGGTATAAATATACCCAATAATTTAGATTATTATATAAAAAAAACTACGAAAAATAACTAAATGGTTTAAACAGCTCTACCCATGTCTTATTTGGCTAAGTGTTTGCAGCCCAAACCTCTTTTGATTTTTTTTAACTATTTTTTACATCTAAATACCATCAAACCTTACACTTGCAAGGTGTTGAACACACACCATTTTTACATCTAAATACCATCGGCCCGTCTTGAAACACGGACCAAGGAGTCTGACATGTGGCACCGGCCTGCGGGCACCCCATTGTGGAAACGTTTTGGGTTTTTTTGGTTTTTCTTTTTTGTCGGAAAACTGTATAAAAGTTGTAGCAAAAAATGAGTCGTGTGAAATTTGTAGGAAACTTTTGTAGAAAAAAATGTAGTTTTCTAGTAGTGATTTTCGCGTAGGGGGAAGCATCATACCACTAGACTAAACCCAAATCCACAATTTTACTTACCAGGAACCGTGACAACCGCGTCCTTAACTTTCTTTCCAAGGAATGCTTCGGCCGTCTCTTTCATTTTGGTAAGAATCATCGCGCTAATTTCTTCGGGTCTGAAAACCTTGGTCTCCCCATCCTTGATTTTAACTTGGATATATGGCTTCCCATCTTGGTTCACAATTTTGTACGGAACCAGTTTCATATATCTTTGAACTGCTTCGTCCTCAAACCTGCCAAACAAGTATAAAATGCTCAACAATATAAAACAACATGATCTCAATACCTACACATGACAAATAGATTGCAAGTTCATACTTTCTGCCAATAAGTCTCTTAACATCAACGATGGTCCTTTCGGCATTTACAGCCGCCTGATTCTTCGCAGCCTCACCGATTAACCTCTCAGAGTCTGTGAAAGCCACCAACGACGGAGTGATACGGTTTCCTTGATCATTGGCTATGATTTCAACGTGGTCGTTCTTATAAACACCAACACAAGAATACGTAGTCCCGAGATCAATCCCTATAACAGTTTCTAACTTGTTGGATCGTTTTTTCGCGATTGAAGTTGCAAATACGCAACCTGTAACACAATGAAGTTAGTACATTACCAAATTCAACTATCAAATTCCCTAGTAGTTAAGGAAGTAGACATTGCTAAATGCTAATATATCCCCTTATCAACATTAAACAGTCACATATAACAATTTGTCTACTCCATATCAGTAACATAAATTAACACCAACTAATGCAAACACCAACATCCATTTCATACATTCAAAACAAAAACCCAAGTAACCCTAATAACAAAAGTACTATACACTGCGTTATTCTTTGTGTTTTTTTTTTCTTTTCTACGGGTTGCAATTCACATCCATACAAAAAAAATATATATATATCCAGAAAACGTTACCGATTAAGACGATTGCTAGAACAATGCTGGAGCGACCCATGCTTCACAATTCACACGAATAGGTGATTATCCGGCGTGTGTGTAAGGGGTTTAAGTTTAAACTCGAATTTGTACGAGAGGGAAATTGAATGCATGAGAAGGGGCGTGTTGTATTGTATATATAGGATAGGAGTGTTCACGGTAATGTCATATATGATGACGTGGACCAATAAAACTCCAGGTATGACTTGTGCATTGTAAACAAATTCAAATTTCAAACCCTAGAATTATATTGTTTACGTTTATGAGACCTAAAGTTTATGAAGCATATACCCGAGGTTTTTTTTTTTTTTTTAAAAAGTGTATTGGTGGAAGATGTATTTACTAAAATTGATGATTTTAAAAATATTAATCAAAATGATGTTTGTTTCCTTGTTTTCTATTATAACTTGTTTTTCTGTCCAAATTTCATTGGATAAACTCGATAATAGTACTAACCAGGTGATGGGTTGGTAAAATTCCATAGCTTAATGGTTTTAATTTCGGTTAATTACACGAAGTTACTTTCTAGAATACACTACTTTGATATGGTTTGTGTTTTGAAGGCATTGACGGGTTTAAGGTGCATTTTGGAGATTTACTGAAGCTTTGGGTGGATACTAGAGAGAACATAATTGAAGAAAATGCAAAAAAAGAGGCAAAACTGAGCTGAACTATGCGCCAGAAACAGTCCAAACTTCATTTTGGCTTATCTTGAGCTAGAAAATGAGTTTCGGGGCTTATAATATATGCATTTGGGGTAGCTCGACGAGACGAATCAAAATATAAGGTTTTGAAAGGCCAGAAATTGACGCATTATCTGCTGCACACCAGCTGATTAGTAAAAACGGGATTTTTTTTAGAGAAAAGTCAATTTTGGAAAAAGGGGAGTTACACTTTATTATTCCTTCAAATCCCATTTTTTTAAAAATAAAAGACTATCTAACACATCTCTTTCATCTTTAACCACACCTAACATCATCATCATTAAAACCCTAACTTCCACCATTCCTCAAGACTCAAGGTCATGGCTCCGTGCTCGTGTTCATTGCCCGGTGATCGCGTCCATCCAACCATGAGCGGCTAGTCTCTTCGGTTTCACCCCGGTGTAGAAGTTGTAAGATTCTCTAGGGTTTATGCATTTGTATTTTAATTTGGTTTTGTGACAAATTGTTTAGTATTTGAAACCTTGGATAATTGTCTTGCATTTGTTTCGAATTCGTGAATTGTCGAACGATGATAAAGTTATGACTTTGCGAAATGGTTATGTGCAATTATGCCTTATCTTAGGTTAGGATTTACATGACCGAGGTAATGAAGTGAATTGTGGTCCGTTGTCTATGACGTAGATAGCAATTGGCACCTAAGTTTCGTGATAGTAATCCGTTAATCACTATATGCAATTGAATCAAGTTAAAACATGTAGGAACCCTAGGTCTTGCAATTATCGAACCGGGTGTGATCCGTATTCTAATTTCTTGTTTTAACTTTTTAGTTTAGTTTACAATCTGAATTAATCACACATTGTTTTAAGAATAACATCAAATTGTCGGTTCACTCCGATTTATTTTCAAAACCAAACAAACAAATAAAATTAGCAATCTTCATAATCACTTTGTACATTATTTGTAAATAGTCTAACTAATCGAACGGGTCGTGCGATACTGACCACATGCTCTTCGTGGATACGATACCCGACTTACCCTAGCTACCTAGGTTTAATTGGGTTTTTAACTGATCAGGACGACACGGTCACGTCACCAGGTATAACTATATTATAACTATAGTTATAATTATAATTATAAGTAACATAAAAAACAACTCATTTTTTACGGTTGTGCACCAATTTAGTTGCAAGATTTTTAAAAATAGCCACAAGTGATTATGTTTTTTTGTATTGGATGTTTTGCATTATGCAATTACTAATGGGAATGCTGTAGGTTCATTCGGAGGATCAAGAAAAACCTACTCTCTTATTGTGTAACACACACACACACGAGTGCGGAATCCAAGTATGTATGCAAACCAAGCCAAAGAACACACAAACACAAGAAAGATTCAAAGTTTAAGCTCAAGTGTATATTCCTGCAAAATTTTGTTACAAAGATAATACAAGAAAATGCTCTCAAACTTTACTGGTGTTCTCTCTCTGCAAATGAGATCTGCAAGTTCTGTTTATATAGCCAACACACTACAAAAAAATGGCACCTTTAGTGGCGCCAGGTGTCGCCGCTATTGCCCTATTTTGTCACCACTATTAACCTTTAGCGGCAACATGTGGCCACTAAAGGGTCGTCGGTATTGATGGGCCGCTATTGCCCAGTTTGGCGTCGCTACTGATACTGTCTCCGCTAATGTTCTTGCCGGAGAATTCGCAGGAAAGATTTTTTGTGAGATAGATTGCCGGAGATTACATAACGTGTGGAACTAATAAATCGTTTATCAAAAACTTGTCGAAACTAATAAATTTAAAGATTACATAACTTTTCATTCAAATTCTCATCTCAAAAAATGGATTCTTGAGCTTGTCGATATAGCTATACATTTTCTGTACATTTTCTATACAAAACTTTACATAACTATACTTTTTCTACATAATAAAACGAAAGTGGCCAGAAATTGAGCTTGATGATGGCGGTTCAACGGAGGTTGACGGAGCTTCACGGTGGTAGTGGTGGTGGAGCTTGATAATGGTAGTGGTGGAGCTTGATAATGGCGGTTCAACGGTGGTTGACGGAGCTTGACGATGGTCGTGGTGCAGCCGGTCCAATGGTGGTGGTGGAGCTTGATGATGGCGGTCCAACGGTGGTGGGTGGACCTTTAGGGTGGTGGTGGTAGCTTCACGGTGGTGGCGATCCGGTGGTGGTGGTAGCAGGTTGTTGTTGTTGTTAAAGATGATGGAGTTTGGTGATTGTGTTTGTGGGTGATTGTGTTTGTGGGTGATTGTGTTTATTTAAGGGAGAGAAAGCAGGAAGGAGCCTAAACCGTTGGATCATCCTCTCATCAAGGGCAGAGATCAGCTCTTTTCAAGCTTCACACGAATTGACTTTTAGCGGAGACAGTTGTCGCCGCTAATGCCTATTGTCTTGTCGCCGTTAATGCCCTTTAAATCCCCAACCGTTAGATTAGGATAAGGATCAATGGCTGGGGTTTGGTTTCAGACTCCGGGACACGGATCGACTAATAGCGGCGACATTTCGCCTGTCGCCGCTAATGCTGTCACCGCTAAAAGTGGTAGTTTCTTGAGTGACAACCAGCAATCACTAAGAAAGATATATTGGGCCATTAAACAAGACCCAGGCCCACGAAACATGATCAAGTCCCACGAAATATATGGGTTCTTCGTGAACCTTTCAACGAACAACAAAGTTCACGAGGGATTGTATTCTTCGTTAGTTCCATGCATACACAAATGATTCTTCATGAAATGTCAGGTCCAATAAACATGTTAGGCCCAATAACCATTTGAATCTTTGAGACTTTCCATAATTGCATGCCATTCCATTGTGAAACACCAATGACTTTCATGACTTTCCTGCTTGCATGTGGTTCATGTATGTTGGAACTTGTAACTCATAAATAGCACATGTCACGGATCACTCGCGGCTCTTCGTTCTTCGTGTGTCGTTCTCTGGGTCGCACGGCGAAGGAATGTCTCGACGTCGGTCTTGAACCAAACCGAACCGAGCCATTATCTTTACGTTCAAGATTCTGAAGCAAAGACTAACTAATACACCAATACTTTCTTTACCAGAAGGAACTGAAGATTTCATAGTATACTGTGATGCATCAAAATTAGGATTTGGATGTGTGTTGATGCAACGTCAGAAAGTGATTGCTTATGCCTCTAGACAACTAAAGAAGCATGAAGAAAACTACGCAACGCATCATCTGGAGTTAGGAGCGATAGTTTTTGCCCTCAAGATTTGGAGACATTATCTTTACGATAGTAAGTTTACTATCTTCACCGATCATAAAAGTTTAAGATATATTTTCGGGCAAAAAGAATTTAACATGAGACAAACACGTTGGATGGAGATCCTTAGTGACTATGATTGTGATATCCAATATCACGCAAGAAAAGCTAACATAGTAGCTGATGCTTTAAGTCGAAAGTATCATGAGAAGCCAAAAATGGTACGTGTTCTCAAATTAAACCTACAGATAAACCTAATAGAACAATTGAAAAAGATTAAGGAAGCAGCAATCAAGAATGATGCTGAAGGATTAAAAGGAATGATGAAAGATTTAGAAAAAGGAACAGATGGAATTTGGAAATTCCATAAGAAAATAATTTGGGTACTGTCACACCCCGATATTTCCACGTATTACCGGTGGGCCCGGTGGGGAGTATCGTGACGTAGTTGATATCTTATAGTCGATAATCACAGTTTAATTGCACAGTGGAAGTCTAAAGTAAATTTATACAAACCGAATCGAAAGTGTCACACCCCGATATTTCCACGTATTACCGGTGGGCCCGGTGGGGAGTATCGTGACGTAGTTGATATCATCATAGTCAAACAACACAATTTAAATGCACAGCAGAAGCAAAAGATGAATCACATTACAAACCGAATAAATAGTAATATCAAAGTATCACAACGGACTGTAATGGATCCACAGGCGGATCGAAAGGTAAAAAGATTATTGTTTAACAAACTTTAACATCTAGAGCTTGCAAGACTTGATTAATGATGCCAGGAGTAGCCAGCCTATTTCGTCTAGTATCTGCACTTAGCCTTTTGGAAAATACGTCAGTTTACACTGGTAAATACAATTAACTTACTCATTTTGAAAAGAATTTAGGAAAATTAGTTTGAATGCACATGGCACAAAATATCTTTTATAACTTGGGACAATTATTTAAAAATAATCTTGTATACAGTTTTACTTATTTGTCGTCCGTCAGGGCCGGTTAGAAGAGCCGGTCATGATTAACTGACACGCCATAGGTATAATGTCCACAAGGTTGATTCCTTTAAGTGAATTACCAGTTTTTACATAATGCAACTGTCAGGTGTATGCCTACACCCCGTGCTTAGGTCGTGGCCATTTCTCTGAATGATGCCAAGGATATCCGGGACATGGTCATTTAACCCCCAAAGGCCATACACCAAATAATACAGATTAAAACGAGTTATGCAAATACATTAATCACAATCCGATTTAAATGACTACATACCCGACCAAGCGGTAGTATTATAGTATCGTATCCCAAGCCCGTATAGGGAAAATAAGTTAAAAGTATTTACCTGAGCAAATTTATACAATTTATCCCAGCCATATACCACCAAGCAAGTACAGGTAGCTTTTACTGGGCTCCTAAATCTGGAACGAAGGTTTTATTAATCTATTAGATTCCTAACGGGTCTTAAATAAGTCTAAGCTTAGATCGGTTAGTTTTAAAGGAAGATACGGTTCAAACGCACGATTAAGCGAAGACCAGAAATAGAATGTGATTTAGACCTGACAAGTTTGATGACTTGTATAATATTGGTAAACCAAACACATTCTGAATTTTGAGACAAAAAATGATAAGGTTTGACCCGTTTTGGTCAATTTTACTAGGCTCCTAAATCTGGAACGAAGGTTTTATTAATCTATTAGATTCCTAACGGGTCTTAAATAAGTCTAAGCTTAGACCGGTTAGTTTTAAAGGAAGATACGGTTCAAACGCACGATTAAGCGAAGACTAGAAATAGAATGTGATTTAGACTTGACAAGTTTGATGACTTGTATAATATTGGTAAACCAAACATATTCTGAATTTTGAGACAAAAATGATAAGGTTTGACCCGTTTTGGTCAATTTATGCAAACTAGTTACATAAACCGAACCGAACGCAAAATATGCGTAACGGGTAACCACAAGAGTCATATATAGGTTTACTAAGTTAATATGCCTTAAATATGTTGTGACATCAGTAGGATATCTTCTATTATGCCCAAAACGAATTTAAACTCAAATTAAGCCTCGTAGGGGTGTTTTGGTCATTTAAAAGGTTATAAAAGAGATTTAATATAAATCTGAGTTTCAGGTCTGATATAGTCAGTAAAAATACTTAATTTAAAGTTATATCAGTAGGGTATTACATATATGTGAAATTTACCATTTATAACCAAACTATGCCCGAAAGCGCATTTTGGTAATTTCACATAAGGTTTAAAGGTCAATTCTGGAAATTTGAGTTTAAAACTTTTACTTACTGTTAAAGTATAAAAATTTACTAAAATATCAGTAGGTATCAAGTCTTATATGTTTAAAATAGTTTTAATACATACTATGCGTTAAAAACACGTAAAAAGACGGTTTTAAGCGATTTTCGGGTTTTATAAGAAAAGCTGATATTTTTATTTTTCCAGAAGGCTCAAAATATTTTATTTATCATATAAAATCAGTAGAAAAAGGTTTGGTATCAAAATGATTTGTAAAACTCATTTTATAAAACAAAACCGACAATTACCGAATTAAAGCTAGACCCTATGTTATGCTCAGCCTAAAAATAAATAAAAATTTTCAAAAATCCCAAAATATTATTTTATATCATTAGGTAAAAAGTTTGGTATCAAAAATAGGGTTTAGATAGGCTTTATGCTAATTACGTCGTTTAATTAATAAAAAGCTTTTCATTTACGCTAATGAGCATAACTCCTAATCTAGACCTCAAACTGATGTCAAATTTTAGGGACAAGATTATAAATTAGTAACTAAGGTTTTTATTCTTTTACATTTTCAAAAATCACATTTTAAGGTCATATGGGCATAATAGTCAACAATTAAGCATTTAACGGAAACATGCATATGAATCGGATAACTAATGAACCAAGTTGTATAATCACAGAGGGTTATACTAACATGTAACTTGGTCCTAATAAAGCTCTAAGGCATTTCTAAATCATGCTACATTGGGTCAGAACTGAAAGTCAAAGCAAAAGTCCCCTTATGCGACTTTCGGTTCCAAACCGAGCTTAAACTGAAAATTGTCGGGTTGAACATGTTTAGACATGTTCTTACATTGATTACCAAGTTATATTCGTGATAAAATAGGTTTCATGGCTTCTACATTGTTAATTATGCATTTATTTGAAAAAATTGCTTTCTGTTGACTTTTTCTAATCAAGTTTGACCCGACAATTGACCTAGTTAGAGTGGGAATCAGAGGGTGCCCTTCTGAGGGTTTATTACCCGCATAATTACCAACTCATAGGTACTTTCAATTTGAGATTTGACTGGACAAATTGTGATTAATCACGAAGTCAAACTTTAATTACGACGGTTTGACTTTAGGCTAATTAACTAACTAAAACTGAATTAAGGAAGGTTAAGGAAGCTTACAACAGTCCTATGCACGACTAAGGACTTCTAGGAACAGGTCTTGAGCTTCAGAATTCTCCAGAAATGAAGTTTGAAAGTTTTCAAGTGAGTGATCAAAATGTTGCACTAATGAGCTCCTTATATAGCGAGCTAAATTGGTCAAGATGATGCCAAGCATGCCTACAAATGTAGTATGATGTTCCCAGGTGTCCCTATAATGCCAAAAACCAGTTGCAATGCCCCTGAATTCAAAAACCACTCTCCTAAGGCGGTGCAATAGGCTGAACAGGCAACTGTCCATTTTCTGCTGCCAGCGACATCCTTACGGACCGTAAGCAGTAAGCCTTGCGGTCCGTAAGCACATCTTACGGACCGTAAGCCCTAGGCTTTGCGGTCCGTAACCGACCTTAATCTAAGATGCCCAGTTACAACCTTGCGGACAGTAAGCCCTTGGCTTTGCGGTCCGTATCCGCTTTTTATTCATTTCCGCCCAGCTCCGCCACCTTACGGACCGTAAGGTGGTCTTCTTGCGGTCCGTAAGCCCTCATCAGAAGACAAAACTTTGTAATCTCTTAGGCTTTGACCATGCATTCTTTACAACTTCGAATCTTATGCCTTTATCAGCAGGAGGGGACCATGAACTAGACCTTTGCATGCTCTTGAAGGTGTTGCCATGCAGTTACACATCCTTGGACTTTATTGATGAATGCTTTTGAAGGGAATTTGTCGTATGAAACATAGGATCCATTTCTTGTGCCAATTTGAATTATACATTATCAAAATAACCGGATTTGAATATATCAGATGTTTATAATATAGATTAAGGTTTGGGATTTATAACTGGGTCGCTCAGAGGTATTAATTAACATGTCGACACTTTTAAATCCTACCATACATCTTTCACTTGATCCGGGTTTATAACACGTTTGCCTTACATGACACGTGCCTTTATTTTATTGGGTATGATTTTACGAGGTGTTACATCCTTACCCCCTTAAAAGAAATCTCGACCTCGAGATTTACTGAAATAAATGAGGGTACTTTTCTTTCATCGTGGATTCTACCTCCCACGTGTACTCGGGACCTTTGCGGGCATCCCATTTAACCTTTACAATTGGCACATGCTTCCTTCGAAGCTTCTTAACCTGTCGATCCTCAATCGACAAAGGTTTTTCCATAAATTTCAGGCTCTTCAGATTGCAGATGTGAAACACATTATGGATTCCACTGAGCTCTTCAGGAAAATTTAACTTATAAGCCACTGTTCTGACACATTCGATGATCTCGAATGGTCCTATGTATCTTGGGCTTAACTTGCCTTTCTTGCCAAATCGCATTACCCCTTTCCAAGGTGATACTTTCAGTAACACTTTGTCACCAACTTCGAACTTTAGAGGTTTACGCCTTAAATCTGCGTAACTTTTCGGCCTATCTCTGGCAGCTTTGAGACGATCTCGTATCTGTACAATCTTATATGTCGTCTCTAGGACTATATCAGGTCCTGTTAGTTGGACATCTCCAACTTCTGCCCAACAAACGGGCGTTCTGCATTTTCTCCCATATAAAGCTTCAAACGGTGCAACCTGAATACTGGAATGATAGCTATTATTATATGAAAATTAGATTAATGGAAGATGATCATCCCAACTTCCACCCAAATCAATAACACAAGCTCGTAGCATATCCTCGAGTGTCTGTATAGTACGTTCACTTTGACCATCCGTTTGAGGATGATATGCTGTGCTGAAATTTAATCGAGTACCTAGGGATTGTTGAAAACTTTTCCAGAAATGCGATGTATACCTTGTATCCCTATCAGAGATGATAGACACTGGCACTCCGTGGATAGATACAATCTCATCCACGTACAACTGAGCTAACTTATCTGAGTTGTGTGTTTCCTTAATAGGTAGGATGTGGGCTGACTTAGTCAGTCTATCCACTGTCACCCAAATAGTATCGTTTCCTCGCTTAGTCTTTGGCAACTTGGTGATAAAATCCATAGTCACCATTTCCCATTTCCAGGTGGGAAGTTCAGGTTGTTGTAGCAAACCTGACGACTTCTGGTGTTCAGCTTTAACTTGAGCACACGTCAGACATTTGGCCACATATGTGACACCCCAGGAAAACCAGTGAACGATACAACTTACCTAGCTTCCTCAGTAACCGCATACTAAATTTCGGGACGAAATTTCTTTCACGTTGGGGATAATGTGACAACTCGAGTTTCCGACATTCTTTATCCGCATTTATTGCACGTTGACTGTTTAGTTGCTTGATTGTTTGACTTGTAACTGTACACTGAATTATAAGATGAGATTGGTTATTTGATATGTTATGTGCTTAACATGAGTAAAGTGTTGTTTTGTTTGACTTCATGAATACGAACTTGTAAACTGTTTAAGAATTGAACAATACGACGAAACACAAGAGTGTTTCGCCATAACCAATCACGACGAAACAGGATCTGTTTCGCCATCCTCATTCATACGAAACAAATGTGTTTCGCCGAGCCCAGATTCGCCGAAGCCCAGTTAGGGCCCAAAACGCTGTTTCGCGTATAATTACGTGAAACGGTTTCAGTTTCACACCCTTGGCAAAATAGAAACCCTAGAACTCTCTCCCAAGTGCGACGGCAGCTGTGTGTGTGTTTCCCTAAGCCTCTTTAGCTATCAAACCCGCATTCCATCTATCTCGGTTAGTATGTGTTCGTTAAATCGGTTTTATGATGCTTTGATTACTCGATACATGTTTGTGAATAGGCTGGTTTGATTCTGGAATAGATGTGATTGTATGAGTATGGTAACCTTGATTTGTGTGGTGCTTGACTAATCGGTTATAAAACTTTTTACGAAACATGATGTTGATTAGGGTTCCATGAGTCTCATGTATGGTGGATGAATGGCCCGTGTTTATCGAATGGTAGTGTAAAAATCTGTTCATAATATTTAGATTTCAACCGCATGATGATTCTTGTTAATACGGAACTTATAAATTTAAAAGATTCAATTATATGCATCGTAGATCGTTGAGGATTTAGCGAATGGTTATGCATAGAGTATGACTTGCATGTATATTGTTGAATGATGATATATGAATTCTGTATGATTGAATGTCTGCTGTGATCTGAACGGCGATTAGGGTTTTCATTACGTAACTGATGTACGACGTAATAGGTTGTGACGAATCAAAACTATAGGCGAAACAAACTTGCCATTGGCGAAACATAGGTGACGACGAAACCGAGGTGTTTCGTCGAGACCTCTGCGACGAATCAAATGGGACGAAACAGAAGTGTTTCGCCGAAGGGGTTTATGGCGAAACAGGGGTGTTTCGCCATATGGGTAATCGGCACAGTAACTTGATTCCTTTCTGTTAAGAGTTAACTGGACTAACTAACTGAGGTTAAATGATATGCATGACTTGTATGATCATGAATACGTGCAATGTGCTACTTGGTGATTATTGATGCGTTGTCCACTATGATTGTACTTACGTGCCAACTTCGTGAATACAAACTGATTATGTATACGTGCATACTTTAGGACGTGATTGATTAACTGTGAGCATACTTAGCATACCGAGCAAACCAAGGTGAGTTCACACTAGCCAAGGCATGGGATTCCCAGGGTTTGGGAATGGGATGGAATAACTACTCGTACAACTATTACTATTAAACAAATTATTACTGTCCTAGGTTGAAGGGCACGTACGTAAAACCTACGTACAGTTATACTTACTACTGTCCTCGGATTGAAGGGCACGTACGTAAAGCCTACGTACACGATCTTAAGACCATCACCTCTATCAAAGGAAGTCCCTAAATTATCAACTTAATCGCCGAGGCCTAGGGCGAGCGGGTCATTAGTTAATAGCGCTATTAGGTTTAACAAACCTCACACCGTGCCAGTCGGACGGGCGTGTACTAATGGACTATGGGCAAAGGGTCAATGCTGATAGACATTGACTTAGGGCATATTTTATATTTTCGTAGCAGTCGATATGCGTGGTCTTGTAACACATGGGAAGCCGCCACTAATCATCGCACGCATGGCTGGACTGGCAGCAAGGATTAACGCGATACATGGTTTACAAAACGAATATATATACGATTTATGAAATGAATACTTTAACCAAACAACTATCTGTGAACTCGCTCAACTTTGTTGTTGATTCGTTGCTACATGCCTTGCAGGTCATTAGGTACCCATGGAGCTTGCACAGGGAGGAACGGTCGTTGTGGAACATGGCTATATGTGCCATGCTTTAGACTTTACTCTATTTCATATTTAATACTTGCTATAGGTTTTACAAATTTTGCTTCCGCTAAACACTTAACTATGCTTTGGTTTTGAACACCTTTCATATTGGTTTGTTGAATTATGTCTACTTATCTACTTGTTCAATATGATTGGTGGCTTGATCCTGGTCAGTCACGCCTCCAAGCGGTGATACTCCGCGTGTGGATTTTGGGGGTGTGACAGATTGGTATCAGAGCCATTGGTTATAGAGAACTTGGTTTTAATAAAGGAAAACGTTTTTGTTAAAACCAGACTATAACCTGTACAGTGCTCTACGATCCACAACGACGCTTCACTCCACGTGCAAGACTCGACATTCTAGGTGATATGGTTTATGTTATATTACCTACATGATAGATTACATAGAACTTTGCTCATGACATGCTTAACTAGTATAGCTACTGTTTCTTGAACACGTGTGTGCTTACTCTCTTCTGTCATCGCATTTTCGCGAACCCTTCTCACTCATGTTTTCCTTGATATGAAGATCATGTCTGGACGCATTAACATGACACAAGCCCAGTTGACGGCTCTGATTAACGAACAGGTTGCTGCGGCACTTGCAGCCGCACAAGCAGGAGGTATACCCTGCTGTTTAAAACTCATTCTAGGATCTTTAGGTCCTACTCTCGTGAACCTACCCTTGTGTTAAACTTTGTCTTTTCTTATACCCACAACAGGTCAGCATGCTCAGCCACCTGTGTGCACCTTCAAAACCTTTATGGACTGCTGACCCACTACTTTTAGCGGCACTGAAGGAGCAGTAGGTCTCCTCCACTGGTTTGAGAAACTAGAATCTATGTTCGAAATGTGTGAATGCCCTGAGGCACGCAGGGTGAAGTATGCTACTAGCACTCTTGAGGGTTTAGCCCTCACATGGTGGAATGCTCAGGTCTAAATGCTGGGGTTGGTTGCTGCTAACGCCACCCCATGGAACAATTTCAAAGAGATGATCAAGGAAGAATACTGCAGTCGAGATGACATTCATAAGCTGGAAGTTGAGTTCTTCAACCTCAAGATGACGGGGTCAGAAATTGAGGCGTTTACAAAGAGATCGAATGAGCTGGCATTACTGTGTCCTACTACGGTGGACCCTCCAATTAAGCGTATCGAACTATATCTTAAGGGTCTAGTGCCAGAGATCCAAAGTCATGTGACTTCAGCAAACCTCGCCACCTATCAGCAGGTTGTTCAGTTGGCTCACCGTCTCACTGATCAGGCGGTGGAGCAAAACAGGTTACCAAAACGTATTAGTGCTACAGCTACCTCTGAAACTCCTAGTGACAACAAACGTAAATGGGATGGAGCTTCAAGCAGAGGTTCGACTTCTGTTCAGTCCCAGTCGCAGCAGAGAAGAACTGAAGATTTTAAGAGCCCTGGTCAGCAATCCTCTGGTAGCCAAGGGCAGAGTGGTTATCGAGGGAACCTTCCAAAGTGCAACAGATGCAACAAACATCATAGCGGTCAGTGCAACAAGGTCCGTTGTCAGAGGTGTCTTAAGTTGGGTCACGAAGCTAAGGATTGTAGGAGCTTGCGACCTGCAAATCAGAACCAGCGACAACAGCCACCAGCTCCACAAGACCAGCAGCAGCAACAACGAGACAACAAGGGATGCTTTCAGTGTGGAGCTGAAGGCCATTTTAAGAGAGATTGTCCCCAATTGAACCGGAACCAGAACAACAACAACAATAACAACAACAACCAGGGGAATGGGAACAACGGGGGTAACAATGGCAATGGTGCTAGGGGCCGTGCGTTCGTTATTAGCAATGGAGAAGCTAGGAATGATCCCAATGTTGTGACGGGTAAGTTCCTTCTCGACAACTTTTACGTTACTGTCTTATTTGATTCGGGTGCTGATACTAGTTATGTGTCCCAAAAAGTTAGTCAACTGCTTAAGCGTACCCCAACACCTTTAAACCCCAAGCACGATGTAGAGTTAGCTAATGGTAAGAGTATAGAGGTCACGCACGTAGTCAAAGGTTGTAACCTAGTACTTGCTGACCACACTTTCTCGATCGACCTCCTTCCTATCACGCTGGGTAGTTTCGACGTTGTCATTGGGATGGACTGGTTATCCCAACATCAAGCAGAGATTCTTTGCAACGAGAAGATTGTTCATATTCCTCGCCCAGGTGATGAACCTCTCATTATTCGTGGTGACAAGAGTGGTGCTGTTGTGAGCATCATTTCTTCCCTTAAGGCCCAAAAGTGTTTACGTAAGGGCCACACTGCTTTTCTGGCTCTCGTTACCGACACCTCGAAGAAAGAGAAGAAGATAGAAGACTTTTCGATTGTACGTGATTATCCTGAGGTATTTCCTGAGGAACTACCTGGCCTTCCGCCTCATCGCCAGGTCGAGTTCCAGATCGAGCTAGCTCCTGGAGCAGCGCCCATAGCTCGTGCACCGTATCGCTTAGCTCCATCAGAGTTGAAAGAGCTATCTACGCAACTACAAGAACTCTTAGATAAGGGTTTTATTCGTCCTAGCTCTTCGCCCTGGGGAGCTCCAGTGCTATTCGTGAAGAAGAAAGATGGTACGTTCAGAATGTGTATCGACTACCGTGAACTGAACAAGGTGACTGTGAAGAATCGCTACCCTCTTCCATGTATTGACGACTTGTTCAACCAACTGCAAGGGTCGAGCTACTATTCAAAGATTGATTTGAGGTCAGGATATCACCAGCTGAGAGTCCGAGAACAGGACGTCTCCAAAACAGCCTTCAGAACTCGATATGGCCACTATGAGTTTTTGGTAATGCCTTTTGGGCTGACAAATGCACCAGCGGTCTTCATGGACTTGATGAATCGAGTGTGCAAGCTGTACCTAGACAAGTTCGTTATTGTATTCATCGACGACATCTTGATTTACTCAAAGAGTCAGGAAGAACACGAACAGCATCTACAACTCATTTTGGAACTCCTTCGAACAGAACAGCTGTACGCCAAGTTTTCAAAATGTGACTTCTGGCTTCGCGAGGTCCATTTCTTAGGCCATGTAGTGAACAAGGATTGGATTCACGTTGATCCATCCAAGGTAGATTCGATCAAGAGCTGGCCTGCACCTCGTACCCTAACGGAAATTCGCCAATTCTTGGGATTGGCAGGTTACTACAGGAGGTTTATTAAGGATTTTTCCAAGATTGCACAGCCTCTTACTTCACTAACGCAGAAGGGCGTTGTTTATCGTTGGGGAAATGCACAGGAGTTAGCGTTTCAGCACTTAAAGGATAGACTTTGCAGTGCACCTATCCTTTCATTGCCAGAGGGCACAGCCGATTTCATAGTTTATTGCGACGCATCTATTCAGGGTCTTGGTTGTGTATTGATGCAACGGGATAAAGTTATAGCCTACGCCTCATGCCAACTCAAAGTTCATGAAAAGAACTACACCACACACGATTTAGAGCTGGGAGCTGTTGTTTTTGCACTTAAGATATGGAGACACTACCTGTATGGTACCAAATGCGCCATCTATACCGACCACAGGAGCCTCGAGCATATCTTCAAACAGAAGGAACTCAATATGCGACAACGACGATGGGTCGAGCTGCTGAATGACTACGAATGCTCGATCAGGTACCACCCAGGCAAAGCCAATGTTGTGGCTGACGCCCTCAGTCGAAAGGACACTGCGCCTAAACGCGTACGAGCTTTACAACTCACCATACAGTCTAGTCTTCCTTCTCAAATACGAAATGCCCAGGTAGAAGCATTGAAACCAGAAAACATCAGGGCTGAAGCCCTACGCGGCTTGAGGTAACGCTTAGAACAGAAGGAAGACGGTGCTTACTATGTCACAGGACGCATTTGGATCCCACTTTATGGCAACCTACGAGAGCTTGTGATGGATGAGGCACACAAGTCTCGCTACTCAGTGCACCCTGGTTCGGATAAAATGTACCACGATATCAAAACCACATATTGGTGGCCTAGCATGAAGGCCCATATAGCAACGTACGTTAGCAAGTGCTTGACTTGTGCGAGAGTCAAGGCGGAATACCAGAAACCTTCAGGCCCACTTCAACAACCAAAAATACCACAATGGAAATGGGAGCAAATTTCCATGGATTTTGTTACTGGCCTGGCCAGATCTCAACGTGGTAACGATACTATTTGGGTGATCGTGGATCGACTCACAAAGTCTGCTCACTTCCTGGCTATCAAAGAAACGGATAAGTTCTCCACCCTAGCAGAAGTATATCTCAAGGAAGTTGTCTCGAGGCACGGGGTGCCCACCTCTATCATCTCGGATCGAGATGCACGTTTTACATCAGAATTGTGGCAAGCAATGCACAAGTCTTTTGGCTCAAGATTAGATATGAGCACAGCCTATCACCCGCAAACGGATGGGCAGTCAGAACATACCATCCAGACTCTAGAAGACATGCTTAGGGCATGTGTAATTGACTTTGGCAACGGCTGGGAAAAGCATCTGCCACTTGTGGAATTTTCTTACAACAATAGCTACCACACCAACATTAAAGCTGCTCCGTTTGAGGCATTGTACGGGCGTAAATGCCGATCACCTCTTTGCTGGGCAGAGGTGGGGGATAGTCAGATTACCGGTCCAGAACATGTGGTTGACACAACAGAGAAAATTGCTCAGATAAGACAACGAATGGCGGCGGCTTGTGACCGTCAGAAAGTCTACGCCGACAAGGGCAGAAAACCACTAGAGCTCCAGGTTGGGGAGCGTGTACTACTCAAAGTTTCACCCTGGAAGGGTGTGGTTCGTTTTGGGAAACGGGGCAAACTTAACCCACGATACGTTGGACCTTTCGAAGTCATTGAGAAGATAGGCAAGGTGGCTTACAGACTGAACTTACCAGCGGAACTCAGTGCAGTTCACAATGTTTTCCATGTGTCAAATCTGAAGAAGTGCCTGTCAGATGAGACTCACGTAGTTCCTTTGAAGGAGCTCACTATCGACGAGCAGTTACGTTTCGTCGAGGAACCTGTTGAAATCACGGACCGGGATGTTAAGGTCCTCAAAAACACCAGAATACCTCTGGTTCGAGTTCGTTGGAACTCCCGTCGCGGCCCAGAGTTCACCTGGGAGCGTGAAGATCAAATGAAACTCAAGTATCCCCAGTTATTCGGAACCAATGCAACTACTACTGAGGCTAAAGCTACTACTGCAGAATTTCGGGACGAAATTCCAAATCAACGGGGGGATGATGTGACACCCCAGGAAAACCAGTGAACGATACAACTTACCTAGCTTCCTCAGTAACCGCATACTAAATTTCGGGAAGAAATTTCTTTCAAGTTGGGGATAATGTGACAACTCGAGTTTCCGACATTCTTTATCCGCATTTATTGCACGTTGACTGTTTAGTTGCTTGATTGTTTGACTTGTAACTGTACACTGAATTATAAGATGAGATTGGTTATTTGATATGTTATGTGCTTAACATGAGTAAAGTGTTGTTTTGTTTGACTTCATGAATACGAACTTGTAAACTGTTTAAGAATTGAACAATACGACGAAACACAAGAGTGTTTCGCCATAACCAATCACGACGAAACAGGATCTGTTTCGCCATCCTCATTCATACGAAACAAATGTGTTTCGCCGAGCCCAGATTCGCCGAAGCCCAGTTAGGGCCCAAAACGCTGTTTCGCGTATAATTACGTGAAACGGTTTCAGTTTCACACCCTTGGCAAAATAGAAACCCTAGAACTCTCTCCCAAGTGCGACGGCAGCTGTGTGTGTGTTTCCCTAAGCCTCTTTAGCTATCAAACCCGCATTCCATCTATCTCGGTTAGTATGTGTTCGTTAAATCGGTTTTATGATGCTTTGATTACTCGATACATGTTTGTGAATAGGCTGGTTTGATTCTGGAATAGATGTGATTGTATGAGTATGGTAACCTTGATTTGTGTGGTGCTTGACTAATCGGTTATAAAACTTTTTACGAAACATGATGTTGATTAGGGTTCCATGAGTCTCATGTATGGTGGATGAATGGCCCGTGTTTATCGATTGGTAGTGTAAAAATCTGTTCATAATATTTAGATTTCAACCGCATGATGATTCTTGTTAATACGGAACTTATAAATTTAAAAGATTCAATTATATGCATCGTAGATCGTTGAGGATTTAGCGAATGGTTATGCATAGAGTATGACTTGCATGTATATTGTTGAATGATGATATATGAATTCTGTCTGATTGAATGTCTGCTGTGATCTGAACGGCGATTAGGGTTTTCATTACGTAACTGATGTACGACGTAATAGGTTGTGACGAATCAAAACTATAGGCGAAACAAACTTGCCATTGGCGAAACATAGGTGACGACGAAACCAAGGTGTTTCGTCGAGACCTCTGCGACGAATCAAATGGGACAAAACAGAAGTGTTTCGCCGAAGGGGTTTATGGCGAAACAGGGGTGTTTCGCCATATGGGTAATCGGCACAGTAACTTGATTCCTTTCTGTTAAGAGTTAACTGGACTAACTAACTGAGGTTAAATGATACGCATGACTTGTATGATCATGAATACGTGCAATGTGCTACTTGGTGATTATTGATGCGTTGTCCACTATGATTGTACTTACGTGCCAACTTCGTGAATACAAACTGATTATGTATACGTGCATACTTTAGGAGGTGATTGATTAACTGTGAGCATACTTAGCATACCGAGCAAACCAAGGTGAGTTCACACTAGCCAAGGCATGGGATTCCCAGGGGTTGGGAATGGGATGGAATAACTACTCGTACAACTATTACTATTAAACAAATTATTACTGTCCTCGGTTGAAGGGCACGTACGTAAAACCTACGTACAGTTATACTTACTACTGTCCTCGGATTGAAGGGCACGTACGTAAATCCTACGTACACGATCTTAAGACCATCACCTCTATCAAAGGAAGTCCCTCAATTATCGACTTAATCGCCGAGGCCTAGGGCGAGCGGGTCATTAGTTAATACCGCTATTAGGTTTAACAAACCTCACACCGTGCCAGTCGGACGGGCGTGTGGACTATGGGCAAAGGGTCAATGCTGATAGACATTGACTTAGGGCACATTTTATATTTTCGTAGCAGTCGATACGCGTGGTCTTGTAACACATGGGAAGCCCCCACTAATCATCGCACGCATGCCTGGACTGGCAGCAAGGATTAACGCGATACATGGTTTACAAAACGAATATATATACGATTTATGAAATGAATACTTTAACCAAACAACTATCTGTGAACTCGCTCAACTTTGTTGTTGATTTGTTGCTACATGCCTTGCAGGTCATTAGGTACCCATGGAGCTTGCACAGGGAGGAACGGTCGTTGTGGAACATGGCGATATGTGCCATGCTTTAGACTTTACTTTATTTCATATTTAATACTTGCTATGGGTTTTACAAATTTTGCTTCCGCTAAACACTTAACTATGCTTTGGTTTTGAACACCTTTCATATTGGTTTGTTGAATTATGTCTACTTATCTACTTGTTCAATATGATTGGTGGCTTGATCCTGGTCAGTCACGCCTCCAAGCGGTGATACTCCGCGTGTGGATTTTGGGGGTGTGACAACATAAGTGGCTATAGACTTCTTCAAGCCTATCCACCAGTAATTAGCCTTCAAATCCTGGTACATCTTATCACTTCCAGGATGAACAAAATACTTAGAATTATGGGCTTCCTGAAGGACTACTTCCCTAAGCCCTCCATAGACTGGAACCCATATCCGTCCATTTAATCTCAGAATTCCGTCCTTGCCATAGGATAACTGCTCAGCAGTTACTCCTAACTTTTCATCAGGATAGTTAGCTTCTGATACTGCTTCCTTTTGTGCGGCTAACAATCTTTCATTTAAACTATTCTTTAATTCAATGCTCTTGGCATTGATTCTTATGGGCTTAACCCTTTCCTTCCTACTTAAGGCATCGGCAACCACATTTGCCTTGCCTGGATGGTATCTGATTTCACAATCATAGTCGTTTAGAGTCTCCATCCATCGACGCTGTCTCATGTTTAGGTCCTTCTGATTAAACAGATGTTGAAGGCTCTTGTGATCAGAATAGATCACACACTTGGTACCATACAAGTAATTCCTCCATAGTTTTAGTGCAAATACAACGGCACCCAACTCCAAGTCGTGGGTGGTGTAATTCTTTTCGTGCACTTTTAGTTGTCGGGAAGCATAGGCAATAACCTTGCCTTTTTGCATAAGTACACACCCCATACCAGTGTGTGATGCGTCGCAGTATACTACAAATTCTTCTATTCCATCAGGTAATGTCAACACGGGAGCATTGCTCAGTTTCTTCTTAAGTATATCAAACGATTCTTGTTGCTTAGGACCCCAATAAAACTTAATATTCTTTCTAGTCAACGAAGTTAGGGGTGCTGCAATCCTTGAGAAATTCTGAATAAAACGTCTGTAATATCCTGCCGATCCCAAAAAGCTACGAATCTCTGTGGGTGCCTTCGGCTCTTGCCAATTCATGACAGCTTCAACCTTAGCGGGATCCACTTGGATACCACGCTTACTAACCACGTGTCCAAGAAATTCGACTTCACGAAGCCAAAATTCACATTTCGAAAACTTGGCATAGAGTTTCTCTTGTTGAAGCACTGAAAGAATACAACGAAGGTGCTTCTCATGGTCAGCTTGACTTTTCGAGTAGTAAGAATATCATCGATGAAGACGATGACAAAATTATCCAAGTAGGGCTTGCAGACGCGATTCATGAGATCCATGAATGCTGCTGGCGCATTAGTGAGCCCAAAAGGCATCACTAAGAATTCATAGTGACCATAACGAGTCCTAAATGTAGTCTTGTGCACATCTTCATCTTTAACCTTCAGTTGATGATAGCCTGACCTCAAATCGATCTTAGAGAAGTAACTTGCCCCTTGTAATTGATCGAACAGATCGTCGATCCTGGGCAATGGGTATCTATTCTTTATAGTGACTTTGTTAAGCTCGCGATAATCGATGCATAGACGCATCGATTCACCCTTCTTTACAAACAGGATTGGCGCTCCCCGGGGAGACGGACTAGGTCTAATAAACCCTTTTGCCAACAAATCATCCAACTGAGTCGTTAACTCTTTCATCTCAGTTGGGGCTAACCGGTAAGGTGCTCTTACAACAGGTGCTGCTCCCGGAATGATGTCAATTCTGAACTCCACTTGCCTATCTGGGGGTAAACCAGGTAGTTCTTCAGGGAATACTTCTGGATATTCAGAGATGACAGGGATGTCTTCAATCTTAGGTTTCGGCTCATCAATGGTCACTTGCGCCATAGAAATGACGCAACCTTTCTTCATACACCTTGACGCCTTAAGCACAGACGCTTGCTTAGGCAACCCATACTGAGTATCTCCCTGTATGGTAAGTGGTTCACCATACGGAGTCTTGATCACCACTTGTTTCTTGTTACACAAGATCTGGGCTTGGTTATGAGATAACCAATCCATTATGAGATAACCAATCCATGCCTCTTACTATGTCGAAACCGGCTAATTTCAAAGGAAGCAAGGATAATGGAAAATAGTGGTTCCTAATGGATATGAAACATGCATCTAACACGGTTGATGCGGTTTCTATGGTTCCATCAGCTAATTCAACCTCATACTTTATGCTTAGGGTTCTAACAGGCAGATTTAACAGCTTACAAAACTTATCATCTACAAATGACTTATCCGCACCCGAATCAAATAATACTCTTGCAAAAACATCATTGATGAGAAAGGTACCTGTGATCACATTATCATCCTGAACGGCTTCTCGTGTATCCATTCGAAAGACCCTAGTATTGTTCTTTTTGGCTTCTTCAGGCTTTTTGGCATACTTAGGGCAGTTGGACTTGATGTGCCCCTTCTCGTTACAGTTATAGCATGTTGCATCCTTTATCTTCTTGCACTCTATCGTCTTGTGCTCTTTGGATTTGCATAACCCACATGCAAATGGTTTTGACTGAGACTTGGATTCGAACCTGCATTTTCCGAAGTGACGTTTCTGGCAGGTTTTGCACTTTGGCTTCTCATCTGCTTGCTGACTATCCTTGTTAGACTCAAACTTCTTCTTGTGGTCTGTGTTTCCCTTAAACTTCTGCTCAGACCGTTGTGAGTTATCGTCCTCACGTTTTCTCTTACCTTCCTCTGAGTTTTTATGCGATCTTTTCCTAACCGCATCCAAGGTAAGGGATAAGGATAGGTCAGCTGCTGACCTAAAAGTAGCAGGTCGTGATGCCTTGACACTGGCCTTGATCTCTGGGGCTAAAACCCTGATGAAACGAGCAATTCTCTTGGGTTCCGGTGTTACCAAATATGGAACCAGTCGAGACATGGTATTAAAGCTGGTAAGGTAAGTCTAACAGTCTAGGTTTTTCATCACCAGAGATAAGAAGTCTGACTCAATCTTTTCGACCTCATGCTGAGGGCAGTAATTCTCTTTGATGAGTGCAACAAACTGATCCCAAGACAGATTGTACAATGGAATCTTCCCAGTAGCCTGGATTAGAGACCTCCACCAGGCTAGTGCTTCACCTTTAAACGATTGTGATACATACTTCACCACATCCCTATTAGCGCAACCACTGATGTCAACCTCGGTATCCATTTCGTCTAACCATGTCATGCAATCCACAGCCCCTTTTTCCCCATTGAAATCCCTGGGCTTGCAGGAGACGAAATATTTGTAGGTACAGGATTTACCACGTGGTTCTCGTTTGAGCTCAATCTTCTTCGACATAACACTTTGCTGATTTGAGGAGTGATGATCGTCATCATCCTTCTTTGACCCCTTAGGTTTAGAAGGTGGCTTACTATGAGCTTCAGAGTGAGTCTTAGGTTTAGAATGGGGTTCAGATAAGGTCCTGCTTCGAGTACCACTAGATTCATTAAATTGCCTATCCAAGGCCTTGGTAACAGCATTATCAATCAATGCTTGAAGTTCTGCACCAGTTATGTTGATTCTGGTGGCATCTTAATTTTCCTTTGGGTGACTATTGACTTCTTCAGACTCAGCCATGTAGTTTGATTGCTACATAAAATGATGACAATGACTTCTTAGAAGTTTATTAAAGATTTGTCATCTTATTAATTTATTAACCATGGTATTAAAGAACCATATTAGCTAATTTATTAAGTATTTCATTCATTAATAATCCCTTGTTTTAATTAATTTATAATAATAGCCAAAAGGCCAAGTCAACAAGGACATTTTAAATTATAAGCCATGATTTTATAGAATCAAAGCATTAAGGCTTGAATCAAAGTTCATTACCTTTTCTTGACAGGGAGTTGTAGACCACCACTGTCTTTAGTCTCAAAGGACATTAATTATGGCCCGTAGGCACTTCATCCTTAATGGGTGATTATATAAATAATAAAAATTGGAATAACCCAATTTAAGGATGACTCATGCGATTTTATCAAACCACATTTTGCCAAGAGTGTTAACATGTTTTCAGATGTTAATAAGGGTTTGAATCTTTTTAGATAGGTTTTACCATCTTGGCCATATTTAAAACAACATGTGGCTAGGTTTTACCTTTAAAATTCTTTTTAATATGTAGAGCAATCCTAAATTTAGATGTTAATAAGGATCTGAATCAAATTTGGGGAGCTACCATCTTGGCCCTGTCCTAAGATGACACATGGCTAGGTCTTGTCCCTTTTTAGATTTTGTCATTTTATTATAACGATAGATCTTATAAAAGGAATGTTATTTCTCATTTATTCCATATTTTATGTTTATGCATATAATTAAAAATGAAAATTTAAATTTAATCATTCCACCACAATTTAAGGAGTACAAATTTGCCCTAAACGGGACTTCTAAAGAAATAACATGCCCACACAGGGGCTAAACAAACCTAACATACCCACGCATGGGTTAAACAGAAAGACATGCCCACACAGGGGCTAATTAAACATTAAAGAAATACAAATAAAGGATTTAATGATCCTTTTTGCTCTTCCCCTTGATTAAGCTAGCCAGACCCTTGAAAATTCCTCGGTTTTGCCTACGCCCTTCCCGAACCTCCTGCTGCACCTGACTCAACCTTTGAAGAATCTCCTGATGCTGCGGTGGTGATATCACTGGCGGCTGCGGGGGCTGCTGAAACAGCGGAGGTTGAGGAGGTGGCGGTTGTTGATACCCATAAGGTGGGTACCCATAGTGTGGATATCTAGCTTGATATGGGACTCCAAAGGGCCCTTCCGGATAAAGGGCATTGTAGTTTGCTGCTACCAGATATGGGTCAGCCTCGGCGTAGTTGTAGTTGGTGTGGGCCGGCTGCTCAAATGGGTTGTACGCCGCTGAACCAGCATATGTAGGAATTGGGTTGTTAAAACCCACTGGTGGCGGTGCGACCGGCGCAGACTGCACCTCAGAAACAGGGTTAGAAGGCCCACCCATCTGTGGGTCTTCGTATAGTGGCGGATAATGACTACCACTAGATGGTTGAGGGGTGCTGATGCGGACTCCCCCTCGCACGGACATCCGTGCGGTTGATCTTCTACGCCTCGGTGGCTCCAGAGGATGTTGCTGCATTGGTGGTGGTGGCGGTGGAGTGACCGCTACAAAACGGGAATCCTCGGAAGGATCCTGCTGCTGCTGAGGTGAGTTGTGGTAACTGGGAGTAAACACCCAGTCGATCTGGTTAAATCTCTCCTCGGAGTTGTCGGGACCATTATAAGGTGATCCCAGAAAGAGTGACCCATCTGAAATCTCGATGGGGTGGTTAGGGGTCCCGGTTGGAGGCTCGGCGGGATCCGTGTCTTCGTCCATGTCCATCGCATGGTCGCCCAAGAAGTGCTCTTCAGGTCCCAATGGGTTAAAACCCACTAGTTCTTCAATGTAGTTTGCCGGGTTGAACCGGATTTGGAAGACAGGTGTCGGGTCATCGAAAGGTGAGTTATGGCCTAGGAGAGGTATATAAGAATGGTGGGAGTTGTGGGGCTCATTTCAGACTGAGGCCCGGAAGAGTTTAAGTAAGAGGGCGAGGAGCTCAGCGAGACTGAGCGCCTTGCAGGTTCTATATGGGTCCTCCAGTTTTCTTGAGGACTTCGGCTTAGAGAATCAGAAGGTGTTCGCCGGTGTGATGGCCCGACCTCATGATCATTGGGGGCGACGAGTGGCCCCTTTCCTCTACCTCTTCCACGAAATCTAGGTGGCATTTTGTTGAACCTGTCAAAACAAATAAGGACATAACAAAGAAAAATAAAGGACAAAATTAAAATAAAACAAATTTGGATTTGTCCTAAGTTCTTCGTCTAGACTCGGAAGTCGAGGAATGTGCATATTGTGTCATTGAGATTAAACACAAAAGGCTAGTGTTTAATTCACTCAACGTTGGCTCTGATACCAACCTGTCACACCCCGATATTTTCACGTATTACCGGTGGGCCCGGTGGGGAGTATCGTGACGTAGTTGATATCATCATAGTCAAACAACACAATTTAAATGCACAGCAGAAGCAAAAGATGAATCACATTACAAACCGAATAAATAGTAATATCAAAGTATCACAACGGACTGTAATGGATCCACAGGCGAATCGAAAGGGAAAAAGATTATTGTTCAACAGACTTTAACATCTAGAGCTTGCAAGACTTGATTAATGATGCCAGGAGTAGCCAGCCTATTTCGTCTAGTACCTGCACTTAGCCTTTTGGAAAATACGCCAGTTTACACTGGTAAATACAACTAACTTACTCATTTTGAAAAGAGTTTAGGAAAATTAGTTTGAATGCACATGGCACAAAATATCTTTTATAACTTGGGACAATTATTTAAAAATAATCTTGTATACAGTTTTACTTATTTGTCGTCCGTCAGGGCCGGTTAGAAGAGCCGGTCATGATTAACTGACACGCCACAAGTATAATGCCCCACAAGGTTGATTCCTTTAAGTGGATTACCAGTTTTTACATAATGCAACTGTCAGGTGTATGCCTACACCCCGTGCTTAGGTCGTGGCCATTTCTCTGAATGATGCCAAGGATATCCGGGACATGGTCATTTAACCCCCAAAGGCCATACACCAAATAATACAGGTTAAAACGAGTTATGTAAATACATTAATCACAATCCGATTTAAATGACTACATACCCGACCAAGCGGTATTATTATAACACCGTATCCCAAGCCCGTATAGGGAAAATAAGTTAAGAGTATTTACCTGAGAAAATTTATACAATTTATCCCAGCCGTATACCACCAAGCAAGTACAGGTAGCTTTTACTGGGGTCCTAAATCTGGAATGAAGGTTTTATTAATCTATTAGATTCCTAACGGGTCTTAAATAAGTCTAAGCTTAGACCGGTTAGTTTTAAAGGAGGATACGGTTCAAACGCACGATTAAGCGAAGACCAGAAATAGAATGCGATTTAGACCCGAAAATTTTGATGACTTGTATAATATGGGTAAACCAAACACATTCTGGATTTTGAGACAAAAATGATAAGGTTTGACCCGTTTTGGTCAATTTATGCAAACTAGTTACATAAACCGAACCGAACGTGAAATATGCATAACGGGTAACCACAAGAGTCATATACAGGTTTTCTAAGTTAATATGCCTTAAATATGTTGTGACATCAGTAGGATATCTTCTATTATGCCCAAAACGAATTTAAACTCAAATTACGCCCCGTAGGGGTATTTTGGTCATTTAAAAGGTTATAAAAGAGATTTAATATAAATCTGAGTTTCAGGTCTAATATAATCAGTAAAAATACTTAATTTTATAAGTTATATCCGTAGGGTATTACATATATGTGAAATTTACCATTTATAACCAAACTATGCCCGAAAGGGCATTTTGGTAATTTCACATAAGGTTTAAAGGTCAATTCTGGAAATCTGAGTTTAAAACTTTTGCTTACTGTTAAAGTATAAAAATTTACTAAAATATCAGTAGGTATCAAGTCTTATATGTTTAAAATCGTTTTAATACATACTATGCGTTAAAAATTCGTAAAAAGACGGTTTTAAGCGATTTCCGGGTTTTATAAGAAAAGCTGATATTTTTATTATTCCAAAAGGCTCAAAATATTTTATATATCATATAAAATCAGTAGAAACAGGTTTGGTATCAAAATGATTTGTAAAACTCATTTTATAGGCCTAAAGGGCAAAACCGACAATTACCGAATTAAAGCTAGAACCCTATGTTATGCTCAGCCTAAAAATAAATAAGAATCTTCAAAAATCCCAAAATATTATTTTATATCAGTAGGTAAAATGTTTGGTATCAAAAATAGGGTTTAGATAGGCTTTATGCTAATTACGCTGTTTAATTAATAAAAAGCTTTTCATTTACGCTAATGAGCATAACTCCTAATCTAGACCTCAAACTGATGTCAAATTTTAGGGACAAGATTATAAATCAGTAACTAAGGTTTCTATTCTTTTACATTTTCAAAAATCACATTTTAAGGTCATATGGGCATAATAGTCAGCAATTAAGAATTTAACGGAAACATGCATATGAATCGGATAACTAATGAACCAAGTTGTATAATCACAGAGGGTTATACTAACATGTAACATGGTCCTAATAAAGCTCTAAGACATTTCTAAATCATGCTACATTGGGTCAGAACTGAAAGTCAAAACAAAAGTCCCCTTATGCGACTTTCGGTTCCAAACCGAGCTTAAACTGAAAATTGTCGGGTTAAACATGTTTAGACATGTTCTTACATTGATTACCAAGTTATATTAGTGATAAAACAGGTTTCATGGCTTCTACATTGTTAATTATGCATTTATTTAAAAAATTGCTTTCTGTTGACTTTTTCTAATCAAGTTTGACCTGACAATTGACCTAGTTAGAGTGGGAATCAGAGGGTGCCCTTCTGAGGGTTTATTACCCGCATAATTACCAACTCATAGGTACTTTCAATTTGAGATTTGACTGGACAAATTGTGATTAATCACGAAGTCAAACTTTAATTACGACGGTTTGACTTTAGGCTAATTAACTAAGTAAAACTGAATTAAGGAAGGTTAAGGAAGCTTAGAACAGTCCTATGCACGACTAAGGACTTCTAGGAACAGGTCTTGAGCTTAAGAATTCTCCAGAAATGAAGTTTGAAAGTTTTCAAGTGAGTGATCAAAATGTTGTATGATGTTCCAAGGTATCCTTATAATTGGTCAAGATGATGCCAAGCAAGTCTACAAATGTAGTATGATGTTCCCAGGTGTCCCTATAATGCCAAAAAACCAGTTGCAAAGCCCCTGAATTCGAAAACCACTCTCCTAAGGCGGTGCAACAGGCTGAACAGGCAACTGTCCATTTTCTGCTGCCAGCGACATCCTTACGGACCGTAAGCCCTAGGCTTTGCGGTCCGTAACCGACCTTGATCTAAGATGCCCAGTTACAACGTTGCGGACCGTAAGCCCTTGGCTTTGCAGTCCGTATCCGCTTTTTATTCATTTCCGCCCAACTCCGCCACCTTACGGATCGTAAGGTGGTCTTCTTGTAGTCCGTAAGCCCTCATCAGAAGACAAAACTTTGTAATCTCTTAGGCTTTGACCATGCATTCTTTACAACTTCGAATCTTATGCCTTTATCAGCAGGAGGGGACCATGAACCAGACCTTTGCATGCTCTTGAAGGTGTTGCCATGCACTTACACATCCTTTGACTTTATTGATGAATGCTTTTGAAGGGAATTTGTCGTATGAAACATAGGATCCATTTCTTGTGCCAATTTGAATTATACATTATCAAAATAACCGGATTTGAATATATCAGATGTTTATAATATAGATTAAGGTTTGGGATTTATAACTGGGTCGCTCAGAGGTATTAATTAACATGTCGACACTTTTAAATCCTATCATACTTCTTTCACTTAATTCGGATTTATAACACGGTTGCCTTTCATGACACGTGCCTTTATTTTATTGGGTATGATTTTACGAGGTGTTACAGAAAGTAACATAAAATACTACACAACGAATTGTAAAATAGATCCACAGGCGGAGCAAAACAAAAGAAGAAATGTTCAACAGACTGAAAGTGATAAAAGCTTGCAAGACTCTTTATTTAATCACTCAGGAGTTCCAGCCTATTACGCTTAGTACCTGCACTTAACCTTTTGAAAATCAGTCAGTTTACACTGGTAAATACAATTAACTGACTCTTTTGAAAATAATTAAGAAAATTGATTTAAGTGCACAAGGCACAAATATTCTTTTATAACTTGGGACAATTATTTAAAAATAATCTTGTATAGAGTTTTACATGTTTGTCATCCATTCAGGACTCGGTTAGAAGAGCCGGATAAGATTAATTGACACGCCACAAGTATACGCCCACAAGAGAGTGAGATACCGTTTATACATACGTAACTGTCAAGTGTATGCCTACACCCCGTGCTTAAGCCGTGGCCATTTCTAATAAATGAGCCGAGGATATCCAGGACATGGTCATTAACCCCCCAAAAGCATTGCATCAAACAAAACATATTAAAATGGGTTATGTAAATGTATTAATCACAATCCGATTTAAATAACTACATACCCGACCAAGCGGTATTATTATAATACAGTATCCCAAGCCCGTATAACGGAAAATAAGTTAAAAGTATTTACCTGAGCAAAATATAATTTTAATCTCAGTCGTTTAACAATCATCAAGTGCAAATAGCTTTTACTGGGCTCCTAGATCTGGAACGAAGGTTTTTAATAACCTAAAAGATTCCTAACGGGTCTTACTTAATGTAACACCCGTCTAATTAAAATTGATTTTTAATCATAAATTACAATAATGGACTTAGAAATTAGTTGTATTAACATAACTTTCATAAAAGACGTTCATAAGTAGCGTCTACCAAAGTCGACTAACGACTAAATTAAAAGATTACAAAAGTTGTTAAAGATTTGTTTACAACCATACATAAAGTCTAACTAACTTTTTAAGCGATGCGGAAGCTAATAGATAGTGTTCGGTTCTTCAAAAGTTGCTTGACCATCTCCCGGTTAGTTTCCATGATCACCTAAGATCAAAACCACAATAAATATTAGTTTTGATTAAATTAAAAGGGTTACAAACAAGTATCATGGATCAACAAATAAAAAAAATAAAGTTTTTCCGGCCTGAAGGCGTCGCGTGACGCGACGGGGTCTCGCGCTACGCGAGGCCCTAGTTTTCACAAAAGGTTTGTTGCTGATGCTGATTAATTCCCAGCTCCAAGTGCAACCAAGTTCAAACTTTAAATAGCCATAACTTTTGACTCGTAAGCCCGTTTTAGGTGATTCTTTTTCCTATGCGTCTGTAAATTCATTACCGACGTGCCTATTACAATTATGATACCGAAAAATCTATTCACGAACTGAAGGGCTATAATTCCTTATACGTTTATTTGACCCATTCTAACTTTAGTCAATTTACTACCCAATTAACTAATAAGTTTATGGCGACTTATGCTCAACATATGGGACTTATTGTCACTCACATTTTATTACCGATTCTCTTGATTTGATACTTTTGTAAGTATTATCGCCATTATTACCCCTAGATCAACAAAGCTACAACTTACGAAATTAATCGACCCATTGGCTCATCTTGTGGAATTCCTCCATTATGATGACTACCAATGGTTTATTGACAATTCTAAATTTATTCTCCAAGTAATAATCATGAACACTTCCAATCAACACGACTCTTTATCAACTACGTATAATCTAATCAACGTTTCGCTTAATGTAACGGGTTAAGTTACACACCTTCAAAGTTTGCCCTTTAAACGTGGTTCGCCACCCGCTTGTCCGCTTGACGCTCCTGCGTCCGTTCCTATAGAGTCCATTTATGATGCGTTTTAGAACTCTCTTTAAATCATAATTCGCATAATACACCAAACCATCATGATTATGCGTTTAAGCTCAGAATTTCAGTTTTAAGCCTTCATAGAGGCATTTCAACAAACACTTTAAGGGCAGTATTTTATATCTTTCATATTCAAGTTTATAGCTTGCTAGTTAGCTAACTTAATCATCAATATAGCCTTCATATATCATTTAAACATCATGCATTTTCTGAAATCATTTTCTAAGATCAAATTACACTAAAATATTCATTCTAAATCCTAGTGTTCATCATCATATAGTAAAACCCACAACCCACCTTCAAGGTGTTCATGGAATTTCCTGAAATTGGACATGATATCACATGTAGTTGTCTAGGTTTCACTTCTAGACACCATATCATTCCTAATCTAACCAAATAACACACATGCAACATCTAAATTCAGATTTTCCAAAATCATGAGAGATTCAAGTTGAGAGATTTCATCAGATTTTACATACCTTAGAATCCTCTCGTGATAAGGATCAATAATCTATGTTCAGATTTTGATTTGGACTGAGTTTGATCCTTCAATTTAGAGTTTTTATGCTGACTAGGGTTTGAATGGACTTGGGGTCGCTCCTGGTCGATCTCCACCAAGAACACAGACAATGTTTGTGTTTTATTTTTTTGATTATATAAATTCTAGTTTCATTTTAAACACAAATGGTCCCTAGACTTGCCTTGGATTCAATTATAGCATTTTTAACCCACTTGTAGGTTACTACTAAACTTTCACCTAATTGGGTTAAATAAAATCCTAGTTAGTTATCTAGTTTATTTATCAACTTTATATTTATTTAAATATAAATTTGCATTTTTCGGGGTGTTACAAGTGCACCCCCCTTAAAAGGGTTTCGTCCCCGAAACCGAAGTACGTACCAAATAATGTAGGGTGGAGACGTCGCATCTCCTCTTCGGACTCCCACGTAGTGTCCGAACCTTTCCTATGCTCCCATTTGACTTTGACTTGATCAATTTGTTTATTTCGTAGATGTTTGACCTTTCGGTCCAAAATCTCCACCGGTCTCACCGCATAATTCAAACTATTATCCACTTCGATATCGTCGTAATGAATATAGTCCGTTTCGTCCGCTAAGCACTTTCTTAGTTGTGACACGTGGAACGTGCCATGGATTCCACTTAACTCCTCCGGTAATTCAAGACGGTAAGCTACCTTGCCAACTTTCCCGATAATTTTAAATGGCCCAATAAATCTTGGGCTTAGCTTCCCCCTTTTTCTGAATCTAATAACACCCTTCCATGGGGAAACTTTTAGCATGACCATGTCACCAACTTGGAATTCGATTGGCCTTTTCCTTTTGTCAACATACGCCTTTTGCCTGTCTTGAGCCGCTTTCAAGTGTGCCCGAACAATATCGATCTTTTCATTCGTGGCTCGTACTATATCTTGGTGGGCGAGTTCACGTGGACCCACTTCACCCCAACATACCGGGGTTCGACACTTCCTACCATAAAGCATTTCGTATGGTGCCATCTTAATACTAGATTGGTAACTGTTGTTATATGAAAACTCGACTAACGGTAGGTGAACATCCCAACTGCCTCCAAAGTCGATTATACACGCCCGTAGCATGTCCCCCAATGTTTGTATCGTTCTTTCACTTTGTCCATCCGTTTGAGGATGGTACGCAGTGCTAATGAACAATTTGGTCCCCATTTGCTCTTGGAAATCACGCCAGAAATTCGAAGTAAACCGGGTATCCCTATCAGACACGATGGACACCGGCACCCCATGACGTGCTATGATTTCATTGGTATAAACTTCTGACATCTTTTCTGACGTATAAGTCTCACGAATCGGAATGAAGTGAGCACTTTTCGTTAATCTATCCACCACTACCCATATGGCATCAAAAGCACGATTCGTCTTAGGCAATTTGGTTAATAGGTCCATTGTGATATGTTCCCATTTCCAAACCGGAATGTCTAAAGGTTGGAGTTTGCCATATGGTTTCTGATGCTCCGCCTTGACTTGTAGACATGTGAGGCATTTTTCCACATACTTCGCCACATCCCTCTTCATTCCGGGCCACCAATAGTTTTGTTTCAAATCATTGTACATCTTGGTCGCACCCGGATGAATGGAATAACGGGATTTATGAGCTTCATTAAGTAGAAGTGCCTTCACTCCACAAGTATGTGGGACCCATATTCTTCCGGATCGAGCCTTCAACCCATTATGCCCATCCGACAAGTCTTTCAATTGGCCTATGATTCTTTCTTTCTTCCAATTCTCTTCTTTCATTGCTTCTAATTGCGCTTCTCGAATATGTTCAAGTACACCCGAGGTCACCACTAGTTGCATCGATCTTACTCGTATTGGGACATAATCCGCCTTTCTGCTCAACGCATCCGCCACCACATTAGCCTTTCCGGGGTGATAATGTATTTCACAATCATAGTCTTTCACCGTTTCTAGCCATCCCCTTTGTCGCATATTTAACTCTTTTTGTTCGAAAAAGTATTTCAAGCTCTTGTGGTCGGTGAATATGGTGCACTTTACCCCATACAAATTGTGCCTCCATATCTTTAATGCAAATACCACTGCAGCCAACTCGAGATCGTGCGTGGGATATCTCTTCTCGTGTATCTTCAATTGTCTCGAGGCATAGGCTATTACCTTGCCCCGTTGCATCAACACGCAACCTAGCCCCGATAATGAAGCATCCGAAAAAACCACCATGTCTTCAACGCCATCCGGCAATGTCAATACCGGAGCTTGAGTTAACTTTTCTTTTAGCGTTTGAAACGCTTTTTCTTGATCTTCACCCCAAATAAACTTTTCTTTCTTTTGGGTTAGCTTTGTTAGCGGTGACGCAATCTTGGAGAAATCTTGAATGAATCTCCTATAGTATCCCGCAAGCCCCAAAAAGCTTCTAATTTCAGAAGGGTTCTTCGGGGGATTCCATTTTGACACCGCCTCTATCTTTGACGGATCCACCAAAACCCCATCGGCACTTATGACATGACCGAGAAATTGTACCTCTCGTAACCAAAAGGCACATTTAGAAAATTTTGCATAAAGCTTCTCTCGTCTAAGTGTCTCTAACACTTCTTGTAAGTGGCGTGCGTGTTCGGCTTCACTTTTCGAATACACCAAGATATCATCGATAAACACGATGACCGACTTATCCAACATTGGCTTGCAAACCCGGTTCATGAGGTCCATGAAAGCCGCGGGCGCATTTGTTAGCCCAAATGACATCACGAGAAATTCGTAATGTCCGTATCTTGTGCGGAAAGCCGTCTTCGGCACATCTTCTTCTTTGACCTTTAGTTGGTGATACCCCGACCTAAGGTCAATTTTTGAAAACCAACTCGCGCCTTGTAGTTGGTCAAATAAGTCGTCTATCCTCGGGAGCGGGTATCGGTTCTTTACCGTGAGTTTGTTTAACTCCCGATAATCGATACACATGCGCATGCTCCCGTCCTTCTTTCTCACAAACAACACCGGTGCGCCCCAAGGAGACACACTCGGCCTTATGAATCCCTTGTCAAGCAAATCTTGAATTTGAGACATCAACTCTTGTAATTCCGACGGTGCAAGTCGGTACGGGGCTTTTGCTACGGGTTTCGCGCCCGGAATCAATTCGATTCCGAACTCTATTTCCCGTTCAGGCGGTATCCCCGGTAAATCTTCCGTAAAAACATCTTCATAATCTCGTACTACCGGTACATCTCCAATCTTTCGTGATTCTTTCTCGGGTTCATTAGCGTATATCATAAATGCCTTGCATCCTCGCTTCATTAGCTTGTGAGCTTTCAACATTGAGCATACTATGGGGTTGCCACCTTTTTCGCCATAAATGGTGACGTGTTTCCCGCTCGGAGATGTTAGTTTTATCTCTTTACGGAAGCACACGACCTTTGCATGGTGTCGAGATAGCCAATCCATTCCAACGACTACTTGAAATTCTCCCATCGACATCGGGATTAGATTTATCAAATATTCTTCATCATCAATGCTCAGTTTACAGTTTTCACATACATCACAAACAATAAAGCTTTTGTTATTACCTATTTCTACTTCTAAAGGCACAGGTAATTTTGTTAGAACATATGAAGGATGTCGAATAAGTCCATATGAAACAAAGGATTTATTCGCACCCGTATCAAATAACACGTGTGCAGGAATTGAATTTACAGCAAATATACCTGAGACCACGTCCGGTTCCACCTTTGCTTCTGCGGCGGTTAGTTGAAAAGATCTTGCCTTTGCTTTCGGGGCTTCACCTTTCGGTTCTTGCCCATCCTTCTTTCCAACCAGCTCCGGGCATTCCGACTTCTTGTGACCCGTTCGATAACAATTGTAACAAACTGTCACTTTCTCCGGGCATGACATAGCCATATGTCCCGTTTTCTTGCATATGGGACTAGGCTTATCCTTGTAACGGCATTCACCCTTATGATTTTTCCCACAAATTTTGCAACCTGGTGCATTACCTTTAGCATCTGATCTCTTTGTTGTTTCATTCGTTCTTGCTTTCTTGGTAGGGATTGGATTCACATCTTGTGCCCTTCGTTCACCCCGTTCTATACTCTTTTTCAATTCGATCTCCCTTTCCCGAGCAGCATTGACAATCTCGGTAAGGGTCTCATACTTTGAAGGGGTTATGAACTCTCTATACTCCGCGCTTAACATGTTATGATAATAATAGACCTTTTGCTCTTCATTCGTTATCAAATCATCACAGAACTTCATTTTGTCCATAAACATCCCCGTGATCTTGTCTATGGATTCACCTTTGTGTCTGAGTTGCATGAATTCTTCCTTGATTTTATTTATGACCGCCTTGGGACTATGGTGTTTAAGAAACGGCATCTTAAACTCCTCCCAAGTCATGGCCTTAGCCGCTTCACTTCCAATCTCCTTCTTTTTGTTATCCCACCAATCTTTCGCTTGACTCCTTAGTTGACCCGTACCATAGGCTACGTAGTCTTCTTCGTCACAATGGGTTCTCTCGAATACCCCTTCGATGTCACTTAGCCATCGTTGGCACACTATTGGGTCAACCTCCCCATTATATATTGGTGGTTTACAAGCCATGAATTCCTTGTATGAACAAGGCTTTCGTCCTCCACGCTTTTCCTTTGCTACATTTGAATCATCTTCCAGCTTCTTGATTCTATCTTCTACTATTGATAAAATTGTGTTTTGAATTTTATCAATAAAGCCCGACAAACTGTTTTCGATCGCCTTACCAACCTCTTCGGCAATCACTTCCCTCATTTGTTCGGTGACTCTTGGCACCGCATTATCATTACCTCCGTCAGCCATCTCTATTTCTGAAATGTTTACACAAATTGTTAAACATTCTATTTATAACACATGCTTTACTTGTTTTGGTTCAATCAAGTTCATAACTTGATTTAATCATTCTTGCTTCAATTCAATCAAGTTTATAGCTTGATTTAATCATTCTTGTTTTGATTCAATCAAGTTTATACTTGATTTAATCATTCTTGTTTTGATTCAATCAAGTTTATACTTGATTTAATCATTCTTGTTTCATGCATTTCTTGTTTTTGAGTGAGCTTACACACTCTTTTCATGCATATTTGTACATTTCTCATTCTATACGTAATACATAATTTATTAACAAAATAAGTTAATTCTTGCCGGACGATCGATCAAGCTTGAACCGAACACTTATTGACAACCTTGAGCTCTGATTACCAACTTGTAACACCCGTCTAATTAAAATTGATTTTTAATCATAAATTACAATAATGGACTTAGAAATTAGTTGTATTAACATAACTTTCATAAAAGACGTTCATAAGTAGCGTCTACCAAAGTCGACTAACGACTAAATTAAAAGATTACAAAAGTTGTTAAAGCTTTGTTTACAACCATACATAAAGTCTAACTAAGTTTTTAAGCGATGCGGAAGCTAATAGATAGTGTTCGGTTCTTCAAAAGTTGCTTGACCATCTCCCGGTTAGTTTCCATGATCACCTAAGATCAAAACCACAATAAATATTAGTTTTGATTAAATTAAAAGGGTTACAAACAAGTATCATGGATCAACAAATAAAAAAAATAAAGTTTTTCCGGCCTGAAGGCGTCGCGTGACGCGACGGGGTCTCGCGCTACGCGAGGCCCTAGTTTTCACAGAAGGTTTGTTGCTGATGCTGATTAATTCCCAGCTCCAAGTGCAACCAAGTTCAAACTTTAAATAGCCATAACTTTTGACTCGTAAGCCCGTTTTAGGTGATTCTTTTTCCTATGCGTCTGTAAATTCATTACCGACGCGCCTATTACAATTATGATACCAAAAAATCTATTCACGAACTGAAGGGCTATAATTCCTTATACGTTTATTTGACCCATTCTAACTTTAGTCAATTTACTACCCAATTAACTAATAAGTTTATGGCGACTTATGCTCAACATATGGGACTTATTGTCACTCACATTTTATTACCAATTCTCTTGATTTGATACTTTTGTAAGTATTATCGCCATTATTACCCCTAGATCAACAAAGCCACAACTTACGAAATTAATCGACCCATTGGCTCATCTTGTGGAATTCCTCCATTATGATGACTACCAATGGTTTATTGACAATTCTAAATTTATTCTCCAAGTAATAATCATGAACACTTCCAATCAACACGACTCTTTATCAACTACGTATAATCTAATCAACGTTTCGCTTAATGTAACGGGTTAAGTTACATACCTTCAAAGTTTGCCCTTTAAACGTGGTTCGCCACCCGCTTGTCCGCTTGACGCTCCTGCGTCCGTTCCTATAGAGTCCATTTATGATGCGTTTTAGAACTCTCTTTAAATCATAATTCGCATAATACACCAAACCATCATGATTATGCGTTTAAGCTCAGAATTTCAGTTTTAAGCCTTCATAGAGGCATTTCAACAAACACTTTAAGGGCAGTATTTTATATCTTTCATATTCAAGTTTATAGCTTGCTAGTTAGCTAACTTAATCATCAATATAGCCTTCATATATCATTTAAACATCATGCATTTTCTGAAATCATTTTCTAAGATCAAATTACACTAAAATATTCATTCTAAATCCTAGTGTTCATCATCATATAGTAAAACCCACAACCCACCTTCAAGGTGTTCATGGAATTTCCTGAAATTGGACATGATATCACATGTAGTTGTCTAGGTTTCACTTCTAGACACCATATCATTCCTAATCTAACCAAATAACACACATGCAACATCTAAATTCAGATTTTCCAAAATCATGAGAGATTCAAGTTGAGAGATTTCATCAGATTTTACATACCTTAGAATCCTCTCGTGATAAGGATCAATAATCTATGTTCAGATTTTGATTTGGACTGAGTTTGATCCTTCAATTTAGAGTTTTTATGCTGACTAGGGTTTGAATGGACTTGGGGTCGCTCCTGGTCGATCTCCACCAAGAACACAGACAATGTTTGTGTTTTATTTTTTTGATTATATAAATTCTAGTTTCATTTTAAACACAAATGGTCCCTAGACTTGCCTTGGATTCAATTATAGCATTTTTAACCCACTTGTAGGTTACTACTAAACTTTCACCTAATTGGGTTAAATAAAATCCTAGTTAGTTATCTAGTTTATTTATCAACTTTATATTTATTTAAATATAAATTTGCATTTTTCGGGGTGTTACACTTAAGTTTAAACTTAGACCGGTTAGTTTTAATGAAAGGTTTACGGTTCAAAACGCACGATTAAGCGAAGAACGGATTAGAATGTGATTTAGACCCGGAAAGTATGAAGACTTGTATAATATGGGTAAACTAACTACATTCTGGATTTTGAAGTAAAAATGATAAGGTATGACCCGTTTCGGTTAATTTATGCAAACTAGTTACATAAACCGTACCGAACGCGAATATGCATAACGGGTAACCAAATGAATCATATACAGGTTTCACAAGTTAATATGCTTAAAACATGTTATGATATCAGTAGGATACCTTCCATTATGCCCAAAACGAATTTAAAACCAAATTAAGCCCCGTAAGGGTATTTTGGTCATTTTAAAGTTTATAAAAGAGGTTAAATAGTAATCTGAGGTTCTGGTCTAAAATGATCAGTAAAAATATTTATTTTAATAAGTTAAATCAGTAAGATATCATACATATGTGAAATTTATCATTCTAGGGAACCAAGTTGTATAACCTTAGAGGGTTATACTAACCTATAATATGGTCCTAAAGGAACCCTAAGGCATATCTAAAACAAGCTAAATCGGGTCAGAACTGAAAGTCAAAGCAAAAGTCTACTTTGGCGACTTTCAGTTCCGAACCGAGCCTAAACTCAAAATTATCGGGTTGAACATGTCTAAACATGTTCTTATATTAATTACCAAGTTATTTTAGTGTTAAAACATGTTCCATAACCTCTACATTATCAGTTATGAATTTATTTGTCAAAACTGATTCTTTTGACTTTTTATTAATAAGTTTGACCCGACAATTGACGAAGTTAGAGTGATAATCAGTAGGTGCCCTTTTAAGGGTTTATTACCTACATAATTACCAACTCATAGCCACTTTCAATTCAAATAATGGCTGGACCATTAGTGATTAATCACTAAGTCAAAGCTTAATTACAATAGCTTTGACTTTTGGTCATTAAGCTAACAAAACTTAAACTAGAGAGGCTAAGAATGCTTACAAGAACTCTTAGCACGAGATAAGAACAGAAGAAAACTCTCTTGAACTCCAGGAAGCTCCAGAGAAAGTGATTTGAAGTGAATTTGAAATGTGCAAATGAACAAGTGAAGAACAAGTGCTTTATATATGGATTTCTATTTCATATGATCATTCCACATGTCCCTACAATGATCCCTGATGATTCCAGGTGTCCCTAGTGCATGAAAAACCATTGGCATAGTCCCTGGTATCTATTTGAGGCATGCAAAGGCGGTGGACCTAGCTGAACATGCAGCTGTGCATTTTTTTGTTTGCTGGTACTGCTCACGCGGACCGCGTAAGACTCTTAGAGAGTCTACGCGGGCCGCGAGGACCTTCTGATCTAGAAAAAAGTTTTGCAACTTTGCAATTTCAACCCCTGGTCCATTTTAACTTTATTTAACTGCCATTTATTGCACTTAGGACCCCCATAGTTAACTATTTAGGGCCTTGGGTCATATTTTAACTCCGTTAAGCTCCCGGTTAGTTGTAAGATCACCCGAAAAGTCTTGTTTTCATCGAAACTCCACAAAATTAATATCCAATATTCTTTGAGAGCTACATATACCATTATTACAATGTTTTTGGGATCATTAAAAGGTCACTCAGAGGTAACGTTTAACATGTTGACACTTTTAATCCCTATGCTTCGTAAGATCCTTATTTTAAACACAAACGACTTTCTATGTTCGCCAAATTATTCATTAAAGAATACGAACGTCGCATGAGGTCAATCAGAGGCACAAGAGTGGCATGTTGACACTTTGGATCCTTATACTTACATATTTTTACATTGTTTATCAATTTTAGTCCTTCCAGATCAATCCATTACACGTTTAAAGTCCATGACACGTGTCTTTGTTATATTGGGAATGATTTTGCGAGGTGTTACAGGTACCTATCCAAGGAAATCTATGAAACTTAATTTTAGAAGAAGCTCATAAATCCAAGTATACAATGCATCCTGGAAATGACAAGATGTATTAGGATCTAAAGAAAAACTTTTGGTGGATAGGAATGAAAAGGGACATAGCAAGTTATGTTGCTAAATGTTTAATTTACTCACAAGTTAAAGCTGAACATCAGAAACCTTCAGGGTTACTTCAGCAATTAGAAATGCCAGTTTGGAAATGGGAACTGATAACAATGGATTTTGTTACCAAATTACTCAAGACACAAAAAGGTAACGACACAACTGGGTGATTGTGGATAGATTAACTAAATCTGCACATTTCTTACCAATAAAGGAAACTTTCAGCATGGAACAATTAGCCAAGCTGTATGTGTATGAAATAGTTTCATTACATGGAATCCCTTTTTCTATTGTGTCTGACCGAGATAGTCGTTTTACTTCTCATTTTTGGACAAGTTTTCAGAAAGCTATGGGAACTCGATTAAATCTAAGTACAACTTATCCCCCTCAAACAGATGGACAAAGTGAAAGGATGATTCAGACCTTGGAAGACATGCTCAGAGCCTGTGTGATAGAATTTTGTAACACCCCGAAAACGGGTTTGGGTAATCAAACCCTGTTAATGCTAAAAGACGGGTAAAATACCGTTAGTGGTAAAAGTAACCCAGTAAATAATAGGATTTAAATAAATAATCCTAATATTAATCAAAAAGCGAATAAGAACTTTCAAGAGAAAATAAAGTTATGAAAGGCCCGAGTTAACGGGACTTAAAATATAACGGGTTATAACTTCCCGAACCTATTAAGTAACTAGGGATAATTAACCTAGTTACTAGTATGTGGCTAAGTGATAAATAAGTAGGTTGTAGCCTACTTAATAACAAACCAAAACATGAGGGGCTAAAGGTGGGCAATTTAGAAAATGTTTTAATGAAAACATTTATAAAAAAAAAAAATTTAAAAACACACACACAATGGTGTGTTTGATCGACCAGAGGGCCAGGAGGAAGCTCCCATGGAGCTCAAACCCTAATCTCAACAAATCATCAAATTGAAGCTCGATACAAGCCCTAAATCACTGCATGAACGCATAAAAATGATCACCGGGTCATGGGGATCATAAGGTATGTCACAAAACCTAGATTGGTTAAGGTTGAAATTCGATACAAGTAGATTACTTGCGAATAAACTGATGGATTATGATCCAAAGATGAAATTAGATGTTTATGTATGCCTAATTTCGTTAGATATGATGAGATTATGAAATACTTGTTGTAGGTTACTTCTAAATGATGAACAAGTAGATTATCAAGTGGGTTTTGATTATATGATGAAGCTAATGAGATAATCATGTTTGAAACCATCATGGATGGTAGTATTGGGAATGATACTTGAACAAATTATGAGTTTAGGTATATGTTCATAGTTGCCATGAAATGGGTTAATTATGTTATGGTGAAGGTGATGATATGTTAGTGCTAGAAATTATCATAAATGATAGTTGAAGTAAGAAACTTGAACAAATTTGCAAGTTGAGTATTTGATCAATTATGATAAAGGCTGAATTTTTTATGTTAATCTTGGTAAAAATAACTAGTTATGAACTAGTTGTAAATGCGTAAAAATATGCCCACAAGGTGTTTGTTAAAATGCCTAAGTGAAATTCAATAGAACAAATGTGCATTGAATAAGTCGATTGACTTTAAAAAGTCAAACCGACCAAGTGTATGATCGAATGATAATCTCGACATAAAAGTGTAGGATGGTTTAGTTGTTAATGATTATGACTAACCTAACCATCTTACAATTACAATGATAGTTTAACGCTTGGCAAGCTAGGTGAAAGCTTGGGGAAGAAAGCGAGTCAAACGAATCAAGAATGAAGGAAAGGCGTAATTCGGATGCGAAGTAAGTATAGCTTACACTAGTCTTAAATTGTGGAATATTTTCTTATCATATAAATTATGAATGAGATATCTAAACAATTGAAACATGATGTTCCGTCGTGTAGTCGAACGGAACAAGAAAATCAAAGATGAAAGAAACCTTAATAATGGTTAAAAAGAAGTAAATCGATAATTTGGTCATATTATGTCGAAAGCAATAAACGGTTTACAAGTAAAATGACCGTACGGTGTTAAACGGAACGAGTCATGTAGATGAGACGATAATAAATATCATCTCGCATAGATAAACAACCATTTCGGCCAAACGGGTCAAAAGGTGTAGACATCACCTTTTGACAATATCGACTAATGATTCTTTTGTCGAGTTATATGTTTACAGGAATAGATATCCAATGGATATTCGCATCGTTCTAAATTAGCGAGTATAAAGCAAGGTATTAAAACCGGGTTAATAAGTTGATCCGGGCCAGGTATGTATAATAGATCAACTCCTCATTTAGAACTTGGAGATCTATGAGATTTAGACAAAGTAAAAAAAAAAGGACATTCGGTTACCTTAAAAGGTAAACTGAAGGATTTAAATTATAGACAGAGTGTTTTGAAAATAAGATTTGGTTAAAAACGAGATTTTGGGCGTACATGGCTTAAGCAAGCCCTTCGTTGTAAAAGAAGGGTTAAAATGACCAAAACGCCCTTGTAAGCATAATTAAGCAAACAACTCTTAGAAGTCGCTTGAAAACGAGTTTTATAATCAAGTTAATACTTAGAATAAGTCTAATAGCGTAAGATGTAAATCCTTGGTCAAAAGACTCTATATGAGTTCTTGCCGTAAATTGATAATCCGAAGGGTAAAACTCGGATTAGATAATTAGTCACATTAAAACCATCACAAATATAGATGTGATGGAAGGTCACTTGATAAGAAATGTGGTGGTGAAATGCTAGAAACAATCGAGAGCGATTTTAGGCTCGAAAGTGCTTAAATACCCCTAACGGGTCAAAATAAGCATACGAGCATAAACGTGTTTAAATTGTGAAATAAACTTGTGATTTGAACCTAAAATGGTAGTTAATAACAATTTGAGAAGGGTAGGTGATGTAGGAATCAAACAAATATGTTCGTTTGATAAAATGCATAAACGGGTCAAAATTTGGAAAAAGGGCGATAAGCCGAAGACTTAAAAGTCTGAAATTTTTATTATGAAGGTTGTTGGATTTTAACTCCATAAGATGGAGAATTAAATTACGGACGCGTAGGAAAAAGAATCGGGTAAAACGGATCAATAACGAAGAAGTTATGGCCGTTTCCGTGAAATCAGATCGTGCTGGGAATTTGCAGCAACTTTCTGTTGAAAGGGGGGGCTAGCGTCACGCGACGCCTCCAAACTCTGAAAAATGTATTTTTTTTGTCATATTTAACCCCTGTACTTGTTAGAACTTCTTATTTAACCCCTGTACTTGTTTGAACATCTTATTTGACTATCAAAACTAACTTTTAAGTTGGTTTTGATCATAGGTGATTGCCATGAGTGCCCGGATGAAGATCAAGCGACGAGCAAGAACCGAACACGATCACGAAATAAGCTTCCGCACTATGTATCGTTATTATGTTAAATGACGAATGTCGTTTCATTGTTTCTTTTAAGTGACGAACTTAATTACATTATGTTCTAAACTTTTAAATTGTAAAAAGGTTTTAGGAAACCCGTTTTTCCGATGGATATGTAATCTTAATTACATGATTGTTTTCGTAAATAATACGCTAAACCTTGATTTATAAGAACGGGTGTTACAAGTTGGTAATCAGAGCCCAAGGTTAAAAGGTAAAGTGTTCGGTTCGAGGCTTGATCGCAAATCCGGTAAGTACAAGTATGTTAATAGCTTAGCATGCTAAAGTGTTGTAAACAACACATAGGGCTATCATGTGGTATATGTTACCCCAATTTAAATGATTGATATGGTTGACGAAAATACGCGCGTTGACGCGTATAGTAGAAAAAGCCTTGTATTATAATACGGGCGATTATTGAAGTTGACATTACTAACTCTTGTGAATGTTTTAATTGAAGGACACTCGCGTCTGAAGATGACGGGAGTTGAACGAATTATGGATATGATGATGGAACGGTCTGAGGTATGACAGGAAGAGCATACTCATCAAGGACCAAAATCGCGTAACGGTCGTGAACAAGACTAATGACAAGAGAAGCCCGTTAGGGCAAGCATTACCAGGTGCACACTTTTAAATTAATCACACGAGTCGTTATATGCAACAAACACGTAAGTAATAACGGTTGCATACACATATGATAGAACTTGGAAAACCTGATTTCCAAGAGAAATTTAATAGAAAATGTGTTATTCACAATGATGAATAACAAATGAATAACAAGACTTGTTTATATAGAAACTTGGACGAGAGTGATCATCCAAGTAAGTATTCTCAATATAAATCCTATTGAGAAAAGTAATGATCACATCAATGAATGTGAATAAATGTTTATAAAAAGGGACATTGTACATGTTCAAGGATAAACGACTAAAACTAATAATTGTTAACTAACAATTAAATAAAGTTTTACCAAATGAAACCATAAACATGGAGATAATTTGAGGAGTTACTTACATGGTACGTGATGTGGTAATTATAATAAGGTCACGCGTACCACGTGTTGATCGCTTACTCTGGCCAAGTAAGTAGTGAACACATGATAGCATGAGCTTCTTATAATGAGCGCAGTTATGTCCGATGTAGTAAGGTCAAGATGAATGAACTTTAAAGGATCCTTAGGGTCAAGAAATCTTATGGGCATACTCGTATAAATGGTTTTCGCGGGAACCATAAAAACGATGTATGGCGCACATAGAAATAAAAGACCCAAGGAAATTCGTGACATAAGTCATTTTTGACGAAACAACCATGGTAGACAAAAAGGGCATTGTAAAACCAAAGTATAAATGACCCGCGGGGTCATAGAAACAAAGGTATTGCCCACACGAAAAAAACGATCAAAATCGTTGACTTTGGTCGTAGTAAAGAAATGATGATGATGATAATCATCATTCATAGTTTAAAAGACTGTCAAGGATGGTCAAATAAAGAATAAAAGTTTGGTTGAATAAAAGCGAGGGCTTCCGCTAAGACAACCAAACAAATTAAAACGAAAACTTGATGTATACCGGAATGCTTGCACTAATAATGACTTTGGTAAAGTACCCGGTTGATGGGTAAGGATTTAAACACAAGCGTAAACCGAGAAACGAGAACACGAATTTAAAGTCAAAAGACTCGGATTATGAGTTATGACTAAAAGACCATAAAATTTCGTAAACAGAAATTTTGATAATTATATACTAGTTGAATAAAGTATAATGCTTGAAGGCATAAGTAAGCGTAAGCCGGATAACGGTAAGCTTGAGACAAATGATTTTCAAACGTAAAAAGAGTGCTTTGACACCAAATATATATTTTAATAAGACACGAGTAAAAAGAGTGATCTACGGGATCAACATAACCTTTAGGGTTATAAACAAATGAGAGATCTACGGACTAAAACGACCCACAGGTCATGATTAGAAAGAAGTTATAAGGACTTCGCCCTAAAGAGGTGAATGTCTAATAAAAAATAGCCCATAAGGCTAAGTGATAAAACCTACGGGTTAGATTTGATAAAGTGAGGGAAAACAGTTGAGAATCCCCGCATAAAACTAAGACTGTAAAAGAATAAATTATGGACTGTCAATATCCTGGTACGGATAATTGACAAAAGATAAAGAGAAGATCCTAAACTAAAACTTCGGTTTTAGTAAGAAATAACGTTTTAACAAATATAAATTCTGATACGAATTTAAATAGTAAACATGAAAGATACAAGTCTTGACACTGATAGGCGCAAGACGATATATTCAAAAAGCGATATTTTCGAAAATGAAAGTTTGATATAAATTAAACATGATGTGACACGATCACGTTCAAGAAATGCAATGTGAAGTAGAATAACATTATAACCAAGCAAGCAGTAAAAAGCAACTGGACTAATAAGTCTAATTAGTGAGACCGGTCAAGGTCATTTAAATAAATTTGGTTTGCTTGTAAACGGTAGGTTCGGTATGACCGAACCGAATAAATAAATCTGCAGACAAAAGAAATCGCTGCTAAAAGTGAAAAGATTTCACTAAAGGCCTTTAAACGAGTCAAAATAACGGATTCGTAAGGAATTCGATAGTATATGAAAGCGATGGATATCGCTAAGTTAACTAAACTAGTGGAAATAACGAGATTACGTTATGTTAAGCTGCACTAAGTCATATGAGATACGTAGACAATTAGTGACCAAAAAGATGTTACCATGCTTATCTGGTAATACTAATAATTGGTTAAAAGTATAAGTAATGTTTAAATGATATCTCAGATCAAATACATTGAGCTTAAACTCAATGAATTATGTAATAAAAGGTTTCAAGGACGAAACCTCTTTAAGGGGGGTAGACTTGTAACACCCCGAAAACGGGTTTGGGTAATCAAACCCTGTTAATGCTAAAAGACGGGTAAAATACCGTTCGTGGTAAAAGTAACCCAGTAAATAATAGGATTTAAATAAATAATCCTAATATTAATCAAAAAGCGAATAAGAACTTTCAAGAGAAAATAAAGTTATGAAAGGCCCGAGTTAACGGGACTTAAAATATAACGGGTTATAACTTCTCGAACCTATTAAGTAACTAGGGATAATTAACCTAGTTACTAGTATGTGGCTAAGTGATAAATAAGTAGGTTGTAGCCTACTTAATAACAAACCAAAACATGAGGGGCTAAAGGTGGGCAATTTAGAAAATGTTTTAATGAAAACATTTATAAAAAAAAAATTTAAAAACACACACACAATGGTGTGTTTGATCGACCAGAGGGCCAGGAGGAAGCTCCCATGGAGCTCAAACCCTAATCTCACCAAATCATCAAATTGAAGCTCGATACAAGCCCTAAATCACTGCATGAACGCATAAAAATGATCACCGGGTCATGGGGATCATAAGGTATGTCACAAAACCTAGATTGGTTAAGGTTGAAATTCGATACAAGTAGATTACTTGCGAATAAACTGATGGATTATGATCCAAAGATGAAATTAGATGTTTATGTATGCCTAATTTCGTTAGATATGATGAGATTATGAAATACTTGTTGTAGGTTACTTCTAAATGATGAACAAGTAGATTATCAAGTGGGTTTTGATTATATGATGAAGCTAATGAGATAATCATGTTTGAAACCATCATGGATGGTAGTATTGGGAATGATACTTGAACAAATTATGAGTTTAGGTATATGTTCATAGTTGCCATGAAATGGGTTAATTATGTTATGGTGAAGGTGATGATATGTTAGTGCTAGAAATTATCATAAATGATAGTTGAAGTAAGAAACTTGAACAAATTTGCAAGTTGAGTATTTGATCAATTATGATAAAGGCTGAATTTTTTATGTTAATCTTGGTAAAAATAACTAGTTATGAACTAGTTGTAAATGCGTAAAAATATGCCCACAAGGTGTTTGTTAAAATGCCTAAGTGAAATTCAATAGAACAAATGTGCATTGAATAAGTCGATTGACTTTAAAAAGTCAAACCGACCAAGTGTATGATCGAATGATAATCTCGACATAAAAGTGTAGGATGGTTTAGTTGTTAATGATTATGACTAACCTAACCATCTTACAATTACAATGATAGTTTAACGCTTGGCAAGCTAGGTGAAAGCTTGGGGAAGAAAGCGAGTCAAACGAATCAAGAATGAAGGAAAGGCGTAATTCGGATGCGAAGTAAGTATAGCTTACACTAGTCTTAAATTGTGGAATATTTTCTTATCATATAAATTATGAATGAGATATCTAAACAATTGAAACATGATGTTCCGTCGTGTAGTCGAACGGAACAAGAAAATCAAAGATGAAAGAAACCATAATAATGGTTAAAAAGAAGTAAATCGATAATTTGGTCATATTATGTCGAAAGCAATAAACGGTTTACAAGTAAAATGACCGTACGGTGTTAAACGGAACGAGTCATGTAGATGAGACGATAATAAATATCATCTCGCATAGATAAACAACCATTTCGGCCAAACGGGTCAAAAGGTGTAGACATCACCTTTTGACAATATCGACTAATGATTCTTTTGTCGAGTTATATGTTTACAGGAATAGATATCCAATGGATATTCGCATCGTTCTAAATTAGCGAGTATAAAGCAAGGTATTAAAACCGGGTTAATAAGTTGATCCGGGCCAGGTATGTATAATAGATCAACTCCTCATTTAGAACTTGGAGATCTATGAGATTTAGACAAAGTAAAAAAAAGGACATTCGGTTACCTTAAAAGGTAAACTGAAGGATTTAAATTATAGACAGAGTGTTTTGAAAATAAGATTTGGTTAAAAACGAGATTTTGGGCGTACATGGCTTAAGCAAGCCCTTCGTTGTAAAAGAAGGGTTAAAATGACCAAAACGCCCTTGTAAGCATAATTAAGCAAACAACTCTTAGAAGTCGCTTGAAAACGAGTTTTATAATCAAGTTAATACTTAGACTAAGTCTAATAGCGTAAGATGTAAATCCTTGGTCAAAAGACTTTATATGAGTTCTTGCCGTAAATTGATAATCCGAAGGGTAAAACTCGGATTAGATAATTAGTCACATTAAAACCATCACAAATATAGATGTGATGGAAGGTCACTTGATAAGAAATGTGGTGGTGAAATGCTAGAAACAATCGAGAGCGATTTTAGGCTCGAAAGTGCTTAAATACCCCTAACGGGTCAAAATAAGCATACGAGCATAAACGTGTTTAAATTGTGAAATAAACTTGTGATTTGAACCTAAAATGGTAGTTAATAACAATTTGAGAAGTGTAGGTGATGTAGGAATCAAACAAATATGTTCGTTTGATAAAATGCATAAACGGGTCAAAATTTGGAAAAAGGGCGATAAGCCGAAGACTTAAAAGTCTGAAATTTTTATTATGAAGGTTGTTGGATTTTAACTCCATAAGATGGAGAATTAAATTACGGACGCGTAGGAAAAAAGAATCGGGTAAAACGGATCAATAACGAAGAAGTTATGGCCGTTTCCGTGAAATCAGATCGTGCTGGGAATTTGCAGCAACTTTCTGCTGAAAGGGGGGGCTAGCATCACGCGACGCCCCTTGGCGTCACGCGACGCCTCCAAACTCTGAAAAATGTATTTTTTTGTCATATTTAACCCCTGTACTTGTTAGAACTTCTTATTTAACCCTTGTACTTGTTTGAACATCATATTTGACTATCAAAACTAACTTTTAAGTTGGTTTTGATCATAGGTGATTGCCATGAGTGCCCGGATGAAGATCAAGCGACGAGCAAGAACCGAACACGATCACGAAATAAGCTTCCGCACTATGTATCGTTATTATGTTAAATGACGAATGTCGTTTCATTGTTTCTTTTAAGTGACGAACTTAATTACATTATGTTCTAAACTTTTAAATTGTAAAAAGGTTTTAGTAAACCCGTTTTTCCGATGGATATGTAATCTTAATTACATGATTGTTTTCGTAAATAATACGCTAAACCTTGATTTATAAGAACGGGTGTTACAACTTTGGAGGAAGTTGGGACGATCACTTACCACTAATAGAATTTTCTTACAACAATAGTTATCATACGGGCATTAATGCTGCACCATTTGAAGCACTCTAAGGACAAAAATGTCGAACACATGTATGTTGGGAAGAAATTGGAAAAAAACAATTGTCAAGACCTGAAATTGTACAACAAACAACTGACAAAATAATTCAAGTCAAGGAAAGACTGAAAACAGCCCGAGACCGTCAAAAGAGTTATGCCGATAACAGGCGTAAACCCTTAGAGTTTCAAGTCGGAAACAAAGTACTATTAAAAGTCTCAACTTGGAAAGGAGTCGTCAGATTTGGTAAGAGGGGAAAGTTAAGACCAAGGTACGTTGGACCTTTTCAAATTATCAAACGAATATGACCAGTAGGTTAACATCTACAGTTACCTGAAGAAATGGCAGGGGTACATGACGTATTTCAAGTATGTAACTTAAAGAAATATTTGGCCGACGAATCATTGATAGTACCTCTTCAAGACATAGAGGTAAATGAAAAAGCTTAAGTTTGTGGAAAACCCAATACAAATTGAAGATAGAAAGATAAAGAATCTCAAGCACAAGAGGTTAGTGCTAGTCAAAGTAAAATGGGATTCCAAAAGAGGATCAGAATACACATGGGAACTAGAATCAGATATGAAACAAAAGTATCCTTACTTATTTCAATGAATCTCGAGGACAAGATTCAAAACAAGGTAGGGAGGATGTGACAACCCTCAAAAAGGTCCCACAACACTCCGTAATCAAAACCCTGGACTTACAACGATGGAAATTAGCATAAAAAGAAAAAAAATAAGATTTTATGTCTCTCGCGGGTCGCGACAGACTCTTAAAGGACCGTCATGGGGCGCGAGACTCTAAGATTCACCGGAGACACGTATGGGACATGTGTCATCCGCGTGTCAACCCTACAGTGGTGACTAAGGCTACCTATGCCCTAGCTAGAGACCATCGCGGGTCGCGACAAGATAACCTTAGGTTATCGCGGGGTGCGAAAACCTCAAAATTCAGCTATATAAAGGGGCAAGCATCAGACATTCAATCTGCTCAAAATTTTCTATTCTCTCTCGCTCTATACTGCTCAGTTATTATACCTGATACCCCGAAACACTAACTCTGCCCCGTTGTAAGTGTTTTAACCCCTGATCACTAATTCGATACCCTGTCCGATCTATCCGAAACCCAGCAATGGATGCCAAGGTGCTGCCTGAATAAGGCTATATTTTGTTAACTACGTTGGGGTTTCGATCTCGTGATGTATCGATAAAGTTTGAGTTGGGTTGTTGCATTATATTTTTATTAAGAACTAAGGAATTATACCTGGAAGCTCTAAGTTAAAACCCTAAGTCTACAAAGTGAGTCATTCTTTCTTTTTACCAAATGCTTTGCAAAACCCTAAATGTTTTTCAGTTATACTTACAGTTATTAAGTTTATGTTATCTGGAAATTACTGCCGGTATGTGGGGTTTTATCTACAGTACTTGATAATCTTCACTATTGGACGAAAGTTAGCCAATGAGTGATATGACCACTGTCACATCGAAACTGCCACTGTGTGTCAAATACTGATTGAGTATTTGATAGATATAAACAATATGATCACCCTTGATACTGTAAAATATAACAATGTATCTTTTTATACAAGTGAATGAACTCACAAGTATTTTTCGCTGATAAAAAATGTTTTCAAACGCGTTTCAGGTAACTTATTGTGAAGGTAATAGAATCCCGCTATAGAGCACTGAAAGCTTAAATAAAGTGGCTATGATTACCTGTTATGTTTTGTCAATTGGGGTTTATCCCTATAAAAACATTTGAATGGAATATGAGTTTTATCATATTTGTTTAATATTAAACTTTGATGCTTTACAAACTCTGAATTAATTTCCTAACTACGATCTGATGATAATTTCCGCTACAAATTTAATAAACACCGATACCACATGTTACTAGCTCACGGCTCCCGCTCAAGGTGTGGTCGGGGATTGTGACACTAGGTGTCATTTTTTAACATGTATATTTCTTAACAAATGAACACGGACTAGGTTTTGTTCGTATTCGTGTTTGTTCAATTCGTTTACAACCCTGTCATTTTTCATATTATGATTTCTTTTGTTGATAAAGCATTTCTATATCTTTATGAGTTTTTGTTTATTTAGGATAATGGAATCATCTGTGGTAATGGAAATGCTGCTTTATACTGTAGGGGCATGGAAGGTTGACCATACACCGGGGAATGCGGTGTACACCGAGTACAAGGGAGACATTAGGCTAGTCGGTATGGGCTCCAGCCCCGGTCCGTCGTGGGTCGGCGACGGCGTGCACACCGTGCCGCCCCCTCCGTCTTCGCCCCGTCGCCGTCCAGTCAGCGTCGTCTTCGTCGGTATTCCGACGTTCAGGACGGAGCAACACAATGGGTCCCCCTCCGTCGCCGGTGTGCACACCGTGCCGCCCCCTCCGTCTTCGGTCCGTCGCCGGCTTGAGCTCCGTCACCATACCGAGCAGCCTTATAGGCACACATCTTTTGATGGTGACTTTGAATTGGGTATTGTGAAATGCACTCCCGTATTTTTTAATTTTACTGGTTGCACTCCCCCTTGAAGTTTGTAAGTAAATACAATCAACCCTTGTATTTTCTATTTTTGAAAATTTATATTAAGAAATATCCCTATTTTTTCTTGGGGTTTATCTACTTCGCCGATCTCTATAATGTGAAAATTTGAAAACCCAGAACCATCTTCGCCCAAAGTTACTTGAAGACAATAATAATGCGAAAATAGAGCCCATCTCTTTTGCTATTATTTATGTAAGGATCCAAGAAATGGTTTTGGTTTTATGATTTTTATGTAATTTATATATGTAATATTATCACTGCTTTAATCAAATAATAATTGGAGATGTGTTTCACTCTGGCATAGCAAGGAGATCTGAGTTTTAGAAAGCTTGAACGGAAAAGTTTGAATATTAGTCGGAGTTTTGGGAGTAGCAATTCCTTTGAATAATAATAGAAAATACCCCCTTAAATTTTACATGTTCCATGTTGCATGATTATGTGAGAAGGACAGCTGGTTCATCGGACTTTTACCTTAGGGGACTGGGGGTGGCAACGTGATGTCAAGCTATCACTCGTGGAAAACAACCAAACATCGCCGCCACTATACACTATCACTCGTGGATTTCTTCACGCGTTGAAGGGTTGTGAGTGATGGGTTGTTGAGTGTTGTGAGTGATGGGTATTGTTGGGTGTTGTGAGTGATGACCATTGCCACTAAAAAAAGGTTGTGGTGATGGAATAATGGTTGATGACATGGCGGAACTTGATTGGATGTTGTGAGTGATGAAATTTTTTCAAATGATAACCACCCCCTCCCCCCTTAGTTACAAACTTCCCATGTGTGTAGCTTACGATCCAAACGTTACGTTTTTGGCGATCAGCATCATACAGTTGATGACGTGGCGGATTCAGAAATTTTTTTTAGTGGGTTCGTTTTGATATTTTCTCACTAATTTTTTTCCAAATCATACAAGGTTTTTACTATTTTTTCCAAACCGAGTGGGTTCATATGAACCGATGGATCCGCCACTGAGTGAGGAGTTTCGGATTAGGGTAATGGAGATATTTTTATATAAAATTTCCTTGTCATTATGTTTTGGATAAAGTTGTTACTAGTATATAATTTGTTTGGTGCCTAAATTTGCATTGTGCTAGCCAGCCGTGTTGAGAGATGTTGATCTTCAATGTAATGGAAATAAATATTAAGACCAGAAACAAATTAAATTGCTGTAACTAATTTCAGAAAAAAAAATATCTAAAATTGCCCGAGTTATAGGGTTAGGTGCGATCTCTATCGCCTGTTGTAGAAATATCGCCGTTCAAAAAAAAAAACTAATTTCAGAAATACCTAATTCATCTACTAATATAATATATCCCAAACTTATACTAAACAATCTATCTTCTTCTCTACAGTTCATCATGTTCATCATCAACATCTTCTGCTTCACCGGCCCCACCCGACCTTTGATAAACAGCCGTTATGATCGGATTACAAACCGCTTCAACTTCTTTCAGCTTCTCTTCATACTCCTCTTTCTCAGCTGACTGATTATCATCAAGCCATTCAAGTGCTTCTTTCGTTGCGCTTTCGATTCTCTCTTTTTCATCCGACTCGAGCTTATCTGCTAACTTATCTTTATCATTAACTTGGCTTTTCATGTTGTAGACATAAGTTTCAAGCGAGTTACGTGCTTCAATCTTTTCTTTCACCTTTTTATCTTCTTCAGCAAACTCTTCGGCTTCGTGAACCATACGCTCTATCTCTTCTTGGCTCAACCGACCTTTCTCGTTGGTGATTGTGATCTTTTTGGATCTGCCAGCCACCTTGTCTTCTGCCTTCACGTTTAGGATACCGTTGGCGTCTACCTCGAATGTGACTTCGATTTGTGGGGTGCCCCTGTGTTAACATAAGAAAGTTTTAGCCCCGCGAAAGCACAAATGCGATTACGACAACGGTAACACGAAAAGACAAAACTTGGAGCTGGAGGGATTCCGGAGAGATCAAATGTTCCAAGAAGCCTGCAATCCTTTGTGAGGCTTCTTTCACCTTCATAAACCTGGTATAAAAAAGAATAATAATTATTAGACAGTTGGTTGATATTACATTACATGTATGATATATTATGTGTGTAAATAATGCTACTAGTTATGGTCATTTTGTATAGAGTTTGTTACATAGTTTCTCAAAGATATTTTTGCTATGGATTTATATCAGATTTTCACATACTTGATTAACTTTTAATAATAATTAAAAAAAACAAATAAAGGAGATTAAAATGAGCTCCAATACCTTGATGGAGACAGCAGTTTGCTGATCCTTATAGGTGGTAAATACTTGAGATTTTCTGGTCGGGTTTCTTGGGATCAATTTCGTCATCACCCCTCCAACGGTTTCAATGCCGAGGGTAAGCGGGGCCACATCCAAAAGAACGATTTCTACTCGTGAACACATTAGCAGCATTAGCATTGATTTGTCAAAAGATTAATTTTGTATCAATTATCAAACCAACCTCACCCGATTATGACACGTAAATATGTACACTTTGACACCAACACAACTCAATCAGTTTAGACCCAAATTTTTTTTGATACCAACATGACCTGACCCATAAAAATATACACTTTGACATCAACCTGACCCGGACTGTTCTAGACCCATAAAAATCTACCCTTTTGACACCAATCAGACCCAACCTATTTAGACCCATAAAAATATACACTTTGACACTTGTTGATGCAACAAATAAGAGATCAAGAGTAGTAGCTGGGCTGGTTAGGTAAAATGGTTGAAGGGTTCAACTTTGCCTAACGCAGGTCGTGGGGTCCCCCCATGTTTGCAAGACGTGAAAGGAGGTTCACTAGTTTATTGTTGTTGTTTGCTGAAGACACTCCTCTGAAGTATATTCAGATTTGGATGTGGGAGCAAACGGAATGTGTGTGTTGGATGTGAAAGTGAGTAACTCGCATAAAGCAAGTACTCGATATGAATGATCAGAGTTTAAGGAAACAGGCCTGGCCAAGAATGTTCCAACTCAGTAAATGAAGTGTCAATTATATAGGAGAAGACATCTCCCAAAGAAGCATTCATTTGACTAGTGTCCTTGCTTGCAGTGAGGGGCTTGCCCTTTCGGGGGTTAAAGCCTTTTGACCCCTGGATAATAGCGTGTGCTCTGCAGACCTGCATTGCTTTTGCGGCTGTGGGTTGGTGATGCAATCTCTGGATGTGACTGGCTACTGTTTCCGCATTGCTTTTCCCTACCTCACAGTTTTTCAACCATTGAACCATTTAACCCTTTGAACGTTTACATATTTAGTCCTTTTATTTAGTCTTGGGCTACCTCCGTCATCAGCCCCCCAAGTCAGAGGTTTTTGGGGAATGAGCTCAAAGACTTCTGACTTTTATACGTGTGTTTTATTGTCCAAAGGCTTCGAAGGTTCAAGGGTCGGAAGGTTGAAACGGTTTTTGAATTTCGGAATTTGACAAGACAGTTGACAAGACCTGTGCAGTTTGTCAGGCGGCGGTTTTAAATTTCTGCCTGTTGATAATTATCCCTAATCTCATTTATTTTCTCATTTTTCTTTTTGAAGAACATTACTTCTCCTTATTTCTCTCCAGTTTCCCCCTTTTTCAAATCAGGTCAGTTTTCTTTGCTTTCTCTTTTTAATTTTCTATCATGGGTGCTCGTAAGGATATGGCTAAATCCTTTTCTCGAATGACCCAAGAGGAAGTGGATTTATTTTGTATGGAATGGGGGATAGGGACGAAGTATAAACCGGTTGCGCCGGCTTGCGATAAATCTATCAATGCCTGTCCTTCTGGTATGATTGCCTTGTATTGTCGTCATTTTGAGTTTTCCAATCTTCGTTATCCGTTTTCAAAGTTTGTTTTAAATGTTTTGGAATATTATCGAGTGTCTTTTGGTCAAGTTCATCCCCTTGGCATGTCTAGGGTTTTACATTTTGAGATTCTGTGTCGGGCTTGTGGTTATGATCCTACTCTTTTAGCATTCCGTCGCTTTTTCCGGCTTGCTAAGAATGGTGATTGGTTCACCTTTGAAACCAGTCAAGTTGACACTTGTTTAATTTCATCCATGGTTTCTACACTTGGGGTTTGGAAAGATCGGTTTTTCTGGGTGTGGGAGGAAATTGTTCCCTTTAAACTTGTTTGGAAACACCCGGATGCTGTTTTGAACGAGCCGGAGCCCTCTGATTCTGAGATTAATACTCGTTTTTTAGAAATTCTTAGGGAGTGTCCATCGAGGCTTCGTCCCTTCCCTGAGCATTTGTTGGTGTTGTTGGGTATAAGTAAAGTGTGGGAAAAGGCTAACCGGGATCCGGTGCTTATTAGAGATGGGAAGGGTATGCATTTATTCTTTTCTTGCTTTTTTGTTCCTTTCTCTTTGTTTGCTCATGTGCTTTTACATTTGTGTTGTAGCTATGTCTGCCCTCGATTTTATCAAAAGCGATGATACTTCTGATGTTGCTTTTGATGAAGTTGCTGCTACCCCTGGCGAGAATGCGGTTGTCCAGGGTTCTGATTACAGGTTTGAGGGTTCTGGTTATGTCAATGTTCCGAATGTTAAAGGCTTTACCAAGGTTACTGCTTCCAAAGGTTCTACTCGTCGTTCCCAACGCCATTTGAAAAGTGTTGACCAACCTTCTGGTTCAGAGCCTATTGATGTTAGTGATGATATTGAGGCGTCAGGGGATCAAGTTGTGGATGTTAGTAAGGGCAAGGAAAAGGAGTTGATTGTTTCAATCAAGAAGAAGAAATTGGTTAAGAAGGGTGTCATTCCTGCTATTCAGGGTTCGTCAGCCAAAAGCGTTGAAAGCTTCGAGGGTTCAGAGGACATTTATGTGCCTAATTGGGGGGTTAAGGTTGGTGATAATTTTAAGGATCCTGCTGTTTGTGCCGAAGCCTTGGCTCATTTTGCCCCTCCCGGTGTTCGAAGTGCCATATCTGAGATGGAGGCTGATCATCTTATTTCTAGGATGATGCTCAGTTCCTGCAACCTTTCTGCCTTTTTGGCTGAAGGTGTTACTCGCTTTGCTAAAGGGATGCGGGAATATGAGGAGGCCTCCAAGAAGAAGGAGAAAATGAAAGCCTCAATTGCTGCCATGAAGAAGGAAATCGAGATCTTTTCTGAGAAGGAATTGGCTTGGACCAAGAAAGAGGAGGAGTTAACAAAGAGGCACGAAATTGAGATGGGTGATCTCAAGAAGAGCTTTGAAGCTAGCCTATTGAAACTGAAAGCTGACCGGGAGGCCTTGGCTGTGCAACAGAAGGCTTTTGATAAGGAGAATGATGGTTTGAAGACTTTGGTTGCCCAGGCTACTGGAGATAACCAATGGCTCATTGAGCAGGGCTTTCACCAGGTGGTTACCTATCTCTTGCATTCTAAAGAATTTAACTCCGCTCTTGGTGATGTCTACACTAAACTGCTCAATCTGGGAAAATACCAAGGTCTTATTGCGGGTTATAAGCTTCACGAGTCTGGTCATCCCTTAGAGAAGTCTCCCCTGTACCGTCCCGAGGCTTCCGATGTTTTTAAGAGTTCCGTTGAGCAAATGGAGAGGTTGTCATACCCGTATGTGAGCCAGGTTGCTTCTTGCTATGGTAAGCCTCTCTCCGTTTTGCAGGAACTGAAGCCAGATGGTTTGAATGAAATGTTGTGTGCTGAACTGCTTAGCTCCCTTTCAAGGAAACGTTCCTACTCGGGAGATAGGGAAGATACTTTTCCTGGGGAATCTGATGCTCCGAAGGATGTCAGCTTGGAGGGTTCAGCTGTTGAGGATCTGGGTCCAAAAGCTAAAAAGGCTAAGAAGACTAAGAAGGCCAAAGGTAGTAGTTCTGGGGCTTCTAAGCCTTCTACTGATGCATGAATTCGTAGCTTTCTTAGCACTCTTAAAGCAATTTGTGTTTTGTATCCTTTAAACAATGTTAGGTTTTCGGGAGCCCTTAAGGTTCCTGTTGGTTGTGTTTAAGGCCTGTATGGCCGTTTGAACAATAGTTAAATTTGCAAGTTACTAGGACTTGCCTTAACTTGTATTTGAAAGTATTTTAGGGCTTTCTTTGATATGGTATGATGTTTAGCTATTTTCTGTGTGTTATGTTTTTATATTTGTGCCTGTTTCGTTAAGGCAGTTTGTTTGGCTTTAACCTTCCAAGCCTTTTGGCTATCTGTTAGTAGGTTGAAGCCTTTGAGGGTTCGAGTTGTTACCCGGGTGGCTTGAAGCCTTGAAAGCTTCTTAGTTTTGTGATCTGACTTGGTTTGTATTTTTATAATTTTTTGTCTAAGTTGTATTGTTCTTTTTTATTTTCTTTGTCTTTTTGTAACTTTGTCTTTGTCGAGTTTGTGCTGCCCTTATGTTTTTATACCTTAAAGGGTTCAGTGCGGCAGTCACTTAGCCTTGGTATTTTTAACAAGAAGATATAGCACCTATCCTTTTTGTCATTTCTCTGTTTTTCATTTGACTTTATAAGCCTATTTGTTGATTATATTTTAAGGCTTAGGGAACATTTGGTGTAGGCTGTTTAAACCCGTCTATGAGACTATTTTATTTTTTCTTAGCAAGTCTCATGGAGTTGTATTGATTTAGGAACCCACCCCTTATATAGGTTCATTCAACCCCTGAACCTATTGAGCGAAGTGGCCTGGGAGCTCATCCCCTTACATGGCCCTTGCCATGGAGTTTTTTGCTAGGTTCTCAACCTGATCTTAGGATAGAAAGACAAGTTTGATAAAACAACTTCATTCATTCAAGCAATACTTGCTTTTTACAAAAGGTATTCATAGTGTTGTTCGAAATACATTTTGATACAAACCAAACTTTCCTGTCTAAACATGGAACCTTTTCAGGGTTTTGCCATTCCAATGCCTTGGAAGCCTTTTGCCTTCTGAATCTGCTAGCTTGTAGGATCCACCTTTGTGTGCTTCGAGGATGGTATATGGACCCTCCCATTTTGGGCCAAGCTTTCCTTGATTTTCCTTTTTGCTAGCTTCATTGTTTCTGAGGACCAGGTCTCCTGGCTTGAATCGTTCATTCTTGACTTTCTTGTTGTAGTAGGCTTCCATTTGTTGCTTGTATTTGGCCTCTTGGATTGCAGCTTGATCTCGTGCTTCCTCTAGGAGTTGTAAATTCAACATGGTCTCTTTTTGGTTTGTTTCGGGATCCATGTTGACGATTCGCTGGGTTACAACTCCTATCTCAGCGGGGATCACAGCCTCGGACCCAAATACCAAGCTATAGGGTGTTTTCTTATGGCTTGTTTTTTCGGTTGTTCTAATTGCCCATAGGACACTAGGCAATTCTTCAAGCCAGTTGCTTTCGTATCTTCCCAATCTTGTCTTGATACCTTCCACTATGCTTCTATTTGTCCTTTCAACCTGACCGTTTGATTGTGGATAAGCCACTGAGCTAAAAACCTGGTTGATTTTGTATTCCTTGCACCAAACGCTGAAAGGCTTCTCAGCAAATTGCCTTCCGTTATCAGTGACAAGTACTCCCGGCAATCCATAACGGCAAATGATGTTCTCCTAAACAAAGTCAATAACCCGCTTTCCCGTGATCTTAGCAAGTGGTTTGACTTCGGGCCACTTAGTGAAATAATCTATTGCTACCAACAAGAATTTCACTCCTCCTTTGCTTGGGGGAAATGGGCCAACAATGTCCATTCCCCATTTATGGAATGGCCATGCCGAGGTTATTGGGACCAAGTCATGCTTGGGACTTTTTGGGATCGGTGCATGAATCTGGCAAGCATCACATTTCTTTAACTGTTCAGCTGTATCACGATGCATTGAGGGCCAGAAATACCCAAGGTTCATGAGCTTTGCAACCACCGACCTAGCTCCAAAGTGAGCTCCGCATATACCTTCGTGAATTTCTTTGATCAAATACTTACTTTGTTCAGGACCCACACATCTTAGCAAGGGAGCAAGGTAACCCTTTTTGTAAAGGGTTTCTCCTTGTAGTACACATTGTCTTGCCTTGATTTCAACCCTTTTAGCTTCTACTTGATCATTGGGTAATTCACCATTTTTAAGGAAATTTTTGATGGGAGTCATCCAGTTTGGATCTTCCTCGGTAACTACGTCTTGAACTTCCAATTCATCAATTGATGGAGTCTTCAATACTTCTACCAGCACCTTCTTGGTAAGGTGGGCGAAAGTAAGAGATGCAAGCTTACTTAGGGCATCAGCCTTTTTGTTTTGAGATCTGGGGATCTGTTTGATGTTGCATGCTTGGAAGGTACTCATCAGTTCCTTGGATTCTTCTCTGTATTTTTTCATGTTGGGTTCTTTAGCTATGTAGCTATCATTCACTTGGCTTGAGACCAGCAACGAATCTGTGAACACTTCAAGCTTTTCAACCTTCATTTCTTTAGCCAGCCTTAAGCCAGCTATTTGTGCCTCGTATTCAGCCTCGTTATTGGTGGTCTGAAAATCAAAACGGAGAGCATATGTGAATTCCAACCCTTCTGGGTTGATTAAAATTAGCCCTGCCCCTGACCCTTCAACACTCGAAGCCCCATCGGTAAAAAGCTTCCAGGCTTCAGGGTTGGAAGGTTCAGTGGTGGTAGTGTTTACTTCAGTGATTGCTTGGTTCGGGATTTCCACGATGAAATCGGCCAAGACCTGGGCTTTGATAGCTTTTCGTGGGACGTAGGTGATGTTATGTTCACCTAGTTCCACTGCCCATTTGGCCAGTCTTCCCGAATTCTCTGGTTTTTCAAACACATTCTTAATAGGTTGGTCAGTGACCACTTGTATAGGATGTGCTTGGAAATACCTTCGAAGCCTTCTAGCTGTTTGAACTAGGGCTAAGGCAAGCTTTTCAAGGGGAGGGTATTTGGTTTCAACCAATTTTAGAGTTTTACTGAAGAAATAGACGGGTACCTGAGCTTTGTCCCGTTCGATGATGAGGACTGCACTTATGGCCTCTTCAGCAATTGATAAATAGACTGAAATTGGTTCCCCCATTTCAGGAGCTGCGATGTCTGGTAAGGAAGCAAGATGTTGTTTCATCTGGTTGAAGGCTTCTTCAGCCTCATCGGTACATTTGAAGTTCTTCTTATCAGAGCAATTCTTGAGCGTTTTGTAGAAGGGTAGAGACCTTTCAGCCAGCTTGGAGGTAAAACGCTTCAAGGCTGCAAGCTTCCCGTTTAAACTTTCGACTTCTTTCCTGGTTTTTAGTGGTTTGGTTTCGAGGACAAATTTCACTTTGTTTGGGTTGGCTTTGATGCTTTGTTTCCCAACAATGTGACCCAAGAACTTTCCTTCTTCAAATCCAAATGAGCATTTTTCCGGGTTAAGCTTCATGTTAACCTTTCTGAGATTCTTGAAAGTTTCTTGAATGTCGTCGAGCATTTGATACTCCGTCTTGCTTTTAATTACCAAGTCATCGACATATGCCTCCATGTTCTTACCAATTTGGCTTGCAAAGGCTTTGTCAACGAGACGTTGGTAGGTTGCACCGGCATTTTTGAGGCCAGAAGGCATCTTTTGATAACAAAAGATCCCTTTGTCCGTGTGAAAGGCAGTTTTTTCCTCATCCTCTTCCTTCATGAGGATTTGGTGGTAACCTTTGTATGCATCAAGAAAGCATTTGAACGAGTAAGCGGTGAGGGAGTCAACCTTGAGATCAATTTCCGGTAGTGGATAGCAATCCTTAGGACAAGCCTTGTTAAGATCCTTGAAATCTATGCACATCCTCCAAGAGTTGTCAGGTTTCTTGACCATAACCGGGTTTGCAACCCATGATTGGTACTTGACTTCTCGGAGAATGCCGGCTGACACAAGCTTTTCAACCTCTTGGCAGGCTGCCAGACTCCTCTCGAGTGCCAGGCTTCTTTTCTTTTGGACCACAGGCTTGACATCCGGTGGTATTCTTAACTCATGCTCGGCAATGTTCCGAGGGATCCCTGTCATATCTTCTGGACACCAAGCGAAGACGTCGCTGTAATGTGTTAGCAGCTTTTCGAGATACGAAAGGGTTTCTTGTGAAAGGCTTGGATTGACCCTTATTCTCTGTTCAGGGTACTTAGGATTTATGATTAGCCTTTGCTTGTCTTCTTCACTTTTGGAACTTTCACCTTCAACTAGGTATGCTTCTTGAGAGGGTTGAAGGGTTGCTATACCCCTCTCGGTGGGAAATTTGACTGTGCCATGGCCAACAGACACGGCCATGTAGAATGCACACTGCCCTGGCCTTCCAATGATATCATCATAACTTAAGGGGATGTTGATAACCACAAAGGTGAGTGGTTGGGTTCTTTCTTTCAAACCTTCACTGAAACGAACATTAAGTGTCAGTTGCCCTACAGGCTTGAGGGGTATATCGGCGATACCTTTTATAGAGGTTCTAGAGGGTTGAAGCCTTGAACGTTCTTCATTACTCAAGCGGTTGAAGAATTTCTCGAACATGATTTCAGTGGCTGCCCCAGTGTCTATGTATGCCTTACATGTTTGCAATGTTCCCACGGTAGCTTCTACCACAAGAGGGCTAGAGAGAGGGTCTTTCTCCGTTGGGGGGGAGCAGACACACTAAAGCTCCCAAGCTTCCAACCGCTGTCTTTTATGAGGAAACCTTCCATCAAAATCCACCATATTGACTTCCTTACCTTTTCCTTCAGCCATTTTGTCCCGGACTCCCTTTACCAAATGAGCGAGTTCTCCGGACTTAACAGCTTCTTCAATTCTTTTCTTGAGTTGGAAGCAATCATTGGTGTGGTGACCTTTTTCTTCATGAAACTCACAGTATTGTGTGGAGTTCTCATTTTTTCTGCTTTTGGGGAGAGGCCTAGGAGGCCGAAAGTTTTGCTTGACTTCTTCCGTTGCGAGGATTTCTTGAGGGGTCTTCGTGAGGGGTGTGAAACTTATGCCTTTCTCCCTGCTTGAATGGTTCCGGCCTTCAGACCTTCGAGGGTCTGAACCCTTTGACCGCCTGTCATAGGAGTTGAAGTTTCCCCTTTTCCTAGCTGGACTATTGCTTCGCCAGCCGGATCCCCTTTTTCTTTGTTCTTTAATGTCTACCGCCTCCTCTCCTCGGATGTGGGCTTCAGCCCTTTCGAGAGCTTCTTCCAAGGTCTTGGGTAGGGACTTGTTGAAATCTCTTGTGAGATATTTAGAGGTGATGGCATTCATGAAACAAGCCACTCTCATTTTCTCATCTGCCCCTACATAAGTCAAACCTTCCTTCTTGTATCGTTCAATGAACGCACGAAGACTTTCGTCATCACGTTGTTTTATCTGGAAGATTACTGTTACATCTTTAACATATCGCCTTTGTTGGGAGAAATTGGCCAGAAAACCCTTGCTGAGGTCGTCAAAGCTTCGAACGCTTCGAGCAGGTAAGTCGTTGAACCAGATTATGGCTGATCCGACAAGGGTTTGCATGAACATTAGGCAACATTCAGCGTTTGACCATTTCTCTATCCTTGCTGCACCGGTAAAGATCTGAAGATGGTCTTCAGGATCTTCAGTCCCATCATACGTCCTGATGTGGGATAGCATCTTGATCTTTGCTTGGAAATCGTAATCAGCTATTTGCTGTGAAAAGCATGAAAGGTTACTTGGCTTATATGGTTTAGCCAAGTCTTCTTCAGCCCTTGCATCCACATTATTGCCATTGCCGTTATTTCCCTGAGTGGCTAGCACCTGATTAATAAAGTGTTGCCACGGGAAGTTGGCCATCATCTGGGTCATCATGTTGGGCATGAGGTTGAAGCCTTGTAGGCTTCCAGGTGCAACTGAGCAGCTTATTCCAAGGGGAGTGCTCATAACAGCACTTCGTGCCAAAGGGAGCACGGACAGAGCTTGCTCCCACATGGTTGTTGTAGATGCTGGAAAGCTTGTTACTGGGGACTGTAGGAGCTGGTCAAGAGTTAGCTCATGTCCCAAAGGAGCACCACTAGTAATCGGTTATGAAGAGAAGATGGGATGCACTGTGGGATTTGTCATTGTGGACAGATATGGGTGAGGGTTTGAAGGATTACTGGGACCAGCCTCATTTCTAGTTGTAAAAGGAAGGGGAGGTGGTCCAGGAGACAACGTTGGTTCTGGCTCGTCATAATCTAGGCGGATTCTCACCCCCTTTTCTCTTTTTCTATTCACATGCTGGTTGAGGAGAGACATCAATTCCAGGAAATTGTTGGCGACCCCCTCGGGGGTAAGTTCAACACGCGCCGGGGTGTCAGAGACACCGACATTGGGAGAAGGGACTCCGGATCTGGACGGAGTTGGTGTGTTGAAGGTGAGGAACTCGGGTGTGCTCCCCGGAGTTGAGAAAGAAGTCGGTATAGCCACATGAGCTTGGCTACTACCCGGGGTAGAGGTGTTTGGAATCTGATTTACTTCACCCGGGGATCCACTTTCAAACATGGTGATTTTAAGTGAAGAGAGCTACACTACTAGGTCTTTTTGAGGAGAAATAGCGGCGTAGCCCCACGGTGGGCGCCAACTTGTTGATGCAACAAATAAGAGACCAAGGGTAGTAGCTGGGCTGGTTAGGCAAAAGGGTTGAAGGGTTCAACTTTGCCTAACGTAGGTCGTGGGGTCCCCCCACGTTTGCAAGACGTGGAAGGAGGTTCACTAGTTTATTGTTGTTGTTTGCTGAAGATCCTCCTCTGAAGTATACTCAGATTTGGATGTGGGAGCAAACGGAATGTGTGTGTTGGATGTGAAAGTGAGTAACTCGCATAAAGCAAGTACTCGATATGAATGACCAGAGTTTAAGGAAACAGGCCTGGCCAAGAATGTCCCAACTCAGTAAATGAAGTGTCAATTATATAGGAGAAGACATCTCCCAAAGAAGCATTCATTTGACTAGTGTCCTTGTTTGCAGTGAGGGGCTTGCCCTTTCGGGGGTTAAAGCCTTTTGACCCCTGGATAATAGCTTGTGCTCTGCAGACCTGCATTGCTTTTGCGGCTGTGGGTTGGTGAAGCAATCTCTGGATGTGACTGGCTACTGTTTCCGCATTGCTTTTCCCTACCTCACAGTTTTTCAACCATTGAACCATTTAACACTTTGAGCGTTTACATATTTAGTCCTTTTATTTAGTCTTGGGCTACCCCCGTCATCAACACCAACTAGACCCGACCCATTAAGACTTAGATATACACTTTGACACCAACCAGACCCGACCCATTTAGACCCATAAAAACATACACTTTGACACCAACTCGACCCACTTAGGCACATAAATATATACACCTTGACACCGACCCGACCCATGTAGACCCATAAAAATATACACTTTGGCACCAACTCGATCTGACCCATAAAATGTACCCTTTTGGCACCAACCCGACCCGTTGTAGACCTTTTGTACAAGTCATGTATGAGAAGAATAATGAATTACCTTTAGTTTCATCACCACCCTCCCCACTCAAAATGCCTCCTTGAACAGCAGCATCAAAAGCAACCGCTTCATCAGGGTTCACACCCTTGTTTGGTTCCTTCCATCAAAGTAATCTCTAAGAAATTGTTGAACCTTTGAAATCCTGGTACTCCCACCAACAAGAACAATCTCATCAATCTCGTGTTTCTCCAAACCCGCATCCTCCATGGCCTTCTTCACGGGCCCCATCGTCTTTCTAAACAAGTCGTTGTTTAGCTCCTCGAATCGGGCTCTTGTCAACAGCTCAGAGAAATCTACATCGTCAAAAAGTGACTCAATCCCAACCCGAACCTGGTGTTGGTTGCTCAACGCTCTCTTGGCCAGTTCGGCTTCACTTCTTAGCTTCCCGAGCACGCTGTTGTCATTGCTGATCTCTTTTCCGTAGTTTTTGTTGATCAGTTTGATGAAGTATTCCATGATCCTTTGGTCGAAGTCCTCGCCTCCAAGATGGGTGTCTCCATGTGTGGCAAGAACTTCAAAAACACCATTGTCTAGCGTCAAGATGCTGACGTCGAATGTTCCTCCACCAAGGTCGAAAACAAGAACGTTCTTCTCGACCCCTTTCTTGTTAAGACCGTATGCGATAGCAGCAGCCGTTGGCTCGTTAGTGATTCTAACGACATTTAAACCAACAATCTTTCCAGCATCCTTGGTAGCCTGCCTTTGGGCATCATTGAAGTATGCTGCAAGGAGAATCAAACCATTACATAACTTCATTCTGTTGAAAACTATGTTCTAAACGTGTTGCGGTCACAGGTTGGCGGGTCGAACCCAAAAAGTTTACTCGAATTCACATGACACGAACCCAAAAATCATGTCACCACATGAACCCAAATATAACACATTTGTTTGAGAGTTTGACATGTATACCACCCGTTTAATCCCCAAAAAAATTTGTACACATTTTAATATTAAAAATAATAAACTTACATTTTAACATATTTTTGTTGAAGCAAATCTATTTAAACTACGACAATTTACATATAAATCTTCAAATTTTAGCAAAAAAAAAAAAAAAAAAAAAAAAAACTCAAATAAAAAATAGAGTAAACTTCTGTTTTGCTCCATGTGGTTTGGTCACTTTAACGGTTTTGCCCCAAACCTTTAAAAATAGCCATTTTACTCCCTGATGTTTTGGTTTTGTTGCCAGTTTGCTCCCTGCGGGGAGCAAAATGGAAAAACAAACAATTTGGATGAAGTTAGAGGCGGGGAGCAAACTGGCAAAAAAACCGAAATATCATGGAGTAAAATGGCTATTTTTAAAGGTTTGGAGCAAAACCGTTAAAGTGACCAAACCACAGGGAGCAAAACGAAAGTTTACTCTAAAAAATATTTAATTAAAAAACTAGGAAAATATATAAATGACATAAACGGGTTAACCCGCTAACCCGCCCGGGTTGACACTGGCACAACCCGTTTAGCTAAATGTGTTTGCGGGATCGACCTGAACTGACATGAACCGTTTAGACTAAACTCAAACCCACAAATCTACTTACCAGGAACTATGACAACAACGTCCTTAACTTTCTTTCCAAGGAATGCTTCGGCCGTCTCCTTCATCTTCGTAAGAACCATCGAGCTGATCTCTTCGGGACTGAAAACCTTGGTGTCCCCATCCTTGTGTTTAACTTGGATAAAAGGCTTCCCATCTTTGTTCACTATTTTGTAGGGAACCAGTTTCATATCTTTTTGGACTTCTTTATCCTCAAACCTATCAAAACAATGTGAAATAACAAAACAAAACAAAACGTACTCAGTTATATCTCACTCATGTAAAACAGCATAATCTCAATATTTACACACAAGAATATAGTAGTAAGTTCATACTTTCTCCCAATAAGTCTCTTGACATCAAAGACGGTCCTTTCGGCGTTTACAACGGCCTGATTCTTGGCGGCCTCACCGATCAACCTCTCATTGTCCGTGAAAGCCACCCAAGAAGGACCCATTAATGATCCGGTGAAAATATTATCTGTGTGATTATGGGGTTTTGAATTGCATGCAAAGGGACATATAGAGGCGCTTAAATAAGTTGTGTTGTGTACCCAATGGCGTGTTTTGTCCTACGTGGCGTTGTCTTAGTGGTTTTGCTTTTGTCATATAATCTAAGCGTTGGTTTATTAGTTGAATCAAATGTTGAGTCCCTGCTAGTTTTGGGTATTGTAATTTAAACCTAAGAGTTATATTATTTACGTTTTATGAGATTTAAAAGTTTAGTAAACTTCCATTTTGCTCCCTATGGTTTGGTCATTTTAACGGTTTTGCTCCAATAGTTTAAAAATAGCCATTTTCCTCCCTGATCTTTCGAGTTTGTCGCCAGTTTGCTCCCTAATCTTTCGAGTTTGTCGTCAGTTTCCTCCCTGATGGAGTTAGAGGCTGGGAGCAAAATGAAGATAAGTTAGAAAAATCAGGGAGTAAAATGGCTATTTTTAAACTATTAGAGCAAAACCGTTAAAATGACCAAACCACAAAGAGCAAAACAAAAGTTTACTCATATACAGATTGTATGTTTGGACATAAAAACTTTCCAATTGTATGTATCTATGTTTTGTAACGTGATAACATAATAATGATGATTTAATTTTTTTATGATAAGTTTTTTTATATCAATATAAAAATTATTTCAATGAACGATCTTTTTTTCAGTTATTTAACCCTTAAAACAGAGATGATTACAGATAATGGCATGTAAACGGGCAACAAGTTGCGCCACTACCTCCTTCTAAATAGGAATGTGTTGAATAAGTTAGAAATGTGTTCTATATCGACTTGGGTAATTGACAATTGTTCGGGAGGTAACGTCGTAGCGATTGGACACACAGCTCGAGTGAAGAAAGTTAAAACTAAAAACAATAGGCTTGAGAGATTTCAACCAAACAATAACAACCTAAGTGCTCAATCTAACTACCTCGTACAACATTACCCGTAGCCATGGTTGCAGAAATCGGCCTAGGCGGCCGATTAATTGGCGCCTAGACGCTAGGCGGCCACTTACTGCCTAATTTTGAGTTAGTCGGTCAAAGTCGGTCAAAGGCGGTCAAAGGCGGTACCTAGGCGGTCCTTGGCGGTCAAAAATCGGATTAATCGGACTATATTAATCGGTCAAAATCGGTCCTAGGCGGTCAAAATTGGTCAAAACCGGTCAAAATCGAACTATACTATCTGAAACTTGAAGTATTTATGTGAATTTTGAAGTATTATTTTTATATTATTGGGTATATATATATATAATTTTGAAAAAATACATATAAAAATCTCATTCCGATTAATCCCTAGGCGGTACCTCACCGCCTGCGCTTAGCGCCTTCTACAACATTGCCCTAGCAATGTCTTTTGTTTGTTACAAAATTTTTCATTTAAATGTGTAATTGAATATGTAAAAGGAGGTTTATTTTGAAAGAGGGTTTTAGTGCGATTAAAGGAAGAACAAACCAAAATCGTTGAATTTTTAATTAATTTACATGTTACTTACTTTAAACCCATTAAATAAATGTGTTCTTATGTTTTTTTTTTTTTAATGTTTAAACTTTTTTCTTATACATGTGTAAGTTCTATATAGGTAGTATGTATATATGCACATGTGTAGATTGTATAAATAAAAAAATTTGGTCATATTTATTTAATTTCAAGATAAATAAATAAACATTACGGTTCAATAATTTTCTTATATTTTTGTAATTATTAAGATTGAAAAATAAATTAGTTATATTGCTTTCGTTATTCTCGTATAAATTTGATTTCTGAATTAAATCTTACGCTATAGATATGGATAGGGGTGCAAACAAACCAAGGTACTCGAGCCTGGCTTGAAAAAAAAGTTTGAACGAGCCGAGCTTAAACAAGCTCGAACTCGAGCCTAAAGTTAAGCTTGTATAGTAAATGAGCCTGAGCTCGAGCTTCACTTATTGAGCTCGGGCCGGCTAACGAGGCAAAATGAGCCCGCTATAAATTAATTAATAAATAATCAAAGGGTCAAACCCTAAACCCTAGCCAAGCTCAAATTTGATAAACTAACTGCCAGTCGAGCTCAAGCTCAAGTTTTTATAAGTTAAACGAGTCCGTACTCGGGCTCAGCTCGACGCATTTGCACCCTCGTTTAGACCAATGGAGCTAACTTAGTCCTTGCCTGGGCTAGAGTAGTCTAGGGCCTGGCCTTTTGGACCTCTACCTAGATCAAGATGAAATTAACTTCAAATTTTAGCCTTTTCAATTTTACATTTTTACATGAATATCTATTGTCACAATACGACATCGCCAAACAATCATTAGAACCCACTTTCAATGAATGTGGACCTAAAAGTCGCTTCTGAAATCTAAACAAAAGGGTTCAAATATTCTCTTTGTTGGGTTAGGTTTTCATCATTTTCTATGATGCTTACACTTTGTGGTTAGTTATAACTTAGTACTTATAATTTCGTTATTCATGGTATTTGGGAAGGCAAAATCAAAACATTTGTTATTCTATAAATTAAAAAAATTATAATCAATCAATCATTCATACCCAGTATAATCCCACTCAAAGCCAGGCTACTCGTAGAGTTTGAGGAGAGTGAGATGCAGGCAAGCCTTACCTCTATCCCAATGGATAAAGAGGCTGCTTCCGATAAGATCCCCAACTCCAAAACTACATTCAACCATAAACCTCAAATGAATCATAAATATGCACATAACTACTTTGGAAGCAACTAGAAAACATAGGTCGAGGAAATATTCATTTTAAAGCTACGACGCAATAAAGAAAGCAATAACATACATGTAAGCAGTAGAGACAAAGGCAAGCACTAACATGCAAAGGCCACAAAAAACAAATAGAAAGCAAGGCTCCTAAGACAGGTCTCTAATACCCCACCGGACGAACCTCCTAATAGCCCTTAACCCTAATCCTACGTCTCCACGAACACCTATCCTCTACCATGTCCTCAGAAATGTGCAAGTCTATTAAATCCTTCCTAATTCGCTCCTCCCAAGTCAGTTTCAGTCTACCTCTACTCCTTTTTCCCTCGACAGTAAGGGTTTCCATGGTTCTAACTATGGACGTCGTCTGCCTCTTCCTTACATGCCCAAACCATCTCAACCTCTCATCCTTGATCTTATCTGATATATTAGTTAACGCTAATCTATTCCTAAAAACTTCATTTCTTATCATGTCCAACCTTATATGCCCACACATCCACCTCAACATTCTCATCTCCGCTACCTCTAGTTTACGCGCTTGTGTCTTCTTAATAGCCCAACACTCTGTTCCGTATAGCATAGCAGGTCTAACTGCAATCCTATAAAATTTCCTCTTTAATTTGGTTGGAAACCTCTTGTCACACAATACCCCAGTCGCTGCTCTCCACATACACCATCCAACCTGGACACGGTGGGCTACATCACAATCTATCTCCTCATCCTCTGAATAAACGATCCTAAATATTTGGACTTAGTTGATTGCGGGACCACTTGTCCCTCAATGGTGATCTGAGTCTCCTCACCATCACCCACACCACTAAAATCACACCATACGTACTCAATCTTAGAGCGGCTAATTCTTAAACCTTTTCCCTCCAAAGTTGCTCGCCATTCCTCTAACCTTGCATTCAGGCTATGTTTACTCTCTACGACTAATACAATATCATCACAAAAAGCAAGCACCATGGAACCGCCTTCTAAATCGACTTTGACAACTAATCTAAGACAACCGCAAAAAGAAATCTCAACGCAGATCCTTGGTGTAGTCATACCTCCACAGAGAAGAAATCAGTATCTCCTATAGGCGCTCGAACACTAGTTTTAGTCCTAACATACATATCCCTAATTATGTCTATATACTTCCCAGGAACCCCTCTATCCTCCAAACCATCCCAAATCAGGCTACGAGGCACACTGTCGTATGCCTTTTCAATGTCTATGAACACCATATGTAGATCTCGTTTCTTCTCCCGATACTTTTCCATCAACCTCCTTAGAATGTGTAGCTTCCGTAGTTGATCGGCCTGGCATGAAACCAAATTGGTTTGTCGTAACCTGAGTTACTCTTCTAAGTCTAGTCTCAATTACCCTCTCCCATAATTTCATAGTGTGACCTAGCAACTTAATCCCTCTATAGTTCCCACAACATTGGGCGTCTCTTTTTTTTCTTATATAAGGGTACTACGATACTACTACTCCACTGATCTAGCATTCTTCCATATTTGAAAATAAGATTGAACAACTTAGTTAGCCATGAACTCCTTCCTCTCCTAAACGCTTCCACACCTTAATTGGCATGTTGTCCAGACCAACTGCCTTAGCCTTCCCATTTTCCTAAGTGTCGTCATCACCTCGTGTAAGGACCTGCAAATGTCCCAAAACGACCCGTAAGTAGAAACCTGGACCCCTAAAACCCTAATCCTTGTTGAAAATCAAGAAATTCAAAATTTATGGGTCGCTCGCGGGCCGCGTAAGCCTTAAGGTAAGCTTACACGTGGCGCGACAGCTTGAAAGATCTCCGGATAAACTTTAGGCCACGTGTGTCTAACACGTGACACGCTAGCCCTAGCCGTAGCTAGGGTGGCCCTCGCGGGCCGCGTAAGATGTTATTAGAGTTTACGCGGGCCACGAGAGACTCAAAAATCAGCTATAAATCGAGCACTGCATGGGCTTTCTCTGTGTTCGAAAATTTCCTTCAAAACACTCATAATCTGCTTAGAATTTACGTTTAAAGAGTCGAGACGCTGCTGTGATACGGGGTAATAACTAGATCACTGATACGATACAATCTCCGATCGATTGAAACCGATCCGATGGATGTTTAAGTGCTGTCTGAATTCGGGCTATACTTTGTCATTCGTCGTGAGGGTTTTGATTTCATGCGGTTATCGTAAATGTTGTATTAAGTTACTGACCTTGTTTCATGTGCATTGTTATTTAACTAGGTTACGAGGCTAAATCAGTAGTCAAGGTTCTGTCCAACTAAATTTGCAATGTGAGTCATTCTCTTTTTACCAAATTGCTTTACAAAACCCTAAATGTTTTCCAGTTATACTTTGCAGTGATTAAGTCTTTGCTAATCTTTAATTACTGGCAGTATGTGGGGGTTTTATGCACATTACTACTAATGATTTATCACGTTAGGTGGGCGAGCCTAATTTAGTGATATGTCCACGGTCATAGATACGGTCGAGTGGCAACTGAACCAGCTAATTAATAGATAGGGGCAAATGTGAAAACTCTTGATGCTGTAAATTATAACAAATGTGTCTTTTGTACAAATTGAGTGACCCGCCAGTATTTACCGCTGATAAAATCTTTTTCAAACATGTTTTAGGTGATTTACTGTGAACCAGGGAAAAGTGCCACGTAGTACTACAGCTTGAAGAAAGTGGCTCAGTAAATAAATAAACATGTTTTTGTAACCAGGGAATTTCCCAGTGAAATTCCTTTATTGTAAATTACGGGGTTTGTCCCGAGATTTGAAATGAAATAAATGGATGTTTTAGTTTTAAATATCCTGTTAAAATTTCCGCTGCCTCATTTAAATACCAATACCACAGGTTTCTGTCCCGCGGCTCCGGAAACGGGTAAAACCGGGTCGGGGGCCGTGACACCTCGCCCTGTGTTATACGTCAACAATAGCATTTATTTTGTTGTGGCCTTTGAATAGTGGGGTTGTCAACTTCTCATTGGATAGCCATCCCGTCGTTGAATAGATTGTGAAAGTAGGCTTGACATCTCAATTTGATGTCCTCATCTCTGACTAAAACACGTCCATCATCACCCTTTATAAACTTCACCAGTCCTATATCATGTTGCCTACGCTCCCTAGCTTTGGCAATCTTGAACAAATCATGTTCCCCCTCTTTTGTTCCCAGGCGTTGGTACATACGATTATAGGCTATGTTATTTGCCTCCGCCACTACCTTCTTCGCCACTTGTTTGGCTTTTTATGGTGTTTAATAATGAAAAAAGATTTAGGTGTTGTTTGCTTTTTTTTCGAAGAAGAGCTTTCTGGCCTCTTATGTCTGTGTCGCGCAGACCTTTGGGTCTGAAGATTGTTTGTTATCTCGAAGACCTTTCATTAAAAAAGGTATGCGCATCCTCTTTTTGGTGCAGATGTGGGTCAAGGTCTTCTTACCACTTCTCCATCCTTTTTTTGCAAAGATACCACAAACACACAAAAACCCTAGCTCCTTCTCCATCTTCTCCGCCGCAGCCACCACAGCCGTCGCTCCTCCTCCTCGTCCTCCTCCACGCCGCCGACACCGCCACCCCCTCCTCCTCCCTCCTCTCCGCCGCTCCTCCTCCTCCACGTCGTCGCTCCTTCTCCTCCTCCACGTCACTGCTCCTCCTCCTCCTCCTCCGCGCCGCGATCGCCGCTCTGCCTCCTCCTCCCTCCTGTAACACCCCGAAGTTTATAAAACTTTATAATAAGAAATATAATGTATTTAATAAACAAGAATAAGCTAACTAGAAAATAAGTAACTTAGTTAGTCAGGGACTTGTAATATTGCATGAAAGAACAAAATGCTCAAGTTATAAACCAAACTAAAGTTGGGGGGGGCTATATTGCTAAATTTGAAACTTAATTACATAAAAACAAAATTAAAACACACCAAACACACACTTTGGGTGTGTCTGGTCGATCAAGAAGCAGGGGGCGACAAGGGTTCTTCACCAAACCCTAACTCTCACAAAAATTGATCGATTGAAGGTTCAATTCAGTCCCAAATCGAATTCTAAACATGAATTAGTGATCACCTCACTGAAAGGATCACAAGGTATGCGAAATTCTAGTATTTTGATTCATCTCAAGTTCTAGGTTAATTATGAAAAATCAAAATTGAGCTTGATTATGTCTTGCATGAATGTAATTAGAAGAGATATGGTGTCTAGGGATAAACCGTAGGTGAAATCTTGTTAAAAGATTGCATGATAATTATAGAGTTCAAATCACCATTGTAGGTGATTAAGGAACTTGAAGAAAACTTGATAAACTCTAGAATTTATGATCTTGTTCTAGCACAACCTGAATTTAAGAGTAATTTCGGAAATATTGATGTTAAGACATGTATGGAATTGACTAATTGAAGTTAGTTTAGATGATAATTACAAATCATGAACTTGGTTTTGTTTATATAAAAATCTGACCCGCTAGGTGTTTGATGTAACGCCTAAGTGAGGGTTAAAATGTTAGAAGTTGGGTAAAAACGCAGATTTGATCATTGTATAGAATCATGCGTTAAAGCTTATGGAAGAGTTCTAAACTTATTGTGAATTGAACTCTTTAGGCAAAGAATCCGGAACGTCAAGCGGACACGCCGGGGGAGATACGCGCTTGAAGGGTGTGCTCTAATGGTACGTGACTTTAGTCACGTTAAATTATGCATATATGTTTGGGTTTAATGTATAAATGGAGTTGTAGTGTAATAGATGCGTTTGATGTGACTTTAAAGTGGCGAAATTCACTCGACCATCACACGGGTCAAAATAAAGATTTGAAATTGGGTTTGGCTTGTTAATAAAGTCATAGTTTTCGCTAGATAGTCAAACGGGTCGAATTGATGCCATAAAAAGAATCATGAAAATAGTGACTTGAAAGTCTCGTATGTTGTTAAGTGCTGGATTGCACTACGCTTATGAATTTGGCTATGATACTCTAAGTTTGTGAATCCGGGATATTGGATCAAACAATAGAAGTAAGTTGCAAATGTAGCTTGAAACGGAATGTTTGAATTCCGAGGAAACAAGATTTTAGTTCTAAGAAAACACAAAGCCATGAATGGCGCAATTACGCCAAGGTTATAAGCCCGGGGGATTGGGTAACCATGTCTAAGAGCAATAAGAAACTGAAATGTGGTATTATGCAATTATTGCTAATGGGTCGGATAATTGAAATGAGGAAAATCGTGAACGAATCGCTGGTAACTCGGGTTCCGTGATGAGAAATCTACATGGTTAGATCCGTGATTTTATTACGGACTCATAGGAAAAAGAATCGGTTAAAACGGACTAGCGAGTAAAAAGTTATGTTAGTTTAAAGTTGGATTTTAGAAAATTTTCGGAGCTGGGCAGAAATGCAGGTTTCAAACCTGCACCTGCTGGAAAAATGTTGGTGCATGCGTTTGTCGACTTCGTCTTGTATCGAGTCTTGTATGTTTATAGATAGATTACGGCACGTTATACGAGGAATATGTCAAAAATAGGGTGAGAGGTCATTTCAAACGGAATTAGAAAAGCTAATTTCGTTTGAAATCACATCATAGCAGTTCAAATGAAATCAGTGATTCCGTTTGAATGTGATTTCGTTTGAGCCATTTCAAACGGAATTACCACGCCTATATATGCGTTGTCCTGATTTCGTTTGAGTCATTGATGTATGTTTGTTTCCGGAGCCGAAGTGTCTACTCGCTGTAATTCTTTGTCAAATCAATCAAAAGACAGTTTAAAGTGATATTCTTGCTGAATTGAACTCGATACATCTGTTTTCGCCTTTCGTATTGAGAAAAACTCTTCTGATCGACTCGTTCGGGTCTGAAAACGATCCTACAAGTGGTATCACAGCTCAATAGGAAGAGTTCATACCAATTCAGCTGCAATTTCTGATCTCTACACCTTCTTTTTCAAAATTAACAACTTTTCACGGTTAAAATCAGCTAATTTTCTCACATATTGTGCGCAACAGTGTTTTAACAAATCGTTGAAAGAATTGGACCTTAATTCGATCTAAAACTGGTAAAATGTGTAATTTCGTTTGAAAAAACAGCTCGAGTATGATGACATCAACGTAATTTCGCTTGAGTTTGCTGTTAATTCCATTTGAAATCAGCTATTCCATTTCAAATTGTGATTCCGTTTGAACGGTTCAAACGAAATTAGGTATTCCGCTTCAGATTGTTATTCCGTTTGAAACTTTCAAACAAGATTAGGTAATTTCGTTTCAAAGAGGTTTTTCGCTTGAAGTTGTATTGTTGGTGATTCCGTTTGAAAGAGTATTTCGCTTGAATATTAATTCCGTTTGAACTTGTTTGTTTGTGAAATTGTAAAACCGAAACATGGAAGAGGAATTTTATAACGCCTTTGCTACTACCCCGGCTACTCCGGCATCTGTTACTCATAATTTGAACATGGAAAATGAAACGGGCACTGTGCAAAAACCGCCAAAGCTTATGAACATTGAGGAGTATAAAGGTTGGGAGGAACGATTCGAAAATTGGGTGCAAGCAAATTATTTGGATGCTTGGGAATGTATTGAGACAAAAAATGTTAGACCAACAAATGATGATGAAGAGGAGATTGCTATCAAAGATCTTAGTGTGGATGAGAAAAAGAAATACAAAAATGAAAAGATGATGATCAGTTTACTGCAACAAGCTGTTAAAGACGATATTTTGGTTTTATTGCAACACACTGGAAGTGCATATTCAATATGGAGGGCATTAAGATCCAAGTTTATTGGAAGTCAAGAAATGATAAAGAACAAAAAATCTCTTTTGAAGAAAGAGTTTGATCTATTTCGTGGTTTGAAAAATGAGAGCACAAAGAAGATCATTGAAAGATACTGCAATTTGTTAGTCAACATGAAGAGAGTAAGCATCACCAAGGATAATGAAGAATTGATTGAGAAGTTGGCTGATGCTTTACCATATGAGACTTGGGCAACATACCTTATGATGCTAAGAAACAAGAAAGGGTTCAACAACCTAACGTTGAGTAAGTTCATTGAAAAAATTGAAGCACAGGAGATGGAACAAAGAAAAATTTCAAGAATGAAAGATTTTGATGGTGAACAAGATATCAGTCTTTATTAAAAAGCTAGTATTAATGACAAGACCAACATGTCACCAAAGGTTGAAACAGCTTTCAATGCTAAGAGTTCATCGGGAGGTTCTTCTAAAGGATCAAACAGCAAAACGAGTTTTTCGTCATATCTGTCATTTGATCCAAACGTGTCAGCAACCAAGAATGGAAGAAAGTTACAATGCAACATTGTATTGAATCTTGAGAATGATCAAGATTATTCTGAAGAAGTTGCAAAAAGTCACATGTCTTTGTTGGGAACTGTTTAGAGTCATATGGTAGTTTAGTTGCAGGTCGGATCGGGAATCCAATGCTTACAAAAGAGGATTACGATCAGATTGATGCTGAAGAAATGGAATTGATGGACATTAAGTGGTGTTTGGCAAGTGTGTTGAGGAGAGCTGAGAAGTTCAAACAGATCACAGGAAGAGATGATTTCCGTGATGCATGTGTTTCTAATTTGGGTTTTGATAAATCTAAAGTTACTTTTTTTCGTTGCAGGGAAAAAGGACACTTCAAGAGGGAGTGCACTAATCGCGAAGCAAGTGGAGCTCAAAATCCGTTCAATAACAATGATTACTACCGGAAGGCCATCTATCATCAAGTTGCTCAACAACAACAAGAACCACAAGTGGCACATGGTAGAAAAACAATAGAGGAGTCTTAAAAGAGAGCATGTTTGGTGAATCAAAATGATAAAAAATCGTCTAACGGTTTTAGTTGGGACAAATATATTTCAACTGATGGTAAAGCATGTCTGATAAATCAAGATGATGAAAAGTTACCTGAAGGGTTTAGCTGGGAAAATTTTAGTTGGGGTGATTACTGTCCGGATAAAGAGATTTTAAAAGAAAAAGCTTTTGTTGCTCGAATTGAAGAAGATAGTGATGATGATAATGATTATTATGCAAAACGAATGCTGAAACACTTGAAAATGATGGAAGAGAGTGATAGTGATGACGATAAAGCTAAAAAGAAAAAGAAGAAAGTTAAAACACCTGTCAGCAGTGATGATGAGGAAGTTCCAGTGATAAAGAGAAAGGTAAAGGAAGTTCCAAAGTTCAAAGTTGATGCAAGAAAGATTCCTGTGAATTGTGAAACCTGTGAGATCATGAAAAAGAAAAACAACGAATTGATTAACAACATGAACAGGTTGAAGGAATCTTACGATGTTCTGAACAAGGCCATGAATCAGTACAATGAGTCAAGTAGCGAACAAGCAACAGCCATGAAAACAATTCAAGGAGCTTTCATGACAAAGCAAAAAGTTGTTAACAATTATATTGAAAAGTGTGCTGTTCTGGAACAAAAACTAGAAACTCAAAGGATTGAAACAGAAAGAGTAAACCGTTTGTTAAAAAGTTAATCATGTACTTCTTATGTCATTGACAGGATTTATCCAACTGTTGAAGGCATAAAGGCATTTGAGGATGATGAAGTAACTGAAGAACAGATAGTATCTGAAGAAAAGATTTCTAAAAAGAAAAAGGAAAAGAAGAAGGATACTGAAGATATGACATCTGGTAAGAAACAAGGTGTCAGTTACAACAAGTGTCCACCCCCGCTTGAAAATGGATATTCTCCGAGAAATCCAAATTCAGAAAGAGTTGAAAAGGCAACAAATTTACAGTGGGAGTCGGAGTCTTCAGTTAACTTGCCAGAAAATATTGATGTCATTTTTACATCGCCTGACACTGATCAACAATCTCAATTGATGAAGAAAGTGGTGGATCATGTGTTAGATAACAATGAAATGGAGGAGTCAAAGTCGGAGTCTAAATCAGAGTCAAAGTCTAAGTCCGACATGTCAAGTCCTTCAGTCAAAAGGGAGAAACGGGTTTACAATAAAGAATTTCTTCTATCAAAATCTAATTTGAATGATGAAACATTCAAAGTTGCATATACATTGAATGATTCCGACAAATTATATTCTGATAAGGAATTTCCAATAAGAGGTGTTAAACCAGAAATGATCAAAAAGGTTTTTAAACTGACAGAAATCAATATTTCTGAAATAAAAGATGAAAATATTTCTACAAAACCTAATCCTTACACCTCAAGAGTTCAACAAAGGTTAAACAAGAAAAAGGGTTACAATTCTGGTTCTGGTTTTCAAAAGAGACGAAACCATTATGGTAATTACAAAAAGAAGGGTCTGGGTTTTATTCCACCAGAAAATTATAAAAATGAAAAATATGTTCGAGATTTTAAATCAAAAATGATATTTGTTTCAGGTACATTTTCTGAAGAAGAAAAAGAAAATTTGTTCAGAAAGTAGTCGAACAAAGAATTCCTTGCGAAGAAGCAAGAAGAAATGGAGAAGATGGTTGATTAAAAGAAGAAGGAGACTCGAACCTGTTTTAAATGTGGTAGAATTGGACATCTTGCTGTGAAATGTTCATAAGCAATTCAAACCAAACAGGGGGTTTCTAAACTGAAAGAAAAAATGGTTGAGTTTGAACCACCAATTGAGAGAACTAAACTTTTCAAAAATTCAAAATTTGAAATTGGTGAATGTTCAAAGAGATTTTACAAGAAAAGTGCAAATCTTAACAACCAAAAATGGGTTGTTAAGAAATCTGATGATGGGTCTAGCAGTGATTCTGATTCATCAAAATCAGGGGAGCTAACTTTGGGTGATGAATCCGATTCCACAAAATCAGATGAGCCACAGGTTATGGAAAAAGGTGAAAAAATCAGTGCCGATAGTGGATGATGTGAACTTTCCACCACTTCGGGCTGAAAATTATAAGAAGAAAATTGGTAAAGTTCAAATTCAAATCAATTTTGTTCTGATAAAAAGGTTTTTGATGTTGAAAAGGCCTTTAACCCCAAAGTGAAACACATCTTTGGAAAAATGGTTGACAGAAAAGTCAAAGGGGTTAAAGAGTTCTATGAGAAGAAAATGAAGAAACCAGGTAAGGGTGTTTCGTCCCAGGTTTGTGACTGGGATGGAACATATTATGATGAATGAAAAGTATGAATTGACGGAGCTTCCAGGTTGGTAAGCGAGGAGCAGGTATCGGCATCTTTCTTGAGAAATTCACGAAAGTGATTTCGTCTTACAAGTGGTTATTGGTTGCTTACTTACAAGTGGTAAATCAGGGACATTAATTTGTACTTGATTTTCTACAAGTGATTTTTGTGGATTGATCTTAAAACTGTTAAATTTTTCAAGTGGTTGAAAGAACAAGATGATGAATCCCCTAACCTACAAGTGGTTTGTAAAATCAACAAAACTTATTTTCCGGAAAAACCATTTGATTAAAACAAACTTAAGTGTTTTGAAATCACAATGGGAAAATAGTTTGTTGTGAGGGGGGGTTCTGATTGTTTTTGCCAAGTGGATGGCGAATTGAAGTGATTTGATATCAGTTGTCATTTTACTTGTACAGTTTGTTTTCAAATTTCCTTTAAATGTGTTTGAATTTTAGGGGGAGTAAGAATTTTTCAAAAAATCCAAAAACATTTGAAAATTTGAAAAAGCCAAAAACATGATAAAATCAAAAAATGAGTTTTGTTGTAGAAAAGAGGAAATGATAGTACATCAGTGGACTATCACAACATGCTAAAGAATTGGAAAAGTCAAAATGTGATAAACGGTCTCACTGATGATATGCCAGTAGGTTTTTACACATTTAGTAGATTGTGACGAGATATAAACCTATATTTCAAACTTGCTTATATCGTGGGGAACATCTCTAGGATATATGGGTAACCCCCGAAATCTTGTTTGAAAGGTCCCTCTTTCTGAGATACTAGGTCTTTATACTCAGTGATATCTGGGGTATTATCCCGGGACTTCTGATTTTGCGGAAGCAATGGCCTAGTCCCCGTATAATACTTTCTGCTTGCTTGAAATATAGCACCGCCCTCAGTACAAAAAATGATGAAACATTGCAAAATGCTAATCATGTGCTGTTGAAACAAAAGATTCTCTAAAGGGGACACACCAAAAGTCGAAGCCGTCATCTCTCTGCTGAACGGAAGTTCTGACCTGAGCTCTCACGGTTCTCGCATTTAACCCTTTTACAGATATCATCTGTGGTATACTCACCCGTAAGATTGAATATTGGGATCTGGATACGGGAGTATATTCTGAGGTGGGACACGCGAATAATTTTAAGTGCTTAAAACATTAACCTCGTATCTCGAAACAGTTGAACTTTGTGTGAAAATTTAAGTGGATCAGTATACTGACAATCTAAGTGAATCGTTTAGAACTGAAAATGATTAAAGCTTAACGGTGTTGGTGATTTGTCTAAAAAACTGATATGATCCTCTTACACAAACTCACAAAAATATTGTCTGTAAATATTTCTTTTCGGCATTTAGTTTGTGTTCAAAAATCCAAAAAGATTTTAAGTGTGTTTTAGCATAAATTTTGTAAAATCCAAAAAGATTTTCGACAACTGATGTTGAAGAGCTAATTTTCAAAATTCCGAGTGTTAAACATGATGAACAAAAGGTTTGGGAGAATTTGTTTGAAATGTTTGAGATAAAAAAATTATTTGAAAATGAAAATGATATTTCTTCAAATCTGTGATTAACATTGTAAAATCATTTATTGTTTTGTGAATACAAGTGGTAAGCAGAGAATAAATTTGTCAAATGTTAAATTTGTGAAATTTATTTTTGGGTAGAGTTTGTGCAGGTAGGCCAGGTTATGATCCTGGAACTGCTGATGCTGATAAACTTAATGAATCAAGAGATCTAATCAAGAGAATGTAAGAGCCAATTACAGATCTTGGGATGAAGTGAGACAGAGCCAGATTGTGATTCTGGAATTGAAGATTAAATCAACATCCGAGGGGGAGATAAGTTGATAGAGAGAAGAGAGAGATGGAGGATGCTTTACATTGTAAGATACTTCAGGAGAGGTCGAGAAGACTGATAAAGACTGAAGATGTTGAAGACTCGACACTGAAGACTCGTCAACATTCGAGGGGGAGTCTGTTGGTGCATGCGTCTGTCAACTTCGTCTTGTATCGAGTCTTGTATGTTTATAGATAGATCAGGGCATGTTATACGAGGAATATGTCAAAAATAGGGTGAGAGGTAATTTCAAACGGAATTAGAAAAGGTAATTTCGTTTGAAATCACATCATAGTAGTTCAAACGAAATCAGTGATTCCGTTTGAATGTGATTTCATTTGAGCCGTTTCAAACGGAATTACCACGCCTATATATATGTGTTGTCCTGATTTCATTTGAGTCATTGATGTATGTTTGTTTCCGGAGCCGAAGTGCTGCCGAAGTGTCTACTCACTGTAATTCTTTGTCAAATCAATCAAAAGACAATTTAAGGTGATATTCTTGCTGAATTGAACTCGATACATCTGTTTCCGCCTTTCGTATTGAGAAAAACTCTTCTGATCGACTCGTTCGGGTCTGAAAACGATCCTACAAAAAAGGTTTCCCCCGCGCCACGCGTATCACACCCCCAAAATCCACCACGCGGAGTATCACCGCTTGGAGGCGTCACATGACCAGGATCGAGCTACCAATCATATTGAACAACGTAATTAAGTAAGTAAAACCAACCACAATATAATTGGTGACCAAAAGGAAGTAACCAACTCTAAGTTAAATAGTGGAAGCATAAAACGTAAGTCCAAAACATAAGTTCCATAGTTCATAAGTTTAAAGTCCAATACGTAAGTTTAATAAGTTCATAAGGATTAAATATTTAGCACGGGACATAACAGTCCATATCCCACAACGACCTCCTCCTCATGCAAGCTCCATAAGCATCTAACGACCTGTGAGGCATGTAACAACGAGTCAACAACAAAGTTGAGTGAGTTCACGGTTGGTTGTTTAGTTTTATGTTGTTTCTGAAAACATGGTTTGTCTTTCGCTGGCTTACTTGCCATGGGGGTTACCCCATAGTTGAAAGTATGATTAACCAGTTCCTTCTTTATTACCCAAACCATATCCATAATCAGTGGGGGCTTCCCCATGTGAACTACTAGACCGTTACCATATCGACAACTGACGAACAATAGTTGTGCCCTACGTCAATGTTCTATCATCATTGACAGTTTGCCATAGTCCATTAGTACACGCCTGTGACAACTGTGTTCATTAATCATCTCATTTTTGGAATACCATGCAATCTGCTTTGGGAACTCAACTAAATTTAAGCATTGCTTATCATCCCCAAACAGATGGTCAATCTGAGAGAACGATTCAAACTTTGGAGGATATGCTTAGAGCATGCGTAATAGACTTTGGTGGAAATTGGGATTCTCATCTTCCACTGATCGAGTTCTCTTACAACAACAGTTATCATTCTAGTATTAATATGGCACCATTTGAAGCTCTCTATGGTCGAAAATGTCGTTCACCTGTATGTTGGAATGAGATCGGTGAAGCTCAGCTAACTGGACCTGAGCTCATTCTGTAAACAACAGACAAAATCAAGAAAATCTGCGATAATCTTGTGACAGCTCTAAACCGTCAAAAAAGCTATGCAGATTTGCGACGCAAGCCCTTAGAATTTCAAGTCGGAGACCGTGTCCTACTCAAGGTGTCACCTTGGAAGGGAGTGGTGAGATTTGGAAAGAAAGGAAAACTTGCACCACGATATGTTGGACCATTTAAGATTGTTGAAAGAATTGGAAAGGTTGCCTATCGGCTAGAGCTACCTCCAGAGCTTGGAAATGTTCATCCGACTTTTCACGTGTCCAATTTGCGAAAGTGTTTAGCTGATGCTGATCTTCACATTCCTCTCGACGAAATTCAAATTGATGAAACGATGCACTTTGTCGAGAAACCTGTGGAGATAGTGGAACGTACATACAAACAGTTGAAGAACAAACGGATTCATTTGGTCAAAGTTCGCTGGGAATCCAAACATGGCCCCGAGTTTACTTGGGAACGTAAGGACCGGATGAAGATGAAATATCCGCATTTGTTTTCACAAGTTTCCTCTAAATAAAATTTCGGGACGAAATTTCCTAAAGTAGGGGAGACTGTGACAACTGTGTTCATTAATCATCGTATAATGTAAAACATTGTTGGTTATCAATAAAATAATGTGCTTTGGTGTTATTATATGTGTTTTGGTGTTATTATATGTGCAATTGTGTTCAATGATTTTACAATTTGATTCAATTTCGATTTCAAGCTTTAAATCACTTTCTGGAAGGTTATACGCAAACTGGTGCATAAACACAGTTAGTTTAACGCGACGTACACTCCAGAACTGTGACGTAAGCTGAACATACCCTAAACATCCTTTACATAACTTAGAAATAAGTTTCGAAGGATTCGGTATGGCAAAGACATGTTTATTTGAACTAAAGAACTATTTACGACAAAACTGCGAAACGAACGTTGGAGACCGCCCGGATAATATTTAAATCCCAAAAATATTCTGTTATGATTAAAATTTTATTTTAATCAGGTTCGTGTTGAAAAATAAATTAAAACGCCTAAAAACGTTGTTTTTCAAGTTTAAGCGCGTACCGCGTGTTTCTGCGCGACACAGTGCTTCTACTGCGAAACACGGACAACGCAGCCAGTCTTGGCAACTGAAATTTATTTCAGTAGTATTTTGGCGAGTTTATTTTTATAGAATAATAAAAATAATTTAGAACGCCATAAACCGGGATTTAAACGCTAGATAAAATACCCGGTATCCAGTTAAACACCCGCTTTAGCCTACATATAACATATTATTACAAAAATTGGCATATGTATGTAAGTGGAGGTAGAGGTGGCGGCCTCCCCATGCCACTTCTCACCCATCTATGACACTTGTAGATGCAAGAATCTCCATCAAATCCACCATATCTTAACATATCTTCCATATCCTCTTATAAATCTCTACACATATCTTTTTAAGATCACCACTCAATCTAAGCAATCTTCTCCTCCTTCTCTCCTCTCTCCAAAACCATCCCCATCTCTCTCTCTCCTTCTTCATCTTCTTCAAGTCTTGTTCTTCGTAATCAAGCTCATTACTAGCAACCTTCAAGTTGGTGTGAAGATCTAAAGGGGTTCCCAAGGTTTTGTCAAGTGATTACAAGCTTCCTATCATCAAAATCTCATCCTACAACCTACTTGAATCTTGAAGGTATAACACTTATGTTTAAATCATACTTTAGATTCTTGGTTGTTCTTGATGATTTGAAGTTTCTCTTGAATCTTGGGATTTTCACTAAACTTGAAATCTAAATGAAATGGGTCTTGTTACAAATAAAAATGGTGATGTATATATGTATGTATGAACCGTACATATATATGTGTGTGTATGAGTCTTGAAGTTCGATTTCTTGTTAAATACTTGTCTATGTTGTTACATGTTCTTGAATGGTGGTAAAAATGCAAGTATTTGGTGATTTATGTATGAGATGTTAAATGTAAATTACTTCAGCAAATAAATCTGAATAAATCTCATATTTTATGTTTTTAAACTCAAAAAAAATGATGTTGCTATGATAGTATGCTTTAGGCACTTGTACATGTGAATATATGTTGGTTTAAAGCTCAAGAAGTGATGAAAAATGGCTATATGACAAAAATAATTTTTGAACAGGTTATAAACACAAAAATAACATTTATTTGGTAAATTATAATGGCATGAAACTTTGACATAGGTTTAATAGCTTTGCATGTTGTACATAGGGCTTAAAAAGTGGTAAATTATGTGAAATTTGCATGATTTATGTGCTTTGTTTAAGACCTACACTATCATGAGTATAACCATTATTTTATTCAGTAAATGACATGGGTTGTGTTAAAATTTCAATTCATTTCGATTTGGGATGGTTCGGGTAACGATTGATGCAAAACTATGCGGTAAAACGGTCAAAAATCGCCTTTTCGGGGGACTTTTACAAAACTGTTTTAGATCAGTAACCAAACTGATATTTTTGATATAAAAACAAGTATTTTAACTTATATTAAGTTTACTTGGTGTTTGGTTAGTCATACGTGACTTTCGACGCCCGAAAATGTTACCGAAACGCTAAAATAAGTGTTTTTCGACATAACTAGAATGGGTTGTTCATAAGTAAATTTTATGTGTTACAATGTGCTATGTGTTTTACAATATGTGTATGATGATGTGCTAGTGATGACGAGATTATGTGTATTACGCTTGAGTATATATATATACATATACACCAAATTAATCAAAAATAATAACTTTTCGAGAAAACTCAAAGTTATGTGAAAATTCTAAGTATCGGAGAAACTTCGGTATTTTTTGTGAATTTTGATTATTAAGTCATTCTTATTTAATTTAGGACTAATAAATTGAGGGATCGTGTTAACATATAAAAAAGCACCCAAAGGTGAGTACATAGATCCCCTCTTTTTACTGTTTTCGATTGTTTTGAGGTGATTCATATGTATCAAAACGATTTCAATATTCTAACGATGGTTTCAAAACGATTGAGATGGTTTATACAAAACTAATAACGATTTCGATAATGTGAACGAACTTGTTGATGGTAGTTACATAACGAATGACATTCATTAGCATTGATCAAGCCGACCAGTATTAGGTTATGGTACCATAGGATCCGACAAATCCCGTTATCAGACCGGACCCATGGTTATGTATGGGTTAGGTGGGTAACGACTGAATCTGAAGATTGTTAACTTACCCTTTGGAGGTTTGTTAATGCAAGAACGAGTTGAACGATGAACGAGTCACGAAGGTTTGAATGTTATTAGTGAGACGACCAAAAGTAGTTTTCACAATTAAAACGAGAACGATTGAACGATTTAAACAAATGAACGATGATCTATAACGAGAACGAGTTAAACGATGTCACACAACGATGTTTATGAAACTATATAAACCATACGAGTTTTATTTCGAGAACGATTTATGATTTGGTTTACATAAACAAATGTTTTGGGTTAAGATTCATGGCATCAAGGTTTATAAATTATAACCAATCTGTTTTGACTTGGTTATTCATTTTACAATACAAATGGTTTACAAAACAAGGTTTTCAAATATCAACTAACAAGGTTATACGAGATATTTCCACGAGCCATGAATCTGACACTCACACAAAAACTATGTGCTCGCCAGCATTTCTTTGCTGACTTTGTTTTTACATATGTTTCAGGTGATGTTGCTTAAATGTTGATTGCTAGGATGCTTGAGTCACATAGGACCTGGACGAGGCCTTAGCGATTTAATAACAATGATAGACTATGTTTGACTTGCTTGCTTCACTTTAAGACAATGTTTAATATTTAATAAAACGAAACTCTTTGTATCCATGGTTTGAAACAATAATTCTGTTACAACACTCCCCGACGTTTCCGCCACGGTTTGTTGTTTTACGTGGTCGGGGTGTGACAACGCCCGTCTGATCGACACGGTGTGAGGTTTGTTAAACCTAATAGCGCTATTAACTAATGACCCGCTCGCCATTGGCCTCGGCGATTAAGTCGATATAAAATGAGGGACTTCATGATAGAGTTTTGTCTAGTAAGTTTTAAGGTTGTTGTCCTACCCAAGGAGGACTAACGTACGTATTCTACCCAAGGAGAATACGCAGGATTTATATTGGCATCCTACCTATGGAGGATGGCGGTACATATTCTACCCAAGGAGAATATGCAGGATTAATATTGGTATCCTACCTATGGAGGATGGCGATACATATCTTACCCAAGGAGGATATGTAGGTTCCGTTTTAGTTTCTTAACCCATTCCCGAACCACCGGGAATCCCATGCCTTGTAGAAAGTGTGAACTCACCTTTGGTTGCTCGGTTAGACTCTCAAAAATAGCTAACAGTCAAGGTCGGTCAATCACGTCCTAGTATGATTACCAATTAGTTTATTAGTGACTTCAAATAAGTATGAAGTTCCTACACACATCTATCACATAACATGCATCACTTTAACCGTTCATGCCCATATAAAGTTCCCATCTATTCCCGTTCATAAATAAACATACGACATTGCACATAACACTTTTATTGACATATAACATGTTAGATCATTCTCAGATAACCTACCCGACATTTAGACACGCAAATTACTACTTATGTCGTTTCAGCTTTTACATTCAAAACTGGGCTGTTTTCGGGAATTTTAATAAAATAGTTAACCTGTTCCAAAAATTCCCAAATTTTTACAAAAGGTCTTAAACGATCCAAATATTATTTTGTAAAAATATCGTGATCCAATTCATCACCAATATTTTATAAAAAATCATTTTCCGGACTGCAATCAGATTCATCACTTTCTGACTGCAGTCCACAGAATAATTCATTTAAAATTCGTGGTATGTCCGATTGATGAAATTCCAGTGGGAGAATTACTACGACATCAGTTTCCATCTACAGTACAAATTTCGTGACTTAATTCTACACAGATTTTAAGTTATAACGAAAAACATAACACATATTTTCAGCAGTAAAAATGCAGCTTTTGCTGCTGTGATAAACGACCCCTTTAAAAATAGCAAACGAAGTCCAAAAATTATGATTCTAGTGCCATTAGAACCGTATTTCATAATAACACGTTATAGACTCAAGAAAATCAGTTTTTCATTAAGTTATGATCTGGTTACAGCCAACTGAAGTTGGCTGTAAACACCAACCAGCTTTCTGTTTTTAGTTCTTAACTTTCTAACGTGTGCTCGATTAATTCCGTTGACATGTTTAGCGAACAACAACGACTCTCATACACACTTACAGCAGGTTATAAGTCATTTATATCATGTAACCCTAATCAGCACATATTCACTACAACATCCTACTAACAACATTTCATCTTCATGTAAACTTTTTCTTGTTTAAACCCTTTTAGTGTTCTTTTAAATTTCAACATACTAGAACTTTAACCATAAAAGTAAGATGAACAAGAGTTAAACAAGGACTTACTACTAGCACAAAGGCTAGGGATTATTCTAGTGAAGAAGATGATGAAAAATGATGATGAAAAAGCAAGAAACAAAAGTCCTTTGAAGCTCCACAAGTTGCAACTTCCTTGAATCACCTTCTAGTTTAGTATGAAGCTCAAGAATGGATGAAGATGGTGGATTTATGGTGGTGATGGTGGCGGTGAAGGGAGGGCCGAGAGAGGGAGAGAGAGATGAGGGAGTTGGGTGAGATGAATTTGCAAGATATGAATTGATATGAACTTGATAGCCATCATACTTATAGGATCCTTACAATATCTTGTTCAAGATTGCAAGCAAAGCAAGATCTTATAAGATATATGGGAGATTTAGCAAGCAAGGTGGTGGGGTCCCCCACATGGGGCCGGTTACATAAGGGGGGGGGGGGGGTAAATGAAACTTTGAATGGTAAGTTGGAAATTATTAGTTCATGTTCAAGTATAATATTACATGTATTAGTTAGTATATTTCTAGTGGGTGTTATGGTGTTCGGGGATCATGACTAGCCAAGAAATAATTAAATAATGTATTTGACAAAATTTTGGTGTCCCGGGTAATGTCCGGTTGTTCGGTTAGACACTGTTTCGTTAAAGTGTTTAATTAGTCCGTAAAGTGTCTTTTATATATATTTTTCTAACACTTTTAATTCCTAACACTTAGGAAAACATTCACATTTAGTCAATTTTCTGCACAATACTAGTATGTTAACAAGCACATGTAAGTATGACGCAGTAACCAGAAAACAGTTAAGTAATTCCACACAGTCATCAAGCACTTTAATTATCATTACTGAATCGTACGTATACATGTAATTATGAGGGTTGTCACATTCTCCCCCTGTTAAGAAAATTTCGTCCCGAAATTTAGTGCGTGGTTACTGAGGAAGCTAGTTAAGTTGCGGTGTTTACTGGCTTTTCCTGGGGTGTCACATCATCCCCCCGTTGATTTGGAATTTCGTCCCGAAATTCTGCAGTAGCTTCAGCCTCAGTAGTGGTTGCACTTTTCTTAAACAACTGGGGATACTTGAGTTTCAATTGGTCTTCTCGTTCCCAGGTATACTCTGGGCCACGACGGGAATTCCAACGAACTCGAACAAGAGGTATCCTGGTACGCTTGAGAATCTTAACATCTCGATCAATAATCTCAACTGGTTCCTCGACGAATCGCAACTGGTCGTCGATTGTGAGCTCCTTTAAGGGAACTATGATGGTCTCATCTGACAGACACTTCTTCAGATTCGACACATGGAAAACATTGTGAACTCCGCTGAGTTCTTCAGGTAGATTCAACTTGTAAGCGACCTTGCCAATTTTCTCAATGATTTCGAACGGTCCTACATAACGCGGATTGAGTTTGCCTCGTTTGCCAAAACGAACTACACCTTTCCAAGGTGAGACTTTAAGTAGCACTCGATCCCCAACCTGGAACTCGAGTGGTTTCCTTCGCTTATCAGCATAGCTTTTCTGACGGTCACGAGCTGCCGCCATTCGTTGTCGTATTTGAGCAATTCTCTCGGTTGTATCTACTATAAATTCTGGGACTGGGATTTGACTGTCGCCAACCTCTGCCCAACAAAGAGGTGATTGGCACTTCCGTCCGTACAATGCCTCGATAGGAGCGGCCTGGATGCTGGTGTGGTAACTGTTGTTATACGAAAACTCCACTAACGGGAGGTGTTTTTCCCAGCCATTACCAAAGTCGATTACACATGCCCTAAGCATGTCTTTAAGGGTTTGGATGGTGCGTTCAGATTGCCCAACTGTAACACCTCAAAAATTTACGTCCAATAATGTATTGACACGTGTCATGGGCCTTGAATATGTGAAAACATACTTTAGAGGTAAAGAGGTCCCGAATACACATGGGAGGTAGAATCCACGATGAAAGAAAAATACCCTCATTTGTTTCAGTAAATCTCGAGGTCGAGATTTCTTTTAAGGGGGTGAGGATGTAACACCTCAAAAATTTACGTCCAATAATGTATTGACACGTGTCATTGGCCTTGAATATGTGAAAACATACTTTAGAGGGACTAAAGTTGACAAACAGTGAAACTATGTGAATATAAGAGTCCAAAGTGTCAACAATTGATAAATAGGCCCTACAATAACCCTACATGGTGTTTATAATCTGAAACGGATAAATCATGGATCATACGAAGCGAAAAATGAAAGAAAGTGAGGAATTACAAACTACAGGGGCTAAAAGTGTCAACATGTTGAAAGTATACCTCTGAGTGAGCTTTTGGCAGACCCGAAGCTTTGTAATGATAAAATATACTCACTAGAATATGTGGTAAAAATTTCATGAAGTTTCGTGATCGTATGAGAAAGTTATGATCAAAACCGTACACGAAGGGTCAAATACGTTAACGTTGATTTCGTGACTTTTCGGGTAAGCACAAAGTTGTTCGAGGACTTTTCCATGTTTGTAAATATCCCAAGGCCCTTAAAAATAAGATTTTAGGGTCTAATGTGCAAGATAAATAGCCAAAAACTCGTTACAAAGATCAGGGACTGAATTGTAATTTGGTGAAAACTTGAAGACCTGGTCGCATACACGTACGCGGCCCGCTTACCTGGTCATGTGGCCCGCCTGCGGGTCACCAGCGAACAAAACAGCGCACAGGTGCCAGTCAGGTCTGTTTGCGAGTTGTTACCAGCTGTTGTCGATTCAGGGAGCTCACCAATGAACTTACATGCATCTAGGGGCACTTGTCTTAATCTTATATCACTCATAGACTCTTGTGGCAGCTCCATGTGAAGATCAAACTTGTTATAAAGATCATTGAAGTAGTAAACTATGAACACTTACACTTTCAAAATTCACAAGATCAATTCCTGGAGCTCTCTGGACGTCAAGACATCTTCCTAGTGATCTCTAAGCTTTATTAGGACCATTGTAAGTATTCATAACCTTTGCAAATTCGTTCTAGCTTAGTTTATCAACCGAAAGTCAAACCATCGTAATTTAAACTTGACTTTGAGATTAAACGAGATTGGCTCTGTCATTTCTCAAATTGAAAGTACCTACAAGTTGGTATTTATGTGGGTAACAAACCCCAAAAAGGGTATTTTCAGATTCCCACTCTAAGTATGTTAATTGTCGAGTCAAAGCTTTTCTTAAAAAGTCAACAGAATGTGTTTTTGCAAATTTAGGCATGATTAACAATGTAGGCTACATGCAACCTGTTTGATCATCAAAATAACTTTGTAATTAATGTAAGAACATGTTTCAACATGATCAACTCGACAATTTTCAGTTTAAACCCGAATCGGAACCGAAAGTCGCATAAATTGACTTTTTCTTTGACTTTCAGTTCTGATCCGTTCATGCATGTTTGAGATCTGCCTTAGAGCATATTTTGGACCAATTTTCATATAAGTTTAACTCTCTGAGATTTTACAACGTGGTTCAATGCTTAACCGATTCATATGCATGTTTCCGATTTATGCTTAAAGTTGACTATTTTGCCCTTTTTACTATAAAACGTGATTTTTGAAAAAGTGAAAGAGTAGAAACATTTTTTATTGATTTATAAACTTGCACCTAAAATTTGATATCAGTTTGAGGTCCAGATTAAGAGTTATGCTCAATATCGTAATTTGAAAGCCTTATGTTACTTAAACGGCGTAATTAGCATATAATCTATTTAAACCCACTTTTTGATATCAAACTTTTTACCCACTGATGTTATATAATATTTTGGAATTTTTAAAGATTTTTATTTAATTTTTGGCTGATCATATCATAGGTCTCTAAGTTTAATTCGGTAAATACCGATTTTGCCCTTTTTAGCCATAAAATGAGTTTTACAAATCTTTTTGACCCCAAACCTTTTTCTACTGATTTATTTGATAAATAAAATATTTTGAGCATTCTGGAAATGTAAAAATATCAGCTTTCTTTTAAAAACCCGGAAACGGCTCTAAATCGCCTTTTTAAGCGTTTTTAACACATAGTATGTACTATAACCATATTAAACATATAAAGTTGATACCTACTGATGTTCTTAGCATATTTTTATAAAATAATAGTAAGTACAAATTTATAAACTCAGGTTTCCAATTTTGGCATTTTTAGCCCTTGTGAAATTACCAAAATACCCCTAAGGTGCATAGTTTGGTTTTAAATGATGATTTTCACTTATGGGTCATACCCTACTGTTATAAAATGTTAAATTAAGTATGCTTACTGTATAAATCAGACCCGTAACTCAGATTTACAAATAAACTCTTTTATAATCTTTTAAATGACCAAAATGCCCTTATGAGGCCTAATTTGTGTTTAAATCCGTTTTTGGCATAATAGAAAATAACTTACTGATATTATGACATGTTTAGAGCATATTATCTCAGGGAACTTGCATATGACTCTTACGGTTACCTGTAACGCTCTTTTCGCGTTCGGTTCGGTTTATGTAACTAGTTGCATAAATTGACCGAGACGGGTCAAACATTATCATTTTTGTCTCAAAATCCAGAATGTATTTAGTATACCCATATTATACAAGTATTCAAACTTGTCGGGTCTAAATCACATTCTATCCGGTCTTCGCTTAATCGTGCGTTTGAACTGTATCGTCCTTTAAAACTAGCCGGTCTAAGCTTAAGCTTAAATAAAGACCCGTTAGAAATCTAATAGGTTATTATAAACCTTCGTTCAAGATTAGGAGCACCGGTAAAAGCTACTTGCATTTTGCTAGTTGAGATTTATACTTTACTCAGGTAAATACTTTTAACTTATTTTCCCTATACGGGCTTGGGTTACGGTATATAGAATACCGCTTGATCGAGCATCAAATCTTACATCTTTGGGTGGTTAATTGAATAATTTGATCGGCTCGTTTAAACAGTCTTGTTTACTTAAAAGCCTTTGGGGGGTTAATGACCATGTCCCGGATATCCTCGGCATCATCTTACGAGATGGCCACGACCTGAGCACGGGGTGTAGGCGTACACCTGTCAGTGTATAACTCTAATGTGGAGGGTCAATTGATCTTTAACCCGGACAAGATCCGGGCTACTGAACGCATAGTAACATGTAATTCGTTCACATGATTATATTGTATAATTAACCCAAGTTTTAAAATGTTTTGTGCCACGTGCATTCAAATCAATTTTCAATCATTTTCAAAATGAGTCAGTTAAATTGTATTTACCAGTGTAAACTGACGTATTTTTCCCAAAAGGTTAAGTGCAGGTACTACACGTAATAGGCTGGCTGTCTTCTAGAGCGTCCACAATAAGTCTCGCAAGCTTGGACGACAATAAACTGTTGAACAATATCTTATTTTTATTTTGATCCGCCTGTGGATCCGTTTCAACTATTCGTGATATTTAATATTACACTTTGTTAAAGTTGAAATGAATCTATCTTTGCTTCCGCTGTGCATTTAAATATTGTGTTGTTTGTCTATGATGATACCAACTACGTCACGATACTCCCCACCGGGCCCACCGGTGACACGTGGAAAATAGGGGTGTGACAGGTTGGTATCAGAGCCAACTCTGAGTGAATTAAACACTAGCCTTTTGTGTTTAATCTCAGTTACACAATTGCACATTCCTCGATTCTCGAGTCTAGACAAAGAACTTAGGAATTTTCCAAATTTTGGTTTTTAATTCTAACTTTGTCTTATATATATTTTTGTTGTATCACTTGTTGTTTTTTGACAGGTTCACAAAAATGCCGCCACGTATGCGAGGAAGAGGAAGGGGACAAGGAGCTCACGTAGCCCCAAATGACCACGAGGCCGGACCATCACACCGGCGAACACCATCGGACCCTCACAACACGGATGCTCAGGATCTTTGGAGATCTTTGGAGATCCTTTACTGAACCAGCTAGGCGCTCAGTTTCACTGAGTACCTCACCTTCCATCCCACACTCCTTTGGGCCTCATTCTGAGAATGAGCCCCATAACTCTCACCAGTCCTATATTCCTCTAGGACACCAGTCACCTTTTAACCAACCATCACCTGTTTTCCAGGGTTTGTTCAACCCTGATGACTACCTGGATGTGCCTATGGGTGTTAACCCACTTGGGCCCGAAGACCACTTCTCTGGTGGCAACCAGATGGACATCGATGAGGATACTGATCCTGCAATGCCGCCATCTGGAACTCCAAACCACCCCATCAAGATTTCTGATGGGTCACCTTTCATGGGATCACCATATAATGGTCCCGACAGCTTTGAGGAGAACTTCAAGCAGTACGACTGGGTGTTCACCCCCAGCTATCATAACTCTCCCCTGCACCAGCCACATCACTCTCCCTTGCACCTGTCATATCATAACTCTCCTCTTCACCAGTCTTACCATAGCTCTCCCCTGCACCTGCCACATCACTCTCCCCTACACCAGCAGGAGCAGCTACAGCAGCAGCCACAGCAGCAGCAGAATCCTTCTGAGGATTCCCGACTTGTAGCGGTCACTCCGCCAGCAGCACCACCTTTGCTTCAGCCTCCCTCGCCCCCGAGGCGAAGGAGAACTACCGTGCGAATATCCGCACGAGGGGGAATACGCATCAGCACCCCTCCACATTTAAGTGGCAGCCGGTTCTTGCCACTTCACGAAGAACCGGAGACGGGAGAATCTTCGCATCCCATCTCAGAAGTGAACACTGCGCCAGTCGCGCCACAGCCACCATTGGGTTTTGGAGACCCAATCCCCGCTTACACTGGTGCTGCAGCCTTCAACCCCTTCGAGCAGCAGATTCACACGGGGTACAACTTTACGGAGGACCCCTATTGGATAGCAGCAAACTCCAACACGTTCCATCAAGAAGGTCCCTACGGAGGTACTTGAGCTATGGGACAATCAACATATGGATACCCACCATATGGGTACCAGCAACCGCAGCCTCCTCAACCTCCACTTTATCAGCAACAGCCTCCTCAACCTCCGCATTATCAACAACCACCTCAGGCACCGGCGATGTCACCACCCCAAATGCAAGAAATCCTTCATCAGATTCAAGGGGTGCGTCAAGAGATGCGACATGAGTTGCGGCATGATCGGAGGCATAATCGGGGGATGTTTAAGAAAATAGTGGATTTGATTAAGGGTAAAAGCAAGAAGGGTCACTGAATCCTTTGTTTGTTTATTTATGTTTGTTGTAATCATGTCCCTGCGTGGACATATATTTGTTTCTGTACTCTACCCCTGCGTGGGTATTTCTTTCTGTTCTGCCCCTGCGAGGGCATATATTTTATTTGACCCCTGCGTGGGTTTGTTTGTTTTGTTAGTTGGCCCCTGCGTGGGCATGAATTTGGTAAAAGTCCCGTTTAGGGTAAAACTCGTATTGGTTTAATTTTTATTTGAATGGTTAATTTAAGTTTTTCATTTTTAAATTATGTGCATAAACATAGTATATGAATAAATGAAAAATAACATTTATTATTTTGATGTACCATTTTAATAAAATAATAAGGATCTTAAAAAGGTAAAGCCTAGCTGTTATGTTGTCATAAATCTAGCCAATATGGTGGAACCTGTTTAAAAAGATTCAAATCTCTGTTAACATCTGTAAACATGTTAACATTCTTGGCTAGTGTGATCCGTAAAATCACACACGCCACCCTTTTAATAAATTATCCAAGATTATATTTTTATATATATATTTGGTTGTGACATAATGCCTACGGGTGTAATTAATGTCATATAAAACAAAAAGGCAGCTGTAGTTTATAAACTCCCTGCCAAGAAAAGGATTTATTTGTCTTTTTATACAAGCTTTAATCCTATAAGATCTAAATTTGTAATTTAGAAATTTGTCTACGTGACTAGGCTTATTATGCCAATATTATATTTCATTCTAAAAAGATTACTAGTAAAAATCTTGAATGAAATTATTAAATTAACTAATATGGCTTTTATTTACCATGGTTAATAAATCGTCAAGAACAATAATACTGTTTAGACTTCTAAATAGACCTTGTCCTTATTTTTATGTAGCAATTTAGACTACATGGCTAAGTCTGAAGAATTAAACAGTCGTCCAGCAGAAAACCCTGATAATACCAAAATATTAGTAACGGGTGCGGAGTTGAAAGCATTAGTGAATGATGCTGTCATCGAAGCGCTAAATAGACAGTATAGTGAATCAAGCGGGACCCGGAGTAGGACCCGATCTGCACCACGTTCCAAACCGAAAGTCCACTCGGAGGCTCATAGCAAGCCGCCCTCTAAGAAAGTTGGACCTAAGAAAGATGAGCTCAATAGGGATGATGAGGATCATCACTCCTCTAACCAAAACAGTGTCCCGATAAAGAAGATCAAACAGAAACAGGAACCGCATAGTAAGTCCTGTACATATAAATACTTCGTCTCATGTAAACCCAGAGACTTTACTGGGGAGAAAGGAGCGGTCGACTGCATGACCTGGTTGGACGAAATGGATACATTAGTAGATATCAGCGGGTGTGCTGAAAGAGATGTAGTGAAATACGTGTCCCAATCGTTCAAAGGAGACGCGCTGGCGTGGTGGAAGTCTCTAATACAAGCTGCCGGAAAGATCCCACTCTACAGTATGACATGGGATCAGTTCGTTGCCCTTATCAAGGAAATTTTTTGCCCGCAGCATGAAGTTGAAAGGATCGAATCTGATTTCTTATCCTTGGTGATGAAAAAATTAGACTGCCAGGCATACCTCACCACTTTCAATACTCTATCTCGGTTGGTTCCGTACTTGGTAACCCCAGAACCAAAAAGGATTGTCCGTTTCATCGGGGGTTTAGCCCCTGAAATTAAAGCAAGTGTTAAGGCATCGAGGCCTACAACTTTCAGATCAGTAGCTGATCTATCTCTATCTCTCACCATGGACGTAGTCAGATTGAGAGCACTCAGGAACTCAGAAGAGAATAAGAGAAAGCGTGAGGACGATACCTCACGAAGATCAAAAAAGAGACACCGAGGAAATAACGACCACAGGAAAGGGTCGGGATCTAAGAGAGATGGGCAACAATCGAGGGATAAGCCCAAATGTAAAACTTGTAAGAAGAACCACTTTGGGAAGTGTCGTTTGGAGTCAAGATCACAGTCTCACGTGAGATCTTGTGGGATTTGCAAATCCACGGATCATAAGACCTTGGAGTGTAAGAAGCTGAAGGATGCAACATGTTATGGTTGCAACGAAAAAGGGCACATTAAGTCTAATTGCCCAAAGTACGCCAAGAAAGCCGAAGATGGGAAGAAGACCAATGCGAGGGTCTTCAAGATGGACGCTAAGGAAGCTGTTCAAGATGACAACGTTATTACATATACTTTTCTTGTAAATGATGTTTTTGCTAGAGTATTGTTTGATTCTGGAGCGGATAAGTCTTTTGTTGATGATAAGTTCTGTAAGTTATTAAACTTACCTGTTAGAACCTTAAGCGTAAAATACGAGGTGGAATTAGCTGATGGAACCATAGAAACAGCCTCAACTGTTTTAGATGGATGTGTTATATCCATTAGGAATCATTCTTTTCCTTTATCCTTACTTCCCTTTAAGCTAGCCGGCTTTGATGTAGTTATAGGCATGGATTGGTTATCGCATAACCAAGCCCAGATTGTATGCAACAGGAAGCAAGTGATAGTCAAAACCTCGTCTGGGGAGTCACTTACCATTCAAGGGGATACTCAGCATGGATTGCCTGAGCAAGTGTCCATACTCAAGGCATCTAGATGCCTGCAGAAGGGTTGTGTCATTTATATAGCACAAGTTACTATAGACGAGCCAAAGCCTAAGATTGAAGACATCCCTATCATTTCGGAATATCCTGAAGTTTTTCCCGAAGAACTACCTGGTTTACCACCAGATAGGCAAGTGGAATTCCGAATTGACATCATCCCAGGTGCGGCACCAGTAGCGAGAGCACCTTATAGGTTAGCACCAACGAAGATGAAGGAGTTAAGGACGCAGTTAGATGATCTGTTAGCTAAAGGTTTTATTAGACCTAGTTCGTCTCCTTGGGGAGCGCCGATCTTGTTTGTCAAGAAGAAGGATGGATCGATGCGTCTGTGCATCGATTACCGTGAGCTTAATAAAGTCACTATCAAGAATAGGTATACTTTGCCCTGGATCGACGATCTGTTCGATCAGTTACAAGAAGCAAGCTACTTTTCTAAGATCGACTTGAGGTCAGGCTATCATCAGTTGAAGGTCAAGGATGAAGACGTGCACAAAACAGCGTTTAGGACTCGTTATGGTCATTACGAGTTCCTAGTGATGCCTTTCGGGCTCACTAATGCACTAGCCGCATTCATGGATCTCATGAATCGCGTCTGCAAGCCTTACTTAGACAAATTCGTCATCGTCTTTATTGACGACATCCTTATTTATTCGAAGAACCAAGCTGACCACGAGAAACACCTTTGTTGTATTCTCAAACTCCTACACCAAGAGAAACTCTACGCCAAATTTTTGAAGTGTGAATTTTGGCTTCGGGAAGTCCAATTCCTTGGACATGTGGTAAGTGAGCGTGGTATCCAAGTGGATCCCGCTAAGGTAGAAGTAGTTATGAATTGGCAAGAGCCAAAGACGCCCACTGAAATTCGTAGCTTCCTGGGTTTAGCAGGATATTATAGGCGTTTCATCGAAAACTTTTCTAGGATTGTTGCGCCCCTAACTTCGTTGACACGTAAGAAGGTTAAGTTTGATTGGGGCCCTAAGCAGCAGGAATCCATTGACATTTTGAAGAAAAAGTTAAGTAATGCACCAGTATTAACATTGCCCGATGGTATAGAAGAATTTGTGGTGTACTATGATGCATCACACACTGGTATGGGCTGTGTACTCATGCAGAAAGGCAAGGTTATTGCCTACGCTTCACGACAACTAAAGGTGCATGAGAAGAACTACACCACCCACGACTTGGAGCTGGGTGCCGTTGTATTCGCATTAAAACTTTGGAGACATTACTTATATGGAACCAAGTGTGTAATCTATTCAGATCACAAGAGCCTTCAACATTTATTCAATCAGAAGGACTTGAACATGCGACAAAGACGATGGATGGAAACTTTAAATGATTATGATTGTGAGATAAAATACCATCCAGGCAAAGCAAATGTAGTTGCTGACGCCTTAAGCAGAAAAGAAAGAGTGAAGCCGATAAGAATCAATGCCAAGCGCATCGAAATCAGGAATAGTTTGAATGAAAGGGTGCTAGCAGCACAGAAGGAAGCTGTGTTGGAAGCTAACTATCCTGAAGAAAAACTGGGAGTAACTGAGGAGCAGTTATCCCAAGACAAAGACGGAATGCTAAGATTGAATGGACGAATATGGGTTCCAGTTTATGGAGGACTTCGGGATGTTATCCTCCAGGAACCCCACAGTTCTAAATATTCCGTTCATCATGGAGCTGATAAGATGTACCAGGATCTAAAAGCAAACTACTGGTGGATTGGTTTGAAAAAGTCTGTAGCCGCTTATGTAGCTAAATGTTTGACTTGTGCGCAAGTCAAAGCGGAACACCAGAAGCCGTCAGGTTTGTTACAACAACCTGAAATTCCCACATGGAAGTGGGAGATGGTGACGATGGATTTTATCACCAAGTTGCCAAAGACGAGAAAGGGAAACGATACTATATGGGTCATAGTGGATAGACTGACGAAGTCAGCACATTTTCTACCCATCAAGGAGACTTATAGCTCCGATATGTTAGCACAGTTATACGTTGATAAGATTGTAGCTTTGCATGGTATACCTGTGTCTATTATCTCTGATAGAGATACTAGATACACGTCACATTTTTGGAAAAGTTTCCAACAATCGTTGGGCACTCGTTTAAATTTTAGTACAGCTTATCATCCTCAGACTGACGGTCAGAGTGAGCGTACTATTCAAACGTTGGAAGACATGCTACGTGCATGTGCGGTCGATTTGGGTGGTAGTTGGGATAAGAACTTACCATTAATTGAATTCTCCTACAACAATAGCTACCACACCAGCATAAAAGCTGCGCCTTTTGAGGTCTTATACGGTAGAAAATGTAGATCGCCAATTTGTTGGGCGGAAGTTGGAGATGTCCAACTATCAGGACCAGAGATAGTTTTTGAAACAACAGACAAGATTGTCCAGATTCGCGATCGCGTGAAAGCTGCCAGGGATAGGCAGAAAAGTTATGCGGATCCAAAGCGTAAGGCTTTTCACTTTGAAGTAGGTGACAAAGTATTGCTTAAAGTATAACCTGGGAAAGGGGTGATGCGATTTGGTAAGAAAGGCAAGCTAAGCCCGAGATACATAGGACCTTTCGAGGTTATCGAACGTGTCGGGTCAGTTGCTTATAAGTTAAACTTGCCTGAAGAACTTAGCGCTATCCATAATGTGTTCCACATCTGTAATTTGAAGAAGTGTTTCGCTGATGAATCACTGGTTATACCGCATACGGATGTACATATTGATGAAAGCTTGAAATTTGTGGAAAAACCATTGTCGATTGAGGATCGACAGGTAAAGAAGCTTCGAAGGAAGCATGTACCTATTGTAAAGGTCAAATGGGATGCCCGTAGAGGTCCCGAATACACATGGGAGGTAGAATCCACGATGAAAGAAAAATACCCTCATTTGTTTCAGTAAATCTCGAGGTCGAGATTTCTTTTAAGGGGGTGAGGATGTAACACCTCGAAAATTTACGTCCAATAATGTATTGACACGTGTCATAGGCCTTGAATATGTGAAAACATACTTTACAGGGACTAAAGTTGACAAACAGTGAAACTATGTGAATATAAGAGTCCAAAGTGTCAACAATTGATAAATAGGCCCTACAATAACCCTACATGGTGTTTATAATCTGAAACGGATAAATCATGGATCATACGAAGCAGAAAATGAAAGAAAGTGAGGAATTACAAACTACAGGGGCTAAAAGTGTCAACATGTTGAAAGTATACCTCTGAGTGAGCTTTTGGCAGACCCGAGGCTTTGTAATGATAAAATATACTCACTATAATATGTGGTAAAAATTTCATGAAGTTTCGTGATCGTATGAGAAAGTTATGATCAAAACCGTACACGAAGGGTCAAATACGTTAACGTTGATTTCGTGACTTTTCGGGTAAGCACAAAGTTGTTCGAGGACTTTTCCATGTTTGTAAATATCCCAAGGCCCTTAAAAATAAGATTTTAGGGTCTAATGTGCAAGATAAATAGCCAAAAACTCGTTACAAAGATCAGGGACTGAATTGTAATTTGGTGAAAACTTGAAGACCTGGTCGCACACACGTACGCGGCCCGCTTACCTGGTCATGTGGCCCGCCTGCGGGTCACCAGCGAACAAAACAGCGCACAGGTGCCAGTCAGGTCTGTTTGCGAGTTGTTACCAGCTGTTGTCGATTCAGGGAGCTCACCAATGAACTTACATGCATCTAGGGGCACTTGTCTTAATCTTATATCACTCATAGACTCTTGTGGCAGCTCCATGTGAAGATCAAACTTGTTATAAAGATCATTGAAGTAGTAAACTATGAACACTTACACTTTCAAAATTCACAAGATCAATTCCTGGAGCTCTCTGGACGTCAAGACATCTTCCTAGTGATCTCTAAGCTTTATTAGGACCATTGTAAGTATTCATAACCTTTGCAAATTCGTTCTAGCTTAGTTTATCAACCGAAAGTCAAACCATCGTAATTTAAACTTGACTTTGAGATTAAACAAGATTGGCTCTGTCATTTCTCAAATTGAAAGTACCTACAAGTTGGTATTTATGTGGGTAACAAACCCCAAAAAGGGTATTTTCAGATTCCCACTCTAAGTATGTTAATTGTCGAGTCAAAGCTTTTCTTAAAAAGTCAACAGAATGTGTTTTTGCAAATTTAGGCATGATTAACAATGTAGGCTACATGCAACCTGTTTGATCATCAAAATAACTTTGTAATTAATGTAAGAACATGTTTCAACATGATCAACTCGACAATTTTCAGTTTAAACCCGAATCGGAACCGAAAGTCGCATAAATTGACTTTTTCTTTGACTTTCAGTTCTGATCCGTTCATGCATGTTTGAGATCTGCCTTAGAGCATATTTTGGAACAATTTTCATATAAGTTTAACTCTCTGAGATTTTATAACCGATTCATATGCATGTTTCCGATTTATGCTTAAAGTTGACTATTTTGCCCTTTTTTACTATAAAACGTGATTTTTGAAAAAGTGAAAGAGTAGAAACATTTGTTATTGATTTACAAACTTGCACCTAAAATTTGATATCAGTTTGAGGTCCAGATTAAGAGTTATGCTCAATATCGTAATTTGAAAGCCTTATGTTACTTAAACGGCGTAATTAGCATATAATCTATTTAAACCCACTTTTTGATATCAAAATTTTTACCCACTAATGTTATATAATATTTTGGGATTTTTAAAGATTTTTATTTAATTTTTGGCTGATCATATCATAGGTCTCTAAGTTTAATTCGGTAAATACCGATTTTGCCCTTTTTAGCCATAAAATGAGTTTTACAAATCCTTTTGACCCCAAACCTTTTTCTACTGATTTATTTGATAAATAAAATATTTTGAGCATTCTGGAAATGTAAAAATATCAGCTTTCTTTTAAAAACCCGGAAACGGCTCTAAATCGCCTTTTTAAGCGTTTTTAACACATAGTATGTACTATAACCATATTAAACATATAAAGTTGATACCTACTGATGTTCTTAGCATATTTTTATAAAATAACAGTAAGTACAAATTTATAAACTCAGGTTTCCAATTTTGGCATTTTTAGCCCTTGTGAAATTACCAAAATACCCCTAAGGTGCATAGTTTGGTTTTAAATGATGATTTTCACTTATGGGTCATACCCTACTGTTATAACATGTTAAATTAAGTATGCTTACTGTATAAATCAGACCCGTAACTCAGATTTACAAATAAACTCTTTTATAATCTTTTAAATGACCAAAATGCCCTTATGAGGCCTAATTTGTGTTTAAATCCGTTTTGGGCATAATAGAAAATAACTTACTGATATTATGACATGTTTAGAGCATATTATCTCAGGGAACTTGCATATGACTCTTACGGTTACCCGTAACGCTCTTTTCGCGTTCGGTTCGGTTTATGTAACTAGTTGCATAAATTAACCGAGACGGGTCAAACATTATCATTTTTGTCTCAAAATCCAGAATGTCTTTAGTATACCCATATTATACAAGTATTCAAACTTGTCGGGTCTAAATTACATTCTATCCGGTCTTCGCTTAATCGTGCGTTTGAATTGTATCGTCCTTTAAAACTAGCCGGTCTAAGCTTAAGCTTAAATAAAGACCCGTTAGAAATCTAATAGGTTATTATAAACCTTCGTTCCAGATTAGGAGCACCGGTAAAAGCTACTTGCATTTTGCTAGTTGAGATTTATACTTTACTCAGGTAAATACTTTTAACTTATTTTCCCTATACGGGCTTGGGTTACGGTATATAGAATACCGCTTGATCGAGCATCAAATCTTACATCTTTGGGTGGTTAATTGAATAATTTGATCGGCTCGTTTAAACAGTCTTGTTTACTTAAAAGCCTTTGGGGGGTTAATGACCATGTCCCGGATATCCTCGGCATCATCTTACGAGATGGCCACGACCTGAGCACGGGGTGTAGGCGTACACCTGTCAGTGTATAACTCTAATGTGGAGGGTCTATTGATCTTTAACCCGGACAAGATCCGGGCTACTGAACGCATAGTAACATGTAATTCGTTCACATGATTATATTGTATATTTAACCCAAGTTATAAAATGTTTTGTGCCACGTGCATTCAAATCAATTTTCAATCATTTTCAAAATGAGTCAGTTAAATTGTATTTACCAGTGTAAACTGACGTATTTTTCCCAAAAGGTTAAGTGCAAGTACTACACGTAATAGGCTGGCTGTCTTCTAGAGCGTCCACAATAAGTCTCGCAAGCTTGGACGACAATAAACTGTTGAACAATATCTTATTTTTATTTTGATCCGCCTGTGGATCCGTTTCAACTATTCGTGATATTTAATATTACACTTTGTTAAAGTTGAAATGAATCTATCTTTGCTTCCGCTGTGCATTTAAATATTGTGTTGTTTGTCTATGATGATACCAACTACGTCACGATACTCCCCACCGGGCCCACCGGTGACACATGGAAAATAGGGGTTCCAGCATGAGTCGCAGATGCTGCTCTGTTCGAAGGAGTTCCAGCATGAGTCGCAGATGCTGCTCGTGTTCCTCCTGATCCAGGTAAGGTTTGCATACTCGGTTCATGAGATCCATGAAGACCGCTGGTGCATTCGTCAATCCGAATGGCATAACCAGAAACTCGTAATGGCCGTAACGAGTTCTGAATGTTGTTTTGGAGACGTCCTCATCTCGGACTCTCAGCTGATGGTATCCCGATCTCAAGTCAATTTTAGAGTAAAAGCTTGACCCTTGCAGCTGGTCGAACAAGTCGTCAATGCGTGGAAGAGGATAACGATTCTTCATGGTCACCTTGTTAAGTTCGCGATAGTCAATACACATTCTGAAAGTACCGTCTTTCTTCTTCACAAACAAGACTGGGGCTCCCCAGGGCGAAGAGCTAGGACGTATGAAACCCTTGTCCAAGATCTCTTGTAGTTGCGAGGACAGTTCTTCAAGTTCTGATGGAACTAGACGATAAGGTGCACGAGCTATTGGTGCTGCTCCAGGAGCTAGCTCGATTTGAAACTCGACTTGTCGATGAGGCGGAAGACCAGGTAATTCCTCAGGAAATACCTCCGGAAAATCGCGCACAACAGGAATGTCTTCAATTCTCTTCTCTTCCATTGATGCGTCAGTAACGAGCTCTAGAATGGCAGTGTGGCCCTTTCGCAACCACTTCTGGGCCTTAAGGAAAGAGATAATGCCTACGACAGCACCACTCTTGTCGCCATGAATCACGAGGGGTTCTTCACCAGAACGAGGGATGCAGACAATCTTCTCGTTGCAAAGAATTTCCGCTTGTTGATGAGATAACCAATCCATCCCAATAACAACGTCAAAACTACCCAGAACAATAGGAATAAGATCGATAGAGAAGGTCTGACCAGCTAAGACGAGGTTACAACCCTTAACTATGTGTGTGGCCTCGAGACTTTTACAGTTTGCTAGCTCTACCGTGTGTTTGGTGTTCAAAAGTGTTGGAGTGCGCTTAAGCATTTGACTAACTTTTAAGGACACATAACTAGTATCGACACCCGAATCGAATAAAGCAGTAACAAAGAAATCATCTAGAAGAAACTTACCCATTACCACGTTGGGATCGTTCCTTGCATCACCCTGACCTAGCACGAAAACACGTCCCCTGGCTCCATTGCCATTATTGTTACCCCTGTTGTTGCCTCCATTGTTGCCTCCATTGTTGTTCCCGTTTCCTTGGTTGTTGTTGTTCTGATTCTGGTTCAGCTGAGGACAGTTCCTCTTAAAGTGGCCTTCAGCGCCACACTGAAAACATCCCTTATTGCCCTGCTGTTGCTGCTGCTGGTGATTCTGTGGAGCTTGTTGTTGTTGTTGGCGATTCTGCTTTGCTGGTCGTGCGCTCCTGCAATCCTTTGCTTCATGACCAAACTTGTTACACCTCAGGCAACGACCCTTGTGGCACTGCCCGCTATGATGCTTGTGGCACCGGTTGCACTTGGGGTGGTTCCCTCGGTATCCACCCTGTCCTTGATTACCAGAAGATTGTTGACCAGGACTCTGGTAGTCATCAGTCTTTCGCTGCTGTGACTGAACTGAAGTAGAACCCTTGCCCGAATTTCCATCCCACTTGCGCTTGTTCTCACTAGGAGTATCAGTAGTAGTAGCGCTAATATGCTTGGGCAGCTTGTTCTGCTCAACTGCCTGATCAGTGAGGCGATGAGCCAACCGGATGATTTGCTGAATGGTACCCAGGTTAGCTGAAGTCACGTGACTCTGAATCTCTGGTACAAGACCCTTGAGGTACAACTCAATACGTTTGATGGGAGGGTCCACCATAGTGGGACAAAAGATAACTAATTCGTTCGATCTCTTTGTGTATGCCTCGATTTCAGACCCCGTCATCTTCAAATTGAAAAATTCCACCTCTAGCTTGTGCATGTCGTAACGACTACAGTACTCTTCTTTGATCAATTCCTTGAAGTCGTTCCATGCGGTGGCATTAGCAACCGCCAGCCCTAGCAGTTGAACCTGTGCTTTCCACCAGGTCAACGCAGCACCTTCGAGTGTCCCAGAAGCATATTTCACCCTACGCTCTTCAGGGCATTCACACATCTCAAAAACAGACTCAATCTTCTCAAACCAGTGAAGAAGACCTACAGCTCCTTATGTGCCGCTAAAAGTACTAGGTCGGCAATCCATGAACGTTTTGAACGTACATACGGGAGGTTGAGCATGCTGACCTCCTGCAGGGACACCTGCGAGTGCCTCAGCCACTCGTTCGTTGATTAGAGCCGTCAGCTGGGCTTGAGTTAGGTTCATTCGTCCACTCATGATCTTCATATCAAAGGAAACATGAGTGAGCAAGGTGTCGCGAAAGTGCGATAATAGAAGAGAGTAAGCACACATGTGTTTTCAACAATAGTTGCTACACTTATCTAAACATACCACGAACAATGTATTATGTAACTAGCAGGTAGGTAATATAACCATAAACCATATCACCTAGAGTGTTGAGTCTTGCACGTGGAGCGAAGCGTCGTTGTGGATCGTTGAGCACTGTACAGGTTATAGTCTGGTTTTGTCAAAAAGCTTTTCCCTTTTTAAAACCAAGTTCACTATAACCAATGGCTCTGATACCAATCTGTCACACCCCCAATATCCACCACGCGGAGTATCACCGCTTGGAGGCGTGAAATGACCAGGATCGAGCCACCAATCATTTTGAACAACGTAATTAAGTAAGTAAAACCAACCACAATACAATTGGTGACCAAAAGGAAGTAACCAACTCTAAGTTAAACAGCGGAAGCATAAAACGTAAGTCCAAAACATAAGTTCCATAGTTCATAAGTTTAAAGTCCAATACGTAAGTTTAATAAGTTCATAAGGATTAAATATTTAGCACGGAACATAACAGTCCATATCCCACAATGACCTCCTCCTCATGCAAGCCCCATAAGCATCTAGCGACCTGTAAGGCATGTAACAACGAGTCAACAACAAAGTTGAGTGAGTTCATGGTTGGTTGTTTAGTTTTATGTTGTTTCTGAAAACATGGTATGTCTTTTGCTGGCTTACTTACCGTGGGGGTTACCCCATAGTTGAAAGTATGATTAACCAGTTCCTTCTTTATTACCCAAACCATATCCATAATCAGTGGGGGCTTCCCCATGTGAACTACTAGACCGTTACCATATCGACAACTGACGAACAATAGTTATGCCCTACGTCAATGTTCTATCATCATTGACAGTTTGCCATAGTCCATTAGTACACGCCCGTCCGAACGGCATGGTGTGAGGTTTGTTAAACCTAATAGCGCTATTAACTAATGACCCGCTCGCCATTGGCCTCGGCGATTAAGTCGATATAAAATGAGGGACTTCATGATAGAGTTTTGTCTAGTAAGTTTTAAGGTTGTTGTCCTACCCAAGGAGGACGAACGTACGTATTCTACCCAAGGAGAATACGCAGGATTTATATTGGCATCCTACCTATGGAGGATGGCGGTACATATTCTACCCAAGGAGAATATGCAGGAATAATATTGGCATCCTACCTATGGAGGATGGCGGTACATATCCTACCCAAGGAGGATATGTAGGTTCCGTTTTAGTTTCTTAACCCATTCCCAAACCACCGGGAATCCCATGCCTTGTAGAAAGTGTGAACTCATCTTTGGTTGCTCGGTTAGACTCTCAAAAATAGCTAACAGTCAAGGTCGGTCAATCACGTCCTAGTATTATTACCACTTAGTTTATTAGTGACTTCAAATAAGTACGAAGTTCCTACACACATCTATCACATAACATGCATCACTTTAACGGTTCATGCCCATATAAACTTCCCATCTATTCCCATTCATAAATAAACATACGACATTGCACATAACACTTTTATTCACATATAACATGTTAGATCATTCTCAGATAACCTACCCGACATTTAGACATGCAAATTACTACTTATGTCGTTTCAGCTTTTACATTCAAAACTGGGCTGTTTTCGGGAATTTTAATAAAATAGTTAACCTATTCCAAAAATTTCAAACTTTTTACAGAAGGTCTTAAACGATCCAAATATTATTGTGTAAAACTCTCGGGATCCAATTCATCACCAATATTTTATAAAAAATCATTTTCCGGACTGCAATCAGATTCATCACTTTCTGACTGCAGTCCACGGAATAATTCATTTAAAATTCTTCGTATATCCGATTGATGAAATTCCAGTGGGAGAATTACTACTACATCAGTTTCCATCTACAGTACAAATTTCGTGACTTAATTCTACACATATTTCAACTATAACACATATTTTCAGCAGTAAAAATGCAGCTTTTGCTGCTGTGATAAACGACCCCTTTAAAAATAGCAAACGAAGTCCAAAAATTATGATTACAGTGCCATTAGAACCGTATTTCATAATAACACGTTATAGACTCAAGAAAATCAGTTTTTCGTTAAGTTATGATCTAGTTACAGCCAACTGAAGTTGGCTGTAAACACCAACCAGCTTTCTGTTTTTAGTTCTTAACTTTCTAACGCGTGCTCGATTGATTCCGTTGACATGTTTAGCGAACAACAACGACTCTCATACACACTTTCAGCAGGTTATAAGTCATTCATATCATGTAACCCTAATCAGCACATATTCACTACAACATCCTACTAACAACATTTCATCTTCATGTAAACTTTTATGTTCAAGTTTCTTGTTTAAACCCTTTTAGTGTTCTTGTAAATTTCAACATACTAGAACTTTAACCATAAAAGTAAGATGAACAAGAGTTAAACAAGGACTTACTACTAGCACAAAGCTAGGGGTGATTCTAGTGAAGAAGATGATGAAAAATGATGATGAAAAAGCAAGAAACAAAAATCCTTTGAAGCTCCATAAGTTGCAACTTCCTTGAATCACCTTCTAGTTTTGTATGAAGCTCAAGAATGGATGAAGATGGTGGATTTATGGTAGTAATGGTGGCGGTTAAGGGAGGGCCGAGAGAGGGAGAGAGAGAGATGAGGGAGTTGGGTGAGATGAATTTGCAAGATATGAATTGATATGAACTTGATAGCCATCATACTTATAGGATCCTTACAATATCTTGTTCAAGATTGCAAGCAAAGAAAGATCTTATAAGATATATGGGAGATTTAGCAAGCAAGGTGGTGGGGTCCCCCACATGGGGCCGGTTACATAAGGGGGGGGGGGGTAAAATGAAACTTTGAATGGTAAGTTGGAAATTATTAGTTCACGTTCAAGTATAATATTACATGTATTAGTTAGTATATTTCTAGTGGGTGTTATGGTGTTCGGGGATCATGACTAGCCAAGAAATAATTAAATAATGTATTTGACAAAATTTTGGTGTCCCGGGTAATGTCCGGTTGTTCGGTTAGACACTGTTTCGTTAATGTGTTTAATTAGTCCGTAAAGTGTCTTTATATATATTTTCGTAACACTTTTAATTCCTAACACTTAGGAAAACATTCAGGACCATTTAGTCAATTTTCTGCACAATACTAGTATGTTAACAAGCACATGTAACTATGACGCAGTAACCAGAAAGCAGTTAAGTAATTCCACACAGTCATCAAGCACTTTAATTATCATTACTGAATCGTACGGATACATGTAATTATGAGGGTTGTCACATTCTCCCCATGTTAAGAAAATTTCGTCCCGAAATTTAGTGCGTGGTTACTGAGGAAGCTAGTTAAGTTGCGGTGTTTACTGGCTTTTCTTGGGGTGTCACAACGCGGAAGAATTCTTTGGATCCGCCGCGACACGCGACGGATTCGATGATTTCTGTCGCGACACGCAACAGATCCAGAACTGAAAATTTATTATTTTTTTATATTTCGATGCTGGAACTTGTTTATACACTCTATTTCAATGTCAAAACTAACATTATAAATGGTTTTGACTCTAGGTAATGATGGGGACTATCCGGATGGTGATCAAGCATAGTTATCAAGAACCGAACACGCATTTTGAAAGCTTCCGCGTTAACTTAACTTTGTCTATACATGTTTTTGATGTAAATGATTTGCTAAACATGTTATGAATGTTTAAACTAGTCGGTAGTTGACTAGAAGGTGTTACTTTGAAACTTTTATTTTGTATTTATCTTAAACTTAGGTACTATATATCTAAAATTAAGTATCTTTTATTATATAAAATTTGAATATTAAACGGTCGTTACAAGTTGGTAATCAGAGCTCAAGGGTGTTAACAAAGTGTGTTCGGTTCAAGCTTGATCAAGCATCCGGTAAGAGTTAATTGTTCTAAGTAGAGTTATTAAGTATAAAAAAAAAGAGAATGATGAATAGACATGCATGGGAGGAGTGTGTTAACATACTCAAACCCGGAAAGTGCATTAAATAAGAGCGGTGAAAATAAGTTATGAACTTGAATAAACCGAAGTAAATAAACCATATGCTATAGATGAAATATTTAACGCTTGATGTAAACATTTCAGTTTAAAGATGACGGATAAAGGTAGCGATGATGCGGTGCCGAGAGTCACCGAGCAAATGAGAGAAGTGATTGCTGGGGAGGTAGGAAAGGCAATCGAAATCCAAAACACGGTATTATCAGTGGTGGATGAAAGAATTAAGAAATTGGAGGATAATACCAATTTAGCAAAGGAAAAGTCGGGAGGACGAAAGCATTGTTCATATAAAGAGTTCATGGTGTGCAAACCGCCAATTTACAATGGGGAGGTTGACCCGATAATATGCCAACGGTGGCTAAGCGACATGGAGGGAGTATTCGAAAGGACCCATTGTGATACAAATGACTACGTAGCCTATGGCACGAGCCAGTTAAGGGGTTAGGCGAAGGACTGGTGGGATAACAAGAAGAAAGAGATTGGAAGTGAAGCGGCTAAGGCTATGACATGGGACGAGTTTAAGACGCCGTTTCTTAAACATCATAGTCCCAAGGTAGTCATTAACAAAATCAAAGAAGAATTCATGCAGCTTCGACACAAGGGCGAATCTATCGATAAAATCACGGGAATATTCATGGATAAAATGAAGTTTTGTGATGAATTGATAACAAATGAAGAACAGAAAATATATTATTACTATAATATGTTGAGCGCCGAGTATAGGGAGTTTATGACTCCTTCAAAGTATGAGACCCTCACCAAATCATAAATGTTGCTCGGGAACGAGAGACAGAATTGAAGAAGCAAATTGAAAGGGGTGAAAGAAGGGCATAGGTGGTTAATCCAAGCCCTACAAAAAAGGCACGCACGACTGAGTCATCAAAGAAACAAGAGGGAAAGAGCGGGTCGCCAAGCTGCAGGGTATGCGGGAAAGGGCACAAGGGTGAGTGCCGGTTTAAAGATAAACCATGTCCAATATGTGGGAAAACTGGGCACACGGCTGCATTATGCCCGGGGAAGGTATCGGTGTGCTATAAATGCTATCAACCGGGTCACAAGAAATCAGAGTGCCCGGAACTAGTCGGGAAGAAGGAAGGTAAGGATTCACACACGGAGACTCCGAAAGCAAAAGCCAGATCCTTCCAGTTAACGGCAGCCGAGGCAATGGTGGAACCCGATGTGGTCTCAGGTATATTCGCCATAAATTCAATTCCCGCGCATGTGTTATTTGATACGGGTGCGAATAAATCCTTTATTTCACATGCATTTGTTCGACATCCTTCATTTTAACTGACAAAATTACCTATGCCTTTAGAGGTAGAAATAGGTGATAACAAAAGCTTTATCGTATGTGATGTATGCCAAAATTGTAGAATGAATATTGATGGTGAAGAATACTTGATAGACTTAATTCCAATGTCGATGGGAGAATTCCAAGTAGTGGTCGGGATGGATTGGCTATCCCGATGAAGAAACACTAGATAAATGGTCGGAACCGAGATATCTAGGGGGTTTGAATCCGCATAAAAAGGTTAGTTCCCTCTCGATTGATTCAGTAATTATCGACCTTCTTCTCCGAGAGCTCTGCAAAAAAGAGCATTGTTAGCCTCGCCAAGGGGAGAAAAGGGTTCTCTCATTGACCCGACTCCGGTGTGAGAATAAGTATGGGTAATGAAGAAGAAGAAGTATTTGAGAAGTGTGTGTAACTTGAATTCATACTTGGGTTGTTTCTCATATTTATAGCCGGGAGTCGTTTAGGAGGGAAAACCCGTTAGTGAAAAGTTGACGGAAGATGCTAACCCCGTAAGCGGTTACATTTCCGTCCGTTTAAGTCCTTTGATCCGACGTGAGAGCACACGGATCGTGGTTTAAATCAAAGGCTAGGGATTTGCCACGTGTAATGTGATCAAGTGGAGATTACTCTCTAATTGCATGCCTTCGTTGTGATTTCAGGAGTGCCTGTGGTAATGACACGTGTCCAGACGGTTATAACCGTCTGGGTGGTGCACGATTGCATTTCTTCTAGAAGATTACTGCTGTAATCTAGTGTGGTATCTTACCGTGTGGGAGCAGGTGAATAAATCCCAAGCCTGGGTAAAACAATATCCAAGTCTGGATATTTAGGCGGAAGTATTTATCTCAGGATTTTTATCCTTTGCTAATGGGAGAAGGCGCAAGGATTTATGATTTCCTTTGGGCGCGCGACTATAGATTGCTGATTACTTTTTTCCTTTCAGTGCGCGGCCGCGCAAGATTAAAAGGTTAAAAGGCCAGGTTGTGGTATGGTCCAAATACATGTTATAAGGTTTTTTGGGCCTTACCCCTTCAAGTCCCCCCAGTCTAGTGTTGTACTTATGCAAATAAGTGGAGCACTGGACTTATAAGAGGGAATTGCTTTTGGGCACGAAAAATAAGGAATCTTCTCTGAGAAGATTTAATTTGGTTGAGAGAGGGGAAAAATGTGACTTTGTAATCATGCCTTGACGTGTAATGACGTCAGTTGGCAGTAAGAGTAGGTATTTTTCTCCTTTGTCTTGGGATTTGTATTGGCGCTTGTCAGACTTTATTAATGGAGACATGACCTTGGTCCCTGTAACGCCGTTCAGATGGAACGTTTTACCTGACAGTTTAATCATGACGATCCAGTTTCCCTTTCTCCGGAGTCTTATTCCCTTTATATATTTTTAGAATGTTTATTTTGTTCCCTTATTTGGAGATTATGAAGATGAAGAGTTTGACTCGTACCCGTCGCCTTCTTGATATCTTGAGGTTCTATGATGCCGCCGAAAGCCTCTTGCTGCTTGCTAACTCACCGTCACCGACTCTCACCGGAACCGGTAAGGTGACGTCTGCTGTTGAGCCCTTCAGTGCTGAATTTTGCTTACCGGAGACTGGTGAAGAAACCGTTGGGATGTCGGCTGAAGCTTTGATGGCTCGATTCCCAACTCTCCGTCCTGGTAAGTGTGAGTTGGTGTACCGTCGTCGTCGGAAGCGTCGGATCGGTCCTGCTCCGGTTGTCAAGAAAGATGTTTTTGTTGAATAGGGTAGGTTTCACTGTCGTGATGTGAATGGTTATCGGTTGAACGTCTTGCTACTAGTTGAAACAAGATTTCCTTTTGTTTTTGTGGATATTCCAGTTTTTAGAACTTGATTTTTGAAGATCATTGCTATGATCTTGTTATGAAGTGTTTTGTTACACTTAATGATATGTACACTTATTATGTGATGTATGATTTTACTTCTTGCATGTTTGGATTACAATATGTTGCATGTGCTTTAATTGCTTCTGGATAGGCAAAGCGAATGAGAAATGGTATTGTGCTCATATGTGAACGTTTGTCCAAAAGGCGTGACAGCTTGCCTGGTTTGGACTGTTCATGAGGTGTACAGTGTTTTACCATTTTGTTTTCGCGTAAGCCCGAAGAATTTCATGCAATTTGTAACAAACAGAAATAAGTATGAAAATAATTTTTGTATTGAAAAAGCGCAAGGCTTGTAATACAAGTGTAAATAGGAAATACATTGCCTGTGAATGATTTGACCTACATATAACACCTGCGCAGCTGCTGCGCGTTCCAGGTGCGTGGGACTAGAGTCCCATCAAGTCTTTTCAGAGTATATGCCCCTTTGCCTAGGACCTCGTTAATGACGTATGGTCCTTCCCATCTTGGCGCTAATTTGCCTGGTTTTTCAGCGTTTGATGCTTCATTGTCGCGTAAGACGAAGTCACCGGGGACAAAAGTACATACGCGGACGCGCGTGTTGTAATATTTTTCGAGTTTGGATTTGTACCTTGCTTCAGTTATGGCGGCGTTTTCGCGCCTTTCTTCAAGAAGGTCTAAGTCCATTCTTCGCTCTTGTTTATTGTTCTGTTTTCCCATGGCTATCATGCGCGGTGATGGTAGACCGATCTCGGCTGGGATGACTGCCTCAGACCCATAGACTAGACTGAACGGAGTTTCTCCCGTGCTGGTCTTTGGCATTGTTCGATGTGCCCATAAGATACTGGGAAGTTCGTCAACCCATCCCATGCGCGCTGTGCCTAGACGTGCTTTGATGCCGTCGACGATCTGCTTGTTGACGCTTTCAACTTGGCCGTTCGCTTGTGGGTGCGCCATAGAGGCAAAGTTGTGCTCAATCTTCATTTCTTTGAACCATTTTTGAAGATCTTCTGAGGCGAAGTTAGTGCCGTTGTCAGAGATAATGCGCAATGGTAATCCAAACCTGCAAATGATATGTTCCCATATAAATTTGCGGATTACCATTGCTGTAGTTGAGGCCAAGGCTTTGGCTTCCACCCATTTGGTGAAGTAATCGACTGCTACGATGATGAATTTTACTGCACCTGGCGCATCAGGAAATGGGCCAACAAGATCGATTCCCCATTGTTGGAATGGCCAGGCGGACGTGACGGGTACTAGTGGATTTTTTGGTCGGAGCATTTTTGGCGCGTGGCGTTGACAGGCTGCGCATCTTCTTAATAAATCAACTGCGTCCATATGCATTCCTGGCCAGTAGTATCCGGCGTTCATTATTTTTGCCACGACCATGCGCGGTCCCGCGTGTATTCCGCATAATCCCTCGTGGATTTCTCTGACCAGGTATTGGGCGTCTGTTTTATCAACACAGTGTAATAATGGCCCCATAAATGACTTCCGGTACAGGATGCCATCCGCCATTTCATAATTTATCGCTTTGTGTTGTATTTTTCGAGCTTCTGCCTTTCTTGAGCAACAGGTTCTGCTGTTGGCTTGATATTTAAGCAATGTTGCGCTATGTCGCTTGGAACCCCAGTCATGTCTGCTGGGCACCATGCAAAGATATCTTTGTTGTTGGTCAACAATTCTTTTAGTTGTGTTCGTGTTGCTGATGAAATGGCGTGCCCTAATAGGATGGTTTGCTCTGGATATTCGTTGTTCAGGACCCATTTCTCCGGTTCATTTGATGCCAAAGGTTTGACTACTTTTGCCGGTGGCTCGTCATCTACGTACATGACTTCTTTGCTTGAGTATAGAATTGCAACTCCGGTTTCTGTTGGAAATCCGCATGCAGCATGTCGAATAGAAGTGATCATACTAAATTCTCTTTGCGACCTTCTTCCGAGCAGGACATCATGGCGTGATGTTGCCGGCATGACCATGAAATTGACTGTGACTGTTCGTGAATACTCGCCATCCGATAAAGTCACAGGAAAAGCTATTTGCCCCAATGGAAATACGGCTTCATTGCAGAATCCGGTAAGGGGAAAATCGACCGGTTCTAGACGTGTTTTGTCTAATGGGTCCAGCTGTTTGAAACATTGCTCGTATATGATGTCCATCGAGCTTCCCGGATCTATAAACATATAGTCCGTCCGGTAATGTCCGAATACGCTAGTAATAATTACTGGTCGTTCTTCCTGAGGGCCCCCAGGAACAACAGGAAACACAACTTGCGGTTCCCTCCAATGTTGGTCATAATTTAGCTTATTTGTCCTTCGTGACGGACCTCTTTGAACCATGTTTATTTGTTTAGTTTTCTGATAGCTGCTATTTCTGGATTGTATTTCAATGGTACGACTAGATTGGATGTCCCCCCGACATGGTGTTGGTGGGTCCAATACTGTACTGTTGATTTCTTCTCCAGATCTGATGTTTGGGAACTCAGATCTGGCGATTTGCATAACGATTGTGTTTAAAGCAGCTTGGCATCTGTTGAACCAATATTCTGGGGATCTTTCTATGATTAGATCTGATAAATTCTCCCTATCTGAATGACCGTTGTTTCTGTTTTCTCCTATGATTTCATTGATCTGAGTGTTTTGGGTTGTAGAACCTTTGAATTCAGATCGAGGATCTAATAGGTGGGAAACTGAATTCTCTGCCATGTGCAGAACAGAGGATGAAAATGACTGAATCGAAATGAGATGAGATGAAAACTAGAAAAACAGAGGAATCGGTGGGCGCCAATGAAGAAACACTAGATAAATGGTCGGAACCGAGATATCTAGGGGGTTTGAATCCGCATAAAAAAAGTTAGTTCCCTCTCGATTGATTCAGTAATAATCGACCTTCTTCTCCGAGAGCTCTGCAAAAAAGAGCACTGTTAGCCTCACCAAGGGGAGAAAAGGGTTCTCTCCTTGACCCGACTCCGGTGTGAGAATAAGTATGGGTAATGAAGAAGAAGAAGTATTTGAGAAGTGTGTGTAACTTGAATTCATACCTGGGTTGTTTCTCATATTTATAGCCGGGAGTCGTTTAGGCGGGAAAACCCGTTAGTGAAAAGTTGACGGAAGATGCTAACCCCGTAAGCGGTTACATTTCCTTCCGTTCAAGTCCTTTGATCCGACGTGAGAGCACACGGATCGTGGTTTAAATCAAAGGCTAGGGATTTGCCACGTGTAATGTGATCAAGTGGAGATTACTCTCCAATTGCATGCCTTCGTTGTGATTTCAGGAGTGCCTGTGGTAATGACACGTGTCCAGACGGTTATAACCGTCTGGGTGGTGCATGATTGCATTTCTTCTAGAAGATTACTGCTGTAATCTAGTGTGGTATCTTACCGTGTGGGAGCAGGTGAATAAATCCCAAGCCTGGGTAAAACAATATCCAAGTCTGGATATTTAGGCGGAAGTATTTATCTCAGGATTTTTATCCTTTGCTAATGGGAGAAGGCGCAAGGATTTATGATTTCCTTTGGGCGCGCGACTATAGATTGCTGATTACTTTTTTCCTTTCAGTGCGCGGCCGCGCAAGATTAAAAGGTTAAAAGGCCAGGTTGTGGTATGGTCCAAATACTTGTTATAAGGTTTTTTGGGCCTTACCCCTTCACCCGACATCACGCAAAGGTCGTGTGCTTCCGCAAGGAGATTAAATTAACATCTCCAAGTGGAAAACATGTTACCATCTATGGAGAAAAAGGGGGTAATCCCGTTATGTGCACGATGCTAAAGGCTCACAAGCTCATGTGGCGAGGATGTAAGGCGTTCATGATATATGCGAACGAACCAGAGAAAGGATCGCCAAAGATTGAAAAAGAACCAGTAGTACGTGATTACGCCGATGTATTTCCAGAGGACCTACCGGGAATACCACCAGAACGGGAGGTAGAGTTCGGAATCGAATTGATTTCGGGCACGAAACCTGTGGCCAAGGCGCCATATCGGCTCGCGCCATCAGAGCTACAAGAATTGATGTCTCAAATCCAAGATCTGCTCGACAAATGGTTTATCCGACTAAGTGTGTCTCCGTGGGGCGCACCGGTGCTATTTGTGAAAAAGAAGGATGGGAGCATGCGCATGTGTATCGATTACCGGGAGTTAAACAAACTCACGGTGAAGAATCGATATCCACTCCCAAGAATTGACGACTTATTTGACCAATTGCAAGGCGCAAATTGGTTCTCCAAGATCGACCTTAGATCGGGGTACCATCAATTGAAAGTCAAAGAGGAGGATATACCGAAAACGGCTTTTAGTACACGGTACGGACATTACGAGTTCCTCGTGATGTCCTTCGGATTAACTAATGCACCCGCGGCTTTCATGGACCTTATGAACCGGGTTTGCAAGCCTATGCTAGACAAGTCAGTGATAGTGTTCATTAACGACATCTTGATATATTCAAAGAATGAAGCAGAACACGCAACTCATTTGCGTGAAGTGTTGGAGGCGCTCAGGAGAGAGAAATTGTATGCAAAATTCTCGAAATGTGCCTTCTGGTTACGAGAGGTGCAATTTCTTGGGCACATCATTAGTGCAAACGGGGTGTTAGTAGACCCGTCGAAAATAGAAGCTGTGGCAAGATGGAATCCACTGAAGAATCATTCGGAAATCAGAAGCTTCTTGGGGCTTGCGGGTTATTATCGGAGATTCATACAGGATTTCTCCAAAATTGCTATGCCATTAACCAAACTAACCTGTAATGATGAAAAGTTTATTTGGGGTGAGGATCAAGAAAGGGCGTTCCAAACGCTTAAGGAAAAACTGACCCATGCACCGGTATTGTCATTACCGGATGGAACGGATGATATGGTAGTTTACTCGGATGCGTCGCATTCGGGGCTTGGCTGCGTTTTGATGCAACTAGGCAAGGTTATAGCCTATGCCTCGAGGCAGCTAAAGATTCATGAAAAGAAATATCCTACACACGACCTCGAGTTGGCAGCTGTGGTGTTCGCCTTAAAAATATGGAGGCATTATTTGTATGGGGTAAAATGCACTATCTTTACCGACCATAAAAGCTTAAAGTATTTCTTCGATCAGAAGGAATTGAATATGAGGCAGAGGCGGTGGTTAGAAACTGTAAAAGACTTTGATTGTGATATACATTACCACCCCGGGAAGGCTAATGTAGTGGCGGACGCGTTGAGCCGAAAGACAGATTATACGCCTATTCGAGTGCGATCGATGCAACTAATTGTGACATCGGGTTTGCTTGAGCAAATCCGGAAATCTCAAACTGACGCAATGAAGGAAGAAAATGTGAAAAAGGAAAGAATAATTGGGTAGTTAAAAGACTTGGCGGACGGTAACCAAGGATTGAAAACTCGATTTGGGAGGATTTGGGTTCCAAATTCATGTGGAACCAAGGCACCTCTACTTGACGAGGCCCATAAATCTCATGGAGAAGTGAAATACGTGGAGAAGTGTTTGACCTGTTTGCAAGTCAAAGCAGAGCACCAGAAGCCATATGGTAAGCTGCAACCATTGGACATCCCAGTTTGGAAATGGGAATAAATCACAATGGACTTGCTGGCTAAATTGCCCAAGACCAACCGCGGGTTTGATGCTATATGGGTAGTCATGGATAGATTGACGAAAAGTGCTCACTTCATTCCGATTCGTGAGACTTATACATCCGAGAAAATGTCAGAGGTATACACCAATGAAATCGTGGCACGTCATGGAGTACTGATATCCATTGTGTCTCACATAGATACTCAGTTTACCTCAAACTTTTGGCGAGAATTCCAAGAACGAATGGGAACTAAACTGTTCATTAGCACTGCTTACCATCCACAAATGGATGGGCAAAGCGAAAGAACAATACAGACGTTGGAGGATATGTTACGGGCTTGCATTATCGACTTCAGGGGTAGTTGGGATGTCTATCTACCCTTGGTCGAATTCTCATATAACAATAGTTATCACGCGAGCATAGGAATGGCCCCGTATGAGATGCTATATGGTATAAAGTGCCGAACCCCGGTGTGTTGGGGAGAAGTGGGTTCACGTGAACTAGCACATACGGATATAATACGAACTACAAATGAGAAAATCGACTTGGTCCGAACTCACTTAAAAGCAGCTCAGGATCGACAAAAGTCGTATGCGGATAGACGAAGGAGGCCAATTGAATTTCAAGTGGGCGATAGAGTAATGTTGAAGGTATCGCCGTGGAAGGGAATAATTCGGTTTAGAAAAAGAGGAAAATTGAGCCCAAGATATATTGGGCCATTTAGAATCGTTGAACGCGTTGGTAAAGTAGCATACCGTCTCGAACTACCCGAGGAGTTGAGTGGGATACATGGCACATTCCACATGTCGCATCTCCGAAAATGTTTAGCAGACGAAACTGCTCATATCCACTACGATGACATCGAGGTGGATAACAGTCTCAACTATGCAGTAAAGCCAATTGCGATTTTGGTTCTTAAAGTGAAGAATCTGAGAAACAAAAAGATCGACCAAGTAAAAGTCAAATGGGAACATAGGAAAGGCTCGGATACCACATGGGAGTCCGAAGAAGAGATGCAACGACTCTACCCTACATTATTTGGTACGTATTCTGGTTTCGAGGACGAAACCCTTTTAAGGGGGGTGGACTTGTAACACCCCGAAGTTTATAAAACTTTATAATAAGAAATATAAAGTATTGAATAAACAAGAATAAGCTAACTAGAAAATAAGTAACTTCGTTAGTCAGGGACTTGTAATATTGCATGAAAGAACAAAATGCTCAAGTTATAAACCAAACTAAAGTTGGGGGGCCTATATTGCTAAATTTGAAACTTAATTACATAAAAACAAAATTAAAACACACCAATCACACACTTTGGGTGTGTCTGGTCGATCAAGAAGCAGGGGGCGACAAGGGTTCTTCACCAAACCCTAACTCTCGCAAAAATTGATCGATTGAAGGTTCAATTCAGTCCCAAATCGAATTCTAAACATGAATTAGTGATCACCTCACTGAAAGGATTACAAGGTATGCGAAATTCTAGTATTTTGATTCATCTCAAGTTCTAGGTTAATTATGAAAAATCGAAATTGAGCTTGATTATGTCTTGCATGAATGTAATTAGAAGAGATATGGTGTCAGGGATAAACCCTAGGTGAAATCTTGTTAAAAGATTGCATGATAATTATAGAGTTCAAATCACCGTTGTAGGTGATTAAGGAACTTGAAGAAAACTTGATAAACTCTAGAATTTATGATCTTGTTCTAGAACAACCTGAATTTAAGAGTAATTTCGGAAATATTGATGTTAAGACATGTATGGAATTGACTAATTGAAGTTAGTTTAGATGATAATTACAAGTCATGAACTTGGTTTTGTTTATATAAAAATCTGACCCGCTAGGTGTTTGATGTAACGCCTAAGTGAGGGTTAAAATGTTAGAAGTTGGGTAAAAACGTAGATTTGATCATTGTAGAGAATCATGCGTTAAAGCTTATGGAAGAGTTCAAAACTTATTGTGAATTGAACTCTTTAGGCAAAGAATCTGGAACGTCAAGCGGACACGCCGGGGGAGATACGCGCTTGAAGGGTGTGCTCTAAAGGTATGTGACTTTAGTCTCATTAAATTATGCATATATGTTTGGGTTTAATGTATAAATGGAGTCGTAGTGTAATAGATGCGTTTGATGTGTCTCTAAAGTGGCGAAGTTCACTCGACCATCACACGGGTCAAAATAAAGATTTGAAATTGGGTTTGGCTTGTTAATAAAGTGATAGTTTTCGCTAGATAGTCAAACGGGTCGAATTGATGCCATAAAAAGAATCATGAAAATAGTGACTTGAAAGTCTCGTATGTTGTTAAGTGCTGGTTTGCACTACGCTTATGAATTTGGCTATGATACTCTAAGTTTCTGAATCCGGGATATTGGATCAAACAATAGAAGTAAGTTGCAAATGTCGCTTGAAACGGAATGTTTGAATTCCGAGGAAACAAGCTTTTAGTTCTAAGAAAACACAAAGCCATGAATGGCGCAATTACGCCAAGGTTATAAGCCCGGGGGATTGGGTAACCATGTCTTAGAGCAATAAGAAACTGAAATGTGATATTATGCAATTATTGCTAATGGGTCGGATAATTGAAATGAGGAAACTCATGAACGAATCGCTGGTAACTCGGGTTCCGTGATGAGAAATCTACATGGTTAGATCCGTGATTTTATTACGGACTCATAGGAAAAAGAATCGGTTAAAACGGACTAGCGAGTAAAAAGTTATGTTAGTTTAAAGTTGGATTTTAGAAAATTTTCGGAGTTGGGCAGAAATGCAGGTTTCAAACCTGCACCTGCTGGAAAAAGGTTTCCCCCGCGCCACGCGGAAGAATTCTCTAGATCCGCCGCGACACGCGGAAGCCGTCGCGACACACGACAGATTCGATGATTTCTGTCGCGACACACGACAGATTTAGAACTGAAAATTTATTATTTTTTTATATTTCGATGCTGGAACTTGTTTATACACTCTATTTCAATGTCAAAACTAACATTATAAATGGTTTTGACTCTAGGTAATGATGGGGACTATCCGGATGGTGATCAAGCATAGTTATCAAGAACCGAACACACATTTTGAAAGCTTCCGCGTTAACTTAACTTTGTCTAGACATGTTTTTGATGTAAATGATTTGCTAAACATGTTATGAATGTTTAAACTAGTCGGTAGTTGACTAGAAGGTGTTACTTTGAAACTTTTATTTTGTATTTATCTTAAACTTAGGAACTAAATATCTAAAATTAAGTATCTTTTATTATATAAAATTTGAAGATTACACGGTCGTTACACCTCCTCTCCGCCCTGCTTCCACGTCACTGCAATTCCTTTAGCCGACAGGTATGTTTGTTTTTAAGATTTTTTTTTTGTTTAATGTTATGAATTGTTTATGTTAATTATTGGTGTTTAAATTCTGATTATAATTGTTGCTTTTGATTATGTTAGTAAGTTAATTATTGGGTTTTAAATTCTGATTTTTGTTGTTTAATGTTAGTTCATAAGTTAATTTTTTTTTTTACTTTTCTGATTTTTGTTGTTTAATGTTAGTTCATAAATTAATTATTTTTTTTTAATGTTAGTTCATAAGTTAATTATTGATGTTTATATTCTGATTCCGCTTTTGAGTATGTTAATTTTTTGTGTTTGTTATGGAATATAGATGTTCATCTTGATAAATTGTTTAATTATGTTCATCCTTACAGTATACGATCAACTTAATGTGCCGTTGCATAATAGGCAAGTGTACGTTGATGCTGATGAAGACGAGGTTGAAGCACATGGTACTCCATCGGATCGGGAATATATGACTCAGTTACGAGATGAGATGCAGAGCAGTTAATGCAAAGCATGGATTAAATGATATAAAAAATGTTATTTCTTTTTATGAATATTATTCCAGTATTGTATAACTATGATTTAAGTTTGAATGTTGAAAAACTCTTTTAAGTTTAATAAAGCAGTTTATTTATATTTCGGTTTATTTCAGCAACTTATAGAAGTTAAAAAACAAACAGTCTTCTTCTTGTAGACAGCAAAGCTTTGGTCCACCTCTTCTGCTACAGATATCTGTAGATGTGGTCCGCAGACTGCAGATGTTTTACCTCTGAAAAAACAAACACCACCTTAGATCCACTAAATTTAAAAGATCCTGATAAAAAGAATTTGGTTGCAACATGTAACAGGCTCTACATTTCATGTCGAGGTTGCCAGCGTAGCAGGCTTTAGCATTTCTTACTAAAGGTGCACAAAAAAACCGTACCCAGAACTGGACCCGGTAAAAACACCCGGATTCGGTTTTTTTAATACCTGGATATTTATACCCGAAACCGAAACCGACCCTACCCGTAGGGTATAAATACGGTATGCATTGTGATCTCAATACCCCTGGAACCGAAATCGATCATACCCGATTAATACCCAAAACCGGACAGGAACCGAAACTAGAACCGATTGTACCCGGCTATACTCGATACATGATTGTAATATATTTCTTTTAAATTTATGTTATTGCATTTCTTTTAATTTTCTTACATTATATGATGCATATTTAATAATAAAAAATACGAGAAAAATAGGGTAATAAAAAAATCAATAGAGTATTAAAAAATATGAAAATATAGAACTAAAAAGCTCGGAAATAAGGTATAAAAATAAAAAATAGGGTATATTAATACCCGGTTTCTTAAGAATCGGAACCAAACCCTACCCGGAACCAGGCACTTAGGGTATGGATTTTTGATCAAATAACCGGAACAAAACCGATTATAGCAACACCCGCTCCAGCCCTTAAAATGAGAAACCGAAATCGGTTCCATATCCGGAACCGGTTATTTAAAATACCCGGTTTGTGCACCTCTACCCCTTACCTCTACGTGCCATTTTTAAACACCCAATGGTCAAAGCCCCTTCCTTCACCCCACCCCACACACGCGAGAAGCTTGGTGTTTCATGCCTAGTCTTCCACCGTGGCAGGTCTGAGCACTAGGGGTGTTAATCGAATCGAATAACGAATTTTCGAATTATTCGAATCGAATTTTTCGAATTTTTTACTTGAATTCGTATTCGATTCGATTAGTATTTGAAACTCGAATTTGAATCGAATTCTAATAAATTCGATCTAATTCAAATTCACCCCAAATAATAAATATTTTTACTTTCATTTTTTAAAACTACATTTGTATTCAACATAAAATATAATAATCTGCTAAATTAATTAACTATCAATATGTCAAAATACCAAAATTTAGAAGATAGGTTGGTCACTAGTAGCGATTTTAGTTAGGTAAAAATTTAGAAACAACTAATATGGACTATTTATCATAAGGTTTGGTAATGTTATGAATAATAAACTATCACTTATGGAGGTAATTCATACTTTAGCCAAGTTTAGAAGTTATATGTGTGTGTATATACATATATTAAAATATATATATATATATATATATATATAAATTGAATTCAAATTTCGAATCGAATTGAAAATCACAAATTCATATTCGATTCTAATTCGATTACTGGACTCGAATACGAATCAGCTTGAATTCAAACATTTTTAATCGAATTCGAATCGAGTCGAATTTCGAATTTTTTGAATCCGAATCGAATTCTAAACACCCCAACTTAGCACACTTTCATCTTATCCACAGCACATGGTTTAAGAAGAGCATGTTTTTTTATATGTATAATATTTTCTTTTATTATGGAATTAACATCATAAAAAATCGTTGAAATTAACATTTTTCCTTATTCATCAATGCTGATTAAAGATGTATATGCTTATTAGAAAAGCATATTACAAACAAATTAAAACCTATATAAATTAGCAACTACTTTGAGCGTGGGTGATTTGTACCTTTGGCTTTGGGTGTTTTCCAAAAAAAATGGAATCATGGGATTCTACTTGATACACGAGCCTGCAACATCTCTTCTTCCCCAAAAGACCACATCGGATTTTCTTCCACCCAAAACCCTTTCTATTCACTCTGTCAACACTCAATAGTCGTTTCTTCTCCTTCCCAAATAAAATATCATGCGGGTTTGTTCTGCTTCCGCCGCATTGCTTTTCGTTGTTCAGTTTTGCATAAGGTGTTTTACTTTGTCTCTAATTTGCATTTTTTTGGGTCTGCAATGGTCGATTATCTGGTTTTTTGTGGTTGTTTTGCGGGGCGATGGGTTAGCTTTGTCTGGTCTTTGTTGGGGGTGTTATTTTGGTGAGTTTCTTGGTCTGTTGTTTTGGTATTTGCTTTTGTTTATTTGAGGGTTTCTAAAGTTTAGGGTTATGTTTGTTGCATCTTTACTTGACTATATTTTTTTTTCCTTTTTGAGTTTTCCAGTAACTTTTGTGGTCTGTTGTTTGGGTACTTGGTAGGGTTTATATGAATTACTTTTCATGTTGTTGCTATAGTGATGCATGTATTGTTGTCTGTATAAAATGCGTAGAGTTCCAAACGTGTCGCATTGAAAGATGATCTTTAAGAAAGGTGGGAGAAAAATTAAAATTTTATAAATGACTTCCTATTAAACCGGATAAATTGGGGAATTAAGATGAACTTTGAAGGTCCAATTGTGGTTGAGTTTTTCAGATGTTGTAAACTGTATTTTGTTGATTGTTAGAGGCTATAATTGTGTTTGTGTGGTCTTTATGTATACTACTTTTATGATTTTGTATGGTTCAATCGGGTGATGTTTCTTAAGCTGGTTGCGAACAGTCGTGGTCGAACTAAATACTACAAACTCAAGCCTGACTAGGTAGTAACATTAGAATGGTTGACTCGAGTTTAAAACTCAGGGTTAGAAACTCGACCTCAAATTAAACGATTTGAACTTGAGCATGGGTTAGAAACTTGAGCTCGAGGTTGGCGAATTGATGCGTATTTTTTAAATCCTTGTGTTAAAGTCTGTTTTGGGGGTTTGTGTCACACCCCAATCGATGGCGGAAACATCGGGGCGCGGAACTAAGCGAATCAGATTGTTCAAGAGAATCCACATCGCTAATTGTTTCGATATAAATTAATCAAAATTTCATAAATAAGCCTGAAATGTCAACCATAATTCACATCCAACAATATGTGTCAAAATAACAAAACCTGTAACACCTGTGCCTCCACGGCCATCAAACAAATACCAAACCAATGAAATATTGTATTTCATACTTGGGATTTGTTAAAAATATGTGTATCATTTGCACATATCAACTCTTGTTCAATTTCAAGCTCTAAATCACTTTCTGGAAGGTTATACACGCACTGATGCGTAAATATAACCAGTTTAATGCAACGAACACTCTGGAATAGTGAAATAGGCTTAACATACCTTAAATAACCTTTACATAACTTAGAAATAAGTTTCGAAGGCTTTGGTATGGCAAAATCAAGTTAAAATCGCTTACAGGGACTAAATATGACAAACTGCGAAAGTATGCCAATTTGAACTGTAATAGACATTCCGGAACATGACCATAAGTTAAACACACCTTAAATATCCTTTACATAGCTTATAAATAGGCTTTGAGGGGTTCGGTGTGCTAAAATATACTTTTGGGTCATTCAGGGACTAAAAGTGTCAAAAAGCGCACAAGTTTGCACTTTCGCGCATATCTTACGTTCTGAATACATTCGGACATCAAAAAATTTATGTAAGCACTAAAATATTTTATTTTAGTGTTTGGCATAAGAAAAATCCATTCGTCGCGTCATTTGGACCGTTTTTACGTTCGTTACGACTTCCGTCGTAATTAACCGAACAACGCAACCGTACGGCCAAACGAACCGACATCCGAGATATTTTTGGGCACATATTAAGTTCCCTATACTTTAACTTCATTTTAGAGCTTTGAAATGGGGTTAGCGGGCCTTAAACGTGTCGAAAATAGCTAAAACGGGCTGCAGGGACCAAAACTGTAATTCTGCCAAAATTGGTCCTTGCGCACCGCAACAAATATTTGTTACGGTGCGCAAGCAGTCTGCAGACCAGATTCAGTGTTTCTAACAGCAGATCATAGCTGTTTAATCCACAACCACAAGTTCACACATGCCTAGTCAGCTGATAAGAACCCATTTTTAGCCACCATAACTTTCCCACAAGTGTACGCACATGATTCAATCACGTTATTCAAGAAACGATCTTAACGGTTCGGGATATACTATAAATACCCCATGCCTTCAACTTCAAAACCCACAAGAATCTGATCTCAAAGACTCTAAGTTGGAACCTTTGTTTCATACCTGAGTTATTTTGATCTAGATTAGCATTCGGGGACCCTTCGTAAGTATTCTTTCGTTCTTTTATTGCTTTTCGAGTCCGAAAGTCAAACTTTGTTTGACTTTCAGCGTTGACCAGTTATAGTCAATGCGAAGTTCGTTTGAACTTCGCAACGTGATTGTAATCACGATGGTTATAGTCCCTTGGGACTATGCCTACTGATTACCACGTTGTCTAGGGTCGTAAGGGTAAGCGATCTGATAAATCGCTTATACCTTCGAACCCGACCCAGTTTGGTCGATCATTAGGATCCGACCAAATACATTAGGTGACCATAGTGTATAGGGAATAACCTTCCGAGGTTATACCTAATGGTCACATCGTTTAAATAGTTGTATGATAGGTAGTTTATATGCCTTAGGTAAATTACCAGAATACCCTTTTCATGTATAATTGGAATTAAGCTTATGTAACCTAAACTTTTGTACATAACTGATTATACAACATGATTAAACACGTTTAGGCATATAATACTTGTCATAGGACTAGTTAGACGTCTCGAACGCGCTTTGCGCGCACGACGCGTTAAAGTAGCATATGTTACCTTAATGGGTCGCGATGGGTCGAAAGCACTTAGGTTAGTCTCAATGTAGTATGTAGGCCTTGTTAAACCATATCATATGAGTTCCAATACTCATTTGGTTTACCAAGCCTCATCCTATCCGATCTGCCGATTTAAGTCCGGTTTATTTATATAGTTTTAGATTGCCGACTGATTCCGTGCTCCCTCTAGCTTTGTTTGGTTGTTGTTCAAGACCTCTAAGCATTCTCAGGCGAGTACATTATTCCCCTATTTTACTGCTTTCAATTGTTTTGGGGTGACTCATATGTGCTAAATGTTTTCAAGGTTTTAACGATGGTATCAAAACGATTTTCGATGTTATAACGATGGTTTCAAAAACGATTAAGACGATTTATACAAAACTAATAACGATTTCGATAATGTGAACGAACTTGTTGGTTGGGTTACATAACAAATGACATTCATTAGCAATGATCAAGCCGACCAGTATTAGGTTATGGTACCATAGGATCTGACAAATCCCGTTATTTACTACACCCGTGGTTATGTGTGGGTGTAGTGGGTAGCGACTGAATCTGAAATTGTTAATTTACCCTTTGGTAAGGGTTTATTAATGCGTGAGCAAGGTAAGCGAGTCACGAAGGTTTGAATGTTATTAGCGAGACGACCACATAAGTAGTTTCACGACCTAAAACGAATTTAACGATTTGGGTAAACGATTGGCTTCAAAGCGATATACGATTGGGTTTTGGTTAAGTGTTTAGATAACGGGACGGGTGTAATGTGATGAAAGCATGGTGGATACGCCGCTGGTACTTCCTATATATAAGTGATTTCATCATATTACATACCGTGGCGTTATTTAGTTCACTTGGGTAAACGATTTTCAAACGATGTCACACAAACGAGGTTTTCGATATGATATAAACTATACGAGTTTTTAACAAGAATTATTAACGAGTTTTATTAACGATTTATTTCGAGATGTTTCACAATTTGCTTTACTAAAACAAATGTTTTTGGGTTAAGAGTCATGGCTACGAGGTTTTATAAACTATAACCCGCTTGATTTGAGTTGGTTGATTAAGTTGCAATATTATACTCTTTTCAAAACAAGGTTTTTAATAAAGTATTGCAACATCTAAACTAGCCATGATTTCGACACTCCTACAAAACCTATGTATTCGCCAGCATTTCTTTGCTGACCTCGTTTTCACATGTGTTTCAGGTATTGTTGAAAGATATCGATTAATAAGATGCATGCTCACATAGGACTGGACAAGGCCTTAGTGACTCAATAACAATGATAGACTATGTTTAAATTGTGTATTAGCAATTCCAGACGATGTAATTATTCAATGTTTAATAAAACGAAACACTTTTTGGTATCCATGGTTATGAAACAATGATTCTGTTGCAACGCGCCTCGATGTTTCCGCCACGTTTTGTTGTTTTACGTGCTCGGGGTGTGACAAAACCATTCAAATATTGTTCAAAATTTGTCTTAATTATCTAAGATGAGTTTCTAAGCATCATCCTAGCTTGTTTTCTTTATTCCCAGCTATTATCAACCTGCAACATGTATTAAATACAATCAACAAAAATGTTGGCGATCATACAAGTTTGAATACGTAGCATAATAGTTTAAAAACTCATATCCAACATGAATACATATCACAAGTTTCAACATGCTAGTTTATGTGGTTCATATGGTAACCCAAGTTTCCAACGCGTTAACATGCCTTTCCTACTTCGACGCATCGAAGAGGAGGTAAAAGAATCAAAACTTAACAAAACTCCCAAGACTAATGGAGAGGTGCATTACCCCTATAGCGCTACAATTGTTAAGGCGAGCTACACATAAGAATCAAACGTTCACACAGCATAAAAGTCTCAAGTATCACAAGTAGCATGTTTTCATGTTTAACAACGGATTGAGTATGTTTCAAATAAGTTTCAAGTGTCAAGTGTCTTGATATAGAATACATGTTGCATCCCAAAAGTGTTTAAAGCAAAAGGGGATCGAGTATACTCACAGTGGGTGCTTAGAACCAAACACTGTCTAGTTGGATCGAAGGGAGTGCTGGATCAGCTCGCAGGCGGGGAACAGAGCATAAGTCCTCTAAGAGCTAACCCGGTCGGGAACAGAGTGTCGAATAGTGCAAAAATCGAGTAAAAGTATCAGACAGACTACCTGAGCGGATGACCATTCGAACGGATGGTCATTCGAACAGTGGGTGTTTGTGAACTGATAAAGTTTTCAATGTTTTGATCATAGTGTCTTGTAAAACAAGCAACAAGTGTTATCATAATCAGATCATCTGGACGAACGGTCATCTGATCGGATGGCCATTCGGACAGATGGTCAGTGAGTGATGTTTCGTGAAATTTTCTAAGTTTCGAGTTAACGGAGACGGTGTGACGACGTGTCAAACAACGGAAACATACCAAACCCAGTTCGTTCAATCGGATGGGCATCACCCCTTTTCGAACCGACGAACTGTTTCTGATGGGGTTTCATGTTTGGGCCTGTCAATCGGTCCGTTTTCCAGTGGAATTCAGTTTTCAAGCCGACTTTCGACTAAGGAACGAGTCGAGAGTCTGTTTGAGTCTGATTTCACCCATGTTTTGTATAAAAGTTGAAGAAAAGTTTGAAAATCAGTTGTAAAACGTGATGTTCATCAGATCTGAGCCGGAAACATGTGAAATTCCTTCAGATCTGGTGTAAGAGTGTGAGATTCCTTTAGATTTTGCTTAAAAGTTGTGAAAATCCCTTAGATCTGAGGCCGATCTTGGTTAAATGGTGCTCCATAATAGTTTGCATAAACAACTGAGTGGAAACCACCTTTAAGAGGCCCAAACCAGTTGATTTTCGAGAAAATGATGAAGTGTTCGTGTGATTCTGATGAAGAATGCGGTGTAGAAGCGATAAATGATGAAAATTTTACAAGATTTGAGGAGAAATACTTACGGAATAGCCTTGAATCTCGATTAAAGTGATTGAGAGTGCGTGTGGTCGAAGAGCAGTGTCTGAGAATGAAGGGTGAACAACCATATTTATAGGTGATAGTGACAGTTGGTGGAGAAGGGCAGGCGGTCGGATGGCCATCCGGTCGGATGGCCTTCCGGTCGGATGGCCATCCGGTCGGATGGCCATCCGATCGGATGTCCATTCGGACAACCGATTCCCTCTTGCTAGTTTTCCGACCTTGGTTCGTTTTGCGAGTTAGGTTAAGCGTTGTGTTGCGTATTATTGTGAGTAACCATTACATGGTATTATTGTATAATTAATCACAAAAGTTTCCATGTTTCAAGTCTGCGTTTTAAGCTAGTTTCCCGTTCAATAGGTATCAAGTTTCTCGTTTAACCAAGTATCAAAGTTTCTCGATCAATAAGTATCAAGTATCAAGTTTTCTAGCATCACAAGAGTCAAGATTCGTATGGTTCATGTATAAGGCATCACAAAAGCATCACATAGAGTAAAAGTTTCACATAGTTTCACACATGATTAAGATTAGAATAGTTTCATTAAGCATCACAAGGCAGGAAGTATGACGAGACTTGTCAAAAGATAAAAGTGTCGGAACGCAGCGCGTTACAGTTTGGTTCTAGGAACACATGGTTAAAGCAATGTTTCGGGTACGTAAGGTAAATGAACTGGCTGTTTAAAAGGCTCAACAGTTAGACTGGTCATATTAGAGGTTCAAGGGCCAGACTGGTCGCTTTGACGGTATATCAATCAGACCTTTTTTTAGTACGAATGATAGTATAATTAATTTAAAAAGTTTAATATGTGGAAAATAAAAAGAAATAACCCATCTTAATTTACAAATAAGATAAAAATATTAAAAAAAATCAAGTTGGTATGCCAGTATAGGAAGGAACTGGTAAAAAATTTAAGGTGTGGTCATATGGTTTGTTGTTTGCTTATATGATGTGGTCATATTATTTGGTTATTTTGATGTTATTTTTTCGTATGCTTGGTTGTTTGCTTTTTTGTGTCGTGATTGTACCACAGAGGAATTTTTTAGACCCATTCAAGTAGGGATGAGCTCAATACGTTTGGTACCGGTACTGAAAATGCCCGGTACGGTATGGTACGGTTTGGTACAAGTACGGTATCGGTATTTGAGGGTAAAAACCAGGAAATACTGTACCGTACCGAACTGGTACCAACTGGCTGCCGAAAATGTTTCTGTTCGGTAAAATCGGTACCGGTACCGGTACCGGTGTCCAAAAAACAAACGTTAACTAGACCGTTGGATGTAACTTTTTTTAAAATTAGACTTCAAATATGATATTTTTAACGAACCATGATACTATTCAAGTAACTTTGCCTTGATACTATTCAAGTAACTTTGCCTTATTCAAGTATTTAAATAACAAAATAGTTTTTGAATCTTCAAGCTTTATTTTTAGAGTAGATAACTAAAATACTCAAACAGATGAGTTATGTAAACATAAAACAACCTCGATGAATGTGTACATCCTCATCTAGAGTTGTGTATGTATTTTTTAGCTGTTACTCTTTGTCTGATGGGTTTTTTTTATGTTTCTCTGTACCCGTGTCTTCCTTATAGGTATCCCGTATATTGCTGAATTTCTATATTTAGGAGAAGTTTGTCTTCTTACCTTACTTATTTCTTACTGGGGTAAAAGGCAACATGTCGGTAAAGAAATGGATTGCAGTAAGCAAGTCGGGGAACGTCAAGAAAAGCGATCTGTCTTACCAGTTTGTAGACATCCAGGTAAGTGACAGAATCAATACCTATAAAGGGTAACACCTTTGCATATTTACTTCACTAATATGCACGGCTACTTATTGTTGAATTCCAACAGCAGGGTGCCGGGATAGAGGTTGTAGGGAAGGCTGCTCAGGTTGAGTACTTTTACTCCATTATACAGTTGCAATCATGTTACAAGGTATCTGGATACGTTTGCACCAAGGCATGGGATTTTATGGCTACTGTAAACAATTCCGCATCACTCATCATTGGTAAAAAGGCACGCTTCATATCCATCGAAGGTCCAGAAATACCTATATTTTGCTTTAGTTTTACGCGTTATGAGATGCTTAACAACAGAGTTAAGAACAACAAACTGCTAAGTGCTAACAGGTACATTTAACTACTATATACATCAGTTAATAAACATATAAACATTTGTTAAAGTATTTATAAAATATATGCATATTACATCGGCCGTGTTGACAAGAAAAACTTAATGTCAACTACAACAAACAAGATTTTGAGAAAGGTCGCCATGACAGATGAATGGTATGAATCCATCTGGTACATTTTTGCAAGGACTTCACTCTGTTTGCAAGGACTGTGAGGATGTCATGCCCAAATTCAAGTACATTTTCCTTCAATTACATATGTATGCAAACAATAATCTAGTTAACTATAACTGAGTTGAGGGGATATTGTTCCTTGCAGGTGACTCTTCACACAATCCACGCTGATTGGCGTCAAAACTATGCTGTCTCAAAGCTAATAGAATAGGCAATGTGACCGAACGGAGTTCATGTAACAAACCTTTGGCTTTCAATTAAATATGATACATATGTAAGAACCCCGCCGCATTGCTACGAGTACTAATTTCTAGTTATTACTAATTCGTATCACACAAACCTAAAAAGGTTTTCTTTTTAATTTTCCTTATTCATCAATGCCTGATGAAAGATGTATATACTTATTAGAAAAGCATATTACAAATAAATTTCCACATTATAAATTTTCAACATTGTTATGCATAAGGTAGTCGTACTAGAAGCTTAGGGGAGTTTTCAAAATAATTTTGATATTAATACTAATATATTGTTATGCATAAAGGAGTTGTATTAGAGGCTTAGGGGAGTTTTCAAAATAATTTTGATATTAATACTAATATATTGTTATGCATAAAGGAGTTGTACTAGAGGCTTAGGGGAGTTTTCAAAATAAATTTGATATTATACTTTTAACTAAAAAGTATTTTTTTTTTTTTTTTTACTTTTGTTAATCTTTTGCAAATTTAACCTCACAACTTTTTTACTTTCAACTTTGGCCTTCTACTTTTCATGTTTTGCAAATTTTTTGTTTATGTTTCGCTCAAAATTTTGCGAGTTCACACGACGCAACATGCGTATATGGTTCAACATTTTACGTTTTCTTCTAAATTTTGCGACTTAACACGACACAACATGCGTATGTGGTTCAACGTTTTTACGTCGTCTATTTTTTCCTGTTTGACAAGTTCGTCGCAATGCGCGGGTTCTAAATTGACTTGGTTATTACTTTCCATACTTTACGTTTCGGTCTAATATTTTCACATTAACACGCCGCAATTTCAGTGTTGGTGGTCGTTGTCGGTGGTATGACATTGATGCTATTTCTTACGGTTTTACACCCCCACCGCAACACAGGAAGCTTAATACTAGTTAGCTACAAATATTATCTAAGGAAAGTCGTCGGTAATTACCATGAAATAAAAAAATAAAAAGAACCTAAAAAGGTTTTTTTTTTTTTTAGTGTTTTATCGGATAAAGTATTGATCTGTATCCCACAAAATCCAAAAAACAATTTTTTTTTAATTTCATCAACCCTTGTCCATATTTCCACTAACTATCATCCAAGGAATCTCATCGGCAACCAATTTACCGACGGATTTCATGATACTCATTTGTTTAGCTCCTATTAAAAAACAAGGAATTTTTATATATATCCCCTTACTAAGGGCCTTTATTACATATTTACCCAAGCTTTAAAATCAATTACATATTTCCCCCTTTCTTTATGAAATTACCCCTTTACCCTTTTCTTAATTTCTTATTTCTTAACTTCAAAATCAATCTGATCTATGTTGTGATAAAATCTTTAAAATATTTCTTTGAAAAAAACGGTCATACCCATTTTATAAAACAAGTGACCTTTTTACATATCTAGTTACTGATTATTAAGTTTTAGTTTACTTTTTTTTTACAACCGACACATTATACATTTACATTTTAGTTAACAACACTAACAATTTATGTTAAAATATTGATTATCTAAAATATCTTATATAAAAAAACATATTGTTATACAGTATACGTTTGTTTTTTTCAAGTCGTAATCAATTTTTGTTTAGCCTAAATCTTAGTTCGATCATCAATATTTAAATTGTTTTGAAATAGGAGTTAAATTTCCATTTTTTGTCTAATGCTATTTAAGAAATCTAATTGTCATGTGTTAGACATTCAAAATAATATTGAAAAAAAACTGTTTTACAACAAAAGTAAATTTTTAAACCATGGTCGCATGACTCTTTTCTTAAAAAAATGAATGCTTAATAGTTAAGACGCATTACATATAAGCAAAACGTTCAATTTCACACAATACAGGCAGAAGCTTATCAAAAAATAGGCAAGGCTTATAAAAAATGAATTCATATCATTGTAGGTTAATATCTGATTTGTAAACAGATATATTATACATTAAATCATAAAATATGTAAGTAATGGTATTAGAAAGGGGGAAAATGTAATAATCATTTAATAAGTTCATTAAGGGTAAAATAGTAATTCAATATGAGTGATTTTAATAAAATGGGTAAATATGTAATATGTATGGTTTAAAAAGGGGGAAATATGTAATTGATTTTAAGGGTTGGATATATACGTAATAAATGATCTTAGGAGGGGGATATATGTAAATGACCCAAAAAACAAATAAGACTTTACCTCCATAATTGTGGCTGGAAGCTGGAACCCGATTGTGTTAGCATTATCATACCTTTAGTCGATCCTGATCACCGGTAGATAGAGAGGCTCGGACTGCATTACCACCAGTCCGGGCCAAGGGACGCACCTGGAATGAGTTGGTTTCAGTAAGGCAAGGACCTGAGTCTGTTTAGCACGAGAAACAGGAACCCGTCTTACACTAGTTTTTTTTTTTTTTTTTTGAACGGACCGTCTTACACTAGTTATTACTAATTCGTATCACAAAAACCTAAAAAGGTTTTCTTTTATAAAAACTTGGAAATTCTCCATCATGACACGTAAACTAACAATCCCCATTATAAGGAAATGATTGATACTTAGACCAAATCACTTTGAATTTGTCCCGGGCCAAAAGCGTTGTTGGTGGTCACAATCACACGGATTAGAGATTATGTGGCAATGAGGTAGTGGTGGAGTGGTTGGAGAAAAATTTGGTATTTATTATGACTCAGCCCACTTTTCTCATTATTTTCTGCGGCATCAAAGTGAAGGGCAAATACGGGTGACGTCGGTTCGTCTTGGATGAGAGGGAGGTTTTACCGATTATTCCACTGTCGTGCCTTCGGGCGGGTGGAGGTCGGGTTTTCGCGCATCTAGGAGAGCCAAGGGGCTGGCGGCGGTTGAGTAGTCGACCTTTCTTGGCCACAACGTCCAGTGTCATGATAATTGGCACGTCGTTCCTTGCCGTTCAAAAAAAGAGAGAGTACACAATGCTTCATTTTAAGCCATTAAATTGAAACAATAATTTCAACAAAAATCGTAACAAAAAGTCATTAATAGCTTTTTCAGATCGTTATATAAATACTATTTTTTTCTTTATCTATATATATTCTAAAGTTTAGTTATATGTTCTATTTTAAAACCAAAATTTATGGTTGTTTTAAATGCACCAGCCTATAAAAATCCTATTAATTGCATTTAATTTACTTAATAATAAGTTAATCTATACAAATCCAATTAATAAATTAACAAATTATTTATAATACATCAATGTGTTTAAGGGCCATAATGATTTTAAATTACATAGGTTATTTAATTGAATTAATGAATGAATGTGAATTCTTACTGCATGAAACTGTTGAAAGAGTGAGAGGACATAACCCAAACGATGCATCATCATCATTGGCTCAATTGAATGGATTTGAATGCAATTAAATTATGCCAAATTGAATTAATCTTAATCAAACATCCGTCTCTTTGTGTTCCCCTACATTGAAAGAGTGAGAGGTTAGAAGGTTAAAAAGAGAGATGGGAGTGAGAGAGAGAGCAAAAAGTAGGGAAGCGGTCGGTGGTTTCTGAAGTCTCACCGGTATACGTTCGGCTAATTCGACTGCTACGATGGTCCAGAAGAGAGAGTCTGGTGGTTGGTTCTGTCTGGTGGCTGGTTCAGTTTTATATCAGAATCGAAAGCTAAAACAACAAAGCACCATCGCCAACTGTTGTGATTGAGCACTGGTATGATTATCGTTCTTTCATTTGGTTTTTATTTTATTTTTTGTTTGTTGTTGTTGATGAGAATTGCAGGCGTTATTTTCGGTTTTGAATATGAATACAAGTTGTTTTTGTGAGATTTAGATGGTTCGAGCAAGGAGTCACACTGAGTCACAAATCACACACATCAAAAACTACAATAGGTATGTCGTTTTTTTGTTTCGCACCAATCTTCTTGATGCTTAGTTTGTAAATTGTTGATGCTTTTTTTCAAACATTTTTTCACCCACTGGGAGGAACTATTATCTACACATGGAATATGAACATCGGAAGTTTATCCGTCGAATGGACTCGCCACGAGTCGTAATTGACATGAATACTGAAAAAACGCTACCATAATCGCGTTTAATGGGATTGCGCAAACAGTTTTCTGGTGTCTTTGGAGGATGGGGAATCTGATTTTATTTAACAAAGACATTAGAGGCTAGATTTCGTCAAGCATTGAGTGCTGGCCGTCTTTCTCAAGTAACGAGCTTTAACTCAACTCCAAAATAACTCCAATAAATCATACACACATATTTACACAGACATATATATTGCTCTTTAATTACAAAAAAAGTTCTATACAATCCGTTAAACAAAAGTTGCACTTCATACATCATTGCAATATGTAGCAAGTGTACTATATTGGAACAAAAGTTGCACTTCCCATCATACCCCTCTGTCCTTCTTTGTCACTTCTCTTTCTTCCATGAATTGAACTTGATAAAAAGCACCTATTCATTTCCTCATCTTAAATTACATTGTAATAGGATTGAATGCACCGATTCACTTTCTCTAGCATTACATTTTCACCCAATTGTAACACATCTCCATCAAATATTGAGCAGACCAAGAGAGAGAAAGACAAAAAGAGATGTGTGGTGGCGTACGACAAAGCTGCATCAAACCCACAACAATGATGCTGATGCCCAATGCGTACACAACCTGTAGTACATGTTGATAGAAGAACGAGAACTCCATTGCCGGTGTCGGTTTGGTCACTCGAAGAGCGGTGGCGTTTTCCAGGAGAGTGCATGTTAATCAGGTCTGATAGGTGTGTATGATCTTATGTCATCGAGAAATGAATCCTATTATTTTTGTATTGTTAGGACTGTGATGTAAAGTATTTTCTCCTTGACAAGTTGACATTATAAATGGCACCAGGATCTAATAGAGTACTTGGATTTTTCTTCCTTATTGTAGTGAGTATTTGACACATGTCATGGAAACCCTCAAATTAGAAGAAACTATAAAGAATTATGAACAATGCAATGAGAATGGGTGGTACGTTTTGAAACTTAAATACATTTTCTTTATTCTTTTACCGTTTTAACTTGTGTGTTTCGTTCCTTGGTACATTTTATGGGTATAGTTGGATTGTTGATTGTCAAAAATGACTATGGCTTCAAAATAATGAGTACGTAAAATGTGATTTTTCCCGGATTTCTGTCAAACAAGTCATCCATTTATGAACATTAAAATTGAAATGAAAACTATAAAAATATTTTTAAACAGATTTTGTGCAAAATGAATCTGTAATAATTTATATTGATGCATTTGCAATGGTTTCACTGATTTATAAATGATTTGGTTGTCTGATTTGTTTTGAATCAGAGTGCATCAAACCAATCTAAGTAAATAAGTAATGAGGAAGTTGAAGTTCTATCATTCACCCATTGCACAAGGTTACTTTTTATTCTTTCAAACTTCAAGTTTTTTACTTTAGTTTTAGTTGAAGTATCTTAAATAAAGTCATTTGATATAACAACTTCAAAACGAGGAAAAGAGGAAATTGTTCACTCCGTCGCATCACACGGATTCCCCACTAGAATTCAATTCTTGGTAGTTTGCATAGCTTATGGGTTCATACGGTCTGGGCTGGTCTTTGTGCTTTCGTTATCTTGAACTTTATAAATAACAATTGGTTTAAATATGATTAAAAAACCATAATATAGCTGGTTTATTTATGATTAAGTATGATGGCGCGTCCATCAACCAAAGGAGCAATATCACCTCAGCATAACTTTTAGAACTAAACCCTGCTGAGCAAAACTTACGCTACACTTATATTCGTGTGTGTAGTTTTGAGCACCACAAGTTTGTGTTTACGGGTACCGTAAATCCTACCGGAAAATTTACGGTACCCGTAAACACACACTTGTGGTGCTCAAAAACTTTTTTTTTTTTTTGAATTTTTTTTACAAATGTGTTTATAATACACGCATCTATGTTTGTGAAAAAAAAATTTGGTCCACCTCGCCCCGTACGGTGTAGTTCTCACGGTTCTTACAACTCGAGGTGGTTTTCATTTTAGCGGACCCCTATATATATATATATATATATATATATATTTATTTAACATCTATTTTACACCATCTAAAACAATGAAAAAGGAAAAATAAAAATAAAAAATTTGAAAACTGTGACGTCTTTTGAAGGGGGTTGAGAACCCACATGTCCATAGATTTGAAGTTTTGTGAGACCACATGTGGTGGGGCGCAAACCTCTCTCAAAGAGTCTTAAAAACGCGGGGGAACACTGTACCCTCGGGCGTTTTGGCCCTTTTTTGACTGGTGGTGCTACCACAAAGCGCCGAATGAGGAGTGGACTTTGGTCAAAATAACTATGGTCAAACGGCTAACTTTAAAAAAAATGGTTTTTGTTTTGAAAATCTATACTATATTCGCACTTTCGTACCGTGTCACGCACTATCTATATCAGTCATCGTTCCCAAAAAAAACAATAACTATTATGCATGTCGTGTATCGCACGGGTGTTCCCCTAGTAACTTGTATGTCTAAGGTAGTTTTAATATATATTTAATATTAGTTTAGGTAACCCCCCCCCCCCCCCCCCCCCCCCCTCTTAGCAATTTAAAATTGTATGTTTCATAAATGTTTAGAGTTGTAAAAGACACGGTCAAAACATTGATGAGAAGAGATTTATTTCTTTTACATGTTCATTAGAAAGGGGAAGCATAAAAAAGTGGAGAATTTTGTAAGGGCCTTCTTTTTTCCTAAAATATGTGTGAAGTGATAGATCTCGTTGACTCAAAAGTGTCAAGTAGTGGTAGGTCAAAGCATCATCACCAAACATCTTTAAAAAGTGGCCCAACAACACTTTGACGTGTGACACGTGTCTCCCAAGTACGCCCACGATTAGAAAGGTGAGACATAAAACATGCTCTCCTCAAGTTTCGATAAGAAAATAAAGTGATAGTGATACCAATGTGGCAAAGTAGATGTTTTCAACAACCTTCTAAACCGACTTTCTTTCAAATTTGTTTTGTATGGAGTAATGCAATGGGCGAGTTAATGGATACTATCTGAATTCAAACGAGTTAACGCTAACCCGCGTGTTGCAGCGGGGTGTTGATTACGAATGTATTTAGTTTTGTTTCGTGTGTTAGAATTTGGTTGATGTCGTTTTAGTTTGTTACTGTACGGATATTCGTTACAACAACCCCATTATATTGGGCTATTAGAATAACGAAAAGGGTACAAATGTTATATAAAAAGAGTAAACATCGAAACTATTTTATGATTAGAGGGGTGTTCATAAGAAAATCAACATTTAATTTGGTGGTGGTCGGTAGGTGGGGGTGGGGGCGGTGAAGGCTAAGGTGGGTGGTGGCGGTGAAGGCTAAGGTGGGTGGTGGCGGGAGGTGGTGGTGCTGGTGGTGGGTTCAGATTAGAGAGAGATAAAAGAGAGAGAGAGAGAGTTTATATATTAAAGAGTATTTTATTTTTTAGTTTTGTACAAATAGCCCTTGAATAATAATTTATTTACAAAATAGTCTTTGGGAATGTGAAATGACAAGGATACCCTCATATGCAAGGCACATGATCATATTTAACCAAAAAATCTGACTGAGCTAGGGCCAAAGGACATAACGTGCATGATTTTTGAAAAGTTAAGGACAAAACTCGTTAACTTTTGCGCTAAAGGACAACGTCTGCAATTTGGTGTAAACGTGAAGGACAAAACTTGTAATTTACTCTTATGTTTTTTATGTTATTTTATTTTATAATACTTTTGTTACTTTTTTTACCTTTTTATATTTTTTATACTATTATTAGTATTAATATCAATATTAAACCAAGAACAAAGCCTATTTCGAAACACATGTGTTCGTATCAGCGTTGTTTATCACCCTATGTGAGCATTGGAAATCCGACAAACAGTCTTGACAACTGTGACAGCTTATCTATCTGTGTGTGTCACATCCATCCTGTTATAGCAATCGATATGATTAATTTTACATATTTTTTTCTAATTAGCGTTGTTAACTACCAAAAGAATGCATACACAAATAGTTCTAGTGGACGAAGCAAAGAGACCGTTGTGTATCTGAATCAGGTTCTCAAACAAACACTACTAAAGATGAGTTGGTGATAAATACCGGAGCTGTTATCTCGGTTGTTCAGTATAACTTTCGTGATAAATACAAAGATCAACAACTTGTGAGTGGGAATATGGCTATGAAGAATAGTATGGATAAGAAATCACCGGTTCGGGTGATAAGGAAAGTTGCCTCGTTCTAATAGATTAAAAGAAGGATCGTTCTAATAGATTAAAAGAAGGGATTTACGGTGTTTTGGTAGGTTGAAAGAGGTGAATGGTCTTGAAAGATTTGTTGAAATCAAAGAATAGAGTAACTAGCAAAAGACGTGTCGGGTTCTTCTGCTAGTTATTCGGAATGTTTCGAATCATCACAGAAGACGTGTCGGGTTTGTATTTCCCATAGCCACTGTTTCCGTATACAAAACGGATGCGGTTTGCATATTCAATCTTCATTGCTTCATTAAAATTACAACACACGATAAAATGCTTGGAAAATTGCATCAACTCTCCTATATCAACATACTCTTCTCTAGACGCTTAGTTGTTATGAATGACAACTTGAGGGGTTATAGAACCCGCAAACCAACAAAATCCGAATAGTTCAAACATTCTAAACCCTAATGTGTAGCTATGGACCAGTCACATGTCACATAGTTTGTCAGCGAACAAAAGATATAGATGTAGGAATATAACTAGATGTTACGTGTAGCTTCATTAAACTAAGAACAAAGCCTATTTCAAACCAAGATATAGATCTCTGCCTTAGATCGGTCATTCCTTGTGATACATGAACGTTGTATTCTTGTCTTTCAGAAGAGTTGGTATTGAACCAAGAATACTTCAAATATTCTAAACCCTACCTGGAAACAAACCAACAAAATCCCGATAGTGAAAAACATCAGCAACAATTTTTTCTTTTCCTTCAATTTCAAGAACATTCTCCCTGTGTATGTGCTTGTGTTGTAAAAACCAGTGGTGAATTTGCGTACACAACTGAAGGTTCAGTGCACGAAAAGTTTCTTACGAAATGTACGTGACAAAACGAGTATGTTGGGAAATAAACGCATGTACGTGACAAAACAAGGATCGTTCTAATAGATTAAAGAGAATAAACCAAGTACTAATCAACTGCTTTCTGAATCTGAATCTGAATGTTAACTTTGACTCATAAACCCTTGAATCCCAAGGCTTCTCTAAAAAAATTTGTTTCTTTCCTTTTCATAAGGTAAAACCGGTTTCAACATCAAGGGTTGTTTTTCATCCTGTGTGAGCATTGGAAGCCCGACAAACAGTCTTGCAATTACGTCTTCAATCAAGACCGCATTGTTAATTTTAATGATGATTCGAAACATTCTGAATATCTAGCAGAAGAACCCGACATGTCTTCTATGATGATTCGAAACATTCATGAACCACAATGGACTCAGACTCATACTACTCACCCTCCCCTGAGGAAAAGTTTTCCCGACGACTCAAGATAAAGCAGTTGGTTTGTGTTTATATCAGCATTGTTTATCACCATGTGTGAGCATTGGAAGCCCGACCACTAGCAGAAGAACCCGACACGTCTTCTATGATGATTCAAAACATTCACGAACAACAATGGACTCAGACTCATTGTTGCGAATTTGGTTTCTTCGGTACAGGCTGATGAAACCGAAGCTGTTATTTTGGTTGTTCAGTACTTTCGAGACGATTCAAATGAGTCCTATGAAGCAAGTGTCTTATGAAGCAAGTGGTTGTAATGACGGGACCCTTGATTTCAACGCTTCTCCTTACAACTCTCATCAAATGTCTCACCCTTCCTTTTATTATGTAAATATGAAATAAAGAATAACACCATGCCCGTAAACCCGCGTTGATAGCTTCTGTTTTATTACAGTCAGACGACACGTTTTTTTGTTCTTCAATCTTTGTTACTTGTTAATGTTTTATTTTTTTCTACTTGTAGAAAGGTTTGAGCACCTCACAACTGTAAAATGTTTCGTGTAATTGATACCTTAAATCCCTTAAATGCTTTGAGAAAAATCTAATTTTCGAAGAATACGAGCCGTATAACAGTACACGGCTCGTATACAAGTTCGTATACATTATATACGACCAGGCAAATTATTTACACATGGTGTATACAGGCCGTATACTGTTATACGGCAAGTATGGAATTAAAAAAACTGACAAAATCTGCTGGCACAGACTTTGTTAGTTTTTTAAATTCTATACGGGCCGTATAACATTATACGACCCGTATACACCATGTGTAAATAAGTTTTTCCCATGTGTTAATATTAGGAAGGTAGCTACCAAAAAGTTGATTTGACGTTGTAAAACAATAAAGTCTTCAAGGATTTAATTACATGTGTGTTTTTTTGTTACATGGCTTGGTTACATTATTACATTTTTTGTTATTTTATTTTGTTAAAAAATATAAAGGTTTAAATACTACCTAATTAACATAAAATGTTTATGTTAAATAAACAAGAAAATTTTTAACATAAAATTTAAAAAAACAAATATAATTGTAACATAAATGAAACCACGTTAAAATGTAACATAGATGTGAATAATGTTGAAAGTTCTACACATATGGTAGATAAAAAATGATGTAACATAAATAGAAAGTACTACCTCCGTCCCATTAAAAGTGTCCTATTTTGAATTTTCAAAGTTTTTATTTATAAACTTTGACCTTAAATAATTTTGTTTGTGTTAGATAATACTTGATGAAAGTTATATGATTTGAGTGTGTTTTACAAGTGTTTTTATCGGGTTAATTTTCATCAAGTTTTATATAACACAAAAAATATATAATTAAAGCCAACGTTTATAAATAAAGACTTTGAAAATTCAAAATATGACACTTTTAATGGGACAGAGGGAGTACTATTTATAACAAACACAAAATACATATGTTATATTGTTATATGATTATAAACTATTCCAAAAACTATAACATACTAACAAGTGTGCCGAGCTGAGACAAGTTCGTTTACGACTTAAAATAAAAGATATACAAAAGTTCAGATTAATTGTTACATAAAAAGTGTAAGGCCAATGGGTATGGGGGTCGGCTAGCCCCGGCTAGCTCCGGCGCCGAGCCCCCACACCATCCCCCTCATGTCCGGCCCGGCCCAAACGACTCACCCACGCCGATCTAGCCGAAGCTCTCTCCTCTCTCTATACACACATACATCTATACATACATACATATATGTATATAAAGGGGTTCATCCCCCACCCCCTAGATTCATCCCATCCAAGCCACTCCTACGTGGCGTCTACGTGGCGGCTCAACCCATCCGAGCCCATCCTAACCATACCCATTGGCCTAACAAGTGAGATTACAAAACATGTAAATATGTGAAAGATGTCATACATTCTCTCTCCTCTAACACAAAAAGTGCAATAGTGTCATAATCATGTGACAGCAAAAAGTGTAACATGTAGATTATGATGGGGTTCTCAAAAGTGTAAATTAACATATTTACCATTTTGTTATATAAAGTAGCATTTTTTTGACATGAATTAATTGCAAAAGTAAAAGCATTCAATTTGAACACTTGATCTGAAAAATAGATGGTTGTGGTTGAGTTTGTATGGTTTGCACTCATATGAATTTGCAAAATATCCATATATATATATATATATATATATATATATATATATAACTATAATTTTTATTTATAAGAAAATACATTCTTAAATTATTTTATCATAGTTTTATATATAATAATAGTTATTATAGAATATTTTAGTGTATTATATAAGTAAAGAATTTGTTTAGGCTTGCGAGCCAACTCTAGCTCGAAATGTGAAGCTCTGGCTCAAACTCGTTCATTAAATGTCGCTCAATAAAAGAGTCCGAGATAGTTTAACCTTGGCTTGATTCGAGCTTTTAAAAGTTGGTTTGTTGGGAAATACCAAACATGCAAATAGTAGACAATGATAACTAGAAGAGTGAAGATTAAACTGAATTATAGGTAAGTTGAAATAAACTCTCTGAGGAACACCAAAAGTCGCCGGTTCTCCAATTTGTCGCCGGTAAGCTCGACGATGACGAACAGCGTAGAATAGCGGGCAAGGTTCTCGGTCATCCCCTTGGGTATTCTCCTTGAGGTTACCTTTCTCACACACGTAGACATACCAACATATAAACTCAACATACACACACTTATACATACAAGATAACACACACAACAATATAAATCAGCCACACACCCATATAAACACAAATCACGCACAACACCTTGGTGTACATACCCATAACGGAAAACAGAAAAGCGAAAAAAAAAACGTAAACAAAACTCTATTTGTAGTATTTAAGCGTATAGCATGTTCATCTTTTTATTTACTTATTTTAGATTAGATTAAGTGAGCCTTTAGTCACCGGGATAAATTAACAAACTAGAATGCACAACATTCATAATCGAATCAGACAAGAGATTGATTTGGTCCCATAGTAATAGGATCGAAACGGATGAGGGAGTGATATTGTTGCGATGGAAATACACAAACTTTTACGGGGCTCCTGGTGAACTGAAGATAACACGTTCGTGTGTTGACGATTTGTAGTAGGTTGATCGTCACGGCTGAACAACGACATCGATCACACAATGTTGCGATCGTGGTCGTAGCGAAGTAGCAACACGGTGGCGGGGAGTGCCGCACTATGGAAAAACTCAATCGGAACGAAAGAGTTTTAAGGTAGTGCGGCTGGTCGGGTACAACTTAAGTGAAATAGAGGGTTGCGGTGTGACGAAAACTCCAAAGAACCGATTCAGAAGCTATTCGAAGGGCATGGTTTCATGGATGAACAAGTTTCGGTTATATGATAATGATAATCGGAACTTAAAAAAACGATAATCCCTATGTACGATATAGATGGAAGTAAAAATGGAAATAATTTAGGTTGGTTACAATCAAATTGATTTAGGTAGGCCAATTTCATTTAGTTAGGATTATTTATGTATTTACTAGGTTAAAACCCCGTGTATTACACGGGTTGAAAACACGTAATTTTATATAGTAAGTATAAAAAAGTTACATCTTTAGAAAACCCATGTATTGCACGGTTGAATAAATACGTGTATTACACATGTTGAATAAATATAATGTAATCGCATAACACATACATTCGTTAAGATATGTTTTAAAAAATGAATTTCAATGTACTATTTAACATTCTACTTTGTTTTTCAATTACTATTATGTTAGACACTTCTGTATCACACGTGGTATAACATTTTACTTCGTCCATTTTTTATTATTAGGTTACAAGCTTATGTATCACACGTGGTTAGATTAAAGCTGGGAACATAAGAGATAAGTGGAAAAATAAAATAAAAGGCTATTAATTAATGGAAAAATAAAAGAAATGATTAAGAAAAAAATATTTAAATAAATAAATAAAAGATAAAGATAAACTGAAAATTATGATTTAATAATATACTATCATAATTTAATAATATACTATCATAAGTGAAAGAAGCGGGATAAGTATGATTTAATATTATTATTTATTAAAAATAAAATAAATATTATAGTTAGATATAATCTAATATACATTAGTTATAGAAAAATAGATTATCTGATATTATATATAGAAAAAAAGAAAAAAGTTAAAGTACTTATATATACAATTTTATCTATGCATAATTTTGTTTATACCATACATGCGTCCATAGTCATAATTATATTGTGATACATATTTCAATAACATACTTACAGATTATTAGATATAATCTAAATACTTTTTCATAGAGTAAAATTGATACCTATCATATTTGAATTTGGAAAAAAAATAAGTTGGGATAAATGAAGAGAAATAATATTAATTTGTATAAGATAAGTATGAAAAAATGCGGGAAAACAGAAAATTAGAGGGCTTCAGTGAATGACACGTGTCACATATTGGTTTCTTTTATTATATGTATAGATAGATTTAATTTTTTTTGTCAAACTTTCTAAACACATATATACGTTATAATAGAAAAATATCAAGTTTCTAAAACTCAATTGGATTTTACTTTATTTTTTTTTATTATTGTTATGTACGGACACGTATTTATTTAATACATTTATCAAATTACTTAATTGTCGATAATCATGTACTTGATTATATAATGTATCAAGTTTGTAGGCAATGCGACATAATAAGTCAATCAATTTAGTATTGTAGAGTTTTCGAATTTTCGTATGTCACATCCAGCTTCTTGTAACATTATATGGTGTTTCAATATTTCATAGCATAAACGTATATCATTTTCTTCACGTTTTCCACTTTATTTATGATATCTCTTATCATCAAAAAGAAAAAGAAAGGAAAAAAACTATTAATCATGTGTTAGAGAAGATAGTTAGGGTGAAGGGAGTGGTTAGACACTTGAAAGTGGCAAACTTTAAAATGGATCAATCAGAGTGTGCCATGTCAGCAGGTGTGAAGAGTTTAAACTTTGATAAAAAGTGTTGGCATTGGTTAAACACTTGAAAGTGGTAAACTTTTTTTTTTTTTTCATTTAAAAAAAATATATATATGTGTTAAAGTCAACAATACACACACACCACTCTTGTTTGTCGATCGGTGTGGGTATGCCGCACATCATTTTTGCCGATCGGTGAAAGTGGGGTGGGGGCGGTGTTACCGCGCTGCAAAGGGAGTTTGCCGACCCTTTTGCCGTCCACTCCCTTCACCTTATGCCTTTTGCTAAAGTCTTCAAAGGGTAGTTATGTCTTTTCCCGAAATCATTCTCATGATTTATAAATTGGAACATTATTGCATTCAAGAAAAAGCTCATCCAAACCATATCTCTCTAGAATCAATTCTCAGTCTCAGGCATGGTTTCTGATGAAGTTGTCCGCACTTCACTTGGTGTCGTAGGTACCGTCGTTAACTCCGGCTTATGTTTTTTTCTAGGATGATTTTTTACACCTGAATACTACTTATTTTATACTTAGGATTTTAACTCACAAATCTTTTGTAGAAGACAAACACCATCGGTGGCGGATCCAGGAATTTTTTCATAGGGGTACGGAACATTTTTAAAAATTTTAGGCCCCAATGTATATAAGTAAAAAAATTGGTTCGTATCGGGTCGGTTCGAGTCGGGTCGGGTCATGTAAAACAAAAGAACATCAAACTAAATAGTTGATATGGTCCTCTTAGTAGATATGCTCTTCTAATCTCATCTCGTTGATTCACGTTATATGATTCAATCGGGTTGCGATTATAAGGATCCAAAGGAAGAGCATCCACATCAACGAATTCGGAAGAAGTATCAACTTTCCTTTTGAGAAATCGCGCCATAACGTCCCTACTCATGGTTCCTATTGGCTATCACAAACAAATTGATTTATAAGTTCATGGCTCCATAAGACCATGGGGTATGGTGGGGCGGGGGTTGGGGGCATGAGTTGACACGTGGAGTTCGAGCCCCCCCACCGGTGAGTGACGTGTCCGTGGGGTATGGCGGGGTGTGGGTGAACCGCGTGGCTTGGCAGGTTATAAAAAAAATGTCCAACAAAGCAAATAGGAGCCGGCCACATAGGATCGCTAGCCCACCCCACGCCCGACTTCAAACTTCCGCCCCTTGGGCCACGTCCCAACCCAAGCCCACCCGGGGTGGTGGCTTGGGCGTTTTCAGCCAACCCACGCCCTAACCCAAGCCCCATACCCCACAGTCTAACATATTACATAATGTATCAAGTATTCAAACACTAGAAATCATAATGTAAATTACACTAAAAATCATCCAAACATGTTGGGTTTGTTTATTGGGCTAAGACTTAGTAGTGGGCTAGTTAAAGGTATTGGGTATTTGAGTTTAGTTATTTAGGTATTAAAAGTTATATAATTTTGGTAGTGTTTTAAAAAAAAAAATAAGAGTTTACTAAAAAAAATTTAAAATATAAATTGATAACACTTTTTACCTAAGGGTGCGGACAAAAAATTTCATGTGGTGCGGACGGGATTTTCGACGAAACTTAGCACTAAATTTTTTTTGTCCCGGGGGTGCACCCGCCCACCTTGGGCAAGCCTTAAGTCCACCCCTGAACACCATATGTATATACACACACACGACAGGGTGCTCGTTCGATGCAACATGCAACATAAACTAGTAATCACGTACCATGTTAATATATTTTTTTTAATTATAAAAAAAGCTAGAGCAATACCATACTTAAATTTAAGAGAATAAAATGCTTGCTTTTGTAATAGTATTTTTAAAATTATTAAAATATGAAAAAGGTTAGACCGTTTGAAAATCATGAGGAAGTTGGTTTAAGAGTCAACAATATGTTTTAAAAGCTGTAATTAGTAAACTATTATTATTATCATCATCATTATTAAATGTAAAATTACATTGTTCTCCACCACCTTAGATGTATCATAATATAGTGTCTATATATACATATATGTACATCATGAGAAGGGACGGACTCAAGTAGTAAACACTAGGTTCACAAGATTCCATTGATATTTTGTGTATTATATAGTATTTGATACTCAATTTCATATGTATTTTACGTGTCTTGCAATCGATTGACATTGATTCGTCGGATAGTTTCAAAGAGTTACACTAGTAAAGTTATTTTGAATCCAACACCAACCATGAGTTGTTCTAACCAAATATATCATGTGCTTATGCAGGAAATATCATTTCTATCACATTTTTCTTGTCAGTTGTGTAAGATTTTCGTTAGCAAAAAATATTGTCAATTTATATATCTTTTCTGTAATTTGAGTTTTTAAAATGATGAACCCCATTATAAGTTTTTAATTCATGAATTTTAGGCCAACTTTTTACCGCATATGGAAGAAAGGAAGTGTGGAACAATATTCACCGATGCCATATTTGGCTTCTTTCTTCAACTGTGGATTATGGGTGTTATACGGCATGCCATTTGTCCAACCACATAGCCTGCTCGTGGCCACGACCAATGGAGCCGGGGTTGTGATCGAGTTCGGCTACTTGGTCATCTTTCTCATGTATTCTGACCCTAAAAAGAGGGTTAGGGTTGCGTTGATAATGTTACTTGAGATTTTAGTCGTTGGTGGGCTCGTTCTTTTGGTGCTAACCTTGGTGCACACAACAAAAAAGCGATCAAGTATTGTTGGGAGCATAAGCATTGCGGCTAATGTCCTTATGTACGCTTCACCATTGTCTGTCATGGTAAGTCATGTTGGTGATTTTAGTGTGATAAATTCATTTTAGAAAGTTAGGATTTACTAAAGACCAAAGGACACTCCAAATAAGCTTCATTATAGGTTTAGCCGTTTAGGAGATACGGAGTGCACACTCTTTTAAGACTAATCTGCTTTCCGGCTTCGGTGAATAACAAGGTTTACGAACCGCTGGCCAATATCAACCAACGCATAAGATCACACCAACCCATTTTCCCACCAAACTAGTATGCTGATTAATGAAGTTGTTTGTCGCTTAGAAAACGACGTGGTGATTCCATGCTTACTAAAACACAATTTTGGTGTATTTTGGGCGACAAACATACTCGTTTTTTCTATATTGTATTATCGACTAATATTTAAAAAAACTTATCAAAATACTTCAATCTGAAAGTGCTTGTATGATTCATAAAGACTTTCTAGAAAATTCCCTACAAGTCGTATATATTATCAACCATTTAAAATTTGATAATTGAATTAAAACTAGTTTCGATTTTGAAATTAATCGGTTTAAGGTTTCTTCAAAACCCCTGCTTATACACCAATAACAAACCGATTCAAGCCTACTTAGCTATGATGTCATTAATTAAGGTTTATTGGTTTCAATAAACTATCTTGCGCTCTTGCTTGTTACATTGGCTAATTGGTGATCCGGTGGAATATGCAGAGATTGGTGATCACGACTAGAAGCGTGGAGTATATGCCTTTTCTACTCTCATTGTTTTGCTTCTGTAACGGTCTTTGTTGGTTTCTATATGCCCTTTTACCTTTTGATCCCTTTGTCGCGGTAAGCATGCCTTCCACTAGTGTTGTTTTTTTTCTTTCTTTTACAAACAACTATATTCGCTATGTTAAAAAAATAAGATAAAAATGAAAAGTGTGGGACCTAAAGAAAGTTGTCTAAAGCTAATTCATACTACTTTCTAAATCGTTTTATTAGAAAAACTGATTACGTTGTATAAACAGATTCTTAAAGATAAATTACTAATCAACCCGTTTTGTACGTACTAAAAAATACTCAATTTTAGTTGTTACCGGCCCGATGAACCCTTTTCACTTACCATTATAACCAAATTTCATATTTTAAAGTATAATTTCGTTATTTTTTACCAGGTACCTAACGGGATCAGGGCAGTTTTAGGTATTCTGCAACTGATACTTTATGCAACCTTCTATAAATCCACAAAGCGAATGTTGGTGGAAAGAAAAGAGAAAGCGGAAATGGGCCTAGCAGAAATGGGCTCATCCAATATGCACGATGGCAACGAAGCTAATATTTAAAATATTAAAGCTTGGACCTAATGGGCCACAACCCACTTTTCTTGAACTACTACAAAGTGACCATATGGATTATGGCGAGATAACGAGTCTATTATGAGTTACTTGTTTACTATCAAATTTGTTTTTCACCTTTTCTTTTAGTTAATTAACCTTATTTCTTAATAAATATTTTTATAAGTTATTTTATGTGCTAAATAGTTGATTTACCTACATAATAGAGTGTACAAATACACGGAGGTCACATGGTTAGAAATTTTTTTTTGGAACGGCGACTTTCTAGTATTAGACTACCGCATTCCTCAAATTGAAGAGTCCCGTTGCCTTACTCCAATTAGACTATGTTGTCTTAACCGGGCCCACGTTGGCTTCAGAGTTTGGCTTGGGCGTTCCCCCCCGGAAACCATACCGTCAGCTGCTACTTGACAGTCGTTGTGCCACAAGAGTAGAACTCTCTGGCGTAACACACGTTGGGACGAAAACCCGGGTGGGCATAGGATAGAGCCTGACACCTCTGCAAGGAGGCTAGACTCTATCCAACATTCCCTGATCCACCAAAGTGACACAAATGGGGATTGAACTTCTGGCGTAACTTGGGTCTCCATCGAAGAATCCAAGCCTATCTACCGCTATTGTGGTTTTGCTTCCAAATTTATCTAATTACACTTTTTAGTCGAGTATTTTACTCGAACTTAACACATATGGTTATGGATTGGATGTTTTATAAGTTTTTACATTAAGTTCGTGTGAAATGAAAAAAAATACCTCATGAATGTTCACTAAACCTTTTATTTTTATATTTTTAGTATTTGGAGATTTGTTAATCATTTTACACTTTGCGTAAAACTGAACATCTATCCAAAACAGATCAAATACGTTTGAGCAAATTGTTAAACTAAAGATGTAAATAATAAAAATTTGGAACTGAATTGCAATATGACATACAACACAGACATGTATTACCTCTAATAAAAAGTTGATACATAATTATACTATGTTATACAACTAGTGGGATCCCCTCGCTTTGTGGCGGGTTTTTAGTCGGCATTGGTTTGATTTGTTAAGGTACCAGTGCGAAATAGACACTCGTTGTAGCAACCGAAAAAGATAAAACGAATACTAGTGCGAATGATTTAGACCGGAACGTTGAGACAATCATAGAAGTAAATATCGGCACCGATGTTTTTCAAATATGGTAATGAACAAAAAATAAAGGTTATATTTGACATGTTCGATTTTAACAAAATTCTTGTAGAAACGTAGAAACAAGTAAGCACAACACAAGGGTTTATACGAAATTTGTAACGCATTGTATTATATTATTAGAATGACGAAAAGTATACATGGCATATAACAAAAACTAAACGGTGAGGTAGCTTTGATAACAAATACGTTTGTGCTTTGATTACTGGTACATTACTATTCACAAGGCGATTTTGAGTAAAATTTATATCAAGACGTAGAAACAAATAAGCATGTCGAAAAGGAATGCCCGAAATTTTATTAAGTATCGCATATTTAAATTTATAATAGTAAAACAAAATATACAAAAATTAATTATAATACTAAAATGACAATAATAATTTATTATAATAAATTAGAAAAAAGAAGAAAATTAAACTGATAGCCTTTTCTTATATATACAATGAAAAATAAAATTCTGAACTATGGCAATTAACATGTAGTTGGGAGTTGTGGGAGTCAAAGTGATAGTTGGGAGTGGTAGTGGCCAATATCCAATAGTTGGGAGTGATAAAACCAATAACAAAAAAAAAAAAAAAAAAACCATGGAAAAACTATAATTTTAAACTGGGAGCAAAATTGTAATTTTTCAAGACAAATAAGCATGTGTTAGGCATGCCTTAACGAATAAAAAGTACACTTATGCCCGCCCGCGTTGCGGGGCGTTAAATCAAATATTTCTTAGTTTTATAACATGGATGCATGTATTTAGGTTACTTGTATATACTACCTTATACCACGATTAAAAAAAAAAATACATCGAGACAACCAATTAAATCAAAATACTACCATAGTTTTGCTAAAACATCGAGACAACCAATTAAATCAAAATACTACCATAATTTTGCTAAAGAAACTAAAACGATGACAGGTCTGTAATTTTGGGGTGGGGGTAAAATACTAATTTGTCAGAACCAATGAACGAGTGCTAGAAAACTACTTGACACAATAAAAGTTACATTGAATCAATCAAGTAAAATAAAACACTACTATAGTTTTGCAAAAAAAAAAAAAAAAAAAAACAAAAACAAAAATCCTAAAACGATGGTAAGATCACACTTTTTAACTGGGGGAGAAATCGTAATTTTTGAAATGGAGGCAAAATCATAATTTTGAACAGAAGGCAAAATAGTAATTTTAAGCTGGGGGGAAATCATAATTTTATTTTGAACTAGGGGCGAAATAATAATTTTGAATTGAGGGCAAAATCGTAATTTTGAGCTAGGGGAAAAACATAATTTTATTTTGAATTGATGGCAAAATCGTAATTTTGAGCTTGGGGCGAAAACAAAATTTATTTTGAACCGGGGGAAACTTGTAATTTTCAACTACACCTCATTCTCATTATGATGATCCTATGCATTAATGTTTTCGTACCATCGTTAACCATCCTTCTGATCTTCATGCAAATCAGAAAATTACTAGGGGTGAGCAAAAGGAAAAACCCGACCCTACCCGACCATTACCCGACCCGACCCGAGAACCGATCAAACATAAAATACAGAACCGATTCACTACCCTAAATATAGGGTCGGTTCCGGTCCATAAGTCCAAGTCGGGTTTCACCATAAAAAGAACCGAGAACCGACCCGACCCGACCCGATTTTATATGAAAAATTGGAACCGATCTAAATACCTAGGTACTTGGGTTCGGGCCTGGTTGGGTATATTTTCGGTTCGGTTCTCGGTTATTTTCGGTCCGGACCTAAACTTGCTCACCCCTAAAAATTACGGTGTGAATTTGGCTAAATTCTTTAAAGATGACAAACAAGACTACCAACCTGAACACAAGACACGTGCTTCTGTGTTTGAGAGGTTGAACTTTCCAGCAAGTAAACAAATCGGGGAGTCGCAGAAAAAAAGGTGTGGGGAGAGACCCAAAGCTTAAGAAGGATTTGTCGAAGAAAAGGTCCGTCGAGTGGAATCTAAGTATAATGATTTATCGAGCAATTTCACACCAATCCTCATTAAACTTCCACCAATGAAAACAGAGGCGAGCAAGAAGTGGGAGTTGTGTTCGCTAATCGGGGAGGTCAAAGAATTAGAAATACTAGCAAAAGTGGAAGATTCATGTTGGAGGCTAAAGGGACGGGGCCCGAGATTAGGTACATGGGAGGGTTAAAAGTTTTGATAACCTTCCTATCTAGAGACGAAGCCAACGAGTTTCTTAAAACTCAATATGAATACTGGTCCGTGTGGTTTTACCGTTTATACATGTGCGAAGGGATACCACCTATCTTTGAAAGAATTGCCTGGATCAAAGTTATTGGTATGCCCATAAACCTTTGGGACAAGCACAATTTTAACTTAGTCGGAGAAAGATGTGACAGGCTTGTTATAAGGTCTGAAGCATCGGTTTGCTGCAACGATGTGTCAGAAGACACCATCACAGTCCTAGTCAACTCTGGTAAAAGGATTTAGATGGAGATGAAAATCAACTGGAAGAACCACTCCTTCCCAGTTTGGATAGAAGAAATCGATGCTGTCTGGAAACCTTCTTTCCAGTCTAGCTCCGATATCGGAAATGAGATGGGTCTCCAGTGAGGGATCATGTGATAGGCGGGGGCAATGGAAATTCAAAAGGGGTTGATGCAGTCGAAGAGGTGTGCATGGGAAATATGCATGATAATAATTCCCCTTTGGGCGATGTGCGCATGCAGCCTGAAAACTTGAATAAGAGAGAGGTAGTGGGGGGAAGAAAGCGTGTCAAACTCCAGTGAAAGAAACACTATCTCAGATAGGCCAACCCCAGTTATGAGGCCTTCCAATAAAGGGTCTGGACTAAGCTTCATTACACTTAGGCCCAAAAACAAGTCCAGATTCAAGGAAGATCAAGCCCAAAATTACAAAACCCCAGATCTTAATGAAGCGGTGAATACTGACCCATTTAACCAGGAAGGTTTAATCCAGAAAGATGCTGAGGAGTACAGACGTTCCAAACAGAAAGAGGAGAAAAGGGTAACAATGATGGGAAAAAGTCAGAGTCGTCTGCTCTTTGGCGGTCAAGTGGGGTCAGAGAAGAAAGCGAATTGTGTTCATTTGGATTTCGAGGCTGAAGTTGATGCAACCACTATGTATGGTGAAAATTTGGGAATCGACATGGAGGGCTTTGGCAAGCAGGTTAGAAAAATCGTTAAAGGGGAAAGGGAGAACTCTGTTCCCCAATGAATATTATGTCGATAAATATAAGGAAGTCACCGGACCGAGTAAACGTGGGTGGGTAAGGCGTCTAAAAAGGGAGAACAACCTCTCTTTTTTGGGGATACAGGAGACACATCAGTTGTGTTTGCCGGATTTTTTTTTGGAATACTTCCTAGGATCGATCATCGTTGGAAGTTGTTTCGGTTGATGCCGTAGGAAGGTCAGGGGGTTTAACTTGCCTATGGGACCCTGGTGTGTTTTCTACAACCAGTATCGTAAAACAACAGTGTTTTATTCTTATTATAGGTTTTATTAAAGGAGTGGATGAGGTAGTTAACCTTCTAAACGTCTATGCCCCAAACAATCCTGGAGATAGGAAATTGTTGTGGGGTGAGTTAAAAAAATTTAAGCTAAAATTTCCAGGTATGTGGGTAGCCTTCAGTGATTTTAATGACGTTCGTTATCCTCCTGAAGAACGGGTTAACTCGGTTTTCGATGCAAAAGCGACCGCTGTGTTTAAGGAAATTATCTTAGATACCGGATGGGATGAATATGCAATGCTGGGTGGTAATTTTACTCGTATCTCAGGTGGTAAAGAGATTAAATTCATTAACTTGACAAATTCTTAGTCTGCGATCGTTTTAAGTGCACGTGGCCCTCGACTAAAGTCAGTGTTTTAAAATATGGGCCTTCCGACCACTGCCTAATTTTCCTTTCATTTGTTGATACGGATTACGGACCAACTCCGTTCAAATTTTATAATAGCTGGCTCCAAGGCAAAGAAGTGGAAGAGATCATTAACCGAAACATCGCCGTCAAAAAGGGCAACCAAGGAGACCTTCTTCTGGCGACTTGTTTGAGAAAGATGAAAGGCGAAATAAAAGGGTGGAGGGAGATGATTAAAGTGATTGAAGAAAAAGAGTCTCTAGTTTTGAGAAACATTCTGGAAGACCTGGAACAAATGGCTAAAGTAGCAAAACTTAATGATGCATAGAAAACCTTCGTGTAAGTACCTTATCCAAAATCAAAGATTTAGAGGCCAAAAAAGCGAAAGACTGGAAGCAAATGTCTCGTATATGGTGGTTAAAAAATGGGGATGATAACACTTCTTACTTCCATAGTGTTTGCAACTTGAATAAAGCCAACAATAGAATAAACGGGCTGCTGATAAATGGGGCTTGGATAACAGAACCGCGAGCAGTTATGGAGGAGTTGCGAATGGGTTTCAAAAAACAGTTTTCTGAACCTATGAGACGAAGACCAAAATTTTTGGATCATGGCCTGCCAAAGTCATCGGTCGTTCAGAAAACAAGATTAGTGGAGGCCTTCAATTCGGATGAAATAAGTCAAGTGATTCGCGACTGCGATGGAAGTAAAGCACGAGGTCCTGATGGCATTACTATGAAGGTCTTTCAAAGGCATTGGAGAATTTTTAAACTGGGTACTGAAAAGATGATGAAAGATTATATGACACGGGAGAGATAAGTATGCAATGCGTCGTTCACAGCTCTCATTCCGAAGACTATTGACCCCCATGTGAGTACCGATTTCAGACCGATCTCAGACCGATCTCACTTGTTGTGTTTATTTTAAAATAGTAACAAAGGTGCTCGTAGGTCATTTAAAAGAAGTGATGGGTAGTCTTGTTTCGCCAACTCAATCAGCCTTTGTTGGGGGTCGGTACATTCTTGATAATCCTTTGATAGTTAGTAAAACAATTGCTTGGGCTAAAAAGAACAAACGCAAAATGATGGCCTTCAAGGTGGACTTCCAACGAGCTTATGACTTTTTAAATTGGAAATTCTTGTTTAAGGCAATGAATTTATGGGATTTCCAGAAAAATGGATGAGCTGGATCAAAGGATGCCTAAAATCAAGGAGAGGCTCGATCTTGGTCAATAGGTGTAACCCATCGCGTTTTGCAACTTTCTATATTTAGCAAGTCCTTTGTACTTTCCTTTTATGGAAACTTGTTATCCTTTGTATTCGTACTTCATTTCATACGTTGTAATCTGCGACTTAAATTATAATGGAAAACTTTATCTTTTATATACATGTGTTATACATTATTCATAAATACTTGGTGCTTATTCTTGTTACATACATACTTGATGCTTATTTCCATTCAAATTCATACGCATTCATACTTGTTATACATGCAAAATACATTCTTGTACTCTTTTGATCATGCACGACACTTGTACACTGCTAAAATACGCTTAAAAATACTTAAAATCAGCTAAAATACCAAAATTCATCATTTTGGGCCTTGGGCCTAGTAGGTCCGCACAGATCTGCAGCTTAGATCCGCACCAAAAGCCCGGTCCGCGCCAAGGGGCCGATCCGTGACGTGCTGTCGTAGTACATGCAAATTTAATCCAAATTACAACTAGTAGATAGCAGTAAATGGGTATCGAACACAGGGAGTTTGTGGAAAATGTGTTGATTCTATAGTCTTGCAAATTAACTACAATTACCCTAATATGCAGAAATTAAAGATCAAGAATTTGGATTGTTTGATTTAAGAACTAAGTTATCAACTAATTGCTAATCAAGATTGGATTGTAATTCAGATTATGAGAAAATGACCATCTTAGGTTTCGGTTTCTTTTAACACGTGTGCAAAATTCCAACTAGAAAGAGTTACATAGACATAACTCGTGTATAAACATTTGTTGTGATAAAAGGGAACACAGTACTCGGATTATATTAACGCGAGGTCGTTTCCCGATGATCAATCAATCAATATCCAACCCTAACCCTTCCCGTGATATCTCGATTGTCAACGACACCAAGAAGGTACAATTTAGACTAGAATTGAAACATCAATTAACAAGCTACAATCAAATATTCATAAACCATGATAAACAAAGCAAACATACCAAGTTATCATTCTAGAAATAAAGGAAAAACACACAAGAGTTATAGGAAAACCTTCACCTAAGATGATCACCACAAATTTAGCCGGCCATTGTTCGATGGATCGTCATAACATCAAAGTTAAAGTTCATACGAATCGAAAAATTAAACCGGAATGTTAGAAATTGTTCCCAAATAGTATCCGAAGCCAAAATTCGCCCACAAAGTGCAGAGAAACGTCTCCAATCATGAATAATATGAAAAGACACTTGAAAACCGTTTTAATTGAGCCGTTACGTTTTTCCTCGCTGCCTCTATCGTAACTTACGGTAGCTACCGTAAGTTACGGTAGACTTCAAGTTGTTACGGTGGGAGTCTACTGTGGTACGGTGGGAATCTAGAAGTTTCAGGGCTACCGTAATTTACGGTGGCCACCGTAAATTACGGTGGGCCCCTGATTCTTCTGTTTTGTTTCTTCTTTCCATCCATGCTTGCCCCGTTCCACTCCATTCCTTCCGAATCAGCGTTTTCTCCATTTTAAGCTCCAAAACGCACCTGAAACATAAGCAACTGTAGTCATCTAATTCAAGATAATTACGCGATCAAGTGAGGGATAAACTCGTCTTTTAACACCATTAAGGGTTGTCCTATGGACCACCCGTCACATCCCCACACTTAACCGTTTCTTGTCCCAAGCAACCCAATCAAAACCATTTTCAAAACATACGCGATCAACATAAACCAAGCATAAACATGCTGTCCTTTTACTAACCCTTTCTTAACACCCAAAACAACACACCCCTTGCTATATCTCTTCTCTCGGCAACAAGTAAGCACTAGCATTTGTAAGCTAGACACACAAAAGGCAAACGGGTGATTTCACAACTATAGGCTTGTACCTAAATCGGTCCTTCTCCTAACAAGTGCCAAACATGAATGTAAATCAAAGGGGCTTTAAGGTTGTAACGTGGCTAGGCGTACGGTAGGAAATGGAATATATATGTAGTAGCAAAGGACTTAACCCGGTCTTTTATTACACAATGAAACAAGCAAACACCAAACTTAAACTTCTATATACAAGACAACTCAACATCACTTTTTTTTTTCTTTTTCATTGCTTTTTCCATTTTTTTTCTTTTCTTTTCTTCTTTTCTTTCTCTTTTTTCTCTTTTTTTTTTAACAAAGCAAACATTCAACATAACATCATAACATATCTACACATTACTAAAACAACTACTAACACTATAAGACCGGGTCAAGTCGGGTAAATTTGTGGGGAAACTAGCTAAGGGATAACAAATGATAGGCTTTAGGCACAAAATTGGGCAACTAAATGTCCAAACCCCCGCCCCTCTCACTACCAAGCTCATATATATAATTAATGAGGTCCAACCCCCAAATCCCACACTCGCAGACACTATGACGAGGCTACCTAAATGCCCTTATCCTTTCTATATTCATATTCAACTAAGGCCTCGAACCGTATTCAAGCACAAGTTCTAATGCACCCCCACCCGTTGCCACTCTCATCAAAGACAAGTATTATTTATATACAAGTGTGGCTTCAACTCTCACCAAGAACAAAGGGTATTAAGGGTTGCCGGTGTGTCACTTGGGGTTAGTCCAAGGTGTTCAAATTCTCACAATGTTTTGCTTGATTTAAAATTTTTTCAAAAACCTCCAAATTTCAATATTTCTCCCCATCCCCACACTTGGGATACATTGACCCCAATGTATGGTTTTGAGAAGACTAGATCGCTAAACCCTTCAACATCAACAAAAGCTTTACATCTCAAACCCCAAACTTCTTTTTGGTATTTTTTATTATATATATATATATATATTTTATATTTTTCTTCTTTAAAAACATAACACCACCAACTCGCACAACCCAAAACATAACATCACAAACTAAACACCACCAATCCACCCGACCATAAACATAACAAACAATATTCACAGAAATATACAAAAACGGAAGGAACACAACCTGACTAGTAGTACCGCGGCTGAGGCGGCCCGAAAATGGAAGACATCATCTCATTCCACTCTCCGAAGGCAAATGCACCACTACCACTTCCACTTCCGCTTTGTTGTGGAGCTCCATGTTGTTGTTGGTTTTGTCGAGGATCCATCCATTGCGAGTGATGGAGCGGCAGTGTCGGATACGAAACACTACCATCGTAAGGTGGTAGAGACGCATAATCCACCGGAGGTGGATCCACAAACACGGGCCGCCCCGCATGCCAATCTTCATGCATTCGCCGAGCTTGATTATCATTATACCTATTGTTCATCTCTAACTCATGGGAGTAAGCATGTGTGCGGTTCCACGACTCTTGGCGATCAAAGTTGTGCTTTAAGGCCCGCTCCATACTAGCCCCTATCATCGTTTGGTGATCAAAGAAAGTACGCTCCGACCCCGACCATGTGTCAAAAATCGATGCCGGCGGACGTTGGTTCTCGATGACTTCTTGCATAGTACCATCATATGCCCAATTCGGCTCGTACGAGCGCTCCGTATAGTCAAAGAAACCACCACCTTGTCGCCGACTTGGGCCCCCTTGGCCCACATCCATATGCCCACCATGAGGCTCATCCGCATAATCTTCATCCCCACTCAGGGGCTCATCTTCGCTTTTGGGCTCATCTTCGCTTTTGGGCTCATCTTCTTCACCCGGTAAAAGTGGCCTTGCATCAACTTTCAAAGCCCTCCATCTTTGACCTTCCGACTTGAGCTCGTGGTATCTTTCCGATTGATCGTAGGTCCATCCAATACCCATCCTTTGTATGTCAAAGGGCTTGTGTCTTTTTGCTGCCCCTTTGTCCTCCGATGTGATCGCCTTGAACTGTTTCAACAACCCCGTAATAATCCGGCAATACGGAATGATGCTCCTCCCCACTTTGTTTCAACATATCCAAAGATAATTCATGATCCAATACTATATCGGAAAGCGGGGAGACCCGTGTAGCAACGAGTAAATAACGGGAGATCTCTGGGTACCTCACCTCTTGTTTATCGCCTCTTCTTGGAATGACATTCAAGATGCAAATAGTGAGTAGCAACTTTGCTTCAATTTTCAGATTCCTTTTATATAAGGTGCCACTGTAAGTACCCGGTAAGAACAAGGCCGCTAACACATCATTCCACCTCGGGTGGGACTCCGGTTTAATGAGCAAATCAACAAGACTCGGGATTGTGTAATCACGAGCAGGAAAACTGTCATATTTCACCAATTTCCGCAATGTATCGAACGACATTTCCACCTTTATCCCATTAACCGTGCCCGTCAACTTCATCTGCGACGGCTTGTCGTACCTATTGCATGTCAACGTAGCCATCCATTCTTGAATCTCATCCATAAACAGATTCTTGTTGTCCTTGTCATAACAACTGAGTGCCGCTTCCCATCCTAAGGTACGAAACTGGGCAAACACATTGAATGGCCCGAACTCTACCTCTCTAACTTCCCTTTCACAGATAAACGCAACAACTTTATTTTTAACTTGTTCATTCGATCATGAAATAATGTCGGCTGCCACTCGTCAGGCTGATCGTCTAACGGACCCGTTTCCCACTTTGGCTTGTCAGCCGGCTCCAACTCCATCATCTCTTCCTCATCACTTTCACTGTCATCATCTCTACCCAAATACCTCCTCTTCTTTGGTTGTTCTTCCGGTTGTTTGCCCTTGCCTTTGCCTTTTGAAGAAGAACTAGCTCCTGCTCTTTCCTTAGTTCTCACCATTTTCCTACACACACCACAAAAACAAACAAACAAACACAACCAAACACAAAATCAGTCCTTTTTCCAACAAAAATCCCCACACTTGCTTGTTACTATAGTCGTAAATGCTAGTGAACACAAAATTTCATACGTTATTTTCACAAAAATTGGGCATGGCGCCTCTACAATTTAGAGATTCCCAAAAGTTCACAACTTTAACATCAATCTTACATCTACTACCATAACAATACTCACGTAACCATTTTTCATGACAAAAGCTAAGAACAAGCAAGTGTGTGTAAACAACTAACAACAATAACCTTTATCTTCATAATGCATCATCAAAAGTAACAAATAAACATCACATACCTTAGATTGAAGATGCTAGAACACAAGAAAACCAAAAACCAAAAACTTCAAAAACCCCTAAAAATTTCGGCCCTAGGGTTTGTCAATCGGCCACAAAAACGCGTTTTTCTTGCAAATATTTCCTCAAAATCGGAAAGTACGTGAAATTTCAGTCATGATAGACCCAAATTTCATAAGATTTGACCAAGAATTGAAGAAGATATGAAGAATTGAAGGTTTGAATGGTTGTGGGGTTTTTTTTTTTTGATTTTGTGGGGAAGATGATAGAGATAGGTGAGATGTGTGGTTGGGGAATGAATGCAGAAAATAAGTGGTGAGGGTTAAGTTCACGTGACCTGATTATCTATTATTATTTTTTTATGTAATTGCCGAAACCTGCTGCACCCTTTCATTCGCCAGGCCTACCGTAAATTACGGTAGGTACCGTAATTTACGGTGGCTCCTGGCAAATAATTCCCACCGTACACCAGTAGTGTTTCACTGTAAATCCAAAAAAATTTCCCAGGCCACCGTAATTTATGGTGCCTACCGTAAATTACGGTAGGACCTGGGCATTTGCACTTCGCCAAAAATTTCAATTTTCAGTGTTTTTCTTTTTATTTTTTTTATTTTTTTATGTTTCTATAATTTTTTCAAAAACAGGGAATAATACCCTACCCCCTCGAAAAATCCCGTGTTGTTCTCAACACGATGTTAGAACTATTCGTAACCCGAATGTCCCCACACTTGTTTCAAACACGAGCTTCAAGCGAATACGGTAAATGTGAAAACTAAACAAAACAAACAAAATAAAATACTAACTATGTACACTACCAAACCTGGGCTCATGGTTGTTCATCATCTACCGGGCGTAGAATGTAGCCCGCTTTGTCAAGCTCCAAGTTGTTGATGTCGTTCCCTTCCAAGTATGGATTTAACCGATGGCCATTCACCGTTTGTTGTTTGTTGGTTTGCTCATCTTGGATATCCACATCACCAAATCTCCCGACTCGCCGAACAACATATGGGCCCATCCATTTGCTTTTAAGTTTGCCCGCAAACATCTTTAGGCTTGAGTTGTACAACCATACCTTTGGACCCACTTCAAAGGTTTTCTTTCTCAACTTTGCATCATGGACCTTTTTGAGCTTGTCTTTGTAAGCCGATGCACACTCGTACGCTTCGTCTCTAATTTCTTCTATTTCACTCAATTGCAACTTCCTCATCTTCCCCGCTTCATTTTAGTCCGCATTCACCGTCTTGATTGCCCAATGCGCCCGATGAGCTAACTCCATTGGCAAGTGACAACCCTTTCCATACACCATCCGGTAAGGCGTTGTGCCAATTGGAGTCTTGTAGGTCGTCCGGTATGCCCACAACGCATCATCTAATTTGCTCGACCAATCCTTCCTATCCGTTCGAACCGTCTTCATGAGGATTTCTTTAATTTGACGGTTGGACACTTCGACTTGTCCACTAGTTTCCGGATGGTAAGGTGTGGCAATCCATTGGTTCACGCTATACCGCTTTAACAATTTCCCAAAATTAAAGTTCTTGGAATGCGAACCGCCATAACTAATAATAACTCTCGGAATACCAAACCAGGCAAAGATGTTGGATTGAACAAATTTACAAACAACCGAATGGTCATTTGTTCTTGTTGCAATAGCTTCAATCCACTTCGAGACGTAGTCCACCGCCACCAAAATGTATAAGAACCCATTAGAATTTGGGAAGGGACCCATAAAGTCAATGTCCAATACATCAAATATTTCCACAACCAAAATTGGTTGCAATGGCATCTCGTCCCTCTTTGAAATGCTTCCCATCTTTTGACAATTCCTTGCAAACTCGCATGCATCCTTGAAAATTGTGGGCCAATAAAACCCACACGAGAGAACCCGGTAGCCCGTTTTATGTCCGCTAAAATGACCTCCACAAGCGGATGAGTGGGCATGAGTCAAGATTTCCAACACCTCCGTTTCGGGCACACACCTCCGAATGACTTGATCAGGCCCGATCTTGAAGAGGTCCGGCTCATCCCAAATATATTGCTTCACTTGGACCATAAATTGTTGTCTTCGCTTCTTGGTCCAATGATTTGGGATGGCACCCGTGGCTAAGTAATTTACGTAGTGGGCATACCACGGTGCAACAAAAGTGGACACGGCTAGTAGTTGCTCATCGGGAAACCTTTCATTTATCTCACTCAAATCATCAATCCCTTCCACCGGGATTCGAGACAAGTGATCCGCCACTACGTTCTCACTTCCCTTCTTGTCTCGAATTTCTAAATCAAACTCTTGTAGCAATAACACCCACCGGATTAAACGGGGCTTCGCATCTTTTTTCTCCATCAAATACCGGACCGCACTATGATCCGAATATACAACCACTTTGCTCCCCCAAATGTACGAACGAAACTTATCCAAAGCATACACCACCGCTAATGACTCCTTTTCGGTTGTGGTGTAATTCAGTTGCGCTTCGGATAAAGTCTTACTTGCATAGTAAATCACCACCGGGTTTTTGTCAACTCGTTGACCCAAAACTGCACCAATTGTAGTGTCGCTTGCGTCACACATGATTTCGAATGGCTTTGACCAATCCGACGGTTGCAAAATGGGAGCTTTCACCAAGTGTTCCTTCAAAACATTAAAGGCTTGCAAACACTCATTAGTAAAATCAAATGGAACATCCTTTAACAACAAGTTACATAAAGGTTTGGTGATAACACCAAAACCTTTTATGAAACGTCTATAAAATCCCGCGTGTCCCAAAGATGACCTTACACCCTTAACATTTTTCGGTGGAGGCAAAGATGATATTACCCATATTTTTGCCTTATCCACCTCCATACCCCTCTCCGAGATTACATGACCTAACACAATTCCCTCTTGCACCATGAAATGACTTTTCTCCCAAATAAGCACTAAATTTTTCTCAACACATCTTTTTAAAACTTTTTGTAATTCGTTGAGACACGATTCAAAACTAGTGGCAAAAATCAAAAATTCATCCATAAACACTTCAAGCGACTCTCCAACCATGTCCGAGAAAATACTCATCATACATCGTTGGAAAGTTGCCGGTGCATTGCACAAGCCAAATGGCATTCGCCGAAAGGCAAAGGTGCCATATGGACAAGTGAAGGTGGTCTTGTGTTGGTCATCCGGGTGTATTGCTATTTGATTGTAACCTGAATACCCGTCCAAAAAACAGTGATACTTTTGACCCGACAATTTTTCAATGATTTGGTCAATAAAAGGTAGCGGAAAATGGTCCTTTGAAGTGGCAGCATTCAATTTGCGGTAGTCAATACATACACGCCACCCGGTGACCGGTCGGGTGGCGATTTGTTCACCATTTTCATCCTTGACTACTTGAATGCCGGCCTTCTTAGGCACAACTTGGGTAGGACTTACCCAAGATCTATTCGAAATCGGATAAATAATTCCCGCATCCAACCATTTAATTACCTCTTTCTTTACTACCTCCCTTAGTTTCGGATTCAATCTTCGTTGTGCTTCTCTTGTCGGTTTTGCATCCTTGGTGGTGATTATCTTGTGCATGACGATTGATGGACTAATTCTTTTAAGATCGGCAATCGTCCATCCGATAGCTCGTTTGTTTTCTTTCAAGACTTCCAATAAAGTTTGTTCTTGCGCCATCTCTAAATTAGAGGCAATAATGACCGGTAGAGTGTCATTATCCCCTAGAAAAGCATACTTCAAATGGCTTGGTAAGTCTTTGAGTTCCAACTTTGGTGGTTCTTCTAACGATGGTTTAGTACCCGAGCTTATTTCCACCGGCAAGCTTTCAAATTGGTGGGTCCATGGCGGTCGACCTTCCTTCAATGCCATAGCATCCTGTTTCTTCTCTTCAACCCTTAGTGCACAAGCATGTACCTGTTCAGAAAAATTACAAAGACATACATCCATACTGTCCTCCTCATACTCGTGCAGGTTGCATTCGTCGACTAAGTCTGCCATAAAACACTCATCAACACCAACAGCATTAGAATTGTTAGTAAAAACATTTAATCACATTTTTCGATTTCCAAACGTCATATCGACTGTACCAAATCTACAATCGATCACAGCATGCGCGGTGCTCAAAAATGGCCGACCCAAAATAACATTTTGTTGTTGTTTTGGGTCCGCGGATGAGTAGTCCAAGACTAAAAAATTAATTGGGTAGTAAAACTCATCAATTTTCACAATAACATTTTGAACCATCCCCCGAGGTAGCTTATGAGACAAATCGGCCAAAAAAACTGTTGTCTCTACCCTTGCTAACGGACCAAAGTCGTATTGGTCATATAAGCCTCCCGGTAAAATGCTCACCCCGGCTCCAAGATCTAGTAATGCCTTTGCCATTTGAAAATTACCAACTTGTATATTTATTAATGGCGTGCCCGGATCTTGGAGCTTAGGAGGAAGCTCCCCATTCAACACCGCACTCACTTGCCCGGTTAAGTCCACCCGCTTAGGCATTTTCTTCTTTTGTTGCCTTTTTTGTGTGCACAATTCTTTTAAAAATTTAGCGTATGCGGGTACATGTTTTATTGCATCAAGTAACGGAAGGTTAATTTTAACTTGTTTGAACATGTCCCACAACTCTTCTTTTTGGGGACCTCTTGATGCAATAAAATTTTTCCTACCCGGGTCAAGTAAAGCCGATGGAAACGGGACTTAACTCGGTTCACCTTCATCTTTTTCATTCTTTTCATTTTCACCCAACCCCGGTTTGTTAACATTTGATTCTTTAGATACAACCAGTGAAACTTCATCATCGTCACTTTCATTACCCGTGACATCCTCAACTACCCCTTCAACCAAACCTGGTGACAAATTGGCTTTAAATTCTTTACCACTTCTTAACACACTAACATGATGAACATTAACATTGTTACCTCGTGATGAGCTATGGGAAGGATTTACCTTGGTGTCACTAGGAAGTTGACCTTTGTTTTTCTTCAACTCCGCCATGTCGGTTGCCAGTTGACCCATTTGTGTTGTTAGTGTTTGAATGCTTTTGTCACGAACCTCGTCCTTTTGCATCCGAACTTCATCAAGTTGATTCCGTTTTTGCATTTCTTGTTGCATTGCCCGGAGCATATCCATGACTTCATTCCCGCTTGATGAATTTTAACCCAAACCACTTTGACCCGTTTGTTGAAATTGCCCTTGGTAGCCATAACTATTTCCACCCCTATAGTTTCTTTGATTGTATTGTTGGCGAGGTGCAAAATTACCTTGAGCTCCTTGAAAATTTGGGTTAACTTGGTTCGCCGCGTTCCCATAGCGGAAATTAGGATAGTTTCGTAACCTGGGATGGTATGTGTTGGAGTTCGTGTTGAAATTTCGACCACCCCCTTGAATAACATTCACTTCTTCTACTTGCTCATCAACCACTCCTACTACACAAACTTCCGTCGTGTGGCCTATTTCATTGCAGTTAGTGCACACATTGTACACTTGATTCGTGGTTTGAGCACCTCCACTCTCTACTCCATGCACTTGTGGCCTTTGTATCACATGCCTTGCCCGTCTTGAGGATTGGGCCTTCCTTTTGGAAGTCACAGCCATTTGTTCTAAAAATGCCCAATCGTCTTGTTCAAATTTTGTACCAAATGTACCATTAGTAATTGACATCAAGTCACGTTCATCCTCCGAACTCAACCCTTTGTGAAATGCGTTCAACAATTCCCAAAGTTGGATACCGTGATGAGGGCAATTCCTTAGCATCATATTGAACCTTTCAAACGCCTCGTGAAACATTTCCCCCGATTGTTGTTGGAAGCTTCTCAAACCTCTCCTTGCATCATTAGTCTTTTGGGAAGTGTAAAACTCATCCAAGAAAATCTGTTGCATATCGGCCCATGTAAAAATCGATGCGGAGGGTAAAGTGTGAAACCATCTCTTTGCTTTCTCTTCCAAAGAAAATTGGAAGAGAACCAACTTGACATCATCCGAAGAGAAACCTTGACCTCCAATGGTATTGCAAATAGAATCGTACGTCTCCAAATGAAAGTAAGGTTCTTCCGTTGCTAACCCCTTAAACTTTGGTAAACTTTGGAGGGCGGTTGTTCTAACTTCAAAAGTTCTTCCGTCCGCATGATGAGGAATCACTACCGGTGAAGGATTGTTAGTAATAATAGGCCGGAAGTGAGCTTCGATTCCCCGTACTACCTCCCGGTGATGTCTTCGAGGGGCAACCAATGGTGCTCTAGGTTGACCCATTTGCCCTTGTATAGGTCCTTGAGGAGAAAATGGTGGTTGGTATTGATATTGATGCATTGGCGGTTGTTGTTGAATTGGCCTTTGAAATTGAGGTTGTGTATTTTGAGGACACACTTGATGTAGCGGTGTAGGGCGTTCCAATTGTGGCCCTTGTGGTCTAATATGGTGTACCCCAACCGGTAATCTACTCGTGTCTTGAAATTGTTGTATCGGTTGACTTTGTTGACCTGCTCCTCCTTGAGGTCCCAAATATCCTCCATCACCCGCATAGTAAAAACCTTCCTCTTCATACCCTCTAAAATCCTCTTCATAACCATCATCATATCCATCCCCTTGAATACCCGAGGATTACCCGAATGGAAAGGATGAATATTGGAAGTCCGATTGGTTCGGTGGTCGGTATGTAGATGTAGTATGGATGACGGTTGAGCCTTGTGGTAGTGGGTGAGTAGAAGATGATTGACCCGTAGTTGGGAAAAAGTGTGAAAGTGGTGGAATTGTGGTAGAAGGGCTAAAGGTAAGATTGGGTTCAACTTGAGTAGTAATCGTGTCACACCCCAAATTTCCACGTGTCACCGGTGGGCCCGGTGGGGAGTATCGTGACGTAGTTGATAACATCATAGTCAAATAACACAATATATAAATGCACAGCGGAAGCAAAAGATAAAAATATTACAATCCGAATATACAGTAATATCAAGTATTACAACGGAAGGTAAAGGATCCACAGGCGGATCTTAAAACATAACATTTGTTCAACAGACTTTAGACGCCTAGAACTTGCAAGATTCCTTATTAACGTCCTGAGCAGCTTCCTATGGCCCATAATGGGCATTACCAAGCATATATTTAAATATTACTACGCTCTCGTTCACCTGGATGATCACCGAAAGGCGTAGATTTAAAAGTTGACGCTTTAGGTCCCTCTATTGCGCAAACTTGCGCATCTCATCATTTATTAGTATTGAAGCCTTATCTAATTCATATTAGGCATGCTTGGAAGTATTATTAAACATCACGATGCTTCGGTTTCGCTAAAAGGTCATTCAGAGGTATAATTAAACATATTGACACTTTTAGCCCCTCTAACTTGCAAAGTTGCGCGTAACTTTACTTATAGGCATAAAAACCTTAGATGGCCATTATTTGGCATTCCCGAGAGTATAATTAAATATTATTAAGCTCCCGGTTTGTTAGAAGGTCACTCAGAGGTAAAAATTAACATGTTGACGCTTTTAACCCTTTATTGCGCAAACTTTCAATTAATCACATAAACGGCTATACTTGATTAACAAGTGGCTCATTTGTGAATATAAAACCATAAAAGGTTATTTAGAAACTTATTTTAGTTATGATAATACTTCCGGTCCTTTCATAATCAAAGTTTTTTGATTTTTCGAAAAATTAATCCCTTAAATTCCACATTGGACTTTATTAGGGTTTATTACACGCGTCAATACATCATTGGACGTGATTTTACGAGGTGTTACATCCTCACCCCCTTAAAAGAAATCTCGACCTCGAGATTTGCTAAAATGCTGGAAGTACTTTTTGTCACATGACGGACTTAACTTCTATAGCATATTTGGAGTCTTTCCCAGCTTCCCAAAGTGACCTTTATATTTGGTACCTGTATCTTTTTGGAGCTTCTAATCCTGTCGATCCTCAATCGACACAGGTTGCTCATCATATCGTAAATATGCACATCAATATGTGATAACGCTTCTTGACTTATTGGTGAAACATATCCTCAATCTACCAGTGTACAATGCATTGTATGCTCCGCCAAGCTCCTTAAATAGGCTTTAGCTTATAAGCTATTTGATCTGATACATTTGATTCCCTCGAACGATTTTATATATTCAGAGTTTAACTAGCCTGAAAATTAACAAAATGGTACACCCTTCCAGGGTGATATCTTTGTGGAACCTTATTCCTTAACAAGAACTTAGAAGTTTTGTTACTCTCATTAATCCTTGATTTTTCTGCCGAACATTGGCAACTTACAGATGATTATGAATTTGTATGATCTTATTTGTTGTTTCCAAGGCAACTTTCAGATCCTGCTAATTGGACTTACAAATCTTCTATTTACTCATAGATGTTTAACATTCCATCTATACAAGGTTTTCAAAGGAGCAGCCTTGATACTTATATAACAATTATTATAGAAATACTGATCTTAAGGTGAGATGGTTATTCCAACCACTGCTTTAAGCTAATCTTATGGAATAGCTAATCCTTACAGTTAGTCGAACAAATCGACGATCCTGGGTAGCTGATAATGATTCTTAATTGTTGCCTAATTTGGGTTGCGGTAAACAGTGCATAAGCAAAAAGAACCGTCTTTCATAAATAACTATACCGAATTCTTAGAATATCGAGTTAGGCTATACGAACCCTTTATTTAAAACTTACCTAATCAGGGTTTCGATTCTTCCAATGATGGTACTAGCCGTCTTGGAGATTTCACAAAATTACAACTCTAAATGGGATATAAATCTTAACTCAACCTGCCTCTCAGGAGGTAAATAGGGTAATCTTAGGAAAAGATAATCAAGGTACAATGGGGTACAGAGATTTTTCCAAACCTCCGGCTCCAGTTCATCTGTCGTATTTTGTGTCAGATAAATGACACCTTCACTTTACAATTGCAAGGATGCCCTAAGTAGAGATACTTATAAGGACATTTTATATTGGATATCTTCTTTGAATACTACTAGTCGACTTTAGTACAATATGATCATTGGGATATCTCAGGGGTTCCATGCATTAAACCTCCATACTGATCAGGCATGGAAGCAATCTATGGGACACACTAGGACACGCCAATCCTCATATGGTACTCTTATCAACCATAGTTTGGCATTCGCAGACGATAGAAAACAATGAGAAAATAATAAAATAAAATAAATAATATATATTGTCGTACTCTTTCTGGGGAAGAGTACTCCGGATTCTTATGAAAGGATTATCTCCGAGGATGGGAGAGATGGTCATTATGGATTCCATTGATAAGTTATACCTCACATTTAATATATATGGAGTTCTTATGAATGTAATCAAGAGTTTGCTAAGCTTATGGTTTGCTAAAGGTTTATCATCCCTTGCATCAATGTAAAAATACTTAGCAGACACTATCAATACTGAATGGTAAGGGACGTACCTAATGCTATTATCGATGTGCACTGTCTCTGGTATTCAACCGGTAGTCCAGGCGGTTCCTTTCTTATCCTTCCCAGACTTAGCTGCTCCTTTCTTGGCAGCCTTAGGGCAATTAGTACTGATGTGCCCCTTCTCGCCACAGCTGAAACAGTTTGCATCTTTCATGTCCCTACATTCGTGGGACTGGTGGCCAGCTCTTTTACAGATGCCACATTGCTTTATCTTTTGGTTTAATCGACACTGCCCCCAATGTTTTCTTTTGCAGGTTTTGCATGTAGGCTTTTTGTTGGAATCCTGTTGGTTATTGTTGAGCTTGGATTTGCTCTTCTTAGGATTCTGAGAGTCATCCTCCTCCCTTTGTCTTTTCTCATTAGTTTCATTCTCGATCGACTTTTGTCTCACTATATCTAGAGTGAGAGACAAGGATAGATCTACAGCTGATCTATAGTTGATTGGCCTTGAAGCTTTAACATTCCCTTTTATTTCTGGTGCCAAACCACCGATGAAACGCGCAATGCGTTTTGGTTCCGGGGTAATTAAATAGGGTACCAGTCTAGATAGGGAGTTGAAGTCGGTAACATATTGCTGACAATTTAGGTTTTTCATTGTGAGAGTCAGAAAATCTGTCTCCACCTTTTCCACTTCGTGTTGTGGACAGTAGTTCTCTTTGATAAGATCCACAAACTTGGACCATCCCATACTGTATAGGGAAATTTTCCCCGTGGACTGCATCATGGCCCTCCACCATACAAGAGCCTCTCCCTTGAAAGATTGTGAAACAAATTTTACTACGTCCTTATCAGCACAATCGCTGATGTCCACAACAGTTTCCATTTCCTCAAGCCATTCCATAGCATCAATTGCTCCTTTTTCGCCATTGAAATCTCTGGGTCTGCATGAGACGAAATATTTGTAGGTGCACCCGCCTTCAGTTGAACGGGGCTTATCATAGAGTACTAACTCCTGAGGTTCGCTCTTTTCATCTGAAGAGTGAACGGAGCTCTCCTTACGAGCTGATGTATGTGTTTCCGTATGGATCTTTGAGTGAGTGACACTCGGTTCCTTTTTGTTCTCAAGGACCTTATCCACAACTTCACTAATTGCTGCGCTAATCAAGGCCTGAAGAGTAGTGCCATTAACATTTATATTTATATTTGCATCCTTGTTTTTAGCCGCCGTATTGTTGTGTGCTTCGTCGGAAACCTCCATTCTGGAGCTTTGGTACTAGACACCAAAAATAACATATGCTTAGATGCAAGTTATTATGGAATCATCGTAATGGATGATTTATAAAGTCATGGTATTACTAAACCATAATGGCTGTTAGGTTTATAACTTCCTTATAGTATGCTACTAGAAAGTATGTCAATTATATTTAGCCTAGGTAAAAAAAAAGACCATCAATTGTGTTTATGGTTCGGACCGAGTCCATTACCTTTTGACTGGGGATCACACTGTCACAACTGTCCTTGTCATAACGACAATCTTTAGATAGTTGGAAGGCTTGTCATGAAGGACATTAATAATCATAGGCCCGAAGGCCTTGTCACAAAGGACATACAAAATATGGCACTTAAGGCATTAATATATGAGCCGCAATCTTATTGGATCAGAGATCTTAAGGTTCGAACATAGTTCTTCACCTTTGGACAGAGAGTCGAAGACTACAGCCGTCATCTTTTTGGAAGATAATTTATTTTGCCACAAAGGCTAGTCAATGTACATCATTCTGACTAACTGGATGATTGTGAGCCCCAGAGGAATCAGCCGTGGTGAAGCTTTAAAGGCTAACTAACCAAGTAGTAATAATTTGTTTAATTATATAGCGAATTGTCGAACTTGACGATTAAATAGCCATGGTGTAACTCAACCATATGGACCAATAGATAGTATTAAATTTATTTGATTATGCTTGGCCTAGGTTTTTAGATAAACCATCTTTGGCGTTTAAACGGAAATATAATCCTTCATATTTATTAGACAGGGGACATACGTCACGACTGTCAATGTCATACCGACATTTTATATAGTATAAGGGCTTGTCCAAAGGACTTTTTGATGGCACAGAGGCCTTGTCACTAGGGAAATTTTAAAACATAATCAATGATTCCTTTGGATCAGAAAATTCCATAATTCATCGTCTTGACAAGAAATTATGAAATAAAACTATCGTTTTCATGTATGCATCTTTGCCCGTAGGTATACATCCCAGGTGGATGTTTAGATGTGTACATCATGTTCGACGTTTATTAGCCATGATTCCTATTGATTATATAGGCTAAATAAGGGGTTTGGAAGTTCCTAATATAGAGATGACAAGCGTGATTTTATCGCATCACTGTTGCCGGGAGTGTTAACACGTTTTCAAGTGTTAATCAGGATCTGAATCTCTTCTAAACAGGTTTTACCATCTTAGCTAGGTCTTCAATGACATTCAAGCTAGGTCAAACCTTTTAAGATTCTCTTTTAATACATATACTTAACAGAAAAGGAATAATATTTATTTTATTCAGGATTTTTATCATAAATCCTAATTTATAAGTTAGTAATAGCACAAATGGCCTAGTCGAGTAGACAAGTTTACTTTATAAGTCATGATTTCTGAGAATCGAGGCATTATAATTTATCCTAGTTATAAAACATTACGGATATTAAGGTGGCACAAAGGCCTAGTCACAAGGACATTTATAAATTATAAGCTAGGATTTCAGAGAAACAAAACCTTGAGGTTTGAACCTAGTTCATTACCTTTTTCTGACAGGGAGTCATAGCTACCACTGTATTTTGGCTCATGTAGAAATGAGCAAGGCCCGTAGGCACTATATTACCACGTATGGTTAAAATATGATCATGATGTAAACCCAAGATTCAGAGATCATTAAACTGGGTTAGGAATCCTTTAAAGAATCCTTAATAACGTGTGTGATTTCCAACGAATCACATCTGCCGGGAGTGTTAACATGTTTTCAGATGTTAACTGGGATACGAATCTTTTAAACAGGTCTTACCATCTTGGCCAGGTCTTTATAATGACACTCAGACTAGGTTTCACTCTTAAGATTCTTTTAATATTTATCGCAGAAAATTTCTAAATTGAACTGTTAATAGGGATCTGAATCTAAATTGAGGAACTGCCATCTTGGCCGGTCTTAATATGACCCGAAGCTAGGTCTTGTCCTTTTAGATTTTGCCATTTTATTACAATGGTAGATCTTATAAAAAGAATGTTATTTTTCATTTATTTCTTATTTCATGTTTAGAATGAAAGTTTAAACTTAATCATTCCACTATAAAAATAAAGGTATAAAGTTGCCCTAAGCGGGACTTGAAAGGAATAATGTTGTCCTCGAAGGGACTGAAAAAATAAATATGTCGTTATAAGGACTATTGAGGAAACGATCTTCAGCAAAGGAGTTTCTTCTTCATTCAATTCCTGAATGCTTTCTCCTTGGTTGCACGTTTCATCCTGGTCGCGGTACGAAGCTCAGCATTTCAAGGCTCCAGACGTGGAGAATTCCTATTACGGCTTCTTCGCTTGGCGACGTATCCAATAAAAATTTGGAAGCAAAAATTCTAGATTAGAATTGAGAATATTCCTAAGTTAAGTCTAGACTCAAGGAATGTGCTACTGTGTCATTGAGATTAAACACTGAGGGCTAGTGTTTAATTCACTCAATGTTGGCTCTGATACCAACCTGTCACACCCCAAATTTCCACGTGTCACCGGTGGGCCCGGTGGGGAGTATCGTGACGTAGTTGATAACATCATAGTCAAATAACACAATATATAAATGCACAGCGGAAGCAAAAGATAAAAATATTACAATCCGAATATACAGTAATATCAAGTATTACAACGGAAGGTAAAGGATCCACAGGCGGATCTTAAAACATAACATTTGTTCAACAGACTTTAGACGCCTAGAACTTGCAAGATTCCTTATTAACGTCCTGAGCAGCTTCCTATGGCCCATAATGGGCATTACCAAGCATATATTTAAATATTACTACGCTCTCGTTCACCTGGATGATCACCGAAAGGCGTAGATTTAAAAGTTGACGCTTTAGGTCCCTCTATTGCGCAAACTTGCGCATCTCATCATTTATTAGTATTGAAGCCTTATCTAATTCATATTAGGCATGCTTGGAAGTATTATTAAACATCACGATGCTTCGGTTTCGCTAAAAGGTCATTCAGAGGTATAATTAAACATATTGACACTTTTAGCCCCTCTAACTTGCAAAGTTGCGCGTAACTTTACTTATAGGCATAAAAACCTTAGATGGCCATTATTTGGCATTCCCGAGAGTATAATTAAATATTATTAAGCTCCCGGTTTGTTAGAAGGTCACTCAGAGGTAAAAATTAACATGTTGACGCTTTTAACCCTTTATTGCGCAAACTTTCAATTAATCACATAAACGGCTATACTTGATTAACAAGTGGCTCATTTGTGAATATAAAACCATAAAAGGTTATTTAGAAACTTATTTTAGTTATGATAATACTTCCGGTCCTTTCATAATCAAAGTTTTTTGATTTTTCGAAAAATTAATCCCTTAAATTCCACATTGGACTTTATTAGGGTTTATTACACGCGTCAATACATCATTGGACGTGATTTTACGAGGTGTTACAAATCGGTTGCGTGGTGTTGGTTGGTGTAACGTCATGAGGTGGAGTAGGATTGGTAGTGGTATTAGGCATGGTGGTATTTGGTGAAGGTTGTGTGGAAGTAGGAATGAATGATGAGGTTGTTTGACCCGTTGTGGGTTGTACTTGGGTTTCTTGCATGATGTTTCTTGGTGTAATGGGTGAAGTAGGTGAACAAACAATTCTGTTTTCTCGTACCAAAACTCGGTTTTGCCTTAACGTTCTTTCAATTTCTGGATCAAACGATAGTGGTGATGACTTGTGAGAGCCCCAAGTATGTATACACCTAAAGTCCTGCACACTAAACACAACCATCGTAAACCCGAAAATAACAAAACAAAACTACTAAATTAACACACGTTGCGCACTACTCCCCGGCAACGGCGCCAAAATTTGACGTGCTGTCGTAGTACACGTAAATTTAATTCAAATTACAACTAGTAGATAGCAGTAAATGAGTATCGAACACAGGGAGTTTGTGGAAAATGTGTTGATTCTATAGTCTTGCAAATTAACTACAATTACCCTAATATGCAGAAATTAAAGATCAAGAATTTTGATTGTTTGATTTAAGAACTAAGTTATCAACTAATTGCTAATCAAGATTGGATTGTAATTCAGATTATGAGAAAATGACCATCTTAGGTTTCGGTTTCTTTTAACACTTGTGCAAAATTCCAACTACAAAGAGTTACATAGACATAACTCGTGTATAAACATTTGTTGTGATAAAAGGGTACAAAGTACTCGGATTATATTAACGCGAGGTCATTTCCCGATGATCAATAAATCAATATCCAACCCTAACCCTTCCCGTGATATCTCGATTGTCAACGACACCAAGAACGTACGATTTAGACTAGAATTGAAACATCAATTAACAAGCTACAATCAAATATTCATAAACCATGATAAACAAAGAAAACATACCAAGTTATCATTCTAGAAATAAAGGACAAACACACAAGAGTTATAGGAAAACCTTCACCTAAGATGATCACCACAAATTTAGCCAGACATTGTTCGGTGGATCATTATTACATCAAAGTTAAAGTTCATACGAATCGAAAAATTAAACCGGAATGTTAGAAATTGTTCCCAAATAGTATCCAAAGCCAAAATTCGCCCACAAAGTGCAGAGAAGCGTCTCCAATCATGAATAATGTGAAAAGACACTCGAAAACCGTTTTAATTGAGCAGTTACGTTTTTCCTCGCTGCCTCTACCGTAAGTTACGGTAGCTACCGTAAGTTACGGTAGACTTTAAGTTGTTACGGTGGGAGTCTACTGTGGTACGGTGGGAATCTAGAAGTTTCAGGGCTACCGTAATTTACGATGGCCACTGTAAATTACGGTTGGCCCCTGATTCTTCTGTTTTGTTTCTTCTTTCCATCCATGCTTGCCCCGTTCCACTCCATTCCTTCCGAAGCAGCGTTTTCTCCATTTTAAGCTCCAAAACGCACCTCAAACATAAGCAACTGTAGTAATCTATTTCAAGATAATTACGCGATCAAGTGAGGGATAAACTCGTCTTTTAACACCATTAAGGGTTGTCCTATGGACCACCCGTCAATCCGCCCCAAAGCCCATCCGCAGACTAGCCCATCCGTAAATAAAGCCCATTTACCCTAAAACCCTAATTTTAGTTTATAAATACAAGGCCTCTCCTCCACTTCCAACCTTCCACTCTCACTTTATTCTCTCAACTGTTGCTATTCAAGAATCATACGAAGCTTAAATTAGTCACTTTGAAAGTTAGTGTGGGCTAATAACTTCTTTTTTCTTCTACCTTTCTTGGTTTTGGCACAAACATTTTTAACATAGATTAATCACGAAATCTGTTGGTACATCAGCCTTGCCTAGGCAGCTGATATGAACTCTCAACTGTAACAACTCTCATTAAAATTACTATTTCTTATGATATTATGTCTAATAGGAAACCCTAATTGGAACCCCCAAGTGATACTGCATGACCCCTAAAATTTTCAGAATAATCGAAATCAGGATCAGGGCCCCTAAAACTCAGGGGGGGGGGGGGTATTCCCCATTGACGATTATCATCACAGTTTGCTGTCGAATTCGAAATTTAACAAATCGTCGACTCACCTAAGCTACCAAGACACGAGGCTACCCTATGCTAGAAGGGTCCCCTCGCGCCACGCGACAGGCCCTTGCGCTACGCAAGGGAGACGTTCTTCCAGTATAAATAGAGGGGTGTGGCACTTGAAGTTTGGCGTTGGTTCGGAGTAAAAACTCGTTTTCTACGTTAAGATATCATCTGTTTACTTCAAAACACACACACAGCACGAAACGCTGCCACGGCAACAGGGTAATAACTCGATCACTGCTACGATTTAATGTCCGATCGATGGAGACCAGTCCGATGGATGTTTAAGTGCTGCCCTTAATTGGGCTATACTTTGTCATTCGTCGTGAGGGTTTCGATCTCGTGAGTTGTCGTAAAAGTTGTATTAAGTTACTAACCTCGTTTCGTGTGCATTGTTATTTATCTAGGTTACAGGCTAAAATCAGTAGGCAAAACTCTGCCCGTTTAAATCTGCAATGTGAGTCATTCTCTTTTATCAAATTGTTTTCTTAAAACTCTACTTGTTTTCAAAGTTATAATTACAGGGATTAAGTCTTTGTAATCTTCAATTACTGCCGGTATGTGGGGTTTTGTATACATTACTTTATTCCCGTCACCATTGGACAACGGGTTAGCCAATGGGTGATCTGACCATAGTCACAGATACAGTCGAGTGACAAATACTGATTTGGGGTAATTGGTTGATAGAAACAATGTAATCACCCTTAATACTGTATATTATAACAAGGTGTCGTTTTATGCAACTTGAATGACTCGCCAGTATTTCCCTGCTGATAAAACCTTTTTAAAACATGTTTCAGGTGATCTGCTGTGATCAAGGAAAAAGTGTCACGTAGCACTACAAGCTTGAAGAAGTGGCTTAATAAAATAAAGAAACATGTTTTTGTAAAACAGGGGATTTCCGTGAGAAATCACCTTTATTGTAAATTATGGGTGCTATTCCCAATTTGTGAAATAAATAAATTTGGGCATTTTCCAGTTTTAAAAGATCCTGAAAAAAAAAATATTCCGCTGCCAACATAATAGTTACCACGGATTTCTGTCCCGCGGCTCCTGAAAAGGGGTAAAACCGGGCCGGGGCCGTGACAGAAAAAGGTGGTACCAGAGCCACTAATTTAAGCCAATTAAGTATTTAGAAATACTTAATTTTTCTAATTGCCATTCTGTGATTATGTGAAAATTCAATTTACAAAATTTTAACTTAGAATTTTGTATGTTTCTTCATATGCTAACAGCATGAATGAGTTGTCTGAAGCTCTTCAGAATATCACTATCCATTCTGCTGACATGGAAGTTTCCGAGGGCTTTTCCGGTTATTGGGCCGACACTGAGGAACCAATAGAATTTCAAGCCCAACCTCGGGAGAAACCAAAGCCGAAAAAGAGAAGAAGACTCATAGGCTGGAGGCTTGTGCGTAGGAAGAAACCAGCGGTACAGAAAGTTGTAAAGACTGAGGATCCGAAGGATAAAGGCAAAGGAACAGAGATCGGAGAAAGTTCCAGGCAAGACCAGGAAATGCCATATTGGGAGGAGCTGGATCATAAATTGGGACTTAGTGACCTTATCGGACCTGCCGATGAGACTCTCTTCAATTACCCAGGTGAAGCCCAACTTCCAGTCAATCTGGAACCGGCTATTCCAGATCCCCTTCTTAACCCCCGACCTCTACCAGAAGAACTGGAAGAATGGTGGACCACTGACTGGTAATTTCAGAATCTCTTAAATAACCCTAATACCTTTTTCCCTCAATTTTACCCTGAGCCTCCACTACACCCACCAATGAGCACTGAGAACTTGGCTGAACTTCGCCACTATGGCGAGGAGCTGGTGGATGCAGGGAATCGAATCCGAGATATGGGGGAGAGGATCTCCTGGAAGTACGACGAGAGGGAACGTCGTTTCTGAAATGCCAGCTGACGGGATTGTATGTGGTTGTAGGGTTACGTGTTTAATAATAATAAAATATAATTGTATAAAATAACTAAAAATAAAACTCTTGTAAGATAACTAGTGTGTACGGACGCATATTAAAATATATAAAATATGAAAGTCGAAAAATCGACAATTTTGGCTATACGTGTTAACTTGATTATGTGCGCTTGTTTATTATGTTTGGTTGTTAATTATTTTGTGCTAATAAGTTATATATATATATTAATTACCAGATGGAAAACGATGGTAATGAACCAGTTAACGAAGTTAACCAATCTGAGCAAAACAATGAAGACCACTTTCTGAATAGACAAGATATAGAAAACATCGTTGCCCAGGGAATAGCAAATGCTATTCCAGCAATTCTTGCTGCTGCCCGAAATCCAGTTGAACCTCAACCAATTATTCCTAGCAAACGTACTCATGAAGACAACTTCAGTAATAGCGTAAATGGAGGCGGCAACATTAATAATAATGATAATGATGTAATACAGGCCCCAATTCTTAAAAGAATGAAAGCTGCAACGCCTGGTTGCACTTACAAGGAATTTCTTGCCTGTAAACCCATCGAATTTGCAGGCAATGAAGGGGCGACTGCTACACTGCGTTGGTTGGAGAAAACCGAGGCAGTAATTAAAATAAGTAAATGTGCCAAGGAGGATAAAGTCATGTATGCTTCACACCTTTTCAAGGAAGAAGCATTAGAATGGTGGAATACGGTATTACAAGCGAAGGGAAATGACATGGTCTATGCCATGAGTTGGGAAGAATTTAAGCATCTGGTAGAAAGGAAATTCTGCCCTCAATATGAAAAAGAACAAATGGCGAACAAATTCCTGAGCCACCAAATGGTGGATGTTGATTGTCGAGGGTATACTTCGAAGTTTTTCGAATATGCTCGAATTGTGCCTACTCTGGCTTCGCCAGAACCGGTACTTATTTCTCGCTATATTTGGGGTTTAATTAGCGAGATCCGGGATATTGTCAAAGCTGCAAGACCCCGCACAATCGATGATGCGGTGGAATTAGCCAATACTTTGACTGATGGACTGGTGCGTACGCGAGAAGAAAATAGGAAGAAAGAATTGGCTCAGAAAATTACCCAAGGATTTCGTGTGGTTAATAATAGCAATTTCAAGAAAAGAGGAAATGGGCAATCTTCCACTCTGCCGTTTTGCAGAAACTGTAAGAAGAAACATTTTGGAAAATGTAATGAACCCTGCAACTTCTGCAAAGCTATAGGACATCGTGAAGAAGATTGCAGAAGGAAAATAAAGATTTGCTATAACTGCGGAGAGCTGGGCATTTTCGACCCGAATGCCCTAAATTGGTCAAACCAGCAGATAACAAGGCCAAAACTGCTGAAGGGACTAATAAGAAGAACGCAAGAGCATTCCAATTGACCACGCAGGAAGCTGAACTGATTCCTGACGTAATAGCTGGTACGTTCTTAGTTCATGACATTTATGCGAAAGTATTATTCGACTCTGGTGCAAACCAAAGTTTTATTAATACTTCATTCTGCCAAGCTCTTAAGCAACCTTTAACCAAACTTAGGCAGATTTATACCATAGAAACGGCAGACGGGAATTCTGTCAACATAGATACGGTTTTGCAAAAAGAAAATATAGAACTTTCAGGTCATAAATTTTCTGCAAATATATTACCCATGAATTTAGCTGGATTCGATATCGTGTTAGGAATGGATTGGTTAGTAGCCAACCCTGCTCGAATCCTTATTGATAAGAATTCCATCGAAATTCGTGCACCCACGGGAGAAGTAATTATGATTACGGGGGATAAACCGCGTAAACCAATGAAGGTCATTTCAGTAATAAAAGTTGCTAGTTATGAACGAAAACAAGGGATAGTGTATATGATTTCAGTAATCATTAGCACTAAGGGTAAGGAACTTAAGGAAATTCCGGTAGTATCAGAATACTCGGATGTATTCCTAGAAGAGTTACCAGGATTACCACCAGATAGGGAGGTAGAATTTAGAATTCATTTGATTCCTGGAACTACACCCGTAGCAAAGGCACCTTACCGATTAGCACCCACTGAAATGTTAGAACTGAAAAAACAATTAGATGAATTGCTCAGTAAAGGATTCATACAACCTAGTTCATCCCCGTGGGGAGCTCCAGTGTTGTTTGTGAAAAAGAAGGATGGTTCCATGCGAATGTGTATCGATTATAGAGAATTGAACAAGGTTACGATTAAGAATCGATACCCATTGCCTAGGATTGATGATCTCTTTGATCAATTACAAGGAGTTCGATATTTCTCTAAGATAGATTTACGCTCCGGATATCATCAATTGAAGGTACAAGAAGAAGACATACCTAAAACCGCTTTCAGAACTAGGTATGGTCACTACGAGTTTACAGTCATGCCCTTTGGACTAACAAATGCTCATGTAGCATTTATGGACATGATGAATAGAATATGTAAACCGTACTTGGATAAATTTGTAATTGTCTTCATCGATGATATACTTATTTATTCCAAAAACCAAGATGAGCATTGTCAGCACCTGCATGCACTCTTAACTTTGTTAAGAAAGGAGAAGCTTTACGCGAAATTCTCGAAGTGTGAATTTTGGCTACAGGAGGTACAATTTTTAGGACACATGGTGAATCCGAAGGTATTCACGTAGATCCCTCCAAGATAGAAGCGATCACCAAATGGAAGGTCCCGCAATCAGCTACAGAGGTTAGAAGTTTTCTAGGATTAGCTGGGTACTATAGGCGCATTATTAAGGATTTCTCTAAGATAGCTGTGCCATTAACTAAGCTAACCTGTAAAACAGTTAAGTTTTAATAGGGACCTAAGCAAGAAGAGGCTTTTAGGATCTTAAAACAAATGTTAACCAACACCCCAATTCTTGCCTTACCAGAAGGAACATAAGATTTTGAAGTTTACTGTGATGCTTCTAAGCTAGGATTAGGATGTGTGCTAATGCAACGCAAAAAGGTAATTGCGTATGCCTCAAGGCAATTGAAAAAGCACGAGGAAAATTATACGACACATGACTTAGAATTAGGGTCGATAATTTTTGCCCTTAAGATTTGGAGACACTATCTGTATGGAAGTAAGTTTACTGTTTATACAGATCATAAAAGCTTAAGATACATATTTGGGCAAAAAGAATTGAACATGAGACAAAGAAGATGGATGGAAATTCTAAGTGACTACGACTGTGATATTCAATATCACGAAGGAAGAGCAAACGTAGTTGCAGATGCCTTAAGTCGTAAGTATCACGAAAAGCAAAAGTGAGTTCGTGCTCTTAGATTAAATATACAGTTAGATTTAATGGAACAACTAAAAAACATTCAAGAAACAGCAATCAAGGATGATGCTGAAGGAATGAAAGGGAGAATAAAGGAATTAGAGCAATGAGGTGATGGAATTTGGAGATTCCACAAGAAAAGAATTTGGGTACCTAAGCAAGGAGAGTTAAGAAATAAGATTTTAGAGGAAGCCCATAAATCTAGGTATACCATGCACCCGGGAAATAATAAAATGTACCAAGATTTAAGGAATAATTTCTGGTGGATAGGAATGAAAAAGGACATAGCTGGATATGTATCTAAGTGTCTAACTTGTTCACAAGTTAAGGCAGAACACCAGAAACCTTCAGGGTTACTCCAACAATTAGAAATGCCTGTTTGGAAATGGGAACTAATAACCATGGACTTCGTTACTAAGTTGCCCAAAACCAGAAAAGGTAATGACGCGATTTGGGTAATTGTGGATCGATTAACCAAATCAGCTCATTTTCTACCCATGAAAGAAACCTTTAGTATGGAAAGGTTAGCAAAGTTATACGTAGATGAGGTAGTATCCTTACATGGAGTCCCACTCTCTATTGTATCGGATAGAGATAGTCGTTTCACTTCACATTTTTGGACAAGTTTCCAAGAAGCCATGGGGACGCGATTAAATTTAAGTACAGCTTATCATCCCCAAACAGACGGACAAAGTGAAAGGATGATTCAAATCCTGGAAGACATGCTCAGGGCATGTGTAATAGATTTTGGTGGAAACTAGGATGACCACCTACCCTTAATTGAATTCTCCTATAATAATAGTTATCATTCAAGCATTAAAGCTGCCCCGTTCGAAGCACTGTATGGACGAAAGTGCAGAACTCCGGTCTGTTGGGCAGAAATAGGAGAAAGTCAATTATCAGGCCCTGAAATCGTACAAGAAACCACCGACAAGATCACTCAAATCAAGGAAAAACTAAAAACGGCTCGAGATCGGCAGAAGAGTTATGCAGACAATCGACGCAAGCCACTGGAATTTCAAGTCGGAGATAAGGTACTCTCGAAAGTTTTTCCTTGGAAAGGAGTAGTTCGGTTCGGTAAGAAGGGAAAGCTAAGTCCAAGGTACATAGGACCATTCCCAGTAGTCCAACGAATAGGACCAGTTGCCTATCGTTTACAACTACCAGAAGAGCTAGCTCGGGTACATGGCGTATTTCATGTATCCAACCTCAAGAAATGTTTATCTGACGAATCCCTGGTAGTACCTCTTCAAGATATAGAGGTAAATGAAAAGTTAAAATTTATTGAGAAGCCACTGCAGATAGAAGACAGAAAGGTCAAGTTTCTCAAACACAAAAGACTAGTACTGGTCAAAGTCAAGTGAGATTCGAAGAGAGGACCTGAGTACACTTGGGAACTGGAATCAGAGATGAAGCGAAAGTATCCCTACTTGTTCCAGTAAATCTCGAGGACGAGATTTTAATTAAGGTGGGGAGGATGTAACAACTCTCATTAAAATTACTATTTTTATGATATTATGTCTAATAGGAAAACCTAATTGGAACCCCCAAGTGATACTGCATGACCCCTAAAATTTTTAGAACAATCGAAATCAGGATCAGGGCCCCTAAAACTCAGGGGGGGGGGGGTATTCCCCATTGACGATTATCATCACAGTTTTTTGTCGAATTCGAAATTTAACAAATCGTCGACTCACCTAAGCTACCAAGACACGAGGCTACCCTATGCTAGAAGGAGTCCCCTCGCGCCACGCGACAGGCCCTCGCGCTACGTGAGGGAGACGTTTTTCCAGTATAAATAGAGGGGTGTGGCACTTGAAGTTTGGCGTTGGTTCGACGTAAAAACTCATTTTCTATGTTAAGATATCATCTGTTTACTTCAAAACACACACACAGCACAAAACGCTGCCACGACAACAGGGTAATAACTCGATCACTGCTACGATTTAATGTCCGATCGATGGAGACCAGTCCGATGGTTTTTTAAGTGCTGCCCTTAATTGGGCTATACTTTGTCATTCGTCGTGAGGGTTTCAATCTCGTGAGTTGTCGTAAAAGTTGTATTAAGTTACTAACCTCGTTTCGTGTTCATTGTTATTTATCTAGGTTACAGACTAAAATCAGTAGGCTAAACTCTGCCCGTTTAAATCTGCAATGTGAGTAATTCTCTTTTATCAAATTGTTTTCTTAAAACTCTACTTGTTTTCAAAGTTATAATTACAGGGATTAAGTCTTTGTAATCTTCAATTACTGCCGGTATGTGGGGTTTTGTATACATTACTTTATTCCCGTCACCATTGGACAACGGGTTAGCCAATGGGTGATCTGACCATAGTCACAGATACAGTCGAGTGACAAATACCGATTTGGAGTAATTGGTTGATAGAAACAATGTAATCACCCTTAATACCGTATATTATAACAAGGTGTCGTTTTGTGCAACTTGAATGACTAGCCAGTATTTCCCTGCTGGTAAAACCTTTTTAAAACATGTTTCAGGTGATCTGCTGTGATCATGGAAAAAGTGTCGCGTAGCACTACAAGCTAGAAGAAGTGGCTCAATAAAATAAAGAAACATGTTTTTGTAAAACAGGGGATTTCCGTGAGAAATCACCTTTATTGTAAATTATGGGTGCTATTACCAATTTGTGAAATAAATAAATTTGGGCATTTTCCAGTTTTAAAAGATCCTGAAAAAAAAATCCGCTGGCAACATAATAGTTACCACGGATTTCTGTCCCGCGGCTCCTGAAAACGGGTAAAACCGGGCCGGGGGCCGTGACATCAACTAAGTTGAGGACCAACCTAATGTGAAGCTAACCTATCAAAAACCTTTGTTTAGAAAACTCTCAAATTTAAACGTAACTGAAACCAAGTTCCACCGAGCTCACAAGCTGAGAAAATTACTGTGGATTCGTGATAGGACTAATTTCAGTCGAATAGAGGGTCAATTCAAGCAAAACCGAGATGATTTACCTCAAGAACAGCTCCATCCGCACGAACCAACAAGTCGATCCGTACGAATGGACACCTCCATCTGTACGAATCTTGCTTTCCTCATCTGTGCGAATTTACAGTTCAACACTTCCAGATTGCTATGCTTAATATGGTTAACTCTGGAACATAAATATTAGTGATTATATTCTGTATTCTATTCTGTAAACATGACCAACCGATTAGTTTTATTGATTTGTGCTTGGGTGTTATATAACGAGGTTCAACAACCTCCATGCATGACTTCTATGAGACTTATGTTATTATTAGACTACTAATATACGTATACTGCAATTAACAAACTAAACAGAATCGTCGAACGTAACTGTTAAATAGTTAAAAGTTCAAAACAGATATCTGACCGACCACAGTCCGTTCATACAGATGGCTCATCCGCACAGATGGCCCATCCACACGAACAGTGCATCCGTTAGAAACATCCTATTAACGAACTGTTCGTAATTCCGTTTTGTAATATGATTTCGTGTTACCTATCGTTGATAGTCAAAATACATTCCTGATACTTTACTTATTATTATTTTCTTAATATATTCAGTCCTTTAATTCCATAACATTTAATCTCCAACTCCAAATCACACCTCCGTTTGCCCTATAGGGTAACCTCGGTGTCTCTGCGCTACATCCGTCAACTCCTATATACGCTCACATGATTCTTTGAAGAATTACGCAAAACTGTGAGTATACTTTGTTGGTGCATACGTCTGTCGACTTCGTCTTGTATCGAGTCTTGTCTGTGTATAGATAGAGTAGGGCACGTTATACGAGGAAACTGTCAAAAATAGGTTAGAAGGTAATTTCGCACGAAATAACAGAGTGTAATTTCGCACGAAATTAACTAGTGATTTCACACGAAATCAACTGGTAATTTCGCATGAAATAGGTATTTCGTGTGAAAGTAATTTCATGTGAACTTGTTCATGCGAAATAGGCCAGCCTATAAATAGGTTCCTTGTGATTTCGTTTGAAGTAGTTCCAACTTTCCGGTTCCAGAGCCGAAGTGCTGCTGAAGTGTCAACGTGCTGTAAATCTTTGTCAAATCAATCAAAAAGAGAGTTAAAGTGAATATCTAGCTGAATCGAACTTGATATGTCTGTTTCCGCCTTTCGTATTGAGTAAAACTCTTCTGAATGACTCGTTTGGTCGTGAAAACGATCCTACAAGTGGTATCAGAGCTCAGGAGGAAGAGTTCTTACCATTTAGCTTGTTTTCGCTGGAAAATTCTGACTTCTACACCTTCTTTTCATAATTGAACAAGATTTTATGGTTAAAATGGTTTGAATTTCACACATTATATGCGAAACAGTGTTTTAACAAAGCCTTGAGAAAATTGGACCTAAAATCGAGCTATAACCTGTTCAATTTGACAAATGTTTGGCCGACATGATGACATCAGCAATATTTCGCTTGGAATAGCCTCTTGATTTCATACGAAATTACATTTTGTGATTAATTTCGTTTGAAATTGCTGTTGATTTCGCATGAAATCAGATTTCGTTTGAGATATTTCATACGAAATTACTATTTCGTTTCAAAGAGGCTGTTTTTGTTGAATGCAAGTTAATTTCGCACGAAATCATATTTCGTTTGGTATTTTCGCACGAAAACACTATTTCGTGTGAAACATCTGATTTCGTGTGAATTGTTATTTCGTTTGAAACTGTTTTGTTGGTTATTTCGCTTCAACAAGTTATTTCGTTTGAAGGAATTTCGTTTGAAAAAGTGTTGATTTCGCTTGAAAGTGTCTGGTTTTGAGAAACTTGTTACCGAATCATGGAAGAAGAATTCTATAACGCGTTTGCTATAGCCCCGATTACTCCAGCTGTCATAGCTCAAAGCATGAACATGGAAAACGAAACTGGAACTTTACAAAAACCCCCGAAGCTAATGGGAATTGAAGAGTATTATGGTTGGAAAGACAGATTTGAAAACTGGGTTCAAGCTAATCATTTGAGATCTTGGGAATGCATTGAGAAAAATTATGTTAAACCGCGTACAGATTTGGGAGTTATTAAAACAATTTTTGAACTGAATGATAAAGAACGAGACATGTACAAAGCAGAAAAGATGATGATCAGTCTGCTACAACAAGCTATTAAAGAAGATATTTTCATATTGCTTCAACATGACAATACTTCACGATCGATCTGGGATGTACTTAAAATTAAGTTTGAGGGTAGTGAAAAGATGATCAAGAGTAAAAAATCATTGTTAAAGAAAGAATTTGATTTATTTACACGTTTGCCGGGAGAAGATACAAAGAAATTGATCGAAAGATATTGTCACTTAGTACGGTCAATGTCATTGTTAAACATCAACAAAGATCGCGAGGAATGGGTTGACAAATTAGCTGATGCTTTACCTCAGAAAGAATGGGGTACATTTTTTATGATATTAAAGAATACTGGAGAATATGATGGCTTGACAATTTCTTAGTTCATTGAAAAGATTGAAGGACAAGATCTTGAGCAACAAAAGATTGCTAGAATGAGCAATCCAAGTGCATAACAAGATGTTAAGATGTACTTCAAAGGGAGTGTTCAGAATGTCGAAGCAAGTCCAAAAATCCAAACTGCTTTCAGTGCAGAAAATTCATCTGGATTAATCAATCAAAGTTTAAACAACAGCAGTGGATTTTCTTCATACCCAAGTGTTAATCCAAAGGAATCAAACTCAAGTCATCAGTTTCAAAGTTCAAACAACAGTAATGGTCAAATTTTACATTGCAACATTGCATTGCATCTTCAGAATGGTCAAAATTTTCTGAAGAAGTGGCTAAATGCCATATGTCGTTACTTGCTACTGTGTTAGAATCATATGAGGGATTGGTTGCAGGAAGGATCGGAAATCCTATGTTGACAAAAGAAGATTATGATCAGATAGATGCTGAGGAATTGGAGATGATGGATATCAAGTGGTGTTTAGCGAGTGTTTTCAGAAGAGCTGAAAAATTCAAGATGATTACAGGGAGAGATGATTTCCTGGATGCAAATGTTTCTACTTTGGGTTTTGATAAATCTAAAGTTACTTGTTTTCGATGCAGGGAGAAAGGTCATTTCAAGAGAGAATGTAAAAAATCGAGAAGCAAGTGGAGCACAGAATCCGTTTGGTGGCAATGATTACTATCGGAAAGCCATATATCAACAAGTTGCTCATCAACCGTATCAACAAAAAGAACCACAAACTGCACATGCTAAAATGATCGAAGAAGCAAATAAGAAAGCTTATTATGGCATAATTGACCAAGATGATGAAAAAGTGGCAGAAGGGTTCAGTTGGGATAAATACATTCCGCCTGATTCAAAAGTAGTAGCTCTAATAGCACAAATAGTTCAAGAGCCAGATTTGATGAAAGAATGGATGAAAGTGTTTGCTGATAATGAGAAGAATCAAGATAATGAATCTAGTTCTTCAGATGATAGTTCAGAATAAACACAAGTGTTTGATCAATCATCAAATGATGACAATGATGATGAGGAAGAAATACATATTAATATTGCAAAAACTCATTTATCTCCTGAAAGTTTTCAATTTTATTTTGCAGATAGAGTAGAGAAGCTGAAGGAAGCAGCAAAAGAAAAGAAAAAGGTGAAAAGTGAGAGTGTTGTTCAGGAAAAGATTTTTGAACAAAGTGAAGAGAATAAAGCTACTGAGCAGGCAGTTGAAGTTGAGGAAGTGGTTGAAGCTGAAAAGGTGTTTGAAGCGGAGAAAGTGGTTGAAGTTGAGAAGATAGTCGAAGTTGAAAAGATTATCGAAGTTGAAAAGATTGATGAAGTCATCAAACCTTGTTTAAAGTGTTTGGAGTCGTGTAAACAGTGTGAAGAGAAAGAGGAGAAGTTGAGTGAGCAAGATAAAATGAAAGAAAACTTATTGTTCAATCTCAACTATGTGAAAGAATCGTATGTTGTGTTGAATAGAATGTAACTGGTCTACAAAAGACAAATTCTGAAAGAGAGGATGCGTTAACAATGATGAATGCTGTGATGATTGTAGGATCGTTTTCTGACCCGAACGAGTCGTTCAGAAGAGTTTTTGCTCAATACGAGAGGCGGAAACAAACGTATCAAGTCCAATTCAGCTAGATATACACTTTAAACTGTCTTTTGATTGATTTGAAAAAAAATTACAGCGAGTAGACACTTCGGCAGCACTTCGGCTCTCAAACCGGAAAGTTAGCACACCTAGTATTTATAGGCAAGGTAATTTTGCACGGAATCACCTCATACGAAATTATTTTTCATACGAAATCTAATTCCGTGCGAAATACCCATGTAATTTCGTACGAAATAGCTGATTGCTATTTCGTGCGAATACCGTCACACCTACATTTCTCGTTTTGCGTGCCCTGATCTATCTAATACAATACAAGACTCGATACAAGACGAAGTCGACAGACATATGCACCAACAGACTCCCCCTTGGATGTTGACGAAGTCTTCGGTGTCGAGTCTTCAATCTTCAGTCTTTATCAGTCTTCTCGAACTTTTCCAAAGTATCTAACAATGTAAAGCATCCTCAATCTTTCTCTTCTCTTCATCTCCAGAATCTCGATCTGGCTCTACTATCTTCAGACTCCCCCTTAAATTGTACTTAGGATCGCAGTCTGGCTTCCACAGATTCAAAATCGTGACCTGGCTAACATCCTGCTCAGGATCAAAACCTGTCTCTCTCTAATCACAAACTCTTCAGGAATCGAAACCTGGCTTACCTGCACATCCTCTACCTCAAAATAAATTTCACAAATTTAAGATTTGACAAATTTATTCATCATTTGCAAGTATTAATCAAATCAATAAATGATGTTACAATTTTAATCTCTGATGAACCACTTGTATGAATAGAATGATTTATCATTTAAAAACTTTTAATGACCACTTGTGGACAAACATTCAAAATTTTCTTATTTTAAACAAACTTTCCCAAACCTGTTCATCATGTTTAGCACTCAGAATTTTGAAAATCAGCTCATCAATATCAGTTGTCAAAAATCTTTTTGAATTTTCAAAATTTTATGCTAAAACACACTAAAATCTTTTTGGATTTTTTGATTTTAAAGAAATGTAGTAAAGAAATATTTACAAACAATATTTTTGTGAGTTTGTGTAAGAGGATCATATCAGTTTCTGAGACAAATCACCAACACCGTTAAGCTTTAAACATTTTCAATTCTAAATGATTCAAGTAGATTGTCAGTATACTGATCCACTTAAATTTTCACACAAAGTTCAACTGTTTCGACATACGAGATTAGTGTTTTAGAGACTTAAACTTATACGCATGTCCCACCTCATAATATACTCCTGTATCCAGATCCCAATATTCAGTCTTACAGGTGAGTATACCTAGATGATATCTGTAAAGGGTTAAATGCGAGGGCCATGAGAGCTCAGGCTATTGCTTCCGCAAAATCAGAGAGATGATGGCTTCGACTTTAGGTGTGTTCCCTTTAGAGAATCTTTTCTTCAACAGCACATGATTTGCATTTTTCAATATTTCATCATTTTTTGTACTGAGGGTGATGCTATATTTCAAGCAAGCGAAAAGTATTATACGGGGACTAGGCCATTGCTTCCACAAAATCAGAAGTCCCGGGATAATACCCCAGATATCACTGAGTATAAAGACCTAGTATATCAGAAAGAGGGACCTTTCAAACAAGATTTCGAGGGTTACCCATATATCCAAGAGATGTTCCCCACGAGATAAGTAAGTTTGAAATTTAGGTTTATATCTCGACACAATCTACTAAATGTGTAAAAACCTACTGGCACATCATCAGTGAGACCGTTTATCACATTTTGACTTTCCAATTCTTTAGCATGCTGTGATAGTTCACTGATGTACTATCATTTCCTCTTTTATCAACAAAACTCTTTTTCATTTTATCATGTTTTTGTTGTTTTTCAATATTTTCAAATCAAAAATGAGTTTTGTACTTTTACATATTTTCTAATGTTTTTGGATTTTCTGAAATTTCCTACTCCCCCTAAAATTAAAAATCATTTAAATTTTTTTTGAAAACAAACTGTACAAATAAAGTGACAACTGTTGTGAATTGCTTCAAATCACCATCCACTTGGCATAAACAATCAGAACACCCCCTTACAACAAACTATTTTCCCATTATGATTTCAAAACACTAAAGTTTGTTTTAATCAAATGGTTTTTCCAGAAAATTAGTTTTGTTGATTTTACTACTTGTAGAAATGGGGATTCATTCATCACTTTGTTTTCTCAACCACTTGAATGAAAGTTAAATCAAGTTCAATTTAATGACCTTGATTTACCTCTTGAAGGTGAAAACCTTCTTCAACCACTTGTAGGTTCACTTACCAACCATACCATTTGTAAATCAAAATATAACAATTTTAAGAACAACTACCCCTTATCGGTCGAAATATCACCAACGTGATTTTCTCAAGAAAGATGCCGATTCCTGCTCCACTCTTACCAACCTGGGAGCTTCGGCAAGTCCTGGTTTCAATCATAATAGGTTCCATCCCAGTCACAAACCTGGGATGACCCATCTTTATCTGGTTTCTTCATTTTCTTCTCATAAAATTCCTTCACCCCTTTGACCTTCCCGTCAACCATTTTTCCAAAAATATTTTGAACTGTGGGGTTAAAAGCTTTTTCAATATCAAATTCTTTCTTTTCAGAGAAAAATTGATTTGAAATCTCAACTTTACCAACCTTTTGTTTAAAATTCTCAGCCCTCAATGGTGGAAAATTGACATCATCCATTGGCGGAACTGATGTTTCCAATTTTAACTCAACACGTGGCTCCTCTGACTTTATGAAATCAGATTAATCGCCTGAAAATAGCTCCTCTGATTTTGATGACTCAGAATCATTGCTAGAACTATCATCAAATTTCTTAACAACCCACTTGTGGTTGTCAAGATTTGCTTTTCTCTTGTAAAAACTCTTTGAACATTCACCAACCTCAAACTTTGAATTTTTGAAAACTTTAAATTGTTTAGTTGGTGATTCATTCTCAACAATCTTTTCTTTCAGTTTTTCAGAGACTCCCTGTTTTGTTTGGATTGCCTTTGGACAATTCCTGGCAATATGACCAACTGTTTTGCATTGAAAACAGGTTCTTGTCTCCTTTTGTTGAGCAACATCTTTTTTCATTTCTTCTTGCTTTTTAGTAAGGAATTCTTTGTTCGTCTGCTTTCTGAACAATTGCTCCTTTTCTTCTTCAGATGATATTCCTGAAACAAAAACAGTTTTTGGTTTATAAGTTTTTTCATTTTTATGATTTTTCGGTGGAATAAATCCTAATCCTTTTCTTTTGAAATTACCGTTATGGTTTGGTTTCTTTTGAAAACCAGAACCAGAACTGTAACCCCTTTTCTTGTTTAATCTTTGTTGAACTCTTGAGGTGTAAGGTCTTGGATTTTCATAAAAATTTACATCTTTTAGTTCAGAAATATTAATTCCTGTTAGTTTGAAAACCTTTTGTATCATTTCAGTTTTAACACCTCTTATTGGAAATTCTTCATCAGAATATAATTTGTCAGAATCATTCAAATTATATGCTACTTTGACTGTTTCATCATTCAAATTAGATTTTGCTAACAAAAACTCTTTATTGTAAACCCGTTTATCCTTTTTGACGGTTTGACTTGATGTCTCAGACTTTGACTCTGATTTTAATTCTGACTTTGACTCCTCGACCTCATCTTTATCCAACACCTGATCGACCACTTTCTTTATTAATTCGGATTCATGATCAGTGTCAGACGATGTGAAAATGACATCGATGTTGTCTGGCAAATTTTCTGAAGACTCAGACTCCCACTGTAAATTGGTTGCCTTTTTTACTCTTTCTGAATTTGGATTTCTTGGAGAATGTCCATTTTCAAGCGGGGGTGGACACTTGTTGTAACTGGCACTATGTTTCTTACCAGAATCATTCACTTCAGTATCCTTTTTCTTATCTTCAGATATTTCCTCTTCATCAAATGCCTTCAACGGTTGGATAAATCCTGTCAATAACATAAGAAGTACATGAGTAACTTTTTAACAACCTATTTACTCTCTCTGTTTCAATCCTCTGGGTTTCCAGTTTCTGTTCAAGCACAACACATTTCTCAATGTAATTGTTAACAACTTTCTGCTTTGTCATGAAAGCTCCTTGAAGTGTCTTCATAGCTGTTGCTTGTTCACTGCTTGTTTGATTGTACAGATTCATTGACTTGTTAAGAACATCATAGGATTCTTTCAATCTGTTCATGTTGTGAATCAAAGTATTGTTTTGCTTCTTTACTGCTTCACAATTTTCACATTTCACAGGAATCTTTTGTGCATCTGCTTCTGCTTCAACTTTAAAAACTGGAATGTCTTTTATTTTCTTCCTTATCACAGGAATTTCTTCATCATCACTGCTGACAGGTTTTTTAACTTTCTTCTTTTTCTTTTTAACTTTTCCATCATCACTGTCACTCTCTTCCATCATTCTTAAGTGCTCTTCCATTCTCCTTGCATAATAATCATCATCATTATCACTGTCTTCAGCAACTCGAGCAACAAAAGCTTTGTGATTTGGAGTTTTGTTAGGATCATAGTCATCCCAACTGAAATTTTTCCAGCTAAAACCTTCTGGTAATTTTTCATCATCTTGATTTATCAGACATGCTTTACTATCAGCTGAAACATATTTGTCCCAACTGAATCCTTTTGTTGACTTTTTATCATCCTGATTCACCATACAAGCTCTCTTTGATGATTCTTCAATCTCCTTCATGGCATGAGCAGTTTGTGGTTGTTGTTGATGTGGTTGTTGAGGAACTTGATGATAAATTGCTTTCCGATAATAATCATTGTTGTTGAACGGATTTTGAGCTCCACTTGCTTCGCGATTCGTGCACTCTCTTTTGAAGTGTCCTTTTTCCCTGCAACGAAAACAAGTAACTTTAGATTTATCAAAACCTAAAGTAGAAACATTAGCATCACGGAAATCATCTCTTCCCATAATTTGTTTAAACTTTTCGGCTCTTCTCAAAACACTCGCCAAACACCACTTTATATCCATCAAATCCATCTCTTCAGCATCAATCTGATCGTAATCCTCTTTTGTCAATATTGGATTTCTGATCCGACCTGCCACTAAACTCTCATATGACTCTAACACAGTTACCAATAAAGACATGTGACCTTTTGCAACATCCTCTGTGTAATTTTGACCATTTTCAAGATCTAATACCATGTTGCATTGTAACTTCTTTCCATTCTTTGTTGTTGAAAAGTTTGGATCATATGATGGATATGAAGAAGAACCAGTTTTGCTGTTTGATCCTTTAGATGACCCTTCGGATGAACTTTTAGCATTGAAGGCAGTCTCAACCTTTGGTGACATGTTGGTCTTATCACTAATACTTCCTTTGTAATAAAGACTAATATCTTGTTCTCCATCAAAATCTTTCATTCTTGAAATCTTTCTTTGTTCCATTTCCTGAGCTTCAAGTTTTTCAATGAACTTACTCAGTGTCAAATTGCTAAAATCTTTCTTATTTCTCAACATCATGAGATATATGCCCCAAGTTTCATGTGGCAAAGCATCGGCCAACTTCTCAATCAATTCTTCATTATCTTTTGTGATGCTTACCCTCTTCATGTTAACTAGCAGATTGCAATATCTTTCGATGATCTGTTTGGTGCTCTCAGTTCTCAAACCACGAAATAGATCAAATTCTTTTTTCAAAAGTGATTTTTTGTTCTTGATCATTTCTTTACTTCCAACAAACTTTGATTTTAAAGCTTTCCAGATTGAATAAGCAGTTCCATTGTGTTGCAATAAAACCAAGATATCTTCCTTAACAGCTTGATGCAATAAACTCGTCATCATCTTTTCATCTTTGTATTTCTTTTTCTCTTCTGCACTTAGATCTTTAATTGCAATAATCTTCTCATCATCTGTCATTGGTCTAACATATTTCGTTTCAACATATTCCCAAGCATCCAAGTAATTTGCTTGTACCCAATTCTCAAATCGTTCTTCCCATCCTTTATACTCCTCGATGTTCATGAGCTTTGGCGGTTTTTTCATGGTGCTCGTTTCATTTTCCAACATTGTGTTTTGTACAATGCTAATCGGAGTTGCAAAGGCATTATAAAATTCCTCTTCCATATTTCGGTTTTCAAAAATTCACAAACAGTCAATTTCAAACGAAATAACTCCTTCAAACGAAATATCCTTTGGTGCGAAATAACCCTGTTCAAACGAAATAATCAATCCTGTGCGAAATCACTGATTTCGTGCGAAATAACACCCTTTCAAACGAAATAGATGATTTCGTGTGGACCTCTCAAACGAAATTCCAATTTTGTGCGAAATAACTGATTTCGTGTGAACCTCTCAAACGAAATTACAATCTGGTGCGAAATAAGGCTTATTTCGTGCGAAATACTGTTGATGTCATCATCTCGAGCTGTTTTTGCCAAAATTGATCAGGTTTTAAGCCGTTTTAAGATCTGAAACTTTCTAGGGTTTGTTAAAACACTATTGTGCATATAATGTGTGAAATTCAAGTCATTTTAACCGTGAAAACTTGTTAATTTTGAAAAAGAAAGTGTAGAAATCAGAATTTGCAACTGAATTGGTATGAACTCTTCCTCCTGAGCTCTGATACCACTTGTAGGATCGTTTTCTGATCCGAACGAGTCGTTCAGAAGAGTTTTTGCTCAATACGAGAGGCAGAAACAAACGTATCAAGTCCAATTCAGCCAGATATACACTTTAAACTGTCTTTTGATTGATTTGACAAAAATTTACAGTGAGTGGACACTTCGGCAGCACTTCGGCTCTCAAACCGGAAAGTTAGCACACCTAGTATTTATAGGCAAGGTAATTTCACACGGAATCACCTCATGCGAAATTAGATTTCATACGAAATCTAATTTCGTGCGAAATACCCATGTAATTTCGTACGAAATAGCTGATTGCTATTTCGTGCGAAATACCGTCACACCTACATTTCTCGTTTTGCGTGCCCTGATCTATCTAATACAATACAAGACTTGATACAAGACGAAGTCGACAGACATATGCACCAACAATGATGACAAAGCAGAAAGCCATTAACCATTATATTGAAGAATGTGCTAAGCTGAAGCAAGAGTTGGAGACAGAAAAGATAGAAAATGAAAGAATCAGACGATTACTGCAAAGTTATTCTAGTTCTGATTATTTGATTGATAGAATTTATCCAATTGTTGTAGGTTTTGAAGCATTTAAAGACAAGAAGTCTGAATAGAAGGATACTGGTAAGAAACAAAGTGCAAATTATAACAAGTGTCCGCCTCTGATTTGGGAAGGTTATTCTCCCAGAAAACCAAATGAGGAGCAAGTAAAAAAGGTAGTCAATATAAAGTTACAGTCTGAAACAACTGATGATTTACCAGAAAACATTGACGTCACATTCACATCGTCTGACACTGATCATGAGTCTGAGTTAATAAAGAAAGTGGTCGATCAGGTGTTGGATAAGGATGAGGAGTCAGAGTCAAAGTTGGAGTCCAAAAGTTCGAGTTCATCATCAGTTGACAGTCCAAAGTCGTCGGTCAAACGGGTTTACAATAAAGAATTCTTGTTATCAAAATCTAATTTAAATGACGAACCAATCAAAGTGGCATATACTTTGAATGATTCAGACAAATTATATTCTGATGAGGAATTTCCAATAAGAGGTGTTAAACCAGAAATGATAAAAAAGGTTTTCAAATTAACAGAAATTAATATTTCTGAAATAAAAGATGTAAATCTTACTGAAAAACTTAAAACTTACACCTCAAGAGATCAACAAAGGTTAAATAAGAAAAAGGGTTACAGTTCTGGTTCAGGTTATCGAAAGAAACCAAACTATAACAGTAATTTCAAAAAGAAAGGACTTGGTTTTATTACACCGAAAAATCATAAAAATGAGAAAACTTATAAATAAAAAACTGTATTTGTTTCAGGACCAAGTTCAGAAGAAGAAGAAAAGAGCTCATTCTGGAAGCAAACAAACAAAGAGTTCTTTGCTGAAAAACAAAAATTTGAGAAGAATGGAGCTTATCAGAGAAAAGAGACAAGAACATGTTACAGATGTCAAGAAGTTGGTCACATCGCCTGGAATTGTCCAATGGCTACCAACACAAAACAGGAAGTTGTTTCTAAACTCAAAGAAAAAGTTATTGACAAAACTGAACCACTAACTAAAAAATTCAAAGTGTTTAAAAACTCAACATATGAGGTTGGTGAATGTTCGAAAAGATTTTACAAGAGAAGAGTGAATCTTGACAACCAGAAGTGGGTTGTTAAGAAATCTGATGTGAAATCTGGCGATGAATCTGATTCGTCAAAGTCAGAGGAGCCACAAGTTGAGCTAAATATTGAAACATCAGTCCAATGGATTATGTCAATTTTCCACCATTGCGGGTTGAAAATTTTAAACAAAAAGTTGGAAAGGTTGAGATCTCGAATCAATTCTATTCTGAAAAGAAAGAATTTGATGTCGAAAAAGTTTTTAATGGAAATGTGAAAAAGATTTTTAGGAAGATGGTCGATGGAAAGGTCAAAGGGGTAAAAGATTTTTATGAAACAAAGAAAGCAACTTACACCCCGAGTGAAGATGAGGAGGTAACATCCAAGTTTGGTCATGCTTGGATGTCTGTATTTCATATGTGAAAAAGTATGACTTGCCGGAGCTTCCAGGTTGGTAAGTGTGGAGCAGGTATCGGCATCTTTCTTACATTATGTGTGTTTGTGAATCTTCAAGTGGTTGGCGAAGGGTTTTAACCTACAAGTGGTAAATCAGGGACATTAAGTTGTACTTGATTTTCTACAAGTGGTAGTTGTTGATTGAACTTAAAATTGTTATATTTTTAAAAATGTTGAAAATGAAAGAACAAGGTGATGAATTGATCCCCTAATCTACAAATGGTTTGATATTTTCAACAAAACTAATTTTCTGGAAAAACCATTTGATTAAAACAAACTTAAGTGTTTTGAAATCATAATGGGAAAATAGTTTGTTGTAAGGGGGAGTTCTGATTGTTTATGCCAAGTGGATGGCGATTTGAAGCAATTCACAACAGTTGTTATTTCATTTGTACAGTTTGTTTTCAAATTTCTTTTAAATGTTTTTGCATTTTAGGGGGAATAAGAATTTTTATAAAATTCAAAAACATTAGAAAATTTGAAAAAGTAAAAAACATGATAAAATCAAAAATGAGTTTTGTTGAGAAAAGAGGAAATGATAGTACATTAGTGGACTATCACAGCATGCTAAAAAATTGGAAAGTTAAAAAGTGATAAACGGTCTCACTGATGATATGCCAGTAGGTTTTTGCACATTTAGTAGATTTTGTCGAGATATAAACCTAAATTTCAAAGTTACTTATCTCATGGGGAACATCTCTCGGATATATGGGTAATCCCCGAAATCTTGTTTGAAAGGTCCCTCTTTCTGAGATACTAGGTCTTTATACTCAGTGATATCTGGGGTATTATCCCGGGACTTCTGATTTTGCGGAAGCAATGGCCTAGTCCCCGTATAATACTTTTCGCTTGCTTGAAATATAGCATCACCCTCAGTACAAAAAAATGATGAAACATGGAAAAATGCTAATCATGTGCTGTTGAAGAAAAGATTCTCTAAAGGGAACATACCGAAAGTCGAAGCCATCATCTCTCTGATTTTGCGGAAGCAATAGCCTGAGCTCTCATGGCCCTCGCATTTAACCCTTTACAGATATCATCTAGGTATACTCACCTGTAAGACTGAATATTGGGATCTGGATACGAGAGTATATTCTGAGGTGGAACACACGAATAAGTTTAAGTGCTTAAAACATTAGTCTCGTATCTCGAAACAGTTGAACTTTGTGTGAAAATTTAAGTGGATCAGTATACTGACAATCTAAGTGAATCGTTTAGAACTTAAAATGTTTAAAGCTTAACGGTGCTGGTGATGTGTCTCAAAAATTGATATGATCCTCTTACACAAACTCACAAAAATATTGTTTGTAAATATTTCTTTACTGCATTTCGTTTATTTCAAAATAATTTTTTTAGTATGTTTTAGCATAAATTCTGAAAAATCCAAAAAGATTTTTGACAACTGTTGTTGGAGTGCTGATTTTTAAAATTCCGAGTGCTAAACATGATGAACAGGTTTGGGAAAATATGTTTGAAAAAGATTTTCTTACAAATGGTCATCAGAGTTTAAAAATGTTAAATCATTTTGTACTATTCTTGCAAATGATGTTTTTAGATTGTATCTACAAGTGGTAAGCAGAGAATAAATTTGTCAAATTTTAAATTTGTAAAATTTATTGTGAGGTAGATATGTGTGCAGGTTAGCCAGGTTTCTGATCACTAAGCAGAATGTGAAACCAGGTTACGATATTGGTATTGCTGATACTGATAAACTCTAGAAATCAAGAGATCTGATCAAGAGAAGAAGGAGTCAGATTGAGATCCTGGTAGAGAGAAGAGAGAAGACTAAGGATGTTTTACACTGTCAGATACTTCAGAAAGAGCAGAAAGACTGATAAAGACTGGAGACATTGAAGACTCGTCAACATTCGAGGGGGAGTCTGTTGGTGCATACGTCTGTCGACTTCGTCTTGTATCGAGTCTTGTCTGTCTATAGATAGATTAGGGCACGTTATACGAGGAAACTGTCAAAAATAGGTTAGAAGGTAATTTCGCACGAAATAACAGAGTGTAATTTCGCACGAAATTAACTAGTGATTTCACACGAAATCAACTGGTAATTTCGCATGAAATAGGTATTTCGTGTGAACTTGTTCATGCGAAATAGGCCAGCCTATAAATAGGTGCCTTATGATTTCATTTGAAGTAGTTCCAACTTTCCGGTTCCAGAGCCGAAGTGCTGCTGAAGTGTCAACGTGCTGTAAATCTTTGTCAAATCAATCAAAAAGACAGTTAAAGTGAATATCTAGCTGAATCGAACTTGATATGTCTGCTTCCGCCTTTCGTATTGAGTAAAACTCTTCTGAACGACTCGTTTGGTCATGAAAACGATCCTACAGAACGCCTTTTTCTTTTACCACACTTTGGAGTGTAATATGTTGATCTATTAAACTTACACTCATGCTTTTATACTAAATGCACAAACAATCCTTAAACATGCATGCATACGTTATACTTGATGCTTTAATCTGGGTTTGTATGTTTTGTGTCGAACTTGTCATTAACTTTGTACGAGCCTAACCTTAACATGTATAGCGCTATAGGAGTAACGCACCGCCTGTGAACGTTGGGTTATGTTAAGAGCTTATTGCGTTTAAACTTTGGGTTGACTAGTTTATGCACATACCAATTTATTGTTGATCTTGTCTAGCTAGCGTGTGCTATGTGGATTTGTTTAAACTTATTTATTTATGCTATGTATGAAAACATGTATACACGCCAATGCATTTTGTGTGTTGAACTATACTTTTAACATGTTGTAGGATGATGCTTATGATATTGAACTGGAGTAGTGTTGATGCCTTAGATACACACATAGACATCTTAGGTTCTAAAATGTTACATCAGTTTTGTACTCTGTTTGTTGTAATTGTTTCGTTGTATTCAAACATGTTGTATTTTGAAAATTTATGTATTGTAACATGACAAGTTTTATGCAATGAAATTAGTTTATCTAACTTATCATCACTTTTAGTGTTATGTTGCAAAGAACAATCTCGTTTTCATCTCACTCCGATGTTTCCGTCATCGGTTGGGGTGCGACAATAGGTGCCGTAGCCCCCGACCCCTACCTCGGTAGCGGGAGCCGCGAGCCAACAGTTAGATGGTATCGGTGTTTATTAATTTGGCAGCGGAAATGAGACATCAGGACCGTAGTTAGGAAATAAAATTTCAGAGTTTCAAAACACCAAACTTTTATAATAAATAAATGGGATAAAAACCCATGTTCCATTGATAATACATTTATAGGGATAAACCCTAGTTGTTGAAAACAAAAACTTTTATTTAGGTAACTTTTATAGCCACTTCTTTAAACCTTTAGTGCTCTATAGTTGGCTTCTATTAGCTTCGCATTACGTTACCTGAAACGCGTTTTAAAAAGATTTTATCAGCAAGAAATACTGGCGAGTGCATCCCAGTTTAATCAAAACAAACTTTTATAATGTTTATATCTACCAATATACTCATTCAGTATTTGTCATGTTGGCAGTTCCATGACTGTGGTCATATTACTCATTGGCTAACTCGTTGTCCAATAGTAACGTATTACTAGTAGTGTATACAAAACCCCACATACCGACAGCAATTGTAGAATACAAATACTAAATCACTGTAAGTATAATTGGAAACATTTGAGGTTTTGGTAAAACAATTTGGTAGAAAAAGAGAATGACTCACTTTGTAGACTTAGGTGTTTCTATAGCTTCATGTTGCTTTTTGATGTGCTAAATATGGTCTAAGAAAAACTAGCCTAATCTAGACACCCTAGTTTTAAATTTATAAACTAAGACTCTCTAAATGCTAGACCACTGACAGACAAGTGTACCTACCGTACGTAGTAAAGCCTAATGAAGTCCGAGTATCGAACCCACGAGACACTAGCGACGCTAACTAGACTCTGACTTGACTAATTACTTAATTGGATTAATTTGTGTTTTTGGGATTTTTTCCTAACTATACTAAAACGAGTAAACAAGAGAACAAAGAAAGCAAGCAAGACGGTGAAGTGACGGAAAGCAGACAATGATGAGAGAGCCTGACCAATGTCTAAAGCTCCGAATCTACCCAGAAAACCTCCCGCTAAGGATGATCAACCAAAATAGAAGATGGAACAGAGTGATGAAGTGCTAAATTGGAAACGACTCGAGCTATCGATACCGAATCCCACGACTGTCAGATTAAAAACAACTACGGTGCTAAAATCCTCCGGTCATGAAGCTAAACCTGCTAAGTAATTGAAAACCTAGGAAACCCTAAACGCGAATAAGTAGCCGGATCCGAGCTATCGGTCACCCAAACTACCAAACAACGCCTAGCTAATAACCTAGGAATCCTGGCTCGTCCCTAGAGTTGCCATAAAAGGATGCACACTATACTCAGTTGATTTTAATTAATTTAGTTAAACTTGAATTATCTCTAATCTCAAGCTCTAGACCGAAAACCTAATAGATTAACGAACCTAGAATGATCTAAATAGTTTCAGACCAGACTAACAAGATCACCTAACCAAACAACCAATCACAACCAAGACAAGCACACAAATTCATAAACAATCACAAAACAGGAATATGTAAATCATCCCAATTTAATCATTAGTCCAAACCAAATAATCAAAACGTTAAATCATAGTTCATCTAGGCCTAGGTAGCATGAAACGTTTAGCAACTCATGTTCAAGAACGAAACAAAGTTAACTGGTTCATAAATTGAAATCATAATAAAAACAATAAAATCAAACCGGAAAACGATGTTTAGAGTATACGCTAGACCCGGACACTCTAGTCGAACAATAGCCTGCTAGCTTCCCTTCTTTTTTTTCCTTTTCTTGCGCCTAGCCGTCCAACAGTAACCACCCTCTTGTCCGTCGTATGATGTTCTCCTCCCAGCTTCTACAGCCGTCTGAATGCTTTTACTAATTGCCGTCCGATGTATCGTTTTTTTATTGTTTGTCCCATGTTCTGTATATATCCCCCAAGTTGATGTATGATCGATCCCTCATTGGACATAAGGCCTTCACGGCCCACTGAACTTTTGTATCTTTAATCCCACTAAATTGTTTTACAAGCCCAAAGAACAAAACAATTCCCAAACTCATCGTGACTTGCATGGTTGGTAGTGGGCGGCCCATGTGTTTCATATGCAGCCTCTATGTTTTATACTATAGAGATAAGTAGGCTTGGCCCAATCAAGGAAAATAGTGACGATTTTAGTTCGGTCATTGGCGCCCTACATTACTCAACTGGCAGGTTATTTAATTATTACTCATGTTTACTTCATTTGCACCAGAACCTGCCAAAAAACAAAATAATATAATATAATACTAAAAACTATAAAAAACAAATAAAAACTATACAAGAATTATACATTTTACACCGGACAAATATGTGTATTTTACCACAGATCAAATATCCCCACACTTAAACCTTTTTCGTCCCTGAAAAAGACTTATGCAAACGGAATCAGAATCAAGAAATACTCAGGTTCAAAAGTCTAGATTACTTATTAAATTAAGACTCGTGTTAAACGCGATTGCAAGTATACTTATCCTCTTAAACTCAAACCCGCTTCGAAGCCTTATCATGCAATTTAAGTTCAGGTGCAGTCAATCTACCTAGGGTCTCACACTAAAAATCGCAGTCCACCTAATCACGCCTCAAGCTTATAGAACAAAAGGAACAGTATTTGGACTATTTCCTAACCGTTTTATACCAAAATCAAAAGAATTTAACATCAAATTTTTTCTCTTTTTTTCATTTTTTCTTTTGAGCTTTTAGACTATGCATACCTTATCCCAGAGGCATTCCCAATCAGAGTCACCATCCCCGATAGAGATTACAATAGGCATCAGTATTTTTGCATTTTTATTTAACAATCCCAGAGGCATTCTCAATCAGAGTCACCATCCCCAAGAGAGATTACGTAGGCCTTGTCATTTATTCGGTCCAGCTCATTTATTGCATTTTTTCATTTTTTTTTCTTTTTGATAAAAAATTTTAAAAATTTTAGCTTATAACGGTATTCCTTATGCTATTTTTGGTGGTTTCGGCTTCCCTACTTTTCCTAGATGAGAACCCACTAGTAAACTAACAATTATGTATTTTAATATCAAAGGAATCTAGAAACCAGATCAGGCCTACTCACATATCCCAAATTAGACACAAGCTCAACTTTTTATTCTCATATTATCATTATTTGAAACCCAAACATACCTGATTTTTCTATCATTTTCCGTTTTTATTTGCAAACATCTAAAACAGGGACATTTTCTATTTTTTCATTTTTTTGGATTTTTAAATTTTTTATGTTTTTTTTTCATTTTTATTTTTTTTACTCAAACGACTCAACTAACTAACCTAAACGACAGTTTACCATCCCCACACTTGAACTCTACATTGCCCTCAATGTAGGATGGAAACTGACTAAAAAAATGAAAAATAAAAAAATACAAAAGGAACATGGAACAAACTCGCCTGGTGGAAGCGCGCATTCTGTAGATAACGTTCCATGTGCACAGGACCGTATAGCATTTCTTTCGCGGTCCGCGGAATAACCTAGCATGCCGGGATTGTCTTTACAATATGATATAAGCAGCTCCGAAATCACCCGAATGGAGATTGAGTACGGGTGGTACGATTCAAACTTGCACAAAACAAAGCAAACAATACCCAAGCATAAAGCTGACTCAAAAAAATAAAAAACGACTCAAACTACTAACTTAGACGCATGGTACAGATGCGACAACTCAAAATACAAGAAGAATAGAAAACTGCAAACAAACCGAACAAACTATACAAAATCTACAAAACCTCCCCACACTCAAACTCTATCAGGAGGTTTCTCCTCTATCCAGCCCAGGTCCAACCCGTTTAGTTCCACTTGTTCTTTATTGTTTATTAAGATTTTTAGAATGGAATCTATAAACCATTTAAAATTCTCGAATGAGTCGGACCACCAATATTTAAACTTACCTGGACCAAACCTGATTCGAGGCATGTAATGAGAAGAGTGGTGTCGAGTAGACTTCAGCGCTTCCATCTCCTTCTTTCTTCGGCACCATCCCCGAATCTCCGCGAAAGGTCTGTCCAGGCTCCTTTTCGCCTTCTCCCGTGTCTTTGATCGTGGTGGGCATCCATCTCCTGGATTCTCCATGGGCTGACTATCAAACTCCTTATCCGCTCGCTCCGCTGCTGAGTTTTGTGACTCTTTGAACTCCATAGTCGGCTTCTCCATCAATAATGCTTCTAGTTCAGTCAAATCGCCGACTGGGTCAAATCGCTCTTCATCTACGAGAGTTGGTAAACCACCCAACTCGTCACCAGACGCCTCCTCCCATGATAGAGTATGATCATCCCCCAGTTCTGATGCGTCAGAAATGTCCCATATTGGGTTAGTGGGGTAACAACCATCCTCATAATCGTCCATACTATCGGGAGGCTGCTCACCTTCTTCCATCGGGGCGGTGTAGTCAGCCATCTCTGACTCAGCCTCTTCTACTACCCCCTCATCATCACTCCAGAAGCTATCGTCGATATTCCATGGCGTGGGACACCAATGGCTGGAATTAGTGACCTGTTGAACCGGAGGTGGGACTTCAATGTCCATTATCGTCTCCGGCTCTATATCCGATAGCTCTGGGTTGCCTTGAAGCTCTTCAACTGCTTCATCATCCTCTTCTTCTCTTCCACCGCTTTCTTCGACCTCCAACGACGTCTCTTTGTCAGTAGGCTTGATGGTATATATCATCTCGTCATTCGTGAACCACACCAAATCTTCCGGCCAATATGTAGTATCGGGCATTACCTATCGAAAGGCGACCGGACAATCTTCATACTGATGCGGTCCACCGCAGCCTGACACTCCGGATCCACTTGCTGAATCCTGCAATTCTCCCTCAATAGCTGCAGTAACACAAGCGCTTGCTCAGAAAAGGCGAGCATGTCGGGAAATCTCTGATCCCCTTGCTCTTTTGCCGTTTTAGTTTTCTGAACGAAGCCTGTAATTGTATCCGCAAACTTCGTAACACAGGGAGGGTACCCCGTTCGAATTGGGAAATATTTAGTGTAATGGTCCCCTCCACAGATTAAACACATGATATTAAAACTAAACGATCAACAAAAAAGAAAAACGAAAGAAAGAAAAAAATATCTACAAAAACGACTAGACACACTAACCTACGACTCAATATACAAAAAGACCAATTAAACAAACAAGATCAGTCAAAGCTAATAACGCAATCGCCTAAGTGTCACACCCTGGCTTTGCGGAAGCGTGATTATTTTGGTGTGACTTCTTAATACCATAGCTTAACCATAACAAGCTATATGAAATAAAAACCATGCAAGATCATCCATTAAAATAAGTTTGAAGAGTAAAGAACCACAACATTATCTTAACGGATATCACATCCTAACAAACATAAACAGTGTTCAAAAGACACAACACCAACAAGAAATAAACACAGTTTAAGAACTGTGACTCGTCCAGGAAAAAGTCACATCCCTTAAACTCGGATGACCTCGAAACTAGTGCAGCGGGAAAACGTGTCATACCGCGCCAGATCCTTTAATTCCCTGAAATACATGTAAGTTGAAAAATCAACAATAATGTTGAGCGAGTTCATGTGTAAGTGAGTAAATAAACCTTTGTATGTATAAAAACCCTGGTATGTAGCAAATAAGGAAAAAGAGATCACCAATGGTTTGCAAGGCCATTGATATGTGTGAAGTGCAAGTAGGAAGACTCAAACCTAGCGGATTTATGCGTTGGGCACAAAGTCACCCCGAGGTCCGTTCTGTTTGGGCCTGGGGCTGGGCTCACTACACCCAGATAGATCTACCGCTCCTGTCCCTCGGTCCTACCTTGAGGATTAATGGCCTCAAGTTTCCGCCTACCCACTCACATGATCTTAAGTAGTAAACCTCCTTACGCTAACCATACCATGTATAAAATATTTGTAATCAAAGTAACATGTATTTCACCCCCACAGTTTAGAAAACTGAAAACAGTTAAGAGAAAAGGGGGACATGAACTCACAGTAGTGCGTCTCTACCAAGTATATCTCCTGATCAAGCAGCTGTGCGACGACCTACACGTACTAAATCTATTAGACGGACGGCCGTGCCTTAGCTTAAGGTTTAAGTTTTTGGGAAATAGTTAGACAACTATTTCGTGTTTATATTTTTGTAAATACTTGGTAATTATTCTCCTTCCCAAGGATGGGGGATTTAATACATGCGTGTTCGTAAAATTCGAAATACATTATTAAGCCTCACTTAATATATTTTATTTCTAACTCCAAAATATAATCATTTTTCCCAAAAATATTATATTTTATTTCATACAATTTTCCGAAATAATATTCTTGACAAATACGTGTTCATTGGTATTTTCTGAATTGCGTAAGTTACGGATAAAGATCGGGTGGTAATAATTATACCGTTGTAACTTATTATTTATTATGAAGGTGTTTGTATTATTTTGGAATTGTTATCATTCGGAAATATTATTTTTACCCTAAAAATAATATTTGTATAGTTCACAAAATAATCATAGAAATTCACAAGTGTTGTTATGAAAACATATATTCTAAATATATATATTTCAGGTTTTATTTTGTGAAAATCCCACCTCCGATATTTTGTAAATAAAGTCGTGGCGAAATCTTTAATTCGAAAATAAGTCTAAAATGTATTTCTAACACTTGTAGTGAAAATATTTCTAAATGTTAGGTTTTTGGAAAAATTTCGCCAGAGTTTCCCCTGTAACTGGAGGTGGCCACACAAAACAAGTCTTGCTAGATTTACACAACATCATAGCTTTTAACCATCATTTTTAACATTTTAGTAGACTTTTAACACTTCATCTTGCAAGTTCACGAGTTTTAACCGTCATATCTTATTTTAACCACTTTAAAATAGATCGAGAGTGTGTTTCAAGAAACTTACTACTAGCTCGAGGCTAGGGAAGAATCTAGTCGAAGAATGAGTGGATAAAAGCGATAGGGTGAGGTCCTTCGCGTTCCGAATGCACCGAGCTCCTTTGTATGAGATCCTTAACACTTGTATGCACTTGGAATGGCAAGATCAAGATCGAAAGGTGGCGGTGGGGGTGCTTGTGTCTTCGGCCGAGAGTGAAAGAGAGGGAGAGAGAGTGTGTTTTGTGTTGGTTAAGTGTGAAATGAATATGATGTGCTAATGCTTATACTTATAGACAAAGTCATGCACAATTGATATTAGACAAACATGATTATTAAAATCAAATAAAGGACAAAGGTGTCCCCTTGGGGACGAGTTCGGTTAGGGGGGGGGGGTTACCCGGTTGGTTTTCAACTATGTAATTAAGTTATAGTTAGATGATTAGGAGGTGTAACCATTTACTAGTAAGTTATGCATTGCAGCGGGTGTTAGGGTATTCGGGGACCCTAACTGGCTCAGAAAAAGAAAAACAGTGTTAATGGCAATATTTTTATGTTCCGGGTAAAGTCCGGTTGTTCGGTTGGATAGAGATCCGTTAAAGTGCTTAACAAAGCTTTAAAGTGTCGTTATTATTATTTTTAGTGACACAACTTATTCCCGACGCTTTGGAAAGTGTCTAGTAATATTTTCCTCATGTTTTGGCACTTTATTAGTTAGCTAAATGCTGAATTTTTAATTAAAGTGCTGAATTTTGTACTTAAAGTACGTTTTAGGCACATCCGGTCACTGTTATCTCATTCCTAGTGACACAGTTCTACAACCCTTATATCCCTACACTCACCACTAGTGTAGCAAACTATCTCAGGATCTTACAGGCCTTAGAGGCAGTACCTGCCTGGTGCTGGCTATAACAGCACGTTTAGTAGGTTATCCGTTATAGTGCTACTGTGCTTTTGTGCATCACGGTTGTCACTACAGTTCTGTATGTAAATAGTAGAGTGACAGCAAATAAGGTATGATGCAAGTAAGTAAATGTATCAGTATTCAAGTAGCAGTTTATCCACAATTTCAAGTAAGCACAGTAATTAAGCAGTAATTATATATTAATTAAGTCGTACGGATACCTGGTTTGGTGAGGGTTGTCACATTCTCCCCCCGTTAGAAAAATTTCGTCCCGAATTTTTAAGTTCTGCTTGTAGATGCAGGGTTCTTAGGAAATAGGTGGGGGTATTTCTCTTTCATCCGATCCTCACGCTCCCAGGTGTATTCAGGACCATGTCTGGCATTCCAACGAACCTTGACGAGCTTGACACTGCTCCGGCGGGTCTTGTTTACTTTCCAATCCGTAACCTCAACAGGTTCTTCAACGAAATGGAGCGTGTCGTCAACATGAATCTCGTCGGTGGGAATGACAACGGTATCTTGAGTTGGACTTTTCTTCAGGTTGGATACATGAAATGTATCGTGAACTCCATTCAGTTCAGCAGGTAAGTCCAGCTTGTATGCTACTAGCCCTATTCTTTCTAAAATTCTGAAAGGGCCAATGTAACGCGGATTCAACTTCCCACGCTTTCCAAAGCGTGCCACACCCTTCCAGGGTGAAACTTTCAATAAAACCATATCTCCAACTTGGAATTCCAAATGTTTCCGGTTTGGATCTGCATAGGCTTTTTGTCTTTCGCGAGCTGCTTCGATGCGTTTTCGAATCTGCGCAATCTTGTCTGTCGTCTCTTGGACGATTTCGGGACCAACAAGCTGCCTATCACCTGCGTCAGCCCAGCATAGGGGTGATCGAAACTTGCGTCTGTAAAGAGCTTCAAATGGCGCGGCTCCAATACTGGTGTGGTAGCTGTTGTTGTATGAAAATTCGACCAGTGGCAAATGCTTATCCCAGCTACCGCCCAAATCCATAACACATGCTCTCAGCATATCTTCCAAGGTCTGAATAGTCCGCTCACTTTGACCGTCGGTCTGAGGGTGAAATGCAGTGCTCAGATTTAATTGTGAGCCAAAAGCTTCTTGGAAGGATTGCCAAATCCTTGATATGAAACGTCCATCTCTATCAGAGATGATCGAGAGAGGCACTCCATGACGTGCGACGATCTCTCGCATGTATATTTCTACCAGTTTGCTGGTGTTATCCTTCTCTTTGATTGGCAGAAAGTGTGCGGACTTTGTTAGGCGGTCAACTATCACCCAAATAGTGTCATGACCTCTTGGCGTTCTTGGCAACTTTGTAATAAAATCCATGGAGATTTGTTCCCATTTCCACTTGGGAATCTCAGGTTGTTGCAGAAGTCCTGGAGGCTTCTGGTATTCCGCTTTCACCTTAGCGCATGTTAGACACTTGCTCACATAAACAGCAACATCACCCTTCATCCTAGGCCACCAATAGTAATCCTTGAGATCTTGGTACATCTTATCCGCTCCTGGATGGATAGAGTACCGCGATTTGTGAGCTTCATCAAAAACAACTTTCCTTAAACCACCAAACAGAGGAACCCAAATCCTTTTCTCAAAACATAACGTTCCTTCCTCATTTGGCACCAATAGCTTCTCCATCCCACGGAGATATTCTTCCTCAAGATTTCTTTCCTTAAGAGCTTCTTTCTGCGCGGCACGAATGCGCAAGGAAAGATCGGTTTGGATAATCATTTCTAAAGCCCTAACCCTTATGGGCTTGATCCTCTCTTTTCGACTTAGGGCGTCAGCAACCACATTCGCCTTCCCTGGATGATACTTTATCTCGCAATCGTAATCATTCAACAACTCAACCCATCATCTTTGTCTCATATTCAACTCCTTCTGGTTGAATATGTGTTGTAGGCTCTTATGATCTGTAAAAATTGTACATTTCGTACCATATAGGTAGTGTCTCCAGATCTTTAAAACAAATATCACTGCGCCTAGCTCTAAATCGTGCGTGGTATAGTTCTTCTCATGTACCTTCAACTGACGTGATGCGTAAGCAATAACCTTCTGGCGTTGCATCAACACGCAACCCAATCCTTGACGCGAGGCATCACAGTATACCACGAAATCGTCAGTACCTTCCGGTAGTGCTAGAATTGGCGCATTGTAGAGCTTATCCTTCAACAGCTGAAACGCTTCTTCCTGTTTGATTCCCCAATCAAACTTCTTATCTTTCTGGGTGAGGAGCGTCAATGGTTGAGCGATCTTCGAAAAATCCTCAATGAACCTTCGATAGTAGCCAGCCAAACCCAAGAATTGTCGAATCTCGGTTGGCGTCTTTGGCGTTTCCCAACTCTTGATCGCTTCGATCTTGGTTGGATCCACATGGATTCCATCTCCATTCACCACATGTCCAAGAAATTGGACTTCACGTAGCCAAAATTCGCACTTAGAGAATTTGGCATACAGCTGTTCTTTCTTCAGCAGCTCCAAAATAGCTCTTAGATGCTGTTCGTGCTCAGCCTTTGTCCTTGAATAAATCAAGATGTCGTCGATAAACACAATCACGAACTTGTCCAAGTACGGCTTGCAAACTCTATTCATCAAGTCCATAAAGACTGCAGGTGCGTTTGTCAACCCAAACGGCATAACAAGGAACTCATAGTGTCCATAACGAGTTCTGAAGGCTGTCTTCGGGATACTCCCCTCTTGTATCCTTAACTGATGGTATCCAGATCGCAAATCGATCTTTGAGTAAAAGCTTGAACCTTGCAGTTGATCAAACAGATCATCAACTCTTGGCAGAGGATATCTATTCTTGATCGTCAGCTTGTTCACCTCCCGGTAGTCGATGCACATTCGAAAACTACCGTCCTTCTTCTTGACAAACAGGACCGGAGCTCCCCAAGGCGAGAAGCTTGGTCGGATAAATCCCTTGTCTAACAACTCTTGAAGTTGTGTCGATAATTCTTGCATCTCTGACGGGGCAAGTCTATAAGGTGCCTTAGCCACAGGCGCGGCGCCTGGGACTAAATCGATGTGAAACTCCACTTGCCTCTGAGGTGGCAGTCTAGGAAAGTCCTCCGGGAAGACTTCCGGATACTCCCTCACGACAGGGATGTCTTCGATATTCGGTTCTGCAGCTTTCTTGTCTACAATGTGTGCCAGGAAGGCAGCACATCCCTTCTGCAAACACTTTCGCGCTTTCAAGCAGCTGATAATTCTTAACGGCGTATCGCGCTTTTCGCCATGTACCACAATTGTTTCGCCATCTTCGGTCGGGATACGAACGACCTTTTCGTGACAAACAATTTCTGCCTTGTTGCTTGATAACCAATCCATCCCTACTACCACGTCGAAGCTTCCCAACTGGACTGGTAGTAGATCCAAAGCAAACTCACGTTCTCCCAACTCGATTGCACAACCTCTGATCACTTCTTTGGCTTCTACTAACTTCCCATTAGCCAATTCGATTGAGTAGGGAATATCTAACTTACTAGCGGCTAAACCAAGCATATTCTTAAATTCTAACAATACGAAGCTATAGTCGGCACCAGTATCAAATAAAACGGATGCATAGCGTTGGTTTACAGGGAACGTACCAGTAACGACATTGGGATCCTGGCGCGCTTCCCTCGCTTCGATATTGAACACTCTTCCACGGGCTTGGTTCAACTCAGGGCAGTTCCTCTTAAAGTGCCCGATATCACCACAGTTAAAGCATCCAGGTCTTTGCCCGTTTCCACCTCCATTTCCAGCTTGGTTATTCCTTTGGTTATGATTCACAGTGCCCGCTTGATTCACATTGTTGCCTCGATTTCCATTACCTCCATTGTTTCCTTGTGGGCGATTTCCAATTCCACCCCGGTTATTGTTTCTGTTTCCAAATCCTCCTTGGCCTCCCTGGCCAACAGTGGCCCAACAAGAATCCTTCAAGTGGCCAGGTTTCCCACATGCTTCACACACCTTCAAACCACATCGGCCAGGATGGTGACGCTGGCAGGTGTTGCACTTGGGCTGGGTGCCCATATATCCCTTTCCTTTCTTTCCACTACCAGCTGTAACCTGAGCTGGCGCGTTTGGCTCTCCTTTCTTGACAACACCACTAGTGCCTTGTTTGAAGTTCGAGAACTTTTGTTTGTTACTTCCGGATGACTCGACGTGAGTCTCTTTCTTCCTGGTCTCGATCTCATCGAACTTGTTCAGGCGGATAGCCTCCTCAGTGAGAGCCACGCTCAAATCGATTGCCTCAGTAATTGTTGCAGGCTTGCAGGAGGTCACCATGCTTATGATTTGAGGAGCTAATCCCCAAATGAAGCGTTCAATCCGCTTGAATTCTGGAGTGACCATATAGGGTACCACATGCGACAGGTCGTGAAACCTCTGAACATATTCCGCGATCTTCGGACCTTCCATCTTCAAATGCCAGAACTCAGTTTCCAATCTTTGGATTTCAGCGCGAGAACAATACTTTTTGCGCATTAGTTCCTTCAGTTCGGTCCATGTTAGTGCGTAGGAAGCAGCTTCACCAAGTGTCTGCACTTGCAAGTTCCACCAAGATAGGGATCCATCCAAAAATAGCCCAGAAATGTAGGTGACTTGCTGGTCTGGTGCACATTTGCTCATGCGGAGAACAGATTCAGTCTTCTCGGCCCAACGAACAAAAGCAGCACCTCCGGTGCCATCAAAGTTGACAGGCTTGCAGTCTAGAAACTGCTTGTAGGTGCACCCTGCACATACGTTACAACATATGAATGGCATTAGCATCCTTGCTAGAGATATCCAATTAGATCATGGTATGTCTTAATGACTTAGTATTACCATGAGGTGGATTGTTGTTGCCATTGTTGTTTGAGCTGCTTCCGCTGGGTCTTTCTTGCGAGGCGGCGTATTGCGCGATGGCAGCGGCGATGACTTGTTGGAGTTCTGCCTCATTGGTAGGCATCGGCGTTTGACGTCTCGGCGGCATCTTCTAAAAGACGGGTTCACGTCGGTCAGGCCATAATAAAGCGTACGTATATAATGATAGTAATAGTACATAACATCTCATGTTATGATCACATTAATCACACAACATCCCATGTTATAAAACATAAATAATCAATCAAAACATCACATATGATGAGAATACTGCGATTGCATTGCCAAAATCGGGGCCACATGGTAAAGTGTACAAGTACATAATAGTGTCATACATCATCATCGACTAAGGGCTACATCACCCCAGTCCAAAAGAATATCAAATCAGTGTCAATACATCCCATATACATGATCAAAAAAAGTCAGAATCAAAGTGCAGTCTCCAAAAATGTTGTGTGGTCAGAGCAATCGCCGTCTTCTCACCAACGCCTACCCGTGCTGTACTAAAGATGCCCTAAACTGATGGTGGTGGAGGAGGGGGAAAATGGGTGTAGAACAAACGTCGCAAATGGAGCCAGTCCTCCTCCATGGCTTTCTGGGTATGCAACCAAGAAGCAACCTGCTGCTCAAGTGCCAAAAGGCGTGCAGCATAGTCAGGTAACAATGGTCGAGGGTGCTGTGAAGAAGCAGGGTGGGTCTGAACCTGACACTGGCACGGCGGTGGCTGAGCTCTCTCAAGCTCCTGAATGCACCGTGTGAGTGCCTCCTGTTGGACAACAAACGACATCAGAACGTCCTCAATAGAATACCCCATATGAAAAGGATGGTAGGGGTCGGTCGGTGGCATCACAGGCGGTGACGTCCAGAGAAACGGCTCCCTGGCTGGATCAAAATGTGGCACAAAGAATGGTGGTGCAGGGGGAATAGCAGATGAAGACTGTGGCATAACTGGAATAGATGTCGGCACATGTCCAAAAGGATGAGCCGAGGAACCCTCTCCAGGTCGAGCTGGAGGTGTGTACTGTGCAAATGAAAAAGATAAATCAACGTGACGTGCATCGGTGGTATGAGGAGGAATAGGTGGAAGCTCATCATCCGCAGGAATCCACCCATGCAGGGCGTGCTCATCTCGTGGGTCAATCTGTGCCTCAAAAAGTGCTCGATCAAATTGTGCAGGCATAGGGCCAAGGTGAGGTGCAATAAGAGGGTCAGCAGGTATATCAGCGATAAGTGGGGGATCAACATGATCAGCAGCAATAACATGGTCGCCCTCTAGTAGTGGTGCATCACCAGGGTGATCATCAATGGGTAGGTCAGCAATCACAGGATCAATGGGCATACCAGCATGAACAGGGTCATGCTCAAACACTGGGTCAGGAGCAGCTACTGGCTCAAGGGCCATAGCAGGCTCGGGGTCAACAAACTCCATATCAAAATCTGCATGATCAGCGAATGCAGGGTCAACTGGGTCTACTGGGTCAACCATAGGCTGATCCAAGTGGATGAACTCTATCTCCTGGTCCGGGTCGAATCCAGGGAGAAAAACAGGGTCTGAATCCTCATCGAGGTCATGATCGAAAACAAATCTAGGAGCAGAGGCAGCAGATGATGCCCTGTCAGGATCTGAACCGTGTGAATAGTGCTGTGCGCTCCGAGTGTGTGACGGTGCGGAGGCCACAGACTCGAAGGAGTCTGGAGTGGTTGAGTGGGCAGATGACTCCTCAGCTGGAGCATCTGCGAGTAACAAAAGACCACCGTCAGCTAGAAGGGCCTCGCCCTCAACATCGTCCTCCAGGGGCTCATCATCAAACAGATCGACGTCGTCGTCAACGTTGGCGTCGAGGAGCATATCGTAAGCAAGATAAATGGCCAAAGGTATGGGAGCAGGGATCTCTACGAGTGGTAGGTACCCAGCAAAAGGGCCATCAGCGGGCTCATCGACAGCGTCGGGCAGCGCAAAGGGCTGAAAGTCATCCTCGTCTGTGCTGGTAACATCTGATGTGTGGACCTCGTGCTCTGAAGACTCTAAGTCGTCTGATACTATGGGTCTAGGGTCCGTGGTGTCCGAATCACCTGTGCCGGACGAGTCCATGGTGTCTGTAACACAAACACAAATATGTACAAATAATCAATCATATAATCATATAAGCACATTAGTTACCAAGTAAGCAATCAAATAATTCTCCTAGTCCCACTAGCCTCCCAGCCTCTCAGACTGCTCTTCCTAGTCCCACTAGCCAAATTCTCCCAGCCTCTCAGACTGCTCTTCCTAGTCCCACTAGCCTCCCAACCTCCCAGACTGCTCTTCCTAGTCCCACCAGCCTCCTAGCCTCCCAGACTGACTCCCTAGTCCCACTAGACAACTACCTCAGCCTCCCAGACCGAGCCTCAGCCTCCCAGACTGAGCCTATAACTAACAAATAAAATGTGCTCAACATTTGTTTGTAAAAAAAACATTTTGGATCTGGACTTAAGTGGTATGCAGTGTAAAAACGTTTTCGTGAGAGCCCTAGTGATCATAGTCTAGACTCGAGAAGGAATCCTAGTTCGCTATGATCAGAGCTCTGATACCAAGCTGTCACACCCTGGCTTTGCGGAAGCGTGCTTATTTTGGTGTGACTTCTTAATACCATAGCTTAACCATAACAAGCTATATGAAATAAAAACCATGCAAGATCATCCATTAAAATAAGTTTGAAGAGTAAAGAACCACAACATTATCTTAACGGATATCACATCCTAACAAACATAAACAGTGTTCAAAAGACACAACACCAACAAAAAATAAACACAGTTTAAGAACTGTGACTCGTCCAGGAAAAAGTCACATCCCTTAAACTCGGATGACCTCGAAACTAGTGCAGCGGGAAAACGTGTCATACCGCGCCAGATCCTTTAATTCCCTGAAATACATGTAAGTTGAAAAATCAACAATAATGTTGAGCGAGTTCATGTGTAAGTGAGTAAATAAACCTTTGTATATATAAAAACCCTGGTATGTAGCAAATAAGGAAAAAGAGATCACCAATGGTTTGCAAGGCCATTGATATGTGTGAAGTGCAAGTAGGAAGACTCAAACCTAGCGGATTTATGCGTTGGGCACAAAGTCACCCCGAGGTCCGTTCTGTTTGGGCCTGGGGCTGGGCTCGCTACACCCAGATAGATCTACCGCTCCTGTCCCTCGGTCCTACCTTGAGGATTAATGGCCTCAAGTTTCCGCCTACCCACTCACATGATCTTAAGTAGTAAACCTCCTTACGCTAACCATACCATGTATAAAGTATTTGTAATAAAAGTAACATGTATTTCACCCCCGCAGTTTAGAAAACTGAAAACAGTTAAGAGAAAAGGGGGACATGAACTCACAGTGGTGCGTCTCTACCAAGTATATCTCCTGATCAAGCAGCTGTACGACGACCTACACGTACTAAATCTATTAGACGGACGGCCGTGCCTTAGCTTAAGGTTTAAGTTTTTGGGAAATAGTTAGACAACTATTTCGTGTTTATATTTTTGTAAATACTTGGTAATTATTCTCCTTCCCAAGGATGGGGGATTTAATACATGCGTGTTCGTAAAATTCGAAATACATTATTAAGTCTCCCTTAATATATTTTATTTCTAACTCCAAAATATAATCATTTTTCCCAAAAATATTATATTTTATTTCATACAATTTTCCGAAATAATATTCTTGACAAATACGCGTTCATTGGTATTTTCTGAATTGCGTAAGTTACGGATAAAGATCGGGTGGTAATAATTATACCGTTGTAACTTATTATTTATTATGAAGGTGTTTGTATTATTTTGGAATCGTTATCATTCGGTAATATTATTTTTTCCCTAAAAATAATATTTGTATAGTTCACAAAATAATCATAGAAATTCACAAGTGTTGTTTTGAAAACATATATTCTAAATATATATATTTCAGGTTTTATTTTGTGAAAATCCCACCTCCGATATTTTGTAAATAAAGTCGTGGCGAAATCTTTAATTCGAAAATAAGTCTAAAATGTATTTCTAACACTTGTAGTGAAAATATTTCTAAATGTTAGGTTTTTGGAAAAATTTCGCCAGAGTTTCCCCTGTAACTGGAGGTGGCCACGCTTTCAAGCGTATCATTTTCTTTTAAGATTCAAATCAACAATTTTCTCATTCAACCAAAACAATATCCAAAGCATCAACTAGTCAAAATATATATAAATCGCAAAAATTACGTGAACATGAAGTTTATCTAAAAATATGAAGTAAATCCCATTACTTTTAGTGGATCTTTTGTATAAATCAATCCGGTTTCGTAAAAGTCTCGTTTTTAACGAAATTCCATCTTTACAACTTCTTGTAAAATTTGACAAAACTAGTTCTTTGTCGAAATTTAGTGTTACACAAGTGTTTACACACTTGTGTGTTTGCTAAAATCATTCTTGTTCGTGTAAGATCCGGTTTTAGAAAATATGATTTCTTTGACACTTGGTCCTTTGAAAATACCGTTTGTAGATCCGTAGATCTACTAGTTTAAAACACTATTTCGTAAGAAAAATCGATTTTACACAAGTTCATGTTTAGTGTGTGGTAGAGTTTCATCATTTAACCCTTTTTATACTTAAACAACTCTATGTCATGCTCCATGATCATGACCAATCCGGGTTAGACGATGATCCGAGCTACCACATCATAGATCGACACTAAATAGTTACACAAAACAAGTCTTGCTAGATTTACACAACATCATAGCTTTTAACCATCATTTTTAACATTTTAGTAGACTTTTAACACTTCATCTTGCAAGTTCACGAGTTTTAACCGTCATATCTTATTTTAACCACTTTAAAATAGATCGAGAGTGTGTTTCAAGAAACTTACTACTAGCTCGAGGCTAGGGAAGAATCTAGTCGAAGAATGAGTGGATAAAAGCGATAGGGTGAGGTCCTTCGCGTTCCGAATGCACCGAGCTCCTTTGTATGAGATCCTTAACACTTGTATGCACTTGGAATGGCAAGATCAAGATCGAAAGGTGGCGGTGGGGGTGCTTGTGTCTTCGGCCGAGAGTGAAAGAGAGGGAGAGAGAGTGTGTTTTGTGTTGGTTAAGTGTGAAATGAATATGATGTGCTAATGCTTATACTTATAGACAAAGTCATGCACAATTGATATTAGACAAACATGATTATTAAAATCAAATAAAGGACAAAGGTGTCCCCTTGGGGACGAGTTCGGTTGGGGGGGGGGTTACCCGGTTGGTTTTCAACTATGTAATTAAGTTATAGTTAGATGATTAGGAGGTGTAACCATTTACTAGTAAGTTATGCATTGCAGCGGGTGTTAGGGTATTCGGGGACCCTAACTGGCTCAGAAAAAGAAAAAACAGTGTTAATGGCAATATTTTTATGTTCCGGGTAAAGTCCGGTTGTTCGGTTGGATAGAGATCCGTTAAAGTGCTTAACAAAGCTTTAAAGTGTCGTTATTATTATTTTTAGTGACACAACTTATTCCCGACGCTTTGGAAAGTGTCTAGTAATATTTTCCTCATGTTTTGGCACTTTATTAGTTAGCTAAATGCTGAATTTTTAATTAAAGTGCTGAATTTTGTACTTAAAGTACGTTTTAGGCACATCCGGTCACTGTAATCTCATTCCTAGTGACGCAGTTCTACAACCCTTATATCCCTACACTCACCACTAGTGTAGCAAACTATCTCAGGCTCTTACAGGCCTTAGAGGCAGTACCTGCCTGGTGCTGGCTATAACAACACGTTTAGTAGGTTATCCGTTATTGTGCTACTGTGCTTTTGTGCATCACGGTTGTCACTACAGTTCTGTATGTAAATAGTAGAGTGACAGCAAATAAGGTATGATGCAAGTAAGTACATGTATCAGTATTCAAGTAGCAGTTTATCCACAATTTCAAGTAAGCACAGTAATTAAGCAGTAATTATATGTTAATTAAGTCGTACGGATGCCTGGTTTGGTGAGGGTTGTCACACTTAGTGTCCCCGACAACGGCGCCAAAAACATGATGTGCTGAATATGGTCTAAGAAAAACTAACCTAATCTAGACACCCTAGTTTTAAGTTTATAAACTAAAACTCTCTAAATGCTAGAACACTGATAGGCAAGTGTACCTACCGTACGTAGTAAAGCCTAATGAAGTCCGAGTATCGAACCCAGTAGACACTAGCGACGCTAACTAGACTCTGACTCGACTAATTACTTAATTGGATTAATTTGTGTTTTTGGGATTTTTTTTCCTAACTCTACTAAAACGAGTAAACAAGAGAACAAAGAAAGCAAGGAAGACGGTGAAGTGACGGAAAGAAGACAATGATGAGAGAGAACTTCCCAGGCTTCGAATCTCTATGACCAACGTATGACCTCTAATCCTGACCAATGACTAAAGCTCTTGTAACACCTCGAAAATTCACGTCCTATAAAGTATTGACACATGTTATAAGCTTGAACGTGTGAAAGAATGTTCTAGAAGGACTAAAGTTGACAAACATGGAAAATATGTGAATATAAGGATTCAAATTTGTCAATAAGGGATAAATATACCTTACAGTAACCCTACATGATGCTCATACCTTCACACGAATAAATCATGGATCATACGAAGCTAAATATGAAAGAAAGTGAGAGATTACAAACTACAGGGGTTAAATGTGTCAACATGTTTAAAGTATACCTCTGAGTGACCTTATAGCAAACCCGAAGCTTTGTAACGATAAATTATGCTCACTAGAATACATGATAGAAATTTCATAAAGTTTCGTTATCGTATGAGAAAGTTATGATCAAATTCGTATGCGAGGGGTTAAAACGTCAACGTTGAAAGTTTATGACTTTTCGGGTAACACAAAGCAAGCCAAGGACTTAACAAAATGGGTATAAGTCTTGAAGCCCTTGTATGGCAATTTGGAGGGCTCAAAATGCAAAATATAAAGTTTAATTTCCCTTTGGAAGGGCCAAGAGTCAAAAGGCAAAAGCTAAAAACCTTTAAACCTGAAGCCAGGCCTCAGGCGGGCCGCGTAAAGATTAATCAGACTTTACGCGGGCCGCGTCAGACGCCCAGTATCAGAAATAACAGGCAGCAGCCTGTTTGAGCTTGTAACCGACTCAAAATCGATTTCTCCACTTCTTTGGACGACCCCTAAACATTCCTAGGCACTTAGGGACACTTGTGGGTGATCCATGGTCAGTTGTAGCCTTAGTTGTCAACAATCTAATGAGATTTAAGCACTATAAAAGGCCTTCATGTTGCAACACTTAGATCACACCTTCCATCTGCATTCTTGGAGCTTCCTGGAGCTTAAGAGCAGACCCTAAGCCTTCCTAATCGTGCATAGGACTTCAGTAAGTATGCTTAACCTTTCTTAGTTGAGTTTTTACTTAGTTTTAGCTTAAAAGTCAAACCGTCGTAATTACCGGTTGACTTAGCGATTAATCATTAATGGTCCAGTGATTAGTCGAATTGAAGGTAGTTATAAGTTGGTAATTATGTGGGCATTAAACCCTTAAAAGGGCACCCTCTGATTCCCACTCTAGCTAGACCATTTGTCGGGTCAAAGTTTATTAGAAAAAGTCAACAGAATGCTAATTTTCAAATTAACATATAATTAACAATGTAGAAGGCATGTAAACTATTTTATCACTTATATAACTTGTTAATAAGTATAAGAACTAATCTAAGCTTGTTTGATCCGACAATTTTCTGTTTAGACCCGGTTCGGAACCGAAAGTCGGAAAACTTTGACTTTTGCTTTGACTTCAGTTCTGACCCGATTTAGTATGATTTGGAAATTCCTTAGAGCTTCCTTAGGACCAGGCTACATGTTCGCATAACCCTCTGTGGTTGGTTCATTGATTATCCGATTCGTTTACATGTTTCCGTTAATTGCTTAAATGTTGACCAATATGCCCTTATGATCATAAAAAGAGAATTTTGAATATGTGAAAGGACAATAATCTTTGTTATTGATTTATAAACATGTCCCTAAATTTTCACATCAGTTGGAGGTCTAGATTAGGAGTTATGCTCAATGGCGTAATTATAACGCTTTTTAGTAATTAAGCGGCGTCATTAGCATAAAGCCCATCTAAACCCAATTTTCGACACCAAACCTTTTACCTACTGATGTAATATAATATTTTGGGATTTTTAAAGATTTTTAATTATTTTTAACCTGCTCATAACATAAGGTTATGGCGTTAATTCGGTAAATACCGATTTTTCCCTTTTTGTGTATAAAATGAGTTCTACATAGTATTTTGACACCAATCCAATTGCTACTGATTTTATATAATAAAAAAAGTATTTTGAACTTTATAACCTGATCAGAAAACTCAGATTCCCGGTATAACCTGGAAATCGCTTAAAATGACTTTTTACGCGTATTAAACGCATAGTTTGGGTTTAAAACCATTTTGTCACATAAGACTTATCATCAACTGATGTAACCTGTTAAAATAAGTTATTTTACTCATGTATTCAGACCTGAACCTCAAAATCATATTTAAGCTCTTTTATAATCTTTAAAATGACCAAAATACCCCTACGGGGCTTATATTGAGATTAAACTCGTTTTGATCATAATGGAAGATATCCTACTGATATCACAACATATTTAAGGCATATTAACTTAGGAAACCTGTTTAGGACCCATATGGTTACCCGTTACGCCTCTGGCGCGTTCGGTTTGGTTTATGTAACTAGTTTGCATAAATTTGCCGAAACGGGTCAAACCTTATCGTTTTTATCTCAAAATCCAGAATGTGTTTAGTTTATCCATATTATACAAGTCTCCAAACTTGTCGGGTATAAATCACATTCTATTCCGGTCTTCGCTTAATCATGCGTTTGAACCGTAAACCTTTCCTTAAAACTAACCGGTCTAAGTTACGACTTAAATAAGACCCGTTAGGAATCTAATAGGTTAATAAAACCTTCGTTCCATATTAAGAGCCCCAGTAGAAGTACTTGTTCTTGCTGATTAGAATATACGGTTGAGTAGAAATTGCATTGCTAGCACAGGTAAATACTTTTAACTTATTTTCCCTTATACGGGCTTGGGATACGGTATTATAAAAATACCGCTTGGTCGGGTGTAGAAACCTTTTAATCGGAGATGATTAAATTGCATAATCCCATTTTAATCTGTATTGATTGATAACAAATAACATTAGGGGTTAATGACCGTGTCCTGGATATCCTTGGCTCATTTAAAAAGTGAATGGCCATAACTTAAGCACAAGGTGTAGGCATAACATCTCCTGTTGCGTATGTAAAAGATATACTCACTCGTAAGGAGGTCTTCTTGTGAGTTATATTTATGGTGTGTCGATTAATCTTGACCGGCTTGTATTGTATAATCACCAGCCCTAAATGTTGGACAACCATGTAAATCGGATACAAGATTTTTATTAATAAAATTGTCCCAAGTTATAAAATATATTTTGTGCCTCGTGCATTCAAATCAATTTTCAAACTCTTTTTCCAAAATGAGTCAGTTAATTGTATTTACCAGTGTAAACTGACGTATTTTTCCAAAATGGTTAAGTGACAGGTACTGAACGTAATTGGCTGGAAGCTAAGGGCGTTAATAAGGAATCTTGCAAGTTCTAGGCGTCTAAAGTCTGTTGAACAATGTTTATGTTTTAAGATCCGCCTGTGGATCCTTTACTTTCCGTTGTAATACTTTGATATTACTTTATATTCGGATTGTAATATATTTATCTTTTGCTTCTGCTGTGCAATTATATATTGTGTTGTTTGACTATGATGATATTAACTACGTCACGATACTCCCCACCGGGCCCACCGGTCATACGTGGAAATATCAGGGTGTGACAGGTTGGTATCAGAGCCGACATTGAGTGAATTAAACACTAGCCTTTTTGTGTTTAATCTCAATGACACATTAGCACATTCCTTGACCTTATGAGTCTAGACTTAACATAGGAGTATTCTCAATCCTAATTTGGAAATTTTTGCTTCCACTTTTTTTTTATATATTGGATACGTCGCCAAGCGAAGAGGCCGTAATAGGAATTCTCCACACCCGGAGCTTTGAAATGCTAAGCTTCGTACCGCGGCCAGGATGAAACGTCCAACCGAGAATAAAACATTCGAAAGTAAAGTGAAGAAGAAAACTCCTTTTGCTAAAGATCATTTCGTTAATAGTCCTTATAAGGACATATTTATCTTTCAGTCCCTTCGAGGACAACATTATTCCTTTCAAGTCCCGACTAGGGCACATCTGTATTTTTAAATTTATAGTGGAATAATTAACTTTAAATTTTCATTCTAAGCATGAAAAATGAAATAAATGAAAAATAACATTCCTTTTATAAGATCTACCATTATAATAAAATGGCAAAATCTAAAAAAGACAAGACCTAGCCACGTGTCATTTTTGACATGGCCAAGATGGTAAGACCTATTCAAGAGATTCAGATCCTTGTTAACACCTAAGAACGTGTTAGCACTCTTGACAAATGTGAATCGAGAAGATCACAACAGTCATCCCTATATTAGAATTTTTCAAACTTCCTGATTTGGCCTAATGACCTAGAAATCATGGCTTATATCATCCTATAAGATGATCATATTATAAACATCCATTAGTGATGAAGTGCCTACGGGCCAAACTTGTTGTCTGATAAGACAACGACAGTGGTGGTCTTGACCTCCTGTTTAAAAATGTTGGACTATGTCCAAGTATAATAGTTTGTATGATCCATACAATCTCGACTAATAGCATCTGAGAAGATGATCATATTATAACCATCCCTCAGAAGGGAAATGCCCACGGGCTATATCTATTGTCCTAAAAAAACAAAAGACAGTTGAAGTCTTTGGCTTTCTGTCAAGAAAAGGTAATGAACTTTGATTCAAACCTTAATGCCTCGATTCTCTGAAATCATGGCTTATATCATCCTATAAGATGATCATATTATAAACATCCCTTAGAAGGGAAGTGCCTACGGGCTATAGTTAATGTCCTCTGAGACTAAAGACAGTGGTAGCCTACAACTTCCTGTCAAGAAAAGGTAACGAACTTTGATTTAAACCTTAAATGCCTCGATCCCAAACGATCATGGCTTATAAATTCGAAACTGTCCTTGTGACAAGGCCGTTGCGCCACTTAAATATCCTTAGTGTTTTATATACTAGGATAAATTATAATGAAAATACTAATAAAATTAACAAATTAACCCATATGGTTTATATTACCATGGTTAATAAATAATCAAAAATGATAATTTCATAATAACCTCTGAATAAATCATTGTCAATGTTTATGTAGCCATCAAGCTACATGGTTGGATTAGATGAAGTTAACAGCCACACGAAGGAGAACAATGATACTACCAGAATTAATGTAACTGGAGCAGAACTGCAGGCAATAATAGATTATGCTGTTACTAGAGCTCTTGACAGACAGTATGATGAATAAAATGATACCCACTCTAAGACTCTATCTGTGGCTCATAGTAAGCCCCCTCCTAAAACACATGAGTCAAGGGAGGACGATGTTCATGACTTGTCAAATCAAAGGAGTATTCCGTCTAGACAGGTTGTGTTTCATCAAGAGGCACCAGTTAAGACCTGTTCATATAAATATTTTGTCTCCTGCAAGCCCAGAGACTTTACAGGAGAAAAAGGGGCCATTGATTGCATGACATGGCTCGATGAGATGGACGCTGTTGTTGACATCAGCGGTTGTGCGGAGCAAGATGTTGTGAAATTTGTTTCACAATCATTCAAAGGAGAAGCGTTGGCATGGTGGAGATCATTGCTCCAAGCCACGGGAAAAGTTCTACTCTACAACTTATCTTGGGATCAATTTGTTGCATTAGTCAAGGAAAACTATTGCCCTCAACATGAGCTAGAAAAGATAGAATCAGACTTCTTAACTCTGGTCATGGAGAATTTGGATTGTCAGGCATATGTGACAAGTTTCAACACTATGTCCCGCCTAGTTCCTTATTTAGTCACCCCTGAACCTAAACGCATAGCGCGTTTCATTGGAGGCCTAGCACCAGATATAAAAGGGAATGTTAAAGCATCTAGGCCAACCACATATAGGTCCGCGGTGGACTTATCCTTATCTCTCACCTTAGATGCAATCAGAATTAAGTCTGTTAAGGCTTCTGGCGAGGGAAGAAGAGAAAGAGAGGAGGAAAACTCTCATCAATATAACAAGAAGAAGAAGGGAAGCTCTGAGCGCGGGAAGGATTCCGAGTTTAGGAAGAACTCGAGTCAGTCTAATAACAGACCCAGATGCAGTAACTGCAAAATGCAACATTCTAGAAAATGTACAATCGACCCACGTGCTAAATTGTGTGGAATTTGCAAGACCAAGGGTCACAAAACCTTAGATTGCAAGGAGTTAAAGAACGCCACATGTTACAATTGTAACGAGGAAGGGCACATCAAAACCAACTGCCCAAAGCTTATAAAGAAGCCTGGAGAGGCCAGGAAAACAAACGCATGAGTCTTCCGGATGAACGCCCAGGAGATGGTTCAGAATGATAACTATATAGCAGGTACCTTTCCTTATCAAAAGATTCATGCAAAAATTTACTTGATGCTGGCACATATGATTCTATGATTAACGATAAATGTTGAGATCTGTTGTCTCCGCTTGACTGGGACTCCGGTCATTTAGCGCGAGATAGAAATTGGCCGATGATACTTTAGAGAATGCTCCAACAAATCTTAGATGGATATTTTATATCTATTAGGAATCACTATTTCCTGATATCCCTATAGCAAACTTTCAAGCTACCTAAATACTTCACTATAATAAAGACAGATGTGACGTTTTGATCCTCTGTCAGAAAAGTGATGAATTAGGTCCAAACCTTAAATGCCATTGATGGTCTTTTGCGACCTAGGCTAAGTAATATTAATATATATCATAAATAACATTCATTAAGAATGTTAGTGCTGTATTAGCCTGTATGGGTTATTGATACCATGGTTAGTATATATTAAGGCCATCAGGATGATGAATAGCAGTTGTTGGATTTCAACTAAATAAATGATTCATTTGGTGATAGGAACCAAACCTTGAGTATGACAAACTCGGATAAGACAACGATCAATCGCGCCATTGATGATGCAATGCATGCTAATGAAGCTACAATTGTAAACCTTAGAATTTCCAAAGATGTTCTTCAAACTATGATAGACGCAGCTGTTGGAAAAGCTGTGAAGAAGGTTGTGAAAAAGTTCAAGGAGCCCCATGCTACTCACTCCAAATTTTATCTAGGACCACATTTCCTTACTCATAAGGAGGATCTTGTTCATGCCTCAAATGCAAAAGATGAGCTAAAAAGGAAAAGGGAGGAAGATAACTCCCAGAATTCTAAGAAAAAGAATAAACAAAAGTCCAACCAGAAACCTGTATGCAAGACTTGCAAGAAGCGCCAGTACGGGAAATGCAGATTTGAGCATCAACCTCTACATTGTGGGATCTGCAAGTCTAAGGGACATAAAACGTTGGACTGCAAGGACATGAAGAATGCAGTCTGCTTCGGCTGTAATGAGAAAGGCCACATCAAGACTACGTGCCCTAAATCTGTCAAAGGAAATGCGGCTAAGGAAGGAAAGCCTAAAAATGGAAGCGCCTAAAATGCCTGAGCTAGTCCATAAATAATGGCATCAGGTACATTCCTTGACATTTTATCAGTGATTTAAATGCTAAGAGTTTTTATTTTGGTTCGGATACCAATAAATCCTTCATAAACTATAAGTATAACAAGCTTTTAAAACCTTTCATAAGAACCCTATATATATTAAGTGTAAGGTAAGACTTACAGGTAGAAAATTCACAAGAACTATTTCTTCTATTCCTGTCAGAAATCCTTAATCATAAAGTCCTAGTGTACCCTCTCTCCAGATAAACTACATCATCATATGAAATTAATATCTCTTTGATCTCTATTGATTTAGAATACCAAATGGTATGACAAAAGCGCCATATGAGGATTGGTGTATCTTAATATGTTCCATAGATTGCTTCCATGCCTGATCAGTATGGAGGTTTAATGCATGGAACCACAAAGATATCCCAATGATCATATGGTACTAAAGTCAGCTAATGGCATTCAAAGAAGATATCTAGAAAATAGAATTTCCAAATAAATGTTTCCTGGTAAAGGAATCTGTGGACTCATAGCATAAATGTGTCACTCATTTGACACAAGCGAGGATGGATGAACTGGAGCCTGAGGTTTGGAAAATCTCTGTAACCTCCTTGTATCTTGATTATCTTCTCCTAAGACTACCCTGTTTACCTCTCTAGAGGCAAGTAGAGTTAATATTAACATCCCGCTTTGGGTTGAAGTGTTGTAAGAACTCCGTGTTGATTATGGAATAATCGAAACCCTGATTAAGTAAATTTTAAGATAGGGGATTCATATAGCCTAACTCGATATTTCGAGAGTTTGATATTCTTAGATAAGAAAGACGGTTCGTTTTGCTTATGCATTAATTACCGCAACCCTATTTAGGCAACACTTAAGAATTTCCATCAACTACCCAGGATCGTCGATTTGTTCGACTAACAACATGGATTAACTATTCCTTAAAATTAGTTAAGTAGTGGTTGGAATAACCATCTCACCTTAAGATCAGCTTTTCTATAATAGTTGTTATATAAGTATCAAGGTGGCTCTTTTGGAGACCTTGTATAAATGAAATATCAAACATCCGTTTGATGGACGAGACTTTGGGTAGTCCACTTATCAGGATCTGAAAGTTGCATTGGAAACAACGAATAAGATCATACAAATCCCTAGTCATCTGTAAGATGCCAGTATTCGGCAGAAAATCAAGAATTAATGAAAGTAGCAACCCTCCTAAATTCTTGTTAAGAAATAAAGTTCAACAAAAGAGATCACCCAGAAAGGGTGTGCCAAATTTGTTAAATTATCAGGCTAGTTAAGCTCTGAATATATAGAATCATTCGAAGGAAATCGAATGTATCAAGATCTAGTAGCTTGTAAGCTAAAACCTGTTTAAGGAGCTTGGCGGAGCTCGCAATACATTGCACACTAGTGGCTGAAGGATGTGTTTCGCCAATAAGTCAAGAAGCACTATCACATAATGATATGCAGATTTATGATATAATGAGCAACCTATGTCGATTAAGGATCGACAGGTGAAGAAGCTCCAAAAGGATACATGTACCCATTATAATGGTCAACTTGGGAGCTTGGAAAAGCTCCAGATATGCTATAGAGGTTAAGTCCATTATGCGACAAAGAGTACTTCCAACATCTTAGCAAATATCGAGGTCGAGATTTCTTTTAAGGGGGTGAGCATGTAACACCTCGAAAATTCACGTCCTATAAAGTATTGACACGTGTCATAAGCTTGAACGTGTGAAAGAATGTTCTAGAAGGACTAAAGTTGACAAACATGGAAAATATGTGAATATAAGGATTCAAATTTGTCAACAAGGGATAAATATACCTTACAGTAACCCTACATGATGCTCATACCTTCACACGAATAAATCATGGATCATACGAAGCTAAATATGAAAAAAGTGAGAGATTACAAACTACAGGGGTTAAATGTGTCAACATGTTTAAAGTATACCTCTGAGTGACCTTTTAGCAAACCCGAAGCTTTATAACGGTAAATTATGCTCACTAGAATACATAATAGAAATTTCATAAAGTTTCGTTATCGTATGAGAAAGTTATGATCAAATTCGTATGCGAGGGGTTAAAACGTCAACGTTGAAAGTTTATGACTTTTCGGGTAACACAAAGCAAGCCAAGGACTTAACAAAATGGGTATAAGTCTTGAAGCCCTTGTATGGCAATTTGGAGGGCTCAAAATGCAAAATATAAAGTTTAATTGCCCTTTGGAAGGGCCAAGAGTCAAAAGGCAAAAGCTAAAAACCTTTAAACCTGAAGCCAGGCCTCAGGCGGGCCGCGTAAAGATTAATAAGACTTTACTCGGGCCGCGTCAGACGCCCAGTATCAGAAATAATAGGCAGCAGCCTGTTTGAGCTTGTAACCTACTCAAAATCGATTTTTCCACTTCTTTGGACGACCCTTAAACATTCCTAGGCACTTGGGGACACTTGTGGGTGATCCATGATCAGTTGTAGCCTTAGTTGTCAACAATCTAATGAGATTTAAGCACTATAAAGGGCCTTCATGTTGCAACACTTAGATCACACCTTCCATCTGCATTCTTGGAGCTTCCTGGAGCTTAAGAGCAGACCCTAAGCCTTCCTAATCGTGCATAGGACTTCAGTAAGTATGCTTAACCTTTCTTAGTTGAGTTTTTACTTAGTTTTAGCTTAAAAGTCAAACTGTCGTAATTACCGTTTCACTTAGCGATTAATCATTAATGGTCCAGTGATTAGTCGAATTGAAGGTAGTTATAAGTTGGTAATTATGGGGGCATTAAACCCTTAAAAGGGCACCCTCTGATTCCTACTCTAGCTAGACCATTTGTGGGGTCAAAGTTTATTAGAAAAAGTCAACAGAATGCTAATTTTCAAATTAACATGTAATTAACAATGTCGAAGGCATGTAAACTATTTTATCACTTATATAACTTGTTAATAAGTATAAGAACTAGTCTAAGCTTGTTTGATCCGACAATTTTCTGTTTAGACCCGGTTCGGAACCGAAAGTCGCAAAACTTTGACTTTTGCTTTGACTTCAGTTCTGACTCGATTTAGTATGATTTGGAAATGCCTTAGAGCTTCCTTAGGACCAGGCTACATGTTAGCATAACCCTCTGTGGTTGGTTCATTGATTATCCGATTCGTTTATATGTTTTCGTTAATTGCTTAAATGTTGACCAATATGCCCTTATGATCATAAAACGAGAATTTTGAATATGTGAAAGGACAATAATCTTTGTTACTGATTTATAAACATGTCCCTAAATTTTCACATCAGTTGGAGGTCTAGATTAGGAGTTATGCTCAATGGCGTAATTATAACGTTTTTTTAGTAATTAAGCGGCGTCATTAGCATAAAGCCCATCTAAACCCAATTTTCGACACCAAACCTTTTACCTACTGATGTAATATAATATTTTGGGATTTTTAAAGATTTTTAATTATTTTTAACCTGCTCATAACCTAAGGTTATGGCGTTAATTCGATAAATACCGATTTTTCCCTTTTTGTGTATAAAATGAGTTCTACATAGTATTTTGACACCAATCCAATTGCTACTGATTTTTATAATAAATAAAGTATTTTGAACTTTATAACCTGATCAGAAAACTCAGATTCCCGGTATAACCCGGAAATCGCTTAAAATGACTTTTTACACGTATTAAACGCATAGTTTGGGTTTAAAACCATTTTGTCACATAAGACTTATCATCAACTGATGTAACCTGTTAAAATAAGTTATTTTACTGATGTATTCAGACCTGAACCTCAAAATCATACTTAAGCTCTTTTATAATCTTTAAAATGACCAAAATACCCCTACGGGGCTTATATTGAGATTAAGCTCGTTTTGGGCATAATGGAAGATATCCTACTGATATCACAACATATTTAAGGCATATTAACTTAGGAAACCTGTTTAGGACCCATATGGTTACCCGTTACACCTCTGGCGCGTTCGGTTCGGTTTAGGTAACTAGTTTGCATAAATTAGCAGAAACGGGTCAAACCTTATCGTTTTTATCTCAAAATCCAGAATGCGTTCGGTTCGGTTTAGGTAACTAGTTTGCATAAATAAGACCCGTTAGGAATCTAATAGGTTAATAAAACCTTCGTTCCAGATTAAGAGCCCCAGTAGAAGTACTTGTGCTTGCTTATTAGAATATACGGCTGAGTATAAATTGCATTGCTAGCTCAGGTAAATACTTTTAACTTATTTTCCCTTATACGGGCTTGGGATACGGTATTATAAAAATACCGCTTGGTCGGGTGTAGAAACCTTTTAATCGGAGATGATTAAATTGCAAAATCTCGTTTTAATCTGTATTGATTGATAACAAATAACATTAGGGGATAATGACCGTGTCCTGGATATCCTTGGCTCATTTAAAAAGTGAATGGCCATAACTTAAGCACAAGGTGTAGGCGTAACACCTCCTGTTGTGTATGTAAAAGATATACTCACTCGTAATGAGGTCTTCTTGTGAGTTATATTTATGGTGTGTCGATTAATCTTGACCGGCTTGTATTGTATAATCACCGGCCCTAAATGTTGGACAACCATGTAAATCGGATACAAGATTTTATTAATAAAATTGTCCCAAGTTATAAAAGATATTTTGTGCCTCGTGCATTCAAATCAATTTTCAAACTCTTTTTCCAAAATGAGTCAGTTAATTGTATTTACCAGTGTAAACTGACGTATTTTTCCAAAAAGGTTAAGTGACAGGTACTGAACGTAATTGGCTGGAAGCTCAGGGCGTTAATAAGGAATCTTGCAAGTTCTAGGCGTCTAAAGTCTGTTGAACAAAGTTTATGTTTTAAGATCCGCCTGTGGATCCTTTACTTTCCGTTGTAATACTTTGATATTACTTTATATTCGGATTGTAATATATTTATCTTTTGCTTCCGCTGTGCAATTATATATTGTGTTGTTTGACTATGATGATATCAACTACGTCACGATACTCCCCACCGGGCCCACCGGTCATACGTGGAAATATCGGGGTGTGACAGCTCTGAATCTACCCAAAAAACCTCCCGCTAAGGATGATCAACCAAAATAGAAGATGGAACAGAGTGACGAAGTGCTAAATTGGAAACAACTCGAGCTATCGATACCGAATCCCACGATTGTTAGATTAAAAACAACTACGGTGCTAAAATCCTCCGGTCATGAAGCTAAACCTGCTAAGTAATTGAAAACCTAGGAAACCCTAAACGCGAATAAGTAGCCGGATCCTAGCTATCGGTCACCCAAACTACCAAACAACGCCTAGCTAATTACCTAGCAATCCTGACTCATCCCTAGAGTTGCCAGAAAAGGATGCACACTATACTCAGTTGATTTCAATTAATTTAGTTAAACTTGAATTATCTCTAATCTCAAGCGTTAGACTGAAAACCTAATAGATTAACGGACCTATAATGATCTAAATAGTTCCAGACCAGACTAACAAGATCACCTAACCAAACAACCAATCACAACCAAGACAAGCACACAAATTCATAAACAATCACAAAACAGGAATATGTAAATCATCCGATATAGGACATTTCTGACGCATCAGAAGTGGGGGATGATCATACTCTATCATGGGAGGAGGAGTTTGGTGACGAGTTGGGTGGTTTACCAACTCTCGTTGATGAAGAGCGATTTGACCCAGTCGGCGATTTGACTGAACTAGAAGCATTATTGATGGAGAAGCCGACTATGGAGTTCAAAGAGTCACCAAACTCAGCAGCGGAGCGAGCGGATGAGGAGTTTGATAGCCGGCCCGTGGAGAATCCACGAGATGGACGCCCACCACGATCAAAGACACGGGAGAAGGCGAAAAGGAGCCTGGACATACCTTTCGCGGAGATTCGGGGATGGTGCCGAAGAAAGAAGGAGATGGAAGCGCTGAAGTCTACTCGACACCACTCTTCTCATTACATGCCTCGAATCAGATTTGGTCCAGGTAAGTTGAAATATTGGTGGTCCGACTCATTCGAGAATTTTAAACGGTTTATAGATTCCATTCTAAAAATCTTAATAAACAATAAAGAACAAGTGGAACTAAATGGGTTGGACCGGGGCTAGATAAAGGAGAAACCTCCTGATAGAGTTTGAGTGTGGGGAGGTTTTGTAGAGTTTGTATAGTTTGTTCGGTTTGTTTGCAGTTTTGTATTCTTCTTGTATTTTGAGTCGTCGCATCTGTACCATGCGTCTAAGTTAGTAGTTTGAGTCGTTTTTATTTTTTGAGTCAGTTTTATGCTTGGGTATTGTTTGCTTTGTTTTGTGCAAGTTTGAATCGTACCACCCGTACTCAATCTCCATTCGGGTGATTTCGGAGCTGCTTATATCATATTGTAAAGACAATCCCGGCATGCTAGATTATTCCGCGGACCGCGAAAGAAATGCTATACGGTCCTGTGCACATGGAACGTTATCTGCAGACTGCGCGCTTCCACCAGGCGAGTTTGTTCCAGGTTTGAATCGTACCACCCGTTCTCAATCTCCATTCGGGTGATTTCAAAGCTGCTTATATCATATTGTAAAGACAATCCTGGCATGCTAGGTTATTCCACGGACCGCGAAAGAAATGCTATACGGTCCTGCGCACATGGAACGTTATCTGCAGACTGCGCGCTTCCACCAGGCGAGTTTGTTCCATGTTCCTTCGGCCCAATCAAGGAAAATAGTGGCGATTTTAGTTCGGTCATTGACGCCCTACTTTACTCAACTGGCAGGTTATTTAATTATTACTCATGTTTACTCCATTTGCACCAGGACCTGCCAAAACACAAAATAGTATAATATAATACTAAAAACAATAAAAAACAAATAAAAACTATACAATAATTATACATTTTACACGAGACAAATATGTGTATTTTACCACACATCACTTTTCCTGGTTATTTTCTATTAAAAACAAACAATGCACACGTGTTAGTAAGATAACCCAAATCACATTAGCCATACAACACGAGACAGAACTCCAACGAACTTAGTCAGGCAGAGCCACGACATGCGTTACGAAGTCCTAGATCTATCGGGTAGGGTAACGAATTAGTGATCGGGGGTTAAAATACTTACAACGAGGCAGAGCTTCATGTTTTAGGGGTATAATATCGAGCAGCTTTTAGCTATAATAGAGGCAGAGAGAAGAAACATAAATGAACGATTTGAATAGAGGCTGGAGGCCTCCTTTTATACTTGAATTCACCACTGGCTTGCGCCCCGCGAGCCCTGGCTCTGGTTCCTTCGTGCCCCGCGAGCCAGACCTAGCTAGGCCTGGTTAGTCACCTATGTAGGTTTGCCGTCTGTCGTGCCATGTGGCACGTTAAGGTTTTTCCAGATAGATCTCGGTCGCGCCCCGCGAGTCACTAATGCTGGAAATTCTGACATGAACACGATAACACGACACGAACCTACACGAAGTTAACAGGTTTCGTGTTTGACCTTAACAGGTTTCGTGTCTAAATAGGTCGACATGATAAGACCTGTTTAAATTTCGTGTCTAAACAGGTTAAAATCCGTTAACCTGTTAAGACCCGTTAATGATCTGTTTATAATTTTAAATTAAAAAATATATCAAATATATGGGGTGGGGACATGTGGAGTCAGGGTATACCCAAAATTTTGAAATCAATTCCTTCACACTTCACAGTTCACGCTCCAAAATAACCAAACAAACCCTAAATTTCCTTCTTCACCAATTCAGTCGTAGGCGTCACCAATTCAGTCGTAGGCGTCGCTCCCAGTCACCCCTTCGACCTTCATTGCCGGCGCCGGTTTCATCGACATCGTTCGTCACAGTTAAGGTAAATCATCGTCATCGTTCTTTAAACCATCTTTGGGTTTAAATCCATTGTGAGGTGCTCTGCACATATCATTCAAATTCATTTTAATCCCAAAATGGGGAAAAGAAAAGATGTAAGTAAATCGGGTCAATAATGTCTGGGGTTTTAAGTTATGAAAAAGGCAGTAACGGGTAACTTATGATGGTATTAACATGTTATATCATCATTAATTCGAATACAATAGTAGGAATTAGGAGGATTAATTAAGGGTATTTTATTTTTCTTGTGGAAAGCTGTACATAAAATGCAGAATCGGTATTACATTTGGGTTTACTATACTTGACACACTTTCTACATGTGAACTGTATCTATATATATTTATAATAACTATAACTATATATCTATTCATCTATTGGTGTGTATGATTTATATTCATCTATTGGTGTGTATGGTCTTATTATATGCTTTGGATATAGTTGTTGTTCAAAAGTCTTTTAGCAGCTAACATGTTTATAGTTAAATTAGATTACCCAATAATTATTTCTATACAAGGGATGCAATGCAAAACTGTGTTTTGTTTCTTGATATAGTTGCTTTTATTTAGATTTGTTTCTTAAATTGTGTTTTGTTTTTCAATATAGTTGCTTATTCATTCAACATTATTTATTAAAGGCAAATTGGATTTAAATAATCCCAACTCACTGTTATTGGCCAATAATAATCCCAACTCATTTAATCACCAATAATAATCCGAACTATTCACTTTTGTTTGTAAAATACTCACAGTTAAAAAAACACTAACTAGGTTAAAATTTTGCTGATGTGGCTTGCCACGTCACGTGCCACATCAGTTGCCACGCAATCAAAAAATGCCACGTAGACTGCCACATCAGCTGCCACGTCATCAAAAAATGCCACATCAACTGCCACGTCATATGACACATCAGCTAAAAGGGCCACATCAGATGCCACATCAGCAAATTTTTAACCTAGTTAGTGTTTTTTTAACTAGGAGTATTTTACAAACAAAAGTGAATAGTTTGGATTATTATTGGTGATTAAATGAGTTGGGATTATTATTGGCCAATAACAGTGAGTTGGGATTATTTAAATCCAATTTGCCTTTATTAAATTCATGAGTGATTGACAAAAGAAAGTCGGGAAGAAGAAGGGAAAAACACTGGTATGTTGTTGGTTTAACTTTGATAGCTTTTTGTTCAATTTCCTTATTAACTTTTTGAGTAACTTTATGTATTTTATTTCTCTATTGTAGATGGATATGGATTCTGATTCTATCAAAGTCGACCTAGAAAATGATAGCACTATGAATTTGGATTTGGAAGATGATGAAGTTGGCTCTGTGGAGGTAGAGGATAATGTTAGTGCAGTATGTCTATCGCCTCCGTCATCTCAAGATCGTAGCTGAAACAGTTTAAATCTAGGCTTTATATTGTTATAAATAGGAAAAGGCAAGGTGGAATTTATGTAAATAATGAGATCTCTCATTATATTCCTTGGCCTATAAATAGAACCTTTAGGGTTCTCATTTAGAACTTTTGCTACTTTTGCACATTTGCTACTTTGGAGAGCTTGGATCCTAGAGAGAGAGAGAGTCTAGAGAGAGAAAGTGCAAGAGGTGATTCACGGTTCATTTGTACGTTTCATATTATCAATGGAATCACAGATTTAGTACGTTCTCGTGTGTTCAGTCACGCACGTTCACGGATTCCGCACGTCGAACGTGTCACACGCAATCGTTTGGGAGTCGAAACCAGTCCTAACAAGTGGTATCAGAGCAGGAGCTCGGTTGCGAAGATCAAACACACAGATTCGTACAAGAATTGATCAAATTCAGAGCCAAAATCATCCAGATTTGTCAAATTCTTCATATTTTTCTTGTTCTTCATGTTTTATCTGATTTTTGTCAAATTGAACAGGTTTTAACGGTCCAAATTAGCTGATTTTTGGATATGCTGTGCGAAAACACCTGATCTACAAGCCTACAAATTTTCAGATCTTAATTCCTAGCCGTTTGGAAGAAATCGATAATTTTCTGTTCGAAATATACATGAACATGGTGACTGTTGATGTTGATATTCATTTGAATGTTGTCCGATCGGACAAAAGTCCGATCGGCTAGCTAACCGATTCAAAGCATCCCTCTTTGTAATTCATTTAATTCGTTGACTTTGACTTGCCAGCCGATCGACCAGCACTCTGGCCGAACGGACATCAAAGCATATCACTGCATCACACTTTACATTTCTCTAAAGTTGTTGACCTGTTGACTTACTTGATCGAACAACTGTTCGATCGAACACCTGTCCGTTTCACTGCCATACATTTAAAAGGTTGACTTTGTTGACCTAACCGACCGGACACCTGTCCGATCCATAGCATCCCAGCTGAACGGTCAACAATCAGATTCAAACACACCTCTTTCATTAAAGTCTGCATTGTCAGTCAACTTTATCTGCAGGACATGTGAATCATTTTGAGAAGTCAATAGTTATCAACAAAGGGTCACGTGATCTTTCATCAAGATAGTCACTCACATTTTTAGGTCCAACTGAAATAGAATAACATCAGACTTTGCATATGAGCATCTAATATTCGTCAGACTATAGGCCATTAATGTTTGCATGTGATGATGAAAGGTGAACAGTCCAATCAAGATATTGTGCTTTGAATTGATGATATCATGTTCACGATAATTAGTAATGATGACAGTATGCATGTGATATTTGTCAGTTAGCATGTGATGTTTGCTTAGGTCAAATAAGTCAACGTGCCACCCTATTCAAGAATTAAAGCTAGCCGATGTTGGTTCAGGCCCCTCAATCCTTCACACTACACTCACACAATATGCAGAAGGTTTAAAAGGAAGAAAGAAAGAATGAAAAACTACACTTCATTCATATCCCTTGCAATAAACACACATGCCTTTTATAGGCTTACACAAAAGACACTAAGAAAATAATGGCAGAAATGAAAGGGAAAATGCAATACGTGAAACATGGACATGGGTACACCACTTCCTTTATTCTAGCACTCAAACATAAACAAAAGAAAAAGAGGAAAACATGGGGTAGTGGGATGTTAACCAACTATGCAACCATGCAGCTCACGTTTACTTCATGCAACCTTGAACCAAGGGTCCAAGACTAACTTTGCTTGATCCGTACCTGTGACCCGATCACCGTATCGACCCGTAACTAGCCCGCAAACATGCTCCGATGACATGCCGACCCATTCAAGTAAACTCGGTAACCGACTTGACCCGTACTTGTGAACCGGTGACCCGATAACGTGCGGACCCGTGACCCGTAAACAAACCCGATTAACCCAACAGCCGATCGGTCAGCATCTTCACTTGATCGAACAGCTGTTCGATCGATCAGCTGTTGTAACACCCCGAAAACGGGTTTGGTAATCAAACCCCGTTAATACTAAAAGACGGGTAAAGTACCGTTAGCGGCAAAAGTAACCCGATAAATATTAGAATTTAAATAAAAAAAATTCCTAATATTAATTAAAAGGCGGATAAGAACTTTCAAGGAATAAAAGGGATAAAAGGCCCGAGTTAACGGAACTTAAATAAGACGGGTTATAACTCCCGGAATCCAATAAGTTAACTAGGAATAATAATAACCTAGTTAGAAGAGAAGTCTTGTAGTGACATACTAGTGGGTTAAAACTTTATAACTAGGAAAATAAAAAACTTTATATTAAAATTATAAAGTTTTAAATAAACAAGGACAAACTAACTACGAAAAAATAACCCAGTTAGTTATAAGACTTATGTTAACTCAAAAGTGAGTTAAAAGCACCTAAGTATGAACTAAAAGAAATTAGAGGGGCTAAAAGTGTCTAATTGGAAACTAATTATAATAAAATCAATTTATTAAAAACAAAACACATATTGTCTGGAAATCGATCAAGAAGCAGGGACGATCCCAAGCTACCCAAAACCCTAGTTCATGTCAAAACCTCAAATTTGAAGGATCAAATCAAGTCCAAAACAAAAATCGAGCATAGATTAGTGATCCCCATTGCAAGGAGATCACAAGGTATGTAAAATTTGATAAAAATTCTCTACTTAAAATTCTCATGAATTTAGGGAATTCGAAATCTGTGGATGCATGTGTGATATGTAGATGAAATAGGAACATTTGAATGCCTAGGAGTAAACCCTAGACAAGTATAGATTGAAATAATGCTTAGCTCAAGTAAATTCAGATTTTGTTTTGACTAAATTCATGTATGTGATGCTTTTAGGGGTTTTGATTGCTAAGAATAAGTGTTATAATGTCATAAACATGTTCAAATTGAAAGCTGAATTCAAACAGCTTCTGATAAGAATTTACAGCCGACTTGTATTGGCTGTAACCTGGACAAAACGTAACAAAAACATGTGTTTCTTGAGTCTAAAATGTAATTCCAGGAAATATCTTTAAAACCTCACTGGAATCGCATTTTTTCGAGGAAAATTGAGCGTTTTATGAATTTTTCCGTATCGAAGGTTCAAGCTACATTTTCTGGCAGAATTTGCAGCCCATTACGAATGTCATAACTCAACTTAGGAATTGAGTTATGATCTCAAATTTTTACTGTAGAAAGTTTTAAGCGATTAAAAGAATCTCCAATTGGAATTTCGTCAATCGGATAAACGAGGAATTTTAAATGAATTTTTCCGTAAGCTGCAGTCAGAAGTGACGAATCTGATTGCAGCTTAGTAAATGAATTTTTACGAATTTTTGGTAAAGAGTTAGATCTTGAAATTTTAACACAAGGTCTAAGCCTCCGAGAGGTACGCCACACAAAAAAATCATAATTTTTGAAGACTTGTAAACAGGTTAAACAAGTCACCAAAAACAGCCCATTTTCAGTGTTATGAAATGCATAAATGAAATCGCGGTCTACTTGGTTGTGTGTAAAATTTGATTTCATTAAGAATTCGGATGAAATATTCCTAAGTGAGTTCAATGAACCAAATGTGCATTTGAATATGTTGATAAGTCAATTGACTTTTAAAAAGTCAAACCGACCAATGATTAGATCGAATGATAATTTTGATATGGTCGAATGATAAATTCGACAAAAAACCCGTATGATGGAATAGTCGTAAACGATTATGACTAATCTAACCATCTTACGAATTGTGATGATGATAGTTTGACTCTAGACAAGCTAGATGAGGACTTGGGAAAAGAAGCGGGTCAAACGGATCGTGTACGCGGAAAAAGGACATAACCAGATGCAAGGTAAGTGAAACTTACACTTCTTGGTAGAATACGTATAAATTCTATAAGTTATCAATACGAGAAGATTAATATTCGAAATGCGGGTTCCGACGCGTAATGATACGGGTGGGAACAAATATAAATGATAGAAACCATGGTTTATGAGAAAGAGGGTAAAAAAAATGGAAATATAGTCAAGCGTCGACTAATGTAAATTTAACTTAAAAAGGATCTTGAGTTGAAATCCGAAATGGGTCGGATGTGAGAGTGAGAAATTGAAAACCATGTTTTAATAACCTATGCAAATGTTGGTTATACAGTCCAAACGGGTCAAATGGTGGTGAAAACACCATTTGACAATATCGGCTAATGATTGTTGTCAAGTCATATGTTAACAGGAGCAATTAGCAATTTGGTAGATTGCGACGCCATAGAATATCAGTTAGTTAAAGCAAGGTATAAAATGGGTCTATATATTGACTCGAGCCAGGTACGCGTATATATAGATTTATAGTTAAAAGGACAATGTTGGTCAAATACATTAGCAAAGGGCCTTTGTTGTAAAAGGAGGGACTAAATTAACCAAAACGCCCTTGTTGGGTAAATCGGGCAAAACGACCCTTAGAGGCCGTTTAGAGACTTGTATTGAAATTATGTAACCCTTAGATGCATGTAAGATTTGTAGGCGTAAACTTCATCGTTCAAATGCCTAAAAATGGTCATTTGCGTGAAACGACTAGTTGAATGGTAAAATTTGGGAAGAAGGGGTTCATTATGTTAAATCCACCACAAAATAGTTGTGGTGGATTATATGTAGTTATTTAGATATGGAATTTTGTAGTGTCTAAAGAAAAGGGCAAGTTTTAGACTAAATTGCTTAAATTCCCTAAACGGGTCAAAAACAGTTTATGCACATAGCCTACGAACTAGTCGCGCAATTTATAAAAAAAAATATTATGAACCCGAGCTAAAGATTTCGGGTTAAAATACACTAGCGTATGTATTTTGGTTGTTTAAGATGTAGGATCGTTATGCGACCTAACGAGTCGATCAGAAGAGTGCTCAGACTGAATCAGAGGCGAAATTCATTGATTCAGTCTTTGTTTAGCTTGATTTCACTAATTTATCTCAGTTTATTGATCTTTTAACAAGTTACAAGCTCTGGAGACGATTTGGCAGGGCTTCGCCGTACCATACAAGACCTCAACCTCACTTCTATGTGATTTCGCTCATATGTCCTATTTATAGATGACCTGATTCCGCTCATACGGACATGACACAAAAGCGAAATCACCTGAAACTGATTCCACTCTTATGTACATGACACATAAGCGGAATCACCTGAAACTGATTCCACTCTTATGTACATGACACATAAGCGGAATCAGATCTTGACACAAAAGCGAAATCACCTCTAAAACATGTTTCTTGGATTTTGTGCCATTGTCTAACCTAAATTCTACTAGACTCGATACAAGACGAAGTCGACAGATGTAGTGAACCAACAGACTCCCCCTCAGATGTTGACGGAGTCGACTATCGAGTCACGACAATGTTATTTCTTCACTTCTTCAATCTTGATCAGTCTCTGAGCTTATCTCTCTCTATCGGTCTTCTTCAGGAACTCTTCCTGGAATCATGTACCCGGATCTTTCTCTGGTTCTAACTCTCGTCAGACTCCCCCTATCATCGAGCTGGGATCGCTGTCTGGAATTTGTTATCACCTTTGAAATCAAATCCTGGTTTTTTCAGTTTAAGCTCTTCTCAGGTTCTGATACATCTCCTGGCTTTCCGTAGCAACATGATCAGAAACCTACACATCTCAAACACACAATTTACAAACCAACACTGTTGTGATTCAACTTAATGAATCAACTAAACATTCGAGAATCATTTTTATTTAAAATTGATTTAAAAAATTTAAAACATTCCAAATTCTTATTCAACTTTTCAAACCAATTATCCAACCCAATTGTTCATCTTGTTTAGCCTTTGAGATTTTGAATATCAGCTTTTCAACATCAGTTGTCGAAAATCTTTTTGGATTTTTCAAAAAAATGAAATATAAATGCAATAACAGAAATTAAATGCAGAAATGAAATATATACAAAACATATTTTTGTGAGTTTGCGCAAGAGGATCATATCAGTTTATGTAACCAATCACTAGCACCGTTAAGCTTGATTTCATTTTATGCTCTAAACGATTCACATGGATTGACGATATTGTTGTCCACTTAAGCTCAATCTAAAAACTTTCGACATGCTTACCGATACGTTTAGATATATTTAGATAGCACTAAATTCTTATGGATCCCACGATCTCAGCATATCCCCTCATCATGCAATACACTGACTCAAGTAATGCCTTTAAACTTTATCAACTGTGATTTGTGCGAAAACAAAGCAGAATGTTTAAACATTAACAATCAGGTCGATACTTCCGTATACGCAGAGAAAGTCCAATGTTTAAACAAAATAAGAAAAATAAAACAAGTTGAAGTTGTTTAGGCTTTAACCACCAGGTCGATACTTCCGTATACGCAGAGGAGGTCCAAAGCTTAAACGAAACACCAAAGAAAATAAAGCAGAACGTTTAGGCAACAACATCCAGGTCGATACTTACGTATACGCAGAGGATGTCCGATGCTTAAACAAAATAAAGAAATAAAACAAGTTTAAATCTTTGCAAAATGAAATGCACAATCACAGCGACTTTTCAGCAAAGTTGTGAAAGTTCACAAACTTAACCAGTTTTATGTCTTTCGACAATCAGCGATTACTGAGTAGGCACACAATCAAGAAGGACAAAACTAAGTACTATGCTTTCGACCATGTTTCCCACTAGAACTAGGCTTTTTCATTTAAGTTTGTATCGTTTTCGCAAATCTACTAGTCTAGCTGAGCCTATCGTCACATCGTTAGTGAGACCGTTTATCACATTTTATCTTTCCATTTCTTTAGCATGCTGTGACAGTCCAACTGATCTACTATCATTTCCTCTTTTTCACAACAAAACTCATTTTGAATGTTTTTGACATTTTCAAATTTTCAAATGTTTTTGGATTTTCTAAAATTTTCTACTCCCCCTAAAATGCAAACACATTTTAGGAAATTTGAAAACAAACTATACAAGAAAATGACAACCGATATCGAATCGCTTCAAATCGCCATCCACTAGGCATAAACAATCAGAACTCCCCCTTACACAAAACTATTTTCTCATTATGATTTCAAAACACTTAAGTTTGTTTTAACCAAAATGATTTTTCCGGAAAATAAGTTTTGTTGATTTTACCACTTGTAAAGTTAGGGGTATGGTTCATCATTTTGTCCATTCAATCTCTTGTATCAGGATTACATCAAGTTCAAACTAATGACCTTGAGTAATCACTTTGTCAGAATCAACCTCTTACCACTTGTAAGTATATCCAAAACAATTAATCACATGTAGGAATAAAACATCTACACAAACCATTTTACCAATCAAGATGCTGATTCCTGCTTCACACTTACCAACCTGGAAGCTCCGGCAAGTCACACTTATCCTGTAAAAATTTTAACAATTTCAACCATTTTCAAAACAACTTTATTAAACATGAAAGATGCCGATTCCTGATCCACGATTACAAACTTGGGATCTCCGGCAAGTCAGGTTTTTCAATGAAAGAAAATATCCACCCAAGCCTGACCAGCCTTGGGTGTAACCTTCTCAACTTCACTAGGAGTTGGGCTATAAGTTGCCTTCTTTGTAGCATAAAACTCCTTTACCCCTTTAACCTTCCCATCGATCATTTTTCCAAAAATTTTCTTTACGTTTCCATTAAAAGCTTTCTCAACATCAAATTCATTCTTATTAGAATAAAATTGATTTGAAATTTCAACCTTTCCAACCTTTGATTTAAAATTCTCAGCTCTCAATGGTGGAAAATGAACATCATCCATTAGAGGCACTGAGTTTTCACTTTTTACCTCAACCTGTGGCTCCTCCGATTTTGTGGAATCGGATTCATCGCCAGATTTTACCTTTGATTTCTTAACAACCCAAGCTTGGTTGTCAAGATTTCCCTTCTTCTTGTAAAACCTTTTCGAACACTCTCCAACTTCATATGTTGAATTTTTGAACACTTTGAATCTTTCAGTTGGTGGTTCAGTTTTGTCAACAACTACTTCTTTAAGTTTTTCTGAGACTCCCTGTTTTGTGTTTGTCGCTTTTGGACAGTTCCATGCAATGTGACCAGCTTCATTGCATCGGAAACAGGTTCTTGTCTCTTTCTTCACATAAGCTCCATTCTTTCTCTTCTCGGAAAGAAATTCTTGATTTGATTGTTTCCAGAATGAGCTCTTTGCTTCTTCTTCATGGCTATTTCCTGCAACATATGTCATTTTTGATTTAAAATCTCGAACATATTTTTCATTTTTATAGTTTTTAGGAGGAATAAAACCAAGTCCTTTCTTTTTGTAATTACGATTTTGGTTTGATTTCTTTTGAAAACCAGAACCAGAATTGTAACATTTTTTCTTGTTTAGTCTTTGTTGTACTCTTGAAGTGTATTTTTTAGGTTTTCCAGTAAGATTTAAATCTTTTATTTCAGAAATATTAAATTCTGTCATTTTGAAAACCTTTTTGATCATGTCAAACCGAACACTTCTTATTGGAAACTCTTTATCAAAATATAATTTGTCAGAATCATTCAAAGTATATACAACTTCAAATGTTTCATCATTCAAATTAGATTTTGACAATAAAAATTCTTTACTATAAACCCGTTTTTCCGACGATTTTGAATTCTTGACAGACGAACTCGAACTTTTGACTGACTGACACGAACTTTGGGATTCGGACTTTGACTCTGACTCCTCATCCTTATCCAACACCTGATCGACCACTCGTTTTATCAGTTCTGACTCATGATCTGTGTCGGACGCTGTGAACGTGACGTCAATACTATCCGGTAAAACATCGGTTATCTCGGACTCCAACTTTATATTGACTGCCTTTTTTAATTCTTCCTCGTTAGGTTTTCTAGACGAATACCCTTCCCAAATCGGAGGCGGACACTTATTATAACAGACACCCTGTTTCTTACCAGTATCCTTTTTCTTCTTTGGCTTTGTTTCTTCACCTTTAAACGCTTCAAATCCTTCAACTGTTGGATAAATTCTATCAATTATGTAGTCACAACCTTTGTAACTTTGCAACAATCTTCTGATTCTTTCGTTCTGAGTTGCTTCACTGTCCAACTCTTTCTTCCACTTTGCACATTCTTCTATGTACAAGTTGATCTCTTTTTGCTTTGTCATCATGGTAGCATTCAACATCTTCAAAGCTTTCTCTCTTTCAGAGTTAGTCTTTTCCAGACTATTCACAGTTCTGTTCAATACATCATATGACTGTTTCAAATTTTTTACATCAAACAACAACTTTTCTTTCAACTTTTCTAACTCACTAAACCTCTCATCTTTCTCTATACATTGTTTACAAGACTCTAAACATGTAAGACAAGGTTTTGTGACTTCAACGATCTTCTTAACTTCAACTATCTTTTCAACTTCCACAATCTTTTCAATCACTTTGACCTCTTTCATTTCCTTTGCAGCTTTCATTTCTTTTAGTTTCTTCAATTTTTCTGCAAAATAAAATTCAAAACTGTCAGAAGATAAATGAGATTTTCCAATGTTTATCTGTTCAACTTCTTCATCATCATCACTGCTTTCAGAAGAAACAGATTTTCCATCTTGACTCTCCTCATTATCCGACATCACATCCATCCACTCCTTCATCAACTCTGGCTTTTGCACAATCTGAGCAATAAAAGCTTTAACATTAGGATTAGCTGGAATGTACTTGTCCCAGCTAAAACCATCAGCTACTTTCTCATCATCTTGATCAATAATGCCATGATAAGCTTTCCTGTTTGCATCCTCGATCATTCTTCCATGAGCTGTTTGAGCTTCTTTTTGTTGATGTGGTTGATGAGTGATTTGCTGATAAATGGTTTTTCTATAATAATCATCTTTCCCAGACGACTCCTTTGCTCCTCTCGGCTCCTGATTCTTGCACTCTCTTTTAAAGTGGCCTTTCTCCCTGCAACGAAAACAGACAACTTTAGATTTATCAAACCCTAAATTAGAAAGGTTTGCATCCAAAAAATCATTTCTTCCTGTAACCAATCTAAATTTTTCTGCTCTCCTCAATACACTAGCTAAAGCCCATTTAATATCCATCAATTCTAACTCCTCTGCATCGATTTGGTCATAATCTTCCTTTGTGAGCATCGGATTACCAATTCTTCCGGCAATCAACCCTTCATAAGACTCTAATGCAGTGACTAATAATCCCATATGATGCTTTACAACTTCTTCAGAATAATTTTGACCATTTTGAAGATGTAAAGCTACATTACACTGAATTAGATGACCATTTCCAACAGATGAACTTTGAACACTTGGAGGATTCACCGTTGAAAACCCACTAGTGTTGACTGATCCTTGACTGCTTGGTGTAGATTGATTTCCAGCACTAAATGCAGTTTGTATCTTTGGACTAGCTTCAACAGTTTGAACATTTCCTTTGTAATACAGTTTGATGTCTTGTTGATGGCTTGAACTGTTCATTCTTGCAATTTTCTGCTGTTCAAGATCCTGTGCCTCCAGTTTTTCAATAAACTGACCAATCGACAATCTGCTAAACTGTCCAGAATTCTTCAGAATCATAAGATATGTACCCCATTCCTTTTGAGGTAAAGCGTCAGCAAGCTTTTCAACCCATTCTGCTGGGGTTTTAGTAATCTTCAACTGAGACATGGTGCGTACAAGATGGCAGTATCTCTCAATGAGAGTCTTTGTAGTCTCACCAGGCATGCTTGTAAACAACTCAAACTCCTTCTTCAGTAACGCTGCTTTACTCTGGAGCATCTCTGTACTTCCTTCAAACTTCTTCTCAAGAGCTTTCCAGATTGAAAATGCATTTCCATCATGCTGAAGTAAAACAAATATATCCTCTTTAATAGCTTGCTGCAACAGACTTATCATCATTTTCTCTCCTTTATAACTCTCTCTCTCTTGTTCTGAAAACTCCGAGATAATTTTATCAACATTCATAGCAGTCTGTGGTCGGATGTATGCTGTTTCAATGCTTTCCCAAGCTCTAAGATGATTTGCCTGAACCCAGTTCTCGAAACGATTCTTCCATCCATGATACTCTTCAATACCCATAAGCTTCGGAGGTTTTTGCATTGTTCCTGTTTCGTTTTCTGCATTCATGTTTTGAGCAATTGTAGCCGGAGTAGTCGGGGTTGTAGCAAATGCGTTGTAGAACTCGGAATCCATTTTTCTGTAACAACTGGAATCTCCTGACGAAACCTGTCGAGTACCTGTCGACACAAACAACACACAATCAGTTTAAACGTTTTATCAATTAACCGAAAGAAACTGGTACTCGAACTGATGATTTTCTGTACGGACTGAATGACAAACTGTGCAAACTGAATGACCAACTGTGCGGACTGAATGACCTGAATCGAATTCAATTGACCTGATGAATCTTTGATACGAAATTGACTTTTTGACACTTTTGAACTTCAAACCATACAAACTTTCAAGCGAATCGATGACTTTAATACGCGACTTGACCACTCAAAACGACTTGACTGATCAAGTGTACTGCTCGAAACATGCAAACCAGCAAAACTCCAAACCTTGTGATCTCAACGATGATCGGAAAAATTTTCAAATGTATTGAACAACTTTCAAGCGATGTAAAGAATCCAAACTTCAAACAACCTTACTAATGCGAATTGATTCATTCAATATCAATAATAAAAGATATCTCAACTTCTGATTGGACCGTAAATGATGATCAATTGTAACACAAGAGTTAAAATAAGAGCCTACAACACTTATATCTAGAACATGCAGATTTATAAGATTCAAAAACACTTTATCACATGCAATCTCGGCAAACAACACATGCAATTCTTGAACCAAGCAATTTCGTGTGACCACCTGACATAAACTCGTGAATTCTAGTCCCAACAAACTGACACACTTAAATGTCTATCACATTCAAACCGATCAACACACATGCAAACTATAAGACAATACTTTTCAACTATTGGACCCATTAATCCACTAACTGACACATAAAGTCATCTATTAAATGTAAACCGATACAATCAAGTGTTATCTTATCCCAACAATCTGACAACTTTGAATTCAATATTACACAATATTCTATGAACAATCATGTGATATACAAAGTGTCACAAGAGCGAGACCCTGTTTGCCACAAAAGCGGAATCACTTAGTGTCTTATGAGCGGAATCACGATGACCAAAAGAGCGAAATCACAAGTAAACCTGCTGATGTCACTTTTTGTATGAGACGTAAAAGCGAAATCTCAAAATTCCTATGTTCTAGATCGTTTTTAACTTTGAAAATTTCAAGGCTTTACTAGAACATGATTACGAGTATACTGTGTAAATTTGAAGCAATTTTGACCGTAAAAAGTTTTGTTTTTCGAAAAAGAAAGGTGTAGAAACAGAATAATCGACTGAAAACGTATAGAACTCTTCTTCACTAGCTCTGATACCAATTGTAGGATCGTTATGCGACCTAACGAGTCGATCAGAAGAGTGCTCAGACTGAATCAGAGGCGGAATTCATTGATTCAGTCTTTGTTTAGCTTGATTTCACTAATTTATCTCAGTTTATTGATCTTTTAACAAGTTACAAGCTCTGGAGACGATTTGGCAGGGCTTCTCCGTACCATACAAGACCTCAACCTCACTTCTATGTGATTTCGCTCATATGTCCTATTTATAGATGACCTGATTCCGCTCATACGGACATGACACAAAAGCGGAATCACCTGAAACTGATTCCACTCTTATGTACATGACACATAAGCGGAATCACCTGAAACTGATTCCACTCTTATGTACATGACACATAAGCGGAATCAGAACTTGACACAAAAGCGAAATCACCTCTAAAACATGTTTCTTGGATTTTGTGCCATTGTCTAACCTAAATTCTACTAGACTCGATACAAGACGAAGTCGACAGATGTAGTGCACCAACATAAGACATCAAAGTTGGAAATAAATATTTTGTTTGATTATTTATTGCTTAGAACTTGTTTAGACTTATATTTAAGTTATCAAAACTAACTTTTTTGTTGGTTTTGATCATAGGTGGATATCAAGAGTACCCGGATGAAGATCAAGCGGCGAGAAAGAACCGAACACATGAAAAAGAAGCTTCCGCACGGTGTGTTGTCGTAACTTTCAAACGACGACTAAACTACATTATGTTGTATTACTTTTAAATTGTAAAAGTTTTAATTAAATAGAAAATTTAAAAGCACTTGTAATCATTGTTACAAGTTTGTTTTTCGTAATCTATACGAGAACCTTTAAAATAATAGCAAGGATGTTACAGCTGTTCGTTCCATTACATCACTTTATAATTCATTTGTTGACTTGTTGACTGTCAGCCGAACCGACAGCTGTCCGAACGGCTAGCACCCCTGACCGATCGAACAGCCTTCCCGTCCGATTGAACAGCACCCTGTCCGATCGAACAGCCTCCTGTCCGATCGACCAGCATTTAGTCAACATTGTCAGTCAATATCATTATTTGAAATCGTTGTGCATGTGAATGAGTTAAGCGGCCAAATAGAATATTAAACTGAATGTTGATGTCGGCCATTCATTAATTAGATTCCATGTGCTAATTGTCAGTATATCATTCATTGTATTGCATGTGACAATTAAGTGCGAATTCAAGTTGCATGTGAGTTTGTTTGGAAAATCAAGGTTCATTATTAAAGTCAAAAGGTCAAACGGCAATCTTATCAAATCACCGATCGATCGAACAACATATTTTTTTTGGCGTCTTGTGCCATCAATTGATCAAGCTAGCCGATCGATCAGAGGGTCGATTGGATTTACACTTGTTTCAAGAATATTGCAAGCCAATCGACCAAGCATTTTTGTCGTGTAGTGCTGATCGATCGAACAGAGGGTCGAACGGACAACCAACCGATTCAAGATACAATCTCATCCAAACGGATAGCAATCTCACCCGAACGGACAGCGTTGTCACGAGATTATTTTCACTGTTGACTTGTGTTGACTCACTCGATTGGATACTCATCCGATTCATTTGTTTGATATTGTTTAAACTGATTGTTTGTTTGTTTTCAAGGTGATTCCGAGGTAATTCAAGGATACAAAATCATGGCAAAATCTGAACCTGTTCCTTGGAAAGACAACAGAACTGAAGAACAGAAGTATGGTCACAGAAAGCTGATAGCTTAGAACAAAATGATTAGAATATCTGGTATCTATCTTGAAGAAAAAAGAGCAAATAGATGGGATCCAGAGAGAGAATGTTATCTTGACCCTTATGGAAATATAGCCATTGATCATAACACTCTTGATATGGAAACCATAATTAAAGAAATGATAGAAGAAGATGATTATTGGCAAAGAAAATGGTGGGGAAACGGAGAAGAGAAAGAAAAAGAAAAAGAAAAAGAGAAAGAAGAATCGAAGCAAAACGAAACTTCAAATTGTGAACTTATGTGCTCAAAATGCGAAAAATTCGAAGCAGACAATGTCAAACTCTTGAAAGATGTGGAGAGTTTGACATTGGAAAATGAAAAATTAAAAGAAAAAGAAAAAGATTTTCAAAATAAAATCACATTTTTTGAAAATGAAAAATTAAAAATTGAAAAAGATTTTGAAAGTCAAATAAAAATTTTAGAAAATGAAAAATCGATTTTTGGCAAAAATAATCTTGAAAAACAAATAGAAATAAATTCTCATCTTGAGAAAATCATTCAACTTGAAAAAGCAGTTGAATGTGCTAGAAATAAAATTGAGGAGTTAGAGAATAAATTGAAAGGTTTTGAGAATTCTTCATCAGTAACACCGGAGTATTCTTGTCCAAAACCGATCAATTCAGTTCCAATAAGTGACAATGACACAAATTTTGACAAAGTCAAAATTGAAGATTGTGATGACAAAACTGATGATGAAAATGAGAAAAAATGAGAAAAGAAAAATATTTTTGGAATTAAAAGAAAAATTCAAAGATACTGTTTTACATTCTACTGAAATAGGTGAATGCTCAAAGCAAAAACCTGTTAAGAAGAATGTAGAACAAAAACAGAAAGTTAAAAATTCGGAAAATTTTCAAAATGAAAATAAAAGCTCATCAGTTAAGTCATCCAATCATTATGAAAAACCACAAAAATTTAAAAATCAAAACTCACAAAAAGTTGGTAATAAGTGGTGCAGGTTTGACCACAGTGTTCAAATGCCAAATCAAGGATACAAGAAGAGACATGAGTACCACAAGGCAAATCAATGCTATGATCTGAGTGTTTGGTATGAAAGTGGTGAATGGTACAATAACAGGGTGTGCTACACTTGTGGTGTTAGAGGACACATTTCTGTTAACTGCCAAAGTCAGAGAATTGAGACGAGAAGATGCTTTGAATGCAATATCAAAGGTCACATTGCCAGAGATTGCCCAATGAGATCAAAGGGATGATCGAGGGCTGATTCTCAGAAATTGGCAAAGAAACCAGTCAATGTCAAGCCCAAAGAACAGAAAGTTCAAGAACCTTGTAAGTCCCGAAACCGAGATCACAATGATATCGCACAACTCGTAAGGTGGCGGAATCACACAAACAAGTTGTAAAAGAAATGAAGATGAAAAGTAGGATGATTGATATTCAAAAGCTCCAATAATCTTGCATACAATGATTGTCTAATACAAGATTTGCCAAAATCACCAACCATGCACCTATTACATCATTTACTATTTATAGGAAGGGATTAGGGAGTGTGCTCCCTAAACCCTAGGCCCATGACTACATTATTAGGCCCAAAACCCATAATTAACCCACAATACCCACTAATCCACACATTGTCTTATCCATAAACCTTAAAGGGACTAACAATCTCCCCCTAGGTTTACTGGATAAGCAGACACATCAGACATTTGGATTGAGAGGACCTGGAGGCGGATCAACAAAAAGATAGTGCTTCAAGATGTTGGCGGCAGCACTTGTCCACGATTTTGCACATTCTTCATATTTTTCATTACATTTGATTTGATGATTTGTGAGGACCAAGATATCTTCTTCATGAAAGCTCATTAGGTCGTAAGAGTTGGGAATCCTGATCGACTGTTCTTCAGTGACAATAACTGCTTCTGCCAGAACAGGATCATAAGCCCAAAACCTGAAATTCTTGAGTATCCCCTTTTCAAACTTTCTTGTGAGTGGAATGACCTTCTCTTTCTCAGTGGGAGGCCAGACGATTGCTTTTACAGTCCTCTTGGTAAAAGAGTCACGAACACCAGGATGTCTTCTTACTATCGGTTCAGCAGTCTTCATGGTCTTGAAGTTTGTTCTAACCTCCCTTTCAAGACGTGAGTGGAATGCCCAACCTGGACCTCTCTTAGTTCCTTGCTGCAGCTGCCTGAGTAGCTTCATACCCTGTCACAGCCTTCTTGCAATCCCTAGCAAAATGCCCTGGTTCATAGCACCTGTAGCACCTTAGTCTGTTTTTCAGAAAATTTGGACTAGCATGCATAGGACGACGCCCATATCTTTTTGCAAACTTATCAGCTTTAAAGGCTGACATAGCCATGTTCCAAGCCACATCCAGCTCATCCAAGTCTTCTTCCACGACTTGATTCACTTCTGGTGTCAGTTCTGTTGATGGTATGAGTTCTCCTGCCAAGAAGGCGTTGAAACTGTTGATCATAGAGGCTGCAAGAGCAAGTTTTTCTTCATTCTGTTTGGTCAAGAAAGCCATGTGATTCACTGATGGGATGTTCTGAGGAGCAGACTGAGTGTTTGAGCTGAAAGCAGCATTTGCATGTTGTGGCTGAGGCTGGGGTTGAGATTGTGGAGCAGTGATATTTGTGGCATTGACAACAGGTGCCTGAGAGGAAGGAGCAGCCATTCCATACACATAATTTGGCTTTGGGGCAGTGATGGGACTGAAAACAATGTTTGGGTTGTGATTTACCATTCCATGAACAGGACTGAAAACCAGATTTGGATGAGCTTGAGACATCAGTGCAGCATTGTTTGGACTACTTACTCCTGCAGCCATCAGAGAGTTCTTGTGATTGATTTCTCTTTGCTTATTATCGATCTCGCAAGACTTAATAGTGGCAATCAACTCAGTTAGTGTCATTTCACTCAGATCTTTGGTACGCTTGATCATTGAAACATCCGCATCCCATCCCTTAGGTAGAGAGTTAAGCAATTGGTGATTCATTGCACTGTTTGAGACATCGATTCCAGCACTCACCATTTGAGATACAAGCTTAACGAATCTTCTGATTTGATTTTCAACCGTTTCTCCGTAGATATGATTGAAGGAGCTGAATTGCTGGTTCATCATGTTAACACGACTGGCTTTCATATCGGCATTCCCTTCAAACAGATGTACTAGTGTGTCCCAAATTTATTTGGCGCTTTTGCAGTTCCTGACTCCAATCGAGATGACTGGTCCGAGAGCCATTGACAGAGTACCATAAGCAGCTTCATCTTTTGCAACAATCTTTCTGTCATCATCAGTGAAAACGTTTTCGGGCTTCGGAATTTGAGTTTGAGGGTCATCCTCAGTGGCATACATGATCACACGTGGCCCGTTTTTGATACTTCTCCAAACGTGAGGCTCTTTTGCCTTGCAGTATTGTTCAAATCGAAATTTCCATTCGTAGTAGTCATCCCCGTACAAGAAACATGGAACTTTTGTGGATGTGCCGATAACTTGGTCAAGTTCTTGATGAAATGCCAAAGATTGAGTCTGGATTGCAGCCAGTGTGGCATTAGCGAGATCGGCTGTGGTAACAACACCGTTCATAACACCGGATTGGTTCAACATGATTTGAGATTGAATTCAAGATGGGGTCCGAAATCTGAGGTCCAAAATGAAATCTGAGGTCCGAAATGAGGTCTGATGTCCGAAATGAGGTCTGATGTCCGAAATGAGGTCTGAGGTCCGAAATGGTCCGGAATGACAAACTTAATCCGAAATCTGATGAACTTAATCCGTAATCTGATGATTCTGATCCGTAATCTGATGATGGTGATCCGTAATCTGATGATTATGATCCGTAATCTGATGATGCGATCCGAAATCTGATGATACGATCCGAAATCTGATGAAGACGATCCGTAATCAAGCAAACTTCAAATCCGTGATGATCAACAACAGTCCGTAATGGTCCGAAATCCCTTGAAGACAGTCCGTAATGGTCCGAAATCCCTTGAAGACAGTCCGAAATGAGCAGAAACAGTCCGGAATCAGCAGAACTCCAGAAAAAAACGGAACAGTAGCCAAACTGAACAGTAACAGCGAACAAAAACAACACGATATCAGATCCGAGCCTGGAAATCAGGTTCAACAGGCTCTGATACCAATTGTAAGTCCCGAAACCGAGATCACAATGATATCGCACAACTCGTAAGGTGGCGGAATCACACAAACAAGTTGTAAAAGAAATGAAGATGAAAAGTAGGATGATTGATATTCAAAAGCTCCAATAATCTTGCATACAATGATTGTCTAATACAAGATTTTCCAAAATCACCAACCATGCACCTATTACATCATTTACTATTTATAGGAAGGGATTAGGGAGTGTGCTCCCTAAACCCTAGGCCCATGACTACATTATTAGGCCCAAAACCCATAATTAACCCACAACACCCACTAATCCACACATTGTCTTATCCATAAACCTTAAAGGGCCTAACAAACCTAAAGTTCAAGAACAGAAAGTTCACGAACCGAAAGTGAAGCTTTCACAGGGGCAGAAAGACAGACTGAGGAAGAAGAGAAAGAAGGCAAGAGAATACTTGGAGAAAATTTTGTCCTCGGATACAGTCGTCAAAGCAAATAACAGTTCTGATAAATCGTTTTACTCTCCTAAGACCGATCAGTCAAACAAAACGAATTCATCAGATACAAATCCGGGGACAAAAGAAAAGAAGAAGAAAATTGTCGGCAATGAATCTGGCTCAATAAAGTCAGACAAGCCATGTTCAGGCAATGATTCTGGTTCATCAAAGCCAGAAGAGCCATGTGTTGAAGTAAAAATAGGGAATTCTAGTCTAACAATGGATGATGAAAATTTTCCACCATTGTTGAACAAGAATTCTAAATCACCCAAGGACAGTAAGGCTTGGGTGAAACTTTTCAAATAGAAAAACCTGACTTGCCGGAGCTTCCAGGTTGGTAAGTGTGAAGCAGGTATCGGCATCATTCTTGGTAAATGTGTTTGAGAAAGAAACAATGTGATGAAACCCCTAACCTACAAATGGTTTGTGTAAATCAACAAAACTAATTTTCCGGAAAAACCATTTTGATTAAAACAAACTTAAGTGTTTTGAAATCATAATGGGAAAATAGTTTGTTGTAAGGGGGAGTTCTGATTGTTTACGCCAAATGGATGGAAAATTGAAGTGATTCGATATCAGTTGGTCATTTTTGTACAGTTTGTTTTCAAATTTTCTTTGAAAATCAAAATTGAAACATATTTTGATTTTAGGGGGAGAAAAATTTTAAAAAAAATTAGAAAATTTGAAAATGCCAAAAACATTGAAAAACCAAAAATGAGTTTTGTTGTGAAAAAGAGGAAATGATAATAAATCAGTGGACTGTCACAGCATGCTAAAGAAATGTAATGTCAAATGTGATAAACGGTCTCACTAAAGATGTGACGATAGGCTCAGTTAGACTAGTAGATTTGCGATAACGATACAAACTTAAATGAAAAAGCCTAGTTCTAGTGGAAAACATGGTTGAAAGCATAGTACTTAGTTTTGTCCTTCGTGATTGTGTACCTACTCAGTAATCGCTGAATGTCAAAAGACATAAAACCGGTTAAGTCTGTGAACTTTCACAACTTTGCTGAAAAATCACTGTGATTCTGTGTTTTCATTTTGCAAAGATTTAAACGTGTTTTATTTCTTTATTTTGTTTAAGCATTGGACATCCTCTGCGTATACGTGAGTATCGACCTGGATGTTATTGCCTAAACGTTCTGCTTTATTTTCTTTGGTGTTTCGTTTAAGCTTTAGATCACCTCTGCGTATACGGGAGTATCGATCTGGTGGTTAAAGCCTAAGCAATTTCAACTTGTTTTTATTTTCTTATTTTGTTTAAACATTGGACTTTCTCTGCGTATCAAAAGATCGACCTGATTGTTAATGTTTAAACATTCTGCTTTGTTTTTGCACATATCACAGTTGATAAATGTTTAAAGGCATTACTTGAGTCAGTGTATTGCATGATGAGGGGATATGCTGAGATCGTGGGGTCCATAAGAATTTAGTGCAAAATTAATATACCTTAACGTATCGGTAAGCATTTTGAAAGTTTTTAGATTGAGTTTAAGAGGACAACTATATCGTCAATCTATGTGAATTGTTTAGAACTTAAAATGATTAAAGCCTAACGGTGCTAGTGATTTGTCTCATAAACTGATATGATGCTCTTCCACAAACTCACAAAAATAGTGTCTGTATATATTTTTTTACTGCATTTCCTTTAAAATCAAAAATTCAAAAATATTGTGTTTTAGCTTAAATTTTGAAAAATACAAAAAGATTTTCGACAACTGTTGTTGAAGAGCTGATATTCAAAGTTCAAAGTGCTAAACATGATGAATTGGATTGGGAAAGTTTGTTGAAAACATTGAATGTTATATACAAATGTTTTGAAAGATTATGTGGTTAGTTAATCAAGGTCATTCATTTGAACTTGATGTAACTATACAGATTGATGAATGAATGATTTCTACCAGTAAGTGTGACAACCCTCGAAAATTACATGTAATCCGTACAATTTATTAAATGATAATTAAAGTGCTTGATGACTGTGCTGAATCATTTAACTGCTCTCTGATTTCTGTGTTATACTTACATGTGCGTGTTAGCATACTAATATTATACAGAAAAGTTACTAAAAAGTCCGGTATGTTTTCCTATGTGTTAGGAATAAATTGCGTTACAAAAATATATAAATAAGACGCCTTACGGAACAATTAAACAATTTAACGGAACAGTGTCCGACCGAACAACCGGACATTACCCGGGACACTAAATTTTTGTCATGGACATTGTTTTACTATTTCTGGCTAGTCATGATCCCCGTATGACATAGCACCCGCTAAAAAGTTACTAACTAAACATATCAACCTAAGACTTACTTCCTAGTTGGGAAATATTTGCAACATACCCCCCCCCCCCCCCCAAACGAATTTAGTTCCCAAGTGGGACCCCACATATCATCTAACCATACTTCTAAGATTATGTTTGATTATTTTATTTGATTTTTTGCTTGTTGGACTAGACATAAAATGTGGAATTGATTATAAGAGCATGGCCTTGAGATTAATCATCATTTCACAAGAGATCACATTCCATCTTTCACTTCTCTCTCTCTCTATTCGGTTTACACACAACCGAAACCACCATCACCCTTACACATCATCATCTTCTTCATCTTACACATTTCACTCAAAGCTTAGAAGGATTAATGGAGGTTACACCTTGAAGGACCATCAAAGGAGCTTGTTTTAGTCTTTTTCACCACCATTTTCTCATCACTTTGCATTAGATTCATCCCTAGCTATAAGCTAGTAGTAAGTCTCATTTTAACTTGTTTCTTCTTGTTCAAAATTATGATTTGTAGTATGATGTGTTGTTTAAATCACTAAAAGAACAAAAGACTAGAAGATGTTAAACAAAATTAAAGAATATTAAAGTTACATAAAAGTTTACTTATGTATGAATTATGAAGCGGAATCTTGTCGGTTGAGGGTTGGTTAAATCATACTTGATGTTTGATTGTTGGTTTCTTGTTAAATCCATTGTTCGGACACTCGTTGATGCGATTTAGTAATGCTTAAACCACGAAACAGCATTCTAATGTACTTTTTCAGCCGCACTCAACAGGCCGTAAACAGACTTTAGCAAATCGAAAAAAGGAATTTCTGAAGCCTAAATCGGGTCTTTTCGAAAAAAGAAGAAAATGGCGCTGGAATCGTATTTTTTTGAGGTCGTTTACTATTTTAAAAGTCTGTTTTTGTGACAGCAGCTAAGGCTGATTTTTACTGCAGTAAAATGGGTTGTACGTTTTCGGTCGTAATTTGAAACCTAAATTGAACCAGCCCCTAAAATTCATACCATAGATAGTCACTGATGTATTTGTGACCCTCGAACTGGAATTTTGTCAAACGGACTTCCGAGGAATTTTAGACGAATTATTCCGTGAACTGCAATCAGAATGTAGTAAATCTGATTGCAGTCCGGTAAACGAATTTCTATAAATTACTGATAATGAACTGGACCCCGATATTTTTACACAATAATTTTTGGTTCATGTAAGACATCCTGTAAAAATTTGGGAATTTTTGGAATAATTTAACTATTTTATTTAAACGTCCGAAAACAGCCGGTTTTGGATATTAATGCTGAATTGACATAGGTTGTGACTTGCGTGTCTAAATGTCAAGTATGCTATCGGTGAATGATCTAACATGTTATGTGTTACGTGCAATATCGTATGTCTGTTTATGAGTGGGGAATGGATGGGAAGTTTATATGGGCATAAATCGTTAAAGTGTGTACCTGTTATGTGGACGAAGTAATGTGCAAATAAACCATACGTAGGATACGTGTTATGCATGAGAAACTGATTGTTATCCGTACCTTATTAGGACGTGATTGACCGACCTTGACTGTTAACTATATTTGAGAACCTAACCGAGCAAACCGAGGTGAGTTCACACTCTTTCTAAGGCATGGGATTCCCAGGGGTTGGGAATGGGATTGAATAACTACTTGTACTATCATTACTATTAAACTACTTTTTACTGTCCTCGGATTGAAGGGCACGTACGTAAAACCTACGTACACTCATACTTACTACTGTCCTCGGATTGAAGGGCACGTACGTAAAACCTACGTACACGATCATAAGACCATCAACTCTATCACTTTAAGTCCCTCAATTATCGACTTAATCGCCGAGGCCTATGGCGAGCGGGTCATTAGTTAATAGCGCTATTAGGTTTAACAAACCACACACCGTGCCAGTCGGACGGGCGTGTACTAATGGACTATGGGCAAAGGGTCAATGCTGATAGACATTGACTTAGGGCACCTCTTATATTTTCGTAGCAATCGATACGCGTGGTCTAGTAACACATGGGATACCCCCACTAATCTTCGCAAACATGTCAGAAAGACTGCGATGCAAACTTATACGATACATGGTTTTCAAAACGAACAGATGATTTACGAAACGAATGCTATAACTAAACAACCAACTGTGAATTCACTCAACTTTGTTGTTGACTCGTTGTTACATGCCTTACAGGTCGCTAAACATTTGGAGCTTGCATGAGGAAGGAGTCGTTGTGGTGTGCGGACAGTTATGTCCAGTATTTAATGTTTAAAACATTATGAACTTATTAAACCTATGTGTTGGACTTTAAACTTATGAACTGCGAACTTATGTTTTGAACTTTACGTTTATGCTTCCGCTGTCTAAATTAAAAACTTGGTTAACTAGCTTTTGGTCACCAATCGTATTTTGGTTGTCTTTATTTACTTAAGTACGTTGTTCAGTATGATTGGTGGCTCGATCCTGGTCACGTCACGCCTCCAAGCGGTGGAACTCCGCATGGTGGATTTTGGGGGTGTGACAGTAAGTTTCTTAAATCTAAGTGTTATAAATTTGTGAAACTTATGTTGAGGTAGAGGATGTGCAGGTTAACCAGGTTTCAAATCCTGAGCATATGCAGAATAGAGCCAGGAATTGATCCTGAATTTGTGAACTTGTGAAAGCCAGACTACGATCCCGACAGCTGAGTCTAAGGGGGAGTCTGAAGACGAGCTCAACGCAAAAGGAAGCGTGGATTTAAAGAGCCAGATAACTATTTTGGAGGAGCTTGTATTCGGAAAAGCCAGGTGTCGATTCCAAAAAGCACAGAAGCTTGACAAAAGGGGGAGCCTGAAGAAAGAGACTACGGAGAGGGAGAGCAGCTGAAGCTAAAGACAGATCCACGGGGATTCTGTTCGAGAAATAGAAAGACAAGAAGCTACGAGATTGACTGGGGCAATATCCAAAGGGGAGTTTGTTAGTGTAGTAATGTCTATCGCCTTCGTCAATCCGAGCCGTAGCGAGAATACTGAAGATAATGAGTCTTTATAGTGTTATATCTAGTCAAAAGGCAAGGTGGCAATTTTGTAAATAATGAGATTTCTCATTATATCCCTTGGCCTATAAATAGAGGAGTTAGTGTTAGAGTTAAAGACTTTTGCTCATTTTGGGAATTAAGGAGCTAATCTTAGAGAGAGAAAGTCTAGTGAGAGAAAGTCTTCATACGTGATTCCCGGTGCGTGTACTTGTCATACTGATCAATAAGAATCACGTTAAAATTGTACGTTCTTGTGTTCGGTCACGCACGTTCACGGATTCCGCACGTCGAACGTGTCGTTACGCAATCGTTTCGGAGTAAAACCGGGACCTACAAGATGACAAAGATACTGATAAGAATAAAAAAGGTATTGGTTCATAATTTCATCAGGTACCACCACCATTGAGAAACAATTATACTTTTTATGATGAGGAAAAGGTGGCAAAAGGTCTTAACATAGTTGACCAATTACCTGAAAGCATCGATGTGAGTTACTCCAAATCTGATGAAGCTAATGATTCAGAGGTGGTAAGTAAGGTTGTTGAAAGCGTTCTGAAAGTGTTGGTGCACTACATCTGTTGATTACGTCTAGGTGTCTAGGATCAGGTCTTATGTCGTATTGTTTAGCATAGGGCATGTTATACGAGAAAACAGAAGTCTGTATAGGTTTTATAGGTCTGGTCCGCTTATACGGACAGGTCTGGTCCGCTTATACGGACATATTCTGGTTCGCTTATACGGACATAGTCTGGTCCGCTTATACGGTCATGTCCGTATATCCGAACCAGCCTGCCTATAAATACCACATGAGTGGATCTCATTTGTAACTTTCAGAATTCCATACCGAAGCTCTGCCGGTGTGAAGAACGAGCTGTAAATCGTTTCAAATCAATAAAACAATAGATTAAAGTGAAGAACAAGCTATATCTACCTACGTTTCTTGTTATTCCGCACCTGAAACATAGGAGAACACCTCTGAACGACTCATACGGTTCAGTTTACGATCCTACAAGTGGTATCAGAGCTTGGGAGGAGGTATTCTACAGAGAATAGCTAAAATTCATCATTATTTCTCACTTCTACATCTTCTTTTTCATCCATAACAAGATTTCACGGTCGAAATTTACTCAGATTTTCACAGATTGTGCGTATTAGTATAGAGATAAATCCTGGAAAGTTTGAAGACAAAATTCGAAGTTTTTACATGTCAAAACATGTTCGCTATGTGAATCGCTCGTAGTGACGTCATCCTGGATCGCTTTTAGATTGCGTTTCTGGTTCGCTCCAAAGTACACTTTTTTAAGTTCTGGTTCGCTCATTCATACAGATTTGGATCTGGTTCGCTCCAAAACAATATCTGGTTCGCTCGAAAGGATATTGTTGCTGGACCGCTCAAAAGGATAATTCTGGACCGCTCTTGTGAACAGTTCTGGTCCGCTCATTCAAACAAGTTCTGGTCCGCTCATTCAAACAAATTCTGGTCCGCTCCTATGAACAATTCTGGTTCGCTTTTTGTCCAACTTCTGGTCCGCTCGAACAAACAACTTCTAGTCCGCTCATACGAATTGTTTCTGGTCCGCTCCAAATTAGTAGTTTGGTTCGCTCGAGTGTACATTTTTGCTTCTGGTTCGCTCCAAGAAATTCTTTAGGGTTCGCTTCAAAGTATATTGTTGATTCGCGTTTTGTGACCAAGTTAGATTCGCTTCAAAGATAATTTGTGTTTCGCTCGAAAAGTTGATTTGCTTTTCAGTACGTGTTAAGTAAATATGGATTCCGGGTTTTACAATGCATTTGCAACACCGTCATCACCAGCTGCGATTGCTCAAGCCATGAATCTTGAAAACGAGACAGGAACCACTCAGAAACCCCCGAAACTGATGAGTATTGAAGAATATTACGGGTGGAAAGATCGTTTTGAAAACTGGGTTCAGGCAAATCATCTCAGATCATGGGAGTGCATATTGAAAAAGTACACGTTGCCTGAAACTGAATTACATGTTAAAAAGGAGATATCTGAGTTTACAGATCAAGAACGAGCAATGTATAGGGCCGAGAAAATGATGATTAGTTTGTTGCAGCAGGCGATAAAAGAAGATATATTCATCCTGTTACAGCACGACAAAACTGCTAAGTCAATTTGGGATGCGCTAAGGGTCAAGTTTGAGGGAAGCGAAAACATGATCAAAAGCAAGAAAGCGTTGCTAAAGAAAGAATTTGATTTGTTTAGTAGTTTGCCGGGAGAGGATACTAAAAAGCTAATCGAGAGATACTGTCATTTGGTGCGATCTTTATCTATGTTGGGTGTTGAAAAAAGTCGTGAGGAGTGGGTAGACAAGCTTGCTGATGCATTACCGCAGAAAGAATGGGGAACGTATTTGATGATCTTGAAGAATACTGGTGTTTATGATGGGTTGACTATATCTCCGTTTATTGAAAAAATCGAAAGTCAGGATCTGGAGCAACAGAAAATTGCTAGGATGAATAGTCCGAGTGGTCAACAGGATATTAAGATGTATTACAAAGGTAGTATTCCGGTTCCAGAATCTGAGAGAAGTCCGAAAATTCAAACTGCATTTAGTGCTGGAGATTCATCAGAAAAAGCTGATCAAGGTTCAGGCAAAAGCAGCAGCGGATTCTCATCATTTCCGAGTGTTAATCCTAAAGAATCAAATTCAAGTTTTCAGTCACAAAGCACAAAAACAGGAAATGGCTACGTGATTCAATGCAACATAGCTCTCAATCTTCCAGAAGGTCAAAGCTTCTCTGAAGACACTGCTAAAGACCATATGGCACTTCTGGGTTCAGTATTGTTATCCTATGAAGGTCTTGTTGCTGGTCGGATCTGCAATCCTATGCTTACCAAAGAGGATTACGATCAAATAGATGCCGAAGAGATGGAACTGATGGATATCAAATGGTGTCTTGCTAGTGTTCTTAGACGTGCTGAAAAGTTTAAGACGATTACCGGGAGAAATGACTTTCTTGATGCTTGTGTATCTACTTTAGGTTTTGATAAATCTAAAGTTACTTGTTTTCGTTGCAGGGAGAAAGGCCATTTCAAGCGGGAGTGCAAGAACAGGGAAGCTAGTGGGGCTCAGAATCCGTTCGGAAAAGACGATTACTACCGGAAAGCCATTTATCAGCAAGTTGGTCAGTCACAAGACTCACAAACGGCTCATGGTAGAAAAATTGAGGATTCAAAGAGAGGATGTTTGGTAGATTTCAACTGGAGCAACTATATATCTCCTGATAGCAAAGCATGCATAGTCGATCAAGATGATGAGAAACTACCAGAAGGTTTCAGTTGGGATATGTTTGTGGATGAAAAAGGAGAGTTCAAAGCATTCATTGCCAAGATCGTCCGAGAGCCAGATTTGTTTGCTACTTGGATGAGATCTATCGGGGAGAATGTGAAAAGTGAAGATGAAAAGTCTGTGTCAACAGATGAAGATTCAGATAGTACTGATAAACTTTCAGAGAGATCTGGAGAAATTTCAGAAAGTGCTGATGAAAGTCTACAAAGTTCTGATGAGAGTGTTCAAAATGTTGTTATTTCAGAAAAAGAAGTTGTATTTGATCAAACACCGTCTGATTCTGGTGTATCAGATGCTGATTCTGGAAAAACTGTAGAGTTTGATCAAACACCAGTTGATAGTAGCAGTGATGATGAAGAGGAAAAATATGTTAATGTTGCAAAATCTCATCTTTCTTCTGAAAGTTTTCATTTCTATTTTGCAGATCGCATGGAGAAACTGAAGGAGAAACGAGCTGCTAAAGAACAACAACAAATGAAATCTGAATATGTTGTTCAGAAAGAGAATGTTGAAAGTGTTGCTGAGAAGACTGTTGAAACTGAGCGAGTGAAGGAAGAAGAGAAGGTGGTTGAAGTGGTAAAAATAATCGAAGTTGAGAAGATTGTTGAAATCGTCAAGCCTTGCGAGAAGTGTTTAGAAGCATGCAAGGAATGTGTTGTAAAAGACGACACAATCGCTGAGTATGAGAAGAAGAAGGAGCAGTTACTGTTCAACCTCAATTATGTGAAAGAATCATATGATGTCTTGAACAAAACAGTAACTGGTCTTCAAAAGACAAACTCAGAACGAGAACAAGCACTGACAATGATGAATGCAACATTGATGACGAAGCAAAAAGCTATTAACTTCTACATCTAAGAGAGTGCTAAATGGAAGCAAGAGTTGGAGACAGAGAAGATTGAGAATGAGAGAATTAGACGTTTGTTACAAAGTTATTCTAGTTCTGATTATCTCATTGACCGTATTTATCCAACTGTTGCAGGTATGGAAGCTTTTCAAGATGAGAAGCCAAAGGAAAAGAAAGATAGTGGTAAGAAACCGACTGTTAGCTATAACAAGTGTCCGCCTCCAATTTGGGAAGGGTATTCTCCTAGAAAACCAAATGAGGAGCAACTTGAAAAAGCAGTCAATATACAGCTAAAAACCGACACAACTGACGTTTTACCAGAAAACATTGATGTCACGTTTTCCTCGTCCGATACTGATCATGAGTCTGAGTTAATCAAAAAGGTGGTCGATCAGGTGTTGGATACTGAGGAGGAGTCCGAGTCAAAGTTTGAGTCTGGAGGGTCAAATTCGTCAGTCAACAGTCCAAAGTCGTTGATAAAAAAGGCTTACAGTAAAGAGTTTTTGTTATCAAAAGCAAATTTGGATGATGAAACATTTGAAGTTGTGTATACTTTGAATGGTTCGGACAAATTATATTACAATAAAGAGTTCCCAATAATGAGTATTAAAACGGAACTAATAAACAAAACTTTCAAACTAATAGAAATTAATATTCCAGAATTAAAAGTTTTGAAAAGTTTTGAAAAACCTAAAAAATATACTTCTAGAGTTCAGCAACGTTTAAATAAGAAAAAGGGCAACAATTCTGGTTCTGGTTTTCAAAAGAAACCTAACCAAAATCGTAGCTACAAAAAGAAAGGTTTAGGTTTTGTTCCACCAGAAAATTATAAAAATGATAAAAATTCTAAAACAAAAATAGAATTTATTTCAGGTGGACTTGCAGAAGAGGAACAGAAGAAACCATTCTGGAGACAGTCAAATCAAGAGTTTCTTGCTGAAAAGAAGAAGAATGGAAATGAATTGTATTATCAAAGAGAGACTCGTACCTGTTACAAGTGCAATGAAGCTGGTCACATTGCATGGAATTGTACAAAAAATATCAAAACAAAACAAGAAGTTTCTCAGAAAATGAAAGAAAAAGTTGTTGATGTTGAACCACCGACTGAAAAACTTAGATGTTTTGAGAATTCAAAATTCGAGGTTGGTGAGTGTTCAAAGAATAGGTATGAGAAGAAAGGAAATGACAACCAAGTGTGGGTTGTTAAGAAAGTTGATGTGAATGTCGGCGATGAATCTGGTTCCACAAAGCCAGAAGAGCCACAGGTTGAGAAGAAGATTTCAGTAAATGATGAGGAGTTTCCATCATTGAAGTTTGAGGAAGTAAAGAAGAAAGTGGGAAAAACTGAGATTTCAAATCAGTTTTATATAGAAAAGGATGATTTTGATGTAGAGAAAACATTCAACGGGAATGTTAAAAAGATTTTTGGAAAAATGTTGAGTGGGAAAGCTAAGGGGGTTAAAGATTTTTATGCAACTAAAAAAGCAACTTACAACCCTACTGCTCAAGAGTTGAAAGCCATCAAGTCTGAAAAGACTTGGATGGAAGTTTGTTTCCCATGATAGTCTCAGGACTATGCCGGAGATCCCAAGTTTGTAATTGCGGATCAGGAATCGGCATCTTTCTAATGTTTGAAGATTTTGGTTGAAAGATTTTGATAGTGTTTGAAGGTTTACAGGTTGAAGGACTACGCCGGAGCTTCCAGGTTGGTAAGTGCGAAGCAGGAATAGGCATCCTGATTGGTAAAATGGTGATGTAGACGTAACATTCCTACAATTGGTATTGGTTAGTCATACCTACAAGTGGTATTTTGTGTTTTTACAAGTGGTTATTGTTACAATTGGTTTAAGGTTGCTTGAATGCAAATGGTAAATCAGGGACATTAATTTGTACTTGATTTACTATATATATGACAAGAGACGAACAAGATGATGAACCACATCCCCATTCTTAAAATGATAAGACCTACAAATGGTTTTTATCAACACAAATTCATTTTCCGGAAAAATCATTTTGATTAAAACAAACTTAAGTGTTTTGAAATCTTAATGAGAAAATGGTTTGTTGTGAGGGGGAGTTCTGATTGTTTATGCCAAGTGAATGGCGATTTGATGTGATTCAGTGTCAGTTGTCATTTTATTGTACAGTTTATTTTCAAATTTCCTAAAATGTGTTTGCATTTTAGGGGGAGTAGAAAATTATTTCAGAAAATCCAAAAACATTTGAAAATTTGAAAAAGCCAAAAACATGAAAAAATTCAAAATGAGTTTTTGTTGCATAAAAGAGGAAATGATAGTACATCAGTGGACGATCACAGCATGCTAAAGAATTGGAAAGTAAAAATGTGATAAACGGTCTCACTGATGATGTGCCAGTAGGTTTTTGCACATTTAGTAAATTGTGACGAGATATAAACCTAAATTCAAACTTGCTTGTTCTGTGGGTTAACACAAACTTGGATATATAGGTAACCCCTGAAATCTTGTTTGAAAGGTCCCTTATTCTGAGATACTAGGTCTTTATGCTCAGTGATATCTGGGGTATTATCCCGGGACTTCTGATTTTGCGGAAGCAATGGCCTAGTCCCCGGAGAATACTTTCCGCATGCTTGAAATATAGCGCAGCCCTCAGCAAATTGATGAAAAAATAAAATTGATAGTCATTGCTGTTGTAATGCAAAAGATCCTCTAAAGGGGACACACCAAAAGTCGAAGCCGTCATCTCTCTGCGTATCGAAAGATCGACCTGAGCTCTCACGGCCCTCGTACTATAATTTATTCCCCTGACAGATATCATCTGTGGTATACTCACCTGTAAGACTGAATATTGGGATCTGGATACGGGAGTATATTCAAGTAGTGGGACACACGGATAAGTTCAAGTGCTTAAAACATTAATATCGTATCTCGGATCAATTGAACTTTGTGTGAAAATTTAAGTGGACAACTATACTGACAATCTAAGTGAATCGTTTAGAACTTAAAATGAAATGAATCTTAACGGTGTTGGTGATTTGTCTCAGAAACTGATATGATCCTCTTGCACGAATTCACAAAAATATTGTCTGTAAATATTTTATTTCTGCATTTTTGTCTCTTAGAAAATCCAAAAAGATTTTGTGTGTGTTTTAGCATAATTTTTTGAAAAAGTCAAAAAGATTTTCGACAACTGATGTTGGAAAACTGATTTTCAAAAATTCCGAGTGCTAAACATGATGAGCAGCATTTGAGGGGGAGTGTTTGTGTAAATCTAACTGTTTTTGTTAAATCTAATCTTCTTCAAGTGGTTCATCATAGATATTTGAGAGAGAGCCTGAGATGTTGCAATTATATGTTTGTTTTAGTGATTATGAGAGTCATGTGTTGGTGCATAGGTATTTGATATGTGATAAAATTAGAAAATTTATGTCTGGGTTAAGATTGTGCAGGTAGCCTGGTGTCGATATTCTGAAAATCTCTATTGGAAGAGAGACAAGTTTCGATTCTGGAAATCAATTCTAAAAGCCTGTGAAGATTAGACATCGATCCTGAAGATGTTACTGAAGAACAAAAGAGTGCCAGTAAATCGAGAAGGGGAGTCTGAAGATTGAAAGAAGAGAAAGCCCAGAGACTGATCTAGATTGAAGATGTGAAGACACAGTTTTGCAGTTAGAGTGTATAGACGACTCCATCAACATCTGAGGGGGAGTCTGTTGGTGCACTACATCTGTTGATTACGTCTAGGTGTCTAGGATCAGGTCTTATGTCGTATTGTTTAGCATAGGGCATGTTATACGAGAAAACAGAAGTCTGTATAGGTTTTATAGGTCTGGTCCGCTTATACGGACATGTCTGGTCCGCTTATACGGACATATTCTGGTTCGCTTATACGGACATAGTCTGGTCCGCTTATACGGTCATGTCCGTATATCCGAACCAGCCTGCCTATAAATACCACATGAGTGGATCTCATTTGTAACTTTCAGAATTCCATACCGAAGCTCTGCCGGTGTGAAGAACGAGCTGTAAATCGTTTCAAATCAATAAAACAATAGATTAAAGTGAAGAACAAGCTATATCTACCTACGTTTCTTGTTATTCCGCACCTGAAACATAGGAGAACACCTCTGAACGACTCATACGGTTCAGTTTACGATCCTACAGAAAGATGAGTCAAACAAAGGTAAGTATGAATCACATGATGAAAATGAGGGAAATTTTCATGATGGCTATCTTAAACAGACAAAATCCGAGAAAAAATTGAATGATGATTCAAAAGGATTGGTTTATACCATGATTGGATCGGACAAATTATTCTTAGATGTTGTATTCCCGATTCAGAATGTGATTTCAGAAAAGGTTGATAAAGTTTTCAAAATGGTTGAGATTGAAAAATCTGAAATTTCAAAATTTGCTGGAAAAGGTCACAAACCTTTTTATAACAAACCTGGTTACAAGAAGAAAAACATGAAGGCTGGGTTGGGTTATAAGAAGAAACAAAGTTGGAAAAGAAATGAAATGTCAAATTATCAGGCAAAAATGAGTTTTGTTCAAGGAAAAAGTTTTGAAGAAGAGGAAAAACTCAAATTTAGACAACAGTCTAATGAAGAGTTTTATGCTCAAAAGAAAAGACAACAACCACAGGTTAAAGATGTTTAAAAAAGAACACGTTTTAAGTGTGATCAATTAGGACATCTTGCATGAAAGTGTCCAAATCTGAAACCTATAGATGTTGAGACCAAAAAGAAGTTTGAAAATGTTAAGAAACAAAAACCTGAGAGTGTGAAACAAAGGCTAACCAGATTTGATTCAAAACAAACTTGGAGGTACAACACAAACAAGTTTGCTTCAAATCAAACTTGGAAACCAAAACAGACTAGGTCTGATTCTAGACAAACACAGATTTTTCACACACCCAGATTCAGAACAACACAAAGTTGGAACACATCAGTTGATATGACAAAATCCCAACAGTCTTGGAAACCAAAAGTTGTTGTTCAAAAACAAAATGTTCAAAAAGATTCACATTTTTACAAAAGAGGTACTCCAAAAGGACAAACATGGAGTGTTAAGAAACTAGTGTCTTTGGTAAAAGATGAGAAAATTGAAGTTAAAGATGAAAAAGTCTTTGTTCAGAATGAAAAAGATTTTTCGAAATTGAATGATACATATTGTGTTGAAATGCCTAAGGTCCAACAGACCTGGGCTAAATTGTTCAAGTAATCAAGTAGTCTGAATGTGCAGGTGCTCAACAAAATCAAAGATTGTGAGAATGGAAGTTGGAGCAGCCTGTCACAACGAGGAGAGGAGGCTGCTGGACCCTGGTTTGGTTGAACAAGGAGTTTAACATTTTCTGTACATAAATAAACAATATTTTCAAAAACCCTAAAAATTTGAAAAACTTAAAAACCAAAAATATGTTTGTTTTTAATTTTTGTCAAAATTAGAAAATTACAAAAATATGTGTTGATTGAATACGCCGAAACCCTCACGGCTGAACAAACATGATTACTTTCACAAGATTGAAAAACGGTTTTCAAATTGTCGAAAATCAGTGGGTTGTAAATCATGGGGGTATATTATATTTTTCTGGAAAACAGGGCATGAAAAGCAGAAAATGGATGGCGAGACAAAGCTATCTACATCGGGTTGTCAAATTTTCTTTAAATGGTTTTGCATTTTAGGGGGAGTAAGAAATTGTCAGAAAATCCAAAAACATTAGAAAATTTGAAAAAGCCAAAAACATGATAAAAATTCAAAAAATGAGTTTTGTGTAAAAAGAGGAAATGATAGTACATCAGTAGACAATCACTGTACGCTAAAGAAATGTAATGATTATATAGCATTAAACAGTCTCACTGATGATATGCCGATAGGTTTTTATACATTTAGTAAACTTTTTCGGGATATAAACCTAAATTCAAACTTGCTTATTTCGTGGGGAACACTACTTGGATATATAGTTAACCCCTGAAATCTCGTTTGAAGGACCCCTTTTTCTGAGATACTAGGTCTTTATGCTTAGTGATATCTGGGGTATTATCCCGGGACTTCTGATTTTGCGGAAGCAATGGCCTAGTCCCCGGAGAATACTTTACGCTTGCTTGAAATATAGCCTTCCCTCAGCATAAAAAATGATGAAACATTGAAAAATGTGTAAATCATGTGCTGTTGAAGAAAAGATCCTCTAAAGGGGACACACCAAAAGTCGAAGCCGTCATCTCTCTGCTGAACGGAAGTTCTGACCTGAGCTCTCACGGTTCTTCGCAATTTAACCCCTTACAGATATCATCTAGGTATACTCACCTATAAGACTGAATATTGGGATCTGGATACGGGAGTATATTCAAGAGGTGGGACACATGAATAAGTTTAAGTTCTTAAAACACTTAATTCGTATCCTGAATCAGTTGAAATTTGTGTGAAAATTTAAGTGGATCAGTATATCGACAATCTAAGTGAAGTGTTTAATTCTTAATGTGTAACTAAGCTCAACGGTACTTGTGACTTGTCATAAACTGATATGATCCTCTGACGCAAACTCAAACAAAAATATTGTGTGTAAATATGTTTGTAAATATTTCTTTATTGCTTTATGTTTCAGAAAAATTCAAAAAGATTTTGATTTCTGCTTTATTTTCGACAACCGATGTCTGGGAAGCTGAGTTTCAAAATCTAAGTATGCTGATTGTGTTTCTGAAAATAAACAAGTTCATTAATTTGAAACTTGAATTTTTAACAAAGATCAAAAACAGTTTGTGATATCTCCAAGGTCATTAGTTTGGACTTGGATGATTAACTGTGAGGGATTTGGATGCTTATACTGTTAAAATCTGTAAAAGAGCTAGTTTCCGATCTGGTTTGTTGAAACTGCCAAATCTTTGAAGATTGTTGATAGGGGGAGTGAATCAAGTATTTCTGGATATATTCATATTATTATATCTTAGAGCTAGGATCTTGATTTAGAAAGTTTAAAAGAGCCAGATTACAATTCCTGGACAATTGAATGTTCAAAATGTTTTTACTTATAAATGTTTGAGAAGTTGCAGATGTTGTACCAGACTACGATCCCGACAACCGAGTCTAAGGGGGAGTCTGAAGACGAGCTCAACGCAAGGGGAAGCGTGGATTCAAGGAGCCATGTAACTATCCTAAAGGAGCTTGTATACGGAAATCCAGGTGTCGATCCCAAAGCACGGAAGCTTGACGAAAGGGGGAGCCTGAAGAGTCTACCGAAAAGGGGAGCTGGAGCTGAAGATAGATCCACCGGGATTCTGTTCAAGTAAGAGTGAGTCTATGTTTGCTGAAAACGTGTTAAAGCTTATAGAAGACTCAGAGAGAGAGAGAGAGAGAGAAAGAAAAGACGCTACGAGTTTGACTAAATGTTTGAGATTGACTGCGGCAATATCCAAGGGGGAGTCTGTTAGTGCAGTATGTCTATCGCCTCCGTCATCTCAAGATCGTAGCTGAAACAGTTTAAATCTAGGCTTTATATTGTTATAAATAGGAAAAGGCAAGGTGGCATTTATGTAAATAATGAGATCTCTCATTATATTCCTTAGCCTATAAATAGAACCTTTAGGGTTCTCATTTAGAACTTTTGCTACTTTTGCTACTTTGGAGAGCTTGGATCCTAGAGAGAGAGTCTAGAGAGAGAAAGTGCAAGAGGTGATTCACAGTTCATTTGTACGTTTCATATTATCAATGGAATCACAGATTTAGTACGTTCTCGTGTATTCGGTCACGCACGTTCACGGATTCCGCACGTCGAACGTGTCACACGCAATCGTTTGGGAGTCGAAACCGGTCCTAACAGATAAAAATGATAATGGTGTTAGAAAACCCAAGGCAAAGAGATCGCGAATGGAAAGATCAGTTGTTTGGCATTAGTTTACCAAACAACCAAACAAAGCTTTAGGCGGAAAGGTTCCATCAAAGTGCAACAAATATGGTCATGTTCTCATGTTTGATAGTAAGCAAGGTACGGGAAATTTTACTCGACATATATCAAGCTGCTTGACGGCAACGGTTAGAGTAGTAGACACCCTTTGTGTGGAGGGTAGGAGGAGTAGAGGAAGGCTCAAACTGACTTGGGAGGAGCGGATTAGGCAAGATTTGCTAGAGTTGCACCTTTCTGAGGACATGGTCCAGGATAGGAGTTCGTGGAGACGTAGGATTAAGGTAAAAGATTTTTAGGAGAGAGTAATGAGGTGTCTGTGATTTTTGGGTTTGGGGTTCATATTTTCCACTTTTCGGGTGGACCTTACATATGTTTATCATCTTGTGTGTATGTGTGTTTGTATATATATATATATTGCTTTAGTGGCTATAGTTGTGTCTATTCTACTATATTAGTCGGTTACCACTTACTCTATGACTGGTGGATTTCTATTGCTATATCTGTAGTTTGCATTGCTTGCTTGATGTTTGGTTTCGAGTCGGGGGTCTTTTTGGAAGCAGCCTCTTTATCCATATGGATAGAGGTAAGGTTTGTCTACATCCTACCCTCCCCAGACCCCACCAATAGCTTTGTTATTTATGGGACTTGTTGGGTACTGTTGTTGTTGTTGTTGTTGTATATATCAAGCTGCTATGGTACTACTTATAAAGATGTTGGTCAAATGCTTTTAGATACTGACATGAAGTTAAAGACATCTAGTTTTAGTCAAAATATGTTTCGTGAAATGCTTGTAGCTGCTCTTGTGATGCATGAGTTGCCTTTATCATTTGTAGACTATAAGGCATTTAGGGATTTGTTTAAGTGTTTGCAACCCGATGTGAATATCATATCTAGAAATACGGTAAAATCAGATATACTGAAAATGTATAAGAAAGAAAAGGAAAAGGTGAAAGAGATGCTTATGGAATCACCTGGCAGATTATGTCTAACTTTAGATTTATGGACTTCTATTGCTACTGATGGGTATTTAGCAATTATTGTTCATTTTATGGATAAAGATTGGATTTTGCAAAAAAGAGTTTTATCATTTTCTTTTATGCCACCACCTCATACTGGCATTGCTTTATGTGAGAAAGTGTTTTCTATTTTAGTAGAATGGGGCATAGAAAACAAAATATTCTCTGTGACGTTAGATAATGCTTCTTCTAATGACACTTTTGTTGGGCTTTTGAGAGAACAACTGAATGCAAAGTCACCACTTGTTTCTAAGGGTAATTTTTTTTCACTTGAGATGTTGTGCATATATTTGAACTTGATTGTGCAAGATGGGTTAAAAGAAATTGATGAGTGTGTTTATAAAGTTAGAGAAAGTATCAAGTATGTGAAAGGTTCACAACAAAGGAAATAATTTTTTTTTGGATTGTGTTCAGTTGCTTTCTATTAAAAATAAAAAGGAGTTAAGGCAAGATGTTGTTACAAGGTGAAATTCTACTTTTTTGATGCTTGATGGAGCTCTTTATTATCGACGTGCTTTTTGTCTTTTAGAATTAAGTGATTTTAATTTTAAGCATTGTCCAAATGCATTAGAGTGGGAAAAGATTAGAAAGATATGTACTTTTCTTGGAGTATTTTATGATGTGACCAATGTTTTTTCGGGTACCAAATATCCGACTGCTATCCATACGTCTTTATGGCTTATCTTATATTGTTTGGGGGTATGAGTTCAAATGATGAGTATCAAGAATATGGTAGAACTGATGATGACCAAGTTTCAAAAATATTGGTTAGATTTTAGTCTTACCTTAGTCATAGCCGTAGTGTTGGATCCTAGATACAAGTTGCATTTTATCGACTAGAGTTATTCACCAATATATGGAGAGGCGAGCCCCGAATATTCAAATGTTGATCAGTTTTTGAATTCTACATTTAATGAATATGTCAACATGTTAAATGTGGCCAGTGATGATAGAAGGGATGATCCAACACGTGCTTCAAATACAAGTAAAGAGGTTGAGGACACAATGGATGATTCTACACATGCCAATGGAATGAGCGCAAGGCTTTAGGTAATTTATTTATATATTTATATATTGTGTTTAGTCATTGACTAACTAATTTCCTAATATTTTTTTTTAAGATTTTGATCAATTTCAAAGTTAAGATTTTATAATTAACAAAAAATCAGAATTGCAAATGTATTTGGAGGAGTCAAGGGTTGACAGAAGCTGCGAACTTGATGTGTTGGCCTTTTGGAAAGCCAATGAGTTTACATATCCCGCACTTGCGAGAATGGCAAGATACTTTTTGACCATTCTGGTATCTACTGTCGCATCAGAGTCTACATTCAATTCAAGTGGAAGAGTACTTAATGAACATCGAAGTTCACTTAGCAAAGATACCGCTGATGCTCTCATATGCACAAAAGATTGGTTATTTGGAGATTACTGTAATGTCTTTTCTCTTGATTTTTCTATGTTTTTTTTGCATGGTATTCTATTAATGTTATTATGTATATTTGTTTGTACTTTGTGGGTTCGAACCAAGTTAGTGTAGATAAGCTCACAGAAGATATAATGTTGCTTGACATTATCCGTGAATCAGATGCTTCAAATTCTGTGAACAATCCTAAGGTATCCACTCCAAATGCTTCAAGTAGTGTTGCTTGTTAAAAATCAGAGAACATCCTAAGGTACTGTTAGTGCATACATCTGTTGTCTTCGTCTTATATCGAGTCTTGGTCTGGTTGCGGATCTGAGCAAGCATGATGTCATCATGCTTGATGATGACATCATATGGATTTACATCATCATATTACAACATCGTGAAAACAACATGCACATGGAAACAGAATTGTATATTTCATATAAGACAAAAGTTGGTTGACCGTTTGAAGGTGTAGTTTGTTTGAAATTGTAACCGTTTGAGGTTGACTGTTTGAAAGTGGTGACCGTTTGAAGCATGGTATGCCATCTTCAAATGGACAGGGTATCTTTCCGGCTTGTGCAACGAAGTGCCGCCGAAGTGTTGTCAGGTTGTAAAACGTTACGAAATCAATCATACAACAGTTTAATAAGTAAATCTAGCTGAATTACACTCTACACGTCTGTTTCCGCCTTTCGTGTTGAGATAAACTCTTCTGAACGACTCGTTCGGGTCAGAAAACGATCCTACAAGTGGTACAAGAGCTCAGGAGGAAGAGTTCATACCAATTCAGCCGCTAATTCTGATTTTCTACACCTTCTTTCAAAATTGAACAGTTTTTCACGGTTAAAATCGGCTAAAACTTTCACAATGTGTGCGTAATTGTGTTTTAACAAACCCTTGAGAATATCAGTTCAAAATTCGAAGTAAAAGTGGTAAAAATGGCTTGAAAACTGGTGTCCGTTTGAACGAGCCCCACACCTGTCCGTTTGAAATTGACCTTGTCCGTTTGAAATCTGCACCTGACCGTTTGAAATTTGCACCTGACCGTTTGAAACTGCCACTCTCCGTTTGAAATTGGACATGTCCGTTTGAAAATAATGGGTTAACCGTTTGAAGATGACATGACCGTTTGAAACATGGTTCCTGTTTGAAAAGTGTGAACCGTTTGAAAAGTGCATCGAGTTGTGTATAACATTTTACGAGATGTTAGTAATTGAGAAAAGAGATCATGTGAATTAAGTCGGATATATGTGAATATCTTAGTTGTTGTCAGAGCATGTGATTGTTGATAAGTTCAAAGTCTAGATAATATCATTTTTTCTAAAGATGGTCAGTCACTTATATCTCGGCCCAATGAACATGTGATGATGTATTAAAGGTTGTTGTTACATGTGAATAGTCTCGGTTCAAGTGTTTAAACATCAGAGTTGTCGGCAAGAGTTGTTCCGACCCATGTGACATAGTTGCGGCCCACCGAATGATAATTTGAGGTCCAATTATGGTGTATTGTTGTCAGCCAAATTCAGTTCACGGCCCAATCAAAGGGATTCATAAAACATCGGCCCAATCAGATTTGAACTTTGGGTTTTAAAAGTTGTCGGTTGCTTGTGTTGTTGACTAAAGTTGTCGATTGGTGCATGTTGTCAGCCTTTTCTAATCAATTCAAGTGATATTGAACTTTAAAACATTTACTAAATAGGTGGCCCAATGAGAATTGTATTGTGAATTGAATTGTCGGTTGTTTTAATTGTGTTTTATTGGGCCAAGAAGTGCATGATAGCATACATCAATTTAATTGTAACTAAGAGTTGATTTTGAGATTGATCAGTTTGTTTGAAAGTTTGAGCAAACAGTTCGCACGAGGTATTTAGGTTGATTGAAGGTCACACAAGTTTAAACTCCAGTTCATACAGATTGAAAGTTACCCACAGTGTGAATTCAAGTCGTGTCTTTGTGAACCAGGTCATTGGAAAAGGTCGTTTGAGTTTTTTCCAGGTCATAGCAGTCTGCACAGTGTGTCAACTTTCAATCCGCACAGAATTTTCACCAGTTCGAGTACCAGTCTTATTCTGTTATTTGATAATTCTTTAAACTGGTTGTATTTTTTTTTGTTTGTTTGTCAGGTATTTCACTAGGTAAACCAGTTCGTTTGAAAGCTTGTGTGAGAAATCTTTCGATACCGAATCATGGACAACGATTTTTACAACGCATTTGCTACTCCGACTACTCCGACTTCTATTGCTCAGAATATGAACTTGGAAAATGAAACTGGGACATCACAGAAACCGCCTAAGCTCCTGGATATTGATGATTACAATGCATGGTCAGAACGGTTTGGAAATTGGGTTGAAGCTTATCACTTGGATGCGTGGGAACACACTGAAGAACCATATGTTAGACCCACAACGAATGGTATGCAACAAACAATTAGAGAAATGAGTACTGAAGAGAAAAAGAAATATAGAGATGAAAAACTGATGGTGAGTCTACTTCAGCAAGCAATCAAAGAGGACATTTTGATTTTGCTTCAACATGATGGAACTGCTTATTCGATTTGGACTGAACTGGAAGCAAAATTTGTAGGAAGCGATGATATGCTTAAAAACAAAATGTCGCTCATGAAGAAAGAATTTGATCTATTCCGTGGTTTGAAATCTGAAAACACCAAGCAAATTATTGAAAGATATTGTAACTTGGTGAGAAATATGTCGAAACTTGGTATTAAAAAGGATACTGATGAATTGATTGAAAAACTTGCGGATGCATTACCACATGAAATCTGGGGAACTTTCCTGATGATGCTGATAAACAATCGTAAGGAATATAAAAAATTAACATTGGGAAAGTTCATCAAACATCTGGAAGCTCAAGAGATGGAACAGAGGAAGATTGCTCGAATGAAGAATTATGATGGAGAACAAGACATCAGCTTGTACTTTAAGAGTGGTGTTAGTTAAAAGACAAATTTTTCTCCAAAGGTTGAAACAGCTTATAATGCAAAATGTTCTTCGGAAAAATCAACTCAAGGATCAAGCAGCACATCTGGATTTTCTTTATTTCCAATATACGATCCTTAGTTCACTACAACAAAAAGTGGAAAAGTTCTTCAATGCAATATTGCCTTAAAGCTTGAGAATGATCAGAACTATACAGAGGAAGTTGCTAAAAGCCACATGTCGTTGTTGGTTATAGTGCTTAAGTCTTATGGTGGATTAGTGGCAGGAAGGATTGGTAATCCAATGCTCACGAAAGAGGATTACGATCAAATCGATGCCGAGGAAATGGAATTGATGGATATTAAATGGTGCATGGCTAGTGTGTTGAGACGGGCTGAAAAGTTTAAACAAATCACAGGCAGAGATGATTTTTGCGAGGCACATGTTTCACCTTTAGGTTTTGATAAGACTAAAGTTACATGTTTTCGTTGCAGGGAAAAGGGCCATTTCAAGAGAGAATGCACAAATAGAGAAGCTAGTGGAGCTCAAAATCCCTTCGGAAACAATGATTATCACAAAAAGGTGATTTATCATCAAGTCACACCACAGCCATATCAACAACAACAAGCATCGCATCAAGCACAAACTGCACATGGAAGAATGGAGATTAAAGATTCAAAGAAAGCTTGTTTGGGGAAGGATAGTGGATTCAATTGGGATAATTACATTCCACCAAATAGCAAAGTGTGTCTAGCAGATCAAGACGATGAAAAGTTAGCTGAAGGTTTCAATTGGGACAATTTTTGCCCAGATCAAGAATTAATGGCCAAAGAGATGTCCAAAGACACATCGAATGTTAAAGCTTTTATTGCTAATGCTTACGATCTAAAATGGGCAGAAAAAATCAGAAAGGTCAGTGAAGCTGAAGAAGAAAAATGGAGAAAAATTGAAGAAGAAGAAGAAGAAGAAAGGTTAAAAGCTGAAGCTGAAGCCGAGAGAAAGAGAAGAAATGAATTTTTCCAATCAAACAGAACAGTCAAAGATGTTCCGAAGTTTGAGATCAAAGTTGATACTGAAGCAGTCAAAGTTTCTGAAAAGTGCTTGAATTGTGATTCTTTGATCAAGCAAAACAATGAACTGTTGCACAACATTAACATATTAAAAGAATCGTATGATACAATGAACAGAGAAATCAACAAGTACACTGATTCAAACTGTGAACAAGCTGTAGCAATGAATACACTCAAAGGAGCTTACATGAGACAGCTTGATGATGTCAACTTCTACACAAAGAAATGTGCTGATCTGGAATTGAAGCTGGCAACACAAAGAATAGAAACTGAGAGAGTTAAAAAATTATTAGAAAGTTACTCATGTTCTACTTTTGTTGTTGACAGGATTTATCCAATTGTGGAACAAATGAAGACATTTGAAGAAGTGAAGACTTTAGAAGAAAAGAAGTCAGAGACAAGAGAAGATGATGAAGTGAAAATTTCTGGTGAGAAACCAAGTGTTGTCTATAACAAATGTCCACCCCCGGTCGAAAATGGATATTTGTCTCGAAGTCCAAATTCTGAAAGAGTTAAAAAGGCAATTAACTTACAGTGGGAGTCTGTGTCGTCAGATAACTTACCAGAAAATATTGATGTTACGTTACGTTCACATCGTTTGACACTGATCATGAGTCCGAGTTGATTAAGCGCATGGTCGATCAGGTGTTAGATAAAGATGACATAGAGGAGTCAAAACCGGAGTCCAAATCCGAGTCAAAGTCTGGGTCCGATACGTCAAAGTCAACAATCAAAAAGGACAAACGGGCTTATGACAAAAAGTTTTTGTTATCAAAATCTAATTTGGATGACGAACCGGTCAAAGTAGCATATACTTTGAAAGATTCTGACAAATTATATTCTGATGAGATTTTTCCAATAAGAGGTGTTAAAACTGAAATGATTAAAAAGGTTTTCAAACTAACAGAAATTAATATTTCTGAAATAAAAGATGCAAATCTTTCTGAAAAACCTAAACCTTACACCTCAAGAGTGCAACAAAGATTAAACAAGAAAAATGGTTACAATTCTGATTCTGGTATTCATAAAAAACCAAACCATAACTGTAATTTCAAAAAGAAAGGATTAGGATTTAATCAACCGAAAAATTATAAAAATGAAAAAAAAATTAAACCAAAAACTGTGTTTGTTTCAGGAAAATCTTTAGATGATGAGAAAGAGCAAGTATTCAGAAAGCAGACAAATCAAGAATTCCTTGCAAAGAAGCAAGATGAGATGAAGAAAAGTGTTATTCAGAAGAAGACTGAGACAAGAACCTGTTTTCAGTGCAAAACTGCTGGTCATATTGCTAGAAATTGTCCGAAAACATTCAAACCAAAACAGGAAGTCTCTGGTAAAATGAAAGAAAAAGTTGTTGAGAAAACTGAACTTACAACCAGAAAGTTTACAGGCTTTGAAAATTCAACCTTTGAGATTGGTGAATGTTCAAAGAATATGGTTAAAAGAAAAGAAAATCTAAAAAATCAAAAATGGCTTGTTAAGGGTTCAGGAAATAGTTCTGGTGATGAATCTGATTCCACAAAATCATAGGAGCCAAAAGTTGTTAAAGAAAAGGTTGAGAAATCAGTTCCGAATGTGGATGATGTGAATTTTCCACCTATGCGGGCTGAAAAATTTAAAAAGAAAGTTGGGAAAGTTGAAATTTCAAATCAATTTTATTTTGACAAAAAGAAATTTAATGTTGATAAAGCTTTCAACGGAACTGTGAAACACATTTTTGGAAAAATGGTCGATGGTAAGGCCAAAGGAGTGAAAGAATTTTATGCTTCCAAAAGAAATGTTCACAGGACGGTTGAAAGTAAAGATGAAGAAGAAGTTGTTTCACCCAAGGAAGGTCAGGCTTGGGTGGATATATTTTTCAAACTGTAAAAACCTGACTTGCCGGAGATCCCAAGTTGGTAATCGCGGATCATGAATCGGCATCATTTATAAGTTTGTGAAAATTGTTTGAGTATAAGTGTGAATAGCCGGAACTCCCAGGTTGGTAAGTGTGGAGTAGGAATCGGCACTTTGAGAATTCAACCAACAGATGATGATTGGTTGAAAATACTTTGATTGGTTTGATCTTGCAAGTAGTAAATCAGGGACATTAAGTTGTATCTGATTTTCTACAAGTGGTTGAAAAACAATGTGATGAACCAAATCCCGAATCTACAAATGGTTTTACAAAATCAACAAAACTTATTTTTTGGAAAAACCATTTGATTAAAACAATGTTTTGAAATCAATGGGAAAATAGTTTGTTGTAAGGGGGAGTTCTGATTGTTTATGCCAAGTGGATGGCGAATTGAAGCAATTCGATATCAGTTGTCACGTTACTTGTACAGTTTGTTTTCAATTTCCTTTAGATGTATTTGCATTTTAGGGGGAGTAAGAATTTCAGAAAATCCAAAAACATTAGAAAATTTGAAAAAGCCAAAAACATGATAAAATGAAAAATGAGTTTTTGTTGCATAAAAGAGGAAATGATAGTACATCAGTGGATTGTCACAACACGCTAAAGAAATGGAAAGTTATAATGTGATAAACGGTCTCACTAAGGATGTGACGATAGGCTCAGCTAGACTAGTAGATTTGCGATAACGATACAAACTTAAATTAAAAAGCCTAGTTCTAGTGGGAAACATGGTCGAAAGCATAGTACTTAGTTTTGTCCTTCTTGACTGTGTGCCTACTCAGTAATCGCTGATTGTCGAAAGACATAAAACTGGTTAAGTTTGTGAACTTTCACAACTTTGCTGAAAAGTCACTGTGATTATGCATTTCATTTTGCAAAGATTTAAACTTGTTTTATTTCTTTATTTTGTTTAAGAATCGGACATCCTCTGCGTATACGTGAGTGTCGACCTGGATGTTGTTGCCTAAACGTTCTACTTTATTTTCTTTGGTGTTTCGTTTAAGCTTTGGATCACCTCTGCGTATACGGGAGTATCGACCTGGTGGTTAAAGCCTAAACAACTTCAACTTGTTTTATTTTTCTTATTTTGTTTAAACATTGGACTTTCTCTGCGTATACGGAAGTATCGACCTGATTGTTAATGTTTAAATATTCTACTTTGTTTTCGCACAAATCACAGTTGATAAAAGTTTAAAGGCATTGCTTGAGATAGTGTATTGCTTGATGAGGGGATATGCTGAGATTGTGGGGTCCATAAGAATTTAGTGCAAAATTAATATACCTTAACGTATCGGTAAGCATTTCGAAAGTTTTTATATTGAGTTTAAGTGGACAATAATATCGTCAATCTATGTGAATCGTTTAGAGCTTAAAATGTTTAAAGCTTAACGGTGTTGGTGATTGATCTCATAAACTGATATGATCCTCTTGCACGAACTCACAAAAATATTGTCTGTAAATATTTCTTTATTGCATTTCATTACAGTCAAAAATTCAAAAATATTTTAAGTGTGTTTTAGCATAAATTTTGAAAAATCCAAAAAGATTTTCGACAACTGATTTTAGAGAGCTGATTTTCAAAATTCCAAGTGCTAAACTTGATGAACAGGTTTGGGAGATAGTGTATGAAGAAGTTTTTACAAGTGGTTTGCAGAGAATAAATCATTTTGAATATTTCGTGCAAATAGTTTATAAATTTTAAAAAATTTAATCTTTGAGAAACTTATTTTTGGGTAGAGTTTATGCAGGTTGGCCAGTTTTCGATCCAGAGCAGGATGAAAGCCAGGTTATGATTTTGTGAATTCCAGACTGCGATCCCAGCTTAGCGAAAGGGGGAGTCTGAAGACATCAAGAAGGAGTCTGAAGATTGTAGAGACAGATTCAGATCCTGAAGATTACGAGAAAGAGTAAGAGATTGATTGAGGATGCTTACAAAGGAGAATTTTTGAAGAAAGTGAACAGACTGATAAAGACTGAAGAAGTTGAACACTCGACACTTAAGACTCGTCAACATCTGAGGGGGAGTCTGTTAGTGCATACATCTGTTGTCTTCGTCTTACATCGAGTCTTGGTCTGGTTGCGGATCTGAGCAAGCATGATGTCATCATGCTTGATGATGACATCATATGGATGACATCATCATATTACAACATCGTGAAAACAACATGCACATGGAAATAGAATTGTATATTTCATACAAGACAAAAGTTGGTTGACCGTTTGAAGGTGTAGTTTGTTTGAAATTGTAACCATTTGAGGTTGACTGTTTGAAAGTGGTGACCGTTTGAAGCATGGTATGCCATATTCAAACGGACAGGGTATCTCCTATAAATACCCTTCAAACTTTCATCATTTGTATCTTTCCGACTTGTGCAACGAAGTGCTGCCGAAGTGTTGTCAGGTTGTAAAACGTTACGAAATCAATCATACAACAGTTTAATGAGTAAATCTAGCTGAATTGCACTCTACACATCTGTTTCCGCCTTTCGTGTTGAGATAAACTCTTCTGAACGACTCGTTCGGGTCAGAAAACGATCCTACAGGTACCTACTTCAAATATTTCTAGAAATGTTGCTTGATAAAATTATATGAATAAGTTTATGTCAAATTGTCCTTGCCAAATACGACTATAATTATTTGTGTGTAGGTTTGATTGTTTGGTATTGAAGATCTTGAGAAAGAAAGACACATGGGAACTTGAATGTTGAAACTATTTGGATGTTATGCTTAGACTTTTATGGATTTCCTTTTAAGTTTGTTAAGGCATTATGTGTTTATGCTTGTTTTATGACTTTTGTGAACCTTTGGCGACAAATTTTCACTAAACAGGTTCCTTAATCGCTAATTTCAAATATGGAATAACAGGTCATGTTCGTGTCTTAACAGGTCTTGTTCATGTCTTAACAGGTTGTATTTGTGTCTTAAACAGGTCATATGATATGTTGGTAACATTTTCTTGTCTTAACAGGTCATTTTGTGTAACATGTTTATTAACAGGTTCGTGTTCGTGTTTGGAAAATCTGACATGATAAGATTCCGTGTCGTGTTTACATGTTTCGTGTTCGTGTCTTATCGTGTTCATGTCTTAACACATCGGGTTGACCCGATATGCCAGCCCTACGACTCACCTTGTGAACTTAGTCGCGGCCCGCGAGCGACGTGCATTTCTTTGTTTTATTTGATTTTTATAAAAATCAAAGTTAAACGGGTCCGTTTACGTGCATTTAGGGGTATTTTCGAGGGTTGTTATATCCTCTCCACCTTATTTTAAATCTCATCCTCGAGATCTTATGGAACAGGTGTGGATATTTCCTTTGCATTTCTGACTCGAGTTCCCATGTGTATTATGGTCCTCTCTTGGAATTCCATTTCGCTTTAACCAGAACTAATCTCTTGTGTTTGAGATTCTTGATCTTTCTATCTTCAATATGAAGTGGTTTCTCTACAAACTTAAGCTTTTCATTTACCTCTATGTCCTGAAGAGGTATTACCAGTGATTCATCTGCTAAGCATTTTTTGAGGTTACATACATGAAATACATCATGTATTCCTGCCATTTGCTCTGGCAATTGTAGCTGATAGGCTACTGGTCCTATCTTTTGATAATCTCAAAAGGTCCAACATATCTTGGGCTTAGCTTTCCTCTTTTAATGAATCTGACCTCTACTTTCCATGGAGAAACTTTTAACAATACCTTATCTCCAACTTGAAATTCCAATGGCTTTCGTCTGTTATCTACATAACTCTTTTGATGATCTCGTGCTGCTTTTAGTCTATCCTTGACTTGAATAATCTTGTCAGTTGTTTCCTGCACTATCTCTGGTCCAGATAGTTGCTTTTCTCCAATCTCTGCCTAACAGACTGGAGTTCGGCACTTTCGTCCATAAAGTGCTTCAAACGGTGCAGCATAAATAATGCTGGTATGATAGTTGTTATTATAGGAAAATTCTATTAATGGTAAGTGATCGTCCCAATTTCCTCCAAAGTCAATTACACAAGCTCTAAGCATAACTTCCATTGTTTGAATTGTCCTTTCGCTTTGTCCGTTCATTTGAGGATGATAAGCGGTGCTTAGATTTAACCTGGTTCCCATTGCTTTTTGGAAACTTGTCCAAAAATGAGATGTAAAACGGCTATCTCTATCCGACACAATGGATAAAGGAATTCCATGTAATGAAACTATTTCATTTACCTATAACTTGGCTAATTGTTCCATACTGAAAGTTTCCTTCATAGGTAAGAAATGAGCAGATTTTGTTAATCTGTCTATAATCACCCAGATTGTATCATTACCTTTTCGTGTCTTGGGTAATTTAGTAACAAATTCCATTGTTATCAATTCCCATTTCCAGATTGGCATCTCTAATTGTTGCAATAACCCTGAAGGTTTTTGATGTTCAGATTTAACCTGTGAACAGGTTAGACATTTAGCAACATAGTTTGTTATATCCTTTTTCATTCCTATCAACCAGAAATTCTTTCTTAAGTCTTGATACATCTTATCACTACCGGGATGTATCGTACACTTAGACTTATGAGCTTCTTCTAAAATTCGGTTTCGTAGGTTCCCTTGAATATGTATCCATATTCTTTTCTTATGGAATCTCAAAATTCCATCCGATCCTTGGTCTAATTCCTTAATTTTTCCTTTTAAACCTGTAGCATCGTCCTTGATTGCTGTTTCATGTATCTCTCTAATTTGCTCATTTAAATCAAACTGCAGATTTAACTTGAGAGAGCGTACTCATTTTGGCTTTTCATGATACTTTCAACTTAAAGCATTAGCTACTACATTAGCTTTTCCTACATGATACTGGATATCAAAATCATAATCGCTAAGAATCTCCATCCAACATCTTTGTCTCATATTCAATTCCTTTTTGCCCAAAAACATATCTTAAACTCTTATGATCTATAAATACAACAAACTTACTACCATAAAGATAGTGTCTCCAAATCTTAAGGGCAAAAACTATGGCTCCTAACTCTAGTTCGTGAGTTGTATAATTCTCTTCATGTTTCTTAAGCTGTCTAGAGGCATAAGCTATAACCTTTTGACGTTGCATCAACACACATCCATATCCTAACTTAGACGGTCATAGTAGACTACAAAGCATTCAGTTCCTTCTAGTAACCCGAGTATGGGGGCGTTGGTTAACTTTTGCTTTAAAAATCCTAAATGCTTCTTCCTGTTTTGGTCCTCATTCAAACTTAATTGATTTTCAAGTCAGTTTGGTTAAGGGAATGGCTATTCTAGAGAAATCCTGAATAAAACGTCTATAATATCCTGCCAGTCCAAGAAAACTTCTTACTTCCGTTGGTGATTCAGGGACTTTCCATTTGGTAATCGCCTCGATTTTTGTGGGATCCGCATGAATTCCTTCATGACTAACCAGATGTCCAAGGAATTGCACTTCTTGCAACCAAAATTTGCATTTTGAGAATTTAGCATAAAGCTTTTATATTCTCAATAATGTCAGAAGTATATGCAAATGCTCTGCATGATCTTCCTTACTCTTAGAGTAAATTAAAATATCATCTATAAAGACAATTATGAATTTATCCAGGTATAATTTACATATTATGTTCATCATGTCCATAAATGCAGCTGGGGCATTGGTATAACAACCCTCCTGAATTTTTCTGACACCCTAATATATTTTAAAATACCCCTATATGTCCTAAAATACACCCGTATGTGAAACCCGAGCCCAAAATATGAAATGTCATTAAAAATAATTAAAAAACAAAATTTTTATGTCGCTCGCGGGCCGCGTAGATCCCTTAAGGATCTTACGCGGGGCGCGACAGCCAGGCGGTCAGGCGACACCCTGAGCTGCCACGTGTCACCATGCGTGTCGACCCTATAACGCTGACTAGGCCAAGCTAGGCCCTACACCCCTACTACGCGGGCCACGTAACCTGAGGACTCACCTTACGCGGGCCGCGAGAGAACGAAAATCAGGCCCTATATAAGAAGGGCATCGGGCCTTCAGTCAGTTCGCTCATTTCTTTTCTCTCTCAACGAATTTCTATATAGTAGGCACTATACTCAGGTATAATACCCCCTAATTAACGAAGTTCTGCCCCGTTGTAAGTATTATAACCCCGGTTACGTATTAGATACGCTGCCCGATTGATCCAGGGTTCCGTAACGACTGTCGTCGTTTTGCCCGACGTAGTCGTTGGAATGCCGTCTTGGGGAGGGTATCGTTAATATAAATAAAGGGTTATTATACTAACATATGTACATTTGTATAAATTATAGATAATCACCAAGGAAACCTTAGAAGAAATCTAAGACAGTAATGTGAGTAATCTCCTTTTTGTAAATTGTTTTACAAAACCTTAAATGTTTACAATATGATTAAGCACTGATTGAGTCTTTGTAGTTCTTCAATTACTGCCGGTATGTTGGGGTTTTGTATACAAAATGTGGAACATGTTACCATTGGACAACGAGTTAGCCAATGGGTAATATGACCCACCAGTCAGGATTGACAATACTGAATGAGTAATTGTGTATCAATAAAACAATGTGATAGCTCTCAATACTGTTAAAGGATACAATTCTTCTTGATTAAACTAGGATTCACTCACCAGTATTTCCCACTGACAAATGTTTTTAAAACGCGTTTCTGGTAACAAAATGTAAAAGCCAATTAGAAGAAAGCCAGCTGGAGAGCACTGACGGCTTGGAAAAAATGTGGCTATAAAAGTTACCTAAAAGACGATGTTTTAAATTCAATAAAATAGGGTTTATCCCTATAAACATGTTGTAATAAGAAACTTGGGTTTTTACCCATGTGATTATTAATATAAAATATGGTGGTTTTACTCTGGTAAACATTTCCTAACTACGGTCCTGATGAAATTTCCGCTGCCCAAATGATAAACAAATGATACCACCGACACTGGTGTTCGCGGCCGCCCGTTCCTGGGACAGATAAGGGGGCGGGGGTTGCAACAGAAGGTGGTAGCAGAGCTAAGCCACTGATTCAGCCACAGAAGTGTTCTGCTGACATCGATATATTATCCAAATTGTTAGGAAATAAATTATGAAAATATGTGCATATCTGTAATTTATTGTTATGTGTTATTTGACTATTTATTAGTTTACAGTATGAGTGATCAAGGACCCTCAAACGTGTATCGTCAGTTGTTCGATTCACCTAGGAGTGAAGGTACTTCTTCCCAGCCTACCCTCTCTTGGTATTCAGCTGATCAGGAAGAAGGGATGTTTGTCTTTAAGGCTCAGTCTGAAGAGCCATTCCCTCAGAAAAAGAGAGGATGGTTCAGTAAGGGAGCATTTGAGTGTAGGAAAAGAATGAGAAAGTTGCAACAGCAAAGAGTCCTAGCAGCCGCTAAGCGAGAGTCAGATGCCCATACACAGGATATGCTTAATAGGAGCTTAGCCAATTTTCATATCCTAGCAACAACTGCGACCGACCCAAATCTGGAACAACTAGTAGCCCCACAACCCTTACCTTTATTCCCCACGCAGCCAATGGAGATAGAAAACAACCTCGAAAATCAAGTAGAAATGCATGATTTCAGCCCTGAGGAGATACCTAGGATACCAACCCCTAATCCCTTAGATCCAGATTATGATCCACGGTTTGATGATCATAGGGATTATGTGCCACGCTATCACCTAAACGACGAACCCATGCCGAACATAGCCGCCTATCCAGGTCTGGACCCTCTAGATCCCTACTATGACAATGATGAATATATTAGGGAGATCTTAGAGAATCTGTACCCTCAGGAGAATCCCATGCCCCAGTACCCAGACCCAGTACCAGCACCTGCACCCCCAATGAGTGCAGAAAATGTGCACGAGCTCCGAACTTTCGGAGAAGAGATCTTAGAGAGTAGTGAGAGGATGAGGCAGGTAGGAGAGCGACTCGTCTGGAAATATGACGAGTGCAATATGGATTACTGGATGAATCCAGACCAGTGAAGGTGATGGTGGAGTTGGTAATAGTAATAATATAATAATATATAATATGTTTGTATATAAAATATATATATATATATATATATATATATATATATATAATATGTTGTAGTATAGACCTCTTTGTGGTTAGCGATGCATAATAGTATTGTAATTTCAAAATTTCAGTATCAGTTTGTAGTAGATGTATAATAGATAAGAAAGAGTAAAGTCTCAATGCTCGACGTTTTTTATCAAGATGCGTGTCATGTGATTGATCGTATTAAGATATTATCTTGTGATATTAATATGTGGTAAATGTTTAGAATTCAGATGGCCGACCAAGTGAATCAAGAGAATCCAGATAATAACCTGGAAAACCAGAATAACGATAACCAGAGTAACAAAAACCCAGATAACGGAAACCCAAACAACAACAATAATGGAAACCAAGTGGACAATAGTGCCATCCAACACGTAGTGGCACAAGGAATAATAGATGCAATGCCATATATTATTCAAACGGTTAGGAAGCAGAAAATAAAAGTAAACATGATAGCAAGCGACCTTCTGAACCTGAACACAGTGTGAACAATGGACCCATACTTCAAGTGCCCATTCCCAAAAGAAGAAGAACCGTGTCTTACGGTTGTTCTTAAAAAGAATTCTGGTCTTGTAAACGGATGGAATTCTCGGGCAATAAAGGGGCCGTTGCATCTCTACGCTGGATAGAAAAGACTGAGGCAGTCTTAAGAATAAGTAAATGTGCAGAAGAGGATAAGATAATGTTTGCTTCCAATCTGTTTAAGAATTCAGCCTTAGAATGGTGGAACACTATCCTTCAGTCTAGAGGAAGTGATAGAACTTACAATATGTAATGGGAAGAGTTTAAAAACATGGTAGAAAGGAAATTATGCCCTCCTAATGAAAAAGAACAGATAGCAAACAAGTTCCTAAATCTTAGAATGACTGGTGTGGATAGTAAGGGGTATACTAAGTTATTCTTTGAATATGCCCGAATAGTACCAACCCTTGCTTCACCTGAACCAGTATTAATCTCCCATTACATCTGGGGATTAATTGGAGAGATAAGACATGTAGTCAAGGCCGCTAGACCCCAAACCATAGAAGAAGCTGTAGAACTAGCCAATACCTTGACAGATGAATTAGTCCGTACACGAGAAGAGGATCAAAGGAGGAACCTAACCTAGAAGCTTACACAAGAATTCCGTTCTGGAAATTCTAACCGTGGGAAAAATATAGGCTCTACCTCTGCACCCTATTGCAAGTATTGCAAAAGGAAGCATCCAGGAAGATGCTCCATATACTGTAACTTCTGCAAAATATCGGGACACAAGGAGGAAGATTGCAGGAAAAAGATTAGCAACATGATATGCTACAACTGCGGAGAACAAGGTCATATCAAGCCTAACTGACCAAAGCTAGCTCCAGCTACAAACAACAAGAACACCAAAAATGCTAGAGCATTTGTTCTTACTGCAGAAGAAGCAAAGATGATCCCGGATGTGATCGCCGGTACGTTTTTAGTTAATGATGTTTTTGCTAAAGTGTTATTTGACTCTAGTGCAAACCAAAGTTTTATTAATACTTCATTTTGCAAATTACTCAATCAACCATTAACTAAACTGTAACACCCGTCTAATATTTACTTGAATTTAATAATGATTCATTCCCTTAAATATATAAAAGATATCTAAGTTATAACAAAAATATCATAAGTAGGGTTCAAAAGTAACAAAGACATTAGTCAACTAACGACTAATTCGAAAACATTCAGGAAGTTGTTTAACAATTGTTTACATTTCATAAACATAGTCTACTAAAAGTTAAGATATTGCGGAAGCTTCAAAAGAAATTGTGTCCGGTTCTTCAAACATGCTCGATCATCGTCCACATTCTTGCCAAACCTGAAAACTAAAGATTTTAACAAATCTTAATGTTAAAGATTCTTAGAAATATTACATAATCAAAACTACGCTTAAAAACGGATTTGATTTAAGAAAATGTGCAAAGTTCAACATTCATTTCAAGGCTCTACCGTAACTTACGGTAGTCACCGTAAGTTACGGTAGCTTCTGGGAAACTATGGTTCCACCGTAACACAGGGGTAAACCACCGTAGCTTTCTGACCTCTACCATAAATTACGGTACATACCGTAATTTACGGTAGACTCTGCACATATAAGTTTTGACTGATTTGTTGGTTTTGCCCAAACAAATCTCTCGGATCCTTCATTTTAACAACCCAAAATACTAAATTCTTGCAATTTGATATGTCAATTATCAATCAATAAACAAAGACAATCAATCATATTACGAAGCAATACTCATGCTTTATTTGATTATTCGACCCGTTTGGCTCATCTATGATATCCTCCATTGTGATGACTACCAACGCAATCTAAACAATTCTTTATCTATTATTCAACATAGCGATCATTATCACTTTATTTCATCTCGACTTCTATTCTACAATTCAACTACATATATGCTAGTTATCAAAATATCAAATGTAACAAGTTAAGTTACATACCTTCAAAGTAGGCCTTTCAAACGTGATTCGCCACCCGCTTGTCCGCTTGACGCTCCTGCGTCCTTTCCTATAGAGTTCATTAACGACATGTTTAGAACTCTCTTTAAACCATATATCACATAATTTACCGAACATCATAATTATGCGTTTAGACTTTGAATTTCAACTTTAAGCCTTCTTTGAGGCATTTTCACAAACACTTTAAGGGCAGATTTTTACATGATTATTTAGCAAGTTTCTAGCTTATCATTTAGCCCTAATTTCACATAAATCAACCATCTTACATGATTGTTAGCTTCTAAATTTCTGAAATCACTTCAAAATTGTCAAATTACACTAGATCAACACTCTATTTCCTAGTGTTCATCAAATTACACATAACCCACTAATCACCTACAATGGTGTTCATAGGTTTCACCAAAATTTCACATGATTTCAACTTGTCTTTGTCTAGGGTTTGTCCCTAGACACTAGATGGTTCCTAATTCATCATAAAACAAACATACAACCATGAATTTCAGATTATCCCAATTTCATGAGAATTTCAAACAGAGAATTAGCACCAAATTTCACATACCTTGTAATCCCCTTGTGATGAGGATCACGAATCTATGTTCAGATTTTGATTTGGGACTGGAATTAGACTTCAATTGATCAAATTTGTGGAGTTAGGGTTTGGTGAGGAGCTTGGGTCGCTCCTCCTGCGTTCCTGATCGACCAGACACCAAATGGTGTGTTTGGTTTTTCTTTTAATTAATTCTAGTTTCAGTTTTTACAAGATTAACCCCTCCTCTTTTGTATCATTTATAGTTTGGCTGGTTTTAACCCTATTATAAGTTATTTCTAGACTTATTAGCTAACTAGGTTAAAATTCCTAGTTAGTAAATTCTTGGTTATTTATACTTTATAATCCTAATATAAAGTTTATATTTTCGGGATGTTACAAGTCCACCCCCCTTAAAAAGGGTTTCGTCCCCGAAATCGAATTACGTACCAAATAAAGTAGGGTAGAGGCGTCGCATCTCCTCCTCGGACTCCCATGTCGTGTCCGAGCCCTTTCTATGCTCCCACTTGATCTTCACTTGGTCAATTTGTTTATTTCGTAAGTGCTTGACCTTTCGATCTAAAATTTCCACCGGTCTCACCACATAATTTAGGCTATTATCCACTTCGATATCATCATAGTGGACACGAGCAGTTTTGTCTGCTAAACATTTTCGTAGATGTGACACGTGGAAGGTGCTATGAATCCCACTCAACTCCTCGGGTAGTTCAAGGCGGTAAGCTACCTTTCCTACTCGTTCAATAATCGCAAACGACCCGATAAACCTCGGGCTTAATTTTCCTCTTTTTCTAAACCTGATAAGACCCTTCCATGGAGATACTTTGAGCATAACTTTGTCACCAACCTGAAATTCGATTGGCCTGTTCCTTTTGTCAGCATACGCCTTTTGTCTATCTTGAGCCGCTTTCAAGTGCGCCCGGACCACATCAATCTTTTCATTAGTGGCTCGTACTATATCTTGGTGGGCAAGTTCACGTGGACCCACTTCACCCCAACATACCGGGGTTCGGCACTTCCTACCATAGAGCATCTCGTATGGTGCCATCTTAATACTAGCATGGTAGCTGTTATTATACGAAAACTCGACTAACGGTAGGTAAACATCCCAACTTCCTCCAAAGTCGATTATACACGCCCGTAGCATGTCCTCCAATGTTTGTATTGTTCTTTCACTCTGTCCATCTGTTTGAGGATGGTACGCAGTGCTAATGAACAATTTGGTTCCCATTTGCTCTTGGAAATCTCGCCAGAAATTTGAAGTGAACCGGGTATCCCTATCAGACACGATGGATACCGGTACTCCATGACATGCTATTATCTCATTAGTGTAAACTTCTGACATCTTTTTTGACGTATAAGTCTCACGAATCGGAATGAAGTGAGCACTTTTCGTCAATCTATCCACCACTACCCATATGGCATCGAAACCACGATTTGTCTTAGGCAATTTGGTTAATAGGTCCATTGTAATATGTTCCCATTTCCAAACCGGGATTTCTAACGGTTGGAGTTTGCCGTAAGGTTTTTGGAGCTCTGCCTTGACTTGTAGACATGTCAAGCATTTCTCCACATACTTCGCCACATCCCTCTTCATTCCAGGCCACCAATAATTTTGTTTTAGATCATTGTACATCTTGGTCGCACCCGGATGAATTGAATATCGGGATTTATGAGCCTCATCAAGTAGAAGCTTTTTAACTCCACATGTGTTAGGAACCCAAATTCTATTGAAACGCATTTTCAGACCGTGGTTTCCTTCTTCGAGATCCTTAACTTGGCTGACAATCCTTTCCCTTCTCCAGTTTTCCGTCTTTACTGCTTCATCTTGCGCCTCTCGGATTCGTTCGAGTAAGCCCGAGGTCACAATGAGTTGTAATGATCGTACTCGTATCGGAGCATAATCTGTCTTTCTGCTTAGGGCATCCGCCACCACGTTTGCCCTTCCAGGATGATAGTGTATTTCACAGTCGAAATCTTTCACCGTTTCTAGCCATCGCCTTTGTCGCATATTTAGCTCCTTCTGATCGAAGAAGTATTTCAAGCTCTTGTGATCGGTGAATATGGTGCACTTTACCCCATATAAGTAATGCCTCCATATTTTTAATGCAAATACCACCGCAGCCAACTCGAGATCGTGCGTGGGATATTTCTTCTCCTGTATCTTTAATTGCCTCGAGGCATAAGCTATAACCTTGCCCTGTTGCATCAAAACGCATCCAAGCCCCGATAGTGAAGCATCCGAATAAACCACCAAATCTTCAACCCCGTCCGGCAATGTCAGTACCGGAGCTTGTGTTAACTTCTCCTTTAGCGTTTGAAACGCTCTTTCTTGGTCGACACCCCAAACGAACTTTTCTTCCTTCCGGGTTAACTTTGTTAGCGGTGACACAATCTTGGAGAAATCTTGAATGAATCTCCTATAGTATCCCGCGAGCCCCAAAAAGCTTCTAATTTCCGAAGGGTTCTTCGGGGGATTCCATTTTGATACGGCCTCGATCTTTGACGGATCCACCAATACTCCGTCGGCACTTATGATGTGGCCAAGAAATTGTACCTCTCGTAACCAAAAGGCACACTTAGAGAATTTCGCATACAGCCTTTCTCATCTAAGTGTCTCTAACACCTCTTGTAAGTGGTGTGTGTGTTCAGCTTCGCTTTTCGAATACACCAAAATATCATCGATAAACACGATGACCAACTTATCCAACATTGGCTTGCAAACCCGATTCATGAGGTCCATGAAGGCCGCGGGTGCATTTGTTAGCCTAAATGACATCACGAGGAATTCGTAATGTCTGTATCTTGTGCAGAAAGCCGTCTTCGACACATCTTCTTCCTTGACCTTTAGTTGGTGATACCCCGATCTAAGGTCAATTTTTGAAAACCAGTTCGCACCTTGTAATTGGTCGAATAAATCGTCTATCCTCAGAAGCGGGTAACGGTTCTTTATCGTGAGTTTGTTTAACTCCCGGTAATCTATACACATCCTCATGCTTCTGTCTTTCTTTTTCACGAACAGTACTGGTGCGCCCCAAGGAGACACACTCGGCCTTATAAATCCCTTGTCAAGCAGGTCTTGAATTTGGGACATCAACTCTTGTAATTCCGACGGCGCGAGTCGGTACAGTGCTTTAGCTACGGGTTTTGCGCCCGGAATCAATTCGATCCCGAACTCTACTTCCCATTCAGGCGGTATCCCCGGTAAATCCTCCGGAAACACATCTTCATAGTCTCGTACTACCGGTACATCTTCAATCTTCCGTGGTTCTTTCTCTGGCTCATTTGCGTATATCATGAATGCCTTGCATCCTCGCTTCATAAGCTTGTGAGCTTTCAACATTGAGCATACTATTGGGTTGCCTCCTTTTTCGCCATAGATAGTGACGTGTTTCCCGCTTGGAGATATTAGCTTTATCTCCTTACGGAAACACACGACCTTCGCGTGGTGCTGAGATAGCCAATCCATCCCAACGACTACTTGAAATTCTCCCATTGACATCGGGATTAGATCTATCAAATATTCTTCATCATCTATGCTTAATTTGCAGCCTCGAAAAACGTCACTATGAAACTTTTGTTGTCCCCTATTTCTACTTCTAAGGGCACATATAACTTTGTCAACACAAATGAAGGATGTCGAATAAATCCATGAGAAATGAAGGATTTATTCGCACCCGTATCAAACAATATACGCGCTGGAATTGAGTTAATTGTGAATATACCTGAGACCACATCGGGTTCTGTTTTTGCTTCAGCCGCGGTAAGTTGGAAGGACCTAGCCTTCGCTTTGGGGGCTTCTGCTGGAGACTCTTTTGTGTCTCTCTTTCCAACCAACTCGGGGCACTCAGACTTTTTGTGACCGGGTTGATAGCATTTGTAACAAACATAAACTTTTCCGGGACATAGCGATGCAGTGTGCCCCGTCTTCCCACATACCGGACACGGCTTGTCCTTGAAGCGACACTCACCCTTGTACCCCTTTCCACATATTTTACAACTTGGCGACCCGCCTTTAGCCTCTACTTTCTTCCCCGATTCAACAGTTCTAGCTTTCTTTGTAGGGCTTGGATTCACATCTTGTGCCCTTCGCTCTCCCCTTTCAACTTGTTTCTTTAACTCAATTTCCCGCTCTCGGGCGGTGTTGATGATTTCTGTGAGAGTTTCATATTTTGAGGGAGTCATAAACTCTCGGTATTCAGCACTCAGCATGTTGTAATAGTAGTATATCTTTTGCTCTTCAGTGGTGACTAATTCGTCACAAAATCTCAGCTTATCCATGAAGATGCCCGTGATCTTATCAATTGTTTCACCCTTTTGCCTTAACTGGATTAATTCTTCCTTAATCTTGTTGATAACCGCTTTGGGACTATGATGTTTAAGGAACAGCACCTTAAACTCATCCCAAGTCATGACCCTTGGCTTCGGTTCCTATTTCCTTCTTTTTGTTGTCCCACCAATCCTTGGCTTGGCCCCTAAATTGACCCGTTCCGTAAGCAACAAAGTCGCCTACTTCACAATGGGTCCGTTCAAACACCCCTTCGACATCACTTAACCATCTTTGGCATATTATCAGGTCAACCTCCCCGTTATAGATTGGCGGTTTACACGCCATGAATTCCTTGTACGAACACCCCTTGCGTTCTCCCGATTTTCCTTTTATAAGGTTGACACTATCTTCCAACCTTTTGACTCGCTCTTCAACAAGCGACAACACCGTGTTTTGAATTTTGTCTATAAACCCGGATAGACTTCCTTCAATTGCCTTCCCTACTTCTTCGGCAATTATCTCTTTCATTTGTTCGGTGCTTGTTTGCACCGGATTATCATCGTTCCCATCGGACATCTTGAAATTGAAATGTTTACATTTAAACGTTAAACATTTCATTCATAACATTGCTTCATTTGTTTCGGTTTAGCCAAGTTCTCAACTTGCTTTAACCATTCACATTTAATGCACTTTCCGGGTTTGAGTGTGTTAACACGCTCTTCCCATGCACATCAATTCCTTTCTCATTCTTACATAAGACATAATTTGTTAACATAATAAGTTAATTCTTACCGGACGATCGATCAAGCTTGAACCGAACACTTGTTGACAACCTTAAGCTCTGATAACCAACTTGTAACACCCGTCTAATATTTACTTGAATTTAATAATGATTCATTCCCTTATATATATAAAAGATATCTAAGTTATAACAAAAATATCATAAGTAAGGTTCAAAAGTAACAAAGACATTAGTCAACTAACGACTAATTTGAAAACATTCAGGAAGTTGTTTAACAATTGTTTACATTTCATAAACATAGTCTACTAAAAGTTAAGATATTGCGAAAGCTTCAAAAGAAATTGTGTTCGGTTCTTCAAACATGCTCGATCATCGTCCACATTCTTGCCAAACCTGAAAACTAAAGATTTTAACAAATCTTAATGTTAAAGATTCTTAGAAATATTACATAATCAAAACTACGCTTAAAAACGGATTTGATTTAAGAAAATGTGCAAAGTTCAACATTCATTTCAAGGCTCTACCGTAACTTACGGTAGTCACCGTAAGTTACGGTATCTTCTGGGAAACTATGGTTCCACCGTAACACAGGGGTAAACCACCGTAGCTTTCTGACCTCTACCGTAAATTACGGTACATACCGTAATTTACGGTAGACTCTGCACATATAAGTTTTGACTGATTTGTTGGTTTTGCCCAAACAAATCTCTCGGATCCTTCATTTTAACAACCCAAAATACTAAATTCTTGCAATTTGATATGTCAATTATCAATCAATAAACAAAGACAATCAATCATATTACGAAGCAATACTCATGCTTTATTTGATTATTCGACCCGTTTGGCTCATCTATGAAATCCTCCATTGTGATGACTACCAACGCAATCTAAACAATTCTTTATCTATTATTCAACATAGCGATCATTATGACTTTATTTCATCTCAACTTCTATTCTGCAATTCAACTACATATATGCTAGTTATCAAAATATCAAATGTAACGAGTTAAGTTACATACCTTCAAAGTAGGCCTTTCAAACGTGATTCGCCACCCGCTTGTCCGGTTGACGCTCCTGCGTCCTTTCCTATAGAGTTCATTAACGACATGTTTAGAACTCTCTTTAAACCATATATCGCATAATTTACCGAACATCATAATTATGCGTTTAGACTTTGAATTTCAACTTTAAGCCTTCTTTGAGGCATTTTCACAAACACTTTAAGGGCAGATTTTTGCATGATTATTTAGCAAGTTTCTAGCTTATCATTTAGCCCTAATTTCACATAAATCAACCATCTTACATGATTGTTAGCTTCTAAATTTCTGAAATCACTTCAAAATTGTCAAATTACACTAGATCAACACTCTATTTCCTAGTGTTCATCAAATTACACATAACCCACTAATCACCTACAATGGTGTTCATAGGTTTCACTAAAATTTCACATGATTTCAACTTGTATTTGTCTAGGGTTTGTCTCTAGACACTAGATGGTTCCTAATTCATCATAAAACAAGCATGCAACCATGAATTTCAGATTATCCCAATTTCATGAGAATTTCAAACAGAGAATTAGCACCAAATTTCACATACCTTATAATCCCCTTGTGATGAGGATCACGAATCTATGTTCAGATTTCGATTTGGGACTGGAATTAGCCTTCAATTGATCAAATTTGTGGAGTTAGGGTTTAGTGAGGAGCTTGGGTCGCTCCTCATGCGTTCCTGATCGACCAGACACCAAATGGTGTGTTTGGTTTTTGTTTTAATTAATTCTAGTTTCAGTTTTACAAGATTAACCCCTCCTCTTTTGTATCATTTATAGTTTGGCTGGTTTTAACCCTATTATAAGTTATTTCTAGACTTATTAGCTAACTAGGTTAAAATTCCTAGTTAGTAAATTCTTGTTTATTTATACTTTATAATCCTGTAGGTCCCGTTTTTCCGGTGAGGATCGATAACGAAAACCTTATCCTTGTTTATCACGAACACGGTAACGGGTGCGGAATCCCCGTGACGGTGCAAACCAAACAAAGTGTAAAACACACGGGTAACCAAAGATTCAATATCTATTGATTATGGATGAGTACAACCACAAACATATACAAACAATGTTTTAACAGACTCTCTCTAAGTCTCTCGGCGCTCATCAGTTTCACACAGAAACTGTGTGGGGTATTTATACTAGAACAGACACAGACATGACGAAACACAAACATAACTCGGCGAAACACAAATCAAAGTGACAAAACAAAAGTGTTTCGTCACAAACCTTTAGTCCATTCTTTCTGTTTCGTCGTATGTTATGTGGCCTAATTGAAAGTCAAAAGCCCACTCTTAAGACTTCGGCCCATATGTCAAAGTTACGGCCCAATCACGATTCTAAGTCCAAATTCAAGATCCGTTTGTAATCTCTCATTTTGTCAATGTTATGACATCATCATGACATCACAGAGATGGTGTCATGGTGATGTGTAATCGGGACAGATTTGCGGCGCTCCGTGCTTCGCGTGTCGAACTCTGGGGCGCACGACGAAGGAATGTCGTGTCTTCGGGCTTGAGCCGGACCTAACCGAGTGGACCCGAACCGAATCAAACCGAGTCGAGTCGCGTCCACATAAAGTGTACCAACAATCTCCCCTTGGATGCTACTCGTGAGGTTCGTCTTCCGTGTCTTTCATGTCGGAGGATCTTCAAAGTCTTCACGCGTTGTAAGAAGAAAGTGTATCAACAAACTCCCTTTTCATTTAGGTAGTGTGTTAACAAACTCCCCCTTAAAATGAACTCTCCATTGAGTTATGCTCGTGAATCTTTTGACTTGTCAATTATCTAGATCCTTGTGGTGTTGATGAAGGGTCAGCGGCAACTCAATCATTTTTTCCTTTGAGTGCCTCCACTTCGTGTCTTCAATCCAAAGCTTGTCATCGAACATGTTCTCCTCGCCTTTAGCATCTGCACATGCAAGAAAGCTAAACGCATAATGAGAACAACCGCTTGGAATATAGTTAACATTTAAACAAATCGACACATGTGAGATCAAATCTCAATCAAACACCGACCGACAACAGTTAGAAAGTTTAGAAAATGATCAATTTTAATTCTTTAACTTTCAAAACTTGTTAACTTTGACAGTTTATGAAAATGCAATTGTTTTCCGACTTACGATCTGGATTTTGGGTAGGATAGACTCGAGTTCCAACATCAGTCAATCAAAAATAAACTAGAAGCAAAATCTTTTTGGATTTTATAAAGTTTATATTAAAACACACCTAAAATCTTTTTGGAATTTTCATTTTTCAAATGTAAAGACGGAAAGCAATAAATAAATATATACAAAGATGCAGAAACTGAAAACAGTAAATAAATATTTACAGACATTCTTTTTGCGAGTTTCGAGGGTAAAAGAATCATATCAGTGTACGGTCATGCCAAAACAATCTTGTTGTTCAATTACTTAACATTTAGATAAGCATCCTATAACAATTATCGGTATTGTTGTCCACATAAGCTCAACTTATCAGATGTAATCATGGCGAGGGGATACGATTAGTGTATGATTTATACTTACCGACCGGTGTTCATCCACACACGACACATTCCCGTATCAAGGTATGCATGAGAATTCATCTTACCGGTGAGTATACTGTTTATCATCCGTTTGACCATATAAAAGAATGTGAGAAACTCACTTATTTTGATTGAAAACAAGCCCTATGTGATAGAATCACTTATTGATGAGGAACTTGATTTTCGATGCATGAGGGCACAGGAGCAAGTCCGTGAACAGGTCAGTACTTTCGTACAACAGAGAGACGAACTTGACTCCCGCAAAGAATCTGTGATATATTATCACTTATTTTGTTTGGACATGTGATTGTTGATCACTTATTGAGGTCGAATGCAATATGTACACGTATGTATAGTATCATGGAAGATCTAGACTTCGTCTCCGTTATATTTACGGTTTGATACAACCATGATACCCAGATGATAAGACAGCATAAAGACCGAATATTTCAGATCTCGGCAATCTCTCAAACGAAATTTCGGTACTAAGACCATATGCCAATGTGCGGTTCCCACCTGGTCTTCAGTCGAAGTTAAGATTTATATCGCCCTGCACACTTTAAAATGATTGTGAGCCTACCGATACATCTTATATAGAGCTACTTGTCATTTTTCATTTTCAAGTTCATTTTAAAGAGGATTCAACAGACCACTGATCTACTATCATATTCTCTTTTTCTCGCCAGGAAACTCATTTTTGTTTTTCCAATGTTTTTGCGCTTTTGAAATTTTTCACTGTTTTTGAATTTTAAAACTTGGATTTACTCCCCCTAAAATCAACAAACTAAGATAAATTTAAAAACGTAAAAGTATTTACAAAAATGATTTTCCGATGTCGGTTAACTCATGTTTTACCTCAATGCCGTTTACCAAAATTAAGTTTTAATCAGAAAAGATTTATCAAATTTTGGAAAAAATCAGTTGGCACGTCGGTAAGCGGTGCGGACCATGACAACATTGTCTAGCCAAAGAGTGCTACAAGAGGATAACAATTTATAAAGCAGCTTAAATATCGACAAGTATAGGAGAGATTAGAAATTTAAAACCATATCCTGCAACTGCTTCGTGCATTGCAAGGAATCTGAGCTCTCTCCCAAACTGGATATCCACCCGGTGTGGACTTCAAAGTCGATTCTTTGTAGCTACTTAGAAATCTCTTCACAGCAACAAGATCAGAAACCTTTGGGTCCGGCTGGTCTTCCACATTGCACCAGCGAAGGTTTTTGTCTTTCTCTTGAGAAGTAGTGTACGGTTGTTCAATCCACGCCAAGGCATCCGCACACCCGGTTGGTTTGTTCAACAAACACATTTTCTTCAATCACACCGCGAGGAAATTGTACACTGCACGTTCATCTTGTGGATTATGAATCTTCAGACGTGCTGCAGGTGCGTACATTTTGATTGAATCTATCCTGGGGACCCGATCAAAACCTTGAACAATCAAACTTTTGAAATGATTTTCATTTTGTCGAAGTTATCAAATTCTTTCGACAGACAATTCTGTCTTCTTGTCTTTTTCTCTCCATCAAAGGCAACCACTCCTAGAAATAACAATATCTTGGAGCTTTGAGTCGCCTATCTTGTGCATGAACATTCCACTATCAATAATCCTATGACTATCGAAAGTTCCTCCTGGAACATCCTGCACACTCACTCAGAGATTAGATGGAGAGGGGGACCTAAGCCTTCATAGACTTGGGTTGCCCCTGAGAATCAAGAAATGTAATTTCAATCTCTTGATGGTCTGGAAATTTCACGCCTCCCCCTGAACCTTCACCTGTTTTCGGTTTCCAAGCTTGTTTCCATTTACCAGATTGTGTATTAATTACAATTTCTGGTTTTAACGGTTGTTGTGAACTTGGTTTCCTTTTAACATTTTCTGGTTTTAAAGCCTTTTCGATCACCTTCACATTCTTATGTCGTTGTTTTGTTTCCTGTTCTTTAATAGTGCGTTTATCATGTTTTGGAGAAACAGGACGACTTTGTGAGTGGCCTTGTTCAGAAGGGGCTCTTTCTACAAAATTTGGTTTGGGCGAGTTTGTGCAGTCTTTAATGATGTGCCCAAACTTCCCACATTTGAAACATTTTCTCCTTTCAACAAACTTAGGAGATCCTGTTCGACTTTCACGTGTTGAACCTGTAGACCCAGAGGTACTTGTTCCTTCATCACACCCGTTTGTGTGTTGGGTGTAATTGTTTTGAGCGTTACGCTTTAAAATTCTGACTTTTTGAACAAAATCGGTGTTTGATTTATTTTCAAAAGTCTCAATTTTATCAGTACCATTGGATGCTACAAATTTAACATCATTGTTTTTCTTCTTGAAACGAGCTCCTTTGGTCTCAACCTTCGGTTTTGAACCTTTAGAATTTTGAGCTCGCTGCTGTTGCTGTTTACCCTTAAAAGCGACAGGTTGTTGCTTTGTCGGTGATTTTTGATTTCCAAATTTTCTTCTAACTTCAGCTTTTGGAATAGGATCACACTGAGTTACTGAAACTCTCGGGATCGCTTTTCCCAAAAACTTAGTTGTAGTATCTTCAAACACTTTGTCAATCAAAGATTGATTGACATTTTTAATTGGAAAAGCTGTGTTTGAATAAATTTTTTCATCACCGACTAAAGTGTACAACACGTTATCACTTTTAACAGTAGACACTGTCTCAGTGATAGGATCTATCTCTTGTTTAGCACCAGTTGATTGCACAGCAGGAGTAGGAGGATCACACAGAATGTGATTCTCAAAAGGCACTTCTACTCCTTTGTTCTTCTCAAGAGATGTATCCTCATCACTCACATCTGGTTCATCATCGGACGAATCATAGTCCTCAATTGTGGGAGGACTTTGATTTGAAGCACATGATGACTTTTCTTTCCGATCAGATGAGCCCTCCGATGAATTGTCCGTTTTGAACCCTAAGCCAGTTGTAACTTCCTCATAATTAAGAGGTACAGTTGGCTCAAAACGAGGCATATCCTCTTCATCGGGCATTTTGGTATAGTTGTGTCTCAAAGGAGGCGGACATGACTTATACCCAACGCCTTTCACGTTCCCTTTCAGTTGTTGAACGTCAATTATGTGATCGAGCACAAATCGGGATTTAGAATAACTCTCCAATTTTTGCTTGATAGCATCATGCTCGCATTTGGCAATGGCTAGTTCCTTTTTGGTTTCCTTAACGATGTTAATGTAATCGTTAATACTAACTTGTTTGTGATACACAACTTTGTTCACTTCGGAAACACTTTTCTTTAAGGTTTCAATAACATATTTAAATTCCTTTTCATTTCGAACTAAAGCCATATTTGCCTCTTTGCACTTTGAAAGTTCAACAACCAAACTCTGATTGTGACTATGAACCGTTTCAGATTCACGTTTCAATTCAGCACATTCATGTTTTAATTCTTCAAAAGCATGTTTAGCATTAGCACATTCATGTTTTAGTTCTTCAAAAGCATGTTTAGCATTAGCACATTCATGTTTCAACTCAGCACAATCACTACATATGCTAGGAGTTTCAGATTTTACCTGACTTGTAGAAGCTGTGACATTAGCCATAAAGGCAGTCTGAGAAGAGAAAGATCCATCTTCAGTGAGAATCTTCTCCATTTCTTTTGATGTAGCATCAGCTTTCTTGATCAAGTCAGAATTTTGACATTTCATCTCCTTGGCACCATTTGACAAACTATCATCTTCTCCTGAAGATTCACCATCATTGACATTCTTGACAATTTTAGCATTAAACACAGTTCCTCCTTGATCTCCACTTCCAAATTTTATAGACCAGTCACACCTTTCATCAGTTTTATTTGAGTTGGACGTGGATGTACTTGTTTGATTTATGAAAGGATTTTGGTTGCCTTGTTGAGGTTGAGCTTGAGGTGTAGGTTGAAAAAGATAGGCACTTTGATTAAACTGTGGTTGAGTAGTGGTAGCTTGAGGTCGAGATATGGATTGTGAAAGATAAGCACCTAGATCGAACTATGGTTGAGTATTTGTAACTTGAGGTCGAGATACGGAATTTATTAACAAATCGGCAAGCGAAGTCTGATTTTGAGCTGGTTGTGGATCCGTACTCCAATCCCAAAGGCCTTTGTTACTCATGTTTGATATATGTGAGTGAAAACCTGATCAAATACTTGAAAACACAGTGTTAACCAACTTTTGCAAACCTTCTGTTTAAAATTTATAAGTTACTTGACGAAACACTTGTGATGATGTTAGGCGACGAAACAGGTTGAATGTTTTGTGCGACGAAACAGATTTATTAAGAAGGTCCGACGAAGCTGATGTTGATACCAAGCGACGAAACAGGTGAATGTTTGGCCAATCGACGAAACAGATTAATTGTTTAAGGGTCCGACGAAACAGAAGTGTTATATTCGACGAAACACTTAAAGCCCAATACAGTTTAGAAGCCCAAATCAATCTTGAAGCCCAAGGGTTGAAGCCCACTTGTCGACGAAATGGATTGGTGAATGATGACTGCTTATCTACGAAACAGATTATGTAGAGGTGATTGACCGACTTGTTGATAAGGGATTGACTATTGAACCATACAAGACAAGATATTATCCAATCTTATCTTCTGACAATCTGACCCTCTTTTTCAAATTTTAACACTGCACCCAACCTTACTTTATATTATATCGAAGCTCCTTTTTTTTTTTAAGTTCAATGATTCTTGTCTGCCACCATTTTCAAACAACTTGACTTATATTATTAATAAACACAATACCTCTTTAATATAAACCACAATTTAGATCAAACAGGTATAAAGTTCAAGAACAATTTGAATACAATGAAGAACAATATGAATATTTGAAGATTCCGGTCACCGAACAATTTTCCGAAACACGATTTTGCTTAAAACTTTCAACGAAAACCAAATGCAAACATGTAGAAATGCAAAATAATAAGGTTTTCACTAAAACTTATAGCAAAACAACAAGATAAACACTGATTTTAGTGACTTTTTCCAGAAAAATATATAAATTTTTTAACGAACAAAAACTGAAAAATCACTAACAATCACTTGATAAAAACCCAAACTTGTTTGGTTTTAAACAAGGATTAGAGCCAAAGCTCTGATACCAATTGTAGGTCCCGTTTTTCCGGTGAGGATCGATAACGAAAACCTTATCCTTGTTTATCACGAACACGGTAACGGGTGCGGAATCCCCGTGACGGTGCAAACCAAACAAAGTGTAAAACACACGGGTAACCAAAGATTCAATATTTATTGATTATGGATGAGTACAACCACAAACATATACAAACAATGTTTTAACAGACTCTCTCTAAGTCTCTCGGTGCTCATCAGTTTCACACAGAAACTGTGAGGGGTATTTATACTAGAACAGACACAGACATGACGAAACACAAACATAACTCGGCGAAACACAAATCAAAGTGACGAAACAAAAGTGTTTCGTCACAAACCTTTAATCCATTCTTTCTGTTTCATCGTATGTTATGTGGCCTAATTGAAAGTCAAAAGCCCACTCTTAAGACTTCGGCCCATATGTCAAAGTTACGGCCCAATCACGATTCTAAGTCCAAATTCAAGATCCGTTTGTAATATCTCATTTTGTCAATGTTATGACATCATCATGACATCACAGAGATGATGTCATGGTGATGTGTCATCGGGACAGATTTGCGGCGCTCCGTGCTTCGCGTGTCGAACTCTGGGGCGCACGACGAAGGAATGTCGTGTCTTCGGGCTTGAGCCGGACCTAACCGAGTCGACCCGAACCGAATCGAACCGAGTCGAGTCGCGTCCACATAAAGTGTACCAACAAATCCTAATATAAAGTTTATATTTTCGGGATGTTACATAAACTCCTACAAGAATGCCTAGTAGAGACAGCAAATGGGGAAACCATTAAAATTTCTGAAATCTTACAGGGAGCAAGAATAGAAATTTTAAATCAGAAATTTATTGCAAACCTCTACCCAATGAATCTGGCAGGATTTGATATTGTATTTGGAATGGTTTGGTTAATAGCCAATAAAGCCAGTATTTTGTGTGATCAAAAGTCAATCCAAGTAAATTCACCAAGGGGTGAAAAGATCACAATTAAAGGAAATAAAACCCTTAAATCCACAAAGTTCATCTCTGTGATGAAAACAACAAGTTACATAAGAAAAGGGTCATTAGTGTATTTGATTTCCATAATCACTAACACTAAAGGAAAAGAATTAAAGGATATTCCAATAGTATCCCAGTTTTCAGATGTATTTCCAGAAGAGCTGCCAGCGCAACCTCCAGATTGAGAAGTTGAATTCAGAATCCATTTAATACCAGGGACAGCACCAATTGCCAAAGCACCTTACCGTTTGGCACCCGCAGAAATGCAGGAATTAAAGAAACAATTAGATGAATTGTTAGAAAAAGGATTCATACAGCCAAGTTCATCCCCATGGGGAGCGCCAATCTTATTCGTTAAAAAGAAGGACGGCTCAATGCATATGTGCATTGACTACCGTGAATTGAACAAAGTCACGATTAAGAATCGGTATCCATTACCAAGAATAGATGATCTGTTTGATCAATTGCAGGGAGCACGATTTTTCTCTAAAATCGATTTAAGATCAGGATATCATCAATTAAAGGTACAGGAAGAGGACATTCCTAAGACCGCTTTCAGACAAGGTATGGCCATTATGAATTTATTGTCATGCCATTTGGTTTAACCAATGCCCCAGTTGCATTCATGGACATGATGAACCGAATATGTAAGCCATATTTGGATAAATTCATAATTGTCTTTATAGATGATATTCTCATTTACTCTAAGAGTAAAGAGGAACATGCAAAGCATTTGCACTCACTTCTAAGTTTATTAAGAAAATAAAAGCTTTATGCTAAATTTTCAAAGTGTGAGTTTTGGTTAGAACAGGTACAATTTCTTGGACACCTAGTTGATCATGAAGGAATTCATGTAGATCCCACCAAGATCGAGACGATAACCAGGTGGAAAACTCCTGAGTCACCAACCGAGGTTAGAAGCTTCTTAGGATTGGTCGGTTATTATAGAAGATTTATTCAAGATTTTTCTAGAATAGTCATTCCCTTAACTAAGTTAACATGTAAATCCGTTAAGTTTGAATGGGGACCAAAACAAGAAGAAGCCTTTAGAATCCTTAAGCACAGATTAACCCATACACCCATACTAGTGTTACTAGAAGGAACTGAAGATTTTGTAATCTAATGTGATGCTTCTAAATTAGGTTATGGATGTGTGGTAATGCAACGTCAAAAGGTTATAGCTTACGCTTCTAGACAACTTAAGAATCATGAAGAAAATTATTCAACCTATGATTTAGAGTTAGGAGCTATAATTTTCGCCCTTAAGATTTGGAGACATTACCTATATGGTAGTAAGTTTACCATTTTCACAGACCATAAGAGTTTAAGGTATGTCTTCGGGCAAAAGGAATTGAATATGAGACAAAGACGCTGGATGGAGATGCTTAGTGATTATGATTGTGATATCCAGTATCATGCAGGAAAAGCAAATGTAGTTGCTGATGCTTTAAGCCGAAAGTCTCATGAAAAGCCAAAAAGAGTACGTTCACTTAAATTAAATCTGCAAGTAGATTTAAATGAACAGATTAAAAAGGCACAAGAATCAATAATCAAGGATGATACTGCGAAGTTAAAAGGAATGATTAAAGAATTAGAACAAGGAATAGATGGAATTTGGAGATTCCATAAGAAAAAGATGTGGATACCTAAATTAGGAAACCTACGTTACCGTATATTAGAAGAAGCCCATAAGTCTAAGTATACGATGCATCCTGGAAGTGATAAGATGTATCAGGACTTAAGAAAGAATTTCTGGTGGATAGGAATGAAAAAGGATATAGCAGCATATGTTGCAAGGTGTTTAACCTGTTCACAAATCAAAGCTGAACATCAGAAACCTTCAGGTTTATTGCAACAGTTAGAAATGCCAGTTTGGAAATGGGAATTAATAACAATGGATTTTGTTACTAAATTACCCAAAACCAGGAAAGGTAATGATACAATCTGGGTGATTGTAGACAGTCTAACCAAGTCAGCTCATTTCCTACCAATGAAGGAAACTTTCGATATGGAACAGTTAGCTAAATTGTATGTAAATGAAGTAGTTTCTTTACATGGAATTCCTCTATCAATTGTTTCTGACATAGATAGTCGTTTTACCTCTCATTTTTGGACAAGTTTCCAAAAAGCAATGGGAACTAAGTTAAATCTAAGCACATCCTATCATCCTCAAACAGACGGACAAAGCGAAAAGATAATTCAGACAATGTAGGACATGCTTAGAGCTTGTGTAATTGATTTCGGAGGTAATTGGGACGATCATTTACCATTGATAGAATTTTCTTATAATAATAGTTATCACACAAGTATCAATGCTGCACCATTTGAAGCACTTTATGGACGAAAGTGCTGAACTCCAGTATGTTGGGCAGAAGTTGGAGAAAAGCAACTATCTGGACCTGAGATAGTACAAGAAACAACAGACAAAATCATTCAAGTTAAGGAACGACTGAAAGCAACACTTGATCGACAAAAGAGTTATGCTGATAACAGACGAAAGCCATTGGAATTTCAAGTAGGAGATAAAGTGTTATTAAAAGTCTCTCCTTGGAAAGGAGTGGTAAGATTCATAAAAAGGGGAAAGCTAAGCCCCAGGTATGTCGGACCTTTTGAGATTATTAGAAGAATAGGACATGTAGCTTATCAGCTACAACTGCCAGAGGAAATGGCAGGAATACATGATGTATTTCATGTATCTAATCTCAAGAAATTCTTTGCTAAGGAATCACTGATAGTACCTCTTAAAGATATAGAGGTAAATGAGCAGTTAAAATTTGTAGAGAGGCCTCTACAAATTGAAGATAGGAAAGTCAAGAATCTCAAGCACAAGAGATTAGTTCTGGTCAAAGTGAAGTGGTACTCCAAAAGAGGACCAGAATATACACGAGAGCTTGAATCAGAAATGCAAAGGAAATATTCACACTTGTTCCAGTAGATCTCGAGGACGAGTTCTAAAACAAGGTGGAGAGGATATAACAACCCTTCTGAATTTTTCTGACACCCTAAAATATTTTAAAATACCCTTATATGTCCTAAAATACACCCCGTATGTGAAAACCGAGCCCAAAATATGAAATGTCATTAAAATAATTAAAAACAAATTTTTTATATCGCTCACAGGCCACGTAGATCCCTTAAGGATCTTACGCGGGGCGCGACAGTCAGGCGGTCAGGCGACACCCTGAGCTGCCACGTGTCACCACGCGTGTCGACCCTATAATGCTGACTAGGCCAAGCTAGGCCCTACACCCCTACTACGCGGGCCACGTAACCCGAGGACTCACCTTATGCGGGCCGCGAGAGAACAAAAATCAGGCCCTATATAAGAAGGGCATCGGGCCTTCAGTCAGTTCGCTCATTTCTTTTCTCTCTCAACGAATTTCTATATAGTAGGCACTATACTCGGGTCTAATACCCCCCTAATTAACGAAGTTCTGCCCCGTTGTAAGTATTATAACCCCGGTTACGTATTAGATATGTTGCCCGATTGATCTAGGGTTCTGTAACGACTGTCGTGGTTCTGCCCGATGTAGTCATTGGAATGTCGTCTCGGGGAGGATATCGTTAATATAAATAAAGGGTTATTATACTAACATATGTACATTTGTATAAATTATAGATAATCACCAAGGAAACGTTAGAAGAAATCTAAGACAGCAATGTGAGTAATCTACTTTTTGTAAATTGTTTTACAAAACCTTAAATGTTTTACAATGTGATTAAGCACTGATTGAGTCTTTGTAGTTCTTCAATTACTGCCGGTATGTTGGTGTTTTATATACAAAATGTGGAACACGTTACCATTGGACAACGAGTTAGCCAATGGGTAATATGACCCACCAGTCAGGATTGACAATACTGAATGAGTAATTGTGTAGAAATAAAATAATGTGATAGCTCTCAATACTGTTAAAGGATACAATTCTTCTTGATTAAACTGGGATTCACTCACCAGTATTTCCCACTGACAAATGTTTTTAAAACGCGTTTCAGGTAACAAAATGTAAAAACCAATTAGAAGAAAGCCAGCTGGAGAGCACTGACGGCTTGGAAAAAATGTGGCTATAAAAGTTACCTAAAAGACGATGTTTTAAATTCAATAAAATAGGGTTTATCCCTATAAACATGTTGTAATAAGAAACTTGGGTTTTTACCCACGTGATTATTAATATAAAATATGGTGGTTTTACTCTGATAAACATTTCCTAACTACGGTCCTGATGAAATTTTCGCTGCTAAAATGATAAACAAATGATACCACCGACACTGGTGTTCGCGGCCGCCCGTTCCTGGGACAGATAAGGGGGCGGGGGTTGCGACAATTGGTTAACCCAAATGGCATGACTGTAAATTCATAATGACTGTACCTTGTTCTGAAAGCAGTTTTAGGAATGTCATCTTCCTGTACTTTCAATTGATGATATCCTGAGCGTAAATTGATCCTAGAAAAGAATCGGGCTCCTTGAAGTTGATTGAACAGATCATCGATTCTTGGTAGTGGGTACCGATTTTTAATCGTCACCTTATTTAATTCTCGATAGTCAATGCACATACGCATCGATCCATCATTCTTCTTGACAAATAACACCGGTGCTCCCCATGGCGATGAACTAGGCTGTATAAAACCTTTTTCAAGTAGTTCGTCAAACTTTCTTTTTAGTTCCTGCATCTCCGTCGGTGCTAGTCGATATGGTGGTTTGGCAGTCAGTGCCGTTCCTGGTATTAGGTGAATTCTAAATTCAACCTCTCGATCGGGCGGTAATCCAGGTAACTCTTCTGGAAACACGTCTGATAATTTAGATACTACAGGAAATCTTTTAATTCTTTTCCTTCAGTGTTAATGATTATGGAAATCATATACATCATTCCTCCTTTCCTTGCATAGCTTGCAGCTTTCATCACTAAGATGAATTTTGTTGACCTGGTTGCCTTGTCTCCTTTAATTGTGATCTTTTCACCATTTGGTGTACTTACTTGCACAGACTTTTGATCACATAAAATACTGGCATGCTTGGTTACCAACCAATCCATTCCTAACACGACATCGAATCCAGCAAGATTCATTGGAAAAAGATTAGCAGGAAAATTACGGTTTAGAATTTCTATCCTTGCTCCCTGCAGGACTTCGCTTATTTTGATAGAATCTCCATTTGCCATCTCCACCAGACAGTCTTGTTGAAGTTTAGTTAATGGTTGGTTGAGAAGTTTGCAGAAAGAAGTATTGATAAAACTTTGGTTTGCACCAGAGTCAAATAATACTTTAGAAAAAGAATCATTAACTAAAAACGTACCGGCAATCACATCCGGAATCATCTTGGCTTCTTCAACTGTCAGAACAACTGCTCTGGCATTCTTCTTGGGTCCTTCGGTTGCCTTAGCTTTGCTGGTTTTCGCTAGAGCTAGTTTCGGATAGTTCGGTTTGATATGACTAGATTCTCCACAATTATAGCATAACCTACTGATAGTTTTCTTCTTGCAGTATTCTTCTTTATGTACAGACATTTTGCAGAAGTTGCAGTATATTGAGCATCTTCTTGGGTGCTTCCTTTTGCAATACTTGCAGTTGGGTGAAGTGGATGAACATGTTCCTTTTCCATGGAAGGAATTACAACAACAACAACCATACCCAGTAAATCCCACAAATAGCAAAGCTACTCATAGGGTCTGGGGAGGGTGGGATGTAGACAGACCTTGCCTCTATCCCTAAGGATAGAGAGGCTGCTTCCAGAAGAGACCCTCGGCTCCAAAACGAACAGCAAACCAACACATCAAGTCCAAGAATATAGAAAAATAGACTAGAGAAAAAATAAGTCACCTATATGAAGCAAGTGATCAGAGTGGCACAGTATAATGTAAATCATGTATAATAGCATACAACATCATTTGGGCATATACACAAGAAGTCAATCATCGGTAAAGTCACTAAAAAGAATAAGAAAACCTACTTCCCTAAAAATACACCTAAGACCTTACTGCAGTATCCTCTAGAAGTCCTTAACCCTAATCCTACGCCTCCACGAAGTCCTATCTTGGACCATGTCCTTAGAAAGATGCAACTCTAGTAAATCATGCCTAATCTACTCTTCCCATGTCAGTTTGGGTCTGCCTCTTCCTCTCTTCCCCTCCACAGTAAGAGTTTCCACTACTCTAACTGGTGCTGTCGTTTGTCTCCGCTTCACATGCCCAAACCATCTCAATATCCCCTCCTTAATCTTATCCGATATACTAACCACTCCTAATCTTTCCCTAAAAACCTCATTTCTTATCCGATCCAACCTCGTGTGTCCACACATCCACCTCAGCATCCTCATCTCTGCTACCTCCATCTTGCGCGTTTGTGTCTTCTTGATAGCCCAAGAGTCTGTTCCATACAGCATAGCTGGTCTAACTGCAACCCTGTGAAATTTTCCCTTTAGTTTAGTGGGGAACCTCCTATCGCACAATACTCCACTGGCTGCCTTCCATCTACACCAGCCAGCCTGTATGCGATGGGTTACATCACAGTCTATGTCACCATCCCTTTGTACAAACGACCCCAAATATTTAAATTTATTAACCTGCGGGACCAATTGATCCTCAATGGTGATTTGGGTGTTATCGTCATCGGCTACACCACTGAAATCACAGTGTAGATACTCAGTCTTAGAACGACTAATCCTTAGGCCCTTGCCCTCTAGAGCTAATCGCCACTTATCTACCCTCGCGTTCAGGCACTGTTTAGTTTCTGCAATCAACACAATATCGTCTGCAAAAAGCATGCACCACGGAACTGTCTCCTGGATCAACTTGGACAACTCATCCAAGACCACCGCAAAGAGGAAAGGGCTCAATGCAGAACCTTGGTGGAGTCCTATCTCCACAGGAAAGAAGTCTGTATCCCCTACGGACGCGCGGACACTAGTTTTCGTTCTATCGTATGTATCCTTAATTATGTCTATATACTTCCCAGGTAGCCCTCGACCCTCCAAACTATCCCAAATCAGTTGTCGTGGAACACTGTCATATGCCTTTTCAAGGTCGATAAACACCATATGTAAATCTTGTTTCTTCGCTCTATATTTTTCCATCAGTCTCCTTAGAATATGTATCGCTTCTGTAGTTGACCTCCCTTTCATGAATCCAAATTGGTTTACTGAAACTTGCGTTTCTCTTCTAATTTTAGTTTCAATTACCCTCTCCCAGAGCTTCATGGTAGGAATTACTATAACGAAATTCTTAGGTAAGCTGTTGAGCTAGGTTCTTTCTCTGGTTTTCCTCTTGGGTACGTACTAATTCATCAGTCAAGGTGTTGACCAGTTCTACTGCTTCTTCTATAGTTTGTGGCCTGGCTGCCTTGACTACATGTCTGATTTCACTAATTAATTCCCAGATGTAACGGGATATTAATACTGGTTCTGGTGAGGCTAAGGTTGGTACTATCCTAGCATATTCGAAGAATATGGTAGTATAACCCTTGCAATCTATTCCAGTCATTTAAGATTTAAGAACTTATTGGCAATCTGTTCTTTTTCATGAGGAGGACAGAATTTCCTTTCAATTATCTCCTTAAAGTTGGTCCATTCCATGTTATAAAATCTGTCACTTCCTCTAGACAGGAGAATGGTATTCCACCATTCTAGGGCTACATTCTTAAAAAGATTAGAAGCAAACATGATCTTATCTTCATCTGCACATTTACTTATTTTTAAGACTGCTTCTGTCTTTTATAAGAACAACCATATGATATGGTTCTTCTTCTTTTTGGAATTGGTGCTTGGATCAGTGGTCCGCGATTTTCGTTCACGCTGTGACTTGGTGTTGGTGCATGCGTCTGTCGACTTCGTCTTGTATCGAGTCTTGCATTGCTCAGGGCACGAAGATCGAGAAATCAAGACTGAGGTTAATTCCGCTTGAACTGCTTAATTCCGCTTGAAGATGTCACATGTAATTCCATACGGAATTAACATGTAATTCCGTTTGAGTCTTAATTTCGCATGAACTGTAATATCGTTTGAGCATGTTTCAAACGGAATTAGATGTCTATAAATAGAGGATAGATCCGTTTCATTTGGAACGGAATTAGAGAAGGTTGTTTCCGATGGCGAAGCTCTGTCGAAGTGTCTACAGATCTGTAATTGCTCAGTTTTCAATCAAAAGACAGTTATTAGTGAATATCTTGCTGAATTACACACAATATGTCTGTTTTCGCCTTTCATATTGTGTAGAACGCCTCTGAACGACTCGTTTCGGGTCCGCACACGATCCTACAAGTGGTATCAGAGCTCAGGAGGAGGAGTTCTGAAGATTTCAGCCTGATTTCATCTCATTTTCTTACTTCTACACCTTCTTTTATCAATTGAACAAGTTTTCACGGTTAAAATGATCTGAATTTCACATACTACAAGCAAAACAGTGTTTTAAAGAGTCCTTGAAAGATTTGGACCATAATTCAATCTAAAACTGAAAATATTTGTAATTTCGTTTGAAATTTTGTTCGAAAATGATGACATCACCTAATTCCGTTTGAAATTGTATACTAACTTCGCACGGAATCACAATTTGCTCTTAATTTCGCTTGAAAATATTTCTAATTCCGCTCGAAATTAGAATTTCATTTGAATAATTTTGTTTCAAACCTAATTTCGTGTGAAACTGAGTAATTCCGCACGGAATTACCTGATTTCGTTTGAAAGACACTAATTTCGTTTGAAGTTGTCTGGTGCAGGTAATTTCGCTTGAAGTTTAATCTCGTTTGAAGTGATACTGTTTGAAACATTAATTTCGTTTAAAAAGTGTTTGTCTTGATAACCGTGTTATCGAATCATGGAGGAAGAATTCTACAACGCATTTGCCACATCTCCGACTACTCCAGCTACCATTGCTCAAAACTCAAACTCGGAAAATGAAACTGGAACGTTGCAAAAACCCCCCGAAACTTATGGGAATTGAAGAGTACTATGGCTGGAAAAATCGTTTTGAGAATTAGGTTCAGGAAAACCATCTGAGAGCTTGGGAAAACATTGAAACAAAGTATGTGAGACCACAGACTGCTTTGAATGTTGATAAAATTATCTCAGAATTTTCAGACAAAGAGAGAGATAGTTATAAAGGAGAGAAAATGATGATTAGTCTTTTACAACAAGCTGTCAAAGAGGACATTTTTGTTTTGCTTCAGCATGATGGTAGTGCTTTCTCAATATGGGAGGCACTTGAGAAGAAATTTGAAGGAAGTACGGAAATGATCAATAGCAAAAAATCATTATTGAAGAAAGAATTTGAGTTGTTTACAAGTATGCCAGGTGAATCTACAAAGACTCTCATCGAGAGATATTGGCATCTTGTGCGTACCATGTCTCAGTTGAAAATTACTAAAACTCCAGCAGAATGGGTTGAAAAGTTAGCTGATGCTTTACCTTAGAAAGAATGGGGTACATATCTCATGATTTTAAAGAATACAGGAGAGTTTAGTAGATTGTCAATTGGACAGTTTATTGAAAAGCTTGAGGGACGTGATCTTGAACAGCAAAAGATTGCCAGAATGAACAACTCGAGCAATCAACAAGACATCAAATTGTACTATAAAGGAAATGTTCAAACTGTTGAAGCAAGTCCAAAAATCCAAACTGCTTTTAGTGCAGGAAATTCATCTGGATTAGTCAGTCAAAGTTTAATCAACACTAGTGGATTTTCAAAGGTCAATCCTCCAAGTGTTCAAAGTTCAAATGTTGGTAATGAACATATGATTCGGTGCAATGTTGCATTGCATCTTCAAAATGGTCAGAATTTTTCTGAAGAAGTTGTTAAAAGTCATATGGCATTACTGGTTACTGCTTTGGAATCGTATGAAGAATGGATTGCTGGAAGAATTGGTAATCCTATGCTAACCAAGGAAGATTATGACCAGATTGATGCAGAAGAAATGGAGCTCATGGATATAAAGTGGTGCTTAGCTAGTGTCTTGAGGAGAGCAGAAAAGTTTAAAATGATTACAGGAAGAAATGATTTTTTGGATGCACATGTTTCTACTTTGGGTTTTCATAAATCTAAAGTTACGTGTTTTCGATGCAGGGAGAAAGGTCATTTCAAGAGAGAATGCAAAAATCAGGAAGCTAGTGGAGCAAAGAATCCTTTTGGAAAAGATGATTACTATCGAAAAGCCATATATCAACAGGTTGCTCATAAACCACATCAACAAAAGGAACCACAAACTGCACATGCCAGAATGATTGAAGATGCAAATAAGAAAGCTTATTATGGTATCATTGATTAAGATGATGAGAAAATGGCTCCATGATTTAGCTGGGATAGGTTTGTGGATGAGAATAGGGAGTTTAAAGCTTTCATTGCTCAAATTGTTCAAAAGCCAGAATTGATGAAAGAGTGGATAGCAGTGTTAGCTGATGAAGAAAAAAATCAAGATGAAGAATTTGTTTCTTCTGAAAACAGTTCAACAGATACTAGTGATGATGATGAAGAAATTGAACAGATAAACATTGGAAAAACTCATTTATCTTCTGACAGTTTTGAATTTTATTTTGCAGATAAACTGAAGAAACTTAAAGAGAGAAAAGCTACAAAAGAAATGGAAGAAGTTAAGGTTGTTGAAAAGATTGTTGAAGTGGAAAAGGTAGTTGAAGTCGAGAAGATTGTGGAGATTGAAAAGATTATTGAAGTCACAAAACCTTGTCTTACATGTTTGGAACCCTGCAAACAATGTGATGAAAAAGATGAGAGGTTTACTGATCTAGAAAAGTTGAAAGAAAAGTTGTTGTTTGATGTCAAGAATGTGAAAGAGTCGTACGATGTATTGAACAAAACTGTAAATAGTTTACAAAAGACAAACTCTGAAAGAGAAAATGCTTTGACAATGATGAATGCAACAATGATGTCTAAGCAGAAAGAGATAAATTTTTACATCGAAGAATGTGCGAAGTTGAAGCAAGAGTTGGAAAGTGAAAAAGTTGAAAATGAAAGAATCAGACGATTACTGAAAAGTTATTCAAGTTCTGATTACTTAATTGACAGAATTTATCCAACTGTTGCAGGTTTTGAAGTGTTTGAAGACAAGAAGTCGAAGAAGAAGGATACTGGTAAGAAACAGAGTATTTATAATAAGTGTCCGCCTCCAATTTGGGAAGGGTATTCGCCTAGAAAACCGAATGAGGAACAAGTAAAAAAAGCAGTCAATATAAAGTTAGAGTCCGAGATAACCGATGCATTACCAGAAAATATTGACGTTATATTCACAGCGTCCGACACAGATCATGAGTCTAATTTAATAAAAAGGATGGTCGATCAGGTGTTGGATAAGGATGAGGAGTCCGAGTCAATGTCCGAGTCCAGGAGTTCTAGTTCGTCTGTCAGGAGTTCAAAGTCGTCGGGAAAACGGGTTTATAGTAAAGAATTTTTGTTGTCAAAATACAATTTGAATGACGAAACTTTTGAAGTGGCATACACTTTGAATGATTCTGACAAATTATATTTTGATAAAGAATTTCCAATAAGAAGTGTTCAAGTTAAAAAGATCAAAAAGGTTTTCAAACTAACAGAAATCAATATTTCTGAAATAAAAGATGTAAATCTTTCTGAAAAACCTAAAAAATACACTTCAAGAGTTCAACAACGTTTAAACAAGAAAAAAGGTTACAGTTCTGGTTCTGGTTTTCAAAAGAAACCAAACCATAACGGTAATTTCAAAAGGAAAGGTCTTGGATTTATTCCACCAGAAAATTATAAAAATGAGAAAATTTCTAAAACAAATACAAAATTTGTTTCAGGGATAAGCTGTGAAGAGGAATCAAAGAGTTCTTTCTGGAGGCAATCAAACAGAGAATTCTTTGCCAAGAAGCAAGAGAGAATGAAGAATGGAGATTTTCAAAGAAAGGAGACAAGAACCTGTTACAGATGCAATGAAGTTGGTCATATTGCATGGAACTGTCCTCAAGCAACAAAAACAAAACTGGAAGTCTCTGAAAAACTCAAAGAAAAAGTTGTTGATAAAACTGAACCACCAACTGAGAAATTTAAAGTGTTTAAAAATTCAACAAATGAAGTTGGTGAGTGTTCGAAAAGGTTTTACAAACGAAAGGGAAATCTTGACAACCAAGCATGGGTTGTTAAGAAATCAGAAGTAAAATCTGGCGATGAATCTGATTCCACAAAGTCAGAGGAGCCACAAGTTGAGATAAAACTGGAAACATCAGTACCGCCAATGGATGATGTCAATTTTCCACCATTGCGGGCTGAAAATTTTAAATCAAAAATTGGAAAAAGTTGAGATTTCAAATCAATTATATTCTGAGAAGAAGGAATTTGATGTTGAAAAGCTTTTTAATGGAAATGTTAAAAAGATTTTTGGGAAGATGGTCGATGGGAAAGTTCAAGGGGTAAAAAAGTTTTATGAAACAAAGAAGGCAACTTACACCCCAAGTGCAGGTGAGGAGAAAACATCCAAGTTTGGTGAAGCTTGGATGTCTGTTTTTCATAAGTGAACAGTATGACTTGCCAGAGCTCCCAAGTAGGTAATCGCGGAGCATGAATCGGCATCATTCTTAAAAAAATATATTGTTTTTGAAGAGGTATGACTTGCCGGAGCTTCCAGGTTGGTAAGTGTGAAGCAGGTATCGGCATCTTTCTTGAGAAATTCACGAAAGTGATTTCGATTTACAAGTGGTAAATCAGGGACATTAAGTTGTACTTGATTTTCTACAAGAGGTATTTGGTGTTTGAAATTTAAAAATGTTAAATTTTTCAAGTGGTTGAAGAACAATGTGATGAAACCCCAAACCTACAAGTGGTTTTAACAAAACTTATTTTCCGGAAAAATCATTTTGGTTAAAACAAACTTAAGTGTTTTAAAATCATAATGAGAAAATAGTTTGTTGTAAGGGGGAGTTCTGATTGTTTATGCCAAGTGGATGGCGAATTGAAGTGATTTGATATCAGTTGTCATTTTACTTGTACAGTTTGTTTTCAAATTTCTTTAAATGTGTTTGAATTTTAGGGGGAGTAAGAAATTTTCAGAAAATCCAAAAACATTTGAAATTTTGAAAAAGTAAAAAACATGATAAAAGCAAAAATGAGTTTTGTTGTGAAAAAGAGGAAATGATAGTACATCAGTGGACAATCACGACATGCTAAAGAATTGGAAAGTAAAAATGTGATAAACGGTCTTACTGATGATGTGCCAGTAGGTTTTTACACATTCAGTAGATTGTGACGAGATATAAATCTAAATTTCAAACTTACTTATATCGTGGGGAACATCTCTCGGATATATGGGTAACCCCTGAAATCTTGTTTGAAAGGTCCCTCTTTATGAGATACTAGGTCTTTATACTCAGTGATATCTGGGGTATTATCCCAGGACTTCTGATTTTGCGGAAGCAATGGCCTAGTCCCCGGAGAATACTTTACTGCTTGCTTGAAATATAGCACCACCCTCAGTACAAAAATGATGAAACATTGAAAAATGCTAATCATGTGCTGTTGAAACAAAAGATCCTCTAAAGGGGACACACCAAAAGTCGAAGCCGTCATCTCTCTGCTGAAAGGAAGTTCTGACCTGAGCTCTTACGGCCCTCGCAATTTAACCCTTTACAGATATCATCTGTGGTATACTCACCTGTAAGACTGAATATTGGGATCTGGATACGGGAGTTTATTCTGAGGTGGGACACGCGATTAAGTTTAAGTCTCTAAAACATTAATCTCATATCTCGAAACAGTTGAGCTTTGTGTGAGAATTTAAGTGGATCAGTATACTGACAATCTAAGTGAATCGTTTAGAACTTAAAATGTTTAAAGCTTAACGGTGTTGGTGATTTGTCTCATAAACTAATATGATCCTCTTACACAAACTCACAAAAATAGTGTCTGTAAATATTTCTTTACTGCATTTTTATTCTATTCAAAAATCTAAAAAAAATTTAAGTTTGTTTTAGCATAAATTTTGAAAAATTCAAAAAGTTTTTTTTTGACAACTGATGTTGAAGAGCTAATTTTCAAAATTCCACGTGCTAAACATGATGACAACGTGTGAGGGGAAGTTTGTTTGAAACAAGAAAAGATTTTAAAAAAGAAAAATGTTTTTCATACAAGTGGTTCATCAAAAATTATCATTGTAAAATCATTCAGGTTATATTTGAGGGAGAGTTTGAATATATAAATTTGTCAAATGTTAAATTTGTAAAATTTATTGTGAGGTAGAGGATGTGCAGGATAGCCTGGATTCTGAAACTGAGAATAGATCCAGGTCATGATCCTGATCATGTAAAAGCATGTCGAGAGGGGGAGTCTGTTGATGCTGAGGAAAGAGTAAACAGAAGATTGAAGAAAGTTTTACCGTGTCCAGATACTTCAGAGAGAGAGATCAGACCGATAAAGACTGAAGACGTTGAAGACTCGACACTTAAGACTCGTCAACATTCGAGGGGGAGTCTGTTGGTACATGCGTCTGTCGACTTCGTCTTGTATCGAGTCTTGCATTGCTCAGGGCACGAAGATCGAGAAATCAAGACTGAGGTTAATTCCGCTTGAAGATGTCACATGTAATTCCGTACGGAATTAACATGTAATCCCGTTTGAGTCTTAATTTCGCATGAACTGTGATATCGTTTGAGCATGTTTCAAACGGAATTAGATGTCTATAAATAGAGGATAGATCCGTTTCATTTGGAACGGAATTAGAGAAGGTTGTTTCCGACGGCGAAGCTCTGTCGAAGTGTCTACAGATCTGTAATTGCTCAGTTTTCAATCAAAAGACAGTTATTAGTGAATATCTTGCTGAATTACACACAATATGTCTGTTTCCGCCTTTCATATTGTGTAGAACGCCTCTGAACGACTCGTTTCGGGTCCGCACACGATCCTACACTTGGTTCAGTAGGTGCACATTTACTTCCAATTACAAAGTTATTATTTTCTGCTTCTTTAATAGTCTTGATAATATATGGCATAGCATCTATGATTCCTTGGGCTACTATGTGTTCAATGGCACTGTTATTCACTTAGTTCCCATTATTATCATTATTCTGATTTTCCTGATTTACTTCGTTGTCCATCTGAATTGTAAACATTTATCAGGTATTAATATCTCATAATCAGATTTAGTTCAAACAATCATTCAAACAGATTGAACCAAAAACTTCGAACATTGCGACTTACTCTTTTTAAACATCTATATATGCATCTAGTACAAATTACAACTGGAAGTTAAATACTAGTAACTATGCGTCGATATATATTAGTTTATCTAGTCTAGTTGATGTTGTTGTTTTTTTAGTAACAAAACACACACACACACACACACACACACACACATATATATATATATATATATTAGGTGTTGGCTTGTCTAGAATTGCATCTCACGCTCATCATACTTCCAGACGAGTTTCTCTCCTATCTGACGGATCCGGTTTCCCTCTTCAACTAACTCTTCACCATATTGGCGAAGTTCTTCCACATTTTCTTGGTTCATGGGTGGGAGTGGGGCTGGTACTGGCTCAGGTAACGTGGTATGGGTTCTCCGTAAGGGTATGAGTTGTCTAATATATCCTGAATTGCAGTGTTGTCATTCCACCATGGGTCTAAAGGGTTCAGTGTTGTATACTGCTCTATAGGGTTTGGTGCGGGAATCCTAGGGATCCCCTTGCGATCGAATGCTGGGATTGGGAATTGGTCCTCGTGGTTCTTTTCTAGTTCCATGGGTTGGTTAGGGAATAATGGTAAAAGTTGTGGTTCAGCTACTTGGTCAAGATTAGGTTCTACTGCTGTATTTGCTAACATGTGGAAATCAACTAATTGCCTATCAAGTTCCTCTTCCCACGAGAGTCTAGTTTCGTGGTTTTGGGTATTCATTTCTCTATATGCTTTTGCTATTGCTCGCTGTTGTTGGAGTTTTTTTCATTCTTTTCCTCCTTTCATGAGCTCCTCTACTAAACCATCCTCTCTTTTTAGGGGGGAAATGGTTCCTCGGATTGGGCTTTAAATATAAAGATTCTTTCCTCAGAATCAACGGTGTATCTTGAAGTTGGCTGGGATGAGGTTCCTTCATTCTTTGGGGAATGAGGTAATTGACGATAAGCGTCAGAGGTACCTTGCTCACTCGTACTGTAAACTAGAAAATTGTCAAATAGCACAAAATAATAATATACATATTTACACAGAATCACACAAGTTATTTCCTAACACGATTGGTCAAAATTTAGGTATTAGGAGAACACCTAAATGGATTAAACCAGTGGCATGGCTCTGATACCACCTTCCTGTCGCAGCCCCTACCCCGGGAGCGGGAGCCGCGAGCCAACAGTTAGGTGGTATCGGTGTTTATTAATTTGGCAGTGGAAATGAGACGTCAGGACCGTAGCTAGGAAATAGTTTCAGAGTTTCAAAACACCAAACTTTTATAATAAATAAATGGGATAAAAACCCATGTTCCATTGATAATACATTTATAGGGATAAACCCTAGTTGTTGAAAACATAAACTTTTATTTAGGTAACTTTTATAGCCACTTCTTTAAGCTTTCAGTGCTCCATAGCTGGCTTCTATTAGCTTCACATTAAGTTACCTGAAACGTGTTTTAAAAAGATTTTATCAGCAAGAAATACTGGCGAGTGCATCCCAGTTTAATCAAAACAAGCTTTTATAATTTTACAGTATTGAGAGCCATTACAATGTTTATATCTACCAATATACTCATTCAGTATTTGTCATGTTGGAAGTTCCATGACTGCGGTCATATTACTCATTGGCTAACTCGTTGTCCAATAGTAACGTATTACTAGTAGCGTATACAAAACCCCACATACTAGCAGCAATTGTAGAATACAAAGACTCAACCACTGTAAGTATAATTGAAAACATTTGAAGTTTTGGTAAAACAGTTTGGTAGAAAAATAGAATGACTCACTTTGTAGACTTTGGTGTTTCTATAGCTTCCTGTTGCTTTTCCTGGTTATTTTCTATTAAAAATAAACAATGCACACGTGTTAGTAAGATAACCCAAATCAAATTAGACATACAACATGTGACAACCCTCACTAAACCAGGTATCCGTACGACTTAATTGATAATTAATTACTGCTTAATTACTGTGCTTGTTTGAAATTACTGATGAACTGCTACTTGAATACTGATACATGTACTTACTTGCATCATACTTTACTTGCTGTCACTCCATGTTTTGCTTACAGCACCTTTGTGACAACCTTGATGCACCAAAAGCACAGTAGCACAATGAACGGATAACCTATTAAACGTGCTGTCATAACTAGCACCAGGCAGGTACTGCCTCTAAGGCCTGTAAGAGCCTGAGATAGTTTGCTACACTAGTGGTGAGTGTAGGGATATAAGGGTTGTAGAACTGCGTCACTAGGAATAAATTAAAGTGACCGGATGTGCCTAAAACGTGCTCTAAGCACAAAAACTCAGCACTTTAATAAACAATCCAGCTTTTAGCTAACTAATAAGGTGCTAAAACATGAGAAAAATATTACTAGACACCTTCCAAAGTGTCAGGAATAAGTTGTGTCACTAAAAATAATAATAACGACACTTTAAAGCTTTGTTGAACGTTTTAACGGATTACTATCCAACCGAACAACCGGATTTTACCCGGAACATGAAAATATTACCAATAACATTATTTGTCTTTTTCTGAGCCAGTTAGGGTCCCTGAATACCCTAACACCCGCAATAAGGCACAACACTCTACTAACCGGGTTAATCACTTAACTAACTAGATTAACCTAACTTTACACTTACTATTTTGATTAGATTTGAACCAAGACCCCCCCCCCCCCCCCCTTAACCAACCGTCCCCAAGGGGGGGACACCTCTTGTACTTGATGATTAAATTAATCACCCATGCTTAAGATCTTGAAGACATAGGGACCAATGGTTAATGGTGTAGAAGTTTGTCTATAAGATCATGTCATAACTCAACATAACATTCACCACACATTACACAAATCACACACTCTCTCCCTCTCTCTTTGGCTCTCGGCCGAGAACAACAACAACCATCCATCCATCCTTCGATCTTGAGCAACCAATTCCAAGTGCATACAAGTGTTAAGGATCACGGATAAGAAAGCTTGGTGCATTCGGAACTCAAAGGACCTCTTCTCGTTGCTTTTATCCTCTCATTTTACGTCTAGATTCTTCCCTAGCCTCGAGCTAGTAGTAAGTTGCTTGAATCACCTTCTCGAACTATTTTAAGATGGTTAAAATGATTTGTAACGGTTAAAACTCGTAATCTTACAAGATGAAGTATGAAAGTCTACAAAAAATACTAAAAGTGATGGTTAAAAGCTTGTTTGTTGTGTAAATCTTGTAGTATTTGATTTGTGAGGTTATTTAGGCCCGATCTATGTTGTGGTAGCTCGGATCATCGTTTAACCCGGATTGGTCATAATCATGGATTATGACATAAAGCTTGTCTAAGTGTAACAAGGGTTAAGTGATGAAACTCTACCACACATCAAACTTGAACTTGTGTAAAAATGATTTTACTTGTGAAATAGTGTTTAAAACTAGTAGATCTACGGATCTACAAGCGGTATTTTCAAAGGACCGAGTGTCAAAGGAACCATGATTTCTAAAGACGGATCTTACACTAACAAGAATGATTTTTAGAACACACAAGTGTGTAAACACTTGAGTAGCACACTTTCGACAAAATAACTATTTTTGTAAAAGATGACGAGAAGTTGTAAAAACGGAAATTCTCTAAAAACAAGGTTTTTTACAAAATCGGATTGTTTTATATAAAGATCCACTAAAAGTAATGGAATTTACTTTATAATCTTGGATAAAACGCAAGTTCATGTAATTTATGTGATGTACATATTTATTTACTAGTTTGTTGTTTTGGACATTGTTTTGATTGAATGAAAAGATTGTTGGTTTGATTTATCAAAGAAAATGATACGCTTAAAAGCGTGGCCACCTCCAGTTACAGGGGAAACTCTGGCGAAATTTTTTCCAAAAACCTAACACTTAGAAATATTTTCACTATAAGTGTTAGAAACACGTTTCGACTTGTTTTCAAATTATAGATTTCGCCACGACTTTATTTACAAAACATCGGAGGTGGGATTTCACAAAATAAAACTTGGTAAAAATATATTTAGAATATATTTTTCATAAAGTCACTTGATATGTGTTTATGATTATTTTGGGAAAATACTAGTATTATTTTTAGGGTAAAAATAATACTATCAAATGTTAACGAATCCAAAATAATACGAACGTCTCTACGATAAATATATAAGTTACACCGGTAATTATTATTACCACTCGATCATTAAAACGTAACTTACGCATTTTAAGAAAATATGACTTAACGCGTATTTTTGTCAAGGTGTTATTTTGGGAAAGTTTATGTAATAGAAAATATAATATTTTTGAGAAGAATATTTATATTTTGGAGTTAGAAATAAAATATATTTTAAGTGAGACATAATAATATATTACGATCACACATGTATTAAATCCCCCATCCTTGGAAAGGAAAATGATTACCAAGTATTTACTAAATGTAAACACGAAATAGTTGTCTAACTATTTCCCAAAAACTTAAACCATAAAGCTAAGGCACGGACGTCCGTCTAATAGAATTAGTACGTGTAGGTCGTCACACAGCTGCTTGATCAGGAGACATACTTGGTAGAGACGCACCACTGTGAGTTCATGTCCCCCTTCTCTCTTAACTGTTTTCAGTTTTCTAAACTACGGGGGTGAAATACATGTTACTATGATTACAAGTACTTTATACATGGTATGGTTAGCGTAAGGAGGGTTACTACTTAGATCATGTGAGTGGGTAGGCGGGAACTGGAGGCCATTAATCCTCATTATAGGACCGAGGGACGTAAGCGGTAGATCTATCTGGGTGTAGCGAGCCCAACTCCAGGTCCAACAATGCGGACCTCGGGGTGACTTTGTACCCAACGCAAAATCTGCTAGGTTTGAGTCTTCCTACTTGCACTTCACACATATCAATGGCCTTGCAAACCATTGGTGATCTCTTTTTCCTTATTTGCTACATACCAGGATTTTTATATATACAAAGGTTTATTTACTCACTTACACATGAACTCGCTCAACATTATTGTTGATTTTTCAACTTACATGTATTTCAGGGAATTAAAGGATCTGGCGCGGTATGACACGTTTTCCCGCTGCACTAGTTACGAGGTCATCCGGGTTTAGAGAATGTGACTCTTTCTTGGACAAGTCACAGTCCTTAAACCATGCTTATGTTATGTTGTGTTTGTTGAACAATGTTTATGTCGTTAGGATGTGTTTCTGTTGAGACAATGTTGTTGTATTTGGTCTTCAAAACTTAATTAAATGGATGATCTTGCATGGTTTTATTTCATATAGCTTTGTTATGGTTAAGCTATGGTATTAAGAAGTCACACCAAATTAACCACGCTTCTGCAAAGCCAGGGTGTGACAGCATGGTATCAGAGCTCTGATCATAGCGAACTAGGATTCCTTCTCGAGTCTAGACTATGATCACTAGGGCTCTCACGAAAACATTTTTACTGCATTCCACTTAAGTCCAGATCCAAAACTTTTTATAAACAAATGTTGAGCACATTTTATTTATTATTTATAGGCTCAGTCTGGGAGGCTGAGGCTCGGTCTGGGAGGCCGAGGCTCGGTCTGAGAGGCCGAGGTAGTGGGCTAGTGGGACTAGGAGAATTGGCTAGTGGGACTAGGAAGAGCAGTCTGAGAGGCTGGGAGAATTGGCTAGTGGGACTAGGAAGAGCAGTCTGAGAGGCTGGGAGGCTAGTGGGACTAGGAGAACTATTTGAATGCTTACTTGGTGACTTATGTGATTATTTGATTGTATGATTGACTGTTTGTGCATGTTTGTGTTTGTGTTACAGACACCATGGACACCTCTGGCACAGGTGACTCAGACACCACAGGACCTAGACCTATAGTATCAGATGACCTAGAGTCTTCAGAGCGCGAGGTCCACACATCCGACGTTACTAGCACGGACGAGGACGACTTTCAGCCCTTTGCTTTACCTGATGGTGCTGATGAGCTCGCTGATGGCCCTTTGGCCGGGGATCTACCGTTAGTGGAGATCCCTGCTCCCATACCCTTAGCTGTTTATCCTGCTTACGATTTGCTTCTCGACGCCGACGATGATGGCGACGTCGATCTGTTTGATGATGAGCCCTTAGAGGATGATGTTCAGGGCGAGGCCCTTCTTGCTGCTGGTGATCTCTTGATGATCGCAGATGCTCCCGCTGAGGAGTCACCTGCTCACTCTCCGGTCCCAGACTCTTTCGAGTCGGTGGCCTCCGCACCTTCACACACCCAGAGTGCGCAGCACTTCTCACATGGACCAGATCCCGACCAGGCATCCTCTGTTGCCCCTATTCCTAGTTTTGCTTTCGACCACGAGGATGTGGAGGATTCCGATCCTGTCTTTCCCCTAGGATTCGACCCAGATGAGGATATAGAGTTTATACCCATGGATCAGCCTATGGAGGATCCGGTCGACCCAGTTGATCCCATCGACCCTGAGTTTGATTTTGAGATGGCCTTTGATGACCCCGAGCCTGCCATGGCCCCTGCGCAGGTAGCCGCTCTAGACCCTGCGTTTGAGCACGACCCAGTTCATGCTGACGCACCTATTATTGAGCCTGTCATTGCTGACCCACCTATTGATGATCACCCAGTGGATGCTCCGTTGTTGGAGGGCGATCATGTCATTGCTGCTGATCATGTTGATCCCCCACTTATTGCTGATGCACCAGTTGACCCTTTTGTTGCACCTCACCATGACCCTATGCCAGTTCAGTTTGATCGTGCACTTTTTGAGGCACAGATTGACCCACGAGATGAGCACGCCCAGCATGGGTGGATTCCTGCTGATGACGAAGTTCCACCTATTCCCCCTCAGATCACTGATACCCGTCACGTTGATACCTCCTTTTCATTTCCTCGGTTTACACCTCCAGCGCGACCTGGAGAGGGTTCTTTGGCTCACCCTTTTGGACATGTACCGGTATCTATCCCTGCTATACCTCCGTCTGCTACTTTTCCCCTTGTTTCTCCATTTCATGTGGCACCTTTTGATCCCACCAGTGAGCCGTTTCTCTGGTCGTCACCTTCTGCCATGCCACCGACCGACCCCTACCATTCTTTCCATATGGGGTATACTATTGAGGACGTTCTGATGTCTTTTGTCGCCCAGCACGAGGCACACACGCAGCGCATTCAGGAGCTTGAGAGAGCCCAGCCACCGCCGTGTCAGTGCCAGGGTCAGACCCACTCTCCTTTGCAGCCCTCTCGACCTTTACCACCAGACTATGCTGCACGCCTTTTTGCCCTAGAGCAGCAAGTTGCTTCTTTCTTGCGTACCCAGAGAGCCATGGAGGAGGACTGGCTCCATTTGCGTCGCTTATTTTACACTCACTTCCCCCCCCCCCCTCCACCGCCATCCGTGTAGAGCTCTTCAGTACCGTATGGGTAGACGCTGGTGAGAAGACGGCGATTGCTTTTGACTGCACAACATTTTTGGAGACTACATTATGATTTTGACTTTTGTTGACATATATTTGATGTACTGACACTGATTTGATATAGTTTTTGGACTAGGGTGATGTAGCCCTTAGTCGACTGATGTTGTATGACACTGTGATTTACTTGTATGCTTACTATGTGGTCTCAATATATGGCAATCGCAGTATTCTCATCATACTTGATACTTGATTTGGTTATTTATATTCTATGACATGGGATGTTGTGTGATTGATGTTTATGACATGGGATGTTGTGTGATTGATGTTTGTAACATGGGATGTTGTGTGATTGATATGATTATAACATGAGATGTTATGTACTATTACTATCATTATATACGTACGCTACATTATGACCTGACTTACGTATTATAACATGGGATCTTTACTATGGCCTGACCAACGTAAACCATCTTTTAGAAGATGCCACCAAGACGTGAGACACGCATGCCTACCAATGAGGCAGAACTCCAACAAGTCATCGCTGCAGCCATCGCACAATACGCCGCTTCGCAAGGAGGACCCAGCGGAAGCAGCTCAAACAACAATGGCAACAACAATCCACCTCATGGTAATACTAAGTCATTAAGACATACCATGACCTAATTGGATATCTATAGCAAAGATGCTAATGTCGTTCACATGTTACAATGTGTGTGCAGGGTGCACCTACAAGCAGTTTCTAGACTGCAAACCGGTCAACTTTGATGGCACAGGAGGTGTTGTCGCTTTTGTTCGTTGGGCCGAGAAGACTGAATCTGTTCTCCGCATGAGCAAATGTGCACTAGATCAGCACGTCACCTATATCTCAGGGCTATTCTTGGATGGAGCCCTCTCTTGGTGGAATTTGCAAGTACAGACACTTGGTGAAGCTGCTGCCTACGCGCTAACCTGGATCGAACTGAAGGAACTTATGCGCAAAAAGTACTGCTCTCGCGCGAAAATCCAAAGGTTGGAAACTGAGTTCTGGCATTTGAAAATGGAAGGTCCAAAGATCGCAGAATACGTTCAAAGGTTCCATGACTTATCGCATGTGGTACCTTACATGGTCACTCCGGAGTTCAAGCGGATTGAACGTTTCATTTGGGGATTAGCTCCTCAAATCATAAGCATGGTGACCTCATCCAAGCCTGCGACAATTACTGAGGCAATCGATTTGAGCGTAGCTCTCACTGAGGAGGCGATCCGCCTAAACAAGTTTTCTGATGTTGAGCAAAAGAAGAAAGAGACTCACGTTGAGTCATCCAGAGGTAACAAACGAAAGTTCTCAAACTTCAAACAAGGCACTAGTGGGGTTGTTAAGAAAGGAGAGCCAAACGCGCCAGCTCAGGTTACAGTTGGTAGTGGGAGGAAAGGAAAGGGATATATGGGTACATCCCAAGTGTAACTCTTGCCAACGTCACCATTCTGGCCGATGCGGGCCAAAAGTATGTGAAGCTTGTGGAAAGACTGGTCACTTGAAGGATTCTTGTTGGGCTAGTGCTGGCCGGGGAGGCCAAGGAGGATTTGGGAATAGAAATAATAATCGTGGTGGTATTGGGAATCGCCCACAGGGGAACAATGGAGAAAACGGGAATCGAGGCAACAATGTGAATCAAGCTGGTAATGCGAACCAAAACAATAATCAAGCTGGGAAGGGAGCAGGAAATGGTCAAAGAATGGGTTGTTTTAGCTGTGGTGATATCGGGCACTTTAAGAAGAACTGCCTAGAGTTAAACCAAGCCTGTGGAAGAGTGTTCCATATCGAAGCACGGGAAGCGCGCCAGGATCCCAATGTCGTTACTGGTATGTTCCCTGTAAACCAACGCTATGCATCCGTTTTATTTGATACTGGCGCCGATTATAGCTTCGTATCGTTAGAATTTAAGAATATGCTTGGTTTAGCCGCTAGTAAGTTAGATTTTCCCTACTCAATCGAATTGGCTAATGGGAAGTTAGTAGAAGCCAATGAAGTAATCAGAGGTTGTGTGATCGAATTGGGAGAGCGTGAGTTTGCTTGGGATCTACTACCAATCCAGTTGGGAAGCTTTGACGTGGTGGTAGGAATGGATTGGTTATCAGGCAACAAGGCTGAAATAGTTTGTCACGAAAAGGTCGTTCGTATCCCAACCGAAGATGGCGAAACAATTGTGGTTCACGGGGAGAAGCGTGATACGCCGTTAAGAATTATCAGCTGCCTGAAAGCGCGAAAGTGTTTGCAGAAGGGATGTGTTGCCTTCCTGGCACACATTGTGGATAAGAAGGCTGCTGAGCCAAGAATAGAAGACATCCCTGTCGTGAGGGAATATCCAGAAGTCTTCCCAGAGGACTTACCTGGACTGCCACCTCAGAGACAAGTGGAGTTCCGCATTGACTTAGTTCCAGGCGCCGCGCCTGTGGCTAAGGCACCTTATAGACTTGCTCCGTCTGAGATGCAGGAACTGTCGACACAACTTCAAGAGTTGTTAGACAAGGGATTTATCCGACCAAGCTTCTCGCCTTGGGGAGCTCCGGTCCTGTTTGTCAAGAAGAAGGAAGGTAGTTTTCGAATGTGCATCGACTACCGGGAGCTGAACAAGCTGACAATCAAGAATAGATATCCTCTGCCAAGAATTGATGATCTGTTTGATCAACTGCAAGGCTCGAGCTTTTATTCAAAGATCGATCTTCGATCTGGATACCATCAGTTAAGGATACAAGAGGAAAGTATCCCGAAGACAGCCTTCAGAACTCGTTATGGACACTACGAGTTCCTTGTTATGCCGTTTGGTTTGACAAACGCACCTGCAGTCTTTATGGACTTGATGAATAGAGTTTGCAAGCCGTACTTGGACAAGTTCGTGATTGTGTTCATCGACGACATCTTGATTTATTCAAGGACAAAGGCTGAGCACGAACAACATCTAAGAGCTATTTTAGAGCTGCTGAAGAAGGAACAGTTGTATGCCAAGTTCTCTAAGTGCGAGTTTTGGCTACGAGAAGTAAAATTCCTTGGGCACGTGGTAAATGGAGATGGAATCCACGTGGATCCCACTAAGATCGAAGCGATCAAGAATTGGGAAACGCCAAAGACGCCAACCGAAATTCGGCAATTCTTAGGTTTGGCTGGTTACTACCGAAGATTCATTGAGGATTTTTCAAAAATCACTCAACCATTGACGCTCCTCACGCAGAAAGATAAGAAGTTTGATTGGGGAATCAAACAGGAAGAAGGGTTCCAGATATTGAAGGATAAGCTCTGCAATGCGCCAATCTTAGCGCTACCAGAAGGTACAGATGATTTCGTGGTATACTGTGACGCCTCACGTCAAGGATTGGGTTGCGTGTTGATGCAACGCCAAAAGGTTATTGCTTACGCAGCGCGTCAATTGAAAGTGCACGAAAGGAACTATACCACACATGATTTGGAACTTGGCGCAGTGGTATTTGCATTAAAGATCTGGAGACACTACCTTTATGGTACAAAGTGTACAATTTTTACAGATCACAAGAGCCTACAACACATATTCAACCAGAATGAGTTGAATATGAGGCAAAGACGATGGGTTGAGTTGTTAAATGATTACGACTGCGAGATAAAGTATCATCCAGGGAAGGCGAATGTGGTCGCCGATGCCCTAAGTCGAAAGGAGAGGATCAAGCCCATAAGGGTTAGGGCTTTAGAAATGATTATCCGAACCGATCTTTCCTTGCGTATTCGTGCCGCGCAGAAAGAAGCTCTCAAGGAAGGAAACCTTGAAGAAGAATATCTCCATGGGATGGAGAAGCTACTGGTACCAAACGAGGAAGGAATGTTATGTTTTGAGAAAAGGATTTGGGTTCCTTTGTTTGGAGGTTTAAGGAAGGTTATTTTCGATGAAGCTCACAAGTCACGGTACTCTATCCACCCTGGAGCGGATAAGATGTACCAGGATCTCAAAGATTATTATTGGTGGCCTAGGATGAAAGGCGATGTTGCTGTTTATGTGAGCAAGTGTCTAACGTGTGCTAAGGTGAAAGCGGAATACCAGAAGCCTTCAGGACTTCCGCAACAACCTGAGATTCCCAAGTGGAAATGGGAACAAATCTCCATGGATTTTATTACAAAGTTGCCAAGAACGCCAAGAGGCCATGACACTATTTGGGTAATAGTGGATCGATTAACGAAGTCAGCACACTTCTTACCTATCAGAGAAAAGGATAATACGAGCAAGTTGGCCGAAATATACATGAGAGAGATCGTCGCACGTCATGGAGTGCCTCTCTCGATCATCTCTGATAGAGACGGAAGGTTTGTGTCAAGGATATGGCAATCCTTCCAAGAAGGTTTTGGCTCACAATTAAATCTGAGCACTGCGTATCATCCGCAAACTGACGGGCAAAGCGAGCGAATGATACAGACTATGGAAGACATGCTGAGAGCGTGTGTGATGGATTTGGGCGGTAGCTGGGATAAGCATTTGCCACTGGTCGAATTTTTATACAACAACAGCTACCACACTAGTATTGGTGCCGCACCATTTGAAGCCCTTTACGGACTCAAGTGCCGATCACCTCTATGTTGGGCTGACGCAGGTGATAGGCAGCTTGTTGGTCCCGAAATCGTCCAAGAGACGACAGACAAAATTGCGCAGATCCGAAAACGCATCGAAGCAGCTCGTGAAAGACAGAAAGCCTATGCGGATCCAAACCGGAAACACTTGGAATTTCAAGTTGGAGATATGGTTTTATTGAAAGTTTCACCCTAGAAGGGTGTGGCACGCTTCGAAAAGCGTGGAATGTAACACCTGTGTCACTTCAACCATCAAACAAATGCCAAACCAATGAAATATTGTATTTCATACTTTGGACTTGTATAAATATGTGTAGCTTTTGCACATATCAACTCTTGTTCGATTTCAAGCTCTAAATCGCTTTCTGGAAGGTTATACACGCACTGATGCGTAAATATAACCAGTTTAAATCCAACGAACACTCCAGAATAGTGAAATAGGCTTAACATACCTTAAATAACCTTTACATAACTTAGATATAAGTTTTGGAAGGTTTGGTATGGTGAAATCAAAGTTTATTCGCTTACAGGGACTAAATTTGACAAACTGTGAAATATGCCAATTTGAACTGTAACAGACATTCCGGAACATGACCATAAGTTAAACATATCATATATACCCTTTACATAGCTTAGAAATAGGCTTTGAGGAGTTCGGTGTGCTAAAATAAACTTTTGGGTCATTCAGGGACTAAAAGTGTCAAAAAGTAAACAAGTTTGCATTTTCGCGCATAACTTACGTTCTGAATACATCCGGACATCCAAAAATTTATGTAAGCATGACTATGTTATATTTTAGTGTTCGCCATAAGAAAAATCCATTCGTCGCGTCATTTGGATCGTTTTTCGCGCTTATGCGCATTCCGTCGTAATTAAGCGAACATCGCGTTCGTACGGCCAAACGAACCAACCTCCGGCATATTTTTGAGCATGTTTTGAGTTCCCTATACTTTAACTTCATTTTAGAGCCTTAAAATGAGGTTAACGGGGTTCAAACGCATCGAAAAAGGCCTTAAACACGTGCAGGGACCATTTCTGCCAATTATGAAACTTTTCTGATTCAGGGGGTGCTAGCGTAGCGCGAGCCCTATAGGCTTACCAGTCGCGCTACGCGACTGCCTAACCAGACCAGATTAAGTGTATTTAACATCAGATTGCAGCTGTTTAATCCTCAACCACACATTCTAAATTGCTTAGTCAGATGATAAGGATGGAATTTAGGCACCATAACTTTGCAACACATGTACGGATGGGATTAAGGCACGTTTTCCATGAAACGATCCTAACGGTTACCCGAAAACTATAAATACCCCATCACCCCAATGCAAAACTTACAAGAACTTTGATTTGAGAAACTCTAAGTTGAAACTATTGTTTCATACCTGAGATTTTTGAATCGAGGTTAGCATTCGGGGACCCTTCGTAAGTATTCTTTCGTTCTTTTCCTTATTTTATTGCTTTTCGGGTCAGAAAGTCAAACTTTGTTTGACTTTCAGCGTTGACCAGTAATGGTCAATGCGAAGTTCGTTAGAACTTCGCAACGTGAGTGTAATCACGTTGGTCATAGTCCCTTGGGACTATGCCCACTGATTACCACGTTGTCTGGGGTCGTAGGGTAGGCGATCTGATAAATCGCCTATACCTTCGAACCCGACCCAGTTTGGTCGATCATTAGGATCCGACCAAATACATTAGGTGACCATAGTGTAGGGAATAACCTTCCGAGGTTATACCTTATGGTCACATCGTTTAAGTAGTTGTATGATAGGTAGTTTATATGCCTTAGGTAAATTACCAGAATACCCTTTTCATATATAATTGGTAATTAAGCATATGTAACCTAAAATTTTGTCACATAACTGATTATGTAACATGTATAGGCATATAATACTTGTCATAGGACTAGTTAGGCGGTCCGAACGCGTTTCACGCGCACGACGCGTTAAAGTAGCATAAGCTACCTAAACGGGTCGTAATGGGTCGAAAGCACTCAGGTTAGGTTTCATTTAGTATGTAGGCTTTGTTAAACCATATCACACGAGTCTCCACACTCGTTTGGTTTACAAACCCTCATGCTATCCGATCTTCCGATCTAGGTCCGGTTAATTAACATAGTTACCTATATTAGGTGCCATTTGATATCCGCGATCTCTAGCATTGTTTGGTTGTTACTCAAGGACTTCTGAGCAATCTCAAGTGAGTACATAGACCCCTCTTTTACTGTTTTCCAAACTGTTTTGGGGTGAAACACATGTGCCTACTTGTTACTTTCATGCTTTCCATGTTTTCACATCATATACCTGCTATGTTTGTTAGTACATTATAGTACATGATTTCATTACATTTTATGCTACGTGTGCCCATTGTGTGCATTACTTAGTACAGCTGATTTCATCACATGCTTACATTTTGACATTTGTTTATACATGTTATTACTTATCTTTTGACAAACTAAATGACTATCTATGATTTAACTACTGATTTCTCAATGAACATAAAATAAAATGTTGAATTGTACTTATTTTATGTTCTCCAGACCGATTGTTAGTATGATATAGCGCTATAGGATTTGACACCCCATTCCTGTTGTCATGGAATGTCTGAAACCAATTTGTTGCTCCATCCAAATAGGGATTGCCTTTGTGGTATTTCTATAGTCTCAAAGGTGTATTTTGATGCACCAGGTCTGAATGAATTCTTAAATCACACTATTAAAGTATAGTTTGATATACTCTCATGTGTGGTATTGTACAAACCAACATATATTTATCACATCCAAAGCATATTTTGATATGTTATTTACAAAACCAAAACATAGTTTAATATGTTATTTATCACATCCAAAGCATATTTTGATATGTTACTTATGAAACCAAAACATAGTTTAATATGTTACTTACAAATCCAAAGTATACTTTTGATATGCTACTATAAGGTTATTCGTTTAACCTTACATTACTTACAATACATAAACATTTCTACAATTGTTAAACATTACATCTTGGTGGTTTGGTTTGATTAAGTGATTAAGTAAAGAGGCGTGTGTAATATGATACAAGCATGGTGGATACGCCGCTGGTACTTCCTATATATAAGTGTTTGTATGGTATTACATATCGTAGCGTTATTTGAATCATTTCAGTTGAGACATAGAACATTTTATACAAATAACATACTTTTCACAAAACATTGATTTATAAACAACTTATCTTATACAAACTCATTTTATATGGTTATTCATTTAACCATACATTATTCACTTATTTATACATATCATCTGATCTTATCGTCTTTCAAATGATTTACAAGACAAAGCAAATTACAAGGTTCATGACTAAACATTTTCACAAACATAAGTCATGAATCCTATTTTCACAAAACCTATGTATCTCACAGGCATTTTTATGCTGACGTACCTATTTTCACATGTGTTTTCAGGAGATGATGCATAGGACTTATCAAGACATACTTAGGCGGACCTGTGCCTTAGTGATTTAAAACGAGACAAGATGAGTTAATTATGTTGTACTTCTTTGTTTGTTAAGACATTGTAACACTTTTGATTAATAAAACGAAACTTCAATTGCCATGGATTTGAAACAATTAATTCTGTTACAACACTCCCCGATGTTTCCGCCACGTTTTGTATGTTCTACGTGGTCGGGGTGTGACAGAAAAGATGGTATCAGAGCCAATGGTTATAGGGAATTAGGTTATTAGTAATGCTTTGACCTAGTCTATAACCTTTCTAGGACCTTAACGCGAGTTTACTTGCGTTTAGTCATAAAACAATACCGTCACCTATCCTTAGGCAACTACCACAACAAGAACATAAATTTCAAAACCGCTTTGAAAACAAATCATCTGTTCTAGGATGAATTATTACAAGGTTTTGAACCCTCTATTGTAAGGTTTTGAACCCTCTGTTATATGGTTTTGAACCCCTTTGAATTTTCAAAAATCTCGTCAAGGTTTTGGGTTTTAAATAATGTGAACACGTGCAAACTGGAAGGGTGAATGCCTGTATTCTGGGTTTTCTGTCTAGGCAAGCACTTCGTATACATCTCATCAGACGCGAGACCAGTTGTGCTTACCTGGGAATTCTTGGGATGAGTGTTCACTTATAGGCGAGCATGTCTTCGCGATACATTATTTTAATCCATTTACTTTGATTAGTCATTGTGTGTCGTTTGTTGCTTTGTAGTAACAAACAAATGACCACTATCCTTGCTTTCATCAGATTTGATTCATCTCATTCTTTTCGTCTAAATCTCTCACTCGTTTCCTTTCATGTTTCCTCTTTTAGAATGCCTCCTCGACGCGACAATCAGATGGCAAATGACGAACTGGCGGGAATCATCGCACAACAAATGGCTGTTGCCTTCCCAAATCTTTATGCTTAAATGATGCAAGCCATCAACAACAACAATGCCCCATGCAATTTCAAAACTTTTAACTCGGCTAAACCACTCAAATTTAGTGGTTCTGAGGGAGCGACTGGGCTTCTTCAATGGTTTGAAAGCATTGAGAATACCTTCCGTCACGTTCAGTGTCCTGAAAATCGCAAGGTCGAGTTTTCTTCAAGTGTGTTTCAGAAGAGGGCTCTTACGTGGTGGAACGGGGTGATGAGAGACCGCGGTGCTGAGGTTGCATTAGCACAGACTTGGGCTGAGCTTAGGGCTCTTATGATGAAGGAGTTTTTCCCTCGTCATGAACTACGAGCTTTGGAGAGGGAGTTTGATGATTTGAAGCAAGACAGTGGTGAACATCGAGCCTATACTGACCGTTTTGAAGAATTGAGCCTGTTGTGTCCTGCTATGGTTACTCCTGTGGATAAGGCGATCGAGAAATATACTGATGGTCTTCCTGACTTAGTTCAGGATATTGTTACTGGCAGCAACCCTACTACTGTCAGACAAGCCATTGAACTGTCTGCCACCCTAACTGAATCCCACATCAGAAAGAAAAAAGCTGTTTCGGAAGGGTGACCCAAGACCATCTGACAAGACTGCTCAAGTGGAACCAAAGGAAGAACATGCTGAGGTGTCCAAGAAGAAGAAACGCAAAGCCTCTCAAAACTACGCAGTAACTGCTCAAGACAAACAGGTTGCACCAAACCAGCCAGCACAACCTCGCAAAAGGCAAAACTATGTTGGTACCGCACCTTTGTGCAACAAGTGCAACCGTCATCATCTAGAGCAAGAGCAGTGTCACAAATGTACCCACTGTGGGCGGTTGGGACATTTGATCAATGTATGTCGATATGCAAATCAAGCTGCTGCAAACCCTGCTGCTGTTCAAGCACGGTTCCCTCCGGGGTCATGTTATAACTGTGGTGACCTTACCCACTACAGGAACAATTGCCCAAGACTTGTTAACATACCTCCAGCGCGAGGATGAGCATTTAACATCAATGAGGCAAACATGAACAATGATGCAGCGGTGAACAACTAGTGTTTTGTTATTTCCCTTGGTTGTTATCTTTGACGTTTAAAGACAAGTCAGTTGTTATATTAATAAAAATTCGTCGTTTTTATTATTGCAAAACTGATACGATTGTGTGAATGTTTGATACAACCTTATGATGTCAACCCAAATACAAACTACTCGTGTGGTTCTGTCATTTTATGATCACTTATGATCTCCCCTAGAACCATAAACACTTGTTTCTTTTAAGAAACAAAGCCAAACTCTTACTAAGAATCCTTCTATCTTTATAAATGGATCCTTGGAAATGGTTAAAGTGCCAAATGAAATCCATAGATTGGATTCCTAGTGTGCTTTAATTATCTATACCTAAAGAGAACGAATTAAAGAATCAAGTTAACTAATTATGTGCTTATGTGTTTTCTTTTATGTTTTGTGGTTGTTTATGATCCATCCAAATCCTCGTAAAATCTTTCATATCTTATATGAGGGGTTCATAGTAGGATATCCAAAGTTACTATCTTAAATCCTTAATAGACTTCTACGTTGTAGTCAAGTCCTTTGGGTTTTAAAGTACTATTCTATAATTGGACCTCTTGCATGGTCTAGTTAAACAGATTGATTTGAAAATCTGGTTAGAAATATCATGTGATGATATAAATGAAAAGATCCCTTAAGTGGTCTATTTAAAAAGATCATACGACGATCTAGTTAAGAAGATCATGCGTTGATCTAGTTAAAAGGATTGTTCGTTGATCTAACTAAAAGGACCCTTTGGTGGTCTAGTCGAGTCGTTTCATGTTTATTCAAATGATTTTTCCTTTCTACGCATTACGAAATGAACGGTGCGGACTGTGCAAGGAATTACGTAATTATGGAGGCCTACATAATTATGGAATTCAGTGCACAGAAACCACAAGAAGTTTTGTCATGTGTTAAGATCTATAGTGACGAGAATAATGATACGGGAGAAGTCTTGGACCTTAACCAATGTCATTCATTCTCACACTCCCCAATTCTGATTTCAAGCACACACTAAGTTTCCTATGATAAGTATTCATAAGAAACGTTCTTCTGTCCGTAGTTCAAAAATTCCATGTTTTACTACTTCAAGGAATTCACTTTGAGGGTTAACAAATTCGCTAAGAGTTCTAAAATGGCCCAAAGTTTTTACTTAAGGGTTCAATGTATCTATTAGAAGGCGAAATCGTCACAGCTGTCTTCACAAGTTTCCTCTAAAATTAAATTTCGGGACGAAATTTCCTAAAGTAGGGGAGACTGTAACACCTGTGTCACTTCAACCATCAAACAAATGCCAAACCAATGAAAGATTGTATTTCATACTTTGGACTTGTATAAATATGTGTAGCTTTTGCACATATCAACTCTTGTTCGATTTCAAGCTCTAAATCTCTTTCTGGAAGGTTATACACGCACTGATGCGTAAATATAACCAGTTTAAATCCAACGAACACTCCAGAATAGTCAAATAGGCTTAACATACCTTAAATAACCTTTACATAACTTAGATATAAGTTTTGGAAGGTTTGGTATGGTGAAATCAAAGTTTATTCGCTTACAGGGACTAAATTTGACAAACTGCGAAAGTATGCCAATTTGAACTGTAACAGACATTCTGGAACATTACCATAAGTTAAACATACCATATATATCATTTACATAGCTTAGAAATAGGCTTTGAGGGGTTCGGTGTGCTAAAATAAACTTTTGGGTCATTCAGGGACTAAAAGTGTCAAAAAGTGCACAAGTTTGCATTTTCGCGCATAACTTACGTTCTGAATACATCCGGACATCCAAAAATTTATGTAAGCATGACTATATTATATTTTAGTGTTCGCCATAAGAAAAATCCATTCGTCGCGTCATTTGGATCGTTTTTCGCGCTTATGCGCATTCCGTCGTAATTAAGCGAACATCGCGTTCGTACGGCCAAACGAACCAACCTCCGGCATATTTTTGAGCATGTTTTGAGTTCCCTATACTTTAACTTCATTTTAGAGCCTTAAAATGAGGTTAACGGGGTTCAAACGCATCGAAAAAGGCCTTAAACACGTGCAGGGACCATTTCTGCCAATTATAAAACTTTTCTGATTCAGGGGGTGCTAGCGTAGCGCGAGCCCTATAGGCTTACCAGTCGCGCTACACGACTGCCTAACCAGACCAGATTAAGTGTATTTAACATCAGATTGTAGCTGTTTAATCCTCAACCACACATTCTAAATTGCTTAGTCAGATGATAAGGATGGAATTTAGGCACCATAACTTTGCAACACATGTACGGATGGGATTAAGGCACGTTTTCCATGAAACGATCCTAACGGTTACCCGAAAACTATAAATACCCCATCACCCCAATGCAAAACTTACAAGAACTTTGATTTGAGAAACTCTAAGTTGAAACTATTGTTTCATACCTGAGATTTTTGAATCGAGGTTAGCATTCGGGGACCCTTCGTAAGTATTCTTTCGTTCTTTTCCTTATTTTATTGCTTTTCGGGTCAGAAAGTCAAACTTTGTTTGACTTTCAGCGTTGACCAGTAATGGTCAATGCGAAGTTCGTTAGAACTTCGCAACGTGAGTGTAATCACGTTGGTCATAGTCCCTTGGGACTATGCCCACTGATTACCACGTTGTCTGGGGTCGTAGGGTAGGCGATCTGATAAATCGCCTATACCTTCGAACCCGACCCAGTTTGGTCGATCATTAGGATCCGACCAAATACATTAGGTGACCATAGTGTAGGGAATAACCTTCCGAGGTTATACCTTATGGTCACATCGTTTAAGTAGTTGTATGATAGGTAGTTTATATGCCTTAGGTAAATTACCAGAATACCCTTTTCATATATAATTGGTAATTAAGCATATGTAACCTAAAATTTTGTCACATAACTGATTATGTAACATGTATAGGCATATAATACTTGTCATAGGACTAGTTAGGCGGTCCGAACGCGTTTCACGCGCACGACGCGTTAAAGTAGCATAAGCTACCTAAACGGGTCGTAATGGGTCGAAAGCACTCAGGTTAGGTTTCATTTAGTATGTAGGCTTTGTTAAACCATATCACACGAGTCTCCACACTCGTTTGGTTTACAAACCCTCATGCTATCCGATCTTCCGATCTAGGTCCGGTTAATTAACATAGTTACCTATATTAGGTGCCATTTGATATCCGCGATCTCTAGCATTGTTTGGTTGTTACTCAAGGACTTCTGAGCAATCTCAAGTGAGTACATAGACCCCTCTTTTACTGTTTTCCAAACTGTTTTGGGGTGAAACACATGTGCCTACTTGTTACTTTCATGCTTTCCATGTTTTCACATCATATACCTGCTATGTTTGTTAGTACATTATAGTACATGATTTCATTACATTTTATGCTACGTGTGCCCATTGTGTGCATTACTTAGTACAGCTGATTTCATCACATGCTTACATTTTGACATTTGTTTATACATGTTATTACTTATCTTTTGACAAACTAAATGACTATCTATGATTTAACTACTGATTTCTCAATGAACATAAAATAAAATGTTGAATTGTACTTATTTTATGTTCTCCAGACCGATTGTTAGTATGATATAGCGCTATAGGATTTGACACCCCATTACTGTTGTCATGGAATGTCTGAAACCAATTTGTTGCTCCATCCAAATAGGGATTGCCTTTGTGGTATTTCTATAGTCTCAAAGGTGTATTTTGATGCACCAGGTCTGAATGAATTCTTAAATCACACTATTAAAGTATAGTTTGATATACTCTCATGTGTGGTATTGTACAAACCAACATATATTTATCACATCCAAAGCATATTTTGATATGTTATTTACAAAACCAAAACATAGTTTAATATGTTATTTATCACATCCAAAGCATATTTTGATATGTTACTTATGAAACCAAAACATAGTTTAATATGTTACTTACAAATCCAAAGTATACTTTTGATATGCTACTATAAGGTTATTCGTTTAACCTTACATTACTTACAATACATAAACATTTCTACAATTGTTAAACATTACATCTTGGTGGTTTGGTTTGATTAAGTGATTAAGTAACGAGGCGTGTGTAATATGATACAAGCATGGTGGATACGCCGCTGGTACTTCCTATATATAAGTGTTTGTATGGTATTACATATCGTAGGGTTATTTGAATCATTTCAGTTGAGACATAGAACATTTTATACAAATAACATACTTTTCACAAAACATTGATTTATAAACAACTTATCTTATACAAACTCATTTTATATGGTTATTCATTTAACCATACATTATTCACTTATTTATACATATCATCTGATCTTATCGTCTTTCAAATGATTTACAAGACAAAGCAAATTACAAGGTTCATGACTAAACATTTTCACAAACATAAGTCATGAATCCTATTTTCACAAAACCTATGTATCTCACAGGCATTTTTATGCTGACGTACCTATTTTCACATGTGTTTTCAGGAGATGATGCATAGGACTTATCAAGACATACTTAGGCGGACCTGTGCCTTAGTGATTTAAAACGAGACAAGACGAGTTAATTATGTTGTACTTCTTTGTTTGTTAAGACATTGTAACACTTTTGATTAATAAAACGAAACTTCAATTTCCATGGATTTGAAACAATTAATTCTGTTACAACACTCCCCGATGTTTCCGCCACGTTTTGTATGTTCTACGTGGTCGGGGTGTGACAGAAAAGATGGTATCAGAGCCAATGGTTATAGGGAATTAGGTTATTAGTAATGCTTTGACCTAGTCTATAACCTTTCTAGGACCTTAACGCGAGTTTACTTGCGTTTAGTCATAAAACAATACCGTCACCTATCCTTAGGCGACTACCACAACAAGAACATAAATTTCAAAACCGCTTTGAAAACAAATCATCTGTTCTAGGATGAATTATTACAAGGTTTTGAACCCTCTATTGTAAGGTTTTGAACCCTCTGTTATATGGTTTTGAACCCCTTTGAATTTTCAAAAATCTCGTCAAGGTTTTGGGTTTTAAATAATGTGAACACGTGCAAACTGGAAGGGTGAATGCCTGTATTCTGGGTTTTCTGTCTAGGCAAGCACTTCGTATACATCTCATCAGACGCGAGACCAGTTGTGCTTACCTGGGAATTCTTGGGATGAGTGTTCACTTATAGGCGAGCATGTCTTCGCGATACATTATTTTAATCCATTTACTTTGATTAGTCATTGTGTGTCGTTTGTTGCTTTGTAGTAACAAACAAATGACCACTATCCTTGCTTTCATCAGATTTGATTCATCTCATTCTTTTCGTCTAAATCTCTCACTCGTTTCCTTTCATGTTTCCTCTTTTAGAATGCCTCCTCGACGCGACAATCAGATGGCAAATGACGAACTGGCGGGAATCATCGCACAACAAATGGCTGTTGCCTTCCCAAATCTTTATGCTTAAATGATGCAAGCCATCAACAACAACAATGCCCCATGCAATTTCAAAACTTTTAACTCGGCTAAACCACTCAAATTTAGTGGTTCTGAGGGAGCGACTGGGCTTCTTCAATGGTTTGAAAGCATTGAGAATACCTTCCGTCACGTTCAGTGTCCCGAAAATCGCAAGGTCGAGTTTTCTTCAAGTGTGTTTCAGAAGAGGGCTCTTACGTGGTGGAACGGGGTGATGAGAGACCGCGGTGCTGAGGTTGCATTAGCACAGACTTGGGCTGAGCTTAGGGCTCTTATGATGAAGGAGTTTTGCCCTCGTCATGAACTACGAGCTTTGGAGAGGGAGTTTGATGATTTGAAGCAAGACAGTGGTGAACATCGAGCCTATACTGACCGTTTTGAAGAATTGAGCCTGTTGTGTCCTGCTATGGTTACTCCTGTGGATAAGGCGATCGAGAAATATGCTGATGGTCTTCCTGACTTAGTTCAGGATATTGTTACTGGCAGCAACCCTACTACTGTCAGACAAGCCATTGAACTGTCTGCCACCCTAACTGAATCCCACATCAGAAAGAAAAAAGCTGTTTCGGAAGGGTGACCCAAGACCATCTGACAAGACTGCTCAAGTGGAACCAAAGGAAGAACATGCTGAGGTGTCCAAGAAGAAGAAACGCAAAGCCTCTCAAAACTACGCAGTAACTGCTCAAGACAAACAGGTTGCACCAAACCAGCCAGCACAACCTCGCAAAAGGCAAAACTATGTTGGTACCGCACCTTTGTGCAACAAGTGCAACCGTCATCATCTAGAGCAAGAGCAGTGTCACAAATGTACCCACTGTGGGCGGTTGGGACATTTGATCAATGTATGTCGATATGCAAATCAAGCTGCTGCAAACCCTGCTGCTGTTCAAGCACGGTTCCCTCCGGGGTCATGTTATAACTGTGGTGACCTTACCCACTACAGGAACAATTGCCCAAGACTTGTTAACATACCTCCAGCGCGAGGATGAGCATTTAACATCAAGACCCGCCGGAGCAGTGTCAAGCTCGTCAAAGTTCGTTGGAATGCCAGACATGGTCCTGAATACACCTGGGAGCATGAGGACCGGATGAAAGAGAAATACCCCCACCTATTTCCTAAGAACCCTGCATCTACAAGCAGAACTTAAAATTTCGGGACGAAAATTTTCTAACGGGGGGAGAATGTGACAACCCTCACTAAACCAGGTATCCGTACGACTTAATTGATAATTAATTACTGCTTAATTACTGTGCTTGTTTGAAATTACTAATGAACTGCTACTTGAATACTGATACATGTACTTACTTGCATCATACTTTACTTGCTGTCACTCCATGTTTTGCTTACAGCACCTTTGTGACAACCTTGATGCACCAAAAGCACAGTAGCACAATGAACGGATAACCTATTAAACGTGCTGTCATAACTAGCACCAGGCAGGTACTGCCTCTAAGGCCTGTAAGAGCCTGAGATAGTTTGCTACACTAGTGGTGAGTGTAGGGATATAAGGGTTGTAGAACTGCGTCACTAGGAATAAATTACAGTGACCGGATGTGCCTAAAACGTGCTCTAAGCACAAAAACTCAGCACTTTAATAAACAATCCAGCTTTTAGCTAACTAATAAGGTGCTAAAACATGAGAAAAATATTACTAGACACCTTCCAAAGTGTCAGGAATAAGTTGTGTCACTAAAAATAATAATAACGACACTTTAAAGCTTTGTTGAACGTTTTAACGGATTACTATCCAACCGAACAACCGGATTTTACCCGGAACATGAAAATATTGCCAATAACATTATTTGTCTTTTTCTGAGCCAGATAGGGTCCCTGAATACCCTAACACCCGCAATAAGGCACAACACTCTACTAACCGGGTTAATCACTTGATTAACCTAACTTTACACTTACTATTTTGGTTAGATTTGAACCAAGACCCCCCCCCCCCTTAACCAACCGTCCCCAAGGGGGGACACCTCTTGTACTTAATGATTAAATTAATCACCCATGCTTAAGATCTTGAAGACATAGGGACCAATGGTTAATGGTGTAGAAGTTTGTCTATAAGATCACGTCATAACTCAACATAACATTCACCACACATTACACAAATCACACACTCTCTCCCTCTCTCTTTGGCTCTCGGCCGAGAACAACAACAACCATCCATCCTTCGATCTTGAGCAACCAATTCCAAGTGCATACAAGTGTTAAGGATCACGGATAAGAAATCTTGGTGCATTCGGAACTCAAAGGACCTCTTCTCGTTGCTTTTATCCTCTCATTTTACGTCTAGATTCTTCCCTAGCCTCGAGCTAGTAGTAAGTTGCTTGAATCACCTTCTCGAACTATTTTAAGATGGTTAAAATGATTTGTAACGGTTAAAACTCGTAATCTTACAAGATGAAGTATGAAAGTCTACAAAAAATACTAAAAGTGATGGTTAAAAGCTTGTTTGTTGTGTAAATCTTGTAGTATTTGATTTGTGAGGTTATTTAGGCCCGATCTATGTTGTGGTAGCTCGGATCATCGTTTAACCCGGATTGGTCATAATCATGGATTATGACATAAAGCTTGTTTAAGTGTAACAAGGGTTAAGTGATGAAACTCTACCACACATCAAACTTGAACTTGTGTAAAAATGATTTTACTTGTGAAATAGTGTTTAAAACTAGTAGATCTACGGATCTACAAGCGGTATTTTCAAAGGACCGAGTGTCAAAGGAACCATGATTTCTAAAGACGGATCTTACACTAACAAGAATGATTTTTAGAACACACAAGTGTGTAAACACTTGAGTAGCACACTTTCGACAAAATAACTATTTTTGTAAAAGATGACGAGAAGTTGTAAAAACGGAAATTCTCTAAAAACAAGGTTTTTTACAAAATCGGATTGTTTTATATAAAGATCCACTAAAAGTAATGGAATTTACTTTATAATCTTGGATAAAACGCAAGTTCATGTAATTTATGCGATGTACATATTTATTTACTAGTTTGTTGTTTTGGACATTGTTTTGATTGAACGAAAAGATTGTTGGTTTGATTTATAAAAGAAAATGATACGCTTAAAAGCGTGGCCACCTCCAGTTACAGGGGAAACTCTGGCGAAATTTTTTCCAAAAACCTAACACTTAGAAATATTTTCACTATAAGTGTTAGAAACACGTTTCGACTTGTTTTCAAATTATAGATTTCGCCACGAATTTATTTACAAAACATCGGAGGTGGGATTTCACAAAATAAAACTTGGTAAAAATATATTTAGAATATATTTTTCATAAAGTCACTTGATATGTGTTTATGATTATTTTGTGAAAATACTAGTATTATTTTTAGGGTAAAAATAATACTATCAAATGTTAACGAATCCAAAATAATACGAACGTCTCTACGATAAATATATAAGTTACACCGGTAATTATTATTACCACTCGATCATTAAAACGTAACTTACGCATTTTAAGAAAATATGACTTAACGCGTATTTTTGTCAAGGTATTATTTTGGGAAAGTTTATGTAATAGAAAATATAATATTTTTGAGAAGAATATTTATATTTTGGAGTTAGAAATAAAATATATTTTAAGTGAGACTTAATAATATATTACGATCACACATGTATTAAATCCCCCATCCTTGGGAAGGAAAATGATTTCCAAGTATTTACTAAATGTAAACACAAAATAGTTGTCTAACTATTTCCCAAAAACTTAAACCATAAAGCTAAGGCACGGCCGTCCGTCTAATAGAATTAGTACGTTTAGGTCGTCACACAGCTGCTTGATCAGGAGACATACTTGGTAGAGATGCACCACTGTGAGTTCATGTCCCCTTTTTCTCTTAACTGTTTTCAGTTTTCTAAACTACGGGGGTGAAATACATGTTACTATGATTACAAGTACTTTATACATGGTATGGTTAGCGTAAGGAGGGTTACTACTTAGATCATGTGAGTGGGTAGGCGGGAACTGGAGGCCATTAATCCTCATTATAGGACCGAGGGACGTAAGCGGTAGATCTATCTGGGTGTAGCGAGCCCAACTCCAGGTCCAACAATGCGGACCTCGGGGTGACTTTGTACCCAACGCAAAATCTGCTAGGTTTGAGTCTTCCTACTTGCACTTCACACATATCAATGGCCTTGCAAACCATTGGTGATCTCTTTTTCCTTATTTGATACATACCAGGATTTTTATATATACAAAGGTTTATTTACTCACTTACACATGAACTCGCTCAACATTATTGTTGATTTTTCAACTTACATGTGTATTTCAGGGAATTAAAGGATCTGGCGCGGTATGACACGTTTTCCCGCTGCACTAGTTACGAGGTCATCCGGGTTTAGAGAATGTGACTCTTTCCTGGACAAGTCACAGTCCTTAAACCATGCTTATGTTATGTTGTGTTTGTTGAACAATGTTTATGTCGTTAGGATGTGTTTCTGTTGAGACAATGTTGTTGTATTTGGTCTTCAAAACTTAATTAAATGGATGATCTTGCATGGTTTTATTTCATATAGCTTTGTTATGGTTAAGCTATGGTATTAAGAAGTCACACCAAATTAACCACGCTTCCGCAAAGCCAGGGTGTGACACAACACGATACAGAACTCCAATGAACTTAGTCAGGCAGAGGCTCGACATGCGTTACGGAGTCCTAGATCAATTGGGTAGGGTAACAAATTAGTGACCAGGGTTAAAATACTTACAACGAAGTAGATGTCGCAACCCCTGGCCCCTTGTCCCGAGAGCGGTGTCGCGAGATCCAGATTAGTGGTATCGGTGTTTATAAATTTGGCAGCGGAAATTACCTCAGGACCGTAGTGTGGAAATAGTTTATCAGGGTAAAACACCATATTTTATAAATAATAAATACATGCAAAAAACCCAAGTTTCCATTTATAAAGTGTTTATAGGGATAAACCCTATTTTATTCAAATAAAACTTCTTTCTTGTTTAGGTAACTTTTATAGCCACTTTTTCCAAGCCTTCAGTGTTCTCCAGCTGGCTTCTATTTGTGTTTCACATTTTGTTACCTGAAACGCGTTTTAAAAATATTTTGTCAGTGAGAAATAGTGGTGAGTGCATCCCAATTTAATCAAAACAATTTTATATCTTTACAGTATTGAGGGCATCCGCAATTACATTTGTTTATATCTACCAAATTACCACCCACGGTACTGTCAATCCTGACTTGTGGTCATGTTACTATTCAAAGTATTAGTAACAAGTAATGTATACAAAACCCCAACATACCGACAGTAATTGTAGAATCACAAATACTCAATCACTGTTAATTATATTTTGAAACAATTGAGGTTTTGTAAAAACAGTTGGTTATAAAAAAGAGAATGACTCACATTGCTACTTTAGATAACCCTTCATCTTTCTGGTAACTTCCTGGATATAATCTATTAAATTAAACAATTCACATGTGTTAGTAAAATAACCCAATTTACATTAGCTATAATCTCTCCCAAGACAGAACTCCAACGACTGATTCAGGCAGAGCCTCGACATGCGTTACGGAGCTCTAGATCAGTCGGGCAGAGTAACTAATACGTAACCGGGGGTTATAATACTTACAACGAGGCAGAGCTTCGCTTTTTAGTGGGTATTATACCCGAGTAGAATTTTTGTTTTTTGAATGATTTGGAAATGAGCATCAAGCTACTATTTATAGGGTCTGGTCAGGGGGTTCTAGCGCCCCGCGAGAGATACATGAGTGGTGATGTGTGCAAAATGCAACATATAAATTACATCAAATGTGGCATAAAACTAACCCTTTTTTAGTACTAATGTTGGAAAAAGTGTGTTTTTGTCTTCCTTTTGTATTTTCAGGATTAAATGAGCTCAAATGAACAAAAGAAGCAAAAAGGCAGCTAAATCTAACATAAATACAAGAAAAGGAATAAACGTGGCATGCCCGACCCCCGATAGCATCTTCCCAAGAAAAAACAAGAGAACAGAAGGCTGAACATGCCCCGTGCTCAATGGGCACGGGGGCGTGCCCAAGTGTCTGCAGAAAAGACAAAGTTGCAGAAGCTTCTATCACCCACCACGGGGGAGTGCCCAGCGGACACGGGGCCGTGGTCATCTCTAAGATTCGCAGAATCTGGGGAAATCTTGATAGTACAGATACGCTTCTGCACACGGGGTCGTGCCCAGCGGACACGGGGGCGGGTCAACTAATGCAGACAAACTGCAATTAATGAAGAAAGAGAAGGAGGGTGGACACGGGGCCGTGCCCGAGCTGCTGTTCAGGCTATAAATAGGGGTGCTTGGCTCATTTGCAAACCATCCCTTGGCACACCACCTCTCTCACACTTCACCCACACTCCACCACCACCACAACACCATCATCCATCATAGAGTGTGTGAGTCGTCTCGGGATCCAAGATTGATCGTAAGAGTTCTTGACAATCAAAGGCCATGTTTGCCTAAGTCTCTTACATCACTTGGTGAAGACAAGTATCTAGTGTAATACTTTTTATTTTTTATCTTTTCGCACTTTTTATTTGGGTATGTATTAATGACTTTAATAACTAGTTTCTTATGTTGAAGGTGATTCTTCCTTATCGTTTGTCAGTGGTGTCTTGGCATTATTTTACTGTCTATATAAAATAAAAGATTTTCACCATTCATATCTCCACGGTTTATATGGAGGTATGTTGGCTACCTGGTCGGGGGTTAAGGGAACAGTTTGGTAAGAGTCTTGCCTTGTTCAGTGTATAGATCCTGCAAGGACCTGGGTCAAATTTAGTAGGACCTCCTTCGATACCCATCGGTATTGGATGGCGGGGGTCCAAACTCTTTGATCCCCTCATATGTAAGCTACTATTAAAACTTTAACCTGGCTACTTAGGACTGTATCCCTGCTGACTCAGACTACTTAGCCGAGGGTAACGTCACCTTCAAAAGAGGGGCCTACCACATTATGCATTAATAACTTAATTAATTATCTTTCAATAATCCGACCCTTTAGGATTGTATCCTTGCTGACTCAAACTACTTAGTTGAGGGTAACGTCACCTTCAAAAGAGGGGCCTACTACAATAACTAAGATAATCCCTTAAAAAGTGCAAAAGTGCGGAAATAATCAAAGGTTACACTACACACGAGTCGGATCCAAGTGATTCATCTTGTCTACCTGTTTTTATTTTATTTTATTTTTCAGCAGTTTAGTTAGTTTTATTTTTCTTGTTTAAAAGCTCTTGTGTCCTTGGATGACCTCGGTATCTTACCAACACTATACTACGCTCACGATGGGTGCACTTGCCCATATGTGTGTTTAGTGTTAGTAAATATCGTGTTTTATAAATTTAAAACTTGGCTAAAAAGTGTAAAAAGGGCTTAAATTATATATTAAAAACCTATCACACCTAATGCACATTAAGTTTTTGGCACCGTTGCCGGGGACACAAGGATTTTAAGAAAGCTTAAAATCGACGGCCTAATCAGTTTTTTTCAAAACGCGCGCACATTTCTCTGCATTTTAGTTTAGTTTTGCATTTTCAGTAACCTAAACACGGGGCCGTGTTCACTGAACACGGGGCCGTGCTGCATATTTTTCATAAAACACCCAGATACAGAGTCTGAACACGGGGTCGTGCTCACTGAACATGGCCCCGTGCTGCACAAAGCCAGTAACTTTTAATTCAAACGCCCAGATACAGATCCTGAACATGAAGCCGTGTCCACTGAACACGGGGCCGTGTCCAGCCTCTATTTCCGTTTTTATTTTTGTTTTCTGGTCTCGAGACTCTGTTGTTGTCTGCTGAGTGATTCTTATGGATCAATACTCAGGAGGCTACAACTACATCTATGGGGAGGATGATTATAGGAAAGACTATTGCACTAATTGTGGAAACCCGCACTTGGTACAATATTGTGACTTATTTTAACCATCCACTTCATACACCTACTATGAGGAGCCCAGGTACAAGCCATCAACTTCATACACATCAAATGGCAATCCCAACCGACATTGTCATCGTCGATGACGCTCCCCTAGTGTTGGGATGACCTTTTGTAAAAACCCATGAAGCTTTGAAAAACCGGAAGTACAACAATCTATCAATTCAATTAGGAGCATTTAAAAGAAGCATCGATATTGAGCGTTCAATGAAATATCCTTTCGGCAATAATGACCCCCTAATTGAAGATGAAGATGAACCACCCGATACAAGTGAAAAGATTGACCACTTTGTTGAAGAAGAGGTTTCCATAGAACAAACTTTCAAAGTTCTTGATCAAAATGAGCAACCAAATAAGGAGTCTCCTAAAGACCCACCTCTTGAGCTCAAAGAACTTCCGAAAGGTTTGGAATATGCTTTTCTAGACAAAGATGGTAAATCACTTGTAATTATTTCGTCTGAATTAGGTAGTTTAGAAAAAGAAAAATTAATTAAACTTTTGAAAAAACACAAAAATGCGATCGCTTGGAAGCTTGTAGATATTAAAGGAATAAGTCCTTCCATGTACACGCACAAAATTTTAATGAACGATGACTACAAATCGGTAATACAACCACAACGTCGAGTAAATCCAAATGTACAAGAATTGGTTAAAAACGAAGTCATCAAACTACTTGACGCCGGACTTATTTATCCTATCTCCGATAGTCCTTGGGTAAGTCCCGTCCAAGTAGTTCCAAAGAAAGGAGGTATGACGGTAATAACTAACGAAAAGAATGAATTAATACCAATGAGAACCGTCACTGGATGGAGGGTATGTATAGATTATAGACGATTAAATGAAGCAACAAGGAAAGATCACTTTCCTTTGCCCTTCATTGAACAAATGTTAGAAAGATTATCTGGTCATAAATTTTATTGTTTCTTGGATGGTTTTTCAGGTTACTTTCAAATCCCGATAGCACCCGAAGACCAAGAAAAGACAACCTTCACATGTCCCTATGGAACTTTTGCTTATCGACACATGCCATTCGGTCTATGCAATGCCCCCGCAACCTTTCAACGTTGCATGGTAGCCATCTTCCATGACATGATAGAAAAGACAATGGAAGTCTTCATGGACGACTTTTCTATCTTTGGGGATTCATACGACCAAAGCCTCAATAACCTTGAACGAATGCTATCCCGATGTGAGGAAACTAACCTCGCCCTTAACAGGGAAAAATGCCATTTCATGGTAACGGAGGGAATAGTACTCGGTCATAAAATCTCAAGCGAAGGAATGGAGGTTGATTGAGCCAAAATAGACACTATTTCTCGATTACTGACGGGTGGTCCATAGGACAACCCTTAATGGTGTTAAAAGACGAGTTTATCCCTCACTTGATCGCGTAATTATCTTGAATTAGATTACTACAGTTGCTTATGTTTCAGGTACGTTTTGGGAGCTAAAAATGGATAAAACGCTGCTTTGGATGGAACGAAGTGGAACGGGGCAAGCAAGGATGGAAAGAAGAAACAAAACAAGAGATTCAGGGGTCCACCGTAATTTATGGTGGCAACCGTAAATTACGGTAGCCCCTGAAAGTGCCCAGATCCACTGTAACACAGGAGAGAACCAGCGTAACGATTTGGAGTCTACCGTAACTTACGGTAGATACCGTAAGTTACGGTAGAGGTGACGAGCAAAAGTGTAACTGCCTCATTAAAACCGTTTTCATGTGCCTTTTCACATGATTCATGATTAGAACGTTTCTCTGCACTTTGGGGGTGAATTTTAGCTTTGGAGATCATTCGGGAACAATTCTAAACATTTGGTTTTGGTTTTTGATTCGTATGAACTTGAACTTTAATGTTATGATGATCAACCGAACTATGTCCGGCTAAATTTGTGGTGATCATCTTAGGTGAATGTTTCTTTACAACTCTTGTGTGATTTTCCTTAATTTCTAGAATGATAACTTGTGTGTTTGCTTGATTATCATGGTGTATGCATAATTGTTTGTAGCTTGTTAATTGGTATTGCAATTCTAGTCTAAATCGTACGTTCTTGGTGTCGTTGACAATAGAGATATCACGGGAAAGGTTAGGGTTGGATATTGATTGATTGATCATCGGGAAACGACCTCGCATTGATATAATCCGAGTACTTTATTCCCTTTTTTCACAACAATTATTTATGCACGAGTTATGTCTATGTAACTCTTTCTAGTTGGAATTTTGCATAAGTGTTAAAAGAAACTGAAACCTAGGATGATCATTGTTCTCATAATCTGAATTAAAAATCCAATTTTGATTAGCAGTTAGTTAATAACTTAGTTTTAAATCAAACAATCCAAACTCTTGATCTTTAATTTCTGCACATTAGGTTAATTGTAGTTACTTTGCAAAACTATAGAATCAACATGTTTTCCACAAACTCCCTGTGTTCGATACCCATTTACTGCTATCTACTAGTTGTAATTTGGATTAAATTTGCGTGTACTACGACAGCACGTCAAATTTTGGTGCCGTTACCGGGGAGTAGTGCGCAACGTGTGTTAGTTTATTAGTTTTGTTTTGTTATTTTCGGGTTTACGCTGGTTGTGTTTAGTGTGCAGGTACTACAGGTGTATGCATACTAGAGGCTCTCACAAGTTGTCACCCCTATCGTTTGATCCGAAAATTGAGAGAATGTTAAGGCAAAACTGAGTTTTAGTACGAGAAAACATAATTATTGGTTCACCTACCTCACCCATCACACCACGAAACATCATGCAAGAATCTCAAATACCACCCATAACGGGTCAAACGACCTCATCATTCATACCTACTTCCACACAACCATCACCAAACACCACCATGCCTAACACCACCACAAATCCTACTCCAACTCATGACACTACACCAACCAACACCACACAACCGATCACTACTCAAATTGAACCCAATCTTACCTTTAGCCCTTCTACCACAATTCCACCATTGTCACACTTCTTTCCCCCAACTACGGGTCAATCATCCTCTAATTATCCAATACCACCAAATTCAACCATTGTCCATGCCACTTCTACATTTAGACCATCGAACCAATTGGGCTTCCAATATTCATCTCTTCCATTTGGGTAATCTTCGGGTATTCAAGGAGATGGATATGATGATGGTTACGAAGAGGATTTTAGGGGATATGAAGAAGAAGGTTTTTATTATGGGGGTGATGGAGGATACTTGGGACCTCAAGGAGGAGCGGGTCAACAAAGTCACCCGATCCAACAATTTCAAGACAAGAGTAGATTACCGGTCGGAGTACAACATATTAGACCACAAGGGCCACAATTGCAACGCCCTACACCGCTACATCAAGTGCGGCCTCAAAATACACAACCGCAATTTCAAGGGCCAATTCAACAACAACCACCAATGCATCAATATCAATATCAACCACCATTTGCTCCTCAACGGCCTATGCAAGGGCAAATGGGTCAACCAAGAGCACCATTGGGTGCCCCTCGAAGACATCACCGGGAGGTAGTATGGGGAATTGAAGCTCACTTTTGGCCTATTATCACTAACAATCCTTCGCCGATAGTGATTCCTCATCATGCGGACAGAAGAATGTTTGAAGTTAGAACAACCGCACTCCAAAGTCTACCAAAATTTAAGGGGTTAGCAAAGAAAGAACCTTATTTCCATTTGGAGACATACGATTCTATTTGCAACACGATTGGAGGCCAAGGGTTCTCTTCAGATGATTTTAAGTTGGTTATCTTCCAATTTTCTTTGGAAGACAAAGCAAAGAGATGGTTTCACACTTTACCCTCCGTATCGATTTTTACATGGGCTGATATGCAACAGATTTTCTTAGACGAGTTTTATACTTCCCAAAAGACTAATGATGCACGAAGAGGTTTGAGAAGCTTCCAACAACAATCGGGGGAGATGTTTCACGAAGCGTTTGAAAGGTTCAATATGATGCTACGAAATTGCCCTCATCATGGTATCCAACTTTGGGAGTTGTTGAACGCGTTTCACGAAGGGTTGAGTTCGGAGGATGCACGTGATTTGATGTCGATTACTAATGGTACATTTGGTACAAACTTTGAACATGTTGATTGGCAATTTTTGGAGCAAATGGCTGTTACTTCCAAAAGGAAGGCCCAATCTTCGAGACGGGCAAGGCATGTGATACATAGGCCACAAGCGCATGGAGTAGAGAGTGGCAATGTTCAAACCACGAATCAAGTGTACAATGTGTGCACTAATTGCAATGAAATAGGCCACACGGCGGAAGTTTGTGTAGTGGGAGTGGTCGATGAGCAAGTAGAAGAAGTGAATGCAATTCAAAGGGGTGGTCGAAATTTCAATATGAATTCCAACACATACCACCCCGGGTTACGAAACCATCCTAATTTCCGCTACGGGAACACGGCGAGCCAAGCTAACCCAAACTTTCAAGGAGCTCAAGGTAACTTTGCATCTCGCCAACAATACAATCAAGGAAATTATAAGGGTGGAAACAATTATGGCTACCAAGGGCAATTTCAACAAACGGGTCAAAGTGGTTCGGGTCAAAATTCATCAAGCGGGAATGAAGTCATGGATATGCTTCGGGCTATGCAACAAGATATGCAAAAACGGAATCAACTTGATGAAGTCTGGATGCAAAAGGATGAGGTTCGTGACAAGAGCATTCAATCACTAACAACCCAAATGGGTCAATTGGCAACCGACGTGGCGGAGTTGAAGAAAAGCAAAGGTCAACTTCCTAGCGACACCATGGTAAATCCTTCCCATGGTTCGTCACGAGGTAACAATGTTAATATTAGTCATGTTAGTGTGTTGAGAAGTGGCAAAGAATTTAAAGTCAATTTGTCACCGGGTTTGGTTGAAGGGGTAGTTGAGGATGTCACGGGTAATGAAAGTGATGATGAAGTTTCACCGGTTGTATCTAAAGAATCAAATGTTAAAAAACCAGGGTTGGGTAAAAATGAAAAGAATGAAAAAGATGAAGGTGAACCGAGTCAAGTCCCGTTTCCATCGGCTTTACTTGACCCGGGTAGGAAAAATTTTATTGCATCAAGAGGTGTAACACCTCGAAAATTTCGGGTTAAATAATAAAACGACACGTGTCATGTAAGACAAAACGTGTTGTAAACCCGGATTTAATAAAAATGTTTGACAGGATTTAAAAGTGTCGTTATGTAAATTTTTGCACCTCTGAACGACCTCGTAGTAAATCCCAAGACTCAAATCATATTAAAAACATCTAGTATATATTCAAGACCAGTGAATTATAACAATGAATGATTCATAGTTTGATACAGTGGACTCCTACGAAGAAAAAGCACGGCAACCCTTTGTTTTCGGCACTTTGAAATGAGTTCAAGTGAAACAAATAATAATGGTAGGATTATTGATTGTACAAAACCCTTATTAGAGGCCCCTAATTGATAATGGAGGTCCCAAAATTCGTACAACTGGGTTGCCCTTTCAAAACACCAAAGAACAAGGGATTTTTGTGTCTGAGGTCATGCTTACGGACCGCAACACTGGCAAGCTTACGGTCCGTAAGCTAGCTGCCAGCGACCAGAAACTTGCTGTAGCCTGTTTTGCGCGATTGTGACCGATTCCACTGGTATTTCTCACTATTGGACGACCCCTAAAATGTTCCTAGACCCCAGGGACAATTGTGGTCACTCATAGCCTTAGTTGTCAACATCTTATGGTGTGTACAACTAGTATATAAGGCTTTCAAGGTTTCAAACATTCTCATTCACTTCTCCTGCATTCTTGGATCCTTTCTGGAGCTAACAAGCAGCCTCAAGTGATCAAATTCGTGCATAGGACTCTTGTAAGTCTGCTAGTCCTTCTTTAATTAAGTTTTAGCTTAGTTTTAGCTTAAAAGTCAAACCGTCGTAATTAACGGTTGACTTTAAGATTAATCACTAATGGTCCAGTGATTAGTCAAAGTGAAAGTAGTTATAAGTTGGTAATTATGTGGGTAATAAAACCTCAAAAGGGTTCCCCCTGATTACCAATCTAACCAAGTCAAACGTCGGGTCAAACATATAATTAAAAGGTCAACAGGAAGTTTAAAATGTCATTTTTGCATAATTAGCTATCTAGAACATATATAACCTGTTTGATCATTGTTATAACTTAGTAATAAGTGTAAGAACATGCCCAAACATGTTCAACCCGACAATTTCCTGTTTAGACCCGGTTCGGAACCGAAAGTCGCATAGTTTGACTTTCGCTTTGACTTTCAGTTCTGACCCGTTATGGTATGTTTTAGAAATGCCTTATAGCTTCCTTAGGACTAGGCTACATGTTAGCATAACCCTCTGTGGTCGGTTCATTGATTGACCCGTTCGTTTACGCGTTTCCGTTAATAGCTCATATGTTGACCATTATGCCCTTATTACCTTAAACCATGATTTTTGGAAATGTAAAAGAGTAGAAACTTAAATTGCTGATATATAAACTTGTATGCAAAGTTTGACATAAGTTTGACTTGTAGATTAAGAATTATGCTCATTATCGCAAAATGAAAGCTTTATGTTAATAAAACGGCGTAATTAGCGTATAGCCTAGTTAAGCCTACTTTTTGGTATCAAACTTAATACCCACTGATCTAATATATTATTTTGGGATTTTTGAAGATTTTTAATTAATTTTAGGCTGAGCATAACTAGTAGTCGTAGGCTTAATCCGGTAATTGTCGGTTTTGCCCTTACGGGCCATAAAATGAGTTTTACATATCTAAACGACTCCAAACCTTTTTCTACTGATTAGATATGTTAAATAAATTATTTTAAGCCTTCTGGAAGTATAAAAATATCAGCTTTATGTATCGAACCCGTAAACGACTCTTAATCGCCTTATTTAGCGTTTTAACGCATAGTATGTATAAAATTATATTGAACATACCCGGGTTGATACCTACTGATATTTTAGGCAACTTAGAATGTTTTAACAGTAAACAAAGGTTGATTAACTCAGACTTTGGTTTTGAGCTTTTCGGCTTATGTGAAATTACCAAAATGCCCCTTCGGCGCATAGTTTGGTTATAATGGGTAAATTCACATATATACTTTACCCTACTGTTACAACTTATTAAATTGAGTATTTTTACTGATTACATCAGACCTGTAACTCAGATAAATACTTAAACTCTTTTATAACCTTTTAAATGACCAAACTACCCCTACGAGGTCTAGTTTGTGTTTAAAAACGTTCCGGGCATAATGAAAGACATCTTACTGATGTCACAACATATTTGAGGCATAATTAACTTAGGAAACCTGTTTAGGACCCATATGGTTACCCGTTACGCCTCTGGCGCATTCGGTTCGGTTTATGTAACTAGTTTGCATAAATTAGCCGAAACGGGTCAAACCTTATCCTTTTTATCTCAAAATCCAGAATGTGTTTAGTTTACCCATATTATACAAGTCTTCAAACTTTTCGGGTCTAAATCACATTCTATTCCGGTCTTCGCTTAATCATGCGTTTGAACCGTAAAACTTCCTTAAAACTAACCGGTCTAAGTTACGACTTAAATAAGACCCGTTAGGAATCTAATAGGTTAATAAAACCTTCGTTCCAGATTGAGAGCCCCAGTAGAAGTACTTGTGCTTGCTGATTAGAATATACGGCTGAGTATAAATTGCATTGCTAGCTCAGGTAAATACTCTTAACTTATTTTCCCTTATACGGGCTTGGGATACGGTATTAAAAAAAAATACCGCTTGGTCGGGTGTAGAAACCTTTTAATTGGAGATGATTAAATTGTATAATCCCGTTTTAATCTGTATTGATTGATAACAAATAACATTGGGGGTTAATGACCGTGTCCTGGATATCCTTGGCTCATTTTAAAAAGTGAATGGCCACGACGTAAGCACAAGGTGTAGACATAACACCTCCTGTTGCATATGTATAACCTATACTCACTCGTAAGGGTGTCTTCTTGTGAGATCATATTTGTGGTGTGTCGATTAATCTTGTCCGGCTTGTATTGTATAATCACTGGCCCTAAATGTTGGACAACCATGTAAATCGGATACAAGATTTTTATTAATAAAATTGTCCTAAGTTATAAAAGATTAATTTTGCCTCTGTGCATTTTAATCAATGTGTCAAGATATTTTGTGCCGTTTGCACTCGAATCACTTTTTAAACTCTTTTTCCAAAATGAGTCGGTTAATTGTATTTACCAGTGTAAACTGACGTATTTTCCAAAAAGGTTAAGTGACAGGTACTAAACGAAATTTGCTGGAAGCTCAGGGCGTTAATAAGGAATCTTGCAAGTTTTAGATGCCTGAAGTCTGTTGAACAGTTTTATTTTCTTTTATTGATCCGCCTGTGGATCCTTTACTTTCCGTTGTAATACTTGATATTACTTTATATTCGGAATGTAATATATTTATCTTTTGTTTCCGCTGTGCATTTATATATTGTGTTGTTTGACCATGATGTTACTAACTACGTCACGATACTCCCCTACCGGGCCCACCGGTGACACGTGGAAAGTCGGGGTGTGACAGGTTGGTATCAGAGCCAACATTGAGTGAATTAAACACTAGCCCTTAGTGTTTAATCTCAATGACACAGTAGCACATTCCTTGACCTTCTGAGTCTAGACTTAACTTAGGAATATTCTCACTACTAATCTAAAATTTTTGCTTCCAAATTTTATTGGATACGTCGCCAAGCGAAGAAGCCGTAATAGGAGTTCTCCACACCCGGAGCCTAGAAATGCTGAGCTTCGTATCGCGGCTAGAATGAAACGAGCATCCAAGGAGAAAGCATTCAGAAATAACTTGAAGAAGAAACTCCTTTTGCTGAAGATCGTTTCCTTAATAGTCCTCATAAGGACATATTTATCTTTCAGTCCCTTTAAGGACACATTATTCCTTTCAAAGACCCGCTTAGGGCAACTCTGTACTTTTATTTTCATATAATGGATTGATTAAATTAAGTTTTCATTCTAAACATGAAATATGAAATAAATGGAAAATAACATCCCTTAGAAGGGAAGTGCCTACGGGCTATAATTAACGTCCTCTGAGACTAAAGACGATGGTAGCCTACAACTCTCTGTCAAGGAAAGGTAATGAACGTTGATGCACACCTAAATGCCTCGATCCCAGACGATCATGGCTTATAAATTAAACTTGTCCACGTGACTAAGCCTTTTGTGCTATTACTAAATGCCTCGATCCCAGACGATCATGGCTTATAAATTAAACTTGTTCACGTGACTAAGCCTTTTGTGCTATTACTAAATGCCTCGATCCCAGACGATCATGGCTTATAAATTAAACTTGTCCACGTGACTAAGCCTTTTGTGCTATTACTAAATGCCTCGATCCCAGACGATCATGGCTTATAAATTAAACTTGTCTACGCGACTAGGCCATTTGTGCTATTATTAACTTGTAAATTAGGATTTATGATAAAAAAATCCTGAATAAAATAAATATCCTTCCTTCCCTGCCAGTAGGCATTTTAAAAAGAATCTTAAAGGTGAAATCTAGCCTACGCGGCCAAGATGGTGAAACCTACCCAAGGGATTCAGATCCTTGTTAACACCTAAGAACGTGTTAGCACTCCTGACAAATGTGACTCGATAAAATCACAACAGTCATCCTTATATTGGATTCTTCTAATTTTCTTATCTAGCCTAGTGATTTAGAAATCATGGCTTGTGTCATCCTATAAGATGATCATATTATAAACATCCGATAGTGATGAAGTGCCTGCGGGCTAAACTTGTTGTCCGATAAGACAACGACAGTGGTGATCTTTGACCTTCTGTCTAAAAATGTTGGACCAGGTCCAAGCTTAATAGTCGGTAGGATCCATATGATCTCGACTAATAGCATCTGAAAAGATGATCATATTATAACCATCCCTCAGAAGGGAAATGCCCACGGGCTATATCTATTGTCCTAAAAGACAAAAGACAATTGAAGTCTACAACTCCCTGTCAAGAGAAGGTAATGAACGTGATTCAAACCTTAATGCCTCGATTCTCTGAAATCATGGCTTACAAAAATTTAGAACTGTCCTTGTGACTAGGCCTTATGCGCCACTCTAATATCCTTAATGTTTTATAACTAGGATAAATTATAATGGAAAATACTAATTAAATATAACTAACAAGTTAACCAATATGGTTTATATTACCATGGTTGATAAATCGTCAAAGGTGATGATTCCATAATAATCTCTGAATAAATCATTGTTAATATTTATGTAGCAATCAAGCTACATGGCTGGATTAGATGAAGTTAACAGTCACTTGAAGGAGAGCAATGATACTACCAGAATTAATGTAACTGGAGCAGAACTACAGGCAATAATAGATTATGCTGTTACTCGAGCACTTGATCGGCAGTATGATGAGTCAAATGATACCCACTCTAAGACTCTATCTGCGGCTCGTTGTAAGCCCCCTCTTAAAACACATGAGTCAAGGGAGGACGATGTTCATGACTTGTCAAATCAAAGGAGTATTCCGTCTAGACAAGTTGTGTTTCATCAAGAGGCACCAGTTAAGACCTGTTCATATAAATATTTTGTCTCCTGCAAGCCCAGAGACTTTACAGGAGAAGAAGGGGCCATCGATTGCATGACATGGCTCGATGAGATGGACGCTGTTGTTGACATCAGCGGTTATGCGGAGCAAGATGTTGTGAAATTTGTTTCACAATCATTCAAGGGAGAAGCGTTGGCATGGTGGAGATCATTGCTCCAAGCCACGGGAAAAGTTCTACTCTACAACTTATCTTGGGATCAATTTGTTGCATTAGTCAAGGAAAACTATTGCCCTCAGCATGAAGTAGAAAAGATAGAATCGGACTTCTTGACTTTGGTCATGGAAAATTTGGATTGCCAGGCATATGTGACAAGTTTCAACACTATGTCCCGCCTAGTTCCTTATCTAGTCACCCCTGAACCTAAACGCATAGCGCGTTTCATTGGAGGCCTAGCACCAGAGATAAAAGGGAATGTTAAAGCATCTAGGCCAACCACATATAGGTCCGCGGTGGACTTATCCTTATCTCTCACCTTAGACGCAATCAAAATTAAGTCTGTTAAGGCTTCTGGTGAGAGAAGAAGAGAAAGAGAGGAGGAAAACTCTCATCAAACTAACAAGAAGAAGAAGGGAAGCTCGGAGCGCGGGAAGGATTCCGAGGTTAGGAAGAACTCGAGTCAGTCTGATAACAGACCCAAATGCAGTAACTGCAAAAAGCGACATTTTGGAAAATGTACAATCGACCCACGAACTAAATTGTGTGGAATTTGCAAGACCAAGGGTCACAAAACCTTAGATTGCAAGGGGATGAAGAACGCCACGTGTTACAATTGTAACGAGGAAGGGCACATCAAAACCAACTTCCCAAAGCTTATAAAGAAGCCGGGAGAGGCCAGGAAAATAAACGCATGAGTCTTCCGGATGAACGCCAGGAAATGGTGCAGATGGATAACTATATAGCAGGTACCTTTCCTTATCAAGCAGTTCATGCAGAAATTTACTTGATACTGGCACATATGATTCAATATTGAACAATAACTATAGAGAACTGTTGTCTCCGCCTGATTAGGACTTCGGTCATTTAATACGAGGTAGAAATTGGCCGATGACACTTTAGAAAATGCTCCAACAAACCTTAGATGGATATTTTATATCTAATAGGAATCACTCTTTTCTGATATTCCTATGGCAAGCTTTCAAGCTACCTAAATTCTTAAATATAATAAAGACAGATGTGACGTTTTGATCCTCTGTCAGAAAAGTGATGGACTAGGTCCAAATCTTTATTGCCATTGATGGTCTTTTGCGACCTAGGCTAAGTAATATTAATATATTTTAAATAATGTTCATTAAGAATATTAGTGCTATAATAGCCTGTATAGGTTATTGACGCCATGGTTAGTATATATTAAGGCCATCAGAATGAAAAATAGAAGTGGTTGGATTTCAACTAAGAAATTGTTTTATTGGTGTTAGGAACCAATAGAAAGTATGGAAAACTCGGATAAGACAACAGTCGATCGCGCCATTGATGGCACGACGCATGCTAATGATGCTGAAATTGTGAACCTTAGAATTTCCAAAGATGTTCTTCAAACTATGATAGACGCAACTGTTGGAAAAGCTGTGAAGAAGGCTGTGAAAAAGTTCAAGGAGCCTCATGCTGCTCGGTCCAAATTTTATCTAGGACCACACATCCTTACTCTTAAGGAGGATCTCCTTCATTCCTCTGATGTAAAGGATGAACTAAAAAGGAAAAGGAAGGTAGATAACTCCCAGAGTTCTAAGAAGAAGAACAAACAAAAGTCCGACCAGAAACCAGTATGTGAGACCTGCAAGAAGCGCCATTATGGGAAATGCAGGTTCGAACCAAAATCCAAATCGCAGCCCAGGGCTTGTGGGATCTGCAAGGGTAAGGGACATAAAACGATGGACTGTAAGGACATGACGAATGCAGTCTGCTTCGGCTGTAATGAGAAGGGCCACATCAAGACTACGTGCCCTAAATTTGTCAAAGGAAATGCGGCTGAGGAAGTAAAGCCTAAAATTGAAAGCGCCTAAAATGCCTAAGCTAGTCCATAAATAATGACATCAGGTACATTCCTTGGCATTTTATCAGTAATTTAAATGCTAAGAGTTTTTATTTTGGTTCGGATACCCGTAAATCCTTCATAAAATATAAGTATAACAAGTTTTTAAAACTTTTCTTAAGGACCCTATATATATATTAAGTGTAAGGTAAAACTTGCAAGTAGAAAATTTACCAGAACTATTTTTCTGTTCCTGTAAGAAATCGGTAAGTCGCAAAAATGGTGGAACCGGCCGTCCCCGGAATCGAACCTGGGTCTAGGCCGCACCCTTTCGCGCGCCTAGCCAACTGAGCTAGGTGCCTAGTTTGTGAAATTCCCATTCTGATTAAATATAAGCACATATAGTTGATATCTCTTAAATCTCTATCGATTTCGAATACCAAATGGTATGATAACAACATCATGTGAGGATTGGTGTATCTTAATAAATTCCATAGATTGCTTCAATGCCTGATCAGTATGGAGGTTTAATGCATGGAATCACAAAGATATCCCAATGATCATATGGTACTAAAGTCAACTAATGGTATTCAAAGAAGATATCCAAAATGAAATTGTCCAAGTAAATATTCCCGATTAAGGAATTTGTGGACTAGTAACATAAATATGTCACTTATTCGACACAAGCAACGATGAGTGAACTGGAGCCTGAGATATGAAAATCTCTGCAACCTCCTTGTACTTTGATTATCTTCTCCTAAGTTTACCTTGTTTACCTCCCTAGAGGCAAGTAGAGTTAAGATTAACATCCCGCTTTGGGTTAGAGTGTTGTAAGAACTCCATGTTGATTATGGAATAACCGAAAACCAGATTAAGTAAATTTTAAGATAGGAGATTCATATAGCCTAACTCGATGTTCTCAGAGTATGATAATTGTTAGATAAGAAAGACGGTTCATTTTGCTTATGCACTCGTTACCGCAACCCTATTTAGACAACGATTAAAAATCGCCATCAACTACCCAGGATCGTCGATTTATTCGACTAGCTGTAAGGATTAGCTACTCCTTAAGATTAGTTAAACAGTGGTTGGAATAACCATCTCAAGAGAAGCTTTTCTATAATAGTTGATATAGAAGTATCAAGGTTGCTCCTTTAGAGACCTTGTATAAATGAAATGTTAAACATCTGTTGTTAGGACAATAGATTGGTAAGCCCAATATTCAGGATCTAAAAGTTGCATTGGAAACAACAAATAAGATCATACAAATTCCTAATCATCTGTAAGTTGCCATTATTAGGCAGAGAATACTTCCTTTCTTTCGGTAAATCTCGGGCCGAGATTTATTTTAAGGGGGTGAGGATGTAACACCTCGAAAATTTCGGGTTAAATAATAAAACGACACGTGTCATGTAAGACAAAACGGGTTGTAAACCCGGATTTAATAAAAATGTTTGACAGGATTTAAAAGTATCGTTATGTAAATTTTTGCACCTCTGAACGACCTCGTAGTAAATCCCAAGACTCAAATCATATTAAAAACATCTAGTATATATTCAAGACCAGTGAATTATAACAATGAATGATTCATAGTTTGATACGGTGGACTCCTACGAAGAAAAAGCACGGCAACCCTTTGTTTTCGGCACTTTGAAATGAGTTCAAGTGAAACAAATAATAATGGTAGGATTATTGATTGTACAAAACCCTTATTAGAGGCCCCTAATTGATAATGGAGGTCCCAAAATTCGTACAAGTGGGTTGCCCTTTCAAAACACCAAAGAACAAGGGATTTTTGTGTCTGAGGTCATGCTTACGGACCGCAACACTGGCAAGCTTACGGTCCGTAAGCTAGCTGCCAGCGACCAGAAACTTGCTGTAGCCTGTTTTGCGCGATTGTGACCGATTCCACTGGTATTTCTCACTATTGGACGACCCCTAAAATGTTCCTAGACCCCAGGGACACTTGTGGGACAATTGTGGTCACTCATAGCCTTAGTTGTCAACATCTTATGGTGTGTACAACTAGTATATAAGGCTTTCAAGGTTTCAAACATTCTCATTCACTTCTCCTGCATTCTTGGATCCTTTCTGGAGCTAACAAGCAGCCTCAAGTGATCAAATTCGTGCATAGGACTCTTGTAAGTCTGCTAGTCCTTCTTTAATTAAGTTTTAGCTTAGTTTTAGCTTAAAAGTCAAACCGTCGTAATTAACGGTTGACTTTAAGATTAATCACTAATGGTCCAGTGATTAGTCAAAGTGAAAGTAGTTATAAGTTGGTAATTATGTGGGTAATAAAACCTCAAAAGGGTTCCCCCTGATTACCACTCTAACCAGGTCAAACGTCGGGTCAAACATATAATTAAAAGGTCAACAGGAAGTTTAAAATGTCATTTTTGCATAATTAGCTATCTAGTTATAACTTAGTAATAAGTGTAAGAACATGCCCAAACATGTTCAACCCGACTATTTCCTGTTTAGACCCGGTTCGGAACCGAAAGTCGCATAGTTTGACTTTCGCTTTGACTTTCAGTTCTGACCCGTTATGGTATGTTTTAGAAATTCCTTAGAGCTTCCTTAGGACCAGGCTACATGTTAGCATAACCCTCTGTGGTCGGTTCATTGATTGACCCATTCGTTTACGCGTTTCCGTTAATAGCTCATATGTTGACCATTATGCCCTTATTACCTTAAACCATGATTTTTGGAAATGTAAAAGAGTAGAAACTTAAATTGCTGATATATAAACTTGTATGCAAAGTTTGACATCAGTTTGACTTGTAGATTAAGAATTATGCTCATTATCGCAAAATGAAAGCTTTATGTTAATAAAACGGCGTAATTAGCGTATAGCCTAGTTAAGCCTACTTTTTGGTATCAAACTTAATACCCACTGATGTAATATATTATTTTGGGATTTTTGAAGATTTTTAATTAATTTTAGGCTGAGCATAACTAGTAGTCGTAGGCTTAATCCGGTAATTGTCGGTTTTGCCCTTACGGGCCATAAAATGAGTTTTACATATCTAAATGACTCCAAACCTTTTTCTACTGATTAGATATGTTAAATAAATTATTTTAAGCCTTCTGGAAGTATAAAAATATCAGCTTTATGTATCGAACCCGTAAACGACTCTTAATCGCCTTATTTAGCGTTTTAACGCATAGTATGTATAAAATTATATTGAACATACCCAGGTTGATACCTACTGATATTTTAGGCAACTTAGAATGTTTTAACAGTAAACAAAGGTTGATTAACTCAGACTTTGGTTTTGAGCTTTTCGGCTTATGTGAAATTACCAAAATGCCCCTTCGGCGCATAGTTTGGTTATAATGGGTAAATTCACATATATACTTTACCCTACTGTTACAACTTATTAAATTGAGTATTTTTACTGATTACATCAGACCTGTAACTCAGATAAATACTTAAACTCTTTTATAACCTTTTAAATGACCAAACTACCCCTACGAGGTCTAGTTTGTGTTTAAAAACGTTCCGGGCATAATGAAAGACATCTTACTGATGTCACAACATATTTGAGGCATAATTAACTTAGGAAACCTGTTTAGGACCCATATGGTTACCCGTTACGCCTCTGGCGCGTTCGGTTCGGTTTATGTAACTAGTTTGCATAAATTAGCCGAAACGGGTCAAACCTTATCCTTTTTATCTCAAAATCCAGAATGTGTTTAGTTTACCCATATTATACAGGTCTTCAAACTTGTCGGGTCTAAATCACATTCTATTCCGGTCTTCGCTTAATCATGCGTTTGAACCGTAAAACTTCCTTAAAACTAACCGGTCTAAGTTACGACTTAAATAAGACCCGTTAGGAATCTAATAGGTTAATAAAACCTTCGTTCCAGATTGAGAGCCCCAGTAGAAGTACTTGTGCTTGCTGATTAGAATATACGGCTGAGTATAAATTGCATTGCTAGCTCAGGTAAATACTCTTAACTTATTTTCCCTTATACGGGCTTGGGATACGGTATTAAAAAAAATACCGCTTGGTCGGGTGTAGAAACCTTTTAATTGGAGATGATTAAATTGTATAATCCCGTTTTAATATGTATTGATTGATAACAAATAACATTGGGGGTTAATGACCGTGTCCTGGATATCCTTGGCTCATTTTAAAAAGTGAATGGCCACGACGTAAGCACAAGGTGTAGACATAACACCTCCTGTTGCATATGCATAACGTATACTCACTCGTAAGGGTGTCTTCTTGTGAGATCATATTTGTGGTGTGTCGATTAATCTTGTCCGGCTTGTATTGTATAATCACCGGCCCTAAATGTTGGACAACCATGTAAATCGGATACAAGATTTTTATTAATAAAATTGTCCTAAGTTATAAAAGATTAATTTTGCCTCTGTGCATTTTAATCAATGTGTCAAGATATTTTGTGCCGTTTGCACTCGAATCACTTTTTAAACTCTTTTTCCAAAATGAGTCGGTTAATTGTATTTACCAGTGTAAACTGACGTATTTTCCAAAAAGGTTAAGTGACAGGTACTAAACGAAATTTGCTGGAAGCTCAGGGCGTTAATAAGGAATCTTGCAAGTTTTAGATGCCTGAAGTCTGTTGAACAGTTTTATTTTCTTTTATTGATCCGCCTGTGGATCCTTTACTTTCCGTTGTAATACTTGATATTACTTTATATTCGGAATGTAATATATTTATCTTTTGCTTCCGCTGTGCATTTATATATTGTGTTGTTTGACCATGATGTTACCAACTACGTCACGATACTCCCCTACCGGGCCCACCGGTGACACGTGGAAAGTCGGGGTGTGACAAGAGGTCCCCAAAAAGAATAATTATGGGACATGTTCAAACAAGTAAAAATCAACCTTCCATTACTTGATGCAATAAAACAAGTACCCGCATACGCTAAATTTCTAAAGGAATTATGTACACAAAAAAGGCAACAAACGAAGAAAATGCCTAAGTGGGTAGATTTAACCGGGCAAGTAAGTGCGGTTTTAAATGGGGAGCTTCCTCCTAAGCTCCAAGATCCGGGCACGTCATTAATTAATATACAAGTTGGTAACTTTCAAATGGCAAAGGCGTTACTAGATCTTGGAGCCGGGGTGAGCATTTTACCGGGGGGCTTATATGACCAATACGATTTTGGTCCGCTAGCAAGGGTGGGGACCATGGTTGTTTTGGCCGATTTGTCTCATAAGCTACCTCGGTGGATGGTTCAAAATGTGATTGTGAAAATTGATGAGTTTTACTTCCCGGTTGACTTTTTAGTTTTAGACTACTCATCCGCGGACCCAAAACAATAACAAAATGTTATTTTGGGTCGGCCATTTTTTAGCACCGCGCATGCTGTGATCGATTGTAGATTTGGTACAGTCGATATGACTTTTGGGAACCGAAAAATACGCTTGAATGTTTTTACTAACAATTCTAATGCTGTTGGTGTTGATGAGTGTTTCATGGCTGATTTAGTCAACGGGTGCAACCCGCACGAGTACGAGGAGGATAGTATGGATGTTTGTCTTTGTGATGTTTCTGAACAGGTACATGCTTGTGCGCTAAGGGTTGAAGAGGAAAAACAGGATGCTATGGCTTTGAAGGAAGGTCGACCGCCATGGACCCACCAATTTGAAGGCTTACCGGTGGAGATAAGTTCGGGTACTAAACCATCACTAGAAGAACCGCCAAAGTTGGAACTCAAAGACTTGCCAAGCCATTTGAAGTTTGCTTTTCTAGGGGATAATGACACTTTACCGGTCATTATTGCCTCTAATTTAGAGATGGCGCAAGAGCAAGCTTTATTGGAAGTTTTGAAAGAGAACAAAGGAGCCATCGGATGGACGATTGCTGATCTCAAAGGAATTAGTCCATCAATCGTCATGCACAAGATAATCACCACCGAAGATGCAAAACCGACATGAGAAGCTCAACGACGATTGAATCCGAACCTAAGGGAGGTAGTAAAGAAAGAGGTAATTAAATGGTTGGATGCGGGAATTATCTATCCGATTTCGGATAGTGCTTGGGTAAGTACTACCCAAGTTGTGCCTAAGAAGGCCGGTATTCAAGTAGTCAAGGATGAAAATGGTGAACAAATTGCCACCCGACCGGTCACCGGGTGGCGTGTATGTATTGACTACCGTAAATTGAATGCCACCACTTCTAAGGACCATTTCCCGCTACCTTTTATTGACCAAATCATTGAAAAATTGTCGGGTCAGAAATATTACTGTTTTTTGGACGGGTATTCAGGTTACAATCAAATAGCAATACACCCGGATGACCAACACAAGACCACCTTCACGTGTCAATATGGTACCTTTGCCTTCCGGCGAATGCCATTTGGCTTGTGCAATGCACCAGCAACTTTCCAACGATGTATGATGAGTATTTTCTCGGACATGGTTAGAGAGTCGCTTGAAGTGTTTATGGATGACTTTTCGATTTTCGGCACTAGTTTTGAATCGTGTCTCAACGAATTACAAAAAGTTTTAAAAAGATGTGTTGAGAAAAATTTAGTGCTTAGTTGGGAGAAAAGTCATTTCATGGTGCAAGAGGGCATTGTGTTAGGCTATGTAATATCGGAAAGGGGTATGGAGGTGGACAAGGCAAAAATACGGGTAATATCATCTTTGCCACCACTGAAAAATGTTAAGGGTGTAAGATCATTTTTGGGACACGCGGGATTTTATAGACGTTTCATAAAAGGTTTTAGTGTTATCACCAAACCTTTATGTAACTTGTTATTAAAGGATGTTCCATTTGATTTTACTAATGAATGTTTGCAAGCATTTACTGTTTTGAAGGAACACTTGGTGAAAGCTCCCATCTTGCAACCACCGGATTGATCCAATCCATTCGAAATCATGTGTGACACAAGCGACACTACAATTGGTGCAGTTTTGGGTCAACGAGTTGATAAAAAGCCGGTGGTGATTTACTATGCAAGTAAGACTTTATCCGAAGCGCAACTGAATTACACCACAACCGAAAAGGAGTTATTAGCGGTGGTGTATGCTTTGGATAAGTTTCATTCGTATATTTGGGGGAGCAAAGTGGTGGTATACTCGGATCATAGCGTGGTCCGGTATTTAATGGAGAAAAAAGATGCAAAGCCTCGTTTAATCCGGTGGGTGTTGTTGTTACAAGAGTTTGATTTAGAGATCCCAGACAAAAAGGGAAGTGAGAACGTAGTGGCGGATCACTTGTCTCGGATCCCGGTGGAAGAGGTTGACGATTTGAGCGAGATAAATGAAAGGTTTCCCGATGAGCAACTACTAGTCGTATCCACCTTTGTTGCACAGTGGTATGCCCACTACGTAAACTATTTAGCCACGGGTGCCATCCCAAATCATTGGACCAAGAAGCGAAGACAACAATTTATGGTCCAAGTGAAGCAATACATCTGGGATGAACCGGATCTTTTCAAGATCGGGCCTGATCAAGTCATTCGGAGGTGTGTGCCCGAAACGGAGGTGTTGGAAATCTTGACTCATGCCCATTCATCCGCATGTGGAGGTCATTTTAGCGGGCATAAAATGGGTTATCGGGTTTTGTCGTGTGGGTTTTATTGGCCCGCAATTTTCAAGGATGCGTGTGAATTTGCAAGAAATTGTGTAAATTGTCAAAGGATGGGAAGCATTTCAAAGAGGGACGAGATGCCATTACAACCAATTTTGGTTGTGGAAATATTTGATGTATGGGGCATTGACTTTATGGGTCCCTTTCCGAATTCCAATGGGTTTTTATACATTTTGGTGGCGGTGGACTACGTCTCTAAGTGGATTGAAGCTATTGCAACAAGAACAAATGACCATTCGGTTGTTTGTAAATTTGTTCAATCCAACATCTTCGCCCATTTTGGTATTCCACGAGTTATTATTAGTGATGGCGGTTCGCATTTCAAGAACTTTAATTTTTGGAAATTGTTGAAGCGGTATAGCGTGAATCACCGGATTGCCACACCTTACCATCCGCAAACTAGTGGACAAGTTGAAGTGTCCAACCGTCAAATTAAAGAAATTCTCATGAAGACGGTTATAACGGATAGGAAGGATTGGTCGAGCAAGTTGGATGATGCGTTGTGGGCATACCAGACGGCCTACAAGACTCCAATTGGCACAACACCCTACCGGATGGTGTATGGAAAGGGTTGTCACTTGCCAATGGAGTTAGCTCATCGGGCGCATTGGGCAATCAAGACGGTGAATGCGGACTATGATGAAGCGGGGAAGATGAGGAAGTTGCAATTGAGTGAAATAGAAGAAATTAGAGACGAGGCGTATGAGTGTGCATCGGCTTACAAAGACAAGTTAAAAAAGGTCCATGATGCAAAGTTGAGGAAGAAAACCTTTGAAGTGGGTCAAAAGGTATGGTTGTACAGCTCAAGGCTAAAAATGTTTGCGGGCAAACTTAAAAGCAAATGGATGGGCCCATATGTCATTCGGCAAGTTGGAAGATTTGGCGATGTGGATATCCAAGATGAGCAAACCAACAAACAACAAACGGTGAATGGCCATCGGTTAAAGCCATACTTGGAAGGGAACGACATCAACAACTTGGAGCTTGACAAGGCAGGCTACATACTACGCCCGGTAGATGATGAACAACCATGAGAGGCCCAGGTTTGGTAGTGTACATAGTTAGCATTTTATTTTGTTTGTTTTATTTAGTTTGCACATTACCGTCTTCGTTGAAGTCCGTGTTTGAAACAAGTGTGGGGACATTCAGGTTACGAATAGTTCTAGCATTATGTTGAGGACAACACGGGACTTTCGAGGGGGTAGGGTAATTTTTCCATGTTTTTGAAAAATTTTAAAAACACAAAAAAAAATTTAAAAACTGAAAAATACAAAGAAAAACCATGAAAAATTGCAACTTTTTGGCGGAGCCCAGATGCCCAGATGCCACCGTAAATTACGGTGGCACCGTAAGTTACGGTGGGTGTAAAAAATGTTTGGGGCTTACGGTAAATTGCTACTGTGTTACGGTAGGTATTTGTTGCCAGGATCCACCGTAAATTACGGTGCCTACCGTAATTTACGGTAGGCCTGGCGGAATGATGGGTCGGTTCGCGTACAGCGGTTACATAAAAAAAATCAATACTCACGTGAACCTCTCCCCATCCACACGATTTCTGTCCTATCTCCTCCATACATCATCTTCTTTCACTATCACAAAACCCCACAAAATCTCCATAACCCCACAACCTTCTTCAATCTTAAATTCGTCATATATTCTTCAATTCTTGGTCAAATCTCATGAAATTTGGGTCTATCTTGACTGAAATTTCACGTACTTGCCGATTTTGAGAAGATATTTGTGAGAAAACATCGTTTCCTAGTCTGATTTACAAACCCTAGGTTTGAAAATTTTGGGGGTTTTTGAAGTTCTTGTTTCACTTGTGTGCTAGCATCTTCAAACTAAGGTATGTGAAGTTTATTGGTTATTTTTGATGATTCATTGTGAAGATTAAGGTTATTTTTTATATTTGTTCATACCCACTTGCTTGTTCTTAGATATTATCATGAAAAATTGTTCATGAACATTGTTATGGTTGTAGATGTAGGATTGATGATAAAGTTGTGAACTTTTAGGAATCTCTACATTGTAGAGACACCATGCCCAATTTTTGTTAAAATGATTTATGAAGTTTTGTGTTCACAAACACCTACAACCATAGTAACAAGCAAGTGTGGGGATTGTTGATGAAAAAGGGCTGACATTTTGTGTTGGTTGTGTTGTTTGTTTTGCATTGTGTGTAGGAAACTGGTGAGAACTAAGGAACAAGCTGGAGCTAGTTCTTCGTCTAAAGGCAAAGGCAAACAGCCGGAACAACAACCAAAGAAAAGGAGGTACTTGGGTCGGGATGATAGTAGTGAGAGTGATGATGAAGAGATGGTGGAATTAGACCCGGCTGACAAGCCAAGATGGGAATCGGGTCCATTGGATGAGCAGCCGGAGGACAGGCAGCCGACACTATTTCATGATCGAATGAACCGGTTAAAAAACAAGGCTGGTGCATTTATTTGTGAGAGGGAAGTTAGAGAGGTTGAGTTTGGGCCGTTTAATGTGTTTGCCCAGTTTCGCGCCTTAGGATGGGAGGCGGCGCTCAGTTGTTACAACAAAGATAACAAGAATTTGTTTATGGACGAGATTCAAGAATGGATGGCAACACTGAAATGCAACAAGTATGATAGGCCATCGCAGATGAAGTTGACGGGCGAGGTTAATGGGATAAGGGTAGAAATGTCATTCGATTCATTGCGGAAGTTAGCGAAATATGACAGTTTGCCTCCTCGTGATTACACATTCCCTAGTCTTGATGATCTGTTGATTAAGCCAGAGAAACATCCGAGGTGGAATGACATGCTAGCGGCTTTGTTCTTGCCTGGCACTTATGGTGGCATATTGTACCGAAGAAACTTGAAGATTGAAGCAAAATTGCTGCTAACTATTTGCATTCTGAATGTCATTCCACGAAGATGAGATAAGGAACAGGTAAGGTTCCCGGAAGTACCAGTCCTTTATTTGTTGCTCAATGGGTCTCCTCGCTTTCCGATACGGTATTTGATCATGAACCATCTTTGGATATATCGTAACAAAGTGGGGAGGAGCATCATCCCGTATTGCCGAATTATTACGGGGTTGTTGAAGCAGTTTAAAGCGATCACATCGGAGGATAGAGGAGCACCGAAAAGGCACAAGCCTTTTGATATACAAAAGATGGGTATTGGATGGACCTACACTCAATCGGAGAGATATCACAAGCTTAAATCGGAGGGTCAAAGATGGAGAGCGTTGAAAGTTGATGCAAGGGATCTTTTACCGGGTGAAGAGGATGAACCGGAGAGTGAAGCGGAACCTCCGAGTGGGGATGAGGACTATGCGGATGAGCCCCACGGTGAGAATGTGAATGTGGGCCAAGGGGGCCTAGGTAGGGGATATGGTGGTGCTTTCTACGATTACACGAAGCGCTCATACGAGCCGAATTGGGCTTACGATGGTACTATGCAAGAGATTATTGAGAACCAACGTCCTCCGGCACCCATTTTTGATTCATGGTCGGGGTCGGAGCGTACTTTCTTTGATCACCAAACGATGATGAGTGCTAGTATGGAGCGAGCCTTAAAGCACAACTTTGACCGAAGTGAATCGTGGAACCGTGCTCATGCCTATTCCCGTGAGTTAGAGATGAATAACCGATATGAAGATGATCAAGCCCGAAGGATGCATGTGGATTGGCATGCGGGGCGGCCCGTGGTTGTGGATCCACCTCCGGTGGATTATGCGTCCCTACCACCGTACGATGGTAGTGTATCGTATCCGACCCCGCCGCTCCATCATTCACAGTGGTTGGACCTGCGTCAACAACAACAAGGAGCTTCACAACAAAGTAGAAGTGGTAGCGGCGCATTTGCTTTCGGAGAATGGAATGAGATGATGTCTTCCATTTTCGGGCCTCCTCAGCCGCGCTACTATTAGTCAGGTCGTGCTCCTTCTTGTATATTTTGTGAATATTTGTTGGTTTGTTATGTTTATGGTCGGCTGGATGGGTGGTGTTTAGTTGTTTTGTTTTGTTTTGGGGTTGTGCGACTTGGTGGTGTGAAGTTTTAAAAAAAAAGTGGAAGTGAAAAAAAAAAGAAACAACATTATAAAATGAAAAAAATACCAAAAAGAAATTTGTGGTTTGAGTTTATGAGCTTTTGGTTGATGTTAAAGAGTTTAAGCGATCAAATCTTCTCAAAACCGTATATTGGGGTCAATGTACCCCAAGTGTGGGGATGGGGAGAAATTTTGAGGTTTTTGAAAGAAAAAAAATTTAAATCAAGCAAAATATTGTGAAAATTTGAACACCTTGGACTAACCCCAAATGATGCACCGGCAACCCTTAATTACCTTTATTCTTGGTGAGAGTTGAAGCCACACTTGTAAACAAATAATACTTGTCTTTGATGAGAGTGGCAACGGGTGGGGGTGCATTAGAACTTGTGCTTGAATACGGTTCGAGGCCTTAGTTGGATATGAATGTGAAAAGGATAAGGGCATTTAGGTAGCTTCGTCATAAGTGTGTGCGAGTGTGGGTTTTGGGGGGTTGGACCTCATTAATTATATATACGAGCATGGTTGCGAGAGGGGCGGGGGTTTGGACATTTAGTTGCCCATTTTTGTGCCTAAAGCCGATCATTTGTTACCCCTTAGCTAGTTACCCAAAAATTTACCCGACTTGACCCGGTCTTATAGTGTTAGTGGTAGTTTTTGTAGTGTGTAGATATGTTTGATGTTATGTTGGAGGTTTGCTTTGATAGCCTTGAAAAAAAAAAAGAAAAAAAAAGAAAAAATGGAAAAAGCAATGAAAAAGAAAAAATTGATGTTGAGTTGTTTTGTATATAGAAGTTAAGTTTGGTAGTTGTTTGTTTATTTTATTGTGTAATAAAAGACCGGGTTAAGTTCTTCGCTACTACATATATATTCCATTTCCTACCCGTACACCTAGCCACGTTACAACCTTAAAGCCCCTTTGATTTGCATTCATGTTTGGCACTTGTTAGGAGAAGGACTGATTTAGGTACAAGCCTATAGTTGTGAACCACCCGTTTGCCTTTTGTGTGTCTAGCTCATAGTTGCTAGTGCTTACTTGTTGCTGAGAGGAGAGATATAGCGAGGGGTGTGTTATTTCGGGTGTTAAAAAAGGGTTAGTAAAAGGACTACATGTTTATGCTTGGTTTATGTTGTAGGATCGTTATCTGACCCGAATGAGTCGATCAGAAGAGTTTTTGCTCAATACGAGAGGCGGAAACAAACCTATTGAGGTAATTCAGCTTGCAATTCACTTTAAATTGTCTTCAGATTGATTTGACAAAGATTTACAGCGAGTAGACACTTCGGCAGCACTTCGGCTCTCAAACCGGAAAGTTACAAATGACTTGGCACACCTAGTATTTATAGGCAAGGTAATTTCGCACGGAATCATCTCATGCGAAATTAGATTTCATACGAAATCTAATTTCGTGCGAAATACCCATGTAATTTCGTACGAAATAGCTGGTTGCTATTTCGTGAGAAAGACCATCACACCTACATTTCTCGTTTTACGTGCCCTGATCTATCTAAACAAATACAAGACTCGATACAAGACGAAATCGACAGACGTATGCACCAACAGACTCCCCCTCGGATGTTGACGAAGTCTTTGGTGTCGAGTCTTCAATCTTCTGTCTTTATCAGTCTTCTCGACTCTTCCAAAGTATCTAACAATGTAAAGCATCCTCAATTTCTCTCTCTTCTTCTTTCTTTTGTTTACCAGGATCTGAAGCTGGCTCTACAATCTTCAAACTCCCCCTTAAATTGTGCTTAGGATCGCTGTCTGGCTTCCACAGGTTCAAAATCGTGCCCTGGCTCACATCCTGCTCAGGATCAAAACCTGACTCTCTCTAATCACAGACTCTTCAGGAATCGAAACCTGGCTTACCTGCACATCCTCTACCTCAAAATAAATTTCACAAATTTAAAATTTGACAAATTTATATTCCACTTGCAGGTATCTATCTAGAATGATTTAACATTTAACATTTAACAGCTTCTGATAACCATTTGTATGCAAACATTCAAAATTTTTCTTATTTTAAACAGCCTTTCCCAAACCTGTTCATCATGTATAGCACTCGGAATTTTGAAAATCAGCTCTTCAACATCAGTTGTCGAAAATCTTTTTGGATTTTTCAAAATTTTATGCTAAAACACACTGAAAATCTTTTTGGATTTTTTTATATAATGAAATACAGAAAAGAAATATTTACAGACACTATTTTTGTGAGTTTGTGTAAGAGGATCATATCATTTTTTTAGACAAATCACCAACACCGTTAAGCTTTAAACATTTTAAGTTCTAAAAGATTCACGTAGATTGTCAGTATACTGATCCACTTAAATTTTCACACAAAGTTCAACTGTTTCGAGATACGAGATTAATGTTTTAGAGACTTAAACTTATACGCGTGTCCCACCTTAGAATATACTCCAGTATCCAGATCCCAATATTCAGTCTTACAGGTGAGTATACCTAGATGATATCTGTAAAGGGTTAAATGTGAGGGCCATGAGAGCTCAGGCTATTGCTTCCGCAAAATCAGAGAGATGATGGCTTCGACTTAAGGTGTGTTCCCTTTAGAGAATCTTTTCTTTAACAACACATGATTAGCATTTTGCAATGTTTCATCATTTTTATGCTGAGGGGGATGCTATATTTCAAGCAAGCATAAAGTATTATACGGGGACTAGGCCATTGCTTCCGCAAAATCAGAAGTCCCGGGATGATACCCCAGATATCACTGAGCATAAAGACCTAGTATCTCAGAAAGAGGGATCTTTCAAACAAGATTTCGGGGGTTACCCATATATCCGAGAGATGTTCCCCACAAGATAAGTAAGTTTGAAATTTAGGTTTATATCTTGACACAATCTATTAAATATGCAAAAACCTACTGGCACATCATCAGTGAGACCGTTTATCACATTTTGACTTTGCAATTCTTTAGCATGCTATGATAGTCCACTGATGTACTATCATTTCCTCTTTTTACAACAAAACTCTTTTTCATTTTATCATGTTTTTGTTGTTTTTCAATATTTTCAAATAAAAAAATGAGTTTTGTGCTTTTTCAAAATTTCAAATGTTTTTGGATTTTCTGAAAATTCTTAGTCCCCCTAAAATTCAAAATCATTAAACAGAAATTTGAAAACAAACTGTACAAATAACGTGACAACTGTTGTGAATTGCTTCAAATCGCCATCCACTTGGCATAAACAATCAGAACTCCCCCTTACAACAAACTATTTTCCCATTATGATTTCAAAACACTTAAGTTTATTTTAATCAAATGGTTTTTCCGGAAAATAAGTTTTGTTGTTTTTACCACTTGTAGAAATGGGGATCAATTCATCACTTTGTTTTCTCAACCACTTGAATGAAAGTTAAATCAAGTTCAACTTAATGACCTTGATTTACCTCTTGAAGGTGAAAACCTTCTTCAACCACTTATAGGTTCACTTACCAACCATACCATTTGTAAATCAAAATATAACAATTTTAATAACAACTACCCCTTATCGGTCGAAATATCATCAAAGTGAATTTCTCAAGAAAGATGCCGATTCCTGCTCCACTCTTACCAACCTGGGAGCTCCGGCAAGTCCTGGTTTTCAATCATAATAGGTTCCATCCATCACAAACCTGGGATGACCTATCTTTACCTGGTTTCTTCGTTTTCTTCTCAGAAAATTCTGTTACCCCTTTGACCTTCCTGTCAACCATTTTTCCAAAAATATTTTGAACTTTGGAGCTAAAGACCTTTTCCACATCAAATTCTTTCTTTTCAGAAAAAAAATTGATTTGAAATCTCAACTTTTCCAACTTTTGATTTAAAATTTTCAGCCCTCAATGGTGGAAAATTTGCATCGTCCATTGGTGGAACTGATGTTTTAATTTTTAGCTCAACTTGTGGCTCCTCTGACTTTGTGGAATCAGATTCATAGCCTGAAAATAGCTCCTCTGATTTTGACAAATCAGAATCATTGCTAGAACTATCATCAGATTTCTTAACAACCCACTTGTGGTTGTCAAGATTTGCTTTTCTCTTGTAAAACCTTTTTGAACATTCACCAACCTCAAACTTCGAGTTTTTGAAAATTATAAAATTGTTTAGTTTGGTGGTTCATTCTCAACCATCTTTTCTTTCAATTTAAGAGAAACTCCCTGTTTTGTTTGAATTGCCTTTGGACAATTCCTGGCAATATGACCAATTGTTTTGTATTGAAAACAGGTTCTCGTCTCTGTCTTTTGAGCAACTTCCTTCTTCATCTCTTCTTGCTTTTTAGCAAGGAATTCTTTGTTTGTCTGCTTTCTGAACAATTGCTCATTTTCTTCTTCAGATGATATTCCTGAAACAAATACAGTTTTTGTTTTATAAGTTTTCTCATTTTGATAATTTTTCAGTGAAATAAATCCTAATCCTTTTCTTTTGAAATTACCATTATGGTTTGGTTTCTTTTGAAAACCAGAACCAGAACTGTAACCCTTTTCTTGTTTAATCTTTGTTGAACTCTTGAGGTGTAAGGTCTTGGATTTTCAGAAAAATTTACATCTTTTATTTCAGAAATATTAATTTCTGTTAATTTGAAAACTTTTTTTATCATTTCAGTTTTAACACCTCTTATTGGAAATTCTTCATCAGAATATAATTTGTCAAAATCATTCAAAGTATATGCTACTTTGACTATTTCATCATTCAAATTAGATTTTGATAACAAAAACTCTTTATTGTAAACCCGTTTCTCCTTTTTGACTGTTGACTTTGACTTGTCAGACTTTGACTCTGATATTGACTCCAACTTTGACTCCTCGGTTTCATCGTTATCCAACACCTGATCGGCCACTTTCTTTATTAATTCGGACTCATGATCAGTGTCAGACGATGTGAAAATGACATCGATGTTGTCTGGCAAATTTTCTGAAAACTCAGACTCCCACTGTAAATTGGTTGCCTTTTTTACTCTTTCTGAATTTGGATTTCTAGGAGAATATCCATTTTCAAGCGGGGGTGGACACTTGTTGTAACTGGCACTATATTTCTTACCAGAATCATTCACTTCAGTATCCTTTTTCTTTTCAAAACTCTTGTCTTCAGATATTTCCTCTTCATCAAATGCCTTCATGCCTTCAACGGTTGGATAAATCATGTCAATAACATAAGAAGTACATGAGTAACTTTTTAACAACCTATTTACTCTTTCTGTTTCAATCCTCTGGGTTTCTAGTTTCTGTTCAAGCACAGGACATTTCTCAATGTAATTGTTGACAACTTTCTGCTTTATCATGAAAGCTCCTTGTAGTGTCTTCATTGCTGTTGCTTGCTCACTGCTTGACTGATTGTACTGATTCATTGCTTTGTTTAGAACATCATATGATTCTTTCAATCTGTTCAGGTTATGAATCAAAGTACTATTTTGCTTCTTTACTGCTTCAGAATTTTCATATTTCACTGGAATCTTTTGTGCATCAGCTTCTGTATCAACTTTAAAAACTGGAATGTCTTTTATTTTCTTCCTTATCACAGGAACTTCTTCATCATCACTGCTGACAGGTTTTTTAACTTTCTTCTTTTTCTTTTTAGCTTTTTCATCATCACTGTCACTCTCTTCCATCATTCTTAAGTGCTCTTCCATTCTCCTTGCATAATAATCATCATCATTATCATTGTCTTCAGCAACTCGAGCAACAAAAGCTTTGGCTTTTAAAATCTCTTTCTCCGGACAATAATTATCCCAACTAAAATTTTCCGAGCTAAACCCCTCTGGTAATTTTTCATCATCTTGATTTATCAGACATGCTTTACCAATCAGCTGAAACATATTTGTCCCAACTGAATCCTTTTGAAGATTTTTTATCTTCTTGATTCACCATACAAGCTCTCTTTGATGATTCTTCAATCTCCTTCCTGGCATGAGCAGTTTGTGGTTGTTGTTGATGTGGTTGTTGAGCAACTTCATGATAAATTGCTTTCCGATAGTAATCATAGTTGTTGAACGGATTTTGAGCTCCACTTGCTTCGCGGTTTGTGCATTCCCTCTTGAAGTGTCCCTTTTCCCTGCAATGAAAACAAGTAACTTTAGATTTATCAAAACCTAAAGTAGAAACATTAGCATCACGGAAATCATCTCTTCCTGTGATCTGTTTGAATTTCTCAGCTCGTCTCAACACACTCGCCAAACACCACTTTATCTCCATTAATTCCATCTCTTCAACATCAATCTGATCGTAATCCTCTTTTGTCAACATTGGATTTCCGATCCGTCCTGCCACTAAACTCTCATATGACTCTAACACAGTTATTAACAAAGACATGTGACCTTTTGCAACCTCCTCTGTGTAATTTTGACCATTTTCAAGATCTAATACCATGTTGCATTGTAACTTCTTTCCATTCTTTGTTGTTGAAAAGTTTGGATCATATGATGGATATGAAGAAGAACCAGTTTTGCTGTTAGATCCTTTAGATGACCCTCCAGATGAACTTTTAGCATTGAATGCAGTTTCAACCTTTGGTGACATATTGGTTTTGTCACTGATACCTCCTTTGTAATACAACCCAATATCTTGTTCTCCATCAAAATCTTTCATTCTTGAGATCTTCCTCTGTTCCATCTCTTGAGCTTCCAGCTTTTCAATGAACTTGCTCAGTTTCAGATTCCCAAAATCTTTCTTATTTCTTAGCATCATAAGATATGTGCCCCAAGTTTCATGTGGCAAAGCATCAACCAACTTCTCAATCAATTCTTCATTATCTTTTGTGATGCTTACCCTCTTCATGTTGACTAGCAAATTGCAATATCTTTCGATGATCTGCTTGGTGCTCTCAGTTCTCAAACCACGAAATAGATCAAACTCTTTTTTCAAAAGTGACTTTTTGTTCTTAATCATCTCTTAACTTCCAACAAACTTTGATTTTAATGCTTTCCAAATTGAATATGCAGTTCCATTGTGTTGCAATAAAACCAAGATATCTTCTTTCACAGCTTGATGCAATAAACTTGTCATCATTTTTTCATCTTTGTATTTCTTTTTATCTTCAGCACTAAGATCTTTAATTGCAATAATCTCCTCATCATCAGTCATCGGTCTAACATATTTCGTTTCAACACATTCCCAAGCATCCAAGTAATTTGCTTGTACCCAATTCTCAAATCGTTCTTCCCATCCTTTATACTCCTCAATGTTCATGAGCTTTGGCGGTTTTTGCATGGTGCCCATTTCATTTTCTAACATTGTGTTTTGTACAATACTGATTGGAGTAGCAAAGGCGTTGTAAAATTCCTCTTCCATGTTTCAGTTTTCAAGAATTCACAAACAGTCAAGTTCAAACGAAATTAACTTTCACGCGAAATAACCTTTGATGCGAAATAACCCAGTTCAAACGAAATAGGTGATTTCATACGAAATTAAGTACCCTTTTCAAATAGAATTACAATTTTAAACGAAATAGTGCTATTTCGTGTGAAATTAGATCCTTATTTCGTGTGAAATACTGCTGATGTCATCATCTCGAGCTGTTTTTGCCAAAATTGATCAGGTTTTAAGCCGTTTTAAGATCTGAAACTTTCAAGGATTTGTTAAAACACTATTGCGCGTATAATATGTGAAATTCAAGACATTTTGACCGTGAAAACAAGTTTAATTTTGAAAAAGAAGGTGTAGAAATCAGAATTTTCAGCTGAATTGGTATGAACTCTTCCTCCTGAGCTCTGATACCACTTGTAGGATCGTTTTCTGACCCGAATGAGTCGATCAGAAGAGTTTTTGCTCAATATGAGAGGCGGAAACAAACGTATTGAGGTAATTCAGCTTGCAATTCACTTTAAACTGTCTTTAGATTGATTTGACAAAGATTTACAGCGAGTAGACACTTCGGCAGCACTTCGTCTCTCAAACCGGAAAGTTACAAATGACTTGGCACACCTAGTATTTATAGGCAAGGTAATTTCGCACGGAATCATCTCATGCGAAATTAGATTTCATACAAAATCTAATTTCGTGCGAAATGCCCATGTAATTTCGTACGAAATAGCTGGTTGCTATTTTGTACGAAATACCATCACACCTACATTTCTCGTTTTGCGTGCCCTGATCTATCTAAACAAATACAAGATGAAATCGACAGACGGATGCACCAACATATGTTGATCGCATGTTTTGAAAATGGTTTTGATGAGTTGCTTGGGACAAGCAACGGTTAAGTGTGGGGATGTGACGGGTGGTCCATAGGACAACCCTTAATGGTGTTAAAAGACGAGTTTATCCCTCACTTGACCGCGTAATTATCTTGAATTACATGACTACAGTTGCTTATGTTTCAGGTACGTTTTGGGAGCTAAAAATGGATAAAACGCTGCTTTGGATGGAACGGAGTGGAACGGGGCAAGCAAGGATGGAAAGAAGAAACAAAACAAGAGATTCAAGGGTCCACCGTAATTTACGGTGGCTACCGTAAATTACGGTAGCCCTTGAAAGTGCCCAGATCCACCGTAACACAGGAGAGAACCAGCGTAACGATTTGGAGTTTACCGTAACTTACGGTATCTGTGACGAGCAAAAGTGTAACTGCCTCATTAAAACCGTTTTCATGTGCCTTTTCACATGATTGATGATTAGAACTTTTTCTCTGCACTTTGGGGGCGAATTTTAGCTTTGGGGATCATTCGGGAACAATTCTAAACATTTGGTTTTGGTTTTTGATTCGTATGAACTTGAACTTTGATGTTATGATGATCAACCGAACTATGTCTGGCTAAATTTGTGGTGATCATCTTAGGTGAATGTTTCTTTACAACTCTTGTGTGATTTTCCTTAATTTCTAGAATGATAACTTGTGTGTTTGCGTGATTATCATGGTGTATGCATAATTGTTTGTAGCTTGTTAATTGGTATTGCAATTCTAGTCTAAATCGTACGTTCTTGGTGTCGTTGACAATCGAGATATCACAGGAAGGGTTAGGGTTGGATATTGATTGATTGATCATCGGGAAACGACCTCGCATTGATATAATCCGAGTACTTTGTTCCCTTTTATCACAACAATTATTTATGCACGAGTTATGTCTATGTAACTCTTTCTAGTCGGAATTTTGCACAAGTGTTAAAAGAAACTGAAACCTAGGATGATCATTGTTCTCATAATCTGAATTAAAAATCCAATTTTGATTAGCAATTAGTTAATAACTTAGTTTTAAATAAAACAATCCAAACTCTTGATCTTTAATTTCTGCACATTAGGTTAATTGTAGTTACTTTGCAAAACTATAGAATCAACACATTTTCCACAAACTCCCTGTGTTCGATACCCATTTACTGCTATCTACTAGTTGTAATTTGGATTAAATTTGCGTGTACTACGACAGCACGTCAATTACCACCCCCATCCTCCGTTAGAGCTATCAGAAGTTTCTTAGGGCATGCCCGATTTTATAGGCGGTTTATCAAAGACTTTTCTAAAATCTCAAGGCCTCTAACAAAATTACTTGAAAAAGATGCCCCTTTCATCTTTGACAAGGATTGCAATCAAGCATTCCTAACCCTAAAGGAAATGCTAGTCAATGCACCTATCATGATAGCGCCTGATTGGAAATTCTCTTTCGAAATCATGTGTGATGCAAGTGACTTTGCAATTGGAGCTGTCTTGGGACAAAGAAAAGAAAAGCATTTTCACCCAATTTATTATGCTAGTAAAACACTTAACGATGCACAAGAAAATTACACAACAACTAAAAAAGAATTACTGGCTGTGGTATTTGCTTTTGATAAATTTCGTTCTTATCTTGTTCTTTCTAAAACAATAGTCTATACAGATCATGCAGCCATTCGATATCTCTTCAAGAAATAGGATGCTAAACCACGTTTGATTCGATGGATTCTACTCCTCCAAGAATTTGATATTGAAATCAAAGACAATAGAGGAGCAGAAAACACTGCAGCAGATCATCTTTCACGCTTAGAAGACCCAGCTTTGGAGGCAACCTGGGACGAGCAAATCAATGAAAAATTTCCAACGGGGTCCCTAAAAATTTCCAACGCAAAAGGTTGGCCACATCATCAAAGAAAGAAATTCTTTGCTAATGTAAAGCATTATTTTTGGGAAGATCCTTATCTTTTCAAAATGTGTGCTGACCAACTCATCCGACGATGCGTACATGGTAGTGAAGCAAGAAGAATTCTCCGCCATTGTCATGAAGGTCCATACGGAGGACATCATGGTGCCGCTATTATCGTACGAAAGGTATTTGATTCAGGATTTCATTGGCCGACCATTTACAAAGACACCCAAAGTCTTGTCAAGACATGTGACGCTTGCAAAGGACAGGTAATATTTCTTCCAAAAACGAAATGCCACAAAATGGCATTCTTGTTTGTGAAATCTTTGATGTGGGGGGACTCGACTTTATGGGACCCTTCCCACCATCAAAAGGAAACAAATATATACTTGTGGCAGTAGATTACTTGTCTAAATGGGCCGAGGCCGAGGCACTTCCAACAAATGATGCAAGAGTCGTGGTAAGATTTCTGAAAAAATTATTCTCTCGTTTTAGAACACCTAAAGCATTAATAAGTGATAGAGGTACCCATTTTTGTAATCATCAACTTGAAATTTTTTTAACAAGATATGGGGTCTATCACCGGGTCTCAACAGCATATCACCCTCAAACAAACGGACAAGCCGAAGTGACTAATAGAGGTTTAAAATGAATACTTGAAAAAACCATAGGGTTAAATAAAAAGGAATGGGCCGATAAATTAGATGATGCTTTATGGGCTTTTCGAACTGCTTATAAAACAACAATAGGTACAACCCCATATAAGCTCGTCTATGAAAAAAGTTGTCATTTGCCAGTAGAAATAGCTCACAAGGCCTACTGGGCAATTAAAAATGTAAACCTTGATTTAGAATTTGCCGGTAAAAATCGATTTTGTCAATTAAATGAATTAGACGAATTAAGGAATTATGCCTACTCAAACTCTGAAATTTATAAGGAAAGAATGAAAAATTTGCACGACAAACACATAAAACCAAATGAATTTCGAGTAGGATATCAAGTTCTATTGTTTAATTCACGACTTTGATTGTTTCTTGGTAAATTAAAGTCTAGGTGGTCAGGACCTTTTTCCATCACCCATATTTTCCCACACGGTGTAGTAGAAATTAAATCTCGGAATGGCATTCCATTCAAAGTCAATGGCCAACGGCTGAAGCTCTATCAAGGATTCATTAAGGATGAGGAGGAAGAAATCTCGCTTCAAACGGTCGAAGAATAAAAGCATCAACATCATACCTGGTAAGTTACGAACAAACGGGTTGACCTCTAAATCGGTAAGTCTTCTAACCGAGTTTTTGGGAAACAAGGGCACTCACACGAGCACTAAAAAAAATTCAAAAAAAATCGACCGACACGGGGCCGTGTCCGCGCAACTGTCGGGATAAAACCCCTTTTCCAAACAGTTTCTTCATTTCCACCCCGTTTCCCCGAAAACTCTCTGGTTCAAGCGATTTTTCTGCAAGATTTCGACGTCTCCTCTACTTCTAACAACATCAAGGTATGATTCTATCATCATTAGTAGTTAGATTAAGCACTTGCATGTAGTTAAAACATCAAAAATTTGGGGAAAAATCTAGGGTTCTTAAACTTCATCCGGATCGAACCTCAAATTTTTGCATAAATCTGTTAGCATTAGTTTAGATTCATGTTATAGGAAGTAAATCCACTTGTATTGTTCATAGATTTGCCCGATTTCTCACAAAAACCCCAAACCCTTGTTTTTGAACCGAAAAAGATAAAATCGAAAGAGTAAACGATTTGTTTTGGGAAAAACGGCACTTGGGGTTTCATTTTCGGGGAAAACCGCCCCTACTGGACCAAAAATTTTCAAGTTTTTGGGACCGGGTTGAAAAATGGGATTTTTGGGAAACAGACGTCTGGACACGGGGTCGTGCTCGCTGAGCACGGGGGCGTGTCCAGCTATTTTCTGACCAACATGGGGCGTGTCCGTTGAACACGGGGTCGTGTTCAGCCGACTGTTTTTAGTTTTCTCCAAAAAATTTCAATGTTTCATGCTAATTGTTTGGTGTTTCCTTTCAGATGTTGAAGAAATTCACACGGTTCAATGCAAATGAGTATGCTAAAGCAAGATACGATGTGCTTCGAACCAAACCGGAGGAATACCCACGACAAGTGTGCATGGATCTTTTAGCAACAGTGAACCAGCTTGACCGGTTTAACAACCTAGTCACCGGCCCACTAAGAGCCGCCCTAACCACTCGACTTCGTTCAGTCCACGAATATAATCTGGAATTCTATAGCACATTCGTGTTCAATTCAAGATGTGACCCATTTGATAATGAGGGGGTAGAATTCCGATGTGGGGGGACTAAGTACTCGATTTCGATGGCACAGTTTGGGTCGATAGTTGGGTTGTATGCGGAGGAAGATGCGGGTAATGAAGAAAACACCGGAGGGTTACGCGAGTTATCAGAAAACGAACGCCAAGTCGTTTGGGCTCAAATAGGAGAAAGGCACTACAACCCAAGCAGCACTAAGAGCACTAAGTTGAGGGACCCACTTTACCGTTACATCCATAGGGTCCTCACTTACTCTCTTAGCCAAAGGCATGATAGCAGTGGCGTTGTAGGGTTGAGAGATCTGGTGGTCCTTCATTGCATTCATACCCGCACCCACCTCGATGTTCCGTACCTCCTACTCCGAAACATGCATTAGAACCGGCTTGCTACTCCACCAACCCCTGTCTTCTTCGGGGGGTGGATATACCGTCTCTTCAAGCATTTCGTGAACATGCCCAGGTCTTTCCAAAAGAGCCCGTGGTCGAGAAGAGTGGACATACACATCTGCCGCTCCATGAACTTGATTTATGAAGCCGAAGACGGGACGGTTAGCTTCCAAAGAGTCCAGGGGCATGCATGGAACCCGCAAGAGGCACTCGTCCTTCACTCTCCACACTTTCAGCCTCCTCCTTAATACCAGTATCAGCCCCATGGTGATCCGGGCCAGTCCTCCTCACAAGGAGGCGGTTTTCCTAATTTTCAAAGTTTACATGATTTGTTGCAGGAAAACCTCGTGTGCACCAGGAACACCTACAATATGGCCAGCAATACGTACACCCGGGTTGGAGCAATTGAGAGAAACATCTCCGACATTCAGGATGACATTGGGAACATCTGGGAGTACATGGCGGGGCACGGAGGAGGAGGTGATGATGAAGACGAGGACATGGACTAGGCGGGAGGAGCGGAGTTAGGAGCAGCTGGTTGGTGATCCCACAGGTTAACCCTCTTTTCTTATGAACAATTTCCGGCCTGCGTGCCATGTGTTGAACAATTTACTTCCTTTAACTCTTTTTATTTTCTGCATTTTTTTTCTTTTTAACTTTGTGATGTGGATGTTTTGAGCTATGGTAATTTAGGATGCTTATTATGCTTTGGTGTAGTGTTTATTGATAAAACAGGTACATACAAGGCTTAGAGTACTAAACATTAGTGCTACTAAAGCCGGGACAGGAAAACCGAAGCCAGAAACCTGTTTTTCACCTTTGCAGACTGTCTACACGGGGTCGTGTCCAGCCGACACGCCCCCGTGCCCATTACCCCAGACCTGCTGTTTGTAAAAATTCTACAGATTTTTGCCAGACACGGGGTCGTGCTCAGCCGACACGCCCCCGTGTCCACCTTCTGTAAGTTAACATTACTGGCACTCTAACCACGGGGTCGTGTTCATCCGACACGGGGTCGTATCCAGACGCCCAGTAACATAAATTTTTGCTTTTTCACACCTTTTTACACATTCAATCAACCTAAAAACTTATTTTTGGGACACATTGAGGACAATGTGTAATTTATGTGTGGGGGGGGGATGCTAAAACCTTGAATCTTGCAAGTCCTAATTACAAGCCTTACACAAAACTCTATTGGAACCGCTAATCACCTCAAATTTTTTTCAAAAACTGTTTCATTTTTTTTTTGTCTAGGTTTAATTTGGGAGTTTCAAGTTCTAAAAAGGTTATATTTTTACAAATTTACAACCGATAGCGTCGTGATAAAAAGAACTAACATAAGAAAATTATGAAACGGCATGACAAGTTTAGTTAAAATTTGATTATATATACTTGATCACATAAAAACTCATTCCCACAAAAAGTGAGTTTTGAGCCTTTATTGAGCATACAAATACATATCTTCAAACTAATTGCTCATTTTTCGTTTCTTGTGTGAATAGCCGCTTGGTTCTTACGACTCTAGAACTTACCACGACAATACATTCCCGGTCCTTACCAACTTAAACCCGAGTAAGTAAATGATGGAGGCATTAGGACTAACCATTTTTATTTCTACACCATTATTTTTCTTTTTTTGTTTACCACTTACCCAAAATCCCCCTAGTTAACCCCTTTGAGCCTAAACCTTTTCATTTCTTAACCCAAAACAAACACCTTTTTACCCACCAAAACTTTCCTTTTTTTTTATTTTTAACCCTTTGTTTTAGTAATAAGCTCGGTTTTTCTCAAGTCTTTCTTTATGAAAAAAAAATATGATGATGAAGCAAAAAGAAGTAAACAAACAAGTTTATCAAAAAGAACTTTGTTTGAAAAAAGTGCTTCATCAAAAATAAAAATTACAAAAAAATAAAAAGTCTTACGAAAACCGACGCTTTTTACGCCTTTCGCCCTTTTACTAACCACTAACCCAACCACCTACCTTTAACCCAAGCCTAACCCTTCACCCAAAAAGTCCTCTTGATATTTACAAAGGCGTATAGTTAAAAAGGAGGAGGATTGATTGTTTGGCAAACTTATGGTAGGAGTAAGTTCCATGCCGCTCTCGATTGATTCACTAAAAAACATCTTCGGCCGAATGTTGAGTGATCCTCGTGAGGTATGTGTACTTGTATATAAGTGGAATTTTAAAAAGGCATGTTATGCCCTAATAAGTAATTTATCTTATGTAATGTTTTAAATAAATCATGACGAATAGGATTGTAAATAAATAAAAATAAAACTTAATTAAGAATCTTGGAAATCCCGACACTCTATGACAAGCCCAAAAACCTTCTCTTCTACCCATTCAATTTGGGAGTGTAAAGTCACATTATAAAGAGTTTTGCTTGAGGACAAGCAAAGATTCAAGTGTGGGGGTATTTGATGTGTGCAAAATGCAACATATAAATTACATCAAATGTGGCATAAAACTAACCCTTTTTTAGTACTAATGTTAGAAAAAGTGTGTTTTTGTCTTCCTTTTGTATTTTCAGGATTAAAAAATCTAACATAAATACAAGAAAAGGAATAAATGTGGCATGCCCGACCCCCGACAGCATCTTCCCAAGCAAAAACAAGAGAACAGAAGGCTGAACACACCCCGTGCTCAATGAGCACAGGGGCGTGCCCAAGTGTCTGCAGAAAAGACAAAGTTGTAGAAGCTTCTATCACCCACCACGGGGGCGTGCCCAGCGGACACGGGGCCGTGGTCAACTCTAAGATTCGCAAAATCTGGGGAAATCTTGATAGTACAGATACGCTTCTGCACACGGGGTCGTGCCCACCGGACATGGGGGCGTGGTTAACTAATGCAGACAAACTGCAATTAATGAAGAAATAGAAGGAGGGTGGACACGGGGCGGTGCCCGAGCTGCTGTTCAGGCTATAAATAGGGGTGCTTGGCTCATTTGCAAACCATCACTTGGCACACCACCTCTCTCACACTTCACCCACACTCCACCACCACCACAACACCATCATCCACCACCATCATCCATCATAGAGTGTGTGAGTCATCTCGGGATCCAAGATTGATTGTAAGAGTTCTTGACAATCAAAGGCCATGTTTGCCTAAGTCTCTTACATCACTTGGTGAAGACAAGTGTCTAGTGTAATACTTTTTATTTTTAATCTTTTCGCACTTTTTATTTGGTTATGTATTAATGACTTTAATAACTAGTTTCTTATGTTGAAGGTGATTCTTCCTTATCGTTTGTCCGTGGTGTCTTGGCATTATTTTACTGTCTATATAAAATAAAAGATTTTCACCATTCATATCTCCACGGTCTATATGGAGGTATGTTGGCTACCTGGTCGGGGGTTAAGGGAACGGTTTGGTAAGAGTCTTGCCTTGTTCAGTGTATAGATCCTGCAAGGACCTGGGTCAAATTTAGTAGGACCTCCTTCGATACCCATCGGTATTGGATGGCGGGGGTCCAAACTCTTTGATCCCCTCATATGTAAGCTATTATTAAAACTTTAACCCGGCTACTTAGGACTGTATCCCTGCTGACTCAGACTACTTAGCCGAGGGTAACGTCACCTTCAAAAGAGGGGCCTACCACATTATGCATTAATAACTTAATTAATTATCTTTCAATAATCCGACCCTTTAGGATTGTATCCTTGCTGACTCAAACTACTAGGTTGAGGGTAACGTCACCTTCAAAAGAGAGGCCTACTACAATAACTAAGATAATCTCTTAAAAAGTGCAAAAGTGCGGAAATAATCAAAGGTTACACTACACACGAGTCGGATCCAAGTGATTCATCTTGTCTATCTGTTTTTATTTTATTTTTCAGCATTTTAGTTAGTTTTATTTTTCTTATTTAAAAACCTTTTTCTAACTTTTGATTTGAATAGACGTTGAGGATAAACCGGTACTAAAAGCTCTTGTGTCCTTGGACGACCTCGGTATCTTACCAACACTATACGACGCTCACGATGGGTGCACTTGCCCATATGTGTGTTTAGTGTTAGTAAATATCGTGTTTTATAAATTTAAAACTTGGCTAAAAAGTGTAAAAAGGGCTTAAATTATATATTAAAAACCTATCACACCTAACGCACATCAGTGGCCTTCGCGGCCTGCGAGCGATATAGGGTAGGGTCTAGGGTTGGCGAGTCACAAGTGTAGGGTTGCTGAGTGTTTTGCCACGTGGGGGGCTGGGGTGTCGCCTGGTGGCACCGGGTCGCGGCCCGCGACTCCCTTGCCTAACTGGGTCCCGCCCCGAGAGTACCCACCAGAATTTGTTTTGTTGGGTTTTTATTAATATAATTGTATTTCGGGCCCGTTTTTCGTATACGGGGTGTATTTTAGGACATATAGGAATATTTTAAGGGTTTTAGGAGAGTTGGTATAGCAGAGCTTCGTGTTTTAGGGGTATAATATCGAGCAGCTTTTAGCTATAATAGAGGCAGGGAGAAGAAACAGAAATGAACGATTTGAACGGAGGTTGGAGGCCTCCTTTTATACTTGAATTCTCCACTGGCTCGCGCCCCGCGAGCCCTAGCTCTGGTTCCTTCACGCCCCGCGAGCCAGACCTAGCTATGGCTAGGTGTGGTTAGTCACCTATGTAGGTTTGTCGTGTGTCGTGCCACGTGGCACGTTGAGGTTTTTCCAGATAGCTCTCGGTCGTGCCCCGTGACTCACCTTGTGAACTTGGTCGCGGCCCGCGAGCGACATGTTTTTCTTTGTTTTATTTGATTTTTATAAAAATCAAAGGTAAACGGGTCCGTTTACGTGCATTCGGTTATAATTAGAGCGTTTAAGGGTATTTTCGAGGGTTGTTATAATAGGTCACCATTAAGCGAATTCCAATACAAACTGGGTTTAAGGCTAAGAGACCCTATCTCACCTTTCCTTTTATCCTTGATTTGGAGGTCATTGTCATGTTTATCAACAAAGCGGTGAAATTAGGGATGTTCCAACGTGTAAAACTCCCAAACGATGGGCTGGTCTTATCTCACCTATGCTATGCCGATGACGATCTTTTCATTAGAGAATGGTCGGATAGTAATGCTTTGAGTCTAAAACGCTTCCTTAGATGCTTATTCCTAGTGTTAGGCCTTGAAGTTAACCACAAAAAGTGCCATCTTTTTGGGGTGGGAGTTGAATCGGAGGAAGTAAGTCAGACAGCTCGAATCCTTAATTATGGCGTTGGTTCTTTCCCTTTTAACTATCTAGGGATTCTGATTGGGGCCAATATGAAAAGCAGCGTTTTTTGGAGTCGTATAGTAGAAAAATTCAAGAAGAAGCTTTCCGGTTGAAAAGCTAGACATTTATCTCTAGCCGGACGAGTCACTTTGGCTAAAGCCGTCTTAGGAAGCATCCCCTCCTATTTTCTCTCTTTGTTCCCGGCCCCTAAGTGTATTATAAATCAATTAGAAGGTATAAGGCGCGATTTCGTGTGGGGAAAATGGGTCGATCCCATAAATTGCGATGGATTAAGTGGGAAAATTTCTTAAAGCCGAAGGCTTTTGGCGGAGTCGGTGTCTAAATGGTGGTGGCGCTATAAAGAGGATTCTTTGCAGTTATGGGCATCGGTTATTCAGGCCATCCACACGAATAAAAATGTCATCCATTTTATCCCGATAAAAAAAATCCGTTCCTGGGATTTGGAAAGATATCCACTGCATAAAAGACACCCTTCTAAAATTAAATATCGACACTGAAGAAAAAATTCGAGTAGAAATTGGGAACGGGCACAACACTCGATTCTGGTTGGATAAATGGGTAGGAAACGAATCACTAAAATCTCGATTCCCTACTGCATACAATATAGCTACAAATAAATGCAGTTTGGTCGTTTCTAATGTGAAAAATGTGGAAGGTTTTCAGCAATGGGTCTTGGCCTGGGCGAGAGAACCGTGAACTAAAGAAGAATGGGAGCAAATCTCGAAGCTTATGGGCCTTCTGCAGCAGCAAAGTATCAAAATGGGAAAGATAAATGGATCTGGACAAATGAGCACAGTGTAGACGGAATCGAGCCATAATCAATTGCAATGGAATGCATGGGTTACTTCAAAAAGCAATTTTCTCACCTGGAGAGCAAGTATGGGGAGAGTTCCTGCTAAAGTTGAGCTTAGACAAAGAGGGGTGCCTTTACCGGATGCGTTATGTGACCGGTGCGGATATGGTATCGAAGACTACGACGATAATTTTGTAAAATGTATTTGGGCGAGAGCGATCTCGTGGAACATCTTTGTTTGGGTTAAAGTCCCAATGCCGAGTAATGTTACCTCAGTTCGGGCGCTTCTCAATGTTATTGAGAATCCCTCCTGGATCGAAAAAGTGGAAGAAACTGGTGAACACAGTTGTAAAGGTTGGAGGATTTGGCATGCGAGGAACTAAAAGGTTTTTGAGGGGAACTTCATACGAGTCGTTGACACGGTGGCTCAAATACTCCTACTTATGGATTAAACATCGCTCCAAACTTCCTAGCTTGGCGTGGGAAAGTTGGATTGATTTTGATGTTTCGAGTCTTTTGTAGTTTGTTTTGTTTTTTTCCGGGTGTAATGCTTTCCAGCAGCTTGCTGGCTCTTTATATATATCTATATACAGTCATTGAGATATATAGAGAAAGTATAATGTACAAAAGGGCTTAACGTACGCGACAAAATGACGCACGTACATATGAAAATCACGCACGTTATGAACTTTAAATACCTAATCACGCATGCAGGATTTTTTGTACATAATCACGCATAGGGTATGTAATCACGCATAGGTATATGTAATCACGCACGTTTAAATAATCATGCAGGGGACTGATTAATCACGCATGGACCTGATCTGACGGTTATTATACTCGCGTACGTGAAGTATGATAAGGCTTTTTGTATGTTAGCATTTCTCTACAGTCATTTGCCGTTCAAAAAAAACATTGATGCTTTTCCGGTTTTCAAAGATGTTTATGTTTTCGTTCTACCACCCTATTTTGCTAAGGAACACCCACACAAGATGTTTGATGTAAATCTTTTTACTGTATTAAGCTAAATCGTGTTCGATCAATATAAAATATGTGTCGATGTCATTTGGGCATATCATGACCTTAGTTTTTGGGTTTTATCTTTCGGTTACTATTCCGAGTATCAGTACCGTAAATAACCAAACCGATACCGATCGAATTCCCGCCGCAATGCGTGGTAGAATTCCACTAGTTATAATAATTATGTCAAATAGTATAAAATTGTCATAAAGGTAACATGAGGTTTGTTTTAGTGAGGATGTGCACATACAACTTTCTCATTATATGGTACAAATTCTTGGTGTTTTCGCAATGAGAGTGTGTAATTCTTTCTTTCTATTTTTTTGTGTGTAAATAATTGACAAGTAACTATTCCGTCAACCCATAAACTTAGTTTCTTACCGTTTTATAGAATAGTAATTACAAAGACTTTTAAGATAATGTTTAGTTGAATACAGACCTCATGAAAAACATTAAAAAGTCCATTTCTTTTTTTATAATTTCAACGTTAATATATGAGTGTGGTAACATGTGTTAAGTCTGGTATATGTGGATATGAGCGAGAAATTAGTTTTCCGGCCAATCTATTGATGTCATGTGGACTTGGGCGTGAATCCACTACACCTAGTCTTAGGGTATCCGGGGCACCCATCGGGGACCCCTTCGGTGACCACATTCCCCGATCGGGAACACCGCCGCCATCGGTGCGGGGACCCGATTCGGGGGGTGGTTTCGGCCCATGTCCACCGATTGAATTTTGCACGCTAATCGAGTAACGGTCATGTTTGAACGGTCATAAACAAAAAAAAAAAAAAAAATTCAATTTTTTTACAAATATAAATAACCAAACCTTCACACTCTCATCAAACCACACTCTCATCAAACCCCATTTTTTATACAAATTTCATTTTTTTATACTCTCAAACCACACCCACTTCAAAAAAAATTTATATTCTCAAACCACACCCACTTCTCAAACCGAGCAATGGAGAACCAACCCCGCGAAGCCAAGAAAAAAACTAAGGGACGAGGCAAGCAACCGTCTCGTGGTGGTTCGAGCGGTGCAAGTGCACAATCACAACCCCCTTTCGGATATACTCCACAACCCCCGTTTTTTTTCCAACAACCTTCACACCCCTCCTTTTACAACACCCAAGCAACCAACCTTCAACCCAATTTCGGCTATGGTTTTCAAAATTTGTTATCAATGGATGTTCCTCCTCAATCCCCCGCCTTCGACCCATATGGTTTTCGTTCCCCACAAGTTCCATTGGTCCAAGAAAATGTTGAACGTCCTCTACCTATTTGGGACGACGAGGACGATGAGGTAGTGCCCGAAACTCAAAATTTGGGCGACGAGGACGATGAATATAATGCGGATGAAGACGCGGGCAACGAAGAAGATGACGCTCGGGATAAAAAGGGAAAAATGACGAGCGAAAAATGGTCAAAGGTCCAAGAAGAGGCGTTGGCGAAGGCGTATGTACATTGCTCTACCAACAAAAAGAAGGGCAATCAACAAAATCGCGATAGTTTTTGGCGTAATATTTTAAATCATTTTAACGCCACCATCGGCGGAAGTAACCGGACCGTGCATCAAGTACGGTCTAAATGGGGCCCGATGCAAACGAAAATAAACTTTTTCAACGGCCTATACCAACAAGCGGTAAAAATTATATTTTTTAACATTGTATATTTTTTATTTTTCTTTACTAAGTTTATATTTTTTTAACATGTATATTTTTTTTTCTTTACTAAGTTTATATTTTTTTAACATGTAGGATCGCACACGAGGAAGCGGAGTCAAGGATCTCGACGTGATGAAAGTCGCTTTAACAGAATTTAAAGAGAGATATCCGGGGGGTTTTCAACATATGGAGGCGTGGGAGGTCCTTCGAAAACACGACAAATGGGCCCAAGTCCCATTGTTGGGTGAGGAAGGGGAAGGTTCGGGACATAAAAGAAAGCCCGTTGAGGTGGACCCTTCCATACCCGATATGAACGAAGACCCCTCGCCACAAAGAGCACAACGGCGAGACAAGCGTCAAGCGACATCGTCCGAGGGAAGCTCGGCCGAGTTGGCGGCACAATTCAAAGAATACACCGCCATGAAAGAAAAGAAAAACGCGATTGAATTGGAGGCGGTTGAATTGAGGAGGAAAAGAGAGGCGCAGGCTCTCGAGCTCATAGCGGAACAACGCGAGACGATGAAAAACTACAATTTCGATCGAGATATGGAAATATTCATCAAGCCGCACGACGATGCTCCGCCAAGTATGTTGCCGTTCATCCTCGCCCGAAAACGCGACATCGCTAAGAAGTACGGGTGGCCAATCGATTTCTAAAATTATTATTTTCTAGTTTTAATGTAATTTTTATTTTCTAGTTTGAATGTAATTTTAATTTTCTAGTTTGAATGTAATTTTTATTTTCTAGTTTGAATGTATTTTCTAGTTTTAATGTTATTTTTATTTTGTAGTTTTATTTTGTTAAATTTTATCTAATTTTTATTAATATTTTTTTATAAACATGCATAATTTCAACTAATAAAAAAAAAACAAGTCACCTAAAGAGGGGAGTGCCGCCATCAAAATGGGGTGTTAGGGGAGTTTAAGAGGGGAGTTAACGTGGCACAAGAGGATTGGTTGGGCGTAAGAGAGGGGACTCACCTATTAGGTGAGTGCCCCTTATACCCTTATTGACTAAACGACTAATGTGACTATTCTTATAGTTGTACAATCCGTATGACAATTTTCCCTGTCATACCGCACGCATGATGACATCATCTGACACAAAAGTGACTGATGTGATCATGCGATAACTAGCTTGTATAATTACTTCACCTGGTATATTTAAATCAATTTGTCAATAATAGTACATAAAAGTGGATTGATGTTTATTAATTGATGTTAACATTTCTTTATCTTATGTTGATTTAGTCGGTGGACGTTAACAACTCTTTATCTCGTGTCCAAGCAGTGGTGGATGCATAGTTTTTCTTTCTAATTGAAAAAAAAAACAGATTAGTTAAAGAGGTAAAAGTAATTGCATTAATAATATAAATGGACATGGTTAAAAGAGGTTAAAGTAATTGCATTAATAATATAAACTAGGGTGTTGCACCCGCGCTTCGCGGCGGGGCGACCCGATTTTTTATCCGAAACAAAAGTATGTCGACACGTGTCTTACATTGACTGGAAAAATTAGAAAAGTATTTAGAAAACGTAAACATGTATATAATCAAAGTAAACTAATGGGGAATCAAATTTATTAAGTTGAGGGATTAAATATGTATATTAGGAAAGCTAAAGTAGAAGGACATCAAAGTTAAAGTAGAGGGACTAAACATGTATATTAGCAAAGTTAACTAATGAGGAATAAAGTTTATTAAGTAGAGGGACTAAACATGTATATTATGATAGTTATAATAGAAGGACTAAATACGTAAATTAGGTAGAGGGACTAAACATGTATATTAGCAAAGTTAACTAATGAGGAATAAAGTTTATTAAGTAGAGGGACTAAACATGTATATTATGATAGTTATAATAGAATGACTAAACACGTAAATTAGAAAAGGTAAGGGTTAAAAGCGAAAATTATTTTGACCACTCATAAGATGACAAATGGCTATGTCGGAGTGGTCAGCCGACATAGCCTTTTAAGTGTATTTAGAATCCGAAACAAAAGTATGTCGACACATGTCTTACATTGACTGGAAAAAATTAGAAATGTATTTAGAAAACGTAAACATGTATATAAGCAAAGTAAACTAATGGGGAATCAAATTTATTAAGTTGAGGGACTAAATATGTATATTAGGAAAGCTAAAGTAGAAGGATATCAAAGTTAAAGTAGAGGAACTAAACATGTATATTAGCAAAGTTAACTAATGAGGAATAAAGTTTATTAAGTAGAGGGACTAAACATGTATATTATGATAGTTATAATAGAAGGACTAAACACGTAAATTAGGTAGAGGGACTAAACATGTATATTAGAAAAGTTAACTAATGAGGAATAAAGTTTATTAAGTAGAGGGATTAAACATGTATATTATGATAGTTATAATAGAATGACTAAACACGTAATTTAGAAAAATTAAGGATTAAGAGCGAAAAATTATTTTGACCACTCATAAGAGGACAAATGGCTATGTCGGAGTGGTCAGCCGACATATCCTTTTAAGTGTATTTAGAATAGACATATACCACTAAAAAGGAATATATATTAAAAAAAAATGGTACACCCGAAATTTGATTTGGTAACTTGCTCGAGTGCTCCACTAACAACTGCTCGAATCAAAATGTGCAATGTCATGACAATTGAGGAAATACTTTTGCTTTCCAATTCAACTTACACAATGCCATTAATCATTCATTTTTCTATAAAAGAAAGTTAGCATTAGGGTAAGCGAGTGGTCACTATTTGGAAAGTAGTAAAATTATTTTCTAAGCAATAATGTCATGTCAAGTCTTCACTACACTTCTTATTTTATACTTAATTACTAGCAATGATCAAACACATGGAGAGTGGTAAACAATTAAAAAAAATGTGATCGCTTGAAAGGGATTGGGGTCCACCATTAACCCCCTCTCTCTCCCACCTCTCTCCTCTTCCCCACTCGGTGACTACTCACCGCCTGCACCACATCTCTCCTCTTCCCCGATCACCGAACATCCACCGGCAACACATCCCCAATCGTATAAAAATAGCATGTAAACAAGATGCAACTTACCTTCAATAACGAGTTCTTAATAAAGATGGAATTGTTCTCGTCTCCCACATACGTATATCAATTAACAAGTTAAGATGGGCAACCGCCCACTTTAAAAGTTTAGCTAAACTCCCCAGTTGTCAAAATCCTTAGATCCTTTCATTTCCTAACCACACAAAATTAAGATCTCATTATGCATAGTTATGATATTATTAACCAAATAAATATGTTTATTTTTTAAAAAGAGTTAAATGTCATTTTAGTCCTTGTGGTTTGAGCCATTTTACTAGTGTAGTCCAAATGTTTGAAACGTTGCCATTTTAGTCCTAATAGTTTTAAATGTTGCTATTTTAGTCAACTGGTTTAACTTCATTCCTTTATTTTGTTAACTAGAAGAGCATTTTGGTTATTTTATATGCAATTCTGTTAACTACAAGGGCATTTCGACCATATAAAACGATCGAATTACCCTTCTAGCTAACATAAAAATAGACGGAGTTAACCCAGTGAACTAAAATGGCAAGCTTGAAACTATTGGGACAAAAATGGCAACATTTCAAACCTTTAGACTAAAATAGCATTTAACTCTTTTAAAAATATTACACATCTCGTTCTTCATCTTTCTCTTAATTTTACACACATACATTTATTTATTATTTTTGTTCTCTTTCTAACACACTTACAATAAGTTAGAGCTCTTTGGATTTGAGCATCAATATATCAATATATAGAGGTTTGCTTTTGTTTTCTCTAAATTGTTCTTTATTGTAGAGAATGGGATGGAAGAGTGTTTAGAATGATTTCTTTTAATTATTCTTTAAAATCTAAAGATGAAAATTATATAGAGGATAAGATGTGAATGCTCTAATTATTATAACTATAAATATAGTAAACATCCTTTGTATAATTAATAGGGGAATTGGCCTGTAATAATTCCAATTAAAGGTCTTTGCCCATTGACGGTCACACATTTAAATATTTTCCCCACTAGTCTCACCTTTCACCTATTTTTACTACACCGGTCCCCCGTTAAAAAAAATTAACGGAGTTATGTTTTTTTTTCCAAATTATAAACAATTTTTTACGAGTTTTGATCAGAACGACGATACGAGTCCATTGATGTAGAACTTATCTCGAAACGGTGTTCCAAATGATGAAAACGACGCTTCAGCTCGGGTGTTTAAATTTTCAATTAATAAAAATCATATCATTTGGAGCACCGTTTCGAGATAAGTTCTACATCAATGGACTCGTATCATTGTTCTGATCAAAAGCCGTAAAAAATTGTTTGTAATTTGGAAAAAAAACATAACTCCGTTAAGTATTTTTAACGGGGAACCGGTGTAGGAAAAATAGGTGAAAGGTGGGACTGGTGGGGGGAATACTCAAAGGTGAGACTGTCAATGGCCAATGACATCTAGTTGAGATTATTACAGGCCAATTCCCTTAATTAATAATGTTAGAATGTGTTTTAATCAGGGGTTGACCTATGGTGTTACAAGGGGTAATCCTCGTTGCCTCTTAACGCTCCGACGTCAACGTAAATTTTGGAAAAATTGACTTTTTTTCGATTTTGTTACCCTCTTTTTTAAACGTTGCCCATACGCGGATTTTCTAGATCTGCCACTGGTTTTAATCAAATAGTTAATACAATAAAATATGATCATCGCTTCTCAAATTAAATAAAGTCAATTGCCAATGTGGGGCTAGCCCACTTGGTAGAGACTCTTCTCTCTTAGGTTATGGGGTGTGAGATAAAGCCGGGACACATCAACGCCACGTCAGCCAGGCAGCTTTATCACGCCCCTCCTTAACTTGCAGGGTGTGGGATAACGTCCCTTATTAAACAAAATAAAAAAAAAAGATTTTATTGGATGAAATGCATATGGGCCCCACCTGAACACAGCCTCTTCTCGTTACCACCATGGCGAACAACCCATGGCGCCCCGGTTTAAGTTGCAGGGTGTGGGTGGTGGCGCTGCGGGGGGCACTATCGGGGGTGAGGTGGCACGGTGGCGCCCTCCATACCCTCCGGCCTTAAGGGGAGGTCTTAGGTTCAATCCCAAACAAGGAGTAATTTAAGATTAAATTGGTGTAAATTCGAAGTAAGTAAGCGTTGTCGTTCAAAAAAAAGTTAATAGTATTTTTTCTGATCTTGTTACACGTCAAGTTTATAAATAATAATAATCTTCCTATACTAAATGAAAATCCTTTTTGGACATGTGTCATTTCCTGGTGCATTCTCACCTTATTTTCCTATTTATTTCTTATATAAAATAATAAGGGATAATAATTTTAAAAAAAAAATAGATAAGAATAAATATATGTTTTTCTATAAATAACTTTAAATTTGATTTATTTTGTTTTAATATCTACTCTTAAGCAAACGATCATTTTTTAATATATTAATATTAAATTAATTCAATTATCTGAATATACCAAACTTAAAAGCTACGACCTTTGTTTTAATATGTTAATATTAAATTAGTTCAATTTATCTAAATATACCATACTCAAAAAGGATTTTTATTATTAGTAAATGAAGATTAATATTAAATTAATTCAATATATACTATATAATAAAAGAAACCATTTTAGGGACACTTGTCATCATATTAGACTATCTCTTATAGATAATTATTATTTTAGTTTAATCTTTTCTAATTAATTACTAGTTGTAAGACCCGTGTGAACACACGGGTATGTTTAATAACGGTCGAAATCAAATACTAAAAAAGAGATTATAATATATCATTTGTTCAGTTAATATATTAGTTTATATTGATAAACCAAAATCACAAAACCTACCCAATGTTACTCTAACGTACTAAATTGATTATCTTGAAAGATTGAAGATTTCGAGTCTGCTTTAAAGTTATAGCCTATCGACCAACAAAATTTAAGCTTACCTACATTAGGAATTTCATAATTGAAATTGCTCCTCCTAATTCATGTGTTCATCAACTTCCAACTCTTTATCATATACAAGAGAATGGAATTTCTAAAAAATTTACACATGAATAACCTGTTATTGAAGATTTTGTCTACTAAGATTGCCAATGAGTATTCCAAATGTTGGAAATTTTGTGAAAATAGCATTTTTCACAAATATAGGAAAATGATTTTTTCCTATTTTGGACTAGAAATAAATATAATAAAATGAGCGGGTTTTATATATTTATTTGTGGGTTTGTGTTCTATGTCGGATGAGCTTCGCAACGAACTAAACCACGTCCAAAACGGAGCTAAGATGAATGAGATATCGATGCTCAAAGTTTGGTGTTTTGAAACTTAAATGCTGGAAAAAGTGGGAAAGTAGCACCTTGTCCCACATCGGATGAGAGATGGAACTTAAAGGGGTATTTAAGTGGGAACTCTCCATCTTTATTGTTTCATGGAAGCACTCACTAGTGTACTCGCGAAGGGTGCGGAGCACCTAACTCGCACTCGCACACGCGCGCGTGGCGTGGGCGATGAGGCGCAATGTGGCGCTTTGATGGCGCACTTTGCACTTCGCACACTCGCATCGCCGCTTGAGAGCCGCCTTTGTATTTTTGACCACGTGCGCGTGGTGGAAGCACAAGGGTTGCAAGGACCAAGTGGTTGGTGATGTGACGTGCATGCGCATGACCCTGGTGGGTCGACGCGCGATGGCGCATGACGTGGCAATCATGCGCACAGGGTACACATGGCGCGCATGGTGCATGGGCCTGATGTGTGACGTGCGCGGCGCACCAAAGTGAGCCAAAACGGCGCGACTGTGTGGCGTGCTCGTAGAGGCTCACAGGTGACGTGGCACACGCGCACAGGTGCGCATGGACCTGAGTGAGTATGGCGCACGTGCGCATGGCAGTGAGCCAAGTGGACGCACCGCGCGTGAGGGTGCAGACCTGCGCGCGCATCAGTGTGTCTTGCACGTGCGCACGCGGAGAAGCTTCCAGCTGCAGTTAATGATGTGCAGTTACGTTTTCAGCATTCGAAACTGACAAAGTTAATTCGTTTGACTGAGAATTAAGTGACGAATTAAAGTGCATTAAAGACGTCTAATGCAGTTTAATTCTCCCATTTAATTTATTTTCAGTTTCGAGTTCAACCTGGTGTATAAATAGGAGGCTCCTTTCACCAGATTTGAAACACCGAAAAAAACACAGCAAAACAATCTTCTCTACTGCAGATTTTTTGTCTTTTCAAGCTATCAAGGTACACCTTCGGGTTGGAGTCAAGACCGGCAGTGCAACTGCTTGAGGCTGTTGTATCCTGGAAACAAACGTGTTCTCCTGGGAGACACGAAATTTGTTTTAAGGGACCCGTGTCTAACACGATCCTCAGCCAAAGAACAGTGTTTTTGTTCGGATTTTTGTTCTTATATTTCCTTTCTTTCAGTTGTATTTGTATTTTTATTTTAGTTGTAATTCTGTATAGTTTTTGTAATTCAAGTTAATAAAAGTTTATTTTATTTTACACGAACGGATTCCTACAATCTTAAAACAAATTTTAAAACACCGTTCGTGTAGAATCACAAACTTCTCTGCTGTGATTTCAATTTTTTTTTTCTCACAGCAGGTTGTGTTTTAAAAGGTTTTTCTCTGTTTTGATTCAAAGTAGCGACTTTGTCAAAACAGAACTCTGTTTCTACTCCTTCTGTCGCTGAGTTCTAAAAACCTACTGTTGTAGTCTTCAAAGTTGGACTTAGAAGCTGCGCGGTGGTTTCAAAAACTCTTTATATTGGATAAATAATAAATTAGCACATTTATTATTTTATTAACTTGGTTTTGTGGAATTTTTCAGAATGTCGACTGAAAATACCAACGTCAACGTCGTTGTCGGTACCCCTGCCAACACTGTGGGAGCGTCCACAGTGGCGAATCATGCTGAACGACCCGAGAAGTTCTCGGGTCTCCACTTCAAGAGGTGGCAACAGAAGATGTTCTTCTACTTGACCACCATGAACCTTGCGAGGTTCTTGACGGAGACCGTTCCCCAACCTGCGGAAGGGGAGACCGATGCTCAGGCTCTGAGCGCGGTAGAGGCGTGGAAACACTCGGACTTTATATGTCGAGGCTATGTTCTCAACGGTCTCTCGGATGCATTGTATAATGTGTACTATAATATCAAGACTTCCAAATAATTATGGGAGTCTTTGGAGAAAAAGTACAAAACGGAAGATGCGGGAACAAAGAAATTTGTTGTCACCCGTTTCTTGGACTTTAAAATGGTTGATAACAAGTCTGTTATGAACCAAGTCCAAGAGTTGCAAATTATACTAAATGACATCTATGCTGAGGGTATGGTACTTAGCGAAACGTTTCAAGTGGCAGCCATGATCGAAAAATTACCTCCTGCTTGGTTGGATTTTAAGAATTATCTTAAACACAAGCGAAAGGAAATGTCGGTCGAGGATCTTGTTCTTCGTCTTCGTATAGAAGAAGAAAACAGGGTGGCCCAAAAAGGCACCATTTTGCAAGCTTCGGCGAAAGCAAACATGGTGGAAGTTGGGGAGTCCTCAAAGGGCAAGAAAGGCAAGGGTAAAAAGGACAACAAAGGGAAAGCAAAGGTTAACAACCTTGGACCAAAAAAGGGGGCTGTGAAAAAGAAGCCTGCGCTTTTCCAAGGTACTTGTTACAATTGTAACGAGACGGGGTACCGTGCTAACCAATGCAAGAAACCTAAGCGTGAGCGTGCGCACATGGTTGATGAGGATGGTATGCCTCTCATTGCAATGATAACCGAGGAAGCGGCTATGATTGAAGAAGTTAACGCGATGGGTGAAAACCCAAAAGGATGGTTCGTTGACACGGGTGCAACCCGCCATGTTTGTGGAGACAAGGCTCTTTTCTCTACATTCAAGGAAGCGTTGGGTGAAGAAAAGCTTTATATGGGGAATAAAGCTACCGCAAGCATCAAGGGGGAAGGCACGGTCGTCTTGAAGATGACTTCGGGCAAGGAGCTTACCTTGACAAATGTGCTTTATGTCCCAGAGATACGGAAGAATCTCGTGTCGGGGTGGATGCTCAACAAGTTTGAATTTCGTCTAGTGTTTGAATCGGACAATTTTGTCTTGTCTAGACGTGGAATGTTTGTTGGAAAGGGCTATGCCCTTAATGGTATGTTCAAAATGAATGTAATGGTTGTAAACCAAAACAAAAGTTTGAATGAAAATTCTTCTTCTACTTACATGATTGAGTCTTCTAATGTTTGGCATGGTAGACTAGGGCATGTAAATTTTAATTCATTACGACGTTTAATTAAATTAAACTTGATACCAACATTCCATATCGAGTCCAATCACAAATGCGAGACATGTGTTGAATCCAAACTTACGAGATCATCGTTTAAATCGGTTGAACGAATAACCGAACCCCTTGATTTAATTCATACCGATGTGTGTGATTTAAAAGCGGTTCCCACGCGTGGAGGAAATAAGTACTTCATCACGTTTATTGATGATTGTACTAAATATTGCTACGTGTATTTACTAAAGAGTAAAGACGAAGCAATAGAGAAGTTTATCTTGTACAAAAATGAAGTTGAGAATCAACTTAAAAAGAAGATAAAAGCTTTGAGAAGCGATCGAGGAGGTGAATATGTTGCACCTTTTGCGGATTTATGCGCAAAAAGTGGCATTGTACATGAGTGTACACCACCTTATTCTCCACAATCAAATGGCGTTGCGGAACGTAAGAACCGCACATTGAAAGAGATGATGAACGCCATGTTGATAAGCTCGGGAGTGAACCGAGAAATGTGGGGGGACGCCATTCTCTCAGCAAACTATCTTTTGAATAAGATACCTTTGAAAAATAGGGACGAAACTCCATATGAGTTATGGAGAAAAAGGAAGCCTTCGTACAAATACTTGAAAGTGTGGGGATGCCTAGCCAAGGTGATTGTACCACCTCCTAAGGCTCTTAGGATAGGACCCAAAACAGTTGATTGCATTTTCATTGGATATGCACATCAAAGTAGTGCGCATCGTTTTCTTGTATATGAATCCAAGAATCCCGATGTACACAAACACACTATCATGGAGGCAAATCCTAATATTGTCTCATATTTTGAGAATGTGTTTCCTATGTTAGGACAAACACATGCGCCTTCATCAAGAGCGGTTGATGAAGCAGGTCCAAGTTTGTCTACATGGTTAGATGAAGCAGGACCAAGTTCGTCTACAAGGATAGATGAAAGTCATGAACGACCTGAGGTCGAGGAGGGTAAGCTTAGACGAAGTAAGCGACAAAGGGTTGAAAAATCCTTTGGTCCAGACTTCATGAGCTATATGGTTGAGGGTGAGCCCAATACCTACCGCGAAGCGATTACCTCCGCGGAAGGACCTCAATGGCAAGAAGCAATTAAGAATGAAATTGATTCTATATTGCAAAATCATACTTGGGAGTTAGTAGATCTTCCACCTGGTTGTAAACCACTTGGATATCGTTGGATATTCAAAAGGAAGATGAAAGCCGACGGAAGTATTGATAAATACAAGGCAAGGTTAGTGATCAAAGGATTTAGACAAAAGGAGGGTCTAGACTACTTTGATACTTACTCGCCTGTAACGCGAATAACCTCTATTCGATTGGTTCTTGCAATTGCGGCTCTAAGAAATTTGGAAGTTCACCAAATGGATGTAAAGACCGCATTTCTAAATGGCGATTTAGAAGAAGAAATTTACATGGAACAACCTGAGGGTTTTTCCGCCCCTGGAAACAATGGCAAAGTATGTAAATTGGTCAAGTCTTTGTATGGCTTGAAGCAAGCTCCAAAACAATGGCACCAAAAGTTTGATCATGTCATGATTGACAATGGTTTCAAAATAAATGAGTGCGACAAGTGTGTTTATTTTAAAGACACACCAAGAGGTTATGTGATTCTATGTCTTTATGTAGATGATATGCTTATCATTGGGAGTGATGATAAGATGATCAACTCAACGAAAGACATGTTGAAAGCGAGGTTTGACATGAAAGATATGGGTCTCGCGGATGTGATTCTTGGTGTAAAAATCACTAGAACCCAAAATGGTCTTGTGTTGAGTCAATCTCACTACGTGGACAAGATCCTTGGGAAATTCAATTCGGACGATACGAGTATAGCTCGATCTCCAATTGATAATACCCAACGCCTAAGGAAGAATAGAGGCGAGAGTGTTTCTCAGTTAGAATACTCAAGGATCATTGGTAGTCTCATGTATCTAATGACATGTACTAGACCCAACTTAGCATACGCTGTGAGCAGGCTAAGTAGATACACCAGTAATCCGAGCGAGGATCATTGGAAAGCTATCACGAGGGTGCTTAGATACATAAGATACACGAGAGACTATGGACTGCATTATACCCGTGATCCAGCAGTGATCGAAGGATTCACTGATGCGAACTGGATATCGGATATAAAAGATCATAGATCGACAAGTGGATATGTGTTTACACTTGCTGGCGCAGCTATAGCTTGGAAGTCTTCCAAGAAAACAGTTATAGCTAGATCTATGATGGAATCCGAATTCGTCGCTTTAGATAAAAGCGGGGAAGAAGCGGAGTGGCTACGTCAATTTGTGGAAGATATTCCAAGATGGCCAAAGCCGTTGATGGCGATCTGCATACATTGTGACAATCAGTCTGCTCTTGCTAGAGCACAAAACATGATGTACAATGGCAGATCAAGGCACATTCGACGTGGACACAACACGGTGCGACAACTTATCTCAACGGGTGTTATCTCAGTTGACTATGTGAGGTCAAATGATAACATTGCGGACCCGTTAACAAAAGGCTTAAGCACAGATAAGGTGTATAGGTTGTCAAGAGGAATGGGACTAAAGCCCATAGATGAAGGGAATATGAGGGAAACCTAACCTAGTTGACTGGAGATCCCAAGATCTAGGTTCAATAGGCAAACTTAATCATAAACCCAAAGGGAGTTACTGTGGGGGGTGCCCCAAAATTCATAAAGGGAGTTGTATACTTCCTAGTCCATTCCAATCAGTGACATGAAGGAAAGGTTAAGCATGTTGAGGTTAAGGATTTTGAGGAAATCAAAATTAACCATGATGCTTTTAATGATTCAGAGGAATCACCTATGTTAGAGAGAAGTGGGGTTGCTTCGAATGGATTTGTGGGGAGGCGCAAATCCTAGAGCTCTCGCAGAACCAGGAACGTGTTCCATGACCATTAATGGACACAACCATGAGGTCTTAACTCGACTAGGGAGAGTATTGTGTGAATGTATATTGTCGCCTACATAAATGGGGGATTGTTCAAGGACACCGCGTCTACAAGACCCTAGGAGGCTAAGTATGCTTCACAAAAGGAGGTTCAAAGGTTACACCTACCTATCTTGCAATACTCAACTGTTGAACGTGTATCGTTGAAACTTGATAGATCGATTTCTATTCATGTGGGGGATTGTTGGAAATTTTGTGAAAATAGCATTTTTCACAAATATAGGAAAATGATTTTTTTCCTATTTTGGACTAGAAATAAATATAATAAAATGAGTGGGTTTTATATATTTATTAGTGGGTTTGTGTTCTATGTCGGATGAGCTTCGCAATGAACTAAACCACGTCCAAAACGGAGCTAAGATGAATGAGATATCGATGCTCAAAGTTTGGTGTTTTGAAACTTAAATGCTGGAAAAAGTGGGAAAGTAGCACCTTGTCCCACATCGGATGAGAGATGGAACTTAAAGGGGTATTTAAGTGGGAACTCTCCATCTTTATTGTTTCATGGAAGCACTCACTAGTGTACTCGCGATGGGTGCGGAGCACCCTAACTCGCACTCGCACTCGCACACGCGCGCGTGGCGTGGGCGATGAGGCGCAATGTGGCGCTTTGATGGCGCACTTTGCACTTCGCACACTCGCATCACCGCTTGAGAGCCGCCTTTGTATTTCTGACCACGTGCGCGTGGTGGAAGCACAAGGGTTGCAAGGACCAAGTGGTTGGTGATGTGACGTGCATGCGCATGACCCTGGTGGGTCGACGCGCGATGGCGCATGACGTGGCAATCATGCGCACGGGGTACACATGGCGCGCATGGTGCATGGGCCTGATGTGTGACGTGCGCGGCGCACCAAAGTGAGCCAAAACGGCGCGACTGTGTGGCGTGCTCGTAGAGGCTCACAGGTGACGTGGCACACGCGCACAAGTGCGCATGGACCTGAGTGAGTATGGCGCACACGCGCATGGCAGTGAGCCAAGTGGACGCACCGCACGTGAGGGTGCAGACCTGCGCGCGCATCAGTGTGTCTTGCACGCGCGCACGCGGAGAAGCTTCCAGCTGCAGTTAATGATGTGCAGTTACGTTTTCAGCATTCGAAACTGACAAAGTTAATGCGTTTGACTGAGAATTAAGTGACGAATTAAAGTGCATTAAAGACGTCTAATGCAGTTTAATTCTCCCATTTAATTTATTTTCAGTTTCGAGTTCAACCTGGTGTATAAATAGGAGGCTCCTTTCACCAGATTTGAAACACCGAAAAAAACACAGCAAAACAATCTTCTCTACTGCAGATTTTTTGTCTTTTCAAGCTATCAAGGTACACCTTCGGGTTGGAGTCAAGACCGGCAGTGCAACTGCTTGAGGCTGTTGTATCCTGGAAACAAACGTGTTCTCCTGGGAGACACGAAATTTGTTTTAAGGGACCCGTGTCTAACACGATCCTCAGCCAAAGAACAGTGTTTTTGTTCAGATTTTTGTTCTTGTATTTCCTTTCTTTCAGTTGTATTTGTATTTTTATTTCAGTTGTAATTCTGTATAGTTTTTGTAATTCAAGTTAATAAAAGTTTATTTTATTTTACACGAACGGATTCCTACACCAAATACATCCCTTTCAACTAAATTCACAAATTGAAGCACCAAATTACAAAATCCATTGCACTGTTCATCCTATCTATTTATACATTCAATCGGTTCGCATAATTGTAAAAATGAAACGTTTTTTTTAAACTTTGTTGTTGTGAGATTGTTTATTCTTCTTCTTATCATTTTTAAACTTTGTTGTTGTGAGATTTTTAAACTTTATAGTACACATCAAACCACAAACACAAGTCCGCCACTGGAAACACCTTATCATCACTATGGAAACAACCTGCAAGGAGCATCCATAAACCATTCTGCGAGCATGTGATAAGCCAACACTAACTGCAAAAGCCAGAAAGGGCCGTCACATATACTTGCATCAGTAGAAGATGTTAATCTTTAAAACCATTAAAGCTATTTAGCAAACTTTGTTTGATCACATCACGTCTTGCTTTAGGTTAAACTTGAAATGAATATATCACAAAGAGCAATTTACTTTTAGTACATGTCAAAGCATGTCGAGCCTATATATTTAACCAATATTGACAAATCTACAATGATTTGTTTTATCGATTGACCTGTTTTCTTATAGACAATTCAGAAACCACAAACAAACGGGTCCAAATATCCGCCACTAATAAATTTAAAGAACATGATAAAAAGTGTTTGTGACTTGGTGGGTAAACCGGACCCGCTTTGACCCATTTAGTCAACCCCCCATGCCCACCCATGCGTGGGAGTTTGTAACCAAGTGGGCATGTGGCTTTAAGCAAGGTTGAAGTTCATCTTTTCTTCACCCCTTTAGGTACTGAAGTTTGAAAAAAAAAAGTTTATTTAAAAAGGATAGACATTGTGCGACTGTCTGAGGTGTTTGAGATAAAAACGATCCAAATTAAATGAGTCGATATTTCCACCTCTAATGTGGTATGACTGTAAATATGTATCAGAAATGGAATGCTCACGTACCTTTTGTATGGCCAGTTTATCTCGGTTAATATCCCGAAAGTATTGGTGCTACTTCACCAACATATGTCAACTTATTAAGAGTTATTTCCCATTTCCAACGTATATGATAAATGTCGATGAAACAAATACATTTGTAGCAGCAACAGTTCAGATTCATGCAGTGATAACGAATGTAAACTATTAAGTTCCAGCTTAGTTTGAGCTTGACCAGACTGGTGCAGAACAAATCCTATTCGGATCAACAATGGTTAGGATTGCTTTTTCATTTTTTATGAAAAAAAAATTCCATGAAAGTAGGGATAACTCAAGTAACTTGATTTGTAAAAATTGTAGAAGCCAAAACAAAACGGAGTGGAAGCGAAGGTTTAAAAGTCGGGAATCATGACTCGAGGCGTTTTCCCTTCGCCTCACGAGGCGTCCGCCTTGACGCGGAATTAAAAAATAAATATAAAAAATATATTCTATAAAAAAGTAAAATACTAAATAATTTCATCATCAGATCCTCAAAACATCAAAAACGCAAATAAAATACTAACGCGTATCCAGTTTGATCAGAGCAGCTCAGACTTGAACTCGCTACAACCCAAAAGATCGTGAACCATTCTGAGCCAAAGCAAACGACTTCCATTTCACCCATACCCAGTTTGGTTGGAACCGCAACGACCTAAACCTGCTACGACCCATTTAGCCGGCCGTCTATTATTTCTGTATTGGTCATTTTCGTTGGAACCTTAAGACCATTTTCTAGAATGGTTTGTTTTGACCCGTTCCAGTTTTGTTGAAACTCCTCATTATGACCCGAACCCATTACTTCCACCGTGTTTTCATGGACACATGCGCCATTGGTATCATCTGAACCATCCAATCCAACCAACAATCAGCAATACAAAATTAACGACTTTAAAATCCATTCTTGTGTTTTGAGGAAAGAAAGGTGTAACACCTCGCAAAATTTTACCCAATAGAATAAAGACACGTGTCATGTAAGATAAACGTGTCAGGAACCCGAGCCAAATTAGAAGATGTATGGTAGGATTTAAAAAGTGCCGACATGTTAATAAACACCTCTGAGCGACCTAATTATAAATCCCAAGACCTTAATCATTATGATAAACATCTGATCTGGTTAGAACCGGTTATTCCTATGATGAATATATTCAATTTATAAAGAATTTGGGTTTTAAATAGTGTTACAACAAAGTTCATAATTAAAATTGTTGTTTAAAAGAATTAAAACATTATTCGAGTGCATGGCAATACTCTCCACAAAAATCCAAGATGGAAATTGTGCATGGCAACATTCAGAGACATCCAAAGGCTGACTTCATGGTCCCTACTCTGAAAAGAAAGCATGAGATCCGGAAACTACAAAGTTGCATGGTCAAGACCTCAAAGTTAACAAGTTTTTGTCTTCTGATGAAGGCTTACGGACCGCAAAGGTGAACCCTTACGGTCCGTAAGATGGCGGAGCTGGGCATCAGAAATTGAAAAGCAGATATGGACCGCAAAGCCAAGGGCTTACGGTCCGTAAGATTGTAACTGGGCATTTTTTATCAAGGTCGGTTACGGACCCCAAGACCGATATATTACGGTCCGTAAGAGGTACTTACGGTCCGCAAGGATTATTCCTTACGGTCCGTAAGGCAATCGCTCGCAGCAGAAAATGGACAGATGCCTGTTCAGCCTGTTGCACCGCCTTATATGAGTGGTTTTCGAATTCAGGGGCCTTGCAACTGGTTTTGGAATTATAGGGACACATGGATGCATCTGAGTTCAGTCCTAGACTATTGTGGCAAGATCTTAGGACTTATTTTTTAGTATATAAGGAATTGAAGTTGCAACAAAGGGAACTTGCTCATTCAAACTCATTTCAAGGACTTCTCTGGAGCTCCTCTGATCAGCAACAAGTTTCCTTAGGCTACCTAATCGTGCTTAGGACATTTGTAAGTGTCCTTAACTTCCTGAATTCAGTTTTAATTAGCTTAATGACTATAAGTCAAACCTATCGTAATTAAGGTTTGACTTCGAGATTAATCTATAATTGTCCAGTAAAATCTCGAATTGAAAGTACCTATAAGTAGGTAATTAGGTGGTTAATAAACCCTCAAAAGGGTACTCTCTGATTCCCACTCTAACTAGGTCAATTATCGGGTCAAACTTGATATTAAAAAGTCAACAGGAAGCTTAATATCAAATTAATGCATAATTAGCAATGTAGAAGCTATGCAACATGTTTTATCATTAATATAACTTGGTAATTAATGTAAGAACATGTCTAAACATGTTCAACCCGACAATTTTCAGTATTAGGCTCGGTTTGGAACCGAAAGTCGCATAACTTGACTTTTGCTTTGACTTCGATTCTGACCCATTATAGCATGTTTTAGAAATGCCTTAGAGCCTCATTAGGACCAGGTTTCATATAAGTATAACCCTCTGTGATTATACCACTTGGTTCATTAGTTATCCGATTCATATGCATATTTCCATTAAATGCCTAAATGTTGACTATTATGCCCATATGACCTTAAAACATGAATTTTGAAAATGTAATTAAACGGTGTAATTAGCGTATAGCCTATCTAAACCCGATTGTTGATACCAAACTATTTACCCACTGATATAAAATAATATTTTGGGATTTTTGGAGATTTTTATTTATTTTTAGGCTGAGCATAACTTAGAATTCTAAGCTTGATTCGGTAATTGCCAGTTTTGCCCTTTTGGGCTATAAAATGAGTTTTACAAATCCTTTTGACCCCCAAACCTTTTTCTACTGATCTAATATGATAAATAAAATATTTTGAGCCTTCTGGAATAATAAAAATATCAGCTTACCTTTGAAAACCCAGAAATGGCTCCAAATCGGCTTTTTAAGCGTTTTTAACGCATAGTATGTACTAAAACTATTTTAAACATATAAGGTTTGATACCTAATAATATTTTCAGTAAATCCTTATATATTAACAGTAAGTAAAAGTTTTAAACTCAGATTTCCAGTTTTGACCTTTTTAGCCTAAGTGAAATTACCAAAATGCCCCTAAGGTGCATAGTGTGGTTTTAAATGATAAATTTCACATATATGTGATAACTTACTGTTATAACTTATTAAATTAAGTATCTTTAGTGGTTATATCAGACCCGTAACTCAGTTTATTATTTAAACTCTTTTATAACCTTTTAAAATGACCAAAATACCCCTACGGGGCATAATTTGAGTTTAAATTCATTTGGGGCATAATAGAAGATATCTTACTGATGTCACAACATATTTAAGGCATATTAACTTAGGAAACTTGCATATGACTCATTTGGTTATTCGTTACGCACTTTTCGCGTTCGGATCGGCTTATGTAACTAGTGTGCATATATTAGCCGAAACGGGTCAAACCATATCATATATGTCTAAAAATCCAGAATGTGTTTAAGTTACCCACATTAAACAAGCATACAAGCTTGTCGGGTCAAAGACACATTCTAAACCGGTCTTCGCTTTATCATGCGTTTGAACCGTATATTCCTTTTGAAATCTAACCGGTCTAAGTCTAAGCTTAACTAAAGACCCGTTAGGATTCTAATAGGTTATTAAAACCTTCGTTCCAGATTAGGAGTCCAGTAAAAGCTACGTGCACTTGCTGTATTTGATTTATACATTGCTCAGGTAAATACTCTTAACTTATTTTCCCTATACGGGCTTGGGATACGGTATTATAATAATACTGCTTGGTCGGGTATGTAGTCATTTAAATCGGATTGTGATTAATGCATTTACATAACTCGCTTTATTCTGTATTATTTGATGTATGGCCTTTGGGGGTAAAATGACCATGTCCCGGATATCCTTGGCATCATTAAAAGAAATGGCCACGACCTAAGCACGGGGTGTAGGCGTACACCTGACAGATGCATTATGTAAAAACTGGTAATCCACTTAAAGGAAATAATCCTTGTGGGCATTATACCTGTGGCGTGTCAGTTAATCTAGACCGGCCCTAGAAACCGGCCCTAATAGACGGCAAATAAGTAAAATTGTATACAATATTATTTTTAAATAATTGTCCCAAGTTATAAAAGATATTTTTGCCGAAGTGCATCCAAATCAATTTTCAAACTCTTTTCAAAATGAGTTAGTTAAGTTGTATTTACCAGTGTAAACTGGCGTATTTTCCAAAAAGGCTAAGTGCAGGTACTATACGTAATAGGCTGGATACTCCAGGCATCAATAATCAAGTCTCGCAAGCTCTACATGTCGAAGTCTGTTGAACAGGTTTCCTTTTTATTTAGATCCGCATGTGGATCTGTTTCAACTATTTTGTGATACTTAATATTACATTATATTTGGTTGAAATAAATCTATCTTTTGCTTCCGCTGTGCATTTAAATATTGTGTTGTTTGACTATGATGATATCAACTACATCACGATACTCCCCACCGGGCCCACCGGTAATACGTGGAAATATCGGGGTGTGACAGGTTGGTATCAGAGCCAACGCTGAGTGAATTAAACACTAGCCTTTTGTGTTTAATCTCAGTTACACAGTAGCACATTCCTCAAATTTTCGAGTCTAGACAAAGAACATAGGACAAATCCTGATTTTGTTTTATTTCTGTCTTTTATATTTTCTTGTTGTTATCTGTGTTTATGTAGACAGGTTTAAATATGCCACCAAGATTATTTAGGAGAAAGGGAAAGACACCTATAACAGGCCACGACCATGAGGCCAGGCCGTCTCAAAGACGAACCTCACCTATCAACATGAGTACAAGTCCCTAGGGGGGACTGGAGGGCACATCTACAGCCAGCGAGGCGGTCAGTCTCGTTAAGCTCATCACCGTCTTATCTTCACTCTTTTGGACCCCATTCAGAAAATGAGCCCGAAAACCCACAGCCTTCATTTATCCCTCTCCAGAGGTCTAACCCCCGCCACTCCTTTGATAACCCGTCACATATCTTCCGTAGCCGGTTCAACCCGGCAAACTAACTCGAGGAACCAGTGGGTGTTAACCCATTGGGACCGGAAGATCACTTTTCTGAAGATCACGCCATGGATATGGATGAGGATACCGACCCTACTGAACCACCGACCGGTACCCCCACACATCCTATTGAAATCTCTGATGGATCATCTTTTCAGGGATCACCCTACCGTGGTCCTGACAGCTACCAAACGAGATTCAACTAGTATGAATGGTACTTTACACCTTCTTACCATTCATCACCTCAGCAGCAGCAGCAACAGGATCCTTCCGGGGATTCACGTTTCGTGGCAGTTACCCCGCCACCACCACCACCTCAACAGCAACCTCCTGAGCCACCGAGTCGAAGTAGAACGAATGCACGGATATCCGTGCAAGGAAGAGTGCATATCAGCACCCCTCAACCATCGAGTGGCAGCCACTACCCGCCACTCCAAGAAGACCAACAGATGGGGGGACCTTCAAACCCCATCCCGGAAGTGAACTCTGCACCTATCGTGCCACCACCGTTGGGCTTTGACAACCCAATTCCAACATACACTGGCTCAGCAGCGTATATTCCCTTTGAACAGCCGGCTCACACCAGCTTCAATTATGCTGAGGTCGACCCATACTTGGCAGCATGGAACTACAACACTCTCAACCCCGAAGGGCCCTACAGAACTTCTTGGGGAGTTGGATACCCAGCTTATGGATACCAACAACAGCCGCCTCTTCGACCTCCACATCAGCCGCAGCCGCAGATGCCTCGGTTTTCCCCGCCAGAACGGGAGGAAATTCTCCAAAGGTTGGATCAGGTTGAGCGGGAAGTTCACAGAGATCGCAGGGAATGACAAGGCTTCTTTAAGGGATTGACAAGTTTAATAAAAGGAAAGAGCAAGAAGGACCATTGAATCCTTTAAATTGTTGGTTGTATTTCCTTATTTTAATCCAGCCCCTGCGTGGGCATGCCTTTTTGTTTAACCCCTGCGAGGGTATGTCTTTTTGTATTTTGCCCCTGCGTGGGCATGTCTTCTGTTGACCCCTGCGTGGGCATATTTGTTTGTTTAAGCCCATGCGTGGGCATGTTATTTCAGTAGAAGTCCCGTTTTTGGCAAAATTGTACTTGTTAATTTTTTTTATGGAATGGTTAGTTTAAATTTTCATTTTATTAATTATGTGCATAAACATAAAATGTGAAATAAATAAAATAGCATTCCTACTAAAAGATCTACCATTATGATAAAATGGCAAAAATCTAAAACGGACAAGACCTAGCCATATGTCACCTTAAGACAGGGCCAAGATGGTAGTTCCTCAATTAGATTCAGATCCATATTAACATCTCAATTTAGGATTTTTCTGCGTTAAATAGTAAAAAGGATCTTAAAGGTAAAACCTAGCCTAAATGTCATTGCAGACACGGCCAAGATGGTAAAACCTATTCAAAAGATTCCAATCCTTGTTAGCATCCGAAAACATGTTAACACTCTTGACAAAATGTGATTCGATAAAATCACATAAGTCATCCTTAAATTGGGTTATTCCAATTTCCCTTATTTAAAATAATCATCCCTTAAGGGTGAAGTGCCCACGGGCTATAATTAACGTCCTCTGGGACTAAGGACAGTGGTAGCCTACAACTCCCTGTCAAGAAAAGGTAATGAACTTGGATTCAAACCTTAATGCCTCGATTCCATAAAATCAAGGCTTGTAAATTAAACGTGTCTACGTGACTAGGCCTTTTGTGCCATTACTAATTTATAATTTAGGATTATGATAAAGATCCTGAATAATTATATAATTAACAAATTAACTAAAATGGCTATTAAAAACCATGGTTAATAAATCGTCAAGAACGATAGTACTGTTTAGGTTTCTAAATAAACCTTGTCCTTATTTCTTTTATGTAGCAATTAAAGCTACATGACTAGGTCAGAAGAGGGAAACAGTCATCCGGTGGAAAACCATGAAAATACTAAGATACATGTGACCGGTGCGGAGCTGCAAGCATTAGTAGATAATGCTGTTACAAAAGCTATAGAGCGGCAGTATAATGAATCTAGCGGGACTCGAAGTAGGACCCTATCCGCACCGCATTCCAAGCCTAAGACTCAATCAGAGGCTCACAGTAAGCCACCCTCCAAGAAAGATGAGTCAAAGTAAGATGATGATCGACATTCATCTAACCAAAAAAGTGTTCCATCTAAAAGGATAGTGTTTGATGATAAACCACGTACCAAGTCCTGTACCTATAAGTACTTTGTTTCCTGCAAACCCCGGGATTTCACTGGGGAGAAAGGGGCAATAGATTGTATGACCTGGTTAGATGAAATGGACACAGTAGTTTACATCAGCGGATGTGCTGAAAGGGATGTAGTGAAGTATGTATCCCAATCATTCAAGGGAGAGGCACTAGCATGGTTGAAGTCTCTCATTCAAGCTGCTGGAAAGATCCCGCTCTACAACTTGTCATGGGATCAGTTCGTTGCTCTCATTAAGGAGAATTATTGCCCGCAGCATGAGGTTGAAAGAATTGAATCAGATTTCTTATCGTTGGTGATGAAGAATTTAGATTGTCAAGCTTACCTCACCAGCTTCAATACCCTGTCTAGGCTGGTTCCGTATCTCGTAACCCCGGAACCCAAAAGGATTGCTCGCTTCATTGGGGGTTTAGCCCCAGAAATCAAAGCCAGTGTTAAGGTGTCCAGACCTGCTACTTTCAGATCAGCAGCTGATCTATCTCTGTCTCTTACCTTAGACGCAGTCAGGCTAAGATCACTCAGGAATTCGGAAGAAGGCAAGAGAAAGCGTGAGGATGATAACTCACGAAGATCTGAAAAGAAGCATAAAGGTAGCACTGACTTCAAGAAGAAGTCTGGATCCAACAAGGGTAGCCAACAAGCTGAGGAAAAGCCAAAGTGCAAGACTTGCCAAAAACGCCACTTTGGAAAGTGCAGACTTGAGTCCAAGTCTCAGTCAGGACCAGCTGCATGTGGGTTATACAAGTCCAAAGAGCACAAGATTGTGGACTGCAAGAAGATTAAAGATGCCACATGCTACAACTGCAACGAGAAAGGGCACATTAAATCCAATTGCCCTAAATACGCCAAGAAACCTGAAGAGGTCAGGAAGACCAATGCAAGGGTCTTCAGAATGGATGCACGAGAAGCCGTCCAGGATGACAATGTGATCACAGGAACCTTCCTCATAAATGATGTTTATGCAAGAGTGCTATTTGATTCAGGAGCTGATAAGTCTTTTGTAGATAATAAGTTCTGTAATTTGCTGAATTTACCTGTTAAAACCCTAAGTGTGAAATATGAGGTGGAATTAGCGGATGGTACCTTAGAAACCGCATCAACCGTGTTAGATGGATGTTTCATATCCATTAGGAACCACTATTTTCCATTGTCCCTACTTCCTTTGAAACTAGCCGGTTTTGACATAGTTATAGGCATGGATTGGTTATCTCGTAACCAAGCCCAGATAGTGTGCAATAAGAAGCAAGTGGTGATCAAGACTCCGTCTGGTGAGCCACTTACCATTCAGGGAGATACCCAGTATGGACTGCCTGAGCAAGTGTCTATGCTCAAGGCATCTAGATGTTTGAAGAAGGGTTGTGTCATTTATATGGCACAGGTGATTATTGATGAGCAGAAGCCTAAGGTTGAAGATATTCCCGTCATCGCTGAGTACCCTGAAGAACTACCTGGTTTACCACCAGATAGGCAAGTAGAATTCAGAATTGACATCATCCCCGGAGCAACACCAGTCGCAAGAGCGCCTTACAGATTGGCACCAACATAAATGAAGGAATTAAGGACACAATTAGATGAATTGTTAGCCAAAGGTTTCATTAGACCTAGTTCGTCTCCTTGGGGAGCACCAATCCTATTTGTCAAGAAGAAGGATGGATCGATGCATCTGTGCATCGATTACCGTGAGCTTAATAAGGTCACTATCAAGAATAGGTATCCTTTGCCCAGGATCGACGACCTGTTCGATCAATTACAAGGGGCAAGCTACTTCTCTAAGATCGATTTGAGGTCAGGTTATCATCAGTTGAAGGTTAAAGATGAAGATGTACACAAGACTGCATTTAGGACTCGTTATGGACATTACGAGTTCCTAGTGATGCCTTATGGGCTCACTAATGCACCTGCCGCATTCATGGATCTCATGAATCGCGTCTGCAAGCCTTACTTGGATAAATTTTTCATCGTTTTCATCGACGACATTCTCATTTACTCGAAGAGCCAAGCTGACCATGAGAAGTATCTCTGTTGCATTCTTAAGCTACTTCAACAAGAAAAGCTCTATGCCAAATTTTCAAAGTGTGAATTTTGGCTTCGAGAAGTCCAATTCCTTGGACATGTTGTTAGTGAGCGTGGTATCTAAGTGGATCCTGCTAAGATCGAAGCTATTATGAACTGGCAAGAGCCGAAGACACCTACGGAGATTCGCAGCTTTCTAGGACTGGCAGGATACTATAGGCGATTTATTGAAAACTTCTCAAGGATTGTTGCGCCCCTAACTTCGTTGACGCGTAAGAATATTAAGTTTGACTGGGGCCCTAAGCAGCAGGAATCCTTTGACATCCTTAAGCGGAAATTAAGCAACACTCCAGTATTGACGTTGCCTGATGGAATTGATGAGTTTGTAGTATATTGTGATGCATCGCACACCGGAATGGGCTGTGTGCTTATGCAGAAAGGTAAAGTTATTGCCTATGATTCACATCAGTTAAAGGTGCATGAGAAGAATTACACCACCCATGACTTGGAGTTGGGTGTTGTTGTATTTGCACTAAAACTGTGGAGGCATTATTTGTATGGAACCAAGTGTGTGATTTATTCCGATCACAAAAGCCTTCAACATCTGTTCAATCAGAAGGATTTGAACATGAGGCAGCGACGTTGGATGGAAACTTTGAATGATTATGACTGTGAAATAAGATACCATCCTGGCAAGGCGAATGTAGTCACCGATGCCTTAAGCAGGAAGGAAAGAGTGAAGCCTATAAGAATCAATGCCAAGAGCATTGAGATAAAGAATAGTTTGAATGAAAGGTTGTTAGCTGCGCAGAAGGAAGCTGTATTGGAAGCTAACTATCCTGATGAAAAGCTAGGAGTAACTGAAGAACAGTTATCCTATGGCAAGGACGGAATCCTGAGATTAAATGAACGAATATGGGTTCCAGTTTATGGAGGACTTCGGGATGTTATCCTCTAAGAAGCCCATAGTTCAAAATATTATGTTCATCCTGGAGCTGATAAGATGTACCAGGATCTGAAGGCAAACTATTGGTGGATAGGCTTGAAAAAGTCTATAGCTGCCTATGTAGCTAAATGTTTGACGTGCGCGCAAGTCAAAGCTGAACACCAAAAGCCGTCAGGATTGCTACAACAACCTGAACTTCCTACATGGAAATGGGAGATGGTGATAATGGATTTCATCACCAAGTTACCAAAGACAAGGAAAGGAAATGATACTATATGGGTGATAGTAGATAGACTGACTAAGTCAGCACATTTCCTACCCATTAAGGAGAGTTATAGCTTCGACATGTTAGCCCAATTATACGTAGATAAGATTGTGTCTCTACACGGCGTACCAGTGTCAATCATATCTGACAGAGATACTAGATACACATCACATTTTTGGAAAAGTTTCCAACAGTCTTTGGGCACGCGCTTAAATTTTAGTACGGCTTACCATCCACAGACGGATGGGCAAAGTGAGCGTACAATCCAAACTTTGGAAGACATGCTTCGTGTATGTGTGATTGATTTAGGTGGTAGTTGGGATAACCACCTGCCATTGATCGAGTTCTCCTATAACAATAGCTACCATACCAGCATTCAGGCTGCGCCTTTTGAGGCATTATATGGTAGGAAATGCAGAATGCCTATTTGTTGGGCAGAAGTAGGAGAAGTTCAGTTATCAGGACCTGACATAGTCTTTGAAACAACGGACAAGATTGTCCAGATTCGTGATCGCCTGAAAGCTGCCAGGGATAGGCAGAAAAGTTATGCTAATAAAAGGCAAAAACCTCTCAAGTTTGAGGTGGGTGATAAGGTTCTTCTTAAAGTATCACCCTGGAAGGGAGTGATGCGATTTGGTAAAAAGGGTAAGTTAAGCCCGAGGTATATAGGACCATTCGAGATTATCGAATGTGTTGGGTCAGTGGCTTATAAGTTGAACTTGCCTGAAGAGCTCAGTGGTATTCACAATGTATTCCACATCTGCAATCTGAAGAAATGTCTAGCAGATGAATCACTAGTCATACCACATACAGATGTGCACATAGATGAGAGCTTGAAATTTGTGGAAAAGCCTTTGTCGATTGAGGATCGACGGGTTAAAAAGCTTCGGAGGAAGCATGTACCTATCGTAAAGGTTAAATGGGACGCCCGTAGGGGTCCCGAATACACATGGGAGGTAGAATCCATAATGAAAGAAAAGTACCCTCATTTGTTCCAGTAAATCTCGAGGTCGAGATTTCTTTTAAGGGGGTGAGGATGTAACACCTCGCAAAATTTTACCCAATAGAATAAAGACACGTGTCATGTAAGATAAACGTGTCAGGAACCCGAGCCAAATTAGAAGATGTATAGTAGGATTTAAAAAGTGTCGACATGTTAATAAACACCTCTGAGCGACCTAATTATAAATCCCAAGACCTTAATCATTATGACAAACATCTGATCTGGTTAGAACCGGTTATTCCTATGATGAATAAATTCAATTTATAAAGAATTTGGGTTTTAAATAATGTTACAACAAAGTTCATAATTAAAATTCTTGTTTAAAAGAATTAAAACCTTATTCGAGTGCATGGCAATACTCTCCACAAAAATCCAAGATGGAAATTGTGCATGGCAACATTCAGAGACATGCAAAGGCTGACTTCATGGTCCCTACTCTGAAAAGAAAGCATGAGATTCGGAAACTACAAAGTTGCATGGTCAAGACCTCAAAGTTAACAAGTTTTTGTCTTCTGATGAAGGCTTACGGACCACAAAGGTGAACCCTTACGGTCCGTAAGATGGCGGAGCTGGGCATCAGAAATTGAAAAGCGGATATGGACCGCAAAGCCAAGGGCTTACGGTCCGCAAGATTGTAACTGGGCATTTTTTATCAAGGTCGGTTACGGACCGCAAGACCGATATATTACGGTCCGTAAGGCAGTCGCTGGCAGCAGAAAATGGACAGATGCCTGTTCAGCCTGTTGCACCGCCTTATATGAGTGGTTTTCGAATTCAGGGACCTTGCAACTGGTTTTGGCATTATAGGGACACATGGATGCATCTGAGTTCAGTCCTAGACTATTGTGGCAAGATCTTAGGACTTATTTTTGAGTATATAAGGAATTGAAGTTTGCTCATTCAAACTCACTTCAAGGACTTCTCTGGAGCTCCTCTGATCAGCAACAAGTTTCCTTAGGCTACCTAATCGTGCTTAGGACATTTGTAAGTGTCCTTAACTTCCTGAATTCAGTTTTAATTAGCTTAATGACTATAAGTCAAACCTATCGTAATTAAGGTTTGACTTCGAGATTAATCTATAATTGTCCAGTAAAATCTCGAATTGAAAGTACCTATAAGTAGGTAATTACGTGGGTAATAAACCCTCAAAAGGGTACTCTCTGATTCCCACTCTAACTAGGTCAATTGTCGAGTCAAACTTGATATTAAAAAGTCAATAGGAAGCTTAATATCAAATTAATGCATAATTAGCAATGTAGAAGCTATGCAACCTGTTTTATCATTAATATAACTTGGTAATTAATGTAAGAACATGTCTAAAGATGTTCAACCCGAAAATTTTCAGTATTAGGCTCGGTTTGGAACCGAAAGTCGCATAACTTGACTTTTGCTTTGACTTTCGATTCTGACCCATTATAGCATGTTTTAGAAATGCCTTAGAGCCTCATTAGGACCAGGTTTCATATAAGTATAACCCTCTGTGATTATACCACTTGGTTCATTAGTTATCCGATTCATATGCATATTTCCATTAAATGCCTAAATGTTGACTATTATGCCCATATGACCTTAAAACATGAATTTTGAAAATGTAAAAGAGTAGAAACCTTAGTTAATGATTTATAAACTTGTACGTAAAATTTGACATCAGTTTGAGGTCTAGATTAAGAGTTATGCTCATTAGCGTAATTAGAAGGTTTTTAGTAATTAAACGGTGTAATTAGCGTATAGCCTATCTAAACACGATTGTTGATACCAAACTTTTTACCCACTGATATAAAATAATATTTTGGGATTTTTGGAGATTTTTATTTATTTTTAGGTTGAGCATAACTTAGAATTCTAAGCTTGATTCGGTAATTGCCGGTTTTGCCCTTTTGGGCTATAAAATGAGTTTTACAAATCCTTTTGACCCCAAACCTTTTTCTACTGATCTAATATGATAAATAAAATATTTTGAGTCTTTTGGAATAATAAAAATATCAGCTTACCTTTGAAAACCCGGAAATTGCTCCAAATCGCCTTTTTAAGCGTTTTTAACGCATAGTATGTACTAAAACTATTTTAAACATATAAAGTTTGATACCTACTAATATTTTCTGTAAATCCTTATATATTAACAGTAAGTAAAAGTTTTAAACTCAGATTTCCAGTTTTGACCTTTTTAGCCTAAGTGAAATTACCAAAATGCCCCTAAGGTGCATAGTGTGGTTTTAAATGATAAATTTCACATATATGTGATAACTTACTGTTATAACTTATTAAATTAAGTATCTTTAGTGGTTATATCAGACCCGTAACTCATTTTATTATTTAAACTCTTTTATAACCTTTTAAAATGACCAAAATACCCCTACGGGGCATAATTTGAGTTTAAATTCATTTGGGGCATAATAGAAGATACCTTACTGATGTCACCACATATTTAAGGCATATTAACTTAGGAAACTTGCATATGACTCATTTGGTTACTCGTTACGCACTTTTTGCGTTCGGATCGGCTTATGTAACTAGTTTGCATATATTAGCCGAAATGGGTCAAACCATATCATTTATGTCTCAAAATCCAGAATGTGTTTAAGTTACCCACATTAAACAAGCATACAAGCTTGTCGGGTCAAAGCCACATTCTAAACCGGTCTTCGCTTTATCATGCGTTTGAACCGTATATTCCTTTTAAAAACTAACCGGTCTAAGTCTAAGCTTAACTAAAGACCCGTTAGGATTCTAATAGGTTATTAAAACCTTCGTTCCAGATTAGGAGCCCAGTAAAAGCTACGTGCACTTGCTGTATTTGATTTATACATTGCTCAGGTAAATACTCTAACTTATTTTCCCTATACGGGCTTGGGATACGGTATAATAATAATACCGTTTGGTCGGGTATGTAGTCATTTAAATCGGATTGTGATTAATGCATTTACATAACTCGCTTTATTCTGTATTATTTGGTGTATGGCCTTTGGGGGTTAAATGACCATGTCCCAGATATCCTTGGCATCATTCAAAGAAATGGCCACGACCTAAGCACGGGGTGTAGGCGTACACTTGACAGATGCATTATGTAAAAACTGGTAATCCACTTAAAGGAAATAATCCTTGTGGGCATTATACCTGTGGCGTGCCAGTTTATCTAGACCGGCCCTACAAACCGGCCCTAATGGACGACAAATAAGTAAAACTGTATACAAGATTATTTTTAAATAATTGTCCCAAGTTATAAAAGATATTTTTGCCGAAGTGCATCCAAATCAATTTTCAAACTCTTTTCAAAATGGGTCAGTTAAGTTGTATTTACAAGTGTAAACTGACGTATTTTCCAAAAAGGCTAAGTGCAGGTACTATACGTAATAGGCTGGATACTCCAGGCATCAATAATCAAGTCTCGCAAGCTCTAGATGCCGAAGTCTGTTGAACAGTTTTCCTTTTTATTTAGATCCGCCTGTGGATCTGTTTCAACTATTTTGTGATACTTAATATTACATTATATTCGGTAGAAATAAATCTATCTTTTGCTTCCGCTGTGCATTTAAATATTGTGTTGTTTGTCTATGATGATATCAACTACGTCACGATACTCCCCACCGGGCCCACCGGTAATACGTGGAAATATCGGGGTGTGACAAAAGGCTCACCTTTTGCTGTAAATCTCACCAAAATTAACTGCGTTGTCTTATTTAGCAAAGATTTGCGATGCGTATTGTCGAGTCCATCTAATAGTAAATATAACACAATGTAAATTTGATATGGAAAACCTAACTGATCATACAACAATTGCATTCAACATCAAAGAATACAATGTAAAATATGAAGATTTGACAGTGATATCTTAAGAATACCTTTTCCACCTCTGCTTCCAACAGCCATGTGATAGCCTCAACCTCCATAGAACTCTATAGCAGCAACCTCCTACATAATAAAAGAGTAAACCACTCTTTCAGTGGTTCAAAAGTCTGTTTGACCAAAGTCTGTAACCACACCGTAGATGCTTATGTTACTCATCTTGTCTCGAAGATCAGCCACAAACAGCTATAAATATAAGAAAAACTATATCAACCCAACACTTTCTTTTTCCATATGTCAATTGTAAAGGGAAAGTTTCAGTTATAAAAACAATCCAACTTTCGAAAAACATAAAACTTACTCTAAAAGGGTAGTTACTGAAGTCAATGGCTCCGCGAGAATCACATGGCAAAGTGACTTGGGAAACTTTAGGTCCTTGACTTGAGTCAGCAGTTGTAGTCAACTTTTTTTATCCTTGAGTTGATGCTACAGATACCTGTTGAACTGAGTAAGTTTTAAAGGAGGTTACTTGGCTATATAAGATTGGTTACTTGTTCCTCATGTCGAATAAAAGGCACTATATACAGCTGAGAGACGCTGCGTAAAAAATCAGAAATCAGCTCTCCGTGTCAACTATTTCTTTTTTACTAAATGGAGTAATTATTTTGTATACGTTCCTAGCAACAAAGACTAAAAAAAGAGTATTACCAGCACATCAGAAGTGGCCAATCTCTTAATGATCTTGAATTGAACCAAAAATTGGAATTGACGCAATTAAAGAACACACAACATCTATACATGTCATCTTCATTATTAAAGAAAGAAACACAATTAAAGATTTCCAAGACCCGAGCCATCTGATTCAGAAGTGTTGTACACCACTGAGCCGAGCCATTCGTTTCCAAATCATTTGTGTTCAATTTAAGAACAGACACATCTCCTCGTTATTAACGCAATCAGCACCTGTTAGTCATTTGTAATTACAGATGTCCATTTCTAACGCATAAAACCTTGTAAATCACTTATATTGAAAAGGCGGATATATCACTCAAACTTTTTTTGTGACTGATTCAACCAACATTAGATTATTATTGAAACAACATAACTTGTATCCAACTTGCTCGACCCACCCAACTCACCACCTCTAAATTGTACTCTTATCTAGAGGTTCACAAATCGAGTTAGGGTTTCAACCCCAACTGGTTTCAGATCGGGTTTGGTTAGGATGCAAAATATTTAAACCGGGTTGGGTTCTAACCGGGTTTAGGAGACAGGAGAACCGAACCCTATGAAACTGATTCGGGTTGGGTTAGGATCGGGTTAGGTTATCAAACCGGGTTCAACCCTGTCAATATAAAATTCTCAAAAACAAATAATATACATAAATAACTTAAAAATTTATACTTTATTTGTTGTTTATAAGTAAACTAAAACATAATGTTATGAATAAAACATTACGACACGAAGTACAATTTTTTTACATTTTTCGTCGCCTTCAATTGGTTTGATAAAGGAATAATCAACTCCCTCCTTTTGATTCCATAACGCTTTGGGAGCGTTTATTTATTTATTTTTTTTGTTTTTGTGTGTTTTGATTTAACCAACACCTTTAATACAGATGTATACTAACGTTTTGGATGAAAAAAGTCCAAAATGTCAACATTTAATGTACTGTATAATGGTCACAAAGCCGTTAAATAGCCATTGCCGGTTTGATTATGAAATACCCAAACCGAGTCCTACCCTACATGTTGAAACGGGTTCAAACCGGGTTCGGATAGGGTAGAGTTATCGGGTTCGGTTTCTAACCCGGTTTAGGGTGCACCTATACTCTTATCTATAATAGAATAAGTTAGTTTACTGTGACAACCCTCACAATTACAGGTACTGTACAATTAATTAATTTGAATTATGTGCTTAATGACTGTGCTTGATTACAACTGACAATTTAAACTGCTTTATGATTTTTATATCATACATACACATGCATCATATTTTATACATTCACTCCATTTATTACACACAAACATTAGTGACATACTTGATGCACACAGCACAGTTAGCACACTGAGCGGTTGATTCAGAAACATGCTGACAATGCCAGCACATAGACAGACAAGGATATTGAGGCCAGTATGAGCCAGGGACAGGGTACTACACTAGTATGGGATGTAGGGAAGTGAGGACCACAAAAATGCGTCACTAGGTGATAGTTATAGTGCCGGGAAGTGCCTAAAACACACTATAAATGCAGAATTCTGCATTTATTATTAAAAATTCAGCATTGTAGTATGCTAGTAAAGTGCAAAATATGGCAGAAAGGTCCTGTATATTTTCCTAAGTGCCGGGAATAATTTGTGTTACAAAAATATTTATAAAAGACATTTTTCGGACTAATTAAACACTTTAACGGGACAGTATCTAACCGGATAACCGGACATTACCCGGGACACTAAATTTTTGTCAAATACCTTGTTTTATTATTTTTGGCTAGTCATGATCCCTGTTTGCCATAACACCCACTAAAAATCCAATAACTAGCATATATCATCACATTACTTGTATTTCAACTATCTTTTACACTTTAGTTCAAAAATTTGCAAACAAACCCCCCCCCCCAACCGAATTTTCGGTCCCATGTGGACCCACCACATCTCCACACCATGCCTTCTTGATTTGTTGAATATTATAATAGATTCTTGCTTGCTAATCTTAGCAAAATATGTGAAACATCTTATAAGAAGCATGGCGACTTAGATAACCATCATCACTTCAAGATTTACACTCCTCACACTCTCTCTCTCTCTCATTTTTGGTCACCCCAAACCGCCACCCTCACCACCACTTAACATCATCATCATCATCATCTTCATCAATATCAAGTTCCATTCAAACCTTGAAGGTGATCCATGGAGGTTGCAAGTTGAAGGGCATTCAAGGAGCTTTGTTCTAGTCTTTTTCATCATCTTTATCTCAACATTTTCTCACTAAGAAATTCTACCCTAGCCTTGTGCTAGTAGTAAGTCTCTTTACACCTTGTTTTTGATCTTGCTCTTAGTCAAAATATGTAGTATGGTGATATTACTAAAGAACAAGAATACTAGAAGATGTTAAACAAGAATCATGAATATAAAAGGTTACTTGAAGTTGAACTACTACTAGTTTGATATTGTTATGAGCATGTTGTTATTTTTTTTATGATGATTATTGGATGTGTGATGATAATCACCTTATGAATCTTGTTAAATAATATCTAAAAATATGATTTAACAAGATTAGAGAATGGTTATATATTACATAAATAACCATCTCATAGTTTAGTCATGAACTTGAATAAAAATAGATTTTTTCTAAAATATAAATGAACTAGTAGATTGGTGATCATGACGATTCAAGTTTTACTAGAAGCTTTTCTAAGTAAACCAAGTTAGAGAATCGGGTTTTTGGAAAAATCATAACTTTACATAAACTTACATCATTTTTTAAAATAAAATAAATGTAAGAACATTTATTTACAAGAAGAGTTCAAGAAGTTAATTTTTGTAAATATTGTTTACAAGTTGTGAAAACGTAACTCGTTTAAGAAAGTGATATTTAACGAAATAAATACACTTTGGAAGGTAACTAAGCCTACTAAAAGCTTCACTAAGTTACTACGTGTTTTCGGGAAATACAAGTTAATGATTATTATGTGACGCGTATATTTTTACTCTTGGTAATGTAAAGATTGATTGTTGATGATTGTTGATTGATTTCGAAAAGAAAACGATATGCTTATAAGCATGGACATTCCCGTTTTAGGGGAAACTCTGGCGAAATTTTCCAAAAATCCCTAGACTTAGAAAAATTATTTTCTAACAAGTATTTACAAAATATATTGACTTGTTTTTCGGAAGTAAACTTCGCCATAAAATTTATTACAAATCTCCACAGTATCGGAGGTGGGTTTTCTAAAATAAAAGTGAATAAATATATATTTGATATTAAAACGATTGTGTGATTATTTGATTATTTTGGGGAACTAGTTATATTATTTAGGACAAAATAATGTAACTTAGTTAAAACGCCATCACACTTATGAATCCGAGAAATACGTTTACGAACATATTTTGGGGTAAATATTATTTGGTTACATAATGTGAAAATATATTATTTTTGAGAAAAATATATATATTTTGGGTTATATGGATTTCGATAAATATGTTGAATGTATTTTTTTAGTGGGACTTAAGATATATTTTCCGGAATTACAAGTGTACATGTATAAATACCCCCATTCTTGGGAAAGAAATACACATAAAAATACTTGAGAAGTGTAGATACGAAATAGTTGCCTAACTATTTTTCCTAAAAGACTAAAGTTAAGTTAAAATAATGATTATTATTTTGACAAGTATAATATCAAAATAACGCAACTCAAAACACTAAACCCTAAGCCAAGGCACGACCCGTTCGTCTAATAGACATTAGTACGTGTAGGTCGTCGCGCAGCAGATCGAGTTTGAGGTTGACGTTACAGGATACACACTTTTGTGAGTTCATGTCCCCCTTTTCTCTTAACTGATTTCAGTTTTATAACTTCGGGGGTGAAATACATGTTACAATTATTTAAGATATTTTTATACATGGTATGGTTAGCTTAAGGAGGGTTGGGACGTTCAGACCAAGTGAGTGGTGGGTACAACGCTTAAAGCCATTAATCCTCGTTGTTAGGACCGAGGGACACAAGAGTGATAGATCTATTTGGGTGTAGCGAGCCCACACCCGTGAGGTCAGGGTGACCCATAGAGGTGACTGTGTCTTCCAGCCGAGGCACGGTACAAATTTGCTAGGTTTGAGTTTTCCTGCATCACTTCACACATACCAGTGGCTTTGCAACCCAGTGGTGATCTTTTTCCTTAATTGCTACATACCAGGAACATTTTTACACTGGGACGTACTTTAACGATTTATAGACGTACTCACTGTTACATGAACTCGCTCAACTTTTGTTGAATTTTCAAACTACATGTATTTCAGGAAATTAGTGGATCTGGCGGTGTGTGCAATCATGTCAAGCTGCGTAGTGAATAATGATGTCATCCGGGTTTAGGAGGTGTGACCCTTGCCTGGACGGGTTACACGTCTCTAAACCATGGTTTCTATTTCAAGTCTTTTGTGGTGTCATGTGAACACGTTTTAATATGTAATGGTTGTAACTTGTTTTATGTGTCGACTTTTAAAACAATAATGTTGTGGTAACTTTTAAAAACTCAATGAATGGATGACTATCATGTGTTTTATTTTCATATAGCATTGTTATGATTGTGCTATGGTATTAAGAAGTCACACCAAATAAACCCACGCTTCCGCAAAAGTCAGGGTGTGACAGCTTGGTATCAGAGCCAGGTTCATAGCGAACTAGGATTCATTCTCGAGTCTAGACTAAAAATAACCTAAAAAATCTAAGGCATCTCCCACCCCGCCTTTTCACATATCTCGCGCTTGCGTTGAATTACGATCGTCTTAAACGGTTCGTCGAGATTGTTGTGCGGCTCTAACAAGACTTTTAAATCATTATTTTTTTTCTTTTTCGTTCAAGTGTTGACTATACGCATCTTCGCGTTTAAGTTTTGCCACCACAAGTTTTTCTCTTCTATCAGTGATTTTGGTTATTTCCACCAATTTAGCCTCTTTGATTTCGGAGATCGACTCCGCCACCGATTCTTTTCCTTTACTTGACGAATCACTACTTTTCTTGCGGTGCTGCCTTGTCGGTGTATTGTCTTGAATGGGTTCGTCTACGGGTTTATTGGGTTCGTCAATGGGGTCGTCGTTCAAATTCATTTGGGGCATGTTACCCGACTCGGAAGTCGTGTAGTTCCCCGACTCGGAGGTCTTTGATCTTTTGGGACCTCCTCTTTTTTTTTTGAGCCGTCGGCCCACCCATGTCTACCAAATCAACCGGTACTCACTTCGGGTGATGTTTCGCAACCTCCTTTGCCGTCAAGTGTGGAAAACTCTTCTTTGTGTATAGTCGGCAATAGTCATTGATGGCGGTTTTCATGATAGTCGCCTCGCTCACTCCACTTTGTGGATTTCGGTTCTACAAAAAATAAAAAAAAATTATTTAAAACTGTTTTTCTGTTTTTTTTAACAAACATTTTTTCTGTTTTTTTAACAAACCGTTTTTCTGTATTTTTAATTAAAACAGTTTTCTGTTTTTATTTTTATAAAATCCGGTTTTCTGTTTTCGGAGGTGTGCAAGTACGCCTTGACCAAGGCGGCCTCCTCCTCACTCCTCCATGCTCTCCTAGCGGATGTTGGGACACCTTCAACTTCTTGAACGTCTTCGTCTTCTTCTTCTTTTACTTCTTGAATGTCATCATCATCTTCATTGTCATCGAGATTTTGTTGTGGTTTGAGGTACGCACGTGCGAATTGTTGGATGAGGGTGTCATCTTCTAGTGGGTCAACATGGTGGGATTGGGTTTGAAAGGGTGGAAATGGTTGGGGTTGAAATTGGTGAGGTTGAAATGGTGGAACGAACGGTTGGTTTTGATATGGTTGTGTTTGAAAGGGTGGAAATTGTTGGGTTTGAAAGGGTGGAAAAGGTTGGGTTTGAAAATGTGGGATTTGGTCGGGTTTGTCTTGCAACCGAAATCGCGTCGGCTCGCCAAGATTCGCTCGAACCTTCGGTCGTACGGGTTTTTTCTTCGAACGTGAACCTCTCTTGCTTGAACCTTCCATCTTTGTATTTTTGGTGTTTGAAAGAATGTGTTGAAAGAAAGAATGTTGGGACTGAAAGAAGGTTTGGTAAATAAAATTTTATGTTGTGGGTGTATATATATTTGGTAAAAAAATAACGGTAACATGCAAACGGTCAAGACCCTCACAACGTTCAACTTTTCAAATTTACAACGCGTGATAAAAACCAGTGGTGGCGGTGTTTTTTTTTCACGCGTGGTGGAGGTTCACCACGGGGCGCCCCGACCCCCCTTACAAGGTACATCTATTTGTCTTGTTGTGTTGTGCAAATAAATAGTTTTCATTATTCAAATTGTGTAATACACACGATTATAATCTAGTAAAAATATATAAGTTCATAATATATATATGAGTAGGAGTTGGCTACAAAGCCTACTTTTCCTACAAAGTGTAGAAGCAATATTCTTGTGACATGTGGCATCTAGTGTTATTTTACTAAAGGACATTAAGGTAATTGAATAATTACAACAATTTATGGAAGATTTTTTTATCATAACAATAAAATACTATTTTTATGGAAACTTATGTCTATTAACTATTCAAAATTGGCAGTTACATCATTCATATCCACGTTTAATTCATCTAAAGTACGAAACATAAAACAAATTCATCATTTCTTAACAATATGTTTTATCAGTTTACGGTTTCTTCACACCGTGTTATATCAATTTTCAAAATTAAACACACCCCTCATATATTTGAAACATAAAAAACATTCATTATTCTTGGCATTGTGTTTTATCATTCTCTGATTTCTTCACATTGTGTTATACCAGTTTTCACAATTAAACACACCCCTCACTCATAAAACACAATAGTGAAATGCACAATATAAAACACACCAGTAAATACACAATATAAAACATGCAGACACTATATAAAACACACTAGTATCTGAATTAGCTGAATCGTAATTTTTTAGATAAAAGATAAAAAAACGCTCATTTTATGGTATAATTTTTTAAAAAACAAATTATGTATACAAAAGTTATTGACATTTTAAAAAGATGGGGGAAAGTTGCATGTGAGTTGCATGTGGTTCCTAAATTTAAGGCAAAGGAAATTTACTTTTGTACCCTTAATTCAATAAATCCATTAATTACCTAATCTAATGGCCATAATCACTTCTTACACTTTTTAGACAAAACACACTTTGTAAAGGAACCCCACCATATATATATATATATATATATATATATATATATATATATATATATATATATATATATATATATATATATATATATATATATATATTGAAGAGATATGGTCCCAAAAACCTTGCGAATTCGCATAGGACCATACCACCACCTTATCCCATAACATCTTGAATAAACACCATGCGCGGCCGCATAGCGGTCCTAAACAGGATTTGGGAAGAAACAGTTCAATAACAAAGAAATGTGGTACCAAAAACCTTGCGCAGGCACCTGAAACCATTCAATAAGCCTCACTTCTGGAACATCTTTTACGAGACCATGCGCGGCTGCGCAATGGTCCCAAAACAAGATGAGAAAGAAACAGTCTTCGATAAACATGCGACGGAAGAATGGAGAGATGAACATTCAACTAACACCCTTGCGCGGGCTCGCACAAGGGAACAGTTAGACTTTAAGATAAAGTCCTAAACTTCTTCGCGCATCTAAAATCAAGACTTAAACAAGAGCATCTTTTCTGTTACAACAGAATAGACACGTGGCAAGGGCATAACGATTTACAGCTGTAGATCTTCTAGAAGCCTTAGACGCTCATCGTGCATAACCATTCAGTTATAACTAACTGTGATGTGGTATAATCTGGAACTCTCATCTAATCACGATGATGGCACTCATTAAAAGATCAAATCTACAACAAACCCACTTACCATGTGGCATTCTCCCAGCCGTCGATTACACTCACAATCCGTGTGCATGGATGTGACGTTAATAATGGACGGAAAGGAGAATAACCGTTGACGGAAAATACTTTCCGTTACTATCTCCGTCGACCAATTTCCAGCCCAAATCCAACTATAAATAAAACATTGCAGGTATGATCTCACAAGTTACTTTCCACTTAACACACTTCGCTTTTACTACTATTTCTTCTTCTGAGATCATTGTACTTATTCTCACGCTGGAGGGTGGTCACGGAGAGAAACCCCATTCTCCCCGTGGCGAGTCTAACGGCTTTCTGTTTTGCAGTGATCACCGGAGAAGAAATCCAACCAAGCCCTGAATCAGCGAGAGGATTAACCCTTTTAATGCCGAGACTAAACCCCTGATCTGATTGATTCCGGTCATTCTAATCACTGTTTCTTCACTGGCGCCAACCGATTTTTTAGTTTCTATTTCATCTTCTCGTTCGATTCAGCTTCCCTTCTGTTTTCTATGGCAGAAGTTCCAACAATTTACCCGTCAAGTCCTCGATCTGAAAACAGGGACGACCCGACTCGTGTTTTTCAGATTGATGGAATCACGGGAAAATCATTTATTACCAGCGAGATTCGTCATGAGGTACACAATCCTGTTGCCTCAAAGGTTCAATCTGGAACTCAGATTAGTCCAGATCTACTTTTGGAAGAAACTCTGGTTTGTTGGTTTACCAGATTCCAAAATACCATAAACGAAATTTTTGCACAACACCCTGTTACTCAGGTACAGATTGTAGACACATCCAGAAGGACTATTATGACTCCACAACACTGCCGAATAAAGTTACAGAGGTATATCCTCAGATAAACACCGGATCCGAATGTCTCCATCTTAGATCCGGTTACCAGGAGTCTCAGGCAGAACACAATTCTCAGAAAAAATCTGATGGTACAAGGTTGGGCCCACGTCTATCGCAACAATGGGACACCCAACTCGGTGATGGAGATTATTTGAAAACAATCAGCTATACGAGAAAAAATATGGAAGGCGACCATAGCAACACAAAAACCAGTACGAAACAAACATACATGGTGCAAGGTGGACCCTCACACAAACAGAACAACAAACGGAGCCACAGTCAACATTGGCATGAATAGCAAGTAATCTTCCCCGTTGTTCAAGGGGGTCCTCAAGAAGAACGGTCGGTCATCATAACTGGTATCTTCGGTCAGTATCGTATTAATTACATGTTCATTGATCCGGGTAGTTCTATGGATATTATTTACGAACAATGCTTTAAACAACCAGACCCAGAGGACAAGGCGCGCTTGAAACCAGTCGACTTCCCCTAACCGGTTTCTGCAATGAAGCCGTCTTTCCGCTGGGTCAAATCGCCTTTGTTGTAACACTTTTGGATGGAGAGCACTCGCGTACCGTTACAGTCAATTTCATGGTCATGCCAGCTATATCACGCCATGATGTACTGCTGGGAAGACATTCACAAAGGGAATTTAGCATGATTACCTCTATACCACACGCTGCTTGCGGTTTCGCAACAGAAACCGAAGTAGCAATCTTATATTCAAGTAAAGAGGTGATGTATGTAGACGACGAGCCACCAATAAAGGCTGCAAGGCCATCTCCATCCAATGAACCAGAGAAATAGGTACTCAACAATGAATACCCTGAGCAAACCATTATGTTAGGGCACGCCATCTCACCAGCAATCCGCACAAAACTAAAAGAGCTTCTATCTGAGAACATGGACATTTTCGCATGGTCCCCAGCAGACATGACCGGCGTGCCAAGAGAAATAACAAAACATTGCTTAAACGTTCGACCTTCCGCGGAACTAGTAGCACAAGGAAAGCGCAGTCTTGGTCCAAAAAAGGCTCGCGCAATGAATGAGCAAGTAGCCGAATTACTTCAGGCTGGGATTTTGCACGAAGTTCGATATCAAACCTGGGTAGCTAACCCAGTAATGGTACAGAAGCACGGCGGTGGGTGGCGCATGTGTGTTGATTTCAAGGATCTTAACAAAGCTTGCCCAAAAGACTGCTACGCCATCCCAGAAATAGACAAGAAGGTAGATTCCCTAGCGTCCTTCCGCTGGAAATGCTTCTTAGATTGTTACAAAGGGTATCACCAAGTATAAATGAAAGAAGAATACGAAGACAAAACAACTTTCCGCACGGACAAAGGCATATTTTGCTACACAAAAATGTCGTTCAGTCTACGCAACGCGGGAGCAACTTACCAACGTCTAATAGATAGAGTCTTCGGAGAAGATATCGGTGTAACAGTAGAAGTCTATATGGATGATCTTGTCATCATGAGTCGTGAATAAGAATCAATGTTCGCAAACATCCAACGCACTTTCGACTCCCTGCGCAAAGTTAACCTAAAGCTGAACCCTGTAAAGTGTTCGTTCGGAATGGAAGAAGGCAAATTCTTAGGGTTCATCATAACCAAAGATGGGTTCAAAGTCAATCCAGAAAAAGTAGAGGCCATTCAACTCATGCTGTCACTGGCATCCATCAAAGAAATGCAACGCCTAGCCGGTCGGCTAGCGGCGCTCAACCGGTTTCTAGCAAATCATGCCACCAAACCATATCCATTCATCAGCACATTACGAAACAATGTAAAGAAGAGCCAGTTTCAATGGACTCTAGAGGCAGAGAAAGCTTTCCAACAAATGAAAGAATGCCTAATCCAACTACATACTTTAACCGCTCCGCGAAAAGAAGAACCATTAATCTTGTATCTCTCCGCATCAGAGGTAGCAGTTGACGCAGTGTTGATGGTCGAAAGGGAAGGAGTCCAAACTCCAATATATTACATCAGCAAAATGCTGACCGGTCCAGAAACGCGCTATTCCATCATGGAAAAACTTGTTCTCGCGCTAGTTCACGCATCGCGCAGGTTACGAAGGTACTTTTCTGGTCACGTTATAACCATCCTTACCAACTACCATCTGGGACAGATATTGTTCAAACCAGAAGTTGCGGGCAGATTAGCCAAATGGGCCATTGAACTGGGCGGATATAACATTTTGTATAAGGGGAGGGGGTGGTCACTAGTGATAAAATTTCATCACTCACAATATCCAATCATGTTCCGCTATGTCAGCAACCATTTTTCCTTCACTCACAACCTTTTTTAGTGGGGGTGGTCATCACTCACCACCACACCCAACAATTTCCCCCCAACCAACAACTACCCTCACAAAACAAAAGAAAAACGCCGTGAAGAAAATAACGAAATCATCAAACCGTGGAAGATTAACGCGTTATACAAGAGGTGGCGGTGGGAACTTGTGATTTTCCACGCGTGCTCAAGTGCCATCACGCGTTATACAATGACTGCCCCCTATGGCCTAAGCCGCGCCCAGCTATCAAAGGCCAGGTCCTAGCACACTTTGTTACGGAAGTACCATTCGATAAAATCCAGGAATGTGAAGCTATACAAAATCCTACCCCAGTCTTCGATGACAGGGTCTGGACTTTACATACAGATGGTGCTTCCAACGACGACGGCGCAGGAGCTGGTCTCTGCCTAGATAGCCCTGACAACCACGAACTTACCTACGCCATTCGGCTAGATTTCAAAAGCACCAACAACGAAACGGAGTATGAGGCATTCCTCGCAGGTCTCCGCTTAGCGCTCTAGATGGGAGCGAAAAATGTTGAAGCACATGTTGACTCCAAGTTGGTAGCCGAACTAATCAATGGGCGCTACGAAGCAAAAGGCGAAGCAATGGCATTATATCTCGAGCAGGCAAGAACTCTGATCAATCAGTTTCAAACCTTCAAAATAATCCACATTAACATAAGCGAGAACAAGCATGCAGATGCGCTAAGTAATCTAGCCGTTACAAGCTTCAAGCAACTGGCAAAAAGAAGTCCGCATTGAAGTTCTCTCAAACCCATCCGTTCCTCTGAGATACGTAAATGTAATAGAAGTTGGGAATCCATCTTGGATGTCCCCAATTATTATGTATTTACAGCATGGAACTCTCCCGGAGGGAAAAACGGAAGCAAGAAAAATCCAACACAAAGCACTAAATTATGAAATGGCGGATGGAATCTTGTATCGCAAGTCCTACTTGGGTCCTCTCCTACGATGCATAGACAAGCATGACGCACAGTACCTGGTCCGGGAAATCCATGAGGGACTATGCGAAATCCACGTGGGCCCACGCATGGTGGTAGCAAAAATCATGAATGCGGGCTATTACTGGCCTGGTATGCATTTAGACGCCGTATAGATCTTGCGCAAGTGTACGTCATGCCAACGTCATGCTCCAAAGACACTTCGACCAAAGAACCCTTTGGTTCCGGTAACCGCAACGTGACCCTTCCAACAATGGGGCATCGACCTCGTAGGTCCCTTTCCTGACGCATCCGGCGCAGTGAAGTTTATAATAGTTGTAGTGGATTACTTCACCAGGTGGGTAGAAGCCAAAGCCCTAGCGTCAACCACCGCAATGGTAATCAGAAAATTCATCTGGGAACACATCATATGCCTGTTTGGATTGCCCATGCTCATTATCACAGACAATGGTACCAATTTTGCGTTGGAAGATCTACAAAAATGGATGAAAGAAATGCGCATCGAACATAGTTTCGCCTCCGTGGCGCACCCACAGGCAAACGGTCAAGTCGAAAGCGTTAACAAACAGATCGTAGATGGCATTAAAGCAAGGTTGGGAACCGCAAGGAGGGGGTGGGTTTATGAACTCCCAAGCATTTTATGGGCTCACCGCACTATGCCAAAGACTAGCACGGGAGAAACGCCATTTAGCCTCGTTTACGGCTCTGAAGCAGTAATTACGGCAGAAATTGGCCTCCCGTCGGCCGTCACCTCGAATGCTAGCCATGGAAAAACAAAACAATGAGCATGAGCGCAGACTCGACCTAGACCTCCTCGAGGAGAGACGCGAAAACGCAGCCATCAATGAAGCCAGGTACAAATCCAAACTGGAAAAATATTACAACGCTCGAGTACGCATATGCACTTTCGTACCGGGAGATTTCGTCCTACGAGACAACGAAGCATCGAACGCTGAAAAACCGGGGAAGCTCGCGCCCAAATGGGAAAGGCCCTATGTCATTAATGAAGTTCTAGGAAAGGGCGCGTACACTCTACGACGGCTCGATGGAACAGACGTTCCGCGTACTTGGAATGCGCAACAACTGCGCAGGTGCTATATGTAACAGGACCATTCGTACTCGAACAACTTGCAACGCTAACCAACATACAGTACAACGGTCACTGCTTGCGTATACGTCATAATTATCGTATTTATTTACTCTGTATCTACCGGCCTCTGCGCCCTATCCAAATCAATACAAAGTTTTACTTCCACTACGCTTATACACTTTATTACAAATGCATGCGATTCCTTTTGGTAAGCACAAAAACATTATGGTAACACAAGTCTCATTAACGGACTGCGGTCCCAGGTACCGCGCAAGGTCCAGCCCTACGTTCACACATGAGCTTTGTACCATCTTTATTTGTCCTACCTAAACAAAGTAATCGTACCCATGCAAACATTATAACTAAAACGGACAAGAGCACAGTTACTTACGCAGCAGCGTAATAATAAAGTTGTACGACAGCATATTGATACAGTTACTTGTGCGGCAACGCAATAACGAAAATTGAACAACAAAACATTAAATGCCCGGCAGCACGTTTATACAATTATTCGCGCAACAACGCAATACAATTATTGACACATCGGTCAATAAAAACCAGATACATCCTATGCAAATTTAGTGTCAACTGTTATACAAGTCGTATAACCATGCGCTAAAGTCCTCGCAGCAGGCGGACATGATTGTACATCCTTGTCAAAAATTAAGGAAAAAATTAAATTCATGCGAACACAGTCACGGTGCAAAACCAATCAACTTCACAAAATAACTTTTACTTCGTGCCAGAAAAACCTCTTTCTAAAAACAAAAGGTGCACACTTCATATAGTCCAGTGCTCCACCAACTTGCGTAGAAGCAACACTGGACTAGGGGGGCTTGAAGGGGTATGGTCCCAAAAACCTTGCGCAGGAGCATAGGACCATACCACCACCTTATCCCATAACATCTCGAATAAAGACCATGCGCGACTGCGCAGCGGTCTTAAACATGATTTGGGAAGAAACAGTTCAATAACAAAGAAATGTGGTACCAAAAACCTTGCGCAGGCACCTGAAACCATTCCATAAGCCTCACTTCTAGAACATCTTTTACGAGACCATGTGCGGCTGCGCAATGGTCCCAAAACAAGATGAGAAAGAAACAGTCTTCGATGAACATGCGCCGGAAGAAGGGAGAGATGAACATTCAACTAACACCCTTGCGCGGGCTCGCGCAAGGGAACAATTAGACTTTACAATAAAGTCCTAAACTTCTCCGTGCATCTAAAATCAAGACTTAAACAAGAGCATCTTTTCTGTTACAGCGGAATAGACACGTGGCAAGGGCATAACGATTTACAGTTGTAGATCTTCTAGAAGCCTTAGACGCTCATTGTGCATAACCATTCAGTTATAACTAACTGTGACGTGACATAATCTGGAACGCTCATCTAATCACGATGATGACACTCATTGAAAGATCAAATCTAAAACAAACCCACTTACCACGTGGCATTCCCCCAGTTGTCGATCACACTCACAATCCGTGTGCATGGATGTGACGTTAATAATGGACGGAAAGGAGAATAACCGTTGACGGAAAATACTTTCCGTTACTATCTCCGTCGACCAATTTCCGGCCCAAATCCAGCTATAAATAAAACATTGCAGGTATGATCTCACAAGTTACTTTCCACTTAACACACTTCACTTTTACTACTATTTCTTCTTCATTGAGATCACTGTATTTATTCTCACGCCGGAGGATGGTCACGGAGAGAAACCCCATTCTCCCCGTGGCGAGTCTAACGGCTTTCTGTTTTGCAGTGATCACTGGAGAAGAAATCCAGCCAAGCCCCGAATCAGCGAGAGGATTAACCATTTTTATGCAGAGACTAAACCCCTGATTTGATTGATTCCGGTCATTCTGATCACTGTTTCTTCATATATATATATATACTATTAGGAGAAGAGATTTGATGATATTTTTTAAAATATTTATTATAATATAATAGGGATTAATATAAGTTTAAGAGATATTTATAAATTAAATTAAAAAAATAAAAATAAAACTTATAAGATTAAAGGTGCAGATACCACATATAGCATTATTACATTCATTTATTAGTATGAGATAATGTTGAAAGTTATATAATCCCTATGCTGCTGTGCAATGTTAGCCATTTAAAAAAAATATAAAAAAATAAATACTAAAACCCACGAATTATTTGTAAAAAAAGTTAAATGAAAGTTTCATCTATTCAAAAAACGAACACCATATCATCACTCCTGCTTTCTCTATTTATACCTGCAGCAGCAACTACTCTATATATCATACCCCCACCTTCTCTCTCTACTAATTTGTTCTTCATCATGGTTTCTGAAGATTTAGCTCAAAGAGCATTCGGTATCATCGGTGAGTAAACATGGTTTCTGCAGATTTAGCTCAAGTCACTTATATGCGAATAATCCATTGCATTTTGTTTGTGCATAGTTAGAAATTTATTATTGATCAATGTGTATAATTTGCATTTTTGTTGTTGATTTTACATATTTGACTTAAATTGTTGTTGTTGTTGTTGTTGTTGTTGAATTCAGGAAATGTGACTGCTCTCGTCTTGTTTTTATCTCCTGTGTAAGTTTTACCTGCATACTGCCTTCGTAACTACACGTATATGATGTATGTAAACGTGTATATATTATAGTTCTACCCCTTCTAAAAGGTTGTGGTAGTGAGATCGGCTCGTTTAACTTATGAGAGTTTGGACCGAGCTCATTTCGAGCTTTATTTCTAAAGTGGGGATGCAGCCTGTGAGTAGGTTTTCAACCTCTAGCTCAGCTCGGACGTGACTCATTTATTACTAATTAATCAACTTTATACACTTTTTATAGAGTATTTTTGAATATATTTATGATTAAAAAGGTTTTACATAACATCGTATGTGTGTATATATAATTCAATTATTTTGATCATAATTTTATATATAATTATAATTGTTATACTATTATAGAGTAGCATAGGGTAATGTTAAAATGAGAATACATATACTTCGTGAGAATCGTGGGAAATTTGTCAAAAATCATACAAGTTAAATTTTTTTACACTTGTCATAATTATTAAAATACAATATTATAATATAAATTTACATGTTTAAATTTACATGTATTCATAAATAATTTTTTTACATGTGTATGAGTTTGCCATTTACACGTGTAAATTTGTTTTATTTTACACATATGTAAAAGATTTATTAAGAGAGATTTTCAAGGAAAGATGAATTATTCAACGAGTCGTTTTTTCTAAAGTTGTATTTCAATAACAAGAGGGTTGTATAAAACAAAAGTTCATTTTAATTGGTTTTTCATTGGTTTGTACGGTTCTCGTAATTTTTAGAGTTCTCAAGATAACCCCCAATACAAGTATATTACATAAAAGTTATATAAACAATAGGCTCATTTATTAAACAAGTTTCATTTTAGGCTCGAGTTCGTTTAAGGTCGGCTCATTTCTTAACGAGCCGATCTCGAGAAGCTCACGAACGGCTTATTACAACCTAAAGTCTAACTCATGATTGGTTGAATATATTTAACTAATAGATAATAAACGAGCCGAACTCAAACTCTTTTAAATACAGTGAGCTCGAGCTTGGCTTAAATAATAAACGAGCCGACTCCAAAGTTTGTTCTAAAGTTCAGGCTCTGGATTAGTTGAAAAATATTCAACTAATAAATAATAAATGAGTCTAGCTCAGGTTTAAAAAATTGTTCTTTAGAAATAGAACTCAAGTTCTTATAAAATAAATATTGCACCCCTAAAATTGTCCTAAAAGTCAGGCTCATGGTTGAAAATATTTCAGGCCAACATTTATACAAATAGTGAAAAAAGGAACAGTTGAGCAATTCTCTCCTGTGCCATACTTAGTCACATTTGTGAACTGTGGGATATGGGTGTTGTATGGACTTCCAATGGTCCATCCTCACAGCTTGTTGCTGGTCACGGTCAACGCCGCAGCCTTCTTGATCGAGACCATATACTTGCTCCTCTTTCTTATCTACTCCAACCGCAAGCAGAGAATCAAGGTACAGCTCATCATGCTCGCGGAACTAGTGTTCCTGACCATTCTATCGCTCCTGGCCTTGATCGTCGCTCACACCACCAAGGTCCGGTCCGATATTGTTGGTCCTATTGCCATTGTTGGGAGTATTATGATGTATGCAGCTCCTTTATCTGTTATGGTATGTCCACCTTACTATATGTTTATGAAATTGAACTAATGATTGGTATGAGTTTAGGTAATATGTGAATTTTGGTATGTGTTTGTGATGTAGAAACTTGTGATAACAACCAAAAGCGTGGAATTTATGCCATTTTTCCTGTCGTTATTTTCGTTACTCAACGGTGTAAGCTGGACAGTTTACGCGCTCATTCGCTTTGATCCCTACATTGTTGTAAGTTGCTATCTACCTCATAAACGAGTTAAGATATGTTATTTTCTCTTACATGTTCGTCTTACTGGCATTGTAGAGTTGCACTGTATAACACATTGTGTAGTATGATATTATACTATTGTATACAGTACAACCTTACGATACAAGTGTGACTAGAAAAAGTTCTAGACAAAAAGCTTTTGCCAAAATTGTTAGTATTTTTTCAGTTGGTATCACATATCAAAAATCATCAAAATTTGTAATGTTATTTTTTAAATTATTTATGAACTGTAATGATTTTTTTTTAATTTCAATTTTCAAGCAAAAAATTTTCTTATACGTTTATGGCAGATACCTAATGGGCTTGGATCACTATTGGGGGCAGCCCAGTTGATACTCTATGCTACCTTTTACAAGTCAACAAAACGACAATTGGCTGAGAGGATGGCAACTAATGAGATGGGCTTAGATGAGATGGGCCAAGGGTCCATGATGAATATCCTTAGAAAATTTGATGCAATATTTTGCATGTAGCAAGTAGACATTAGCACTACCGGTTAGTGGTGCACAAAAAACCTGAACCCGGACCCGTAAAAATCCGGAACCGGGTATTATAAAAACCAGGTTTTCTATACCCGAACCCGACCCTACCCATAGGGTAGGGACCGGGTATTCATATTTGATCTAAAACCCGAACCCGGAACCTGGTTTTTTATACCTGGTTTATACCCGAAACCCGGTTTTTATAAATACCCGGAACCGGGTTTTATAAATACCCGGAACTGGGTTTTTTTATACCCGGTTATATAGCTATGTTTTTTTATCTATGTTTTTTATCTATGTTTTCAAGCATTAAGACTTCTAGTTCTTATGATTTAACAAAATTATGTATGCACTTTGATGTAATCTTGTTTAATTATTAGGTTATTTGGTCATTATTCCCCTCTATTTGCTGGAAAGATCAATTGGTGTTTGTCTAACACAAAAAAAAATGAAAAATTGATGGAACTTGGTTAAAACATAACATAGCAAATAAAATATATTGTTGTTTATGTAATCCAAAAGGATTCAAATCAGGACTATTCCTTCGATCTAGCACTATCGAATTTAAATTTAGAAATGTGATTAAAATTTCAATAGGCATCATCCACTAAAACATATAAAGAAGCATTAATATCCGGTCGGGTTTTTTTAATACCCGGTGCGGGTTTTTTCCCAACCCGATGCATACCCGAAACCTACCCGATGAATACCCGAACCGGACCCAAACCCGGAAATAGGGTATTATAATACCCGGGTTTTATAAAACCCAACCCGAACTCGGGTATAGGGTATACATTTTTGGTAGAAAACCCAGACCCGACCCGGTTTTTAAAAAAACCCGATTTTGTAAAACCCGATCCTACCCGAACCCGGTTCCATACCCGGAACCGGTTTTTAAAAAAACCTGATTTGTGCACCACTACTACCGGTTCAAGTTATGAAAAGAAACTTGAAAACGGAAATGTTGACTTGTAGCTTTAAGATAGTTTCGGTTAGAAACATATGTTCTCCATTTGTCTCAAACGAGTTTTGTTGATACAAGTATAAAATTCCTATGGTTGTTATTACTTATTAATTATTATCGGTTGAATCGTATCTAGCATTTTTTTGAGTTGGGCCAGATGTTGAGTCCTTATGGCACTACATCTAAAGCCTAGAGGTGGGCAAAAAACCAGTTCGCGAACACAAGCCAAACCGCTCTTGAAAATGAACCGGATTATTGGTTTGTAATTGGTTTAATAACCTCTCACATGAAATTGGTTTAAACCGTAATGAACCGGATAAAAACCGGTTTAAAACCGAACGACCCTTTCCCCCTTATAAACCGGTTTCAAACCGAACCGGTTTAGGCCCATAAAATGATTTTGACTTTATTTGACTGAAACCAGAACGGTGTGGCTTAAAAACCAACTTGTGCATGTCTAAGGGGCTGTTTGGTAGCCTCTGAATGGTCATTAAGAGGCTACCTCTTAATGGAACCATTAAGAATTTTACCAATGAGAAAGTAGAAGAACGTGACATGTGATGATTTACCATTCAGAGGTTACCTCTTAACCATTCAGACTTGAGGTTACATCTTATTCATTCAGATGTTTTAAACCATTAAGAGGTAGCATCTAAATGATCATTAAGAGCCTACCAAACAGCCCCTAAGTATCTCAACAAGTTTAGTTTCCATATATGATCATTTATGTAAATCTGGGGCTAGCCCACTTGGTAGAGGCATATGTCTCTTAAGGGAGAGGTCTCAGATTCAATCCTGAACAACGGTGAAAAATTTAGAATTATTGGTGAATTAAGCAGAGTAAGCGTTCTCATTCAAAAAACATAGAGTAAATCATGTTTGTCATTTTCATCCAAACATCTAATTTGTTATTTTTTCTATAAAACATTTGGATGAAAATGGCAAAAAAATCTCAAATCCCAGGGACGATTTTGGCAAAAAAAAATCAGAGGTTTGGATGAAAATGACATAAAATCCCAAAAGTGGATGACTATATTGTACAAAAAAGTTTGGATAACATGCCTAAATCCCAGGAAAGATTTTGGCAATTTACTCAAAAATATATATATATGATACTAGGTTAGAACCCCGTGTAAAACACAGGTTGAATAAATGTAATTTTATATACCTAATAATAAAAATATATCTTTAAAAACCTCGCTTATTACACGGGTTGAATAAATGTAATTTTATATACCAAATAATAAAACAATATATCTTTAAAAATCTCGTTTATTACATAGGTTAAATAAATATGATTTTATATATTAAATAATAAAAAAGATATTTTTAAAAACCCCGTGTATTGTACAGGCTTAGTAAATTTAATTGTATATATTAAATAATGAAAAAAGTTACATTTTTAAGAACCTCCTGTATTGTATGGGTTGAGCACATGTAATTTTATATACCAATCAATAAAAAAGTTATATCTTGTTATATCTTTATAAACCATGTGTATTATACAGATTGAATAAATCTAATTTTATATACCACATAATAAAAAAGTTATATTTTAAAAAACCCAGTGTATTACACGAGTTGAATAAATGTAATTTTGTATAGTAAATAATAAAAATATTATATCTTTAAAAAAACCTCGTTTATTACACGGGTTGAATAAATCTAATAAAAATTATATCTCTAAAAAAACTAACCGATATACTCGATATATGATGGATGGGGATCTCAGATCTTCGGCTTTAATAGTTGTGATGATTTTGAAGTTGAAGTGGTGATTGGTTTCAGCTTTCTGTTTTTTGAAGATCGGTTTTAGGGAAAAAGAGATAGATTTGGGTGAATTTGGGTATTTTTTGTTAGATTTTGTGGTTAAAGGTTCTGGGTATTTTTTGGTTTGATTTTGAGGTTCAGATTTTGAGGTTATTGTTCTTTGAGGGTGAACACTGAATAATTTTGAAGTAATGGCTAAGAACATCAAATTGGATTTTAGTTTAGCAGATTTGAACAGATTTGAGGCGTAATTTAAGTTTAGCAGATTCAAACAGATTTGAGGGTATTTTTTATGAGATAATGGTGGTGGCGGCTGGATGGTGATGCTGGTGGTGGCAGTGCTCGGCAGGTGGTGGTGGAGAGAGAGAGAGAGAGAGAGAGATGAGTTTTAATTATGTAGAGAGAGATAGGTTTTGTATTTTTTTTTAATTCAGTATCAATAAATAAAAAGACAAAGCATATTTAAGTAATTAATAATAAATAATTTAGTACTTATATATATAATTACCAAAATACCATTCCTTTAAGTGTATGATTTAACAGAGTTGATTGGAAAAAACACAGCAAACTATTGGAGGAAAATTACTATTTTTTAAATGATTAAGGCTAAATCGTTAAAACGATCAAACCACAGGGAGCAAAACGAAAGTTTACTCTTTTTTTTCCCAAAAAAGATTTTCATTTATTAGTATAGGAAGATATGATTTTAAAAATTTTCAAGATCTATACTATATAATAAAAGAAACCAATGAAAGGACACATGTCATTCATTGAGGCATCTATTTTTATAGATAATTAATATCAATTAAAAAATAATTATAAAATTTAATTTAATATAAATTTAAACATTTGTATAGGAGATAATATAATATTTTATATATTTATAACTTTGTTATAGTTTCCTTCTTACCCCAAAGTTCAGGAAATGCAATTTTTAACCACTTAACTTTTTTATGAACTTTGTAAATGCCACTTTGACCCCCTCGAGAGTTTTTGCCTTGGCGATATAAATTCGAGTTAGTCGGATCGCGTATAATACGTTATGATTGTACGATATAAATTTGATTTACGTTACGTTTTGATCCAATCGCAATGCAACTATAGGATATATTGAGTTCAATCGGATACGTCAAAACTTGCATTTTCATATGGTTAACACATCACATAACACTTGGACTGATCCCTTCGATATAAATTAATATAATGTAAATGATTTATTTATTTTATTAAACTAAAGTAGTTAAGGATAGAACCTATTTCAAAAATATTTACAAGGGGTAAACAAAAATATTAATCAATGTTTATTGGTTCTATACTTTTATTTCTGTGTTCAATTCTCAACTCAAATACGGTAATAACTATGTTTACATGACATTTATAAGAACCATCACCGCAATCACCCCACCCATCGTATATCGAGTATATCCGTTAGTTTTTTTTTTAAGATATTAGTACACACAATTACATTTATGCAACTCGTGTAATGCATGAGGTTTTTAAAAATATAACTGTTTTTATTATGTAGTATATAAAATTAGATTTATTCAATCCATATAATACATAGGGTTTATAAAGATATAACTTTTTATTGTTTGGTAGATAAAATTACATGTGCTCAACCCGTATAACACATGAGTTTCTTAAAAATGTAACTTTTTTTCATTATTTAATATATAAAATTAAATTTACTCAACCCATACAATACACGGGATTCTCAAAGATATAATTTTTTTTATTATTTAATATATAAAATTACATTTAGTTAACCCGTGTAATACACGGGGTTCTAACCTAGTTTTAACTAAAAAACCAACAAAATAAAAGGTGCCTTTAAAGAAAATAAGGAAACCCAATTAAAAATTTGAAAACAATAAATAATTTTAAATTAAAGAGATAATAAAATTAAATCAAGTTATATTTTAAAACAAAAAATAAGATAACTTGAAGTCTTCCAAATGTTAAAAGATGTGTCACGATTTCAATTAATAAATTAAATCGAAATGGTGAAAGATATTTTAAAATTAAATAAATACATATATAACTTTTGTTTTAAATTAAATAAATTTTTTTTTTGAACGGCAAATTAGGATCACTGACGGACCACTGGAGTATCATCGTGCCACCAGCAGAACCACACGATCATATCCATCTCCACTATACACCAATTCAGGAGGAAACCCAATAAATCTGGGAAAACCCCCTTTATGGGAATTGAACCCATGACCTAATGGTCATAAGCCTTATCCCACCACCAAGATACCACTAGGCTATAATGCCATGGGTTTTAAATTAAATAAATACATATATTAAATAATGGGTTTAGGCGAGGACTCACCATATAATGACATGTGTCCTCAATTGAGTTTCTTTTATTATATAGTATAGATAGATATATATATGTTTCTTAGACCGTGGGGTATGGTGGGCTTGGGTTGGGGCATTTGTTGACACGTGGAATGGGAAAAAAACCCACGCCCATGAGGTATGGTGGGGCTTGGGTTGGGGGCATCAGTTGACACATGGGGGCATGTGAAATGGCTAGTTTGGTTTGACCATTGAGAGCCCGCCATGTCACCTTGCTAGCCCGCCCCACGCCCGGCTTTAAACCCACGCCAAAGGGGGCCACGCCCAAACCCAAGCCCCCGGGTTGGTGGCTTGGGCGTTTTCCCCCAACCCACGCCCAAACCCCCGCCCCATACCCCATGGCCTTAAATATGACTTTTGATGATCACACAACAAAAGAAATTCATAAATATATCTTGAATCTCGAGCATCACGAAACTAACTATTATGAATTAGAGTAAAATGCTCGGATAGTCTTGTGGTTTGTCGAAATTTTACCTTTAGTCCCCGAATTTTTAAAATTACACTCTTGCTCTCTATGGTTTGACTAGTTTTTACTCGGATAGTCCCTGAAGTGGATGAGGGTTAGTTTTCTCAGTTAAGTGGATGTGAAGTTACAAAACTACCCTTCTCATTAAAAATAATTCTAAGAGGCCTCACTATCCTATCCCACCCCAACCCCATCACTGCCTACGTTTGACCGACGACTCTTTCCGATTGAAGAACTCCGGCCACCTTCACCGGCATCTGTTGCCGACTATCATTGCTTACCACCACCTCTGCCACACAATCCCACCACCACCACATCCCACCTCTGTTACGTTTACAAGTGAGTTTCAATCAACGGAAATTAGGCAGTTCACACCACCATAACTTTTCTGGCACATCTTTTTTGTCCTCCTGTCTCCTCTATTCTTCACAAACGGCAATACACTGCAGGTTTCTCATCAGTTTTTTTTTTTCAAATTCACCCATATAACTAGTTACATACACAGCTTCATTAATCTCATCAAAACAGAGCTATACCCACAAGCAATTCTTCATAAGGTCAGCAATTGTTTAAGTGTTTATTATTATTTTAACAAAATTGAAGATCAAAAACCAAAGTTACATATAATTTACTCTGTTTCTATTATTTAATGTAGACACAAGTTAAAAGAATCAAAGTAATTATGTTAATATAAACTTCAATAATATTTGAACTTTGGATACAAATACAAATTAATCGACCACTTATAGAACTTATACTTGACTCAAAAGTAATAATTAATTATATCATCCTTATCCTACCAAGACTCAAAAATCTAAGCGACCTGTGAGCCGACTCAATTTGAAATTAAAACAAGTAATTTTAGTATTTTCAGATCTGAATTCGGACTACGGTTGGGATGCCCTGTTAGGAAAACAGTGAAGAAGGATAGGGGATGTAGGTTAGGCTGGAGGCTACAGAAGATGGTGACGGTGATGGTGGAGGGTTCATGGAGGTCGCCGGTCACAGTTCAAGAAGATGAAAGATGGGGTGTGGGTTCGGTGGTGGTGTAGGGGTGGTGCTGATGTGTTCAAATATTAACATATAAATTTCATCAAATGAGGCATAAAACTAACCCTTTTTTAGTACTAATGTTGGAAAAAGTGTGCTTTTGTCTTCCTTTTGTATTTTCAGGATTAAATGAGCTCAAATTAACAAAAGAAGCAAAAAGACACCAAAATCTAACATAAATATAAGAAAAGGAACAAAACGTGGCATGCCCGACCCCACAACAGCATCTTCCCAAGCAAAACAAGAGATCAGAGGCCTGAACACGCCCCGTGCTCAGCCAGCACGGGGGCGTGCCCAAGTGTCAGCAGAAAAGACAAAGTGGTAGAAGCTTCTATTGCCCACCACGGGGCCGTGCTCAGCGGACACGGGGCCGTGGTCAACTATAAGATTCGCACAATCCAGGCAAATCTTCATAGTACAAAGATTCTTCTGCACACGGGGTCGTGCTCAGCGGACACGGGGGCGTGGTCAACTAATAAGACAAAGCTGCATTTAATGAAGAAAGAGAGGATGTGGACACGGGGTCGTGCCCACTGGACACGGGGCCGTGCCCGAGCTTCTGTTCAGCCTATAAATAGAAGTGCTTGGCTCAAGCTCAAACCATCCCTTGGCACACCACCTCTCTCACACTTCACCCACCACCCACCACCACCATAACACCATCATCCACCACCATCATCCATTGTCCATCATAGAGTGTGTGAGTCGTCTCGGGATCCAAGATTGATCGTAAGAGTTCTTGACAATCAAGGCCATGTTTGCCTAAGTCTCTTACGTCACTTGATGAAGACAAAGTGTCTAGTGTAATACTTTTTATTTCTAATCTTTTGCACTTTTTATTTGGTTTTGTATTAATGACTTTAATAACTAGTTGCTTATGTTGAAGGTGATCTTTCCTTATCGTTTGTCCGTGGTGTCTTGACATTATTTTACTGTCTATATAAAATAAAAGATTTTCACCATTCATATCTCCACGGTCTATATGGAGGTATGTTGGCTACCTGGTCGGGGGTTAAGGGAACGGTTTGGTAAAGGTCTTGCCATTGTTCAGCGTTTAGAGGGGCCTACCACTATTAATACTATAACCCGGCTATTTAGGACTGTATCCCTGCTGACTCAGACTACTTAGTTGAGGGTAACGTCACCTCCAAAAGAGGGGCCTACCATAATTTGCATTAATAACTTAATTAATTATCTTTCAATAATCCACCCTTTTAGGATTGTATCCTTGCTGACTCAAACTACTAGGGTGAGGGTAACGTCACCTTCAAAAGATGGGCCTACTACAATAACTAAGATAATCTCTTAATTATGTGCAAAAGTGCGGAAATAATCAAAGGTTACACTAGATACGAGTCGGAACCAAATGATTCATCTTGTCTATCTGTTTTTCTTTTTATTTTACTTTTTAGCATTTTAGTTAGTTTTTATTTTTCTTAGTTTAAAACAATTTTCTAACCTTTTTATTTTGATTAGACGTTGAGGATAAACCGGTACTAAAAGCTCTTGTGTCCTTGGACGACCTCGGTATCTTACCAACACTATACTACGCTCACGATGGGTGCACTTGCCCATATGTGTGTTTAGTGTTAGTGAAATATCGTGTTTTATAAATTTAAAACTTGGCTAAAATAAGTGTTAACACTTCACACGCATCAAGTTTTTGGCGCCGTTGTCGGGGACACAAGGATTTTAAGAAAGTTAGGAATCAGCGGCCTAATCATTTTTCTTATTTGTTCATTTTTTTAGGATTTTTTTTTATTTTTCAGCTTCTGCAGAACTCAGCACGGGCCGTGCCCGCTGAACACGCCCCGTGCCCAATCATTGGAACTGGCAATCCTGTTTTAAGTCAGACAGTAAGCTGAACACGGGGCCGTGCCCACTCAACACGCCCCCGTGCCCAAGTTTCATTTACTGAAAACAGAACCGTAAGATCCCGACGGTTGGTAATTTCTGACACAAACATGAGTGATACTGATACTTTTTACTTTCGGCACTCTTATGGTACTATGTGGTGTCAATTATGTGGTGGTAACCATAAAGAATTAGAATGCTTTTTTCTAAATTATAAACCCCACTATATAGACCCATCATTTCCTAGTATCCTTAAGAGGGGCGAAAGTAAAAATAATCCCTATCGCTCCCTCGAATGCGCCCAACCGGATATTCTAGGAGAAATGCTTCTCGATGAATTATTTCAACTAGAAGATCTAATTTTTAATTGGTTAGAAGAACTTATGGGAGACCTTAAAAATCTTCTCCAAGATGATAACCAAGAAGAAAGGTTGGAAACGCATTCAAACAACTTCATTGTTTCCAATGATACTTCTAACTCTAGTGAGGACTTGAGCGATAGTCGTCCCTGTGTCGATTGTGCCGTGAAGGACTCCCCATCGACTTCGTTCGATGCATACATAGACCTGAGCGATTCGACATACACCTTCTTTAACGAGAGCCCGGAAAAGGGTTGGACTTGTCCACCTACATATAGCATAGGAATCACCCTCACCGACAACCTCTTGCGTTCTCGTCTTAATCTAGAACAATTAAGGTATCTTAGGCACTTTGGGGTTGTTCCATCCAGTAAGGAACCACCCGATCCGGGAAAATTCCTTGAAATTTGAAGAAATCCTTAAGACATCTTCTAGACACGGGGCCGTGTTCAGGTCAGCACGCCCCCGTGTCCACCCAAAAGATTCCCTTCTGATTTTGTCAGAATGCGGACAAAAATGTGTCAGGATTCCATCTGCACACGGGGCCGTGTCCAGCCGACACGGGGCCGTGCGCAACGTACTGTCGTTTTCTATAAATGCAGCCAAGAATCCTGCACATTTGAACCACTTCAGGGACAGAGATTTGAGGAATATTCTCACATACCATCCTAGGTATTTTCTAAAAGAAGTTTCTCAACTATCTTCTTGTCCTTTCCTCTTTTATCCACTTTCATCTTCTTCAATTTTCTTCATACTTCCATTAAAGCTTGAACCTTCTATAGTTTCAAGCCTTATTGAGATGTTTGTTAGATTTTTGTTTATGGAATCTTGATAAAAATAAGTTCTATAATAATGTTTTAAGTTGTTTAAGTTCAAAAATGCTTCAAAAATCATAAAAACAATTTGAAACCCCAAGATTCCTTGTCCATAAATCCTGCAGATATCTGAACACGGGGCCGTGTTCACTGAACACGGGGCCGTGTCCGAAGTACTGGACCCATAGAATTGAACTCTTTTCGGCATGATTTCTCAGAATGGCGAGCAGAACAAGCAGAAACTCTTCGTCGCATTCCAGGAACAACCGGCAGGGGAGAAGATCATCTACGGTTGAGGATTCTCTTGTAAACTATGTTTACGCCTTAAGAGAAGCCCTTGATGAAGTAACAAGTGTGGAAGAGGCTTTGGTCGACCGCATTAATCATTTGACGGTGGGACTAGAAGGATGTCTCCGGGAGGTCAACCTTTTGCACCAAAGGTTGAACATTCTCGCCTCTCCTCCTTTGGTACCGATTATCACCCAAAGGGCATGGAATGTGGTGCCGGAAGTCATCATTCCGGCCGAATGGTACGCCCTACACCCGGAACCTCCTCGAGACATACTACAAGGGGTTCCGGTTGGTGTCGCTCCTCCTCCTCAAGATGTCGAGGAACATGAAGCTGCCTCCCTTCTCCCGAGGGAGATAGAAGAATGGCTCTAGCAACATCTAAGGAACACCGTTCGGCTTGGAGCTGTACAAGGCTTTTAAACCGGAAATCTATTTCCGGAATTTTGGTTCTTATTGTAGAAGTAGAGCTCCTTACGAAGATTTTACGGATCACTTGGCCTATTTAATATTAGGACGTTTAACTTTTATTTTCTACTTTATTTCTCATTTTTAGGACTATTGTGTAATTCTCTCTATGATTAATGAATGATGGTTTTAGTTAAATTGGTGTTTTGGATGGTGTTGAAAGGAATAAAACACACTTGAGATGGCAAAGGATGCAAGGGAAACTTGAACCAACACTCCATACAGGAAAACAGAACCATCCGACAAATTTTTTCGTTAACAGTAAGCTCGGCACGGGCCGTGTCCACCCAACACGGCCCCGTGCTACACAGTCTGCAGAAAAAGACCCAGTTCAGGTAACTGGACACGGGCCGTGTTCACCCAACACGCCCCCGTGTCCAGACTTCTGTTTCTCTTGTTTTAATTTTGTTACTGGCACTTGAACACGGGGCCGTGCCCGGATCACACGGGGCCGTGTTCAGCGCCCAGTAACAGAAAAATTTTGCTTTTTACACATTCAATCAACCTAAAAACTTATTTTTGGGACACATTGAGGACAATGTGTAATTTAAGTGTGGGGGGGATGCTAAAACCTTGAATCTCGCAAGTCCTAAATACAAGCCTTACACAAAACTCTATTGGAACCGCTAATCACCCCAAATTTTTTCAAAAATTTTTCATTTTCTTTTTTTACTTGTCTAGGTTTAACTCGGGAAATTCAAGTTCTTAAAAAGGTTATATTTTTACGAATTTACAACCGATAGGGTCGTGATAAAAAGAACCAACATAAGAAAATTATGAAAAGGCATGACAAGCTTAGTTAAAATTTGATTATATATACTTGATCACATAAAAACCCATTCCCACAAAAGTGAGTTTTGAGCCTTTATTGAGCATACACTTACATATCATTTGACTAAATGCTCATTTTTCGTTTCTTGTGTGAATAGCCGCTTGGTTCTTACGACTCTAGAACTTGCCATGACGATACATTCCCAATCCTTACCAACTTAAACCCGAGTAAGTAAATGATGGAGGCATTAGGACTAACCTTTTTATTTCTACACCATTATTTTTCTTTTTTTTTACCACCTACCCAAAATCCCCCTAGTTAGCCCCTTTGAGCCTAAACCTTTTCATTTCATAACCCACACCAAAAACCCTTTTTACCCACCAAAACCTTTTTCATTTTTAACCCTTTGTTTTAGTAACAAGTTCGGTTCTTCATATGACTTTTCAAAAAAAAATTTATTTTGTTGATGATGAAGCAAAAGAAAATAAACAAACAAGTTCATCAAAAAAAATAGCTTTGTTTGAATAAATAGCTTCATCAAAATAAAAGTTATGAAAATAGAAAGTCTTACGAAAACCGACACTTGTTACGCTTTTCGCCCTTTTTCTACTAACCACCAACCCAACCACCTACCTTTAACCCAAGCCTAACCCTTAACCCACAAAGTCCTCTTGATATTTACAAAGGCATATAAGTTAAAAAGGAGGAGGATTGATTGCTTGGCAAGCCTATGGTAGGAGTAAGTTCCATGCCGCTCTCGAGTGATCCACAAAAATACATTTTCGGCCGAGTGTTGAGTGATCCCCGTGAGGTATGTGAACTTGTATATAAATAGAATTTTACAAAGGCATGTTATGCCCTAATAAGTAATTTATCTTATGAAAAGTTTTTAATAAATCATGACGAATAGGATTGTAAATAAATAAAAATAAAATTAAATAAAGAATCTTGGAAATCCCGACACTCTACGACAAGCCCAAAAACCTTCTTTTCTACCCATTCCATTTGGGAGTGTAAATAGCCACATATTAAAGAGTTTTGCTTGAGGACAAGCAAAGATTCAAGTGTGGGGGTATTTGATGTGTTCAAATATTAACATATAAATTTCATCAAATGAGGCATAAAACTAACCCTTTTTTAGTACTAATGTTGGAAAATGTGTGCTTTTGTCTTCCTTTTGTATTTTCAGGATTAAATGAGCTCAAATTAACAAAGAAGCAAAAAGACACCAAAATCTAACATAAATATAAGAAAAGGAACAAAATGTGGCATGCCCGACCCCACAACAGCATCTTCCCAAGCAAAACAAGAGATCAGAGGCCTGAACACACCCCGTGCTCAGCCAGCACGGGGGCGTGCCCAAGTGTCAGCAGAAAAGACAAAGTGGTAGAAGCTTCTATTGCCCACCACGGGGTCGTGCTCAGCCGACACGGGGCCGTGGTCAACTATAAGATTCGCACAATCCAGGCAAATCTTCATAGTACAAAGATTCTTCTGCACACGGGGTCGTACTCAGCGGACACGGGGGCGTGGTCAACTAATAAGACAAAGCTGCATTTAATGAAGAAAGAGAGGATGTGGACACGGGGCCGTGCCCACTGGACACGGGGTCGTGCCCGAGCTTCTGTTCAGCCTATAAATAGAAGTGCTTGGCTCAAGCTCAAACCATCCCTTGGCATACCACCTCTCTCACGCTTCACCCACCACCCACCACCACCATAACACCATCATCCACCACCATCATCCATTGTCCATCATAGAGTGTGTGAGTCGTCTCGGGATCCAAGATTGATCGTAAGAGTTCTTGACAATCAAGGCCATGTTTGTAGAAGTCTCTTACATCACTTGGTGAAGACAAAGTGTCTAGTGTAATACTTTTTATTTCTAATCTTTTGCACTTTTTATTTGGTTTTGTATTAATGACTTTAATAACTAGTTGCTTATGTTGAAGGTGATCTTTCCTTATCGTTTGTCCGTGGTGTCTTGGCATTATTTTACTGTCTATATAAAATAAAAGATTTTCACCATTCATATCTCCACGGTCTATATGGAGGTATGTTGGCTACCTGGTCGGGGGTTAAGGGAACGGTTTGGTAAAGGTCTTGCCATTGTTCAGCGTTTAGAGGTCCTGCAATGGACCTGGGTCAAATTTAGTAGGACCTCCTTCAATACTTAACGGTATTGGATGGCGGGGGTCCAAACTCTTTGACCCCCTCAGAAGTTAACTACTATTAATACTATAACCCGGCTATTTAGGACTGTATCCCTGCTGACTCAGACTACTTAGTCGAGGGTAACGTCACCTCCAAAAGAGGGGCCTACCATAATTTGCATTAATAACTTAATTAATTATCTTCCAATAATCCACCCTTTTAGGATTGTATCCTTACTGACTCAAACTACTAGGGTGAGGGTAACGTCACCTTCAAAAGAGGGGCCTACTACAATAACTAAGATAATCTCTTAATTATGTGCAAAAGTGCGGAAATAATCAAAGGTTACACTAGATACGAGTCGGAACCAAGTGATTCATCTTGTCTATCTGTTTTTCTTTTTATTTTACTTTTCAGCATTTTAGTTAGTTTTTATTTTTCTTAGTTTAAAACAATTTTCTAACCTTTTTATTTTGATTAGACGTTGAGGATAAACCGGTACTAAAAGCTCTTGTGTCCTTGGACGACCTCGGTATCTTACCAACACTATACTACGCTCACGATGGGTGCACTTGCCCATATGTGTGTTTAGTGTTAGTGAAATATCGTGTTTTATAAATTTAAAACTTGGCTAAAATAAGTGTTAAAAGGGGCTTAAAATATACACCTAATATATATAACACTTCACACGCATCAAGTTTTTGGCGCCGTTGCCGGGGACACAAGGATTTTAAGAAAGTTAGGAATCAGCGGCCTAATCGTTTTTCTTATTTTTCATTTTTTTAGGATTTTTTTTTTAATTTTTCAGCTTCTGCAGAACTCAGCACGGGCCAAGCACTTTCTAAGTTACTAATTACATTTTCTGAAAAAAAAAAAGTAAATAAAAGAATAGAAATGATACAAGAACCTAGAAAACTCAAGCACTTAAGTTTGAGTTGACATTCAGACATCATCTTCCAACGCTGAATCTAATTTCGGACAGCTCCTACGTGGCTCAAGAGGCACATATGAAGTTAGTCTAAGTAACATAGGTTTGGACCTAAGGCTCCAAGGCCTCCACTTGAAAGAAAATTAATATGCTAGTTATTAATATTAGTGCAAACTTATCATTTTAGATTTGTTTGGTTCCTTATACAAACAAACCATTCTCTATTATAGTTGTGTTAGATTTTTGCTTGGTTTCGAACATGGATAAAGAAGTATCTTTTATGACAATCAAAGAAGGAAAACTGGCCTCAAATTTCATTTTGCCTTAGGCTTCGAATAAGGTTGGATCGGCCCTGGTAGCACTTATCACTGGATATCCTTTATTTCAAAATTTATCACGCTTTCTGTCTTTTTCACTAATCTACGTTATCCTTTTCTATTACGTATAGACATGTGCACAATACATGAGGTATAAAGATATTTGAAAGGATCAAAGGCGTGTCATGACAGGACCTAACAAAAAAAAAGATATAACGTAAGTTAGTGGTGAGCAATTTAGTATTGAATACTAGTAAAGTACCGGTACCGTGATACTGGCACCGACCGACTGCATATGGTATAATGTTCTGTATTGAGTTTTTGCCAAACATCAGTATCAATTGTATATGGTACGGTAGCAATACTGATCTCATCGTCAACATCAGTTAGTGAAAAGGACATAAATTGTGACACATTTTTGGATGAATGGCATCCATTGTAATTATACACAACTCGCAAGATGACCTATAGTTGGGTTGTGCAACGGTTCAGAACCGAATCAATCTGGAACCGAACTGGAACCAGAACCGTATTTTAGCTATTCCGGTTGGGTTTAGAACCGTGTTAAACGGTTCTCATGCAGAAGCGGTTGTCAATTAAATCCTAAAATTAACAGTTAAATAAAAAACAACTAAAACAATAAAACAGTTTAAAACATATAATTAAGAGTTGTGATGTGTGTGTAGTGTTATATATTTTTATGTATATTTTTCGCCCTTTTTAACACGTTAGACAAGTTTTAAATTTATAAAACACGATATTTTACTAACACTAAACACACATATGGGCAAGTGCACCCATCGTGAGCGTAGTATAGCGTTGGTAAGATACCGAGATCGTCCAAGGACACAAGAGCTTTTAGTACCGGTTTATCCTCAACGTCTAATCAAATCAAAAGTTTAGAAAAATGTTTTTTAAACTAGAAAATAAAAACTAAAAATGCTGAAAATAAAATAAAAAGAAAAACAGATAGACAAGATGAATCACTTGGATCCGACTCGCCTTTAGTGTAACCTTTGATTATTTCCGCACTTTTGCACTTTTTAAGAGATTATCTTAGTTATAGTAGTAGGCCCCTCTTTTGAAGGTGACGTTACCCTCAACCCAGTAGTTTGAGTCAGTAAGGATACAATCCTAAAGGGTTGGATTATTGAAAGATAATTAATTAAGTTATTAATGCGTAATGTGGTAGGCCCCTCTTTTGAAGGTGACGTTACCCTCGGCTAAGTAGTTTGAGTCAGCAAGGATAGAATCCTAAGTAGCCGGGTTAATGTTTTAATAGTAGTTTACATATGAGGGGATCAAGAAATTCGAACCCCCGCCATCCAATACCAATGGGTATTGAAGGAGGTCCTACTAAGCTTGACCCAGGTTCTTGCAGGATCTATACACTGAACAAGGCAAGACTCTTACCAAATCATTCCCTTAACCCCCGACCAGGTATCCAACATATCTCCATATAGACCGTGGAGATATGAATGGTGTAAATCTTTTATTTTATATAGACAGTAAAATAACGCCAAGACACCACGAACAAATGATAAGGAAGATTCACCTTCAACATAAGAAACTAGTTGTCACACCCCGACCGCGTAAAACAACAAATCGCGGCGGAAACATCGGGGCGTGTTGCAACAGAATTAATGTTTCATAACCAGGGATACCAAAAGTGTTTCGTTTTATTAAACATTGAATAATTACATCGTCTAGAAATCTAAATACACAAATTAGACATAGTCTATCATTATTATTGAGTCACTAAGGCCTTGTCCAGTCGTATGTGAGCATGCATCTTATCAATCGATATCATCCAACAATACCTGAAACATATGTGAAAACGAGGTCAGCAAAGAAATGCTGGCGAGTACATAGGTTTTGTGAAAATAAGATTCATGACTTCTGTTTAAGAAAATGTTTAGTCATGAACCTTGTAATTTGCTTTGTCTTTGTAAATCATTTGAAAAATAATAAGTTTAGGTGATATGTATTAATAAGAGAAATAATGCATGATTAAATGAATAACCATGTAAAATGAGTTTGTATAAGATAAGTTGTTTGTAAATAATTGTCTTGTGAAAAGTATGTTACTTGTATAAAATGTTCTATGTCTCAAACTGAAATGATTCAAATAACGCTACAATATGTAATACCATACAAACACTTATATATAGGAAGTACCAGCGGCGTATCCACCATGCTTGTATCATATTCCACACGCATTGTTACTTAATCACTTAATCCAAACCAAACCACCAAAATAATGTTCATGCCCAAATGTAAATCATGTAATATGTATAACCAATGTCAAAAGTGTTTTTGTGTCAAATGTAAACCATGTAATATGTAACCAAAATAATATCGTATATCGCTTTGAAGCCAATCGTTTACCCAATCGTTAAAACATCGTGTGAAAACCTATCGTTTACCCAATCGTTTAATTCGTTTTAGGTCGTGAAACTACTTAAATGGTCGTCTCGCTAATAACATTCAAACCTTCTTGACTCGCATTAATAAACCCTTACCAAAGGATAGATTAATAATTCGCATTAATAAACCCTTACCAAAGGATAGATTAACATCTCGCATTAATAAACCCTTACCAAAGAGTAAATTAACAATTACAGATTCAGTCGCTACCCACAACACCCACACATAACTACGGGTGTAGTAACTAACGGGATTTGTCAGATCCTATGGTACCATAACCTAATACTGGTCGGCTTGATCATTGCTAATGAATGTCATTTGTTATGTAACTACAACCAACAAGTTTGTTCACTTTATTGAAATCGTTATTAGTTTTGTATAAATCGTCTTAATTGTTTTTGAAACCATCGTTATAACATCGAAAACATTTAGCACATATGAGTCACCCCAAAACAATTGAAAGCAGTAAAATAGGGGAATAATGTACTCGCCTGAGAATGCTTGGAGGTCTTGAACAACAACCAAACAAAGCTAGAGAGAGCACGGAATCAGTCGGCAATCTAAAACTATATAAATAAACCGGACTTAAATCGGGAGATCGGATAGGATGAGGCTTGGTAAACCAAATGAGTGTTGGAACTCATATGATATGGTTTAACAAAGCCTACATACTACAATGAAACCAAACCTAAGTGCTTTCGACTCATCGCGACCCATTAAGGTAGCTTATGCTACTTTAACGCGTCGTGTGCGTGAAACGCGTTCGGACCGCCTAACTAGTCCTATGACAAGTAGAATATGCCTCAACATGTTACATAATCAGTTATGTGACAAAGGTTTAGGTTACATATGCTTAATTACCAATTATACATGAAAAGGGTATTCTGGTAATTTACCTAAGGCATATAAACTACCTATCATACAACTACTCAAACGATGTGACCATAGGGTATAACCTCGGAAGATTATTCCCTACCTACTATGGTCACCTAATGTATTTGGTCGGATCCTAATGATCGACCAAATGGGTCGGGTTCGAGGTATAAGCGATTTATTAGATCGCTTACCCTACGACCCTAGACAACGTGGTAATCAGTAGGCATAGTCCCAAGGGACTATAACCAACGTGATTACACTCACGTTGTGAAGTTCAAACGAACTTCGCATTGACCATAACTGGTCAACACAGAAAGTCAAACAAAGTTTGACTTTCAGACTCGAAAGACTCGAAAAGCAATAAAATAAGGAAAAGAACGAAAGAATACTTACGAAGGGTCCCCGAATGCTAATCTCGATCCAAGAATCTCAGGTATGAAACAATGGTTTCAACTTAGAGTTCCTAAGATCAAGATTCTAGTGATTTTAGCAATGGGGGTGAATGGGTATTTATAGGAATACCCGAACCGTTAGGATCGTTTCTAGGAAAACGTGATGCGATCTTGGCCATACACTTAGCACACATGGTATTGTAATACCATGTGCCATCAAAACCAGCCCATAGTATTGTTAAAACATGTGCAAAATTGAATTTGGACCAGATTCAAAGTTTCTACACATAAAGTTTTAAAAATGGCAGATTTGGTCCCTGTAGTGTAATAAGGCCTTTTCCGACGCGTTTAAGGCCCGTTAACCCCATTTAAAAGCTCTAAAATGAAGTTAAAGTAAAGGGAACTTAAAATGTTCTCAAAAATATCTCGGATGTCGGTTCGTTTAGCCGTACGGTTGCGTTGTTCGGCTAATTACGACGGAATGCGCATAAGCGCGAAAAAACGATCCAAATGACGTGACGAATGGATTTTTCTTATGGCGAACACTAAAATATAATGTAGTCATGCTTACATAAATTTTTTGGATGTCCAGATGTATTCAGAACGTAAGTTATGCGCGAAAATGCAAACTTGTGCACTTTTTGACACTTTTAGTCCCTGAATGACACAAAAGTTTATTTTAGCATACCGAACACCTCAAAGCCTATTTCTAAGTTATGTGAAGGATATTTGTGGTATGTTTAACTTATGGCCATGTTCCGGAATATCTGTTACAGTTCATATTGGCATACTTTCGCAGTTTGTCAAGTTTAGTCCCTGTAAGCGAATTAACTTGTTTTTGCCATACCAAAGCCTTCAAAACTTATTTCTAAGTTATGTAAAGGTTATTTAAGGTATGTTAAGCCTATGTCACTATTCCGGAGTGTTTGTTGCATTAAACTGGTTATATTTACGCATCGGTGCGCGTATAACCTTCCAGAAAGCGATTTAGAGTTTGAAATTGAACAAGAATTGATATGTGCAAATGATACACATATTTTTACAAATCTCAAGTATGAAATATAATATTTCATTGGTTCGGTATTTGTTTGATGGCCGTGGAGGCACAGGTGTTACAGTCTCCCCTACTTTAGGAAATTTCGTCCCGAAATTTATTTAGAGGAAACTTGTGAGAGCTTGAAAACATGAAGTTGAAAAGATCAAACAACATTGGTTAGGGTTCTGAACTTCTAGTAACTTTAATAACATCATGCTTGCAATGTAAGAGGGATACTTATATACAAGTATATGAAGCATCATTGGTGCGTCCACCATACCTCCATTACATCGTCCTCATTTTGTTATTGTTGTCACTATCGGTTCTTACACATAATAAACCTTACTGGGTTTCTGTGCACTAAATTTCTTAATTATGTACACGTCCATAATCAGACAATTCCTTGCACAGTTTACACAGTCTATTTTATAATATGTAGGGGAAACCAAATGAATGAACCTGTGATGAGTGTGACTAGACCGCCATAGAGTCCTTTAAATTAAATCAATAAATGATCTAAATAGACTATCAAGGAGTCTGTTCAGCTACATCACTAGATGTCGTTCTCTAACCAAATTGTGAATCAATCTTTTTGACTAGACTACTAAGAGGGTCTCTTATGAATCATGGAGTGGTACTATATAACCCAAGGGTCTTAACTACCAGGTAGAAGCCCATAAGGATTTAAGGTAGTACCTTTTGAATATCCTACTATGAATCTCTCATATGAAAACATGAAAGATTCTATGAGGATTTGAAAATCGGATCACACAAAATCATAGAGGAGAACACATAAACACATATCATATAACCACAAAATTGTTCGTTAATTTGTCTTGTAAATTGCGTACATGCATTTAAAGCACACTTGGAATCCATTCCATGGATTTCATTTGGTACTTTAAACGTTACCAAGAATCCAACTATAAAGATAGAAAGATTCAAAAAGAAAATTCGATTTCGATTATTAGGAACCGAAGTGTTCGAATTAAGGTACATAAGGAATCCAATTAAGGACTCTGATTTGAATGATAATCATCCACAAGGATCTAATTGTAAAGATAAAAAGATCCCATATGAATTTTAGAAGTTGAAGATGTTTTGAAACCTTGCACTGGATGTGCTTAGGTCAAAACATGATGTAAAATGCTTATGAAGTTGAGATGCTTGATATGTCAAGGCGACATATGAAGCAGAATTTTGAAGGTTAAGTCAATGTATGAGGAAAATATTTTTGAAAACTATGCATGGGGTTCTTGTAAGAAAAATGTGTTTAATGTTTTTGAAACCTTATATATAATACTTTTTGAAATCATAAAGTAGGTGTATTAGGTAGATATATTTACAAAAATGTTTTAAAATCATGCGAGATGAATTTTGAAATTATGTATAAGGTTTTTGAAAGACATGAATGATGCTTTTTGAAATCATGCACTTGATCAGAAAATGTATTGTGTTAATATTGTCTTCAGACTATATGAAATATTTTGAAATTAGAAAGGTTGGTTTTGATAACATGGCCAATGTTTTTGAAATAACATAGACAATGCATCTAGAAGAATTGTTTTCAAACTATATGAAATGTTTTGAGATCATGAAGATTGTTTTGAAATACTGGTACTGTGTATGTTGAAAAATCAAAACGTAATGGGTATGAGATTTGAAAATACCCTTAGTTATCTAACCAAGGATTTAATGGCACAGACGTGTAGAAGCATGATTACTCATAATGTCACTTTATTTTCTGTACTTTGTTTCTTAGAGTGAAACGAGTACTTTAAAATTTTCGAGGGAATCATGAGCGATCATTTGAAAGAGAGAAATAACAAGAGTAGTTTGTAAGGTACATAGTTCCTTGATGTAGGTATCATAGGAAAAGCCATACACACCTAGCAGGGGGTTGAGCTGGTTGGTTGGGGATTGCTTTACCATTGTGAGCGACCATGGCGAAGTTCTGAGAAGCCTTTCGCTTCTTTGACTTCTTAGGGGATCGTTCATCCATGGTCTTTGATTCCTCGATTGGTTTCTTGGCTGATGGTGCTGTCACCTGACTAGGTCCTGCCTGTCTTGGTGACTCTCGAGTGGCTTCATCCTGGAGATGATACATGGCAGTAGCCAATTCAACAGTCTTCAGGACTACTTCGCCTATTCGCTGAGTGAATTTGGCTGCTTGCTCAGATATCTGGGCGTCATCGTGATGAAGAGACATTCTTGAAGAAAAAGAAAGGCATAGGGAGAAACAGGTGAAAGATTATTGGACAATCAAAACGGAATGATAACGCATTAAAATTGCGATCATTTGTTTGTTACCTAAGGCAAACAAATGAGACGGTGACTAATCAAAGTAAATGGGTCAAAAATAATGTATCGCGAAAACATGCTCGCCTATAAGTGAACACTCACCCCAAGAATTCCCAGGTAAGCACAACTGGTCTCGCGTCTGATGAGATGTATACGAAGTGCTTGCCTAGACAGAAAACCCAGAATACATGCATTCACCCTTCCAGTTTGCACGTGTTCACATTATTTAAAACCCAAAACCTTGACGAAGTTTTGAAAACTCAAAGAGGTTCAAAACCATATATTAGAGAGTTCAAAACCTTACAATAGAGGGTTCAAAACCTAGTAATCAATCATCCTAGAACAGATGATTAGTTTTCAAAGCGGTTTTGAAATTTATGTTCTTGTTGTGGTCGTCGCCTAAGGATAGGTGACGGTATTGTTTTATGACTAAACGCAAGTAAACTCGCGTTAGGGTCCTAAGAAGGTTATAGACTAGGTCAAAGCATTACTAATTACTAATAACCTAATTCCCTATAACCATTGGCTCTGATACCATCTTTCTGTCACACCCCGACCGCGTAAAACAACAAATCGCGGCGGAAACATCGGGGCGTGTTGCAACAGAATTAATGTTTCATAACCAGGAATACCAAAAGTGTTTCGTTTTATTAAACATTGAATAATTACATCGTCTGGAAATCTAAATACACAAATTAGACATAGTCTATCATTATTATTGAGTCACTAAGGCCTTGTCCAGTCCTATGTGAGCATGCATCTTATCAATCGATATCATCCAACAATACCTGAAACATATGTGAAAACGAGGTCAGCAAAGAAATGCTGGCGAGTACATAGGTTTTGTGAAAATAAGATTCATGACTTCTGTTTAAGAAAATGTTTAGTCATGAACCTTGTAATTTGCTTTGTCTTTGTAAATCATTTGAAAAATAATAAGTTTAGGTGATATGTATTAATAAGAGAAATAATGCATGATTAAATGAATAACCATGTAAAATGAGTTTGTATAAGATAAGTTGTTTGTAAATAATTGTCTTGTGAAAAGTATGTTACTTGTATAAAATGTTCTATGTCTCAAACTGAAATGATTCAAATAACGCTACAATATGTAATACCATACAAACACTTATATATAGGAAGTACCAGCGGCGTATCCACCATGCTTGTATCATATTCCACACGCATTGTTACTTAATCACTTAATCCAAACCAAACCACCAAAATAATGTTCATGCCCAAATGTAAATCATGTAATATGTATAACCAATGTCAAAAGTGTTTTTGTGTCAAATGTAAACCATGTAATATGTAACCAAAATAATATCGTATATCGCTTTGAAGCCAATCCTTTACCCAATCGTTAAAACATCGTGTGAAAACCTATCGTTTACCCAATCGTTTAATTCGTTTTAGGTCGTGAAACTACTTAAATGGTCGTCTCGCTAATAACATTCAAACCTTCTTGACTCGCATTAATAAACCCTCACCAAAGGATAGATTAATAATTCGCATTAATAAACCCTTACCAAAGGATAGATTAACATCTCGCATTAATAAACCCTTACCAAAGAGTAAATTAACAATTACAGATTCAGTCGCTACCCACAACACCCACACATAACTACGGGTGTAGTAACTAACGGGATTTGTCAGATCCTATGGTACCATAACCTAATACTGGTCGGCTTGATCATTGCTAATGAATGTCATTTGTTATGTAACTACAACCAACAAGTTTGTTCACTTTATTGAAATCGTTATTAGTTTTGTATAAATCGTCTTAATTGTTTTTGAAACCATCGTTATAACATCGAAAACATTTAGCACATATGAGTCACCCCAAAACAATTGAAAGCAGTAAAATAGGGGAATAATGTACTCGCCTGAGAATGCTTGGAGGTCTTGAACAACAACCAAACAAAGCTAGAGAGAGCACGGAATCAGTCGGCAATCTAAAACTATATAAATAAACCGGACTTAAATCGGGAGATCGGATAGGATGAGGCTTGGTAAACCAAATGAGTATTGGAACTCATATGATATGGTTTAACAAAGCCTACATACTACAATGAAACCAAACCTAAGTGCTTTTGACCCATCGCGACCCATTAAGGTAGCATATGCTACTTTAACGCGTCGTGTGCGTGAAACGCGTTCGGACCGCCTAACTAGTCCTATGACAAGTAGAATATGCCTCAACATGTTACATAATCAGTTATGTGACAAAGGTTTAGGTTACATATGCTTAATTACCAATTATACATGAAAAGGGTATTCTGGTAATTTACCTAAGGCATATAAACTACCTATCATACAACTACTCAAACGATGTGACTATAGGGTATAACCTCGGAAGGTTATTCCCTACCTACTATGGTCACCTAATGTATTTGGTCGGATCCTAATGATCGACAAAATGGGTCGGGTTCGAGGTATAAGCGATTTATTAGATCGCTTACCCTACGACCCTAGACAACGTGGTAATCAGTAGGCATAGTCCCAAGGGACTATAACCAACGTGATTACACTCACGTTGCGAAATTCAAACGAACTTCGCATTGACCATAACTGGTCAACGCAGAAAGTCAAACAAAGTTTGACTTTCAGACTCGAAAGACTCGAAAAGCAATAAAATAAGGAAAAGAACGAAAGAATACTTACGAAGGGTCCCCGAATGCTAATCTCGATCCAAGAATCTCAGGTATGAAACAATGGTTTCAACTTAGAGTTCCTAAGATCAAGATTCTAGTGATTTTAGCAATGGGGGTGAATGGGTATTTATAGGAATACCCGAACCGTTAGGATCGTTTCTAGGAAAACGTGATGCGATCTTGGCCATACACTTAGCACACATGGTATTGTAATACCATGTGCCATCAAAACCAGCCCATAGTATTGTTAAAACATGTGCAAAATTGAATTTGGACTAGATTCAAAGTTTCTACACATAAAGTTTCAAAAATGGCAGATTTGGTCCCTGTAGTGTAATAAGGCCTTTTCCGACGCGTTTAAGGCCCGTTAACCCCATTTAAAAGCTCTAAAATGAAGTTAAAGTAAAGGGAACTTAAAATGTTCTCAAAAATATCTCGGATGTCGGTTCGTTTAGCCGTACGGTTGCGTTGTTCGGCTAATTACGACGGAATGCGCATAAGCGCGAAAAAACGATCCAAATGACGTGACGAATGGATTTTTCTTATGGCGAACACTAAAATATAATGTAGTCATGCTTACATAAATTTTTTGGATGTCCAGATGTATTCAGAACGTAAGTTATGCGCGAAAATGCAAACTTGTGCACTTTTTGACACTTTTAGTCCCTGAATGACACAAAAGTTTATTTTAGCATACCGAACACCTCAAAGCCTATTTCTAAGTTATGTGAAGGATATTTATGGTATGTTTAACTTATGGCCATGTTCTGGAATATCTGTTACGTTCATATTGGCATACTTTCGCAGTTTGTCAAGTTTAGTCCCTGTAAGCGAATTAACTTGTTTTTGCCATACCAAAGCCTTCAAAACTTATTTCTAAGTTATGTAAAGGTTATTTAAGGTATGTTAAGCCTATGTCACTATTCCGGAGTGTTTGTTGCATTAAACTGGTTATATTTACGCATCGGTGCGCGTATAACCTTCCAGAAAGCGATTTAGAGTTTGAAATTGAACAAGAATTGATATGTGCAAATGATACACATATTTTTACAAATCTCAAGTATGAAATATAATATTTCATTGGTTCGGTATTTTTTTGATGGCCGTGGAGGCACAGGTGTTACACTAGTTATTAAAGTCATTAATACATAACCAAATAAAAAGTGCGAAAAGATTAAAAATAAAAAGTATTACACTAAATGCTTGTCTTCACCAAGTGATGTAAGAGACTTAGGCAAACATGGCCTTTGATTGTCAAGAACTCTTACGATCAATCTTAGATCTCGAGACTACTACAAACACTCTATGATGGATGCTGGATGATGGTGGTGGATGTGGGTTGTGATGGTGGTGGAGGGTGGGTGTAGTGTGAGAGAGGTGGTTTGCCAAGGGATGATTTGCAAGTGAGCCAAACACCCATATTTATAGCCTGCACAGAAGCCCGGACACGGCCCCGTGTCCGCCCATCTTCTCTTTCTTCATTAATTGTAGTTTGTCTGCATTAGTTGACCACGCCCCCGTGTCCGCTGGGCACGGCCCCGTGTGTAGAAGCGTATCTGTACTATCAAGATTTGCTCAGATTATGCGAATCTTTGCGTTGACCACGACCCCGTGTCTGCTGGGCACGCCCCCGTGTTGGGTGATAGAATCTTCTACAACTTTGTCTTTTCTGCAGATACTTGGGCACGCCCCCGTGCTCATTGAGCACGGGGCGTGTTCAGCCTTCTGTCTTCTTGTTTTTGCTTGGGAAGATGCTGTCGAGGGGTCGGGCATGCCACGTTTATTCCTTTTCTTGTATTATTGTTAGATTTAGCTGCATTTTTGCTTCTTTTGTTCATTTGAGCTCATTTAATTCTGAAAATACAAAAGGAAGACAAAACACACTTTTTCCAACATTAGTACTAAAAAGGGTTAGTTTTATGGCTCATTTGATGTAATTTATATGTTGCATTTTACAGACATCAGTTGCAACATCCAATGTTCAAATCACCCAAAGTAAAAGTAGCAACAATAAGAAATTTCAAACCATAAAATGAAAATATACAATGGAGAAAACGAAAGTTAACTAAAGAAACTTTTACTTAACCATCACAAAAAATTCATTCAAACATTACGTAAAAGCTATTTCTATTTTTTAATCCTAAAAACACATTTTTAAACATAATATTTAAAGTTTAAATAAATTAATAGGGTTTTTAATATAATATTTAAAGTTTAAACCCAAATCAGTTTTAGCGGTTCTTTAAACGGACCCGTTGGTTATAACCGAACCTGAATCGAAAACCGTTTTTTCCCAAATTTAAGAACAAGAACTGGACCCTAAATACAACAATATGGTTCAGATCGGGTGGTTGATTCCCTGATTCTAACGGTTCAAAACTGTAAATTGCTCAGCCCTAATAGTTAGTGAACACAAAGTTAAATTTGCTCTATATTTCGGAAACTTCTCATAAGACATAAAGTTTAGTGTAAAATTAGTATATACAACTAGGGCTGTAAACGAACCGAACGAACACGAACAAGGCCTTGTTCGTGTTCGTTCGTTAAGGACATAAATGTGTTCACGAACGGTTCATGAACACTTACCGAACGAGATTTTATGTTCGTGTTCGTTCATTAAGGAAATGAGCGTGTTCGCGAACGGTTCACGAACACAAATGAACACAAATAAATTTGGCGAACTCAACGAAGGATAAAGATAGATGACCCAGAGAGTAGCACTCGAACTTGAATCCCTTATTGTGGAACGGAGATCGATCGTTTTCGTGGATGTAAATAATGAGAAATGAAAGGGAAATGATGCATAAACAAGGTGAAAGTGGGTTTCCTAGTTTAATTGTTAGGGAAATAAAATAAATAAAAGTTTAATAATATAAAAAGTACAAATTAAATATAAGAAAGTACAAAGATCTTCAATTAAAACACAAACGTACGAACATAAACGAACGCAAATCAACGAATGTTCACGAACACCTTACCGAACGTTCACGAACACAATCGAATGTCACACCCCGGATTCCACGTGTCACCGGTGGGCCCGGTGGGGAGTATCGTGACGTGGTTGGCAACATAATAGTCAAACAACACAATATTTAATATGCACAGCGGAAGCAAATTGTAAGATATAATTCAACCGAATATAATGTTGTAATATCAAGTATCACAATAGTCGATTGTTTATCCACAGACGGATCGAAAATAAAATTGAAACTGTAGTTCAACAGACGATAGGCATCTTAAGCTTGCGAGACTTCTATTGATGCTAAGGAGAAATCCCAGCCAATTATGCTTAGTACCTGCATTTAGTCTTTTTGGGAAAATACGTCAGTTTACACTGGTAAATACAATCAACTGACTCATTTTGGAAAATGATTGAAAATTTGTTTGGATGCACGTGGCATAAACATTTTATAACTTGGGAGAATTATTTAAATATATAATCTTGTGAACGAATTACATGTTCCTTGTGCGTTCAGTAGCCCGGATCATGTCCGGGTTAAAGATCAATAGACACACCACATTATTCTTTTGTGCACTGACGGGTGTACGCCCACACCCCGCGCTTAAGTCGTGGCCATTTCGTAAAATGATGCCAAGGATATCCGGGACATGGTCATTAACCCCCAAAGGCTTTTAAGTAAACAAAACTGTTTAAACGGGCCGATCAAATTATTCAATTAACCACCTAACGATGGAAGATTTGACACCCGACCAAGCGGTGTTCTATATACCGTAACCCAAGCCCGTATAGGGAAAATAAGTTAAAAGTATTTACCTGAGCAATGTAATAATCACAATAAACAAATTGCAAGTAGCTTTTACTGGTTCTCCTAATCTGGAACGAAGGTTTATAATAACCTATTAGAATCCTAACGGGTCTTTAGTTAAGCTTAACTTTCAACGTTGACGCTTTAACCCTTTGTTAAGTCCCCGGTTAACTCTATTGTTACCCGAAAAGTCCTAACTTTCAACGTTGACGCTTTAACCCTTCGCACACGAATTTGATCATAACTTTCTCATGCGATAATGAAACTTTATGAAATTTATATCGTGCATTCTAGTGAGCATAATTAACCGTTACAAAGCTTCGGGTTTGTCAAAAGGTGTCACACCCCTATTTTCCACGTGTCACCGGTGGGCCCGGTGGGGAGTATCGTGACGTAGTTGGTATCGTCATAGACAAACAACACAATATATAAATGCACAGCGGAAGCAAAGATAGATTCATTTCAAATTTAATAAAGTGTAATATTAAATATCACAATAGTTGAAACGGATCCACAGGCGGATCAAAAATAAAATAAGATATTGTTCAACAGCTTTATTGTCATCCAAGCTTGCGAGACTTATTGTGGACGCTCTAGAAGACAGCCAGCCTAGTACGAGTAGTACCTGCACTTAACCTTTTGGAAAAATACGTCAGTTTACACTGGTAAATACAATTTAACTGGCTCATTTTGAAAAGGTTGAAAATGTATTTGAATGCACGTGGCACAAAACCTTTTTATAACTTGGGATAATTATGCAATATAATCTTGTAAACGAATTACATGTTACTTGTGCGTTCAGTAGCCCGGATCTTGTCCGGGTTAAAGATCAATAGACACACCACAATAATGAGTTATACACTGACAGGTGTACGCCTACACCCCGTGCTCAGGTCTTGGTCATTTCGTAAAATGATGCCAGGGATATCCGGGACATGGTCATTAACCCCCCAAAGGCTTTAAGTGAACAAGACTGTTTAAACGAGCCGATCAAATTATTCAATTAACCACCCAACGATGTAAGATTTGATGCTCGATCAAGCGGTATTCTATATACCGTAACCCAATCCCGTATAGGGAAAATAAGTTAAAAGTATTTACCTTGGTAAGTATAAATCACAACTAGCAAGTGAAGGTAGCTTTTAATGGTTCTTCTTATTCTGGAACAAAGGTTTATAATAACCTATTAGATTTCTAACGGGTCTTTATTTAAGCCTAAGCTTAGACCGGCTAGTTCTAAGGACGATATGGTTCAAACGCACGATTAAGCGAAGACCGGATAGAATGTGATTTAGACCCGACAAGTTTGAATACTTGTATAATATGGGTATACTAAATACATTCTGGATTTTGAGACAAAAATGATAATGTTTGACCCGTTTCGGTCTATTTATGCAAACTAGTTACATAAACCGAACCGAACGCGAAAAGGGCGTCACGGGTAACCAAAAGAGTCATATGCAAGTTCCCTGAGTTAATATGCCTTAAATATGTTATAATATCAGTAAGATATCTTCTATTATGCCCAAAACGGATTTAAACACAATTTATGCCTCATAAGGGCATTTTGGTCATTTAAAAGATTATAAAAGAGTTTAATTGGAAATCTGAGTTACAGGTCTGGTTTATACAGTAAATATATTTAATTTAACATGTCATAACAGTAGGGTATGACCCATATGTGAAACTTATCATTTAAAACCAAACTATGCACCTTAGGGGTATTTTGGTAATTTCACAAGGCTTAAAAGGTCAAAATTGGAAACCTGAGTTCAAAAACTTGTACTTACTGTTATTTTATAAAAATATACTAAAAACATCAGTAGGTATCAACCTTATATGTTTAATATGGTTATAGTACATACTATGCGTTAAAAACGCTTAAAAAGGCGATTTGGAGCCGTTTCCGGGTTTGTAAAAGAAAGCTGATATTTTTATAATTCCAGAATGCTCAAAATATTTTATTTATCAAATAAAATCAGTAGAAAAAGGTTTGGGGTCAAAAGGATTTATAAAACTCGTTTTATGGCTTAAAAGGGCAAAATCGGTATTAACCGAATTAAACTTAGAGACCTATGTTATGCTCAGCCAAAAATTAAATAAAAATCTTTAAAAATCCCAAAATATTATATTATAACAGTGGGTAAAAAGTTTGATATTAAAAAGTGGGTTAAAATAGGCTATTCGCTAATTACGCCATTTAATTAACATAAGGCTTTCAAATTACGATAATGAGCATAACTCTTAATCTAGACCTCAAACTGATATCAAATTTTAGGTGAAAGTTTATAAATCAGTAAAAAATGTTTCTACTCTTTCACTTTTTCAAAAATCACATTTTATAGTCAAAAGGGTATAATAGTCACATTTAAGCATAAATCGGAAACATGCATATGAATCGGATAGGTATTGAACCAAGTTGTACAATCTCAGAGAGTTATACATATATGAAACCTGGTCCAAAATAAGCTCTAAGGCAGATCTCAAACATGCAAGAACGGGTCAGAACTGAAAGTCAAAGAAAAAGTCAATTTATGCGACTTTCGGTTCCGATCCGGGTTTAAACTGAAAATTGTCGAGTTGAACATGTTGAGACATGTTCTTACATTAATTACCATGTTAATTTAATGATCAAACAGGTTGCATGTACCCTACATTGCTAATTATGCTTAAACTTGCAAATAAACATTCTGTTGACTTTTTAAAGTATGCTTTGACTCGACAATTAGCATAGTTTGAGTGGGAATCTGAAAATACCCTTTTAAGGGTTTGTTACCCACATAAATACCTACTTGTAGGTACTTTCAATTCGAGAAATGACTGAGCAAATTTCGTTTAATCTCAAAGTCAAACTTAAATTACGATGGTTTGACTTTTGCTTAATTAACTAAGCTAGAACGAATTAGAAAGGGTTATGAACACTTACAAGAGTCCTAATTACGAGTAGGAAGCCTAATGAACCCTTGTTGATGACCAGAGAGCTCCAGAATTGATCTTGTGAATTTTTGTAATTGCAAGTGTTGAATGTTTGCAACTTCAAGACCCTTTTATGCCAATTTTGATCTCATTTGATGTTGCCACATGAGTCTACTGATGATATAAGATGAGTCCAAGTGCCCCTAGATGCATGTAAACCCATTGGAGAGCCCCTTGTATCGATTCACAGCTGTTAAGCAACAAAAACAGACCTGCAACTGGCACCTGGTCGCTGTTTGTCGCTGGCGACTTGTAGGCGGGCCGCGAGGCCCCTTACGCGGGCCGCGTACAAGCTGGTGACCAGCCTAACAAGTTTTCAACATTTACAATTCAGTCCTTGTCCTTTGTAACGTGGTTTTGGCTATTTATTTTGCACTCTTGACCCATAAACCTGACTTTTAAGGGCCTTGGGACATTTACAAACTTGGGTAGGTCCTTGATTAACTTTGTGCTTACCCGAAAAGTCACGAATTTCAACGTTAACGCATTTAACCCTTCGTGCACGGTTTTGATCATAACTTTCTCATACGACAACGAAACTTTATGAAATTTTTACCACATATTCTAGTGAGTATATTTTACCATTACAAAGCTTCGGGTTTGCTAAAAGGTCACTCAAACGTATACTTTCAACATGTTGACACATTTAGCCCCTTTAGTTTGTAATTCCTCACTTTCTTTCATTTTTCCGCTTTGTATGATCCATGATTTAATCATTTAAGATTATAAACACCATGTAGGGTTATTGTAGGGCCTATTTATCCATTGTTGACACTTTGGACCCTTATATTCACATAGTTTCACTGTTTGTCAACTTTAGTCCCTCTAAAGTGCTTTTTCACATATTCAAAGCTTATGACACGTGTCAATACATTATTGGACGTAAATTTTCGAGGTGTTACATCCTCACCCCCTTAAAAGAAATCTCGACCTCGAGATTTACTGAAACAAATGAGGGTATTTTTCTTTCATCGTGGATTCTACCTCCCATGTGTATTTGGGACCTTTACGGGCATCCCATTTGACCTTCACAATAGGCACATGCTTCCTTCGAAGCTTCTTCACCTGTCGATCCTCAATCGACAATGGTTTCTCCACAAATTTCAAGCTTTCATCTATATGCACATCCGTACGCGGTATGACCAGTGATTCATCAGCGAAACACTTCTTCAGATTACAGATGTGAAAAACATTATGTATAGTACTAAGCTCTTCAGGCAAGTTTAACTTATAAGCAACTGACCCGACACGTTCGATAACCTCGAAAGGTCCTATGTATCTCGGGCTTAGCTTGCCTTTCTTACCAAATCACATCACCCCTTTCCAGGATGATACTTTAAGCAATACTTTGTCACCTACTTCGAAGTGAAAAGACTTACGTTTTGGATCCGCATAACTTTTCTGCCTATCCCTGGCAGCTTTCAAACGATCGCGAATCTGGAAAATCTTGTCCGTTGTTTCAAAAACCAAATCTGGTCCTGACAATTGAACGTTTCCTACTTCTGCCCAACAGATGGGTGTTCTGCATTTTCTACCATATAATGCCTCAAAAGGCGCAGCCTTAATACTAGTATGGTAGCTATTATTATAGGAGAACTCGACCAATGACATATGCTTATCCCAACTGCCTCCTAAATCAATCACACATGCACGAAGCATGTCTTCCAATGTTTGGATGGTACGCTCACTCTGTCCGTCTATCTGTCTGTGGATGGTAAGCCGTACTGAAGTTTAACCGCGTGCCTAAAGACTGTTGGAAACTTTTCCAAAAATGTGAGGTGTATCTTGTATCTCGGTCATAGATAATTGACAATGGTACACCATGTAGAGCTACGATCTTATCTACGTACAATTGAGCTAACATGTCGGAGCTGTACATTTCCTTAATGGGAAGAAAATGAGCTGACTTGGTCAGTCTATCTACTATGACCCATATAGTATCGTTTCCCTTCCTCGTCTTTGGCAACTTGGTGATGAAATCCATTATCACCATCTCCCACTTCCATGTGGGAATTTCAGGTTGTTGTAACAAACCTGACGGTTTCTGATGTTCCGCTTTGACTTGCCACAAGTCAAACATTTAGCTACATATGCAGCTACAGAATTTTTCAAACCAATCCACCAGTAGTTTGCCTTTAGATCCTGGTACATCTTATCAGCTCCAGGATGAACATAATATTTGGAACTGTGGGCTTCCTGGAGGATAACATCTCGAAGTCCTCCATAAACTGGAACCCATATTTGTCCATTCAATCTTAGCATTCCGTCCTTGTCATGGGATAACTGCTCCTCAGTTACTCCCAATTTTTTCTTCAGGATAGTTAGCTTCCAGCACAGCTTCCTTCTGTGCTGCTAGCACCCTTTCGTTCAAACTATTCCTTATTTCAATGCGCTTGGCATTGATTCTTATCGGCTTCACTCTTTCTTTTCTGCTTAAGGCGTCAGCAACTACATTTGCTTTGCCTGGATGGTATTTTATCTCACAATCATAATCATTTAGAGTTTCCATCCATCGTCTTTGTCGCATGTTCAAGTCCTTCTGATTGAACAAATGTTGAAGGCTCTTGTGATCTGAATAGATCACACACTTGGTTCCATATAAGTAATGCCTCCATAGTTTCAATGCAAATACAACGGCACCCAGCTCCAAGTCGTGGGTGGTGTAGTTCTTCTCGTGTACCTTTAATTGTCGTGAAGCGTAGGCAATAACCTTGCCTTTCTGCATGAGTACACAGCCCATACCAGTGTGGGATGCATCACAATACACCACAAATTCTTCTATACCATCGGGCAATGTTAACACTGGTGCATTGCTCAACTTTTTCTTCAAAATGTCAAAGGATTCCTGCTGCTTAGGGCCCCAATCAAACTTAACCTTTTTACGTGTCAATGAAGTTAGGGGCGCAGCAATCCTTGAAAAGTTTTCGATAAAACGCCTATAATATCCTGCTAAACCCAGGAAGCTACGAATCTCAGTAGGTGTCTTCGGCTCTTGCCAATTCATAACTGCTTCTACCTTAGCGGGATCCACTTGGATACCACGCTCACTTACCACATGTCCAAGAAATTGGACTTCTCGAAGACAAAATTCGCACTTCGAAAATTTGGCGTAGAGTTTCTCATGATGTAGAAGTTTGAGAATACAACGAAGGTGTTTCTCGTGGTCAGCTTGGTTCTTTGAGTAAATAAGGATGTCGTCAATAAAGACGATGACGAATTTGTCTAAGTAAGATTTACAGACGCAATTCATGAGATCCATGAATGCGGCCGGTGCATTAGTGAGCCCAAAAGGCATCACTAGGAACTCGTAATGACCATAACGAGTCCTAAACGCTGTCTTGTGCACATCTTCATCCTTGACCTTCAACTGATGATAGCCTGACCTCAAGTCGATCTTAGAGAAGTAGCTTGCCCCTTGTAACTGATCGAACAGATCGTCGATCTTGGGCAAAGGATACCTATTCTTGATAGTGACTTTATTAAGCTCACGGTAATCGATGCACAGACGCATCAATCCATCCTTCTTCTTGACAAACAAAATCGGCGCTCCCCAAGGAGACGAACAAGGTCTAATAAAACCTTTGGCTAGCAGATCATCTAACTGCGTCCTTAACTCCTTCATCTCCGTTGGTGCTAACCTATAAGGCGCTCTTACTACTGGTGCTGCACCCGGGATGATGTCAATTCGGAATTCCACTTGCCTATCTGGTGGTAAACCAGGTAGTTCTTCGGGAAAAACTTCAGGATATTCCGAAATGATAGGGATGTCTTCAATCTTAGGCTTTGGCTCGTCCATAGTAACTTGTGCCATATAAATGACACAACCCTTCTGCAGACATCTGGATGCCTTGAGCATAGACACTTGCTCAGGCAATCCGTGCTGGGTATCTCCTTGGATGGTGAGTGACTCACCAGACGGAGTTTTGACTACTACTTGCTTTCTATTGCACACAATCTGGGCTTGGTTTTGCGATAACCAATCAATACCTATGACTATATCAAAGCCGGCTAGCTTAAAGGGAAGTAAGGATAAAGGAAAAGAGTGATTCCTAATGGATATAACACATCCATCTAAAACAGTCGAGGCGGTTTCTATGGTTCCATCAGCTAATTCCACCTCATATTTCACACTTAAGGGTTTTACAGGCAATTTCAACAACTCACAAAACTTATTATCTACGAAAGACTTATCTGCTCCAGAATCAAACAATACTCTAGCAAAAACATCATTTATGAGAAAAGTACCTGTGATCACGTTGTCATCCTGAACAGCTTCCTTAGCGTCCATTTTGAAGACCCTCGCATTGGTCTTTTTCCCATCTTCGGTTTTCTTGGTGTTCTTTGGGCAGTTAGACTTTATGTTCTCTTTTTCGTTGCAACCGTAACATGTTGCATCCTTCAGCTTCTTACACTCCAAAGTCTTATGATCCGTAGATTTGCAAATCCCACAGGATCTCGTGTGAGACTGGGATTTCGACTCAAATCGACACCTCCCAAAATGGTTCTTCTTGCAAGTTTTACATTTGGGCTTATCTCCCGATTGTTGCCCATCTCTCTTAGATCCCGACCCTTTCTTGTGGTCGTCATTTCCTCGGTGTTTCTTACCTGATCTTCGTGAGGTATCGTCCTCACGCTTCCTTTTGTTCTCTTCTGAATTCTTGAGTGCTCTCAACCTGACTACGTCCAAGGTAAGAGAGAGAGATAGATCAGCTGCTGATCTGAAGGTAGCAAGCCTCGATGCCTTAACACTAGCTTTAATCTCTGGGGCTAAACCCCCGATGAAGCGAGCAATCCTCTTAGGTTATGGGGTTACCAAGTATGGAACCAACCTAGATAGGGTATTGAAAGTGGTGAGGTATGCCTGGCAGTTTAAATTCTTCATCACCAAAGATAGGAAGTCTGACTCAATTCTCTCAACTTCGTGCTGCGGGCAATTATTATCCTTAATAAGGGCAACGAACTGATCCCATGATAGATTGTAGAGCGGGATCTTTCCAGCAGCTTGTATGAGAGACTTCCACCACGCCAGTGCTTCTCCTTTGAACGATTGGGATACGTATTTTACTACATCCCTTTCAGCACAACCGCTGATGTCTACAACCGTATCCATTTCGTCCAACCAAGTCATACAATCTACTGCTCATTTCTCCCCGGTGAAGTCCCGGGGTTTGCAAGAAACAAAGTACTTGTAAGTACAGGACTTGGTGTGTGGTTTGGCATCATGCACCATCCTTTTTGAGGGAACACTGTTCTGATTTGATGAGTGCCGATCATCATCCTTCTTGAGCTCATCTTTCTTAAGTTCATCTTTCTTAGAGGGCGGTTTGCTATGAGCCTCAGAGTGAACTTTTGGCTTAGAGTGAGGAGCTGATCTGGTCCTGCCTCGAGTACCACTCGATTCACTATATTGCCTCTCGATGGCTTTGTTAACAGCATTTTCCACTATTGCTTGTAACTCCGCACCAGTTACAAGTATCTTAGCATTTTCAGGGTTTTCTGCTGGACGACTGTTTAATTCTTCAGACTTAGCCATGTAGTCTTAATTGCTATATAAAAAGAAGGACAAGGTCTATTTAGAAGCCTAAACAGTATTATCGTTCTTGACGATTTATTAACCATGGTAAATAAGAGCCATATTAGTTAATTTGTTAAGTAATTACATTCAGGACTTTTTATTAGTAACTTTATCCTAGAATGAAATAAAATGCTGGCGCAACAGGCCTAGTCACGTAGACAAATTTCTAAATTAAAAATTTAGATCTTAAAGGATTAAAGTTTGAATAAATAAGACAAATCAATCCTTTTCTTGGCAGGGAGTCTATAAACTACGGCTGCCTTTGTTTTATATGACATTAATTATAACCCGTAGGTATTTTGTCACAATCAAATATATATAAAAATATAAATTTGGGTAATTAATAAAAAGGGTGACATGTGTGATTTTGCGGATCACACTAGCCAAGAATGTTAACATATTTGCAGATGTTAACAGAGATTGAATCTTTTTAAACAGGTTCTACCATATTGGCCAGGTCTTTAATATGACATTCAAGCTAGGTTTTACCTTTTTAAGATTCTTATTATTAAAATGGTAAATTAAAATAATAAATGTTATTTTTCATTTATTCACATATTATATTCATGCATAATTTATAAATGAAAAACTTAAATTAACCATTCCAAACAAAAATTAAACTAGTACGAGTTTGCCCTAAACGGGACTTTCACATAAACAACATGCCCACGCAGGGGCCAACTAACAAAACAAACCCACGCAGGGGTCAAAATAGAAAAACATGCCCACGCAGGGGCAGAACAGAAAGGATAATATACCCACGCAGGGGCATAGTACAGAAATAAATGTCCTCGCAGGGACATGATTACAACTAAAATAAGTAACAAACAAAGGATTCAGCGATCCTTCTTGCTTTTACCCTTGATCAAATCCACCATCTTCTTGAACATCCCCCGGTTATGCCTTCGTTCTTGCCGCATCTCATGCCGCACCTCTTGTCGCACCTCATGTATCTCATGAAGGATTTCTTGAAATTGTGGCGGTGACATTGCCGGAGCTTGAGGGGGCTGCTGATATCGTGGAGGTCGAGGAGACGGTTGTTGATACCCATATGGTGGGTATCCATAGGTCGAGTGTCCTGTAGCCCAGGGACCTCCGAAAGGGACCTTCCTGATGGAGAGTGTTGGAGTTTGCTGCTATCCAGTAGGGATCCTCTGCAAAGTTGTAGTTTGTGTGGTTCAGCTGCTCGAAGGGATTGTACGCTGCTGCACCAGTGTATGTGAGAATTGGGTCTCCAAAACCCAATGGTGGTTGTGGCGCGACAGGCGCATAGACTACTTCAGAGACGAGATGTGAAGATTCTCCCCTCTCTGGTTCTTCGTGGACAGGCGAGTACCGGCTGCCGCTTGAATGTGGAGGGGTGCTAATGCGTATTCCCCCTCGTGCGGATATTCGCAAGGTAGTTCTCCTTCGCCTCGGGGGCGAGGGAGGCTGAAGCTGAGGTGGTGCTGCCGGCGGAGTGACCGCGATAAGTCGGGAATCCTCGAAAGGATTCTTCTGCTGTTGTGGCTGCTGCTGTGGCTGGTGCAGGGGAGAGTGGTGTGGCTGGTGCAGGGGAGAGTTGTGGTAGCTGGGAGTGAACGCCCAGTCATACTGCTTGAATTTCTCCTCAAAGCTATCGGGACCATTGTAAGGTGATCCCACAAACGGTGACCCATCAGAAATTTTGATGGGGTGGTTCGGAGTTCCGGATGGTGGCATTGAAGGATCGGTATCTTCATCGATGTCCATCGGGTTGCCACCAGAAAAGTGGTCTTCGGGTCCAAGTGGGTTAAAACCCATAGGCACATCAAGGTAGTCAGCAGGGTTGAACAAGCCCTGAAAAACAGGTAACGGGTGGTCAAAGGGTGATTGGTGTCCTTGGAGAGGTATGAAGGACTGGTGAGAGTTTTGGGGTTCATTTTGGGAATAAGGCCCAAAAGAGTGTGGGATTGATGGGGAGGTACTCAGTGATACTGAGCGCCTAGCAAGCTCAATAAAAGACCTCCAAAGATCTTGAGCATCTGAGTTATGGGGGTCCGAAGGTGTTCGCCGGTGTGACGGTCCGGCCTCGTGGTCGTTTGGGGCTACATGTGCTCCATTTCCCCTTCCTCTTCCTCTCATACGTGGCGGCATGTTGACAATCTGTCAAAAACAAACAAGTGATACAACAAGAAATATATAAGACAAAGTTAGAAATAAAACAAAATTAGAAATAAAACCAATTTGGGATATTCCTAAGTTCTTTGTCTAGACTCGAGAATCGAGGAATGTGCAATTGTGTAACTGAGATTAAACACAAAAGGCTAGTGTTTAATTCACTCAGAGTTGGCTCTGATACCAACCTGTCACACCCCTATTTTCCACGTGTCACCGGTGGGCCCGGTGGGGAGTATCGTGACGTAGTTGGTATCGTCATAGACAAACAACACAATATATAAATGCACAGCGGAAGCAAAGATAGATTCATTTCAACTTTAATAAAGTGTAATATTAAATATCACAATAGTTGAAACGGATCCACAGGCGGATCAAAAATAAAATAAGATATTGTTCAACAGCTTTATTGTCATCCAAGCTTGCGAGACTTATTGTGGACGCTCTAGAAGACAGCCAGCCTAGTACGAGTAGTACCTGCACTTAACCTTTTGGAAAAATACGTCAGTTTACACTGGTAAATACAATTTAACTGGCTCATTTTGAAAAGGTTGAAAATGTATTTGAATGCACGTGGCACAAAACCTTTTTATAACTTGGGATAATTATGCAATATAATCTTGTAAACGAATTACATGTTACTTGTCCGGGTTAAAGATCAATAGACACACCACAATAATGAGTTATACACTGACAGGTGTACGCCTACACCCCGTGCTCAGGTCTTGGTCATTTCGTAAAATGATGCCAGGGATATCCGGGACATGGTCATTAACCCCCCAAAGGCTTTAAGTGAACAAGACTGTTTAAACGAGCCGATCAAATTATTCAATTAACCACCCAACGATGTAAGATTTGATGCTCGATCAAGCGGTATTCTATATACCGTAACCCAATCCCGTATAGGGAAAATAAGTTAAAAGTATTTACCTTGGTAAGTATAAATCACAACTAGCAAGTGAAGGTAGCTTTTAATGGTTCTTCTTATTCTGGAACAAAGGTTTATAATAACCTATTAGATTTCTAACGGGTCTTTATTTAAGCCTAAGCTTAGACCGGCTAGTTCTAAGGACGATATGCAAACTAGTTACATAAACCGAACCGAACGCGAAAAGGGCGTCACGGGTAACCAAAAGAGTCATATGCAAGTTCCCTGAGTTAATATGCCTTAAATATGTTATAATATCAGTAAGATATCTTCTATTATGCCCAAAACGGATTTAAACACAATTTATGCCTCATAAGGGCATTTTGGTCATTTAAAAGATTATAAAAGAGTTTAATTGGAAATCTGAGTTACAGGTCTGGTTTATACAGTAAATATATTTAATTTAACATGTCATAACAGTAGGGTATGACCCATATGTGAAACTTATCATTTAAAACCAAACTATGCACCTTAGGGGTATTTTGGTAATTTCACAAGGGCTTAAAAGGTCAAAATTGGAAACCTGAGTTCAAAAACTTGTACTTACTGTTATTTTATAAAAATATACTAAAAACATCAGTAGGTATCAACCTTATATGTTTAATACGGTTATAGTACATACTATGCGTTAAAAACGCTTAAAAAGGCGATTTGGAGCCGTTTCCGGGTTTGTAAAAGAAAGCTGATATTTTTATAATTCCAGAATGCTCAAAATATTTTATTTATCAAATAAAATCAGTAGAAAAAGGTTTGGGGTCAAAAGGATTTATAAAACTCGTTTTATGGCTTAAAAGGGCAAAATCGGTATTAACCGAATTAAACTTAGAGACCTATGTTATGCTGAGCCAAAAATTAAATAAAAATCTTTAAAAATCCCAAAATATTATATTATAACAGTGGGTAAAAAGTTTGATATTAAAAAGTGGGTTAAAATAGGCTATTCGCTAATTACGCCATTTAATTAACATAAGGCTTTCAAATTACGATAATGAGCATAACTCTTAATCTAGACCTCAAACTGATATCAAATTTTAGGTGCAAGTTTATAATCAGTAACAAATGTTTCTACTCTTTCACTTTTTCAAAAATCACGTTTTATAGTCAAAAGGGTATAATAGTCACATTTAAGCATAAATCGGAAACATGCATATGAATCGGATAGGTATTGAACCAAGTTGTACAATCTCAGAGAGTTATACATATATGAAACCTGGTCCAAAATAAGCTCTAAGGCAGATCTCAAACATGCAAGAACGGTTCAGAACTGAAAGTCAAAGAAAAAGTCAATTTATGCGACTTTCGGTTCCGATCCGGGTTTAAACTGAAAATTGTCGAGTTGAACATGTTGAGACATGTTCTTACATTAATTACCATGTTATTTTAATGATCAAACAGGTTGCATGTACCCTACATTGCTAATTATGCTTAAACTTGCAAATAATCATTTTGTTGACTTTTTAAAGTATGCTTTGACTCGACAATTAGCATAGTTTGAGTGGGAATCTGAAAATACCCTTTTAAGGGTTTGTTACCCACATAAATACCTACTTGTAGGTACTTTCAATTCGAGAAATGACTGAGCAAATTTCGTTTAATCTCAAAGTCAAACTTAAATTACGATGGTTTGACTTTTGCTTAATTAACTAAGCTAGAACGAATTAGAAAGGGTTATGAACACTTACAAGAGTCCTAATTACGAGTAGGAAGCCTAATGAACCCTTGTTGATGACCAGAGAGCTCCAGAATTGATCTTGTGAATTTTTGTAATTGCAAGTGTTGAATGTTTGCAACTTCAAGACCCTTTTATGCCAATTTTGATCTCATTTGATGTTGCCACATGAGTCTACTGATGATATAAGATGAGTCCAAGTGCCCCTAGATGCATGTAAACCCATTGGAGAGCCCCTTGTATCGATTCACAGCTGTTAAGCAACAAAAACAGACCTGCAACTGGCACCTGGTCGCTGTTTGTCGCTGGCGACTTGTAGGCGGGCCGCGAGGCCCCTTACGCGGGCCGCGTACAAGCTGGTGACCAGCCTAACAAGTTTTCAACATTTACAATTCAGTCCTTGTCCTTTGTAACGTGGTTTTGGCTATTTATTTTGCACTCTGGACCCTTAAACCTGACTTTTAAGGGCCTTGGGACATTTACAAACTTGGGTAGGTCCTTGATTAACTTTGTGCTTACCCGAAAAGTCACGAATTTCAACGTTAACGCATTTAACCCTTCGTGCACGGTTTTGATCATAACTTTCTCATACGACAACGAAACTTTATGAAATTTTTACCACATATTCTAGTGAGTATATTTTACCAATACAAAGCTTCGGGTTTGCTAAAAGGTCACTCAGAGGTATACTTTCAACATGTTGACACATTTAGCCCCTGTAGTTTGTAATTCCTCACTTTCTTTCATTTTTCCGCTTTGTATGATCCATGATTTAATCATTTAAGATTATAAACACCATGTAGGGTTATTGTAGGGCCTATTTATCCATTGTTGACACTTTGGACCCTTATATTCACATAGTTTCACTGTTTGTCAACTTTAGTGCCTCTAAAGTGCTTTTTCACATATTCAGAGCTTATGACACGTGTCAATACATTATTGGACGTAAATTTTCGAGGTTTTACAAAAGGTCACTCAGAGGTATAACTTAAACATGTTGACACATTTAGCCCCTGTAGTTTGTAATCTCTCACTTTTAGCTTCGTATGATCCATGATTTATTCGTTTGAAGGTATGAGCATCATGTAGGGTTAATGTACAATATATTTATTCACTGTTGACATTTAGAACCCGTATATTCACATACTTTCCATGATTGTCAACTTTAGTCCTTTTATAACATTCTTTCACACGTTCAAACATATGACACGTGTCAACACATTATAGGACGTGAATTTTCGAGGTGTTACATCCTCACCCCCTTAAAAGAAATCTCGACCCCGAGATTTACTGAAATAAATAAGGGTACTTTTCTTTCATTGTGGATTCGACCTCCCACGTGTATTCGGGACCTCTACGGGCATCCCATTTGACCTTTACAATAGGCACATGCTTCCTGCGAAGCTTCTTAACCTGTCGATCTTCAATCGAAAATGGTTTTTCCACAAATTTTAAGCTCTCATCTATATGCACATCTGTATGTGGTATGACCAGTGATTCGTCAGCGAAACACTTCTTCAGATTGCAGATGTGGAATAGATTATGAATTCCACTGAGCTCTTCTGGTAAGTTTAACTTATAGGCAACTGACCCGACACATTCGATAACCTCGAAGGGTCCTATGTATCTCGGGCTTAGCTTGCCTTTCTTACCAAATCGCATCACCCCCTTCCAGGGTGATACCTTAAGTAACACTTTGTCACCTACTTCGAAGTGAAAAGCTTTACGCTTTGGATCTGCGTAACTCTTCTGCCTATCTCGGGTAGCTTTTAGACGGTCACGAATCTGGACAATCTTGTCCGTCGTCTCGAACACTATCTCCGGTCCTGATAATTGGACATCTCCAACTTCCGCCCAACAAATGGGCGTTCTACACTTTCTACCGTATAAGGCCTCGAAAGGCGCAACCTTAATGCTGGTATGGTAGCTATTGTTGTAGGAGAATTCGATTAACGGTAGGTGCTTTTCCCAACTACCACCCAGGTCAATCACACATGCACGGAGCATGTCTTCCAACGTTTGAATAGTACGCTCACTCTGACTGTCTGTCTGAGGATGGTAAGCCGTACTCTAATTCAAACGCGTGCCCAAAGATTGCTGGAAACTTTTCCAAAAATGTGACGTGTATCTAGTATCTCGGTCAGAGATAATAGACACAGGTATGCCATGTAAGGCTACAATCTTATCCACGTATAACTGGGCTAACATGTCGGAGCTATAAGTCTCCTTGATGGGTAAGAAATGTGCTGACTTAGTCAGTCTATCAACTATAACCCATATTGTATCATTTCCTTTCCTTGTCTTAGGTAACTTGGTGATAAAATCCATAGTTACCATTTCCCACTTCCACATAGGAAGTTCAGGCTGTTGTAGCAAGCCTGACGGTTTTTGATGCTCGGCTTTGACTTGCGCACAAGTCAAGCACTTAGCTACATAGGCGGCTACAGACTTTTTCAAGCCTATCCACCAATAATTTGCCCTTAGATCCTGGTACATCTTATCAGCTCCAGGATGAACGGAATATTTGGAACTATGGGCTTCCTGGAGGATGACATCTCGAAGTCCTCCATAAACTGGAACCCATATCCGTCCATTCAATCTCAGAATCCCGTCCTTGCTAAGAGATAACTGCTCCTCAGTTACCCCTAGCTTCTCGTTAGGATAGTTAGCTTCCAACACAGCTTCTCTCTGTGCAGCTAACAACCTTTCAGTTAAACTGTTCTTTATCTCAATGCTCTTGGCATTGATTCGGATGGGTTTCACCCTTTCCTTTCGACTCAAGGCGTCAGCGACTACATTCGCCTTGCCGGGATGATATCTGATTTCACAATCATAATCATTTAAAGTCTCCATCCAACGGCGTTGCCTCATGTTTAAATCCTTCTGATTAAACAGGTGCTGGAGGCTCTTGTGATCAGAATAGATCACACATTTGATTCCATATAAATAATGCCTCCACAGATTTAGTGCGAATACAACGGCACCAAAGTCCAAGTCGTGGGTGGTGTAATTCTTTTCATGCACCTTTAACTGTCGTGATGCATAGGCAATAACCTTGCCTTTCTGCATAAGCACACACCCCATGCCAGTGTGCGATGCATCGCAGTAAACCACAAAATCTTCTATTCCATCTGGCAATGTCAGCACAGGAGCGTTGCTCAACTTCTGTTTAAGGATATCAAAAGATGCTTGCTGTTTAGAGCCCCAAACAAACTTAACCTTCTTCTTAGTTAATGAGGTTAGGGGTGCAGCAATCCTTGAAATTTTTTCGATAAAACGCCTGTAATATCCTGCCAATCCCAGGAAGCTACGAATCTCTGTAGGCGTCTTTGGCTCTTGCCAGTTCATAACTGCTTCAACCTTAGCGGGATCCACTTGGATACCACGTTCACTAACCACATGTCCAAGGAATTGGACTTCTCGAAGCCAAAATTCACACTTAGAGAATTTGGCATAGAGCTTCTCCTGATGCAGGAGTTTGAGAATACAGCGAAGGTGTTTCTCATGGTCAGCTTGGTTCTTAGAATAAATGAGAATGTCTTCGATGAAAACAATGACGAATTTATCTAAGTACGGCTTGCAAACGCGATTCATGAGATCCATGAACGCGGCGGGTGCATTAGTGAGCCCAAAAGGCATCACTAGGAACTCGTAATGTCCATAACGAGTCCTAAATGCAGTTTTGTGTACGTCTTCATCTCTAACCTTCAGTTGATGGTATCCTGACCTCAAGTCAATCTTCGAGAAATAACTTGCTCCTTGCAATTGATCGAACAAATCGTCGATCCTGGGCAAAGGATACCTATTCTTGATCGTGACCTTATTAAGCTCACGGTAATCGATGCACAGACGCATCGATCCATCCTTCTTCTTGACAAACAAGACAGGTGCTCCCCAAGGAGACGAACTAGGTTTGATGAAACCTTTGGCCAGCAATTCATCCAGTTGCGTCCTTAATTCCTTCATTTCCATGGACGCCAACCTATAAGGTGCTCTAGCAACTGGTGCTGCTCCAGGGATGATGTCAATTCTGAATTCGACTTGTCTATCTGGTGGCAAACCAGGTAGTTCTTCAGGAAAAACTTCTGGGTATTCAGAAATGACAGGGATGTTTTCTATCTTCGGTTTCAGCTCATTGATAATCATTTGTGCCATGTAGATGACACAACCCTTCTTTAAACACTTGGAAGCCTTGAGCATAGTCACTTGCTCAGGCAGTCCATACTGGGTATCTCCCCGAATGGTAAGTGATTCACCAGACGGAGTCTTAATCACCACTTGCTTTTTGTTGCAAACAATTTGGGCCTGGTTATGAGATAACCAGTCCATACCCAAAACTATGTCAAAACCGGCCAACTTAAAGGGAAGTAGAGACAGAGGAAAAGAGTGGTTCTTAATGGATATAACACATCCATCTAACACAGTAGAGACGGTTTCTAGGGTGCCATCTGCTAACTCCACCTCATAATTCACACTTAAGGATTTGACAGGTAATTTCAGCAATTCACAAAACTTATTATCAACAAAAGACTTATCAGCGCCTGAATCAAAAAGTACTCTTGCATAGACATCATTTACAAGGAAAGTACCTGTAATCACGTTGTCGTCTAGAACCGCTTCCTTTGCGTCCATTCTGAAGACCCTAGCATTGGTCTTCTTGGCCTCTTCAGGCTTCTTGGCGTATTTAGGGCAGTTGGTTTTAATGTGCCATTTCTCATTGCAACGGTAGCACGTTGCGTCTTTCAGCTGTTTGCAATCCAAGGTCTTGTGATCCTTGGACTTGCATATACCACAAGCATAGGTTTTTGACTGAGTCTGCGAGTTCGACTCGAGTCTGCACTTTCCAAAGTGCTGTTTCTTGCAAATCTTGCACTTGGGCTTCTCACCAGACTGATGCCCATCTTTCCTTGACTCAGATCCTTTCGTGTTGTCACTGTTCCCACGGTGCTTCTTGTTCGACCTCCGTGAACTATCATCTTCACGTGTTCTCTTCTCAGCATCCTTATTCCTCAGCGATCTTTGCCTGACTGCATCCAAAGTGAGGGACAAAGATATGTCAGCTACAGATCTAAAAGTAGCTGGCCGAGAAGCCTTCACGCTTGCCTTTATCTCGGGGGCTAAACCACCGATAAAACGAGCTATTCTTTTTGGTTCCGGGGTCACCAGATACGGAACCAACCGGGACATTGTGTTGAAGCTCGTGAGGTAAGCTTGACAGTCAAGGTTTGTCATAACCAATGATAGAAAATCAGACTCTATCTTCTCCACCTCATGCTGGGGACAGTAATTTTCCCTGATGAGGGCAACAAATTGATCCCATGACATGTTGTACAATGGGATTTTCCCGCTGGCTTGAATCAGAGATCTCCACCAGGCTAAAGCTTCACCCTTAAATGATTGCGACACAAACTTGACCACATCCCTCTCAGCGCATCCGCTGATATCCACAACCGTGTCCATCTCGTCTAACCACGTCATGCAGTCAATGGCTCCCTTTTCCCCAGTAAAATTCCTGGGCTTACAAGAAACAAAGTATTTATAGGAGCAACCCTTATTACTGGGTTCTTGATTCGGTACGACCTTCAGAGATGGAACACTTTGGTGATTGGTGGACTGACGATCGTCATCATCTTTCTTGGGATTTTCCTTTTTGGGAGGTGGCTTGCTGTGAGCCTCAGAGTGTGTTTTAGGCTTGGAATGCGGCGTAGATAGGGTCCTGCTCCGAGTCCCACTATACTCTTTGTACTGTCGCTCTAAGGCTTTTGTAACTGCGTCGTCCACCAACGCTTTCAATTCAGCACCCGTTAAATGAACTCGGGCGTTATCAATATTCTCCACTGGATGGCTATTAATTTCGTCTGAGTTAGCCATTTTAACGGAACTGTTACAGAAAACAAGGACAATAGTTTATTTGGGAGTTTATTATGGAATTGCCCCCTTAGGGTAATTCATTAACCATGGTAAACAGAGACCATATTTGGTTAATTTATTAATCACATTTATTTAGGATTCAAATTATAATTTATCCTAATTATAAACGATAACAGTATATATTAGTACATAAGGCCTAGTCACAAGGACATTTTAAATTTATAAGCTATGATTTCAGAGAATCAAGGCTTTTAAGGTTTAAACATAGTTTATTACCTTTTTCGGACAGGGAGTCATCGCTACCACTGTCTTTTGGCTCATGTAGAAATGAGCAAGGCCCGTAGGCACTATATTACCAACGTATGGTCAAAATATAATCATCTTAATTGATGATTTAAACCCATGATTCAGAGATCATTAAATTGGGTTAGGAATCTTTGGAAAGATCCTTATAAAAATGACGTGTGTGATTTTAACTAGCCACGTCTACCAGGAGTGTTAACATGTTTCCAGATGTTAACTGGGATTTGAATCTTTTGAACATGTCTTACCATCTTGGCCCGGTCTTATAATGACCCAAAGGCTAGGTTTCACTCTTTAAGATTCTTAATTAATAATTACTTAGGCAGATTATTTCAAAAGGAATGATTTAAATTTATTTATTTCATATACAATTTATTTATGCACATAATGGCAAACATGAAATTTATAAAACAAACATTCCATTAATTTATTAAAATATTACACGCTGCCCTAAACGGGTCTTTCCAACAAACATTTACCCACGCAGGGGTCAAGCAACATACTAGTCCACGCAGGGACTTTAAACAAACATCATACCCTCGCAGGGGTTAACAAAAAGATAGACCCACGCAGGGGTCAAAACAAACACACATACCCACGCAGGGGTTTAAACAATTACAGTAAGACAGGCCCACGCAGGGGCTCAACTGGTACAAGTAAATACAACAACAGTGGAAGGATTCAATGATCCTTCTTGCTCTTCCCTTTTATTAGGCTTGTTAATCCTTGGAAGAAGCTCTGTCTCTCCCTGCGGTCACGGTGAAAGTCTCGCTCAACCTGATCCAACCTTTGCAGGATTTCTTCACGCTCTGGTGGGGAGAACCTTGGCGGCTGCGATTGAGTCCGAATAATAGGCCTAGGAGGTATCTGGTACCCATGTGTTGGGTAACCTACTCCCCATGGAGCTCCGTAAGGTCCTTCCTGGTGCAAGGTGTTATATTTGGCCGCTACCATGTATGGGTCGGCCTCAGCGTAACCGTAGCTGGTGTGAATCGGTGGCTCAAATGGGTTGTATGCCATAGAACCCGTGTATGCTGGAATTGGGTTATCAAAACCCATCGGTGGTGGCTGCGGTGCCGCTGGGTTAGAAGGTCCACCCATTTGTGGGTCCTCCTGATGTGGCGGATAGTGACTGCCACTGGATTGACGAGGGGAGCTAAAATGAAAATCCCCTGCTCGTGCAGACATGCATGCACCGGTTCTCCTTCGCCTCGGCGGTTGCGGAGGTGCCGGCTGCACTGGCGGCGGTGGAGGCGGTGGCGTGACTGCCACGAATCTTGAATCCACAGAGGGATCCTGTTGCTGCTGTGGCTGCTGTTGCTGTTGGGGAGGCGACGAATGGCGAGGAGGTGTAAAATACCACTCGTGCCGGTTAAACATAGCTTGAAAGCTGACCGGACCACCGTAGGGTGATCCGTGGAAAGAAGATCCATCCGAGATCTCTATTGGATGGTTCGGTGTACCACTGGCAGGATCGACGGGATCCGTATCCTCGTCCATATCTTCCGCATGATCTCCGGAGAAATGATCATCTGGCCCCAGTGGGTTAAAACCCACGGGTTCTTGTATGTAATTGGCCGGGTTAAACCGGCCCCTGAAGACAGGTGTGGGGTCACCAAAAGAATGATGCGACAAGGATCGCTGTAAGGGTATGTAGGAGGGTTGAGGATTGTTGGGCTCATACTCCGGCTGTGGCCCATAAGGGTTTTTGACGGGAGGTGTTGAACTGTGCGAAACCGACCGTCTAGCCGCTCGAAGAGGTTCCTCCGGTTCTATCGAGGATCGTCACTCTCTGTGGTAAAAGGAGCTCGCATATGCGAAGGTCCTACTTCATTGTCATTGGGGGCGGTGATTGGCCCCTTTCCTCGTCCTCTTCTTCGGAAGAATCTTGGCGGCATTTTAATCCTGTCAATATAGCATGAGATAACAACAACAATATATATAAAATAAAGGACAGAACAAAAACCAAACAAAATAGAATTTGTCTTATGTTATTTGTCTAGACTCGAAAGTTTAGATATGTGCAATTGTGTGACTGAGATTAAACACAAAAGGCTAGTGTTTAATTCACTCAGTGTTGGCTCTGATACCAACCTGTCACACCCCGGATTCCACGTGTCACCGGTGGGCCCGGTGGGGAGTATCGTGACGTGGTTGGCAACATAATAGTCAAACAACACAATATTTAATATGCACAACGGAAGCAAATTGTAAGATATAATTCAACCGAATATAATGTTGTAATATCAAGTATCACAATAGTCGATTGTTTATCCACAGACGGATCGAAAATAAAATGGAAACAGTAGTTCAACAGACGATAGGCATCTTAAGCTTGCGAGACTTCTATTGATGCTAAGGAGAAATCCCAGCCAATTACGCTTAGTACCTGCATTTAGTCTTTTTGGGAAAATACGTCAGTTTACACTGGTAAATACAATCAACTGACTCATTTTGGAAAATGATTGAAAATTTGTTTGGATGCACGTGGCATAAACATTTTATAACTTGGGAGAATTATTTAAATATATAATCTTGTGAACGAATTACATGTTCCTTATGCGTTCAGTAGCCCGGATCATGTCCGGGTTAAAGATCAATAGACACACCACATTATTCTTTTGTGCACTGACGGGTGTACGCCCACACCCCGCGCTTAAGTCGTGGCCATTTCGTAAAATGATGCCAAGGATATCCGAAACATGGTCATTAACCCCTCAAAGGCTTTTAAGTAAACAAAACTGTTTAAACGGGCCGATCAAATTATTCAATTAACCACCTAACGATGGAAGATTTGACACCCGACCAAGCGGTATTCTATATACCGTAACCCAAGCCCGTATAGGGAAAATAAGTTAAAAGTATTTACCTGAGCAATGTAATAATCACAATAAGCAAATTGCAAGTAGCTTTTACTGGTTCTCCTAATCTGGAACGAAGGTTTATAATAACCTATTAGAATCCTAACGGGTCTTTAGTTAAGCTTAAGCTTAGACCGGTTAGTTTCAAAGATACGGTTCGTATGCACGATTAAGCGAAGACCGGATAGAATGTGATTTAGACCCGACAAGTTCAGAGACTTGCTTAATATGGGTATTTCATACACATACTGGATTTCGAGATAAAACCGATAAGGTTTGACCCGTTTCGGCTAATTTATGTAAACTTGTTACATAAACTGAACCGAACGCGTAATAAGCGTAACGGGTATCCGTAAGATCCATATACAGGTTTCCTAAGTTAATATGCTTCAAATATGTTGTGACATCAGTAACATGTCTTTCATTATGCCCGTAACGAATTTAAACACAAACTATGCCCCGTAGGGGTAGTTTGGTCATTTAAAAGGTTAAAAAAGGTTTTAAGTATTTACCTGAGTTACAAATCTGATATAATCAGCAAAAATACTTAGTTTGATAAGTTATAACAGTAGGGTAAAGTATATATGTGAAATTTATCAAAACTGAAGTCTGAGTTTAACAACCTTTGATTACTGTTAAAATATTATAATTTACCTAAAATATCAGTAGGTATCACCCTTGTATGTTTAAAAATAGTCTTAGTAAATACTATGCGCTAAAAACGCTTAATAAGGCGATTAGAAGCCGTTTCCGGGTTCTATATATAAAGCTGATATTTTTATCATTCCAGAAGGCCTAAAATAATTTATTTATCATTTAGGATCAGTAGCAAAAGGTTTGGAGTCTATTAGATATGTAAAACTCATTTTATGGCCCGTAAAGGCAAAACCGACAATTACAGGATTAAGCCTACGACTATGAGTTATGCTCAGCCTAAAATTAATTAAAAATCTTCAAAAATCCCAAAATAATATATAACATCAGTGGGTAAAGATTTTGATATAAAAAAGTAGGCTTAACTAGGCTATACGCTAATTACGCCGTTTAATTAGCATAAAGCTTCTTAATTACGCTAATGAGCATAACTCTCAATCTACACCTCAAATTGATATCAAATTTTGGGTGCAAGTTTATATATCAGTAATTAAGGTTTCTACACTTTTACATTTTCAAAAATCACGTTTTAAGGTGAAAAGGGCATAATGGTTAACATATGAGCAATTAACGGAAACATGCATATTAATTGGATAACTAATGAACCAAGGTGTATAATCACAGAGGGTTATACTAGCATGTAACCTAGTCCAATTAAAGCTCTGAGGCATTTCTAAAACATGCCTAAACGGGTCAGAACTGAAAGTCAAAGCAAAAGTCAAACTATGCGACTTTCGGTTCCGAACCGGGTCTACACAGGAAATTGTCGGGTTGAACATGTTTAGACATGTTCTTACACTAATTACCAAGTTATATTAATGATTAAACAGGTTGTATATGTTCTACATTGCTAATTATGCATAAATTAGAATTTAAGTATCCTGTTGACTTTTTCTTAACAAGTTTGACCCGACATTTGACCTAGTTAGAGTGGGAATCAGGGGGAACCCTTTTAAGGGTTTATTACCCACATAATTACCAACTTATAACTACTTTCACTTCGACTAATCACTGGACTAACAATGATTAATCGTTAAGTCAACCGTTAATTACGACGGTTTGACTTTTAAGCTAAAACTAAGCTAAAACTTAATTAAGAAAGGTCAAGTAAACTTACAAGAGTCCTATGCACGAATTATGACCACTTGAGTCTGCTTTGGAGCTCCAAGAATGATCAGAAGTGCAAGAGAAATGTGTGAAGAACTTGTTGCAACAAGGGTCCTTTATATAGTGATTTAATCACCACAAAATGTTGACACACAAGTCTACCACTGACCATAACTCACTAACAAGTGTCCCTAGTACTTAGGGGGTGCCTAGGGGTCGTCCAAGATGAGGAAATTCGGTTAAAGGCCGAGCAGAAAGCACTTAGCAGGCAAAACCCAAAGTTTTCAGAGCTGGTAGTCCCTAGCATGACGCGAAGGACCCCCCCCCCCTGGGGCTTCGCGTGGCGCGAGGCCCTTCTGATCAGATCTTCAATTTTTGATTTTTTATGCAATGGTCCTTGGCTCTTCAAACTTTGTTTAGACATCACTTTCTTGCATTTTGAACCCTCTAAGTTGATTTATAAGGGCTTTAAAACATATGCCCACTTTGTTAAGTCCCCGGTTAACTCTATTGTTACCCGAAAAGTCCTAACTTTCAACGTTGACGCTTTAACCCTTCGCACACGAATTTGATCATAACTTTCTCATGCGATAACGAAACTTTACGAAATTTATATCGTGCATTCTAGTGAGCATAATTAACCGTTACAAAGCTTCGGGTTTGTCAAAAGGTCACTCAGAGGTATAACTTAAACATGTTGACACATTTAGCCCCTGTAGTTTGTAATCTCTCACTTTTAGCTTCGTATGATCCATGATTTATTCGTTTGAAGGTATGAGCATCATGTAGGCTTAATGTACAATATATTTTTTCACTGTTGACATTTAGAACCCGTATATTCACATACTTTCCATGATTGTCAACTTTAGTCCTTTTATAACATTCTTTCACACGTTCAAACATATGACACGTGTCAACACATTATCGGACGTGAATTTTCGAGGTGTTACATCGAACGAACGTGACCTCTGTTCATATTCGTTCATTTAACTAATCGAACAAAATTTCTTCTTCATGTTCGTTCGTTTATTAAACGAACGAACATAAACGAACTTCCCGCCGAACGGTTCACGAACTGTTCGCTGAACGTTCGGTTCGTTTACAGCCCTATATACAACAAAACAACATGGACTTACCCCAAATAAGAACCTAAGGGTGTAAATAAGCCTAGAGTCTCGAAAGCTACTCGTTATCGGCTGGGTTAAAAACTTAAACAAACCGAGCCTTAACGAGCCCGAACTCGAGTATGAAATAGAGCTCCTTTAGTTATCGAGCCCGAGCCTGAAATACAAAGCTCGTTTCGGCTTGCGAGCCCAAACAAAATTTTAGTTTTGTATATACAATCTATCTATTATTATAAAAGAAACAAACTTTTGGACACGTGCCATTCATTGAAGGTATTCTCAAATCTATACTTATCTTATATTAACTAAATAAATAATAAATTAATATTAAATCTTATCATACTTTAAAAAAATATTATCCTTAAATCTAAATTGTTAATTTAATATATTTTTTAAAACAAATACCGCTCTTTCCTACTTATCTTATATTAAACATATAAATAATAAATTAATATTAAATGTTATCCTAATTTATTAAAAATATAACTTTTTTTATTATTTGGTATACAAAATTATATTTATTCAACTCGTGTAAAATGCGAGGTTTTTAAAAATATTTTTTTTTATTATTTACTATACAAAGTTATATTTATATAACTCGTGTAATACACGATGTTTTTAAAGATATAACTTTTTTTATCATTTGCTATGTAAAATTAGATTTATTCAACACGTGTAATACACGTGGTTTTTTAAGGATATAATTTTCTTTTTATTATTTGGTAGATTTTTCAACCCGACTATACACGGGTTTTTTTAAAGATACGACGTTTTTAGTATTTAATATACAAAATTACATTTATTTAATCTATGTAATACACATGGTTTTTAAAGATATAACTCTTTTTTAGATCTATTCAACATGTCTAATATACAGGGTTTTTAAGGATGTAATTTTTTATTATTTGGTAGATTTATTCAACCCGATTATATTTGGTAGATTTATTTAACCCGATTATACACGAGTTTTTTTAAGATACGACGTTTTTAGTATTTAGTATACAAAATTACATTTATTTAATCTGTGTAATACACATGTTTTTTAAAGATAAAATTTTTTCATTATTTGATATATAAAATTACATTTATTTAACCCGTACAATAAACGGGGTTCATAAAGATATAACTTTTTTATTATTTAATATATAAAATTACATTTATTCAACCCGTGTAGTACACGGGGTTCTAACCTATAATAATAATAATAATAATAATAATAATAATAATAATAATAATAAGATTGGCTAGCCGAGCTTTGACTCGTTTAAACGATACTGAATTGAGCTCAAGCCGAGTTTTTAGCTCGCTCGAGTTTTTAGCTCGCTCGAGGTTTTTCTCAAACTAACTCGAGCATTGGTGAGCTCAAATAAATAGGCTCGAACCGAGCCGAGCTCGAGCTTAATGAAATCATGATAAATCGAGCTTGAGTTGTATAAAAACAAACATGACGAGCCGCTCGGCCCGGCTCGTTTACACCCTAGTTTATAAGAAGCGTAATCCAAAAACCCCTCATCACTTAACAAGGCGCATCTGCAGGGCAAGCGAACGGTGAGAAAAGGTCAACCAGTCGTCGTCTCCGGTAAACTTTCCACCATGTCTCTGTTTCTCTCTCTAGAATACTAAGATTTTAATCACAAACTATCAGATCCCTATAAATCGTAGATTTGCACACGCTTGATGTTTCAACTTTCAATCTGCTTCTATAATTTCCTTTTTTTTTTGTGACAATTATCTCGATATCTTGACTAGTTTGGTATTCTATATTTCCGGTGTTGATAGTTATACTCGATTGATTACCGTTCACTCATTTCTAATCGTGTTATTTTCACTGGTAGTTGAAGATTTGAAATGAGATCGAATATGTATTAATTAAATTGATTTTAGATAACTTATGAAATTAAAAATTAGGTATTACGTGAATTGAATAATTTCATTAAAAGCTGTTTTAAAATCTTAATATGTATTAACTGCTTGTAATTGTGACAGATTTTAATTCGGAAATATAGAATACCTAACTAGTCTAGAGGTTGACGATTTGATAATGAGTGTTTTATCTTTTTATTTTTTATTTTTTTATTTTTTATGCTTACGATAACAGAAAGTCTTCTGTGATAAACTAGCCGATTAGAATAAAACCGTAGCCTGATGCAAACTGTAAGGAACTGAAGTCTTGAGTATGAATTAATCGTTCTTCGGCTAATGCCTTATAAATGGATCACTTTTTTTTTGAATTTATTATTCCTTTACATGCCTTTGTAGTGTGCACATATAATGTATACACGTGTGCTCGCTCGGCGTGCAAAAGTGAAATGGTACAAACTTTAACATTATTTACTTATTTTACTAATTTCGTGAAAATAACGTTAAAAGCGGCGGATGGTTAATCATGCATCATGTGGTGGCGTTGATAGCTGAAAGACAAGGGAGTACATGCACTATCGGCCTTTGTCTTAATTGCTGAGTGTTATGTGCCTTAGGTTCCAGGCTTGATACAAAACTACAATCGAGCTGGGGGTCTCAATGGAAGCAGCCTCTCTATTCCTACGGGGTAGAGGTAAGGCTGTCTACATCTACCCTCCTCAGACCCTGCCTTAGCTTTGCTATTTGTGGGATTTACCGAGTATGATGGTGATGATGATTCTTTTACATGCTTCATATACCTCAAATAATGTTATTTAGCTGTCTTAGCGTCTTTTCAAACGTTTTCTTCAAAAACTTGTCATGTGCATATCTTTGTTCCCGACGCATGTAGTAACAAAACCGTAAGGCACTCTTTTGCTTTTCTATAGACTTTACTATTTGGCTTTTGCATGACTATGCCTGCTTGTCTCTTTATACATCTTGCACGAACTGTTTTTATCTATCTTATTATTCTTTTGAAAGACTGGTCCTATGTTATTTGTCTTTGCTAACTCTTTATTGTTCAAAAATGTGTATGGCACCTTCAACTTGTCCATGTATTTTAAGTTTTTCACTTGACCCAAAATGTTCAGATTTGAAGGTGTTCTGCACATTAGACATTTTACTGTATATTCTGCACATTGTGTCACTTCTGAGCTCATTCATGATCAAATATAAAAGGAAGATACCAATTTGTAGGCTGTAGCCAACCCATAGCAATAGGGAAACATTTTATAAATGTTTTTAAGTTTGTTAGCATGCCATCATTCATTAATGTATTAATTATCGATTTCGAAATAGGGGTAACTTGTTTGACATTCAAGATCATTGTTTGAAATCCAATTTTGAAGCTACGGAGTAAGAAAGAAGATCCCACAAACACTTTTTTATCAATTTTTCAAAACATAACTAATGAAGCAATTATGATTATAAAAAAATAATCTAACTCTTTGACTAATAATGATTTATGAGTTTGCATGCATTAAATTAAACTTTAGGACACGTTCAACCTGTTTGACATGTTCGACCCATATTCTTCTTAACCAGTTTATTTTATGACTCATTTGACTTGTTTGAGATAAACACATCACGTGTCTTTTGGAAATTAGGCCCCAGACTCTGAAACTTGAACAAATTGTTTGACTCTTTTGGTTATTCGAAACTGGAAATTATAAGCGTACAAAATACCGATTACAATCTCCCTGTTTATACTATAACCGATCCTAATCCTACTAAGACTCAAAACCCTTTTAAACACTTAATTAAACTAACTAGATCACATGGTTTGGCCTCTTAAACTTTCTTGATTCTTTCACATTCAAACTAATTAGTATTAACTTCCAATAAGAGTCCACTCATTTTTAAGTAAATAGGTTGAGACTGCAACCTCTACTACTTACAGCAGCACAGTATGTACTTTGAAGCTTCAAGAAGTTGTTTTGTGCATATGATCCTTTTAATTTATTCGCTTCAAATGTCATTAATAATTTGCAGGTTTTAACTAAAAAGCACAATGGGCGGTGGTAGGGTTGCTCACCCAGTCTTGAAAGGCCCTAGCGTGGTGAAGGAGCTGGTTATCGGGGCGGTGCTTGGGTTAGCTGCCGGTGGTTTATGGAAGATGCACCACTGGAACGAGCAGAGAAAAACAAGGGCCTTTTATGACTTGCTCGAAAAGGGTGAGATCAGTGTGGCCGTAGAAGAAGAACAATGATCATTGCCATGTCAGTTTCCTCATCATTAATCAGAGATGGTTAATTTCGTTTTATAAAAATCATAAAAGAATAGCATTGAAGCTGAGCTCTAACTTGCTCATTTGTTAAAAAACATGTTGGACCGCTTCTTGTTGATTTATCAATGGTATTATGTTTATCTTTTTATGGAATCCAATTGAGAGGCTATTTGACAACTTTGTGCTAAGCCATTAAGAGACCTGACCGATTAAGAGATAGCCTCTGAATCAGTAATCATGTTTCTAAAGTTTACACATTAAGAGGTGTCTTTTAAGTGAATCTAACACACTCTACCTTTGACCGATTCACCTTTTAATGGAATCATTAAGAGGCTACTAAATAGCCCCTTACCGTTTGGATTGATTACTTGTTGAGTGATTGTTGACTTGTTTCTCATGATATCGAGCTTTAAGTCTTTTCCAACAACCGTTAGAAGCTTTCCAAACCAAGCTGGTCAGCCGGTTTGAGATTTAAATGGTTATTCTCATGGTTTGATCTTTGACGGTTTAGTGGTCAAGTGCTCTTCAGCAATCAAGGCACAATGTGCTTTATAAATCTCACATTTTATTGCTTAATCGTATTAACATACTGCTTGCTTGCTTTAAGTTTTGTTGGTTTTGCATTCAAACACTTCTAATGTGATATTTTGATGTTTATACATGAAATATTGCACACTACTCGCAGCATGAACTATGGTTTATAGTACGATAAAAGCTCCGCCACATAAAACCAACGCAAAACAGATTGATATAAAGATGGTTTTAACCGGCATCTTTCCTTTGTCACTCCTTAGTATCATAGCTTCATAAACCGGCCAACTGTTCAACACCCCGAAACCAGCAATAAACATTTGCGCAAACAACTTTTCCAAACTGGAGTCGTTCAAGAGACGAATCATCCCAATGATCAACGCGAATAGGTTGACAATCGACGCAGTTGTGAAAATAACGAACAACGGGGAGTGAATCCCAAACTCCATGAGACCTTGATCATATCTCTTGGTTTGTTCATCATCTTGCACTTTGCTTGTTACATTGAATCCCTGTGTGGCTATCCCTAATTGTTTGATTATGTACTCCACAAGCCCAAATGGGTAAGATGAGAGTCCCTTTATCAACCACATCCTTTGATCATTCCACCATCTCTTGTATGTGCTATTGAATAAGATGAAGTCGTAACAATCTTGACCATAGGCTCCAAGAAAGAGGAAAACGTACAAGAAGAACCATGGGTCCGTGACCTACAACCGGCAAAAGTTAATAGGCTCGGCTATGTACAAAAACTTGACACTTAATAGGCTTGAGTTGAAAATCCAAATCATAACGAATAATCGAACTAAAATAACTGAACCACCTGAAAAACCGTTGGTCCGGTTATTCATGGTTCGTTTCTAGTTATTTGTGAAGAAATAACCAAACTAACTAAACTGAACCGGCATTAAAACATACAAGTTTTAATAGAATGTTATATGTCGGAAAATTTTGTTACAAATAACATAAAAGTTGCCGCTTATTCTCCTAGAGAAGTTAAAAGAAATTGCTAACAATCTATTTGACCCAAGATATATTTAGATTCATTAACTAAAATTAAGTTAAATCCACCCAAATCCAAAGCTGAGGGTTAACCGAATTAACCAAAACACATTTTCAAATAGAAACATTATTATACGAGGGTGGGGTTCGGCTACGAAGTCTAAATTTCCTAAAAAGTGTAAAAAGTCATATAACACTATAATTTCAGCCATAAAACACACCTAAAACCCACAAATAACAGAGTGAAGACTACTATAACACCATATTCAAACCATAATAGTCCATAAAAACTTCAAACACACAATTGTAGAACTATGAATATAAAACACAGCATGCTAATCAACATAAAACACAATAATGTTCATTCGATAATTAGAGTCTTTTCATCCAAACCACAAAACACAACCGACCTATATGATGTTTTAGCAATCTTCATTTTGTTATTTGTATGTTTTGGGTGTGTTTTATAGCTGACATTTTGATGTTTTATGACTTTTTACACTTTTTAGGAAATTTGGACTTTGTAGTCAAACTCCTAGCCACTATATGAAATGTGAAGCCCGGAACAAGCGTTATATCTTAAGTATTAGCCTATAAACGAACTGAACTGAAGCGAACCGGTAGATACATATTGCATTAAAATTTGATAAAAGAATAATACCTCTGGGAATATGTAAACTCCATTTAAAAGGGCAATCTGAGGAAGGAAAGAGTACACTATGATGGGTATAGACAAAATGGCCCATAAACCAGAATGTGCGTAGCATAAACCCATAACAAAGCCCATGCATTGGGCTCCAAAAACCATTGGGCTGTATTTTGAGCAGTTGACTTCAAGAAGCCCAATAACCCATCTCTTTGTTTGACTGACTGCATCGTTGAGACAGATTGGAACATCGCCCAAAAAGGCCGGTCTACTCGGGTGACAAAAGATAGACTTCCATCCTTCACATTGTAATCGATATCCAGTGAAATAGTCCTCTACTAGTGACCCATACATAAATCCCATCTACATGTAAGCAAACAAAATTAAATAAGTGTCATAATCACCAACCACGTCGTTTCATATAATGTGACCTATAGATGTAAACGAGTTTTGGCTTGAATCCAATTCGTTTAGCATAACATAGCTCTAGCTATGCGCGTTTCAAACTTCATACCCAAAGATCGAGCTTGGTTTGTAATAAGTTTTCAAGCTCAGCTTCAGTTGATGCTCGACTCTTTGTTATTACTAATTAATTAATTAATTAATAGAACTTATAAAAATATGTAACTTTTCATACATAATAATACCTATAAATTTTATATGTTTAACACAATACATAATATTTTATCTTTTTCCATACCTGTATATAATATTTGATACATAATATATTTGTTGTGTTAATTAAAAAAAAATATATTTATTGGGTTAAATGATTATATAAAGCTCGGCATATAAAGCTCGAGGTCGGGCTCATTTATTAAATGATTATATTTTTAGACCCAAGCACATTTAAATTGGCTTGATTCGAGCTTTTAGCTAGCGAGACGAAGGGCTCACCTTAGTTGCATCCTAGTATAACAAACAAAATCATGTTTGGGACATGCTTACTTGGAAACCCCACTTGGTGTCATTTTCATAGTTGCATCCAGCCACATGGTGAGCCAATTCTATAACTGGTGGTGCGGTAATTGGCTTCTTCACCACGCAATCCGGTCTAAGTTCTTATATTTCTGGTTGCAACATGGATGTGGGCCCTCCAAAGAAAGCCCGACGAAGGAAGAAGCACCCGCTTCCAAAATTATTAGGGCCTTGTAAACCATCCATCCCAACCGCGTTCACTACAAATAAACGCAAAACTTCACCACCATAGGTGTCATCTTTGTTGACCCCATGATAACGTTGAGGGAATTGGACATATCCTAATCTGGGTCGAGTTAACGGATCAAAAATATAACACAACACCCTCTTAAGTGTTTGAGGATCATTAGAATACATGTCACAATCTTGAGTAAGAACTATAGGGGCATTGGTCATAACAGCCGATACTCGAAGCTTCAAAACAAAATATAATGAGAAACTTAAGTAAACCAAACTGCATGTAAGAATAAATCACACATAATATATGATTACATAACGTCGTATTTGGAGAATAGTCCACTTTTCTTATAAACTCGCGAATTCATATCACGTGGTATTAACTAAAAAGAAAATCTTGAAAGTAACAATTTGTCAGAGTGTGTTATACTCATAGACTTGCGAGAAATAAAAACTCATTTAGCCATGAGATATGTGGCTAAACGTCACATATCTACAATCACTCGCATGTCAGACTTTCTCATCAATAATGACCTAAAATAATGTGATACATGACGCCATGTCACATATACATTCGTGTTTATACTGTTATATGCATATCCGTATGTATTGTTCGTCGCATATACAATACAAATAATTAAGGTTTAGGTGAATAAAAATATAGACACGACCAAAATTTTACGTATCTCATAAATACACGTGTCAGGACAGTTAACACACCAAATTAGTTTAGCGAGTGTAGAGCAATGACTATGTTAGTGATTTTCCCTAAACTAATTATTATATTGACATTTTTTTTTTTTGAAAGGCGGCGATTCATTAAAAACGAAAAAAACAAGCTTAAGCAAGATGCTCAAGCAGTAAGGTACATTACAAGGAATGGAGAAAGACCAGAAACATAGTACAATTTATGCGCCCAAACTGAATTTACGCCATATTGGCCACTCTAATTTTATTGCAGCCGCCCTTGAAGTAATCCATAGGTATGATAGAGCTTTAATATCCCCGATTACTTTGAAGACCTGGTACACTTTGTTCTTAAAAATCGTTTCGTTGTGAGCCAGCCATAAAGACCAACATACTGTCGCCACCACCAAGTAAATTGCCTTCCTTTTGATGCCTTTCAACCCAATATTCTCGACGAATTCAAGTAACTCCACTACGCTTAAAAGGTAACGCGGCAGAGGAACATTTATCCATAGTGAGACTGCCGTCCACACTTGTTGAGCGAATTCGCATGTAATTAGAAGATGGTCTGCAGATTCGATCCCGTTATTACACATCATACAACGATCCGAAGGAATTGGGACCCTGCGCCTGATTAATGCCACTCTGGTTGGAATTCGATCCAGTACTACCCTCCACAAGAAGCAGTTAATTTTTTTTGGAACCCAGTTGATCCACCTCAGGTTTTTTGTTTCTGGAATATTAGGGATGCTATCAAGTTCGCGTCGTACATCGCACACCTGAAAATCCGACTTCTGGCCACCCGAAACCCATTTCCATGCGTCTGGTTTATCAGTAATCTGCTGATTTTCTAGCAGCTGTGCGAGTATTACGCGCTCAGCAGTTGCAGCATGATTAATCACGTCGGTGCTTCCACAGTCCCACGAGATTGAGCCCGTATGATTCGAATATTTCTGTTGCACGGTACTATATTTATTCTGTTCCAAAGAGAAGAGATTTGGAAATGTCTCTTTTAAGGAGTTATCAGCAGTCCATTTATCCAACCAGAAGTATGTTTTATCACCCTTACCAATCTGGACTTTCAGCCTATTATCAACATCGATTGCATTGTTTCTCAGCGTTCTACCTACATTTACTATATTTTTCCAAACTCCGCTTATAGAGCTTTTTACCGGGATAGAAAAAAGGCGTCTTGCATTTTGATGAATTGCCGATATGACCCGTACCCAAAGTTGTGATGGCTCGTTTTTGAATCTAACACACCATTTAATCAAAAACGCTTTATTTGTTGATGCTAAGCTCCCAATGCCCAACCCCCCTTGTTCAACAGGTGCAACAACCTTAAACCACGGTGCCCAACATATTTTGTTATTATCGAGACATCCTCCCCAAAGAAACTTTCGTCTAATTTTCTCTAAGCGCTTGAGTACTTCCACTGGGGCATTAAAAAGTGAAAAGTAGTATGTGGGTAGGTTACCTAGCACCGCCTTAATCAAGGTGACCCTCCCTCCAAAAGACAAAGTTCTTGCTTTCCAAAGCGAGAGTTTTTTTTCAAACCGTTCTACAACGGGTCTCCAATTTTTTATTAGGCCCATGTTGGCACCGACCGGAAGGCCAAGGTAGACAAACGGGAAGGCTCCCGCTTTGCAATCAAGTATAGATGCCATATGTGAGATCTCTCCATTATCAATACCGACCCCATACAACGAACTCTTTGAAAAGTTAACTTTTAGGCCGGATGCTAGGTGGAAACATCTAAGTAGACGTGCGAGATTGTGAAAGTTGGATTCGGACCATTCACCAATAAAAAGTACGTCATCCGCGTATAGTAAATGTGAAAGTGTCGGTCCCATGTTTGATGTTTTTATACCTTTAAAGATATTCTTTTCTTTGGCACTTTCCGTTACTACATGAAGTGCCTCCATAGCTATGATGAAGAGAAGTGGGGATAACGGGTCGCCTTGTCTAACGCCCCTTTGAATATCGAATTCCAACGTAGGTGACCCATTGACCAAGACGGACAATCTAGCCGATGATAATAAGCCCATAACCCACTTCCTCCAAAGACACGGGAAGGCCATTTGTTCCATTACCGAATCTAAGAAGTCCCAATTTAGCGAATCGAACGCCTTTTCGAAATCCACCTTGAAAAGCAATGTCTTCCGTTTTGTCGTTTTGGTCCATGATACAACCTCGTTAACCATCAACGGTCCTTCAAGTATGCTTCTACCTTCGATATACGCGGTTTGTGTATCGCTCACCACCGCCCCAATCACCTTTTTCAATCTAGAAGCAAGTATTTTTGAAACAACTTTTGATATGCACCCTATGAGATTTATAGGTCGAAAGTTGTTTGTTGTTTGAGGGTTAGCGATCTTTGGTATAAGGGCGATAAAGCTGGAATTACATCCCCTGCTCAATGATCCATGTACATAAAAATGATCCATCATATTGTACAAGTCCATTTCAAAAATATCCCAAAATGATTTGAGAAATTTGAAAGTGAACCCGTCGGGCCCGGGTGCCTTTTCATTGCCACAGCTCCAAACCGCTTCTTTAATCTCTTCTTTCGAGAATCGCTTCACTAGCAGGCCTGATTGTGAAAGAGTAAGCCGCTTGAAACCATTATTAATAAATTTCGGCCGATGAAAGGAGTCTTCTTCTTTAAACACGGATTGAAAGTATTCTTTTATACCCTTCTTTAGTTCTTCCGGCTGCGAAACCCATACCCCGTCGAAACTGAGCCCATTGATCCTATTGTTTTTTTGATGACTTTTGAGCATTCCAGGGAAGAAGGATGAGTTTTCATCCCCCTCTTGCATCCATTTCACCTTAGCCCTCTGTTTCAGATCCTCCAAGCTATTATCTTCTATTTCATTGATCGCTTTTAGCCAAGATTCTCGTTCTTTGACCTCCACCTCTGATAAAACCGAACTTTCAGCTTTAGTATCCAGAATAGCAACCTTGTTTTTTAGGTCCTGTAACAAACCATTGTTCCTAGCTTTCATCTCTTCACACCACGACTTGATGGCCACTTTAATTGCCTTAAGTCTCGCTGCCATCAATTTGTCCGGAGGGTGAAAAGTGGCAATGCTTTTGTACGAACTATGAACTAGATCCGCCAAACCGTCTTCCTTGAGCCAGGAGTTAAAAAAACGGAAAGGGGTTTTTCCAAAATGCACATTTGAGCATAGTAAAAGTATAGGTCTGTGATCCGACCTATACCGGGGTAGACCGATAAGCTTCGCCGAAGGCCACATGGATAAGAACGAATGGCACACCAGAACCCTATCAATGTAACTGAACTTTTTACCATCGTTTGTCATAAATGTGAAGGAACACCCCAACAAGGAGTATTCTGACAATCCTGCAGTATTTATAAAGCCATTAAAATCCGCTGCAGTTTCTGGACAAAACTGTGAGTTTCTTCTTTCGCCTGGGATTCGGACACAGTTAAAATCTCCAAGAAAGATCCATGAACCCGTATGAGAGTTCATAAGTGAATATAGTTCTGCCCATAATTGTTTCTTTTGATTTTTATCATGGGGCGCATACACGTTTACCACAATTAAATCCCCCACCAAATCACAAAGGGTACCAATAGTGGCAAGAAAAAATCTATTACGAACCGATGCCTTTTTCCGAAAGATCAGTGGGTCCCAAATGTTTAGTAACCCCCCCGACCTGCCACTGGCATCAACAGAGTCAAAATCAAAAGATGTATTACCCTAGAAAGAGCTGACCTTGATGTTAGAGGAATCCAACATTTGGGTTTCCTGGATTCCGATGAAACTGAGATTGTTGCTTCTTTTCAAATTACGAACGTGCTCTGCCTTTTTAGCGTCACCTGCCCCCCTAATATTTGTCGATAGGAAATTCATTGTTGACCATTTGACTCCTGTGCCCCCAAAACCTGCACTCTGATTGCATCAGTACAGCCAGAAACCCTGAAACCTACTTCTTCACCAACGGCCACTGTAGAAACAACTTCTTTGTCAACATCCCCAGTTGCGACTTCCGGCTGACTACCCGAGCTAGCCTCAGATCCACAGGAACCTGTCGATTTGGCTCTGTATCTGAGTGATTCTCCATTTTTTCCTGCCCATAAAGTATCCTTCATGCGCATTGAGGGAAATTTAAGTTTCGATTTTCGATTGGCACCTTTCTTTGCATCAGATGGGGAAATAAGTCTGGTGTTGTTGGATGGAGAAGATGGAGGAATATTGAGGTCTATTTTATTCCGCTGTGCATTTGCCACTTCTTTAATTAACTCACGCAAGTTAAAAGGATCTGGGGAAGACTGATATTTATTATTCATATCATTCACAGGCCCAATAGGTGGGGTATCATCGACAACCTCTTGATCCATAAATAGCCCATTAAGGCCCATGTCACTCCACACCTTGTTGTTTTCGTTGGGCCCTTTAAAAGGTGGGGGTGGAGGAGTTACAAGTGGGCTCAAGCTATCAGTATGTCCATTGGAGACAGGCATGGCCCCCACCTTATTATTGTCAGACTTTTGTATAGAGTTTCTAGGAGTCTCATTATTGCCATACTCCTGGGAAACATGCATCACTGTACCACTTTTTAAATTTTCTGCACCACATCCCGAAACAGACCTTTCCTTCCCCACGTTACCGTTGAAAAATCCCGACTGAACACTGGCCGACGACTTTTCAAATTCCTCCCGATCATCGGAAAATATCGGACAAGGCGATGAAACCGTATCTACATCCTCTGTAATCAGGATTTCATAAGAGTACCCATTCCAAGCAATTTTAAGTTTGCTATTTATCCGCCCAACATCACTAGTAAGGATCCCCACGGTGCTGATGGAGAGATTTCGATCGTTTTCGCACGCTTTAGAGGGTAATACTACCTTCCCTAGCATGCCGCCTATCTGATCAAAGATTGTTGGCCCCCAAAATTGCAACGGAACCCCCCGGATGCTGATTCTGGCTAGTCTCTGAAATGGCAAGTGACGTCCATCCCAGACGTGAAGTGTTGAGAACCATTTCTCCCATAGTTCTTGTTGGTTTAAAAACTCCATTGCCTCTTGCTGGTCGGTGAATGTTAAAAGCAATCTCAGTCCCCCAAGATACCGAATTTTAAATCCATTTAAACCGTCAGCTTCCAGCAGTGTGTGGTGATCCTTAAGGTCGTACGGGTTCCTTAGTTCCGCCACTAATGATGTGCCTCTCCATCTCTTCGACGACTCACTTTCAGCAACATGTATTTCCAACGTTTTCTCCGGCACTATAGCATGTTTGATACCTGTCGTGACATCTGCAAAGGTTCTCTCATCAACCGCTTGTCTTGGTTGAACACATGTTTTTGCAGCCGCAATGGCGATTCTGGCGTTATTTCCTCGTTTGATAGCTTCCCGACTTTCATATTGCGCGGGTTGTTTCTTCGGCGGGTGCTTATGTTCTTGCCTCCCAGCACCTTTCACAAACTTGGCTGGACTTGCAAAAATTTTCCTGTGATCAATTCTCACCGTGCACAGATCATCGGCCAATGCCTGTGCATCTCTTACGTATGCGAATCTCACGAACGCAAAAGTATTCCCCATCTTGTCTCTTTTCCTTGGCACGTATGCATCCGTCATTGCTCCGAACTCACTGAAAATCTCCCAAAGAAGATAGCTCGAACAATCGTCAGGTAGATGTCCGATGAAGAAGGTAGTTTCTGGCGGTCTTCTGTTGTTCCTTTCATCACTGATAAGTCGTCTACCTTTGTATCTCGCCACCTGCCATCTCTCTTCTTGTCTTCCTCCATATCGCCGGTTGTCTTCTGGTCTCCTCCCTCTCTCCATTATAGATTTGTATATTGCAAGTGGATGGCTAAGGATTTGGTAACTATTATATTGACATTTAAGTTGAATCTTTTTGCGTTTCAAATCATTCCTTAATAAAATCGAGAGTTTTGGAGTCTTACCAAGGAATTGAGAGCCCCAGCCTTGAAACGGTGTGGGAAGTTTTTGTTTTTTTCTCTTGAGACATATACAAGATTTGGCATCAATTGACCCTTGTTGTCTACTTCTTTTGCACTCTCTTTTAATACCTTATCACCAAATTATATTAACATAAATTAGTCGAAATTTCATTGGTCTATGCAAAGTTTTTTCATTAAACTTTGATGACGTGCTGTTTTGATAGAGACATCACCATATGTGACAAAAGAATTCATGAATTAGTGGCGGTTGGAACACAGGAATGATTGCTATTTTGTATTTAAAAGTGATGCTTATAACTTTATAAGGACATGTTTAAATTTTTGTGCACATAATGCTCATGATTCTAGTGACTCCTCTCATAACAAACAACTATGTGCAAACAAACTTATAAAAAGTATTGTATGTAATATATCACTTGAGAGACAAATTCCATTTTGACTGTCATAAAAAAATGTTGTATCTAACATATCACTTAGGCAATGTGTGATACGCATTATACGGGCATGAAAGAGTTTGATAAGGCCCATATCACCATCCTCTAGGTATTATAGGGGCATGAAGAGGGAGAAATATTTCTACAATAATGCTCAAAGAGGAGAAAAAATAGAAAGTATTGAATGAAATGGACATCAAGGGGCATGAACCGTTACACATTTTATGAAGGGGCATTATGATGCCGGTGTGGCGAAAAGTCCCCCTTGTGGGGCATTAACATTACCCATGGTCTTAGAAAGACAAATTCCATTTCGCCTACAGTCAGGTGAAAAAACAACGCGTGAACTCATGATTATTAAGTCATAGACGTATTTTTAAATCCAGAACGACAATCGTCGACACATATTAATATTTTTCCTAAAAATAATTGTAGAAATTATGTTATTATTTTTTATACATTTTGCGAGATTTTTTAACCGTTGTATCCGTTTGAAAGGTTATTTATAATTTTTTGAGTAAATTACTTTTTGAGTCTCTATGTTTTAGTGGTTTTAACTACTTTAGTCCAAAATCAAAAGGTTTAACGCTTTGAGTCCCTAACCGCTCATTTTATAACGTTTTGAGTCGCTGTGTTTTAGTGGTTTTAACTTAACCACTTAGTCCAAAATCAAAAGTACAAACGTTAAAAATTGGACTCGAAACGTTATAAAATGAGCGCTTAGAGAATCAGGGCGTTAAACTTTTTGATTTTAGATTTAAAATGGTTAAAACCACTAAAAATAGAGACTCAAATAGTAATTTACTCTTTTTTTTCAGACCCTTTCTCCAGATCCCGTATTGGTATGGTTTCATTAAAATAGTGTGTTTGGATGTGTACTTGAATCAATGATTGTTTAATTATTGAGATTGAGAAAAGATAAACCTGTATGATGGTGGGATGGTTTACGCGACTAAACCTTGGGGTCCGATACTTGTTGATAATTTGACGTTGTTCATCCGTAACGTAGTCAAGACGTATTTCACCTCTCTCCACCACACTCTTGATTCTTTTCTTCATACTCTCATAAATAGCCTATGATAACGAAATATTATTCTTGTCAAATTACCGCAATGAGAAGAAAGTTTCTTTAGAAATTGTGATTTGCAAAATGTAACTTAAATTTAAAGTCCTTTTCTCCTATAGAATTTAGCGACTTAATGCTTTTTAATAGGGTGCAAACGAGTTAAGTTGAGCTTGAGTTTGATTAGACTCGAGCTCAAGCTCGATTAACTTATGAGAGCTTGAGCTTGGTTCGAGCTTTGTTTTTGAATCTTGAGCTCGGATCATTGGTAGTTTTTCAAGCTCGAGCTTGACTCGTTTATCTATTAATTAATATATTAAAAAAATAATATAAATAATAGACTCGTTTAGTCTCGCGAGCTTGATAAGTGAAGGTCGGCTCGGGCTTGTTTACTAAATAAGCCTATTTTAGGTTCGGGCTCTGTTCGAAAACAAGTTTAAATAAGCTCGGTTCGACTTGTTTACTAGACAACTTTAAATAAGGGGTAAATGACATTAAATATTAATAAAAACTAATATTACATACACTAAGGCTAGACGAGCCTAGCGACCTTCACATGCTAGACTCGAGCTCAGGCTCGATAAATAAACGAGCTTTATTTTAGGCTGAAGCTCAGCTCGGGATCGATAAAGCTCTGCTCGTTTTGAGCTTTTTCTCGAGCCGATTTCAAAAAACTCGCGACCCGCTCGACTCGTTTACACCCTTACTTTTTATATCTTATTGGTAGATATAATAAGTGGCAAGGAACAAAACAATGGTATAAGCGGTTACATGACCACCTTATATATTACGGTAAAAGCAAAAAATTATACACTTTTTGGAATTCTTTATTTTTAGATTAATTTTGTATTAAACGTATAAATAAATACATACACACAAATATATAATATAAATATAAAACGTGAAGAATTTAAACACGTCTAAGATTATTTTTTTTAATTTTTTTGAATGGCTAATGTTACTCTCTCAAACTTCTATATTTACAAATAAATCACCCTTGCAAGAACCTCTACCAAGTGAGCTAGCCCCACTTGGCACGTCAAGATTATTTGATCAAGATTATTTGGACTCAAATGGTTAAGAAAAGTGGTCGTAGGGATTCAGGGCGTTAAACATTTTGATTTTAAACTCAAGTGATTAAAACCCATAAAACACTCAAAAAGTAAATTTTCCTAAAAAGTAATTACCATTGTTTATTTCACATTAATTTGATGATAGTGTCTTCTCAAAATAATTTCGATGTTACCTTAATCTCCTTGATCTCAAGCTCATCCTGCTTCCCATGGTTATTGGAGTTAAAATAAGCTTCTGGACGTCTATCCATGATGTTACTATCCCTACAAAATGGAAGCCAAAACTCTGCAAACTTTGCAGCCTCCATGAAAGCAAAAAGAGTAAGCTCAGAACCGCCATCATCCGAAACATACACCGACATCTTCTCTGGAGGGTAGTCATAAGCCATAAGAGATAACGCGGTGTTAACGACGTTTATAGGTGGCTCTTTGTAGGGATCCGCGGTGCATATGAATATGTCTATGGCCGGAAAGTCTTGTTTGTGGAGGACTTTCTCTAAGTTTTCGGGGTAAACTTGTCGGAGGATAGGGCGGAGGCGGAAGGAGGTGGTGGTGGCCCACATGAAGGCGAGGATAAGATCGGAGATCAGGAGGGAGGTGGCGGTGATGATGGAGATGAAGGCGGTGGAGTGGTGGAGGGTGAGGAAATGGTGATAGATAAGGGCGAGGATGGCAAAACTGTAAATTGTCGCAAACATACGGTTAAAGGTAGTGCATGGCATTTGTTGGTATGTGTTAAGAAGTGTTCCCATTTTGGTCGTGGAGTACTATGTCTTTCTCTTAGCTTTAGCTTTGGAGAATTTAATGTTGTCTTTATATTTAAAGTAGACGGATGTTGTGTAGGTCTACCCAAATTTCAGATTTAGTACTTACTTTTTCCTAAAAGTGCATCCCTACTACAAAAATAGTATTAGATGGGGTGATTTAGATTTTAAGACGGAGTTTTTAACCCGTCTTTTGATTAAAAATACATTTCAAGAAAATTATTCAATTCATATAATAAAGACGTCTTATAATTGGTAGCTGGAAAAAAATTCCTAATAAACCAATTCGAATCTTTTCAAATCAACCCAATACATATTTAATTCGGTAACATACCGTTCAAATTACAATTCATTGTTAAATCTATATCAAACCACATTAAATTCCATAAACTACATACGATTCCATAAATAAATTACATCAAATTCCTAAATTTATATATAAAGCTAAGCTAATGAAATACCTAACTCACGAAAAAAAATTGACATCAACGTCTTCAACAAAATATCCATATCATCATCCGTAGCCTCTTTCGTTTCGTGTCACATCTAAAAAAAAAGTAAAAAGAACAAAGCTATTATTACAAATATCATCAAAGAAAAAAGCAAATAGAACAAAAATCAGCATCAACATATTATGATGATGAATTAGTAATCTTCTAAATTTCTTGACATTATTCCCCATCTCCTCTAACTCCTTTTCTTCCCGTCGTATACATCGATACACACAAAACCATCTTGTACTGCCGTTGGTGGCTGTTTTCAGGTGAGGAACGGCAGGAAACGGGGGTATTGTTGTAAGGAATGGCATGGAAGAGGGGCTGCAGGACACGAACAAGGAAATGGGGGCTGCAATTGCAATTTTCCTTGGAAGTTCAGTGTTAGGGTTTTGATGGGGGAACTGTTAGACGCGATTGAGGGTATACCTGCGCCTAATAATGTTTAGATATAAATCATTTTAATTTAGGCGGGACTCAGTGGTATGCTCATCATTATCTGCGTCTTAAAAAAAAACTGAACCTCGTCTAAAGCTCAACTTTGTATTAGTGCATTTTTTATTCATGTGGTATAGGTAATGGAAATACTTGAAGCTTAACTGTATAGATGCTTTGTCGAGCCCATCATTTTAGCTATCAAGAGAAATTCATCACTGTTTTTTGACATTACTTTCTTTGATTGCATTGGTTTGATTTTTTGAACACATGAACAAGTCGATGTTTCTTTGTGATCGCCCTATCCCTATATTTCCACCATCGACGGGGTGTGACAGAAAGACCCAAAGTTGATTGAAGGGGAAGGATTGCCCAGGCTCAACATTTCGTCTAATCCTAAGGGATCTGTGTCCTTGGGCATTTTCTAGACCTGGACCCCGCAAGAAAATTTTCTAGGTTGTGATTTAAATCAGGTGGGGCACAGGTGGGCCCGAATCGGGTGGCCTAAACCAGAAGTAACCTTTTCCTAGGTCAGCGGCTAAGGTGCCACTGTTTTTATGGTTTTTTTCTTACCAATGAATGGTCTCCTCGTTTTTTTTGAACGGCCAACAAAATTTATTCATTTATCAAAGGGCCAACAATTAGTTAACCCACACCAATTACATACACCAATTTAACGCAAACACCCTACATACAGTTACTCGATACATCAAAATTACACCACTCTTCCCACGAAAGTTCCTTTAACGTTGAATGGTTACCGACCCATAAGAAGCTTAAATGTTTGATTTCGTTCACCATTTGCTCCCTGTTTATTTGTTTAGCATTAAAAGCCAGCTCGTTTCTACTTCGCCAAATAACCCAAAGCGACACTTGCATAATAGCATATACTAGCTTCCTCCACTTTGCATTCTCGAACATGTTTATGCCAATCCAACAAATCCTTCGCTGTAAAGGCATAAATGCTTGAGATTTTGCACCATTGAGATACAAAATTCCAAACATACTGTGCAACCTCGCAATTGACAAACAAATGGTCCGCATCCTCTTCATGCTGATCACATATTCTGCATCCAATCTGGCCGACATGAACATTTCTATGTGCCAACGCAACGAGCGTTGGTAACCTATCCAATGATATTCTCCACGCCAAAAAATTAATTTTTATTGGGATCCAGTTGTTCCAAACAAAGTTATTCCCCAAGTTTGAAAATCTTGCATTTTGGAGAGTAACCTTTAGACTTTTTACCGAAAACGTACCCGTATCATCAAGTTCCCATCTCCACTGATCGATGCCTTGCCCCCTAGCAGCCGCAAACAACTCTACTGACAGACTTTGTACCTCATTCACCTCTGTTGTTGACATCAGTTGTCGTACCCAAGAAAAATTGATGACCACCGCTCCGTTTAGCACCTTAACACGATCCGCAATCACTACGTTCTTGACTCTTTCAAGCTCAAACAGCCCTGGGTAGCGACTGTTCAGCGTCTCACCTCCTAGCCATTTATCTTTCCAAAACGAAACCGAGTCTCCCACTCCGGGAATGGCCCGAAAACAGTCCGACAAAACTAAACCATATTTTTCCATATCCTTTGCCACTTTAAATATTTGTTTCCACGGCCTGGCTATTGTCATCTTTCCAGGTATCGGATTCCACGATCTTTCACTATTATGTATCCTCCAAATAACCTTTCGCCATAAGCTACCTGGATCCGTCTTGAACCTCCACCACCACTTAGCAAGCATTGCTAAATTCGCATCTTTTAGTGACCCTACACCTAGTCCTCCAAATTATTTTGGCGTCATGACATTTTCCCACGCAACCAAAGTCATTTTACCTCTTTCCGGTGTTATGCCCCAAAGACATTCCCGATGTAATCTATCAAGTTGATCAATTACTTGTTCAGGCGCTCTATACAATGAAAAATAGTACGTGGGAAGTGCGTTAAGCACCGATTTAATTAGTGTCAACCTGCCCCCAAATGATAATATTTTTGCCTTCCAAATAGCTAACCTTTTCTTGAACACCTCAACCACTGGCTGCCAATTTTTTTTTTCCAAATTCATGTTTGCACCCACCTGAAGCCCTAAATGTTTAAAAGGGAAACACCCAACTCTACATCCCAAGGTGTTTGCCATGGATAAAATATTATCTTCACTTACATTCACCCCAAACACGCTACTTTTTGCAAGATTCACCCGAAGCCCGGATGCAAGGTAAAAACATCGTAGAATTCTCCTCAAGTTGTACACACTATGATCCGACCATCTAACCACAAATATGACATCATCTACATATAAAAAATGAGAGATACCCGAACTTTGGCTATCAAACCGAACTGCATCATAAAGACCAAGATCACATGCCTTCTTCAAAACGCATGTCAACGCTTCCATTGCAATAATGAATAGAAACGGAGACAAAGGATCTCCTTGTCTCAATCCCCTACAACATGCAAATTCCTGAGTTGGTGACCCATTAACTAATACAGAAGCTCTGGCATTTTTCACTGTGGCCATAACCCATTTCGTGTACACCGGAGGGAAACACATTTGCTCCATAATGGATTCCAAGAACCCCCAATTCAGCGAATCATATGCCTTCTATATATCCGCTTTAAAGATAAAACCCTCATTCTTCTTTGACCTCATCCACGGTATTAACTCATTTAGAATCAAGGGCCCATCCAATATGCTCCTGTTTGCTAAAAATGCAGTTTGTTCTTTAGATATTAGCTTATTAATCACTAACTTCATTCTGTTCGCCAGTACCTTAGAAATTGCCTTATTAATACAACCTATGAGACTAATAGGTCTATAATCACCCATATCGCCTAGGTCCAAGCACTTAGGGATAAGAGCGATGAACAATGAACTGCAGCCCGCAGAAAGAGTAGCATTCCCTGAAAATTCCTCAAAAACCCGGATGAAATCAGTTTGCAATGATGCCCAAACCCATTTAATGAAGCTGAAATTTATGTCATCCGGACCCGACGCCTTTTCTCCACCACACTCCCACACGACTTCTTTGATTTTCGCTAACGTGAAAGGGGCCGCCAACAACTCACCATCGCCTGCCGATATTTGGCTTAAATTCGGACATATCAGACCAGGTCTATCAGACATTGTCACACCCCAACCGATGACGAAAACATCGGGGCATGGCACTGAGCGAAACAAATTGTCAAGAGAAATTCCATAACAACTAGGTTACGAGATAGTTAATATTATGTCCCATACCATAACTGATGTGTGGAAAAATACACACATTTATCCAGTGTGAAATGTATAATTATTGTATGATTTTATTTGTTTTTTTAGTACTTTATTATGATATTTTGTGTTTTGTCAGATCCTGGTACAAATGAAGCGAAAACGATGAATTCTACGAAAGAAACGGAAGAAAACGAACAATGCGAAAGAACACGGAAAAGCGTGACAGAAATTGCCTGAGGGGACCCCTTACGGACCGTAAGGGATAACACCTTACGTTAGGTTGTTTAGTCTATCAGAAAACTAAACAACCTAATGTTGAACCATAAAATGAATTAAATTCGCGTCAGAAACAGTCAGAATTTCATCATGACATATCCGGAGCTAGAAAATGAGTTACGAGAGCCATAATATATGTTTTTGGGGTAGCTCGACGAGAGGAATCCAAATATGAGGTTAACATCGAGTGACTAGAGCTTGGGCAACCGTTTCTGGAAGGAATTTAAGTGGTGACGGGATTTTGATTTAAAAAACACTTTTGGCCTAACTTTGAATTATTAAATGCACTATAGACTTTAGTGGTGAATTATTTAAAGCAAAATGGCAAGGATTTGAAGCCTATAAAAGGCCATGGAAGTCTACAATAAATGGAGACACCAATTTACACAAGTTTGCAACATTCATGCACATATTCTCAATTCACTAAGAGTTGATACAATTCAGCCATGGAGTGATCTTGGAAGAGTTAAGAAGCAAGTTGTGGTGAATTCTTGAAGGCGGGAATCAGCGGGAGAAGCTCGGGAACGATCAATATTGAAGACTTAAGGGTTATACTCTCTTATTTCAATTCTTGTTTCCTTTTTGTTTCCATACTTTACCATGAATTCTGTTTTTAAGTTTGATGTTTTAATTTGCATAATAATGATTGTCGGTTAATCACCTTATACTACTTAGGTTGTGATGAAAACTTGTTAAAAAATGTAATTTTTACCGGTTATTGTGTGATTATGGATTGTTCTTATTAAGTAATTGATTTAAGAAACTAGTTTGGTGTTTATGAATATTTTAACTTAGTTAATATTTCGATCATATATTTCACATAAATTCCAGTGAATGTCTTTTCATAAAAAGAATTAATGTTGATTTTCAAATCTTAGCGGGTTTGGGTAATCTTATGGTAAAATGGCCAATAAACCATAGAAATAATGATCAAGAATTAATCCGGTTTTAATGTTCTACTATTTTTAGCGCCGAAAAGTATAAAAGTATTAATAGGTCTAGTTAAGTGTGTTACTAGGATTGTGTTTTGAAAGAAACCCGGTTTTAGTTTAATTATTACTAACTTGTCTATTAAACCAAATTAAGTTCCTTAAATTGCTTTAGACTTACAACCGAAAGGAAGTTAGTCTTTCCAAGCACTTTTCTAGAACACTAGATAACCGATAGGAAGTCTAGATTAACCGGTAATAAAAATAAATCTTTAGAGTTACATAGATGTCTTCCCGAGAAGGATTGGGAAACCTATTTGTTTTCTCTTAGGATTTAATATTTAAAGATCCCGGTTTCATATCACATAATTATCCGGTAAAAAGTATGTTAATAACAAGTGGGATTCCAACCTAAGTAGTCTTTCATAAATCATTGAAATTCATCATTTGCTTTAAATTGTGCTTTGCTTATCTTGTTTAATTAGTTTATTTTAATAAATTGCAAATTTATATTTTTCAAGTAAAAACCCCCCATCAATTAAACAAAACATTTTAGTCCGTGTCAGTCTTGTATAAACAAAGTCATTAACATAATTCAACAGAGTCCCTTGGGTTCGATACTCGGACTTACTTTTACTATACTATACTGATCGGTACAATTGCCGGATGTGTGGTTTAGGTTTAAGATCGAGTCTAAGTTTATAAATTTAATACTTAGAGTGTCTAGTTTAAGGTTATTTTTAAAGTTTGTCTTTTTGTATTTTATTTGTAAAAATGCATTTTTGTGTTGGACATGTAGTAACTGGAAGGGTTAAGTACCGGTAGTTGAGAACTCCTGTCTAGGCTGGCATTCGTACAAATCCAAATAAAAGGACGAGTTGCCTACCTGGGGACTATCAACGAGAGTACCGATACCTATTAGGCCAAAGCATGTCTAAAGTTTAATTTTGAGTCATTTTTATTTAACCATTTTTACAAGTTTTTCTTACATACCGCTTCCTGCACATCAAGTTTTTGGCGCCGTTGCCGGGGACACTTTGCAATTGCGTTAATTACTTTGTTTATATTTTTTTATATTTTTTTTACTTTATTTGAGTCATAGGAGTCTAAAATTCATTAGTGTATTTTGTATTTTTTTTAGATTGTATTTTTGTTTATTTTAATTCTAGTGTATTTTTTTTATTTGCAATTTTTATTTTTAGTTTTTATTTAATCCTTAGTTAGATTTTGTTTACTTGTTTATTTCCAATTCCTAGTTTAAGTTTCCTTAGTTTATGCGACATACGCGCTCCCGAGGAGCACCTGAATTCGAGCCACGAGACGATCCTGAACTTCTGTTCAGCCGACAAACAATCAATCAGGAAGGAGAATCAGGTAACACAAGTAGATACCAAGTTTTTGAAAATCCTTACTTTGAAACCGAAACAGAAACAAAGTCCGATTCCTTAGAAATTTCCCGTTCTTCAAGTCCACCACCTGATTTCGAAATGGCTAATAATAATAATCAAACCGTACACCAACGTTCTACTGCCGGTTTCACTGGAGCAAATTCACCAATCCAAATTCCTGCAATAACTAATGAAAAATCTTGGCAAATTCCGTCTTATATCATGACCGCCATAACCAATTCATGTCAATTCCATGGTCGTGATGACGAGGATGCTCCAGCACATATAAACCGCCTTACACGCCTCTGCAACACTTTCAACCTTGAAGGTGCCGGAAATGACGCCCGTTTTCTCCAAGTATTTCCTTTTTCATTAGCCGGACGCGCAGCCACCTGGCTTGATTCGCAACCACCAAACACGTATACCACTTGGGCCGGTCTTCGAGACGCTTTCCTTGCAAAATATTTTCCACCCGCAAAAGCATCTCGCCTTCACGATCAAATTCACTCGTTCAGAATGGAGCCTGACGAGCCATACCATTTTGCTTGGGAGAGATTCCAAACTCTGCTTTCTCGTTGTTCTCAACACGGTCTATCCGACTGGGCACTTGTAGAAAAATTTTACAACGGTCTCACTCCAGAAACTCGCGCACGATTTGACACTTCAGCAGGAGGCCATCTCATGGGAAAGAAGACAGTTGCCGACTGTAACGATCTTTTCGAGAGTTTTGCCCATTCTGATATGGATTATAGCGCTGCTAGCAGGAATTCTATTCCTGTGACTAACACCTCTTCAACCACTCGAGGGGTGAACCGAGTTGGCTTGGATTCATCGGTAGCTGCTGTTCTAGATCAGATGGAGAAGACTTTTACGAGAGAGCTTAATGAGATCAAGAAAAAAGTCGATAGATGTGAAGTATGTAGGGGAGGGCATGATACTGGAGATTGTCCAACACTTACCCTAGAGCAGGTTGAGTTTATAGCAGGTCAAAACCGAGGTCCCACCAACCCATTCAACACCAACTCATTCAATAACAACTCTAATTGGCGTAGTAATTACCGCTCGTCTGGAAATCCTCCTGGATTTTCTTCCGGTCAGTATCAAAGTAGAGGGCCAGGTTTCTATTCTAATGGTAATTCAGGTCAAGGGAGTCAATTTGGTAATTCAAATCAAGGTCAATTTGCTACTGGGAGTTCATCTCAAGAGGGTCAGGTTAATGGTAAAGGTTCAGAGTCTAATCTAGGAAGAATTGAGGAGATGTTTGCTCAGTTAATGGCAAGAGATCAGGTCACTCAGAAAACTCTAAACGAACTTACCAACTTCGCTAAAAATCAAGACCAAATTAACAAAAATCAAGAGCTTCATAATAAAAATCAGCAATCCTCTCTCTTAGATCTTCAGAGACAAGTAGGTGATATCGCCAAGCAACTACACGAGAAACCTCCTGGTCAGTTTTCGGGAAACACCTACCCGAATCCAACTAATCATTCAGCTAAAGCTATTACTACTCGTAGTGGCAGGATTCTAGGAGAGGTTGCTCGAGAGAGAGTAGAGACAGAGGATGAAGAAGAGGTAGATGAAGAGATTGTAATGGAAACTCCCGGTAAGGTGCAAGAGAAATTAGATCCAGCAAGTACCGCACAAACCGGAGGGCCTCAAGTTGAATAGAGGGCAGAAAATCAACCAGTAGGAGTTAAGCCATCCCCTTTGGTTGATCATTCGCGTGTTCCATATCCCGCTCGCCTTAAGCATCAGAAATATGCTAAGGAATATGACCACTTTCTAGAGATCTTTAAGCAGCTAAAGATAAATCTTCCGTTCATCGAGGCACTTCAGTCCATGCCTAAATATGCTAAATTTCTCAAGGACCTTCTTAAGAGAAAAGATGGGTTAGGTGAGCTTTCAAACATTCCATTGACGGGAGGTTGTTCCGCGGTAGTCTTGAATAAGCTACCTGAGAAATTAACTAATCCAGGCACATTCACCATTCCGTGTTTTTTCGGAGGTACCATTGCTCCCGCTCATGTGTGACACCTGTGTCACTGTGACCATCAAACAAATACGAAACCAATGAAATATTGTATTTCATACTTGAGATTTGTATAAATATGTGTATCTTTTGCACATATCAATTCTTGTTCGATTTCAAGCTTTAAATCGTTTTCTGGAGAGTTATACGCAAACTGGTGCGTAAACGTAATCAGTTTAAACGCGAAAAATACTCCGGAACATCAACATATACTTAACATACCTTAAATAACCGTTACATAACTTAGAAATAAGTTTTGAAGGCTTTGGTATGGCAAAATCAAGTTTAATCGCTTACAGGGACTAAATTCGACAAACTGCGAAAGTATGACGATTCGTACTGGAACAGACATTCCAGAACATGACCATAAGTTAAAAATACCATAAATATCCTTTACATAGCTTAGAAATAGGCTTTGAGGAGTTCGGTGTGCTAAAATAAACTTTTGGGTCATTCAGGGACTAAAAGCGTCAAAAAGTGCACAAGTTTGCATTTTCGCGCATAACTTACGTTCTGAATACATCCGGACATCCAAAAATTTATGTAAGCATTAAAATATTTTATTTTAGTGTTTGGCATAAGAAAAATCCATTCATCGCGCAATTTGGACCGTTTTTGCGTCCGTTACGACTTCCGTCGTAATTAACCGAACAACGCAATCGTACGGCCAAACGAACCGACATCCGACATATTTTTGAGCACATTTTAAGTTCCCTATACTTTAACTTCATTTTAGAGCTTTGAAATGGGGTTAACGGGGCTAAAACGTGGTAAAAATGCATCGAAAACCAAGTTTGGGGCTTCAGGGGCTAAAACTGTCATTTCTGAAAGTTGCTGGTCTGCACAAGGCTTACGGACCGTAAGCACTTAGCCATATGGTCCGTAAGGACCTCCCAGATCAGAAAAATCAGACTAAACAGCTGTTAACAGCTATTAAGCACTCATAATCCCCTTGCACATGGTTTTGGGCAATACTAGGGGCTCAAATGGTTTTATAAAACCATGGGCTTGAGGTGTATGGATGAGATTGAAGCACGGATTCGAGGAACGATCCTAACGGTTCTTGTTTTCCTATAAATACCCAGCCCCCACTTCTTGCAAACCCACATTTGATCTGAGTTTTTCTCTAAGTGGTTGTGATTATTCACTTCCTACCTGAGATTACTTGGAATCAAATCTTGCGGGGACCCTTTGTAAGTCTTCTTTCGTTCTTTTATTCGTTTTGTCATGAAAGTCTGCATTAACCAGTTTATGGTCAATGTGAATTTCGTTTGAACTTCATAACGTGAGCGTAATCACGATGGTTATAGTCCCTAGTGACTATACCTACTGATTTCCACGTTATCTAGACTCAGTGACGAGTCGTAGTTTCGGCCAAAATACGTATTCTTGCGTATTTTGTAACCAAACTACTTATGGGTATCAAGACCCTTTGTCTTGATACCAAACTTGTATTCAAACCTCGTTAAACATGTTTTAACATGTTTAACTCGTCACTTTTAGATTTAGTGCTTATATAGGGTCCTAAGGTAAGCGATCTAAACAATCGCTTATAGTTTCGAACCCCACTCGTTTGGTCGATCATTAGGATCCGACCAAACACTTTAGGTGACCATAGTTGTATAGGGAATAACCTTCCGAGGTTATACCTTATGGTCAAGATGTTTAGTTAGTTGTATGATAGGTAGTTATATGCCTTAGGTTTATTACCAAAATGCCCTTTTTACGCCAAAATTTACTTTAAAGCATATGTAACATAATTTTTGATATCTAAACTGATTTGGCAACAATATTAGACATGCTAAGGCATATTTTACTTATCATAGGGCTAGTTAGGCGTTCTGAACGCGTTTTACGCGAACGATGCTTTAAAGTAGCATAAGCTACCTAAACGGGTCGTAATAGGTCGTAAGCATTTAGGGTAGGTTTCATTTTAGTATGTAGGCTTTGTTAAACCATATTACATGAGTTCCCATACTCGTTTGGTTTACAAATCCTCATTCTATCCGATCTCCCGATTTAGGTCCGGTTATTAACATAGTTACCTATATTAGGCGTCGTTGATCCCGTGATCTTCTAGCTTTGCTTGGTGGTTATCCTAGGACTATCAAGCAATCTCAAGTGAGTACATAGACCCCTCTTTTACTGTTTTCAAACTGTTTTGGGGTGAAACACATGTGCCTACTTGTTACTTTCATGCTTTCCTGTTTTCACATCATATACTTGCTATGTTCATTAGTACATTTATAGTACATGATTTACATTACATTGTTTTGCTATGTATGTTTACTTAGCATACTTAGTACATTGATTTACTTTACATTTCTGCTATGTATGTTGACTGAGCATGCTAGCACATTAATTTACATGACTTTTCTGCTATGTATGTTGACTGAGCATGCTAGCACATTGATTTACATTACATTAGTTGCATATGTTTACTCAACATATGGACACATTGTTTTACATTGCATTTCGTTGCATATGCTCATCCATCATATGAACACATTATATTACATTTTGAACCGTTTGTAACTATTTGACTATGTGATCCGTTGTAACTATTGGACTATGTGAATCGTTGTAACCATTTGATTATATGAACCGTTTGTAACTGTTGAACCGTGTGAACTGTATTTGACCATACATAAACATTTCTACAATTGTTAAACATTTCATCTTGGTGGCTGTTTGGGTAAGTGATTTAAGTAACGAGGCGACGTGTAATACGATAAAAACATGGTGGATACGCCGCTTGTACTTCCTATATATAAGTGCTTTTATGGTATTACATATCGTAGCGTTATTTAAACCATTTCAGTTTAGACATATTACATCTACAATACAATCTTCACATAAACATCGTTTTACAAATAACTTAACTTATACAGACTCATTTTACTTGGTTATTCACTTAACCATACCTTGTTCTTTTATACATATATATCATTTGGTTCATTTATCACTTTTCAAATGATTTATGAAAGGAACACTCAACAAGATTCATGGCTACATTTTTTTTATTAAACAGTTTCTTTAAAATCAAGTCATGAATCCTATTTTCACAAAACCTATGTATCTCACAGGCATTTTTATGCTGACGTACCTATTTTCACATGTGTTTTCAGGAGCTGTTGCATAGGATGATCGAGACACACTTAGGCGGACCCGTGCCTTAGTGACTTAAAACGAAGCAAGAACTAGTTAAATTATGTTATGTACTCTTTGTTTCTTGCTTAAGACAATGTAACTCTCTTGGTTGATAAATAAAACGTATCTTTAATTTCCATGGTTGTGAAACAATTAATTCTGTTACAACACTCCCCGACGTTTCCGCCACGTTTTGTTGTTTTACGTGGTCGGGGTGTGACATAAAAGTTGGTATCAGAGCCAATGGTTATAGGGAATTAGGTTATTAGTAATGCTTTGACCTAGACTATAACCTTCCTAGGACCCTAACACGAGTTTACTTGCGTTTAGTCATAAAACAATACCGTTGCCTATCTTTAGGCAGCAACCACAACGAGAACATCAATTCTGAATCCGCTTTGAAAATTAATCATCTGTTTTTGGATGATTTATTACTAGGTTTTGAATCCTCTGTTGTAAGGTTTTGAACCCTCTGTTATAAGGTTTTGAACCCCTTTGAGTTTTCAAAATCTCGTCAAAGTTTTGGGTCCTAAATAGTGTGAACACGTGCAAACTGGAAGAGTGAATGCCTGTACCCTGGGTTTTCTGTCTAAGGCTAGAGTGTTCGTACAAATCCACATAATCGGACCAGTCACTCTTACCTGGGAACTCTTGGGGTGAGTGTCCACTTATAGGCGAGCATGTCTTCGCGATACATTATGAGGACCTACTTGCTTTGATTCAGCCTTTGTGTGTCGTTTGTTTGCTTCGTGGTTCAAACAAATGACCATCACCCATGATTTTGGTCGGTAGTTATAACATCCTATTCTTACCCAATGCCATTTCATTTGTTTTCTCTCTTATTTCCCCTTGTTAGAATGCCTCCTCGATGCGACAATCAGATAGCGAATGCCGAACTGGCAGAAATCATCGCGCAGCAAATGGCTGCTGCTTTCCCAAATCTTATTGCTCAACTGAACCAAGCCAACAACAACAATAATGTTCCATGCAATTTCAAGAGTTTCAATGTCACACCCTGACTTTTGTGGAAGCGTGATTATGGGGTGACTTACTTGTTATCATTGCATTCAACCATATCAAACAATCTATATGATAATACCAAAGATTTGTCATCCATAAAATGAGTTTAAAACATAACAACATTGTCTAAAACGTAGACTTCAAATTTAAGTTTTACAAACCAGATGAATTGTGTAAAAGTTTGCTAAGGACTTGTCAAAGATAATAGTTGTAATCAAAGTTTGGAAGACGTGTCTCGTCCAGGATTAAGACACACTGGCCAAACCCAAAAACCATGGATGACATCTTTATACTTAACATGACTTGAAATTCCATCGCCCGCCAGATCCGTACCTAATTTCCTGAAATACATGTAGTTTGGAAAACATCAACAAAAGTTGAACGAGTTCATGTGTATGTGAGTCTGTATAAATCGTTAATGTGTGTCTGTATAAATTGTGAAATATGTCTGTATAAATGTATGTCCTTGGTATGTAGCAATAAGGAAAAACAGATCAATTAATGTGTAGCTAATACATTAATAAGTGATATGGCCTAGGAAGCACTCAAACCTGTAACGCGCACTTCATACCGGTCCTTCCGGCGGAACGACATAGTCACCACATGCAGCCACACGCTGGCCCATGTGTGGGGCTCGCAACACCCAATAGATCTATCACTCATGCCTCTCGGTCCTTATACAAGGATTAATGGTCTTACGATAATAGCCTATCCATTCACGTGATCTAACAGTAAATTCCTTAGCTAATCATACCATGTAAATAAATGTCTGTAAATGTCTGTAATTGTCTGTAAATGTCTGTAATATTTGTAACATGTATTTCACCCCCGAAGTATAAAACTGAAAATAGTTAAGAGAAAAGGGGGACATGAACTCACAGTATTGCGTCTTCGGTACTCGTACGTAACCCAAATCTCCTCAGTAAACACGACTACCTACAATGGTCTAACGTCAATTAGACGAACGGGTCGTGCCTTGTCTTAGTGTTGATTAGTGCCTTTGAGTTACGTTTTAAAGTGTCTTCACTCTTTTAGTAATAATACTTCTCATACTTGTGTATTCGTATTTCCTTCCCAAGGATGGGATATTTTACATATGCCTGTTCGTATTGGAATTATATTTTTTTTAAGTCCCATTTTAGAGAATACATATTTAACCATATTATTGTATAAAACCAACCTCCGATACTCCGTATTTCGATATAAAAATTATGGCGAGTTTTATGCTTGAAAAACATAGTTTAGCATATACTAGTAAACACTTGTCCAGAAAATATTTACCAAGTGTTAGGATTTTCGGAAAATTTCGCCATAGTCTCCCTTGTAAATGGAGGCGTCCATGCTTAAAAGCATATCATTTTCTTTTACATATATCCCGTAGATTGTTCTCACATAGCCAACCCGACAATCCCACATGTAATATACCACTTATGTCATTTCAGCTTTATTAAATAAAACTGGACTGTTTTAGAGCATTTTAATAAAATAGTTACCCTTCTCCAAAAATTCCCAAATTTTATAGAATGTCATAAACGTTCCAAATTTTATTGTGTAAAAATATCGGCGCCCAGTTCATTATCAATATTATATAAAAATTTATTTACCCGACTGCGATCAGATTTGTTGCTTTCTGATCGCAGTTTACGGAAAAATTCACTAAAAATTAATCGTAAGTCCGATCGTTGAAATTCCAGTTGGGGGATCACGGAAACAACAGTGACCATCTACAGTAAAAATCCCATGAGCTGATTCTACTCAGGTTTCGGGTTACGACTCTGAATACGACACACTTTTTCAGCAGAAAAATTTCAGCTTGAGCTGCTGTCTTAAAACAATTCTTTAAAAATAGTAATCGACCTCGAAAAATTACGATTCCAGTGCCATTTGATCAGATTTTCGAAAATACATAATTTAGGCTTCAGAAATTCAGTTTTTCGATTTAAAATGACCTAGTTACAACCTGTTGAAGTTGGCTGGAAATTCCAATCAGCATGTTTATTTCTAGTTTAATGTTTCTAAAAACACATTAACAAGTGTCCTAACAATGATTTAGTAATAACTTAATGATCAAACATTATGCATGCATTAACCAAACCCAAACCAACCCGATAACATCTTTATGCAAACCTTTTTATGTATGATTTTTTTTGTAAGGTTCCATGTTCATCCTTTTTAGTGTTTTAGTTTTGTGATCTAAACATTATCATCCTATTACGAATCATAACAATGACAAGATGCAACAAGGTGTAGAGACTTACCACTAGCTTCAAGCTAGGGAAGAAATCTAGTGCAAATATGTAGAGAGAAAAATGGTGATAAAGACTTGGACAAAGCTTTCTTGAGAGCCCTTCAACTTGCACTTCTATGGATGATCTTCAAGCTTGGAAAGGGGACTTGTAGTGAAGAAGATGGAGGTATGAAGGAGATGGGGGTGGGTTCGGTTATGAGGAGCCGAAAATAGGGAGAGAGAGTGAGGTGGAGTGTGGATCTTAAGGTGATGATGAGTATTTCTTGGAATTCATGAGCCACCCTAACCCTAGTGTCATGATATTCTAGATTTTGGCCAACCAAAACTTGAGAGAATAACACAAAATCTAAACAAAATATAATGTAATGATGGGGTGGGTCCCAATGGCTGAAAATTCGGTTGGGGGGGGGGGTAGATTGTAAAATTCGATTATTAGTAGGTAATTAAGTAGGAGGTTAAGGGTATTTTCAAGAATAGTGGGTGTATGTCATGTTTCTATAGTGTGTGGGGATTTTTGTGACCATGATTATTTAGGAATAATAAAATAATGTTTCTGACAAAATTTTGGTGTCCCGGGTAATGTCCGGTTGCTCGGTTACGTATCGTTCCGTTAAAGTGTTAAATTGTACCGCAGCGTGTCTTTTATGCATCTTTTTGTAACGAAATTAATTCCAACACTTAGGAAAGCGTTCAGGACCATTTAGTCAATTTTCTGAATAATACGAGTATGTTAAAAGCTGAATCGTTGCTGAAATTGCAGAATTCCGTACTTAAAATGAGTTTTAGGCACTTTCCGGCAGTCAAACTATCACCTAGTGACACTGTCTTATGGTCCTCACTTCCCTACACCCATACTAGTGTAGTACTTTGTCCCTGGCTCATACTGGCCTCAATATAGTGTCTGTCTATGTGCTGGCATTGTCAGCACGTGTCTGAGTTATCCGCTCATTATGCTAACTGTGCTTTGTGCATCAGGTTTGTCACTAAGGGTCTGTATGAAATAAATGGAGCGACTGTATGTAAAGTGATGCACATGTATGTATGTAACATAAATCATTAAGCAGTTTAAGGTGTCGGTTGTAATCAAGCACAGTCATTAAGCACATAATCGAAATTAATTAATTTGTACAGTACCTAAAATTTTGAGGGTTGTCACATTCTCCCCCCGTTAAGAAAATTTCGTCCTCGAAATTTGTACTACCTTAATTCCTTAGGGTTTCGTTATGCATGTATGTATATGAATAGTACCGAGGTAGATAATCACCAAACCGAATCAAACCTTATTCACATCAAGTGAGTCCAAGAATATATATATAACATCACGAATCCAATGGTTAAAAGGTTATGTGCTTTTAACACTTGGTGTCGAAGGTACAAGACTTGTTGACGTATGGTCTAGTGTAGTCCAGTTAATAGGGGTTCCACAAGAGCGGAGTTTTGTCTATTAGAATCCTCAGATAGTCGGTCATAATATGCCAATGAGTCCTCACAACCATAGTATGAACTCAAAATCAACAACTCAAAAGTAATAGTAGAGTGATCTGTCAATCTCCGGAGCAAATGAATGGTAAGAATCAGTGTGTTGTCATTTTTGAATTGTGAAAATACACCGTATGAAATACAAGCGAATTTGGTGTATCATTGTCTTAATTCATAGTTGCATCAGAAATGTTTAAATGACAAGTCAAACAAAAGTATATGTCGTTTTGTGTGAAACAATTGACCATGATTAGCACAAGCTAATGATACCACAAGGTGTCAAAATGACGAGATTCAATAGTAGTGGTGACTGAAAAAGTTCACCATGCCTGAAATCAAATGAAAGTGTCCTGAACAATCCAAAAATTTGATTTATACAATGTCGTAAGGTTTCCAGTTGAACACGGAATATCAAAAGATCACTGTTTCCGATCGAAGATGAAAAGTAACTATGTATCGCAAGGCATTTGATTGACCATGAAAGAATCGTTAGGAGGTACATTGTGATATGAAATGAGTCTATGTACCTTTGCCTTAACACACAACTGTGTGGAGGCTGATTTTAATCGCGATAAACCAGACGGATTTAGGGCAAGTTATCAAATATTCAATTAAATCCGTGTAAGAAGTAAGTAACCAAATTAGCGCAAGCTTCAATCCCGTGAAAGCATCATCGTAAGGTATCGAAATCAACAAATGATTTGGTGGGGTCATAGACCAACCAAGTCCACTACGACTCGAAACAAAAGAACCCTTGCAAAATTGTTTGAATATGATGCTCTCAACACATCATATGGCGTCTTAAATTGAATATGTGAAATGGATAGGTTCAAGCAATTGAACTTAGTTTTAGTGTAGCCCGACAATAAACGTGTGTATCGATCAAAGGAAATCTCGGCATGGTAACAAAAATAAACCATGAATGTAATTTGAAACAAAAGAAGTTTCAAGGGAGTGTGTTGACTTGATAGCAAAAGAGCCAACAATTACAATAATGTAGGTCATTCGAATCATAAACCAGTAATTTAGATTTAGCAACATAATATTTGAACTTCAATGAAGCGTTTGAATTGAAACCGCATGCGTAGCAGATGGTGCATGCGTAACATGTGAGTTTTAAAACAATGAGTGTTTGCTAAAACGGAGAAATGACCAGATATCGAAGCAAATGTGTGTTCGCTCTCAGCGAGAAAATTGTTGTGATGCAACTACCATTAAAGGGGAGTAGAGATGTAAACATCTACTCGCTAGAAGTAAAAGAAATTCAAGTACTCTCTGTTTGGTCAACCGAACTGGCATATGTGTCTGGTTAATGGTGTCAGCTCGAGTTAACGGATGTGATTCCTAAGTAACAACCTTTGTGAGTTTGGACCTGGTTCCTGATGGCCCTAAGTACAGGTTTCCTAGATTCTCAGAGTCTCGTATTCGGTGTAGAATCGTTCTGTGCATCGTGTAGGAAACACCATTCTTGTGTATGTCTGAAACAAATTATGGTCCCGCCATTTTCCCGGCAAGCTTTCTTCCTGGAGTCACAGCTAATGACATTCGATCATCGGTCGGTCGTGAAATAGTAGTTGAATCCTCATTGTAAATTAAATAATTCGTTAATTCTTAGCAAGAGTTATCAACTCTGGTTGGTTAGGTCGTTCGGCTCCTGGTAGTTTGATGTCAGTTCGAAAGGTGTCGTCCTTCTTATCGACGAGCAGAATTAGGATTACCCAAAAGGGAATTTTGGTCTGTTATCTTCCTTATCTATCAACTTCTGAAGCTTCACTGTCAATCCTTGCATCTCCGAAGGTGTAAGTCGTTAAGGTGTATTGACTACAGGCGCGACGCCTGGAATCAATCTGATGTGAAATTCAACTTGTCGTTGAGGAGGTAGTTTTTGGCAAGTCTTTGGGAAAGACTTCGGGATATTTCCCTGTCACGGGAATATCTTTGAGTTCTGGTTCTTCGGCTCCCTTGTCCACGACATGAGCCAAGAAAGGAACACATCCTTTACGCAACAATTTTTGTGCCTTCAAGAAATTAGTAATCTGTAGAGGCGTATCTTTCTCCATGAGTCACGATCATTCCTTCGTTCGCCATCGGGGTGCAGATACCAACTTCCGCCCGATTGCTTGACAACTGGTCGATTCCCGTTACCACGTCAAGACTTCTCCTTGACTGGTTCTTATCAAGTACTGGATATCTATCTTACGTACTGCTAAAACAAGTATATTCTGAAGCTAAAATCTGACAACAATGTCAAATAGCACAGACGCATAACATTGACTACTATGAGACGTACCGATGGCCATGTTTGGATCCTGGCGTGCATCGCTAGCTCCGGTGTTAGACATTCTTCCCATGATTTTGTTTAATCTCTCTTGGGCAATCTTTCCTAAAGTGCCCCATATCACCGCAGTTATAACATCCCTTACCTTTCTTCCCACGCTTCGTCTCACGCCAACACGTTTCCCTGTTGTGTCCCACTTTGCCACAGTTGTCACACTTTCCATTTTTACATCGCCCGGTATGATGACGTCGGCACCTGTTAGGGGTGTTCATCGGTTCGGTTTATGGTTTATTTGGTTTATTCGGTTCGGTTTATTCGGTTTTCAAATTTTTCTACCCCAAACCAAAAACCAATCCAAACCAAATAAGGAACATGCAAACCGATCCAAACCAAACCAAATTCAATTTGGTTTGGTTTCGGTTAGAAACCAAATAAACCGAATAAACCAAATCTAACCAAATTGTACCTAAGTACTTTTTTTTTCCTAATTTATATTTATGTATGTGTTCCAACTTCCGAACATCGCTACTAATTTATACCTAACAACATATGAATAGAAGAAAGTTCCATTGCGAAATAAAATAAACACATCCATAAAGTAGTGGTAGACACAACCACAAACTTAAGTTTCAAAACATAGATCATAGAAATTATAAATAGTTAACAAGTCTAATGAGTAATGACACAAAATATAAATAATCTCCAAACATGTAGTAACCCTAGTTTCAATACTGAAGGTCTAAAGAAGTTTTATTATTTTAGAAATGAGTGGTTTTGAGTTGGGCTTTTAGATTTACATTTGTTATTTTGGGTTCATAAAAAAGTAACTATTTTGGGCTAATAAATTGTATATGATTTATAAAATATTATTATTTTTATTTAATAATTATTTAACTTAAATGGTTTATTCGGTTATCCAAATAAACCGAATTAACCAAATAAAATAAAATGTGGATCCATAAACCGAACCAAAAACCATATTCACAATTCGGTTTCGGTTAGAAACCAAACCAAAAACCAAATTCGTTATTCGGATCGGTTTATTTGGTTACGGTTACGGTTCGGTTTACGGTTTTTATTTGGTTACGGTTTTTTCTGAACACCCCTAGCACCTGTCGCATTTAGGTAGTTTACCCATGTACTCTTTTCTCTTTTTGGCCTTGTTGTCGCTACTCGTCTGGGTACCCTGTTTGAAATTTGCTAACTTTCTCTTGTTGTCTCTAGATGACTCTACATGAGTCTCCTTCTTTCCCTCAGAGGTTGAAAATTTGTTCATCCTGATTGCCTCTTCAGTCAAGGCCACACTTAGATTGATGGCCTCAGTGATCGTTGTAGGCTTTGATGTCGTCACCATGCTCATGATTTGGGGTGCCAATCCCCAAATGAAACGCTCAATCTTCTTAAACTCTGGATCTACCATGTAAGGAACAATACGCGACAGCACTTGGAACTTCTCCACATACTCAGCTATTTTTGGACCTTCCATCTTCAAGTTCCAGAACTCAGTTTCCACCTTCTGGCTTTCTGTCCTCGAACAGTACTTTTTATGCATTAGCTCTTTCAACTCGTCCCATGATAAAGCATACGCAGCAGCCTCGCCCATCGTCTGAACCTGGAGTTTCCACCATGACAGAGCCCCATCTTGGAACAGTCCGGAAATGTACGTGACCTGGTGCTCTGGGGCGCATTTGCTCGCACGCAAAATAGTGTCCGTCTTCTCAACCCAGCGCACGAAGGCTACGGCACCCCCAGTGCCGTCGAAATGTAGGGGCTGGCAGCCCAAGAACTGCTTGTAGGTGCAGCCGTTGGGTGGGTTATTTCCCGAGGTACCTCCTCTGCGCTTAGAGCGAAGGGCCTCGTACTGTGCGATGACCTGTAATAGGCGTTCTTGAAATTCCGCCTCTGTCGTTGGCAGAGGGTTGTTGGTATCGGTGTTCCCTTGAGTCGACATCTTCCTAGAAGAAAGTCAGTTAGGTCAGGTCTTGTTAAGGACACGAGCACACAAGTCTCTATTTAACGAATAAGACCTTAGAGGTATATTACATATATGTATATACACAGTCGTTATAACATTCAATCACGTACCCTCGCAATTATTGCACAACTTGTAAATAGGAACGTAGCGAGTAAGCATGTAGCATTATAGTTATAGCACAAATATGCTGATCAACAGCGTGCTTAGTGGGAACATAGCGACTGAGTTTTTCATTAGTTATTAGTCATAAGTATTGTCGCATGTTTAAAAATGATTGGGCTTTCGTTATCCTCCGGCCATAATCACTGTGTCTTACATAATGTATCACATCAGAAAGGACACAGGGTCACCCTACCCTTGTCCAACACGTATATTAGTGTATCAAAATTACGTAGTCAGAAGTGGTCTTCAAAAGTCTCCGCAATCCCGGCTTATTATTGGTGTCTTTACCCAAGTGTAATGCAATCCGCATAAACCCAGAAATCAACTACACTGGTGACTGAGGTGGAGGAGGAAAGAAAAGTAACTGCTAGCACGCGTAAACTCCTCCTCGAGCTTGTATATACATCGAAGTAGTTAACTGATCTGCCGCTCGATAGTAAAAGAAACGAGCATAAAAAAAACCTGGAAAAGGCGTCATAGCAGCAGATGAGAGCGCAAAAGAAGTCTTTGATAATTGTGGAGGATCAAAGTATACTGGCAATAAACAGGGTGGAGGTTGTGGTGTCAACTCCAGCTCCAACATTCTGCTACTTATATCCTCAAACTGTAGCTGATGTGACAGGTGTACTCATCCCGTGCGTAGCCTCCATAATGTGAGGGATGATAAGGGTCTAAAATCAACATAGTGTAGCATAGGAATCCATCGAAATGACTTGTCCAGCGTTGTAGAGGTGAATGTAGCAAATGGTGCGTCTTGTACAGTTAGGGAAAATGTTGCCGTAGCAGAAGAATCGTTATGCGGGTGCTGACCTGGAGCGCCTTCCCAGGGTGCGGGTATGTCTTGAAAGAGAGTGGTAGGCATGTCGGTGCAATGGACGTCGGTCTTCATAGGTGCAACATCAGCGGGTGCAGGTGCGGTAGAAATGTCTCAACAAAAGGAGATTCAATAGGTGCAGGTACTGGGTCTGGTAAGAGGAGTGCAAGGTAGAGTAGTCCAAAGGAAATAAGGTCACGTTTAAGCAGGTTCAGCAGGTGCAACATCAAGCTGGCCCGCAAGGAACTGGAGCTGCCTCAGGGGCAGGTCCAGGGGCGTGTGAGGGTATGTGATCTTGAGCAAGTGTTAGTGCAGTAGTCAAAGCGGCGTCGTCGTCCGTGTCTGGAGCAAAAAGCGGTAACATGCCTGTTTGTAAAGTCGTAAATGTCGCAGACTCAAAGGAGTCTGAAATCGAGTGTATACTAGAATCAGAGGATAGTTTGATAATAGGGATCTCGAAACGTAGAGTCAGTAACAACGTCCTCATCTAACTTTCCATCATCCTGGGTATCAACGGAAGGATCATCAATAAGCAAATTAACGTCGTCATCAAACAATTTATCAAAGAGGTAGATTCTCGGGGAAAATAATCATGAGAGGTACGGCGTCGAGAATCGGAGCCACGGTGTGCTCGTCATCGAAGTGTCCAAATGAAGAGGTGGTCGTGGACCGAAACAAGGATGACAGGAAGTTTCTTGTCCAGGAAGCCATCAGCATGGGTAATTCGTCACCAGAGTCTGGCAGCGCGGATGGTTGGCAGTCATCCTCGTTCTTGGTCAACATGTCAGGGTCACTCTCAGTGTCTGACGTAAATATCTCCGGCGCAGGTACAGTCTCATCATCTGTGGCGGTGGCCGTAGGGTCGTCATCATCTGACAATTCATTCCCTAAGGAAAGTGACGTGTGTGTGCCGGTACATAATAGTCGTAGCATGCATTTTTACAGTAATCTTTAACACTTGTGTATTGCAAATAAAGACAATTCACAACGTAATCATGTATCCACATATTCGTTCTAGTCTTCCCAGGCAATCCCACCCAGTCTCTCAGACTAACTCCCTGGTCTCTAGGACCAACTCCCTGGTCTCTAAGACCAACTCCCTGGTCTCTAGGACCAACTCCCTGGTCTGTAAGACCAACCTTCCCAGCCTCTAAGACTAAATCCCTGGTCTCTAAGACCAACCTCCCAGTCTCTAAGACTAAATCCCTGGTCTCTAAGACCAACCTCCCAGTCTCTAAGGCTGATCCACCCTTAGCCTCTAAGACTGATCCTCCCTCAGCCTCTCAGACTGATCTATAAATATAAATTTGAGATGTGTATCTGTGCCTTTTTGTTTGTAAAATGTGCGTTTCCTGGATCTGGACGTTTAGTGTATGCAATGAAAACATGTTGTAAAACGTTTTCGTGAGAGCCCTAATGATCGTAGTCTAGACTCAAGAAAGAATCCAAGTTCGCTACGATCGAAGCTCTGATACCAAGCTGTCACACCCTGACTTTTGCGGAAGCGTGATTATGGGGTGACTTACTTGTTATCATTGCATTCAACCATATCAAACAATCTATATGATAATACCAAAGATTTGTCATCCATAAAATGAGTTTAAAACATAACAACATTGTCTAAAACGTAGACTTCAAATTTAAGTTTTACAAACCAGATGAATTGTGTAAAAGTTTGCTAAGGACTCGTCAAAGATAATAGTTGTAATCAAAGTTTGGAAGACGTGTCTCTTCCAGGATTAAGACATACTGGCCAAACCCAAAAACCATGGATGACATCTTTATACTTAACATGACTTGAAATTCCAACGCCCGCCAGATCCGTACTTAATTTCCTGAAATACATGTAGTTTGGAAAACATCAAAAAAAGTTGAGCGAGTTCATGTGTATGTGAGTCTGTATAAATCGTTAATGTGTGTCTGTATAAATTGTGAAATATGTCTGTATAAATGTATGTCCTTGGTATGTAGCAATAAGGAAAAACAGATCAATTAATGTGTAGCTAATACATTAATAAGTGATATGGCCTAGGAAGCACTCAAACCTGTAACGCGCACTTCATACCGGTCCTTCCGGCGGAACGACATAGTCACCACATGCAGCCACACGCTGGCCCATGTGTGTGGCTCGCAACACCCAATAGATCTATCACTCATGCCTCTCGGTCCTTATACAAGGATTAATGGTCTTACGATAATAGCCTATCTATTCACGTGATCTAACAGTAAATTCCTTAGCTAATCATACCATGTAAATAAATGTCTGTAAATGTCTGTAATTGTCTGTAAATGTCTGTAAATGTCTGTAATATTTGTAACATGTATTTCACCCCCGAAGTATAAAACTGAAAATAATTAAGAGAAAAGGGGGACATGAACTCACAGTATTGCGTCTTCGGTACTCGTACGTAACCCAAATCTCCTCAGCAAAGACGACTACCTACAATGGTCTAACGTCTATTAGACGAACGGGTCGTGCCTTGTCTTAGTATTGATTAGTGCCTTTGAGTTACGTTTTAAAGTGTCTTCACTCTTTTAGTAATAATACTTCTCATACTTGTGTATTCGTATTTCCTTCCCAAGGATGGGATATTTTACATATGCCTGTTCGTATTGGAATTATATTTTTTTTAAGTCCCATTTTAGAGAATACATATTTAACCATATTCCTGTATAAAACCAACCTCCGATACTCCGTATTTCGTTATAAAAATTATGGCGAGTTTTATGCTTGAAAAACATAGTTTAGAATATACTAGTAAACACTTGTCCAGAAAATATTTACTAAGTGTTAGGATTTTCGGAAAATTTCGCCATAGTCTCCCTTGTAAATGGAGGCGTCCATGCTTAAAAGCATATCATTTTCTTTTACATATATCCCGTAGATTGTTCTCACATAGCCAACCCGACAATCCCACATGCAATATACCACTTATGTCATTTCAGCTTTATTAAATAAAACTGGACTCTTTTAGAGCATTTTAATAAAATAGTTACCCTTCTCCAAAAATTTCCAAATTTTTGCAGAATGTCATAAACGTTCCAAATTTTATTGTGTAAAAATATCGGGGCCCAGTTCATTATGAATATTATATAAAAATTTATTTACCCGACTGCGATCAGATTTGTTGCTTTCTGATCGCAGTTTACGGAAAAATTCACTAAAAATTAATCGTAAGTCCGATCGACGAAATTCCAGTTGGGGGATCACGGAAACAACAGTGACCATCTACAGTAAAAATCCCATGAGCTGATTCTACTCAGGTTTTGGGTTACGACTCTGAATATGACACACTTTTTCAGCAGAAAAATTTCAGCTTGAGCTGCTGTCTTAAAACAATTCTTTAAAAATAGTAACCGACCTCGAAAAATTACGATTCCAGTGCCATTTGATCAGATTTTCAAAAATACATAATTTAGACTTCAGAAATTCAGTTTTTCGATTTAAAATGACCCAGTTACAGCCTGTTGAAGTTGGCTGGAAATTCCAATCAGCATGTTTATTTCTAGTTTAATGTTTCTAAAAACACATTAACAAGTGTCCTAACAATGATTTAGTAATAACTTAATGATCAAACATTATGCATGCATTAACCAAACCCAAACCAACCCGATAACATCTTTATGCAAACCTTTTTATGTATGATTTTTTTGTAAGGTTCCATGTTCATCCTTTTTAGTGTTTTAGTTTTGTGATTTGAACATTATCATCCTATTACGAATCATAACAATGACAAGATGCAACAAGGTGTAGAGACTTACCACTAGCTTCAAGCTAGGGAAGAAATCTAGTGCAAATATGTAGAGAGAAAGATGGTGATAAAGACTTGGACAAAGCTTTCTTGAGAGCCCTTCAACTTGCACTTCTATGGATGATCTTCAAGCTTGGAAAGGGGACTTGTAGTGAAGAAGATGGAGGTATGAAGGAGATGGGGGTGGGTTCAGTTATGAGGAGCCAAAAATAGGGAGAGAGAGTGAGGTGGAGTGTGGATCTTAAGGTGATGATGAGTATTTCTTGGAATTCATGAGCCACCCTAACCCTAGTGTCATGATATTCTAGATTTTGGCCAACCAAAACTTGAGAGAATAACACAAAATCTAAACAAAATATAATGTAGTGATGGGGTGGGTCCCAATGGCTGAAAATTCAGTTGGGGGGGGGTAGATTGTAAAATTTGATTATTAGTAGGTAATTAAGTAGGAGGTTAAGGGTATTTTCAAGAATTGTGGGTGTATGTCATGTTTCTATAGTGTGTGGGGATTTTTGTGACCATGATTATTTAGGAATAATAAAATAATGTTTCTGACAAAATTTTGGTGTCCCGGGTAATGTCCGGTTGCTCGGTTACGTATCGTTCCGCTAAAGTGTTAAATTGTACCGCAGCGTGTCTTTTATGCATCTTTTTGTAACGAAATTAATTCCAACACTTAGGAAAGCGTTCAGGACCATTTAGTCAATTTTCTGAATAATACGAGTATGTTAAAAGCTGAATCATTGCTGAAATTGCAGAATTCCGTACTTAAAATGAGTTTTAGGCACTTTCCGGCACTCAAACTATCACCTAGTGACACAGTCTTATGGTCCTCACTTCCCTACACCCATACTAGTGTAGTACTTTGTCCCTGGCTCATACTGGCCTCAATATAGTGTTTGTCTATGTGCTGGCATTGTCAGCACGTGTCTGAGTTATCCGCTCATTATGCTAACTGTGCTTTGTGCATCAGGTTTGTCACTAAGAGTCTGTATGAAATAAATGGAGCGACTGTATGTAAAGTGATGCACATGTATGTATGTAACATAAATCAGTAAGCAGTTTAAGGTGTCAGTTGTAATCAAGCACAGTCATTAAGCACATAATCGAAATTAATTAATTTGTACAGTACCTGAAATTTTGAGGGTTGTCACATTCAATTCGGCTAAGCCACTCAAGTTTAGTGGTTCTGAAGGAGCAACTGGGCTCCTACAATGGTTTGAGAGCACTGAGAGTACATTTCGTCACGTTCAGTGTCCTGATAATCGCAAGGTCGAGTTTGCTTCCAGTGTGTTTCAGAAGAGGGCTCTTACATGGTGGAACGGGGTGATGAGAGACCGTGGTGCTAAGGTTGCTTTAGCACAGGCTTGGGCCGAGCTTAGGGCTCTTATGATGAAGGAATTCTGTCCTCGTCATGAGCTAAGGGCTCTAGAAAGGGAATTTGATGATCTTAAGCAAGATAGCGGTAAGCATCGAGCCTACACGGACCGTTATGAGGAGTTAAGTCTGTTATGCCCAAACTTGATCACGCCTTTGGATAAGGCAATCGAAAAGTACATTGATGGCCTCCCTGACTCAGTACAAGACATTGTGACTGGTAGCAACCCTACTACAGTTAGACAGGCCATTGAGCTATCTGCAACCTTGACTGAATCTCAGATCAGGAAAGGTAAACTTTTTCGAAAAAGTGACAAGAAACCAATCGAGGAATCAAAGACCATGGATGGACAGACTGGATCCCCTAAGAAGTCAAAGAAGCGAAAGGCTTCTCAGAACTTCGCCGTGGTCGCTCACAATGGTCAAGCCGTCCCTAACCAACCAGCTCAACCCCCTGCTAGGAAGCCCTACAACGGAACTGCACCCTTGTGCAACCAATGTAGCCTACATCATCATGCTGGTGTGAAGTGCCGCACATGCCAAGTTTGTGGACTTATAGGTCATACGGCGAGGGTTTGCCCAACAGCAGCTACACCAAATCAAGTTAACAACAATCCTGCTCAAGGTCGTTTTCCACCAGGTTCTTGATTCAACTGTGGCGAGATGGGCCATTTCCGAAGAAACTGCCCAAAGCTTGCTAATGCGAATCCAGTGCAGGGATGAGCATCTGACCGAATGGAAGAAAACGCTATTTAGAAATAATCACGTCTTATGTATTATTTTCTTTTGTTGTCAAGGTCCATGAAACAGTTGTTATCGTTGTTTATAAATAAAGCTTTTATTTTACAATGCAATATACAAATATTGATGTGGTTGCATGTGTAAACAACATATCCCCTACAATACCGACAATCAAGGAACCGTATCCCTTGAAGAACAGACTACCCCCAAAATTCTTCCACTTTATGATCTCTTGCGTTTTCCACGAAAATCCTAAGTACCCGTTTCTTCCAAGGAAAACGAAGTACAAGGCGCAAGTTAGAACTCTGGACGAATACCCACTCCTTAATGGGGTACCTAAGGATATTCCCGTAAGTCCTAAATTGTTGTATACCTTATTTCGAATGTGGTGATTCCTCGTAATCAAAAATCGAATTTTTAGAAGATCATCCTATCTTTTTAGATAGATGCTTGAGGATGTTGAAGTCCATCAACTGGGTTCCTGGTATGCCTTGAATACCCATGTTCAAATCAACGCCAAGTTAATAACAATTAATAACCAAGAAAACAATTATGTGATAATGTGCTTATGTGTTCCCCTTTATGTTTGTTTTTGTGTGATCCAAATTATGTTATCCAAATCCTCATAGAATTTTTCCATATCTTCGTATAAAGGATTCATAGTAGGATACCCAAAGGTACTACCTAAAATCCTTAATGGACTTCTACGTTGTAGTTAAGTCCCTTGGATTATAAAGTACTACTCCATAATTAGACCCCTTGAGTGGTCTAGTTAAACAGATTGATCCAAAAATCTGGTTAGGAATATCATGTGATGATATAGCTGAAAGGATTCCTTGGTGGCCTAAATTAAAAAGATCATCTGTCGATCTAATTAAAAGGACCTTATGGTAGTCTAGTCACCCTCATCACAGGTTTGATTTTCTTCCCCTAAACAATTACAAAACAAACTGTGCGGACTGTGCAAGGAATTACGTAATTATGGATGCATACATAATTATGGAATTTAGTGCACTGGAATCACAGCAAGTTCTGTCATGTATCTAGAGTTAACCCAATTCATTTCCATTTCTGATGAAGCAACCGTTGAAAATGACTCCTTCAGTTCATTTTCGTTTCTGAAGATTATCCGTTGAGGAAATGAATATCCGTTTGTTTATCCTTCTCATTTCCGTTTCTGAGGAAGCAACCGTTGAAGATGACTCCGTCGGTTCATTTTCGTTTCTAAAGATTATCCGTTGAGGAAATGAATATCCGTTTGTCTAATCTTTCATTTCCATTTCTGATGAAGCAACCGTTGAAAATGACTCCTTCAGTTCATTTTTGTTTCTGAAGATTATCCGTTGAGGAAATGAATATCCGTTTGTTTATCCTTCTCATTTCCATTTCTGAGGAAGTAACCGTTGAAGATGACTCCGTCTGTTCATTTTCATTTCTAAAGATTAACCGTTGAGGAAATGAATATCCGTTTGTCTAATCCTTCATTTCCATTTCTGATGAAGCAACCATTGAAAATGACTCCTTCAGTTCATTTTCGTTTCTGAAGATTACCCGTTGAGGAAATGAATATCCGTTTGTTTATCCTTTTCATTTACGTTTCTGAGGAAGCAACCGTTGAAGATGACTCCGTCTGTTCACTTTCGTTTCTGAAGATTATCCGTTGAGGAAATGAATATCCGTTGTTTAATCCTTCATTTCCGCTTTTGAAGAATACTCGTTGAGGAAAATGACTCCGTTCGTTCATTTTCATTTCTGAAGAATGTCCGTTAAGGAAATGACAGGATTATGCCTTGCATATCTCTGGTGGATTATTTGACACAAAGTCACAGACAGACTCCTACGAATAAATTTCGGGACGAAATTTCCTAAAGTAGGGGAGACTGTGACACCTGTGTCACTGTGACCATCAAACAAATACCAAACCAATGAAATATTGAATTTCATACTTGGGATTTGTATAAATATGTGTATCTTTTGCACATATCAATTCTTGTTCGATTTTAAGCTTTAAATCGCTTTCTGGAGAGTTATACGCAAAATGGTGCGTAAACGTAATCAGTTTAAACGCAAAAAATACTCCGGAACTTCAAAATATACTTAACATACCTTAAATAACCTTTACATAACTTAGAAATAAGTTTTGAAGGCTTTGGTATGGCAAAATCTACAGGGACTAAATTCGACAAACTGCGAAAGTATGACGATTCGTACTGGAACAGACATTCTGGAATATGACCATAAGTTAAACATACCATAAATATCCTTTACATAGCTTAGAAATAGGCTTTGAGGAGTTCGGTGTGCTAAAATAAACTTTTGGGTTATTCAGGGACTAAAAGCGTCAAAAAGTGCACAAGTTTGCATTTTCGCGCATAACTTACGTTCTGAATACATCTGGACATCCAAAAATTTATGTAAGCATTAAAATATTTTATTTTAGTGTTTGGCATAAGAAAAATCCATTCATCGCGCAATTTGGACCATTTTTGGGTCCGTTACGACTTCCGTCATAATTAACCGAACAACGCAATCGTACGGCCAAACGAACCGACATCCGACATATTTTTGAGCACATTTTAACTTCCCTATACTTTAACTTCATTTTAGAGCTTTGAAATGGGGTTAACGGGGCTTAAACGTGTCAAAAATGCATCGAAAACCAAGTTTGGGGCTTTAGGGGCTAAAACTGTCATTTCTGAAAGTTGCTGGTCTGCACAAGGCTTACGGACCGTAAGCACTTAGCCATACGGTCTGTAAGGACCTCCCAGATCAGAAAAATTAGATTAAACAGCTGTTAGCAGCTGTTAAGCACTCATAATCCCCTTGCACATGGTTTTGGGCAATACTAGGGGCTCAAATGGTTTTATCAAACCATGGGCTTGAGGTGTATGGATGAGATTGAAGCACGGTTTTCGAGGAACGATCCTAACGGTTCTTTTTTTCCTATAAATACCCAACCCCCACTTCTTGCAAACCCACATTTGATCTGAGTTTTTCTCTAAGTGGTTGTGATTATTCACTTCCTACCTGAGATTACTTGGAATCAAATCTTGCGGGGACCCTTTGTAAGTCTTCTTTCGTTCTTTTATTCGTTTTGTCATGAAAGTCAAACTTTGTTTGACTATCTGCATTAACCAGTTTATGGTCAATGCGAAGTTCGTTTGAACTTCATAACGTGAGCGTAATCACGATGGTTATAGTCCCTAGTGACTATACCTACTGATTTCCACGTTATCTAGGCTCAGTGACGAGTCGTAGTTTCGGCCAAAATACGTATTCTTGCGTATTTTGTAACCAAACTACTTATGGGTATCAAGACCCTTTGTCTTGATACCAAACTTGTTTTCAAACCTCGTTAAACATGTTTTAACATGTTTAACTCGTCACTTTTAGATTTAGTGCTTATATAGGGTCGTAAGGTAAGCGATCTAAACAATCGCTTATACTTTCGAACCCGACCCGTTTGGTCGATCATTAGGATCCGACCAAACACTTTAGGTGACCATAGTTGTATAGGGAATAACCTTCCGAGGTTATACCTTATGGTCACGATGTTTAGTTAGTTGTATGATAGGTAGTTATATGCCTTAGGTTTATTACCAAAATACTCTTTTTACGCCAAAATTTACTTTAAAGCATATGTAACATAATTTTTGATATCTAAACTGATTTGGCAACAATATTAGACATGTTAAGGAGTATTTTACTTATCATAGGGCTATTTAGGCGTTCTGAACGCGTTTTACGCGAACGACGCGTTAAAGTAGCATAAGCTACCTAAACGGGTCGTAATGGGTCGTAAGCATTTAGGGTAGGTTTCATTTTAGTATGTAGGCTTTGTTAAACCATATTACATGAGTTCCCATACTCGTTTGGTTTACGAATCCTCATTCTATCCGATCTCCCGATTTAGGTCCAGTTATTAACATAGTTACCTATATTAGGCGCCGTTGATCCCGTGTTCTTCTAGCTTTGCTTGGTGGTTATCCTAGGACTATCGAGCAATCTCAAGTGAGTACATAGACCCCTCTTTTACTGTTTTCAAACTGTTTTGGGGTGAAACACTTGTGCCTACTTGTTACTTTCGTGCTTTCCTGTTTTCACATCATATACTTGCTATGTTCATTAGTACATTTATAGTACATGATTTACATTACATTGTTTTGCTATGTATGTTTACTTAACATACTTAGTACATTGATTTACTTTACATTTCTGCTATGTATGTTGACTGAGCATGCTAGCACATTGATTTACATGACTTTTCTGCTATGCATGTTGACTGAGCATGCTAGCACATTGATTTACATTACATTAGTTGCATATGTTTACTCAACATATGGACACATTGTTTTACATTGCATTTTGTTGCATATGCTCATCTAGCATATGAACACATTATATTACATTTTGAACCGTTTGTAACTATTTGACTATGTGAACCGTTGTAACTATTGGACTATGTGAACCGTTGTAACCATTTGATTATATGAACCGTTTGTAACTGTTGAACCGTGTGAACTGTATTTGACCATACATAAACATTTCTACAATTGTTAAACATTTCATCTTGGTGGCTGTTTGGGTAAGTGATTTAAGTAACGAGGCGACGTGTAATACGATAAAAACATGGTGGATACGCCGCTTGTACTTCCTATATATAAGTGCTTTTATGGTATTACATATCGTAGCGTTATTTAAACCATTTCAGTTTAGACATATTACATCTACAATACAATCTTCACATAAACATCGTTTTACAAATAACTTAACTTATACAGACTCATTTTACTTGGTTATTCACTTAACCATACCTTGTTCTTTTATACATATATATCATTTGGTTCATTTATCACTTTTCAAATGATTTATGAAAGGAACACTCAACAAGATTCATGGCTACATTTTTTTTATTAAACAGTTTCTTTAAAATCAAGTCATGAATCCTATTTTCACAAAACCTATGTATCTCACAGGCATTTTTATGCTGACGTACCTATTTTCACATGTGTTTTCAGGAGCTGTTGCATAGGATGATCGAGACACACTTAGGCGGACCTGTGCCTTAGTGACTTAAAACGAAGCAAGAACTAGTTAAATTATGTTATGTACTCTTTGTTTCTTGCTTAAGACAATGTAACTCTCTTGGTTGATAAATAAAACGTGTCTTTAATTTCCATGGTTGTGAAACAATTAATTCTGTTACAACACTCCCCGTCGTTTCCGCCACGTTTTGTTGTTTTACGTGGTCGGGGTGTGACATCATGCGTTAGCCGATTTAGGTGCGAGCATTAATTTGATGCCGTTTTCACTCTACGAGAGGCTAGGTCTAGGAGAGCTTACACCCACACGCATGTCATTGTCATTGGCTGATCGTTCGATAAAATATCCTCGAGGGAATGTAGAAAATCTGTTAGTCAAAGTCGATAAATTTGTATTCCCCGTTGACTTCGTTGTCCTTGACATGGAGGCTGATCAAAAAGTTCCAATCATTTTAGGCCGTCCATTCCTTCGAACCGCTAAGGCAGACATTGATGTCTTCGACGGTAAAATCTCACTTCGTGCAGGTGACGAGATTGTCACATTCGAGATAGAAAGAGCCATGAAATATCCCAATGATAGTGGCGATTATAATGGTCCATGTCATTCAGTTTACTTCCTAGATTCCTTAATCTCTTGCGTTGATCAGTGTTTTAACTACATAAGTGGAGCCGATTTAGTTAGTGAAGACGAGAATGAAGAAGAGGATGAGATTGAGATAGAAGAAGACGATCCGGATCCGATTTCGGAATCATTGGAGCTATGTGAGATCAAGGAGGAGAATGAGAGCAAACCCATAGAGTCACATCTAGAGCTCAAAGTCCTTCCTTCCCACCTAGAGTACGTTTTCTTAGGAGAGGAGTCCAGTTTGACCGTCATCATATCATCTAAGTTGACGGAGGAGGAGAAAAGAAAGTTGATTGAGGTACTACAAGAGCAGAAAGATGCCATAACATGGAAGTTGTCCGATATCAAGGGAATTAGTCCCACTTTTTGCACACACAGGATTCTCATGGAGGATGAATTCAAACCAGTAGTGCAACCTCAAAGGCGTTTAAATCCTAACATGAAAGTGGTGGTTAGGAAAGAGGTAATAAAGTTGATGGAGGCCGGGCTAATTTATCCTATTTCTGATTCCGCATGGGTTAGTCCAACCCAAGTCGTTCCTAAGAAGGGAGGGATGACTGTTGTCATGAATGCAAAAAATGAGCTTATACCTTCCCGAACTATCACCAGTTGGCGAGTGTGTATCGATTACCGCAAGCTTAACGATGCCACTAGGAAAGACCACTTTCCACTCCCGTTCATTGATCAAATGCTCGAACGCCTTGCAGGCCAGCAGTTTTACTGTTTTCTCGATGGTTTTTCCGGCTATTTCCAAATTCCAATCGCACTGGAGGACCAAGAGAAAACTACTTTCACATGTCCATACGGTACTTTTGCATACCGACGCATGCCGTTTGGATTGTGTAACGCTCCAGCGACTTTCCAGCGATGCATGGTCGCTATTTTCCAGGATATGATTGAGAGGTCCATGGAGGTGTTTATGGACGATTTTTCAGTTTATGGCGACTCTTTTGATCAGTGTTTAGCAAATCTTGAGGAGATGATGAAGAGATGTATTGAAACGAAGCTAATGCTTAATTGGGAAAAGTGTCACTTCATGGTGACAGAAGGGATTGTGCTAGGACACAAAATTTCAAGAGCCGGCATAGAGGTTGATAAAGCAAAGATAGATACCATCAGTAGGTTGCCTCCACCGACAAATGTGAAGTCCGTTCGCAGTTTCTTTAGTCATGCGGGCTTTTACAGACGTTTCATTAAGGATTTTTCAAAAATCACGCTCCCCATAACACGACTCCTTGAAAAAGACGTACCCTTTGTCTTTGACGAGGAATTCCTGAAAGCCTTCAACTTTTTTAAGGAGAAACTTGTAAGTGCACCCATTCTTATTTCACCCGACTGGAGTTTACCTTTTGAACTCATGTGCGATGCTAGTGATTATGCCGTAGGAGCAGTTTTGGGCCAAAGGATCGACAAACACTTTCATCCGATCTACTACGCGAGCAAAACTCTTAATGATGCATAAGAAAACTATACCACCACTGAAAAAGAGCTTCTCGCCGTAGTGTTCGCATTCGACAAATTTCGTTCATATCTTGTTCTTTCCAAAACCATCGTTTTCACTGACCATGCAGCCTTGCGTTATCTTTTCAAAAAGAAAGATGCAAAACCCCGTCTCATACGGTGGATTCTCTTACTCTCCGAATTCGACATAGAAATCAAGGACAAGAAAGGAGCAGAAAATACTGCCGCATATCACTTATCACGATTGGAGGATCCTGAAAGAGAGGAGATTCGCGAAGAAGCAATTGGAGATAAATTTCCTCACGAGCATATAGATTTCATTGCAGCTGAAAAAGAAGGTATGCCATGGTTCACAAACTTGGCAAATTACCTAGCAAAAGGGGTGGTGTTGAAGGGTATGACCACCCAACAAAAGAAGAAGTTCTTTTGAGATGCGAGGAGGTACATTTGGGATGACCCCTATCTTTTCAGGATAGGAGGAGACAGAATTTTGAGAAGATGTGTGAGTAAGGAAGAAAGTTTAGAGATTCTTAGGCACGTACATGAAGGTTTAACAGGAGCTCACCACGGTCCACACACAACTGCACAAAAAGTCTTTTATTGTGGTTTTTATTGGCCTTCGGTAATGAAGGATGCAGTAGAGTTTGTGAAGACCTGTGATCGTTGCCAACGTACTGGCAATATCTCATCCAAGGATGAGATGCCCCAAAACCGAATTCAAATTGTTGAAATCTTCGATGTTTGGGGCATTGACTTCATGGGACCATTCCCCTCATCTAGAGGAAATCAGTACATACTTGTGGCGATAAACTACGTTTCAAAGTGGGTGGAGGCACAAGCTCTTCCTACAAACGATGCCCGAGTAGTGGTTAAATTCCTCAAGAAACTCTTCACTCGATTCGGTACTCCTCGTGCTCTTATAAGTGACCGTGGCACTCATTTCTGCAACGCCATCATGGAAAAGGCGTTGGCTCGCTACGGTGTCACTCATCGTTTTTCCACCGCCTACCATCCCCAAACTAGTGGGCAAGTCGAGAATGCGAATCGTGGAGTGAAACGAATCCTAGAAAAAACCGTTGGAAATAGTAGGAAAGATTGGTCAGATAAACTTGACGATGCATTGTGGGCATTTCGAACCGCCTACAAAACACCTTTGGGAACCACACCATTCATGATTGTCTATGGCAAAGCTTGCCATCTTCCCGTTGAGTTAGAGCACCGAGCACTTTGGGCTCTCAAAACTGTTAATCTTGACTTAACGGAGGCCGCCAAGAAACGATACTTCCAAATCCATGAATTGGAGGCCTTGAGGGACGCCGCCTATGAACGATCTTGGAATATCAAGGAAAAGACAAAGGCGTTGCACGACAGGAAGCTCAAGAGGTTGAAGGAATTCAAAACCGGCGATAAAGTGCTTTTATACAATTCAAGATTGAAGTTGTTCGCCGGAAAGTTGAAATCAAAGTGGACGGGACCATACATAGTGAACAAGGTTTTTCCATACGGAACAATTGAGTTGTTTGATGAAGCAAATGGAGGTACATGGAAAGTTAATGGTCATAGGTTAAAAAATTACTTTGGAGGGCCAATCGATTCGACAGAGACGGAGGTAACTCCGCTCGAAGTTCCATCGTCCACCATCGTTTAGGATCTTGAGTGAAAACTCAAGATTAGAGTAGATAGGTGGTTTTATGTATGTTTTAAGTCACTGTTTATATGTTTAATTTAGTAGTTTTTGAGTCATTTTTATTTTCCAGTACTGCTTTGGTTTTTGCTTATTTTTGTTTATGCAGGTTTGAATCACACCACCCGTACTCAATCTCCATTCGGGTGATTTCAGAGCTGTACACCAAATTTCAAGGAATTTACAAAGAGTACTAGTCAGAGTCAAAGCCGATCGCGACCGAAATGCTATACGATCGAGCTGGATTGGACAAGAGTATGGAGTTTATACATCATATAACCAGCTAAGTCCTTTCCAATTTGCCCTTTGTCTTTTATTTCTTATTTATTTTAGTTTTTGAGTTGTTTTCCATCTTACATTGAGGACAATGTAGAGTTTAAATGTGGGGATGGGAAACTATCATTTAAGTCTTAGAATTAAGTCATAATTTTTTTTTAAAAATATATATATAATTTTTTTTTTAAATAAATGAAAAAAAAATTTGTATAATTATTGTTTTATTTTTGTGCATATTTGACTTATTTTTATCTAATAATTGTACATATGAGAAAATGTTAAAGTGTTTTTCATAAATAGAAATTTATCTAATTACTCATAAATTTGCATCTAAAATACACACCCAATTTTAGTGAGTTTTGAGCCTTTCTAAAGCATTCATCATATGCTTAAGACTTCATTTGATTGAGTGTGCCGCATAATAGTATACATTTCAGAACTTGTCTTGAATATACTTGTTGAAATCATTAACTATAAAAATTATATAAAGAGGATAGAGGCAATAAGGATTAACCCAATTGTTTACCCTTTTCTTTTAAACTTCTAAAAAAAAAAATAGAAAAAAAAATCCACTAGTAAACCATGTTGAGCCTTGTTCTGTTCATTTGTTTTAAACCCATGTGTGAATTCCGGTTTAGTATAATTTTCCTTTCATAGGAATTTAGTTTGGTCTTTTACCGGCAGACTTTAAAGAACTGGAGATGCATTCATTCGATTTAAATTTGCTTTGTTGTCTACAATTCGCGAAACCAAGATTACCTACGGAGCTTAGAGAGAAAATATTTCACTTAAGTAAATAAGTTAGAAAAAAGTGGCGACAAAAAGAACAAATGCCACCATTTTGTGGGACATCCAAAAGTGCTATGAAAAGAAGAGCTAAACGATACGACAAATGTATTGGTTGTGGAAATTGGTCTCACACAGGAAGATGTAGAAGAAGTCAAACTGAATCCCAACATGAATACACGCTTCTAATGAGGGTGGGGGCTATTAGGCTCGATGCCGAACGATCCATTAGAGTTGGAAGTAATGTTCACTACAGGATTAAGGAAGATTTGATTCACATCTTGGATAAAACCGGTCTTGACGATCTGACCTTAAAAGAGTCACTTGGTTTGTGAGTATGTGTGTAAAAAAAAAATTGTGTAAGGTTTGTTAGGATAATTTGCTAGACCGGATTGAAACACTTCACCCAGTAAATAGCCATATAATCCTACCTTTAAACCCTAGCCACGTTACAACCCCATAATAAAAGTCCTCTTGATTTATATGATTTATATATGTTAATTGGTAAAGAAGAGATTTCATTACAAGCCTATGATAATGTTATTATATGGCCCGGCTTTTGAGGGATCACAGAAAAATTACTAGTGCAACATTCACTAGTTTACACCAGTGAGCCGAGGGAAGCAAATCAAAGATGCAAGTAAGTGAGTAACTTATGATAAAACTCCATTTTTTTGAAAAATCACATTTGTTTTCTCATCTCTATCATTATTAGCTAATTTTAAATCATTTATATACATTAATATTTATGTGTGTTATCCATTTTAAGTTAACCGCTTGAATATCAGTTTGTACAGTTGTTTAAGATTTGCTTAGGGACAAGCAAATGTTTAAGCGTGGGGATATTTGATGTGTGGAAAAATACACACATTTATCCAGTGTGAAATGTATAATTATTGTATGGTTTTATTTGTTTTTTTAGTACTTTATTATGATATTTTGTGTTTTGTCAGATCCTGGTACAAATGAAGCGAAAACGATGAATTCTACGAAAGAAACGGAAGAAAACGAACAATGCGAAAGAACACGGAAAAGCGTGATAGAAATTGCCTGAGGGGACCCCTTACGGACCGTAAGGGATAACACCTTACGTTAGGTTGTTTAGTCTATCAGAAAACTAAACAACCTAATGTTGAACCATAAAATGAATTAAATTCGGGTCAGAAACAGTCAGAATTTCATCATGACATATCCGGAGCTAGAAAATGAGTTACAAGAGCCATAATATATGTTTTTGGGGTAGCTCGACGAGAGGAATCCAAATATGAGGTTAAAATCGAGTGACTAGAGCTTGGGCAACCGTTTCTGGAAGGAATTTAAGTGGTGACGGGATTTTGATTTAAAAAAAACTTTTGGCCTAACTTTGAATTATTAAATGCACTATAGACTTTAGTGGTGAATTATTAAATGCACTATAGACTTTAGTGGTGAATTATTTAAAGCAAAATGGCAAGGATTTGAAGCCTATAAAAGGCCATGGAAGTCTACAACAAATGGAGACACCAATTTACACAAGTTTGCAACATTCATGCACATATTCTCAATTCACTAAGAGTTGATACAATTCAGCCATGGAGTGATCTTGGAAGAGTTAAGAAGCAAGTTGTGGTGAATTCTTGAAGGCGGGAATCAATGGGAGAAGCTCGGGAACGATCAATATTGAAGACTTAAGGGTTATACTCTCTTATTTCAATTCTTGTTTCCTTTTTGTTTCCATACTTTACCATGAATTCTGTTTTTAAGTTTGATGTTTTAATTTGCATAATAATGATTGTCGGTTAATCACCTTATACTACTTAGGTTGTGATGAACACTTGTTAAAAAATGTAATTTTTACCGGTTATTGTGTGATTATGGATTGTTCTTATAGTAATTGATTTAAGAAACTTGTTTGGTGTTTATGCATATTTTAACTTGGTTAATATTTCTATCATATATTTCACATAAATTCTGGTGAATGTCTTTTCATAAAAAGAATTAATGTTGATTTTCAAATCTTAGCGGGTTTGGGTAATCTTATGGTAAAATGGCCAATAAATCATATAAATAATGATCAAGAATTAATCCGGTTTTAATGTTCTACTATTTTTAGCGCCGAAAAGTATAAAAATATTAATAGGTCTAGTTTAGTGTGTTACTAGGATTGTGTTTTGAAAGAAACCCGGTTTTAGTTTAATTATTACTAACTTGTCTATTAAACCAAATTAAGTTCCTTAAATTGCTTTAGACTTACAACCGAAAGGAAGTTAGTTTTTCCAAGCACTTTTCTAGAACACTAGATAACCGACATGAAGTCTAGATTAACCGGTAATAAAAATAAATCTTTAGAGTTACATAGATGTCTTCCCGAGAAGGATTGGGAAACCTATTTGTTTTCTCTTAGGATTTAATATTTAAAGATCCCGGTTTCATATCACATAATTATCCGATAAAAAGTATGTTAATAACAAGTGGGATTCCAACCTAAGTAGTCTTTCATAAATCATTGAAATTCATCCTTTGCTTTAAATTGTGCTTTGCTTATCTTGTTTAATTAGTTTATTTTAATAAATTGCAAATTTGTATTTTTCAAGTAAAAACCCCCCATCAATTAAACAAAACATTTTAGTCCGTGTCAGTCTTGTATAAAAAAGTCATTAACATAATTCAACAGAGTCCCTTGGGTTCGATACTCGGACTTACTTTTACTATACTATACTGATCGGTACACTTGCCAGATGTGTGGTTTAGGTTTAAGATCGAGTCTAAGTTTATAAATTTAAAACTTAGAGTGTCTAGTTTAAGGTTATTTTTAAAGTTTGTCTTTTTGTATTTTATTTGTAAAAATGCGTTTTTGTGTTGGACATGTAGTAACTGGAAGGGTTAAGTACCGGTAGTTGAGAACTCCTGTCTAGGCTGTCATTCGTACAAATCCAAATAAAAGGACCAGTTGCCTACCTGGGGACTATCAACGAGAGTACCAATACCTATTAGGCCAAAGCATGTCTAAAGTTTAAGTTTGAGTCATTTTTATTTAACCATTTTTACAAGTTTTTCTTACATACCGCTTCCTGCACATCAATAACCTACCAAGCAATCAAATTATTACAGACATAGATATCCTCAAAACAAAACATGTCCCGACAACTCAGATTTAATTAAATAAATTGTCTTTGTTTCTAGACTCTCCTACTCGGTTCCATCAAATAGTAAGCAAAGCACAACATCCTAAGCACTTGTCACATACGTTAAAATAAAGATCAATACACATAGTGTAAGGGTGAGCATACAAGTTTAATAGATATAATAGAGTTCGAAAGCGTTTACGCGTAACCAGCATGTAACATGTATAATGCAAAGCTAGTAGGTTGTCGACAATGAAATATGCATAGACTAGACTGCGAGTCGTAGAATGCGCAACACATATCACCACTGTGAAATACGAGAGGTAACCTTAACAACCCCTGTCCACGACAGGTGCTGAGTCCAAACAAATAGTACTATCGTTGCTAAGGCGTCAGGCAAAAATCACTGTGTTAACATAACATACAAGCATTCATCGAGTAACACGTATCATGCAATAACGGTCAGCGTATAAATAGTGTTTGCGTTGTGTGTCGATGTGATTTAGAATAAGTAACGTATGTAACACCCAAAAGTGCATAAAGCAAAAAGGGATCGAGTATACTCACAACGATGGAAATGGATTGAAGGGAGCGCTAGAGTGATTAGCCTGAACAGTTAATGATAGCGTAAGAGAAGAGCGGTGCGTAAATTGGTGAAAAGTGATCAAGTGTCGAATGGTAACCCGATCGGATTGGGATGGCAATCCGATCGGATGGTCATTCGATCGGATGTCAATCCGTTCGGATGGTCATCCGATCGGATAGCCATTCGGTCGGATTGACATTCGTTTGGTAAGGATGTGTTTGTGTATGATGGCTTTGAAGTTTTCTTTGTAGCATTTTGAAAACAGAGAAGTATCTCTACCCTTCAGGTCGATTGATCGAACGGTCGTTCGATCGGATAGCGATCCGATTGGCAGGACACTTAGTGAGAACAAATTCACAGCAGGATGGTCACTCGATCGGATAGCAATCCGATCAGATAGCAATCCGTTGAACATGTTGAAAATTGTTTGAGTGTTGAACCTCAAGTGTAATCCGATCGGATTGTGGTTCGATCGGATGGCAATCCGTCCCAACGCATTTGATCGTTTTGAACTTGATTATTTTGAAGGTTTGTGGTTTGTTCGAGACGGTTTGACAACGTACTAAACAACAGAAACTCGTCAAGTCCTAAGTCGTCCGATCGAACAGGAATCACCCAAATCCCATCAGTTTACTGGTTCATGACGGTTGTTCTTGTTTAACTCGAAATCGGTTGTCTCCTTGATAGAAACCAGATCTTGAACCAACTTATCACTAAGAAAGAGTAGAAGATCAGAACGAGCTCCGATTCTAACGGTTTTGTGTGCATTGAGTGTAAAAGAGTTGAAAGAAAGTTGGAAAACCATCTTTCAATCCTTTCAACTTTGAAAATGTTTAGATCTATGCAAAATCATTGTTTATTCATGTGGAAATCCTTCAGATCTAAGTTGTTCTTGGAGGAATGAAGCCAAAACTTGATGTTCATGAGAACTCCATGATGACATCACCCTAGAACACCTCAAATCCGTTGATTTCACGGTTAAAAGTTAAGATTCAAAGGTGAAAAAGATGAAGGAGTGCATGTAGATCATAGAAATACAAGATTTGAGTTGAAAACTTACAAGAATCACGAGAAATCGAGAGAAAAGAGGGCTTGAGTGCGGCTGGTCGAGTGAGGGAGCTGTCACATCACAAGTGATGTGCCAGGAGGGTATTTATAGGGCTTCCAAAAGAGGAAAGTGCATAAGTGTCGGATTGGCCACCGATCGGATGGCGGTTCGATCGGATGGCAATCCGATCGGATGGCCACTCGATCGGTTGGCCATTCGATCCAGGTGTCCGGCGTGTTGAGTTTTGTCATTTCGATTCGCGTGTTGAGCGTTGCGATGCGATTCGGGTGAGCGATGCGATAGTATTACCCATTAGTTACACAAATAACCTAACTACTATATCTAACATACAATCACTATAAGTAACTTGCGTTTAGTGCTTGCGATTAGATTGCGATTAAACACCTCAACATAAACATAACATGCATAAGTAACACATAATGGCACACACACGTAAAACAATATCCAGAACACATAATTCAGGTTGAAATGCGATAGCGATGCGATTAGCGATAAATCGATTATCAATTAAACATGCGATTAAATCTCGATTATTAATAGATACTTCACATAATACAACTATAGCGATCAAATAAAAAGATTCGATTACCAGTCAATTAATGTACAACCAATAGTTAAGCAAGGTGTCACACCCCAACCGATGGCGGAAACATCGGGGCATGGCACTGAGCTAAAAAGATTGTCCAGAAGTTTCCATAACAATTATCATTACCAATCAATTTAAAATAACATGTCCCATACCATGTCTCAAAAGGTAAACAAATCATTACAGACAAAATCTAGGCAAATAGTTCTATTCTGACAACTCAGATTTTCAAATAGAGCAATTGTTTATCTACTTCTAGAGACCCTCGATTTAATTTGTACAGACAACTATTTGTTGGCCTCTAGAGCCTTATTCTAGCCTCGATTTCCTAGCAGATGTGCATCCTAAGCACCCGTCACATACGTTAAAATAAAGTCAATACATATAATGTAAAGGTGAGCATACAAGTTTGATAATAGCATATAGAGTTCGAAATATGTTTACGCATAACCAGCACGTACACATAGAGAAATGAAGCACGTTAGTTATCGACATAGATCCATCGATACCAATGACTGCGGGTTGACTGCCTGAGGCAGCTGGCAATACATGATTACCACCATAATCCATGCAAGTAATTGTCCTTAACAACCCCTGCGAACAGGTGCTGAGTCAAAACTATAGTACTATCGTTGCTAAGGCAGGTAGACAGCATTCCATGTGTAAACATAACAAACAAGCATTCATAAGCCACGTATAACATGCATTAACGGTTATCATTCAAATAGTATTGAGTAGTGTGTTTATTGTGATTTGAATATTCGTAACGTATGTAACACCCAAAAGTGCGTAAAGCAAAAAGGGGGTCGAGTATACTCACAGCGATGATGGATTGAAGGGAGCACTTAGAGAGTAGGGTTAGCCTGATCAGAACGATATCATAACGATAAGTGACGCGTAAAACGATGCAAAGAATAAGTGGCTCGGACAACAACTCGGTCGGATTGGTAATCCGATCGGATGGTCCGGCCGTGCGGATGACAATCCGTTGGATGGTCATCCAGTAGGACAGGTTGTCCGATCGGATGACTATTTGAGTGGATTGTTTCTTCCTTTGATGTGTTTGTGTATGATGGCTTGCCTTTTGAAGTTTTCGTTGTAGTATTTGAAAACATTGAAGTATCTCTACCTTTCAAGTCGGTCGATCGGACGGTCTGTCCGGTCGGACGACAATCCGATAGGTTGATACTTCAGCGAGAACAAGTTCACAGCAGGGCGGTCACTCGGTCGGTTATGTAGTCCGGTCTGGTGGCATCCTTAGTGCATTGAACATGTTGAAAATTGTTTAAGTCCAAGTATCTCATGATACGAAGAGTAATCCGGTCGGGTATGTAGTCCGATCGGATAACAATGCGTTCAATACTCAAACTTCAGATAAAGTTGGTTATGTGGGGGACCCAAGGTGTAAGCTGTTCGGATGACCTAGCCGCTCGGATGGCTTATCCGGTCGGACAATAGTCCGATCGAATAGCACTCCGTGCTAGTCGTTCCGTTCGTCTTTCACTTGGTCGTTTTGATTGTTTGTTGCTTTTATCGAGACGTTTTGACAACGTGCAAACAAACAGAACTCCATCTTGACACAAGCAATCCGATAGTCCAGGAATCACCCTAGTTCGACCAGTTAACCGGTTCGAGACGGTTGTTCTTGGTTAACCCGAAATCGGTGGTCTCGTGAGTAGAATCCAGGCACTTTCGGAGGTTTGACACATGGAAAGTCGGGTGGACGTTACTAAGTTCCTCCGGTAGTTCGAGTCTGTAGGCGACTTTTCCGATCCTTTCCAGAATCTTAAAAGGTGCAACATATCGAGGCGCTAGTTTCCCTTTCTTGCCGAATCTGACCACACCCTTCCAAGTTGATACCTTTAGGAGTACATAGTCGCCAACGTCAAATTCAAGGGGCTTGCGTCTTCTATCGGCATAACTTTTCTGTCGATTCCGAGCTTTCGTTAGATTGTCTCGAATTAGGAAAATTTTGTCTGTCGTTTCTTGCAATAGCTCGGGACCGGTTAATTGCGAATGACCGATGTCGTGCCATACAATAGGCGATCGACATTTTCTTCCGTATAAGGCCTCGAATGGTGCCATTTGAATGCTGGAATGATACTTGTTGTTATACGAGAATTCGACTAGCGGCAGGTATTTATCCCAATTACCACCGAAGTCTATGACACACGAACAGAGTATGTCTTCAAGAGTACGAATCGTTCTTTCAGTTTGACCGTCGGTTTGGGGGTGGAATGCGGTACTTAGATTAGGCGATGTACCGAGTGCCGTTTGAAACGTTTCCCACAGTCGCGAGGTAAACCGAGCATCACGATCAGAGATGATGTCGCGAGGCGTCCCATGATTACAAATAATATTGTCGGTGTAGATTCGGGCTAATCGTTCTACCTTGTAGTCTTCCCGTATTGGCAAAAAGTGAGCTGATTTAGTCAAACGGTCAACGACAACCCAAATGCTGTCGTGACCTGATGACGTGTGCAGAAGCTTTGTTATGAAGTCCTTAGCTATACTCTCCCACTTCCACATAGGGATTGGCGGTTGTTCGAGTAAGACAGAGGGTCTTTGGTGTTCAGCCTTGACTCTCGCACAAGTCAGGCACTTTCCAACGTAGAGAGCAATATCCCTTTTCATGCCCGGCCACCAGTACTTGTAGCGAAGGTCCTGGTACATTTTGTTGGCACCGGGATGAATAGAATACCGGGATTTGTGGGCTTCGTCCATCAGAATCTGTCGTAAATCGGTCCATTTGGGGATCCAAATTCGGTCCAGAAAGTGGAATATCCCATTTGACTTACTCACAAGCTGGGCTCCATCGTGGTAGATTCTTTCCTTCTTCAGAGTGCGTTCATTAAAACATGCGTGCTGGGCTTCGCGGATGAGGGTTTCGAGATCGTGTTGGGCTTGGACATTGCGAGTGCTGAGCAAATAACTCCGTCTCCTGAGAGCGTCGGCAACAACATTTGCCTTGCCTGGGTGATAACGAATCTCACAGTCATAATCGTTGAGTTGTTCTACCCATCGGCGTTGACGCATATTAAGTTCCTTCTGATTAAAGATATGTTGTAGGCTCCTATGATCGGTGAAGATCGTACACTTTGTACCATACAGGTAGTGTCGCCAGATCTTTAACGCAAAAACAACTGCGCCTAGCTCGAGATCATGGGTTGTATGGTTCTTCTCGTGGATTTTGAGCTGACGAGATGCGTAAGCTACAACCTTGTCCCGCTGCATAAGAACACAACCAAGACCAAGGTTGGAAGCATCACAATAGACAATGAAATCATCGTTTCCGTCGGGCAATGTGAGAACAGGAGCATTGCAAAGCTTGTGTTTGAGGGTTCGAAAGGCAGACTCTTGTTCAGTTCCCCAAACAAAAGGCTTGTCTTTATGTGTTAGAGCGGTAAGCGGCACTGCGATCTTTGAGAATCCTTCGATAAATCGTCGATAATAGCCCGCTAGTCCGAGAAAAGAACAGAATTCAGATGGGTTCTTAGGTGTAATCCAACTCTTAACTGCTTCAATCTTCCTGGGGTCGACATGAATACCTTGACTATTAACAATGTGACCCAGAAACTGAACCTCCTCCAACCAGAATTCACACTTGGAGAATTTGGCATAGAGTTGGTTCCCCTGGAGTAGCTCGAGAACCAAACGTAGATGTTGCGCGTGTTCGGCTTTCGATTTTGAATAGATAAAGACATCGTCGATGAATACGATGATGAAACGGTCGAGATATGGTTTACACACGCGATTCATCAGATCCATGAAAACCGCGGGTGCGTTGGTTAATCCAAAAGGCATGACAACGAATTCGTAATGGCCGTATCGAGTGCGAAACGCGGTTTTGGGTATATCCTCCTCTTGAATGCGTAGTTGGTGATAGCCTGAGCGTAGATCGATCTTCGAGAAACACGTAGCACCTTGTAGCTGATCAAATAAATCGTCGATTCGGGGTAGGGGATAGCGGTTCTTGATAGTTAACTTATTCAATTCCCGATAGTCGATACACATCCTGAACGATCCATCCTTCTTTTTGACGAAAAGCACTGGCGCGCCCCAAGGAGAGGTGCTCGGGCGAATGAAGCCTTTCTCAAGTAATTCTTGGAGTTGGTTTGAGAGTTCACGCATTTCGGACAGTGTGAGTCGGTAAGGAGCTTTGGCAGTAGGGTTGGCTCCAAGAATGAGGTTGATACGAAAGTCAATATCACGACTTGGTGGTAGGCCGGGAAGGTCGTCAGGGAACACATTAGGAAATTCACGAACCACAGGAACGTTTTTCACCTCTGTCTTTCCTTTCTTTTCCTTCTCCGCTACTACGATGTTAGCCAAGAAAGCTCCGACATGTGTTTGAGACCCTTCGAAGCAGTTTCACCGTAGACACACAATAGATCACCATTCGCGAGCGAAAATTGAATCATCTTGTCGAAGCACACAACTTCAGCATGATTTTCGCGAAGAAAGTCCATACCTACTATGATGTCAAAACTTCCGAGTTGCATCGGAATAAGGTCGATTGGGAAGAGGTGATTGTTGAGCTCAAGTGTACAATCATGAAGAACAGAATTAACGGCGACGGTTCTTCCGGTGGCGACTTCAACATCGAACGTCGAGGAGAGTTGGGAGCGCTTACGACTAAGGAGCTTCTCGAATTCGAATGACACAAAGCAATTATCGGCTCCAGTATCAAATAAACATGAAGCATAAATACCATTCACAAGGAACGTAGCATTGACCACGTTGTTGTCTGCTTGGGCTTGACGCACGTTGATGTTGAAAGTTCGTGCGCGTGCTGCTTGTTGCTGTTGGTGTTGCTGCTGCTGCTGGGGCTCTTGTTTCACAACCCTGTTTGGGCACATGTTGGCGAAATGGTTAGGATCGCCACACGCGAAGCAGGCTCTGGCGTTGACCGCGGGTGCCGGAGGAGCTTGTTGACCCTGAGGGGCGGTGAGTAGAGCTTGATGAGTAGGAGCTTGTCGAGCATGGCAGTTGGTAGTGAAATGGCCGTACATATTTCAATGAGCACAAAAACGACAAGCAATGGTAGTCGGGTGGTGGTAGGTACAAGTAGGGCAAAGCGGGTGTGGCCCAGTGTACACACGCTTAGCAGGCGGTGCATTTGCCACAGGCGCCGCTACTTGACGTTGTTGAGCTGGTACAACTTGTATCAGTGCAGCAGTGATCGCACAGTTCTTGTTGTTGGAGCTGTTCTTTCTCTTGCTCTTCCTCTTGTTGCTTGATGCGGTGGTGGTTTCAGTAGTTGGTGCGGCGGTGTTAGCTTGATGCAGGTGCTTTGGAGTTTTATCCCAGACACCAGCCTTGACTCGCTTGTCGTTGATTTCAGCAGCCGGTAGGTAAGTCTCTTCGATCGTCTTAGTCTTTGCCGCTTGTACGAAATCTGCAACAAAGTCAGGCAGGGCTCGGATATACTTCTTGATTGCCACGTCTGAAGTCTTGACTTGGTCAGGGCAGATGATGATGAGCTGTTTGAAGCGAGCAGTGAGAGCAGCGTTTTCACCTTCCTTCTACTTTATGTGCCAGAATTCATCTTCTAACTTTTGGCCCTCATGAGGAGGGAAGAATTCTTCCAGCATGACTTCCTTGAGTTCGTCCCACGACAGACCGTAGGCTGCATCATTCCATCGTTTGTTTCTCTTGGCCGTCTACCAGTCTAGTGCGCGGGACTGGAAGACGCCGGTAGCGTTTAGAGTGCAGAGATCGTCTGGGCAACCGCTTTGTCGTAGAGTGACCTCAATGGAATCAAACCATTGGAACAACGCTGTAGGACCTTCCTCGCCAGTGAATTCCTTTGGCCCACAAGACTTGAATTGTTTGAAATTGAAGGGAGCTTTGGGGGTAGCTTTAGGAGCTTCGGTTCTCGACTCCTCAGATGATTTGCTGACGTTCTCATAGACATCACTCACGGCTTTTGCTACTTGCTTAGCGATGATAGCAGCAAGACGTTTGTCTCTCTTTTCTTGACGAGAAAGTGGTGTGTGACGGGATGATGGTCCAGTTGACTTTGTCTGCAACAGACATCGTCATAGGTCTTAGACACATCATAATCGAATCTCACCTCACATGTCTAATACTTACTAAAGCTTAGGAACATGCAATGTAGTGTGTATCACATACACACATAGACACGTAATCACAGATTCACATGAACACAAAAGCACATAAGCATATAGGGCACAGAATCACAGAAACACGTAAACCACAGAAGCATTTAAGCACAAGAGGCATATAGGAGCATATAGAAACACGCATAGTATTCCGACTGCCTCAGAATACAAAACCAAGCATTCAAAGTTCGCGAGTGTTCGAATATTGCGATCGCGTTTAGTATATCGAGTAGCATAGTATAAGCGTATAGCATAGCATAAAGTCGTCCACAATTCAACGATTTGTTAACGTTTTGAGATAGAAATGCAGTGCGAGTCGTGCGTGTCGATCGGAGTGGAAGCAAAAATCGAATAAATCTCCAAAATTTAAACACATAAACATGTAAGCACACATATAAATATATAAAATCGACGAATCATCAGAGTCAGCAGTTGCGGGCTCAGAATCGAAACACATAAAAGTCGAGAATTAGATTGTCTGCGGCTATTAGACTTCGACTAACCAAAGTGATTCGACTATTCACAAAGACTTGTTGTGCACATTTGACCCCCCAGGACAATGCCCTTGCCTCGATTCTTGGGCGTTTGGCACGTATCTCGTTGATCATATCATGACTTCATGTCGTTGGAGTCCGTCGAGACTTTGGTGAGAGTTTTGTAAAATGAGCGGAACAAGTCGTCAAGGTTAGGGTTTCACCCCCAGCGTAACAACTTCATTCCTGTTTTTAATAAAATAGAGGAGATTATTCATCAAAATACGGGTTTTCACGCCTGATTTGGTATAATTCTCCCTATTTGTAGATAAAATGCGGGTTGATTAAGCAACTTTAGTCGAGAGTTTGCGGTTTTCACACCTAATCTTGACTTAGTTGCTCTTTTATTGTTGAAAATTCGAGTGCGGTGATAGTGTAGCATATGCGAGAAATGGCGGTAAGCTCATACATAATCCCTAACGGATATGCACAAGTCGGTCTGTTGGGTCCTCACTATAGACTAGGTATCTAAGACATCGACCCGGACTAGGTCGTGTCTTGCCTAATTCCCTATAGTTATGGCTCTGATACCAATCTTTCACACCCCAACCGATGGCGAAAACATCGGGGAATGGCACTGAGCGAAACAGATTGTCCAGAAGTTTCCATAACAATTATCATTACCAATGAATTTAAAATAACATGTCCCATACCATGTCTCAAAAGGTAAACAAATCATTACAGACAAAATCTAGGCAAATAGTTCTATTCCGACAACTCAGATTTTCAAATAGAGCAATTGTTTATCTGCTTCTAGAGACCCTCGATTTAATTTGTACAGACAACTATTTGTTGGCCTCTAGAGCCTTATTCTAGCCTCGATTTCCTAGCAGATGTGCATCCTAAGCACCTGTCACATACGTTAAAATAAAGTCAATACATATAATGTAAAGGTGAATATACAAGTTTGGTAATAACATATAGAGTTCGAAATTCGTTTACGCATAACCAGCACGTACACATAGAGAAATGAAGCACGTTAGTTATCGACATAGATCCATCGATACCAATGACTGCGGGTTGACTGCCTGAGGCAGTTTGCAATACATGATTACCACCGTAATCCATGCAAGTAATTGTCCTTAACAACCCCTGCAAACAGGTGCTGAGTCCAAACTATAGTACTATCGTCGCTAAGGCAGGTAGACAACATTCCATGTGTAAACATAACAAACAAGCATTCATAAGCCACGTATAACATGCATTAACGGTTAGCGTTCAAATAGTATTGAGTAGTGTGTTTATTGTGATTTGAATATTCGTAACGTATGTAACACCCAAAAGTGCGTAAAGCAAAAAGGGGGTCGAGTATACTCACAGCGATGATGGATTGAAGGGAGCACTTAGATAATAGGGTTAGCCTGGTCAGAATGATATCATAACGATAAGTGACGCATAAAACGATGTAAAGCGTAAGTGGCTCGGACAGTAGCTCGGTCGGATTGGTAATCCGATCGGATGGTCCGGCCGTGCGGATGATAATCCGTTGGATGACTATTCAAGTGGATTGTTTCTTCCTTTGATGTGTTTGTGTATGATGGCTTTCCTTTTGAAGTTTTCGTTGTAGTATTTGAAAATATTGAAGTATCTCTACCTTTCAAGTCGATCGATCGGACGGTCTGTCCGGTCGGACGACAATCTGATAGGTTAATACTTCAGCGAGAACAAGTTCACAGCAGGGCGGTCACTCGGTCGGGTATGTTGTGCGATCGAGTGGCATCCTTAGTGCATTGAACATGTTGAAAATTGTTTAAGTCCAAGTATCTCATGATACGAAGAGTAATCCAGTCGGGTATGTAGTCCGATCGGATAGCAATGCGTTCAATACTCAAACTTCAGATAAAGTTGGTTATGTGGGGGACACAAGGTGTAAGCCGTTTGGATGACCTAGCCGCTCGGATGGCTTATCCGGTCGGACAGTAGTCCGGTCGGATAGCACTCCGTGCTGGTCGTTCCGTTCGTCTTTCACTTGGTCGTTTTGATTGTTTGTTGCTTTTATCGAGACGTTTTGACAACGTGCTAACCAACAGAACTCCATCTTAACCAAAGCAATCCGATCGTCCAGGAATCACCCTAGTTCGACCAGTTAACCGGTTCGAGACGGTTGTTCTTGGTTAACCCAAAATCGGTGGTCTCGTGAGTAGAATCCAGATCTTGAACCAGCACAACACTAAGAATGAGTAGGAGACTAGAACAAGGCCCGATTCTATCGGTTTTGAGTGTAAAAGAGTCGAAAGGAAGTTAGAAACCATCTTTCAATCCTTTTTCACTATGTTTATGTTTAGATCTATGCAAGATCTTTGTGTATTCGTGTGGAAATCATTTAGATCTAAGTTGTTCTTGGTGGATTGAGGCCAAAACATGAAGTTCTTCAAGAACACATGATGACGTCATCATAGAACACCTCAAATCTAGTGATTTCACGGTTAAAAGTTAAGATTTAAAAGATAGAAAGGTGTAGGAGTGCGTGTAGATTAAGAAAGTACAAGATTTAGGACGAGATCTTACTGGAATTAAGAGAAATCGAAAAAAAGGTGAGGAGAGCGTGCTGTTCGGTCAGAGAGTTGCCAAAAGTAGAAAGTTTGAGAGTGACATGGGTATTTATAGAGTTACCCAAAGAGGAAAGTGTGGGTCGGTCGGATGGCATCTCGCCCGGGTGACTTATCCGGTCGGATGTCAACTTGGTCGGATGACATATGGCACCAGACCAAGTGACAGCCCGGTCGGATGGGCAATCCGGCCGGATGGCACTTGGTTTGGGTGTTCGGCGCGACGATTTTTGAGGTTTCGATTTCGATTGCGAGCGATTCAAATGCGATAGAGTTTCCTAGTTAAATTACTTTTAATCCCAACTTATTCATATCTCGCGCTGTCTCTTCTCCACTAATTGTCATAGTTTGATTTCGATTGAGTTTGATTGTGTTTCGAGTTTCGATTGCGCTTCGATTGATTAGCACACATAACATAAATAAACATGCACAAGTAACACATAAGGCACACACACACGTAACAATAACCAAAATGTATATTTCGAGTTGTGATTCGATGTCGATTTGATTAGCATAGTTTGATTATCGTTTAGTTAACTTTATCGCATTGTTACTTCCTACAGTTCACAGTCGTAAGTCGATTGAATGGCGAATAACACACGTCGATTATTGTAATTATTGACACTTACTCCACATAATACAACTAAATTAAACACACAAAAGAAATTTACTACTAGTCAAGTTGCGTGAAATCGGTCGTTGACTTTGACCTTGACTTAGACTTTGACTTCAGAAACACGGGGTGTTACACAAGGAGTGACAGATCGCAATTAGCAATCTTTTCTTCCTTTGACTTTGACTTTCCAAAAAGCGGGTTGTTAAAGCCTCCCCTACTTTAGGAAATTTCGTCCCAAAATTTAAGAAGTAGGCGTAACGAACAGTTGCAGGCACTTTGCCTTCATGTCACTTTCGAGTTCCAAGGTAAACTCGGCACCGCGTTTGCCTTCCCAGCGAACCTTCACAACGGGAATGCGTGAGCGTCTGAGCACCTTGGTTTCTCATCCCATGATCTCGACAGGCTTTTCCACGAAGTGTAATGTTTCGTCCACTTGTAAATCTTCGAGAGGGACATGTAATTCCTGGTCGGCTAAGCACTTTCTGAGGTTCGAAACGTGGAAAGTCGGGTGGACATTACTAAGTTCCTCCGGTAGTTCGAGTGTGTAGGACACTTTTCCAATCCTTTCCAGAATTTTAAAGGGTCCAACGTATCGAGGCACGAGCTTTCCTTTCTTGCCGAATCTGATCACCCCCTTCCAAGGTGCAACCTTTAGGAGTACGTGATCACCAACGTCAAATTCAAGGGGCTTGCGGCGTCTATCGACGTAACTTTTCTGTCAGCTCCGAGCTTTCAGTAGATTGTCTCGTATTTGGAGGATTTTGTCAGTCGTTTCTTGCAACAGCACATGACCGGTAATTTGCGCGTCTCCGATCTCGTGCCATACAATAGGCGATCGACATTTCCTTCCGTATAATGCCTCAAATGGTGCCATTTGTATGATAGAATGATAACTGTTATTGCACGAGAATTCGACCAAAGGTAAGTGCGCGTCCCAATTACCACCGAAATCTATGACACATGATCGGGGCATGTCTTCAAGGGTGCGAATCGTTCTTTCAGTCTGACCGTCGGTTTGGGGATGGAAAGCGGTACTTAGATTAAGAGTAGTACCGAGACCAGATTGAAATGTTTCCCAAAGACACGAGGTAAACCGACCATCACGGTCAGAGATGATGTCTCGAGGCGCCCCGTGTCAACAAATGATCTCATCGGTGTAGATTCGGGCTAATTTTTCTACCTTAAATTCTTCTCGTATCGGTAGGAAATGAGCTGATTTGGTCAAACGATCGACGACAACCCAGATGTTTTCATGACCTGCTTGAGTACTCCAGAGGTTCGTTATAAAATCCATAGCTATACTCTCCCATTTCCATATCGGGATCTCGGGTTGCACGAGTAAGCCAGAGGGGTGTTGATGCTCAACCTTGACCTTGGAACAAGTCAGGCATTTCGAAACATAGGTAGCGACATCCCTCTTCATGCCCGGCCACCAGTACTTGTAGCGAATGTCCTGGTACATCTTGTCAGCACCGGGATAATAGAATACCGAGATTTGTGGGCTTCGTCCATCAGAAGTTGTCGCAAATTCGTACGCTTGGGAATCCAAATTCGGTCCAAATAATGAAATATACCATTAGATTTATTCTCGAGTTGGGAGCCAACGTTTAGAATCCTTTCTTTCTTCAAAGTTCGTTCGGTAAAACAAGCATGCTGCGCGTCACGGATGAGAGCTTCGAGATTAAACTGGGCTTGAACATTACGAACGCTATGCAAATAGCTTCGTTGACTGAGAGCATCGGCAACGACGTTTGCTTTTCCTGGATGGTAACGAATCTCACAGACGTAATCGTTGAGTAGTTCAACCCATCGGCATTGGCGCATGTTCAGTTCTTTCTGGTTAAAGATGTGTTGTAGGCTCTTATGTTCGGTGAAGATCGTACACTTGGTACCATAAAGGTAGTGTCGCCAAATCTTTAACGCAAAAATAACTGCACCGCACTCAAGGTCGTGGGTTGTATAATTCTTCTCATGGATCTTAAGCTGTCGAGATGCGTACGCGATAACCTTATCTCGTTGCTTGAGAACGCAACCAAGACCAAGGTTCGAGGCATCATAGTAGACTACGAAATCGTCGTTTCCGTCGGGCAGTGAGAGCACGGGAGCATTGCAAAGCATAGCTTTGAGGGTTTGAAAGGCTTCTTCCTGTTTAGTTCCCCAAACAAAAGGTTTCTCCTTATGCGTAAGAGAGGTAAGCGGCACAGCGATTTTAGAGAAACCTTCGATAAATCGGCGATAATAGCCTACCAGTCCGAGAAAAGAACGGACCTCAGACGGGTTCTTGGGTGTAACCCAACTCTTAACTGCTTCGATCTTCGCGGGATCGACATGAATTCCTTGACTATTGACAATGTGACCCAGGAATTGGACCTCCTCCAGCCAAAATTCGCAGTTGGAGAATTTGGCATAGAGACGGTTTCCCTGGAGTAACTCAAGAACCAAATGTAGGTGCTGCGAGTGTTTGACTTTTAACTTGGAATAGATCAGGATATCATTGATGAACACGATGATGAAGCGGTCGAGAAAGGGTTTGCACACTCGATTCATTAGGTCCATGAAAATGGCGGGAGCATTAGTCAAACCAAAAGGCATAAAAACAAACTAATAATGACCATATCAGGTTCAAAAAGCGGTTTTGGGTATATCTTCCTCTTGAATGCGTAACTGGTGATAGCCTAAGCATAGATCGATCATCGAAAAACACGTAGCACCTTGTAACTGATCAAACAAATCATCGATTCGGGGCAGGGGATAGCGATTCTTAATAGTCAGCTTATTCAATTCCCTATAGTCGATGCACATCCAGAACGAACCATCCTTCTTTTTGACGAAAAGGACAAGCGCACCCCATGGAGAGGTGCTAGGGCGAATAAAGCCTTTATCAAGTAGTTCCTGGAGCTGACTCAAGAGTTCGCGCATTTCTGAAGGAGCGAGACGATAAGGCGCTTTAGCAACAAGATTTGCTCCAGGAATGAGGTCGATTCGGAAATCGATATCACGAGTGGGAGGTAATCCCGAAAGATCGTTAGGGAATACAAGGGGAAAATCACGAACTACGGGCACTTGATCTACCTCCTTAACTTCCTTTTTCTCTGCTACTACAATGTGTGCCAAGAAAGCATGGTATTCCTTGCGGAGATACTTGGTAGCCTGGACACACGACATGAGTTGGAGTTTCTTCGACGCTACTTCACCGTAAACACACAATTGATCACCATTAGCGAGCGAGAAACGAATCATCTTTGTGAAGCAAACAACTTCAGCACGATTTTCGCGAAGAAAATCAGTGCCTACTATGATGTCAAAACTACCGAGTTGCATCGGAATAAGGTCGATAGGGAAGACGTGGTTGTTGAGTTCGAGCGTACAATCACGTAGGATAGAATTGACAGCGACGGTTCTTCTAGTGGAAACTTCAACATCGAACATCGAGGGGAGATGGGCGTGCTTACGATTAAGGAGCTTTTCAAATTCAAACAATACAAAACAGTTATCTGCTCCAGTATCAAACAAACACGAAGCATATATACCATTCACAAGGAACGTACCATTGACCACATTGTTGTTTGCTTGGGCCTGGTGGGCGTTGATATTGAAAACACATCCGCGGGCTGCTGGCTGTTGCTGCTATTGTTGCTGCGGCTGCTGCGGGGCTCTTGTTTCACCACTCGATTGGGGAACATGTTTGCGAAGTGGTTGGGATCACCACACGCAAAGAAAGCTCGAGCGTGAGCTGCGGGTGTAGGAGCTGCTTGATGGCCTTGAGGAGCAGGAAGTAGGGCTTGTTGAGAAGGAGCTTGACCTTGCGCTGGAACTGGAGCTTGACGTGGACCTGTATGACAGTTTGCGGTGAAGTGGTCGTACATATTGCAATGAACACAGAACCAGCATGCGAGATCCACCGGGTGATGATAAGTACTGGTAGGGCACAGCGGGTGTGGCCCAGTGTATGCACGCTTGGCAAGCGGTGCATTGACCACAGGTGCCGCTACTTGGCGGTGTTGAGGTTGCGGTTGGGCAGGTACTGTTTGGAGCGGAGCAGCAGTGACTGCACAGTTCTTGTTGCTGGAACTGCTGTTGTTCTTCCTCTTTCGGCGTGAGAGCTTTGAATATTGTTGTGCGGCGGTGGTTTCAGCGGTTGAAGAATCGGTGACTTGATGTAGATTCTTGGCAGCTTTGTCAAAATAACCAGCCCTGACTCGCTTATTGTTAATCTCAGTGGCGAGCATGTAGGTTTCCTCAATTGTTGTCGTCTTTGCAGCCTGAACAAAATTTGCGACGCAATTCGGAAGAGCACGGATATACTTCTTGATTGTGATATCTGGGGTGGTAACCTGACCAGGGCAGATAATACTCAACTGCTTGAAGCGAGCAGTCAAACCAGCGTTATCCCCGCCATCCTGCTTTATGTGCCAGAATTCATCCTCAAGCTTTTGGAGTTCATGGGGAGGGCAGAACTCTTGCATCATGATGTTCTTCAACTCTTCCCAAGACAATCCGAAAGCTGCATCGTTTCCTCGTTTGTTTCTCTCGGCCGTCCACCAATCAAGAGCGTGGGATTGGAAGACGCCTGTAGCATTGACGGTGCACAGGTTTTCTGGACAGCCACTCTAGCGCAGGGTGACTTCGATAGAATCAAACCATTGAAACATGGCCGTTGGACCATCTTCTCCGGTGAATTCCTTTGGTCCGCAGGCTTTGAACTGCTTGAAGCTAAAAGTGGCCTTAGGAGCATCAGTCCCGGACTCTTCCGAGGCTTGCTAGCATTCTCATTCAGTTCACTGACGATTTGTGGGATGACTTTTGCCATTTGCTTAGAGACGAGAGCGGCGATGCGTTTGGCATCATGGTTTCGGCGAGCAGCGCGAGAGTGGAATGATCCAAACGACGACATTGTCTGCAACAGACATCGCCATAGGACTTAAACACAATTTCGATTAACCCTAGTATAGTCTAGCGATTTCATCATAAAGCTCAGGAACACAGCCATTCACAAAATTCACATAGGCACATAATCACAGAATCACATAAGCACGTAGACACATAAGCACATGAGCACACATAAGCTAACCTAAACACATATTTTGCACGTATTCACCTATCCTTCACAGGACGTATAGCGATTAAGTATAGCGAGTGCGATTAGCGACCTGCGATTGCGAACAAAGACCAGCGATTCGTCAGTGTGGTGTGAATTGTGCGTGATTGAACGGAACGAGAAATGCAAAATCGAAATCATCAGTACCACCGTACTGTTTACCTCAAAACACAAACAAATAATCATATAAAACACATAAGCTCACATAAAATCAATAAATCACAGAGTCAGCGGCGGCGATTCCAGAATCGAAACACATAAAATCGAGGAGAGATTGTCTCCGGTGTGTGTAGACATCGACTAACCAAAGTGATTCGACTATTCACACGGACCCTAAGTGAATGCTTTGGCCTTCCGGACTGTGCTCTCGCTTTGATTTGAGCGATTGGCACGCATCCTTCCAGTTACAGCGTGACCCAAAGTCGTTGGTGTCCGTCGAGACTTTGGTGGGAGTTTTGTAAAACCAAAAGTATAGAGCGAAACGAGTCATCAAGGTTCAGGTTTCACCCCTAACTTAGCGACTACATCCCTGTTTGTTAGGATAAATTCATGAGATAGATAAGGAGATTTGCGTCAAAGTATGGATTTCACTCCTAATTCAAAGCAATTCTCTTGTTTATAATAAAAATAGTAATTCAAACGAGTAATCTGGTCGAGAGTTTGCGGCTTTCACACCTAATCTTAACCAAATCATTCGTTTGTGTGTGTAATCGGCCTTAGGAAAAGCTGATCTTGCGCATAACTGTAGTATGCGATGTTCACGCAAGAGTGTAGTGTACAACGAGTTTGAGCAAGAGATAGCAAGTAAGCTCATACAAAGACCCATACTGGGTATGCACAAGTCAGTCTGTTGGTACTTAGAATATAGACTAGGTCGTTGACTCATTTCTAAGACATCGACCCGGACTAGGTCGAGTCTTGCCTAATTCCCTACAGTTATGGATCTGATACCAATCTGTCACACCCCAACCGATGACGGAAACATCGTGGCATGGAACTGAGTGAAACAGATTGTCAAGAGAAATTCCATAACAACTAGATTACCAGATAGTTAATATTATGTCCCATACCATAACCTACCAAGCAATCAAATTATTACAGACATAGATATCCTCAAAACAAAACATGTTCCGACAACTCAGATTTAATTAAATAAATTGTCTTTGTTTCTAGACTCTCCTTCTCGGTTCCATCAAATAGCAAGCAAAGCACAGCATCCTAAGCACCTGTAACATACGTTAAAATAAAGGTCAATACACATAGTGTAAGGGTGAGCATACAAGTTTAATAGATATAATAGAGTTCGAAAGCGTTTACGCGTAACCAGCGTGTAACATGTATAATGCGAAGCTAGTAGGTTATCGACAATGAAATATGCACAGACTAGACTGTGAGTTATAGAATGCGTAACACATATCACCACTGTGACATGAGAGAAGTAACCTTAACAACCCCTGTCCACAACATGTGCTGAGTCCAAACAAATAGTACTATCGTTGCTAAGGCGTCAGGCAACAATCACTATGTTAACATAACATACAAGCATTCATCGAGTAACATGTATCATGCAATAACGGTCAGCATATAAATAGTGTTTGTGTTGTGTGTCGACGTGATTTAGAATAAGTAACGTATGTAACACCCAAAAGTGCATAAAGCAAAAAGGGATCGAGTATACTCACAGCGATGGAAATGGATTGAAGGGAGCGCTAGAGTGATTAGCCTGAACAGTTAATGATAGCGTAAGCGAAGAGTGGTGCGTAAATTGGTTAAAAGTGACCAAGTGTCGAATGGTAACCTGATCGGATGGCAACCCGATCGGATGGTCATTCGATCGGACGTCAATCCGTTCAGATGGTCATCCGATAGGATGGCCATTCGGTCGGATTGACATTCGTTTGGTAAGGATGTGTTTGTATATGATGGCTTTGAAGTTTTCGTTGTATCATTTTGAAAACAGAGAAGTATCTCTACCCTTCAAGTCAATCGATCGAACGGTCGTTCGATCGGATAGCGATCCGATTGGCAGGATACTTAGTGAGAACAAGTTCACAGCAATATGGTCACTCGATCGGATAGCAATCCGTTGAACATGTTGAAAATTGTTTGAGTGTTGAACCTAGAGTGCAATCCGATCGGATTGCGGTTCGATCGGATGGCAATCCGATCGGATGGCAATCCGATCAGACGGCAATCCATCCAAACGCATCTGATCGTTTTGAACTTGATTATTTTGAAGATTTGCGGTTTGTTCGAGACGGTTTGACAACGTAGTAAACAACAGAACCGCGTCAAGTCCTAAGTCGTCCGATCGAACAGGAATCACCCAAATCCGATCAGTTTACTGGTTCATGACGGTTGTTCTTGTTTAACCCGAAATCGGTTTCCCCTTGATAGAGACCAAATCTTGAACCAACTCATCACTAAGAAATAGTAAAAGATCGGAACGAGCTCCGATTCTATCGGTTTTAAGTGCATTGAGTGTAAAAGAGTTGAAAGAAAGTTGAAAAACCATCTTTCAATCATTTCAACTTTGAAAATGTTTAGATCTATGCAAAATCATTATTTATTCATGTTGAAATCATTCAGATCTAAGTTGTTCTTGGTGGAATGAAACCAAAACTTGAAGTTCATGAGAACTCCATGATGACATCACCCTAAAACACCTCAAATCCGTTGATTTCACGGTTAAAAGTTAAGATTCAAAGGTGAAAAAAAGGAAGGAGTGCGTGTAGATCATAGAAGTATAAGATTTGTGTTGAAAACTTACAAGAATCGCGAGAAATCGACAGAAAAGAGGGCTTGAGTGCGGCTGGTCGAGTGAGGGAGCTGTCACATCACAAGTGATGTGACATGAGGGTATTTATAGGGTTTCCAAAAGAGGAAAGTGCATAAGTGTCGGATTGGCCACCGATCGGATGGCGGTTCGATCGGATGGCCACTCGATCGGTTGGCCCTTCGATCCAGGTGTCCGGCCTGTTGAGTTTTGTTGTTTTGATTCGTGTGTTGAGCGTTGCGATGCGATTCGGGTGAACGATGCAATAGTATTACCCATTAGTTACACAAATAACCTAGCTACTATATCTAACATACAATCACTATAAGTAACTTGTGTTTAGTGCTTGCGATTAGATTGCGATTTCGATTAAACACCTCAACATAAACATAACATGCACAAGTAACACATAATGGCACACACACGTAAAACAATATCCAGAACACATAATTCGGGTTGAAATGCGATTGCGATGCGATTAGCGATTAATCGATTATTGATTAAACATGAGATTAAACCTCGATTATTAATAGATACTCCACATAATACAACTAAAGCGTTCAATTAAAAAGATTCGATTACCAGTCAATTAATGTACAATCAACAGTTAAGAAAGGAGTGACAGATCGCAATTAGCAATCTTTTCTTCCTTTGACTTTGACTTGTACTTTGACTTTACAAAAAGTGGGTTGTTACAGACATAGGCTCTTGAAATTTTTGTGCAAAAAAGAGCAGATTGAATCCTTAATCAGCACCGGGTTCGTTTCCCAAACCCCATTGATCATCAACCCGTTTATTCCATTGGAGCTTTGGTTTGCATTCACAACATTATGGAAGAAGGATGAATTCTCATCCCCTTCAATGGCCCACTTTAGCCAGGACCTCTGCTTCAAATCCATCACTTTTGCCCGATCTACCTCCATAATCACCTTTTTACACTCGGCTCTGTTAACCAGTTCATCTGGGGTCAATAACCGCTCTTCAGCCTGTAGTTCCAAATTTTCCAATGTTATCAATTTTTCTTTGTAGATCATCTCCTTCTCCGCCTTTATTGCGTTCACCCACTCCTTTAATCTGAACTTAAAACACTCCAGTTTAACGGCATGTCCCAAATCAGCCGCCCCCTGAAACGAGAAACTCTCCAAAGATTATTTTATAAACTCCATCATACCAGGTAAAACTAGCCAAGAGTTGAAGATCCTCGTTGGAATTGGCCCAAAATCCTTAGCCAATACGGACAAGAGAATTGGACAATGGTCCGAAACCACATTTGACAAGTGATGTATGTAAAATGCAACATATAAATTACATCAAATGAGGCATAAAACTAACCCTTTTTAAGTACTAATATTGGAAAAAGAGTGTTTTTGTCTTCCTTTTGTATTTTCAGGATTAAATGAGCTCAAAAACGCAAAAGAAGCAAAAAGATAGCTAAATCCAACATAAATACAAGAAAAGGAATATTAGTGGACTGCCCGACCCCTCAACGGCACCTTCCAAAGCAAAGTTGAGAAATCAGAAGACTGAACACGCCCCGTGCTCAGCCAGCACGGGGCCGTGCCCAAGAAGCAGCAGAAAAGACAAACCTATAGAAGCTTCTATTGCCCACCACGGGCCGTGCTCAGCGGACACGGGGGCGTGTCGAAAGTACAGCAGGCGCATTTATTGTAATTGCGAATTACAATTAATGAGGAGAGAGATTGTCAGACGGACACGGGGCCGTGCCCAGCGGACACGGGGCCGTGCCCAGCTCTCTGTTCAGCCTATAAATAGGAGTGCTTGGATTCATTTCATCTCATCCCTTGGCACACCACCTCTCTCACACTTCATCCACCACCCACCACCATCACAACACCATCATCCACCACCATCATCCATTGTCCATCGTAGGGTGTGTGAGTCGTCTCGGGATCCAAGATTGATCGTAAGAGTTCTTGACAATCAAGGCCATGTTTGCCTAAGTCTCTTACATCACTTGGTGAAGACAAAGTGTCTAGTATAATACTTTTTATTTCTAATCTTTTGCACTTTTTATTTGGTTTTGTATTAATGACTTTAATAACTAGTTACTTATGTTGAAGGTGATCTTTCCTTATCGTTTGTCCGTGGTGTCTTGGCATTATTTTACTGTCTATATAAAATAAAGGATTTTCACCATTCATATCTCCACGGTCTATATGGAGATATGTTGGCTACCTGGTCGGGGGTTAAGGGAACGGTTTGGTAAAGGTCTTGCCATTGTTCAGCGTTTAGAGGTCCTGCAATGGACCTGGGTCAAATTTAGTAGGACCTCCTTCAATACTTCACGGTATTGGATGGCGGGGGTCCAAACTCTTTAATCCCCTCATAAGTTAACTACTATTAATACTATAACCCGGCTATTTAGGACTGTATCCCTGCTGACTCAGACTACTTAGCCGAGGGTAACGTCACCGCCAAAAGCGGGGCCTACCACAATACTGCATTAATAACTTACTTCATTATCTTCCAATAATCCACCCTTTTAGGATTGTATCCCTGCTGACTCAAACTACTGGGGTGAGGGTAACGTCACCTTCAAAAGAGGGGCCTACTACAATAACTAAGATAATCTCTTAATTATGTGCAAAAGTGCGGAAATAATCAAAGGTTATACTAGATACGAGTCGGAACCAAGTGATTCATCTTGTCTATCTGTTTTTTCTTTTATTTTTATTTTCAGCATTTTAGTTAGTTTTTAATTTTCTTAGTTTAAAACATTTTTCTAAACTTTTATTTTGGTTAGACGTTGAGGATAAACCGGTACTAAAAGCTCTTGTGTCCTTGGACGACCTCGGTATCTTACCAACGCTATACTACACTCAACGATGGGTGCACTTGCCCATATGTGTGTTTAATGTTAGTGAAATATCGTGTTTTATAAATTTAAAACTTGGCTAAAATAAGTGTTAAAAAGGGCTTAAAATATACACCTAATATATATAACACTTCACACGCATCAAGTTTTTGGCGCCGCTGCCGGGGACACAAGGATTTTAAGAAAGTTAGGAATCAACGGCCTAATCATTTTTTATTTTATTTTTTAGGTTTTTTTTCTTAGTTTTTCAGCTTCTGCAGAGCTCAGCACGGGCCGTGCCCGCTGAACACGCCCCCGTGCTCAATCATTGGAACTGGCAATCCTGTTTTACATCAGACAGTAAGCTGAACACGGGGCCGTGCCCACTCAACACGCCCCCGTGCCCAAGTTTCAGTTACTGAAAACAGAACCGTTAGATCCCGGCGGTTGGTAATTTCTGACATAAACATGAGTGATAGTAATTATTTTTACTTTCGGCACTCTTATGGTACGTGGTGTCAATTATGTGGTGGCGAACATGAAGAAGTAAAATGCTACTTCCTAAATTATAGGCCCCACTACATGGACCCACCAACTTCTCACAACCCTAAGAGGGGCGAAAGTAAAAATAAGCACTATTTCTCCCTCGAATGCGCCCAGCCAGATATTCTAGGGGAAATGCTCCTTGACGAGTTATTTCAACTAGAAAAGCTAATTCTGAAATGGTTAGAAGAGCTTGGGAAGGATTTTATTGATCCACCCCAAGACGATAACCATGAAGAAATGTTGGAACCGCATTCCGACAACCTCGTTGCTCCCGAAAATACCTTCGTACCTAGCAAAGACTTGGACGATAGTCGTCCCTGTGTCGATTGTGCCGTGAAGGACTCTCCATCGACTTCGTTCCGTGCATACATAGACCTGAGCGATTCGGCATACACCTTCTTTAACAAGAGCCCGGGAAAGGGTTGGACTTGTCCACCTAGAATGAAAATAGGAATTACCCTCACCGACAACCTCTTGCGTTCTCGCCTTAGTCTAGGACAATTAAGGTATCTTAGGCACTTTGGGGTTGTTCCAACCAGTCAGGAGCCACCCGATACTAACAAGTTCCTTAAAAAACTAGACAACTTCATAAAACAGTCCCTAGACACGGGGCCGTGCCCAGCCAACACGCCCCCGTGTCCATCGAAGTACGTCAGAATACAGACAAACTGTGTCAGAACTCCACCTGCACACGGGGCCGTGTCCACTGAACACGGGGCCGTGTCCAGGATGCTGTCGTTTTCTATAAATGCAGCCAAGAATTCTGCACATTTGGACCAACTTGGGACAGAGATTTGCAGGAATCTTCTCTCAAACTATCCTAGGTAAGTCTAAAAGAAGGTTCCAACAACCCATCTTGTCCTTTCCTCTTTTAGCCATTTCCTTCTTCTCCATCTTTCTCCAAGAGCTACCATTGAAGGTTTGGAATTCCTCCAACTCTATGGTAGGGATAAATGAGTTTTGTTCAAAGAATCTTGGTAAAAATATGTTATGAAACATTGTTTTAAGTTATTAGTAGCTAAAAAGGCCCCACAAGTTCAGAAAATAACTTAAAAATCCAAGTTTCCTTGTTCCGAAACTCTGCAGAAAGATGAACACGGGGCCGTGCTCAGTGAGCACGGGGCCGTGTCCGGTCACTGTTTCATTAAATAAACTATTTTTAGTTTATTTTTTGTAGGATGTCGAGTGAAAACAGCGAAACATCTTCTGTGCATTCGTCAAACAGCCGAAGAGGAAGAAGACCCTCCATTGAAGCTACACTTGTACACTATGTGATAGCATTAAGGGAGGCTCTCGACGAAATGACTTCAGTAGAGGAGGTCCTAATCGACCGTATTAACGATCTTACGATGGGACTTGAAAGCAGCTTCCAAGAAATTAACCTCTTGCACCAGAGGTTAAATATTCTTGTAGCACCTCCAATGGAACCAGTCCTTCCTCAACAGGATTGGAACCTGGCGCTCGGAATCAACAACCCTACCGGGTGGGAAGACTTTCCGGCGGAACCTCCCGTGGAACACCAACAAGAGATCCCGGTGGAAGTTGAAACTCCTCAAACTAATGCCAATGAGCCTTCTTTTCTCCTTCCAAGGGAGGTGGAAGAATGGCTCGCCGACATTTGAGGAGAACCGCACGCGGAAGAAGGAGTTCAAAAAGGCCTTGGTTAACCAAGATTAATTACTTCTTGGAAATTTTGCTAATTAAAATAAAGTAAAGGCTAGGACTCCATGGTTTGTTATTTCTTTGTTTTATCTAGTTTAATTTAGGACTATGTAAGTTCTCTCTATGATGAAATGAAATGATGGTTTTAAGGTTTGGATGGTTTGTAATGAATAAAACACACTCATGGTGGTAAAGGATGAAAAGGGGAACGAGAAAAATGAACCCATGCACAAGAACAAGGCAACCCAACAATTCTCACCATTTCAGAAGGTTCAACACGGGCCGTGCCCAACCAACACGGCCCCGTGCCGAGCACCCTGCAGAAAACTCCCAGCTCAGGTAACTGGACACGGGCCGTGTTCACCCAACACGCCCCCGTGTCCAGGCTTCTGTTTCTCTTGTTTTAATTATGTTACTGGCACTTGAACACGGGGCCGTGCCCGGACAACACGGGGCCGTGTTCAGTGCCCAGTAACACAAATTTTTGTTTTTTAAACACTATTTTACACATCTAATCAACCTAAAAATTTATTTTTGGGGACACATTGAGGACAATGTGTAATTTAAGTGTGTGGGGGATGCTAAAACCTTGAATTTTGCAAGTCCTAAATACAAGCCTTACACAAAACTCTATTGGAACCGCTAATCACCCCAAATTTTTTTTCAAAAATTTCATTTTTTTTACTTGTCTAGGTTTAACTCGGAAAATTCAAGTTCTCAAAAAGGTTATATTTTTACAAATTTACAACCGATAGCGTAGTGATAAAAAGAACCAACATAAGAAAATTATGAAAAGGCATAGCAAACTTATTTAAAATTTGATTATATATACTTGATCACATAAAAACCCATTCCCACAAAAGTGAGTTTTGAGCCTTTATTGAGCACACAATTACATATCATTTGACTAAATGCTCATTTTTCGTTTCTTGTGTGAATAGCCGCTTGGTTCTTACGACTCTAGAACTTGCCATGACAATACATTCCCAGTCCTTATCAACTTAATCCCGAGTAAGTAAATGATGGAGGCATTAGGACTAACCCTTTTTATTTCTACACCATTATTTTTCTTTTTCTTTTACCGCCTACCCAAAAATCCCCCTAGTTAGCCCCTTTGAGCCTAAACCTTTTCGTTTCATCACCCAAACAAAAACCCTTTTACCCACCAAAACCTTTTTCATTTTTAACCCTTTATTTTAGTAACAAGTTCGGTTCTTCGTAAAAAAAAAAAAAAAAAAGTGTGATAATGATGAAGCAAAAAGAAAATAAACAAACAAGTTAATAAAAAATAACTTAGTTTGAATAAAAGCTTCGTCAAAATAAAAAGTTGCAAAAATACGAAAACCGACACTTGTTACGCTTTTAGCCCTTTTTCTACTAACCACTAACCCAACCACCTACCTTTAACCCTAGCCTACCCCTTAACCCACAAAGTCCTCTTGATATCTACAAAGGTATAAAAGTTAAAAAGGATGAGGATTGATTTCTTGGCAAGCCTATGGTAGGAATAAGTTCCATGCCGCTCTCGAGTGATTCACTAAAAATACACCTTCGGCCGAGTGTGAGTGATTTCCCCGTGAGGTATGTGAACTTGTATATAAATAAAATTTTAAAAAGGCATGTTATGCCCAAATAAGTAATTTCTTTTATGAAAAGTTCTAAATAAATCATTACGAATAGGAGTGTAAATAAATAAAATAAAACCCAAAAAGATCTTGGAAATCCCGACACTCTACGACAAGCCCAAAACCTTCTCTTCTACCTATTCCATTTGGGAGTGTAAGCCACATATTAAAGAGTTTTGCTTGAGGACAAGCAAAAGTTCAAGTGTGGGGGTATTTGATGTATGTAAAATGCAACATATAAATTACATCAAATGAGGCATAAAACTAACCCTTTTTAAGTACTAATATTGGAAAAAGAGTGTTTTTGTCTTCCTTTTGTATTTTCAGGATTAAATGAGCTCAAAAACGCAAAAGAAGCAAAAAGATAGCTAAATCCAACATAAATACAAGAAAAGGAATATTAGTGGACTGCCCGACCCCTCAACGGCACCTTCCAAAGCAAAGTAGAGAAATCAGAAGACTGAACACGCCCCATGCTCAGCCAGCACGGGGCCGTGCCCAAGAAGCAGCAGAAAAGACAAACCTATAGAAGCTTCTATTGCCCACCACGGGCCGTGCTCAGCGGACACGGGGGCGTGTCGAAAGTACAGCAGGCGCATTTATTGTAATTGCGAATTACAATTAATGAGGAGAGAGATTGTCAGACGGACACGGGGCCGTGCCCAGCGGACACGGGGCCGTGCCCAGCGGACACGGGGCCGTGCCCAGCTCTCTGTTCAGCCTATAAATAGGAGTGCTTGGATTCATTTCATCTCATCCCTTGGCACACCACCTCTCTCACACTTCATCCACCACCCACCACCATCACAACACCATCATCCACCACCATCATCCATTGTCCATCGTAGGGTGTGTGAGTCGTCTCGGGATCCAAGATTGATCGTAAGAGTTCTTGACAATCAAGGCCATGTTTGCCTAAGTCTCTTACATCACTTGGTGAAGACAAAGTGTCTAGTATAATACTTTTTATTTCTAATCTTTTGCACTTTTTATTTGGTTTTGTATTAATGACTTTAATAACTAGTTACTTATGTTGAAGGTGATCTTTCCTTATCGTTTGTCCGTGGTGTCTTGGCATTATTTTACTGTCTATATAAAATAAAGGATTTTCACCATTCATATCTCCACGGTCTATATGGAGATATGTTGGCTACCTGGTCGGGGGTTAAGGGAACGGTTTGGTAAAGGTCTTGCCATTGTTCAGCGTTTAGAGGTCCTGCAATGGACCTGGGTCAAATTTAGTAGGACCTCCTTCAATACTTCACGGTATTGGATGGCGGGGGTCCAAACTCTTTGATCCCCTCATAAGTTAACTACTATTAATACTATAACCCGGCTATTTAGGACTGTATCCCTGCTGACTCAGACTACTTAGCCGAGGGTAACGTCACCGCCAAAAGCGGGGCCTACCACAATACTGCATTAATAACTTACTTCATTATCTTCCAATAATCCACCCTTTTAGGATTGTATCCCTGCTGACTCAAACTACTGGGGTGAGGGTAACGTCACCTTCAAAAGAGGGGCCTACTACAATAACTAAGATAATCTCTTAATTATGTGCAAAAGTGCGGAAATAATCAAAGGTTATACTAGATACGAGTCGGAACCAAGTGATTCATCTTGTCTATCTGTTTTTTCTTTTATTTTTATTTTCAGCATTTTAGTTAGTTTTTAATTTTCTTAGTTTAAAACATTTTTCTAAACTTTTATTTTGGTTAGACGTTGAGGATAAACCGGTACTAAAAGCTCTTGTGTCCTTGGACGACCTCGGTATCTTACCAACGCTATACTACACTCAACGATGGGTGCACTTGCCCATATGTGTGTTTAGTGTTAGTGAAATATCGTGTTTTATAAATTTAAAACTTGGCTAAAATAAGTGTTAAAAAGGGCTTAAAATATACACCTAATATATATAACACTTCACACGCATCAACAAGGCAACAACCGAAGCTGCCGGCCATTTAGCGTGAAAATCCCTACACACCAAATAACGATCCAATTTACTTTTGTGCACGCCATTATCAGAATGGTATGTATATTTTCGCCCTCCTATATGGTATTCTACCAAGTCTGCTGATTCAATAAATTGGTTAAAGAACGCTGCATTTAACGAAACGAAATCAGAATTGAACCTTTCACCTGGCTATCTAACATCATTGAAATCACCTCCAAACACCCACATGCCTTGTAATGACTACTTTAGTGTCACCAACTCCTCCCAAAGGCCCCTCCTTTTAATAGGGTCATTATATGCATACACATTAACTACATTTATCAATTCCCTCATGTGTTTTAAATTTCCTTGCACTATAATAAACCTCTACCCTTTAATAACATCAGTACTCTCAAAGACATAAGGATCCCACATACTAATTAATCCTCCTGATCTACCCACTGCATCCACCCAAGCCATCTCGAATCGTGATCTCCCCCAAAATTTAATAATTGAAAACTGTGTGGTACCCCCCACTTTCGATTCCTGGATTGCTAAAAAATGTACCCCATGAGATGTTTTTAACCCTCTTATCCAATCTATTTTCCTCTGGTCCCTGACCCCCCTAAGATTGACTGATAAAAAATCATTGCAAACCAGTTTGTTCACCAAAAACTACCTCACTGACCTGATTATAGAATCCACCGAGTTGGAATCCCACAGCCGCCCCCACAGCCACCGTGTCGGCCGCTTCTTCCTGCAACTTGTTATCATTTGCCCCAGTCGCATCTCCCAACCCAAAATTATCTTCGTTGTTCTGGTCGTTCGATCCCCCTTTCTGATTTTCCGCCCCATCACCCTGTTTATATGTCGAAACCCTCCCATATTCTCTAGGCTTTTTACACGCAGTATTATTACTTGAGGTATCCAAAGATTCCTCACCCCACTGTGTTGTGTTATTTAAATCAAATGATCTTTCTAGATTTCGAATGTGGGTAGACCCATTATTTTCCATATTGCCATCATCCGGGTTCCAATCTTATGGACTCCTTGCCTTTCGAGGCCTTTTCCTTGATTTCGTACCTGGGCCTTGGCCCATACCCATACTAGACTCCCCATCATTATTGTTCACGTGATATTCTACCTGGGTCCCACCACCGCTAGCTAATTTTTCTTTTCCCAGCACTTCTGCCGCTGCATTAAATGCCCCACCATCATGCTTCCCATACAAGTCATGCATGGGTGTCGACGGTTCCGTCTCCCTAGGACGACCCTCCATGTTCTCCTCCCCGTTCCCACCATCCTGGATCTCCCCTTCTTCCATGTCTTCCTCCGGAGCAACCACCGATTCCGACGACTTCATCGGCGATGCTTTCCCTTCCTCAGTTAATTCCATAACTATCGTCTGCAACCATGGATTTGACTCTTCACTAGCCCATGCCTTGTATATCTTCCCACACCACTCAATATTTACCTCCTCCATAATTCATTTTCCGTTTTCAGTGACTATCCAACACCCATTGTCCGAGTTGTCCATAACAGTCCATGAGAAGTCCGATTCACCCACTACTCTCCCAAAGCACCCCCACCTTATCGTACAGCTTGCTATCTCTTAGATGAATTGGTATGCCATATATTCTAACCCAAACTAACTGATTATAAAGCATGTCTTGTCCTTTCCATAACGTTGCCGATTCGATTAATTGATCCCAGCCAAAACCTCCATTCTTCATAAAATCAATCGCCTGACCTTTCTCTTTGAACACTATCATGCATTTCAATCCTCCCAAATACGACACCGGATACTCACTGTACCCCCCAACATCCAATACCCTCCTTATCTCCATCAATGCAAGAACATTTTTTAATTCTAAGATTACTGTCCGCATCATACAATGGTCTGGATACACAGCTACCCTATCATCAGCAACTACAGTTTTATTCACTTCACTTTTTGTAACCTCTGTTCCTTTGACCACTTCCGAGTATGACCTTCCGTTTTTAACAGGCATGTATTCATATACCGGTTTTCTTTGTGGGAACTGGTCCCCTTTAGTTGCCATCGGACGTTGTTATTTACCAGCCATAGAACCATGACCATTTTGTTGAGACACCTTATGGTTTTTATCAAATTTAGCCACTGATACACTCACCTTCGTTTTGAAAATTGTAACCTTATTCATTCCTCGTAGGGTTTCCATCACATCACGCACACCCTCATAGCGAATAAAACCAAAATGGTTCCCCTTGAATCTTTCTTTCTTGCCACGTACGCGTCGTTCATCGCACCATATGGTTGAAACGCCTTCCATAACATCATCCTTGACACTCCCCAGGGAGATTAGTGACATAAAAGGTCGTTACCGGTAATGGGAACCCCCCCATCTCCTCACCAGTAGAAGACTAATCCCGGAACAGTGAATGGAATTGATGAACAGTCAAGATATAATGCGAGGTAAAACAAATCACAAGCGATATGTAATACAACCCACTTTTCACGATATCCCAACTACCACCTCTTCGTCGAGCCACCGGTGACTACCTTCTAAGTAGATAGAAGACAAAAACAGCAAATCCGAATCCCGAACAGGAGAATGGGAGGATCAGTAGATCAGGTTAGGATAAAAGGTTAACCAAGAATCCGATCGACCTTGCACGCTAACCCGACAGACTTACTCCATCGAGCCTCCGGCGATCGGAGAAAGAAAGAATACGAAAAGTTGGGAGAGAGAATAATCGTTTTCTGTTTAGTTTTTAGAAAGCAAATTTGAATGGTCTCCTCGTGTATGATGGTGCTATTCACCATACCAACATCCTCAATCTCTTCATCGACATTTGAGTTTCCCACTTCCATCCTTCATCATCCTCAGAACCCTCAAGAACAACCTCAACCATCACTCTATGATCCATCAATGGGGAATCATAACCAGAGGAAGCTATTCTGAATCTTGCTGTCAAAATTTCTGATTTTCTCCTATACCTTCTGGGTTTCATCTTGTTAGGTACAATTATAGATGGGGAAGATGGGTGCCCCTTAAGGGTCTTCAACCAGTCTGGCACCTATTCCTCAAGTTCCTATGATATCTAACAGCGATAGGATTTGTCCTTACGCCTCGTCTCACAATCCTATCATAACAAGATTGTTCATGTATTTTAAGTTAATTTTTAATTATTTAATAGCTATCATTTAGTTGTTAACTTGCTAAGTATTTAGTTAGCAATGGAAGGTTTAATAGCTATCATCTAGTTGTTAACTTGTTAAATCCCCCACCCTAGTTCAGTTGGTCAGTTGGGATGGTGTTCTCCTTGGAGACGCCGGTTCGACTCCCGGCTGTAGCAAAAGGTGCGGGACGTCCCAATGATAGATCGTTTCCTACCGATGCATGGTTTGATCCGGAGGGAACCCGGTTTTTACCCAGCTGTTACCCAGCGAGGTTCTCGTGTGGGGGCAGTATGGTTTCCGGGCGAAGGTCAGTTTACGCACAGTCGGGGCCCGATAGAACATCACGTCCGGAGGCGGGGCTAACGGGGGATTGTCTTTGACAAGAACCCGGTGACCACAAGGTCCTGTACACAGAAAGTCACCCTTCAAAAAAAAGTTGTTAACTTGTTAAGTATTTAGTTAGCTATGGAAGGGTTTCACACAGAAACTGATCTTAGAATTAAAACATAATTTATAAAAATGTCACTAATTAATCTCCTCAATTCATAATACAATCTAATGGTTCACGTCTTAGAAAAAAGAGTAAATTACAAGTTTTGTCCTTTATGTTTACATCAAATTTCAGGCGCTGTCCTTTTGGCCCAAAGTTTACAGGTGGTGTCCTTTACCTTTCAAAATCTTGCACGTTTTGTCCTTTAGGCCAAACCTAGTTAGATTTTTTGGTTAAATCTAGTCATGTGCAAGGCACATGAGGGTACTATTGTAATTTCACCTTTCAAGGGGCTATTGTGTAAGATAAATTATATCAAAGGGCTATTATGTAAAAATAGAAAATATATTGAAGATTAAACCTGTGCACATTCTCTCTCTCTTAACTTTCTCTCCCTCTTTCTTCTCTCTCTAAAACAAGCTCTCTGTCTAAAGGATGCGATGGTGATGATGGGTGGCGGTGGTGGGAGGTGTACGGTGATGGATGCGATGTTGATGATGGGTGGCGGTAGTGGGAAGTGTACGGTGGTGGGTTTTGGATGGTGAAGGTGGATGTGGTGGTGGGTTTTGGATGGTAAAGGTGGATGTGATGGTGGGTTGTGGTCTGTGGATACTGAAGGTGGGTTGTGGATGCTGAAGGTGTGTTTGCGGTGGTGGAGGTGGTTTTAGGGGCGGTTGCAGGTGGTGGTGGCTGGAGTGGTGGTGGCTTGTGGATGGTGACCGATTAATATGTGATGCACATGTATGTATGATGTAGTAAGCAGAAAGCAGTTAATTGTTATTCAGCACAGTCATTAAGCACTAATCATGATTAATTAATTGTACGGATAGCTGGATTTATGAGGGTTGTCACAGAAACACTTCTGGATAATCCCGAACAATCGGAATATCCTGACTACTCTTGCTCTTACCCTTCTCCTCGGTGACATGTGCCAGAAAAGCAACATATCCTTTTTGTAAATAACTTTGGGCTTTCGTACACAACATGAGTTTCAAACCAACTGATGGTTTCTCGCCACGAACTTCTAAAACTTCACCAGACGAAAGAGGAATACGAACGATCTTATCAAAATAAACCACCTCAGCATGATGTTTGGTTAACCAATCCATCCCAACAATAATATCAAAACTTCCAAGTTGCATCGGTGTGAGGTTAATAGGAAAAAGATGGTTATCGAGGTTCAACTGACAATCACGAATAACAGAATCGAATACGAGAGGTTTACCAGTAGCAACTTCGACAGATAAGGGTTTCCTCAGTTTAGTTCTAGGTATCGCAAGCAAAGGCTCAAAAGATAACGAAACAAAACTTCTATCGGCACCAGAATAAAAAAGAATAGATACAGGTCGATTGTTAACAAAGAACGTACCATTGACAACCTCGTTGTCAGCCCTCGCCTCATTTGCATTCAAGTTGTACGCTCGTCCACGAGCGGGATTGACATTGGCATTTGCGTTTGGATTCGCATTTGCATTCACCAACCTCGGGCAGTTGTTGCAGAAGTGACCAAACTCTCCACAATTGAAACATGAACCTGGTGGGAATCTAGCAGCATTCCCCTAAACCTGTGCTGGATTCTGAGCGGCTTGATTCTGGCCCAAACGACAGATATTAGCCAGATGCCCAAGTTTACCACACGTAGTGCATTGCTTGCAAGCTTGTTGTGCAACATGATGGCCGTTGCAGCGAGCATAGTGAGGTACCAGTATACACTTTCTTCGCAGGAGGTTGAGTCGGTGGGTTCTGAGCAGTGACTGCAAAATTTTGGGAAGCCTTGCGCTTCCTCGACTTCTTGGAAGATTCACCCTTCTTCTAACCCTTACCCTTATCCTTGTCTTTAAAAAAATCGGCCGACTTCTTCTTGTCCCCCTTGCGGGTAAGTTTACCCTTCCTGACTTGAGACTCAGTCAGGGTAGCAGACAACTCGATCGCTTGACGAACAGTAGTAGGATTACTGCCAGTCACAATGTCTTGCACAGAATCGGGTAAACCATCAATATACCTCTCAATTGCCTTCTCCAATGGGGTAACCATAGTGGGACACAACAAACTCAGCTCTTCATAATGATCCGTATACGCACGGTGTTCTCCCCCATCTTATTTCAGATCATCGAATTCTCGTTCCAACACTCGAATCTCGTGACGGGGACAAAACTATCTCATCATAAGAGCTCGAAGCTCTTCCCATGTTTGTGCCATAGCCACATCGGCACCCCTATCACGCATAACACCGTTCCACCACGTAAGAGCACGCTTCTCGAATACACTTGATGCAAATTCAACCTTACGCTCATTCGGACATTGCACATGTATGAACTCGCTTTCCAAACTTTCCAACCATTGAAGGAGCGCGGTTGCTCCTTACGACCAAGAAAACTTCAACGGCTTAGCAGAATTGAAAGTTTTGAAATTACACTGTGCATTATTGTTGTTGTATAACTGATGGATCTGGGTTACTATGCCAGGAAGTACTGCAGCCATTTGCTGAGCGACAAGGGCTGCGACTTCTTCAGCAGTAAAAGGTTGAGCATCGCGTCGAGGAGGCATTGTCTAAAAGAACAAGGAAACATGAGAAATGAGTGAGGTCGACAATTGGGAAAAACAAAAGAGGTATTGAAAACATCGACAAAACACAAGGAAGGCAATCATTCGTTCGTTACCTCGAACAAACAAACGACACGCAGTGACTAATCAAAGTAAATGGGTCAAAATAATGTATCACGAAGACATGCTCGCCTATAAGTGAACACTCACCCCAAGAGTTCCCAGGTAAGAGTGACTGGTCCGATTATGTGGATTTGTACGAACACTCTTGCCTTAGACAGAAAACTCAGGGTACAGGCGTTCACCTTTCCAGTTTGCACGTGTTCACACTATTTAGATCCAAAACTTTGACGAGATTTTGAAAACTTATAGGGTTCAAAACCTAGTAACAAATCATCCACGAAGAGATGATTAGTTTTCAAAGCGGATTCAAAATTTGTGTTCTCATTGGGGTTATTACCTAAGGATAGGTGACAGTTTTGTTTTAAAATCTAAACGCAAGAAAACTTGCGTTGGGGTCCTAGAAGGTTATAGTCTAGGTCAAAGCATTACTAATAACCTAATTCCCTATAACCATTGGCTCTGATACCAACTCTTCTGTCACAACCCGACCACGTAAAACAACAAATCATGGCGGAAACGTCGGGGAGTGTTGTAACAGAATTATTGTTTCACAACCATGGATACAAAAAGTTTCGTTTTATTAAATTGTTAAATAATTTACATTGTCTTAAAACCAAACAAACATGATTAAACATTGAATATCATTGTTATTATGTCACTAAGGCCTCGTCCAGATCCTATGTGACTATGCATCCTAGCAATCAACATCATGCAACAACACCTGAAACATATGTAAAGACAAAGTCAGCAAAGATATGCTGGCGAGCACATAGGTTTTATTAGAGTATTGGATTCATGGCTCGTTTACATGTTGCAATACCTTATTAAAAACCTTGTTTTGAAAAGTGTATGATATTGCAACATAATTACCCAACTCAAATTAAGCGGGTTATAATTTATAAAATCTCGTAGCCATGATTCTTAACCCCCAAAACATTTGTTTTAGTAAACCAACTCGTAAAACATCTTGTGAAAACTCGTTAATAAAACTCGTATGTTTATATCATTTAGAAAACATCGTTTTGTGACATCGTTTCAAAATCGTTTGCCCAAGTGAACTAAATAATGATACGGAATGTAATATGATAAAAACACTTATATATAAGAAGTACCAACGACGTATCTACCATGCTTTTACCATGTTACACCCATCCCATTATCTAATCACAACCCTAAACCAATCGTTCAATCAAATCGTTTATCTCGTTTAAGTCGTTTCAAATCGTTTAACTCGCCCCAAAATCGTTTAACTCATTTTAATTGTGAAAACTACTTTTGGTCGTCTCGCTAATAACATCCAAACCTTCATGACTCGACTATCTCGCTTCTCGTATTAACAAACCACCAAAGGGTAAGTTAACTATCACAGATTCAGTCGTTACCCACAACCCCCACACATAACCATGGGTGCAGTCTGATAACGGGATTTGTCAGATCCTATGGTACCATAACCTAATACTGGTCGGCTTGATCAATGCTAATGAATTTCATTCGTTATGTAATTACAACCAAAAAAATTGTTCACTGTATCGAAATCGTTATTAATTTAATATAAACCATTTTAATCGCTTTTGAAACCATCCTTTAAACCTCGAAATCGTTTAACACATATGAATCACCCCAAAACAATCGAAAACAGTAAAATAGGGGAACTATGTACTCACATGAAGTGCAAAGTATCCTCAATCAAAATAACTTCAATAAACTCAAGTAAACCAGAGAAATCAAGCAGCACCTAGTAATCGAATCACTAGTCAAACAATCGACACCTAAATCGGAAGATCGGACAGAATGAGGTCTTGTAAACCAAATGAGTGTTGGAACTCATGTGATATGGTTTAACAAAGCCTACATTCTAAATCGGAACCTATTCTAAGTGCTTTCGACCCATTGCGACCCATTAAGGTAGCTTACGCTACTTTAACACGTCGTTCACGCAAATGCGCGTTCGAGACGTCTAACTAGTCCTATGACAAGTATTATATGCCTAAACATGTTCAAATATGTTGCATAATCAGTTTAGAAGACAAAAGTTAGGTTGCATATGCTTAAAATTCAATTATGCATGAAAAGTGTATTTTGGTCATTTACCTAAGGCATATAAACTACCTATCATACAACTACTTAAAACTAAGTGACCATAATGTATAACCTCGGAAGGTTATTCCCTATACAACTATGGTCACTAAACATGCTTGGTCGGATCCTAATGATCGACCAAACGGGTCTAGTTCGAAAGTCTAAGCGGTGGTGCAACATGACTTACGACTCTAAACAAGCACTAAACTAAAAGTGACGAGCTAAACATGTTAAAACATGTTTAGTTAAGTTAGAAAATAGGTTTTGATATCAAAACAAAGTGTTTTGATACCCAAGGGTAGTTTGGTTACAAAATACGCATGAATGTGCATTTTGACCGAAACTACGACTCGTCACTACGCCTAGTCAACGTGGTAATCGGTAGGTATAGTCACACGGTACTATAACCATCGTGATTACGTTCACGTTGCAAAGTTCAAACGAACTTTGTGTTGACCATAACCCGGTCAAAGCAGAAAGTCAAACACTGTTTGACTTTCATGCTTGAAATACAAGAACAAGCATGAAGGAGACTTACAAAGGGTCCAAGCAAGGACGTTTTGATTCAAAATTACTCAGGTATGAGGTGTTAAACCTCAACTTAGAGCAGAAATTGAATCAAAGTGTGAAGAAATGAGCAAGAGAGCCTTGCTATTTATAGGAATCAAGGTTCAATAGGATCATTACACATGTTTTAACAATTGATCAAGGCCATACAAGTGTTAGAGCCTGATTTTTGAGCTTGCAAAACCATCAAACATGCCCGTAAGCAACCCCATACGGTCCGTAAGGACCCTTGTTGCTGGCAGGAACTTTGCAAACTTGGCAGAACAGGACCCTGTGTCTCCAAACTTGATTTTTGATGCGTTTTGGCACGTTTAAGCCCCGTTAATCCCATTTAAAAGTTTTAAAATGAAGTTAAAGTATAGGGAACTTAAAATGTGCTAAAAAATATCTCGGATGTCGGCTCGTTTGGTCGTACGGTTGCATTGTTCGGTTAATTAAAACGATCCAAATTAAGAGACGAATGAAGTTTTATCATTCCAATCACTAAAATAACATATTTTAATGATTACATAAATTTTTGGATGTCCGGATATATTCAGAACGTAAGATATAAGCGAAAATGCAAACTTATGCACTTTTTGACGCTTTTAGTCCCTATTGATCAATAAAGTTTATTTTAGCATACCGAACCCCTCAAAGCCTATTTCTAAGCTATGTAAAGGATACTTAGGGTATGTTTAAATTATGATCAAGTTCTGGAATGTTCGTTACTATACAATTCGGTATAGTTTCACAGTTTGACACAAATAGTCCCTGCGATCGAACAAACTCGATTTTGACACACCAAACCATCCAAAACTTATTTCTAAGTTATGTGAAGGTTATTTAAGGTATGTTAAGCCTATGTCACTATTCCGGAGTGTTTGTCACGTTAAACTAACTGCGTTTACGCACCAGTTTGCGTATAACCTTCCAGAAAGTGATTCAAAGCTTGAAATCGAACTCGAATAAAATCGTAAAATCATCAAACACAAATACACAAATAATAACACCAGAACACATATAATAACACCAAAACACATTATTTTATTGATAATTAACATTTTTTTACATTATACATCGATTACAGAACACAGTTGTCACACCTATTAACTGAGGCCGAACTTAGGAACAAACGGGCTAGCATGCAAACCATTGAAAAGCATGTAAAAATTTCTATGAAAGACCACAAGGAGCCTTGCCTAGTAATACTGAACCAAACCGAAAAGCCCAAGTAAGCGTTATCAACTTAAGAAACCGGAAGGTAGGACCCAACTGGATCCATCCAACAAGTCAACTTGAGTGAAGAATGCTCGGCGACAGTCGTCAACAAAATCCCACAAAAGAAGATTGATCTCGGAAGGTTCACCATTCCTTGCTCCATTGGAGGATAACTGGTAAGCAATGCACTTTCCTACCTAGGGGCTGGCATTAACTTAATGCTCGCCTATATGTTCAACCGGCTTAGATTAGGAAAGCCGCATCCTAGAAAGATGAGCATCCAACTTGTGGATAGGTCTGTAAAATATCTTCAAGGTGTCGTAGAAAACCTAATGATCAAGGTCGGGGAATTTTTTTCCCCGGTCGACTTTGTAATCCTAGAAATGGAGGAGGACACTTGATACGTGGTCGGAAAACGGTGTTCGTCCATGGCGGGATTTGTGTTTTGCAGGTCTTAAGGAGTTTAAGGAGCTTTTTAGGGGCTTTACGGACCACCGGGACGAAAAACAGACCACTGGGACGCAAAACGGATCAACTAGGACCAAAGGATGCGAAAAATAGAAGTTCGGAAATCAAGGCAGCGTCGCCGATGCCGTGGAGGGCCGTCCGCGACGCCCTCTACAAATCCCGTCGCTACAAAATGGTCGTAACCAGTAGTATAATGCGTCGCGCGGGTTTCTGAGTTTCTGGGCAGCGTAACCGACGGGTCACCAAGCCGTCGGCGACGGTCTCTCATTTATGGCGACGCGAATATTGCATTGTTGGTTGATGGAACGAACATAAAACATCTTAGACCAAGTTTTCGGCAGTTACACTTTGTTTTGGAGTTTGAAATTCACCTTGGAGCCATTATTCACATCCATCTTCACTTCCAATCCATCATCCATTATCAACCGAACAATCATCGAATTCATCATCATCTCCATTTTTCAAACCCTAACCATTCCACCATCCATTCAATTCCACCATTACCAAACCATAATTACCATTCCATCATTCTCTAAGCTTCAAGATGATCAAGATCAAGCTTTCAACGTCCGGTGATCAAGTTCTTTCGATCATGCATGGCTAATTTCTTAGAGGTTTCACCCCGGTGTAGACTTTTGTAAGATTTAGGGTTCTTATTACTTGTTTGATGTTTGGTTTGTGACAACTTGAATTGCGTTTGAATCTTTAGACAATTGTCCTACGTTTGTATTGAATTTTCGAATTGTCGAGTGAATCATTAAATTTGACTTTGTGAAACGAATACACGTATTTATGCCTTGTCTCTTGAAAGGATTTGCTAGCCCAAGGTAACGAAGTGCATTGTAACACCTCGAAAATTCACGTCCTATAATGTATTGACACGTGTCATAAGCTTTGAACGTGTGAAAGAATACTCTAGAAGGACTAAAGTTGACAAACATGGAAAATATGTGAATATAAGGGTTCAAAATGTCAACAATGGATAAATATACCCTACATGATGTTTATACCCTTAAACTAATGATTCATGGATCATACGAAGCTAATTGTGAAAGAAAGTGAGAGATTACAAACTACAGGGGTTAAATGTGTCAGCATGTTTAAAGTATACCTCTGAGTGACCTTTTAGCAAACCCGAAGCTTTGTAACGATAAATTATGCTCACTAGAATACATGATAAAAATTTCACCAAGTTTCTCTATCATATGAGAAAGTTATGACAATATTCGTATACGAGGGGTTAAAAGCGTCAACGTTGAAATTTATGACTTTTCGGGAAACCATAAAGTTACCCAAGGACTTAAAAAAGTTTGGTTATGTCTTAAGGCCCTTAAAAGTCAAGTTAGAGGGCTCAAAGTGCAAGAAATCATGTTAAGATCAAGTGTAGAAGGATCAGGGACTAAAAGCGTCAAAAAGTGCATAAGTTTGCATTTTCGCGCATAACTTACGTTCTGAATACACCCGGACATCCAAAAATTTATGTAAGCACTAAAATATTTTATTTTAGTGTTTGGCGTAAGAAAAATCCATTCGTCACGCAATTTGGATCGTTTTTCGCGCTTATGCGCATGTCGTCGTAATTAAGCGAACATCGCGATCGTACGACCAAACGAACCGACATCCGGCATATTTTTGAGCATGTTTCATGTCCACAATGTTTAGTAAACATTTTAGGGCCTTAACGTTGGCTTAACGAGCCTTAAACATGTCGGAAATGGCCTTAATACACAACGGTGACTGAAATGGAAGCTTGGGAAAATGTTTGTTGATCAGAAGGACCTTAGCGTGACACCTAGCCCCCTTGGCGTCACGCGAGGCCCCTTCAGACCAGCAAAGGTTGTTTAATCAATTGTTGATAGCTTCTAAACACTCCAAAGGCCAATGCCACATGTTAATCCCTGATGTTGGGGGCCAAACTTGGGTACCAAGGTGTGCAACAAGTGTAGGGACAAGATCTAAGCACGGTATTCGAGGAACGATCCTAACGGTTGTCCATTTACTATAAATACCCAACCCATTCATTTACAAAACCCACAAATCTGATCTAAGAATGCTCTAAGTTGAAGCTATTGCTTCATACCTGAGTTACTTGGATCAAGATTAGCTTTCGGGGACCCTTTGTAAGTGTTCCTTCGTTCTTTTTTTCGTTTTAGCGTTAAAGTCAAACTTTGTTTGACTTTCTGCATTGACCAGTTTATGGTCAATGCGAAGTTCGTTTGAACTTAATAACGTGAGCGTAATCACGATGGTTATAGTCCCTAGTGACTATACCTACTGATTACCACGTTATCTAGGCTCAGTGACGAGTCGTAGTTTCGGCCAAAATGCGTATTCTTGCGTATTTTGTAACCAAACTACTCTTAGGTATCAAAACCGTTTGTTTTGATACCAAACCTGTTTTCTAAACTTAGTTAAGCATGTTTTAACATGCTTAGCTCGTCACTTTTAGTTTAGTGCTTATATAGGGTCGTAAGGTAAGCGATCTAAACAATCGCTTATACTTTCGAACCCGACCCGTTTGGTCGATCATTAGGATCCGACCAAACACATTAGGTGACCATAGTATATAGGGAATAACCTTCCGAGGTTATACCTTATGGTCATGACGTTTAGTTAGTTGTATGACAGGTAGTATATATGCCTTAGGTAAATGACCAAAATACCCCTTCGGGGCTTATATCGAGATTAAACTCGTTTTGGGCATATTGGAAGATATCCTACTGATATCACAACATATTTAAGGCATATTAACTTAGGAAACCTGTATATGATTCAGTTGGTTACTCGTTACGCACTTGTAGCGTTCGGATCGGCTTATGTAACTAGTTTACATATATTAGCCGAAACGGGTCAAACCATATTGTCTTTATCTCAAAATCCAGAGTGTGTTTAAGTTACCCATATTAAACAAGCATACATGCTTGTCGGGTCAAAACCACACTCTAAACCGGTCTTCGCCTTATCATGCGTTTGAACCGTATCTTCCTCTTTAAAACTAACCGGTCTAAGCATAGGCTTAATTAAAGACCCGTTAGAAATCTAATAGGTTATTAAAAACCTTCGTTCCAGATTAAGAGCCCCAGTAGAAGTACTTGTGCTTGCTGAATTGATATACGGCTGGGATTGAATTTATATTTAGCTCAGGTAAATACTCTTAACTTATTTTCCCTATACGGGTTTGGGACACGGTATTATAATAATACCGCTTGGTCGGGTATTGAATGTTTAATCGTATTCTGATTAAATTATTGAGGTAACCCGTTTTAATTTGTATTGCTTGAAATAAAAGCCTTTAGGGGTTAATGACCATGTCCCGGATATCCTTGACATCATTGTATTATAAAATGGCCACAACTTATGCACGGGATGTAGGCATACACCTAACAGTGCATAAGGAAAATGGTATCTCATCTCTTGTGGGCCTATACTTGTGGTGTGTCTGTTAATTTTGACTCGGTTTCCACATCGGGCCCTGAACGTACAACGAACATGTAAATCTGTATACAAGATTATAAATATAATTGTCCCAAGTTATAAAAGATTAAATTTTGCCTTGTGCATTTTAATCAAAGTGTCAAAATATTTTGTGCCTGGTGCATCTAAATCAATTTTCTTAAACTCTTTTCAAATGAGTCGGTTGAGTGTATTTACCAGTGAAAACTGACGTATTTTCCAAAAAGGTTAAGTGACAGGTACTGAACGTAATTGGCTGGAAGCTCAGGACGTTAGTTAGGAATCTTGCAAGTTCTAGGCGTCTAAAGTCTGTTGAACAATGTTTATGTTTTTAGATCCGCCTGTGGATCCTTTACTTTCCGTTGTAATAATTGATATTACTTTGTATTCGGATTGTAATATATTTACCTTTTGCTTCCGCTGTGCATTTATATATTGTGTTGTTTGACTATGATGATATCAACTATGTCACGATACTCCCCACCGGGCCCACCGGTCAAACGTGGAAATATTGGGGTGTGACATGCATCGTGGTCTGTTGTCCATGACGTTAATAGCGATTCGCACCTAAGCTTTGTGATTGTTAACCCGTTAATGAACTAATTCGAGTAAACCAAATTGAAACACGTAGTAACCCTAGGTCTTACATTTGTTGAAACCAGGTGTGAACCTTGTTATTCCATCTTGTTCTATTATCATTAATCAAGTTCTTGCAATCGTTTAATTTTTAGTAGTTATTTATTCCAATCAACTTTATTAGTTTACTTCAATATCTTTCAATCAAACAAAAATCATAAAAACAAACTAGTAAACTTCATAAATTGTGACAACCGTTTATAATCAATCAAGTCTATTCGTAAACCACCCATTCTTCGTGGTTCGACCCCTTACTACCACTAGCTATTTGTTAAGGGTAATTTGGGTATACAAATCTTATCTTTGACCGGAGCGCGACACTCCGATCAAAATTTGACGCCGTTGTCGGGGAGCTAGTGCGCTTAGTATTTCATTACTTGTTCGATTTTAGTGTTAGTTTTCTTTCTTGTATTTTTGTGATGTTACTTTGGGTGGTCGAGCTTGTTTGTGCAGGTACATGTTTTGCAGGCACCATCTTTCAATATGAATTGGATAGATGATGATCCGTGTGAGTGTTGCGGAAGCGGAGAGCATCTATTGTCACACCCCAAAATCCACACGCGGAGTATCACCGCTTGGAGGCGTGACATGACCAGGATCCACCCACCAATCATATTGAACAATGTATTTAAAATAGATAAAATCCAACCATGAAATATAATTGGTGTTCAAATGCTAGTTAACCAAGTTTAAATTAAACAGCGGAAGCATAAGACGTAAAACCAAAACATAAGTTCATAAAGTTTAAATGTTTAGAACGGGACATAACAGTCCATGTTGGTGCATCTAGTGTCTGTTAACTTCGTCTTAATCGAGTCTTATGTCTAGATAGGATAAACGAGCACACATCAGGATTGAAATTAGGGTTTGTTTACATATTAATGAGTTATTTCGCTTGAAAGTGACATGTATCAGTTCAAGCGAAATCAACATGTTGATTTCGCTTGAAATGGGATGTGTCAGGTTCAAGCGAAATCACAATAACTATATATATGTGTGTGCTGGTGTCATTTGGAGTGGAATCAGGTCATATGTTCTGAGCCAAGGTGCTGTCCGTTTGTCATTTGAAAGTGTAAAAGCTCAGGAAATCAGAAATAGATAAACATTAGAAAGGAACAAGTTGTGTTGACATCTTTTACATTGATTCCGCCTTTTTATTTGATGATGAACTACTCAGACTGACTATTTAGGGTCATACGACGATCCAACAAGTGGTATCAGAGCACAGGACGAGGAGTTCATACCAATTCAGCTTGATTTCATCGGATTCTCACACTTCTACTTCTTCTTTTCTGATTTGAACAAGATTGAACGGATAAAATGGCCTGATTTTCACATATAACAAGCGAAACATAGTTTTAACTAATCCTTGAAAGAATTGGACCTTAATTCAAACAAAATCTGATAAAAACTTGTAATTTCGCTCGAAAAACTATTCGAAAATGCTGATGTCATCTTGATTCCGCTTGAACGTGCACGAGTGATTTCAAGCGAAATAAGTTATTTTAGCTAATTCCGCTTGAAAGTGTTTGTCTGATTTCGCTTCAAACCAGATTTCGCTTGAAAGTTCAAGCGAAATAAGAGATTTCGCTTCAAATCTGATTTCGCTTGAAAGCTATAGTCTGATTTCGCTTGAAATCAGATTCCGCTTGAAAGTTTCAAACAAAATTAGCTATTCCGCTTGAGGTCTTATTCCACTTGAAAAGCTGATTTCGCTTGAACAGCTTAGTCCGTTTGAAACTGTCTTTTTCAAAATCAAAAATTTTCTAAGTGTTTGTTGATCATTTCAGGTACTTGAAAGATGGAAGATTTCATGAATCCTTTCTGTGATGTGTTTGCATTTACCGGTGGTTCAGGAGACGACACATCAAATAACACGAATGAAACTACACCGACATCAAGTGCAAAGAAAACTCTCAATGATGCTTTAAGTGTTGAGAGTGCTTATGGAACGTACAATAAACCTCCAAAGTTGTTGGCGATAGAAGATTACAATAGGTGGGCTACAAGATTTGACGAGTGGCTTCAAGCGTTTGCATACCAAAGCTGGAAAAGTTTAAAGGTTGGTTAGGTTAAAGGAAATCGTTTTGGTGAAAGTTTGACAGATACTGATGAGATTGAAAGATATATTGCTGAACAAAAGTGCATCGCGTTGATTCATCAGTCTGTGAGAGATGATATAATTTCATTGATTGAATATGAAAATTCAAAAGATCTTTGGGAAAAACTGAGGGTAAAGTGTGTAGGTAGTGCTGAAATAGTAAAAAACAAAAAGAAATTGTTAAGAAAAGAGTTTGATTTATTTGGTTGTTTAAAGAACGAGTCTGTTTCCAAGATGATTGAGAGGTTTGGACATTTGAAGTTGGAGCTGGCAAGACACGAGATTGTATATTCTCGAGAAGAATTAGTGGACAAATTGTTCGACTCGCTGCCGAATGAACAAGATTGGCAGTACTTTGCATTAATGCTGAAGAATACAATCAAGTCTGAAGAGTTGACAGTGGATCTGCTTATCGAAAGACTGGAGAGTCACGAGTTGGAGATCAAGAAATCTAGCAAAGTCAACAACTCATCTTATCAGCAGAATGTGGAGTTATACTACAGAGGAAATCTACCAAAGACTGGTTCTCCAAGAACAACATTTTCTGCAGAGAGTTCAAATAATGTGAATCATGAAACTCCTCACAGTGGATTTCATAGTGGATCTTCTTCAACAACTTCAAGCCAATCTACATCAAAGAATCTGTTCCAATGTAACATTGTTATGGATCTGAAGAACGCTCAAAATTTCAGTGAAGAGTCAGCAAAACAACAGATGGTGTTCTTAGCATCGGTGTTAGAATCGTACGAGAGCCTCGTGGCTGGCAAGATTGGAAACACTAACCTGACTAAAGAGGACTATGATCAAATAGATCCTGAAGAGATGGAACTGATCAATATCAGGTGGTGTATGGCCAGTGCAGTTCGACGTGCACAACGGTTCATGGAGATTACTGGTAGACATTCTATCGGTGGGCCGTCCACAAAACTTGGCTTTGACAAATCAAAAGTTACGTACTTCAGATGTAAACAAAAAGGACATTTCAAACATGAATGTCGTAACGCTCCTGCTGATACTGCAAATCCATTTCGCAAAGATTACTACAAAAGAGCAATCTACCATCAAAACAAATCTGAACCCCCTAGAATGAAGCAGCTTGAAGATACCCCCAAAGAAAAATCAAGAGCTCTTGCTGTTATTCATGATGATGAGGGATACGATTGGAGTGATGTGTTGCCAGAGGAAGATGCAGTAGGCTCTGTGTTTGTAGCAAAGGAAGTTCCTTTCAAAGACACAAGAACTGAAGAACAAAAATACAAAAGCAGAGAGCAGAGAGCAGAATTTAAGATGATGAGATTATCTAGGGTGTTCAGTGAAGCCAGGAAAGCAAAGAGAGGGGATGCTGATAGAGAATGTTACCTTGATCCTCAAGGAAACATTACTATTGATACGAAACTCTTAGTATTGAAGCTTTCATTGAGGAATTTGCTGCAGAAGAAGACGCCCAACAAAGAGAATGGTGGGGAGGTGGAGAAGAGAAAGAAAAAGAAAAAGAGATAGAGAAAGAGTCGCAGTCTAAGAAGATTGATGATGGGATTATTGATACTTCACAAGAATTCACCGCTGAAAACTTGGGAAAGATGGCTGACAAAGTGCTTGCTGCAAAGGAACTTGAGGTAGACTCTAAGTCTGAAACTGAGTCTAAAAGCAAGGTCAGTCCAAACATTTCAACAAGTGAGACAGGTAAGAAAGTCAAAGGTGATAGCGACTGCAAAAGTTGCATGAAAAACTGCAAGTTTTGTAGTACACTCACTTACCTTAGTGATACAAAGGTTGAAGAACTGACAACAAGAGTCAGAAAGGTTGAATATCAGATTCTAGACCGTGATAAAATGCTCAAAGCTTCAAATGATCGAGCTAAAACTTTAACTGAGAAAATTGAAAATGATAAAATTGAAGTAGAAAGAATTAGGAAAGAGAATGAAAAGCTAATTCTTGAAAATCGTCAGATCTCAGAAAATTTTGATAAACTAAAACGAACGGTAAAAGATTCTGATGAAAGAAACGGTAAAACCAATAAAGAAAATGAGCATTTAACTGTAGTTCTCAGATACAAAGAAGAGCAAATCAACCAACAATTGGATGAGATTGCTAAATTGAAGCTTCAGTTTGAAGAAGCTAAGATTGAGAATGAGTGTATCAATTTGAAACTGAATAGTTACAACTCTGCAAGCTTTGTTTTACAACACATTATTCCCAAACCCATCGGGAAAAACAAAGCAGGCGAAGATGTATACAGTGATGGAACCGGGGTTGGGTTTCATCAGGTTCCACCACCAGTTTTAAACAATTTTTCAAAGAAAAATCAGGGTTGGTTAATGATGAGGAAGTTAATGAAGTTAAGCTTCCAGACACGATTGATATCACATTCACTTCATCATCTGATGAAGATAGTGTCCAGTCTGAAATTGTTAAAAGTATGGCTGAAAATGTTTTAAAATATGAAAGTGACACTACTGAGGATGATGAATGCTTTTTGGACAAGTATATTCCGAAATCAAAGTCCAAAAACAACTTAAGTGAAGAACCACATCATGTGATGTACAAGATGGCAGCATCAGATAAGTTGTATTCGGATTGTGATTTTCCGCTGGAGAATGTGAATGTGGACAAATTGAAAAATGTTTTCAAGTTGGTCGAAATTTATGTTTCTGAACTTAAAAATCTGAAACGTGCTGAAAGACAATTGAATTTTGAAAACGATAAAGCTTACTACAAAAAGCCTGTTATACCGCCGCGTTTTTATAACAACAATCAAAACAGATGGTCGGGTGGTTATCAGGGTGGTAAGAATCTAAGGTGTTTATTTCGAGTTCAAGTTCACTTTCTGATGAAGAATCTAAGATTTTTTCGAAAACAAATAAAGAATTCTTTGAGGAAAGGGCCTCGCAGCCTCAGTCTGAAGGCACAAGTCGGGTAGTTGACACTCGAACATGTTTTAAATGCAATCAAGTTGGACATATTGCACGAAAGTGTACCAACTTGAAGCCTAAGACTGAAGTTGTGATGAATTCAAGAAAGAAAGATGTTGTGAAGGGAAAAGCTCAATTGGTTGTTGAGAAAAAGGTTTTGAAAAATAATAACACCAAAATCAAAACTGAACCCGTAAAGAATGTGGTAACTAAAAATGACAAATTTTATAAACGGGTTGCTTCGCCTCAACAAACATGGAAGCCAAAATCAGTTGACAAGAAGTCAAGTTCTCCAAAACCAAAGGTTTCTGAGACAGAAAAACAATCGTCTTCTACCACTCCGGTAAAGATGAATGTTCCTTTGGATTATTATGAAAAATTGGAGAAACAATCTTCTACTCTACCAGAGAAGAAGAATGATCAAAAGAAAGATCAACCAATCGGTCAATCTAAGAAAGATGAGTTTTTCTTATATAAAAAGGTTGAGGTTGGATCTGAGGAGAGCTTAAAGATGAATGACAAAAACTTTCCGCCACTTTATACTGCAAAATCTCACATCAATGTCAAGTTACCCGAGTCAAAAGAGGCTTGGGTAGCATCAACTTCTCACTAAGTGTTTGTGATATGTGCAGGAGCTTCCAAGATCCGTTTCATGATGGATTGTGGATAGTGGAGCTTCTCGGCACATGACGGGGAAGAAGACCCTATTATATGATGTTAGAGGATTTAATGGAGGTTACGTGGGATTCGCAGGTAATCAAGGTGGTCGAATTGTTGGGGAAGGAACGTTATCCAATGGGATTGTTACGTTTGAAAGAGTGAATTACATCGCTGAGCTTGAGAATAATCTTTTGAGCATATCTCAGATTTGTGATCGCATGTATACAACGCATTTTACAGACAAAGAATGTTTGATCTTGAAACCAGGATTTGTTTTTCCTGAAGAATGGATTATCATGAGGGCACCTAGAGTGAATGATCTGTACGTGTTGGACATGAGTGTAGCTACTACAACCACGGGTCAAGCACACTGTTTTGTGTCTATAGCAACGGAGAAGGAATCGAAATTGTGGCACCGGAAGATGGGTCATATTCACTTGAGAAAAATGAATCACCTGGTGCATAATGACTTAGTTACTGGTGTTCATGTGAAAGGATTTCATCTTGAAGGAGAGTGCATTAGCTGCATCAAAGGAAAGAAAAAGAAGAAATCTCATCCCAGAAAGAAAGAAAACTCAGTTTCGAGACCTTTAGAGAGACTCCATATGGATCTGTTTGGTCCAGTGAACTTCAAAAGTATAACTGGTGATCTCTACTGTCTAGTAGTAACTGATGATTATGCCAGATTTTCATGGGTATCATTTATGAAGTCTAAAGATGAGACGTTTGATAGTTTGATGGCGTTGTTCAGAAAAATTGAAAACTTGTACCAAAGGCGTATCAAAAGAATCAGAAGTGATAATGGTACTGAGTTCAAGAACAACAAGATGGAAGAATATTGTGATGAGAGAGGTATATTGCATGAATTTAGTGCTCCTTACACTTCGCAGCAGAATGGAGTAGCAGAAAGAAAGAACAGGTCACTAATCGATACAGCCAGGACAATGCTTGCTGATTCCAAACTACCTGTAAATTTTTGGGCAGAAGCAGTCTCAGCTGCATGCTATACGCTCAACCGGGTTCTCACAGTGAAGAAATTCAACAAGACATGTTTCGAGCTAATGAACAACCGCAAGCCGAACCTGAAGTATTTAGAACCGTTTGGGTCTCCTTGCACAGTTCTAGAGCCTTTTGGAAAGTTTGGTGCAAAGAGCATTGAAGGGATTTTCGTGGGTTATGCTAGTCCACAAAAGCGAGTCTATGTTCCAAGCTTGAAGCAGATTATTGAGGCATACAATGTTCAATGTCAAGGCTACACAATGCCGCCGCAAAATCCCGGTGATTCATGGCGTTTTCTAACGATACTTTATGGGATTCGTTTGACATGGAAGAAAAGGAAGAAGATTTCTTTGACGAGTTGGATATTCTGAGAGAGTATGAGTCATCGCAGGAAAGGTTCCCAGCTGAGTATTCAAGAAGACCACAACATACTTCAAATGATGATGAAGCTGGTCCAAGCAATGCTGGAGAACATGATGATATTCAACAAGAGGAAGTTGCTCATGATAATCAGACAACAGTTAATGATAATCAAGAATCTGATAATATGCCAGTATTTGATCATGGTGATTCAGATTCTGAGGGGGAGCAAATTCAGATTTCAAGTCAAACAAATCCAGTCAGTGAACAAGGTGCAAATCAAAATATTACAAATCTGGAGGGCGAGGTAGATGTTCCAGGCGAGGTGATGCCGAGAACTCTTTCATACCATCCAGAAGAGCTGATCATTGGAGAATTACAATCAGGAGTTCGCACTAGACATCAAATTGACCAAGTCCTTACTTGTTTTTATTCTACAGTAGCACCTTTACAAACTGAGTTTTCACTAAGTTGTTTTATTTCACAGATCGAACCGCGAACATACAAAGAGGCGCTAACTGAAGATTCTTGGGCCAATGCCATGCAAGAAGAGTTGAGTCAATTTGAGAAGTTAGGTGTGTGGAAATTGGTAGATTTTCCTGATGGTCAGAGGAAGATAAACACCAAGTGGGTGTTCAAGTGTAAGAGAGATGATCGAGGAGTTATTATTCGTAACAAAGCTCGACTCGTAGTCCAGGGTTTCAGTCAGCATGAGGGGATAGATTTCACTGAAGTATATGCTCCGGTTGCTAGACTAGAAGCGATCATAATTTTCCTAGCATTTGCATCTTGGAAAAATTTCAAAGTTTATCAGTTAGATGTAAAATCGGCGTTTCTCTATGGGAAGGTAAAAGAGGAGGTATATGTCGGTCAGCCACCGGGCTTCACTGATCCAATCCACAAAGACAAGGTTTACTTGCTAGACAAAGCGCTGTATGGTTTACACCAGGCCCCGAGAGCTTGGTACGAGACATTGTCTCAACACCTGCTAGCCAACAACTTTATTCGTGGAAAAGTGGATGCCACTCTCTTCACCAAAGAGGTCGAAGGACATCTTCTGATAGTTCAAATATACGTGGACGACATCATATTTGGGTCAACAAATGAGAATTTGTGCAAAGATTTTGAACAAGTTATGAAGCAAAAATTCGAAATGTCATCGATGGGTGAGATGAAATTCTTTTTGGGACTGCAGGTTGATCAGCTACCTAAAGGAATTTTCATACATCAAACGAAGTACGTTCATGATATCTTGGAGAAATTCGGGATGTCAGGTTCTACACCATCTTCCACCCCATTTGCGATGAATCATGGAATAAACCCTGATCTCACTGGAGAGAAGGTAGATGAAACAATGTATCGTTCCATGATCGGATCGCTGATGTATTTGACAGCTTCAAGACCCGATATTATGTATCCAACCTGCCTCGCAGCACGGTTTCAGTCTAATCCTAGAGCTTCGCATATGGTGATTGTGAAAAGGATATTACGCTACCTGAAAGGAGCTCCATCATTGGGGTTGTGGTATCCAAAAACAGGCGATTTCACGCTCGAAGGGTATTCTGATTCTGATTTCGGTTGATGCAAAGTTAACGCTAAATCAACAACAGCGGGTTGCCAGTTTTTCGGACCTCGCTTGGTCACCTGGCAGTGTAAGAAGCAGACCTCTGTGGCTCTATCCACACGTGAAGCTGAATATGTATCTGCTAGCAGTTGCTGCTCTCAGATCTTGTGGATCCAGCAACAGATGCGCGACTACGGTTTGCAATTTCTAAGCACCTCTATCTTTGTTGATAATGAGGCAGCGATAAACATTACGAAAAATCCTGTTCATGACGCTAAAACGAAACACATTGAAGTTCGTCATCACTTCATTCGCGATTGCTTCGAGAAGAAGTTGATACGAATTGAGAAAATCCACACTGACGAACAAAAAGCTGATTTACATACCAAAGCATTTGATAAAACATGTTTTCAATATTTGCTAAAACTGAATGGTATGAAGTTTTTATCGGTGTTGGAGGAGATTCTTGGCGTTGATGAAGGAGACATTGTAGATGATGTTGAGAAGCAATCTGCAATGGTTTGTCGATTTTTACCTGTTTTGGTATTTAGGGGGAGAGTATAGGGTAATATTTTCAGAAAATACAAAAACAGTAAAAAATGTCAAAAATACAAAAACATGAGATATTTTTAAAATCCAAAAACAATAGAAAACTCAAAAAGAGCTTGCGTAAAAAGGGAAAGTGATAGTACATTGGCTTGACAGTTACAATATGCTAAAGATATGTAAAGTTTAAAAGAGTTAAACAGTCTCGCTGATGATGTGCCGATAGGTTTTTACACATTTAGTAGGTTTGTTCAGGATATAAACCTAAATCTTTACTTACTTATTTCGTGGGGAACACTACTTGGATATATAGGTAACCCCTGAAATCTTGTTTGAAAGATCCCTCTTTCAGAGATACTAGGTCTTTATACTCAGTGATATCTGGGGTATTATCCCGGGACTTCTGATTTTGCGGAAGCAATGGCCTAGTCCCTGTATAATACTTTACCGATTGCTTGAAAAATAGCGCCGCCCTCAACATAAAATGATGAGACAATAAAATTGCTAATCAATGCTGTTGTAAAAAAGATCCTCTAAAGGGGACCCACTAAAGTCGAACCGTCATCTCTCTGCTGAACGGAAGTTCTGACCTGAGCTCTCACGGTTTCGCAATTTAACCCTTTACATATATCATCCGTGGTATACTCACCTGTAAGACTGAATATTGGGATCTGGATACGGGAGTATATTCAAGAGGTGGGACACATGAATAAGTTTAAGTCTCTAAAACACTTAATCCGTATCCTGGACAGATTGAAATTTGTGTGAGAATTTAAATGGATCAGTATATCGACAATCTAAGTGAATTGTTTAATTCTGAGTATGTAATTAAAGCTTAATGGTACTTGTGACTTGTCGAATAGCTGATATGATTCCCTAACACGCTCACCAAAAATATGTTTGTAAATAGTTTACGTTTACTGCATTTTATTTCTATAATTCATTTCTAGTTTAGAAGCTTTATTAAAATTCAAAAAGATTTTACATTTCTACTATATTTTCCGACAAACCAAAGTGGAGAGTTGATCTTCAGATTCGAATTGAAGCAGATGCAGTGTAGGATCGTTTTCAGACCCGAACGAGTCGATCAGAAGAGTTTATCTCAATACGAGTGGCGGAAACAAACGTATCGAGGTCAATTCAGCAAGATTCACACTATAAACTGTTGTATGATTGATTTGATGACGTTTTACAACCTGACAAAACTTCGGCAGCACTTCGTTACACTGACCGGAAAGTTTCAAATGAAATGGCACATGAGGGTATTTATAGGGTGAGCTATTTCGTTTGAAAGTGGCATGGCACTCCTCAAACGAAATTAGAACTTCTAATTTCGTTTGAACATGTCACATGTCATGTTCAAACTAACTTAGCTCAAACACATCTAAATCCTACCCTATTTCTCGTATTACGTGCCCTAATCTGTCTAAGTACAAACAAGACTCGATACAAGACGAAGTCGACAGACGTATGCACCAACATGCAGGAAGTTTCTGGACTGGAGGATGAGTTTAGAGCTTAATATGTTGAAACTTGAGAATTTGAAAAGTTAAAGCAAGTTTATTAATTTAAAACTTGTAAATTTTCAGAAAATGTTTGTACAAAATGTCAGTGTGATTTATCTCAAGTCAACCAAGGTCATTAAGTTGAACTTGGTAGACAAATTGAGTAATCAGGGTCATTAATTTGGACCTGGATACTTAAGTGGATTTCTAAACACTGACTAGACTACCAATTGAGGTTGAATGGTAAGTTTTGAATTGATACTGTTATTGTCATATATCTTATATTTAGGTAGAGATTGTGCAGGTAACAGGTATGAATTTGAGAAAGCAGCTAAGCAAATCCTAGCTTACTGATAGGGGGAGTCTGAAGACTAAAAGTCAGATGCAGTTCCTGGATCTACATTCAAGGGGAGCTTGAAGGTGTTAAAGATTCAGATTCTGTGATTCATGCTAGTTGTTGATAGAAGAGAAGAATTGAAGGAAGCTTTTACAATATCAAGACAATTTGGATAAAGACAAAGACTAAAGACTCCACGCCGAAGACTTCGTCAACATCCAAGGGGGAGTCTGTTGGTGCATCTAGTTTCTGTTAACTTCGTCTTAATCGAGTCTTATGTCTAGATAGGATAAACGAGCACACATCAGGATTGAAATTAGGGTTTGTTTACATATTAATGTGTTATTTCGCTTGAAAGTGACATGTATCAGTTCAAGCAAAATCAACATGTTGATTTCACTTGAAATGGGATGTGTCAGGTTCAAGCGAAATCACAACAACTATATATGTGTGTGCTGGTGTCATTTGGAGCGGAATCAGGTCATATGTTCTGAGCCAATGTGCTGTCCGTTTGTCATTTGAAAGTGTAAAAGCTCAGGAAATCAGTAATAGATAAAGATTAGAAAGGAACAAGTTGTGTTGACATCTTTTACATTGATTCCGCCTTTGTATTTGATGATGAACTACTCAGACTGACTATTTAGGGTCATACGACGATCCAACAGTCCATATCCCACAACGACCTCCTCCTCGTGCAAGCTCCATAAGCATCTAACGACCTACAAAGCATGTAGTAACGAGTCAACAACAAAGTTGACTGAGTTCATAGTTGGTTGTCCATTTTAGAGTTGTTTCCAAAAACGTAGTTTAATCTTAACCAGCTATCCAGCCGTGGGGGTTACCCCATAGTTCGAAAACGTTTATTAGTTAACCCATTTTTACTTCGGCCGTTTCAGCCGTGGGGGCTACCCCATGTTCATAATCCCTGGCTATCCACCCCGACACTCTGGCCGTGGGGGCTACCCCAATTTTAAACTACCAGACTCGTTACCATATCGACTACTAATGAAAATAAGTTGTGCCCTAGTGTCGGTGTCTATCATCACAGACGTGCCATAGTCCATTAGTACACGCCCGTCTGAACGACACGGTGTGAGGTTTGTTAAACCTAATAACGCTATTAACTAATGACTCGCTTGCCATTGGCCTCGGCGATTAAGTCGATATAAAATGAGGGACTTCGTTGATAGAGTTCTAGTCTAGTAACTCTAAATCCATCCTAACAGGACGAGAATTCACATTCCTGAACACGTCCCAATAGGACGAGGAATCCCTATTCCTTAACTCATTCCCATTCCCATCGGGAATTACCATGCTTTGTAGAAAAGTGTGAACTCACCTTTGGTTGCTCGGTTTGACTCTCAAAAATAGCTAACAGTCAAAGTCGGTCAATCACGTCCTAATATGATTACCAGTTAGTCATTTAGTGGTTTCAAATAGAGCACAAAGTTCCTACACGTATCTACTACATAACATGCACTCACTTTAATCGTTCACTCCCATATAAACATTCCATTTATAGCTACTCAAGAGCAAGCATACGATATTTCACATAACACTTTCATTGACATATAACACGTTAGATCATTATCGGATAACATAACCGACATTTAGACATGCAAATCACTAGTTATATTGTTTCAGCTTGAATATCCAAAACTGGACTGTCTTCGGGTATTTTAATAAAATAGTTAACTTACTCCAAAAATTCCCAAACTTTTACTGAATGTTTTAAACAATCCATATATTACTGTGTAAAAAGTATCGGGGTCCAATTCATTACCGATATTTTATAAAAAATCATTTACCAGACTGCAATCAGATTCGTCACTTTCTGACTGCAGTACACGGAAAAATTCATTTAAAATTCATCGTAAGTCCAATTGACAAAATTCCAGTTGGAGAATTACAACAACATCAGTGGTCATCTACAGTACAAATTTCATGAGCTAATTCTACACAGATTTCAAGTTATGATGAAAAACATAACACATATTTTCTGCAGTAAAAACGCAGCTTTTGCTGCTGTACAAAACGACCCTTTAAAAACAGCAAACAAAGTCCAAAAATTATGATTCCAGTTCCATTAGAACCGTATTTCGAAAATACATAATTTAGACTTCAGAAAATCAATTTTTCGATTTATAACAGTCCGTTTACAGCCAACTGAAGTTGGCTGTAAATGTTATTCTGCATGCTTTTTATAGTTTAAATGCCACTAAATTGCACACATACGATCACTATACTTTCTAATAAAGTTCCATATGATTATCAATCATCATATTACTAGAAATCAACATGCAATCATCATCCATCTACTAAACAACATCATTTCAACAAGATTTCATCATATCTCATCTTATGTTTCAAGATTCAAGTGTATGTCTTTTAGTGTTCTTATGATTTCAACAAAATATATCTTTTAACCACCAAAGATATGAAGTAAACAAGAGTTAGCAAGAATCTTACTACTAGCTTCAAGCTAGGGAAGAACAAGATGAATAATGAGTGGATAAAAGCAAACGGATGAGGTCCTTCAAGTTCTGAGACCACCAACCCTTCTTATATGGCTTCTTGCACCTTTGATCACCCTTGGATAGTCTTGAAATGGCTTGGAAAAATTGATGGAGATTAGGGGGTGTTGGGCCGTAGCTTATTGAGAGGGAGAGAGAGAGGTGTTGTGGTGAGTTGTGGGAATGATGAAGATGGTCATGCTTTTATATCCAAATTTATGACAAGATCCTAGGAAATCTTAGGAAATCCAAGCAAGATCCTTTAGAGATTACATAAGATCTCACTAAGATTGAGAAGATCAAATGAGATCTAGTGAAATATTGCAAGATTTGGGAGGTGGGGCCATCCCCATAACCGTAAGTGTGGAGGGGGGGGGGTTATGTGTAACTTTGATGGTAACTTGTGTAGCTAGTTGGAGGTTAAGTGTAAAGTCTAGTATTTTATGTGTAGGATGCATTATATAGTGTGTTAAGGTGTTCGGGGACCATTACTAGCTCAAAAATAATAAAACAATGCTTTTAGTAATATTTTGGTATTCCGGGTAATGTCCGGTTGTTCGGTTAGATACCGGTTCGTTAAAGTGTCAAGTTATTCCGTTTAGTGATTTTTAAGTAACTATTTGTAACACTTTTAATTTTCAACACTTAGGAAAACATACAGGACCATCTAGTCAATTTTCTACACAATCAATAAGCACAATTTAATATTAATTAATCGTACGGATACATGTAGTTACGAGGGTTGTCACATTCTCCCCCTGTTAAGAAAATTTCGTCCCGAAGTTTAGCACGTGGTTACTGAGGAAGCTAGTTAAGTTGCGTGGTTTCCTGGTTTTCCTGGGGTATCACATCATCCCCCCGTTGGTTTGGAATTTCGTCCCAAAATTCCGCAGTAGCTTCAGCCTCAGTAGTGGTTGCACTTTTTCTCAAACAACTGGGGATACTTGAGTTTCATTTGGTCTTCTCGTTCCCAGGTATACTCTGGGCCACGATGGGAGTTCCAACAAACTCGAACAATAGGTATTCTGGTACGCTTGAGAACCTTAATATCTCGATCAGTAATCTCTACTGGTTCCTCGACGAATCGCAGCTGATCGTCGATAGTGAGCTCCTTGAGAGGAACTATGAGGGTCTCATCTGACAGACACTTCTTCAGATTCGACACATGGAATACGTTGTGAACTCCGCTGAGTTCTGCCGGTAGATTCAACTTGTAAGCGACTTTGCCAATTTTCTCAATGATTTCGAACGGTCTGACATAGCGCGGATTGAGTTTGCCTCGTTTGCCAAAACGAACTACACCTTTCCAAGTTGATACTTTAAGTAGCACTCGATCCCCAACCTGGAACTCAAGTGGTTTCCTGCGCTTATCAGCGTAGCTTTTCTGACGGTCATGAGCTGCCGCCATTCGTTGTCATATTTGAGCAATCCTCTCAGTCGTGTCTACCACAAGTTCTGGGCCTGTGATTTGGCTATTACCAACTTCTGCCCAACAAAGAGGTGATCGGCATTTACGTCCATATAATGCCTCAAATGGAGCGGCCTGGATACTGGTGTGGTAGCTGTTATTATATGAAAATTCCACTAGAGGTAGATGTCGCTCCCAGTCGTTACCAAAATCAATCACACATGCCCTAAGCATGTCATCAAGGGTTTGGATGGTGCGTTCAGATTGCCCATCTATCTGTGGATGATATGCCGTGCTCATGTCTAATCGAGAGCCAAAGGACTTGTGCATAGCTTGCCATAATTCAGATGTAAAACGTGAGTCACGATCAGAAATGATGGAGGTTGGCACTTCGTGCCTTGATACTACTTCCTTTAGGTAGACATCTGCTAGAGTAGAAAACTTATCCGTTTCTTTGATAGCCAGAAAATGTACAGACTTGGTCAATCGATCCACTATCACCCAAATAGTGTCATTTCCGCGTTGAGATCTAGGCAGGCCAGTAACGAAATCCATGGAAATTTGCTCCCATTTCCATCTCGGGATCTCTGGTTGTTGGAGTAGGCCTGATGGTTTCTGATATTCAATCTTGACTCTCGCATAAGTCAAACATTTACTGACGTAGGTTGCTATGTTGGCTTTCATACTAGGCCACCAATACGTAGTCTTGAGATCATGGTACATCTTATCCGAACCAGGATGTACTTAATAACAAGACTTGTGTGCCTCATCCATCACAAGCTCACGTAGATTACCATAGAGTGGAACCCAGATGCGCCCGTTTACATAGTAGGCGCCGTCTTTCTTTTGTTCTAACCATTTTCTTGATCCTCGTAGGGACTCCGCCCTGATGTTCTATGCTTTCAATGCTTCAACCTAAGCATATCGTATCTGAGTAGGAAGACTAGATTGGATGGTCAGTTGTAACGCTCGCACACGTTTAGGTGTAGCATCCTTTCGACTGAGGGCGTCAGCCACAACATTGGCTTTGCCCGGATGGTAATTGATTGCACATTCGTAATCATTCAAGAGCTCGACCCATCGACGTTGTCGCATGCTTAACTTCTTTTGCTTGAAGATATGCTCGAGACTCCTTTGATCGGTGTAAATGGTGCACTTGGTACCGTACAGGTAATGTCTCCATATCTTAAGTGCGAAAACAACTACTCCCAGCTCCAAGTCATGCGTAGTGTAGTTCCTTTCGTGAACTTTAAGTTGGCGTGATGCATAAGCGATGACTTTATCTCATTGCATCAACACACATCCTAATCCTTGTATGGACACGTCGTAATAAACCACAAAATCATGTGTGCCTTCAGGTAAAGAAAGAATAGGGGCACTACAAAGTCTCTCCTTTAAGTACTGAAATGCGGACTCCTGTACATCACCTCAATGATAGGTGACACCCTTCTGAGTCAGTGAAGTGAGAGGTTGCGCAATCTTTGAGAAATCCTTGATAAACCTTCTGTAATATCTTGCCAAACCCAAGAATTGGCGGATTTATGTTGGTGTACGGGGTGCAGGCCAGTTCTTGATCAAGTCAACCTTGGATGGATCAACATGAATCCCATCCTTGTTTACCACGTGGCCTAGAAAGTGGACTTCGTGAAGACAGAAGTCACATTTCGAAAATTTGGCATACAACTGCTTTATTCGAAGAAGTTCCAAAATAAGCCTCAGGTGTTGCTCGTGTTCTTCCTGACTCTTCGAATAGATCAGGATATCGTCGATGAAAACTATGACGAACATATCCAGGTAAGGCTTGCACACTCGGTTCATGAGATCCATGAAGATCGGAGGTGCGTTTGTCAACCCGAAAGGCATGACCAGAAACTCGTAATGGCCGTAACGAGTTCTGAATGCTGTTTTGGAGACGTCATCGTCTCGGACTCTCAGTTGATGGCAACCTGATCTCAGGTCAATCTTGGAATAGAAACTCGCCCCTTGCAACTGGTCGAATAAGTCATCAATGCGTGGAAGAGGATAACGATTCTTCACGGTCACCTTGTTGAGTTCGCGGTAGTCAATACACATTCTGAAGGTACCGTCTTTCTTCTTCACAAATAACACTGGAGCTCCACAAGGCGAAGAGCTAGGGCGAATAAAACCCTTGTCCAAGAGGTATTGCAATTGAGTGGACAATTCTTCTAGTTCTGATGGGGCTAAGCGATAAGGTGCACGAGCTATTGGTGCTGCTCCAGGAGCTAGCTCGATTTGAAACTCGACTTGTCGATGAGGCGGAAGACCAAGTAATTCCTCAGGAAATACCTCAGGAAAGTCGCGTACAATAGGAATATCTTCAATTCTCTTCTCTTCCATTGATGAGTCAGTAACGAGAGCTAGAATAGCAGTGTGGCCCTTTCGCAACCACTTCTGGGCCTTAAGGAAAGAGATGATGCCCACAACAGCACCACTCTTGTCGCCACGAATCACGAGGGGTTCTTCACCAGAACGAGGGATGCGGACAATCTTCTCGTTGCAAAGAATTTCCGCTTGCTGATGAGATAACCAATCCATCCCAATAACAACGTCGAAAGTACCCAGAACGATAGGAATGAGGTCGATAGAAAAGGTCTGATCAACAAGAACAAGATTACAACCCTTAATTATGTGTGTGGCCTCTAAACTTTTACCGTTTGCTAGCTCTACCATGTGTTTGGTGGTCAAAAGTGTTGGAGTACGCTTAAGCATTTGACTAACTTTTAAGGACACGTAGCTAGTATCGGCACCCGAATCAAATAAAACAGTAACATAAAAGTCATCTAGTAGAAACTTACCCATCACAACATTGGGATCATTCCTAGCATCACCCTGTCCAATCACGAAGGCACAACCCCTTGCCCCATTACCATTGTTGTTTCCCCCATTGCCGTTTCCATTCCCATGATTGTTGTTGTTCTGGTTCTGATTTAGCTGGGGGCAGTCTCTCTTGAAATGGCCTTCAGCACCACATTGAAAGCACCCTTTGTTGTTACCTTGTTGTTGCTGCTGCTGGCGTTGATTCGGTGGGGCTTGCTGTTGCTGCCGATTCTGATTCGCTGGACGCTGACTCCTGCAATCCCTTGCAATGTGAGCAGGCTTGTTGCACCGATGACAGTTGCCTCTACTACATGGCCCCTTGTGGTGCAAGTTACAGCGATTACATTTGGGGTGATTCCCCTTGTATCCACCCTGCCCTTGACTTCCAGAAGGCTGCTGACTGGGGCTCTTATAGTCCTCAGTCCTTCGTTGCTGTGACTGAGACTAAACAGAGGTAGAACCTTTGCTCGAATTTCCATCCCATTTTTGCTTGTTGCCGCTAGGAGAATCAGGAGTAATAGCGCTAATACGCTTGGGCCGCTTGTTCTGCTCAACTGCCTGATCAGTGAGATGATGTGCCAACCGGATGGTTTGCTGAATGGTTCCAAGATTAGCTGAGGTCACGTGGCTTTCAATTTCTGACACCAAACCCTTAAGGTACAGCTCGATACTCTTGATAGGAGGATCCACCATAGTGGGACACAAGATAGCTAATTTGTACGATCTCTTTGTGTATACCTCGATTTCAGACCCCGTCATCTTCAAATTGAAAACTTCCACCTCTAGCTTGTGGATGTCGTCACGACTATAGTACTCTTCTTTGATCAATTCCTTGAAGTCGTTCCATGGGGTGGCATTAGCAACCGCCAGCCCTAGCAGTTGAACCTGTGCTTTCCACCTGGTTAACGCAGCACCTTCGAGTGTTCCAGTAGCAAATTTCACCCTACGATCTTCGGGGCATTCACACATCTCAAAAACATACTCAATCTTCTCGAACCAGTGAAGAAGACCTACAGCTCCTTCTGTGCCGCTGAAAGTACTAGATCGGTAATCCATGAACGTTTTGAACGTACATACGGGAGGTTGAGCATGTTGACCTGTCGCGCGAGAACAAAAAGACAAGATTAAACACGAGAGTTGGTTCGCGAGAGTAGGATCTAAACATCCTAGGATAGGTCGAAATAGCAGGTTATACCTCCTGCTGGAGCTCCTGTGAGTGCCTCAGCAACTCGTTCATTGATCAAAGCCGTCAACTGGGCTTGAGTCAGTTTGATACCACCACGTCCTCTGCGTCCGTTCATGATCTTCACAACGAAGTAACGTAAGTGAGAAAAGTGTGGCGAAAGTGTGTATGTGTGGGATGACAGAAGAGAGTAAGCACACATGGTTCAAATAGCAGTTATCACGTTAACTAATGTACTATGTGAACTATCAAACAGACAATATACACATAAATCATACCACCTATTGTGTCGAGTCTTGCACGTGGAGCGAAGCGTCGTTGTGGATCGTTGAGCACTCTACAGGTTATAGTCTGGTTTTATCAAAAAGCTTTTCCTTTTTAAAACCAAGTTCACTATAACCAATGGCTCTGATACCAATCTGTCACACCCCAAAATCCACACGCGGAGTATTACCGCTTGGAGGCGTGACATGACCAGGATCCAGCCACCAATCATATTGAACAATGTATTTAAAATAGATAAAATCCAACCATGCAATATAATTGGTGTTCAAAAACTAGTTAACCAAGTTCAAATTAAACAGCAGAAGCATAAGACGTAAAACCAAAACATAAGTTCAATAAGTTCATAAAGTTTAAATGTTTAGAACGGGACATAACAGTCCATATCCCACAACGACCTCCTCCTCGTGCAAGCTCTATAAGCATCTAACGACCTGCAAAGCATGTAGTAACGAGTCAACAACAAAGTTGAGTGAGTTCACAGTTGGTTGTCCATTTTAGAGTTGTTTCCAAAAACGTAGTTTAATCTTAACCAGCTATCCAGCCGTGGGGGTTTTCCCATAGTTCGAAAATGTTTATTAGTTAACCCATTTTTACTTCGGCCGTTTCAGCCGTGGGGGCTACCCCATGTTCATAATCCCTGGCTATCCAGCCCGGCACTCCGGCCGTGGGGGCTACCCCATTTTTAAACTACCAGACTCATTACCATATCGACTACTAACGAAAATAAGTTGTGCCCTAGCGTCGGTGTCTATCATCACCGATGTGCCATAGTCCATTAGTACACGCCCGTCCGAACGACACGGTGTGAGGTTTGTTAAACCTAATAGCGCTATTAACTAATGACTCGCTCGCCATTGGCCTCGGCGATTAAGTCGATATAAAATGAGGGACTTCGTTGATAGAGTTCTAGTCTAGTAACTCTAAATCCATCCCAACAGGACGAGGAATTCACATTCCTGAACATGTCCCAACAGGACGAGGAATCCCTATTCCTTAACCCATTCCCATTCCCACCGGGAATTACCATGCTTTGTAGAAAAGTGTGAACTCACCTTTGGTTGCTCGGTTTGAATGTCAAAAATAGCTAACAGTCAAGGTCGGTCAATCACGTCCTAATATGATTACCAGTTAGTCATTTAGTGGTTTCAAATACAGCACAAAGTTCCAACACGTATCTACTACATAACATGCACTCACTTTAATCGTTCACGCCCATATAAACATTCCACTTATAGCTACTCAAGAGCAAGCATACGATATTGCACATAACACTTTCATTGACATGTAACGCGTTAGATCATTATCGGATAACATAACCGACATTTAGACATACAACTCACTAGTTATATTGTTTCAGCTTGAACATCCAAAACTGGACTTTTTTCGGGTATTTTAATAAACTAGTTAACTTACTCCAAAAATTCCCAAACTTTTATAGAACGTTTTAAACAATCCAAATATTACTGTGTAAAAATATCGGGGTCCAATTCGTTACCAATATTTTATAAAAAATCATTTACCAGACTGCATTCAGATTCGTCTCTTTCTGACTACAGTCCATGGAAAAATTCATTTAAAATTCATCGTAAGTCCAATTGACGAAATTCTAGTTGGAGCATTACAAAGACATCAGTGGTCATCTACAGTACAAATTTCATGAGCTAATTCTACACGTTATGATGAAAAACATAACACACATTTTCTGCCGTAAAAACGCAGCTTTTGCTGCTGTGCAAAACGAACCCTTTAAAAAAAGCAAACGAAGTCCAAAAATTATGATTCCAGTGCCATTAGAACCGTATTTCGAAAATACATAATTTAGACTTCAGAAAATCAATTTTTCGATTAATAATGGTCCATTTACAGCCAACTGAAGTTGGCTGTAAATGTTACTCAGCATGCTTTTTATAGTTTAAATGCCACTAAATTGCACACATACGATGACCATACTTTCTAATAAAGTTCCATATGATTATCAATCATCATATTACTAGAAATCAACATGCAATCATCATCCATCTACTAAACAACATCATTTCAACAAGATTTCATCATATCTCATCTTATGTTTTAAGATTCAAGTGTATGTCTTTTAGTGTTCTTATGATTTCAACAAAATATATCTTTTAACCACCAAAGATATGAAGTAAACAAGAGTTAGCAAGAATCTTACTACTAGATTCAAGCTAGGGAAGAACAAGATGAATAATGAGTGGATAAAAGCAAACGGATGAGGTCCTTCAAGTTCCGAGACCACCAACCCTTCTTATATGGCTTCTTGCACCTTTGATCACCCTTGGATAGTCTTGAAATGGCTTGGAAAAATTGATGGAGATTAGGGGGTGTTGGGCCGTAGCTTATTGAGAGGGAGAGAGAGGTGTTGTGGTGAGTTGTGGGAATGATGAAGATGGTCATGCTTTTATATCCAAATTTATGACAAGATCCTAGGAAATCTTAGGAAATCCAAGCAAGATCCTTTAGAGATTACATAAGATCTCACTAAGATTGAGAATATCAAATGAGATCTAGTGAAATATTGCAAGATTTGGGAGGTGGGGCCATCCCCATAACCGTAAGTATGGAGGGGGGGGGGGGTTATGTGTTACTTTGATAGTAACTTGTGTAGCTAGTTGGAGGTTAAGTGTAAAGTCTAGTATTTTATGTGTAGGATGCATTATATAGTGTGTTAAGGTGTTCGGGGACCATTACTAGCTCAAAAATAATAAAACAATGCTTTTAGTAATATTTTGGTCTTCCGGGTAATGTCCGGTTGTTCGGTTAGATACCGGTTCGTTAAAGTGTCAAGTTATTCCGTTTAGTGATTTTTAAGTAACTATTTGTAACACTTTTAATTTTCAACACTTAGGAAAACATACAGGACCATCTAGTCAATTTTCTGCACAATCAATATGCACGATTTAATATTAATTAATCGTACGGATACATGTAGTTACGAGGGTTGTCACATCTATTACAGGATTGCTCTGTTTTCTATGAGAAGTTTCAAGCTTACAAGGATCCGGAAGACTACATTTGTGGATTGTATGGATATGGGAAGGCAGATTATGAAGATTTCAATGGTCCATCTTAACAGTATTCCTACGGTAATCCACCACCACTACATTATCAAGAATACTACTATGAACCCGAATTGACATATTTATCAAGTTACCGGGAGGAGGAGTATGATGATTATTATAATGAATACTTTCATACTTGGGATTTGTATAAATATGTGTATCATTTGCACATACCAATTCTTGTTTGATTTCGAGCTCTAAATCGCTTTCTGGGAAGTTATACGCGAACAGATGCGTAAATGTAATCAGTTTAACGTGACAAACACTCCGGAATAGTGACATGGGCTTAACATACCTTAAATAACCTTTACATAACTTGGAAATAAGTTTTGGAGGGTTTGGTGTGTCGAAATCAAGTTTATTCGCTTACAAGGACTAATTTCGACAAACTTCGAAAGTATGCCGATTCGTACTGTAACAAACATTCCAGAACATGATCATAAGTTAAACATGCCCTAAATATCCTTTACATAGCTTAGAAATAGGCTTTGAGGTGTTTGGTGCGCAAAAATAAACTTATTTGATCAACATGGACTAAAAGTGTCAAAAAGTGCATAAGTTTGCATTTTCGTGCATATCTTACGTTCTAAATATATCCGGACATCCAAAAATTTATGTAATCATTAAAATATTTTATTTTAGTAATTAACATAATAAAATTCCATTCGTCGTGTAATTTGGATCGTTTTTCGCGTCCGTTCGTGTTTCATCGTAATTAACCGAACAACGCAACCGTACGACCAAACGAACCGACATCCGAGATATTTTTGAGCATATTTTAAGTTTCCTATACTTTAACTTCATTTTGGATCCTCGAAATGGGGTTAACGGGGCTTAAATGTGTCAAAAATGCATCAAAATCAAGTTTCTGGGCTGCAGGGATTGTTTTTGACAATCTGCCATAGTTGTTCAGGCAGGGCGTGTAAGCCTTGTAAGGCTCTTACGTGGCCCGTGTAAACTACCCAGATCAGTAAAAATCTTTTCCAGCCATTTGCAGCTGTTCCCCATGTTTGCAAATGGTTTTATCAAGTCGATGGGCTTGTTTTTAGGTGCCCATGGTATTCAAATCATGGGGTGCACATGTACGGCTTAGATCGAAGCTCGGTTTTCGAGGAATGATCTTAACGGTTACCCGAAAACTATAAATACCCCCATGATTTCATTTGAAACTCACCTTGATCTGAATTCATTCTCTAAGTTGGAGTTCTTATACTTCATACCTGAGAATTTTGGATCAAATCTCCATCGCTTGGACCTCTTGTAAGCTTCTTTCGTTCTTTTATGTGTTTTTAAGCATGAAAGTTAAACAGTGTTTGACTTTCTGCTTTGACCAGTCAATGGTCAACACAAAGTTCGTTTGAACTTCGCAACGTGAGCGTAATCACGATGGTCATAGTCCTTTGTGACTATACCTACTGATTACCACGTTATTTAGGCGTTGTGACGAGTCGTAGTTTCGGTCAGAATGCGTATTCTTGCGTATTTTGCAATCAAACTACTCTTGGGTATCAAGATCCTTTGTTTTGATACCAAACTTGTTTCCTAACTTCGTTAAACATGTTTTAACATGTTTAACTCGTCACTTTAGGTTTAGTGCTTATATAGGGTCGTAAGCTAAGCGATCTAAACAACCGCTTAGACTTTCAAACCCGACCCGTTTGGTCGATCATTAGGATCCGACCAAACATGTATTGTGACCATAGTTGTACCGGGAATAACCTTCCGAGGTTATACCTAATGGTCACTTCGTTTAAGTAGTTGTATGATAGGTAATTTATATGCCTTAGGAAAATGACCAAAATGCCCTTTTTACGCATAAATTCATTTTAAGCATATGTAACACATGTTTTGACATCTAAACTGATTATATAACATAATTAGATATGTTAATGCATATAATACTTGTCATAGGACTAGTTAGGCGTCTCGAACGCGCTTTCGTGCAAATGACGCGTTAAAGTGGCGTAAGCTACCTTAATGGGTCGTAATGGGTCGTAAGCATTTATGATAGGTTTCGATTTAGAAAGTAGGCTTTGTTAAACCATATCACATGAGTTTCAACACTCATTTGGTTTACAAGACCTCATTCTACCCGATCTTCCGATTTGGGTGTCGATTCCCTAAAATAGTATCTGTTACCCTAGGAACCGCTTCAACACTTGAACTCATGGTCTTTTGAGCTTTGTTATACCCTTTGAACCGGGACTATAGGCAACCCCAGGCGAGTACATAGTTCCCCTCTTTTACCGTTTTCAAATGTTTTGGGATGATTCATATGTGTAATCGATTTGTTTTCAAAATGTATGGCATATATGTGTTCACTAAGTGCTTTTATGTGTTGTATTCCGATTATGCAATTGCAATGTTTTATCCTTAAGTGATCTACCTATCTTCATAGTTAGATTCAGGTAGGATATTTGAAGTACAGTCTTAGATCTTCCTATCTTCATAGTAAGATTTTTAAGAAGTACTTTACAACTCGATGGTTGGTTTTTGCTTAGTTTGTTGGTGATTTAGATAACGAAACTAGATAATACAATAAGCACATGCTGGATACGCCGCTGGTACTTCCTGTATATAAGTGTGCTTCTTATATTACCTTTCGTGGCGTTATCCCGAATCACCATTAGGATTTAGGATTTGTTTTGATTCAATAATTCAATATGACAAGAACCCACGATCCCTGTAGTATCTATCTATCTATCTATCTTCATAGTTAGACTTATATGGGATGTTTAGAGTACTAATATTGGAGTCCATGTTTGGATTCATTGCATACTTTAAGGCATGTTAGATGAGACAATGTGACAAGAACCTGATCCCTGTAGTATCTATCTATCTTCATAGTTAGTCATGTATGGCATATTTAGAGTACTAATATTGGAGCCCCTGTTTGGACTCATTGTGTACTTTAATACATGGTTACGAGGTGGAACAAGTTGACGATTATGTGTTTATGTGGTAGTTGTGATTTAGATAACGAAACGCGTGTAATAAAATAAGAACATGGTGGATACGCCGCTGGTTCTTCCTATATATAAGTGTTCTTATTTTATTATTCTTGTAGCGTTATCTGGATCACTTTAGGATTTTGTGTATGATTGTTTCATTGTTCAATTATCCAAATCTTTGTAGAATCTCCCATATCTCTATATGTTGGATTCTTAGAAAGATATCTGAAGTATTATCATGTCTCATTGATTTGATTTATATAATACTTTCAGAAGTTTTGATTTATTTCAAAACAGTTATTATTAATCATCGATTGGATTCCTAATAACATATTAACAAGTTTTTACAATGGTTTAATCGAAAATATAATGTAAGGCATAAAATGACTTAGTAATAATCATATTTCCATATACAAACCTATTTGTCACAAGTTTTCACAATTAATATTTTGTAATACAATACCAAATGTTTTGCCATTTACTTGGCTAATAAAACCTATGTATTCACCGGCATTTTTATGCTGACTGTTTTCGCATATGTTTCAAGTTTTCGTCTGTTTCAAGCATGCAACGCATAGGACTACTTTCGGGCCTTAGACTTCTGAAACAATAGAACAATTACATGTATTCGTTGTTTGTAAAACGATGTTAATAATATTGAAACAATTTAGTACCAGTAGTTGTGAGCAATTTGTAACGTGACTCCCCGATATTTCCGCCGCGTGTTGTTGTATGTCACACCCCCAAATTCCACAAGCGGAGTATCACCGCAGGCGGCGCGACTGACCAGGATCAAGCCACCAATCATATTGAACAATATAATAAAGTAAATAAAAGTCCAACCACACAATATAATTGGTGTTCAAAAACAGTTTAACATGTCTAAGTAATCAGCGGAAGCAAGTAGTTCAAAACCCAAATCATAAGTTAAAGTGTTTAAGTTCATCATGAACACTCAATGTCCATGCTCCACAACGACACCTCCCATGCAAGCTCCTGCTAAGTACCTATCGAGCTGCAAGGCATGTAACAACGAGTCAACAATAAAGTTGAGCGAGTTCACAGTTGGTTGTTCAGTTTAAAGTTGTTTCATAGACCATACGTTCATTCGAAAACCAATAGTTAATCAATTCCTTATTTCCCAAACCATAACCAGTGGGGGCTTCCCCATGTTGTAAACCACTAGACCGTTACCATATCGACAACTGACTGAGGAAGTTGTGCCCTACGTCAATGTCTATCATCATTGACTAAGTGCCCAGATCCTTTAGTACACGCCCGTCCTACCAGCATGGTGTGAGGTTTGTCAACCCTAATAGCGCTATTAACTAATGACCCGCTCGCCATTGGCCGGGCGATTAAGTCGATATAAAAATGAGGGACTTCATGACAGAGTTTTGTCTAGTAAGTTATATGTTGTCGTCCTTCCCAACCGAGGACAGAGGTACGTACTCTACCCAACCGAGAATAAGCAGGTTAAATGTAGTCGTCCTTCCCAACCGAGGACGGAAGTACATATTCTGTTAGAGGTGAATATGTAGGTTTCATTTTAGCTTCTTAACCCATTCCCAACCCACCGGGAATACCATGCCTTATAAAAGTGTGAACTCACCTCGGTTTGCTCGGTATGGTTAACTACTTGTTCACAAATTATTTAGTCAAAGCCTATAGTAATCATACATACATAAATAGTTGACATCCACATTGTCCGCATATAAGTCATGATCATAAAGGTGTATTCAGGCAACACTATCACATAGCACTTAACAGTTATTCTAGTTCATATCAGTCCACAGTTCACATTTGTGTTTCGCATGCAAACTCATATTTCCTCAATCATGATCAACACCACAAACAGTCAATTAGTGAGCATTCAGGTTTCATACACAAGTTAAACACAGACTGCTATGAATCATTCTCTGGGCAACGAAACTCCTGGCGACGAATCCTCAAGGCGACGAAACCCTAAGGTAACGAAACCTCATATGTTTCGTCGGCCTTATGGTGTGAAAAAACCTCAGATGTTTCGTCGATTTTGAGGTGTGACGAAACCTCATAGGTTTCATCGTCAATAATGTTTCGTCGGGTGGGGCTTTCATCGACAATGTAACAGTTAAGCAATTACACGCACAGAAACCCTACTGCCGTCATTCTATTCACGTCAGAAACGATCAATAACATTCACCGCTTCATGATTCCAAAACCCCAATTAATTAACAACCCTAGACATGAATCCTAGATTACCAGTTCACCATCATGCATGTATTCATATTACCGATTCTCATGACATTAACAGGTTGCATAATATTCAGCAAACAAAAAAATCTCTTGATTTGCGTTTAATGATCGTGTATATACACAAGATGTAGATCTATTATTCTGTGCGTTCTAGTTGTTTAGCAATGAAGTATTAAACCCCTAATTAGTACAAGATCACAATCATCAATCAAACCCTTAATCATAAACCGATACAAACGCTAACCCTAGATCACAATTTTAGATTATACATAACAGGTTTCAAGATACATAACAGGTTTCAACAACAGCATCAGTAATTCAATCAAAACTACAAGAACTCGCATCTAACATTGGCAGAATGCTAACCGGTAAAAGGAATGATCACAGATGCACAAGAAACCTTCTAAGGGACCAATGGGTGCTGCCGACAGTGAGTTAAGGGAGTTAGGTTTCGTATATTTGTGTGGGTGCAAGCTAAATATAACTGATACATCGCTGGGCATCACTTGGGCTGAAAACCCATGTCCACGAAACTTCAAAGGGGCGACGAAACTCCATGTTTCGTCATGATTGGCATGACAAAACTCCTAGGTGGCGAAACTCCTAGGTTTCGTGGTCATAAGGGTGAGAACCAAACGTGTTAAGTATATTAGATCTTAGCCAAACTTTTAGTAGGTTTTCATTAGTTAACCAAACAATATAATAATAACTCTAACATATAACAATCGTGCACAATTACAAAGCAAACAAGTTATACAAACACAATTGAGAAACAGATAACGTGTTGACGAAAGACCTTGAAAACTCAGGTTGTCACATCATCCCCAACTTGAAAGAAATTTCGTCCCGAAATTTAGTACGTGGTTACTAAGGAATCTAGTTTAGTTGCGTGGTTTCCTGGTTTTCCTGGGGTGCCACATCATCCCCCCATTGGTTTGGAATTTCGTCCCGAAATTCCGCGTTAGCTTCAGCCTCAGTAGTGGTTGCACTTTTCTCGAACAACTGGGGATACTTGTGTTTCATTTGGTCTTCTCGTTCCCAGGTAAACTCTGGGCCATGACGGGAGTTCCAGCGAACTCGAACAAGAGGTATTCTGGTGCGCTTGAGAACCTTAACGTCTCGGTCTGTAATCTCTACAGGTTCTTCGACGAATCTCAGCTGATCGTCGATGGTGAGTTCCTTGAGAGGAACTACGAGGGTCTCATCTGACAGACACTTCTTCAGATTTGACATGTGGAATACGTTGTGAACTCCGCTGAGTTCTTCAGGTAGGTTCAGTTTATAAGCTACCTTGCCAATTTTATCAATGATTTCGAAAGGTCCAACATATCATGGGTTGAGTTTGCCTCGTTTGCCAAAACGAACTACACCTTTCCAAGGTGAGACTTTGAGTAGCACTCGATCCCCAACCTGGAGCTCGAGTGGTTTCCTGCATTTATCAACATAGCTTTTCTGACGGTCACGAGCTGCCGCCATTCGTTGTCGTATCTGAGCAATCTTCTCTGTTGTGTCTACGAAGAGTTCTGGGCTAGTGATGTGGCTGTCGCCAACCTCTGCCCAACAAAGAGGTGATCGGCATTTACGTCCGTATAATGCCTCAAATGGAGCAGCCTGAATACTGGTGTGGTAACTGTTGTTATACGAAAACTCCACTAATGGGAGGTGTCTTTCCCAGCCATTATGTAACACCCCGAAAACGGGTTTGGTAATTAACCCACGTTAATACTAAAAGACGGGTAAAGTACTGTTAGTGGTAAAAATAGCCCGGTGAATATTAGGATTTTAAATAAATAAACCTAATATTAAATAAAAGTAGTATACAGGCTTTTGGAGGAAATAAAGTTTATAGAAGGCCCGACCTAACGGGACCTAAAATAAACTTAGTCATAAATATTCCCGAACCCGCTAAGTTAACTAGGAATATTTAACCTAGTTAATAAGTGGGAAAATTGTTAAAAGAAATAAGTAGGTTGTGGCCTACTTAATAACGAACCAAACACGAGGGGTTAAAGCGGGATAACTAGAAAAGTTATTTAATTAAAACAAACACAAACACACACACACACAATGTGTGTTCTGGATCGAGCTCAGGGGCGACCAAGAAGGGTCAAACCCTAATCAACACAATTTCATCAAATTAAAGGGGCAAATCAAGTCCAAATCAAAATCCGAGTATGAATTAGTGATCTCCATTGAAAAAGGAGTCATGAGGTATGTAAATTTCTTGAGAAATCTCTAGTTGAAATTCTGAGCAAACCTAGAGAACTCGAATCTGAGCTTGCATGTTTGTTGTTTGGATGAAATTAGTGATGAAACTATGTCTAGGAGTAAACCCTAGTCATGTACTTGTTGAATTGATGTTCATGGTTGTGAATTCATGATCATACACTCATGTGTCAAGTGGGTTTTGATTAGGTAGTAAAGATGATGATGTACACATGTTTAAAATCATCATAGTTGCTAGTAGGAACAAGATACTTGAACAATTTGCAAGTTTGAGTAATTGATCATAAGTGATAGTGGTAAATTTTAATGTTAATCTTGGTAAAAATAACTAGTTGGGAACTAGTTAGTAAATATGTAAAATTATGCACATTAGGTGTTTGTTAAAATGCCTAAATGAGAACTAAGTGTTGATAATGTGCCTAATTGAGTCTTGTGAACTTGATAGTGCAATCATATGTGTTAATTGGTGATTTGACTTTTAAATAGTCAAACCGACCATTAATAAGATCGAATGGTAATTGTGATAGAAAATATGTAAGATGGAATAGTCATAATTAATGATGACTAATATAACCGTCTTACGAATTATGATGATAGTTTGACGCTTGACAAGCTAGGTGGAGGCTTGGAAAGGAAGCGGTTCAAACGAAGCGAGTATGAAGGAAAAGCGTAATTCGGATGCAAAGTAAGTATAGCTTACACTAGTCTTAAATTGTGGGATATTTTCTTATCATAAAAATTACGAATGAGATATCTAAACAATTGAAATAGGATGTTCCGTCGTGTAGTCGAACGGAACAAGATAATCCAAGATGAAAGAAACCATAATAATGGTTAATAAGAGGTAAATCGATAATTTGGTCATATTACGCCGAAAGCAATAAACGGTTTATAAGTAAAATGACCGTACGGTGTTAAACGGAACGAGTCATGTAGATGAGACGATAATAAATATCATCTCGCATAGATAAATGATCAATTCAACCAAACGGGTCAAAAGGTGTAGACATCACCTTTTGACAACATCGACTAATGATTCTTTTGCCGAGTTAAATGCTTACAGGAATAGATATCCAATGGATACCCGCATCGTTCTTAATTAGCAATTATAAGGCAAGGTATTAAAACCGGGTAACAACTTGATCCAAGCCAGGTACGTATTCTAGATAAACTCATCAATTAGAACTTGAAGTTCTATGAGAGTTAGACAAAGTAAAAAAGGACATTCGGTTACCTAAAAAGGTAAACCAAAGAATTTAAATTATAGACAGAGTGTTTTGAAAATAAGATTTGATTAAAAATGAGATTTTGGGCGTACTTGGCTTAAGCAAGCCCTTTTGTCGTAAAAGAAGGGTTAAAAATGACCAAAACGCCCTTGTAAGCAAAATTAAGCAAACAACCCTTAGAAATTGTTTGAAAACGAGTTTTATAATCAAGTTAATACTTAGAATAAGTATAATAGTGTAAGATGTAAATCCTTGGTCAAAAGACTCTATATGAGTTTTTGCCGTAAATTGATAATACGAAGGGTAAAACTCGGATTAGACAGATCGTCACATTAAAACCTTCACAAATATAGATGTGATGAAAGATCATTTGATAACTAATGTGAAAATAAAATGCTAGAAAGAAATGGGTGTGTGTTATGCGTCAAAGTGCTTAAATGTCCTTAATGGGTCAAAATAAGCACTTGAGTATAAGCGGGTTTAAAATGTGTAGGAAACCCGTGGTTTGAGCCAAATATGATTGACGATATAGAAATTAGAAGGTTCACGAGAAATTGGAATCAAACAAATAAGTTTGTTTGATAAATACATGAATGGGTTAAAATGGGTAAATTCTAGTTTAAGCCGAATGCATAAAAGTCTCAAAATTTATTAAGCCGGATGTCGGACTTTAACTCCATATGATGGGGAATCAAATTACAAACATGTAGGAAGAAACGGTAGGTCAAACGGATAAGCGGACTGAAAGTTACGAATGTTTTCGTAACAAAAAACGGCAAAATTGGATAGGCTGAATGCAGGGACCACCGTAAATTACGGTGCCACCGTAATTTACGGTGGAGCCTGAAAGTGTTACGCCAGTTTATTACTGGTTTACGGTGGCAACATAGAAAAACATGGGCTACCGTAAATTACGGTACCCACCGCAATTTACGGTGGACCTTGTCCAAAAATGCATTTTAATTAATTTTGTTTTCCGGACTCGTTTAGATATGTTTTAAACCCTGTTCGACTAAAGCATTTCATGTTTATGAAATGTAGGTACTTTCTGGAATGCCGGAAGACGATCAAGCTCAACGAAGAACCGAACACGATAAAGATACACGCTTCCGCACTTTGTCACGTTGTAGATTTTTAAACAACAAATTCGATCACATTATGTAGAATAACTTATGATTTGTAAAAGTTTTAATAAACCCGTATTTTTATAGCATGTGTAGTCTTAACTACACATCTAATTGTTGGTAATTACTTGATTGTTTTCGTAAATTATACGTTAAATCTTGAAATATAAGAACAGGTGTTCCAAGTTGGTATCAGAGCCTTGGTTTAAGAGATTCAAGTATGGTGGGGGAAAACTATGCTTGGACTTAAACCTTATGCTCTTAATAAAGATTAGTGTTCGGTTCGAAGCTTGATCGCAAATCCAGTAAGTACAAGTATGTTAATAGTTTAGCATGCTAAAGTGTTGTAAACAACACATAGGGCTATCGTGTGATACACGTTACCCCAATTAAAATGATTGATATAGTTGATGAAAATACGCGCGTTGACGCGTATAGTAGAAAAAGCCTTGTATTAGAATACGGGCGATTATTGAAGTAGATGTTACTAACTTTTGTGAATGTTTTAATTGAAGGACACTCGCGTTTGAAGGCGACGAGAGTCAAACGAATTATGGATATGATGATGGAATGGTCCGAGATATGACAAGAAGAGCATGCTCATTAAGGACCTAAATTGCGTAGTGGTCGCGAACAAGGTTAATGGCAAGGAACGCCCGTTGGGGCAAACATTACCAGGTGCACATTTTAAATAATCGCACAATTAGCAATATGCAACAAATATGTAGAGAATAATCGTTGCATAGGTAAATTAGAAACTTGGAAAGCCTGAACAGAAATACATATCCAGGATATAATTTCCAAGAAAACTGAATAGAGGCGTTACTTACATAGGGCGTGATGTGAAAACTATAAAAAGGTCGTGTATGTCATGTGTTAAATCGCTTACTCTGGCCAAGTAAGTAGTGGCATATGATACCACGAGTTTCTTATAGCGGACACATTTACATCCGATGTAGTAAGGGCGGAGTAAATGGGACTAATTAAAAAGTACCCAAATGAATCAGATAAGCAAAATATTTGATAATAATGTAAACGCACAACCGAGTGATTGAAGCGTATTACATCAAGATAATGAGCCCGAGTGAAGGGACAAAGAAGCATGAAAAATGATTTAGACAAGTATTGGGAAGGAGTGTACTTACACTCGAACCCAGAAAACGCAAGCATGAAAAATGATTTAGACAAGTATTGGGAGGGAGTGTACTTACACTCGAACCCAGAAAACGCAAGCATGAAAAATGATTTATACAAGTATTGGGAGGGAGTGTACTTACACTTGAACCCAGAAAACGCAAGCATGAAAAATGATTTATACAAGTATTGGGAGGGAGTGTACTTACACTCGAACCCAGAAAACGCAAACATGTAAAATGATTTAGACAAGCAATGGGAGGGAGTGTACTTACACTCGAACCCGGAAAATGCAAATATGTCTCTTAACGAGTCGTTTTTGTAAAACGTCAAACGTAAGGACAAAGTCAGAAAATTTCGCCGGAAATAAACAAATGAAGCCTTAGACTACGGTCAAGGTCAACTAAAGCTCATAAGCGAAAATATACGATTTTAAACATAGCAAGACATGCTTTGAAGCTATATATGAATATATATATACATTTGAATGTAGATACAAATAAAAGATGATTTACGGGATCATCATAACCTACGGGATTAAACACAGTGTTAAGGCCTACGGGACCAGAATGACCCTTGGGTCACGAAAAGAAAAGGAAATAAACCTTAGTGTTTTCAGTAAAAAGGGGGTGAATACCTAAGGAAATAGCCTACGAGGCTACGTGAAAGAACCTACGGGTTACTTAACAAAGCGAGAGAACCAGTTGAAAATCCTCGCATAAAACTAAGACTGTAAAAGAATAAATTACAGACTGTCAATGTCCTGTTACGAAAAATTGACGAAAGATAAAGAGAAGATCCTAAACTAAAACCTTGGTTTTAGTAAGAAATAACGTTTTTACGAATGAGAATCCTGACATGAAAATTGAATATTAAGCATGAAAGGTTCAAGTCTTGACACCGATAAGCGCAAGACTTTATATTCAAAAAAGTGATATTTCGGAAAGGAAATTTTGATATAAATTAAACATGATGTAACACATTCACGGTCAAGAAATGTAATGTGAAGTAAAATCACATTATAACCAAGCAAGCGGTAAAAAGTAACTGGACTAATAAGTCTAATTAGTGAGACCCGTCAAGGTCATTTAAATAAATTTGGTTTGCTTGTAAACGGTAGGTTCGGTATGACTGAACCGAATAAATAAATCTGAAAACAAAAGAAAGTATTGCTAAAAGTGAAATATTTCACTAAGGACCCTTAAACGGGTCGAGGTGACGAATGCACCAAGAGTTGGATAATATATAAAAGCGATGGAAATCGCTAAGTTAACTAAACTAGTAAAAAAATAACGGAATTACGTTATTTCAAGTTACATTATGTCATATGAGATACTTAGAGGTTCTGTAACCAAAAAGACATTACCATAATTTTTTTTCTGGTAATGCTAACAATTGGTTAAAGTATGAGTAATGCTTAAGTGATTACTCAAGTCAAACGCATTGAGTTTAGAAACTCAATGAACTATGTAAGCAAGGTTTCGAGGACGAAACCTCTTTAAGGGGGGTAGACTTGTAACACCCCGAAAACGGGTTTGGTAATTAACCCACGTTAATACTAAAAGACGGGTAAAGTACTGTTAGTGGTAAAAATAGCCCGGTGAATATTAGGATTTTAAATAAATAAACCTAATATTAAATAAAAGTAGTATACAGGCTTTTGGAGGAAATAAAGTTTATAGAAGGCCCGACCTAACGGGACCTAAAATAAACTTAGTCATAAATATTCCCGAACCCGCTAAGTTAACTAGGAATATTTAACCTAGTTAATAAGTGGGAAAATTGTAAAAAGAAATAAGTAGGTTGTGGCCTACTTAATAACGAACCAAACACGAGGGGTTAAAGCGGGATAACTAGAAAAGTTATTTAATTAAAACAAACACAAACACACACACACACACACACACAGTGTGTGTTCTGGATCGAGCTCAGGGGCGACCAAGAAGGGTCAAACCCTAATCAACACAATTTCATTAAATTGAAGGGGTAAATCAAGTCCAAATCAAAATCCGAGTATGAATTAGTGATCTCCATTGAAAAAGGAGTCATGAGGTATGTAAATTTCTTGAGAAATCTCTAGTTGAAATTCTGAGCAAACCTAGAGAACTCGAATCTGAGCTTGCATGTTTGTTGTTTGGATGAAATTAGTGATGAAACTATGTCTAGGAGTAAACCCTAGTCATGTACTTGTTGAATTGATGTTCATGGTTGTGAATTCATGATCATACACTCATGTGTCAAGTGGGTTTTGATTAGGTAGTAAAGATGATGATGTACACATGTTTAAAATCATCATAGTTGCTAGTAGGAACAAGATACTTGAACAATTTGCAAGTTTGAGTAATTGATCATAAGTGATAGTGGTAAATTTTAATGTTAATCTTGGTAAAAATAACTAGTTGGGAACTAGTTAGTAAATATGTAAAATTATGCACATTAGGTGTTTGTTAAAATGCCTAAATGAGAACTAAGTGTTGATAATGTGCCTAATTGAGTCTTGTGAACTTGATAGTGCAATCATATGTGTTAATTGGTGATTTGACTTTTAAATAGTCAAACCGACCATTAATAAGATCGAATGGTAATTGTGATAGAAAATATGTAAGATAGAATAGTCATAATTAATGATGACTAATATAACCGTCTTACGAATTATGATGATAGTTTGACGCTTGACAAGCTAGGTGGAGGCTTGGAAAGGAAGCGGGTCAAACGAAGCGAGTATGAAGGAAAAGCGTAATTCGGATGCAAAGTAAGTATAGCTTACACTAGTCTTAAATTGTGGGACATTTTCTTATCATAAAAATTACGAATGAGATATCTAAACAATTGAAATAGGATGTTCCGTCGTGTAGTCGAACGGAACAAGATAATCCAAGATGAAAGAAACCATAATAATGGTTAATAAGAGGTAAATCGATAATTTGGTCATATTACGTCGAAAGCAATAAACGGTTTATAAGTAAAATGACCGTACGGTGTTAAACGGAACGAGTCATGTAGATGAGACGATAATAAATATCATCTCGCATAGATAAATGATCAATTCAACCAAACGGGTCAAAAGGTGTAGACATCACCTTTTGACAACATCGACTAATGATTCTTTTGCCGAGTTAAATGCTTACAGGAATAGATATCCAATGGATACCCGCATCGTTCTTAATTAGCAATTATAAGGCAAGGTATTAAAACCGGGTAACAACTTGATCCAAGCCAGGTACGTATTCTAGATAAACTCATCAATTAGAACTTGAAGTTCTATGAGAGTTAGACAAAGTAAAAAAGGACATTCGGTTACCTAAAAAGGTAAACCAAAGAATTTAAATTATAGACAGAGTGTTTTGAAAATAAGATTTGATTAAAAATGAGATTTTGGGCGTACTTGGCTTAAGCAAGCCCTTTTGTCGTAAAAGAAGGGTTAAAAATGACCAAAACGCCCTTGTAAGTAAAATTAAGCAAACAACACTTAGAAATTGTTTGAAAACGAGTTTTATAATCAAGTTAATACTTAGAATAAGTATAATAGTGTAAGATGTAAATCCTTGGTCAAAAGACTCTATATGAGTTTTTGCCGTAAATTGATAATACGAAGGGTAAAACTCGGATTAGACAGATCGTCACATTAAAACCTTCACAAATATAGATGTGATGAAAGATCATTTGATAACTAATGTGAAAATAAAATGCTAGAAAGAAATGGGTGTGTGTTATGCGTCAAAGTGCTTAAATGTCCTTAATGGGTCAAAATAAGCACTTGAGTATAAGCGGGTTTAAAATGTGTAGGAAACCCGTGGTTTGAGCCAAATATGATTGACGATATAGAAATTAGAAGGTTCACGAGAAATTGGAATCGAACAAATAAGTTTGTTTGATAAATACATGAATGGGTTAAAATGGGTAAATTCTAGTTTAAGCCGAATGCATAAAAGTCTCAAAATTTATTAAGCCGGATGTCGGACTTTAACTCCATATGATGGGGAATCAAATTACAAACATGTAGGAAGAATCGGTAGGTCAAACGGATAAGCGGACTGAAAGTTACGAATGTTTTCGTAACAAAAAAACGGCAAAATTGGATAGGCTGAATGCAGGGACCACCGTAAATTACGGTGCCACCGTAATTTACGGTGGAGCCTGAAAGTGTTACGCCAGTTTATTACTGGTTTACGGTGGCAACATAGAAAAACATGGGCTACCGTAAATTACGGTACCCACCGTAATTTACGGTGGACCTTGTCCAAAAATGCATTTTAATTAATTTTGTTTTCCGGACTCGTTTAGATATGTTTTAAACCCTGTTCGACTAAAGCATTTCATGTTTATGAAATGTAGGTACTTTCTGGAATGCCGGAAGACGATCAAGCTCAACGAAGAACCGAACACGATAAAGATACACGCTTCCGCACTTTGTCACGTTGTAGATTTTTAAACAACAAATTCGATCACATTATGTAGAATAACTTATGATTTGTAAAAGTTTTAATAAACCCGTATTTTTATAGCATGTGTAGTCTTAACTACACATCTAATTGTTGGTAATTACTTGATTGTTTTCGTAAATTATACGTTAAATCTTGAAATATAAGAACAGGTGTTACACATTACCAAAGTCGATTACACATGCTCGAAGCATGTCTTCAACGGTTTGGATGGTGCGTTCAGACTGCCCATCCGTATGTGGATGATACGTCGTGCTCATGTCTAATCGGGAGCCAAAAGACTTGTGCATCGCTTGCCATAATTCAGATGTAAAACGTGAGTCATGATCAGAAATAATGGAGGTTGGCACCCCGTGCCTTGATACTACTTCCTTTAGGTAGATGTCTGCTAGAGTAGAAAACTTATCCATTTCCTAGATAGCCAGAAAATGCGCAGACTTGGTCAGTCGATCCATGATCACCCAAATGGTATCATTTCCGCGGTGAGATCTAGGCAGGCCAGTAACGAAATCCATGGAAATTTGCTCCCATTTCCATGTCGGTATCTCTGGTTGTTGAAGTAGGCCTGATGGTTTCTGGTACTCGATTTTGACTCTCACACAAGTCAAGCATTTACTAACATAGGTTGCTATGTTGGCTTTCATACTAGGCCACTAATACGTAGTCTTGAGGTCGTGGTATAACTTATCCACACCAGGATGTACCGAGTAACGAGACTTGTGTGCTTCATCTATCACAAGCTCACGTAGATTTCCATAAAGTGGAACCCAGATGCGCCCTGTTACGTAATAAGCACCGTTTTCCTTTGGTTCTAACCGTTTCCTCGATCCTCGTAGGTACTCAACCCTGATGTTCTCTGCTTTCAATGTGACAACCTGAACTTTCAAGGTTAGTAGCGTGATCCTAACTCTTCGTTATTCCTCTTTGGCGTGCCGTGCTTGTATCCGTGCTTGTATGATTCTGTTTAATGATTGTGGTAGCCTTGTTGGAATTATATGTGTTAGTATAATCGGACCGCAACGTATGTGTATTTGTTTAATTAAGAAACCCATTAACATAATTGATCGAACTTGGCCCAAACATGACATGTAACATCAATGAATAAACCTTTAGACTTGGCCCAAATACGGTTCCGCATTATGGTTATAATTGTGACACCTGTGCCTCCATGGCCATCATATAAATACCAAACCAATGAAATATTGTATTTCATACTTGGGATTTGTATAAATATGTGTATCATTTGCACATATCAATTCTTGTTCGATTTCGGGCTCTAATTCGCTTTCTGGAAGGTTATACGCGCACTGATGCGTAAATATAACCAGTTTAATGCAACAAACACTCTGGAATAGTGACATAGGTTTAACATACCTTAAATAACCTTTACATAACTTAAAAATAAGTTTTGGAAGGTTTGGTATGCCGAAATCAAGTTTATTCGCTTACAGGGACTAAATTCGACAAACTGCGAAAGTATGTCAATTCGTACTGTAACGGACATTCCGAAACATGACCATAATTTAAACATACCCTAAATATCCTTTACATAGCTTAGAAATAGGCTTTGAGGGGTTCGGTGTGCTAAAATAAACTTTATGCTCATTCAGGGACTAAAAACGTCAAAAAGTGCGTAAGTTTGCATTTTCGTGCATAACTTACGTTCTGAATACATCCGGACATCCAAAAATTTATGTAAGCATTAAAATATTTTATTTTAGTGTTTGGCATGAGAAAAATCCTCTCGTCGCGCAATTTGGATCGTTTTTCAGGCTTATGCGCATTCCGTCGTAATTAAGCAAACATCGCGATTGTACGACCAAACGAACCGACATCCAGCTTATTTTTTGAGCATGTTTCATGTCCACAATGTTTAGGCATCATTTTAGGGCCTTAAAGTTGGCTTGACGGGCCTTAAACTTATCGAAATGAGCTTTAAAACACAATAGGGACTGAAACTGACATTCTGCAAACTTGTTGCTGGTTTGAGACCCCCAGGCGGGGCACGTAAGCCTTACCTGTCCCCTTACGTGGGCCGTGTAAGCTGCCCAGATGTGCAGAATTGTTGAAAACAGCTGATTACAGCTGTTATACCCACTAAACCCACTTGCAAATGGTATTTTGAAGTCTATGGGCCATACCAGGGACTCAAATGGTATTAGGAAACAATGGGCCCAAGTGGACGGACAAGATCGAAGCACGTTATTCGATAAACGATCCTAAAAGCTCTAAATTTCCTATAAATACCCCTCCATAGTTCACTTGCAACCCACTTGATATCTGAGATTTTCTCTAAGTTGAAGTGTGCAACACTTCATACCTGAGAAATACTTGGATAATCAATCTTGCGGGGACCTTTTGTAAGTGTTCCTTCGTTCTTTATATGCGTTTTTAGCTTGAAAGTCAAACTGCGTTTGACTTTCTTCATTGACCAGTTTATGGTGAATGTGAAGTTCATTTGAACTTCATAACGTGAGCGTAATCACGAAGGTTATAGTCCCTAGTGACTATACCTACTGATTACCACGTTATCTAGGCTCAGTGACGAGTCGTAGTTTCGGGCAAAATGCGTGTTCTCGAGTATTTTGTAACCAAACTACTCTAGGGTATCAAAACCATTTATTTTGATATCAAAACCTGTTTTCTAACTTAACTAAACATGTTCTAGCATGTTTAGCTCGTCACTTTTAGATTTGTGCTTGTTTAGGGTCGTAAGGGTAAGCGATCTAATCAATCGCTTATACTTTCAAAACCGACCCGTTTGGTCGATCATTAAGATCCGACCAAGCACATTAGGTGGCCATAGTTGTATAGGGAATAACCTTCCGAGGTTATACCTTATGGTCACGTCGTTTAAGTAGTTGTATGATAAGTAGTTTATATGCCTTAGGAAAATTACCAAAATGCCCTTTTTACGCATAAATTCATTTTAAGCATATGTAACCTAAATTTTGACATCTAAACTGATTAGGTAACTATATTAGACATGTTAAGGCATATATTACTTGTCATAGGGCTAGTTAGGCGATCCGAACGCGTTTTACACGAACGACGCGTTTTACGCGAACGACGCGTTAAAAGTAGCATAAGCTACCTAAACGGGTCGTAATGGGTCGTAAGCACTTAGGTTAGGTTTCATTTTAGTATGTGGGCCTTGTTAAACCGTATCATATGAGTTCCAATACTCATTTGGTTTACGAAACCTCATACTATCCAATCTCCCGATTTGGGTTCGGTTATTTATGTAGTTATCTATATAGGGTACCGTTTGATTCCGTGATCCCTCTAGCTTTGCTTGGTTGTTGTTCAAGACTTCTAAGCACCCTCAAGTGAGTACATAGACCCCTCTTTTACTGTTTTTCAAACATTTTGGGGTGAAACACATGTGCCTACTTGTTATTTTCATGCTTTCCATGCTTTCATATCATATACTTGATATGTTCATTAGTACATTATTAGTACATGATTTCATTGTGTTTTTGCTATGTATGTCCTTTGTAGCATACTTAGTACATCGTTTTACATGACATTTTATGCTATGTATGTTCATTTAGCGCATACTTAGTACATAGTTTTCATTACATTTCACGCTATGTATGTCTATTTAGTGCATACCTAGTGCATTTTTTTACATTACCTTTTCATGCTATGTATGTTCATCATACTTAGTACATTTTCATTTCATCACATGCTTACATTTTGGTATGACATTTGGTTTGTTTAAATGGGACAATATACATTCATTAACATTAGCTACGCCGCTCGTTAGTAGGTAATGGTACCATAGGAATTGACAACTCCCGTTCCTGACATCCTAGGTATGTTTGGATGGAAGGAATGACCGAATTCGATAAAACATAACACAGATGGACCTTTAATTTGTTTAAGGGCTTATCACCACAGTCACAAGGCTTGAATGTATGCATTTTCACAACACCGCATAAATGTTAGTATTTAGTATAACATGCATTTCCACAAAACATAACATTGATTTAAACCACGTTTTACTTCAATACATTGTTTTGTGCATTTTTATCTATGGCTCAGTAGATATATACATATATATATATATATATTTCACTTGCCATACATGACATTTTGTTTACACATTACATAATTGACATTTGACATAGACATTTTGATATTGATATACATATTTCATGGACTACATTTTGACATAAACATTTTGACATAATTTACACAAAGACATTTGACAAATGGTTTAGACATGGGCAATTTACATTGGTCGTTTGTTTGGGTAAAGTGATTTAAGTAACGAGGCGTGTGTAATATAATACAAGCATGGTGGATACGCCGCTGGTACTTCCTATATATAAGTTCTTGTATGGCATTACATATCATAGCGTTATTTGAATCATTTCAATTTAGACATATAACATTTTATACAAATAACATATTTTTCACAAGGCATGGTTTTACAAACAACTTATCTTATACAAACTCATTTTACTTGGTTATTCATTTAACCTTACATTATTCTTTTACATATCATCCACTTTATTATCGCTTTTCAAATGATTTATAAAACAAAACATTTTACAAGGATCATGACTGACTTTTGTTAAACAATTTTTTCTAAACTTATAAGTCATGAATCCTATTTTTACAAAACCTATGTATCTCACATGCATTTTTATGCTGACGTACCTATTTTCACATGTGTTTCAGGAAATGATGCACAAGATTGATCAAGATACACTTAGGCGGACCTTGGGCCTTAGTGACATTTAAAAGATGCAAGACTAGTTAATTATGTTATGTTTCTTTGCTGTTAAGACATTGTAACTCTTTTAATCAATAAAACAAAATTTCAACTTTTTCCATGTGTTATGAAACAATGATTCTGTTACAACACTCCCCGACGATTCCGCCACGTTTTGTTGTTTTACGTGGTCGGTGTGTGACAATAATCGGCCCAAATCACTGTTTTGATTAGCAAACATGATCGGCCCAAACCACTGTCCTGATTAGCAAACATGATCGGCCCAATTTACCATTTGATTAGCAAACATAACTGGCCCAGTTCCTTGTCTGTTTAACTACTCGTATACGTGAATAAGTGTGATCACAAATTAGAACAAACCCTACCCCTCCCTACTGGTTGTGCGACGGTAGCAGACTACCCCCCCCCCCATCAAATTAACCCCATATTATATTTGTGAGGATCACTGGTTTATTTCAATTGATCGGTATGTGCATTGCTACTTTACATATTACTTATGTTATGTGGTGTTTATTTGTGCTAGTGATTACATGTATTAGGGATCATGATCTTGTATGTTACTGACCAAGTGTGAATCATGTGGTATATCACTGAATATTTGTGAATCATAATCATGCATGTACACTAGATTATGGTAGTGGAATATATATTATATATTCATGTATCTGCTGTGAATATTACTATCTTGCATAATTAGGAGTGTTTGCTAGGATATTGTGCATGAACGAATCAGGAAGGGCCATGTATCGGATGTATATTAGAATTGCTTAAAGGGATTTAGTTGATAATGTAACAGTGTCTTGAATGCATAAGATCTGGAAAAATAGGACCTGATCATTCGTAATTATTGTGATTGTGTAAATTGATTTTGTGCACACCAAGGGCATGGCCCAAAACATTATGTGAGATTATACAATTAGGCCCAATCGGTTGGTACACCAACACTACACCTGGGCTGACCATTTTTGGGTAATCACACCCACATGTAACCGGGCCTGTAGGTCCCTTGGTCGTATGGATCTTTCACAGAATTGTCTATCCGATCAAGAGTGCGGAATCCTCTTGATCAGAATATCACAGAATGAGTAGAAACAGAAATCACTTTCAAACCGGGTTTCTATTGATTATCAATCACAAGAATTACAATCAATCAAAACCCTAACCCACACTCAATTTCGTCCAAGCACAAGCTCTCACGAAATCTCTATCTCTCAAAACACTGTTTTGGCTGATTTTCCTAAACCCTAAAGCATAACCTTATTTATATAACACAAGGTTTACAACTTGGGCTAGAGATTCCTACATGGGCAAAGCCCAAATCGTCCCCCTAGACCCAAATTGGGTTTTGTTTAACCCAAACTCTATTATCTCACTAATACAAAACTAAACCCGCTAACTGTTTATCGTTTAACTAATTACAAGATACCCAAAGACCAAATCTAAGCTGTTGTCACAAATATGCACCACCAAACTCCCCCTTGACAATAGCTTCATAAAATAACTTTGTCTTCAGTCATCTTGCAATCTTCATGTAGTCTTGCACTGTCTTTGGTCTTTGGATAGCTTCAGCTTCAATAGCTTCTGTCAGCAACAGACTCCCCCTAAGCTGATGCATCCAATCACTAAATCTTCAACACGTTAGCACTTGAGTAAACTCCAGTTCAGCATTTGCACAGCAATCTTCAAACTCTTCAACTTTGTCTGCAATGTAGAAAGGAGGTTCTACCATGCATCCAATCAAACTCTCATCCCTTCACAGCAAGTCATCACTTTAACTTCTCAGCAACACATTGCTTCAATCTGTATACTATAAAACAAACATCTCGAGAAACCATAAGAATTTTTCAACACAGTTAAATAAATTATTATTTTTTCAAGAGACAGTTAAACTTTATCACAGATTAAGCATTTCAATTTCATCACCAACACGCAAAACTTTTTAATCACACACCCTATAACCCACATGATTTAAAATTTTGAACTCACTTACTAACACCGTCTCCCCCTATCAGTAACAATTCCTCCAAGAATAACGGTTTTCCGTACGTTAAGAATTTTAACAGAAAAAGACACTATTTTTGGATTTTTATATTTTCTGAAAGCAAGTAAATACAATAGCAATAAATACTCTATTTTTGTGAGAATCACTAGTAAGAAGATCATATCAACAAAATCAAACTGTTTCACACTTATAGTTAATTCTTTATTTATTTTCGTGAAAAGCAGTCCAAGACGATTACCAGTATGTTTGTCCACCTAAACAAAATGCATGAACATTTCAAGTACCATTACCATATGTTACGTTAAGGTAATTTTAATACTGATATACTAGTGTGTCCCACTTCAGGATATACCCCCGCGATCAATGTATGCACAAAGATTCATCGTAGTAGGTGAGTATACTGAATTCATCCGTTTTATTTTTCAATGTTTAGATAATTGGTGAACAGGTCAGTACTTCCGTACAGCAAAGAGACCAAAATATCTAACGAGGGCTAAAACAAATACCATTTTTTGGTACGAATTATGCATTTTGCATTTTTTGAATGACTCTCTATGAGAGCTTCTTCATTTATGGGATTTGGCATTTTTTGCTCTTTTAAGATATCCTGGTTGTGCCTAGGTCAGCATGTATCTGGATGCAGCAGAAGGACAACCCTGATATCCCCAGATGAAATAGCAGTATAAAGACCCAAAACCTCAGATTTTGGCAATCTATCAACGCAAGATTTAAGGTCATTAAACCATACACCACTAATATGTTCCCCACTCATACTCAGTTGTATTTAGGTTTATATCACATTGGTAAGTTGATTATTTCATGCTTTTTGCCTACTGATACATCGTATGATGAAGCTGCTATCACACTTAAGCAATTTAATTCATTTTCAGTGTGACAGTCTAACTTGCTGATGTACTATCATTTCTTCTTTTTCACACAGTGATAACTCATTTTTTTAATTTTCTATTTTTTTTAAGTTTTTGATTTTTCAATGTTTTTGTATTTTTGATTTTTTTTTAAAGAAAAGCAATAAACTATTTACAAAATTCTTATGAAAAACCAGTTATTCAGGATTCCTCATCCCGTTGAGTTCGACTAAATGTTCAAAGCGAGCCCTGTCAAAAGCTTTAGTATAAAGATTTGTCAGGTTATCTAGTGTGTCGACTCTATGAAGTTCAATTAGTTTCTTTTCAACACTTTGAACTTTATTTTAAATCATTTAATATTCACATGTCCATTATCATAATTTTCAAATTCTGTCAACAATCTCACATCCCCCTTCATGTGCCTGAAGCAGCCACTATCAACATAAGTTGATAATCCTCCTTAGCAGCTCCTGCACACACTAACTAAGAAATTAGTTAGATTGGGGGACCCAAGCCTTAATGGTCTTGGGTCGTCCAAATTCACCAACTACTGGAACATCCATCCAATATCCATTACTCCTAACTGGAGTCTTGGATCTCACACCTGTTGATGGAAATGGGTTTTGATTTCCACTAGGTCTATGGTCCTGAGGGTTCCTATATGTGTTTGGACTATTTGACCTTTGAAAATTTTGATTTTGGTACCTTGAATTTTGATTCCAAGAAGCATTATTGTTGTAATTTCTAAAGCCATTGTTATAAAAAGTTCGACCACAATTATTTTGGTATCTGATGTATGTAAAATGCAACATATAAATTACATCAAATGAGGCATAAAACTAACCCTTTTTAAGTACTAATATTGGAAAAAGAGTGTTTTTGTCTTCCTTTTGTATTTTCAGGATTAAATGAGCTCAAAAACGTAAAAGAAGCAAAAAGACAGCTAAATCCAACATAAATACAAGAAAAGGAATATTAGTGGACTGCCCGACCCCTCAACGGCACCTTCCAAAGCAAAGTAGAGAAATCAGAAGACTGAACACGCCCCGTGCTCAGCCAGCACGGGGCCGTGCCCAAGAAGCAGCAGAAAAGACAAACCTATAGAAGCTTCTATTGCCCACCACGGGCCGTGCTCAGCGGACATGGGGGCGTGTCGAAAGTACAGCAGGCGCATTTATTGTAATTGCGAATTACAATTAATGAGGAGAGAGATTGTCAGACGGACACGGGGCCGTGCCCAGCTCTCTGTTCAGCCTATAAATAGGAGTGCTTGGATTCATTTCATCTCATCCCTTGGCACACCACCTCTCTCACACTTCATCCACCACCCACCACCATCACAACACCATCATCCACCACCATCATCCATTGTCCATCGTAGAGTGTGTGAGTCGTCTCGGGATCCAAGATTGATCGTAAGAGTTCTTGACAATCAAGGCCATGTTTGCCTAAGTCTCTTACATCACTTGGTGAAGACAAAGTGTCTAGTATAATACTTTTTATTTCTAATCTTTTGCACTTTTTATTTGGTTTTGTATTAATGACTTTAATAACTAGTTACTTATGTTGAAGGTGATCTTTCCTTATCGTTTGTCCGTGGTGTCTTGGCATTATTTTACTGTCTATATAAAATAAAGGATTTTCACCATTCATATCTCCACGGTCTATATGGAGATATGTTGGCTACCTGGTCGGGGGTTAAGGGAACGGTTTGGTAAAGGTCTTGCCATTGTTCAGCGTTTAGAGGTCCTGCAATGGACCTGGGTCAAATTTAGTAGGACCTCCTTCAATACTTCACGGTATTGGATGGCGGGGGTCCAAACTCTTTGATCCCCTCATAAGTTAACTACTATTAATACTATAACCCGGCTATTTAGGACTGTATCCCTGCTGACTCAGACTACTTAGCCGAGGGTAACGTCACCGCCAAAAGCGGGGCCTACCACAATACTGCATTAATAACTTAATTCATTATCTTCCAATAATCCACCCTTTTAGGATTGTAGCCCTGCTGACTCAAACTACTGGGGTGAGGGTAACGTCACCTTCAAAAGAGGGGCCTACTACAATAACTAAGATAATCTCTTAATTATGTGCAAAAGTGCGGAAATAATCAAAGGTTATACTAGATACGAGTCGGAACCAAGTGATTCATCTTGTCTATCTGTTTTTTCTTTTATTTTTATTTTCAGCATTTTAGTTAGTTTTTAATTTTCTTAGTTTAAAACATTTTTCTAAACTTTTATTTTGGTTAGACGTTGAGGATAAACCGGTACTAAAAGCTCTTGTGTCCTTGGACGACCTCGGTATCTTACCAACGCTATACTACACTCAACGATGGGTGCACTTGCCCATATGTGTGTTTAGTGTTAGTGAAATATCGTGTTTTATAAATTTAAAACTTGGCTAAAATAAGTGTTAAAAAGGGCTTAAAATACACACCTAATATATATAACACTTCACACGCATCAAGTTTTTGGCGCCGCTGCCGGGGACACAAGGATTTTAAGAAAGTTAGGAATCAACGGCCTAATCATTTTTTATTTTAATTTTTAGGTTTTTTTTTCTTAGTTTTTTCAGCTTCTGCAGAGCTCAGCACGGGCCGTGCCCGCTGAACACGCCCCCGTGCTCAATCATTGGAACTGGCAATCCTGTTTTACATCAGACAGTAAGCTGAACACGGGGCCGTGCCCACTCAACACGCCCCCGTGCCCAAGTTTCAGTTACTGAAAACAGAACCGTTAGATCCCGGCGGTTGGTAATTTCTGACATAAACATGAGTGATAGTAATTATTTTTACTTTCGGCACTCTTATGGTACGTGGTGTCAATTATGTGGTGGCGAACATGAAGAAGTAAAATGCTACTTCCTAAATTATAGGCCCCACTACATGGACCCACCAACTTCTCACAACCTTAAGAGGGGCGAAAGTAAAAATAAGCACTATTTCTCCCTCGAATGCGCCCAGCCAGATATTCTAGGGGAAATGCTCCTTGACGAGTTATTTCAACTAGAAAAGCTAATTCTGAAATGGTTAGAAGATCTTGGGAAGGATTTTATTGATCCACCCCAAGACGATAACCATGAAGAAATGTTGGAACCGCATTCCGACAACCTCGTTGCTCCCGAAAATACCTTTGTACCTAGCAAAGACTTGGACGATAGTCGTCCCTGTGTCGATTGTGCCGTGAAGGACTCTCCATCGACTTCGTTCGGTGCATACATAGACCTGAGCGATTCGGCATACACCTTCTTTAACAAGAGCCCGGGAAAGGGTTGGACTTGTCCACCTAGAATGAAAATAGGAATTACCCTCACCGACAACCTCTTGCGTTCTCGCCTTAGTCTAGGACAATTAAGGTATCTTAGGCACTTTGGGGTTGTTCCAACCAGTAAGGAACCACCCGATTTCGACGAAATCCTTAGAAGAAGCAAAACTCCATAAAACAGCCTCCAGACACGGGGCCGTGTCCAGGTCAACACGCCCCCGAGCTCATCAAAGAGATTCTCTGCTGATTTGGTCAGAATACGGACAAAATGTGTCAGAAATTCCTCTGCTCACGGGGCCGTGTCCAGTCAACACGGGGCCGTGTCCAGTGCACTGTCGTTTTCTTTAAATGCAGCCTGAATCATGCTCATTTTTGACCACTTCAAAAGACAGAGATTCCTGGGATTTTCACTCATACCATCCTAGGTAAGTGCTAAAAGAAGGTTCCCAAAGACCCTCTTGTCCCTTCCACTTTTACTCATTTCCTCCTCTTTAAATTTTTTTTTTTTCAAAATTTCCTCCATGGAAGCTTGGAAATCTCTTGATTCCAACCCTCTATGTGAAGTTTGTGAGATTATTTGCTAAGGATTCTTGTTTAAAGTTAGTTTTATAACTTTATTTTAAATTATCTAAGCCTAAAAACTAGCTAAAAATCATGAGAATAATTTAAAACTCCAAGACTCCCTAGCATAAAATCCTGTAGACAAATGAACACGGGGCCGTGCTCAGTGAGCACGGGGCCGTGTCCGAGGATCTGTTTTGTAAAAATTTAGCTTTCTTCGGTTCCCTTCGCAGAAAATGGCAAGCAGAACAAGCGGATCATCTTCAAGAAGTAACCGACAAGGGAGGAGATCTTCAACAGCAGAAGACTCTCTTGTAAACTATGTTTACGCTCTAAGAGAGGCTATTGACGAAATGACGGGAGTGGAGGAAGCATTGGTCGACCGTATCAACCATCTTACAGTGGGGCTGGAGGGCTGTCTCCATGAAGTAAACCTCTTGCACCAGAGGTTGAACCTTCTCGCCTCCCCGCCTTTGGTACCTATAATAACCCAAAGGGCGTGGAACATGGTACCCGAAGTTGTCATTCCAGCCGAATGGTACTCCATGCACCAAGAACCTCCGCGAAGAGTGGTGCAAGGATTCCCGGTGAATGTTCCCCCTCAACCACCAGCTGCGGAGGAAAATGAAGCCGCATTCTTCCTCCCTAGGGAAATCGAAGAATGGCTTTAAATAACATTTAGGGAAGAAATCATTCGGCTAAAAGTCCTACTATATCGGGAAACTATTCTCGAAATTTTCTTAAAATAAGTAGAACTTCTTATGATAACCTCGTGCACCTGCTGACCTATTTAGTTAAGTTTTAATTTTATCTTAATTTAGGACTATGTAAGTTCTCTCTATGATGAAATGAAATGATGGTTTTAAGGTTTGGATGGTTTGTAATGAATAAAACACACTCATGGTGATAAAGGATGAAAAGGGGAACGAGAAAAATGAACCCATGCACAAGAACAAGGCAACCCGGCAATTCTCACCATTTCAGAAGGTTCAACACGGGCCGTGCCCAACCAACACGGCCCCGTGCTGAGCACCCTGCAGAAAACGCCCAGTTCAGGTAACTGGACACGGGCCGTGTTCACCCAACACGCCCCTGTGTCCAAGCTTCTGTTTCTCTTGTTTTAATTCTGTTACTGGCACTTGAACACGGGGCCGTGCCCGGACAACACGGGGCCGTGTTCAGTGCCCAGTAACACAAATTTTTGCTTTTTAAACACTATTTTACACATCTAATCAACCTAAAAATTTATTTTTGGGACACATTGAGGACAATGTGTAATTTAAGTGTGGGGGGGATGCTAAAACCTTGAATTTTGCAAGTCCTAAATACAAGCCTTACACAAAACTCTATTGGAACCGCTAATCACCCCAAATTTTTTTCAAAAATTTCATTTTTTTATTTGTCTAGGTTTAACTCGGAAAATTCAAGTTCTCAAAAAGGTTATATTTTTACAAATTTACAACCGATAGCCTAGTGATAAAAAGAACCAACATAAGAAAATTATGAAAAGGCATAGCAAACTTATTTAAAATTTGATTATATATACTTGATCACATAAAAACCCATTCCCACAAAAGTGAGTTTTGAGCCTTTATTGAGCACACAATTACATATCATTTGACTAAATGCTCATTTTTCGTTTCTTGTGTGAATAGCCGCTTGGTTCTTACGACTCTAAAACTTGCCATGACAATACATTCCCGGTCCTTATCAACTTAAACCCGAGTAAGTAAATGATGGAGGCATTAGGACTAACCCTTTTTATTTCTACACCATTATTTTTCTTTTTCTTTTACCACCTACCCAAAAATCCCCCTAGTTAGCCCCTTTGAGCCTAAACCTTTTCGTTTCATCACCCAAACAAAAACCCTTTTACCCACCAAAACCTTTTTCATTTTTACCCCTTTATTTTAGTAACAAGTTCGGTTCTTCGTAAACAAAAAAAAAAAATGTGTGATAATGATGAAGCAAAAAGAAAATAAACAAACAAGTTAATCAAAAATAACTTAGTTTGAATAAAAGCTTCATCAAAATAAAAAGTTGCAAAAATACGAAAACCGACACTTGTTACGCTTTTAGTTTTTTTTTTAACCACTAACCCAACCACCTACCTTTAACCCTAGCGTAACCCTTAACCCACAAAGTCCTCTTGATATCTACAAAGGTATAAAAGTTAAAAAGGAGGAGGATTGATTTCTTGGCAAGCCTATGGTAGGAATAAGTTCCATGCCGCTCTCGAGTGATTCACTAAAAATACACCTTCGGCCGAGTGTGAGTGATTTCCCCGTGAGGTATGTGAACTTGTATATAAATAGAATTTTTTAAAAAAGGCATGTTATGCCCAAATAAGTAATTTCTTTTATGAAAAGTTCTAAATAAATCATTACGAATAGGAGTGTAAATAAATAAAAATAAAACCCAAAAAGATCTTGGAAATCCCGACACTCTACGACAAGCCCAAAACCTTCTCTTCTACCTATTCCATTTGGGAGTGTAAGCCACATATTAAAGAGTTTTGCTTGAGGACAAGCAAAAGTTCAAGTGTGGGGGTATTTGATGTATGTAAAATGCAACATATAAATTACATCAAATGAGGCATAAAACTAACCCTTTTTAAGTACTAATATTGGAAAAAGAGTGTTTTTGTCTTCCTTTTGTATTTTCAGGATTAAATGAGCTCAAAAACGTAAAAGAAGCAAAAAGACAGCTAAATCCAACATAAATACAAGAAAAGGAATATTAGTGGACTGCCCGACCCCTCAACGGCACCTTCCAAAGCAAAGTAGAGAAATCAGAAGACTGAACACGCCCCGTGCTCAGCCAGCACGGGGCCGTGCCCAAGAAGCAGCAGAAAAGACAAACCTATAGAAGCTTCTATTGCCCACCACGGGCCGTGCTCAGCGGACACGGGGGCGTGTCGAAAGTACAGCAGGCGCATTTATTGTAATTGCGAATTACAATTAATGAGGAGAGAGATTGTCAGACGGACACGGGGCCGTGCCCAGCGGACACGGGGCCGTGCCCAGCTCTCTGTTCAGCCTATAAATAGGAGTGCTTGGATTCATTTCATCTCATCCCTTGCCACACCACCTCTCTCACACTTCATCCACCACCCACCACCATCACAACACCATCATCCACCACCATCATCCATTGTCCATCGTAGAGTGTGTGAGTCGTCTCGGGATCCAAGATTGATCGTAAGAGTTCTTGACAATCAAGGCCATGTTTGCCTAAGTCTCTTACATCACTTGGTGAAGACAAAGTGTCTAGTATAATACTTTTTATTTCTAATCTTTTGCACTTTTTATTTGGTTTTGTATTAATGACTTTAATAACTAGTTACTTATGTTGAAGGTGATCTTTCCTTATCGTTTTTCCGTGGTGTCTTGGCATTATTTTACTGTCTATATAAAATAAAGGATTTTCACCATTCATATCTCCACGGTCTATATGGAGATATGTTGGCTACCTGGTCGGGGGTTAAGGGAACGGTTTGGTAAAGGTCTTGCCATTGTTCAGCGTTTAGAGGTCCTGCAATGGACCTGGGTCAAATTTAGTAGGACCTCCTTCAATACTTCACGGTATTGGATGGCGGGGGTCCAAACTCTTTGATCCCCTCATAAGTTAACTACTATTAATACTATAACCCGGCTATTTAGGACTGTATCCCTGCTGACTCAGACTACTTAGCCGAGGGTAACGTCACCGCCAAAAGCGGGGCCTACCACAATACTGCATTAATAACTTAATTCATTATCTTCCAATAATCCACCCTTTTAGGATTGTATCCCTGCTGACTCAAACTACTGGGGTGAGGGTAACGTCACCTTCAAAAGAGGGGCCTACTACAATAACTAAGATAATCTCTTAATTATGTGCAAAAGTGCGGAAATAATCAAAGGTTATACTAGATACGAGTCGGAACCAAGTGATTCATCTTGTCTATCTGTTTTTTCTTTTATTTTTATTTTCAGCATTTTAGTTAGTTTTTAATTTTCTTAGTTTAAAACATTTTTCTAAACTTTTATTTTGGTTAGACGTTGAGGATAAACCGGTACTAAAAGCTCTTGTGTCCTTGGACGACCTCGGTATCTTACCAACGCTATACTACACTCAACGATGGGTGCACTTGCCCATATGTGTGTTTAGTGTTAGTGAAATATCGTGTTTTATAAATTTAAAACTTGGCTAAAATAAGTGTTAAAAAGGGCTTAAAATATACACCTAATATATATAACACTTCACACGCATCAGTATCGATTTTGATATTGACCTTGACTTCTGAAATTATTAGAATTATAATTGTTCATTCTTGGTAAACTGCTTCTAGGTCTCTCATATCTGCCTGGTGAAGATTTAGGCTGAAATCCTGGTTGATTTCTTTGAATACTTGGAACTTGTGGAGTTCCTTTTTCAGCCTTTTCTACATTACCAGCAACACCCGCTTGTTGCTTGGGAGCAGATTTCTTTGGAGAATTTGCAACTTTCTCCTCATTATCACCTTTCTTCTCAGGTGATTTCTCTCGCTTTTTCTCACTCACTTGTGCTTCATTCTTTTTATTAGGACAGCAGCTAGCTACATGTCCCTTTGTGTGACACTTGAAGCACGATCTCTTTTTCGAAGACTTCTTGTCTGTAGCCTTTGAACTAGATTCAGGTTTTGATGATGATGCCTTAGAAGGATTTGGTTCAGTTTGCTTAGTCTCGGAATTTTCTTTGTTTTTGTTCTTAGCAAACTCTATATTAGATTCGTTTTCAATAAAAGTTGTTTCATTTTTCATGTCACTTCCTTGAACAAAATTAATCTTTTTAACAAAAGTTGGATTCTTATTCTTAGGATGTGAAGTCTTCTTTTTCAAAACAGGTTTGCTGTTATTATCCTTCTTAGCATCATCACTCTCAGACTCATCACCTTGACTTGATGTGGAACTACTTGGTGCTGTTGACATAAAATTTGTTAGCTCATCTTCATCAGGTAGGAATGAATAATCATGACTAAGAGGAGGTGGGACTTCATTAAAGCCCTTGAATCCCACACTAGTCTTGTCATTACTCTTCTTTAACCCACCCATCATGTGTTTCATAACAAAAGTAGAGTCCCTGAATTGACCTAATTTCTTTTCAAGTTCAACAATTTTGAGTTGTGCATCTGACAACTCTTTGCATTTTTCAGAAACCTCTTTTGTTTTCTCAGCCATCATGTCATGAGCTAAGTCTATGAATTGAAGTTTTTCATTTAGTTTGCAGGTTAAAGCATCAATTTTACTTTCATAACCTTTTATCTTCTTCAAGTATGAAGATTCGTTTCTTTTAGCAAAAAAAGTTTTGATTCTTTAATGTTAGACATCTCGCTTACCAAACTTTGGTTTTGTGTGGACAACCTGTCAACCTCACCCTGTAATTCATGACATTTTAAACACACAGAATTAGACTTTACCTCTCCTGTTTGTTTGTCAAGGTTGGCCATTAGAGCTGCAAGTTGAGCTTCCATTCTTTTGTATTGAGCATCCTTTTCTTCAGCTTCCCTTTCATGGTCCGACTTTTGCTTATCCTCTTCAGCATCTGTTGTCTGATCACGCTTCTCTTCTTCAGCTTTACTCTCTATTTTCACCTCAGCAGCCACTTTTTCTTCAGCATCTCCCACAGTAGATTCATCATCAACAACTGGCACTATCTCTGCCATGAATGCCTGAGTGGCAATCTCATTATCTTCCAGATGAACACTCCAATCATATGAACCTTGTCGTGCTGTAGAGCTCAAAGCTTTATTCTTTTTGACATCTGCATTTCCCTGATATCGCTTTTCTAATGCATCCCATATATCCTTTGAATTAGTGTACTTTTTAAAGGTATGTTTGATGCCATCAGGTAAGGATATTTTTATTGCAGCTAAAGCTTTCTTCTCAGCATCAACCACCTGTCTCTCAGATTCATCCATCTTGTCATAAGACATCACTATAACCCTTCCTTCGACACGACGCGTAGGAGCAACATATCCATCTATCATACAATACCACATTCTGGTATCTTCACTCTTCACAACCGATTCAAACTCCTCCTTCCAGACAGCATATTCTTTGACGTTTCTCAGCTTTGGCCAATTCTTAACAGTCTCACTGACCTTATCCATTTTAACCATCTTTAAACACGCTTTTACCTTAATCGTATTGAAAAAACCGTACAAAATTTTTCCCAAAACTGTTTTTACCAAATTATACCGTTCGAATCGTCTCGAAATTACGAATCCAATGATATATAATGTCGAAAACCAAATTCCTCTAGATAATTTTGCTGGCAAACCAAGCTAATTATGCTAGGTCACGCTAATTATGCTGGCAAACCAAGTTAATTATGCTGATAGAGTAATTATAATTTTGCTGGTAAAGTAATTATAATTATGCTGGTAGAATAAATATGATGGCTTAATTTCGCTGGTTAATTATGCTAGCTGATCAAATTCGCTGGTAAATAATTCGCTAGCACAACGTCTAGTAACTTCGCCGATCACCGTAATAATGTCGCTGAGGACAATTATAACGGTTACCAAAGTCGCCTTTGGATTTAATTTCACCGGTCACCGAGTTGCTAGGTCACAATTTCGCTGGTAAATATGCTGGATCAGATAATTCCTCTGGTTTGTCAGCGGAATTGTTAATTTTGCTAGAAAATTTTGGAAAGTCAATATGTTTGAAATTTCTGAAGATTTTCCAGATTCTTTTAACAGTTTCCTGCAAAATCAAAACAACAAAATATCAGTAAATTTCGAAAATCAATGAAGAACAGAATGAAGAACGTGAAGAACACGAAAAACAATCTTCGAATCTTCAAGCCTTTCCAGCCAAAATCCTTCAACCAATCAACCAAAACTATCTCGAAAACATGCAAATCAGCAAACTAAAAGCGCAGAAGATCAAAAACAACCAAATCTGATTAAACAAAAATTCGAAAATTTATGTGAAACCAAAGAAAATTTCGAAACCCTAATTCAGGTTTAAAAATTTCGAAATTTTCAACACTTCCACCCGAAACTGCAGTCTGCAATTCTGAACCGAGCTTCTTCAAGAGCCTAAAGCTCTGATACCAATTGTAGGTCCCCTTGTTCGTATGGATCGTCACAGAATTGTATGTCTAACCTAGAGTGCAGAATCCTCTAGATCAGATTTGTTACAGAATCGAGTAGAAACAGCAATTCACAATCAAACGGTCTTCTATTGATTTATCCAAACTACAATTTTACAATCAATTCAAGACCTGCACAACCTCACAGCCTATCTCTGTGATATTGCCTCTCACAAACTCGAAATTTACTCTCTCTCTAGACTTTCTCTCTCTAAAATTCTCTTAGTTGCTCTAACCACTCAAACCCTAATCACAAAACATGTTTATATACCACATGTTTGTGAACTGGGCTTCCTACTGGGCTAGGCCATTTTCCAAGCCCATTACAACAAATAACACACTAACCAATAAGCTAAGCCCAATATAAAATATCCAAAGACTAAATAATCAAACTATTAAGCTGTTGTCACTGAATATGCACCAACAGACTCCCCCCTTGACAATAGCTTCATAGTGTAACTTTGTCTTCAAACATCTTGTGTTCTTTTGGTCTTTGGATAGCGTCAGCTACACAGTTTCTGACATCAACAGACTCCCCCTTAGCTGATGCTTCCAATCTCCAAAACTTTCATTCGTTGTAGATCAGTTAGCTAGCAATCTTTGGTTAAGCAAGTAAGCTCCAACTCTTCCATATCACTTTCTCTCTGCAATGTAGTAGAAGGATCCTACCATGCATCTTCACACATTCTTTACTTCACTCTCAATCTGCACTTTACTTGTATTCTGCACTTCATTTTGATAACTACATCAATCTGTTTAGAAACACAAGCAAGTATCTCAAAAAACCATTAGTCTTTTTCACATTTAAAGATAAACCAATATTTTATCTTATCATGCAACAACAACTTGTCAGTTCAAAATGGAAGTCTTTTTTTTAAAAAGAAATCTATTTGGTATTTTTGATATTTTTTTTAAAACAAACTAACAAACTAAACTAAACTCAAAAATTATAATAGTTCATTCTTGGTGAACTACTTCTAGGTCTCTCATATCTGCCTGGTGGAGATTTAGGCTGAAATCTTGGTTGATTTCTTTGAAAACGTGGAACTTGTGGAGTTCTTTTTTCAGCCTTATCTACACCAACAACAACATTCTCTGGTTGCTTAGGAGCAGATTTCTTTGGAGAGTTAGACTCCTTCTCCTTTTTATCACCACTATTCTCTGGTGACTTCTCTCTCTTCCTCTCACTAACTTGTGCTTCATTCTTTTTGTTAGGACAGCAGCTAGCTACATATCCTTTGGTGTGACATTTGGAGCACGATCTCCTTTTCAAAGACTTCTTAGCTGGAGTCTTTGAGGTAGATCCCTCATTAGATAATGATGCCTTGGAAGACTTTTGTTCAGTTTGCTTGGATTCAGATATTTCTTTGTTTTTATTTTTAGCAAACTCTACATTTGATTCATTTTCAATAATAGTGGTTTCATTTTTCATATCACTACCTTGAACAAAATTAATCTTTTTAACAAAAGTTTGATTTTTGCTCTTAAGAGGTGAATTTTTCTTTTTCAAAGGTTCCCTGTTATTGTTCATTCTAGCATCATCACTCTCAGACCCCTCACTTTGACTTGATGTGGATGCGAAACTACTTGGTGCAGTTGACATAAAGTCTGTTAGCTCATCTTCATCAGGCAGGAAAGAATAGTCATGACTAAGAGGAGGTGGGACTTCATTAAAGCCCTGGAAGCCCACAGTGGTCTTGTCATTACTCTTCTTTAACCCACCCATCATGTGTTTCATAACAAAAGATGAATCTCTGAATTGACTTAATTTCTTTTCAAGTTCAACAATTTTGAGTTGTGCATCTGACAACTCTTTGCATTTTTCAGAAATCTCTTTTGTTTTCTCACTCATCATGTCATGAGCTAAATCTATTACTTGAAGTTTTTCGTTTAATTTGCATGTTAAAGCTTCGATTTCACTTTCATAACCTTTTATCTTCTTCAAGTATAGAGATTCATTTCTTTTAGCAAAAAAGTTTGACTCTTTTATGTTTGACATCTCGCTCACCAGACTTTGGTTTTGTGTTGACAACCTGTCAACCTCACCCTGTAATTCACGACATTTTAAACACACAAAATTAGATTGTACCTCTTCCTCATGAACTTCTGAGGTTTCATCAGCAACAACCTGTTCAGCTTCACTCTCTTTCTCTACTTCAGCATCCACTTTTGCTTCAGCATTCTCCAATTTAGCTTCAGCATCATTCATAGTAGTTTCAGCCTCATCAACTGGCACTATCTCTGCCATGAATGCCTGAGTGGCACTCTCATTATCTTCCAGATGAACACTACAATCATTTGTGTGACAACTCGAGTTTTCAAGGTCTCTATTCGATTTAACTTGTACTTATTTGCTAAGGGTGTTTAATAATGATTTAAGCTGCAATATAAGTGTATATTGTGATGTGTATATAATGTGTGAATATGTTATACATATTTGAATTGTATAATTATTTAAAACATGGAACCTGCCTAACACCCCTAGCCGAAAACACCCTTACTCAACGAAAACATTCCTGATGAAAACACATATGCGTTTTTGTCCACTTGTGGCCGACGAAAACAGAATGGGCCTTGGCCCAACGACGATTACTTATATGTTTTGATTTCCAATCTTTACGTAACAACTGTTAATCGGCAAACCCTAGAGTCTCTCCCTAACTTGGTGTGCGACGGCAGACCCCCTCATTCGAAGCCAAATCCATCTTGTTGATCATTTCTTGTTCGGTTAGTGATTTACATGTTTAGTTCTAAATATGTGGTTATATTGATGAACTTGTTCTTGAGAGAATAATGTACGATCAATCTGTTACATGATGTTGTGCGAAACCTGATATTGGTTTGGGGTTTCGTTTTTATAACCAGTTTGTGTATAGATCGTAGGGATGGATTAACCTTATGCGGAACTAGATTTATTGACGTATGATCTCGAATGCTATTAATGGATCAGGATCTGAAAATGTGTTAACATATTAATAGTGTTTGAATATGTGATATGTTATGCGAATCGATTTGATAATACACAAAATAGGGTTCATGCTAGATGTTGAATACTGTGATGCTTTGGTATGATGATTGAATGATGATCTGATTGTATAGTGATTTGCATGGTTTCATGAATAGATCTGTTGAAGCAAACGTTTGTTATAGTCGATGTAACAGTTAGAAAATCATTAGGGTTCGGGGTGTGTAACTGTTGGGGACGAACATGGCACAAAAACCCTAAGTGATTTCATCATACCCCATGGCCGACGAAAACACTAACACGACGAAAACCCAAAAGCGTTTTTGCCAAAAGGGGGATTTCGCCTGATGTGGTTTTCGTCGAGTGATCTGATCATCAACCTTGTTAGCTTGTTAACTTTGTTAGTTAGTTAACCCTGTTAAGTTGGTAACTCTGTTAAGTAAGTAACCCTGTTAGTTTATTTACTCAGTTTATTAATTCTGTTAGTATATTAACTCAGTTAAGTCTATTACTTCTGTTGAGTCTGTTAGTGGATAACCATGTCAGAATGGACTGAGAAAGTCTTTATGTGAAGCATGAATTGTGTGGATTTGATTAATTGTTACGTGTTACACGATGTTAACTGCCAAGCAATATGTGACATTAGATTTCATGAGAGTCTTTACGAACATAAATTGATTTTATATACGTGTGTACTATAGGCCGTGACTGATTAATTGTGAGCGTGTAATTCTTAGCATACCGAGCAAACCAAGGTGAGTTCACACTCTTACCAAGGCATGGGATTCCCCGGTGGGTTGGGAATGGGATTGAATGATTACTTGTACTTACATCACTACTAGACTACTTACCACGGTCCTCGGATTGGGAAGGATGCCTGTGCCAAAATCTGCGTAAAGCCTACGTACTGTCCTCGGTTTGGGAAGGACACTAGTGTTAAAACCTACGTAAATCCTACGTACCGTTGTCTTCGGATGGGGAAGGACACCAGCTCTAAACCTACGTACTCGCTACGTACTGTCCTCGGTTGGGAAGGGCACTTACGAAAAACCTACGTAAACTTATACTTACTACTATCCTCGGATTGGGAAGGATACTTATGGATACAACTAGTCTAGTAACTTAGAGTATGGGAAGCCCCCACTAATTGAACTTACAACATGGGAAGCCCCCACTAGATGAACATACAAATGGCCTAGTAATACACGGCATGGTTATAAACGAACTTACGATTTATTAAACGAACTTATTACTAAACAACCAACTGTGAACTCGCTCAACTTTGTTGTTGACTCTCTGTTACATGCCTTGCAGGTCGTTAGGTATCTATGGAGCTTGCATGGGAGTGGAGAGGAGTTGTTGTGGGACATGGACAGCTGTGTGCCATGCTAAACATTTGAAACATTTAAACTTATGCTGGGTTTACATATTTATGCTTCCGCTAAACGCTTAACTATGTTATGGTTTTGAACACCTTTCGTATTGATGAATGACTTTTATTTATTACTTACAATGTTCAATATGATTGGTGGCTTGATCCTGGTCAGTCACGCCTCCAAGCGGTGATACTCCGTGTGTGGATTTTGGGGGTGTGACAGATTAGTATCAGAGCCATTGGTTATAGTGAACTTGGTTTTAATAAGGGAAAAAGTTTTGTTAAAACCAGACTATAACCTGAAGAGTGCTCAACGATCCACAACGACGCTTCGCTCCATGTGCAAGACTCGACACAATAGGTGATATGGTTTATGTTTATATTACCTACTTGCTAAATACATAATTACATTGCTCATAGTATGCTTAGATGAACGTAACAACTACTACTTGAAATCTTGTATGCTCACACTCTTTTGTCATTCCACACTTGCGTATTGATGTGACGCACTTCTCACTTGTGTTCTCTTACTTGTGAAGATCATGAGTGGACGCGTTAACATGACACAAGCCAAGCTGACGGCTTTAATCAACCAACAAGTTGCTGCGGCACTTGCAGCCGCTCAAGCAGGAGGTATACCCTGCAGTCATAACTTACTCTAGGATCTTTAGATCCCACTCTCTCAAACCAACTCTCGTGTTTAATTCTTATTCCCTCTTGTTCACACAACAGGCCAGTTTGCTCAGCAGCCTGCATGCACGTTCAAAACTTTCATGGACTGTCGTCCTAGTACTTTCAGTGGCACTGAAGGGGCAGTTGGACTCCTCCACTGGTTCGAGAAGCTCGAGTCAGTCTTCGAAATGTGTGAATGCCCTGAGGCTCGTAGGGTGAAGTATGCCACTGGTACTCTCGAAGGCGTTGCGTTGACTTGGTGGAACGCACAAGTACAAATGTTAGGGTTGGCAGCTGCCAATGCCACCCCGTGGAACGACTTTAAGGAACTGATCAAGCGGGAATACTGTAGTCGTGATGACATCCACAAGCTGGAAGTGGAGTTCTTTAACCTAACAATGACGGGGTCAGAGATAGAAGCGTATACAAAGCGATCCAATGAACTGGCAATGTTATGCCCAACTATGGTAGATCCTCCAATCAAGCGCATCGAGCTGTATCTCAAGGGTCTTGTACCAGAAATTCATAGTCATGTGACTTTGGCTAATCTTGCTACCATTCAAGATGTTACTCGTCTAGCTCATCGTCTCACATACCAGGCAGTGGAACAGAACAGGTTGCCTAAATGTATCAGTGCTACTACTACTGCTATCACTACGGCTACTCCCAGTGACAACAAACGAAAATGGGATGGAACCTCCAGCAAGGGTTCAACTTTGGTTCAGTCCCAGGAACAGCAGCGAAAGACAGATAATTACCAGAGCCCCAGTCAGCAGTCTTCTGGTAGTCAAGGGCAGGGTGGATATCGAGGAAATTACCCAAAGTGCAACAGATGCAACAGACACCACAGTGGTCAGTGCAACAAGGTTCGTTGTCAGAGATGTCTCAAGATGGGTCATGAATCCAAAGATTGCAGGAGCTCACAACCTGCACATCAGAATCGTCAGCAGCAATAGCAAACACCGCAGAACCAGCAACAGCAACAGGGTAACAAGGGATGCTTTCAGTGCGGAGCTGAAGGTCACTACAAGAGACACTGCCCTCAGTTAAATCAGAATCAGAACAATAACAACAATAATCAGGGCAATGGGAACAACAACGGGGGAAACAATGATGGAAACAATGGTGCCAGGGGTCGAGCGTTCGTGATCGGTCAGGGTGACGCAAGGAATGATCCTAACGTAGTGATGGGTAAGTTCCTTCTCGACGACTTTTATGTTACTGTTTTAGTTGATTCGGGTGCCGACACCAGTTATGTGTCTCTAAAAGTTAGTCAAATGCTTAAACGCGCACCAACACTTTTGAACACCAAACATGTTGTAGAGATAGCAAATGGTAAAAGCTTAGAAGCCACACACATAGTTAAGGGTTGTAATCTCGTCTTGGCTGGTCAGACTTTCTCTATCGATCTCATTCCTATAGTTCTGGGTAGTTTCGACATCGTCATTGGGATGGATTGGTTATCCCAACAGCAAGCAGAGATCCTATGCAAAGAGAAGATTGTTCGTATTCCCCGCTCTGGCAAAGAACCTCTCGAAATTCAAGGCAACAAGAGTGGTGCTGTGGTAGGCATCATTTCCTTTCTCAAGGCCCAGAAGTGTTTGCGAAAGGGCCATACGGCTATGTTAGCCCTCGTTACTGATGCATCAACGAAAGAGAAGAAGATCGAGGATATCCCAGTAGTACGCGATTTTCCTCAGGTGTTTCCTGAAGATTTACCTGGGCTACCGCCTCATCGCCAGGTCGAATTTCAGATCGAGCTAGCTCCTGGAGCAGCACCCATAGCTCGAGCACCCTATCGCTTAGCTCCAACCGAACTGGAAGAATTGTCCAAGAAATTAAAAGAACTCTTGGATAAGGGTTTCATTCGTCCTAGCTCTTCGCCCTGGGGAGCTCCAGTATTATTTGTGAAGAAGAAAGACGGTACCTTCCGCATGTGCATAGATTACCGCGAACTGAACAAGGTGACCGTGAAGAATCGCTATCCTCTCCCATGCATCAACGACTTGTTCGACCATCTGCAAGGGTCGAGCTACTATTCAAAGATTGATCTGAGGTCAGGCTACCATCAACTGAGAGTCCGGGACAAGGACGTCTCCAAAACAGCATTCAGAACACGCTACGGCCATTACGAGTTTCTGGTCATGCCATTCGGATTAACAAACGCACCGGCAGTCTTCATGGATCTTATGAACAGAGTGTGCAAACCTTATCTTAACAAGTTCGTTATTGTTTTCATCGACGACATCCTGATCTATTCGAAGAGTCAGGAGGAACATGAGCAGCATTTATGACTCATTTTGGAACTCCTTCGAGCAGAACAGCTGTACGCCAAGTTTTCAAAATGCGACTTTTGGCTTCGTGAAGTCCACTTTCTAGGCCACGTGGTAAATAAGGATGGGATACACGTTGATCCATCCAAGGTAGACTCGATCAAGAACAGGCCTGCACCCCGTACACCAACAGAAATCCGCCAATTCTTGGGTTTGGCGGGCTACTATAGAAGGTTCATCAAAGACTTCTCCAAGATTGCGCAACCTCTCACCTCACTAACTCAGAAAGGCGTTATCTATCATTGGGGAAATGCACATGAATCAACATTTCAGTACTTAAAGGATAGACTTTGTAGCGCACCTATCCTCTCATTGCCAGAAGGCACAGACGATTTTGTAGTCTACTGCGACGCATCCATTCAGGGCCTTGGATGTAACATCTGTGGTTGTAATCATTATGAACAGTTCAATTATCAATAAAACAATGTTATTTGATCCCAATGTTTGTTTGGTTGTGTTTTACATTTTTCATATTTTGACTTTTATTCAATTTCAAACTCTATATCGCTTTCTGGAGAGTTATACGCAAACTAGTGCGTAAAGGTACCCAGTTTAATGCGACAAATACTCCGGAACATCAACATATACTTAACATACCTTAAATAACCCTTACATAACTTAGAAATAAGTTTTGAAGGCTTTGGTATGACAAAAAAACAAGTTAATTCGCCTACAGGGACTAAACTTGACTAACCCGAAGCTTTGTAACGATTAATTATGCTCACTAGAATGCACGATAAAAATTTCATAAAGTTTCGTTATCGTACGAGAAAGTTATAATCAAATCCGTGTACAAGGGGTTAAAGCGTCAATGTTGAAAATTATGACTTTTCGGGTAATAACAAAGTGGCCAAGGACTTAACAAAGAAGGTATAAGTCTTGAAACCCTTGTATGTAAATATGAAGGGGTCAAATTGCAAGAAATAAGTTTGATTGACCTTTCGAAGGACCAAGAGCCAGGGATGCAAACTGAAAAAGAAAATATTGCCCTGATGACATGCTTACGGACCGTAAAGGTCCACCCTTACGGTCCGTAAGGGAGGCCCAGATGCAGAAAAACGTTTTTCTCAGCTGTTAACAGCCTTTAACCCCTCCAAGGGCCAAGGCCAAGTGTCAATCTCTTATGGTGGATGGCCAAATGAGTTACCACAACTTTCCAACAAGTGTACGGCTTAGATCGTGCCCCCTTTTCCAAGAAACGATCCTAACGGTGAACCGAAAACTATAAATACCCACCTCCACCTTCACTCATTCCTCACAAAATCTGATCTAAAGTGTTCTAAGTTGAAGCCTTTGCTTCATACCTGAACTATTTGGGTCTAGATTGCTTGCGGGGACCCTTTGTAAGTGTTCCTTCGTTCTTTTATTGCTTTTCGAGTCCGAAAGTCAAACTTTGTTTGACTTTCTGCGTTGACCAGTTTATGGTCAATGCGAAGTTCGTTTGAACTTCATAACATGAGCGTAATCACGATGGTTATAGTCCCTAGTGACTATACCTACTGATTACCACGTTATCTAGGCTCAGTGACGAGCCGTAGTTTCGGCCAGAATACGTATTCTTGCGTATTTTGTAACCAAACTACTTATGGGTATCAAAACCGTTTGTTTTGATACCAAACCTGTTTCTAAACTTAGTTAAGCATGTTTTAACATGCTTATCTCGTCACTTTTAGTTTAGTGCTTGTATAGGGTCGTAAGGTAAGCGATCTAAACAATCGCTTATACTTTCGAACCCGACCCGTTTGGTCGATCATTAGGATCCGACCAAGCACATTAGGTGACCATAGTATATAGGGAATAACCTTCCGAGGTTATACGTTATGGTCGCTTCGTTTAAGTAGTTGTATGATAGGTAGTTTATATGCCTTAGGTAAATTACCAAAATGCCCTTTTGACGCCAAAATTAATTTTAAGCATATGTAACATAAATTTTGGTATCTAAACTGATTTGGTAACAATATTAGACATGTTAAGGCATATTTTACTTATCATAGGACTAGTTAGGCATTCCGAACGCGTTTCACGCGAACGACGCGTTAAAGTAGCATAAGCTACCTAAACGGGTCGTAATGGGTCGTAAGCACTTAGGTTAGGTTTCATTTAGTATGTAGGCTTTGTTAAACCATACTACATGAGTTCCCATACTCATTTGGTTTACGAGCCCTCATTCTATCCGATCTTCCGATCTAGGTCCGGTTTATTAACATAGTTACCTATATTAGGTGTCGTTTGATTCCGAGATCTCTAGCTTTGCTTGGTGGTTATCTTAGGACTTCTGAGCAATCTCATGTGAGTACATAGACCCCTATTTTACTGTTTTCCAAACTGTTTTGGGGTGAAACACTTGTGCCTACTTGTTACTTTCATGCTTTCCTGTTTCCACATCATATACTTGCTATGTTTATTAGTACATATATAGTACATGATTTCATGACATTTCATGCTATGTATGCCCATTGTGTGCGTATTTAGTACACCGTTTTACATTACATTTCATGCTATGTATGTTCATTGTGTGCATACTTAGTACATTGTTTTACTTTACATTTCTGCTATGTATGTTGACTGATAGCATGCTAGCACATTGATTTACATGACTTTCTGCTTTTTATGTTAACTTAGCATACTTAGTACATTGTTTTCATATAACATGTTCACTTTTGCTATGACATTTGGTTTGCATAAATGAGACTATTATACGTTCATTAACATTAGCTACGCCGCTCGGTAGTAAGTACTGGTACCATAGGACTTGACAAATCCCATTCCTGACATCCCGGGTTTGTTTGGATGTAAGGAATGACTGAATCCGAAAACATTTCTTTTGATAACCTTGACTGAAAGGGTTATCCGACTGTCTCAAGGCTTGAATGTATGCGTTAACTTACCACATAAATGTTTGTATCAATGTAACATGCATTACTTTGCTGAACATAACTTTTTGATATATTCAAAATACTTTGTTTTGTACATTTCTACATTTGGATTATGTGACAATACTTTACTTACAATACATAACATTTGTTACACATTACTTGACTACATTTGGACTTTTAAACATTTGACATAGCTTATGCAAGGACTTTTGACTATTGGTTTAAACATGGACTTTATACATTGGTGGTTTGTTTAAGTGACTTAAGTAACGAGATGTGAGTAATATGATACAAGCATGGTGGATACGCCGCTGGTACTTCCTATATATAAGTGTTTGTATTATATTACATATCATAGCGTTATTTAAATCATTCAATTTGGACTTATACATTTTACACAAGTAACACGATTTTTACAAGACTTTGGTTTACAAACAATTTATTTTATACAACTCATTTTACTTAGTTATACATCTGACCACGCATTATTCTTTTATTTATACATATCATTCGATCTTATCGCTTTTTAAACGATTTACAAAACAAAACAATTTACAAGGTTCATGACCGACTTCTGATAAACAACTTTTGCTTAAACTTAAGTCATGAATCCTATTTTCACAAAACCTATGTATCTCACAGGCATTTTTATGCTGACGTACCTATTTTCACATGTGTTTTTCAGGAGCTTTTGCGTAGGATGATGATCGTGACACTAGGGCGGACCTGTGCCTTAGAGACATAAAACGAAGATAGACTTAGTTTAATTATGTTATAAACTCTTTGATTCCTGTTTAAAACCATGTAACTCTTATGTTGATAAATAAAATACAACTTTGTATGCCATGGTTATGAAACAATTAATTCTGTTACAACACTCCCCGACATTTTCCGCCACGTTTTGTATGTTATACGTGGTCGGGGTGTGACAGAAGAGTTGGTATCAGAGCCAATGGTTATAGGGAATTAGGTTATTAGTAATGCTTTGACCTAGACTATAACCTTTCTAGGAACCTAACACAAGTTATCTTATGTTTAGATCTTAAAACATGCACATCACCTATCCTTAGGTGATTATCAAAACAAGAACCCAATTTTTCGAAACGATTTTTGAAAAACAATCTTATGTTTTTGGATAATTTATTACATGGTTTTGAACCCTCTTTTGTAAGGTTTTGAACCCTTCCAGTTTAACTAAAATTTTTGGCTTATTGCCTTTTGAATTTTCAAAAATCTCGTCAAGGTTTTGGGTTTTAAATAGTGTGAACACGTGCAAACTGGAAGAGTGAATGCCTGTATTCTGGGTTTTCTGTCTTGGCAAGCACTTCGTATACATCTCATCAGACGCGAGACCAGTTGTGCTTACCTGGGAATTCTTGGGATGAGTGTTCACTTATAGGCGAGCATATCTTCGCGATACATTATTTTTGATCCATTTACTTTGATTAGTCAATGTGTGTCGTTTGTTTGCTTGGTAATGCGAACAAATGACCACCATCTTTTCTTTTGTTAATTTTGTTTCATCTCATTCTCTTCATCCAATCATCTCACTTGTTTCCTTTCATGTTTTCCTCTTTTAGAATGCCTCCTCGATGCGAAAACCAGATAGCGACTGCCGAACTGGCAGAAATCATTGCGCAGCAGATGGCTGCTCAATTCCCAAATCTCTTTGCTCAATGGCACCAAGCCAACAACAATAACAATGCTCCATGCAAATACAAGGATTTTAACTCGGCTAAACCACTCAAGTTTAGTGGTTCTGAAGGAGCGACTGGGCTTCTTCAATGGTTCGAGAGCATTGAGAATACTTTTCGCCACGTGCAGTGTCCTGACAATCGCAAGGTCAAGTTTTCTTCGGGTGTGTTTCAGAAGAGGGCTCTCACATGGTGGAACGGGGTTATGAGAGATCGAGGTGCAGAAGTTGCTCTAGCACAGACATGGGCTGAACTTAGGGCCCTTATGATGAGGGAGTTCTGTCCTCGTCATGAACAACGAGCGTTGGAGAAGGAGTTTGATGACTTGAAACAAGACAGTGGCGAGCACAGGGCATATACTGATAGATTTGAGGAGTTGAGTCTGCTTTGCCCAACAATGGTTACCCCACTCGACAAGGCTATCGAAAGGTACATCGACGGCCTACCTGACTCAGTGCAAGACATCATTACTGGTAGTAACCCTGCCACACTCCGTCAGGCGATCGAGTTAGCAGCGACATTGACTGAGTCGCAAGTTCGAAAGGGAAAGCTGCATAAAAAGGGTGACAAGGGTAAGAAGCAGGCGGCTGATAAGGAAGATAGCAAGAAAGGTCAAAACAAGAAGGGAAAGAATTCTGGAGGGTCTAGGAAGCGGAAGGCTTCCCAAAACTATGCCGTTACTGCACAGGCCCAAGCTGCACCAAATCAGCCTGCGCAGCCACTAGCCAAGAAGCCTTATCTTGGCAATGCACCTTTGTGCAACAGGTGTAACGGCCATCATCCACCACACCTCCAGAGTCGTCAGTGCACCAACTGCGGAAGATCTGGTCATCTTGCCGCTACTTGTCGCATTCCTGTTAACCAGAACCAGGCAGTTCAGAACCAAGCCCAACAAGTTGCTCAGCCTCTTGCTCAGCAACAAGGTCAAGCTGCACGACCTCATTTTCCTCCTGGTTTGTGCTACAATTGTGGGGATCTGACCCACTACAGGAACCGGTGCCCAAGGCTAGCCAACCAGAACCAGAATCCAAATCAGAATCAGGCTCCGGCTCGAGGTCGAGTCTTCAACATGAATGCTCAAGAGGCACAAGCAGACAATGAAGTGGTGAACGGTACGTTCTTTATTAATAATCAGCCTGCATCTGTTCTCTTTGATTCGGGTGCCGATAAGAGTTTTGTGTCATTGTCTTTTGAGCCAATGCTTCGCGTGTCTAGAACGAAACTAGGTAAACCTTTGACAGTAGAAGTTGCTAGTGGTGAACCCATTGTTCTTGATTCTGTTCTTCACAACTGCCAGTTGAATCTTAACGACCATCTTTTTCCTATTAACCTCACGCCTATGCAACTTGGAAGCTTCGACGTTATAGTGGGTATGGATTGGTTATCTAAGCATCGCGCAGAGATAGTTTGTTCTGAGAAGATTGTTCGTGAGCCGCTTTCGACAGGCGAGATCCTACAGGTTCAAGGTGAGAAACCGTCTGGTGGTCTCAAGCTCATGTCTTGTTTTAAAGCTCGGAAGTATCTGCGAAAGAACTATGTGGCCTTTTTAGCACATGTTACAGCAGATAAAGGCAAGGGTAAGTCTATTTCAGATATTCCTGTCGTTCGGGATTATTCTGAAGTTTTCCCTGAAGAGTTACCTGGTCTACCCCCAGCACGCCAAGTCGAGTTCCGCATTGATCTCGTACCTGGTGCAAATCCCATTGCCAGAGCTCCATATCATCTTGCACCATCTGAGATGCAAGAGTTGTCTAAGCAGCTTCAAGAGCTCTCTAACAAAGGTTTTATACGTCCTAGCTTTTCACCTTGGGGTGCTCCCGTTCTTTTTGTCAAGAAGAAGGATGGATCCTTTAGGATGTGTATCGATTATCATGAGCTTAACAAGCTTACCATCAAGAATCGATATCCCCTACCACGAATAGACGATCTCTTTGATCAGTTACAGGGCGCTTCTTATTTTTCGAAGATTGATCTACGTTCCGGATATCATCAACTTCGGGTGCATGAAGAAGATATTCCCAAGACAGCGTTCCGCACTCGTTATGGGCATTATGAATTCACAGTCATGCCATTTGGTTTGACTAATGCTCCTGCTGTTTTCATGGACTTAATGAATAGGGTCTGCAAGCCTTATTTGGATCAGTTCGTCATTGTTTTTATTGACGACATCTTGATTTACTCTAAGACGCGAGCTGATCACGAGCAACATCTTCGTCTTACTTTGGAACTCCTAAAGAAAGAGCAACTTTTCGCCAAATTCTCCAAGTGTGAATTCTGGCTTAAAGAGGTTCAATTCTTAGGACATATCATCAACAAATAAGGTATTCATGTAGATCCCTCCAAGATCAGTGCGATTAAGAATTGGGATACGCCTACTACTCCTACTGAGGTTCGTTCTTTTCTTGGTCTAGCGGGTTATTACCGTCGCTTCATTGAGAACTTCTCAAAGATTGCAGTTCCTTTAACTGCTCTAACTCAGAAGAACAAGCCCTTTGATTGGGGATTCAAGCAAGAGGAAGCTTTTCAAAACTTGAAGCAGAAGCTTTGCGACGTGCCTGTTCTAACTTTGCCTGAGGGCAATGATGATTTCGTCGTTTATTGCGATGCATCTAAACTGGGTCTTGGCTATGTTCTGATGCAAAGGAACAAAGTCATAGCATATGCATCGAGGAAGTTGAAGATACATGAGAAGAACTACACCACTCATGATCTTGAGTTGGGTGCAGTTGTTTTCGCTCTAAAGATCTGGAGACACTATTTGTACGGTACAAAATGTGTGGTTTTCATGGACCACAGAAGTCTTCAACATATCTTCAATCAGAAAGAACTCAACATGAGGCAACGACGTTGGGTCGAGCTTTTAAACGACTATGACTGCGAAATTCGCTACCATCCTGGTAAGGCGAATGTCGTAGCTGATGCATTGAGTCGTCAGAAACGTACTAAGCTTCATTGTGTACGTGTTCAATCTGTTATTCAAGCTCGATCCGATATCCAAGCACGCATTTATCAGGCTCAACAATCTTGTGTTTCACAAGGTTTAATGGATAAGGAATTTCCCTATCACATAACACCTGATCTGGAACTGAAGGACAATGGATCGTATTACTTCATGGACCGTTTGTGGGTCCCAAGCCAAGATAATCTTCGTACCTTGCTTATGGATGAAGCCCATAAGTCTCGTTATTCTATTCATCCTGGCTCAGATAAGATGTATAAGGATCTTCGTATTCATTATTGGTGGCCTGGTATGAAGAAAGACATTGCCTTATACGTATCAAAATGCCTTACTTGTCTTAAGGTTAAGGCTGAACATCAGCGTCCTTCTGGTTTATTGGTGCAACCAGAGATCCCAGTTTGGAAATGGGAAAACATTACTATGGATCTTGTTACCAAACTTCCATGTACAAAGAAAGGTCATGATGCCATCTGGGTAGTTGTTGATCGTCTTACTAAGTCAGCGCATTTCTTGCCAATCCGTGAGGATTTTCCTGCTGACAAACTTGCTAAAATCTATGTGGATGAAATTGTAGCTCGACATGGTGTTCCTTTGAATATCATTTCTGACAGAGATGCTCGTTTCACTTCTCATTTTTGGAGAACCATGCAATCTGCTATGGGGACCCAACTTAATCCGAGCACAGCTTACCATCCGCAAACGGATGGTCAATCTGAAAGAACAATCCAGACTCTGGAGGATATGCTTAGAGCTTGTGTGATCGATTTTTGTGGTAGTTGGGATTCACATCTTCCGTTGATTGAATTCTCCTACAACAACAGTTATCACACCAGCATCAAAATGGCTCCTTTCAAGGCTCTCTATGGTCGAAAATGTCGTTCACCAGTCTGCTGGAATGAGATCGGCGAGGCTCAGCTTACTGGACCTGCCCTCATTTTAGAGACAACTGACAAGATTAAGAAAGTTCGTGATAACCTTCAGACAGCTAGAAGCCGTCAAAAGAGTTACGCGGACCCAAAACGCAAGCCCTTGGAATTTTAAGTCGGTGATCGAGTATTACTTAAGGTCTCACCTTGGAAAGGTGTGATCAGATTTGGAAAGAAAGGAAAACTTGCACCTAGATACGTTGGACCATTCAAGATCGTCGAAAGAATCGGAAAGGTAGCCTACAGACTTGAGTTACCTCCTGAACTTGGAAATGTTCATCCAACTTTTCACGTGTCCAATCTCAAGAGGTGTTTAGCTGATGAGAACCTCCACATACCGCTTGACGAAATTCGTGTTGACAAAACACTGAAATTTGTTGAGAAGCCAGTGGAAATCATGGAACGTGAAGTCAAGTGGCTTAAACGCAAGCGCATTCCTTTGGTCAAAGTTCGTTGGGAAGCTAAACGTGGACCCGAGTTTACTTGGGAACACAAAGATCAAATGAAGGCGAAATATTCGCATCTTTTCCCACGAGTTTCCTCAAAATAAATTTCGGGACGAAATTTCCACAAGTAGGGGAGACTGTAACATCTGTGCTTGTAATCATTATGAACAGTTCAATTATCAATAAAACAATGTTATTTGATCCCAATGTTTGTTTGGTTGTGTTTTACATTTTTCATATTTTGACTTTTATTCAATTTTAAACTCTATATCGCTTTCTGGAGAGTTATACGCAAACTGGTGCGTAAACGTACCCAGTTTAATGCGACAAATACTCCGGAACATCAACAAATACTAAACATACCTTAAATAACCCTTACATAACTTAGAAATAAGTTTTGAAGGCTTTGGTATGACAAAAAAAACAAGTTAATTCGCCTACAGGGACTAAACTTGAATAACCCGAAGCTTTGTAACGATTAATTATGCTCACTAGAATGCACGATAAAAATTTCATAAAGTTTCGTTATCGTACGAGAAAGTTATAATCAAATCCGTGTACAAGGGGTTAAAGCGTCAATGTTGAAATTATGACTTTTCGTGTAATAACAAAGTGGCCAAGGACTTAACAAAGAAGGTATAAGTCTTGAAACCCTTGTATGTAAATATGAAGGGGTCAAATTGCAAGAAATAAGTTTGATTGACCTTTCGAAGGACCAAGAGCCAGGGATGCAAACTGAAAAAGAAAATATTGCCCTGATGACATGCTTACGGACCGTGAAGGTCCACCCTTACGGTCCGTAAGGGAGGCCCAGATGCAGAAAAACGTTTTTCTCAGCTGTTAACAGCCTTTAACCCCTCCAAGGGCCAAGGCCAAGTGTCAAACTCTTATGGTGGATGGCCAAATGAGTTACCACAACTTTCCAACAAGTGTACGGCTTAGATCGTGCCCCCTTTTCCAAGAAACGATCCTAACGGTGAACCGAAAACTATAAATACCCACCTCCACCTTCACTCATTCCTCACAAAATCTGATCTAAAGTGTTCTAAGTTGAAGCCTTTGCTTCATACCTGAACTATTTGGGTCTAGATTGCTTGCGGGGACCCTTTGTAAGTGTTCCTTCGTTCTTTTATTGCTTTTCAAGTCCGAAAGTCAAACTTTGTTTGACTTTCTGCGTTGACCAGTTTATGGTCAATGCGAAGTTCGTTTGAACTTCATAACGTGAGCGTAATCACAATGGTTATAGTCCCTAGTGACTATACCTATTGATTACCACGTTATCTAGGCTCAGTGACGAGCCGTAGTTTCGGCCAGAATACGTATTCTTGCGTATTTTGTAACCAAACTACTTATGGGTATCAAAACCGTTTGTTTTGATACCAAACCTGTTTCTAAACTTAGTTAAGCATGTTTTAACATGCTTAGCTCATCACTTTTAGTTTAGTGCTTGTATAGGGTCGTAAGGTAAGCGATCTAAACAATCGCTTATACTTTCGAACCCGACCCGTTTGGTCGATCATTAGGATCCGACCAAGCACATTAGGTGACCATAGTATATAGGGAATAACCTTTCGAGGTTATACCTTATGGTCGCTTCGTTTAAGTAGTTGTATGATAGGTAGTTTATATGCCTTAGGTAAATTACCAAAATGCCCTTTTGACGCCAAAATTAATTTTAAGCATATGTAACATAAATTTTGGTATCTAAACTGATTTGGTAACAATATTAGACATGTTAAGGCATATTTTACTTATCATAGGACTAGTTAGGCATTCCGAACGCGTTTCACGCGAACGACGCGTTAAAGTAGCATAAGCTACCTAAACGGGTCGTAATGGGTCGTAAGCACTTAGGTTAGGTTTCATTTAGTATGTAGGCTTTGTTAAACCATACTACATGAGTTCCCATACTCATTTGGTTTACGAGCCCTCATTCTATCCGATCTTCCGATCTAGGTCCGGTTTATTAACATAGTTACCTATATTAGGTGCCGTTTGATTCCGAGATCTCTAGCTTTGCTTGGTGGTTATCTTAGGACTTCTGAGCAATCTCATGTGAGTACATAGACCCCTATTTTACTGTTTTCCAAACTGTTTTGGGGTGAAACACATGTGCCTACTTGTTACTTTCATGCTTTCCTGTTTCCACATCATATACTTGCTATGTTTATTAGTACATTTATAGTACATGATTTCATGACATTTCATGCTATGTATGCCCATTGTGTGCGTATTTAGTACATCGTTTTACATTACATTTCATGCTATGTATGTCCATTGTGTGCTTACTTAGTACATTGTTTTACTTTACATTTCTGCTATGTATGTTGACTGATAGCATGCTAGCACATTGATTTACATGACTTTCTGCTTTGTATGTTAACTTAGCATACTTAGTACATTGTTTTCATATAACATGTTCACTTTTGCTATGACATTTGGTTTGCATAAATGAGACTATTATACGTTCATTAACATTAGCTACGCCGCTCGGTAGTAAGTACTGGTACCATAGGACTTGACAAATCCCATTCCTGACATCCCGGGTTTGTTTGGATGTAAGGAATGACTGAATCCGAAAACATTTCTTTTGATAACCTTGACTGAAAGGGTTATCCGACTGTCTCAAGGCTTGAATGTATGCGTTAACTTACCACATAAATGTTTGTATCAATGTAACATGCATTACTTTGCAAAACATAACTTTTTGATATATTCAATATACTTTGTTTTGTACATTTCTACATTTGGATTATGTGACAATACTTTACTTACAATACATAACATTTGTTACACATTACTTGACTACATTTGGACTTTTAAACATTTGACATAGCTTATGCAAGGACTTTTGACTATTGGTTTAAACATGGACTTTATACATTGGTGGTTTGTTTAAGTGACTTAAGTAACGAGATGTGAGTAATATGATACAAGCATGGTGGATACGCCGCTGGTACTTCCTATATATAAGTGTTTGTATTATATTACATATCATAGCGTTATTTAAATCATTCAATTTGGACTTATACATTTTACACAAGTAACACGATTTTTACAAGACTTTGGTTTACAAACAATTTATTTTATACAACTCATTTTACTTGGTTATACATCTGACCACGCATTATTCTTTTATTTATACATATCATTCGATCTTATCGCTTTTTAAACGATTTACAAAACAAAACAATTTACAAGGTTCATGACCGACTTCTGATAAACAACTTTTGCTTAAACTTAAGTCATGAATCCTATTTTCACAAAACCTATGTATCTCACAGGCATTTTTATGCTGACGTACCTATTTTCACATGTGTTTTTCAGGAGCTTTTGCGTAGGATGATGATCGTGACACTAGGGAGGACCTGTGCCTTAGAGACATAAAACGAAGATAGACTTAGTTTAATTATGTTATAAACTCTTTTATTCCTGTTTAAAACCATGTAACTCTTATGTTGATAAATAAAATACAACTTTGTATGCCATGATTATGAAACAATTAATTCTATTACAACACTCCCTGACGTTTTCTGCCACGTTTTGTATGTTATACGTGGTCAGGGTGTGACATTGGATGTGTGTTGATGCAACGGGATAAAGTCATTGCTTATGCTTCGCGCCAACTTAAGATTCACGAACGGAATTACACTACACATGATTTAGAGCTGGGAGCTGTTGTTGTCGCGCTCAAGATATGGAGACATTACCTGTACGGTACCAAGTGCACCATCTACACCGATCATAGGAGTCTCGAGCATATCTTCAAGCAGAAAGAGTTGAACATGCGACAACGTCGATGGGTCGAACTATTGAACGATTACGAATGCGCAATCAAGTACCATCCAGGCAAGGCCAATGTTGTGGCCGACGCCCTCAGTCGAAAAGATACTACACCCAAACGTGTGCGAGCATTACAACTTACCATCCAGTCTAGTCTTCCTGCACAGATACGAGATGCTTAGGTAGAAGCATTGAAACCAGAAAACGTCAGGGCTGAAGCGTTACACGGCTCAAGGCAACAGTTAGAACAAAAGGCAGACAGCGCCTACTATGTAACGGGACGCATCTGGGTCCCACTCTATGGCAACTTACGCGAGCTTGTAATGGATGAAGCTCATAAGTCTCGCTACTCAGTACATCCTGGTTCGGATAAGATGTACCACGACTTGAAAACTACATATTGGTGGCCTAGCATGAAAGCTCATATAGCAACTTACGTTAGCAAGTGTTTCACTTGTGCGAGAGTCAAAACGGAATATCAGAAACCATCAGGCTTACTCCAACAACCAGAAATACCACAATGGAAATGGGAGCAAATTTCCATGGATTTCGTTACTGGCCTGCCTAGATCTCAACGTGGAAATGATACTATTTGGGTGATCGTGGATCGACTCACTAAGTCTGCACACTTCTTGGCTATCAAGGAAACAGACAAGTTCTCTACTCTAGAAGACGTATATCTCAAGGAAGTTGTCTCAAGGCACGGGGTGCCAACCTCGATTATCTCTGATCATGATGCACATTTTACTTCTGAACTGTGGCAAGCGATGCACAAATCTTTTGGCTCTCGTTTAGACATGAGCACAACTTATCACCCTCAGACGGATGGGCAGTCTGAGCGCACTATTCAAACTTTAGAAGACATGCTTCGGGCATGTGTAATTGATTTTGGCAACGGCTGGGAGAAACATCTCCCGTTAGTGGAGTTTTCGTATAACAAAAGTTACCACACCAGCATTCAAGCCGCTCCATTCAAGGCATTGTACGGGCATAAATGCCGATCACCTCTTTGTTGGGCAGAGGTGGGTGATAGTCAGATCACGGGTCCAGAACTTGTAGTGGACACAACGGAAAGAATTGCTCAGATACGGCAACGCATGGCGGCAGCTCGCGACCGTCAGAAAGCCTACGCAAACAAGCGTAGGAAACCACTCGAGTTCCAAGTTGGGGATTGAGTGCTACTCAAAGTTTCACCCTGGAAGGGTGTGGTTCGTTTTGGAAAACGGGGCAAGCTCAATCCGCGATATGTCGGACCATTCGAAATCATAGAGAAAATAGGCAAAGTGGCCTACAAACTAAACCTACCCGCAGAACTCAGTGCAGTTCACAACGTTTTTCACGTGTCGAATCTGAAAAAGTGTCTGTCAGATGAGACCCTCATAGTTCCTTTGATGGAGCTCACCATCGACGATCAGTTGCGATTCGTCGAGGAACTAGTTGAAATCACGGACCGAGACGTTAAGGTCCTCAAGCACACTAGAATACCTCTTGTTCGAGTTCGTTGGAACTCCCGTCGTGGCCCAAAGTTTACCTGGGAACGAGAAGATCAAATGAAACTCAAGTATCCCCAGTTATTCGGAAACAGTGCAACCACTACTAAGGCTGAAGCTACTACAGAATTTCGGGACAAAATTCCAAATCAACGGGGGGATGATGTGACACCCCAGGAAAACCAGTAAACTACACAACACAACTAGCTTCCTCAGTAACTACGTGCTAAATTTCGGGACGAAATTTCTTTCAAGTTGGGGATAATGTGACAACTCGAGTTTTCAAGGTCTCTATTCGATTTAACTTGTACTTATTTGCTAAGGGTGTTTAATAATGATTTAAGCTGCAATATAAGTGTATATTGTGATGTGTATATAATGTGTGAATATGTTATACATATTTGAATTGTATAATTATTTAAAACATGGAACCTGCCTAACACCCCTAGCCGAAAACACCCTTACTCAACGAAAACATTCCTGATGAAAACACATATGTGTTATGTGTTTTCGTCCACTTGTGGCCGACGAAAACAGAATGGGCCTTGGCCCAGCGACGATTACTTATATGTTTTGATTTCCAATCTTTACGTAACAACTGTTAATCGGCAAACCCTAGAGTCTCTCCCTAACTTGGTGTGCGACGGCAGACCCCCTCATTCGAAGCCAAATCCATCTTGTTGATCATTTCTTGTTCGGTTAGTGATTTACATGTTTAGTTCTAAATATGTGGTTATATTGATGAACTTGTTCTTGAGAGAATAATGTACGATCAATCTGTTACATGATGTTGTGCGAAACCTGATATTGGTTTGGGGTTTGGTTTTGATAACCAGTTTGTGTATAGATCGTAAGGATGGATTAACCTTATGCGGAACTAGATTTATTGAACGTATGATCTCGAATGCTATTAATGGATCAGGGTCTGAAAACGTGTTAACATATTAATAGTGTTTGAATATGTGATATGTTATGCGAATCGATTTGATAATACACAAAATAGGGTTCATGCTAGATGTTGAATACTGTGATGCTTTGGTATGATGATTGAATGATGGTCTGATTGTATAGTGATTTGCATGGTTTCATGAATAGATCTGTTGAAGCAAACGTTTGTTATAGTCGATGTAACAGTTAGAAAATCATTAGGGTTCGAGGTGTGTAACTGTTGGGGACGAACATGGCACAAAAACCCTAAGTGATTTCGTCATACCCCATGGCCGACGAAAACACTAACACGACGAAAACCCAAAAGGGTTTTCGCCAAAAGGGGGATTTCACCTGATGTGGTTTTCGTCGAGTGATCTGATCGTCAACCTTGTTAGCTTGTTAACTTTGTTAGTTAGTTAACCCTGTTAAGTTAGTAACTCTGTTAAGTAAGTAACCCTGTTAGTTTATTTACTCAGTTTATTAATTCTGTTAGTATATTAACTCAGTTAAGTCTATTACTTCTGTTGAGTCTGTTAGTGGATAACCTTGTCAGAATGGACTGAGAAAGTCTTTATGTGAAGCATGAATTGTGTGGATTTGATTAACGTTACGTGTTACACGATGTTAACTGCGAAGCAATATGTGACATTAGATTTCATGCGAGTCTTTACGAACGTAAATTAATTATATATACGTGTGTACTATAGGCCGTGACTGATTAATTGTGAGCGTGTAATTCTTAGCATACCGAGCAAACCAAGGTGAGTTCACACTCTTACCAAGGCATGGGATTCCCCGGTGGGTTGGGAATGGGATTGAATGATTACTTGTACTTACATCACTACTAGACTACTTACCACGGTCCTCGGATTGGGAAGGATGCCTGTGCCAAAATCTACGTAAAGCCTACGTACTGTCCTCGGTTTGGGAAGGACACCAGCGCTAAACCTACGTACTCGCTACGTACTGTCCTCGGTTGGGAAGGGCACTTATGAAAAACCTACGTAAACTTATACTTACTACTATCCTCGGATTGGGAAGGATACGTATGGATACAACTAGTCTTGTAACTTACAGTATGGGAAGCCCCCACTAATTGAACTTACAACATGGGAAGCCCCCACTAGATGAACATACAAATGGCCTAGTAATACACGGCATGGTTATAAACGAACTTACGATTTATTAAACGAACTTCTTACTGAACAACCAACTGTGAACTCGCTCAACTTTGTTGTTGACTCTCTGTTACATGCCTTGTAGGTCGTTAGGTATCTATGGAGCTTGCATGGGAGTGGAGAGGAGTCGTTGTGGGTCATGGACAGCTGTGTGCCATGCTAAACATTTGAAACATTCAAACTTATGTTGGGTTTACATATTTATGCTTCCGCTAAACGCTTAACTATGTTATGGTTTTGAATACCTTTCGTAATGATGAATGACTTTTATTTATTACTTACAATGTTCAATATGATTGGTGGCTTGATCCTGGTCAGTCACGCCTCCAAGCGGTGATACTCCGCGTGTGGATTTTTGGGGTGTGACAATTTGAACCTTCTCGTGCTGTAGAGACTGCAACTTTATTCCTTTTGACATCTTCATTTCCTTGATACCTCTTTTCTAATGCATCCCAAATATCCTTTGAATTTGTGTACTTTTTGAAGGTATGTTTGATGCCATCAGGTAAGGACATTTTTATTGCAGCTAAAGCTTTCTTCTCAGCCTCATACATCCTTTTACCATGCTCTTTCATGTTCACATAGTCTGTTCTACGTGGTCTGCCCTCATAATCGTGTGTTGGGTTTGTGTACCCATCTACAATACAGATCCACATGCGTGCATCCTTAGATTCAATGAAGGATTGGAAGCTGTCCTTCCATGTAAGATAATTCTCCACCTTCATCATCTTAGGTGCATTCAAATTCGTCATGTTCGACATTTTAACGCAACAGACTGATAAAACCGTACAAAATTTCTTCGTAAACAGTGGTTACCAAATTACACCGTTAGAATCGTCTCGAAAAGACGAATCCAATGATATATAATATCGAAAACCAAATTCGAGAATTTCCAGAGTTTTTTTTTTTTCTAAAAATGCAAGGAATTTAACGGTGCAGGCGGTTTTGACAAACGAGCTATGGTTCACTTTCTATTTTCGAAAATGTGAATTTTTAGTTACGCTTGCCAAAAAATATTCCACCTTTTTAATTTCTCTATTAATTTCTCTAGGAAGTCTGTTTAATTTCGCTGGTCAATAAGTTGTCCAATTTCGCTGGTCTAGTTCACGTATCAATTTCGCTTCCAAAATCGCTGGTCAATTTCGCTATTACGACGACCAGTAAAGTCGCCGAAAACCGTGATAATTTCGCTGAGGAAAATTATACGGTTACCAAAGTCTCCTTTGGATTTAACTTCGCCGGTCACCGAGATATCAAGTCACAAATCCGCTGGTCAGTTAAATTCGCTGAACCAGTAAATTCAGAAACTTAATCTGTTGAACTTTTTGAAGATTCTTTCTCCTCTCCAACACAAATCTGCAAAATCAAACAACCTAATCAGCTCAAAATTTTCAAAAAATATGAAGAACTGATGGAAACCACGAAGAACAGTCTTCGAATCTTCAAGTCTTTCAGCCCAAATTCTTCAACCAATCAACCAGAACTTTCTCTAAAACTTGCAAAACAACAAACAAACAAAGCAGAAGATCAAAACAGCCAAAATTTCAAAAATATTTATCAAACCAGCCAAAAATTTTGAAACCCTAATTGTCAGGCTTCAAAAAAAATTTGAAAAAGCTTCCAGTTTCTGCAACTAACAATTCTGAACCGAGCCTTCAAGAGCCTAATGCTCTGATACCAATTGTAAGTCACCTTGATGTATGGATCTTTCACAGAATTGTCTATCCGATCAAGAGTGCGGAATCCTCTTGATCAGAATATCACAGAATGAGTAGAAACATAAATCACTTTCAAACCGGGTTTCTATTGATTATCAATCACAAGAATTACAATCAATCAAAACCCTAACCCACACTCAATTTTGTCCAAGCACATGCTCTCACGAAATCTCTATCTCTCAAAACACTGTTTTGGCTTATTTTCCTAAACCCTAAAGCATAACCTTGTTTATATAACACAGGGTTTGCAACTTGGGCTAGAGATTCCTACATGGGCAAAGCCCAAATCGTCCCCCTAGACCCAAATTGGGTTTTGCTTAGCCCAAACTCTATTATCTCACTAATACAAAGCTAAACCCGCTAACTGTTTATCGTTTAACTAATTACAAGATATCCAAAGACCAAATCTAAGCTGTTGTCACAAGTATACACCAACAGGGCCACACTGGATGAGCCTGGTGTGCGTTGGGTTGCATCCTCGGCTACTGGTCGAATGGGCTGGGTTGTTTGGTTAAATGGCGGGTTGGTAATGCTTTGGGCCGTATCTCAGTTTAGATAATGTGATGAGATGTCAAGTGTTATTAGTTAGTTAGGTGTTGCGATACGTGACTTACGTGTGTTTCGAATAATTGTCGAGCATTATGTGAACTACATGTGATTGAACTAGTAATATGAACTTACATGAACTGCTATGTCATACACGTCATGAGTGATCAATCTGTGTTACAACATGCTTTAATAAGTGGATGTTGGTGTATGAATCTGATCGTTATCGGTAATTATATTCGGATTGCATTGAGCAACTGTGAACACATATTTTAACCTTACCGAGCAAACCAAAGGTGGGTTCACTACTTTTAAGCATGCGTCCCGGTGGTTGGGACAGTCAGTGGGTATCCCGGGGAGGGATAAGTCTTTTGGGTAAAACTGGTATATTGGATAATATTCTCATTCTATCACTCTTAAGTCCCATCTTTTGTTACAGGGTTGGTAACAGGTTATTAGTTGGTAGCGCTACTTAGGTTTGGCACCCTCACATCGTATTGGGGAGGACGGTTGTGAACTAATGACCCAGTCGGGCCCAGTGCTTTGATAGGAGCACTGGGGAACGGGAAAAACATACATCAGGAGCCGTCTTGTTCACTATCGAGATATTATCAATATTACCTTTGCATTTGTTAATGAACTGGAATAAATACTTGGTAAAAAACATTTTCATAAACTGTGAACTAGCCAGCTTTGTCTGATACACTTGTTGCATGCTCGCAGATCGTTAGGTTTCATGGATTTAGATACTTGCTGTCTGGAGGAGCAGGAGATGTCATGAGTCGACTGGAGGGATACACGTGATAACTTGTTATTATTATACCTTTGTTTTTGAACAGGTTGGCTTTGATTTACCATTTGCTTCCGCTGAACATATTGGCTTTCGTATAAACTTGTGATTGTATTTTATTAATGATTGAGAATTTTATTTTGAAACTTGTGTTGGTTCAATGTAATTAGTGGCTCATTGTCAGTACGTCACACGCCTATCAGGGACACTCCCTAGGTGGTATTTTGGGGGTGTGACAGTTTGGTATCAGAGCCACTGGTTATAGTGAACTTGGTTTTAAAACGTTTTTCATAAAACCAGACTATAACCGAACAGATCCGAAATCAACCATGACACTCAGCTCCAGACTGCAAGGTTCGTCTCTTGTTTACTATTTCATAGTATATCTAGTGTTTGCTTATGAATAACGTCACACGTGAATGCACACTTGGCACTGCAGTATGAACTTTTATGTTACCAACCCACGTTACGTGTTTTAAGGGTGCAACTCTTCTTGAACTTTCATGATCTATGTTGTGGTGTCAACTGTCTTATTGCTTGAATTCGGGGAACCTTTCTAACACGAATTGAGTGGAGCTGAGATGAACATGCAAATTGGATTATTATTGTGGGTGCACATATAATAATAATGTGGGGTGCATGTGAGTCCCAGTGAAACGTGACAAGTGTGAAAAGGGTTCCGCTCTGTTAGTTGGTGATATGTTAGAACTCAGAAACTTGTGGAGATCATAGTGATGCTTGACTCCTACTTGAACTTGCATTTTAAATCCTTCCTTTTCTTATAAATAGAGTCATGAGTGGACGTGGTGGACGTGGAGGAGGCCGCGGAGGTGGACGTGGCCATATTGCTATGACTCAAGTTGAGTTAACCGATCTAATTAACACTCACGTGGCTGAAGCCCTAGCGGCTTATCAGGCTGGTACGATGTGTACCAAACACTCTTAATCCTAGTGTCGCATGCTTGAGTCTTACTTGTTTGTTATATGTTCTTTCGTTAATAGGTCAACAGGTGCAACAGAATCTGCACCACCCACCTGTTTGCACGTTCAAAACCTTCATGGATTGTAAGCCGCAGACCTTCAGTGGGACTGAAGGGGCTGTAGGACTCCTACATTGGTTAAAAAAGGCAGAGTCCATATTCGCGATGTGTAACTGTCCTGTGGGGGACAGAGTGAAGTATGCTACGGGCACACTAGAGGATGGTGCCCTGAAATGGTGGAATGCCCAGTTCAGCTGTTGGGTATCGAGGCGGTGAACACCACTACTTGGGACGACTTTAAGGAATTGATCAGGGAGGAGTATTGTCCTCGTGACGAGATTCAGAAATTGGAGAATGAGTATTATGATCTGAAGATGTCGGGATCTGAGATTGAAGCATACGTGAAGCGGTCGCATGAGTTGGCTATCATGTGCCCGAATTTGTCTCGACCTCCGCATCGAAGAATTGAATTGTTCATCAAGGGATTACCTTCACGAGTGAAGGGTTTGGTTACTGCAGCAAACCTCAACAACTTGACACAGATTGTCCGTTTGGCTCATAAGATCACCGATCAGGAGGTGGAGAGTGGTTCACTGCCACCACGTGTTTCTGCTACTACTACTACCGCTATTACAACTACTACTCCTGCCACTGACAGCAAGCGTAAGTGGAGGCGTCCAATTCAGCGCAGTCACAGAAAAAGCCGGACACTGGCAGCAATCGTAGTTTCAGCCAGTCTTCTTCAGTGAATCAGAAACAGGATAATAGTTCAGGTCAGCATTCTTATGCGGGAAAACTATGAAAGTCCAATAAGTGCAACTACCATCATCGGGGGCAGTGTACTCGGATATGTCGCAGGTGCAACAGAGCAGGGCACATGGCCAGGGATTGTAGGGTTTCACTCCCGAACCCGCAGCAGGGTAGACAACAGCCTCAGCAGAATCAGGGTATTCTTAAGGGTTGTTTTCAAAGTGGAGCTGAGGGTCACATCAAGCGAGACTGCCCTCAGCTGAATCAGAATGCAGGTGGTAATAACAATGGGAATAACAACAACGCTGGGAACAATAATGGGAACAACGGGGGAAACGGTGCGCATGGGCGCGGGTTTACTATTGGAGTTGGGGAGGCACGAAATGACGATAACTTAGTGACTGGTACGTTTTTAGTAAATGGTATATTTGCTTCTATTTTATTCGACTCTGGTGCCGATTGGAGTTATGTATCTTTGGGGTTCAGTCGTCAGTTAGGGTTGAGTCCTACACCACTTGTAACTAAACACATAGTAGAGATAGCTGATGGTAAAACAATTGAAGCTTCACACGTTCTGGTTGGGTGCAAACTCGAACTCATGGGTCAGGTATTCGACATTGACCTACTCCCTATCACTATTGGAAGCTTCGATGTGGTTATCGACATGGACTGGTTGTCCAAGCATCAGGCAGAAATTCTATGCAAGGAGAAAATCATGCGTGTTCCTCTCCCTAGTGGAGAATCTCTATCGGTTCAGGGTCATCGTAGTGGTGCCATGGTTAGTATTATTTCAGCAATGAAGGCTCAGAAGTGTCTACGTAAGGGCTATCCTGCTATCTTAGCTCTTGTTACTGATTCACAGACTGACGAGAGGAGGATCGAGGATCTTCCAGTAGTTTGTGAGTTTCCTGAAGAACTCCCTGGTTTACCTCCACACCGTCAGGTGGAATTTCAGATTGACCTCGTGCCAGGAGCAGCCCCGATTGCTCGTGCTCCTTACCGTCTTGCGCCAGGGGAGTTACAGGAGTCGTCGAATCAACTCCAAGAGCTGTTGGATAGGGGTTTTATCCGACCTAGCTCTTCACCTTGGGGAGCCCCAGTACTGTTTGTGAAAAAGAAGGATGGGTCCTTTCGAATGTGCATTGATTATCGCGAGCTCAACAAGGTGACGGTCAAGAACCGTTATCCTTTACCCCGTATCGACGACCTGTTTGACCAGCTGCAAGGGTCAAGTTTCTATTCCAAGATCGACTTAAGGTCTTCAGAGAGGAGGATGTTCCCAGAACGGCTTTTCGGACACGGTATGGACACTATGAGTTTTTTGTTATGCCGTTTGGATTGACTAACGCACCGGCGGTCTTCATGGATCTTATGAACCGCGTGTGCAAACCATATCTTGACGATTTTGTTATTGTGTTCATCGACGATATCTTGATCTTCTCCAAGAGCAAGGAGGACCATGAGCGACATTTGTGTCTGGTATTGGAGCTCATGAGGAAGGAGCAGCTTTACGCGAAGTTTTCTAAGTGTGATTTCTGGATTCGAGAAGTACACTTTCTTGGGCATATTGTCAACGAGATGGGGATACATGTGGATCCTGCCAAGATTAACGCTATTAGGAATTGGGCGGCACCGAAGAATCCTTCGGAGGTGCGACAATTTCTTGGTCTTGCAGGGTACTATCGTCGGTTTATTCAGGATTTCTCGAAGATTGCTCAACCTCTCTCCTCCTTGAGAAGAAAAACGTTGTTTATTCTTGGGGAACGAAACAGGGGGATGCTTTCCAACTCTTGAAGCAGAAACTATGCAGCACACCGACCTTGTCTCTACCAGAGGGTACCAATGATTTCGTGGTTTATTGTGATGCATTGATTCAGGGTCTCGGTTGCGTGTTGATGCAACGCGAGAAGGTGATAGCTTATGCTTCTCGTCAGTTGAAGGTACACGAGAAGAATTATACGACTCACGACTTGGAGTTAGGGGCTGTAGTATTTGCTTTGAAGATTTGGAGACATTATCTGTACGGTACCAAATGCACCATCTACACCGATTACAGGAGTCTCCAGTATATCTTCGGCCAGAAGGAGTTGAATATGCGGCAACGTCATTGGATAGAGCTTTTGAATGATTATGAGTGTGCCATCAAGTATCATCCGGGGAAAACTAACATTGTGGCTGATGCACTTAGCCGAAAGGAGACGAAGCCTAAGCGTGTTCACGCTCTGCAGCTTACTATTCATTCTGGTTTACCTGCTCAGATTCGTTCCGCTCAGATCGAGGCATTGAAGGAAGAGAACATCAAGGCTGAGTACTTACGGGGCATGGAAAAGCAACTTGTGGAGAGATCTGACGGCCTTCGTTATTTTATGGAACGGGTATGGGTTCCTTCGTATGGTAATCTTAGGAAGCTTGTGATGGATGAAGCGCACAAGTCTCGGTATTCTGTTCACCCGGGCTCAGATAAAATGTATCAGGATCTTAGGGTTATATATAGGTGGCCAAAGATGAAGGCTCACATTGCAATATACGTGAGTAAGTGTTTGACTTGTGCTAAAGTCAAAGCAGAGCATCAGAAACCCTCGGGTCTACTTCAGCAGCCAGAGATACCCACGTGGAAGTGGGAGCAGATCGCCATGGATTTCGTTACAGGGTTACCGAGGACTCAGGCTGGAAACGATACTATTTGGGTAATTGTTGACCGTCTCACGAAGTCAGCGCATTTTCTGGCAATCAAGGAAACAGATAAATTTTCACAGCTTGCAGCAATTTATCTTAAGGAGGTGGTTTCTAGGCACGGGGTGCCAACTTCTATCATCTTGGATCAAGATCCGCGTTTCACTTCTGAATTATGGCAGTCAGTGCATAAATCGTTCGGTTCACAACTCGATATGAGTACCGCTTATCACCCACAGACGGATGGTCAGAGCGAGCGCACCATTCAGACACTTGAAGACATGCTGCGGGCATGTGTGATTGACTTTGGCAAGGGCTGGGAGAAACATCTGCCGTTGATAGAGTTCTCCTACAACAATAGCTACCACACTAGTATTCAGGCAGCTCCGTTCGAAGCATTGTACGGGCGGAAATGCCGTTCTCCTCTATGTTGGGCTGAAGTGGGTGACAGTCAGATCACAGGTCCCGAGCTTGTGCTTGAAACTTCGGAAATGATTGTCCAGATCAGGAACCGTATAGCAGCAGCGCGTGATCGTCAGAAAAGCTACGCTGATAAGCGTAGGAAACCGTTAGAGTTCGCAGTGGGTGATCGGGTTATGTTGAAAGTTTCACCGTGGAAGGGCGTCGTAAGCTTTAGAAAGCACGGTAAGCTTAATCCGCGTTACGTTGGGCCTTTTAAAATCTTGGAGCATATCGGTAAAGTCACTTACAAGCTTGAGTTACCCACTGAGTTGGGTAACATTCACGATGTCTTTCACGTTTCGCAGTTGAAGAAGTGTCTGTCTGATGAGACACTAGTTGTGCCATTTCAAGAGTTGAAAATTGACGACAAGTTACAGTTTGTTGAAGAACCTATAGAGATCATGGACCGAGAGGTCAAGGTACGTAAACATAGTCGTATCCCGATTGTTAGAGTTCGTTGGAACTCAAGACGTGGACCGGAGTTCACGTGGGAGCGGGAGGACCAGATGAAGCTTAAATATCCTCAACTTTTCCCTGAAGACAAGTCTAAATCTGGTAAAGCTGGTGAATTTTGGCACGAAATTCCTCTTCAAGTTGGGGATGATGTGGCACCTGAGCAAAATCCGCAACAACCTTGATTTAACACTTCCCTCCTTTGTGCTTACTTGTCAAATTTCAGGACGAAATTTATTTCAAGTTGGGGATGATGTGACAACCTGAACTTTCAAGGTTAGTACCATGATCCTAACTCTTCATTATTCCTCTTTGGCGTGCCGTGCTTGTATCCGTGCTTGTATAATTATGTTTAACGATGGTGGTAGCCTTGTTGGAATTATATGTATTAGTATAATCGGACCGCAACATATGTGTATTTGTTTGATTAAGAAACCCATTGACATAATTGATCGAACTTGGCCCAAAAATGACATGTAACATCAACGAATAAACCTTTAGACTTGGCCCAAATATGGTTCCGCATTATGGTTATAATCAGCCCAAATCATTGTTTTGATTAGCAAACATAATCGGCCCAAACCACTGTCCTGATTAGCAAACATGATCGGCCCAATTTACCATTTGATTAGCAAACATAACTGGCCCAGTTCCTTATCCGTTTAACTACTCGTATACGTGAATATGTGTGATCACAAATTAGAACAAACCCTACCCCTCCCTATTGGTTGTGCGACGGCAGCAGACTACCCCCCCCCCCCAATCGAATTAACCCCATATTATATTTGTGAGGATCACTGGTTTATTTCAATTGATCGGTATGTGCATTGCTACTTTACATATTACTTATGTTATGTGGTGTTTATATGTGCTAGTGATTACATGTATTAGGGATCATGATCTTGTATGTTACTGACCAATTGTGAATCATGTGGTATATCACTGAATATTTGTCAATCATAATCATGCATCTACACTAGATTATGGTAGTGGAATATATATTATATATTCATGTATCGGCTGTGAATATTACTATCTTGCTTAATTAGGAGTGTTTGCTAGGATATTGTGCATGAACGAATCAGGAAGGGCCATGTATCGGATGTATATTAGAAATTAGAATTGCTTAAAGGGATTTAGTTGATAATGTAACAGTGTCTTGAATTGCATAAGATCTGGAAATATAGGATCTGATCATTCGTAAATATTGTGATTGTGTAAATTGATTTTGTACACACCAAGGCCATGGCCCAAAACATTATGTGAGATTATACAATTAGGCCCAATCGGTTGGTACACCAACACTACACCTGGGCTGACCATTTTTGGGTAATCACACCCACATGTAACTGGGCCACACCGGGTGGGCCTGGTGTGAGTTGGGCTGCATCCTCGGCTGCTGGTCGAATGGGCTGGGTTGTTCTGTTAAATGGCGGGTTGGTAATGCTTTGGGCCGCATCTCAGTTTAGATAATGTGATGAGATGTCAAGTGTTATTAGTTAGTTAGGTGTTGCGATACGTGACTTACGTGTGTTTCGAATAATTGTCGAGCATTATGTGAACTACATGTGATTGAACTAGTAATATGAACTTACATGAACTGTTATGTCTTACACGTCATGAGTGATCAATCTGTGTTACAACATGCTTTAATAAGTGGATGTTGGTGTATGAATCTGATCGTTATCGGTAATTATGTTAGGATTGCATTGAGCAACTGTGAACACATATTTTAACCTTAGCGAGCAAACCAAAGGTGAGTTCACTACGTTTGAGCATGCGTCCCGGTGGTTGGGACAGTCAGTGGGTATCCCGGGGAGGGATAAGTCTTTTGGGTAAAACTGGTATATTGGATAATATTCTCATTCTATCACTCTTAAGTCCCATCTTTTGTTACCGGGGAGGTAACGGGGTATTAGTTGGTAGCGCTACTTAGGTTTGGCACCCTCACACTGTACCAGGGAGGACAGTTGTGAACTAATGACCCAGTCGGGCCCAGTGCTTTGATAGGAGCACTGGGGAACGGGCAAAACATACATCAGGAGCCGTCTTGTTCAGTATCGAGATATTATAAATATTACCTTTGCATTTGTTAATGAACTGGAATAAATACTTGGTAACAAACATTTTCATAAACTGTGAACTCTCGCCAGCTTTGTCTGATACACTTGTTGCATGCTCGCAGGTCGTTAGGTTTCATGGATTTGGATACTTGCTGTCTGGAGGAGCAGGAGATGTCATGAGTCGACTGGAGGGATACATGTGAAAACTTGTTATTATTATACCTTGGTTTTTGAACAGTTTGGCTTTGATTTACCATTTGCTTCCGCTGAACATATTGGCTTTCGTATAAACTTGTGATGGAATTTTATTAATGATTGAGAATTTTATTTTGAAACTTGTGTGGGTTCAATGTAATTAGTGGCTCATTGTCAGTACGTCACACGCCTATCAGGGACACTCCCTAGGTGGTATTTTGGGGGTGTGACATTCAATGCTTCAATCTGAGCATCTCGTATCTGAGCAGGAAGACTACAGGGGATGGTAAGTTGTAACGCACGTACACGCTTAGGTTTAGTCTCCTTTCGACTGAGAGCGCCGGCCACAACATTGGCTTTGCCCGGATAGTACTTGATCGCGCATTCGTAATCATTCAGGAGTTCGACCCATCGACGCTGTCGCATGTTCATCTCCTTCTGTTCGAAGATATGTTGGAGACTCCTATGATCGGTGTAAATGGTTCACTTGGTACCGTACAGGTAATGCCTCCATATCTTGAGTGCAAAAACAACAGCTCCCAGCTCCAGATCATGAGTAGTGTAGTTCCTTTCGTGAACCTTAAGTTGGCGTAATGTATAAGCAATGACTTTCTCACGTTGCATCAACTCACAACCAAGTCCTTGGATTGACGCGTCGCAATAAACCACAAAATCGTCGGTGCCTTCAGGTAACGAGAGAATATGTGCGCTACAAAGTCTCTCCTTTAAGTGCTGAAACACGGATTCCTGTGCATTACCCCAACGATAGGTGACACCCATCTGAGTTAATGAAGTGAGGGGTTGTGCAATCCTTGAGAAATCCTTGATGAATCTTCTGTAGAAACCTACCAAACCCAAGAATTGGCGGATATCAGTTGGTGTACGGGGCGCAGGCCAGTTCTTGATCGAGTCAACCTTGGATGGATCCACATGAATCCCATCCTCATTCACCACGTGGCCTAGGAAATGGACTTCACGAAGCCAAAAGTCGCATTTCGAAAACTTAGCATACAGTTGCTCTGCTCGAAGAAGTTCTAGAATAAGACGCATATAATGCTCGTGTTCCTCCTGACTCTTAGAATAGATCAGGATGTCGTCAATGAAAACAATCACGAACTTATCCAAGTAAGGTTTGCACACTCGGTTCATGAGGTCCATGAAGACCGCAGGTGCGCTTGTCAATCCAAAAGGCATGACTAGAAACTCGTAGTGCCCGTAACAAGTTCTAAATGCTGTCTTGGAGATATCCTCGTCTCGGACTCTCAGTTGATGATATCCCGATCTCAGATCAATCTTGGAGTAAAAACTCGAACCTTGCAGCTGGTCGAATAGGTCATCAATACGCGAAAGAGGATAACGATTCTTCACGGTCACCTTGTTGAGTTCACGGTAGTCAATACACATTCAGAAGGTACCGTCTTTCTTCTTCACAAATAAGACTGGAGCTCCCCAGGGCGAAGAGCTAGGACGAATGAAACCCTTGTCCAAGAGCTCTTGTAGTTGCGCGGACAGTTCTTCTAGTTCTGATGGAGCCAAACGATATGGTGCACGAGCTATTGGTGCTGCTCCAGGAGCTAGCTCGATTTGAAATTCCACTTGACGATGAGGCGGAAGACCAGGTAATTCCTCGGGAAATACCTCAGGAAAATCGCGTTCAACAGGAATGTCTTCTATCTTCTTCTCTTTCGTGGAGGTGTCAGTAACGAGAGCTAGAATAGCTGCGTGGCCCTTTCGCAAACACTTCTGGGCCTTAAGGAAAGAGATGATGCCTACGACTGCACCACTCTTGTCACCACAAATCACGAGGGGTTCTTCACTAGAACGAGGGATGCGGACAATTTTCTCCTTGCAAAGAATTTCCGCTTGATGATGAGATAACCAATCCATCCCAATAACAACGTCGAAGCTACCCAGAACGATAGGAATGAGGTCGATAGAGAAGGTCTGATCAGCAAGAACAAGATTACCACCCTTAACTATGTGTGTGGCCTCTAGACATTTACCATTTTCTAGTTCTACAATGTGCTTGGTGTTCAAAAGTGTTGAAGTACGCTTAAGCATCTGACTAACTTTTAAGGACACATAGCTAGTATCGGCACCCGAATCAAATAAAACAGTAACATAAAAGTCGTCCAGTAGGAACTTACCCATCACAACATTGGGATCGTTCCTTGCATCACCCTGACCAATCACGAAGACACGTCCCCTGGCACCATTTCCGTCGTTGTTACCCCCATTGTTGTTCCCATTTCCTTGGTTGTTGTTGTTGTTCTGATTCTGATTCAACTGTGGACAGTGTCTCTTGAAATGACCCTCAGCACCACACTGAAAACATCCCTTATTACCCTGTTGTTGTTGTTGCTGGTTCTGTGGAGCTTGTGGCTGCTGTTGACGATTCTGATTCACAGGACGTGAGCTCATGCAATCCTTGGCTTCATGACCAAGCTTGTTACATCTCTGACAACGACCCTTGTTGCACGGCCCGCTGTGGTGCAAATTACATCGATTGCACTTAGGGTGATTTCCCCTGTATCCACCCTGACCCTGATTCTGATTACCTTAAGATTGCTGACCAGGGCTCTTGAAGTCGTTAGTCCTTCGTTGTTGAGACTGAGACTGAACCGAAGTAGAAACCTTGCTTGAATTTCCATCCCACTTACGCTTGTTGTCGCTAGGAGCATCCGAAGTAGCTGTAGCACTAATACGTTTGGGCAGCCTGTTTTGCTTAACTGCCTGATCAGTGAGGCGGTGGGCTAGCCGTATAACTTGCTGGATGGTACCAAGGTTAGCCGTAGTCACATGGCTCTGAATTTCTGGCACTAGACCCTTGAGGTACAGCTCGATACGCTTGATAGGAGGATCCACCATAGTAAGACACAGGATAGCTAGCTCATTTGATCTCTTCGTATACGCCTCGATTTCAGACCACGTCATCTTTAGATTGTAAAACTCCACTTCTAGCTTGTGAATGTCATCGCGGTGACAGTATTCCTCTTTGATCAGCTCTTTGAAGTCATTCCATGGGGTGGCATTAGCAGCTGCCAACCCTAGCATTTGAACCTGTGCTTTCCACCAGGTTAACGCAACACCTTCGAGTGTTCCAGTAGCAAATTTCACCCTACGAGCTTCAGGGCATTCACACATTTCAAAGACAGATTCGAGCTTCTCGAACCAGTGGAGAAGGCCTATAGCTCCTTCAGTACCACTGAAGGTACTAGGTCGACAGTCCATAAAAGTCTTGAACGTACATACAGGAGGCTGAGTATGTTGACCTGTCGTGCGAGAAAGAAAAGAAAAGATAAGGTTAAGCACAAGAGTTAGTTCGCGAGAGTTGGATCCAAACATCCTAAGGTAGGTCGGAATGGCAGGTTATACCTCCTGCAGGGGCTGCTGCGAGTGCCTCAGCCACTCGCTCGTTGATTAGAGCCGTCAGCTGGGCTTGAGTCAAATTCAAACGTCCACTCATGATCTTCACATCAAAGAAAAGTATAAGTGAGAGAAGTGTCGTGAAAGTGCATAAGTGTGTGATGACAGAAGAGAGTAAGCACACAGGGTTTCAAACATCAATTGTTATGCTAACTAAGCATACCATGATCAATGCACTATGTAAACTGACAGACAGGCAATATAAACATAAACCATATCACCTATTGTATTGAGTCTTGCACGTGGGGCGAAGCTTCGTTGTGGATCGTTAAGCACTCTACAGGTTATAGTCGGGTTTTGTTAAAAATGTTTTTCCCTTTTTAAAACCAAGTTCACTATAACCAATGGCTCTGATACCAATCTGTCACACCCCCAAATTCCACAAGCGGAGTATCACCGCAGGAGGCGTGACTGACCAGGATCAAGCCACCAATCATATTGAACAATATAAGAAAGTAAATAAAAGTCCAACCACACAATATAATTGGTGTTCAAAAACAGTTTAACATGTCTAAGTAATCAGCGGAAGCAAGTAGTTCAAAACCCAAATCATAAGTTAAAATGTTTAAGTTCATCATGAACACTCAATGTCCATGCTCCACAACGACACCTCCCATGCAAGCTCCTGCTAAGTACCTATCGACCTGCAAGGCATGTAACAACGAGTCAACAATAAAGTTGAGCAAGTTCACAGTTGGTTGTTCAGTTTAAAGTTGTTTCATAGACCATATGTTCATTCGAAAACCAATAGTTAATCAATTCCTTGTTTCCCAAACCATAACCAGTGGGGGCTACCCCATGTTGTAAACCACTAGACCGTTACTATATCGAAAACTGACTGAGGAAGTTGTGCCCTATGTCAATGTCTATCATCATTGACTAAGTGCCCAGATCCATTAGTACACGCCCGTCCTACCGGCACGGTGTGAGGCTTGTCAACCCTAATAGCGCTATTAACTAATGACCCGCTCGCCATTGGGCCAGCGATGAAGTCGATATAAAAATGAGGGACTTCATGATAGAGTTTTGTCTAGTAAGTTATATGTTGTCGTCCATCCCAACCGAAGACGGAGGTACGTACTCTACCCAACCAAGAATACGCAGGTTAAATGTAGTCGTCCTTCCCAACCAAGGACGGAAGTACATATTCTGTTAGAGGTGAATATGTAGGTTTCGTTTTAGCTTCTTAACCCATTCCCAACCCACCAGGAATCCCATGCCTTATAAAAGTGTGAACTCACCTCGGTTTGCTCGGTATGGTTAACTACTTGTTCATAAATTATTCAGTCAAAGCCTGTAGTAATCATACATACATAATCAGTTGACATCCACATTGTTCGCATATAAGTCATTATCTTAAAGGTGTATTCAGGAAACACTATCACATAGCACTTAACAGTTATTCTAGTTCATATCAGTCCACAGTTCACATTGGTGTTTCGCATGCAAACTCATATTTCCTCAATCATGATCAACACCACAAAGAGTCAGTTAGTGAGCATTCAGGTTTCATACACAAGTTAAACACAGTCTGCTGTGAATCAAACTTTGGGCGGCGAAACTCCAGGCGACGAATCCTCAAGGCGATGAAACCCTTAGGTGACGAAACCTCATATGTTTCGTCGGCCTTATGGTGTGACGAAACCTCAGATGCTTCGTCGGTTTTGAGGTATGACGAAACCTCATAGGTTTCGTCGTCAATAATGTTTCGTCGGGTGGGGCTTTCGTCGACAATGTAACAGTTAAGCAATTACACACACAAAAACCCTACTGCCGTCATTCTATTCACGTCAAAAATGATCAATAACATTCATCGCTTCATGATTCCAAAACCCCAATTAATTAACAACCCTATACATGAATCCTAGATTACCAATTCACCATCATACGCGTATTCATATTACTGATTCTCATGACATTAACAGGTTGCATAATATTCAGCAAACAAACAGATCTCTTGATTTGCGTTTAATGATCGTGTATATACACAAGATGTAGATCTATTATTCTGTGCGTTCTAGTTGTTTAGCAATGAAGTATCAAACCCCTAATTAGTACAAGATCACAATCATCAATCAAACCCTTAATCATAAACCGATACAAATGCTAACCCTAGATCACAATTTCAAATTATACATAACAGGTTTCAAGATACATAACAGGTTTCAACAATAGCATCAGTAATTCAATCAAAACTACAAGAACTCGCATCTAACATTGGCAGAATGCTAACCAGTAAAAGGAATGATCACAGATGCACAAGAAATCTTCTAAGGGGCCAATGGGTGCTGCCGACAGTGAGTTAAGGGAGTTAGGTTTCATATATTTGTGTGGGTGCAAGGTAAATATAACTGATACGTCGTTGGGCCTCACTTGGGCCGAAAACCCATGTCCACAAAACTTCGAAGGGGCGACGAAACTCCATGTTTCGTCGTGATTGGCATGACAAAACTCCTAGGTGGCGAAACTCCTAGGTTTCGTGGTCACAAGGGTGAGAACCAAATGTGTTAAGTATATGAGATCTTAGCCAAACTTTTAGTAGGTTTTCATTAGTTAACCAAACAATATAACAATAACTCCAACATATAACAATCGTGCATAATTACAAAGTAAACAAGTTATGCAAACACAATTGAGAAACAGATAACATGTTGAGGAAAGACCTTGAAAACTCGGGTTGTCACATTGTATTACGCGATTGGGGTGTTACAAATACTCTCAACCGGCATATGAGAAACCACAAGATTCGATGCATTCCAAGCTTGATGCTCTCATAAACATGGTGAAAGGATATCACGAGGATATCAAAGATATGAAGAAAGCGAATGAAGTGAGAGATAAAACCCATGAAGTATTGGTGATGCAAGTGGGTCAATTAGCGGAGGAAATAGTCCAAATTAAACGCGAGCAGGATGTTTTGGCTAGTGGTTCTATGTTTGATGGTGATGTGGTGGAAGAGGTTGTGGATCTTCCAGAGCAAGAAACGGAACGTTTGAACCGAACAGAAGACATGACACCGCGAGACGAGTCGGATCCGATAGAAGCCCATGTTCATATCCCTCCTTCTCCCAAACTTATCACTCCAACCAACAAAGTTGGGGATGAGGGTTCGGGTATAAGAATTCGAAGGGTGGCATTGCAAGACATTGGCCAATTTGTTAAGAAACGATCCCGAATTTGTCTTGTGCGAATGTCGTGTAAAAGAATAAGAGAGTGGATTCGGCATGCCAACTACCGAGCGTATGTTGGAAACTTGGTAGGAAAATGTTCACTTCGACCACCATGAGAGGCAAATCAGGTATGATTGTGTAGAGTTTGTACTAGTATTCGTTTTATTTTTATTTTCTTATTTAAATGAACGTTGTGGGTGTGTTCCCTATATCACCCTCACGAGACCTACTCGTCCTCCAGCGCTATCGGGAGGTTTAAAAGGGCTTGTTGCATAAGCTAAATGCAACCGTGATTCCTACGAAAGTGAGTTAGGTTTGTTGTTATTGTACATTATTTTTTCCACATAAATCAAAGTAAATTAACATTTGGTTTGGTAATATTTTCATAAAAGTGGTAGAACTAGGTAACTAACAAATTTTAATGGTTGTGAGAAGCATGCTTCTACACAAGGGTTAAGATTTATAGGTACATTATGTTCGTGAGACGACCACTCTGTTGAAAGATGAAGAGCACACGAGGAACGAGCGAAAAACCAGGTGCATACATTTCTTTTTAGCTTTGATTTTTAGTTAGAAAATAAGTGGAATGTAATTTGTATTTTATTTTCCGAGTCAAAATTTTGGGGGAAGTTAGTCGTGTCACATCCTTTGTGTGTTTTAAAAACTCTATTCTTACACATTGAGGACAATGTTTTCCTCAAGTGTGGGGAGGGGGGGAAATTTCAAAATGTCTTTGTTGAAGCTATCTTAAAAGCACAAGTAACTAAGTTAACGATGGATGACAAAACCCATTTGGTCTTTTGTCATGGTCAAGTTCGAATTAATAGCATGACGGGTATTTAGCGGGTGTTTATTTGGGAATAATCCACCTAAGAAACTAACATATCATACATGTCACATATCATACCCGTTATATGTGAGGTTTTGAGCCACTTTTACATCATAGAACTATATGTTTATGTTTCTTTGATTGAGTGGACCATTAGTCACGTATTGTAGAACTTGCGACTTTTGATACGTTTGAGACCATAGACCGGATACAAGTACAAGAATGAATAAGGCATTAGGTAAACCTTTTCCTTTTACACCATTTATCTATCCTTACCCAAAATCCATCCCTTAGTAGCCAACTTGGAGCCTAAACCTTTCGTTTGACAACCCATTTATGTCACACCCTAGCTTTTGCGAAAGCGTGGGTTTATTTGGTGTGACTTCTTAATACCATAGCACAATCATAACAATGCTATATGAAATAAAACACATGATAGTCATCCATTCATTAAGTTTTAAAAGTTACCACAACATCATTGTTTTAAAAAGTCGACACATAAAACAACATACAACCATGACATAATTAAAAACATGTTCATACGACACGACAAAAGACTTGACTAGAAATACGGTTTAACACTTGCAACCCGTCCAGGTAAGGGTCACACTTCCTAAACCTAGATGACATCATTATTCCTTACGCAGCTTGACGTGATTGCATACCTTGCCAGATCCACTAATTTCCTGAAATACATGTAGTTTGAAAAATCAACAAAAAGTTGAGCGAGTTCATGTAAAAGTGAGTATGTATAAACCTTTAAAGTATGTATGAAAGTCCCTGGTATGTAGCATTAAGGAAAAAAAAAAAAAAGAGATCACCAATGGGTTGCAAAGCCACTGGTATGTGTGAAAATGTGCAGGGAAACTCAAACCTAGCATATTTGTTACCGGGCTTCGGCTGTAAGACACAATCACCTCTATGTTCCTCGGTCCTAACAACGAGGATTAATGGCCTCAAGTGTTGTGCCCACCCTTCACATGACCTAGTAGTATAAACCCTCCCTAAGCTAAACATACCATGTAAATAATTGTCTGTAATAATTGTCGCATGTATTTCACCCCCGAAGTATAAAACTGAAAACAATAAGGAGAAAAGGGGGACATGAACTCACTGACGTGCGTATCCTGTAACGTCAATCTCAACTCGATCTGCTGCGCGACGACCTACACGTACTAACGTCTGTTAGACGAACGGGCCGTGCCTTGGTTTAGGGTTTAGTGTTTTGAGTTGCGTTACTTTGATATTATACTTGTTAAAATAATATTAATTATTTTAACTTAACTCTTGTCTTTAGGAAAAATATAGTTAGGCAACTATTTCGTATTCACACTTCTTAATTATTTATAAGTGTATTTCCTTCCCAAGGATGGGGGTATTTATACATGTACACTTGTAATTCCGAAAAATATATTTTAAGTCCCACTTAGAAATATATATTTTAATCACTTGTCTAAAACATCTTAATTCCAAAATATATATATTTTTCCCAAAAATATTATATTTTACTTCATAAATTTTCCAAAATAATATTTTTACCAAAAACATACGTGCAAGAGTATTTTCCGAAATACTATATAAGTGACGTTTTAGCGCTTCGTAATACAACATTACTTGCGTAACTTAAATATTTATTTCGTGAAAGTTTTGGTATCATTTTGGAGTCGTAATTTCATGGTATACATAAGTTATAGACAAAATTGCAGAAAACAACCTTTATGTATACCCCAAACTGCACTTTATACCTTTCACTATGAAATCCGCCAAAACCAACCTTTACGTTCATGTTTTGTTACACCCTATAACCTTTAGCACTAACCAAGTCAAAAAATTCAGTTAAATGGACTCACATGCCTAGCACATGAGGGTATTTAAGTCTTTTACGTTTACATTAAAACAATATTTATTTTATTAATAAAAAACCCACTTCTTCATCATCATCAGAAACCATCGCTGCCACCACTGCATCCCTACCCTCACCCACCACCGTTGTAAACCATACAATGTTGCCACCCTCTGCTGTCTCTCTCTACTCTACAGCTCAACCGACACCACCACAGAGACAAGGTACCGCTGCTCTTCTAGTCGGCTCGGGACTGACCCGCACGAGAAGAAAGAATCATAGTTGTAACTAAAATCAGCAAGCAAGAAGCATACAATTAACGAAACTGTAGCAATTAATGTTTGTAAAAAGAATGAAATTGACTGGGGAACTGAAGAAACCATCTTTTTAAAGGTTTGATTCCTCTGTTTTTTCTACTTTTTTCATTAAATACACTGTTTTCTTTTGATATTTTTGTTGTGTTTATTTTTTTGACTTTGCAGTGTTCATTTATGCTCAATTTGTTGTGAATTGTGATTGTTATTGATGGATCACCCAAGAAATTCTGCTGCTTTTGGTGCATCGTTCACTGCATCCTCCAATGTTGACAAAACTAACTCCAACTTGTTAGACAAACAAAAAAGTGCAATATATTTAATTATAACTTATAAGTCATCCAACCAATTCAAGATGGGATACCAGTGTGAAGAAGAATTTAAGCTCCATGAAAACTTCATTCAGACATCCAAAGGTAATATTTTTTTCAATTCAATTGTTTTTATTCCAAATTGGTGATTGTTCATGTGTTCTGTTTCAAATTTGGATCAATTCAATTTGGTTTTTGATTCTTAAAAGTGGTTTTAGGATAAATTAAAGAGGTGGGTCAGTTAAATCTTATCAGAAACTAGTGTTTTGAAATGCCTGAGAAAACAAGCACCAATACTAGCACTACCACTTGCAGAACCGTGATGAAGATGGTGGTGGTTTCTGAACATGGTGGAGATGCAGTGGTGGCGGCGGTGGTTTGTGAACATGGTGGTGGTGGAGTTTTTATGCAGGTTAATGGGTTATAGTGATGAAGAAGTGGGTTTTTTATTAATAAAATAAATATTGTTTTAATGTAAACGTCAAAGACTTAAATACCCTCATGTGCTAGGCATGTGAGTCCATTTAACTGAATTTTTTGACTTGGTTAGTGCTACAGGTTATAGGGTGTAACAAAACATGAACGTAAAGGTTGGTTTTGGCGGATTTCATAGTGAAAGGTATAAAGTGCAGTTTGGGGTATACATAAAGGTTGTTTTCTGCAATTTTGTCTAAGTTATATTATTTTTCCCTTAAAATAATATAACTAGTTCTCAAAATAAACAAATAATCACACAAGAGTTTTTGTATACAATATATATTCTACACATATATATATTTATCAAATTTTATTTACGAAAATCAACCTCCGTGACTTTGTATTTTTGTAATAAAAATGATGGCGAAGTTTATTTCGAAAATAAAGTTAAAACAGTTTGTAAATACTTGTTAGAAAATAGTTTTCTAAGTCTTGGGATTTTTAGAAAATTTCACCAAAGTTTCCCCTAAAACGGGAGTGTCCATGCTAATAAGCATATCGTTTTCTTTTCGAAATCAATCAACAATCATCAATAATCAATTCTTACTTTACCAAGAGCAAAAATATATGCGTTATACTCTAGTCATGAACTTGATATATTTCGAAAGCGCGTAGTAACTTGGTAAGACTTTTAGTGGACTTAGTTACCTTTTGAAACGTAGTTATTCCTTTAAAAATCACTTTCTTAAACGAGTTACGAGTTTACAACTTGTACACAATATTTGGAAAAATTAACTTCTTGAACTCCTCTTGTAAATAAATGTTCTTACACTTATTTATTTCTAAAATAATGTAAGTATATGTAAAGTCATTATTTTTCTAAAACCCGATTCTTTAACTTGGTTTACTTAGAAAAGATTCTAGTAAGACTTGAATCAACATGATCACCAATCTACTAGTTCACTTATATTTTAGAAAAACATTCTTTTTCAAGTTCATGACTAACTAGAAAGTGGTTATTTATATAATACATAACCATTCCCTAATCTTGTTAAATCATATTATTAGATATTATTTAACAAGATTCATAAGGTGATTAACATCACACATCCAAGTTTCATCATAAAAATAACATGTTTACTACAACATTATAACAACATCATCTCATCATTTTACATCTTCAAGTAAACTTTATGTCTAAACTTTTATATTTATGTTTTTAGTGTTCTTGTATTTCATATGATCCCATCATAAATAATCTTTCAACTACTCAAAATAAACATGAACAAGAGTAAACCGAGACTTACTACTAGCACAAGGCTAGGGTAGAATCTAGTGAGAAAATGTTGAGAAAAGATGATGAACAAGCTAGAAACCAAGCCCTTATGAAGCTCCACACAAAGCAAGCTTTCTTGTATCAACCTTTAAGCTTGAATGGAACTTGAAACTTGGAAGATGATGGTGTGAAAGTGGTGGTGATGGTGGTGGTTTGGGGTGACCGAAAAAGAGAGAGTGAGTGAGTTTGTGAATGATGGTTGTGATCTAGGCCATGCTTCTTATAAGATTACTTCAATATTATGTTCACTTACACAAGCCAAGATCTAATAAAATAATGTGTTATAATCTAATCAAATATTAGAGGCATGGAGGATGATATGGTGGGTCCACTTGGGACCGATTTTCGGTTTTATGGGGGGGGGGGGGGGGTTGGGTGTAACTTTTGCAACCAAAATGTAAACATAAGTTAGATTTTAAGTATGATGATCATATATATTAGTTTGTTGGTTTCTAGTGGGTGTTATGGCAAACGGGGATCAAGACTAGCCAAAAATAATAAAACTATGTAACTGACAAAAATTTGGTGTCCCGGGTAATGTCCGGTTGTCTGGTTAGATACCGTTCCGTTAAGGTGTTTAACTAGTCCGAAAAATGTCTTTTCGGTCACTAGGACCCACCTTCCACTCAAGGATTTGATTCATGATTGTATGGAAACTTGTTGATGCATGCTTTCCCCTAAATCCACCATATCTCTATATATCTTCTTCCATATCTTTCATGAGATCACAAAATCAAAACAAATCCTCCTCTCTCTCTCCTCCCAACCGTAAACACCATCACCACACCCATCTTCATCTTCTTCAACCTTGTTCTTGAGAATCAAGCTCCATTCCAAGCTAAATTCAAGTTGGTGTGAAGATCCAAAGGAGTTTCCAAGGTGTTTTCAAGTGATTTCAAGCTCCATATCATCAAAATCTCATCAACAACTTACTTGAATCTTGAAGGTAAAAAGTTTATGTTTAAATCATACTCTTGATTCTTGGTTGTTCTTGATGATTTGAAGTTTCTCTTGAATCTTGAAATTTTTCACAAACTTGAAATCTAAAAAGAAATGGGTCTTGATACAAATAAAAATGATGGTGTATATGTGTGTATATAACAGTACATATATATATATGTGTGTATGAGATTTGAGTTTGATCTTTGGTAAAGACTTGTTTAAGATATTTGATTGCATGAACAAGGTTATATGCAATATGTAGAGATATAAAAGAGATGATTTAATCAAGAGTTGTAATTTAAAATAATGTTAGTATTTTGACATGTAAATGACCAAAAATTTATTAGACATATTTGAGAACTTTTAAGTTTATTACGACGCGCAAATCGTAGATATATTGCTTATAACATGATGAGGGTCACCAATAAAATCGTTCAAGTCGCAAAGCTTTTTAAGATATATATATATATATATATGAACTCATATATATATATAAATACACCAATATAATCAAAATTAATAACTTTTCAAGAAATCTCAAAGTTATGTGAAAATTCTAAGTATCGGAGAAACTTATGTATTTTTGTGAGTTTTGATTATTAAATCTTCTTATTTAATTTAGGACGAATAAACAATTTGAGGGATTGTGTTAACATATAAAAACGCACCCAAAGGTGAGTACATAGATCCCCTTTTTTTACATGTTTTGTGGTGACTATGTGAGTACATAGTTCCCCTATTTTACTGTTTTCGATTGTTTTGGGGTGATTCATATGTATCAAAATGATTTTTGATATTTTAACGATGATTTCAAAAACGATTAAGATGGTTTATACTAAATTAACAACGATTTCGACAATGTGAACGAACTTGTTGGTTGTAGTTACTTAACGAACGACATTCATTAATTTTGGCCGAACCGACCAGTATTAGGTTATGGTACCATAGGATCTGACAAATCCTGTTATCAGACTGCACCCATGGTTATGTGTGGTAACTACTGAATCTGTGATTGTTAACTTACCCTTTGGTGGTTTGTTAATGCGAGAAGCGAGATAGTCGAGTCACAAAGGTTTGAATGTTATTAGCGAGACGACCAAAAATAGTTTTCACAATTAAAGTGAGGATGATTAAACGACTTAAACGAGTTAACGATTTTGAAACAATGTCACTTAACGATGTTTTCGAAAGGAGATAAACCATACGAGTTCTATTTACGAGTTAATACGAGATGTTTTACAATTTGGTTTACTAAAACAAATGCTATTGGGTTAAGAATCATGGCTACGAGGTCTTATAAATTATAAACCACTTGATTTGAGTTGGTTAATTATGTTGCAATATTATACTCTTTTCAAAACAAGGTCTTTAATAAGGTATTGCAACATGTAAACTAGCCATGAATCCGATACTCTTATAAAACCTATGTACTCACCAGCATTTCTTTGATGACTTTGTTTTTACATATGTTTCAGGTGATGTTGCTTGATGTTGATTGCTAGGATGCATGAGTCACATAGGATCTGGACGAGGCCTTAGTGACATAATAACAATGATAATCGATATATAACTTGTTTGTTTCATGCTAAAACAATGTAAATTACTAAATGAATAAATAAAACGAAACTCTTTTGTATCCATGGTTGTGAAACAATAATTCTGTTACAACACTCCCCGACGTTTCCGCCACGATTTGTTGTTTTACGTGGTCGGGGTGTGACATTTACGGACCACCGGGATGAAAAACGGACCACCGGGATGCGAAACGGATCAACTAGGACCAAAGGATGTGAAAAACAGAAGTTTGGAAATCAAGGCACCGTCACCGATGCCGTGGAGGGCCGTCGACGACACCCTCTAAAAATCCCGTCCCTACAAAATGGCCATAACCATTAGTATAATGCGTCGCGTGGGTTTCTGAGTTTCTGGGCAGCGTTGCCGACGGGTCAACAGATCGTCGGCGACAGTCTCTCGTTTATGGCGACGTGAATGTTGCATTGTTGGTTGTTGGAACGAACTTAAAACATCTTGGACCAAGTTTTCGGCAGTTACACTTTGTTTTGGAGTTTGAAATTCACCTTGGAGCCATTATTCACATCCATCTTCACTTCCAATCCATCTATAACACAATCATCATCCATTATCAACCGAACAATCATCGAATTCATCATCATCATCTCCATTTTTCAAACCCTAACCATTCCACCATCCATTCAATTCCACCATTACAAAACCCTAATCACCATTACATTATTCTCCAAGCTTCAAGATGATCAAGATCAAGCTTCCAACATCCGGTGATCCAGTTCTTTCGATCATGCACGACTAATTTCTTGGAGGTTTCACCCCGGTGTAGACTTTTGTAAGATTTAGGGTTCTTATTACTTGTTTGATGTTTGGTTTGTGACAACTTAAATTGCGTTTGAATCTTTAGACAATTGTCCTACTTTGTATTGAATTTACGAATTGTCGAGTTAATAATTAAATTTGACTTTGTGAAACAAATACACGTATTTATGCCTTGTCTCTTGAAAGGATTTGCTAGTCCAACGTAACGAAGTGCATTGTGGTCCGTTGTCCATGACGTTGATAGCGATTGGCACCTAAGCTTTATGATTGTTAACCCATTAACAATGTAATTCGAGTAAACCAAATTAAAACGCGTAGTAACCCTAGGTCTTACATTTGTTAAAACCTGGTGTGAACCTTGTTATTCCATCTTATTTTATTATCATTAATCAAGTTATTTCAATCGTTTAATTTTTAGTAGTTAATTATTCCAATCAACTTTGTTAGTTTAATTCAATATCTTTCAATCAAACAAAAATCATAAAAACAAACTAGTAAACTTCATAAATTGTGCAACCGTTTATAATCAATCGAGTCCATTCACAAACCACATACTCTTCGTGGTTCGACCCCTTACTACCACTAGCTATTTGTTAAGGGTAATTTGGGTATATAAATTTTATCTTTGACCGGAGCGCGACACTCTGATTAACACCGAAATCCCACTCATACTACGAAGACCATTCCTTGCCACCAAACGAGCTAGGGTCGATATGAGTGACAGATGGTGCATCTCAAGCGATAGACTCAAGCCTTGACTACGCCCTCAGTCGGTGCATCTCGGAATTCGAGTCATCCCGCTTGGGTAACATTTGACCGACTTTGGGTCTAGCCAAGGACCCTTATAAACTGGGCGCACCATGGAGGCATTCCATGGACTATCCAGCAATAAAATATTTTAATTCTTAGTGTAACTTTTAGTTAATGCTGTTGTTTTTAATTTTTCTCTTTGTTGGAATAAAGTACACTTAGAAAGATGTTGATGAGGCCAAAGGACGTTGAACCAGCACCGTATGCATGAAAACAGACGACTTCCGACTGAAAATCTTCAATTTAGTATGTGCAGCACAGGGTCGTGTCAGGTAAGCACGCCCACGTGCCCCAAGTCTGCTTTAACATTTTTTATTCTGAAACCTTGACACGGGGCCGTGTCCGATGGGCACGCCCCCGTGTTTATCTTCTAGAAAAATTTGTTACAGGAACTTTTGACACAGGGTCGAGGCTCCCACACACGGGGCCGTGTTAAATGCTTGTTTTCTATTTTTTTTAAACACATATTATAGACATTTAATCAATCTAACCAATTTTGGACACATTGAGGACAATGTGTAATTTAAGTGTAGGGGGGACATGAATAACTTGAATATTGTTTGTCCTAAAACGAGCCTTACACAAAATCTACTTGGAACAGCTAAAACAACCCAAATCTTTTCTATTTTTTTTTTAGTTTGTTTTGTCTTGTTTATAGTTTAAGTTAAGAAAAACAAGTTCTAAAAAAGTTCAAGTTATTATAAATTTACAAGCGATAGCGCCGTGATAAAAAGGAACCATATAAGAAAAAATCATAAAAAGGGCATGACAAATTTTTAAAATTTGATTATAAATATATAAGTGTATATATATATATATATATACCTTCACATTTTTGCCCTTTTCCCAAAAAATTGTGAGTTGTGTGCCTTTAACAAGCATCCAATAACATATCTATAATAAATGCACATTTTTTATTACTTGTGTGAATAGCCCATATGGTTCTTACAAATCTAGAACTTGACAAGATAATACATTCCTAGTCCTTACCGACTAATCGAATTAAGTATATGATTGAGGCATTAGGATTTTTACCCACAAAAACACAAAAACTCCCCCTAGTCAATCCCTTTGAGCCTAAAGCCTTTAATTTCAACAACCCACAACACACCATCACCAAAAATAACCATCATTTTTACTTTACACCTTTTGTTTTAGTAAAAATCGGTTCTTTTGAAAAAATGAAAAAGCATGTGACTACAAAAAAAAAAAAAAAAAAAAAAAACTGTAGTTGCTCAAAATAAATAAGCAAATCTATTGCTTATAAGCACTTATTTAGTTCATAAAGTGACAACAATTTTTCAAAACCAAATCGACTTTTTACGCCTTTAGCCACTTTCAAATAAAACTATCCTACCCTTAACCAAAAACCTACCCCTTCAAAGTACTCTTAATATTTGCAAAGATTAAGTCAACAAGGAGGAGGTTTGATTGATTGTCAAGCATTTAGTAGGAGTAAGTTCCGTATCGAGACTGAGTGTTTCACTTATACATTTTTGGCCGAGTGTTGAATGATCACTTGTGAGGAATGTGAAAGTATATATAGCTTAAGGAAATTTTAAAATATATGTTATGCTTAGAAATACTTATTTTTCTTAATAAAATAAAAATATACCACGTCGAATAACATTGTAAATAAAATAAAACCAAGAATGAATAAAGAACTTGGATTCCCCACACACAAGAACCAAAACTTCTCTTCTACCCATACCATTTAGGAGTGTAAGAAACATTAGAAAAGTTTTGCTTGAGGACAAGCAAAGATTCAAGTGTGGGGGTATTTGATATGCACAAAATGCAACATATAAATCTTATCAAATAAGGTATAAAAACAACCTATTTTTAGTACTAATGTTGGAAAAAGTGTCTTTCGTTGTTTACTTTTGATTTTCAGGATTAAAAGAGCTTAAACGAACAAAAGGAACAAATTAAAAACGAAAACCAGTATAAATACGAAGGAGAGGAAGTTGATACACTATACTGACCCTCCAATCTTCACCCCAAAGACAAAAACAACAATCCAGAACCCAAGCACAGGGTCAAGCCAGCCAGGCCGTGTCTCCTCGAAACGGGCCGTGGTCAACTTTAAGATTGGCAAATTTGGGTTCGTAGAGCAAGTACAAGGGCCACGGGGTCTTGTCGTTGACAGACGGGGCCGTGTGCGCAGAAGAGTTGACAACAAGATTAAATGAAGACAGACAAGGAGAAGGACACAGGGCTGTGCCCACCAGGCACGGGGATTTGTGAACCTACTGTTTTCAACTATAAATGAGGTGCTTAACTCACTTGCAACTCATCCCTTGGCAAACCACTTCTCTCACACCTGTCACCACACCACCACCATTACCACAATCATCCACCACTTTCATCCATCATCCACCTTTATAGTGTGTGTACTGGTCTAGGGATCCAAGATCGATAGTAAGGGTTTTTTGTCAAACAAAGGCCATGCTTGGCCAATCTCTTACATCACTTAATTAAGACAAAATCATTTGTTTATTACTTTTGATTTCCTAGCATTGGTAACTTTTTATTTGGGTTTTGTATTAATGACTTTAATAACTAGTTTTTATATTAAAAGTGAACTTTATTCAATCATTTCTTCATGTTTTTTTGATTCACTCATTCGTGTCTTTACGATCTAAATAAAGCGCGTTAACTGCCTTGAATGGGGTTAGAAGGGTGGTTGGGTAAAGTTCTTGCTTCTTCCTATGTATAGATCTTGAAAAGACTTGATTCAAGCTTATTAGGACTTCCCTTAAGGCAGATATCATCAAATCGGGGGAAGTAAGAATGGCTTCTAGTCCTTTATAAATAAACTCCTATTAAGACTTTAAACCAGCCTTACGGGACTATTTCCCTGCTCACTCAGACCAATATGGCCGAGGGTACCGTTTCCTCCAAAAGAGGGACATGCCACATTTTGCATTAATAACTTACTAATCATCTTTCAATAATCTGACCTTGCGAGACTGTAACCCTGCTGACTCAGACCAATATGGCTGAAGGTAGCGTTGCTTCCAAAAGTACTATAACTAAGATAATCTCTTAAAAAACCCAAAGTGCGGAAATCATCAAAGGATACATACATGACGATTCGGATACAAGTGACTCTATCTTGTCTATTTGTTTTATTTAGTTATTTATTTATTTTCTTTATTTTACTAATTTAAAAATATTTTCTCCAAAAATTTGGTTTGATTAGACGTCGACGATATTCCGAAATTAAGAGCTTTTGTGACCTTGTACGACCTCGGTATCTTACCATCACTATACTACGTCAATGATAGGTGTATTTTCCCTAGCGTGTTGTAGAGAGTGATACATGTTTTATAAATTTAAAGCTTGACAAAAGAGTAAAAAGGTACAAAAATACATTAAAAATTCATACGCTCCTCATCACGTGACCTTTTATACTCAGACTGAACAAAAACCACTAGTAATTTTGGTAGTTATCTTGTTTTAATTTCAAATACATATAGAGTTAAAGTGTTAAACATTCAAATAACTAGAATAATTGATTACCCACACATATATAACTTAAGAACATTAAATATTTTATCAACAAAGACTTGGAACGTAATTTGGTAAAGTTGATGCTAAGATAAGTAATTGTAAGAGCATTCACATCTCTTTGACTAAATTCTTTGAGAGTGTTCTTTATATTATAAAAATTGGTTGTGAGTGAAGTTGGGAGAAAATGTTACTATTTATCTGTATATTAAAGGGTACACTGTTTATCCTCTAAAATTGTTTAATATATATCCATTTGAAAGTGTTTTGAGTGGAGGAGAGGGAAGAAATAATGATAAAAGTATAAAAAATATCATTTAATTAAAGGAAGAAAAAATGTAGAGTTTTTATGTATAAGTATATGGTAGAAATGATGGAAGAGATGTAAATGCTTGAAAAGAATTAAAGTGAGATAAGTACTAAAAATTAAGTACGTGGAACATGCCATAAACGAAACAAAATATTTTTAATCATACTTTTAACTTATTTATTCTTTGAAGAAATTTGCACCTCGATGTTGTGTTGCATATTTTATATGGCTTATAGGACTTGCGACACAGAGAGTTTCGACAGGGAGTGACAAAAATATGGGTTGGTCAAAAAGGGGGTCTTGTCAACAAAAACAAAAAGATGATAAAAGAATATAACATAAATAGAAAATTTAATATAAGAAAAAAATTAAAATATAAAAATACCATAATAAATTAAATTAAAACAAGGCGTGAGAGGTTAATTGTTGTCCAGATCAAGTAGCAAAGGTGGATGCGATGATAGGAGTAGAACTGTAGAACCCTTTAGGATTAAATGCAACTTAAACATGATCTCCTTTTTTTAAACAATGGAACTGTATATAATATAGAAAATGAACAAAACGGGTCACTAGTGAAAACCCGTTTTTCAAAATTACGGGCCGCAAAGGGGTGTATCACTTGGTGATGGAAGAAAATCGTGATGGTTGTCACAACATGATACTTTGTGTTGTGTGTGTGTGTTTGACTTGATGTTGATGTGTTAACTTGTGATTGGGTGTGATTTTTATTTTGGAATGTGATATTAATACGAGTGTGATGAGTGAAATGTGAAGGAATGATGTGCCAAATGGTGATTGGATGTGATAGTGTGATTGATGATTGAGTGTGACGATCACCCTTCCACCATACGAAATTGTCCCAATATGCCCCCATTCTCCATTAACATAGGCTAAAAGTTCAAATTTTATCTAATTTTTGCTATGGTTCTTGTTCATGATGCTTTTATTTTTAAAACTATTAGAAAAAGTATAGCTTTTATGTATGTATCATTCTAATTATAAAATATACTCTTTTGTTAAACTTAAACTAGAATCTTTATTGTCAATACCATAAAAAATTTAAATAATCCCATTTTATATATAAATGTGTAAATATACCAAGTAAGAAGGTTAACTAATTGTTAGGTGTACGAAAAACTTATTAAAGGAGTAAGATGGTTAACTAATTGTTAGGTGTAGAAAATTAAAGGAGTAAGATGGTTAACTAATTGTTAGGTGTAGGAAAATTAAAGGAGTAAGATGGTTAACTAATTGTTAGGTGTAGGAAAAACTTATTAAAGTCCTATGCATCTCCCTTAGTTGCATACATCGTATAATGGCAAAACTTGCACCTTTTACATTCATCTTGATTGCCATCATAGCATTTTCTATGATGTCAGCCTATAGAACCACTACCATAGAGGACAATGGACATGAAATGCATACGGAAATCTCAAGTTCATTCCAGAATCAATGCCCCAGCTCTGTGCAAGGAAACCCTTGCGATCAATACTTCAGGTTTTTAGTAGGCAAACATATAAATAAGTGTTGTGTGTTCTTAAATAATGTGACAAAGCAGTGCCAATGTACTGTGATTCAGCGGACACATGATAAAGCTCAAAAGGAGGCTGCTGACGAATTTGCTAGGAAATCAACCCATGATGCCGCTCAAAGCCTCCCCAACGACTGCAAACTCTCACTCAAGGATTGTCGGATCGAAGGCCCAAAGGGTTAATTATGATGCATGTATCAGAAGAACAATGATCGACAATAATTACTATACTTACTGGCTTTATAGTTTATGATCAAATTTCACTATTTTCAATTTCAATTATATAATGGTATTTTTATAGTTTTTGATCTAAAATATATGGATATCCTTTTGGGCATGTTTCTTTTGGTTGTTATGTAGTCGTTGTTGTTATACGAACAAAAGCTATACCGACCGAGTGAAAACTGCAACGTGCGGAGAATCCCATTAGTGATATATTTTAATAATAATAGAGACTTTTCTTATGTGATAGTCGATTATTAATTTATTATATTAGTTAGGCAACTTCATATGAAAACAATTAGGGAAATAAATACTTTACACCATCTAAATTAATATTATTATAAGTTTTACAATATTATATAAGAAACCATTGTAACAGCCTTATAATTTAAAAGTAGTAATGCCAAACATAGTTTACCAATAAACTAGGTCTGAAACGGAATTTTGGTAAAGGTTGGTGATAAAGTAACTAATTTTAATGTAAAACATTAAACTTTGATCTACGTATTTTTATATTTTTTTTTTTGAACAGAGAATTTGAATCACTGACATATCACAGATCACTTCGTGTCACCAACGGAACCACCCAATCATATCTATCTCCACTCCACTGGGCAATAATGCCTATACACCAATTCACTAGGAAACCCAATAAATATGAGAAAAACCCCACTTGTGGAAATCGAACCCATGACCAAATAGTCATAAGCCTTATCCCACCCCTAAGATGCCACTAGGCTATAATGCCAAACCCCCTACATATTTTTATATGATGATCGAGATAAAGAACGTGAAGCATGCCGTAGTATAAACAGAATTATTTTAATTTCACTTTACATTATTTATTCTTTTATGATACTCGAAGCCCGATGTAGTTTTATGAATGCATGTTAAAAATGATGATCGTGGTTAATTATTTGTTTTTTAGATGAAGCAAACGAGTCCCTTACAATAAAACATGGACACAATCTTGTGAATGTATATATCTAATTATAATCAATTAATTTGCAGCTGTAGCAAGAATATCAAAGTGAAATGACACCACATGCAACCTTTTAAGTTGGGTTTTGTCAATTGCTTTAAATTTAATGAACCAAAAACTTCCATACATTAGTAATTTGATATCAACATGTCGATAGAACTCAAGGACGTTCAAATCATGATCAAATTTCACCATTTCTATAAATCTAATAATTGATGGACTACACAACTTAACAGCATGTGTTATGTTGTGTGAGCAGGATACGGAGCGCACCGTGTTAGCTCAAGTGAATAATACGTCGCCCATGCGTGATTGCTGCATGAGTAGTGAGTCTATGAATGTGCCTCGCTGGCGTGAGAGATCCATTGTGAACGTTGGAGCCAGTTGTGAAACGACTAGAATCAGTATGTTGAAAAAACAAAAAACAAAAAAAATCATCACTCGGTAGGTATAACACATGCTGAGTGACTGATTTGTCTTGCTGATGTGGGCCTACGTGACAATGCTTACCTGTTGAAAATAATATGTTACATAATTATAATTCATGTAGCAAAAATATTAAGAGGTTGTTTAATCCATATAAAACTTATAACTATATTGTAACAACTTTTACAAGTTGTTACACACGTTTGCTGCTGATTTGGGTATAAAGTGTACATGTACAATTGTGAAGGGTAAAAGGAGTAAACTTCTATAAGATGGAGGACTGGCTGGATATTTAGAAGTCTGGGCATATAAAAGGATGTGTTACGGTTTCTTTGGTCATTATTGCTCTTGTTGTTTTCTCTCTGTATCCTTGGTTATTCTTCATCTTGTTGTAGTTGTTGATCTAGTTTGAATCTTGTATTGTTGATTCCTACTTTGTATGAGTTGATCCAGTATATGTATCAGTTGATATAGATCTTACATAGTGTAAGATCTAGGGTTTGGTTTGGGTTTATTTGTTTAGGTTAAATCAATAAAGTTTTGTCACCGATTTTGTCGCTATTTCTTTCTTCTGTTGTGTTGATTTTGTGACAACCCTCAAAATTTCAGGTATCCATACAATTAATTAATTATTAATTTATGCTTAATGACTGTGCTTGATTACAATTGACGAATTAAACTGCTTTCTGATTTTTGTTACATACATACATGTGCATCACATTTCATATTGTCACTCCACTCCTTACACACAAACTTTAGTGACAAACTTGATTCTCAAAGCACAGTTAGCACATTGAGCGGATAACTCAGAATTATACTGACAGTGCCAGTACATAGACATACAATGTTTTAAGGCCCAGTATGAGCCAGGGACAAGGTATTACACTAGTATGGGGTGTAGGGAAGTGAGGACCATAAAACTGCGTCACTAGGTGATAGTTTAAGTGCCAGAAAGTGCCTAAAACCCATTCAAAATGCAGAAATCTGCATTAATTAACAAAATTCAGCATTTTAACATGCTAGTAATGTGCAAAAATATGGCAAAATGGTCCTGTATGCTTTCCTAAGTGCCGGGAATTAAAATTGTCACAAAAGGTTACATAAAAGACACTATACGGAATAACATAGCACTTTAACGGAACAATGTCTAACCGAACAACCGGACATTATCCGGGACACCAAAATATTGTTAAAAACATTGTTTCACTTTTTCTGAGCTAGTCATGGTTCCCGAGCACTATAACATATTTCGTAATACATGGTACACATTAAACATTAGAAATAATGTTTAACCTTCCACTAACTAGATTACTTACCATCAAAATAACACTTAAACACCACCCTTTTTTGCTGATTTTCAGACCATGCATGGCCCCACCCAAAGATTGACTTAATCTTGCTTAAATCTTTCCATATCTTCTCTTGGGATATGAAGTGATCATGTTTGTACTTGAGTTGACACAATAACCATTGGTTTATAGGATTAGGGAGGTTATAAGAAAGCTAGTTATCCTCATCATCTTACCACTACAACTCTCTTTTCTCCCATAAAAAAAAAGCTACGGCCGAACACCCAAGCACACCCACCAACCATTTTCAATTTTAATACATACAATCCAAGTTTGTCTTGAGGTGAAACAAGGTGATTAAGAAGGTGTGGAGCACTTGGAACTTGAAGGACCTCACTCGTTTGCTATTAACCACTCATTTTTCTCCATTGATCTTCCCTAGCTTTATGCTAGTTGTAAGACTTCTTTACACTCTTGTTTACTTCATATTTTTGGTGGTTAATAGATACATTATGATGAAATCATATGAACACTAAAAGAACCTACTCTTGAATCATGAAACATAAGCTTAAATAAGATGAAACATGAAGAAATAATGTTAGTATGATGTTGTTTGGAATATGTTGATGCTTGCTTGTTGATTACTAGAAATATGATGTTGATCATTATATGAAACTTGTTAACTTATGATTAAAAACATGATTTAACAAGTTAAGAGGTGATTATGTGTTGTCATAAAATAATCATCTTCTAATAAAAATATGAACTTGTTAAATAAAGATGGTTTCTTGAAATAAAAGTAAAGAAAGTGAGTTGGTGATCATGTAAATCCGATATTTACAAATGACTTTTCTAAACCAACCAAGTTCAAGAGACGGTTTTTGAAAGATCATAACTTTTCTTGCACTTACATTATTTTTGGAAATAAAATAAGTGTAGGAAGGCTAGAAAAACAAGAAAATGTTGTAAATAAATATTTTTGTAAAAAGTATTCACAAGTTGTAAACATCTAGAAATCCTGAGAATGAGGTTTTTACAAAAGTAAATATATTTTGGGAAGTAACTAAGGCTACTAAATATATTACCAAGTTACTACGCGTTTTTATGAAAACACAAGTTCATGTTATTATGTAAAGTGCATTGTTTTTACACTTGGTAAGTGTAATATGGTTTAGAGATTTGTTGTTGATGGTTTTGGATGAATTTTTGAAAAGAAAATGATATGCTTATTAGCATGGACACCTCCATTTACAAAGGAGACTATGGCGAAATTTTTTAAAAATTTCAACACTTAGAAATTATTTTCTAACAAGTGTTTGCAAATATGTTTTAACTTTGTTTTTCAAAATAAACTTCGCCATAGGTTTTGTTATAAAAATACAATGTATCAGAGGTTGATTTTTACTAGTAAAATGGATAAATATATATTTAGAATATATATTTTATACTAAAACACTTGTGTGAATATTTGTTTATTTTGTGGAATAGTTATATTATTTTAGGGTAAAATAATATAACTTACATTTGCCATGACATTTACAACTCCAAAATAATACCAAAAATCTCACGGAATGAATTTTTAAGTTACACACTTGATATTGTGAAACCGAACGCTAAAACGTAACTTATGAAATATTCCGGAAAATACTTTTACAAATATATTTTTGGAAAATATTATTGTGGAAACTAAAGAAGTGAAAAATATATTATTTTTGGGAAAAATATATATATTTTGGAATACATTATTTTTGACAAATAAATTACATATATATTAAGTGAGACTTAAAAATATATTATTTCGGAACTACAAATATACATGTATAAATACCCCCATCCTTGGGAAGGAAATACGGAGTTAAAATACTTGAGAAGTATTAATGCGAAATATTGATTAAACAATTATTCCAAAACTAAATATAATTCAAGGTTAAAATGATTATTATTTTAACAAATAATTATAACTTGGAATAATATTCTGAGACAAAAGAAACGCAACTCAAAAACATTAAACTCTAAGCCAAGGCACGGCCCGTTCGTCTAATAGATTATTAGTACGTTGTAGGTTGTCGTGCAGCTGACAGAGCTTGAGTTGCCGGTACGAGACGCACTACAGTGAGTTCATGTCCCCCTTTTCCTTAAACTGTTTTGTTTACTTACTTCGGGGGTGAAATACATGTTACAAAGGGATACATACAATAGAATTGGTATGATTAGCCTAGGAAAGAACCATAGATCATGTGATAGGGTAGGCGGATACTTGGGACCATCAATCCTCGTTGTAGGACCGAGGGGCATGAGTGATAGATCTATTTGGGTGTAGTGAGCCCACACCCATGAGGCCGGGGCAGCCCATAGTGGTGACTATGTCTTCCAGCCGGGAGCCCGGTACAACTTTGCTAGGTTTGAGTCTTCCTACACCGTCACACATATCAGTGGCCTTGCAAACCATTGGTGATCTTTTCCTTGTTTGCAATCATACCGGGACATACATACATTGTTTACAAAGGTTTATACATACTCAGTTACACATGAACTCGCTCAACTTTTGTTGATTTTTCAAACTACATGTATTTCAGGGAATTAATCGGATCTGGCAAGTGATGCATGTTAGTCAAGCTACGTACTATATAAAGATGTCATCCAGGGTTGTAGGGTTTGGGAGGTGTAACCTCTTCCTGGACGGGTTACATGTCTCTAAACCTCGTTTTATTGAAAGTCTTTTGTTGAGTCTTATGAACTCGTTTTAAACAAGTCATGGTTTGTAACTTATTTTGGGGTTGATGTTTCAAGACAAGTATGTTATGGTATTTCTAAACTATATTAATGGATGAACATCTCGTGTTTTTTTATCATATAACATTGTTATGATTGTTGCTATGGTATTAAGAGGTCACACCAAATAAACCCACGCTTCCGCAAAAGCCAGGGTGTGATAGATTTCATACCATTTTTAATGGTATCAGAGATATTTTAGAGCTCTTGAGTCTGACTATGGGTATTCCGCTATGAGATCTAGGGTTTAGATCTGGTTATTGGATGATTGGGGTTGTTTCCACTTGGAGATCTTTTTGGATCTTGGTCTTGGGAAGTGTGTAGAAGAAGATCTTGTGCGATTGAAACCCTATTTGGGGGTTGGTGATTTCTTGTGGAAGAGATTTCATGATTTCACGAGTATTATATCCTGTGTTGGTCTTTAAAACCCAAGATGGGTTTCAGGGCAAACTAACCAGGTGTTTGTTGGTGTTTCTGATCTGTGCTCTGTAACCCTAGAAGGTTACAAGTCAGATTTGCTTGGAGGCAGTTAAACGTTGTTGTGACATCTTTCTGCTCTTTATCTTTTTATTGTTTCTTGTTCATTGCATTTTGAGTCGTAGGCATTGTTGTTACCAGGCTAGTCGGACTGGCACTATGGAGTCTATGTGTTAGCCGTTGCATTATTCTGTGTTTTCTTTATTGTTTGTTTTTTAAATTAGTAATTCTAGGATTGCAACTGAGTTAAGACTTATCCAGGCACCCATAGAGTGATGAACTGGAATCTGGCCCCTGAAACAGTCTTGCATTTAGGGTTTTTTGTGGTTATTGTTTACTGTATAGTTGTATTAATCTGTTGTGATTCTGTGATTGTTGTTTGTTAGTTAATTGTGTTGTTATCTCTGGTGTTTGATTAAAATGGGTGATAGTGGTAGCATTTCACAGACTTTTATTAGTAAACTTGATATTGATGACCCTTTATATTTTTACATAGTGACTAAAGTGCATTAACTATTGTTAGTATTAAATTGAAAGGGATTGAGAATTATGTTGTTTGGTCTAGTGCTATGAAACTTGCTTTAGAAGCCAAGAATAAGTATGGGTTTATTGATGGTAAATGTGAGAAGTCTAAGTATTATGATGTTTTGGCTAATCAGTGGGAAATGTGTAATTCTGTTGTGCTAACTTGGCTTTTGAATTCTATTTATGAAGAACTATTTATTGGTCAAGTTTTTTTTTCTAAATTGGCTTATGAGGTTTGGACTGATTTAAAAGAGTCATTTTATAAGGTTGATGGTTCGGTTGTATATGAGTTGTATAAAAAGACTAGGTTATCCCAGGGATTGTTTCTCGGGCTTGAGAAAGTTACTTTTATGATTAATAGATAATTAAAAATCATACAAAAATTATGACTCGGTAATACCTAAAAGTGAAAAACATTGTACAAAATACGAATGGTAAACAAACTTAAATTAATTAACTTCGATGTCATCTTCATACAATGGAATATGCCACTCTTTTAAGTTGTTCTTTGATATCTTGCCTCAATAATGCCTAAAAGAAAAAAAAAACATTATACAAAATACCCTGAATGATAAATGGACTTAATTAATTAGTTTTAATAACCTGACGTATACTTAACACCACCTTCTTCAACATAAGTAATTCAAAAAAGAGTAAAAACCTAAGCCTTGAACATAACTAATAGTTATGTATATGTACTAGAGTTGGATTACACCTTTCAAACATTTTAAAATTATCACCAACATAAAACATTATAAGTTTGACATAATAAACAATCAAAAACAAAAACAAAAAAGAACAAAAAAATAAAATTAGCATGGCATGAGCAACATAAGTTGAGCTGAGACATGTTCTGCATAAAACCAACTCATGAATTAGCATGCTTAGGTTACAAGTTCATTCCAGCTAGCACAGATTTCAGCTAAGAAGATGTTCAGAGAATTACCTATACTCATTTACGAAACGGGCCAACTTGTATTTCATTATAACTGGTCAAACACATGAAGTAAAACAATAATACCACAAGTGAGTTGGAACTAAAATAGCCTAAGGTCAACCTTTCAAAGTGACGCAATTGTTATTTTTATAATCTAACTTTTGTAGAAATATCTGTTCCATTAACTATGCGTTGTCATGTCAAGCCCATAACATGTTCACTAACCCATGATACCTCCATTTCTGCCACATCAATATATAATCATAGGAACATCTAAAGAAACCAAGACACACATACAAAAAGTAAGTTATAGTAGAACACCATGCTTTTAATTAATAAAAAAGAAATTGAACTCTTGTAGCAGATAATTGTGGTGATGCATAACTAATAAGAAATATCACATCATCATATAAGTTTTTGTTAGAAAATCAATCATTTTTCACCTTAAAGTTTTAGATGAATTCAAAGAAAATCATCCATAAGTGTAGCTGCAGATTGCCCGTTTCTAGTAGCAGCACCAAAAAGTCCAGCATAACCCATGGCCATTATATCGCCACTACCTCAACGTCCTAACCACCACCATGATCAGCACCACCGCTGTCATTACCGCGCCGCCTCTACCACCATAATGGGATTTGTTTGCACTATGCAGTTTTGATACCCAACAGAAACAAAGGGTTCAATTAGATGCAAAACATGAACACCCTATTCACAAATAAAGGTATCTATCAATATATTATTTAGCATACAAAGTACCCCAAAAACAATAGTAAATTAAAAAATATCTTTAATATTGTTCCAAACATACTGATAAAAGATCCCGTAAAAAAATTAAAGAGGTCAATTACTCTTTAATAAACTCAAATTAGCCTACAAATTCTATACCAATGCAATGCCTGATGTTAGTGCATTATGTGTCTATCGCCTCCGTCAATCTAGTCCGTCGTAGAAACTGAAGAAATCTAGCGTTTTATTGTAATATCTAGTTAAAAAGGGCAAGGTGGCAAACTTGTAAATAAGGAGAAATCCTTATAACCTTGTGCCTATAAATAGATCATTTAGGTTTAGAGTTTAAGACTTTTTGCTCATTTGGGAATTAAGGAGCTAATCTTAGAGAGAGAAAGTCTAGAGAGAGAAAGTTATCTACGTGATTCTCGGTGCTTGTACACGTCATATTATTCAATAAGAATCACGTTATTAGTACATTCTCGTGTGTTTGATCACGTTCGTTACGAAATCGTTCGGTGTCAAAACCGATCCTACAAGTGGTATCAGAGCAGGAGCTCGATTGCACTGATCAAACACATAGATTCGTACAGGATTTCATCGATTTCAGATCTGAATTGCATCATTTCTTGATCTTCTACTCATTCTTTCATGTTTTCACTGATTTTTGTCAAATTGAACGGGTTTTTACGGTCCAAATTAGTTGATTTTTTGATATGTTGTGCGAAAACACCTGATCTATAACCCTACCAAGTTTCAGATCCTAATTCCTAGCCGTTTAGGAGAAATCTGAGTTTTTAGGTCCGTTTTCGTTTGAAATTGACATATTCCGTTTGAAAACAAGTGCTTCCGTTTGAAAATCGGGTATCCCGTTTGAAAATTCGTTATTTCGTTTGAAGATTCCGTTTGAAAGTCGCTATCCCGTTTGAGATCATGTATTCCATTTGAACTGATTGGTTTATTCTGTTTGAGGATCGAATTCCGTTTGAGGGTTTCGTCTGAAATAGGCGATCTCGTTTGAGAGTGGATCATTATTGTTATTCCGTTTGAAGTTCATAATTGATAGGTGATTCCGTTTGAAATTGGAGTTTTATGTGAAACATCATTCAGGCCTTTAATTGAACGGCCCAATCAGACAATCAAAAGTGTAAAAGTAAAAATTGTGGGCAGTCTACTAACAATTTACGGCCCAATCAGCATATCGCATTGAACAAGTTGTCGGCCATTTAATACATTTGAGATAATCAATGAATTGAAATTTGTAATTGTCAGAAATAACTTCAAGATTTGCATGTGATAAAAGGCAATAGGTCAAATTAAAATTGAGTATCAGCCCATGCGACTTTGATTTTGTTGGTCAAATAGAATTGTATGGAGAATTAACATTGTCGAACACAAATTCAGATTGCATGTGAATTGAGATTAGCTTTAATGTTAGCGGTCCAATAGAATCAACATTGATTGTTGTTTGTTGTTGGTATAATAGAAGCGGCCCAATCATGTGAGTTGTCCGATTCTTGAAAGTTGTGCGGCACTTTATTCATTAAAGTCAAAGGTGATTTGAAGTGGTATTTTTGAACCAAGTCGTTTAACAAAGAAGTTGTGGTCAAAATGTTTGACGAAAAGGAAAACAATAAACTTGAAAGAATTAATGAATGGTTTGATATGAATTGGCAATACAGGAAAGATGATGAGAAAAAGAATGCTTGGATTAAAAGATCTGAATACTTTTTGTGTAAAAAATTTGAAAAGTTTGATGATTTGAAAACAAGGTATTTTGAATTGCTTGATAAGTTGGAAAGGTATGGGTTTAAGATGACAAATGCTGAAAAGATTTCAAAATTTGCTGATGCATTACCTTTGGATTGGGATGAATTTTTGTGTAAGCTGAAAAAGGATTCTAGGTTCTCAAAATTTAGTCCAGTTGACTTTTTCAGAGAGCTTATAATATACAATTGTGAAATTGAGAGGAAAAAGAAAGAGTTGATAGAGGAATTAGAAAGAAGCTCAAAATATATAAGTTTGGATGTGATTCTTGAAATAATCAAAAGAATTAGAAATGGTCTTCATGTAAGAAGTAGGATGAAATATGATTTCAAGAAAGGTTGTTTTTTAAATGAAGATTTGAATCCTGCTGATATGGTTAAAAATTTTCTTGCAGGAACGTCAAAGATTGAAGAATCCAAGAAAGATGAAATTGCAAAATGTGAAGTTGTGTGCTCAAAATGTGAAAAATCCGAAATAGACAAAGTCAAACTCTTGAAGGATGTGGAGAGTTTGACATTGGAAAACGAAAAATTAAAAGAAAAAGAAAAAGATTTTGAGAATAAAATAAACACTTTAGAACATGAAGAAGTGTTTTGGGCAAAATTAGAAAATAAAGTTTCAAAAGAAAGAGAAAAAGTTTTTGAAAATCGAATAAAAGTTTTAGAAAATGAAAATTCTGTTTTTGAAATCAATAAAATTGAAAATGAAAAGACAATCAAGTCTCATCTTGAGAAAATATCTCAGCTTGAAAATGAAGCTGAGAATTCTAGAAATAAAATTGATGAGCTTGAAAAGAAATTGAAAGGCTTTGTGACTTCATCATCATTACCAGATTTTGTATGTCCAAAACCGATCAATTCTGTTCCAATAAGTGACAATGTCACAAATTTTGACAAAGTCAAAATTGAAGATTGTGATGATAAATCTGATGATGAAAAAGAAAAAGAAGAGAAAAGAAAAATATTTTTGGAATTACAAGAAAATTTTAAAAACACTGTTTTGCAATCTACTGAAATAGGTGAATGTTCAAAGCAAAAACCTGTTAAGAAGAGTGTAGAACAGAAACAAAAAGTTAAAAATTTGAAAACTTTTAAAAAAGAAAATAAAAGCTCATCAGATCAGTCATCCAATCATTATGAAAAACCACAAAAATTTAAAAATGAAAACTTACAAAAAGTTGGTAATCTGTGGTGCAGGTTTGACCACAGTTCACAAATGCCAAATCAAGGATACAGGAAAGGACATGATTACCACAAGGCAACTCAATGCTATGATCTAAGTGTGTGGTATAAAAGTGGTGTGAAGTATGAAAGTGGTGAAAGGTATGATAACAGAGTGTGTTACACTTGTGGGTATCAAGGACACATTGTTGTTAACTGCCAAAGCCAGAGATTCGAAACGAGAAGGTGCTATGAATGCCAAATCAGAGGACATATTGCAAGAGATTGCCCAATGAGATCAAAGGAAAGATCGTGGGCTGAATCTCAGAGAATGATGAAGAAATCAGTCAAAATTGAAGAAAAGCCCAAAGAACAGAAAGTGAAATTATCACAAGGGCAGAAAGATAGACTGAGAAAGAAAGCGATAAAGTATCTAGAAAAGATTTTGTCTTTGGAGAAAAGAAAGAAAGTATTTAGAAAAGATTTTGTCCTCGGATACAACTGGTAATCCGAGAAAAAGTTCTGATGAATTGCTTTCCTCAACTGCAAAGGCAAGCAAAACGAATTCATCAGATGCAAATCTGAGGACAAAAGGGGTGATAAAGAAAGAAAAATTAACTAATCTAACCAATGAAAAATCAAAGAAAGTTAATTTATCAGAAAAAGCTTTTATCAAAGTTTTTAAGTATGAAAAAGACTGTGAAAGAATTTGTACATCACATGTTGACAAGTTTGGAAAGCTTAAAAATTGTAAGTATTGGGTTCCAATAGAAAATGGCGATGAATTTGTTTCAGTGAAAACAAAAGAGCCATCTTCTGACAAGGAATTTGTTTCTTCGGAAGCAAAAGAGCCACGTGTTGGCAATGAATCTGACTTGTCAAAGTCAGAAGAGCCGTAAATTGAGGTAAAAAGTGATGAATCTGACTTGTCAAAATCACCCAAGGCTGGCCAGGCTTGGGTGAATCTGTTCAAGTAAAAACCTGACTTGCCGGAGTTCCCAGGTTGGTAAGTGTGGAACAGGAATCGGCATCTTTCTTGAGAAATTCACAGGTAGGTAACTGTGATATTTCGAATTACAAAAGATTCATCAAGGACATTAAGTTGTACTTGATTTCTCTTTCCGACAAGTGGTTAAAGAAGAACAAAATGATGAAGTAAACCCCTAACCTACAAATGGTTTGTGAAAATCAACAAAACTAATTTTCCAGAAAAACCATTTTGATTAAAACAAACTTAAGTGTTTTGAAATCATAATGGGAAAATAGTTTGTTGTCAGGGGGAGTTCTGATTGTTTATGCACAGTGGATGGCGAATTGAAGTAATTCGCATCATGTTGTCACTTTTCCTTGTATAGTTTGTGTTCAAATTTTCCTTGAAAATCAAAATTGAAACATATTTTGATTTTAGGGGGAGAAAAAATTGTAAAAAAATTTGAAAATTTGAAAATGCCAAAAACATTGAAAAAGCAAAAATGAGTTTTGTTGAGAAAAGAGGAAATGATAGTAAATCAGTGGACTATCACAGCATGCTAAAGAAATGAAATGTCAAATGTGATAAACGGTTTCACTAAGGATGTGACGATAGGCTCAGCTAGACTAGTAGATTTGCAATAACGATACAAACATAAATGAAAAAGCCTAGTTCTAGTGGGAAACATGGTTGAAAGCATAGTACTTAGTTTTGTCCTTCTTGACTGTGTGCCTACTCAGTAATTGCTGAATGCTAAAAGAGCATAAAAACCGGTTAAGTCTGTGAACTTTCACAACTTTGCTGAAAAGTCACTGTGATTGTGTATTTCATTTTGCAAAGATTTAAACTTGTTTGATTTCTTTATTTTGTTTAAGCATTGGACATCCTCTGCGTATACGTGAGTATCGACCTGGATGTTATTGCCTAAACGTTCTGCGTTATTTTCTTTGGTGTTTCGTTTAAGCTTTGGACCTCCTCTACGCATACAGAAGTATCGACCTGGTGGTTAAAGCCTAAACAACTTCAACTTATTTTTATTTTCTTATTTTGTTTAAACATTGGACTTTCTCTGCGTATACGGAAGTATCGACCTGATTGTTAATGTTTAAACATTCTGCTTTATTTTTTGCACATATCACAGTTGATGAAAGTTTAAAGGCATTACTTGAGTTAGTGTATTGCATGATGAGGGGATATGCTGAGATCGTGGGGTCCATAAGAATTTAGTGCAAAATTAATATACCTTAACGTATCGGTAAGCATTTCAAAAGTTTTTAGATTGAGTTTAAGAGGACAACTATATCGTCAATCTATGTGAATCGTTTAGAATTTAAAATGTTTAAAGCTTAATGGTGCTAGTGATTTGTCTCATAAACTGATATGATCCTCTTACACAAACTCTCAAAAATATTGTTTGTATATATTTCTTTACTGCATTTACTTTAAAATCAAAAATCCAAAAATATTGTGTTTTAGCTTAAATTTTGAAAAATACAAAAAGATTTTCGACAACTGATGTTGAAGAGCTGATATTCAAAGTTCAAAGTGCTAAACATGATGAATTGGATTGGGAAAGTTTGTTGAAAACATTGAATGATATATACAAATGTTTTGAAAGATTGTGTGGTTAGTTAATCAAGATCATTCATTTGAACTTGATGTAACTATACAGATTGATGAATGAATGATTTCTACCAGTAAGTTTCTTAAATCTAAGTGTTATAAATTTGTGAAACTTATGTTGAGGTAGAGGATGTGCAGGTTAACCAGGTTTCAAATCCTGAGCAGATACAGAATAGAGCCAGGAATTGATCCTGAACTTGTAAACCTGTAAAAGCCAGACTACGATCCCGACAACTGAGTCTAAGGGGGAGTCTGAAGACGAGCTCAACGCAAGAGGGAGCGTGGATTCAAAGAGCCAGATAACTATTTTGGAGGAGCTTGTATTCAGAAATCCAGGTGTCGATCCCAAAAGCACGGAAGCTTGACGAAATGGGGAGCCTGAAGAAAGAGACTACCGAGAGGGAGAGCAACTGAGCTCGAAGACAGATCCACGGGGATTCTGTTCATGAAAGAGAAAAGACAAGACGCTACGAGATTGACTACGGCAATATCCAAGGGGGAGTCTGTTAGTGCATTATGTGTCTATCGCCTCCGTCAATCTAGTCCGTAGCAGAAACTGAAGAAATCTAGCGTTTTATTGTAATATCTAGTTAAAAAGGGCAAGGTGGCAAACTTGTAAATAAGGAGAAATCCTTATAACCTTGTGCCTATAAATAAATCATTTAGGTTTAGAGTTTAAGACTTTTTGCTCATTTGGGAATTAAGGAGCTAATCTTAGAGAGAGAAAGTCTAGAGAGAGAAAGTTCTCTACGTGATTCTCGGTGCTTGTACACGTCATATTATTCAATAAGAATCACGTTATTAGTACGTTCTCGTGTGTTTGATCACGTTCGTGTACGGATTCTGCACGTTACACGTTCGTTACGAAATCGTTCGGTGTCAAAACCGATCCTACACCTGAAAGAACCAAACTAAATCATATAATGTAACAATAACTGATATCCACACCTATACGTTGATAAAAAAAATTCTTGTTTAAAGAAAAAAATTTCAAGTAATACTTAGATACTAGATATCATTCACTAATCATCTCAAGATTATATTTGTAGGATCGAATCACGACCTGAATGAGTCGTTCGGAAGAGCTCTAGTTCGTTTCAGAGGCGGAAACTAAGAAACAGATGTAAAAACAGCTTGAATATCACTTTAAACGTCTCGTGTATTGAAATAATAGCGTTTACAATCATAAGGAATACCGGCAGCACCTCGGTATCAAATCTGAAATCTGTTACAAATGAAATGAACACTACCCTATTTATAGCACTCACGGTCTCGCTTGAAACATACATGTCAGTTTCAAGCGAACCACTAAAGCGAAACCTTCCTAAATTGACCATTCAAGCGAACCTACCAAGATTGACTTTCAAGCGAAACTTACAAAATAACATTCTGTTTCATACATGCATGTAATTTCGTGCACTGTTGTATATGATGATGTCATCTATTATGATGTCATCATTTAATAAGATGACATCATGCTTGATCAGATTCGCAACGCAATCCAGACTCGATATAAGACGAAGTCGACAGATGGATGCACCAACAGACTCCCCCTCAGATGTTGACGAGTCTTAAGTGTCGAGTCTTAGCAATCTTCAGTCTTTATCAGTCTTTATCACTCTAACATTCTTCAACTACTCTCCTCCTCGAATGATGTAACACTCTCTTATATTCTTCAGGATCAACAGCTGACTCTAGCAACTTCAGATTCTCTCTTTCTAACCGACTCCCCCTCAAGATGTGCTGGGATCGAAGTCTGGTTTTCACAGATTCAGGTATCGTAACCTGACTCACCTGCATATTCTCTACCCAAAACATAAGTTTCATAAAAGATAATATATATCAAATTTAAAAACTTTGTCAATCACTTGAAGACACAACCCTGAATACATCATTTTTAAGTATCGAACAAAAAGATTTATCATGTCAATTTCTGATGAAACACTTGAATATATATCATTTTCATTTCACACATCTTCAAACAAACTTTCCCAAACCTGTTCCTCATGTTTAGCACTCGGAATTTTGAAATTCAGCTTTTCAACATCAGTCGTCTAAAATCTTTTTGAATTTTTCAAAAAATTTATGCTAAAAACACACCGAAACTCTTTTTGGATTTTTTATATAATAGAAATGAAATGCAGTAAAGAAATATATACAAACAATATTTTTGTGAGTTTGCGTAAGAGGATCATATCATTTTTGAGACAAATCACCAACACCGTTAAGCTTTATACATTTTAAGTTCTAAACGATTCACTTAGATTGTCTGTATACTGATCCACTTAAATTCTCACACAAAGTTCAACTGTTTCGAGATACGAGATTAATGTCTTAAGCACTTAAACTTATTCGCGTGTCCCACCTCAGAATATACTCCCATATCCAGATCCCAATATTCAGTCTTACAGGTGAGTATACCTAGATGATATCTGTAAGGGGTTAAATTGCGAACCCGTGAGAGCTCAGGTCAGAACTTCCGTTCAGCAGAGATATGACGGCTCGACTTTTGGTGCGTCCCCTTTAGAGGATCTTTTTACAACAACATTGATTAGCAATTTTATTGTCTTATCATTTATGCTGAGGGCGGCGCTATATTTCAAGTAAGCGTAAAGTATTCTCCGGGGACTAGGCCATTGCTTCCGCATTATCAAAAGTCCCGGGATAATACCCCAGATATCACTAAGCATAAAGACCTAGTATCTCAGAAAGAGGGGTCCTTCAAACAAGATTTCGGGGGTTACCCATATATCCGATAGATGTTACCCACAAATTAAGCAAGTTTGAAATTTAGGTTTATATCTCGTCACAATCTACTAAATGTGCAAAAACCTACTAGCATATCATCAGTGAGACCGTTTATCACAATTTAACTTTCCATTTCTTTAGCATGACGTGATCGTCCACTGATGTACTATCATTTCCTCTTTTATACAACAAAACTCATTTTTGGTTTTTATCATGTTTTTGACTTTTTCAAATTTTCTAATGTTTTTGGATTTTCTGAAATTTTTACTCCCCCTAAAATGCAAACACATTTTAGGAAATTTGAAAACAAAATTTTAATACTCTACCTATACAGTTTGTTTTCTTAAAAAAAATTGACAACCGATATCAAATCGCTGCAATTCGCCATCCACTTGGCATAAACAATCAGAACTCCCCCTTACAACAAACTATTTTCCCATTGTGATTTCAAAACACTTAAGTTTGTTTTAATCAAATGGTTTTTTCCGAAAAATAAGTTTTGTTGATTTTAATAAACCATTTGTAGGTTAGGGGTTCATCACATTGTTCTCCAAAATACCACTTGTAAGCATGGTCCAATCAAGTTCAACTTAATGACCTTGATTAACCACTTGTCAATGAAAATCTCTTTCAACTACTTACAGATTCACTCACCAACCATAACCACTTGTAAATCAACATATAACAATTTAAATATACCACCTGTACTTTACCAACTGTACCACATGTAGGATCATTTGCTAAGAAAGATGCCGATTCCTACTCCACTCTTACCAACCTGGGAGCTCCTGCAAGTCAGGATTTTTAGTTTGGAAAAACTTTCCCCCAAGCCTGACCAGCATTGGGAGATTCTGGGACACATCTATCCCACCAACATTTTGATTTATAAAAAGAGTTAATTGCCATTTTCGCCCCTGAGGTTTGGGCATATTTTCCATTTTCGTCCAAAATGACAGTTTGGTATTATTTAGCCCCCCACGTTTGTAACTTTTTGCCATTTTCATCCAAATACCTAACCAAGTCACTTTACACCGTCAGATGGGTTATTTTTGAAATTTTTTAATAATAAGGGGCTAACTTGTAATTATGTCTTCTTGATATTATATCAGTCCTTTATAAGCATTCGTTCCTCAAATAACCCATTTATAGACATAACAAAAAACCCTAAATCCTTCCCCTTTCTTCTTCATCTCACTTGAAATTATATCTCATTTCCTGTCAAATCACCACCACCACAATTGCATACCCAGAAAAACGAGATGAAAAGGTAAGGGAAGGGAGCCGATGGAAATGGGAAAAATGACCTGCAACTCCGACACCATCTCCGGTACAACCTGCAACGGAAATGGCTTCAGATCTGTATGCGGTGGCCCTATCTCTCACTCTAGATCTGAACAACGACGGCACAACCTGCAACTCCGGCACCATCATAACTCCTAGCCATCTCCCTCCTCGTTTTCGATTTGTATGCTACGGCTCCATCGCAAATCTGACCCATCTCTCTCACTCTAGATCCGAACATGAGCTGATTGACACAAAACCTAATTGGGTAAAAGGAGATACATGGGTAATCATGGTGGTGAAGTTGAAGTTGGGGGTTATGTGGTTGTTAGAGGGAGAGGGAGAGAGAGATATGAAGCCGGTTGTGGAGGTGGAGGTGGTGTTGTGGTGGGGATTGGTGGCGGATGTGGTGTTGGTGGATGAGAGAGGAGAGAGAGAGAGAGAGAGAGACAAGAGACGAAGAAGAGAGAGAGTTGTCTGGTGAATTAAAACGAAATTCAAGAAGCGTGCCAGAACAGTTTCAAAACAGGGGAAGAACAGAAACAGTGCATAGAAGAATTCGAAGTAATGCATCATTTAGAACACGAAAAGAAGCTGAATTGGATGAGCATTTATCACATGATAGGGAAATTGAAAGGTTTATTGAAAGAAAAGATGGTCTGAGGAAGAAATTTATGGAAGAAGAAAAGATAGTGATCATGCAAAAACAGAGGAGAAAGATTTGGTGGAAAAAAAACAGGGGATGGTGAGAGAAGAAAGGGGGTTTTCTTATGTCTGTAAATGGGTTTAATGAGGAAGGAATATTATAAAGGACTGATATTACAAGTTACCCCCTTATATTTGAAAATTTTTAAAATTACCACATCAGACAATATAAAGTAACTTGGTTAGGCATTTGGATGAAAATGGCAAAAAGTGACAAACGTTGGGGGCTAAATAATACCAAACTCTCATTTTGGACGAAAATGGCAAATGTGCCCAAACCTCAGGGGCGAAAATGGCAATTAACTCTTTATAAAAATCTTTTGCAGTTTTAACCTTCCCATCAACCATTTTACCAAAAATATGCTTGACTTTTCCATTGAAAATCTTTTCAACATCAAATTCTCCCTTATCAGCGAAGAATTGATTTGAGATCTCTACCTTTCCCACTTTCTTCATCAAATTTTCCTTTGACAATGGAGGAAAATCCTCATCGTTCACCTCTGGAACGGAATTCACAACCTTTTTCTCAACCAAAGACTCCTCTGGTTTTATGGAATCAGATTCATTGTTAGAATTACCCTCAGATTTAACCACCCACTTTTGCTTGTTCATATCGCCTTTTCTTTTGTAAAACCGTTTTGAACGTTCATCTTTTTCAAAACTAGAATTTTCAAACATTTTATCCTTTTTCAAAGATAGTTCTTTCTTATCAACAAATTTTCTTCTCGAATCAAAGTTAGAAGAAACTCCCTGTTCTTTGTAGTTGGACTTGGGACAATTCCAAGCTATGTGTCCAACTTCTTGGCATTTGAAACAGGTTCTTCTATCAACTCTTTGAGCAACCTTTCTCACATTCTTCTTCACTTCAGCAAGAAACTCCTGGTTTGACTGTTTCCAGAAAGGTTTCTTCTGTTCATCCTCTGAACTTCCACCTGCAACAAATTTTGTATTTGGTTTATAAGTTTTCTGATTTTTATAATTTTCTGATGAATTGAAACCAAGACCTTTCTTTTTGAGATTACCATTATGATTTGGTTTCTTTTGAAAACCATAACCGTAACCCTTTTTCTTGTTCAATCTCTGTTGAACTCTTGAAGTGTACTTTTTAGGTTTTTTTAACAAGATTTAAATCTTTTATTTCAGAAATGTTAATTTCTGTTAGTTTGAAAATCTGTTTGATCATTTCAGTTTTTACACTTCTTATTGGAAATTCCTCATCAGAATATAATTTGTCTGAATCATTCAAAGTATATGCTACTTTGATTGGTCCGTCATTCAAATTATATTTTGATAACAGAAATTCTTTATTGTAAACCCTTTTAACCAGTGAACTCGGACTCTTTTCTGATGAACTCGAATTTTCTGACTTACACTCCGGTTTTGACTCTTCATCCATATCCAACACCTGATCGACAACTTTCTTTATTAACTCAGACTCATGATCAGTGTCAGACGCTGTGAATGTAACATCAATGTTATCTGGTAACTCATCAATGATTTCAGACTTTAACTTGATGTTGACTGCCTTTTTTAGACGCTCCTCGTTAGGATTCCTTGGAGAATAACTTTCATGGATCGGGGGCGGACATCTATTATACTTGACACTTGGTTTCTTACCAGTATCAGTATCTTCAGTCTTTTTATCCATGAACGCTTCCAGACCTGCAACAGTAGGATAAACACGATCAATCAAATATTCACAAGTAGTGTAACTCAACAATAATCATTTAATCCTTTCACTTTCAATTTTTTCTAATTCCAAGTCTTGCTTCAGCTTAGCACAGTCTTCGATGTAATCATTTATGACGCTCTGCTTTGTCATTAATGTTGCGCTCATTTTTCCATTGCTTTTTCAATTTCTGTATTCGTCTTTTTCAGACGATCAACTGTGTTGTTGAGCACATCATATGACTCCTTTACATACTTCAAATCGGACAATAAATCTTCTTTAATCTTCTCTAATTCAGCAATCTTCTTATCTTTCTTCTCACAAACTTTGCAAGAATCTAAACACTTCAAACATGGTTTTTCAACTTCAACCACTTTTTCAACTATCTTTTCTGTCTCGACAGTCTTTTCAACTTCAACGAGTTTCTCAACTTCAACTATTTTTTCTACTTCGACAATTTTTTCTATTTCAACTATCTTCTCCACCACTTTCTCCTCTTCAACGATCTTCTCTATAACTTTCTCAGTCACTTGATCACTACTAGCTTCTCCAGCTTCTGTCTTTGCTTTTTCATCAGCAAGAATTTTTGCTGCTTCCAGCTCATGTTCTTCAATCTTCTGAATAAACCGTGCCAGATTCATATTTTCAGTTTTTTCTCATATGTTTTACAATCAACAGATAATTTCCCCATTTTTGTTGTGGTAATGCATCAGCAAGTTTATCAATCCATTCATCATCATCTTTCTTAATGTTCAATCTTCCCATTTTCACGACTAAATGACAATATCTATCAATGGTCATCTTTGTTGTTTCATGGTCAAAAGCTCCAAAGATGTCAAATGACTTCTTCAACAACGCCTCTTCCATGCTTCAAATTCAAAGCTTCACAAACACAGCATTTCTTGTGTCAAAAATACTGGTATCAAACGAGCTAGATCACCTTTTAAAACACCTCGGATCACCTGAATGAAAACAAAAACAACTAATCAGTTTAAATGAACTGAGAAAATGTGAACGCGTGTAACGGTTGAATCAGTCTAGAACTCGTGTCAAAAATTCGCGGACTCGTTCTAATGTTGTTCGAGTGAAGACACTGAATGAATGGACCTGATCGGAATGAAATGGATTCAAATAGGCCTTTGAGTTATTTGGGCCGATTTCTTGCTTTGAATGTTGATTGGGCTGGTTCTTTACTCAAATGGGCCGTACATTTAAGTCTTGATCATATATTGATTGGGCCAAAAACCTCGGTATTTATCTATTACTGATTGAATCTTTTGAACTTGGCCGACAATTTTAATAATCAAAACAAATTGATTGGACCTCAAAGTCCACTCAACCGACCAACAACAATCCTTGTTAAACTCAAATTGATTCTTGGGCTAAGCAAACCTTAGAGTCACGTGATGATCCTGACTCTTATCACTTCACATGCAATTTTTTTTATCATTTCAATAATACTTCGCAAACCGATATCATCATGAGTAATAGACTTACAACCTGTATTGAAAACACCCACTTAAACCGACAAATTGTTATGATTCACATGGGCCTGACAACTCACTTAAAGATCACATGCACATTATAATAGCCGATATAATTGTTCTAATCTGAATGGACTTTTAGTACTTCCACATATGCAATTTCAATGATAACCGACAACTGATTAAATGTTCAACACAAATCGATGCACTTTTCAAGCGAAAGCCGGTGTTTCGCTTCAAACACCACCAAATTTCAAGCGATACACAACAGATCGTTCAAGCGAAAGGTAGTTTTTAGGTCATTTTTACACGATTTTCTTTGAATTTTAAGCTGATATTCTCAAGGGTTTGTTAAAAAGCATTTTTACACATTCTGAGAAAAATTTGTCTGATTTTAACCGTGAAATCTTGAAATTTTGAAAGAAGGTGTAGAAAAATAGAAATTTTCAAGTTGAATCATATAGAACTCCTCCTCCTGAGCTCTGATACCACTTGTAGGACCGAATCACGACCTGAATGAGTCGTTCGGAAGAGCTCTAGTTCGTTTCAGAGGCGGAACCTAAGAAACGGATGTAAAAACAGCTTGAATATCACTTTAAATGTCTTGTGTATTGAAATAATAGCGTTTACAATCACAAGGAATACCGGCAGCACCTCGGTATCAAATCTGAAATCTGTTACAAATGAAATGAACACTACCCTATTTATAGCACTCACGGTCTCGCTTGAAACATACATGTCAGTTTCAAGCGAACCACTCAAGCGAAACCTTCCTAAATTGACCATTCAAGCGAACCTACCAAGATTGACTTTCAAGCGAAACTTACAAAATGACATTCTGTTTCATACATGCATGTAATTTCGTGCACTGTTGTATATGATGATGTCATCTATTTTGATGTCATCATTTAATAAGATGACATCATGCTTGATCAGATTCGCAACGCAATCCAGACTCGATATAAGACGAAGTCGACAGATGGATGCACCAACAATATTGCATTTGGATTTTGTAGAAATGTAATCAATGGATTTGCTGCCTCTTCCAAGACTTCAACCTTGCAACCACCTCTACTCTCCTTTCCACCATATTTAATAATAAGCGCCCACACCATCAAAACAATCGAACCAAAATTGCTATAATCACTACACGACTTCAATATAATTCATGTAAAAAGAGAGATTAGTATACTGACTTTAAGTATAACTTTGGTAAAAAAAAAAAAACAACCCAATTTTGAATTTACTTAGTAGCCCAATAAACTCTGGTCTAAACAATTCAAAACCAACAAAAAAAACTACTTTACTTTACCTGCTAAAGTGGATGATCATAGAGGTGTTACAGTGGAAATTTCTACCCAGCCCGTGGACCCACTTCACTTTACCTTAGGTTTTTAGTCATTCAATGGATAAAACATGTGACACCTGTGCCTCTACGACCATCATACGAATACAAAACCAATAAAATCTTGTGTTTCATACTTGGGATTTGTATAAATATGTGTATCATTTGCACATATCAATTCTTGTTCGATTTTGAGCTTTAAATCGCTTTCTTGAATGTTATACGCGAACTGCTGTGTAAATATAATCAATATAACGCGATAAACACTATAGAACAGTGACATAGGCTTAACATACCTTAAATAAGCTTTACGTAACATAGAAATAAGTTTTGGAGGGTATGGTGTGTCGAAAACAAGTTTATTCGATCGCAGGGACTATTTACGTCAAAGTACGAAACTACGCCGATTCGTAGAGTAACGAACATTACGAAACATGATCATAAGTTAAACATACCCTAAATATCCTTTACATAGCTTAGAAATAGGCTTTGAGGGGTTCGGTATGCGAAAATAAACTTATTCGATCAACAGGGACTAAAAGCATCAAAAAGTTCATAAGTTTGCATTTACGCGCATCTCTTACGTTCTGAACATATCCGGACATCCAAAAATTTTTGTAATCATTAAAATATTTTATTTTAGTGATTGGATTGCAAAAATACCATTCGTCATGCAATTTGGATCGATTTCGCGTCCGTTCAAGTTTTTGTCTTAATTAACCGAATAACGCAACCGTATGACCAAACGAACCGACATCCGAGATAATTTCAAGCATGTTTCAAGTCCCCTATGCTTTAACATGCTTGTAGAGCCTTGAAAATGGGTTAACGGGGTTTAAACGCGTCGAAAATGGCTTAAACATGCTGCAGGGACCATTTTTGCCAAATTTCAAAAGTTCTGGCCCAGATAGGGGGGTGGAGTCACACCCCCAAAATACCACCTAGGGAAACCCTGCTAGGTGTGTGACGTACCAATAACGAGCCACTAATCATGTTGAACTCATAACAAGTTTTCAAATAAAATTGCCAATTATTAAGGAAATGTACCAACAATAAGTTTAATAAAAATCCAACAAGTTCAGCGGAAGCAATGAGTAAATCATAGTTTAAATGCTTCAAAGAAAATGTGCCATATCAATAATTCCATCACATGTATCCACTCAGTTTGACCCATAACCACTCCAGACAGCAAGTTCCAAATCCAAGAAATCTAACGACCTGCGAGCATGCAACAAGTGTATCAGACAAAGCTGGCGAGTTCATAGTTTGTGAAAACGTTAGTTACCAAGTGTTTAGTTCATTTCATTGAATATAATGTTGATAATAACTCGAGTGCCGTACAAGATGGCTCCAGATTATTTTTCCCGTCCCCAATGCCCCCTATCTAAGAGTTGGTCATGATTAAGGTCATTAGTTCACACTCGTCCTCTCAGGTACAGGGTGATGGTGCCAAACCTAAATAGCGATATTAACTAATAACCCCGTTACCTCTCAGGAAACCATTCGGTATAAGATGGGACTTAAGGTGATAGGAAATGAGTGTATTATCCAACATTCCAGATTTTACCCACAAGACGTATTCCTCTCAGGAATACCCATTTGATTTACCCAAAAACCCATCCCTCTGAGTGATACCCAATGACTGTCCCAACCACCGGGACGCATGCTCAAGAGGAATGAACTCACCTTGGGTTTGCGATCGGTAAGATTTGTTACTTGTTTAACAGTTGATCACACACGTCCTAACATAGTTACCGACAACAATCAGTCTCAGGTGCACATAATCCACATATTACACGTACAATTGATTCAAGTATTCCTTGTTCACATAATAGACAATTATTGTACATGTAGCATACACATATATTTTGAGTCATGACAGTTAATCCATCAACCCAGCATCATCAAGTAGTCACTTAGCATGTAACGGCCCACTAATTAGAGTTGTTCAAGCTTACAAATTCCATTTATAACATAACTTAGTGTTAATAGTATCTTACTCTTTAGACTTGTAACAGCCCACTGCAACTTACAGGCCAAACTGTCATGAACCCAACGAACATGGCTGACCCATCGGGGCCTATCCCACTCGAAGACAGCCCAATATGGTATGCATAGTGGTGTGCGGCCTAGTTGGTTTCAGGCCCAGCCACATGGTGCGATCAGCTGTGTGCGGTCCGATACAACTCAGAACGCTTGTGGCCCAAAACAAATGGTCCGCTGACCAGGCATGCAGCCCACTCCTACAAAACCCCAATTCCCAACCCTTAGCCACAACTTCAATCCAGTTTAACACCCTTTGAATCATCATATAACAGTTTCAACATTGTCATGCATGTATTCAATCAAGTCATGAGATCCCTCAATGATTCTTATAAATCCTAACATATGACTAACTATTATACTACAATCCACATTCAACCTTCATCACCAATTACAAGAAATTTGTCACAAGCACACATCAGAACCGATTTAATCCTTTGAGGTTAACGAAACCCTTGATTATTAATTCTCATCTAATACTATATAATCAATTTCAATCCATACATAATCATTAATCATAAACTAACCATTACTATCAATATTAACAAAATTCACGGACACCGCATCATATACACTGTTACATCAATTTACCATGAATCATCTTGAGCCACACTATCATGCATTATCAAATCATATTCATCAATTCTTACTACACACACAATTTCCCAGATCATGACCCAAATATGTTTGTTTTGTGCAATACATCCTTTTCTTGGGTGCGGCCCACTCCTACTCGGCCCAAGAATCATGTTTCAATTATATATCATAAATCAATATTTCAACAACTCTAACTCACCCTCTGATCAAACCGATTACTAGTATTATTCAAGACCACAATCACATAACATCACAACAAGACCTAAACCATAATCTATGCATTAATCTAACAAGGAAACACAACATAAACGTACATTAGGGAACTAACCAAGATGTAGGATGATGGCTGGATCGTTGCAACGAGAAGAAAAGACATCGAGAGATGGGAGAGGGTTGTTGTCGATCCAAGGGGAGGAGGGAGGGAGTGTTAGGGTTTGTTACTTTCTAATGATCATGTAACCATATACCCGTACCTCATGTATACGTATAATACCTCTGTTGGGCTTCGGGCCTAATCTAATGTGTGGGCCGAGAGGCCGAGATGAATGTGTGTGAGTCAAGTAAGTTCGCGGCCCAGTAAAGCTAGTAACCGATTCCTAAGTTAACTAACTGACACGTATAAACATTTAACGATTTCATGTATAATTAACCAATATACACACGTAAACATTTAGTGGTGCATGAGTGTAATCAAGTAAGTCTTACATGGTCGCAATAAATAGGTAATTAAATGTAAAAACACACGCCAGAGGTTGCGGAATTAAAGTAGTGCTAACCTTAAACATTCGGGTTGTCACATCATCCCCAACTTGAAAGGAATTTCATCCCGAATTTCGATAAGCAAATCAGAAGCGAAACTGATAGATCAGGATGACTGCGAATTCTCCGCGGGTGTCACATCATCCCCAACTTGAAATGGAATTTCATCCCGAAATTCACCAGTGATTCCAGAATTTGATTGGTCATTGGGGAAAAGTTGAGGATATTTGAGCTTCATCTGATCCTCGCGCTACCACGTGAACTCCGATCCACGTATTGAGTTCCAACAAAGAGGAGAACGACATTTTTGCCCATACAATGTTTCGAACAGAGCTGCCTGAATACTGGTATGGTAGCTGATGTTGTACGAGAACTCTATCAATGGCAAATGTTTCTCCCAGCCTTTGCCAAAATCGATCACACATGCACGCAGTATGTCTTCAAGTGTCTGGATGGTTCGTTCGCTCTGCCAATCCGTCTGTGGGTGATAAGTAGTACTCATATCGAGACGTGAACCGAATGACTTATGCATCGACTGCCATAAATCGGAAATGAAATGCGGATCTCGATCTGAGATGATGGAGGTTGGCACCCCATGCCTGGAAACCACTTATTTAAGATAGACCACTGCAAACTGTGAGAACTTATCCATTTCCTTGATTGCTAGAAAATGTGCTGACTTCGTGAGATGATCAACGATCACCCAAATGGTATCGTTTCCGCTTTGAGTTCTTGGCAAACCGGTGATGAAATCTATAGCAATGTGTTCCCATTTCCACATGGGTATCTCTGGTTGCTGAAGTAGGCCTGAGGGTTTCTGGTACTCCACTTTGACTTTAGCACAAGTCAAACACTTACTCACGTATGTCGCTATGTGAGCTTTCATCTTCGGCCACCAATACATGACTTTGAGATCCTGATACATTTTTTCTGAGCCCGGGTGAACTGAATACTGAGACTTGTGCGCTTCGTCCATCACAAGCTCTCTAAGATTACCATATAAAGGAACCCATACCCGCTCTATAAAATAATGAATTCCGTTAGATCTCTCCACAAGTCGTTTTTCCATGCCCCGCAAGTATTCAACCTTCGGTCTGAGCGGAACGAATCTGATTGTAATTTAGAGTGGACAGTGAGCTGTAGAGCGCGAACACGCTTAGGCTTCGTCTCCTTTCGACTAAGGGCATCAGCTACAACGTTCGCTTTACCTGGGTGATATTTGATGGCACATTCGTAGCCGTTCAAATGTTCTATCCAACGACGCTGTCGCATATTCAATTCCTTCTGGTCGAAGATATGCTGGAGGCTCCTGTGATCGGTGTAGATGGTGCATTTGGTACCGTACAGATAATACCTCCAAATATTTAGCGCAAAAACCATGGCCCCTAACTCCAAGTCGTGAGTCGTATAATTCTTCTCATGAACCTTCAACTATCGAGAAGCATAAGCTATTACCTTCTCGCGTTGCATTAGCACGCAACCGAGACCCTGAATAGAAGCATCACAATAAACCACAAAATCCTCGGTACCTTCAGGTAGAGACAAGATTGGTGCGCTGCAGAGTTTGTGTTTCAAGAGTTGGAACGCGTCTTCTTGCTTCGTTCCCCAAGAGTAAACAACACTCTTCTGTGTTAATGAGGTAAGAGGTTGAGCGATCTTTGAGAAATCCTTAATAAACCGACGATAGTACCCCACGAGACCAAGAAATTGTCGCACCTCTGAAGGATTCTTCGGTGCCGCCCAATTTCTAATAGCATCGATCTTAGCAGTATCCACGTGTATCCCCATTTCATTAACAATGTGACCAAGAAAGTGTACTTCCCGAATCCAGAAATCACACTTAGAGAACTTCACGTAGAGTTGATCCTTCCGCAGGAGCTCCAAGATAAGACGTAAGTGTCGCTCGTGGTCTTCCTTGCTCTTGGAGTAGATTAAGATGTCGTCGATGAACACAATAACAAAATCATTGAGATATGGTTTGCACATGCGGTTCATGAGATCCATGAAAACCACTGGTGCGTTAGTCAACCCAAATGGCATAACCAAAAACTCATAGTGGCCATACCGCGTTCGAAAAGCCGTTCTGGGAACATCCTCCTCTCGAACTCGCACCTGATGATAGCCCGATCTTAAGTCGATCTTTGATTAAAAACTCGACCCTTTCAACTGGTCAAACAGATCGTCGATACGTGGTAACGGATAACAGTTCTTGACGGTCACCTTGTTAAGTTCACGATAATCTATACACTTCCGAAAGGACCTGTCTTTCTTCATCATAAACAGAACTGAGGCTCCCCAAGGCGAAGAACTGGGTCGGATAAAACCTCTATCCAACAGCTCTTGGAGTTGATTTGACAACTCCTGTAACTCTCATGGCGCAAAACGGTAAGGAGCACGAGCAATTAGGGTTGCTCCTGGCGTGAGGTCAAACTGGAATTCCACCTGACGATGTGGAGGTAAACCAGGAAGCTCTTCAGCTAACACATCAGGGAACTCATGAACAACTAGAAGGTCTTCGATCCTTCTCTCATCAGGTTGAGGGTCAGTAACAAGAGCTAAAATAGCAGGGTAGCCCTTTCGTAGACACTTCTGAGCCTTCATAGCTGAGATAATACCAACCATTGCACCACTACGATGACCCTGAACCGTTAAAGATTCTCCGTTAGGGAGAGGGTACGCATGATTTTCTCTTTACAGAGAATTTCCGCCTGATGCTTAGACAACCAATCCATGCCAACGATCACATCAAAACTTCAAAGAGTAACGGGGAGTAGGTCAATGTCGAACATTTGACCCATAAGATCGAGTTTACACCCAACGAGGACATGTGAAGCTTCAATCAATTTACCATCAGCTAGTTCTACTACGTGTTTGGTTACAAGCGGTGTAGGACTCAACCCTAACTGACGACTGAACCCCAAAGTTACATAACTCCAATCGGCACCAGATTTGAATAAAACAGAAGCAAATAGATTGTTCACTGAAAACGTACCAGTCACCACATTGCCATCATTCCTAGCTTCCCCAGCACCAATAGTAAACATCCTCCCACGTGCACCGTTCCCACCATTGTTCCCATTGTTGTTATTCCCAGTGTTATTGTTATTATTCCCTGTATTATGATTCAACTGAGGGAAATCCCGCCTGAAATGACCCTCGTCACCACACTGAAAACAACCCTTGCGATTACCCTGATTCTGCTGAGGTTGCTGCCTATCCTGTTGCTTTGACTGCTGTTGCTGTTGTCTCGGGAGTGGAGCTCTGTAATCTCTAGCCATGTGACCCACTTTGTTGCACCTGTGACAGACTCGGGTACACGGCCCACGACGATGAAAGTTACACTTGTTACACTTTGGCTGCTTCCCAGCATAAGAACGCTAATTTGAATTGCTGCTTTGGTTCTGATTAACCGAAGATGACTGACTAAAGTTGCGGTTGCTACCGGTGTCTGGCTTCTTTTGTGACTGTATCGAATTGGACGCCTTGTCCACATCATTCCATGTACGCTTGCTGTCAGTGGCGGGAGTAGTAGCTGTAGCAGTAGTAGCGGTAGTAGCAGAAACATGTGGTGGTAGCGAGCCACGCTCCACCTCCTGATCCGTTATCTTGTGGGCTAGACGTATGATTCGAGGCAGGTTGTCAAGATTTGCAGCAGTGACCAAACTTTTGACTGACGGTGCTAAACCCTTGATGTACAATTCGATTCTTTGCGGTGGTGGTTGTGATAAGTTAGGACACATATTCGCGAGCTCATGTGACCTTTTCGTATACACTTCAATTTAAGACCCTTCCATCTTCAAATTGTAGTACTCGTTCTCAAGCTTCTGAATCTCATCACGAGGACATTACTCCTCTCGCATCAACTCCTTCAAATCATCCCAAGTAGTTGCATTAGCCATTTCAATGCCCAACATTTGCACCTGGGCATTCCACCAAGTTAAGGCACCATCCTCCAATGTGCCTGTAGCATACTTCACCCGGTCCCCCACGGGACAGTTACACATAGCAAAGACCGATTCTGCCTTCTCAAACCAACGCAGGATTCCCACGGCCCCTTCAGTCCCACTGAATGTATGTGGCTTACAGTCCATGAACGTCTTAAACGTGCAGACAGGCGGATTCTTTTGATTCGCAGGTTAACCTAAAAATGAAAGAGAGTACAACACACGGTTAAAATTTGGGTACGCAACACAGGGATAAGGAATAATTGGCACGTATCATATCAGCCTGATAAGCCGCTAGGGCTTCAGCCACACGAGTGTTGATCAGATCGGTTAACTCAGCCTGAGACATAGCAATGTTGCCACGTCTGTTGGTGCACTACATCTGTTGATTCCGTCTAGGTGTCTAGGATCAGGTCTTACATCGTATTGTATAGCATAGAGCACGTTTTACGAGAAAACAGGAGTCTGTATAGGTTTTATGAGTTAGGTCCGCTCATAGGGTCATGAGGTTCCAGGTTCACTCGTATGACATGCTGGTCCGCTTATGTGTACCATTGTGGTCAGCTTATTTGTACATGTCTGGTCCGCTCTTATGGTCATGTGACACATAAGCGAACCAGAAACTCTATATATAGTAACCTCATGAACGAACCTCATAACATGAATGTGAAATTCCACGCCGAAGCTTTGCCGGTGTGAAGATCGAGCTGTAAAACGTTTCATATCAATAAAACAAGCACTTAGGAGAAAGAACAAGATATATCTACTTGCATTTCTTATTATTCCGCATCTGAAACGCAAGAGACAACCTCTGAACGACTCGTTTGGGTCAGCAAACGATCCTACAACGTCCACCGCCGCCGCCACCCCTACGTCCACCATTACGTCCACTCATGATTCTATATAAAAGAAGGGAAAAAGTTTAAGGTTCAGACTTGAGTGGAAGTCAAACATCAAGATAACTCCTATAGACTACCAAGTTTACATCCGACAACAGAGCGGAACCCCTTTCACACTCGTTAAACATCACTGGGACTCACATGCACCCCACATTATTATTATGTGTGCACCCATAATGATAATGAAATTTTCATGTTCATCTCAGCTCCTCCCAACTCATGCTAAAAGGTTCCTCAAATTTAAGTAACGAGACAAAAGACATCACAAAACATGGGCCATGAAAGTCTAGAGAGATATCGCATCGTGACCCTATCATCCACATAACATAGGCAAGTAACACATGGATTCAGTCTGTAGTACTAAGTGTGCATTCGCGTGTAATGTCATACATAAATGTACACTAGATATGCTATCCAATAAGTAAGCGAGAGACGAACCTTGTAATCTGGAGCAGAGTGTCATGGTCGATTTCAGAACTGTTCAGTTATAGTCTAGGTTTCTAAAAACGTTTTAAAAACCAAGTTCACTATAACCAGTGGCTCTGATACCAAACTATCACACCCCCAAAATACCACCTACGGAAACCCCACTAGGCATGTGACGTACCAATAACGAGCCACTAATCATGTTGAACTCATAACAAGTTTTCAAATAAAATTGCCAATTATTAAGGAAATGTACCAACAATAAGTTTAATAAAATCCAACAAATTCAGCAGAAGCAATGAGTAAATCATAGTTTAAATGTTTCAAAGAAAATGTGCCATATCAATAATTCCATCACATGTATCCACTCAGTTCAACCCATAACCACTCCAGCCACTCCAGACAGCAAGTTCCAAATCTAAGAAATCTAACGACCTGCGAGCATGCAATAAGTGTATCAGACAAAGTTGGCAAGTTCATAGTATGTGAAAACGTTAGTTACCAAGTGTTTAGTTCAGTTCATTGAATATAATGTTGATAATAACTCGAGTACCGTACAAGATGGCTCCAGATTATTTGCCCGTCCACAATCACATAAATACAACATAACATCACACCAAGACCTAAACCATAATCTATGCATTAATCCAACAAGGAAACACAATATAAACGTACATTAGGGAACTAACCAAGATGTAGGATGATGGCTGGATCGTTGCAACGAGAGGAAAAGACTTTAAGAGAGGGGAGAAGGCTGTTGTCGATCCAAGGGGAGGAGGGAGAGAGTGTTAGGGTTTGTTACTTTCTAATAATCACGTAACCATATACCCGTACCTCATGTATACGTATAATACCTCTGTTAGGCTTCGGGCCTGATCTAATGTGTGGGCCGAGATGAATGTGTATGCGTCAAGTAAGTTCTCAGCCCAGTAAAGCTAGTAACTGATTCCTAAATTAACTAACCGACACGTATAAACATTTAACGATTTCATGTATAATTAACCAATATACACACGTAAACATTTAGTGGTGCACGAGTGTAATCAAGTAAGTCTTACATGGTCGTAAATAAATAGGCAATTAAATGTAAAAACACACGCCAGAGGTTGTGGAATTAAAGTAGTGCTAACCTTAAACATTCGGGTTGTCATAGGTGGCGTCGCGCCACAGCAATAGGGTGGTGCCGTGGCGGCACGTGGCGGCACGTGACGGCCCTGTTTTGACAGAAATCCTGTTTTCAGCAACTAGCTTGAATTTGAGGGTCTTTTATGCAACTTTTCCTATACTGTGAACTAGTTTTGAAGCTCCTATTGTATTCTAAACCATGTTACACAAGTGTATGGTTAGGATTGAGCTTTGATTCTTGCAAAAACACTTGTCATAATCTTGTGAATCCAAGCTTACTATAAATAGAAGTGGGTTCTTCACTTCTTTCCTCACAATTTGATCTCAATTTTGTTTTAAGTTGAAGCTCTCACTTGTGAAGCTTCATACCTGAGTATTTTGAGTTCAAATCTTCATTGCTTGGACCTTTTGTAAGCTTCTTTCATTCTTTTTATGTATTTCAAGCATGAAAGTCAAACAGTGTTTGACTTTCTACTTTGACCATGAATTGGTCAACACAAAGTTCGTTCGAACTTTGCAACATGAGCGTAATCACGATGGTTATAGTCCCTTGTGACTATACCTACTGATTACCACGTCGATTAGTCGATGTGACGAGTCAAAGTTTCGGTCAAAATACGTGTTTATGCGTATTTTGCATCAAAGCTATCTTCAGGTATCAAAACACTTTGTTTTGATATCAAACATTGTTTTCTAACTTAGTTAAACATGTTTAACTCGTCACTTTTAGTCTAGTGCTTGCATAGGGTCGTAAGTCATGCGGTCTTTACAACCGCTTAGACTTTCGAACCCGACCCATTTGGTCGATCGTTAGGATCCGACCAAACATATTTTGTGACCATAGTTGTATAGGGAATAACCTTCCGAGGTTATACCTTATGGTCACTTAGTTTAATTTGTTGTATGATATGTAGTTTATATGCCTTAGGAAAATGACCAAAATGCCCTATTTATGCATAATTGGATTTTAAGCTTATGTAACTTAATTTTTTTCACTTAAACTAATTATGCAACATATTTAAAATGTTAGGGCATATAATACTTGTCATAGGACTAGTTAGGCGCCTCGAACGCGCATTTGCGCGAACGACGCGTTAAAGTAGCTTAAGCTACCTTAATGGGTCGTAACGGGTCGTAAGCACTTAGGATAGGTTCCAATTTAGAATGTAGGCTTTGTTAAACCATATCACATGAGTTCCAATACTCATTTGGTTTATGAGACCTCATTCTACCAGATCTTCCGATTTAGGTGTCAATTTATTAACTAGGCGATCCGATTACTAGGTACCACTTGATTTTCCTTGGTTTTCTCGAGCATTGTTAGTTCATTAGATCAAGGATACCTTGCAATTTCAATGTGAGTACATAGTCCCCTCTTTTACGTTTTCAAATGTTTTGGGGTGATACATATGTGCTGATACGCTTTTTCATGATTTCGACTATATGATTACACATGCATAGTACTATCTTTTGATGAATTGAACTATTATCCATGACTTAAACACTGATTTCCAAAGTTTGATTGAACTATTTGTACATTTACACTGTTACATATACATTCATTAACAATGATCAAGCCGATTGGTAGTACAATATAGCGCTATAGGACTAGGCACCCCATTCCTGTTGTAGGGAATGTCAGAAATCAAATTTTAACCAAATAGAATTTGCCTTTGTGGTATTTCTATAGTCTCTAAAGTGTAGTTTGATGCACTAAGGTTTGAATGTATTGATAAATCGCGATTTATGGTATATTTCGATATACTACCAACGTGATACTGTTTTGCTAAAGCATAGTTGATATGCTATTGTTTACTAAAGTATAATTTGATATACTACTAAACCATGATTTAGGTGTGTTCCGACATACTACCAACGTGATATTATTTACTAAGTATAGTTGATATACTACCGACTTTGTTATTTCATAAACTAAAGTATGTGTTGATATACTACCAAAGCATAGTTGATGTGCTATTTTCAAATCCAAAGCATAAGTTGATATGTTATTTACAAAACCAAAGTATAATGTATTATACTACCAATGTTTTTCATTCTTAAACCAAAGTATACTTGTGATATACTACCAAATCTATTATTTCCGAAACTAAAGTATATTCTAATATACTATCTATTTAACTATTTCATAACAAAAGTATATTTGATATACTACTCATCTGCTTAACTCAAAACCAAAGTATATTTTAGTATATACTAAAAACATTTTACCAAAACGACGCATTTTAGAAACAAAACTTTTACAAGGATTCATGGTTATTTTTGAAAACATAAAACCTTTTCTTGTGTTATCCAAAGCCATGAATCAAATTCACAAATCCTATGTTACTCAGAGGCATTTTTATGCTGACGTACCTATTTTCACATATGTTTCAGGTACTGCTATGTGATGATTGTTGATGCATGCTACACATAGGATGGACTTGTGCCTTAGCGACTTTAAAACTTGAGAGACAATTATTTGTATTTATCTGATTTGTACTTAAACAATGAGTTCAATAATTCCATAAAACGACACTTTTAATCCAAGGTTGTCAAACAATAAGTCTGTTACGACACTCCCCGACGTCTCCGCCGCGGTTTGTTGTTTTACGCGGTCGGGGTGTGACAGAAAAGTTGGTATCAGAGCTGATGGTTATAGGGAATTAGGTTATTAGTAATGCTTTGACCAAGACTATAACCTTCCTAGGACCCTAACATAAGTTATCTTGTGTTTAGTCTTAAAACAATAGCGTCGCCTATCTTTAGGTGGCAACCAAAACAAGAACACAAATTACAAATCCGTTTTTGAAAACCAACCATCTCTTCTTAGATGATTTATTATAAGGTTTTGAACCTTCAAAGTTTTCAAAATCTCGTCAAAGTTTGGGTCTAAATAATGTGAACACGTGCAATCGGGAAGGGTGGATGCCTGTACCTCGAGTTTTCTGTCTAAGGCTAGAGTGTTTGTAAAAATCCACATAATCAGACCAGTCACTCTTACCTCGGAACTCTTGGGGTGAGTGTCCACTTATAGGCTAAAGCATGTCTTCGCGATACATTAGTAAGACCCATTTACTTTGATTAGTCACTGTGTCATTTGTTTGTTTTAGGTAATGAATAAATGATCACAATCTTCATGCTTTGTCGATATTCTTTTAAGCATTCAATTCTTACTATCCGATATCATCTCACTCGTTTCCTTTTCATGTTTCTTTGCTCTTTTAGAATATGCCTCCTCGACGTGATGCACAACCTCAAACTAACGCCGAGCTTGCATCTATTATCACTCAGCAAATCGCTGCTGTACTCCCAAACCTGATAACTCAAGTAAACCAAGCAAACAACAATAACAACAATGCTCCGTGCAACTATAAGGCATTCAATTCAGCTAAGCCACTCACATTTACTAGGTCTAAAGGGGCCACTAGGCTCCTACAATTGTTTGAGAGTCTCGAAAGCATGTTTCATCATGTACAATGCCTAAACGAGCGAAAGGTTGAGTTTGCATCGAGCGTATTCCAGAAAAGAGCACATACATGGTGGAACAGTGTAATGAGGGATACGGGTGCCGACGTAGCATTGGCACAAACTTGGGAAGAGCTTCAAGCTCTAATGATCAAGGAGTTATGTCCTCGTCATGAACTCAGGACGTTGGAAAGGGAATTCGACGATCTAAAGCAAGACAGCGGTGAACATCGAGCCTACACTGACCGTTATGAGGAACTGAGCCTGTTATGTCCTACCATGGTTACGCCTTTAGATAAGGCGATCGAAAAGTACATTGATGGTCTCCCTGACCAAGTTCAGGATATCGTTACTGGTAGCAACCCTACTACCATCAGACAGACCATTGAACTATCTGCTACCCTGACTGAATCTCAGATCAGGAAAGTAAGCTTTTCTGAAAGGGTGACCCGAAACCATCTGACGAGTCTACACAAGAAAAACCAAAGGATAAGCAGGCCGAGTCCTCCAAAAAGTCAAAGAAGCATAAGGCTTCACAAAACTTCGTTGTAGTTGCTCAGAACAATCAGGTTGCACCAAACCAACCAGCACAACCTCGTACAAGGAAAAACTATGTTGGTATTGCACCTTTGTGCAACAAATGCAACCGTCATCACCTGGAACAAACACAGTGTCACAAATGTACCCACTGTGAGCGATTGGGACATTTAGTTAATACCTACCGTTATACAATCCAAAACCAAGCTGCTTCAAATCCTGCTGCTGTTCAAGCACCATTTCCACCTGGATCGTGCTATAACTGTGGTGATCTTACTCACTACCGAAACAATCGCCCAAGACTTGTTAACGCAAATCCAACGCGTGGACGAGTGTTTAACATAAACGAGGCAAACGCAAATGATAATGCAGCAGTGAACAATTAGACTTTTGTTTTTCCTTGTTTGTTATCTTTGACGCTTGAAACAATTCAGTTTTTATATAAATAAATTGTTGTTTCACTTTTTTACAAGACTGATGTGATTGTGTGTATGTGTGACATACCCCTACGATGCCGGTACTAAGGAACCATGTTCCTTACAAAACAAACTACTCGTGTGATTCTTTCATTTCATGATCACTCGTGATCTCCCCGAAAATCCTAAGTACTCGTTTCTTTTAAGAAACAAAGTACAAGGTACAAGTTATAAATTCTTAAACAGATACTTGAAATACCATTTCAAATCCTTGATTGGATATCTAAAGGTACTTTCATGAATCCTTAATTGGATTCCTTGTGTGCTCTAATACGAATGTTACGATACGACAAAGACTAAGCCAAATCCTTGTAAGATCTTCCTATCTTCATAGTTAGATTCTTGGGGATGTTTTGAGTACCAATTGAAGTCCTTGATTGGATTTCTGGTGTACTTTAAATGCATTAATTCAATTTAATAAACGAGCTAATAACTAAGTTAACGAAGATGCGATTATGTGATTTTGTGTAACTCTAAAGCTCGCTATCTAAGTCCTGGTAGAATCTTCCGTATTTTCATATGTTAGATTCACAGAAGGATACTCAAAGTACTATCTTAAATTCCTTAAGGGGCTTTTCTATGCAAATAGTAAGAATCTTGGATTTCAAAGTGCTATTTCAAAACGATTATTTGATTCAAAGTTACAAAGATCCTTTAGTGGTCTATTCAAAGAGATCGTACGATGATCTAGTTAAAGAGATCATGTGTTGATCTAGTTAAAAAGATTGTTCGTTGATCTTGTTAAAAAGATCCTTTGGTGGTCTAATCAAGTCATCATTAAATGTTTGTCCGATTGATTTTTTCCCCTACGGATTATGAAATGAACTGTGCGGACTGTGAAAGGAATTACGTAATTATGGATGCATACATAATTATGGAATTCAGTGCACAGAAACAACAACAAGTTTTGTTATGTGTTAAGACCTATAGTGATAAGAATAACGAGACAGAAACAGTGTAAAAAGGACATGGTGGATACGCCGCTGGTACTTCATATATATAAGTGTTCCTTATTACATTGCGAACATAGCGTTATTTAAAGTTACTAGAAGTCCTGGACCTTGACCAATGTTATTTTATCTTACAATCTCCGTCTCCGATTTCAAGCACACACAAGTTTCCTATAATAGTCTTCATAGGAAACATTCTTCTATCCGTTGTTCGAAACTCTATGTTTTGTTACTACAAGGACATCACTTGGACAAATAACAAATTCTCTAAAAATCCAAACATGACCCAAAGTTTTACTTAGGGTACGAAGGATTCATTCGAAAGCGAAACAATTATAGTTGTCTTCACAGGTTTCCTCTAAAATTAAATTTCGGGACAAAATTTCCTAAAGTAAGGGAGACTGTGACACCTGTGCCTCTACGACCATCATACGAATACAAAACCAATGAAATCTTGTGTTTCATACTTGGGATTTGTATAAATATGTGTATCATTTGCACATATCAATTCTTGTTCGATTTCGAGCTTTAAATCGCTTTCTTGAAGGTTATACACGAAATGATGCATAAATATAATCAGTATAACATGACAAACACTCCGGAACAGTGACATAGGCTTAACATACCTTAAATAACCTTTACGTAACTTAGAAATACATTTTGGAGGGTTTGGTGTGTCGAAAACAAGTTTATTCTATCCTAGGGACTATTTACGTCAAAATATGAAACTATGACGATTCGTACAGTAACGAACATTTCGGAACATGATCATAAGTTAAACATACCCTAAATATCCTTTACATAGCTTAGAAATAGGCTTTGAGGGGTTCGGTATGCGAAAATAAACTTATTCGATCAACAGGGACTAAAAGCATCAAAAAGTGCATAAGTTTGCATTTACGCGCATATCTTACGTTCTGAACATATCCGAACATCCAAAAATTTTTGTAATCATTAAAATATTTTATTTTAGTGATTGGATTGCAAAAATACCATTCGTCGTGCAATTTTGATCGATTTACCGAATAACGCAACCGTACGACCAAACGAACCTACATCCGAGATAATTTCAAGCTTGTTTCAAGTCCCCTATGCTTTAACATCCTTGTAGAGCCTTGAAAATGTGTTAACGGGGTTTAAACGCGTCGAAAATGGCTTAAACATGCTGCAGGGACCATTTTTGCCAAATTTCAAAAGTTCTGGCGCAGATAGTGGGTGGCGTCGCGCCACAGCAACAGGCTGGTGCCGTGGCGGCACACGACGGCCCTGTTTTGACAGAAATCCTGTTTTCAGCAACTAGCTTGAATTTGAGGGTCTTTTATGCAACTTTCTGTCACACCCCAAAAACGTCGCAGCGGAATATAAAACGTAGTGGTGATGGAAGCCGGTGCCCATTTCTATCTTGATGTTTAATGCATTATAGTGTTGGACATATTAACTTAACTAAAACATTAGTTTTTAAGCATGACATCCCATAACATGACACAACAATAACATAGTTAAATTGTCTTTGATCCTTACGGATCTTATTACATTTGTCCCAGAAAGTTTTAAAATCAGTCCAACATATTTAAGTGACAAAACATGCATCAACAACCACAAGATACGCCATAATTCTCGTAACCGAACTCAAGTACCTGTAGAACACGTTAAAAATCAAGTGTCAACACAAAGAAAGGTGAGTTCACATATTCACTTACAAATAATTTTATTCCAAGGAAAACTTTCTGTTTAGGTGTTTATTTGAAAACATCCATAAAATTTTAGAAAGTCCATTTTACTTCCTTAATAAAATCCATGGGCTTTCCGTTGGTTCATCAATCCGAAAACTGTAATATATATATATATATATATATATGTATATATAGACTCGTATGTTAGCTAGACGATACGAACTATATATTAACCATGCAGGGATAATCAATGCTAGACAATAAACAGAATCAAAATTCGTCGCTTGACTTGACACGGGGCGACTGGTCACGATGGGGTTGTCAATCCGATAGATCTACCAACAATTCATCGCGTGCAATACTTAAATAATTAAACGACATCATGGGCGCAAGGTCCTCTTGAAGGACAATATGATGTCTGCCTCATGTACAATATATATATCCTACTAATATGACAATTTAATACACGACGTTGTACGAATTCCCCTGACACTCCATTATTTGAGACCCAGTCAACAATTCGTCCCCAACTGTACAGTTATGTTTCACTTAGGAAATATCGTACTTTCAATATTCATTCATCAAAAACGTTTTACTTTGAAACGTATGACTTATCAAATTTCATATATTTGCAGCGAAAATATATATTTTATATTAAAAGGTATGTTTTATATCAAAAAAAATTATTAAACCCTTTTATTGACGTGTTCTACCCCCAAAATATATATACAAAGCAGTAAAAAGAGAGGGGTTTAGTGACACTCACCTTTGGGTGCGTATTTTAAATAGTGCAATCCCATAGATTGATTTTCTACACGTCCTAATATAGGAACGATTCTAAATCAATATACGTAACACAAAAATCCTAAGTTTCTCCGTTTCTTAGAATTATCAGATAACTTTGAGATTTTCTCGAAAAGTTGTTATTTTTTATTATGTTGGCATGTTAATATATATATATGAGTCCATATATATATATATATATATATATTTATGATTTTGTGACTTGAATGATTTTATTGGTAACCATTATTGTGTAAATCCGTTAACACTCCCGTTTATACACGATATATCTACGATTTGCGCATCGTAATATATATACATATAATTTAACACCGAAACACACGAAATCTTGTTAACTTATCTATTTTGTCATTCTTAAAGCAAATATACATAAAATATCTTACATGTATCAAATTTCATGCTCGACAAACAAGTTACAAATTTAACACAATTTTTACCGTTTCTACCGCACAAAACGCACAAATATACATGCATAATTCAAATCTTTAAAATCATGTTAAAAATTAAAATATTTTCACATTCTCATGTTTAAATCACATAACACATTTTAACACATAAGGTTTACCCAAAATTTTACCCATACTAGTGTACATAGAAAAATACGTATTTTAGCGATTCGGTAATATTTTCGGGCGTCGGAAGTCACGTATGACCAACCAACCACCAAGTTAACTTAAAATTAGTTAAAATACTTATTTTTAAACTAAAAATATTAGTTTACTTACTGATCTAAATCAGTTTTATATAAATCACTCGAAAAGCCGATTTTTTACCGTTCTAACGCATAGTTTTGCGTTAAACGTTACTATAACCATCCCAACTCGAAATGACTTGATATTTTAACAAAATACATGTTATTTACTGATTAAAATAGTGATCATAATCAGATTAGTTTAGTTTTTGTGTAAGTCACATAAATCATGTGATTTCACGTATTTTACAACTCCTAATGCACCAAGTACAACATGCAAGACTAGTAAACTTTATGACAAAGTTTTATATCATTAAACACTTCAAAATAATAATATTTTAGTGTTTATAATCTGATCAAAAATCATTTTTATCAAATCATGTTTAAATCATCATTTCATGCTTTCATATCATCATGCATGTTCATGTATGTGCATCTAATGCACTCATACAACATCAACGTCATTACCTATGATCTAATCATACTCAAGAACATATTAAATCCATGTTATTACAAATTATAACCTATATCATCCATCATCACATAATCATTCATACATAATCATTCATACATAATCATTCATACATAATGCAAGTGTTCTTACATTTATAATTATATGACTAAAAATTACATGCATGCATACACATATATATACATATACATGAAATTTATATACTCACATAAACTTCCAAAAGTTCACTTTTTATCATGTTAATTTCAAATCTTGAAACCCTTTTTTAAAACATTCCTTTATAACATATTTGATTCTTACATTCATCCTATTTTCAAGTAACTTGTTTATCATGAATCTTTCAATCAAAATCAAAACACAATCATTTACACACACACAAACTTACGGCCATATTTATATATATACACACCCATTTTTATTTCATTCAAAAATCCTTTTGTTTTTAGTTTTCAAGTTTTGTAATTAAACTCAAGAACAAGAGAAACTTTCATCACCATCAAGAACATCAAAAAATAAAAATAAAAAGGTTTTTATTATAAATTTTATACCTTCAAGTTCTTGAATGATTTTTAGTAAAAATTGATGGTGTGGGTCTTGATTGTTGCTTGAAACACTATGGAATCACTTCTAAATAATCAAATAGACTTGAAAACACCTTGAAATGGATATGAATCCTCAAGATTAAATTTGAAAATGATAATGGAAGTGCCATAGAGGGTGTTCGGCCATGGATTTGCAAGAGAGAGAGAGTGAATGAAGTTTGTAAAGAAATTGTGGGATTGTGTGAAATGTGGTGAAACTCTATGGTAGTAATCATCTTCCATTTCTCCAAGAAGTTACATGTGTCAAACATGCAAGGGGGAGAAGGGGAGGTGGCTGCCATATGTCTCTTTTTCACACACATAACCGATTATACATACATATACATATGTAATATTGAGTGAAACTGGTATTTAGCCGGTTACCGGGTATTTTATCTAGCGTTTTACACCCGTTTTAGTGTGTTTTAAATTATTTTTTGCACTATATAAAAATAAACTCACCAAAATATTATTGAACAATATTTTGTTTGCCTGGACTGGCTTCGTTGTCGGTATTTGGCAGTATGCGCGCTGTGCTGCGCGATTTGCACTTGAAGTCGCAAAAATAGGGATTTAAGTGTTTTTATTTATTTTTATCATTCAGTAGTGATAAAATCATCAAATTATTACTAAAATTATTTTTAGTTGCCTTGACAGGCTGTGTTGACAGTATTTTGTCGGTATACACGCTGCATCGCGCGGTACGCGCTTAAACTCGAAAAATAGAGTTTCCTAGCATTTTAAATTATTTTTCCACATGGATATAATTAAAATAATTATTCTAATCATAACAGACTATTTTTGGGATTTTAACCCTGATCGGGTGGTCACCGACGTTCGTTTCGCATTTTAACCGTTACGCGATAAGCGTTTATCTTACCGTTGCCAACATAATTTTTACCAAAGTTTAAATTTACCAACTCATTAAATTCCACAAATAAATATCATAATCAGTCAAATACGGTCTTTTATCTATTCATAACACGTGTTACAATTGTACGGTACAGCCTGAAAGCCGTGTGTCACAGTCTCCCCCTGTTTAGGAAATTTCGTCCCTGAAATTTTACTCTACAGGTTTTGTTTTCGCACTAGGTGGAAACAATAAAAACATGCTTGATGAATATTGATAGGATCGGGGAATCGATTAAATGAGACAATCAGAAGAGTTCTAGACCAAATCAGAGGCAGAATTCATTGATTTGATCTTCATTCAGCTTGATATACACTTAGAAGTAGTTTAACTGTCACTTGTATTGATTTGATGACGTTTACAGCTTGTTCGACACTTCAGCAGAGCTTCACTACCGGAATCAGAAAGTTCAAAATGAGAGACCCAAGACCTAGTATTTATAGAGAGTCCAGGTCGCACCAAACAGTCCCATGCGGACTGGCCCACTTCGCACAGACTGGTCAGTTCGTGTGAGGTGTCTGGTTTCAACCTGTTTCCCGTTTTTCTCGTTCTACGTGTCCTAGCCTATCTATTCTATTACAAGACTCGATACAAGACGAAGTAGACAGACATATGCACCAACAAACTCCCCCTAGGATGTTGACGAGTCTTCAGTACGAGTCTTCAGTATGTCAAGTCTTCAGTCTTGATCAATCTTTTCGCTCTCTCCAAAGTATCTTTCTCTGTAAGCATCCTCATCAATCTCTATCTTCTCTTCTATCTCTCTCTTACTCTCCCAGAATCTCAATCTGACTTTTCTAATTCTCTTGATCAGATCTATTGGTTCTTTAAACCCTTCAGCATTAACAGCTGGCAAGGACGGTAGGATTCGAACCTGGCTCTAATGCCTTCAGACTCCCCCTTTCTATAAGCCGGGATCTCAGTTTGGAATAGCTCTCGTTCTAGGATCATAACCCCTCTCAAACTCTGCTCAGGCTTACTTTGCAGCTTTCACAGGTTCACTAACGTCTCCTGACCCTCCGTAGCAACAGAATCAGAAATTTGGCTCTTATCTGCATATCCTCAGGAGTCGAAACCTAGCTTTTTCAGAGCTTTTTACCTGCACAAACTCTACCCAAAAGTAAGATTTTTATTTATAACCTCTGCTTAACCACTTGTATTCGAATCATACACATTTGTTAATTTGAAACCAATTAATCATTTCAAAATCATTTCTTATTTCAAATAAACTCTCCCAAACCTGTTGTCCATCATGTTTAGCATTTGGAATTTTGAAAATTAGCTTTTCAACATCAGTTGTCGAAAATAAGATGATGTAAAATCTTTTTGATTTTTCAAAATTTTTATGCTAAAACACATTCTTTTTGGATTTTTCTTTAAAAGAAAAGCAGTAAAGAAATATTTACAGACAATATTTTTGTGAGTTTGTGTAAGAGGATCATATCAGTTTTTGAGACAAATCACTAACACCGTTGAGCTTTTAAACACTTTAAGTTCTAAACAATTCACTTTGATTGTCAGTATACTGATTCACTTAAATTTTCACACAAAGTTCAATTGTTTCTAGATACGAGATTTAGTGTTTTATGCACTTAACTTATTCGCGTGTCCCACCTCAGAATATACTCTCGTATCCAGACTCTTATATTCAGTCTTACAGGTGAATGTACACTAATGATATCTGTAAACGGGTAATGCGAGACCATGAGAGCTCAGGTTAGAACTTCCGTTCAGACAAAGAGATGATGGCTCGTCTTTTAGGTGTGTCCCGTTTGGGGATCTTTTCTTCAACAACACATGATTAGCATTTTTCAATGTTTCATCATTTTTATGCTGAGGGTGAGCTTTATGATTAAAGCAGTGCAGAATATTATACAAGGACTAGGCTATTGCTCCCGCAAAATATTTGAAGTCCTGGTTTAATACCCCAGATATCATCACGCACAAAGACCTAGTATGTCAGAAATAAAAAGCCCTTCAAACAAGATTTCAGGGGTTACCTATATATCCGAGAGATGTTCCCCACGAAATAAGAAAGTATTTATATTTAGGTTTATATCTCGAAAAACAATCTACAGAATGTATAAAAACCTACTGGCATATCCTTAGTGAGATCGTTTATCACATTTGACTTACCAATTCTTTAGCGTGCTGTGATAGTCCACTGATGTACTATCATTTCCTCTTTTTCACAACAAAACTTATTTTTGCTTTTTCAATGTTTTTGGATTTTTAGATTTTATCATGTTTTTGGATTTTTCAACTTTTCGAAATTTTTATTTTTTTACTCCCCCTAAAATCAAAAATATGTTTCAATTTTTGATTTTCCGGGAAAATTTGAAAATAAACGAAATAAACTGACAAACTGATGTGAATTGCTTTAAATCTCCATTCTTTTGGCTTAAACAATCAGAACTCCCCCTGACAACAAACTATTTTCCCATAATGATTTCAAAACACTTAAGTTTGTTTTAATCAAAATAGTTTTTCCGGAAAATTAGTTTTGTTTGTCATTTCACAAACATGGGGTTTAAATTCATCATTTTGTTCTTTTAATTACCACTTGTAAAAACACTTTTCATTTTCTTTAATCACTTGTATGAAAGTTAAATCAAGTTCAACTCAATGACCTTGATTAACCACTTGTAAGTTCTAATCAACAATACCACTTGTAAATCGAAATATGACAGTTTTCAGCTTGAGAAATTCACAACAAACATTTTCCAAGAAAGAAGCCCATTCATGCTCCACGATTACCAACTTGGGAGCTCCGGCAAGTCAGGATTTTTAAGCAAAGAATACAGACACCCAAGCCTGACCAGCTTTGGGTGTAACCTGTTCAATTTCACTTGGTTTTTTAACATTCTTTTTTGCTTCATAAAATTCTTTTACCCCTTTTTCCTTTCCATCGACCATTTTTTCCAAAAATATGGTTCACTTTTCCATTAAACGCTTTTTCGACATCAAATTCTTTCTTTTCAAAATAGAATTGATTCGAAATTTCCACTTTTCCAAATTTTTGTTTTAAATTTTTAGCCCGCAATGGTGGAAAGTTGACATCATCCATTGGCGGTACTGACTTTTCTCTTTTGAGCTCAACTTGTGGCTCATCTGACTTTGACGAGTCAGATTCATCGCCAGACTTAACATCTGATTTCTTAACAACCCACGTTTGGTTGTTAAGATTCACTCTTCTGTTGTAAAACCTTTTTGAACTCTCACAAACTTCAAATGTAGAATTTTTAAACACTTTGAATTTGTCAGTTGGTGGTTCAGTTTTATCAACAACTTTTTCTTTGAGTTTAGAAAGAACTTCCTGTTTAATGTTGGTCACCATTGGACAGTTCCAGGCGATGTGACCAACTTTTTTGCATATGTAACAAGTTCTTGTTTCCTTTTTGGTGCCAAACACAGTCTTCTCAAACTTTTGTTTTTCAGCAAGAAACTCTTTGTTAGACTGTTTCCAGAATGAGCTCTTTTTCTCTTCTTCAGAACTTGCCCCTGAAACAAATACAGTTTTTGATTTAAAATCTTTAACATTTTGATTATTTTCAACATCAAAACCCAACCCCTTCTTATTGAAATTGCTTTTATGATTCGGTTTCTTTTGATGACCTGGATCGAAACCTTTTTTCTTGTTTAAACATTGTTGAACTCTAGAAGTATATTTAGGTTTTGAAAATTCCATTTTATCTTTTATTTCTGAAAATTTTATTTTTATCAATTTAAAAACTGTTTTAATATTTTCAATTTTCACATTTTTGATTGGAAATTCCTCATCAGAATATAATTTGTCTGAATCATTCAAAGTATATGCCACTTTGAATGTTTCGTCATTCAAATTATTTTTTGATAATAGAAATTCTTTATTGTAAACTCTTTTGACCGATGATTTCGAACTGTTGACTGATGAACTCGAACTCTTAGATTCAGACTTTGACTCTGACTCCTCATTCTTATCCAACACCTGATCGACCACTTTCTTTATTAACTCAGACTCATGATCAGTGTCAGACGATGTGAATGTGACGTCAATGTTGTCTGGTAACTCATCAGTTGTTTCAGACTTTAACTTTATATTGACTGCCTTTTTGAGTTGTTCCGAATTTGGTTTTCTGGGAGAATAACCTTCCCAGATCGGAGGCGGACACTTGTTATAACTTGCACTTGGTTTCTTACCAGTATCCGTATCTTCCTACTTCTTATCTTGAAAAGCTTCAAAACCTGCAACAGTAGGATAAATTCTATCAATCAAATAATCAGAACTTGAATAATCCATTAGCAATCGTCTGATTCTTTCATTCTCAATCTTTTCAGTCTCCAATTCCTGCTTCAACTCTGCACACTCTTCAATATAATGATTGATGGCCTTCTGCTTAGACATCATCACTACATTCATCATTGTCAAAGCATCTTCCCTTTCTGAATTTACCTTTTCCAACTGGTTTACTGTTCTGTTCAACACATCATAGGATTCTTTCACCTACTTAACATCAAACAATAATTTTTCTTTCATCTCGTCGAGCTCACTATACTTCTTATCTTTCTCTTCACAATATTTGCATGGTTCCAAACATTTCAGACATGGTTTTGTGACCTCTACAATCTTTTCAACAACTTTAACCTCTTCACACTGTTCATTCTTCTTTTCCACCTGAACAACATTCTCACATTTTACCTCTTTCTTTTCTTTTGCTGCTCGTTTCTCCTTTAGCTTCTCCAATTTATCTGCAAAATAAAATTTGAAACTTTCAGGAGATTAATGAGTTTTACCAATGTTTATTTGATTAATTTCTTCCTCATCGTCATTGCTATCAGTTGATGATTGATCAAACACTGGTGTCTTTTCTGAACTATCTTCTGAAGAAACAGATTCTCCATCTTGACTTTTCTCATCATTTGCAAACACATCCATCAATTCTTTCATCAATCCTGGCTCTTGAATGATCTGTGCAACAAATGCTCTAAACTTTGAGTTACTTTCAGCCGGAATGTATTTGTCCCAGCTAAATCCCTCTGGCAATCTTTCATCTTCTTGATCTGGAGGCATAGTAATACAAGCTTTCTTCTTTCCATCTTCAATTGACGGTTGTTGAGCTACCTGATGATATATTGCTTTCTGATAATATTCATTGTTCCCGAACGGATCTGAGCTCCACCTGCTTCTCGGTTGGTGCATTCCCTCTTGAAATGTCCTTTTTCCCTGCATCGAAAACAAGTAACTTTAGACTTATCAAAACCTAAAGTAGAAACATTAGCATCACGTAAGTCATCTCTTCCGGTAATTTGCTTAAATTTCTCAGCTCTCCTCGACACACTCACTAAACACCACTTAATATCCATTAGCTCCATTTCCTCAGCATCAATCTGATCGTAATCCTCTTTTGTTAACATAGGATTTCCGATTCCTCCCACAACCAAACTCTCATATGATTCCAACACAGTAACAAGTAATGCATATGACCTTTAGCGACTTCTTCAGATAAATTCTGACCGTTCTGAAGATGCAACGCGATGTTGCATTGTAGTATATGACTATTACCGTTGTTTGAGCTTTGAGACTGATAACTTGAAGTTGAAACATTTGGATTAACACTTGGATATGAAGAAAATCCATTGTTTTTAGTTGAACTTTGATTGAGTGATCCGGATGAGTTTTATGCGCTGAAAGCGGTTTAGATCTTCGGACATGTTTCAACATTTTGAACATTACCTTTGAAATACATCTTGATATCTTGTTGAACACTTGAATTGTTCATTCTAGAAATCTTTTGTTGTTCAAGATGTTGTCCTTCAAGTTTTTCAATGAACTGAGCAATTGTCAATCTATCGTACTCTCCGGTATTCTTTAGAATCATAAGATATGTACCCCATTCTTTCTGAGGTAAAGCATCGGCTAATTTTTCAACCCATTCCTCTCGGTCTTTAGTGATATCCAACCGAGACATTGAACGCACTAGATGACAATATCTTTCAATGAGAGTCTTTGTAGTTTCACTCGGCAAACTTGAGAACAATTCAAATTCTTTCTTTAACAGTGACTTTTTATTCTTGATCGTCTCCGTACTTCATTCGAATTTTGTACGAAGTGCTTCCCAAATTGAACATACACTATCATCATGCTGAAGTAATATGAAAATGTCTTCTTTCACTGCTTGTTGAAGTAAGCTGATCATCATTTTTTCTGCCTTGTACATTTCTCTCTCTTTTTCTGTAAATTCAAAATATTCTTTACAACTCCCATATTATTACGAGGTCGAACGTACTTTGTTTCAATACATTCCCAAGACCTTAGATGGTTTGCTTGAACCCGATTTTTGAAACGTTCTTGCCAACAGGAATACTCTTCAATGTTCATCAGCTTTGGGGGTTTCTGCAACGTTCCCATTTCATTTTCCATGTTTACATTCTGAGCAACGGTAACAGGAGTACCCGGGGCAGTAGCAAATGCATTATAAAACTCGTTGTCCATGTTTCGGATTTAAGATTTCACACAAACAGTCTTTTCATATGAACTGACAGGTTTTCAAACGAATTGGATCTAATCTCAACTCATGCGAACTGAATCTACAGACTCAAACGATGTGACCTGATGCGATCCGGAACAATTTCACACGAACTGATAACTTTCAAGTGACTTGGGCTACTTCGTGCGAGCTGAGTTGTTCAAACCATACGACCTGGAACAAATACAAACAACCTGGACTACCTCGTGCGGTCTGGACGACTTCGTACGACCTGACTAAAACTTTCAAACGATCTGACCACTTCCACGCGACCTGGTTTGCTCAACTCGTGCGAACTAAGATGATCCTCGAACGACCTGAACAGTTTTTCACGCGGTCTGGTCCATTTTATCAAATTTTAGGTTGATTTTAGGTCTGATTTTTTCAAGGATTCATTAAAACTGTGTTTTACGTGTTATATGTGAAAATCAGGCCATTTTAACCATAAATTCGTTGAAATTTTGAAGAAAAAGTGTAGAAAGTGAGTAGAAGTGAGATGTTTTTTAAGAAAACAAGCTGAAATGGTAAGAACTCCTCCTCCTGAGCTCTGATACCACTTGATAGGATCGGGGAATCGATCAAATGAGACAATCAGAAGAGTTCTAGACCAAATCAGAGGCGGAATTCATTGATTTGATCTTCATTCAGCTTGATATACACTTAGAAGTAGTTTAACTGTCACTTGTATTGATTTGATGACGTTTACAGCTTGTTCGACACTTCGGCAGAGCTTCACTACCGGAATCAGAAAGTTCTAAATGAGAGACCCAAGACCTAGTATTTATAGAGAGTCCAGGTCGCACCAAACAGTCCCATGCGGACTGGCCCACTTCGAACGGACTGGCCAGTTCGCACGAACTGGTCAGTTCGTGTGAGGCGTCTGGTTTCAACCTGTTTCCCGTTTTTCTCGTTCTACGTGTCCTGGCCTATCTATTCTATTACAAGACTCGATACAATATGAAGTCGACAGACATATGCACCAACAAATATGGTCTTGTAGTTTTGCGAGAAACTTTGATTCTTACGAAGAATCTTTGTAGACCTATGTTACACACACGCTTAATTCCTAATCTCATGTCTCAACGCTCTCCACCCTTTCCAAGGTTCAACATTTACCAGCACTTAATCAAGAAGATTAAGTCAAATTTTCACCACTTCGGGTTTAACATACGTATATTTACATATACATTACCCCGTACCTAAGATAGTCTGAGTTTACACCCGATTAATCCAACTCGAGATGGGCTCTCGAAAGAATCAAATCTCATAAACTCGTCTTCCTTCCTTCTTGCATTCATTTCAGATATCCACAAATCGCCAAATCAATAAATCACATACATGGCTAGAATGCTGAAATCACCTCTCCAGTTATTAACATAACTCTGCTAGCTATACGTACTGCTTCTACGGTGCTTCGATAAACTTCCGTTTATCTTCCAAACAAATCTCTATAAAGAATAAAATCAGTGTATTATCCATTATACACTTTCTCAACTGAACCCAAACAATACATTATGTACACTACTCCCTCCTTATGGTAGCTTGTGCCTATAAGCAACTGATCCAACTCAAGATGGGCTCTTGAAAGGACCGAATCATTGTGGCTCAGCTCTTTCTTTTCTCTGCTAAACCTAATAGCACCTCAGCAAGATAACTCCTTTATCAGAACCAAATCTTCAATCTGTAACTGCATTAGTTCCTTCAATTGTCCATGTATTCCTTCTGTCGATCAATTGGCGACTTTTAACCTTCCCTCGATCCAGGCAAATCCTGTCGCTGGTTTCCAAGATAAACTAAGGTCTGGTTAATTGTCCCTAGGTCATGTTAGCTCAACATAATGGTGATCAACACTTCCATCCATGCAAGGCTTCAAATGGAGCAACCTGAATACTAGCGTCAATTATTATTGTAAGATAACTCTGCCAAGGGCATGTGAGTATCTTAACTTCCTTCGGAATCCATCATACATGCTCCCAAATTTTCTTTCAAGGGTCCGAAAAGCTTCCTACTATCTTGTTGTCCAATCAATTTCCCTTTTCTTTTTGGGGTTATTAGTGTCGAAGGCTGCACTAATTTGGGGAAATTATTAATAAATCTCCGGTAGCACCCAGCTAGTCTCATGAATCGTCATACTCCCGACGGGGTTTTTGACGTTTCTCATCATTCGATCGCTTTAATTCTAGACTGATCTACATGCATACCTTCCTCATCCATCTATTAACTCCATAGTCAACCTCAATGTTTCTCACGAGTTTCCTTGGCTCGTGTGAAAGCAAGTATGTCGTCGACGAATATTATCATGAATTCATCCGATTAGGGTTTCCATACCCTGTTCATGAGATCCATGAATATAAGTGGCGCATTAATTTAGTCAAAAGGCATGACTAATAACTCGTAATGGCCATATCGTGTTCGAAAAGCAGTCCTCAGCATGTCTTCGTCAGCAACCTTCAACTGATGATATCCTAATCGTAGATCAATCTTCGTGTAGCAGCTGGATCCATGTGGCTTGATCAAACAAATCGTCAATCCTCGGTAAAAAGGGTACCGATTTTTTATAGTCAACTTGTTCAGCTCCCTGACATCAACACACATCCTGAAGGATCCATCCTTCTTCCTTACGGTGAAACAGTGTTAGGATTGAACCCTACCAAAGGAACAGATAATTAAAGCCAAAACTGGATCAGAGCAGTGGATCCAGAATAAGCAGATGTTATGTATACAAGTCTCTCCCCTTGAAAGTGGTTTCAACATCTGCTGACCTCCTATCTACTGATCGTACAAATTGCTGATCAAGTAAAAGACTGATGGAAGACTAAAACTATGTTGTTCAATCTATTACCTTGAGTCAAGCTATGCTGATCATGACAAGTACTGCTGGGTTCACATCAGTGGAAGGATGCAGCAGTAGTTTAGATGTCTTTATGTAATGAAATGTAATAACAGTAGTTAGCATAGCGGAGGTTGTATAGATCAGAGGTTAGAGTTTGTTAGGAGGTTAGATGTCACTTTCATGGTGACGTCAGCTTAGATGCTTCAGTGGTTTGCTCGTGCCTATAAATAGAACAGTGCTCTGTACTGTTCTATCAGCTCTTTCACTATCTTCTTCCTGAACGAACAAATACTGTGAGCTCAGGCTGAGGGGGAATTTGTTGCATACTTGCAAATTGTAATCGTTGTTGAAATTAAATTCAATCATTCGGTTCAATATTAAACTTGTATGTTAAAAGCAATTCTCCTGTTTGATTGTGAAAAGTTTGCTTCCATCTTAATTCCGCTGCACAACTCATTCATCTTCATCTTAATTCAAATGTGAAACACAATCAAAACCAAACTCAGATCCTAACAATTGGTATCAGAGCTTGGACAGTCAAATTTGATTTAACAATCATTTTGACGTAAATAGTTCAGCTCATAATCGTTGATACTGATAGTTTGTTCGTTTTGTTGAAAAACAGAGCAAGGTTTAATCACCATGAAAGTTGATTAATCAGTGCCTGTAAAACAACCAGGATGACGTCACAATTACAAGATGATAAGAATAACATTGGCTCTCTTTTCAAACCACCTATGCTTAAACGTAATGAATACAACATCTGGGAGAGAAGGATGGGTCATATCCTTGCTCAACAGAACACTGGATGTTGGAGGTCTGTTGTTTTTGGTCCCCATGTTCCTATGGTGCCAAGTGCTGAGGATGCAAAGAAGTTCGTACCTAAACCATCTGAAAACTATACTGAAACTGATTTTCAAAAGTTCGAACTCGATGCCAAAGCATTTAGCATCATAGCATCTGCATTACTCAATGAGATCTATTATGGACTGTTACATTGTAACAGTTCCAGAGAATTATGGGATGCACTTAAGGAACAATTTGGGGGAACTGAATAAGTAATTGAGAACAATAGGGAAATTTTGAATCAGCAGTATGAAACCTTCTGTCACATCAAGGGTGAATCATTGACCCAACAGTTTGAACGTTTCAGTTGTCTCATCAGTGAGCTAAGACTTGTTAAAGTTGAAATTCCAAAATCAACACAAAATAGTAGGTTTCTTAGATCACTACCTGATAAATGGGACACAATTGCATTTGTGACTAGAAACTCTGCTGAGTTCAAAGATCTGACCCTGACCCAACTTCATGGTAGACTCCTGACCTATGAAAGGGAGTTAAACCAGAAAAAGAAGTTGTAAGAGTCTGGCAAAGTTGCTGATGATTATTCATTTGGCAGCACAGCTCTGTGTGGTCAGGAAGAATCTGGTAGCAGTAGTAAGGATCAGGGTTATGATCACTTTATTGATATAACTGCTGGTGGAAATTTCAACTACCCTGATTCTCACTCTTCCAATTATGCTTTTACTGCAAATTGTGAAAACCAGATGTCAGATAACTTGTGTTTTGAACTCAATGATTTGCAACACTTTGATCCCACTGACTTAGAAGAAATGGACATTTTGCATCAATTGGCTTTGCTTAGTGTGAGAACAAGCAAATTCTATAAAAGAACAGGGAGAAAATTCCCAGGGTTACATGGGAATTTAAAAGTGGGGTTAGATAAGTCAAAAATTAAGTGTTATAAGTGCAATAGGCTAGGTCATTTTGCTAGGGAATGCAGGAGTCAAACCACTGGTCCAATAATCACTCATCCCAGCTCAAATCCTAGACCACAACACCAAAGCACTGTGTAAAACACCCAATATACCCCTGCTGCCCATGTTAACACTGCTCACTATGCTGCAACCCCTGTGCCTATGTATTATGTTCAAACAACTATTCCACAAATTCAGTATGTTTAAACCCATGTCCCTCAGGAACAAGTGCAACCTGTTACACCTCAACAAGCTGCTCCAACAGTGGTACAACCAGATCAACAAAGCTTTTTCACCCAAGGTTTTGTTGACTGGAGCAGCATGCCTGATGAGCTTGTTGATGAAAATTTTGCACTATATGCTTTTAATGAACCTTCTAATGATGAATTTTGTTTGATGGCATTAGAGTCAATACCAGAGGGGGTAGAAATTGATGGTGAACAGCTAAGTGATGAAACAGTGGATGAAGTGACTGAAGCAGTGGTTACTGCAGTTGCTGGTGAACTACTGCTGGGAGAAAATTCAGAAACCCTGATTGAACCACTGTCTGACCCTTGGTCCAAAGAAGACAAAGAAGATAAGGAAGAGAAGAAAGCAGGTGAGAAAGAAGTAAGAGCTGATAATGAAGAGGATCATCAATGTGATTGTGCCATGATGGCTGCTGCCAAGGTATCACCTCAAGTTCTTGAAAAACTATGTTCAGACAAATGCATTATTGCATTTGCTAACATCAAAGAGGTAAATGAAAACCTTAGGGATAAAGTCTTAACTCATGAAGTCAAATTTGAAAAGTCATTAAAAGAACTTAGAAACAAATTGGCTGAAAAAGATAAAGAGATCAGCAGTCTCAAAGAAGAGCAGGGCATAACCAAGACTCAACTCCAAACTATGGTAGAAAAATACCAAGTTTGCAAAAAGGAGTTGGAGTCCACCCAGATCACCTGTGAAAGATGGGTGGAATCTTGCAAAGGGTATGAGGTTATGCTTGAGAAACAGCTTGAAAGCAATGTTAAGTTTGGTATAGGATATAGAAAATATGATGATCTTGAAAACACTGCTAGAAAACAAGCTGGCTCATCTGAAATTATACCAACCAACAAGAACGGCCAAGAGGTTAAAATAACCGACAAACTTGGTAACAAAATCACTTTGGAAAGATCTATGGGATCCTCAACTTTTGAGGAAATTGAGAAATACCAATTTAAACCCACATGGTCTGATGAGTGTGACATTCTTGAAAATTTCAAGCCCATGGACTTTACAACCACTGATGGTGTCACAGCTCCAAAAGCAAAGGTCATTCCTATCAAAGACATCCCAACAGTGGTTCAAAACTCTGTTGCAAAGGAGTCTGAGAAAAGGAAGAAAAGAGAAAAGATCAAAAACTTGTTTTGTGAATTTTGTGAAAAGAGAAACCATTTAACAAAAGATTGTTTTCATCTAAAAGCATATGATCTAAACAAAACAAGTGTCATTGTTCCTGCTGAAAGCTGCACCATCTATGGTAAAACAAACCACAAAACTCAAGCATGTGTGTATCTCAAAAACTTTGATGTGAAAAAGAATGAGTACACTGCTAAAACATCCTTGAGTCCATCAACATCATCTGTCAAATTCACCAAAAATCAACCACTGTTTGTGCCAGTCCAAACAGCTGTTACAAAACAGCTGAATCAAACATCTGTCCAAACAGATGTTCAAGTGACTGATGCACCCCCTGCCAACCAATTAAGAAAAGGCAAGGGACAATCATCTTACCAAAGGATTCCACACGTTTATGAGACCTACAAAAGGCCCTCTAAACCAAGAGTGAACAGGCATCATTTTGGTTATCAGCAGGTGATTGGTCAAAACCCACAACAGTGGTTAGAGAGAAACAGTCCTAAAACTGTCCAAACCCCTGACCTAACCATTGTCCATACATCTGAACTCATCCCAGACACTGTTGAGACCCCATCCAAAGCCTTATTGGCTTTGGAGACCCTAATGAACTAATCCTTTTACTTCATGTGCAGGGAGCTTCTGCATGCTTAGATAGTCTTTGGTATGTAGATAGTGGAGGCTCCAGGCACATGACAGGATGTAAAGCCCTTCTCAAAGATTTCAAAATTCATGGAGGGGGTGATATATCCTTTGGTAATAATAGTAAAGGGAAAGTTTTGGGGTCTGGTACAGTACAAACTGGAAATGTAAAATTTGAAAATGTCAATCTGATAGACAATCTAAAATTCAACCTCCTAAGTGTTTCACAAATGAGTGATAAGGGGTATGGGTCATTCTTCACAAAGGAGTGTTGTAGGATTGTTGGACCAGAAATGGTTGAAAAGATTGAAGCAATAATAAAAACTTGACAAACAAAACTTGTTGCTCAAAGAAGTGGCAATGTTTATGTTGTTGATATGTCAAAAGAGTGTCCCAGAACTGATGCCTGTCTGTTTTCAGCTGCCTCTATCAAAGAGACAGAACTTTGGCACAGAAGACTGGGGCACACAAATCTCAAGACAATCACTGAAATTTCAAAAAATGGCCTTGTAAGAGGCTTACCACAAAAATTGTTTTCATGTCCTGAGCATTGTGTTTCCTGTTTAAAAGGAAAACAGCATAAAAGCTCTTTTAAGTCCATTGAAGAGTCCAAAACAACCCAGTGTTTGCAAATGCTGCACATGGATTTGTTTGGCCCAGTTCAAGTCATGAGTCTCAAGAAGAAGATATATTGTTTGGTTATTATTGATGACTTCTCTAGGTTTACATGGACTTTCTTTTTACACTCAAAAGATGAGACTGCAGGCATTTTGCAAGACTTTGTGACACAGGTTGAAAAGCAATTTGACCTTCTAGTAAAAGTCTTCAGGAGTGACAATGGCACAGAATTCAAAAATAAGGAGTTGGATGCCTTCTGTGTGAAGAAAGGGATTGTAAGGCAGTACAGCATCCCTAGAACACCAGAGAAAAATGGGGTAGTTGAAAGAAAGAAAAGAACTTTGATTGAGGCTGCTAGAACCATGCTTGCTGATTCAGGTTTGCCATTAACTTTTTGGGCAGAGGCAGTAAACACTGCTTGCTATGTCCAAAACAGAGTTTTAATAAACCCCAGGCACAAAAAGACTGCTTATGAAATTCTGTATAAAATCAAACCACTGATCTCACATTTCAAAGTATTTGGATGCCCATGCTTTATTTTAAATTTAAAAGATTCCATCTCAAAATTTGCAGCCAAAGTAGATTGTGGTTATCACCTGGGATACTCAACCACTGCCAAGGCCTACAAAGTGTTTAATACACGGACCAAAGCAGTGGAGGAGACCTTGAATGTAAAGTTCAATGAACTTTCATCAATGAAAATCCCAGCAAATCCTGCAGATTTGTTTGATCTTGATAAATTCACTTTTGAAATCACTGTTGTCAAGACTAACAGTGCAGGTCCATCAGAGGATTCAACACCAGACTATGGATATGAAATCATCATTCCACAAAAGTCTGTCAGAATGGGAAGAGCAGCAGATGTTCAAAACAGATGTCAAAGCTCAACCACTGCTACCTCAACAGTTGTTGATCAAAGTAGCCCCTTAACCACTGCTTCCACATCATCAAGCACTATTGATAAAAGTCCTCAAACAGTGGATCAAAGTCAGCATGTGTCCACACCTTTGCCTCCTATTCCACCACCTTTTGAAGCCACTGCTCGATCATCAAAGTCACCAGCAGTGGTTAGCTCAGATGATACACATCTGCAGCCTTCACCAACAAATGCCATCATACCATACCAAGGAGATTTAATCTTCTTGAGATCTCATCCACCTGACCAAATCATTGGCAACATCAATGAAGGGGTTCTCACAAGAAGCCAAACCCAAAATATTTGTCTTTTTGCTGGTTTTCTATCACTCCATCAGCCAGTCAAATACCAAGAGGCACTGAACGACAACAGCTGGGTAGAAGCCATGCAAGAGGAGTTCCAACAGTTTAAAAGACAACAAGTATGGGAGCTTGTACCACTGCCAAAAGATGTAAGCCCCATCGGCACAAAGTGGGTCATCAAAAACAAAACTGATGAAAGGGGCATTGTTGTCAAGAATAAAGTCAGGCTTGTGGTTCAAGGTTACAGACAGGAAGAGGGGATAGACTATGATGAAACTTTTGCCCCTGTAGCAAGATTGGAAGCTATAAGACTGTTCTTGGCCTTTGTTATCAACCACAAAATGAAGGTGTTCCAAATGGATATAAAAAGTGCTTTCCTCTATGGTACAATTCATGAAGAGGTGTATGTTTGTCAACCTCCAGGTTTTGGGGATCCATTTTATCCAGATCATGTCTACAGGCTAAATAAAGCCTTGTATGGCCTGAAACAAGCACCTAGAGCCTGGTATGAAACTCTTTCCACCTTTCTACTCTCAAATGGTTTCAAAAGAGGTACCATTGATAAAACATTGTTTCTAAAATGGAGAGGGAAGGATTTAATGATTGTCCAAATTTATGTGGATGACATTATTTTTGGAAGCACATGTAATAAAATGTGTGAAGAGTTTAGGCAAATCATGACAGCTGAGTTTGAAATGAGTGCAATGGGTGAGCTGCAATGCTTTATTGGTCTCCAAGTTCAGCAAATGCAAAATGGAACTTTCATTCATCAAAGCAAATATGCTAAAGAACTTTTAAATAAATTTGATATGAATGATTGTAAACCATGCAGCACACCCATGGCAACAAATAAGCTTGTCATGTCTGATGAAAACGATGAGCTGATTGACCAAACACTTTATAGAAGCATGATTGGGTCCTTACTGTACCTAACTGCATCTAGACCAGACATCATGTTTGCAATATGTGTCTGTGCAAGAAGTCAATCAGCTCCCAGAAAATCAAACCTCATTGCTGTAAAAAGGATCTTCAGATACATAAAAGGTGCTCCCACACTTGGTATCTGGTATCCAGCTAATGAGAATATCCAGCTTTCAGGCTTTTCAGATAGTGACTTTGCCGGATGTAACACCACAAGGAATTCCACTTCAGGAGGGTGCCAGTTTCTAGGTGTTTGCTTGGTTTCTTGGCAAAGCAAAAAGCAAGCAGCTGTTTCAACATCCACTGCTGAAGCTGAATACATTGCTGCTGCAAGCTGTACAGCCCAACTCCTGTGGCTTCAAAATTAGTTGCTGGATTTTGGTATCACTGCCTTAAAGACACCACTCATGTTGGATAGCCAGGCAGCAGAAAATATCATCAAAAATCCAGTTTCCCATTCAACCACCAAGCACATCGACATCAGACATCACTTTGTGAGGGATTGCTATGAAAAAGGTTTGATTTCTCTGCATCATGTTCCAACTAAAGACCAGCTGGCAGATGTGCTCACAAAAGCATTAGATACATCCACCTTTGAAAGCTTGGTCTCTAGGATTGGCATGCTAAACATGGAATAACAAGCAACATCTTGTTTTTCTATGAATAAAAGCATTAAAATGTTTTCAGAAAATCAAAAATCCATCCTTAAAAATAGCTAAAAATGAAGTTTTCATTAAAATCCTTAAAAGTCTGCCATAACCACTGCTTGTTCAAAAGTCTGCTCTACTTCAAAGCCTGTCCACTGCTGAAAGTCATCCCCTGTTCTCCCATTTTCCTGATAAGCACTGATGCTCAAAATCAGTGTTTTATCCACTGATGTGCTATCTGCTGATAGTAAAAATCATCCACTGCTTCCATTTGTTACCGTTGTAACCACTGCCTTTCATCAGTAGTTTTCATAAAAGTACTGTCCTTCATTTCATCAGGGGTTGCATGTGGGCAGTACATAGTGGTCAGTCCTTTTGTAACCGCTGCCACGTCAGCATTCACTTTTTCTCTATTAAACCCCCATTCAAAACCCAAAACAGGGTTTTACTGTCGAATTGAATTCTTAAAAGAATTCTCTTCTCAAAGCAGTTTTTCATCTCCTTTCCTCAAATTTCTTCACAACTTTCTTCGATCATCATCTCCAAAATGACAAAATCGAAGTCATCTGCAAAACCCACTTCCAAATCATCCTCAAAAGAGGTCTCTCAAAAGGCCAAACCCATTGAAATTCCACACAAACCCTCTCACAACATTTTGGGTCTTCTTACAAAACCCGGCACCACCGATGCTTTTGATTTCATCATTGATCTCATGTCTGCGTTAAAGTACAAAACTTTTCTTACAGCAGATGCTCCCATTTACCTGCAAACCCAGAGAGAGTTTTGGAATAATTGTACCCTTGACAAACAAGGCGAAGATGTCATAGCCATTAACTCTACTCTACAGGGAAAAGCAGTCCAAATCACACCAAAATCCATATCAGAAGTCTTTCAGCTCGATGATCAACAAGGTAAAACTTGCTTTACTAAAAACGAGTTAAAAACGGACTTTATTGAAAGAGGGTATGCCGATACAATGATGAAGAGGGATACCTTACAAAAAGGATTTTTCCCTCCTGCAACAAGATTTTTATTTAATACCCTGTTACTGTGTACTTCAAATAAAACCACCTCTTTTAATGAAATACCATTAAAGATTCAAAACCTGGGGTATGTTATTCTTCAAGAAGAAAATTTCAATTATTCCCAGGAAATCTTTAATGATCTGGTCAAAAATGCTGATAAAAAGCCATTCTTATTTTTCCAAGATTTTTAAGCTATTATTTTGAAAAGAAATTTAGTAAGGATGATGCTTTTGCAATAAAACAAGGTGAATCTTTTCAAATGAACAGCTTAACTGCTGAAACTTTTACACGGATGTCAACACCTTGCAAAACACAAGCAGAGATGCCTGAGCAGAATTTAGCAGCTACCACTGCTCCTCAGGTATCTGCTGCTGAGCCCACTGCTCAAGGTGATCAAAGTAGCAGAACAACTCCTTTGAAACCCACACCTACAATCCACAAAAGGCCAAAACAAAAGAAAATTCAAAAACCCCAAAACCCATCAAAAAGGAAACTCTGGAGGATGAGATACCAGAGCAACTGCCAGTGACAGCACAAAAGTCACCAGAAACCACTGCTGCTTCTTCCTCACAGCAGTTGATACAAATATCTCAACCCATAACCGAAACTCCTCATGTTTCTTCTCAAAAAGAACAGGTTGTACATATAGGGACACCACAATATGATGCTCTGGAATCACTTGCTTCCATCATCCACAGCCCAATGCCCGGGGCAAATTCTCTTTCTACACCAAACCTCACATCCACAATTCCCCCACCAACTAAACTTTTGTTGGATGCTATTGATTTGAACCAGGCACAAACCAGTCCTTCTCAATCACCTGTCAATGAGAATATACTTCAACAAATGACTGGGTATGATGTATCAATCATAGTTAACCCAGCAACAATGCCTGAGGAGGTTACACCCCTTGAGTTACAAGTAACTCTTGGTGGTAATCCAAGTGAAGCAGCCACTACAAATGCTGAACCCACTGGTTTGCATTTGGACAGTGGTTACATCAATAAGACTTCCTTGGAGGCAATTCCTTCCATAGCACCTCTGACATCCACCAGTGGATTTGTTTTGACCACTGGCAACATCAAAAGGTTGTCAAGTGTTGAAGGAAGAAGACCCCAGTACCAAGAAAAAAGGGCATCAGTGGTTAATGTTTGGAGTATACTCCCTACCTCAACCACTGAGAAAACCACTGCTAGTGGGAAATCAGATGATCCCATTAAATTGGGTGATGGTTTAAAGTATGTGGAATTGACGGAACGTGTTGAAAAACTGGATACTTCTGTTGCAGAAATCAAAGAAATGCTGCAACAGTTGTTAAAAGTACAAAAGGTGCAATCCACTGTTGTTCCACCTCAAGCACCTGCTCCACCACAAGCATCTGCTGCAGATGAGATATGGAACCTCTTCCTACCTTTTCTCCATCAACAAAAACAAATGGCTGATCAGCAATATGCAAAACATGTCCAAGAGCTGAGAAACACAATGGAGTCTAGGTTCAAGAACACACAAGCTGACATCAATGCTATAAAGGCCCATCTTTTAAAAACCACTAGCACTGCTCCTCCAACTGTTCTCTTTATTGATCAACTACCCCTAGATAATGCCAAAAAGGGGGAGAAAATTCAGGAGTGGAAAAAGAAGGGAATAGATGATGGTCTTTACATTGAACCAGAAAGGGATGCTATGACCAGAAAAATTCCTTTGCCAGATGGTAGCAAAAAGGTTGATGTTACCCAAAATGCACTTGATGAAGGAGTAGCAAGTGTAAAAAGGGACAGAGCGGCAAAGGATATGTCAAGGTGGAATGAGGAGAAAAGAGCTTACATGGAGCTGAATGCGCAGGGTTGTTCTGGGCTAAAGGATGTTCAAAATCCTGTGCCAAAAAGAAATCCCACTAGAAAAGTGAGGGAAATCAAGTCCACACCTTCCAGACTCACAAAGCATACTCCAAAACCACCGTCCAAAAGCCCCTAACATCAAACCTCCACCCAAACAGTTGTTATAACTCCTGCTATATCAACATCTGCTGGTACTCCAGTTGTTTCAACTTCTGCTATCACTTCAACACACACCACAACCACTACCTTACCACCACCACCATCGCCACAAAAACAGTTGGGTGCTGAAACAATCCAAGAGCTAATAGAAGGTGATGACCTTGTAAAAGAAGGCATAAAGAAAATGATTGTAGAAACTCTTGGTTTGGATCAACCTGCAAGTACTGCTCAGACAGTCATTAATAGGCCAGCATCTCCAAACACCTCTTCAAATAAAAATCTCCCAAGAAACCCACATGACTCAAAGGTACTAAAGTGGAAAAGTGACAAACAGACCCATGTACTGACAGTGTTCAAGTCTAGTGGAGAAGTGAAGAAAATAACAAGGGAACAAGCACTTGGCCTAAGTCTTGAAGATTTGAAGGATCTCCTTGATCTTCCACTTAGCAGGGATGATGATGACACAGATGCCTAAGCCTTTGAGTTACAACTCAAAGGGCAAATAAGGGAACTGCTGATGAGGCAATAAAGATCTACTAATAATGAAGAGTTTTGGCATTATCTGTTCCAGGGGGAGATTGTTGGGATTGAACCCTACCAAAGGAACAGAAAATTAAAGCCAAAACTGGATCAGAGCAGTGGATCCAGAATAGGCAGATGTTATGTATACAAGTCTCTCCCCTTGAAAGTGGTTTCAACATCTGCTGACCTCCTATCTACTGATCGTACAAACTGCTGACCTACAAACTGCTGATCAAGTAAAAGACTGATGGAAGACTAAAACTCTGCTGTTAAATCTACTGCCTTGAGTCAAGCTCTGCTGATCATGACAAGTACTGCTGGGTTCACATCAGTGGAAGGATGCAGCAGTAGTTTAGATGTCTTTATGTAATGAAATGTAATAACAATAGTTAGCATAGCAGAGGTTGTATAGATTAGAGGTTAGAGTTTGTTAGGAGGTTAGATGTCACTTTCATGGTGACGTCAGCTTAGATGCTTCAATGGTTTGCTCGTGCCTATAAATAGAACAGTGCTCTGTACTGTTCTATCAGCTCTTTCACTATCTTCTTCCTGCACGAACAAATACTGTGAGCCCAGGCTGAGGGGGAGTTTGTTGCATACTTGCAAATTGTAATCATTGTTGAAATTAAATTCAATCATTCGGTTCAATGTTAAACTTGTATGTTAAAAGCAATTCTCCTGTTTGATTGTGAAAAGTTTGCTTCCATCTTAATTTCGCTGCACAACTCATTCATCTTCATCTTAATTCATAATTCAAACGTAAAACACAATCAAAACCAAACTCAGATCCTAACAACAGACGCACCTCAAAGCGAAGAGCTTGATCGAGTGAAACCCTTGTTTAGCAACTCTTGAAACTAACTCGATATTGCTATCATCTCAGATGGTGCTTAATCTTATAAGGAAATTGTGAAATTGGGTGTAGCACCGGGTGCCAGATCGATTCGAAATTCGATCTGTCTCGCAGGGGGCAATCCAGGTAAGTCTTTTTAGGAAAACTTCTGGATAATTGCGAACAATAGGAATCTCTCCGGTATTCCTACATTTGGCCTTCGTATCCACCACATTAACAAAGAACGCAAGATAGCCTTTTCGCAACAACTTGAGCATCCTCAAAACACTGGCGACTCTCAACCATCAACAATCGACACTCGAAACTCGACACTCGACTTGGTCGGTCTTCGTGAACAACTATCACTTCTCTACCGTCATCAGGGCGAGATATCCTATCTAGCTTCTTCAAGCGATAGTCCCTACTTCGTTCTCGGATAATTAATCCATCTTCACATCTACGTTAAAGCTCCACAGCTCCACTGGAAATAAACCAACACTAGAACTACGATCACCTAACTAAATACTACCACCGCAAGCAACCTCACTAGTTTCCATCAACTTACCAATTGCTAGTTCTATCGGGCACTTTATACTCAGCTCACTTGTAGGTGAACATAATAATGGTTCAAAGTTTTTCAAACAAAACTCAAGTCAACTTTGGTATTAAAAGTTTGAACATAGATTGGTTAATTATTCGAAATGTACCGGTAACAACAGCAAGATCGTCTCGTGCCTTCCCAGCACTCGTCTCAATGCCTTTACCCACAGCATCCTGTCCTTTCGGTTTTGGGCAGTCTCTTTTGTAGTGTCCTCGCTCACCACACATGTAACATCCCTCGAGCGCAACTCCATCCGATATATTCCTAGCATAACACTTGCGAGTCATATGTCCAGTCCGATCACATCTGGCGCGCTTTCTCTGCTCATCCTCGTGAGTCTTCTTTTTGAAACTACTCCTGCCATCCCTGGCGTTATCCTTTCTAGAACCGCTAGAACTGGCTACATACGCCTTCCTCGAACTGCGTTTCCTATCATGCTTCTCATTGGTATCCTTCCTTGAACTCTCAGACTTTTGCTTTCGCGAATCCCCAGATCTAGGCTCGGAATGCGAAATTATTTGAATGGTCGATCCGCTGTGACGGCCCGACATCACGCATACCGTTGCCATGTCATTGCATAGGGTACCAGTAAATGATCTTGGGTTTCAACCCTGGATTGTTTTATGTGTACATCTATGTACTGTTCACAAAGTTAATGAAAATTCAGAATCACGCTCCGATTATATCATAACACATGAACTATTAAAACTTTCCGATCATTATATCACCTGAAGGGTTTCCGATTCTGTGTCCCACCAAAACCATGCCCGTGAGCACCACATCCACATTCCTGGCCATCATTTTGGTTAGCATCGCGCTGTTCCATGGCAGTATTAACGCGTTGGGCTATGAGTTGTGCCAACTCTTTAGGGGTAATAGGTAGTCCAGAACCCTGTTTTGCTTTTGGCGGCATTTCGTCGTTTCTATTATTACAACATAATATCAACATAAGACGATAACCAAAAATAATTCAATCATTAAATGTTATTGGACCAAACATTGCGCATGTATAATATCCACATTTTAATGAGAACATTTTTTATGCCAAAAGGAACCCATTCGATATTTATACGAGAAATTACAAAGCTTGTTTTTAGTATGAAGACTAATCAAAATTCGGCGTGTCTACATCAACACCCGCAACAAGTCTACATGAAATTTCCTCCTAAATATCTGAAAATTTGACATGCAAGCCATAAATAGGGTTCATCAAATGAGACATACAAAACAAATAACAAAAACAACCAACATCTAATGCTTCAAACCCAGGAAGTCCAACATCTCCCTAACAAGCTCTTCTAGCTTATCTTAACAGTCCATCTGTCCCTTTGAGTCCTTCATCGTCTCCATGCCTCCGTGTAACGTGACGAACTGACGATAACAGTGAGAGCGATTGACCCAAATCTCTTTCTGCTTCTTTAAAGCGGATGCTGTCTCGGCTCTCGAAGTCGATGCGATCTCTCCAATGGGTCGAGTCCTCTTCCTACGGCGAGTGTAGACTAAAGGAGGTTTAGCAAAACACGTGACTCGAGTAACAGAACAAACGATTCTGTAACGGCGGGCGAAAGAATCTCAAGTGTAGGCTTGACAGTATCAGTGAGCAGGACTACTAATGGCTCTATAGGCCGAGACGTGACATATTGTAACCGTACAAAGTAAGTGTGTGATCAACGTGGATAGAAACACATAAGGCCTAAATAAACAGAAAATCACATATGCACATAAACACATAAAGGTTTTCATACATGATAAAAAAAAAATTCATGTTTATTAAAAAAAAATCCTGGCTTCGAGAATTTTGGACTTTTCATTTCAAAATTCTTCAGTTGAAGTCTAGTGTTTTCCCCGAAAACATCTAGTTCGCTAACAACCAATGGCTCTGATACCAACTTCTATCACACCCCAAAAACGTCGCAGCGGAATATAAAACGTAGTGGTGACGGAAGCTGGTGCCCATCTCTATCTTGATGTTTGATGCATTATAGTGTTGGACATATTAACTTAATTAAAACATTAGTTTTTAAGCATGACATCCCATAACATGACACAACTATGACATAGTTAAATTGTCTTTGATCCTTACGGTGTGACACCCGGCTTTTCAGGCCGTACCGTACAATCGTAACACGTGTTGTGAATAAGTAACAGGGCTGTATTTGATTGGATATGATGTTTATATGTGGAATTTAATGAGTTGGTAAATTTAAACCTTGGTAAAAATTATGTTGGCAACGGTAAGATAAACGCTTATCGCGTAACGGTTAAAATGCGAAACCAACGTCGGTGACCACCCGATCAGTGTTAAAATTATAAAAATAGTCTGTTATGAATAGAATAATAATTTTAATCTTATTCATGAGGAAAAATAAATTAAAACGCAAAGAAACTCTATTTTTCGAATTTAAGCGCGTACCGCGCGATGTAGTGTGTGTACCGACAAAATACTGTCAACACAACCTGTCAAGGCAACTGATAACCATTTTAATAATAATTTGATGAGTTTATTACTATAGAATGATAAAAATAAATAAAAACGCATAAATCCCTATTTTGCGATTTTAAGCGCGTACCGCGCAGAACAGCGCCCATACTGCCAAATACCGACAACGTAGCCAGTCCAGGCAAACAAAATATTGTTCAGTAATATTTTGGTGAGTTTATTTTTATAGAGCGTTAAAAATAATTTAAAACGGACTAAAACAGGGTTAAAACGCTAGATAAAATACCCGGTATCCAGTAAAATGTCAGTTTTTAATCTATATGTATATATATGTGTGTATGTATCGTATATACATGAGAGAGAGGGGACCAAGTGGCAGCTCTAGGCAGCCCACCTCTTTTATTTTCATTTGCATGCTTGACATATGGCACTTGGGAAGATAAATGACACTTTCAACACCTAAAAAGGCACCACATCTCACACAATCCCCCAAATTCTTTTACAAACTCAAATTTTCACTCTCTCTCTCTCTATCATAAGCTGGCTGAACACCCCATAATCAGCCATTTCTCAACTTTCCAAACTTGTTCTAAGGGATTCAAACCCATTACAAGTGTTTACAAGTCCATTTGGTAGTCTAGAAGTGATTTCAAGGTGTTTCAAGCCTCAAATCATTAAATTTTCCTAAAAATCATTCAAGAGCTTGAAGGTATAAAATTTATCTTAAAAATATTGTTCTTGGTTCATAATGATGTCGATGATCTTGAAAAGTTTCTCTTGTTCTTGGAATAAAACACAAATTTGAAAACAATAACAAATGGGTTTTTGTACAAAATGGAAATGGGTGTGTATATGTATGTATGTACAGCCGTAAGTTTTTGTGTGTGTGTGTGTATGATTGTGTTTTGATTTTTGATTGGATGATTCTTGAATAATAGAATGCATGTATGTAATTTTTAGTCATATACTCATAAATATAAGAACACTTGTATTACGTAAGAATGATTATTCATGAATGATTGTGTGATGATGGATGATATAGGTTAAAATTTGTAATAACATGGATTTAATATGTTCTTGAGTATTATTAGATCATAAGTAATGATGTTGATGTTGTATGAGTGCATTAGATCCACACACATGAACATGCATGATGATATGAAAGCATGAAATAATGATTTGAACATGATTTGATAAAAATGATATTTGATCAGATTATAAACATTAAAATATGAATATTTTGAAGTATTTAATTATATAAAACTTTGTCATAAGGTTTACTAGCTTTGCATGTTATACATGAGGCTTAGAAACTTGTAAAATAGGTGAAATAATGTGTTTTGTGTATGATTTAGTAAAAAATCAGTTTTGAGCAGATTATAAACACTAATCTGATTATAACCACTATTTTAGTCAGTAAATAACATGTATTGTGTTAAAATATCAAGTCATTTCGAGTTGGGATGATTATAGTAACGTTTAACGCAAAACTATGCGTTAAAACGGTCAAAAGTCGGCTTTTCGGGTGATTTTTTATAAAACTGATTTAGATCAGTAAGTAAACTGATATTTTTAGTTTAAAAATAAGTATTTTAACTAATTCTAAGTTGACTTGGTGTTTGGTTGGTCATACGTGACTTCCGACGCCCGAAAACGTTACTGAATCGCTAAAATACGCATTTTTCGATGAACACTAGTATGGGTAAATTTTGAGTGAACCTTATGTGATAAATGTGTTAAGTGATTTAAACATGTAAATTTAATAATATGTTAAATGTTAACTTGATAGTGGGAAATTTAAACTATGCATGTATACTTGTGCGTTTGTGCGAAACGGTAAAATTGCGTTAAATGTGTAACTTGTTTGTCGAGCATGAAATTTGGTACATATGAGATGTTTTATGTATATTTGCTTTAAAAATGAAAATATAGACAAGTTAACAATATTTCACGTGTTACGGTGTTAAAATTTTGTGAACGTTTATGTATATATATTACGACGCGCAAATCATAGATATATTGCGTATAAACGGGAGAGTTAACGGATTTACACAATCATGGTCACCAATAAAATCATTCAAGTCGCAAAATCATATATATATATATATATATAAATATATATATGGACTCATATATATATTAACGTGTCAACATAATAAAAAATGACAACTTTTCGAGAAAATCTCAAAGTTATGTGATAATTCTAAGAAACGGAGAAACTAAGGATTTTTATGTTATAAATACTGATTTAAAATCGTTCCTATATATATATAATAGGACGTGTAGAAATCAATCTCTGGGATTACGCTATTTAAAATACGCACCCAAAGGTGAGTGTCACTAAACCCCTCTTTTTACTGTTTTGTATATATTTTGGGGGTAGAACACGCCAAAAAGGGTTTAATAATGTTTTGGAAATAAAATATATCTTTTAATATAAAATATATATTTTTGTTGACAATATATGAAATTTGATAAGTCATACGTTTCGAAGTAAAACGTTTTTGATGAATGAATATTGAAAGTACGGTATTCCTAAGCGAAACACGACCGTACAATTGGGGACGAATTCCGGACTGCTCTCAAATAATAGAGTGACAGGGGAATTCATACAACATCCTGTATTTAATTGTCATATTAGTAGGATATATATATATATTGTACGTGAGGCAGACATCATTTGGTTCATTGAGATAGGACCCTGCGCCCATGATGTCGTTTAATCATTTAAGTAATGTACGCGAGGAATTGTTGGTAGATCTATCGGGTTGACAACCCCGTCGTGACCGGTCACCCCGTGTCAAGTCAAGCGACGAATTTTGATTCTGTTTATTGTCTAGCTTTGATTATCCCTACATGGTTAATATATAGTTCGTATCGTCTAGCTAACATACGAGTCTGAAAATTGACGCAATAATTTAATATACAAAGCATGGGCAGTAACAATATTGTCGGGTTCATGAAACTGCGACGGAAGGCCCATGGATTTTATTAAGGAAGTAAAATGGACTTTCTAAAATAATATAGATGTTTGTAAGTGATTACGTGAACTCACCTTCCTTTGTGTTGACACTTAATTTTAACGTGTTCTACATGTATTTGAGTTCGGCTTCGGGAATTATGGTGTATCTTGTGGTTGTTGATGCATGTTTTGTCACTTAAGTATGTTGGACTAATTTTAAAACTTACTGGGACAAATGTAATAAGATCCATAAGGATCAAAGACAATTTAATTATGTCATGGTTGTGTCATGTTATGGGACGTCATGCTTAAAAACTTATGTTTTAATTAAGTTAATATGTCCAACACTATAATGCATCCAACATCAATATAGAAATGGACACCAGCTTCCGTCACCAGTACGTTTTATATTCCGCTGCGACGTTTTTGGGGTGTGACAGAAGTTGGTATCAGAGCCATTGGTTGTTAGCGAACTAGATGTTTTCGGAGGAAAACACTAGGCTTCAACCGGAGAATTTTGAAATAGAAAATCCAAAATTCTCGAAGCCAAGAATTTTAAATAAACATAGAAAAATTTTATCATGTATGAAAACCCTTATGTGTTTATGTGCATACATGATTTTTTGTTTATTTGGGCCTTATGTGTTACTATTCATACTGATCACACACTTACTTTGTACGGTTACGATATGTCACGTCTCGGCCTGTAGAGCCATTAGTAGTCCTGCTAACTAATATTGTCGAGCCTACACTTGAGATTCTTTCGCCCGTCATTACAGAATCGTTTATTCTGCTACTCGAGTCACGTGTTTTGCTACACCTCGTTTAGTCTACACTCGTCGTAGGAAGAGGACTCGACCCGTTAGAGAGATCGCATTGAATTTGAGAGCTGAGACAGCGTCCGCTTTGAAGAAGCAAAAGGAGATTTGGGTCAATCACTCTCACTGTGATTGTCAGTTCGTCACGTTACGCGGAGGCTTGGAGACGATGAAGGACTTAGAGGGACATATGGACTAGTATGATGAGCTAGAAGAACTTATTAGGAAGATGTTAGACTTCCAGGGATTGAAGTGTTAGTTGTTGGTTGTTTCTGTTGTTTGTTTTGTATGTCTCATTTGATGAACCCTATTTATGGCTTGCATGCCAAATTTTCAGATATTTAGGAGGAAATTTCATATAGACTTGTTGCGGGTGTTGATGTAGACATGCCAAATTTTGATTAGTCTTAGTACTAAAAACAAGCTTTGAAAATTTCTGATATAAATATCGAATGGGTTTCTTTTGGTTTAAGAATTCTTCTCATTAATATGTGGATATTATACATGCGCAATGTTTGGTCCACTAACATTTAATGATCGACTTATTTTTGGGATATCGTCTTATGTTGATATTATGTTGTAATAATAGAAACGACGAAAGGCCACCAAAAGCGAGACAGGGTTCTAGACTACCTATTACCCCGAAAGAGTTGGCACAACTCATAGCCCAACACGTTAATATTGCCATGGAACAGCTCGATGCTAACCAAAATAATGGCCAGGAACATGGACGTGATACTCATGGGCATGGTGGTTTTGGTGGGACACAGATCGGAAACCCTTCAAGTGATGTAATGATCGGAAAGTTTTAGTAGTTCCTGTGTTATGATATAATCGGAGCGTAATTCTGATTTTTCATTAACTTTGTGAACAGTACGTAGATGTACCCATAAAACACTCCAGGGATTGTGACCCAAGATCATTTACTGGTACCCCATGTAATGACAAGGCAACGGTATGCGTGATGTCGGGCCGTCACAGCGGGTCGACCATTCAAATAATTCTGCATTCCGAGCCTAGATCTGGGGATTCGCGAAAGCGAAAATCTGAGAGTTCGAGGAGAGATACCGATGAGAAGCGTGGTGAGGAAAGCAGATTGGAGGAAGCGTGTATAGCTAACCCTAGAGAGTCGGGAAAGTATAATGCCAGGGATGGCAGGGGGTGGTTCTGAGAGAAAGACTCACGAGGATGAGCGGAGAAAGTGCGCCAGGGGTGGTCGGACTGGACATGTGACCCCCAAGTGTGATGCTAGGAGTACATTGGATGGAGTTACGCTCGGGGGATGCTACGAGTATGGTGAGCGAGGACACTACAAAAGAGATTGCCCGAAACCGAAGGGACAGGATGCTGTGGGTAAAGCCGTTGAGCCAAGTGCTGGGAAGGCACGTGAGAATCCTGCTATTATTACGAGTATATTTCGAATCAAAAACCAATCTATGTTCATACTTTTAATACCAAAGCTGACTTGAGTTTTGTTCGAAAAACTTTGGACCATTTTTGTGTTCACCAACAAGTAAGCTGAGTATAAAGTGCCCAATAGAACTAGTAATTGGTAAGTTGATGGAAACCAGTGAGGTCGCTTGCGGTTGTAGTATTTAGTTAGGTAATCGTAGTTTTAGTGTCGATTTATTTCAGTGGAGCTGGTGAGCTTTGACGTAGTTGTGAGAATGGATTGACTATCCAAGAATGAAGCAGGGATTATTTCTCGGAGAAACTAGCAAGGATACCTCGTCCTGATGATAGTGGAGAGGCGGAAGTTGTTCACAAAGACCGATCGGGCATCAAGTGTTGATTATTGATGGTTGAGAGTCGTCAGTGTTTTGAGGATGCTCAAATTGTTGCAAAAAAAGGCTATCCTGCGTTCTTTATTAACGTGGTGGATAAGAAGGCCAAATGTAGGAATATCGGAAAGATTTCTATTATTCGCAATTATCCAGAAGTTTTCCTAAAAAGACTTACCTGGATTGCCCCCTGCAAGACAGATCAAATTCCGAATAGATCTAGTACCCGGTGCTGCACCCATTTGCACAATCTCCTTGTAGATTAAGCACATTTTGGGATGAAGGAACTGTCGAATCAGCCTCAAGAGATATTAGACAAGGGTTTCATTCGATCAAGGTTTTTGTTTGAGGTGCATCTGCTTTATTGAAGAGGAAGAAGGATGAATCCTTCAGAATGTGAGAGGATTTCAGTGAGCTGAACAAGTTGACTATCAAGAATCGGTACCCTTTACCGAGGATTGACGATTTGTTCGATCAAGCTACAGGGGTCCAGCTGCTACACAAGGATCAACCTACAATTAGAATGTCATCAGTTGAAGGTTACTGACGGTGATATTCCGAGGACTGCATTTCGGACACGATATGGCCATTATGAATTATTAGTCAAGCCTTTTGATTAAATTAATGCGCCATTTATATTCATGGATCTCGTGAACAGGGTATGGAAACCCTAATCGGATGAATTCGTGATAATATTCATTGACGACATACTTGCTTACACGCGAGCCAAGGAGAATCAGGAGTAACATTTGAAGTTAACTATGGAGTTGGTGAATGATGAGGAGCTCCAAAGACCCGTCGGGAGTATGATGTTCCATATGACTAGCTAGGTGCTACCGTAAATTTATTAAGAATTTCACTAAATTAGTGCAGCCTTCGACACTAATAACCCCGAAAAGGGAAAAGGGGAAATTGGTTGGGCAGAAAAGTGAGAGGAAGCTTTTCAAACCCTTGTAAGAAGAACTGGGAGCGTGTACGATGGATTTCGAAGAAAGCTAGGATACTCACATGCCCGTCATAGATTTATCCTACAATAATTATCACGCTAGTATTCAGGTTGCTCCGTTTAAAGCCTTGCATAGATGGAAGTGTTGATCGCCACCTTGTTGAGCTAACATGACAAAGGACAATTAACCAGACCTTAGCTTATCTAGGAAACCAGCGACCGGATTTTCCTGGATCGAGGGAAGGTTAAAAGTCGACAATTGATCAACAAAAGGATTACATGGACAATTGAAGAAATTATTGCGATTCCAGATTGAAGATTTGGTTCTGATAAAGGAGTTATCTTGCAGAAGTGCTATTAGATTTAGCAGAGAGAGGAAAAGCTGAGCCACATTGACTTGGTCCTTTCAAGAGCCCATCTTGAGTTGGATCAGTCGTTTACAGGCTCAAGCTACCATAAGGATGGAGTAGTGTACATGATGTATTGTTTGGGTTCAGTTGAGAAAGTGTATAATGGATAATACACTGATTTTGTTCTTTATAGAGATTTGTTGGAAGATAAACAGAAGTTTATCGAAGTACCGTAGAAGCAGTATGTATAGCCAGAAGAGTTATGTTAATAACCGGACAGGCGAACTACCGCATTCTAGTCGTGTATGCGATTTATTGATTTGGCGGTTTGTGGACATCTAAAATGAATGCAAGAAGGAAGGAAGACGAGTTTATGAGATTTGATTCTTTCGAGAGCCCATCTCGAGTTGAATCAATCGGGTGTAAACTCAGACTATCTTAGGAACGGGGTAATGTATATGTAAATATACGTATGTAGAACCCGAATTGGTGGAATTTTGACTTAATCTTCTTGATTAAGTGCTTGTAAATGTTGAACCTTGAAAAGGGTGGAGAGCGTTGAGGTGTGAGATTAGGAATTGAGAGTGTGTAATATAGGTCAACGAAGATTCTTTATAAGAATCAAAGTTTCTCGCAGAAACTATAAGACTATATTCATTAAACCTGTTTTTGCTGTTTCCACCCAGTGCAAAAACAAAACCTGTAGAGTAAAAATTTCGGGGACGAAATTTCCTAAACAGGGGGAGATTGTGACACCCGGCTTTTCAGGCCGTACCGTACAATCGTAACACGTGTTGTGAATAAGTAACAGGGCTGTATTTGATTGGATATGATTTTATATGTGGAATTTAATCAGTTGGTAAATTTAAACCTTGGTAAAAATTATGTTGGCAACGGTAAGATAAACGCTTATCGCGTAACGGTTAAAATGCGAAACGAACGTCGGTGACCACCCGATCAGTGTTAAAATCCTAAAAATAGTCTGTTATGATTAGAATAATAATTTTAATCTTATTCATGAGGAAAAATAAATTAAAACGCTAAGAAACTCTATTTTTCGAGTTTAAGCGCGTACGGCGCGATGCAGCGCGTGTTCCGACAAAATACTGTCAACACAGCCTGTCAAGGCAACTGGTAATCATTTTAATAATAATTTGATGATTTTATACCTATAGAATGATAAAAATAAATAAAAACGCATAAATCCCTATTTTTGCGATTTTAAGCGCGTACCGCGCAGCACAGCGGGCATACTGCCAAATACCGACAACGTAGCCAGTCCAGGCAAACAAAATATTGTTCAGTAATATGTTGGTGAGTTTATTTTTATAGAGCGTTAAAAATAATTTAAAACGCACTAAAACGGGGTTAAAACGCTAGATAAAATACCCGGTATCCAATAAAATGCAAGTTTTTAATCTATATGTATATATATGTGTATGTATCTTATATACATGAGAGAGAGGGGACCAAGTGGCAGCTCTAGGTAGCCCACCTCTTTTATTTTCCTTTGCATGCTTGACATATGGCACTTGGGAAGATAAATGACACTTTCAACACCTAAAAAGGCACCACATCTCACACAATCCCACAAATTCTTTTACAAACTCAAATTTTCACTCTCTCTCTCTCTCTATCATAAGCTGGCCGAACACCCCATAATCAGCCATTTCTCAACTTTCCAAACTTGTTCTAAGGGATTCAAACCCTTTACAAGTCCATTTGGTAGTCTAGAAGTGATTTCAAGGTGTTTCAAGCAACAATCAAGCCCCAAATCATTAAATTTTACTAAAATTCATTCAAGAGCTTGAAGGTATAAAATTTATCTTAAAAAGATTGTTCTTGGTTCATAATGATGTCGATGATCTTGAAAAGTTTCTCTTGTTCTTGGAATAAAACACAAATTTGAAAACAATAACAAATGGGTTTTGTACAAAATGGAAATGGGTGTGTATGTGTATGTATGTACGGCCGTAAGTTTTTGTGTGTGTGTATATGATTGTGTTTTGATTTTTGATCGGATGATTCTTGAATAATAGAATGCATGTATGTAATTTTTAGTCATATACTCATAAATATAAGAACACTTGTATTATGTAAGAATGATTATGCATGAATGATTATGTGATGATGGATGATATAGGTTAAAATTGGTAATAACATGGATTTAATATGTTCTTGAGTATGATTAGATCATAAGTAATGATGTTGATATTGTATGAGTGCATTAGATGCACACACATGAACATGCATGATGATATGAAAGCATGAAATAATGATTTGAACATGATTTGATAAAAATGATATTTGATTAGATTATAAACATTAAAATATGATTATTTTGAAGTATTTAATGATATAAAACTTTGTCATAAGGTTTACTAGCTTTGCATGTTTTACATGAGGCTTAGAAACTTGTAAAATAGGTGAAATAATGTGTTTTGTGTATGATTTAGTAAAAAATCAGTTTTGAGCAGATTATAAACACTAAAATAAATTTATTTTAAAGTGTTTAGTGACATATAACTTTGTCTTTTTTGTCCCTCCATATATTCTCCGGGTGGATGATTATGTTCACCAGGTTTTACTTTTAACGTCCAAGAACCATTCTTTTTTGAAAATTTCCCTACCATTTCAAACGGGCAATTAATCTTTCTAGTGCCGGTCTCTCTACCTGAATCTTTAACTGAATTATACACACCACCACGATCACACATAAGTACAACTTTAGACACGTAGCCATTTTTCGCTTTCGATCTTTTAGTCACCATAGCGTAACCAAGACTACGTCCGGTGTTTCTAACCCAGTCCATCAACTCTTCACGAGACTTGAACACCTAAAAGTGAACTAATATTAGTTACAAAATATTAGGTGAACAAGCTTGAGTAGTTACAAAATATATATTATCTAAAACAAGACCCTTAACCTAGCTAGATTATATAACTAAGTTGAAACTTGAAACATGGGAATTAAAAACTATACCTGATCCGTTGAAAATCCAGACATCTCTTTAACTTTTCTGAATACTATGATGAAGCATAAATAGATCACTCTTTGAACAAGTAAATTTATGCAGCTCTTTGAATAGCTTTCTCGAGTATATCTTAAAGAAACTGAAGTGAATGCACCGATAATATGAGAATTATGAAACTGAAGTGAATGCACCGAAGAAAGTGATGGACGGAAAGAGAGAAAGATAGTTCATCGGAAATTTCCAGAGAAGACCAGTGGGCAGGGCAAGCTTGATTATTTGTGCGTGGAAACTAGGGAAAGGGTTTATTTTATTTGGTAGATAGTCTCGAATAAGCAGCTACTTTTCTTCATATGCCATATGCCTAGTCTAAGTTGTAGTGTAAGTTGTCAACAAAAACAAACTGGTAAAAGAAAAGGAAATTTCAGGAAGGTATGGTTATGGCATGTGTAAACATTACCATATCTTCTTTTGGCTTTCAAAGCTTGTGGCAATATTTTAAATAAGACTCCAAAACTGTCCAATTATCGTACTATATTTGTTATTATATAAATTATATATTGGCATTCGGTTCGTAAATCCGGTTCGACCGGTTCAACCGGTCCGACCAGTAAACCAGTACAACGACCGGTTCGTTGTCTAGCATAAAAAAAACTAAAAAGGTAAAAAAAATAAAAAGATGTCTAGCATAAAAAAACTAAAAAGGTAAAAAAAAAAGTTTAAGGCTTAAGTAATAAGCTTAATAATAATAATAATAATAATAATAATAATAATAATAATAATAATAATAATAATAATAATAATAATAATAATAATAATAATAATAATAATTCATTACTAATATTAAATAATAATAATAATAATAACAAAAAGATAAAAAAGACAATAAAATATAACAAAAAAAAAGAAAACAAAAAGACAAAAAAGACTAAAAACAAAAAGCAAATTATTGATGGATGTGATGTTTTTGATAGGGGGGGTGTAATTAGTAAATAGGGGGTGGGAATAGTATCAATTATTGTGTCAACTTTCAGACTCGTATGTTAGCTAGACGATACGAACTATATATTAACCATGCAGGGATAATCAATGCTAGACAATAAACAGAATCAAAATTCGTCGCTTGACTTGACACGGGGCGACCGGTCACGACAGGGTTGTCAACCCGATAGATCTACCAACAATTCATCGCGTGCAATACTTAAATGATTAAACGACATCATGGGCGCAGGGTCCTCTTGAAGGACAATATGATGTCTGCCTCACGTACAATATATATATCCTACTAATATGACAATTTAATACACGACGGTGTACGAGTTCCCCTGACACTCCATTATTTGAGACCTAGTCAAGAATTCGTCCCCAACTGTACGGTCATGTTTCACTTAGGAAATACCGTACTTTCAATATTCATTCATAAAAAACGTTTTACTTTGAAACGTATGACATGTCAAATTTCATATATTTTTAGCAAAAATATATATTTTATATTAAAAGGTATGTTTTATTTCAAAAACATTATTAAACCCTTTTATTGACATGTTCTACCCCCAAAATATATACAAAGCAGTAAAAAGAGAGGGGTTTAGTGACACTCACCTTTGGGTGCGTATTTTAAATAGCGCAATCCCAGAGATTGATTTTCTACACGTCCTAATATAGGAACGATTCTAAATCAATATACGTAACACAAAAATCCTAAGTTTCTCCATTTCTTAGAATTATCACATAAATTTGAGATTTTCTCGAAAAGTTATCATTTTTTATTATGTTGGCACGTTAATATATATATATATATATAAGGTGGGGTTCTAGAGTGAACACTAATGTATTTGCGAACTGAGTGAACAAATCCTGGCCATTAATCTACACACGTGTATGGCCAGGATCTCATCATCAAATCGTAAAATACACTAGTGTATTTCAATATCAAATCCTGGCCATTGATCTACACACGTGTATGGCCAGGATTAGTTCACTCAGTTCGCAAGCTACACTAGTGTTCACTCTTGAACCTAATCCTATATATATATATATATTTTATGACTTTGCGACTTGAACGATTTTATTGGTGACCATTATTGTGTAAATCCGTTAACACTCCCGTTTATACGCAATATATCTACGATTTGCGCGTCGTAATATATATACATAAACGTTCATATAATTTAACACCGAAACACGTGAAATCTTGTTAACTTATCTATTTTGTCATTCTTAAAGCAAATATACATAAAATATCTTACATGTATCAAATTTCATGCTCGACAAACAAGTTACACATTTAACACAATTTTTACTATTTCTACCGCATAAATATACATGCATAATTTAAATCTTTAAAATCTTGTTAAAAATTAACATATTTTCACATTCTCATGTTTAAATCACATAACACATTTTAACACATAAGGTTTACCCAAAATTTTACCCATACTAGTGTACATAGAAAAATACGTATTTTAGCGATTCAGTAATATTTTCGGGCGTCGGAAGTCACGTATGACCAACCAACCACCAAGTAAACTTAAAATTAGTTAAAATAATTATTTTTAAACTAAAAATATCAGTTTACTTACTGATCTAAATCAATTTTATATAAATCACTCGAAAAGCCGATTTTTTACCGTTTTAACGCATAGTTTTGCGTTAAACGTTACTATAACCATCCCAACTCGAAATGGCTTGATATTTTAACACAATACATGTTATTTACTGATTAAAATAGTGATCATTATCAGATTAGTGCAGTTTTTTGTGTAAGTCACATAAATCATGCGATTTCACGTATTTTACAACTCCTAATGCACCAAGTACAACATGCAAGACTAGTAAACTTTATGACAAAGTTTTATATCATTAAACACTTCAAAATAATCATATTTTAGTGTTTATAATCTGATCAAAAATCATTTTTTTTCAAATCATGTTTAAATCATCATTTCATGCTTTCATATCATCATGCATGTTCATGTATGTGCATCTAATGCACGCATACAACATCAACGTCATTACCTATGATCTAATCATACTCAAGAACATATTAAATCTATGTTATTACAAATTATAACCTATATCATCCAATATCACATAATCATTCATACATAATCATTCATACATAATGCAAGTGTTCTTACATTTATAAGTATATGACTAAAAATTACATGCATGCATACGCATATACATACATATAGACGAAATTTATATACTCACATGAACTTCCAAAAGTTTACTTTTTATCATGTTACTTTCAAATCTTGAAACCCTTTTTTAAAACATTCCTTTATGACATACTTGATTCTTACATGCATCCTATTTTTCAAGTAACATGTTTATCATGAATCTTTCAATCAAAATCAAAACACAATCATTTACACACACACATATATATATATATATATATACATATATATATAGGGGACCGCTAGAATGAGAACCACCCCGAGTTATGAGAACCGCGAGAACCACACCATCCGGGGCGCCGTTGACCAAAAATTTTTTTTTACAACTAGATGTGTGTATTATAAACACATTCGTAAAAAAAATTTTAAAAAAGGCCGAGGGGGTAGTTTTTTACACCACAAGTTTGGTGTAAAAAAAAACAAAAAAAAAATAAAAACACCAAACTTGGGGTGTAAAAAACTACCCCCTCGGCCTTTTTTTTTTTATTTTTTTTTTACGAATGTGTTTATAATACACACATCTAGTTGTAAAAAAAAAAAATTTGGTCAACGGCGCCCCGGATGGTGTGGTTCTCGCGGTTCTCATAACTCGGGGTGGTTCTCATTCTAGCGGCTCCCTATATATATATATATATATACTAGCCATTTACTCGCGCGATGCGGCGGGAAACATATCACTTAGGTTGGTAAGTTTAGGGCTATGTATGGGGCGGTTCTGTTTTGAGCCATAACCAAAACCAAATTCGTGATGCAACGGAAAACACAACACTTGTTAGTAATTCTAATGGTGTGCATGAGAAGGTTCAGTTCAATTGGGTCATAACTAAAATCTAAATTTTTGGTTAAGGTACTTCAAACCGGTCATGGGGATTTACCCGCATGATGCGGCGGGAGTGGTGATTTACAATAGGATACTCGTTTACCGTTAGTTTATCAGTTGTCTGTTGATATATTGTATAGTATGTAAGTTACTCCAACACAGAACAATTAACTGGGTCAATACGGAACAATTAAGTGGGGCTATTCCTGGTACCCAAAATAGTTTCTTGTTCTTTTTACCATGATCAAGTTAAAAATTCAAGGTAAGAAGGTTAATTTCGTGATACGAATTACATAGTTTCCGTCAACTATAAACTTTTTAATAAAAGAAGGTAGAAAAATAATCCAGATATATTAATTTAGGACTCGAGTTAAACTAATTAATGGATAAGTAATAGCTTTTTAAACAATCATTTAATGGTTTGAAAGTTGCTCTAAAACACACCACCCATTACATCTTTTGACTTTCTCTCTTGCTTATCGACTCACAAGAAGAAAATTGTAAAATGCATTTTGATGCTACCAAGATGAGGTGAAGGATTCAAATCCTAAAAGGTGCATCTATAAGAGTATTTCGAAGTAGTATGTTTGTCGTTTAAAAAAGACATTTGATGGTACCAACATGATTATTCTGCCCATGATATGTAATATTTACCGTCTAATTCTAATTTATATACCTTAAGTTTTTAACCCCCTTTTATTTCATGCTGAACCAGTAAGAGGTCTGAACCATTAAGTGTTGAACCAGTAAAATGTCTGAATCATTAAGTGCTGAATCAGTAAGAGGTCTGAACCAATAAGAGCCGGTATAATGCTTAACCGTTCAGAGGTAAATGTCTAACCAATTCAGATTAGAGGTCTTAACCATTCAGACTCAGTATAATGCTTAACAATTCAGAGGCAAACGTCTGAACCTTTAGACATTTACTCGCGAAACAAACAGTCCGAACCATTAAGTGTTGAACTATTAATAGGTCTGAACCATTAAATGTTTATTAATAGGTAAACAAACAGCCCCTTAAAAAGACATTCTACATTTCATTTAGTTAACCCCAGTTATCTCATTTACTCTCTCCAATAAATATATACAATATTTCTAGCCCATTATTTATAAATAAATATATCTCATTCTTATATAATTAGCTTTTAAATATTAACAATATAGCTTTTGTCTTTTTGAGGTGTTTTACAACCGTGAAAACTAAAGAGACAATTAACAAAATCTAATTAATGTATTCAAAAGGGGGTAGCGGCGCAGCTTGTTGCCCGCTTACCGGCTATCTTGGTGTAATTTGTTTGGCCTTATATATAAAAACCAACATGTGTTAACTAAAAAAAAAAAAAAATTAATGTATTTTACTTGTGGATTTAAAAAATAACCGAAAGTAGATTATTGGGGGGGGGGGGTAATTGCACGGACCTCCCATCCGCCGGAGTGTTCTCACTCCGCAGCTAGTACCGTCCCAATACTGCATGGCGGTGAATACCCCAACCGGAATCCGAAGAGCCTGGCCGTGGGTATGCGGGCACCAAGATTCGAACCCGGGTCTCTATGAAAGAGTGGGGTGGGACTGGCCAACTGGGACACCCCAGTTGGTTACCGAAAGTAGATTATTCTACTCATAATACAATGAATTTACACCAACAATATGGATCATACACTTTGCAATTTCCATATCATTTCGACTTGAAAGATTAGAAACAGTTCAAGAATTTCAGTATTTTCAAAACAAGAAAATGAAGATATATGCATATATAGAAGTATTTTAAACAGCACGAATCAAATGATCAAAATCTGTCCTACAAATTGGACAAGTTCTTCTATGAACCAACCAAAGATCAATACAATGGCTATGAAACACATGCTCACAACTTGGAAATCTTTTGCATACCTTAAGGTCTTTAAAATCATCCAAACATATTGAACAACTCGATGATTCTTCATGTGCTTCATTAATCTTATGATTAAAACATCGCAACGTTTGCAACTCCTCCCGCGACAACCCGGAGGGCTTATGATCAACTTCATGCGTGTCAACTCTAAAAAGTTCTGATTTGGCAATGAACCCAATAACGGCATAATCTATCATCAAATAAAGGAACCTGAGTAAGCAAACAAACAGCATCGCAGCCCATCCAGTTAAATTTGCAGGTCTTCGTAAAACCAGCAGCCTTTTTTAACAATTTACCCCTGCAAATATTGAACAAAATCTGCATTTTAACAGTTCCCCATCGATGCATGCTTCGATATATTATCCAAGCCAAATTGTGGGCCTTCTCATCCTTTGTGTAATTATCCAGCGACACCCATGCTCTCGAAACGGTGTTCAGCAAGTTGTGGGCCTTCATCCGAGGCTGTGGCAGCTTAAACCCGTCAACCTGTTGCTTTGGTCTCATTGACTTTCGCCTCGAGGGATTTCTCCAGCGCCTTTATTGTTTCAATATTTCCCACTGCAGCTGCTGAACTAAGTGCAATTTCCCAAGCTTTATTTTGTAGCTCCAAATCCGTTTTTTCCATCAACATTAGAAGATTTTTCACAAATTCTTCCACAGCCTTGGTCCTTTCTGCTGACACTGCAACATGAAGCAATTTATCATGGTTTTTCGTGATAGCCCAACGTATCAGATATGTCTGTATGAAAGGAAACCCGGACTGGCCTGTTTACAAGTAAACGGGTCGAAACCAAAATACACAAAAATAAGTCAAATAAATCCACATTTTTTTAAAAACAGGTCATTAAGTCGAATCGAACAGGTAGCATCAAATGATCCACAAAATTTTTAAAAAATATGTAGATAAACTAATTTCTATTTGAAATGAAACGAAACACAGATTGGCTTGTTTACAAGTAAACGGGTCGAAACTAAAATACACAAAAGTAAGTCAAAAGAATCCACATTTTTGTAAAACAGGTCATTATTAAGTCGAATCGAACAGACAGCGTCAAATGACCCACAAAATCTAAAATAAAGTATATAATTAGATAATTTCCATTTAAATTGTTTGAGATGAAACAAAACCTATATTGGCCTGTTTACCGTAAACGGGTCGAAACTAAAGACACCAAAATAAGTCAAAAGAATCCACATTTTTTTAAAAACGGATCATCATTTAGTTGAATCAAATAGGCAGTCTCAGACGGCCCACAAAATGTTTAAAAAATATATTTTATTACTAATTACCATTTAAAAAGTTTGAGATGAAAAAAAACCCAGATTTGCCTGTGTACAAATAAACGGGTTGAAACTAACCAACACAAAAATGAGTCAAAAGAGTCCACATTATCGTAAAACAGTCAATTTTTAATCAAAGTTACAGCCTTCCAATCCCCATTGATTGTTGCTTCATAAAGTAGAACACCAACCCTAATGTACTCTTCTTTGCTTCCTTCAAAAATCACACACGAATCGCCTCATTTCGCTTTTAATATTGGTATATAGATTGAGAGTGTAACCATTCAAAGTTACTTCACGTATATTCTTTGGGAAGCATGTTGATACAGAGATTTACATGTGATTATTTAGTATAACACCGCTTTTAAAAATACAGATTTAAAACAAAAATCATAACACTTACAAGATCTCCAAACAGCTTTGGGTGGGACGGAAGTTGAGCACTTAAAAACCCTTGTAACTCTTGCCACTCACTGTTTTCTGAGTTAACCATAAAATTATCAGAAGATTGCTGCTCCAAAACACCCTCTGGCCAGGCTGTACTTGCTGCATGTGGCTCATCGGGACCAACAGCTGCGCATGGAACTCAAACCCGTTTCCCCTAACAGTTCACAAGATATTAAGCAGATACATATACAACAAGGTGCAATGAAAACTTTCACTTGATTATAATTAACAAACACTTTCCATTCATATGCATATAAACAATTATGAAACATAATCAAAGGTTTGGTAATTCCCTTTGTATTCTTGCTCCGTTAATTACAGTTTAACCAAAGAAGTTTCATTTTTAAAGATAAGAAGATATATGGAACTGATCATAAAAATGCACACGGGATGAAAAATAATATACCAATGTAGCAAACCAAAATTAGAGAACTTACAAATACATTGTCTACTCCATGCTTTGACAGAGGAAACACGGATTTGTCAGAGAAAGCACTTGGGGTAGATTTGCATATAGGAAAGCATTTTCTCCGCCCATGATGAAAGCAAGAGAAGCGTGTACATTGATCTAGCAATGGCCTTTGAATCAATGGCTTATCCAATGGAACAAAAAAAAATTATTCTCAGCAATCTATAGCAATTAAAGCAACAACATATGACATAGTCAGATTAAAGTACCACGGTAACAAAAACCCTAAAAAACGTAAAAAATCAAACGGTTAAACAAAAGGTCGAATAAATCAATACCTTCAAGCCGCGTTCAGGTTGCTCAATATGATCCTCATGCGACCCGTTACAAAAACCCTAAAAAATGTCAAAAATCAAACGGTTAATCAACATTGCTTGATCAACAAACACTAAAGACACTTGTTTGAAGCATAAGGTTGTCGTGACTCGTTAAAATTGATTAATCCTGAAAGGACCAATTAAACATGAAGTTAGTAACATAGTCAATACAAAATTCATGTTAAGGCATCACACAACTTTAATTTAACAAAGCCACATAAGAAAATCACCTTTTCTTACCGAAACCCAACTCCAAATCGGTTCAATATAAGTTGTCTGGGCAAAAAGAATCACAGAAATCATCAAACTATAGCAGATACAAAATGGTATTGACTCAAATAACACACGAAAAACTCATTCTCATCTGAAAACTATGTTCTTCCAATCCAAAAATTTTTACAAATTTTCCAAAACAAACGTTTAACAACTACAAAATACAAGTTAAAACCTAAAAGTCATGAAACCGAAACAAATTTGCCCTAATTTGTGCATACCTGGTAAGACCTAACGGCGAAGCGAGCAACAGCGCCGGTCGCCGGAGTATCAGCGGCGGAAATTTCAAGCAGGTCAACAGATATGGGTGGAAGTGTGCGGACTACTCTAGATGGATCTGGATTTTGTCTCTGAGAAGTATAAATGGTTTCTTGAGAGAGAGGATTACTCTAGATAGATCTGGATTTTGTCTCTGAGAAGTATAAATTGTTTCTTGATAGAAAATGGGTGGCCAGATTTGATTCCTGAATTCAAAATTTGAAATTGCAGAGAGAAAGGAATATTTAGGGATAGGTTTTTGGAAGTTTTGGTGTCATGGAGTAAAGGGAATTCAAAAATTGAATGCCTAAGATCTGGCCGCCCAAAATTTTGTTGCTTTATCAGATTCAACATTTGTGCTTTAGTTGGTTGTACAATATGCTTTAAAGACTTATAAAGTGGCAAATGACCATTCTGCCCTTCCTATATGCTTATTAATATAGTGTGTATGTGTATATATATATATATATATATATATACACACCCATTTCTATTTCATTCAAAAATCCGTTTGTTTTTAGTTTTCAAGTTTTGTGATTAAACTCAAGAACAAGAGAAACTTTCATCACCATCAAGAACATCAAAAATCAAAAACAAGGTTTTTATTATAAATTTTATACCTTCAAGTTCTTGAATGATTTTTAGTAAAAATTGATGGTGTGGGTCTTGATTGTTGCTTGAAACACTATGGAATCACTTCTAAATCACCAAATAGACTTGAAAACACCTTGAAATGGATATGAATCCTCAAGATTAAATTTGAAAATGATAATGGAAGTGCCATAGAGGGTGTTCGGCCATGGATTTGCAAGAGAGAGAGAGTGAATGAAGTTTGTAAAGAAATTGTGGGATTGTGTGAAATGTGGTGCAACTCTAGGGTAGTAATCATCTTCCATTTCTCCAAGAAGTTACATGTGTCAAACATGCAAGGAGGAGAAGGGGAGGTGGCTGTCATATGTCTCTTTTGCACACACATAACCGATTATATATACATATACATATGTAATATTGAGTGAAACTGGTATTTAGCCGGGTACCGGGTATTTTATCTAGCGTTTTACACCCGTTTTAGTGCGTTTTAAATTATTTTTGGCACTCTATAAAAATAAACTCACCAAAATATTATTGAACAATATATTGTTTACCTGGACTGGCTTCGTTGTCGGTATTTGGCAGTATGCGCGCTGTGCTGCGCGGTTAGCGCTTAAAGTCGCAAAAATAGGGATTTAAGCGTTTTTATTTATTTTTATCATTATATAGTGATAAACTCACAAAATTATTACTAAAATGATTTTCAGTTGCCTTGACAGGCTGTGTTGACAGTATTTTGTCGGTATACACGCTGCATCGCGCGGTACGCGCTTAAACTCGAAAAATAGAGTTTCCTAGCGTTTTAAATTATTTTTTCACACGGATATGATTAAAATAATTATTCTAATTATAACAGACTATTTTTAGGATTTTAACACTGATCGGGTGGTCACCGACGTTCGTTTCGCATTTTAACCGTTACGCGATAAGCGTTTATCTTACCGTTGCCAACATAATTTTTACCAAAGTTTAAATTTACCAACTCATTAAATTCCATAAATAAATATCATAATCAGTCAAATACGGCCTTTTATCTATTCACAACACGTGTTACAATTGTACGGTACGGCCTGAAAAGCCGGGTGTCACACTTTTCCAATACTATTAACTAGTTTTGAAGCTCCCATTGTATTCTAGACCATGTTCCACAAGTGTATGGTTAGGATTGAGCTTTGATTCTTGCAAAAACACTTGTCATAATCTTGTGAATCCAAGCTTACTATAAATAGAAGTGGGTTCTTCACTTCTTTCCTCACAATTTGATCTCAATTTTACTCTAAGTTGAAGCTCTCACTTGTGAAGCTTCATACCTGAGTATTTTGAGTTCAAATCTTCATTGCTTGGACCTTTTGTAAGATTCTTTCATGCTTTTTATGTATTTCAAGCATGAAAGTCAAACAGTGTTTGACTTTATGCTTTTCACCATGAATTGGTCAACACAAAGTTCGTTCGAACTTTGCAACGTGAGCGTAATCACGATGGTTATAGTCCCTTGTGACTATACCTACTGATTACCATGTCGATTAGTCGAAGTGACGAGTCAAAGTTTCGGTCAAAATACATGTTTATGCGTATTTTGCATCGAAGCTTTTTTCAGGTATCATAATACTTTGCATCGAAGCTATTTTCAGGTATCAAAACACTTTGTTTTGATATCAAACATTTTTTTCTGACTTAGTAAAACATGTTTTAACATGTTTAACTCGTCAATTTTAGTCAAGTGCTTGTATAGGGTCGTAAGTCAAGCGGTTTTAACAACCGCTTAGACTTTCGAACCCGACCTGTTTGGTCGATCGTTAGGATCCGACCAAACATATTTTGTGACCATAGTTGTATAGGGAATAACCTTCCGAGGTTATACCTTATGGTCACTTAGTTTAATTAGTTGTATGATAGGTAGTTTACATGCCTTAGGAAAATGACCAAAATGCGCTTTTTATGCATAATTGGATTTTAAGCTTATGTAACTTAATTTTTGTCACTTAAACTGATTATGCAACATATTTAAACATGTTAGGGCATATAATACTTGTCATAGGACTAGTTAGGCGCCTCGAACGCGCATTTGCGCGAACGACGCGTTAAAGTAGCTTAAGCTACCTTAATGGGTCGTAACGGGTCGTAAGCACTTAGGATAGGTTCTGATTTAGAATGTAGGCTTTGTTAAACCATATCACATGAGTTCCAATACTCATTTGGTTTACGAGACCTCATTCTACCCGATCTTCCGATTTAGGTGTCGATTTATTAACTAGGCGATCCGATTACTAGGTACCACTTGATTTTCCTTGGTGTTCTTGAGCATTGTTAGTTCATTAGATCAAGGATACCTTGCAATTTCAATGTGAGTACATAGTCCCCTCTTTTACGTTTTCAAATGTTTTAGCTACAATTTCATAGGGTCCTATATACCTTGGTGCTAGTTTTCCAGCCTTTCCAAATCTAATTACGCCTTTCCAACGCGATACTTAAGAAATACCATATCTCTAATATCAAACTGTAGAGGTTTCCTTCGGAGAACGGCATAAGTTTTTTATCTATCTCGTGCTGCCTTTAACCTTTTCTAGATCTTATACACCTTTTTCCGTTATTTCCTGATTTAACTCAGTTCCTGTGATCTGCTTATCACCAACTTCTACCCAGCACAATGGTGATCTGCACTTTTGACCATACATCGGTTCAAATGGGGATACTTGGATGCTAGCATGGTAACTATTATTGTATGAGAATTCAATAAAAGGTAAGTGTTTGTCCCAACTTCCTCCAAAGTCTAAGACACATGCTCTAAGTAAATCCTCCAATGTTTGAATAGGTCTTTCAGACTGTCCATCGGTCTGAGGATGATAGGCTGTACTTAATCTGAGTTCCTAAAGCTTCCTATAATTCATCCCAGAAGTGAGATATAAAGCGACTATCAAGGTCAGAAATAATACCAACAGGTACACCATGTCTAGCTACAATTTCATTTGTGTAAAGGTCCGCCAACTTTTCCATTTTGTAATTGGTATGAATGGGTATGAAATGTGCAGATTTAGTTAGCCTGTCCACGACTACCCAAGCACAGGGTCATGCCAGTTGGGCATGAGCCGTGCACCACTCAAGATTCTCAGATGATAAAGACAAACAGAAAACGACAAGGGACACGGGGCCGTGTCTCCTCGACAAGGGTTGTTGTCAACTCTCAGATTTGTAAATCTAGGTTCGTACAACAAGTACAAGGGCCACGAGGGCGTGCTGTTGACACATGGAGTCGTGTGTGTAGAAGAGCTGAAAACATCATTAAATGAAGACAGAGAAGGAGAAGGATACGAGGCCGTATGAACCTACTATTTTAAACTATAAAAGGAGGTGATTGGCTCACTTGCAACTCATACCTTGGCAAACCACTTCTCTCACACTTGCCACCACTCCACCACCACTACCACCATCATCCACCACTTTCATCCATCGTCCACCTTTAGAGTGTGTGTAGTAGTCTCGGGATCCAAGATCGATAGTAAGGGTTTTTTTTTCGAACAAAGGCCATGCTTGGCTAATCTCTTACATCACTTGGTGAAGACAAAATCATTTATATTACTTTTGATTTCCTAGCTTTGGTAACTTTTTATTTAGGTTTGTATTAATGACTTTAATTGTCACACCCCCAAATTACCACCTAGGGAATACCCCTGCTGGGCATGTGACGTACCAACAACGAGCCACTAATCATGATGAACCCATACCAGTTGTAAATGAAATCCATATTTATTAAGAAAAGTACCAATCATATGTTTAAACAAAACCCAACATGTTTAGCAGAAGCAATTAGTAAACCAAAGTTAAACTGTTGTGAAACCACTGTACAGTATCAAATACTCAATCACAAGAATCCATCCAGTTCGACCCATGACCACTCCAGCTACTCCAGATAGCAAGTTCCAAATCCAAGACATCTAAAGACCTGCGAGCATGCAACAAGTGTATCAGACAACGCTGGTGAGTTCATAGTTTTACGAAAATGTTGGTTACCAAGTGTTTAGTTAATCCATTGAATTTAATGTTGATAATACCCCGAATACAAGATGGCTCCTGATTATTTTGCCATTTCTCCAATGCTCCTATCAAAACATTGGTCATGACTAGGTCATTAGTTCACACCCGTCCTCTCAGGTATGGGGTGAGGGTGCCAAACCTAAGTAGCGCTACCAACTAATACCTTGTTACCTCTCAGGTAATCAAACAACACGGAGGGACTTTAAAGGTGATAGGATGAGTATATTATCCAATATTATCGATTTACAACAAGACGTATTCCTCTCAGGAATACCCAAACAAATTATCCAAAACCTATCCCTCCCAGGGATACCCAAAGACTGTCCCAACCACCGGGACGCATGCTCAAGAGAGATGAACTCACCTTCGGTTTGCTCGGTAAGACTTAGTTACTTGTTTATCAATGGATTACACATGCCCTATCATGGTTACCAATATAAATCAATTCCGCATACAAGTGATTCACATGTTATCACACCTATACTAACAATCTGTACACAATAGTCATGTTTCATGCTCTATGTCCCACATACAGTTCACACATAAGTTCAAGATTCACCATCATGTACTAATTTAAATATCATCACATAACCCATTGCAGACATTTATATCACATAAATATTACTAACATAAGTCCATGGTTTAGGTATCAATTTCACAGCCCATAATATTATTCTACATAGTGTGCAGCCCAGTCGGTCTAATGGTCCAATATTCAAGTGTGCCATTCAACCAAATTATTCCTTATACCCATTACACAAATAGCACACACACTTAATTCCATGCATGTTATTATATTTGTGCATGCAACATGATGGCCCCTTGCCATCCTGAAGCCTCTTATCAGTTTGTATATTATTCACACAAGTCTATCACAAAATACACAGTAAGTCTTTGGGTCACCAACAATTTCGTATAACATGCATGCAAGTCACACAACAATTTGACAGTCCATTATGGCACCTATAATAGTGTGTGGCCCAAAACAAACGGTCCACTAGCCGAAAGTGCAGCCCACTCGGAAGTAACCAACTTTGTAACAATTTCCACATAAGTATATCAAACCTAATTTGCACCCTATGACGCATTATCTATTATTTATTTGCAATGTTAATATACATAATCCAATGGTTTCATATATTCACATAAATACCCATCATCGTATAACAAACATCATGCACATGACCCATTCCTATTTCATAGTTTAATCAAGAATTAATTTTTAACTTCCTAATTATCGTTCCAACTAATCAATAAACATGGAACCTGTTGGTGCATATGTCTGTCGACTTCATCTTGTATCGAGCCTTATAACTAGAATGATAGACTCGGACACGTAGAACGAGAAAAACGGGAAACAGAGATGAGTTAGCCACTTCGTACGAAGTGAAAAGACCAGTTCGTACGAACTGGCAGTTCATGCGAACTGGGAAGTTTGTTTCGTGCGAACTGGTTGTTTCTATAAATCGTGGGTCTTGGGTTGTCATTTGTAACTTTGAATTCCGGTAGCGAAGCTCTGTCGAAGTGTCGCCAAGCCTGTAAAACGTTCTGAAATCAATCAAATCGACATTTAATCTACTTCTAAGTGTAGATCAAGCTGAATCAACATCAATACGTCTGTTTCCGCCTTTCGTATTGATCTAGAACTCTTCTGATTATCTCGTTTAGATCGATTCAACGATCCTACAAGTGGTATCAGAGCTCAGGAGGAAGAGTTCTTACCATTTTGGCTTGTTTTCACGGATTAAAACTGATTTCTTCTCTCTTCTACTCATTTTCTACACATTTTCATCAAATTCACTGAGATTTCATGGATAAAATGGGCTGAATTTCACATATAACACGTAAAACTAAGTTTTAATCAATCCTTGAAGAAATCAGAACTTAATTCAACCTAAAAATTGATTAAATCATGAACTTTTGGTCCGAACCCGCGTGAAAAATCCCCAGTTCGTGTGATTATAGTTCAGTTCGTTTAAAAGTTTACCAGCTCGCACGAGGTGATCGTCCAGGTCGTGCGAAGTGGTGATAAATTCTCCAGATCGCGTGAAAGTTTCTCAGTTCGCACGAGTTGTTTGTCAGGTCGTTTGAAAGTTGGTCAAACCACTTAAAAAACTTATCGGCCCATGTGATCAATATATATCTCGGCCCAATCAATATTAAAGATCAATTTAGAGGTCCAATGAGATTATCACATTAATTGCAATCGGTGAGAGTATACATGTGATTATCGGCCCAATCAAGTTAATTTGTTTTCTAAACAATCACGTGGTTCTTGTGAGGATTAATTGTTTCAAATTGAACGGTCAAATAGTGTTTCACTTTGAAAAGTTGTTGTCGGTCCTTTTTATAAAAAGTTGAGTGTCTGGCCCATTTATTGAAATTTAAGCGGCCCAATGAAAGCATAGTGTTATCAGGTTATTCACGTGAATATATATGTGACAAACAAGTTTCAGCTCGCTTGAAAGGTAATTCAGGTCGCAAGAGGTGTTCAAATCGTTTGAAAATTTATCAGTTCGCACGGATTGACATCTTCAGGTCGTACGAAGTGTCAGGTCGCTTGGAATTAAGTCAGGTCGCACGGATTGACATTACATCAGTTCGCACGGTGCGAATTTAGGTCTTCAGATCATTTGAAATCATTTCCAGTTCGTTTGAAAAGTCTGTTATTGTGAACCTTCGAAACTGAAACATGGAAAACGAATTCTACAACGCATTTGCTACTCCAATTACTATGGCTCAGAACGTGAAATTAGAGAATGAAATGGGCACCATGCAAAAACCGCCTAAGCTCATGAATATCGAGGAGTATAATGGATGGGAGGAACGTTTTGAAAATTGGGTTCAAGCAAATCACTTAGATGCATGGGAATGTGTTGAACAACGATATGTTAGACCGATTGATGATGACGGAGAGATTGTTGCTATTAAAGATTTAAGTGATGATGAGAAAAAGAAATACAAAAGTGAAAAAATGATGATCAGTATATTGCAACAAGCCATTAAGGAAGACATCTTGATTTAATTGCAACACAACGGAAGTGCACACTCAATGTGGAAAGCATTAAAAACAAAGTTTGTTGGAAGTCAAGACATGATCAAGAACAATAAATCGCTTTTGAAGAAAGAATTTGATCTATTTCGTGGATTAAAAACTGAAAACACCAAGCAGATTATAGAAAGATATTGCAATTTGGTGGTTAACATGAAGCGATTGGATATCAAGAAAGATAGAGAAGAATGGGTTGAAAAATTGGCCGATGCATTGCCACAAGATGTTTGGGGCACATATCTTATGATGTTGAAGAATAATGATGATTTTGCAAATCTATCATTGAGCAAGTTTATTGAAAAACTTGAAGTTCAAGAGATGGAACAACGAAAGATGGCGAAAATGAAGGATTTTAATGGTGAACAAGACATTGGTTTGTATTACAAAGGTAGTATGAGTGATAAGACCAACATTGCACCAAAGATTGAAACTGCATTTAACGCAAACAATTCTTCTGGAGGGTCATCTCAAGGATCAAACAACAAAACCGGATTCTCTTCATATCCATCATTTGATCCAAATTTTTCAGCAACCCAGAATGGCAAAGTACTACAATGCAACATTGCATTAAATCTTGAGAATGGTTAAAATTTCTCGGAAGAGGTTGCTAAAGGTCATATGTCTTTGTTAGTGACTGTGTTAGAATCATATGAGAGTTTGGTTGCAGGAAGAATCGGAAATCCTATGTTGACCAAAGAGGATTACGATCAAATTGATGCTGAAGAAATGGAACTTATGGATATTAAGTGGTGTATGGCTAGTGTGTTGAGAAGAGCTGAGAAGTTTAAATAGATCACTGGAAGAGATGATTTCCGTGATCCTGGTACTTCACCTTTAGGATTTGATAAATCTAAAGTTACTTGTTTTCGTTGCAGGGAGAAGGGGCATTTTAAGCGAGAATGTACAAATCGCGAAGCAAGTGGAGCTCAAAATCCATTCGGCAACAATGATTATCATCGAAAGGCGATTTATCATCAAGTTGCTCCGCATCAACAACAATCATCACAAACTGCACATGCTAGGAAGGAGATCGTAGAGCCATCAAAGAGAGCTTGTTATGGTCTGATAGATCAAGATGATGAAAGGCTTCCAGAAGGCTTTAGTTGGGATAAGTATGATCCTAACAGAACTTCAGAAAAGGTAGCATTTGTTGCTCAAATTTTTGAAGATTCAACTGCTGAAGAAGAGATGGCGGATGTTTATTACGAATCTCAGCAATACAGTCCAAAAAAGAAAGAAGAAGAACCAGTGTCAACAAAAAAGGCTTCAGAAAAAGAACCTATCTTTGATCACTCATCAGACGAAGAGAGTGATGATGATACTGAATAAATTCGAAAACTTGAATATTATCAAAGAAAAATTTTATCTGATAGTGATGATGATAATTTGTCTTCTGCAGCTAAAAAGGAAGAGATCAAAGAAAGACAAGCTACGAAAAAGAAGAATCATAAGGCAGCAACTGTTAAAGAAAAAGATGACAGTGATGATGAAAATGTTCAAGTGATAAAGAAGCAGGTTAAAGAAATTCCAGCTTTCAAGGTTGAGAAGGAAGCTGATGCAGAAAAAATGCCTAAGAAGTGTGAAAATTGTGATACTGTGAAAAGGCACAACAACAAATTATTCATAACATGAACAGACTGAAAGAATCTTATGATGTTTTAAACAAAGCTATGAATCAATATAACAAGTCAAGCAGTAAACAAGCGATATCTATGAAGACACTCAATGGAGCGTTCATGACACAGCAGAAAATCATTAATAAGTACATTGAGAAATGTGCTGTACTTGAACAAAAATTGGAAACCCAGAGGATAGAAACTGAGAGGGTAAATAGGTTATTGCGAAGTTACTCATGTGCTTCTTATGTGATTGACATGATTTACCCTACAGTAGAAGGCATGAAAGCATTTGAAGAGAAGAAATCTGAAGTAAAGGATACTGGTAAGAAACAAAGTGTCAATTGTAACAAATGTACTGTGACACCTGTGCCTCGACGGCCATCAAACAGATATCAAACCAATGAAATATTGTATTTCATACTTGGAATTTGTATAAATATGTGTATCATTTGCACATATCAATGCTTGTTCGATTTCGGGCTTTAAATCACTTTCTGGAAGGTCATACGCAAACTGGTGCATAAACGCAATCAGTTTAACGTGACGTACACTCCGGAACTTTGACGTAAGCCAAACATACCCTAAATATACTTTACATAACTTAGAAATAAGTTTCGAAGGATTCGGTATGGCAAAAACATGTTTATTTGAACTAAAGAACTATTTACGACAAAACTGCGAAACTAACATTGGTGACCACCCGGATAATATTTAAATCCTAAAAATATTCTGTTATGATTAAAATTTTATTTTAATCAGGTTCGTGTTGAAAAATAAATTAAAACGCCTAAAAACGTTATTTTTCAAAGTTTAAGCGCGTACCGCGTGTTGCTGCGCGACACAATGCTTCTACTGCAAAACGCAGACAACAGAGCCAGTCTTGGCAACTGAAATTTATTTCAGTAATATTTTGGCGAGTCTGTTTTTATAGGATAATAAAAATAATTTAGAACGCCATAAACCAGGATTTAAACGCTAGATAAAATACCCGGTATCCAGTTAAACTCCCGTTTTAGCCTACATATAGCATATTTATATGAAAAGTTACACTTTAACCCCCTCCCCCTTATAAATTTACGGTCATTTTTGAGTGGTCCCCACCAAATTTTGTTTAGATCTTGCAAATATTTCATTGATTTAGTGTGGACAAGTGTAAATGCATGACACTCTCATAATCCTTCCATATCTCCTATATCTTCATACAATCCAAGCAAGATCATTTGAACACTCCAAATCCTCACTCTTTCCCTCTCCCAAAACCGTAACCTCTCTCTCTCTCCTCCCATCTTCATCCTTTTCATACTTTGTTCTTGTGAATCAAGTCCCTTTCCAAGCATATTTCAAGTGATTGTGAAGAATCAAAGGTGTTTCCAAGGTGTTTTCAAGTGATTCAAGCTTCCTATCATCAAAAATCTCATCCTACAACCTACTTGAATCTTGAAGGTATAACATTATGTTTAAATCATACTTTTGATTCTTGGTTGTTCTTGATGATTGAAGTTTCTCTTGAATCTTGGGATTTTCACTAAACTTGAAATCTAGAATGAAAAGGGTCTTGAAACAAATAAAAAAATGGTGGTGTATATATATATATATATGTATAACGTACATATGTATGTGTGTATATGAGTTTTGAAGTTTGATATCTTGCTAAGTACTTGTTTATGTTGTTACATGTTTTTGAATGGTGGTAAAGATGTAAGTATTTGGTGATTTATGTATGATATGTTAAATATAAATTACATCAGCAAATAAATCTGAATATATCACATATTTGATGTTTTAAACTCATAAAAATGATGTTGCTATGATAGTATGCTTTAGGCATTTGTACATGAAGATACATGTTGATGTAAAGCTCAAGAAATGGTAAAAAAAGGGTTGTGTGACAAAACCGTTTTAGATCAGGTTACAATCACTAAAAATAACATTATTTGATGTATTATATTGGCATGAAACTTTGACATGGGTTTGATAGCTTTGCATGTTGTACATATAGCTTAAAAAATGGTAAATTATGTGAAATTTGCATGATTTATGTGCTTTATTTAAGACCTGCACTATCATGAGTATAACCATTATTTTATTCAGTAAATAACATGGGTTATGTCAAAATTTCAAGTCGTTTCGATTTGGGATGGTTCGGGTAACGTTTGATGCAAAACTATGCGGTAAAACGGTCGAAAATCGCCTTTTCGGAGTATTTTTATAAAACTGTTTTAGATCAGTAACCAAACTGATATTTTTGATATAAAAATAAGCATTTTAACTTATATTAAGTTTACTTGGTGTTTGGTTAGTCATACGTGACTTCCGACGCCCAAAAATGTCACCGAATCGCTAAAATAAGTGTTTTTCGATATACACTAGAATGGGTTGTTCATGGGTTATTTTATGTGTTACAATGTGCTATGTGTTCTACAATATGTGTATGATCATGTGTTAGTGTTGACAAGATTAGGTGTGTTACACTCGAGTACATATATACAAATACACCAAAATAATCAAAAATAATAACTTTTCAAGAAATCTCAAGTTATGTGAAAATTCTAAGTATCGGAGAAACTTCGGTATTTTTGTGAGTTTTGATTATTAAATCATTCTTATCTAATTTAGGACGAATAAACAATTTGAGGGATTGTGTTAACGTATAAAAACGCACCCAAAGGTGAGTACATAGATCCCTCTTTTACTGTTTTCAAATTGTTTTGGGGTGAAACACATGTGCCTACTTGTTACTTTCGTGCTTTCCCTTGTTTTTACATCATATACTGGCTATGTTCATTAGTACACTATTAGTACATGTTTTACATTACATTTTCTGCTAGGTATGATGACTTGGCATGCTAGCATATTGTTTTACATTGCATATCTGTTGCATATGTTCTCGTAACATATGGACACATTATTTACATCTCTACCTTGTATGTTCATTTAAGCATACTAGGAACTTTATTTTCATAAAACATGTTTACATTGGGTATATCATTTGGTTTGTTTAACGGGACTAAATTACATTCATTAACACCGATCATGCCGCTCGGTAGTAGGTAGTGGTACCATAGGACTTGACAAATCCCGTTCCTAAAACCCTAGGTTTGTTTGCGTGGAAGGAATGACCGAATCCGAAAACATTTCTTTGATAACCTTCACTCTAAGGTTATCCGTCTGTCTCAAGGCTTGGATGTAGGCGTTTAACATTACCGCATAAATGGTTGTATCAGTAAAGCATGCATTATTCTACAAAGCATAATTTTTTATTTATTCGAATACTTTGTTTTGTACATTTTTACTTGTGGTTTAAGTAGTCTTATTTTACTTACCATACATAACTTTTGATTATACATTACATGATTTACATTGATGGTTTTTACATAAACATTTGACATTTGACAATACATAAACAAATTTTACATTGATGGTTTGTTGGTAAGTGATTTAAGTAACGAGACGTGTGTAATACGATACAAGCACGGTGGATACGCCGCTGGTACTTCCTATATATAAGTGCTTGTATTATATTACATGTCGTAGTGTTATTTAAATCATTTAAATTTGGACTCATATATTTTACACAAGTGACATATTTTTCACAAGACAACTTATTTTATACAAACTCATTTTTACTTGGTTATTCATTTAACCATGCATTACTCTTTTACGTATCATCTACTTTATCATCACTTTTCATCTGATTTATAAAACAAAACATTTTATAAGGTTCATGACTACTTTTGCTAAACATTTTCTTCAAACTTATATGTCATGAATCCCAAATCAATAAAACCTATGTATCTCACAGGCATTTTTATGCTGACGTACCTATTTTCACATGTGTTTCAGGATATGAGGCGTAGGATTTATCAAGATACACTTAGGCAGACATGGACCTTAGCAGCAATAAAAGATGCAAGACTAGTTAATTATGTTATATTCCTTGTTTGTTAAGACATTGTAACTCTCTTAATCAATAAAACGAAATTTCAATTTTCCATGTGTTATGAAACAATGATTCTGTTACAACACTCCCCGACGATTCCGCCACGTTTTGTTGTTTTTACGTGGTCAGGGTGTGACAGAAAAGTTGGTATCAGAGCTCATGGTTATAGGGAATTAGGTTATTAGTAATGCTTTGACCTAGTCTATAACCTTCCTAGGACCCTAACGCGAGTTTACTTGCTTTTAGTCATAAAACAATACCGTCACCTATCCTTAGGCAACGACCACAACAAGAACATAAATTTCAAAACCGCCTTGAAAACTAATCATCTGTTCTAGGATGATTGATTACCAGGTTTTGAACCCTCTAAGTATTCAAAATCTCGTCAAAGTTTGGGTCTTATATTGTGAACACGTGCGAACTGGAAGGGTGAATGCCTGTACCCTGAGCTTTCTGTCTAAGGCTAGAGTGTTCGTACAAATCCGCAGTATCGGACCGGTCACTCTTACCTGGGAACTCTTGGGGTGAGTATTCACTTATAGGCGAGCATGTCTTCAGTGATACATTAATATGACCCGTTTACTTTGATTAGCCTCCATCACGTTTGTTTACCTTAGGTAACAAAACAAATGATCACAAATTCTATGCATTGCCATTCTGTTTTGATTATCCGATAACCTTTCACTTGTTTCTTCCTATGTCTTTCATTCTCTTCTAGAATGTCTCTTCCTCTCAGCAACGGTCAAATGTCCGAGCAGACTGCCAAATTTGCCCAGCGAATAGGCGAAGTGATCCTGAAGACCGTCGAATTAGCTACTACCATGTATCAACTCCAGAGTGAAGCCACGCAGGAACCATCACAGGAAACAGAAGCCAAGCCTTCACCAAAACCGAAGAAACCTAAAGCTTCAAAGACTTCTCCAGTCGTTGCACCAAATCAAGCAGGACCTAGCCAAGTGGCAACACCGCCTGCTAAGAAGCAATACAAGGGAATGACACCGTTATGCGACAAATGTAAGGGGCATCACCAAGCTCACTTACAGTGTCGTCTATATGTATCATGTGGGTGAGTTGGTCACCTGGCAAGTCTTTGTCGAACTAACCCAAACCAAGGTGGTCCAAATCAACCACAAGCCAACCCTGTCCAAGCTCGCTTTCCACCTGGATCGTGCTACAATTGTGGGAAGATGGGTCATTTCGTGAACAAATGCCCAAAGCTTGCTATTGCAAATCTGACCCTCGGATGAGCAGTTGGCTGATTAGAAGATGTTGCCGTCTTATGCTTTTGTTTTCTTGTAATGTGAAACAATCTGTTTTGTTCATAAATAAATTGTTGTTCACAATTCTGATGTGCAATTGTAGTTACATATGTGTATGGCATTACCTATGATACCTACATCAAGGAACTATGTTCTTTACAAACTACTCTTGTGATTTCCCCCTTTCAAGTGATCACTCATGATTTCCTCATGAGACGAAGTACAAGAAATATAGCGAAATTATGAGTAATCATGCTTTTTGCACATATGAACCTTTGAATCCTTGGTTAGATGACTGAGGGTATATTCAATCTCGTACCCATATCACTTCATTCTAGTTTTCGTAACAATATACATAGTATAAGTATTTCAAAAACAACCTTCATGATTTCAAAAGATTTCATATAGTTTGAAAACAATTTTTCAAATGCATTGTCTATGTGTTCAAAAACAACCTCCATAATTTCAAAAACATTGTCTATGTTTTCAAAAACAACCTTCATGATTTCAAAAGATTTCATATAGTTTGAAAACAATTTTTCAAATGCATTGTCTATGTGTTCAAAAACAACCTCCATGATTTCAAAAACATTGTCTATGTTTTCAAAAACAACCTTCATGATTTCAAAAGATTTCATATAGTTTGAAAGCAATTTTTCAAATGCATTGTCTATGTGTTCAAAAACAACCTCCATGATTTCAAAAACATTGTCTATGTTTTCAAAAACAACCTTCATAATTTCAAAATGTTTCATATAGCCTGAAAACAATATTAACACAGTATATTTTCTTATCAAGTGCATGATTTCAAAGAGCATTATTCATATTTTCAAAAATTTTACCTAGCATGATTTTAAAACATTTTTACCTAATACACCTACGTATGATTTCAAAAGCATTATATAAGATTTCAAAAACATTAAACACGTTTTTAAAAGTAACCCCATGCCTAGTTTTCAAAAACATTTTTCTCATACATTAACTTAACCTTCAAATTCTACTTCATATGTCGCCTTGACATATCTAGCATCTCAACTTCATAAGCATTTTTACTTCGTGTTTTGACTTAAGCACATCCAGTGCAAGGTTTCAAAACATCTTCAACTTCTAAAATCCATATGGGATCCTTTTATCTTCACAATTAGACCCTTGTGGATGATTATCATTTAAATCAGAGTCCTTAATTGGATTCCTTGTATGCCTTAATTCGAACATTTCGGTTCCTTATAATCGAAATCGAATTTTCTCTTTAAAATCTTTCTATCTTTATAATTAGATTCTTGGAAATATTTAAAGCACCAATCAAAATCCACTGATTGGATACCTGGTGTACTTTGAATACATGTGCTCTGTTAGAACAAATTAACAAAATGACAAAAGAATCAAGTTAAACAATTATGTGATTATGTGTTTATGTATTTTGTGTTTTCTTTTATGCATTTTGTGTTTTTGTATACTCTGGATATTCATTATCCAAATCCTCATAGAATCTTTCATATCTTCACATGAGGGATTCGTAGTAGGATATTCAAAAAGGTACCACCTTAAAATCCTTATTGGGCTTCTACATGATAGTTAAAACCCTTGGATTATATAGTACCATTCCATGATTCATAAGAGACCCTTTTAATGGTCTAGTCAAAAGATTGATTCAGAATCTGGTTAAGAATGACATGTGCTGATATAGCTGAACAGACTCCTTGGTAGTCTATTTAAATCATTTAATGATTTAATTAAAAGGACCCTATGGTGGTCTAGTCACAATCATCACAGGCTCGTTCATTGTTTTCTTCCCCTATACATTATAAGATACACTACGTGACTATGCAAGGAATTACGTAATTATGGATGCATACATAATTATGAAATTCAGTGCACAGAAACCCAGTAAGATTTATTATGTGTAAGAACCGATAGTGACAACAATAGCAAAATGTGAACGATGTAATGGGGGTACGGTGGACGCACCAATAACGCTTAATAGACTAATATATAAGTGTCCCTCCTACATTGTAAGCATGATGTTATTTAAAGTTACTAGAAGTTCAACAACTCTAACCAGAGTTGTTCGATCTTTTCAACTTCATGTTTCAAGCTCTCACAAGTTTCCTCTAAATAAAATTTCGGGACGAAATTTCCTAAAGTAGGGGAGACTGTGACACCTGTGCCTCAATGGCCATCAAATAAATATCAAACCAATGAAATATTGTATTTCATACTTGGGATTTGTATAAATATGTGTATCATTTGCACATATCAATACTTGTTCGATTTCGGGCTTTAAATCACTTTCTGGAAGGTCATACGCAAACTGGTGCATAAACGCAATCAGTTTAACGTGACGTACACTCCGGAACTGTGACGTAAGCCAAACATACCCTAAATATCCTTTACACAACTTAGAAATAAGTTTCGAAGGATTCGGTATGGCAAAAACATGTTTATTTGAACTAAAGAACTATTTACGACAAAACTGCGAAACTAACGTTGGTGACCACCCGGATAATATTTAAATCCTAAAAATATTCTGTTATGATTAAAATTTTATTTTAATCAGGTTCGTGTTGAAAAATAAATTAAAACGCCTAAAAACGTTATTTTTCAAAGTTTAAGCGTGTACCGCGTGTTTCTGCGCGACACAGTGCTTCTACTGCAAAACGCAGACAACACAGCCAGTCTTGGCAACTGAAATTTATTTCAGTAATATTTTGGCGAGTTTATTTTTATAGGATAATAAAAATAATTTAGAACGCCATAAACCAGGATTTAAACGCTAGATAAAATACCCGGTATCCAGTTAAACTCCCGTTTTAGCCTACATATAGCATATTTATATGAAAAGTTACACTTTAACCCCCTCCCCCTTATAAATTTACGTTCATTTTTGAGTGGGCCCCACCAAATTTTGTTTAGATCTTGAAAATATTTCATTGATTTAGTGTGGACAAGTGTAAGTGCATGACACTCTCATAATCCTTCCATATCTCCTATATCTTCATACAATCCAAGCAAGATCATTTGAACACTCCAAATCCTCACTCTTTCTCTCTCCCAAAACCGTAACCTCTCTCTCTCCTCCCATCTTCATCCTTTTCATACTTTGTTCTTGTGAATCAAGTCCCTTTCCAAGCATATTTCAAGTGATTGTGAAGAATCAAAGGTGTTTCCAAGGTGTTTTCAAGTGATTCAAGCTTCCTATCATCAAAAATCTCATCCTACAACCTACTTGAATCTTGAAGGTATAACATTATGTTTAAATCATACTTTTGATTCTTGGTTGTTCTTGATGATTGAAGTTTCTCTTGAATCTTGGGATTTTCACTAAACTTGAAATCTAGAATGAAAAGGGTCTTGAAACAAATAAAAAATGGTGGTGTATATATATATGTATAACTGTACATATGTATGTGTGTATATGAGTTTTGAAGTTTGATATCTTGCTAAGTACTTGTTTATGTTGTTACATGTTTTGAATGGTGGTAAAGATGCAAGTATTTGGTGATTTATGTATGATATGTTAAATATAAATTACATCAGCAAGTAAATTTGAATATATCACATATTTGATGTTTTAAACTCATAAAAAATGATGTTGCTATGATAGTATGCTTTAGGCACTTGTACATAAAGATACATGTTGATGTAAAGCTCAAGAAATGGTAAAAAAGGGTTGTGTGAAAAAACTGTTTTAGAACAGGTTACAAACACTAAAAATAACATTATTTGATGTATTATAATGGCATGAAACTTTGACATAGGTTTGATAGCTTTGCATGTTGTACATATAGCTTAAAAAGTGGTAAATTATGTGAAATTTGCATGATTTATGTGCTTTATTTAAGACCTGCACTATCATGAGTATAACCATTATTTTATTCATGAAATAACATGGGTTATGTCAAAATTTCAAGTCGTTTCGATTTGGGATGGTTCGGGTAACGTTTGATGCAAAACTATGCGGTAAAACGGTCGAAAATCGCCTTTTCGGAGTATTTTTATCAAACTGTTTTAGATCAGTAACCAAACTGATATTTTTGATATAAAAATAAGTATTTTAACTTATATTAAGTTTACTTGGTGTTTGGTTAGTCATACGTGACTTCCGACGCCCAAAAATGTCACCGAATCGCTAAAATAAGTGTTTTTCGATATACACTAGAATGGGTTGTTCATGGGTTATTTTATGTGTTACAATGTGCTATGTGTTCAACAATATGTGTATGATCATGTGTTAGTGTTGACAAGATTAGGTGTGTTACACTCGAGTACATATATACAAATACACCAAAATAATCAAAAATAATAACTTTTCAAGAAATCTCAAGTTATGTGAAAATTCTAAGTATCGGAGAAACTTCGGTATTTTTGTGAGTTTTGATTATTAAATTATTCTTATCTAATTTAGGACGAATAAACAATTTGAGGGATTGTGTTAACGTATAAAAACGCACCCATAGGTGAGTACATAGACCCCTCTTTTACTGTTTTCAAACTATTTTGGGGTGAAACACATGTGCCTACTTGTTACTTTCGTGCTTTCCATTGTTTTTACATCATATACTGGCTATGTTCATTAGTACACTATTAGTACATGTTTTACATTATATTTTCTACTAGGTATGATGACTTGGCATGCTAGCATATTGTTTTACATTGCATCTCTGTTGCATATGTTCTCGTAACATATGGACACATTATTTACATCTCTACCTTGTATGTTCATTTAAGCATACTAGGAACTTTATTTTCATAAAACATTACATTTGGTATATCATTTGGTTATTTTAACGGGACTAAATTACATTCATTAACACCGATCATGCCGCTCGGTAGTAGGTAGTGGTACCATAGGACTTGAAAAATCCCGTTCCTAAAACCCTAGGTTTGTTTGGGTGGAAGGAATGACCGAATCCGAAAACATTTCTTTGATAACCTTCACTCTAAGGTTATCCGTCTATCTCAAGGCTTGGATGTAGGCGTTTAACATTACCGCATAAATGGTTGTATCAGTAAAGCATGCATTATTCTACAAAGCATAATTTTTGATTTATTCAAATACTTTGTTTTGTACATTTTTACTTGTGGTTTAAGTAGTCTTATTTTACTTACCATACATAACTTTTGATTATAGATTACATGATTTACATTGATGGTTTTTACATAAACATTTGACATTTGACTATACATAAACAAATTTTACATTGATGGTTTGTTGGTAAGTGATTTAAGTAACGAGACGTGTGTAATACGATACAAGCACGGTGGATACGCCGCTGGTACTTCCTATATATAAGTGCTTATATTATATTACATGTCGTAGTGTTATTTAAATCATTTAAATTTGGACTCATATATTTTACACAAATGACATATTTTTCACAAGACATTGTTTTACAAAACAACTTATTTTATACAAACTCATTTTTACTTGGTTATTCATTTAACCCTGCATTACTCTTTTACGTATCATCTACTTTATCATCTGATTTACAAAACAAAATATTTTATAAGGTTCATGACTACTTTTGCTAAACATTTTCTTCAAACTTATATGTCATGAATCCCAAATCAACAAAACCTATGTATCTCACAGGCATTTTTATGCTGACGTACCTATTTTCACATGTGTTTCAGGATATGAGGCGTAGGATTTATCAAGATACACTTAGGCAGACATGGACCTTAGCAGCAATAAAAGATGGAAGACTAGTTAATTATGTTATATTCCTTGTTTGTTAAGACATTGTAACTCTCTTAATCAATAAAACGAAATTTCAATTTTCCATGTGTTATGAAACAATGATTCTGTTACAACACTCCCCGACGATTCCGCCACGTTTTGTTGTTTTTACGTGGTCGGGGTATGATATGTCCACCCCTGCTTGAAGAAGGATATTCTCCATGAAATCCTAATTCAGATAGAGTCAAAAAGGCAACCAATTTAAAATGGGAGTCTGACCTTCAGATGGATTGCCAGACAACATTGATGTCACATTCACATCGTCTGACACTGATCATGAGACTGAGTTAATAAAGAAAGTGGTCGATCAGGTGTTGGATAAAGATGAAACTGAGGAGTCAGTGTCAGAGTCAAAGTCCGACACTTCAAGTCCAACAGTCAAAAAGGGCAAAAGGGTTTACAATAAAGATTTTCTGATGTCACAAAATAATTTGAATGATGAAACATTCAAAGTAGCATATACTTTGAATGATTCTGACAGATTATATTCTGATGAAGAATTTCCAATAAGAGGTGTTAAAACTGAAATGATTAAAAAGGTTTTCAAACTACCATAAATTAATATTTCTGAAATAAAAGATGTAAATCTTACTGAAAAACCTAAAAAGTACACCTCAAGAGTTCAATAAAGGTTAAACAAGAAAAAGGGTTACAGTTCTGGTTGTGGTTACCAAAAGAAACCAAACCATAACAGTAATTTCAAAAAGAAAGGTTTAGGTTTTATTCCACCAGAAAATTATAAAAATGAGAAAACTTATAAACCAAAAACTAAATTTGTTTCAGGAGCAACATCATCAGAAGAGGAAAAAAGCTCATTCTGGAAGCAGACAAACAAAGAATTCCTTGCTAAGAAGCAAGAAGGAATGAAGAATGAAGCTGCTCAGAAGAAGGAGACAAGAACATGTTACCAATGCAAAGTAGTTGGTCACATTGCCTTGAACTGTCCAAAGGCAACCAACATAAAACAGGGAGTCTCTGAAAAATTGAAAGAAAACATGGTTGAAAATGAACCACCAACCAAACAATTTAAAGTTTTCAAAAATTCAAAGTTTGAGGTTGGTGGGTGTTCAAGAATTTTTTACAAAAGAAATGTGAAACTTAACAACCACAAGTGGGTTGTTAAGAAATCAGATGATAATTCTGGCGATGAATTTGTTTCTTCGGAAACAAAGGAGCCACTTTCTGGCGATGAATCTGACTTGTCAAAGTTAGAGGAGCCACAACAAGTTGATCTAAAAGGAGAAAATTCAGTGCCACCAATGGATGATGTCAATTTCCCACCATTGCGGACTGAAAATTTTAAATAAAAAGTTGGAAAAGTTGAGATTTCAAATCAATTCTATTCTGAAAAGAAAAATTTGATGTCGAAAAAGCCTTTAACCATAGAGTTCTAAATATTTTTGGAAAAATGGTTGACGGGAAGGTCAAAGGGGTAAAGGAATTTTATGAAAAGAAAAAGAAGAAGAAAGGCAAGAAACCGAGTGATGATGACTCGGAATCTCCCAAGGACCGTCAGGCTTGGGAGAATCTCTTTAACTGAAAAACCTGACTTGCCGGAGCTCCCAAGTTGGTAATCGTGGAGCATGAATCGGCATCATTCTTGAAAAATGTTTTTTTGAAAAACTTACAAGTGGTATTTTTCTTGAGAAATTAAAAAATGTCATATTTCGATTTACAAGAAGTATTGTTGATAAGAATCTACAAGTGGTTAATCAAGGTCATTAAGTTGAACTTGATTTAACTTTCCTATCAAGTGATTGAAAGAACAAAATGATGAATTTAATCCCCGATTCTACGAGTGGTATCAACAAAACTAATTTTCTGGAAAAACCATTTTGATTAAAACAAACTTAAGTGTTTTGAAATCATAATGGGAAAATAGTTTGTTGTCAAGGGTAGTTTTGATTGTTTACGCCAACTGTATGGCGAATTGAAGCAATTCACATCAGTTTGTCACTTTATTTGTACAGTTTATTGCTTTCATTTTCAAATTTTCCTAGAAAATCAAAAATTGGAACATATTTTTTATTTTAGGGGGAGTAAAAAATTTTAGAAATTTTGAAAATTTGAAAAATCCAAAAACATGATAAAATCTAAAAGCCAAAAACATCAAAATTTTAAAAAATGAGTTTTGTTGTGAAAAAGAGGAAATGATAGTACATAAGTGGACAATCACGGCATGCAAAATAATTGGAAAGTCAAATGTGATAAACAATCTTACCGATGATATGCTAGTAGGTTTTTATACATTCAGTAGATTGTTTTCGAGATATAAACCTAAATATCAAATACTTACTTATTTCGTGGGGAACATCTCTCGGATATATTGGTAACCCCTGAAATCTTGTTTGAAGGGCTTTCTATTTCTGACAGACTAGGTCTTTGTACGTGATGGTATCTGGGGTATTATACCAGGACTTCTGATTTTGCGGGAGCAATAGCCTAGTCCTCGTATAATGCTTTGCACTGCTTTTATCATAAAGCCCACCCTCAACATAAAAAATGATGAAACATTGAAAAATGCTAATCATGTGCTGTTGAATGAAAGATCCCCAAACGGGACACACTGAAAGACGAGCCATCATCTCTCTGATTGAACGAAAGTTCTAGCCTGAGCTCTCATGGTCTCGCATTACCCGTTTACAGATATCATTAGTGTATATTCACCTGTAAGACTGAATATAGGAGTCTGGATACGGGAGTATATTCTGAGGTGGGACACGCGAATAAGTTAGGTCCTTAAAACACTATTCTCGTATCTCGAAACAGTTGAACTTTGTGTGAAAATTTAAGTGGATCAGTATACTGACAATCTAAGTGAATCGTTTAGAACTTAAAGTCTAAAAAGGTCAACGGTGTTAGTGATTTGTCTCAAAAACTGCTATGGTCCTCTTACACAAAATCACAAAAATATTGTCAGTAAATATTTCTTTACTGTTTTTCATTAAAAACAAAACCCAAAAAGATTGTGTTTTAGCATAAGATTTTGAAAAAACCAAAAAGATTTTATTTCATCTTATTTTCGACAACTGATTTTGGAAAGCTGATTTTCAAAACTCCGAGTGCTAAACATGATGGACAATTGGGTTGGAAGAGTTTGTTTTGAAAATGAAAAATGATTTTGAAAAATGAAAAATGTCATAATCTAACAAGTGATGTTTTGAGATTAATTTTACAAGTGGTAAGCAGAGATTAAAATTGTTATATATAAAAATCTTATGTGTTTGGTAGAGATTGTGCAGGTAAACAACTATGCAAAAGCCAAGTTTCGGTTCCTGAGGATATGCAGATTAGATTCAGGTTTCTGAGAGCCAGACAATGGTCCTGAACCTGTGAAAGCTGCAAAGATCCCCATGGCTAAGCCTGAGCAGAGTTTGAGCCAGATTACAAATCTAGAACAAGAGCTATTCCAGACTGCGATCCCAGCTTATCGAAAGGGGGAGTCTGAAGATGTAAAAGCCAGATACAGATTATGGATCAACATTCAAGGAGGAGTTTGAAGACATTAAAGCCAGGTTTGAATCTTGCCGTCCATGCTAGTTGTAGATGCTGAAGAGTTTAAAGAATCAAGAGATCTGATCAAGAGAGGATAAAGTCAGGTTGCGATTCTGAGAGTAAGTGAGAGAGAAAAGATTGAAGGATGCTTACAGTGTCAGATACTTTGGAAAGAGCATGAAGACTGATCAAGACTGAAGACTTGACGTACTGAAGACTCGTCAACATCCAAGGGGGAGTTTGTTGGTGCATATGTCTGTCGACTTCGTCTTGTATCGAGTCTTGTAACTAGAATGATAGAATAGGACACGTAGAACGAGAAAAACGGGAAACAGAGATGAGTTAGCCACTTCGTACGAAGTGAAAAGACCAGTTCGTACGAACTGGAAGTTCGTGCGAACTGGGAAGTTTGTTTCGTGCGAACTGGCTGTTTCTATAAATAGTGGGTCTTGGGTTGTCATTTGTAACTTTGAATTCCGGTAGCGAAGCTCTGCCGAAGTGTCGCCAAGCCTGTAAAACGTTCTGAAATCAATCAAATCGACATTTAATCTACTTCTAAGTGTAGATCAAGCTGAATCAACATCAATACGTCTGTTTCCGCCTTTCGTATTGATCTACAAATCTTCTGATAGTCTCGTTTAGATCGATTCAACGATCCTACAGAACCTTATCTTCATACCTACAACCTGTGTAGCCAAACCATATCATCAACCATATTAGATCCATGGGTCAATATATGCGTACCAAGAGTTCTATAACATGCATCAGGTATTCTACAAAGATTTATTCAACACACATCATTCATCGATAATCATCTAATCTACCCAAGAACATCACATCGCACAAGGTTATCGGGTATAAGAATAATCACCAACTATAACCTAACCATATTAATTACGTATATTGTTCATGAAATCAACCCGTAATCACAGCACTACTAACGGATAACATCTCATAACCACTTTCAAATAGTTCCAATCATCACACACAAACATAGCCGTACACCGAAAGAATGCAACGTAAATTAACGCATAATCCACTAACCTTGCGTGGGAGACAAAGTGGACTAATGGAGAAGGCAGATTGCAGCCAAGGGAGGATTCGTATAACTCCTTGCTGCCGTCGATATGGGAGGAGAATTAGGAAGGTTTAGGTTTACAACAATTGTGTTTATCATAGAAGAAATCCACACATCACGATTTGATAAATGGGGGAGGGAAATCAGGCTCGGTTTGGCCTCATAGTCATTTGGGCCGAGAACAAGAGAAGCCCCATATGCGACGGTGAGGGTGTGTGACCCAGTAAAGTGTGTGATTTCATTTTCTTAATAACCACACAAATATAATAATCAAACAAGTCAACAAATATTCAATCCATAAAATAATCAAACAAATTGGCATAGTGGTAGGCTTCGGATAATCTTTTGTGTTTTGAAGGTTATGAGAATCACACACAAATTATGTGTGTGTATACGATGTAGAAGAGGGCCGGGCCCCAATTTGAATCTCATGTGGGCCGAGTACAGATTGGGCAACGATGTGCGGCCCAAGGGTTTTATGCAACGAGATCTATACATACATACACAATTCGCATAACGCATAACACATAAACTCGCAACCATTCATTTATAATCAAACCTACTCAATAATCAGATAGCGTACCCGCCAGTTATATCAAAGCATAACTCATAAGAAGGAAACAGTACGAGGAAAGACTCTCGAACTTACGAGTTGTCACATCATCCCAAACTTGAAAGAAATTTCGACCCAAAATTTGATAAGCGATAACAGAGAAATGAAATGGTAGTTCAAGATGATTGTGGATTTCCCTCGATTGCCACATCATCTCCAACTTGAAAGGGAATTTCGTCCCGAAATTAGCCAGTCACATCAAGATTTGATTCCGTAGATTAGAACAATTGAGGGACTTGAGCCTCGCCTGATCCTCGTGTTCCCACGTAAACCCCGGTCCACGTCTTGAGTTCCAACGAACACTCACTATTGGAATTTGACTAGGTTAACGAACCTTGACTTTCTGGTCCATGGTTTTCGATAAATTCCTCCAGTAAAGGTATCGCACGTGTTTCATCAGACAACCACCGCCTTAGATCCGAAACATAAATGACATCGTGTACGTTACCCAATTCGTCGGGTAACTCGGGTTTGTAGGTTACGTTACCGATTCTTCCCAGACTGTTGAATGGTCCATCGTGACATTAGTTAAGCTCGCCATGTTTCCCCAAGCGTTCCACACCCTCCCAGGGTAAGACTTTCAACACGATACGTCGCCTACAGCGATCTTCCAGCGTTTCCAAGTTTATCAGCTTTCCTGACGGTCACGCGTTGCCGCCAATCGATTCCCAATCCAACAACCTTCCCAAAAGTTTCGAGTACCAGTCCTGGACCAGTAACTAAGTTGTCAACCATCTCAGTCTAACAAGAAGGTTGGCATTATTGTCTATGTAATGCCTCAACAGAGCTGTCTGGTTACCAAAATGATAACTGCCGCAGTAGTGCTCAACCATAGGTAAGAGTCCTTCAAATTTGCACCAAAGCCAATCACACACATGCTCACAGCATGTCTTCGAGAGCCAGGAGAGTTCGTTTTCATTGATCGTTTGTCCAACGACGATAAGCAATGCTCTGGTCCTGACGTGAGCCAAGGGTGTTGTGTATTACCTGACATAAATCATGCATAGATCAAATTCAGAGGTAACAGGAGTTGGCACCTCGGGCCTAAGAGCCGCCTCTCTCAGAGGAACATTCACAAATATGAAGACTCATCAGTTTTCTTGATTGCAAGAAAGTGTGCTGGTTACATGAGACAATCAAGGATCACCCAGGTGATATTGTTTCTGTTTTGTGTTGTAAGTAGACTAGTGACACCATCCATGGCAGCCTGTTCTCATTCCCATATGGGTGTTGCCGGTTGCTGATACTCCACCTTTACATTCCTACAATTAAACATCATTCACTTGCATTGCTGGATGTATCTTTATGCCCGATCATCGGTATGAGATTTATAGATCTTAGTATCTCTCCTCAAAACCCAGATGACTAGAATATCGAGGCCGATGTGCTTTGCTCAACACGAGTTCCCTACAGTAGTCGTATAGTGAGACCCACACATTCCATGAGGTAGCGAATATCGTCCGACCTGCCAATAGTTGCTCCTCCATGCCCCGCATGGGTTTAACCTGAAAATTCTCTTCCTTCAGTTCTCCATTTTGAACATGGCGATTCTGATTAGGTAGATTAGAATCGATAGTGAACTGCAAAGCTCGTGTACGTTCAGGTTTCGCAGTCGTAAACATTCAAAAGTTCCATCCAGCGATGCCATCACATAATTAGCTCTCTCAAAACAACGGTACACAGGAGGCCCTTGTGATCGGTCTAAATGGTGCAATTGGTACCGTCCAAGTAATGCCTCCATCTTAACTCCAAGGTCCATGGCTTCTACCACAGGTTATGACTCGTGCAATTCTTCCTGTAAATCCACTACATAAACCGTCACCTTCTCGTGTCGCATTGGCATGTAACTGGGTCTCTGCTTTGAATTGTCATGATATACCACTAGATCATTCGTGCCCTCAGGTAAAGACAATACTCAGTACATTGTAGTGTTGAGTTTCAAAATCTTGAAGAGACGTTCTCCTGTTCCGTCTCCCATGGATACACAGCACACTGCTGTGTTTAAGAGGTTAGAGCTACAAAATCCTTGAAAATCCTGCGATTGTATCCTGCGAAACCAAAGGTTTACCGTACCCCCAAAGGGATCTTTGGTGTCGATCAGTTTCTAACGGAATGGATATTAGCGAGATCCGTGTGTATTCCTTCTTCGTCGGCTACGTGACCAAGAAAACTATGTACCTCTCGAATCCAGAAGTTACTCCTAACGAGACTTCGCGTGTAGTGGCCCCTCCCTCGGGATCTCTAAGATAGGATACGAATGCCACCCATGGTGTTCCTTTCTCCTGGAAGTGATTCAGGACGTCCTCAATAAATACAGTGGATTCATGTAATCCGTAGAGCTGCTGGTGTGTTGTTTATCCCAAAAGGTCATGGAATAATTCTTCTTGTGTCTACTGACAGTGGCCGAATTGCGTTCGATATACCGTTTTTGGAGCGTCCTCCCCTTGGACTTCCATCTGATGATAGTTTGCCCGTTCTTCAATCCTCGAATGGAAATTTGTCCTTCGCAACTGGTCAACAGTTTGCCAATACAATGGTCGAGGCAAACAGTTTTGGACTGTCACCTTGCTAAGTTCTGGATAATCAGTATACATACAAAGAGGCTTATCTTCCCAGGTATAACTGGGGCTCCCCAAAGCGAAGAACTAGATCCAACAAAACTCCTGTCCAACACTTCCGGTAGTTGATTTGACAGTTCTGGCGACCCTCCTGATGCAAAACGGTGGAGAGTATGAGTAATCAAGGCTGCCTCTGGCATGAGATCAAACTGAGGTTCTAGCTAACCATCCTGAAAGTAAACCTGAAAGTTCCTTGGGTAGTACACCGAGAGAAATCTCGAACGATTGGTGGATCCTCGATCCTCTTTTCCTTAGCTTTATGTCAGTAACGGTCGTTAACGTAGCATGATAATCCCTCCGCAGACACTTCTGGGCCTTCATTGCTGACATGATGGTAATCTTTACACTACTCTGACACCTTAGGTCAGGTGATGATTCTCCACTAGGAAGAGGGATACACAGAGTTTTCTCCTTACAGGGGGTATCTGCGCGATATCTGGATAACCAATCCACACTAACTACTGCGTCGAAACCATCCAGGATAGTAGAAGGAAGGTCGATGTCGAAAACTTGTCCCACAAGGTCGAGTTTGTATTCCAACAAACACATGAGGTTTCAATTGACTTGTCATCAGTCGATTCCACACCAGGTTGGTTTCAAGAAGCACCAGGGTTAAACAGGACAAGAACGAGGCGTTTAGTTACCAAGAACGTGTAGGCCACCGTGTTGCTATAATCCTGGCATCCCCCATGCCAATCTTAAATGCCCTTCCACGAACATCATTTCCAGAGTTGTTGTTTCCGTTACAAGGAATTCCAGTACTTGTCGTCATCCCCTTGGTTGTGGTCGTCTTGAATTATCAACGACCAATCCATGTCGTAGATACCTTCATTCCCATATTGTAGGCTACTATTACAAGTACCTTAATGTTTCCATGTCTGTTGCCTCTAATGTCGTTGCTTGAAACCGGCCATACGATCTTTCACCACTCAAATCTATCTTTTCACATTCTGTGCCACGTCCTGCAACGCTATTCACTGTACCGGCAGTCTCACCTTCCACACTATAATCAGTTGTCATGGCTTATGTCCTGATTGATTCGTAAGAGTCGACTCCCATAAGTTGCTGACTAAGGTTAAGAATTCGATTGGAGTCAATTCGCTGGTGTCCATTTCCGATAATCAGGGTCGTCCAAATACTGAGGTCGGTAAAGTGCTACGCTCCACCTCTTGACTATCGATGCTGCAAGTTGTTTGAGTAATACACGGTCTGTCGCGAGAGTGTTGCAGAAGTGATCGCTCTTCGGAGTCTAAGACGTCAATACATGAATTCCAGTAAACGAAGAGGAGTGAGAAAGGTATAGACCAATCATTGACACTGCAACATCCAACTCAGGGATGTTCGTACAAGCACCTAACATTCTACACAGTTTGCTAGGCATTCAGATGGGTGTTCAGGTATTACTCGATAGCATCGAGATTCGTAAGGATTCAGGGAGGTATGAATAGATCATGTTCGAGCAGGAGACAATCACTGTTATGACTCGTATAGACTTGTTACGTTTCACACTATTCGAATAACGGAATAGAACCCCTTTTTCACTTGCTAAGTCTCACTGGGACTCACATGCACCCCCCATTATTATTATGTGTGCACCCACAATAATATTATGATTTGCAAGCTCATCTCAGTTCCTCATAACTCATGTCAAATGGTTCCTTAAACTCAATTGTCAAACGGAGGTTGTCAAGGTAATAAGATTACAGAAATCCAAAGACTATGGCATACTATCAATGCACCATGATATTGTCCGCTTTGGCAGCCAGCACGCTCTCAGCGCCCACCCCTCACGGTTTTAAAATGCATCATAATGTAAGCAAGCAATTTATGCAATCATGCCATAGTGACAAGTGTGTGTGCAATTTATGCAATCATGCCATAGTAACAAGTGTGTGTTCGTATGTTGCGTCATAAGCAATTGTGTACTAGTTATGTAATGTATGCAACAAGTGAGAAAGACGAACCTTGCAATCTGGAGCTGAGTGTCATGGTCGTATTCACGTATTCAGAACTGTTCGGTTATAGTCTAGTTTTACAAAAACGTTTTAAAACCAAGTTCACTATAACCAGTGGCTCTGATACCAAACTGTCACACCCCCAATTTACCACCTAGGGAATACCCCTGTTGGGTGTGTGACGTACCAACAACGAGCCACTAATCATGTTGAACCCATACCAGTTGTAAATGAAATCCACATTTATTAATAAAAGTATCAATCATATGTTTAAACAAAACCCAACATCTTCAGTGGAAGCAATTAGTAAACCAAAGTTAAACTGTTGTTAAACCACTGTATAGTATCAAATACTCAATCACAAGAATCCGTCCAGTTCGACCCGTGACCACTTCAGCTACTCCCGACAGCAAGTTCCAAATCCAAGACATCTAAAGACCTACGAGCATGCAACAACTGTATCAGACAACGCTGTTGAGTTCATAGTTTTACGAAAACGTTGGTTACCAAGTGTTTAGTTTATCCATTGAATTTAATGTTGATAATACCCCGAATACAAGATGGCTTCTGATTATTTTGCCCTTTCTCCAATGCTCCTATCAAAGCATTGGTCATGACTAGGTCATTAGTTCACACCCGTCCTCTCAGGTACGGGGTGAGGGTGCCAAACCTAAGTAGCGCTACCAACTAATACCTTGTTACCTCTCAGGTAACCAAACAACACGGAGGGACTTTAAAGGTGATAGGATGAGTATATTATCCAACATTACCGATTTACAACAAGACGTATTCCTCTCAGGAATACCCAAATAAGTTAACCAAAACCTATCCCTCCCAGGGATACCCAAAGACTGTCCCAACCACCGGGACGCATGCTCAAGAAAGATGAACTCACCTTCGGTTTACTCGGTAAGACTTAGTTACTTGTTTGTCAATGGATTACACACGCCCTATCATGGTTACCAATATAAATCAATTCCGCATACAAGTGATTCACATGTTATCACACCTATACTAACAATCTGTACACAATAGTCTTGTTTCATGCTCTATGTCCCACATACTGTTCACACATAAGTTCAAGATTCACCATCATGTACTAATTTAAATATCATCACATAACCCATTGTAGGCATTTATATCACATAAATATTACTAACATAAGTCCATGGTCTGGGTATCAATTTCACAGCCCATAATATTATTCTACATAGTGTGCAGCCCAGTCGGTCTAATGGTTCAATATTCAAGTGTGCCATTCAACCAAATTATTCCTTATTCCCATTACACAAATAGCACACACACTTAATTCCATGCATGTTATTATATTTGTGCATGCAACATGATGGCCACTTGCCATCCTGAAGCCTCTTATCAGTTTGTATATTATTCACACAAGCCTCTCACAAAATACACAGTAAGTCTTTGGGTCACCAACAATTTCGTATAACATGCATGCAAGTCACACAACAATTTGACAGTCCATTATGGCACCTATAATAGTGTGTGGCCCAAAACAAACGGTCCACTAGCCGAAAGTGCAGCCCACTCGGAAGTAACCAACTTTGTAACAATTTCCACATAAGTATATCAAACATAATTTGCACCCTATGACGCATTATCTATTAGTTATTTGCAATGTTAATATACATAATCCAATGGTTTCATATATTCACATAAATACCCATCATCGTATAACAGACATCATGCACATGACCCATTCCTATTTCATAGTTTAATCATGAATTAATTTCTAACTTCCTAATTATCGCACCAACTAATCAATAAACATGGAACCTTATCTTCATTCCTACAACCTGTGTACCCAAACCATATCATCAACCATATCAGATCCATGGGTCAATATATGCGTACCAAGAGTTCTATAACATGCATCAGGTATTCTACAAATATTTATTCAACACACATCATTCATCGACAGTCATCTAATCTACCCAAGAACATCACATCACATCACACAAGGTTATCGGGTATAAGAATAATCACCAACTATAACCTAACCATATTAATTACGTATATTGTTCATGAAATCAACCCGTAATCACAGCACTACTAACGGATAACATCTCATAACAACTTTCAAATAGTTCCAATCATCACACACAAACATAGTCGTACACCGAAAGAATGCAACATAAATTAACGCATAATCCACTAACCTTGCGTGGGAGACAAAGTGGACTATTGGAGAAGGCAGATTGCTGCCAAGGGAGGAGACGTATAACTTCTTGTTGCCGTCGATATGGGAGGAGAATTAGGAAGGTTTAGGTTTGCAAAAATTGTGTTTATCATAGAAGAAATCCACACATCACGATTTGATAAAAGGGGGAGGGAAATCAGGCTCGGTTTGGCCTCATAGTCATTTGGGCCCAGAACAAGAGAAGCCCCATATGCGACGGTGAGGGTGTGTGACCCAGTAAAGTGTGTGATTTCATTTTCTTAATAACCACACCAATATAATAATCAAACAAGTCCACAAATATTCAATCCATAAAATAATCAAACAAATTCGCATAGTGGTAGGCTTCGGATAATCTTTTGTGTTTTGAAGGTTATGAGAATCATGTGACACCTGTACCTCTGCGACCATCAAACAAATACCAAATCTATGAAATATTGTGTTTCATACTTGGGATTTGTAAAAATACGTGTATTGTTTGCACATAGCAATTCATGTTCGATTTCAAGCTTTAAATCGCTTTCTGGAAGGTTATACGCGCACTGATGCGTAAATATAACCAGTTTAATGCAACGAACACTCCGGAATAGTGAAATAGGCTTAGCATACCTTAAATAACCTTTACATAACTTATAAATAAGTTTTGGAGGGTTTGGTGTGGCGAAATCAAGTTTATTCGCTTACAGTGACTAATTTTGACAAACTGCAAAAGTATGCTGATTTGTACTGTGACGAACATTCCGGAACTTGATCATAAGTTAAATATGCCCTAAATATCCTTTAAATATCTTAGAAATAGGCTTTGAGGTGTTTGGTGCGCAAAAATAAACTTTCTTGATCAATAGGGACTAAAAGCGTTAAAAAGTGCATAAGTTTGCATTTTCGCGCATAACTTACGTTCTGAATACATCCGGACATCCAAAAATTTGTGTAATCATTAAAATATTTTATTTTAGAGATTTCCATGATAAAATTCCATTCGTCGCGTAGTTTGGATCGTTTTTCGCGTCTGTTCGTGTTTCATCGTAATTAACCGAACAACGCAACCGTATGACCAAACGAACCGACATCTGAGATATTTTTGAGCATGTTTCATGTTTCCTATACTTTAAATTCATTTTAGAGCCTTGAAATGGGATTAACGGGGCTTAAACATGTCAAAAATGCATCAAAACCATGTTTTGCACATTCAGGGACCAAAATTGACAATCTGCCATAGTTATCTTAGGAAGGGACCAAAATGAAAAATCTAAATTCCAGCTTGTTCCAGCTGTTCCCCTCATTTGCACATGGTTTTAATGAAACTAGGGGCTCCCATGGTTTCACAAAACCATGGGTACATGTGTACGGATGAGATCGAAGCTCGTTTTACGATGAACGATCTTAACGGTTGTGCAAAAACTATAAATACCCCATCCATATCATTGTTGCAACTCACATTTAATCTGATATTTCTCTAAGTTGAGGTGCTTTCACTTCATACCTGAGAATAATCGGGTCAAACTTCTGTTCTTGGACCTTTTGTAAGTCCTCTTTCGTTCTTTTTTGCGTAAAAGTCAAACTGTGTTTGACTTTCTGCTTTGATCAGTTTATGGTCAACACGAAGTTCAGTTGAACTTCGCAACGTGAGCGTAATCACGATGGTTATAGTCCCTAGCAACTATACCTACTGATTACCACGTTGTTTAGGTGTAGTGACGAGTCGTAGTTTAGGCCAAAATGCCTATTCTTGCGTATTTTGAAACCAAACTACTTTTAGGTATCAAAACCGTTTATTTTTATACCAAACCTCTTTTCTAAAATCATTAAACATGTTTTAACATGTTTAGCTCGTCACTTTAGGTTTAGTGCTTATGTAGGGTCGTAAGGTAAGCGGTCTAAACAACCGCTTATACTTTTGAACCCGACCCGTTTGGTCGATCTTTAGGATCCGACCAAACACATTAGGTAACCATAGTTGCATAGGGAATAACCTTCCGAGGTTATACCTTATGGTCACGTCGTTTAACTAGTTGTATGATAGGTAGTTTATATGCCTTAGGTAAATGACCAAAATGCCCTTTTTACGCCAAAATTCATTTTAAGCATATGTAACATAATTTTTTATATCTAAACTGATTTGGAAACAATATTAGACATGTTAAAGAATATTTTACTTATCATAGGACTAGTTAGGTGGTCCGAACGCGTTTTACGCGAACGACGCGTTAAAGTGGCGTAAGCTACCTTAACGAGTCGTAATGGGTCGTAAGCACTTAGGTTAGGTTTCGTTTTAGAATGTAGGCTTTGTTAAACCATATTACATGAGTCCCTACACTCATTTGGTTTACGAAACCTCATTTTATTCGATCCTCCGATTTAGGTCCGTTTATTTATATAGTTACCTATATTAGGTGCCGTTTGATTCCGTGATCCCACTAGCTTTGCTTGGTTGTTGTTCAAGACATCTAAGCACCCTCAAGTGAGTACATAGTCCCCTCTTTTACTGTTTTTCAAACGTTTTGGGGTGAAACACATCTGCCTACTTGTTACTTTCGTGTTTTCCATGTTTTCATATCATATACTTGCTATGTTCATTAGTACACTATTAGTACATGATTTCATTATGTTTTGCTATGTATGTTCACTTAACATGCTAGCACAATTGTTTTACGTTTTGAACCATTTGTAATCGTTAGATGTATGTGAACCATTTGTAATCGTTGGATGTATGTGAACCATTTGTAATCATTGGATGTATGTGAACCATTTGTAATCGTTGGATTTATGTGAACCATTTATAACCATTTGATGTATGTGAACCATTTGTAATCGTTGGATTCATGTGAACCGTTTGTAACCATTTGATTTATGTGAACCATTTGTAACTGTTTGAACCATTGGGTTAGGGAAGTGATTAGGTAACGGGACGGGTGTAATGTGTTAAAAGCATGGTGGATACGCCGCTGGTACTTCCTATATATAAGTGCTTTTAACACATTATATATCGTTGCGTTAAATAGATCAGTTGGGTAAACAATTTTGAAACAATGTCACACAATTATGTTTTCTGAATAATATAAACCATACGAGTCTTATTAACGAGTTTCTACGAGATGTTTTACGATTTGATTTAATAAAATAAAATGTTTTGGAGTTTAGAATCATGGCTACGAGATTTTATAAATCATATCCAACTTGATTTGAGTTGGTTAATTATGTCGCAATACTATACTTTTCAAAATAAGGTTTTTAAATAAGTATTGCAACATGTAAAACGAGCAATGAATCTGACACTCACATAAAACCTATGTACTCGCCGGCATTTTTATGCTGACGTATTTTCACATGTGTTTCAGGTACCATAGTTGATGATATTTGATGATGATATTGATGCATGCTTACATAGGAACGGACGAGGCCTTAGCGACTTAATAACAATAAAAGTCTATTTGTTCATGTTTTGTTTCTAATTCCAATGTAATGTAATACATTTAATTAAATAAAACGAAATTGTTTAATCCATGGTTGTGAAACAATGATTCTGTTACAACACTCCCCAACGTTTCCGCCACGTTTTGTTGTTTTACGTGGTCGGGGTGTGACAGAAAAGTTGGTATCAGCGCCAATGGTTATAGGGAATTAGGTTATTAGTAATGCTTTAACCTAGACTATAACCTTCCTAGGACCCTAACGCGAGTTTACTTGCGTTTAGTCATAAAACAATACCGTTGCCTATCTTTAGGCAGCAACCACAATAAGAACACAAAATTCGAATCTGCTTTGAAAACTAATCATCTGTTCTAGGATGATTTATTATAAGGTTTCAAACCTTCAAAGTTTTCAAATTCTCGTCAAAGTTTAGGGCTACATAATGTGAACACGTGCAAACTGGTAGGGTGGGTGCCTGTACCCTGAGCTTTCTGTCTAAGGCTAGATTGTTCGTACAAATCCGCAATATCGGACCAGTCACTCTTACCTGGGAACTCTTGGGGTGAGTGTCGACTTACAGGCGAGCATGTCCTCGCGATACATTATGAGGACCTATTTACTTTGATTCAGCCTTTGTGTGTCGTTTGTTTGCTTCGTGGTTCAAACAAATGACCATCACCCATGATTTTTGGTCGGTAATTGTAACATCCTATTCTTACCCAATGCCATTTCATTTGTTTTCTCTCTTGTTTCCCCTTTTTAGAATGCCCCCACGATGCGAAAATCAGGTACCTATTGAAGAGTTGGCAGCTGTCATTACGCAACAAATGACTGCTGCAATCCCGAACATCGTTGCTCAATGTAACCAAGCTCTCAACAACAATAATGCCCCCCTGAAACTTCAAGACGTTCAACTCGGCTAAGCCATCAAAGTTTTATGGGTCTCAAGGAGCGACTGCACTTCTGCAATGGTTCGAGAGTCTAGAGAGCACCTTCAGGCATGTTCAATGCCCAAATGAGCGAAAGGTAGAATTCGCATCTAGTGTCTTTGAGAAACGAGCTTTGACATGGTGGAATGGTGTGATGAGAGATATGGGTGCCGATGTGGCACTGGCTTAAACGTGGGAAGAGCTTCGAGCTCTGATGATGAAGGAATTTTGTCCTCGTCACGAGATCAGAGCCTTGGAAAGGGAATTCGACGATCTTAAGCAAGATAGCGGTGAGCATCGAGCCTACACGGATCGTTATGAGGAGTAAATTCTGTTATGCCCGAATATGGTTATGCCTTTGGATAAGGCAATCGAAAAGTACATTGATGGCCTCCCTGACCCAGTACAAGACATTGTGACAGGTAGTAACCCCACTACGGTTAGGTAGGCCATTGAGCTATCTGCTACCTTGACTGAATCTCAAATCAGGAAAGGTAAACTTTTCCGAAAAGGTGATAAGAAACCAATCGAGGAATCGAAACCCAAAGATGAATAGACTGAATCCTCCAAGAAGTCAAGGAAGCGAAAAGCTTCCCAGAACTTCGCCGTGGTTGCTCACAATGATCAAGCTACCCTCAACCAACCAGCTCAACCCCCTGCTAGGAAGCCATACAACAGAACTGCACCCTTGTGCAACCAATGTAACCTTCATCATCATGCTAGTGTGAAGTGCCGCAAATGCCAAATTTGTGGACTTATAGGTCATACAGCAAGAGTTTGCCGAGCTGCAGTTGCACCAAATAAAGCTGACAACAATCCTACTCAAGCTCGTTTTCCACCAGGTTCTTGCTACAACTGTGGCGAGATGGGTCATTTCCGAAGAAATTGCCTAAAGCTTGCTAACGCAAATCCAGCACAGGGATGAGCATCTGACCGACTAGAAGACAACACCATTTAGAAATAATCACGTCTTATGTATTATTTTCTTTTGTTGTCAAGGTCCATGAAACAGTTGTTATCGTTGTTTATAAATAAATCTTTTATTTACATTGCAATGTATTTATGTGGTTGCATGTATAAACAACATATCCCCTACAATACCGACAATCAGGGAATCGTATTCCTTGAAGAACAAACTACCTCCAAAATTCTTCCATTTTATGATCTCTTGTGTTTTCCTCAAAAATCCTAAGTACCCGTTTCTTCCAAAGAAACGAAGTACAAGGCGCAAGTTACAACTCTTGACGAATACCCAAAGTACCACTATAAATCCTTAATAGGGTACCTAAGGGTATTTCCGTAAATCCAAAAATTGTTGTGTGCCTTAATTCGAATATTACGTTTCTTTGAAAACAAAATCGAATTTTCGGAAGATCATCCTATCTTCATAGATAGATTCTTGAAAATGATTAAAGTGCCAAATGAAATCCACGGATTGGATTCCTGGTGTGCTTTAAATATCCGTGTCCAAAGATAACAAATTAAAGGTCAAATTAAACAAATATGTGATTATGTGCTTATGTGCTTATGTGTTCCCTTTTATGTTTTTGTGTGATCCAATTTTTTGTTATCCAAATCCTCGTAGAATCTTCCATATCTTCGTATAAGGGATTCATAGTAGGATATCCAAAGGTACTACCTTAAATCCTTAATGGGCTTCTACGTAATAGTAAAGACCCTTGGATTATAATGTACTATTCCATAATTAGACCCCTTGAGTGGTCTAGTTAAACAGATTGATCCACAAATCTGGTTAGGAATATCATGTGATGATATAGCTGAAAAGACTCCTTGGTGGTCTAATTAAAGAGATCATTTGTCGATCTAATTAAAAAGGACCCTATGATAGTCTAGTCACACTCATCACAGGTTTGATTTTCTTCCCCTTCACATTACAAAACAAACTGTGCGGACTGTGCAATGAATTACGTAATTATGGATGCATACATAATTATGGAATTCAGTGCACAGAAACCACAGCAAGTTTTGTCATGTGTCTAGAGTTGACTCAGTTCATTTCCGTTTCTGAAGAATACCCATTGAGGAAAATGACTCATTCCGTTCATTTTCGTTTCTGAAGAATATCCATCGAGGGAAATGAATATCCCTGATTTTGCTTTTTCCTTCATTTTCGTTTCTGAAGAATACCCATTGAGGAAAATGACTCATTCCGTTCATTTTCGTTTCTGAAGAATATCCATCGAGGGAAATGAATATTTTTGATTTTTCCGTTCATTTTCGTTTCTGAAGAATATCTGATGCGTAGTCGAATGTTATATATATTAGGTGTATATTTTAAGCCCCTTTAACACTTTTTAGTCAAGTTTTAAATTTATAAAACACGATATTTACTAACACTAGACACACATATGGGCAAGTGCACCCATCGTGAGCGTAGTATAGTGTTGGTAAGATACCGAGGTCGTCCAAGGACACAAGAGCTTTTAGTACCGGTTTATCTTCAACGTCTAATCAAAAATAAAAAGTTTAGAAAAAATGTTTTAAACTAAGAAAAATAAAAACTAAATAAAATGCTGAAAATAAAAATAAAAAGAAAAACAGATAGACAAGATGAATCACTTGGTTCCGACTCGTATCTAGTGTAACCTTTGATTATTTCCGCACTTTTGCACTGTTTTAAGAGATTGTCTTAGTTATTGTAGTAGGCCCCTCTTTTGAAGGTGACGTTACCCTCACCCCAGTAGTTTGAGTCAGCAAGGATACAATCCTAAAAGGGTGGATTATTGGAAGATAATTAATTAAGTTATTAATGCAAATTATGGTAGGCCCCTCTTTTGAATGTGACGTTACCCTCGACTAAGTAGTCTGAGTCAGCAGGGATACAGTCCTAAATAGCCGGGTTATAGTATTAATAGTAGTTAACTTATGAGGGGATCAAAGAGTTTGGACCCCCGCCATCCAATACTGTTAAGTATTGAAGGAGGTCCTACTAAATTTGACCCAGGTCCATTGCAGGACCTCTAAACGCTGAACAATGGCAAGACCTTTACCAAACCGTTCCCTTAACCCCCGACCAGGTAGCTAACATACCTCCATATAGACCGTGGAGATATGAATGGTGAAAATCTTTTATTTTATATGGACAGTAAAATAATTTCAAGACACCACGGACAAACGATAAAGAATGATCACCTTCAACATAAGCAACTAGTTATTAAAGTCATTAATACGAAACCAAATAAAAAGTGCGAAAAGATTAGAAATAAAAAGTATTACACTAGACACTTTGTCTTCACCAAGTGATGTAAGAGACTTAGGCAAACATGGCCTTGATTGTCAAGAACTCTTACGATCAATCTTGGATCCCGAGACGACTCACACACTCTACGATGAACAATGGATGATGGTGGTGGATGATGGTGTTATGGTGGTGGTGGGTGGTGGGTGAAGTGTGAGAGAGGTGGTGTGCTAAGGGATGGTTTGAGTTTGAGCCAAGCACTCCTAATTATAGGCTGAACAGAAGCTCGGGCACGGCCCCGTGTCCACATCCTCTCTTTCTTCATTTAATGCGGCTTTGTCTTATTAGTTGACCACGCCCCCGTGTCCGCTGAGCACGACCCCGTGTGCAGAAGAATCTTTGTACTATGAAGATTTGCCTGGATTGTGCGAATCTTATAGTTGACCACGGCCCCGTGTCCGCTGAGCACGGCCCCGTGGTGGGCAATAGAAGCTTCTACCACTTTGTCTTTTCTACTGACACTTGGGCACTCCCCCGTGCTGGCTGAGCACGGGGCGTGTTCAGTCTTCTGATGTCTTGTTTTGCTTGGGAAGATGCTGTCGTGGGGTCGGGCATGTCACGTCTTGTTCCTTTTCTTGTATTTATGTTAGATTTTGATGTCTTTTTGCTTCTTTTGTTAATTTGAGCTCATTTAATCCTGAAAATACAAAAGGAAGACAAAAGCACACTTTTTCCAACATTAGTACTAAAAAAGGGTTAGTTTTATGCCACAATTGATGAAATTTATATGTTGCATTTTGTACACATCAAATACCCCCACACTTGAATCTTTGCTTGTCCTCAAGCAAAACTCTTTAATATGTGGCTATTTACACTCCCAAATGGAATGGGTAGAAAAGAAGGTTTTGGGCTTGTCATAGAGTGTCGGGATTTCCAAGATTCTTTATTTAGTTTTATTTTTATTTATTTACAATCCTATTCGTCATGATTTATTTAAAACTTTTCATAAGATAAATTACTTATTAGGGCATAACATGCCTTTGTAAAATTCTATTTATATACAGGTTCACATACCTCACGGGGATCACTCAACACTCGGCCGAAAATGTATTTTTGTGGATCACTCGAGAGCGGCATGGAACTTACTCCTACCATAGGCTTGCCAAGCAATCAATCCTCCTCCTTTTTAACTTATATACCTTTGTAAATATCAAGAGGACTTTTTAGGTGAAGGGTTAGGCTTGGGTTAAAGGTAGGTGGTTGGGTGAGTGGTTAGTGGTTAGTAAAAAAAAGGCGAAAAGCGTAACAAGTTTTGGTTTTCATAAGACTTTCTATTTTTGTAACTTTTATTTTGATGAAGTTATTATTCAAACAAAGTTATTTTTGATGAACTTGTTTGTTTATTTTCTTTTGCTTCATCATCGACACAAAAATATTTATTTATTATTTTTTTTTTTTGAATAGTCATACGAAGAACTGAACTTGTTACTAAAACAAAGGGTTAAAAATAAAAAGGTTTTGGTGGTTAAAAGGGTGTTTGGTTTGGGTTATGAAATGAAAAGGTTTAGGCTCAAAGGGGCTAACTAGGGTGATTTTGGGTAGGTGGTAAAAAAATACAATGGTGTAAAAATAAAAAGGGTTAGTCCTAATGCCTCCATCATTTACTTACTCGGGTTTAAGTTGGTAAGGACCGGGAATGTATCGTCATGGCAAGTTCTAGAGTCGTAAGAACCAAGCGGCTATTCACACAAGAAACGAAAAATGAGCATTTAGTTCTAATGATATGTAATTGTATGCTCAATAAAGGCTCAAAACTCACTTTTGTGGGAATGGGTTTTTATGTGATCAAGTATATATAATCAAATTTTAACTAAGCTTGTCATGCCTTTTCATAATTTTCTTATGTTAGTTCTTTTTATCACGACGCTATCGGTTGTAAATTCGTAAAAATATAACCTTTTTAGAACTTGAAATTCCCGAGTTAAACCTAGACAAGAAAAAAAAATGAAAATTTTTTTTGAAAAAATTTGGGGTGACTAGCGGTTCCAATAGAGTTTTGTGTAAGGCTTGTATTTAGGACTTGCAAGATTCAAGGTTTTAGCATCCCCCCCACACTTAAATTACACATTGTCCTCAATGTGTCCCAAAAATAAGTTTTTAGGTTGATTGAATGTGTAAAAAGGTGTAAAAAGCGAAATTTTTGTGTTACTGGGCGCTGAACACGGCCCCGTGTTGTCCGGGCACGGCCCCGTGTTCAAGTGCCAGTAACAAAATTAAAACAAGAGAAACAGAAGCCTGGACACGGGGGCGTGTTGGGTGAACACGGCCCGTGTCCAGTTACCTGAACTGGGTCTTTTTCTGCAGACTGTGCAGCACGGGGCCGTGTTGGGTGGACACGGCCCGTGCCGAGCTTACTGTAAACGAAGAAATTTGTCGGACGGTTCTGTTTTCCTGCATGGAGTGCTGGTTCAAGTTTCCCTTGCATCCTTTGCCATCTCAAGTGTGTTTTATTCATTTCAACACTATCCAAAACACCAAATTAACTAAAACCATCATTCATTAATCATAGAGAGAATTACATAATAGTCCTAAAAAAAATGAAAAATAAAACAGAAAATAAAAGTTAAAAGTCCTAATATTAAATAGGTCAAGTGATCCGCAAAATCTTCCTAAGGAGTTCTATTTCTATAATAAGAACCAAAATTCCGGAAATAGACTTCCGGTCTAAAAGTCTTATAGAACTCCAAGCCGAACGGTGTTCCTTAGATGTTGCTAGAGCCATTCTTCGATCTCACTGGGAAGAAGGGAGGCGGCTTCATGTTCCTCAACATCTGGTGGAGGAGGAGCGACACCAACCGGAACCCCTTGGAGTATGTCTCGAGGAGGTTCCGGATGTAGGGCGTACCATTCGGCCGGAATGATGACTTCCGGCACCACATTCCATGCCCTTTGGGTGATAATCAGTACCAAAGGAGGAGAGGCGAGAATGTTCAACCTTTGGTGCAAAAGGTTGACCTCCCGGAGACATCCTTCTAGTCCGACCGTCAAATGATTAATGCGGTCTACCAATGCCTCTTCCACACTTGTTACTTCATCAAGGGCCTCTCTTAAGGCGTAAACATAGTTTACAAGAGAATCTTCAACCGTTGATGATCTTCTCCCCTGCCGGTTGTTTCTGGAATGCGACGAAGAGTTTCCGCTTGTTCTGCTTGCCATTCTGAGAAAATATACCGAAAAGAGTTCAACTTTATGGATCCAGTACTTTGGACACAGCCCCGTGTTCATTGAACACGGCCCCGTGTTCAGATATTTGCAGGATTTATGAACACGGAATCTTGGGGTTTCAAATTGTTTTTATGATTTTTGAAGTATTTCTGAACTTAACAACTTAAAACATTGTTATAAAACTTATTTTTAACAAGATTCCATGAACAAAAATCTAACAAACATCCCAATAAGGCTTAAAATTATGGAATATTCAAGCTTTAATGGAAGTATGAAGAAAATTGAAGAAGATGAAAGTGGATAAAAGAGGAAAGGACAAGAAGATGGTTGAGAAACTTCTTTTAGAAAATACCTAGGATGGTATGTGAGAATATTCCTCAAATCTCTGTCCCTGGAATGGTTCAAATGTGCAGGATTCTTGACTGCATTTATAGAAAACGACAGTACGTTGCGCACGGCCCCGTGTCGGTTGGACACGGCCCCGTGTGCAGATGGAATCCTGACACATTTTTATCCGCATTCTGACAAAATCAGAAGGGAATCTTTGGGTGGACACGGGGGCGTGTTGACCCGGGCACGGCCCCGTGTCTAGAAGCTGTCTTAAGGAATTTGTCTATTTTCAAGGAACTTTTCCGGATCGGGTGGTTCCTTACTGGATGGAACAACCCCAAAGTGCCTAAGATACCTTAATTGTTCTAGATTAAGACGAGAATGCAAGAGGTTGTCGGTGAGGGTGATTCCTATGCTATATGTAGGTGGACAAGTCCAACCCTTTCCCGGGCTCTCGTTAAAGAAGGTGTATGTCGAATCGCTCAGGTCTATGTATGCATCAAACGAAGTTGATGGGGAGTCCTTCACGGCACAATCGACACAGAGACGACTATCGCTCAAGTCCTCACTAGAGTTAGAAGTATCATTGGAAACAATGAAGTTGTTTGAATGCGGTTCCAACCCTTCTTCTTGGCTATCGTCTTGGAAAAGATTATTGTAATCTTTCCTAAGTTCTCTCAACCAATTAATAATTAGATCTTCTAGTTGAAATAATTCATCGAGAAGCATTTCTCCTAGAATATCCGGTTGGGCGCATTCGAGGGAGAGATAAGGATTATTTTTACTTTCGCCCCTCTTAAGGATACCAGGAAGTGATGGGTCTATATAGTGGGGTTTATAATTTAGAAAAAAAAGCATTCTAATTCTTCATGGTTACCACCACATAATTGACACCACATAGTACCATAAGAGTGCCGAAAGTAAAAAGTATCAGTATCACTCATGTTTGTGTCAGAAATTACCAACCGTCGGGATCTTACGGTTCTGTTTTCAGTAACTGATACTTGGGCACGGGGGCGTGTTGAGTGGGCACGGCCCCGTGTTCAGCCTACTGTCTGACTTAAAACAGGATTGCCAGTTCCAATGATTGGGCACGGGGCGTGTTCAGCGGGCACGACCCGTGCTGAGTTCTGCAGAAGCTGAAAAATTAAAAAAAAATCCTAAAAAAATCGAAAAATAAGAAAAACGATTAGGCCATTGATTCCTAACTTTCTTAAAATCCTTGTGTCCCCGGCAACGGCGCCAAAAACTTGATGCGTAGTCGAGTGTTATATATATTAGGTGTATATTTTAAGCCCCTTTAACACTTTTTAGTCAAGTTTTAAATTTATAAAACACGATATTTACTAACACTAGACACACATATGGGCAAGTGCACCCATCGTGAGCGTAGTATAGTGTTGGTAAGATACCGAGGTCGTCCAAGGACACAAGAGCTTTTAGTACCGGTTTATCCTCAACGTCTAATCAAAAATAAAAAGTTTAGAAAAAATGTTTTAAACTAAGAAAAATAAAAACTAACTAAAATGCTGAAAATAAAAATAAAAAGAAAAACAGATAGACAAGATGAATCACTTGGTACTATGAAGATTTTCTTGGATTGTGCGAATCTTATTAGTTGACCACGCCCCCGTGTCCGCTGAGCACGACCCCGTGTGCAGAAGAATCTTTGTACTATGAAGATTTTCTTGGATTGTGCGAATCTTATAGTTGACCACGGCCCCGTGTCCGCTGAGCACGGCCCTGTGGTGGGCAATAGAAGCTTCTACCACTTTGTCTTTTCTGCTGACACTTGGGCACGCCCCCGTGCTGGCTGAGCACGGGGCGTGTTCAGTCTTCTGATGTCTTGTTTTGCTTGGGAAGATGCTGTCGTGGGGTCGGGCATGTCACGTCTTGTTCCTTTTCTTGTATTTATGTTAGATTTTGATGTCTTTTTACTTCTTTTGTTAATTTGAGCTCATTTAATCCTGAAAATACAAAAGGAAGACAAAAGCACACTTTTTCCAACATTAGTACTAAAAAGGGTTAGTTTTATGCCACAATTGATGAAATTTATATGTTGCATTTTGAACACATCAATATCCATCGCGGGAAATGAATATTCTTGATTTTTTCCTTCATTTTCATTTTTAAAGATTGTCCGTTGAGAGAAATGACAGGATTATGCCTTGAATAATCTTTGATGGGTTATTCTACAAAAATAGATAAACACCCTAGATTCCATGCAAGGCAATTATTTAACACAGCGTCACAGACAAACTCCTACGAATAAATTTCGGGACGAAATTTCCTAAAGTAGGGGAGACTGTGACACCTGTGCCTCTGTGACCATCAAACAAATACCAAATTTATGAAATATTGTGTTTCATACTTGGGATTTGTAAAAATACGTGTATTGTTTGCACATATCAATCCATGTTCGATTTCAAGCTTTAAATCGCTTTCTTGAAGGTTATATGCGCACTGATGCGTAAATATAACCAGTTTAATGCAATGAACACTCTGGAATAGTGAAATAGGCTTAAAATACCTTAAATAACCTTTACATAACTTAGAAATAAGTTTTGGAGGGTTTGGTGTGGCGAAATCAAGTTTATTCGCTTACAGGGACTAATTTCGACAAACTGCGAAAGTATGCCGATTTGTACTGTGATGAACATTCTGGAACTTGATCATAAGTTAAATATGCCCTAAATATCCTTTACATATCTTAGAAATAGGCTTTGAGGTGTTTGGTGCGCAAAAATAAACTTTCTTGATCAATAGGGACTAAAAGCATCAAAAAGTGCATAAGTTTGCATTTTCGCGCATAACTTACGTTCTGAATACATCCGGATATCCAAAAATTTGTTTAATCATTAAAATATTTTATTTTAGTGATTGGCATGATAAAATTCCATTCGTCGCGTAGTTTGGATCGTTTTTCACGTCCGTTCGTGTTTCGTCGTAATTAACCGAACAACGCAACCGTACGACCAAACGAGCCGACATCCGAGATATTTTTGAGCATTTTTCTTGTTTCCTATACTTTAACTTCATTTTAGAGCCTTAAAATGGGATTAACGAGGCTTAAACGTGTAAAAAATGCATCAAAAACCATGTTTTGCACATTCAGGGACCAAAATTGACAATCTGCCATAGTTTCTTAGGAAGGGACCAAAATGAAAAATCTAAATTCCAGCTTGTTCAAGCTGTTTCCCTCATTTTCACATGGTTTTAATGAAACTAGGGGCTCCTATGGTTTCACAAAACCATGGGCACATGTGTACGGATAAGATCGAAGCTCGTTTTACGATGAACGATCTTAACGGTTTTGCAAAAACTATAAATACCCCATCCATCTCATTGTTGCAACTCAAATTTGATTTGATATTTCTCTAAGTTGAGGTGCTTTCACTTCATACCTGAGAATAATCGGGTCAAACTTCCGTTCTTGGACCTTTTGTAAGTCCTCTTTCGTTCTTTTTCGCGTGAAAGTCAAACTGTGTTTGACTTTCTGCTTTGATCAGTTTATGGTGAACACGAAGTTCGGTTGAACTTCGCAACGTGAGCGTAATCATGATGGTTATAGTCCCTAGTGACTATACCTACTGATTACCACGTTGTTTAGGTGTAGTGACGAGTCGTAGTTTCGGCCAAAATGCGTATTCTTGCGTATTTTGTAACCAAACTACGTTTAGGTATCAAAACCGTTTGTTTTGATACCAAACCTGTTTTTTAAATTCATTAAACATGTTTTAACATGTTTAGCTCGTCACTTTAGGTTTAGTGCTTATGTAGGGTCGTAAGGTAAGCGGTCTAAACAACCGCTTATACTTTCGAACCCGACCCATTTGGTCGATCTTTAGGATCCGACCAAACACATTAGGTGACCATAGTTGCATAGGAAATAACCTTCCGAGGTTATACCTTATGGTCATGTCGTTTAAGTAGTTGTATGATAGGTAGTTTATATGCCTTTGGTAAATGACCAAAATGCCCTTTTTACGCCATAATTCATTTTAAGCATATGTAACATAATGTTTTATATCTAAACTGATTTGGCAACAATATTAGACATGTTAAGGCATATTTTACTTATCATAGGACTAGTTAGGTGGTCCGAACGTGTTTTACGCGAACGACGCGTTAAAGTGGCGTAAGCTACCTTAACGAGTCGTAATGGGTCGTAAGCACTTAGGTTAGCTTTCGTTTTAGAATGTAGGCTTTGTTAAACCATATTACATGAGTCCCTACACTCATTTGGTTTACGAAACCTCATTTTATCCGACCCTCCGATTTAGGTCCGTTTATTTACATAGTTACCTATATTAGGTGCCGTTTGATTCCGTGATCCCTCTAGCTTTGCTTGGTTGTTGTTCAAGACATCTAAGCACCCTCAAGTGAGTACATAGTACCCTCTTTTACTGTTTTTCAAACGTTTTGGGATGAAACACATGTGCCTACTTGTTACTTTCGTGTTTTCCATGTTTTCATATCATATACTTTCTATGTTCATTAGGACACTATTAGTACATGATTTCATTATGTTTTCCTATGTATGCTCACTTAACATGCTAGCATAATTGTTTTACGTTTTGAACCATTTGTAATCATTAGATGTATGTGAACCATTTGTAATCGTTGGATGTATGTGAACCATTTGTAATCATTAGATGTATGTGAACCATTTGTAATCGTTGGATTTATGTGAACCATTTGTAACCATTTGATGTATGTGAACCATTTGTAATCATTGGATTCATGTGAACCATTTGTAACTATTTAATTTATGTGAACCATTTGTAACTGTTTGAACCATTGGGTTAGGGAAGTGATTAGGTAACGGGGCTGGTGTAATGTGTTAAAAGCATGGTGGATACGCCACTGGTACTTCCTATATATAAGTTCTTTTAACACATTAAATATCGTTGCGTTATCTAGATCACTTTGGTAAACGATTTTGAAACAATGTCACACAATTATGTTTTCTGAATAATATAAACCATACGAGTCTTATTAACGAGTTTCTACGAGATGTTTTACGATTTGATTTAATAAAACAAAATGTTTTGGAGTTAAGAATCATGGCTACGAGATTTTATAAATCATATCCAACTTGATTTGAGTTGGTTAATTATGTCGCAATACTATACTTTTCAAAATAAGGTTTTTAAATAAGTATTGCAACATGTAAAACGAGCCATGAATCTGACACTCACATAAAACCTATGTACTCGCCGACATTTTTATGCTGACGTAGTTTCACATGTGTTTCAGGTACCATAGTTGATGATATTTGATGATGATGATATTGATGCATACTCACATAGGAACGGACGAGGCCTTAGCGACTTAATAACAATAAAAGTCTATTTGTTCATGTTTTGTTTCTAATTCCAATGTAATGTAATACATTTAATTAAATAAAACGAAATTGTTTAATCCATGGTTATGAAACAATGATTCTGTTACAACACTCCCTGACGTTTCCACCACGTTTTGTTGTTTTACGTGGTCGGGGTGTGACAAATCACACACAAATTATGTGTGTGTATATGATGTAGAAGAGGGCCGGGACCCTATTTGAATTTCATGTGGGCCGAGTACAGATTGAGCAACGATGTGCGGCCCAAGGGTTTTATGCAACGAGATCTATACATACATACACAATTTGCATAACGCATAACACATAAACTCGCAACCATTCATTTATAATCAAACATACTCATTAATCAGATAGCGTACCAGCCAGTTATATCAAAGCACAACTCATAAGAAGGAAACAGTACGAGGAAAGACTCTCGAAATTACGAGTTGTTACATTAATAACTGGTTTTTTATATTGAAAGTGAACTTTATTCAATCATTACTTCATGTTTTGTTGATTCACACATTCGTGTGTTTACAGTGTATATAAAGCGCTTTAACTTCTTGGAAGGGGGTTAGAAGGGTGGTTGTGTAAAGTTCTTGCCTCCTTAAGGGTATAGATCCTGCGAGGACTTGATTCAAGCTTATTAGGACTTCCCTTGAGGCAGATAACATCAAATCAGGGGAAGTTAGAACGACTTGTAATCCCTTATAAATAAACTACTATTAAGACTTTAACCGGCCTTGCGGGACTGTATCCCTGTTGACTCAGACCAATATGGCCGAGGGTGGCGTTGCCTCCAAAAGAGGGGCGTGCCACATTTTGTATTAATAACTTACTTAATTATCTTTCAATAATCCGACCTTATGGGACTGTATTCCTGCTGACTCAGACCAATATGGTTACGGGTAGCATTGCCTCCAAAAGAGGGACATGCCACTTTAACTAAGATAATCTCTTAAAAAACCCAAAGCACGGAAATCATCAAAGAATACATAAATGACAAGTCGGATCCAAGTGATTCTATCTTGTTTATCTGTTTTATTTATTTATTTTGTTTTTTTATATTACTCATTTAAAAATCTTTTCCCCAAAAATTTGGTTAGACTAGACATCGACGATATTCTGATATAAAAGCTCTTGTGTCCTTAGACGACCTCAGTATCTTACCATCACTATACTACGCAAATGATGGGTGCACTTGCCCTATCGTTTTGTAGATAGTTATAGTTTTATGTCGTGTTTTATAAATTTGAAGCTTGATAAAAGAGTAAAAAGGTACTAAAAAGGAACCTGAAAACAGAAACTTACAGGGTTGTGCCTATATAACATGGGGCCGTGCTACTCTTCTGATCACACATTTTTTGTATTTTTGTTCACAGAATGTTACGCGACTCTATATAATTCACAGGAAATATAACCTGGTGCATGACCTCCACCTACGACAAAGACATAAAAGTGCTACTCGACAAACCTGAGCGCCTTTTGAGAAAGAAACTTTAAGCTAAAAACCGACAAAAAGCCTCACCCAAAACCTCCCCATGGCGGATCGACACACTCTCATGGATTACCTACAGCCTATGGTCGGTAATCATGTAGCCGCTATTGACCCTCCAAATATCGATGCTAATAACTTTGAGGTTCGACCACAACTAATCTAAATGCTCCAAAATTCCACCACCTTTCACAGCCTACCCGATGAAGATCCCTAATTACATATTACCAACTTTTTAGAAATATGTGACGCCTTTCAGATCAACGGAGTTTCCAACGATGCTATCCGGCTTTGTATCTTCACTTATTCCCTTAAAGACCGAGCGAAGGCTTGGCTAAACACCCTCCCAAGTGGGTCCGTGCACACTTGGGATGAACTTGCCCAAAAATTTCTCTACAAATATTTCCCTCCCATTAAAACCGCCAAACTCATGACCGAGATCAACTCCTACTATCAAGATGATGGGGAATTGGTGTGTGTCAGGTGTGATATGTTTTTATTGATATTTTAAGCCCATTTTACACATTAGTCAAGTTTTAAATTTATAAAACATGATATTCTACTAACACTAAACACACACATGGGCAAGTGCACCCATCGTGAGCGTAGTATAGCGTTGGTAAGATACCGAGGTCTAGGCCTGTAAACGAACCAAACGTTCATGAACTGTTTATGAACTTGTTCGCCGGGAAGTTCGTTTATGTTCGTTTATTTAATAAACGAACGAACACGAACAAAAAAATTTGTTCGTTTAATTAAATGAATGAACATGAACACACCTTGTGTTCGTTCATTTATGTTCATGGACGTTCATTTTTGTTCGTTCATTTATGTTCATGAACGTTCGTTTAAATTTTAGTAAATACATAAATAATTAGATTTATATAAATATTAGGTTTTCTAACTACTTATATTAATATGACTAATTAGTATTTTTATGAACTCTAATTTAGATGTGTTTTCAGATGAATTGTAATATATTAGACTTGTTTTGTTCAATCATGTTAATTTATGTTTGCTTCTATTTATTCAAATATGTTCAGTTAAATTTTTTTTGTTTAATTTCGTTTGTGTTCGTTAATGTTCGTGAAATGTTCGTTTAGGTTTTAAACGAACGAACATGAACGAACACGAACATGCCCGATTTCTTAATGAACGAACACGAACAGAAAAATGTGTTCGATTATATGTTCGTGTTCCTATTCGTGTTCGGTTAAAGTTAAATGAACGAACACGAGCATACCTATGTTCGTGTTCGTTCGGTTCGTTTACAGGCCTACCGAGGTCGTCCAAGGACACAAGAGCTTTTAGTACCGGTTTATCCTCAACGTCTAATCAATCTAAAATTTTTGAGAAAAGATTTTAAAACAAAAAATAAAAACTAAAAATGCAGAAATAAAAGTAAAATAAAAAAAGATAGACAAGATGAATCACTTAGATCCGACTTGCCTTTAATGTGTCCTTTGATGATTTTCACACTTTTGCACTTTTTCAGAGATTATCTTAGTTATAGTAGTAGGCCCCTCTTTTGAAGGTAACGTTACCCTCAACCCAGTGGTTTGAGTCAGCCAGGATATTGAAAGATAATTAATTAAGTTATTAATGCGAAAAGTGGTAGGCCCCTCTTTTGAAGGTGACGTTACCCTCGGCTAAGTGGTTTGAGTCAGCAGGGATACAATCCTAAATAGCTGGTTTAATGTATTAATGGTAGTTTAAATATGAGTAAATCAAGCCATTCGCACCCCCGCCATCCAATACCAGTGGGTATTGAAGGAGGTCCTAATAAGCTTGACCCAGGTTCTTGCAGGATCTATACACTGAACAAGGCAAGAATCTTACTAAACCATTCCCTTAACCCCCGACCAGATAGCCAACATATCTCTATATAGACCATAGAGATATGAATGGTGTACATCTTTGTAACACCCCGAAAATATAAATCTTTATATTAGAAATTTAAGGATTTCATAAACAAGAATTGACCATCTAGAAATTTTAACCTAGTTAAAATTACAATCCTAGAAATAACTAACACTAGGTTAGTTACACTAGTACTTAAAGTTAAATGATAAATGAGGGACTAAGCTTGCCAAAAATGAAAGTTAAATGCTGATTTGTAACAAAACTCACCAAACACACCATTTTGGGTGTGTCTGGTCGAACAAGATGAAAGGGGCGACCAGGGTATTCTCCAAACCTTAGCTTCACACTAAAATTTGCAAAGTTGAAGCCTCAAATCCGTCCCAAATCGAATTCTAAACACAAATTAGTAATCACCTCGTCGTAATTATCAAAAGGTATGTAAAATCTTGGTACTTTGATACATCATGAATTCTAGGTTAATTGTGAAAAACTGAAATTGAGCCTAGATATGCCATGCATGAATGAATGTTGACTTAATATGATGTCTAGAGTCAAACCCTAGGTGATTCCTTGTGAAAACTTGCATCATGTTTGTAAGGTTTGGGGTTTACATGTTAGGAGACTAATGAGCTTGAAGGAAACTTGATGAATACTAGATTTATGACTATTGTTATAGTGAAATCTGAATTGGTAAAGTAAATTCAGAAATATAGATGTCAAGATGTATGTGAAATTTACTATTTTAGTGAAATTAGATGTTAATTACAAATCATGAACTTGGTAATAATTATAGAAGAATCTGACCCGTTAGGTGTTTGTTGAAATGCCTAAGTGAGGATTTAAATGTTAAAAATAGGATAAAAACGCAGATTTGATTATTATAGAGAATTATGCATTAAAACTTACGAAAGAGTTCTAAACTTGTTGTGAAATTGAACTCTTTAGGTAAAGAATCCGGAACGTCCAGCGGACACGCCGGGGGAGATACTCGCTTGAAGGGTGTGCTATAAAAGGTATGTAACTTGACCCGTTATATTAAGTATATGTTGATGATTATAATATGCGTAGTTGAATTTTAGAATAAGGGTTGTTTTGAATTAAAGCGGTGATGTCGCTATATTGAACGATTGGTCAGATTTGGTTGGAACTCGATGGTAGTCGTCATATGGGAGGATTCCTTAGACGAGCCAAATGGGTCGAATAATCAAATAAAGCATGGATTTTGCTTGGTAATATGATTGATTTGTTTATTGTTATCGATTAAATATTGGAATATTAAAACTCGAGAATTCATTATGTTGGTTAGTTAGAAATAGGATTCGAGAAAAGTGTGTGGGCAAAACAACCAAAATGTCAAAACTCAAATGTGCAGGATCCACCGTAAGTTACGGTGACACCGTAACTTACGGTAGAGGTCAGGAGGTTTACGGTGGAAGTCTCCTGGTTTACGGTGGACCATTGTTTTGAATTGACCACCGTAACTTACGGTGGAACCGTAAGTTACGGTAAGGCCTGAATTTTTATAACTTTTGTATAATTGTAAATCTTCAAATTCACTTCGATCGTAGTTTTAATCAAGTATTAATTCTAAGTATTCTAATACAAATGTTTTATGTAAACATTTCAGTTTTTAGGTACTCAAGGATTACGGATGACGATCAAGCAAACTTTTGAAGAACCGAACACATACTTTGAAGCTTCCGCATAAATTAACTCGGTTAAAACAATGTTTATAATGTAATTGTTTGCTAAACAACTTTTGAAATCTTCTAACTTAGTCGTTAGTTGACTATGGTTTTTGTTACTTGTGAACTTCTGTAATGAATGTTTAGGTTACTTAAACAATATCTTATTTGAAATGGTAAAATCTATTATTAAAATCAAGTAAAATTAGATGGGTGTTACAATCTTTTACTTTATAAAGACAGTAAAGTAATGCCAAGACACCACGGACAAATGATAAAGAAGTTTCACCTTCAACATAAGAAACTAGTTATTAAAGTCATTAATACAAAACCAAAAAAAATGTGTGAAAAGATTAAAAATCAAAAGTAATACATTAAATACTTGTGATCACCTAGTGATGTAAGATACTTAGCCAAACATGGCCTTTGATTGGCAAGAACTCTTACTATCAATCTTGGATTCCGAGACTACTACACACACTCTAAGGTGGATAATGGATGATGGTGGTGGATGTGGGTATTGTAGTGGTGGTGGTGGAGTGGTGGCAAAGTGGGAGAGTGGTGGTTTGCCAATGGATGCCTTTGAAGTGAGCCAAGCACCTCTATTTATAGCCTGAACAGAAGCCCGGCCATGGCCCCGTGTCCAGCGGACACGCCAATGTGGCCATCATTTTCTCTTCATTAATTGCTTTTGTCAGCATAGGGCTCAACACGGCCCGTGTCCAGCAGGCACGACCCCGTGTGTAGAAGCGTATCTGTACTACCAAGATTTTGCAAGATTCTGCGTATCTTAGCTTTGACCACGACCCGTGCCAAGCTGGGAACGCCCCCGTGGTGGGCGTAGAAGCTTCCACAGCTTTGTCTTTTCTGCAGGCAGCTGACCAAGCCCCCATGTCCAATGGGCACGGCCCCGTGGTCAGTCTCATGTTTCTTGTTTTTGCCTTTGAGGATGCTGCCGAGGAGTCGGGCATGTCACGTTTATTCCTTTTCTTTTTATTTATGTTGGTTTTTGCTGTATATTTGTTCCTTTTGTTCGTTTAAGCTCATTTGGTCCTGTAAATTCAAAATGAAGATAAAAACACACTTTTTCCAACATTAGTACTAAAAAAGGTTAGTTTTATGCCTCACTTGATGAAATTTATATGTTACATTTTGCACACATCAAATACCCCCACACTTGAATCTTTGTTTGTCCTCAGGCAAAACTCTTTAATATGTGGCTTACACACCCAAATGGAATAGGTAAGTGAGAAGTTTTGGGCTTGTCTTGAGTGTCGGGAATCCAAGATCTTTATTGGGTTTTATTTTTATTCTATTTACAATCCTATTCCTTATGATTTATTGAGAACGTTTCATAAGAAGAATTACTTATTTAGGCATAACATGCCTTTTTATAACTCCATTTATATACAAGTTCACATACCTCACGGGGGATCACTCAACACTCGGCCGAAGATGTATTTTTGTGAAACACTCGAGACCAGCATGGAACTTACTTCTACCATATGCTTTCCAAGCAATAAAACCTCCTCCTTTTTAACTATTAACCTTTGTAAATATCAAGAGGACTTTGGAAAGGGTTAGGCTTGGGCTAAGGGTAGGTGGTTTTGTTTAGTGGTTAGTAAAAAGGGCTAAAAACGTAAAATGCATTGGTCATCGTAAAACTTTTTGTTTTTGTGACTTTTATTCAAACTAAGCATTTTCAAACAAAGTTTCTTCAAGGAACTTGTTTGTTTATTGCATGACTTTCATTTTTTTAACAAAGAACGTCACATGATAACCGAGCTTTTTACTAACATAAAGGGTTTGAAAAGAAAAAGGTTTTGGTGGGTAAAGGGTGTTTTTTTGTGGGTTTAGAAATGAAAAAGGTAAAGGCTCAAAGGGGTTAACTAGGGGGATTATGGGTAGGTGGTAAAAAAAAAAGAAAAATAATGGTGTTGAAAAGAAAATGGGTTAGTCCTAAAGCCTCAATCATTTACTTACTTGGGTTTGAGTTGGTAAGGACCGGGAATGTATTGTCGTGGCAAGTTCTAGAGTCTAAGAACCAAGCGGCTATTCACACAAGAAACGAAAAATGACCATTTAGTTTAAAGATATATTTTTGTATGCTCAATAGAGGCTCAAAACTCACTTGTTGTGGGAATGGGTTTATAATGTGATCAAGTATATATAATCAAATTTTAATTAGATTTGTCATGCCTTTTCATAATTTTCTTATTTGGTTCTTTTTATCACGACGCTATCGGTTGTAAATTTGTAAAAATATAACATTTTTAGAACTTGTTATTCCCAAATTAAACCAAGGCAAGTAAAAAAATGAAATTTTTTGAAAAAAAATGGGGTGATTAGCGGTTCCAATAGAGTTTTGTTTAAGGCTTGTTATTAGGACTTGCAAAATTCAAGGTTTTAGCATCCCCCCACACTTAAATTACACATTGTCCTCAATCTGTCCCAAAAATAAGTTTTTAGGTTGATTGAATATGTAAAATGGTATTGAAAAAAAAAATTTGTGTTACTGGGCGTCTGGCCACGGCCCCGTGTTGGTCCGGGCACGGCCCCATGGTCAGATCGCCAGTAACAAAATTAAACAGAAGGCTGGACACGGGGTGTGTTCAGTGAGCACGACCCCTTGTCCAGTTACCTGAACTGGGCAACTTTCTGCAGAGCCTTGGGCATGGGGCGTGTTGGGCCGAGCACAGCCCCGTGCTGAACTTGCTGTAATGCTGGAAAATTGTCGGGAGGCTCTGTTTTCGTGCATGGGGTGTGGTTTTAACATTCCCCCGGTAACCTCCACCTTTTCGAGTGTGCTTTATTCATTACAACATCATCCAAACACCATTTAATAAATTAAACCATCATTCCTTATTGAGTGCCAAGATACACAGTTCCTAAAATTGAAAATAAAGAAGATAAAAATGAAAAAAACTACTAAGTTCCTAAGATAGATAGGTCATAAAATGCAGGAAATCACTAAGGAGTTCTACCCTAATTGTTGTAGGAATGACAAAAACCCGGAAATGACTTTCCGGTATTTAAGGGCTTTGTAGAACTCGAAACTGGAGGATGTCTTTTAATTGTCATTGAGCAATTCCTCTATCTCCCTAGGGAGAAAGAAGGCAGGCTCATTTTCCATAATGTCTTATGGAGGAGGCGCAACGGCTACCAAAACCCCGTGTAGTATGTCTAGAGGAGGTTCCGGAGGCATGACATTCCATCGGCTGGAATAATGACTTTCGGCATGACATTCCACCCTCTTTGTGTGACGATTGGCACCATAGGAGGAGAAGGAAGAATATTCAACCTTTGGTGCAAAAGGTTGACTTCTTGAAGGCGTCCCTCTAACCCCACTGTCACACACCGACCGCGTAAAACAACAAATCGCAGCGGAATTGTCGGGGAGTGTTGTAACAGAATCATTGTTTCATAACACATGGAAATTTAAGTTTCGTTTTATTGAATTAAAAGAGGTTACAATGTCTTAAAAACAAAGAGACATAACATAATTAACTAGTCTTGCATCTTTTATTATCACTAAGGCCCAAGTCCGCCTAAGTGTATCTTGATCAATCCTATGCATCAGTTCCTGAAAACACATGTGAAAATAGGTACGTCAACATAAAAATGCATGTGAGATACATAGGTTTTATTAAAATAGAATTCATGACTTGTAAGTTTAAAGAAAATGTTTAATAAAAGTTAGTCATGAACCTTGTAAAATGTTTTCTTTTGTAAATCATACAAAAAGTGATAAGAAATCAGATGATATAAAAGAAAGATGCATAGATAAATAAATAACCAAGTAAAGATGAGTTTGTATAAATATGTTGTTTGTAAAACAATGTTTATGTGAAAATATGTTATCTGTGTAAAATGTAATATGTCTAAATTGAAATGGTTTAAATAACGCTACCATATGTAATATCATAAAAGCACTTGTATATAGGAAGTACCAGCGGTGTATCCACCATGCTTTTATCATATTACACAAGCCTCGTTATTTAAATCACTTACCCAAACAAACCACCAAAATGTCTTGTTTAAACCAATGTCAAAAAGTTTATGTGTAAACAATGTCTATTGTCAAATGTAAATCATGTAATGTGTAATCAAATGTTATGTATGGTAAGTAAAAAAAATGACTAAACCATATGTAAAATGCACAAAACAATGTTATTTGAATAAATCAAAGTTTAATTCAAAAGTTATGTTTTGTAAAATAATTGCATGATCTACTGATACAAACATCTATGCGGTATTGTTAAACGCCTACATTCAAGCTTTGCGACTGAAGAGACAAACCCCTAACAAGTTAAAGGCTTATCAAACTTATGAATATCGAATTCGGTCATTCCTTCCACCCAAACAAACCTAGGATTTTAGGAATGGGAGTTGTCAATTCCTATGGTACCACTACCTACTTACGAATGGCATGATCGGTGTTACTGAATGTATTTATGACCCGTTAAACAAAGCAAATGTCATACCAAATGTAAGCATGTTATATGAAAAATAATGTACCTATTATGCTTAAATGAACATACAAAGTAGAAATGTAAAACAATTGTGTCCATGTGCTGAGAGAACATATGCAACAAAATGTAATATATGAAATCAATGTGCTAGCATGTTAATAAAACATACATAACAAAAATGTGATGTAAATCATGTACTATATGGGTACTAATGAACATAGCAAGTATATGATATAAAAATATGAAAAGCACGAAAGTAACAAGTAGGCACATGTGTTTCAACCCAAAATATTTGAAAATAGTAAAAAAGGGGACTATGTACTCACTTGAGGATGCTTAGAAGTCTTGAATAACAACCAAGCAAAACTAGAGGGATCACGGAATCAAACGGCACCTAATATAGGTAACTATGTTAATAAACCGGACCTAAATCGGAAGATTGGATAGAATGAGGTTTCGTAAACCAAATGAGTATAGGAACTCATGTAATTTGGTTTAACAAAGCCTACATTCTAAATCGAAACCTATCCTAAGTGCTTACGACCCATTACGACCCGTTTAGGTAGCTTATGCTACTTTAACGCGTCGTTCACGTAAAATGCGTTCGGACTGCCTAACTAGTCCTATGACAAGTATTATATGCCTTAACATGTCTAATAATGTTACCTAATCAGTTTAGATGTAAAAATTTAGGTTACACATGCTTAAAATGAATTTATGCGTAAAAAGGGCATTTTGGTCATTTTCCTAAGGCATATAAATTACCTATCATACAACTAACTAAACGAAGTGACCATAAGGTATAACCTCGGAAGGTTATTCCCTATACAACTATGGTCACAAAACATGTTTGGTCAGATCCTAATGATCAACCAAACTGGTCGGGTTCGAAAGTCTAAGTGGTTGTTTAGACCGCTTATCTTACGACCCTATATAAGCACTAAACTAAAAGTGACGAGCTAAACATGTTAAAACTTGTTTAACGAAGTTAGCAAACAAGTTTGATATCAAAACAAAGGGTTTTTGATACCTAAGAATAGTTTGGTTGAAAAATACGCATGAACACGTATTTTAACAGAAACTATGACTCGTCACTATACCTAATCAACGTGGTAATCAGTAGGTATAGTCACAAGGGACTATGACCATCGTGATTACGCTCACGTTGCGAACTTCAAACATACTTTGTGTTGACCATTGACCGGTCAAAGTAGAAAGTCAAACACTGTTTGACTTTTACACTTACAAATGCATAAAAGCATGAAAGAATACTTACAAAACGTCCAAGCTTGAGGATTTGATTCAAGTTGCTCAGGTATGAGGTGTGAAAACCCCAACTTAGAGCAGAAATGAATCAAGTGTGAGTTGAAATGAAATTGGCGTTGGGTATTTATAGATTTGTCAAAACCGTTAGAATCGTTCCTCAATAAACGAGCTTCAATCTGGACCCTCCATGTGTGCCCACTGTTTTGCAATGCCATGGGTGTCCAAAACAAGCCCATAGATTGAAGGAAACCATGTGCAAAACAAAGGAACAGCTGGATTTTGAGGAAACTGGTTTCTACTGACCTGGGAAGGGCTTACGGACCGTAAACATATCCATACAGTCCGTATGGACCTCTGGTGCTAGCAGAACTTTCACTAATTGGCAGAACATGCCCCTGAGACTCCAAACTTGATTTTTGATGCGTTTTGGCACTTCTAACACCCGTCAAACCCATTTTCAAGATCCATAAGGATGTTAAAACATAGGGAACTTGAAATATGCTCAGAAATGTCACGGATGTTGGTTCGTTTGGCTGTACGGTTTCGTTGTTCGGTTAATTACGATGGAAATCGTAACGGAAGCGAAAACGATCCAAATTGCGAAACGAATGAAGTTTTAGCATTCAAATCACTAAAATAAAATATTTTAATGATTACAAAAATTTTTTGGATGTCCAGTTATATTCAGAACGTAAGATATGCACGAAAATGCAAACTTATGCACTTTTTGACGCTTTTAGTCCCTGATTGACCAAAAAGTTTATTTTAGCATACCGAACCCCTCAAAGCCTATTTATAAGCCATGTAAAGGATATTTAGGGTATGTTTAACTTATGATCAAGTTCCATAATGTTCGTTACAGTACAAATCAACATACTTTCGCAGTTTGTCGAAATTAGTCCTTGTAAGCGAATAAACTTGATTTCGACACACCAAACCCTCCAAAACTAATTTCTAAGTTATGTAAAGGTTATTTAAGGTATGTTAAGCCCATGTCACTATTCTGGAGTGTTTGTTGCATTAAACTGATTACGTTTACGCATCAGTTTTGCGTATAACTTTCTAGAAAGCGACTTAGAGCTCGAAATCGAACGAGAATTGATATGTGCAAATGATACACATATTAATACAAATCCCAAGATTGAAACACGATGATGCTATGACTGAAGGTATAAAATATTTTGTGAATTTGGGATTTAGTGATTATTCATTTTAATTTGGGGGTTTGGGTAAAGTTTGAATTTTGGGATTTAATTAAAGATTATATGATGATTGTGGTGGATTCTAATTGTTTCTTTTTTTACCATTTTTTTGACATTTGTTGTTTGATTTTGAATTTTGTACATTAGAGAGCTACCCAAAAGTTATACATCAAAAGTCATAGAAGGTGGGGAAAGTATATGCTGATTTATGTGGAAAATGAGTTTTAATCAGGTGGTTAAAGAAGGGTTTGTGGTGAATTGTTATGTGGAGTAATGGGTTTTAATTTAGTTTTCGATAAAGGGTCTATGGTGAAGCGAATCAAGATATTTTTTGCATTCATACACCGTTTGGGACGAATGGTGGTACTGGTGGTGGTGAAGGGTGGTGGTGGTGGTGGTAGAGGTGGAGGATGATTGCTACTTCAGAAATAAATATATATATATGGTTATATAAATAATATTTTAAATTATTTTGTTTTATTTTTACATAATAGCCCCTTGATATAATTTATCTTACACAATAGTCCCTTGAGAGGTGAAATTACAATAGTACCCTCATGTGCCTTGCACATGACTAGATTTAACCAAAAAATCTAACTAGGTTTGGCCTAAACGACAAAATGTGCAAGATTTTGAAAGATAAAGGACACCGCCTGTAAACTTTTGGCCAAAATGACAGCGCCTGAAATTTAATGTAAACATAAAGGACAAAACTTGTAATTTACTCTAGGAAAAAATATCATTTGTAGGCTAACTCTACCTTGTGCGAATTAATTTTAAAAACTGTAAAACTGGAACCCACAAAAATAATATAGATTTCATATATGTAAACATAAACTGTAAAACTGGAACCCACAAAAATAATATAGATCTCATATATCTAATTTGCCGTTCAAGTCCCACAACAACAACAACAACCATACCCAGTAAATCCCACAAATAGCAAAGCTACTTATAGGGTCTGGGGAGGGTGGGATGTAGACAGACCTTACCTCCATCCCTAGGGATAGAGAGGCTGCTTCCAGAGAGACCCTCGGCTCCAAAACGCACATCATACAAAAACACCAAGACAAATAATATAGACACAAGCAGTCTCACATACCAAGAAAGTGATCAGAATGACACAATATAATGTAAATCATGTATAATAGTATACAACCTCAATTGGGCATAAACACAAGGCAATCACCGAAAAAGTCATACGTCCCTAAAATACACCTAAGACATTACTGCAATATCCTCTAGAAGTCCTTAACCATAATTCTACGCCTCCACGAAGTCCTATCTTGGACCATGTCCTCAGAAAGATGCAACTCTAGTAAATCATGCCTAATCTGCTCATCCCATGTCAGTTTGGGTCTGCCTCTTCCTCTCCTCCCCTCCACAGTAAGAGTTTCCACTACTCTAACTGGTGCCGTCGTTTCCCTCCGCTTCACATGCCCAAACCAACGCAATCTCCCCTCCTTAATCTTATCTGAAATACTAGCCACTCCTAATTTTTCCCTAAAAACCTCATTTCTTATCCGATCTAACCTCGTGTGTCCACACATCCACCTCAGCATCCTCATCTCTGCTATCTCCATCTTGCGCGCTTGTGTCTTCTTGATAGCCCAACATTCTGTTCCATATAGCATAGCAGGCCTAACTGCTACCCTGTAAAATTTCCCCTTTAGTTTAGTTGGGAACCTTCTATCGCACAATACCCCACTGGCTGCCTTCCATCTACACCAGCCAGCCTGTATGCGATGGGTTACATCACTATCTATGTCACCATCTCTTTGGACAAACGACCCCAAATACTTAAATCTAGTTGCTTGCGGGATCAATTGATCCTCAATGGTGATCTGGGTGTCATCGTTATCGGCTACACCACTGAAATCACAATGTAGATACTCAGTCTTAGATCGACTAATCCTTAGGCCCTTGCCCTCTAGAGCTACACGCCACTCCTCTACCCTTGCGTTCAGGCACTGTTTGGTCTCTGCAATCAACACAATATCGTCTGCAAAAAGCAAACACCATGGAACTTTCTCCTGAATCAACTGGGACAACTCATCCAAGACCACCGCAAAAAGAAAAGGACTTAACGCAGACCCCTGGTGGAGTCCTACCTCCACCGGAAAGAAGTTTGTATCCCCTACAGGCGCGCGGACACTAGTTTCCGTTCTATCGTACGTATCTTTAATTATGTCTATATACTTCCCAGGTAGCCCTCGACCCTCCAAACTATCCCAAATCAGTTGCCGTGGGACAGTGTCATATGCCTTTTCTAGGTCGATAAACACCATATGTAGATCTTGCTTTTTCGCTCTATATTTTTCCATCAACCTCCTTAGAATATGTATCGCTTCTGTAGTTGACCTCCCTTTCATGAATCCAAATTGGTTTACTGAAACCTGAGTTTCTCTTCTAATTCTAGTTTCGATTACCCACTCCCAGAGCTTCATAGTGTGACTTAGCAATTTAATCCCTCTGTAGTTCCCACAACTTTGAGCGTCTCCTTTATTCTTGTATAAAGGCACCACAACGCTACTCCTCCACTGATCTGGCATTTTTCCAGTCTTGAAAATACGGTTGAACAAAAGTGTTAACCATCTGACTCCTTCTTCCCCCAAGCACTTCCACACCTCAATCGGTATGTTGTCCAAACCCACTGCCTTGCCTCTTCCCATCTTCGTGAGTGCCATCTTCACCTCTTCGTGTGTGATCCTCCTGCAGTAGCAATTATTCTGTTGTCGTCTCTGAGTCCCGGGATTGCTGCTATCTTGTTGGTATGCCCTACCGTCGTTGAAAAGATTATGGAAGTATGTTTGCCATCTCAACTTAATGTCATTTGCCTTGACTAAAACTCGTCCATCCTCTCCTTTGATAAACTTTACTGCTCCTAGATCTTGTCTTCTTCGCTCCCTAGCTTTGGCAATCTTGAACATAGCATGCTCCCCCTCTTTCGTATCCAAACGTTCATACATTTGTTTATAGGCTGTGTTTTTTGCCTCGGTCACCGCCTTTTTCGCTTCCCTTTTTGCCTTCTTGTATATCTCCCTTACCCGCAGCCGCTCCTCCTCACTTGTGCACCTCAATAGGTCTCTAAAACTCTGCTGCTTATCCTTTATTTTGGTATGCACGTCCTCATTCCACCACCAGGACTCCTTATGCCCACTAGTCTTTCCTGTTGTGACCCCTAGCGTCTCATTCGCTACTGTAGTGATCGTAGTCGCCATAGCCTCCCACATACCGTTTGCGTCGTCACCTAGTTGCATCGATGTCATCGAGTTAACTTTATCTCTAAACATCATAATTTTGCCGTTCAAGTCCCACAAATGACATGAAATTAAAGAAATTTTCCGTTCAAAAAAAATATGTTTGTTTGGAATACCTTTTTTACTTAAATATATTTTATAGTAAATAAACGTTTTTGTTAAAAAAAAATGCATGTATGGTTACGATAATACCCTTTTGAAAACGAAAAATGGTTAATTAAATGCCTTTTATCATGGTTTTCAATTGATCTCTCTCCCTTTTTTACTTAAGGGGGTTAATATTCACAGATCTCTTTTCTATATCTCTCTCTATACATGCAAAAATATATATAGAGAGATAGAGTGAAAAAAGATGTGTGAATAAGATTTAGAGATATGGAAATAGTAAGAGACTTATTTAATCATATAAGTGGTTTGGCCCTAAACAACATTTGTACATGAAAAGGCTTACATAATCGCAACTAATTACATAAATTTTAGTTTATAGGACGCAAGAACCCAGACCACATAAAATCAAGGCCAAACATATTGATATAACCATGCTCTTAAACGGAATTCTCCCTTTATCACTCCTTAAAATCATAGCTTCATAAACTGGCCAACTACTGAACACCCCGAAACTAGAAATAAATAGTTGCACAAACACCTTTTCCAAACTCCAGACGTTCAAGAGACGAATTAACCCAATGATCAACGAGAATATGTTGACAATTGACGCTGTTATGATTGGTATGAACATTAGGGAGTGAATTCCAAACTCCATAAGACCTTGATCATATCTCTTGATTTGATTATCATCTTGCACTTTGCTTGTTACATTGAATCCTTGTGTAGGTATCCCTAAATGTTTTATTATGTACTCCACAAGACCAAATGAGTATGGTGAGAGTCCCCTTATTAGCCATATCCTTTGATCATTCCACCACCTCTTGTAGGTGCTTTTGAACAAGATGAAGTCGTAACAATCTTGACCATAGGCTCCAAGAAATAGGAAAGCATACAACAAGAACCATGGATCGGTCACCTACAATCGATAAAAGTTAATGGGCTCGACTATGTACAACAATAGATATTGTAGGAGCGAGCAAGAAAACAAACCATGAGAAACAGATTTTTTGGTTATGACGTTTTGGTAACCAATTTTTATGGTTAAGTTATGGTTATATATGAATAGTTAACATGATTAACTAAACTAAACCACCATTAAAACAGAAAATGATCAATTATGAAACTTTAAAGGCAAAAAAAACATTTGTTACATGTTCATTTTTAACCCTAAACTTAACTGAATTTAATCATGTAAACCTTATGATATTGTATTATAAAATGATAGAAGAATAATAATACCTTTGGGAAGATGTAAACTCCATTCAAAAGGGAAATTTGAGGGAGGAATGAGTATATTGTGATGGGAATGGACAAAATGGGCCAAAAAGCATAGTGTGCGTAGCATAAACCCATAACAAACCCCATGTACCGGGCTCCAAAAACCATCGGAGTGTATTTTGAGAAGGCAACCTCAAGAAGCCCAATAGCCCATCTCTTTGTTTGACTTACCGCATCGATGAGAGAGATTGGAACATCGCCCAAAAATGCCGGCCTACTCGGGTGGCAAAAGATAGACTCCCATCCTTCACATTGTAATCGATATCCTGTGAAATAGTCCTCCACAAGGGACCCGTACCGAAAACCCAACTACATGTAAACAAACAAAATCAAGTAATCATTATCGTTGATTGAACAATGACATGGAAACTAGGGGATGTAAACAGGCCGAGCAAAGCCAAAATTTAACAGAATTCGAACTCAATCTCGGCCTGTCTCGAAAACTATATCCAAATCTTTAAGATTCATAGGAATTTGTCGTGCTTGATATTAGTTTGGGCACGACGTGTTTATTATTTAATAGTTATTTAATTACTTAATAAATATATAATTTCATCATAGTTATATATTGGAAAAAGATATTATATTTGGTAAAAAAATGTTCATTTAGGCCCGGATTTTTTTAATTAGATAAGCTTGTTTTTAGGCTCGAGCTTGGAGTTATGCTCGCTTAAATTTGGCTCTGTTCAACTTCTTAGCGAGCCAATCTTGAGTGGCTCACGAATGACTTGACTCGTTAACAAACAAAATAATGTTTTGGATGGTACTCACTTTGAATCCCCACTTCGTGTCATTTTCATAGTCGCACCCAGCCACATGATGGGCCAATTCTATAACTGCTTGTGTGGTAATGGGATTCTCCATCACATGATCCGGTCTTAGTTCTTGTATTTCTGGTTGCACCATCGACGAGGGCCCTCCAAAGAAAACCCGGCGGCGGAAGAAGCATCCACTTCCAACGTAAGAAGGGCCTTGTAAACCCTCCATCCCAACCGGATTCGCTACAAATAAACGCAAGAACTCACCGCCATATATGTCATCTTTGTTGAGCCCATGATAACGCTGAGGGAATTGGGCATATCCTAATTTGGGTTGAGCTAACGGGTCAGAAATATAACACAAAGCCCTCTTTGGTGTTTGAGGATCATTAGAGTACATGTCGCAATCCTGGGTAAGAACTATTGGGGCATTGGTCATAACACCTGATACTCGAAGCTTCAAAACAAATAATAATAACAAAATTTAGGCAAACAACAGTCTATACATATGATTAAATCGCACATATTTTAACATTACTTAACATCGTTGTCAAAAAATAGACATTTTTCTTATAATGTCGTAATCCATGTCATGTGATATTTAATCAATGACAATCACAAAAGTGGCATTTTTTGGAGATTATTATACCTATATGGTAATGTCCAAACACTCATTTTGACATCACATACGCAACTGCAAGTCATGTATCTACTTTTACTCACTTGTCAAACTTTTGTCAGGGGTAATGACTTAAAATACGTGATACATGACACCATATCTAGTATGGATTAACATATGCATTGTTATTTGCACATCAATATTAGTATTCGCGTCTATAATGAAAACATTAAGCTTTTATCGGAAGTAATGACTTGAAACATGTGATACATGACGCCACATCACGTTTGGATCCGTGTATGTATTGCTATATGCCCATCAGTATTACCCTTCGTTTATAATATGAAAACATTTAGGGAATAGGAGGAAAAAAATACATGCACAACCAAGGATTCACGTATCTCATGACTATATGCATGAAATTGTTCTGACATAACTATAGATATATAGGCAAAAGATCAAATACAAATAATCTTAATATACTAAACATACAAATTGAAGGAAAACTCAAAAAGACAAGGTGACATTTTTGTAATTACCACCAACTATCAAAGTTACTATACAAATGTGAACTCAACCAAAAATACCTAAAAAACACAATTTTTTTAATATTTTTTATAAAAAAATCGTTACATTTTGTTAGCAAAAAAAAAAAAATTTTTTTGCTGCTACTAAAAGTAGCGATTTTTTAATAAAAAATGTTAAAAAAATAAAATAATTTGTGTGTTTTTTTTTTATTTTTTTTAGGTTTTTTGAGGGTTTAGTTTTTAGCATTTTAGGTTGGGTGGGGGGTTTAGGTTTTGTGGGGGGGGGGGGGGGGGGGGGGTGTTAGGTTTTTTAGGTATATTTGTAAAGTAACTTTGATAGTTATTGATAATTACAAAAATGTCACCTTGTCTTTTTGAGTTTTCCTTCAATTTGTATGTTTAGTATGTTAAGATTATTTGTACAAGAACTTTCTCCTAGATATATAACGTAATTAGAATATGATGATTTTTCATTTTACATGAAAACTTACCATGTTTAGTTACCCATCATCAGCAACTTGACTAGTGAGACAAAGAAAGAATACCATTCTAATATATTGGGTCCATTATTAGACCAAAACAACTAAGATAAACAATTTTGGAGTCTTACCAAGGAATTGAGAGCACCAGCCTTGAAATGATGTGGGGAGTTTTTGTTTTTTTCTCTTGAAACATACACAAGATTTGGCATCCACTGACCCTTGTTATCTCTTTCTTTGGTACTCTCTTTCAATACCTTATCACCGGAATATATAATTAATACTATTCAAAATTTGGGCTCAATAACATGGAGACACAGTCTTTAGAAATAAATTTTAGTGACGTAACATTTTGTTTGATACATAAAATTATAAGTGACAACATCATACAAGAAGAATCATAGGAACTCGTAACGGGTCCACAATTGATATTTTGTTTTTAAATTTTAGGGATATTAGATTTTAATAATTCTAAGTTTTACCTATTGGCCGATAATAATCTCAACTTTAAAAATTCATTTCAACGATCTCAACTTGTAAAAATTTGGCCCCCATTAATCATTTTCTAACATATAAGAATTTGGCATCCTCATTATATTCAAGTGCACATACAGACTTCTTAAATGATTTAAGTGCGCATATGTTGGAAAAAGGATCAATGGAGACCAAATGCTTACAAGTTGGGATCATTTGAGTGAATTTTTAAAGTTGGGATTATTAGCGGCCGTGAAACTTAGGATTATTAAAATCCAAAAGCCATAAATTTTATGACAACATCATAATAGACTATGTTGCATAACAAACTAATTGAAATTTCTATACGTAACATATCACTTAGAGCAATTATAAATGAAAGAGGGGCGTGTGAACCAAGAATTTTTACCATAAGCTTCACAAAAACATCGGTTAGAAAAACCGAACCGTTTTTTAACTGGAGTCGTAACTGGTAACAAAATAACCAGTTTCAGTTATGGTTATTAACTGGTTATATATTATAGAGGTGTGACCCATTTTTTAACTGGGTTTTACCGATTTATCAGTTAACCAAAAAAAAAACACAGGGAAAACCGGTTAATTAACATGGAAAAACCCGATTATTAACCAAACCCGCTAAAGTGAATAACCGAAAAAATAATGAGAAAAAAAACCTGATTATTAACCGAACCGGTTAACGTTAAAGCCGGTTAAACCAGAAAAAAAATAAAAAAATAAAAAAAAAATTGGCTGTTAAAAACTGGAATTTGCACCTCTACCACAAGCTAACAAAAGGGCAATCATCAACATATCAATTGTATTCATGATTTCCGTGGAAATAATTGTAGAAATTATATTATGAAACTTCCTACCCACCCTATCCCTATCAATATTATAAGAATATTCTTAGTTAGACCCATATTAATAATGTATGTTCTATTAGTATAACACTTGGACGCCTACTTGAATCAACGACTCTTAAGTAAGCACATATTCAAATGTCTTGTGTATCTAAATAGAAAAAAGAAACCTGAATAATAGTGGGATGGTTTGCGCGACTAAACCCTGGAGTTCGATAGTTATTGAAAATTTGACGTTGTGATTCATCAGTAATGTAATCGGGGCATATTTCACCTCTCTCCACAACATTTTCGATCCTTATCTTCATACTCTCATACATAGCCTGTGATAACAAAATATATTGTGTTAAATTAAGTCCATAGTAAAAAAAGGTCTATAATTTTTTTGTTTGTTTAAACAACAAACTTTTGTCAGAGACAAAAAATTGTACTTGCAAATATTTGAACTCACATTACTTTTGTGAGTAGGGGCGCAACTTTCAGGGGGACGTCTCGAACTTTTCACTCACTAGTGTTATGTATGTACGTTTCGTATAGAATTTTTTAGATATATGTGTTTTCGACCCCACGATTTATAAAAAAAATTTATATAGCCCAAATAAAATTTTTAGGTCCAGTGATTTCCGAACCCCCGATGGAAATTTTCAAAGTTCGTCACTGTTTGTGAGAGACAAACATCATACTATTAGACCGATGATAGAAAAATATAAACATGACACTTCCTTTTGGTCAGCAAACGTTTTGACGAAGAAATAAAAATCAAAAGGTTTTCTAGAAATTATGATTTGCAAAATGTCTTGATTTAAATTACGTTTTATCTAAGATGTAATGACTTGATGCTTATCCCTGACAAACATCAACAAATGGACAATATCCACTTCCCATGTTGCAGGAATTGTCTACTTTACAATAAATAATACAAATGTTTTTTTTTTCTCAAGTTTGAAGACCACCCCTTAGGGATAAGCATCTTTTTACCAAGTGAACTAGGCCACATTGGCTGTTATTTGAAATTAGCGGTAATTCATGAAGAGAAACAAATATTTGTTTTAAAGCTAAAATATACTTTATTTACGTTTCATATGTTATTTGAAATATACTTTATTTGACGTTTCATAAGTTATTTGAAAATTATAAAAAGATTAGGAATTTAGAACCGAGTTTAGATCCTTGGAATATTCATATTGGAATCTCTATATCATCCTCATCCTTATAATATAAGAAAAAGTCTTAAACTCTCATCGTTACAATTTAAGAAGTCTTAAAGTTTCTATCAATTCACTCTCTATATCTATTCTATATATTTTTTGTTAGTAGAATAAAGTAAAAAATATATATATATATATATATATATATATATATTATTTAATTGAATAAAGATAGATATCAGAAACATTGAAATTAAAAAAAAATGTGAACAAATTACCTAACTACATTTCTAGCTTGAATTTCCATTTTTCTATGCATCTATATGTGATTTCGTTTAAGAATTACAAATAGAATTCAGAATTAAAGAACAAAATATGTTTTCTTAAATAAAATAAAATATGAATGGTCAAGATAGGTAATTATATATGTACAACTCATTCAAGTGTCTTTTGATCGTAATTTTTTTTTATTAAAAGATTAAAAACCGTGGATTGGTTCACAGATTTCAATAAAAAAAATTATAATACTTCGCCCGTTCTGAAAAAAATCAAATACTTCCAATATCTTTCAATTGCATGAATCAATCACATTTATAGACTGCAATAACTATATTAATATTTAGAAAATCTGAAAGAAATTAAATAACATTTTATCATCTACTGTCCTAATGTTGTGATCACCCAAAGTTAATTAATGTTATCCTGATGGGATAAATAAAATAACACAGAGTGCAGTTTTCTGGGACAGAACCTTTTTATTTTGAAGTTTCCAAGTTGCATATTTATTATTTTATATAAAAGGTTCCAAATCTAATTAAAAGTGTTTCTTTTACATTTCTTTAATTAAATTAATGTTTTTAATATATTGGTCTAATTAACAGTGTTAATAATTTTAAAGTGCTATCTAGATTCCCTTCTAATATATTTTGTTGTTTAGATATGACTTGTATTAACAGGATGGTCTTTCTAACTTTTCTATTCTCTAGGATAAAGTTAGGTTTGCAAACTTCTTACCATGACCAACCAATATCAAAGTCATTACACCCCTACATAATTCATAATTGGGCAATTGCGACCAAATTTTGCTACAGGAAAAAACGGTCACAAAATTTATGACGGATTTGTGACGAAAAAAATCAGAATCGTCACAAAATTAACAATCAACTCAGATTCGGTTGCAAAACAGTCGCAAATTTGTGACCGGTTTTTTCGGCTCCTATAAAAAATACTAAACGCAATAAAATCAAATTATTAATAGTGTCTTCTCAAAGTTATTTAGTTGTTGTTACCTTAATCTCCTCGATCTCAAGCTCATCCAACTTCCCATGGTTGTTGGAGCTAAAATATGCTTCTGGACACCTATCCATGATGTTATTATCCCTACAAAATGGAAGCCAAAACTCTGCAAACTTTGCAGCCTCCATGAAAGCAAAAAGAGTAAGCTCAGAGCCACCATCATCCGAAACATACACCGATATCTTCTCCGGAGGGTAGTCATACGCCATAAGAGACAACGCGGTGTTAACGACGTTAATAGGCGGCTCTTTGTAGGGATCCGCGGTGCATATGAATATGTCTATTGCCGGAAAGTCATTTTTGTCAAGGACTTTCTCTAGGTTTTCGGGGTAAACTTGTCGAAGGATGGGGCGGAGGCGAAATGAGGTGGTGGTGGCCCACATGAAGGCGAGGATAAGATCAGCGATGAGGAGGGAGGTGGTGGTGACGATGGAGATGAGGGTGGTGGAGCGGTGGAGGAGGGTGAGGATATGGTGATAGATAAGGGAAAGGATGGCACAAGTGTAAATAATAGCAAAGACACGGTTGAAAGTAGTGCATGGCATGTGTTTGTATGTGTGAAGAAGCGTTCCCATTTTGGTGTACTATCTCTTTCCCTTGGCTTTGGTGATGTTATTTGGTGCGTCTCTATTTATAAGAAACAGATAAAGAGATATTCACATGTCAGCATTCATATCTCATTCTGCATTTTGATTTGAGTGGGTTAGGGTATACGGGGCACTTCTCGGGGAGGCATGCGGTGACCCAAGTCCCCGAGCGGGAACACCGCCGCCATCAACGCTGGGACCGAATTCGGTGAATGGGATCGGTTGATACTGGTGTACGATCACGAGTAGTTAAACTAAGACGTACTTTTACGTCGTTACGTTTCAAAGTTTAGAGCTGAGTCGCGACTACAACAAACCGAACACATGTAAATATTTTTTTGGTTAATGTTACAACCTTTTTTTGGTTTTATTTATCCTTTGTCATAGTGTGCGATCCCGGTCCAACTCTCACCGCACATCTGCCGCAACGCCACTTAGATTAAAGTTTTCATGATCTATATTAACTCTTCAATGCAACATGTAACAAATTTAATTCTCTTTTTTATTCAACCTATTTTAGTTAAAACTAACTTTTAACTATAGACATGTTTACTTAACCATGTTGTTTGCTTAGTATTATTGTTGTTTAGATTAAAGCCTTAATGGTCTAACATTAATTAGTCGATATACCAGATAACAGATACATTCTCACCAACATCTTTATACGACCCCGCAACGAAGCGCGAGCTCAAACACTAGTTATTGTATAAGAACCATTTGATATGTTTTAAAATACTCTTAGTTATCTTGATACACTTGAATATGGGTGTTTAAAACTTGCTAAACACATCCTTTAAGTTTATTTTCGTTGCTAGTTCAATCCTTTACGACTAACCAATTATATTCCCTCGTATGCATAACATGTGATGGTATATTCATAATTTTGGTTGATCTTATAAAACCCACTAAAAACACAATGTCGTTCAATCCAATTTGCTCACTTTTTTTCTCTCTCTTCTTTCTCTCTCTAAAAAATTCTCTCAGTCGCCTCCTTTTAATGCCCAAAATCTCTTTTGGTGGTGGAGAAATTCCACCATTAATCCTTCCAATCCCACCTATTCCTCCTGATTTAGGCACACAATCATCTAATCGTCCACCCCGGTATCCTGGATTCCCACTCTCCTGAAGTTGCGGCGCTACAAAATCCCTAAAGTGAGGTTGTGTTTGTGAAAGAGCTCCACCCTGTGGTTGAGTTGAACCTTCCCAGCCTTGATTCCAGTGGTAATCTAGCTTATTCCATCTTAAAATCCAACGAACTGAAGAAAGGAACTGTGAAATCCACAGCCGCCACCCTTAGGGATGTTCGTAATTCAACTAATGGCCTGGCATCTCAATTTTGTAGAAGTTCGCCCCACAAAGGAACGTCTGAGATGCATCTGGCTCCTACAACTCTTGAAGTGAAACCCACATCCTCATATTCAGGTACATATCATGAGTCTAGGGTCGTAGCTATTGGAAATTTTAACGTGACCAAACTCAAATCTGTTTCTCCAAAACAAAGTGCTAAATTTCATAGAGGTAAAGGATCAATTTCAAGTTCTGAGAATTTACAGTGATTGGTGAAGCTTACACAAGAAGCTAGAATACATAACGAGGGTTTTATAAGAATATCAACCAAAATTACGAATATCCTCTCACATGTTATGCATGTGAGAGAATATAACTGAAGAAATTAACTTAGTTAGTCGTAAAGGATTGAACTAGCAACAAAAATAAACTTAAAGGATGTTTTTAACGAGTTTTAAACATAAAGGTTGAAACTTGCAAGTTTGAGGAAATATAAAGGAAGTTTTGTGCAATGTACTCTCTTTTTATTTGCTTAAAAAGCATGTCGATTTTTCTAAATTGCAATGTTTATCTAACGACACGCGAAATAAGGAAGATAAGTGGAACAATTTTGTGAAACTATGTACGCATAAATAATTTTATTTTTTTTTTTGAAAATCTACGTATAAATAAATATTTTAATGATTTTCTCAAGTTATATCCTTGTTCCTCAATCTACATGTTTACCTGTTAAGTTCATTACAACCAATAATTTCCTAAGACCGGGGTTATGGGGCGGGGGTTGGGGCGTGGGTTTGCTGAAAACGCCCAAGCCACCACCCCGGGTGGGCTTGGGTTTGGGTGTTGCCCAAGGGGCGGGAGTTTAAAGTCGGGCGTGGGGCGGGCTAGCGATCCTATGTGGCCGGCTCCTATTCGCTTGTTGGCTAGGTCATAGCGGGGCATTTTAAAATTCAAAATCTAACCGTTTGGCCAAGCCAAACGGTTCACCCAACCCAACAGTCACCCACCCGGCTATATATATAACCCCAACGGCTACCCCAACCAAACAAACTTGTTGGTTGTCCACCGTTACCCCAAACCACTTGATAGAACCCGCTACCCCAACCCACTTGATCGATGGCCTCTTGGACACACGAAGAAGAGCTAGCTCCCGTCACGAGCGTCGTTGACGCAATGAAGGGCCGACAACCCGGTGAAACGCGATATTGGCCGGAAGCTTTTGCAAGCTACCGACATAACGTCGGAAATGACCGGCACAACTTAAACGCGTGCCAACATAAATGGCGCGAGCTACGGCCAAAGCTTGATTGTTTCAAAGCCTACTACGAAGCCGTTCCGAGCGGTGAGTTAAGCCACGAGGACCGGGTGGCGGTGGCGAACATTGAGTTTCGGAGCAAGGAGCGAAAGTCGTTCGACAAGCTCGCGCTCTTTGAAATTTACCTAACGCTCTAGGTTTTTTTTTAATCGTTTTTAGGTTTTTTTGTAATTTTTAGGAATTATGTCATTTTTAAGAATTTAATAAAGTTTTAGGCTTTTTTTTAATGTTGTGTGTATTTTTTTAATTTTTTGTATTTTTTTAATAAACTGCCAAGCCACGCGGTTCACCCACGCCCCGCCATACCCCACGGACACGTCACTCACCGGTGGGGGGGTTCGAACTCCACGTGTCAACTCATGCCCATAACCCCCGCCCCACCATACCCCATGGTCTAAATACAAGAAAACCAATGGTTGGCGGGAATAGTGCCTTCCATTGATTTGAGGAAAGGGGCGACAGGGGAATAGTGCCAGGCAGTCTGGCACTTCTCTTTTTGCCCAATTAATTTATGATTTTATCTCCGCTTTAAAATTACAATTTTGCCCCCAGTTAAAAATGTTTTTACCCTTTTGCCCCCATCTCAAAACTACGATTTTGCCCTCGATATAAAAAAATTACGATTTTACCCTCAGCCAAAATTACGGTTTTGCCCCAGTTCAAAATAAAAATATGTTTTTTCTCTAGCTAAAAATTACAATTTTACACCAGTTTATTATTTTACACCCACTTTAAAATTACGTTTTTCGCCTCCAGTTTAAAATTACGTTTTTGCCCCAACTTAAAAATAAACATATGCTTTTGCCCCCAGCTCAAAATCGATTTTGTCTTTAGTTCAAATTTACGATTTAACCCTCATTTCAAAAATACGTTTCCGCCCCCAGTTCAAAATAAAAATATGGTTTTCCCCTGGTTCAAAATTACGATTTTACCAACGGCTTAAAATTATGATTTTGTCCCCAATTTAAAATAAAATATAGTAGTGTTTTTTTTAATTGGTTGAGAATTATTCGACCATCTCCTCGCAACGCGGGCGGGGCATCAACTAGTTGATTCTATATGTTGTGTTTCTTTTTTACTTATTAAAAAAACTAGGTTAGAACCCCGTGTATTACACGGGTTGAATAATGTAATTTTATATACTAAATTAAAATAGTTATTCTTTAAAAATCTCGTTTATTACACGAGTTGACCAAATGTAATTTTATATATTAAATAATAAAAAAATTATATCTCTAAGAACTCCATGTATTTGTACTGAATAAATGTAATTTTATATACCAAATAATAAAAATCTGTGTATTGTACGAGTTGAATAAATCTAATTATATATACTAAATAATAAAAAATATATCTTTAAAAACACTAATAATTGTAATTTTGTAACCTCGTATACCGCAAGCGGGGCGAATTCTCTTCCTAATTAGTGTTTTTTTTAAGTTTAATCTAATGTCTAATAAGTTATTTTGTATATTTTGTTTGTATTTTTTTTTTTATATGAGCGTATTATTGTTTTTTTAAGTTTAAGATTATTGTTTTGTGTTATTATTTAAAAAATATCTTTAATTTATAACTTAAATTTGAAGATAATATATTATTAGAAAATCTATCCGGCATTCAAAGTAAGATAAGATTTAATATTAATTAATTATTTAATATTTAATTAATTGATATAAGATAAGTATGAAAATGTAGTAAATTACAAATGTAGACGCCCTCAATGAATGACACATGTCACTTATTGGTTTCTTTTATTATAGTAGACTAGGTGTAGTACCCGTGTAACCACACGGGTAGGTTTAGTAATGATCGAAATCAAATACTAAAAAACAGATTATAATATATCATTTAGATTTTGGTCTTTAGTTCTATATCTTTATAAAGTAATGTTGAAGACAGTATGTGTGACCACATGGGTAGTTTTAATAACAATCGAAATAGATTATAATACATCATTTAAATTGTTTGTATTTAGTTCAGGTTTGATATAGAAATTAGCTAACTAACTCAAAACTTGTTGTCTAAACTGAAAGCATGACATAATTTTATATTGTCTAATAATTAAAGCCTGACCTAATTTAAATAACCAAATGTTATTAAACAGTTCAATAAAGCCCCTTATATTTGATCCAATTAAGCTTACTAATGGATTAGATTTTGTAGGCCCGTTAAAACCCTTCTATCAAATATGGATTAGATTTGTTAAAGACATGTATCAAATGTCCTTAATACCCTTATCCCTTAATACACGTAACATAGGCAGATTTACATCAGATTATAATATATCATTTAAATTTTGGTCTTTAGTTCTATTTATACTATTAGACCATGTTTTATAGATAAGTGTTATTTTAGTTTAATTTTTTCTAATTAATTTATATATAATCCTCCTACTAAATATTATTTAGTTTAATTTGTTATGGATTATTATTTTTTAGCTTAATCTCCTTGTCATCATTACACTTCACCAAAAATGCAACTTGACTGTTATAAAAGTTGTATGAAATGACTAACATCATCACCGATCATTATCATCATCACACTTCTTCAAAAATCTCCAAATATCTCTCTCAACAGTCAACACAGATTTTCATCATCTTCATCCAGCTTCATCATCTTCATCCATCTTCATCTTGAAATCAGAGGTTTGATTTTTGGTTCCATTCGATGATTTGAATGTGTTTATATTGTGAAAAAACAGAGGGTTGATTCTGGGTTTGATTTTGGGTTCCATTCGATGAATTTTGGGTTCCATTCGATGATTTCCGGGTTGGTTTTGAAAAAAACAGAGGGTTGATTTTAGGTTTGATTTTAGGTTCCATTCGATGATTTTGGGTTTGATTTTGGGTTCCATTCGATGATTTTAGGTTGGTATTGAAAAAAACAGAGGGTTGATTTTGGGTTTGATTTTGTGTTCCATTCGATGATTTTCGGTTTGATTTTGGGTTCTGTTCGATGATTTTGGGTTGATTTTGAAAAAACAGAGGGTTGATTTTGTTCATGATTTTGGGTTCCATCCGATGATTTTTGGTTGATTTTGAAAAAACCGAGGGTTGATTTTGTTCAAAATGCATCAAAACAGAGGTTTTGAATTTGTTTTGGTTTTGATTTTTGTGTTGGTTTAGGGTTTAGGGTATCAAAACAGAGGTTTTCAATGTGTTCCTGTTTTGATTGTTGTGGGTTTAGGGTTTAGGGTATCAAAACAGAGGTTTTGAATGTGTTCCTGTTTTGATTCTTGTGGGTTTAGGGTTTAGGCTATCAAAACAGAGGTTTTGAATGTGTTTTGGATTTGATTCAATGATTTGAATGTGTGATTTGAATGTGTTCCTCATTTTGATTTTTGGTTTCTGATGATAACAGTTATTTGGTTTTGGTTTGATTCGATGATAACAGTTATTTGGTTTTGGTTTGATTCGATGATAACAGTTATTCGGTTTTCGTTTGATTCTATGTACAGAATGGGTGCGGATGTAAAGATATACAAAACACCAACTACAAAGGCGAGAACACTTGACAACCTCCTAGAAGATGCGGTGCACATAAGGAAGTGATTTATATGAATGAATACAACCCCAGTGGAGCTCTTCGATTTTCCTTGAAATTCCAGAGCTCGCTAATTACATATCTACCACTTGGGTTATATTCATTCATATGAATGAATATAACCCCAGTGGCAGATATGTAATTACCTACACTGAGGTTATATTCATTCATATCTGCTACATTCCGAAGTGCACCCGTCAGTAACAATCCACAATTGCTTGTGGTAGTATGATGACGTTTTGTCTCCGTATTGTATGTGCAAAAACTTGGATTCCTTACAGTTACATCGCTTGCAAGCCTCCGCCTCTCCAGGATTTTCCGCTGTACACCTATAAGATTCAACCAAAAAGTTAATCACCATTACGCTTAGCATATTGAAACACTATATTGGGTGAATCCAATAACGTTGTCATCAATTCTAACTTCACCTGTATTGTATGTCACAGTCTTTTGTAATCGAGTCTGCAAGTTCCGTCAAGTTTACGAAGTTGGTATAACGTTTTGTCTCTGTATTGTATGTATTAAAAGTTTACCTTTAATATACAATTTAGGCTTTAATAATTTGTTATAATTTGTTATAAAAAATATTAACAATGCCAATACAACTTTCATTTTCACAACTCTCCTTAAATATCAGGTTATGTGAATGATATGAGAGAACCAAGTGGATCAACTTTTTCTGTAATCAGCAACTCTTCCGGAAGATATCCTCCTTTCATCAATTACAATAAATAAAGCAACATTCAATGAATGATTAATAGTTATAAGAAAAGTTTATACAGCATACAGTTTGTAATATTTGTTAATGGGCTGCTCTCAATGTTATGATTTGTCGATTCAAGTTGTGTGATCATTGAAGATACAAACAATGATAGATTGGTGAATTATACTTAGTGTTGTTAAAACACTGTTTTGAAAACACTTTTGGCTCAAAATATTGGTTTCAAAAACTGTCCTTAAATCAACAGTAGTTTCAAACAGTGTTAACCCAAAACTGGTTTCAAAACATATCATTAAGGATTACACTATTATAACCGAACAGTCGTTTGAAACACTGCTAACCTTAACCACTGATTCTATACAGTATAAATGACAAACAAAACTATTGTTTCTTCCTTCCATTGTTGCATGTCAATGTATGAAATGTTTGACACTCAGTGGTTTATTCAAAGTTGTTGTACACAAGCAGCACTTAATGGACAGCAGTTGTAGTATACAAACAGTGGATGAGGGCCATCAGATGTTATAACCATTTTCAATGGGAAAGTCTAATGCAAACAGCTGTTTCTGATGAATAGGAATGAACAGTATTTAGAAAACAGATGTTTGAGCACAACAGTAGTTAGGGGTAAGGAAATGATAATGATTTGAAAAACTATTAAATCAGTAACTGTTTAAGATTATGTTTAGACACAAATTGTCAATATTTATATGCCACCAGTTTTTACATTCTGTTGCTTCATTCCAAGCAGGGCTTTGTTCTTTAGCATCACTTATTTTAGGACAGTAGATTAAATAGCAGCACTTTGTCTGGAGCAGTTGTTGTACACAAGCAGCACTTAATGGACAGCAGTTGTAGTATACAAACAATGGATATAGGCCATCAGATGTTATAACCACTTTCAAGGGGAAGGTGTAATGCAAACAGCTGCTTATGATGAATCCACTGATGCGGATCACTGTTATGTGGATCAGTGTTTAATAATAATATTATGGTATTGAAAAATAAGATGGTGGTATCTCTTCAAGGGCAAATACACCCCAAATAGAACAAAAAACACAAACAAATTACACAGAAGCCTATACAAAGTCCAACTTTTACAAAATTCTGCTAGCAATAAACACTTCTTCATTCGATATTAAATAGTATTACAAAAATCTGAGTTTGAAAAATATTAAAAACTAAACATTACAATTAACACTTCCTAGGATATCTATTTCTCTCGCCTTCCTCCATGCAATTTCATTTTTTGTTTTAATTTGCAGATCTGCTAGCATATCACAGGTCTTCTGATCTTGTTTCAACAGATGTGTCAAAAACTCTTCGGTTTTTTCTTTAAACTCTGATGGAGGAGAAGAGACAACTTCATCCAGCAGTGCAATGCTACTCCACGTCTGCTTATAATATTTATCACTTACCAACGCAACTTTTTTGTTGACTTCTTCAGCTTTTCTCTATTCATGGAGTGACCATCTTGAATATTCAATTTTAAGATCGGTATTATCCGACCAGTGGTAGAAGGTTTTGCTTGCCATTTAGAAAGAGTGTGGGTGGTTTTGGACGTTTTGTTTTAGGATGAAGGATTTTTTAAAAATGAAGTCTTGATGTTTTCAAGTAGAGCAATCATGATCCTTTATAGTGTTTGAAATATTTGATAGGATAAATGAAGAGACGTCTGCTAATAAAGATCATTTTTCAAAGGTTTTACATTAAAATGTTTGATAAGGTAAATGAAGAGACATGTTGGCTATATACACGTTTTTCATTATTAAATCATTACATGTATCAGGTTTTTAAATATACATTTTTATTTAATGGTTGCATTTAAACCTGACCTTTGGGCTGATAGATATCCTATATAATATCATTGAAAATTCAAACATTGTTTCATCATAACCAGATTCATTCAGTTAAATAGAAGAGCAACTCTTATTGTTTTGCCTTAGCTGTTATAAATACATTAAAATGGATTCACATACTGCTGCACAATCTGAGGATTTCAAGCAACAGTTTATTAAAGAAATCGAAGAGCAAGTTTTTGCTGATAGGAGTACTCTTCAAGAGTTGAAGAGATGTTTTGACGGACTGCAACTTGGTCTGCTGACAAGAGACCAAGTTTCTAGAGACCTGAGGGCGATGCCGACTACTTCCTTTCGTGACCTGTGTGTTGCGAACAATATAGAATGTGGAGACAGAGACCTGGACTTCATGAGAAAGATCAATGACATACATCGAGAAGTGCAGTGCTCCATGGAGTTGAAGTTAAAATTTCTTCATTCTTGCTATTAGACTTTAAGTGTCTGATTACTTTTCTTTTTTTTATGTAATTGTAACTTTTTTTAATATTTATACAATAAACGATTTAATTTTTTTATGACACTTTATTTTTGCTTCTGTTTCATTATAATTTTAGGTATGGTTTTGGGCTGACCAATTTTTTTGGGTTTGGTTTTAAATACTGATTTTTTGATGTGTTATAGGTTCTTCACTCGGAAACAAATTTTTTTTTGGTTCTGTTTTAAATAAAATGCCATAAGACTGTTTTATCGAAAAATATAACTATAAGTCATTGATATAATAAAAATGTCACCAGAAATAATTAATGAAAATGTAAATTAGAATACCTGTTAATGATGATTTATGAAACATCTTCAAGAATGCCATCCTTAACAAAATACGTTTAAGAAGCAAATTGTCAAGTATAATATGTCAGCAGTTTTTACATTCCACTGCTTAACAAAATGCCATCATTCCAAGCAGGTCTTTGGTCTTTAGCAGCATTTGACTGAGGGCAGTAGATTAAATAGCAGCACTTTGTCTTCAGCAGTTGTTGTACACAAGCAGTACTTAATGGACAGCAGTTGTAGTATACAAACAGTGGATGAGGGCATCAGATGTTATAACCACTTTCAAGGGGAAAGTCTAATGCAAACAGCTGCTTATGATGAATAGCAGTGGACAGTATTTAGAAAACAGATGTTTGAGCACAAAAGTAGTTAGGGGTAAGGAAATTATAATGATTTGAAAGACTATTAAATCAGCAACTGTTAGTGCAACAGTGAATAAGCTTTTGACAAATGTTTTGAGCATCTGCTGTTCTGAAGAAAGGACTGATTTTGTCTTGCGTAACCACAAAATATCATGTCCAACATCTGTTGATGGTGATTTATGAAATATCTGCAAGAATGCCATCCTTAACAAAATACATTTTAGACGCAAATTGTCAATCTTTATATATCAGCAGTTTTTACATTCCACTGCTTCATTCCAAGCAGGGATATGGTCTTTAGCAGCACTTAGCTTAGGGCAGTAGATTAAATAGCAGCACTTGGTCTGGTGTAGTTGTTGTACACAAGCAGTACTTAATGGACAGCAGTTGTTGTATACAAACAGTGGATGAGGGCCATCAAGTGTTATAACCACTTTCAAGGGGAATGTGTAATGCAAACACCTGCTTATGATGAATCCGCTGATGTGAACCAGTCTTATTTGGCCCAAAATAACGACTTTGAAGGTGAAAGTCTATTTCAATGGTTAATAATAATATTATGATATTGAAAAATAAGATGGTAGTACCTCTTCTTCTAATTTGAAAACGTGAATATTGAAATGCTGATGCAATTGTTCTTTTGCATAATTAATGTATAACTGCTAAATTAGCCATAACATAAGAACAAATACACCACAAATAAGTGTTCTTTTGCATCATCATACGGCACTCTCAGATCGTTTTGATGAAATACCGTCAGTAAAGATCCACAATTGAAGTTAAAGTTTCTTGATTTTTGTTATTAGAGTTAGACGTGTCTGATTAGATTTCTTTTTTGTATGTAATTGCTACTTTCTTAATACTTCATATTTTAATCGTATTAATTTCTCAACAGTTTTTTAAATTCCACTGCTTCATTCCAGGCAGGGCTTTGCTCTTTAGCAGCACTTGAGTTAGGACAGTAGATTAAGTAGCAGCACCTTGTCTTCAGCAATTGTTGTACACAAGCAGTACTTAATGGACAGTAGTTGTAGTATACAAACAATAGATGAGGGCCATCAGATGTTATAACCACTTTCAAGGGAGTAGTCTAATTCAAACAGCTGCTTATGATGAATCCACTGATGTGAACCAATTTTGGCTCTTATTATCTGTTCCTCTGATAGCGTTCAATCACAACAAAAGAGGCGTTTACAAAAGAGGCGCAACAAATTCAGATTATAATATACCATTTAAATTGTGGTCTTTAGTTCTATATCTTTATAAAATAATGTTAAATACAGTATGTATTAGTATTATAATAACCATAATGATAAAAGTTTTTGTATATGTAAATATGTAAACTATCATGTGAACAAATATTTGATGAATTGACATTCGCATAATTGTAAATATGTAAAGTTTATAATATTTTGGTGATAAAAGTTTTTGTATATGTAAATATGTAAACTATCCTTTGGTGCTTTGTATGTTTGTTACAAAAGGATTTTCTTTAGTGGATTAGATCAAAATACATCTAACATTCTATAAAAACGTCATTAACAACACTATCTCGATGGTTAATAAAAATATTATGATATTGAAAAATAAGATGGTGGTACTTCTTCTTCTAATTTGAAAACTTTAATATTGAAATGCTGATGCAATTGTTCTTTTGCATAATTAATATAAAACTGCTATATTAGCCATAACATAAGAGCAAATACACCCCAAATAGAACAAAAGCAACAAACAAACTACAGAGAAGCTTATACAAAATCCAAGTTTTAAAAAATTGTTCCAGCTATCTAAGGTGAGATCCGCAATTTTTCTCCTTTTAACCATCCACCAGTATGATTTCATTCTGCCTTTATACTTGCCAGGAGAAGTGTTGATGTATCCATATACTTTAGTTCAAAAACCCTCTCGTCTCGGTTCTTCCAACAAAGCTCTAAAAACATTTCATAAATTCAGCCAATTTCACTACATACATATAGAAACAAATGTAAACGGAAAAAACTACATTGATATGAAACCACCAAATCACAAAATCACTTTATTACCCTTCGCTTCCACACTTTCAACACACCCAAACACTTTCAACACACATCCAAACAGTTGTTTCAACTATTGTTTTAACCCAAAAATGGTTTCAAACCTCCGTTTTAACCGAACATCAGTTTCAAGCAGTGGTTTGAACAAATATTATTTCATTTTTTAAACTCAACTAAAAGAAATTAATAACATTAAAAATTACAATCATTAATATACCTTCATGATAATAGCATAAGCATGATTTTTCTTTGCGCTGTCCAATTCATCAAACATTAACACCTTGATAATATACAACGTTAAGAATCTATGTCTCAATGCATTCCTTAAAATGTCAGGGGTCATGACCAATAGCTATAAAAATGATGTATAACATATACGTGTATTCAGTTTAAATTGAAAAAATAAAAACTACATGATACAACAAAGGTAAAGAGTAAGACAACAAAAGTTTATTACTCAAGACTGCAATTGTCCGCCTCAGGGGTACTTTACGTATTTGATCATTAGTAAAAATTCTGATGAGATTGTATGCGGTCAACAAAAAAGTCAAATGTTTCTTCCAATCAGCAGCATTCCAAAAATCAACACCTTTTTCACCCCAATACTCCACTTTCAAATCAAGGTCCTTTCCCACATACTTCGCTTGCTAATAAGACAGACAAAGCTTCCATTAGTATGCTTTAACCACATGTTGAAAACATGTTCAACAAACAACAAAGTCAACCGACATACCTGATTGACCAATACAACAGTGGGTACCAACTACCGAGAACACAACAATACACGGGAAGGGTTTTTTCAGCAGATAAGCATAGTGACGTAAAAGCATAGCGGCGCGATCAACGTCTTGCCTGAGCCCCTCTCCAAGAACACTATAGTATTCTCCTTAATTACCTAAGCTAATGCTTCTATCTGATAACTGCCTTGTCATACCTGATTATGATCTCGTTGTTTCTTCCAATCAGCAGCATTCCAAAAATCAACACCTTTTTCACCCCAATACTCCACTTTCAAATCAAGGTGCTTTCCCACATACTCCGCTTGCTAATAAGACAGACAAAGCTTCCATTAGTATGCTTTAACCACATGTTGAAAACATGTTCAAGAAACAACTAAGTCAACCGACATACCTGATTGACCAATACAACAGTCGGTACCAACTACCGAGAACACAGCAATACACGAGAAGGGAAAGAACTAAAAACATTTCGAGGAGATGTGTTGATGTATCCATATACTTTAGTTCAAAAACCCTCTCGTCTCGGTTGTTCCAATAAAGCTCTAAAAACATTTCATAAATTCAGCCAATTTCACTACATACAAATAGAAAAAAACGTAAATGGAAAGAACTACATTGATACGAAACCACCAAATCACAAAACCACTTTATTACCCTTCGCTTCCACACTTTCAACACATCCAAACACTTTCAACACACATCCAAACAGTGGTTTCAACCACTGTTTTAACCCAACAATGTTTTCAAACCTCCGTTTTAACGGAACAGTAGTTTCAAGCATTGGTTTGAACAAAACAGTGGTTTCAACCACCGTTTTAACCCAACACTGGTTTCAACCACCGTTTTAACCCAACAGTGGTTTGAACCACTATTTTCTACATAAAACACTGTTTAACCCAGCAGTCGTTTGAACATCTGTTTTATATTCTAACATGAAATTAATTTGAACCAAAAATATGTGAGAGCACATACCTTAATTAAAACTTTTGGTTTACATTAATAAACTTAATTAAAAATCAAAATCCGTTGAATCAGTCGATTATTAGGCACAAATTATCACAAGTTCAAATCATAAACATAAAGCACAATCGGTTTAACAATTGTGAATACAATAAGTAATTTTATTTCAAGCCGCAAACCTTTGCAAAAGTCACCTACATCAATAACTACTGCTGTTGCTGCTGAATCAACAACTGCTGCTGAGCGTCACAAATTCAATCTTCATATTCCTGAACTCACAAATTGAATCATTTTGGTTTAACAATGGTGAATACAATAAATAATATAATTTAATTCAGTTGATTATTAACTGAAACTCACAAATTCAATCTTCATATTCATGCATCAACAACTACTGCTGCTGAATTTGCCGTTGATCCGGCTGCAACACAACTGGAGCTAGAAACCCAACTCTCCCTTTCTTCTATATTCAGGGTGAAGTTCCAAAACATTTCATAAATTCAGCCAATTTCACTACATACAAATAGAAAAAAACGTAAATGGAAAGAACTACATTGATACGAAACCACCAAATCACAAAACCACTTTATTACCCTTCGCTTCCACACTTTCAACACATCCAAACACTTTCAACACACATCCAAACAGTGGTTTCAACCACTGTTTTAACCCAACAATGGTTTCAAACCTCCGTTTTAACGGAACAGTAGTTTCAAGCATTGGTTTGAACAAAACAGTGGTTTCAACCACCGTTTTAACCCCAACAGTGGTTTCAACCACCGTTTTAACCCAACACTGGTTTCAACCACCGTTTTAACCCAACAGTGGTTTGAACCACTATTTTCTACACAAAACACTGTTTAACCCAGCAGTCGTTTGAAACATCTGTTTTATATTCTAACATGAAATTAATTTGAACCAAAAATATGTGAGAGCACATACCTTAATTAAAACTTTTGGTTTACATTAATAAACTTAATTAAAAATCAAAATCCGTTGAATAAGTCAATTATTAGGCACAAATTATCACAGGTTCAAATCATAAACATAAAACACAATCGGTTTAACAATTGTGAATACAATAAGTAATTTTATTTCAAGCCGCAAACCTTTGCAAAAGTCACCTACATCAACAACTACTGTTGCTGCTGCTGAATCAACAACTGCTGCTGCTGAGCGTCACAAATTCAATCTTCATATTCCTGAACCTCACAAATTGAATCATTTTGGTTTAACAATGGTGAATACAATAAATAATACAATTTAATTCAGTCGATTATTAACTGAACCTCACAAATTCAATCTTCATATTCATGCATCAACAACTACTGCTGCTGAATTTGCCGTTGATCCGGCTGCAACACAACTGGAGCTAGAAACCCAACTCTCCCTTTCTTCTATATTCATGGTGAAGTTGCAAAACATTTCATAAATTCAGCCAATTTCACTACATACAAATAGAAAAAAATGTAAATGGAAAGAACTACATTGATACGAAACCACCAAATACAAAACCACTTTATTACCCTTCGCTTCCACACTTTCAACACATCCAAACACTTTCAACACACATCCAAACAGTGGTTTCAACCACTGTTTTAACCCAACAATGGTTTCAAACCTCCGTTTTAACGGAACAGTAGTTTCAAGCATTGGTTTGAACAAAACAAAGGTTTCAACCACCGTTTTAACCCCAACAGTGGTTTCAACCACCGTTTTAACCCAACACTGGTTTCAACCACCGTTTTAACCAAACACTGGTTTGAACCACTATTTTCTACACAAAACAGTGTTTAACCCAGCAGTCATTTGAAACATCTGTTTTATATTCTAACAAGAAATTAATTTGAACCAAAAATATGTGAGAGCACATACCTTAATTAAAACTTTTGGTTTACACTAATAAACTTAATTAAAAATCAAAATCCGTTGAATCAGTCGATTATTAGTCACAAATTATCACAAGTTCAAATCATAAACATAAAGCACAATTGGTTTAACAATTGTGAATACAATAAGTAATTTTATTTCAAGCCGCAAACCTTTGCAAAAGTCACCTACATCAACAACTACAGTTGTTGCTGCTAAATCAACAACTGCTGCTGCTGAGCGTCACAAATTCAATCTTCATATTCCTGAACCTCACAAATCGAATCATTTTGGTTTAACAATGGTGAATACAATAAATAATATAATTTAATTCAGTCGATTATTAACTGAACCTCACAAATTCAATCTTCATATTCATGCATCAACAACTACTGCTGCTGAATTTGCCGTTGATCCGGCTGCAACACAACTGGAGCTAGAAACCCAACTCTCCATTTCTTCTATATTCATGGTGAAGTTGCAAAACATTTCATAAATTCAGCCAATTTCACTACATACAAATAGAAAAAAACGTAAATGGAAAGAACTACATTGATACGAAACCACCAAATCACAAAACCACTTTATTACCCTTCGCTTCCACACTTTCAACACATCCAAACACTTTCAACACACATCCAAACAGTGGTTTCAACCACTGTTTTAACCCAACAATGGTTTCAAACCTCCGTTTTAACGGAACAGTAGTTTCAAGCATTGGTTTGAACAAAACAGTGGTTTCAACCACCGTTTTAACCCCAACAGTGGTTTCAACCACCGTTTTAACCCAACACTGGTTTCAACCACCGTTTTAACCCAACAGTTGTTTGAACCACTATTTTCTACACAAAACACTGTTTAACCCAGCAGTCGTTTGAAACATCTGTTTTATATTCTAACATGAAATTAATTTGAACCAAAAATATGTGAGAGCACATACCTTAATTAAAACTTTTGGTTTACATTAATAAACTTAATTAAAAATCAAAATCCGTTGAATCAGTCGATTATTAGGCACAAATTATCACAAGTTCAAATCATAAACATAAAGCACAATCGGTTTAACAATTGTGAATACAATAAGTAATTTTATTTCAAGCCGCAAACCTTTGCAAAAGTCACCTACATCAACAACTACTGCTGCTGCTGCTGCTGAATCAACAACTGCTGCTGCTGAGCGTCACAAATTCAATCTTCATATTCCTGAACCTCACAAATTGAATCATTTTGGTTTAACAATGGTGAATACAATAAATAATATAATTTAATTCAGTCGATTATTAACTGAACCTCACAAATTCAATCTTCATATTCATGCATCAACAACTACTGCTGCTGAATTTGTCGTTGATCCGGCTGCAACACAACTGGAGCTAGAAACCCAAATCTCCCTTTCTTCTATATTCATGGTGAAGTTGCAAAACATTTCATAAATTCAGCCAATTTCACTACATACAAATAGAAAAAAACGTAAATGGAAAGAACTACATTGATACGAAACCACCAAATCACAAAACCACTTTATTACCCTTCGCTTCCACACTTTCAACACATCCAAACACTTTCAACACACATCCAAACAGTGGTTTCAACCACTGTTTTAACCCAACAATGGTTTCAAACTTCCGTTTTAACGGAACAGTAGTTTCAAGCATTGGTTTGAACAAAACAGTGGTTTCAACCACCGTTTTAACCCCAACAGTGGTTTCAACCACCATTTTAACCCAACACTGGTTTCAACCACCGTTTTAACCCAACACTGGTTTGAACCACTATTTTCTACACAAAACACTATTTAACCCAGCAGTCGTTTGAAACATCTGTTTTATATTCTAACATGAAATTAATTTGAACCAAAAATATGTGAGAGCACATACCTTAATTAAAACTTTTGGTTTACATTAATAAACTTAATTAAAAATCAAAATCTGTTGAATCAGTCGATTATTAGGCACAAATTATCACAAGTTCAAATCATAAACATAAAGCACAATCGGTTTAACAATTGTGAATACAATAAGTAATTTTATTTCAAGCCGTAAACCTTTGCAAAAGTCACCTACATCAACAACTACTGTTGCTGCTGCTGAATCAACAACTGCTGCTGCTGAGCGTCACAAATTCAATCTTCATATTCCTGAACCTCACAAATTGAATCATTTTAGTTTAACAATGGTGAATACAATAAATAATATAATTTATTTCAGTCGATTATTAACTGAACCTCACAAATTTAATCTTCATATTCATGCATCAACAACTACTGCTGCTGAATTTGCCGTTGATCCGGCTGCAACACAACTGGAGCTAGAAACCCAACTCTCTCTTTCTTCTATATTCATGGTGAAGTTGCAAAACATTTATATTTTCAGAGGGTCACGCTCAGATTAGGAGGTCGGTGACATTGTCGAGGGTTGTCAGGAAATGCTATCACTTTGCATTTCCTGACAACCTCGACAACGTCACCGACCCCCTCCAAGTTTTCCACCAAAACACTCTCACTGCTTGTCATCAATTCTAACTTCACCTTTATAAGCAACCATAGTATCTATATAAACCTGAAACTCATACCTGAAACTCTGCCAAACATTAATGCTTTTTAACCTAGTGAAATTAGCTCATAATACTCTACCAAACATAAATGGTTTTTATCCCCTAGGTTATTAATGATATATGTTAGTAAAGATGATGAATAAACACTACATGAGGGTCAAGATTCGGTGTAATATTCAACTACCTGTGCCCTGATGACTCTAAAAACCCTAATATTGTTCCAGTAAATAAAAACTAAAAAATCGAAAGAAAAGGCCAGAAAACCAAGATTGAATGTTACCAAAGAGATGGAATTGTACCTTTGTGATGAATATTTCGAAAGGCGGAAGGACGGCAGAGAGAATTAGGACAGAAGATTTCGATATGAAGAAGAAATTGAGATAATTCCAGATTCTTGCCAAAGACTGTGAATTTTAGAGAGAGAGAGTTGAGAGAGAAATTGATTAGAGAGGGTAATTGATTGAAGAAGATTATAGGTTATATATCAGCAGCCATAATTTTGAATTTTGAATTTGGAGCCATAATTTTGATTTTGAATTTTGAATCATCAGTGGTTGATTATATATTTTAAAAAGATTTATTATACATACATATCTAAATATATATCTAAATTGTAAAGGGAATTATGACATCAGCAACTCCATGTGGCATAGCTTAGAAGTTGACAAGTAAGCAGATTTACATCAGCTCATAATCTCTTATTATAGATAGTATAGATAGATAGATAGGAAGATTTTCCCTAAAGGAAAAAAAATATATAATAATAGTAATAATATTGACTTGTTTGACTTTATTCAAAACCTACGGATCAATGTGATCCATTATTAGCTATATATTTTGATAATTATACATATAAAATTAACTTTAATATCTACAACTCAATTTTTAGTTTAAAATTATTATTGTTATTTAATATAGATAAATAGAAAAGTAAGGTGAGAAAACATGAGGAAGTGATACGTATCAAAAAAAGATTTTTGTTTATTAGTATAGGAAGATACTAATACATGTGATCTGCACTTATAAACAAATAAGATATATATAACAAATATATCTATAACGAATTAATTAACAATAAACATATGAATCAGGTGCGTTTTGGACGTGTATCTTATTACACATGTGATCTGCACTTATTTGTTATTTTAAGATTTTGTTGAAGCAAGTTGCTACGTTTTTTTGTCAACATGTTAAATTTGCCTTTATAGGTAGTTTAAGAACTTTAAAATAAAATATTATATTGATACTTCCGTGAATACTGAATCCACATAACTATTGAATTGATTTCTAAGAGTGATGATTGTTAATGAGAATTAAATCGGACAACCAAACCTAAACAAACACGTAGTAAAATTAGTCTTTGATGTGCTTTTTATTGTTTATTTAATTTCTTTTATATGTCTGCGTTTATTCTCTTTCGTCTACAATCCTACCGGAGTAAGACCCTTGGTATATTTTGAAATAATTTTAATTATTTAAAGTTATCATTAATGTATTAAGGAAAAACTAACATTCACAAAGGTTACATAAATTAAAGTCTGACAATTTCTTACTTATGCTAATTATTTTTAAAAATTATATATTGATAAAATAGTTAGATATCCAGAAAATTTATGGGTTATTTAATTTTAATAATCTAAAGTTTCACTTGTTGCCCGATAATAATCACAGCTTTAAAATTTCCCTCTAATGATCCCAACTTGTAAGAATTTGGCATCCATCGATCCTTCTCTAACTGTAGTGCATTTGAATTTATTGAGGAGATCAAATTCTTATATGTTAAAAAATGATCGATGAGGGCCAAATTCTTACAAATTGGGATCGTTATAGGGAATTTTTAAAGTTAGGATTATTATAGACCAACATGTGAAAATTAGGATTATTAATAACCCAAAATTTATTGTGATTGTACCAAACGTATTATTATATATATCTATGGAACCCATTAAGTGTAACCACCATCCAAGTCAATATCCACCGTTGGATCATGCTGAGATTAAATCTCAGCCATTTAAACTCCATTTTTTAACTGCTATCATGGCAGTTCTCAGCAGTTTTTTTAGTGGCAGTTAGCTCCACTTTTTTCTGTCCATCTTCCTCACATGTCACGACTCCTACAAAATAGGGTTGTGGGTTCAATTCAGTTGCCGAGTGGTTTTATAAAATGTAGACGCCTACTTCCAAAAATTCGCACCTACAGTTGAAGTAGAGTTGTGGAAGCATTCAATCATTGGTTGAACAGAAGATGGATAAAATTGCGCACGAGATTTTCTCACACATTGAGAACCCTAAAGTGCAGACATAAACAGATTCTCCATCAAGCCTCATCTGCTGGTTGTTCCGTCCCCCATTTGCAGATACAGGTATGTCTTTTAAAACATTCTTCTTTTCAGTTATCCTTCATTAACTCTTCATCTGCTGGTTGTTCCTTGTACGTTAACCTTCCCCAGGTGTTAAATAGTATGTATTTTAATGCAGCTCCCCACGAAATTATTATAAGGAGAGACAAATAAAACGTATAACTGGCATGCCGGGTGATTGGATCAGTGTTCCTTTCTCATATGATGCTGTGAAGATTCCTGAAGGTCATTGTTGGGTTGAAGGAGATAATCCAACTGACAGCTTGGACTCCAGATCCTTTGGCCCGGTATGTCAACTTCATGATAACTTTTGATTTTTGTTGGACCGTCTTTTTTTAACTAATGGTGGGAATTTTGACCCATTTGCTTATTACTGGATTGATGTGAGTTATGTTTGTCTCTAACGGGTCAAACTACAAGGATTTAACTACAAAGAAGTTCTAACATGTTAATATTTGTCTGAAGTCTGTATTCAAATGCATCAAAACCTTCTTTTAAATTTTAATTAACAATAGTTAGATTACTATTGTAATTATATCTTTTTTGTTATCATATTTAACACCTATCTATAATTTTAATAAGTGCTCAACCTGGACTCCAAATGCACCCGTTTGACCAAACCCATTTTGACCCATTACCTGCCCTGTTCATGTGCCATCTCTACCTTTAAACAAAGACACTTGGTTAATACTTGATTTGAAAATGCTAATAAATTGTTAACTTTTAGCAGATTCCGTTGGGGTTGATTCGTGGAAGGGTTACACACATTCTCTGGCCGCCTCAAAGAGTCCAGAAAATTGATGAAAAGCTTCCTCGGAGTGGACTTTCCTTCTAAGGTGAGTTTAAATACTCAATTAACAGTGCTGAAGAAGATCTATGAAGATATGAGTACAATGACCAGAATTTTCTATAGGTTTATGATTTGTTTCTTTAAATTTTTTATTCTGAAGTTTTTTTAAGGGGTATTATTTTGTTTTAGTGATCATTCTGCAAGTGTCTAGATACATTATTTGATAGAGGTTATGCATCATGAGGTGTTCTTTACAAATATATACTAAAGCCCTATTTCTGGCCCCGGAAGACGAGACATAACACAACATCTTCATTGAGATCGATTCGAACTAGAATGGTCTCCCTCAATAAGATGGCCTTTGTAGCAAAAGTGATGTATAACTTCTAAAGGTTTGCTTATCATCTTATACAAAATTTCATAACACTAAATACTTTTGCGAGAACAATTCTTCATATTTTTCTAAATTTTGTGGTGTTTATATACACATACGTAGGTTATTCACATAAAAAAACTAACAGACTAATCTATTCATTTTATTTTTAAAAAACTGTACTGTTTATTTACACATGTACAAGTTATATGCGACCAATCAAACTAATTTGTTCACATTTTTTTAGTTTTGCATCACTTTCCTATTCATGTATAGGTTATATAGTGTATAATGACCATTACATTTACATGGTTTTCTTTTATTTTTAGTTGATTTAAAATTATCATCATGGGGGGCTAAGATTTATTCAGGGTGTTCTTGCAATATATAGTGTCTTGAATTGATCCTCTCCTGTATGATGTTTATCTTTAAGTACAACTGAAGGGACGACGTTAACGTAAGTTGGTTCTCAAACTTATATGATGAAACCGATGTTGAACCATAGTCTAGAAGTCTTAAGAACATGAGGATCGTCATCGTTGTCATTAATCATCATCACAAGTTATTTCTATGATAAAGAGAATTTCATTGCAAAATGAGTTCTTGATTTAGACAAGTTTGGATTATGCAAAGAAAAGTAGAAAAGACGTATTTAATATGTATTTTAAACAAAAAAAGTAGTATTTATTAATCATGCTCTTGTATTATTATATAAAAATCATATATTCTTAAAGATGATAAGATGACGAGTGAAAAGCAATAATTATTTTCTTTTATCAGAAGGTAAAAACCTTAATTGTGATTGAAAAGCAATCATATATTCTTAAAGATGATAAGATGACGAGTGAAAAGCAATGAGGTATGTTGTTCATTACTTTCACATACACATGTTGGCTTTTGTTATTAATATGTTCATATAACGGATTTTATCTTATTCAAAACCACATATTTTCAATGATTTTTAAGGCAAGGAAAGGATTCATACGATTGAGCAACGTCATGCTTACAAGCTTGAACTTCAGGTAAATATAGAGCGGCTATAGGATTCATGCTCTTATTAGTGAGTCGATATAGATTGTGTTGCATCTTAAAAGCATATAACTGGTCATACAGGTGGAAGTCACCATTTATTTATGCATATAACCTTCCTAAATCTTTTTCATTCAAAGATTCAGATTGTTCTTGTAATTTTTTTTTTTTTTTTTTTGAAATCCTCATGAACTAACTTATTATTTATAAATAACTGCAATAATCAACTTAACTAAATTCGTCTCAACCCCTACCAAAGAATGACCAATTCCAACACAAATCCGTTTTGACCCATTGCCAATCTCGCCCATCTTGACATCTCTAAGTAATTATTAATATATAGTTCGTGGCTCACTCTTTTATTTTCAATGAATACTGAATTTTTATACTCTTCTTTGCATTGTAATACTACTTTTGGGAGGTGCATTTTCATTTACTTTGATCTGTATTTCTTGAATTTTTGATGTTATCTGTTTTGTATATACATATTGAATTTTGAAAGCCTTAAGTGATCAAGAGAATGAAACTGGGTGGGCTTTGGGGACATTTAGAGGTGAAAAAAGGGGCAATTCCATTCTATAGTTTTCTAATTTGTGTGTCCGAGGGCAGTGCAAGAGGCGAATAAAATTCTACAGTCACTTTTTGGTTTAGAGTCTTTCTAATTTGTGCAAAGAAAAATTATTGTTCGTAGCTATTTAGTTGTTCTATGTTATTGCTTTTGGAATAATTTGGGATTTTGCATTTTTGTTGACACTCAGATGTTTTATATTAAAATGAGGTGTGATTATTTTTGAGAATGAGTGCAAAGTATTGCTAATTGCAAATGTGGTTTGTAAAAAAGGTTAAGTCAGTTGGTTCGTATGCAATTGTAGTTGACATATCTATTGCGTTTTGATAGCATTGATAACTTGCTGATGCTTTATATGAAATTTTGTGAGGAAGCTATTGAAACTTTAAGAATATTGAAGGGTAGCTTTTATGGTGTTGATATGTTTAAGCCTTTTCCGTATTGTGTTACTGAGTAATTAAACATTTGGTAAGTCATTTGGTGATGGCAGTAAATTGTGTCTATAAAACCAAATTACCTACAAGTCATTAAGTTTGTTTTAATCTGTATTAGAGTGTAAAATTATACCTTTTATGATCTTGATTGGTTTCCTCCTTTTCTATACACTAGAGAATCCTCCATGCCACCTATGATGAACTTGAAGGTCGAACAAAGCTGCCCAAACTACTTACGGTTACAAATAACCTACCTTCCGTATATATAAAGCTGGTAATGATATGGCTTATAAATTATAATCTAACACCAATACTCACATATTGCATTGGTCGAGTCGGAGTCGAAAAGAACTCACAAATGACTACAAGAACGGGCAAAAGGCCAAGGGAGATCCACATAAAGGATGACAGGTTCAAACGTATATAGCATTCATGATAGCTTTTACACAAAGTCAATTAATAATTAATAATACTTTCATTTATGAACAGAGAAAATACGCTTCAAATTACTTTGTGGCTAGAAAAAAGTTGATCTCATCGGAGCTGCAACAGGTACCAGAGATATCATTGCATTCACATCAACACCAGTCACCAAGTACAAAGGTCAGTAAATTAGATTTAAAAAAAAAAACAATTCTAATATGCGTTAATTAGGCTACGTGTTTATTGCTTAAACCATGTTTGAATGTTATTACACTTTTTGTCCATGTTTCTACCAATGCATATGTTTTGCATACCATTTACTTTTGCATTAATATGACATCATTTCATGTTTCAGTATTAGTTTTATTTTCTACGATTTTGTGGTTGTAAACTGTTGATGTTCGTTTTCTTTTTATAAATTAAAGAATCATGCTTTTGTTTATAATGTTGTTTAAATTTGTGTATATTTAATATAGATTAGCTTTGTTTATTATGTTGTTCAACGTAACCCGTCCACCGGACGGGTATTAAACTAGTTAGGAATTGATTATTTTTAGTTCTAAATGTAATGTTTAGAGTATAACCTTGATTGGGCCCGACCCAACAGTTTTAGCTGGATGCCGTCAGATCCATCTAGCAACATAATCAGTTAGAATAAAAATGAATATTTTGTTTAAATAATAAAAACTAATTATATGATTAGGTCACGAAATTATTCGAAAGATGAGTTTAATATGGTACAACATGTCAACTTTGATATTGATGGTCTTTGTGATCCATGTGAACTTTATAGGGTCTTAATATTAACATATGGAACAAACTTATTTTTACATGGTGTATACGGGGCTTTGTGATCCATGTGAACTTTATAGGGTCTTAATACAATGATTCCTCTCAATTGAATAGACACGCACTTGCTTCATAGGACTCACTTGAATCATCTCGAAAGAATTGAACAACCGAAATAACAGCTTCGGTTTCATCAGCTGCATCGTTTACCATGAAATTCATCCTTAGAGAAACCACTAGAGATGAGTTGGAAAATTGCATCAACTCTCCTATATCAACATACTCTTCTCCGGACGGTTGATCAACCTGTACCGAAGAAACCAAATTCGCAATAATGAAAACGCCGATAAACGTTGATCGGAAAACGCCGCTTAGTTGTTATGAATGACAACTTGAGGGGTCTAGTCCTAGCTAGTTGTTATCATCTGATTAAGAACGCGTGTCGGGTTCTTCTGCTAGTAGTCAGGCTTCCAATGCTCACACAGGGTGATAAACAACGCTGATATGAACACAAACCAACTGCTTTATCTTGAATCGTCGGGAAAAACTTTTCCTCAGGGGAGGGTGAGTAGTATGAGTCTGAGTCCATTGTGGTTCGTGAATGTTTCGAATCATCATAGAAGACGTGTAGGCTTCTTCTGCGAGTTATTCAGAATGTTTCGAATCATCATTAAAATTAACAATGCGGTCTCGATTGAAGACGTAATTGCAAGACTGTTTGTCGGGCTTCCAATGCTCACACAGGGTGAAAAACAACCCTTGATGTTGAAACCGGTTTTACCTCATGAAAAGGAAAGAAACAATTTTTTTTAGAGAAGCATTGGGATTCAAGGGATTATGAGTCAAAGTTAACTTTCAGATTCAGATTCAGGAAGCAGATGATTTGTACGTGGTTTAATATCTTTAGTATATTAGAACGATCCTTGTTTTGTCACGTACATGCGTTTAATTCCCAAACATCCTTGTTTTGTCACGTACATTTCGTAAGAAGCTTTTCGTGCACTGAACCTTCAGTTGTGTACGCAAATTCACCATCGGTTTCTACAGCGCAAGCACATACACAGGGAGAATGTTCTCGAAAATGAAGGAAAAGGAAAAATGGTTGCTGATGTTTTTCAGTATTCGGATTTTGTTGGTTTGTTTCCAGATAGGGTTTAGAATGTTTGAATGTATATTTGTTTCCTAACTCTCTCTATAGATATGACTGAGAGTGAGGGTTACTCTGTTATATATATCAACAAATCTTTGAACATCATTCACCTCTTTCAACCTACCAAAACACCTTAAACCCCTTCTTTTCTTCCCAAAACCAACCCGTTGGTATTTAAATACGATGGGTTTAGTTAGATACCAACTCATATTTATTGATCTTCATATTCTTGGTTTAATACTGAAGAAACAAAGAACTAATTTGGGGTTTGATTAGTTTGGTTTATGCTTCTATCATAGTGGTTAATCTTCTTAAGGCTTTCTGAGCTCCGTAATGATCTTTTAATCCTGCAAAACAGAACACCGTTACTCGTTAAGAGGGGAATATGGGGGTTTCCCTCTTAACCGGGCTCCGGCGTGAGAATAAGCGACTGCTTTGAGGAGATAAATGTGTATTAAGAGTGAGAGTAGAGGGAATGGAATGTTTAACCTGTAGACCGAGGTCTCTATTTATAGCCGAAGAGGTGTAAGAGGGTGTGGGCTGATGGGCCTTGGGCCGGAAGGCGACAACTTAGACGATATGCTCTTTGTCTCACTGGTTTCGACCGTTAGTGGCTTCTAGGAGTTCCCTGGTGCTGGCGCACCGTGATTGGAGCCACGTGTCATGGTTGTTGACCTGGCCGCCCTTCTGCCAAGTGGAGATCGTGGGGCAATTGTCTCTGCCCTGTGATTGGTGCCACGTAGGCGTCCTTAGGTAATTTTTGTCTCCTGCACGTCAGACGATCGTGGAGCACGATTGGGCAGAGCCTGGAGGATGCAGATTGGCTTCTCTCACCTGCCACTTGTACCTTTTGTACCTTCTGAAGTAGTCTTGCGCTACAGCTTTTATGCGTTCCTTGCTGAGCACAAGACTAGCCCGCGCAGGATTGTAGGTGTTGAAAACTCTTTTCAAAATGCTAAGTGTTGATCTTAATGCTCTTTCTTGTCTAGACCTCGCGTGAGCTCAATCCTTGGTGAAGTATCCCGCGCGAGGATAAGATTGAAGATCTTGCTGATTTAGGAGTATGGTCATGCGCGCGACCTGGTGGAAGGTCTGCGCGGCTTTTTGGGACCATACCCCTTCAAGTCCCCCCAGTCCAGTGCTGCACAGTGCGTGAAGTGAGTGGTTGGAGCTCTGGACTTAGAAAAAAGAAGTGCTAATGATTGAAAATGGTTGCTTGATTTTGGTAGACGGCGCACGTGTAATTATTTGTTGGTTACTACGGCGCGACCACCAGGTTTGCCTTAAAGTGATTCACTGCCTTTTGGTGCGGGCGCGCAGGGTTATTCAGTCAGTGGTGATGCTGCGCGGCCTTAGTAGCTTCTGCATGAAGTTTTTAGTAATCTTGGGCGGGAAAATCATCGAAATTTGAAATCTGACAAAGTTGGTGAGAAACGTCGTTGATGGTGACATTTGAGTTGACCATTTACACGGCTGTCATCAAGTTGTTTCTGACGGTTTGGCTTTCCGTCAGGAGAGTGAGCTCCACGCGCGCGTGGTAACCGTCACTCTGGGATTCTCGCCTTACGTGTCGTCTTCTGATTGGTCACGTGCGCGGCGATCTCGGCACGTTTACCCATCGCATTAAATGCGATGGGTATATATATCTGATGAAGTGGAGGAGGACCTTACTTCTTCTATTGTTGCTACTCTCTCCACTTTTCTTTGTTTCTTCAAATCTTCAAGTGATCGACATCAGATCTTCAAGATTGTGTTCATCACATCTTCAAAAATCTTCCCAGAATTTTTATATTCGGAGTTCATGGCTGAAGAACATCCAGAAGAGAATCCCGGTGAAGAAGGTCCCGGTCCCGTTCCCGTCCTTAAGTGGGATTTAGGGTTATTCGAACAGATCACCAGGAGCTTAAGGTTTCCACCGGAATGGGATGCCTAGTACCCCGGCCAAAATCAAATGGCCGCTGATGCACCGCCGGGGTACATTACTTTGTTTGAAGATTTCTTTCTTCAGGGAAACTTCCGATTGCCGGCTACAGAATTCTTGGCCCACATACTCCAGTTCTATGGGTTCCATATCTCACAACTGAGCCCTCCTGGGATGGTTAGGGATCGACATTTCGAATTCCTCTGCCGATCACATGGTGTTGACCCAACTGTAGAGAGGTTTAGGGTTTTCTACCAACTTATCATGAATTTGGGCTTCTACTCATTCGCCAGTCGAGGGGCTGCGAAGAAGATACTCTTGAACCCTCCTAAGAGTTTCCATGACTGGAAACCAAAGTTCTTTTTCATTCGCGAGGAGGTGATACCGATTGCCATGACCTTCCGCCCATGGTCCGAACCGATCGCGAAGGAGGATTTGGTGATTCCCAAGAAGGAAAACTGGTATGTGAAGCTTACTGCTACTCCAAACCGAGTGTTTGGTGAAAACGTCCTGGTCGCGGCGTAGATGAGTGACCAGTGGCCGCATGATAGCAAAGAGGTGCCGGTTTTGAAGCTTGAGGATAAAGGTTAGTTGCTTCTTTAATTTTCCGCTTACTTTCGCATCGCTTAACTGTTTAATTTTGAATGCAGAGGTACAACTCTACCAGGCTGCCTTCCCCACTTTTGGTGGATCTATGGGCGTGCGCCCGTTGAGGTCGGGGGAGCAGTATTGGTATGATAAGATCAAGCCGCGCTTCATGTATCCAGTTGCTGGGGCTTTCACCGATCCACCTACTGCAACCAAAGGTGCACATATACCTAACCCTCGTCCCTTGCCAGTATTGACTTCTGCTGGGAAAGAGGTTATCTATCATTCCAGCGAGGAGTCTGTGGGATCATCAAACGGGGAGATAAGTTCGTGGTCTAACATCTTTGCAGGTGTGTTGCACAACCTGGGGATTGACCCAGAAGAGAAGAAGAACAAAGCCCCTAAACGAAAGAAGGTAATCAATCTTGAAGCTGAGGTGACCGGCAAGAAAGGTGAGAGTAGCCGTGCCACTACTGATGCTGCTGACAAAGGTACACTACGCTTTCACCAGAGTAACTTGGAAGATTACTTTATTATCAGTGATTCACTGGAAGGTTTGCCGCGTATAGGCGAGAAGAAGTCAGGAGGAGCTGGTTCGAAGAGCTCAGGGAGCGCGGGTTCTCGCAACCCAGATGTTGGGGCGACTCCGTCCTCTGTTGCGCATGATGAAGAGGAGGAAGCAGAGGAAGAGGAGGAACCTGCTGCAAACTTATTCAGCCGGAAAAGAAGTAGAAGTGAGACCACAGCTGGTGTGTCTACCGCGCCGAAGGCTGGAGGAGTTCCTGTGCTGGGGAAACAGAGCAACTTGCGCTCCCTTTATAGATTTTCTCCTGGTTAGTTTTCCTTAGTTTCTTTGTTCTTTGTTGCTTTCTCTTTTTTTTTTAATACTTAGCTTCTGCAGAAGCCAAGAAGAAAACCCCTGAGAAGGGTATCGCTTTTACGGAGCCCTCAAAGCCGGCGCAGAAAAGGCCCAAGGTTACTATCAAACCTTTCAAGACTGCTGGTGTAGAGTCTGAGAAGGATAAACAGGCTGCTGGGGGGGAGAAGGCAAAAGCTGCTGAGGAAGAGAAGGGGAAGAGAGCTGCTGAAAGAGAGAAGGAGAGAGAGAGAAATAAGGAAAAGGAGAAGGAAAAAACGGTTGTCGACAAGCCTGTCGGAGGTGAGCCGAAGGATACCGGGGTCGCTGCTACAATCGCGCATGATAAAGCGCAGGGTCCGGAAGGCGTTCGCATTACGGGGCTTGACCAGCCCTATCATGAGAAAAGGAAAGGACCAAAATTTGAGAAAGTGGTGCAATCTGCGCAGCCTGATCCTTCCCTTCAGGCTGTTAAAATAACTTCTGCTGCTGAGGGATCAGGCTCTGGTGTTCATCAAGACCAAACTGCTGCTGCAGGAGGCGCGAGTGCTGGTTTTGCGGCTGGCCAGGCTGGTGCGGGAAAACAAGGTGCAATGCCACACTCTCCAATAGGCCCCCGGGATATCTTGGGAGATATTTACTACAAGTCTTACACAGAGGAGAGCCGTGGTGACGCTCCGCACCAACCGCCATGGGGTTTGAAACAAAAAGACACTTTCCTGGAGTTCGCTCCTTGCCGCGACTGGTTTCTGAACTCCATTCCTCCTGGTGAGGTTAACCGACAAGGGCTTATGTTGTTGGTGAGGCCAACACCCGTGCTGCTAACCATCAAATTGTTCGCGAGTGGCGAACCATGGTTAGGGAGAGGGAGGAATGGGAGAAATACCGCGAGCGGTTGTTAAGGTAAGTCAAAGACTTTGAAAAGTCAAAAGCTGCCTTTGATGATGAAAAGGAAAAATTCGAATCTGATAAGAAATCGGAAGAGTGGGGCCGCGAGGGCCTTAAGGGCAAACTCCGCGCTGCTGAAGACCTCTTAACAAAGGAGCGTGCTGACTGGAAGAAGATTTGTGCAAAGGACAATGAGCACATGTACGCGGCTCGAGCTAAAATTACCGATCTTGAGAGTCAAGTTACGGAGTTGAAGGGTAAAGTTGAAGATGCGCAAGCTGCTAAGGAGCAAGCTGAGGTGCGTAAAGTGTTATCCTTTTTTGTTCATGTTTTCTGCTTGTAGGGTTACCTAAGTGTTTTTTTTTTCTTTTTCAGGCTGAGCTTAAGGCGCAAGTATCCAGTAAGGATAAAGATCTTGCTGCCAAGGATTTTGAAATTGCAGAGTTGAAGCGTCGCCTGCGAGAGCAGGTTGACAAAAGTGAATCCTTGGAGATCGATCTAGAGGCCGAAAGGTTGAAGGTTGCCTCAGCTGAGGAAGCCAGGCAAAAGGCCGAGGAGGCGCGTGCCATAAGTTCGTCTGCCCTGAATGTGGCGCAAAATAACTATGTTGAGGTCCAGGGTATTGTTGACACTCTGTCCTCTGATGCCGAATGGCTGCGCGGCAGGGGAATAGTGCTGGTATTGTTCTCTTTTTAACTTGGGTTTTATTTACTAAAGTTAGTTTTTCATTTCTTTGTTTTGGTGTAGATGGCCAACTCGATTTTGAATGCTGGAGAATTGGATAAAGCTGTTGCTGCTCTTATAGATGCTTCTCACGCGGTTGGGCACCGTGGAGGCTATCTGGAGTGTGCGCAGCATGTTGAAGAGGTTTTTGGGCAAGAGTTTGACACTAGTCATTGTTCGGTGACCAATGAAGCTGATGCCGAGTTGACTCGTGCTGAAAATGCTTACGATCACCTATCACTGCCTGTGATGGACTTGGTCGCAAAAGCTCTAGAGCATGATGATTGGTGCACACGTCTAAAGGACATTCTCGACCCACCAGAAACTGTTGAATTGTCTGACGAGGAGGAAACGGCGGGCAATGATGGTGATGGCGATGGCGATGGTGATGGCGACAAGCACGATGATGATGATGGCGATGATGGCTTTGAATAGATGAGTGTTGGCAGGCTTCGTGCCTTGTAATTTTAGGTGTTAAATGTAACTTGTTGCGCTGTCGTGCTTGTTTTGATGTAACTATTGCGCAGTTGCGCTATCTAAATATGATAATTTTGTTTATTCTGTCCGGTTACAATTATTGCACTGTTGTTAGAAACTTTGGTTAAGTTAGCGCGAATAAATGTAAGTGTGGCTCTTGTACGAGTGTAACTGCCCGATCTCGCGCTATGTTCGCGGAGGACCTTGGAGGCATAACTCAAGAGCTCGTAATTTACTGGAGTGTTTTCATGCTAATCAAAAGTTTAACATGCATTTGTAACGTAAAGAATCATCATGGTAAAGAAAACATGTCGTATGCTTTCATTGATTGTGAAACAGGCGCTTAGGCCAGCATACATTGCATATGAGTAGCAAAAGGGGCATTTAGCCAACATAGGAAATTAAAAAGGCGCGTGGCCAACATGAGTAAGAAGGGGCGCAACCCCTAGAATAGTTACATATAGCACTTGCGCAGTTGTTGCGCATTCCATGTGCGCGGGATGATGTGTCCATCCAGGGTGCGCAATTTGTATGCCCCTTTTCCTAGCACTTCGTGAACCAAGTATGGGCCTTCCCATTTGGGTGCTAGTTTCCTGGGGCATTCAGCGTTTGAAGCTTCATTGTCTCTGAAGACATACTCTCCTGGAATGAAGGTGCAAATGCGTACTCTCGCATTTTAGTACCTTTCCAGCTGTGTCTTGTACTTTGCTTCTTTAATACGCACAATCTCGCGTCTTTCTTCCAGTAAATCCAAATCGAGACGGCGCTCCGCTTCGTTATCAACCGTGTTGACTGCTGTCAAGCGCGGTGAGGGGAGTCTAACTTCAGCCGGGATAACTACCTCCGAGCCGTATACTAGGCTAAAAGGAGTTTCGCCGGTGCTTGTCTTCGGCATGGTTCGGTGAGCCCACAGGATGCTTGGGAGCTCATCTACCCAGCCCATTCTCTTTGTGCCCAGTCGGGCTTTTATCCCCTCAACGATACTTTTGTTAACACTTTCCACTTGACCATTGCCTTGAGGGTGCGCAACGGAGGAGAAAGTGTGCTCAATCTTCATTTCCTTCATCCAATTTTGAAGATCCTCGGAAGCAAAATTAGTACCGTTGTCTGTGATGATTTTGAGTGGAAGACCAAATCTGCAAATGATGTGCTCCCAGATAAACTTGCGCACCATCATTGCAGTGGTTGAAGCGAGAGCCTTGGCCTCCACCCACTTAGTAAAATAATCAACGGCCATGATTATGAACTTCACGGCTCCCGGAGCATCAGGGAAAGGTCCCACCATATCAATTCCCCACTGTTGGAAAGGCCAAGCAGTGGATACAGGAATGAGATCGTTTTTCAGGCGCAGGGTTTTCGGGGAGTGTCTTTGACATGAGTCACAATTTGTGCAACTCCCTTAGAGCATCGACATGCATCCCTGGCCAGTAATAACCAGCATTCATAATCTTCGCGACAACCATGCGCGGACCTGCATGGATGCCACAGATGCCTTCATGAATCTCTCTGATCAAGTAATTCGCGTCCTGGGGGTCCACACAGCGCAATAAGGGCCCCAAGAAGGACTTTCGGTATAGAATACCACCATTCATCTCATAATGCAGGGCCTTGTTTTGAATCTTCCTTGCCTCTACTTTGCTCTCCGGGAGTATTCCTTCTTGCAGATATTGAATTATAGGGGTCATCCACGATGGCTGCCCTATTTCGATCACATTTACTTGGCGCAGCAGGACTGATGGATTTTTTAGTACTTCAATCCTTACATCTTTTGCAAAATGTTGAAAGGAAGTTGAAGCAAGCTTGCTCAAGGCGTCTACTGGTTTGTTTTCGGAATGATTGATGTGTACTACCTTGTATGACTTGAATTTCTGAAGCAGTTCTTTCGCCTGATCCAAATATAAGGCCATAACTTCGCCTTTTGCATCATAGATTCCGTTGATTTGACTGGCGATCAAAAGTGAATCAACATGCGCTTGCAGATTTTTAGCTCCCATTTTTATGGTGAGGCGTAAGCCTGCCAGAAATGCCTCGTACTCCGCCTCGTTGTTGGTATTCTTAAAATCCAACTTGATGGCGTAAGTAAATTCATGCATTTCAGGGCTCACAAGGCGCAATCCGGCTGCTGCGCCGTCTTCGTTTGAGGCCCCATCGGTGTACAGCAACCACAACTGATTAGATCTATCTTTCACGGGAGTTTCGACAATCTCGCAATCCTTGATTTTTTCCGCTGGGACTTCTGTGATAAAGTCCGCAAGGACTTGACCCTTGATGGCTGGGCGTGGCCTGTACAAAATGTTGTGGCCCCCCAGCTCGATCGCCCACTTTGCTAATCGCCAAGATGTTTCTGGCTTTTGCAATATCGTCCCAATGTGGAAATTGGTAAGTACGGTGATGACGTGGCCTGTGAAGTATCTGCGCAACCTTCTGGAGGCATGTAGCAACGCCGGTACCAATTTTTCCATCGTTGAATATCACGTTTCTGGATCTGTGAGCACTCTACTGACGTAGTAGATTGGAGTCTGAACTCCATTTCTCTCTACAAGCAATACCGACCCTACTGCCTTATCCGAAGAAGATAAGTACAGGATGAGTGGTTCCTTCTCTAGCGGCGCGATCAAGGTAGGAAGCTCAATTAAACACTCTTTCATTTGCTGAAAAGCGACTTCTGCTTCGGGCGTCCATTTGAATTCTTGCTTCTTCACGCAATTGCGTAGAGTGCTGATAAACGGATATGACTTCGCGGCATGATTTGACAGAAAACGGTTGAGCGCAGCTAGGCGGCCGGCCAATCGCTGCATCTCTTTGATTGTTCGAGGCGACGGCATCCGCTCTATGGCTTGAACTTTTTCTAGATTCACCTTAAAGCCGCCATTTGTGACTATGAAGCCCAATAATTTCCCTTCTTCCATACCAAATTAACATTTGGCTGGATTCAATTTCATATTCACGCTTCGCAACGAGTTGAATATTTTTTCGATGTCTTTCAACATTTGGTCCTCTTCGGGACTTTTGATCACCAGATCGTCGATGTAAACCTCGATATGCTTCCCAATATCTCCAGCGAAGATCTTATCCATCAGGCGTTGATATGTCGCGCCAGCGTTTTTGAGGCCGAAAGGCATCTTTGTGTAGCAGAAGATCCCTAGATCGGTTCGAAAAGTTGTCTTGTCTTCGTCTTCAAGCTTCATTTGAACCTGATGGTACCCCTTGTAGCAATCTAAGAAGCATTTCCTTCTGTATGGCGCGAGAGGGTCTATTTTTTTGTCGATTTCAGGCAAAGAGTAGCAATCTTTAGGGCATGCCTTGTTGAGATCTGGGTAATCGATGCACATTCTCCATCCCCCATTAGACTTCTCCACCATCACGGGGTTCGCAACCCAGCTTTGATAGCGCACCTCCCTTAATATTCCTGCTTTTAGTAGCTCACATATTTGCTCGTTCATTGCTTTGGTTTTATCCGCCCCTAAGCTGCGCCTTCTTTGAACTTTTGGTTCAATGGAGGGATAAGTGTTCAGACAATGTTCAGTAATGTCGCGCGGGACACCGGTCATGTCTGCCGGAGTCCAGGCGAAAATGTCCATGTTTCTGAACAGGAGTTGTTTGAGGTGTGTTCTAATGTTTGGTGAGATTGCGTGGCCTATCGTCACCGTTTGCTCTAGGTACTTTCGGTTTAAAACCCACTTTTCTGGTTCGGTTGTTGAAACCTTCGCCGCTTTTGTTGGGCGCATCTCCTCCGTCGACATTACTTCTTTCTTGGCATAGGTAATTTCCACCCCCGTCTCAGTTGGAAACCCTATCGCTGAGTGGGGCGTGGAAGTTACCATGTTCAGTTCGCCTTGGGTTTCTCTCCCAATCAACACATCATGCCTCGATTTGACAGGCATCACCGTGAAGTTTACATTCGTTGTTCTTGAATGCTTCCCGTCAGAGAGCGTGACGGGGAAGCTGATTGGGCCTAGCGGGAAGACCATTTCGTTGCAAAATCCTGACAGTGGATAATCAACTGGCTCAAGTCTCACTTTATCTTCGTCATCAAACTGATTAAAGCATTGCTCATAGATGATATCAGTCGTACTTCCTGGGTCAATGAAGACATACTCCGTTTCATAATGGCCGATAATACCGGTAATAACGACGGGTCGAGTGGCGCGAGGACCGCCGCGCTCTACCGGGAAAATAACCTGTTACTCTTGCCATGAGGGTTCGTAAGGGCGCTTGCCTTTTTCCTTTGTGTTGTATCTTGGTCCATTGACCATATGGGTTTCTAGGCATCGGACTTTCTTGTGATTCCCCTCATCATGGCGTTGGATCTGTCGAGTTTCTTTGCGCACGTTTTTCACCAGGTGGCTCAGCTTCCCGCTTTTTAGCGCTCTCTCGATCTTTTGACGTAAACTGATACAGTCATCCGTCAGGTGCCCTGTATCCTTGTGAAAGTCGTTGTACAGGTTGGGGTCTTGCCCCTTCTTGTTTGTCATAGGCCTTGGAGCCTTGAAATCGTGATTCTCCGTCATCAGCACCTCTTTTGGTGTTTTTATGAGCGGAGTCCAGTGCTTCTCGCGGTTATCGTCCCTGACTGCTTTTCGGTATCCAATTCTATCAATCGTTTCCCGCGCATCCTCTCTGTAGCGCGATCTTTCTTCATAACCCCTTGATTTTCCGGACTTCCAATCATGACTTTTGCCTTTGTTGCGCTTGTCGAAGTCGCGCGAGGTTTTCTTGGAAAAACGATCGTCGATGTATGTGGACTTGGCTCCAGCTAACGATTCCTCTGTTTGCGCTACTATTTTTGCCGCTTCCATCAGCTTGCTCCACTCTTTGGGCATACCATCCTTCCAAGTGATGGTTCTGATGAGACTATCACATCTGATAGCTTTCTTAAAGTGAGCGCGCATGAGTTGTTCACTTACCCCACCGATCTCTAAGCACTCCTTGTTAAAGCGAGTGATAAAGTCTTCTAGACCTTCATTTTCTCTGTGCCAGATATCCGTTACTTCAGACGTATCTCGTTGATAGCGCCTTTGCTGGCTAAAGTGGTCTAGACACTTAGTTCTGAAATCGACCCACGAACTGATTTTTCCAGGCGGTAGGCTGTCAAACCACGCGCGAGCAGCCCCGGTGAACGTCTGGATAAACAAATGACACCACATTGGCATATTCCATCCTCCCATGCAACCAACACTTGTGAATACTCTGACATGATCGTCGGGATCAGTCAGCCCATTGAACTTTCCCACTGTGGGAGGCAACTTTTCTCTTGATAGCGGCGCAAGAGCGATCTTCGGGATGAATTTCGAATGTTCTGCAGCTTCAGCTGGTCGATAGGCGAGGCGGAAGTCGCGCTCTGCCTCTTCGCTGTACCCGACGTGTTGTCATGGTCTGTAATTTTCATGGTTCCTTTGTAAACGATTGAAGACTGAAGACCCTTCATCGTCTTGCCAAGTTGGGTCGTTTGGATCTGTGTCATCCCAATCATTGTTCAAATTGCGCGGCCCGAGCCGGCTCTGAACTGGACCTCTTTGGAGGTTTGACGGATGATCATAATAACTTTCTGTTTCTCCCCGTGTGTCGCGCGTGTCATGCACGCTTGGTCGTCTCTGGGGAGGAGGCCTGTTGATTCTCCCTTGGAGGATTTGTTGTGGGGGTATCTAGCGCGCCCCCTGACTCGGACCCAAGGGTGTGACTAAGGATGGTTCTGCTTGCAAAACCGTTTGCTGTGTGCTCAAAGACTGATACGCAGCGTTGATGGTAGCAATTTGCTTGGCGTACCAAGAGGCTAGAGTTTCGCCTTCTGGTAGCCCTAATAGCACCGAAATGTGCTGCGGTGGTGGATTTGAGGGTCCAGCACCATTGTTTCCCGGGGTTACCGTTTGGGTGATGCGAGTGATGCTGCCGAGAGGTCCCCCGGTGTTAGTTACTTCGATTTCACCGATTTCTTCTACAGGTTGGGCTTGGACGTTTAGATTGTCCTCCCCCACCACTGCGTTAGAGTTTGCTCCGAACCCAAACTCAGGGATGATTCCTTGACCAGCCATGATCGAACGACAAACGACGAAAACTCAGAAAAAAGAAAATGAGAGTGATTTGTAGAAAACCGGTGGGCGCCAATGAAGAAACAAAGAACTAATTTGGGGTTTGATTAGTTTGGTTTATGCTTCTATCATAGTGGTTAATCTTCTTAAGGCTTTCTGAGCTCCGTAATGATCTTTTAATCCTGCAAAACAGAACACCGTTACTCGTTAAGAGGGGAATATGGGAGTTTCCCTCTTAACCGGGCTCCGGCGTGAGAATAAGTGACTGCTTTGAGGAGATAAATGTGTATTAAGAGTGAGAGTAGAGGGAATAGAATGTTTAACCTGTGGACCGAGGTCTCTATTTATAGCCAGAGAGGTGTAAGAGGGTGTGGGCTGGTGGGCCTTGGGCCGGAAGGCGAAAACTTAGACGATATGATCTTTGTCTCACTGGTTTCGACCGTTAGTGGCTTCTAGGAGTTCCCTGGTGCTGGCGCATTGTGATTGGAGCCACGTGTCATGGTTGTCGGCCTGGCCGCCCTTCTGCTAAGTGGAGATCGTGGGGCAGTTGTCTCTGCCCTGTGATTGGTGCCACGTAGGCGTCCTTAGGTACTTTTTGTCTCCTGCACGTCAGACGATCGTGGAGCACGATTGGGCAGAGCCTGGAGGATGCGGATTGGCTCCTCTCACCTGCCACTTGTACCTTTTGTACCTTCTGAAGTAGTCTTGCGCTACAGCTTTTATGCGTTCCTTGCTGAGCACAAGACTAGCCCGCGCAGGACTGTAGGTGTTGAAAACTCTTTTCAAAATGCTAAGTGTTGATCTTAATGCTCTTTCTTGTCTAGACCTCGTGCGAGCTCAATCCTTGGTGAAGTATCCCGCGCGAGGATGAGATTGAAGATCTTGCTGATTTAGGAGTATGGTCCTACGCGCGACCTGGTGGAAGGTCTGCGCGGCTTTTTGGGACCATACCCCTTCAAATACCAATTCATCTTTATTGATCTTCATATTCTTGGTTCAATACCATGTGAAAAAAGATTCTTGCCAGCAGACTTTTGTCAGTTTATTTAATTATATACGGGCCGTATAAACTTATACGCCCCGTATACACCATGTGAAAAAACTTTACCGGATCGTGAGGTGGTCAAACCTTTCTAAAAGTAGAAAAACTAAAACATTAACAAGTAACAAAGATTGAAGAACAAAAGCCGTGTCGTGTGACTGTAATAAAACGGAAGCTATCAACGCGGGGATAGCAAAGTTAACTTTGACTTATAAAACCCACTAGCAAAATAAGCGGTTTTATCATGTTAGGGAGAATGTTCTCGAAATTGAAGGAAAAGGAAAAATGGTTGCTGATGTTTTTCAGTATTCGAATTTTGTTGGTTTGTTTCTAGGTAGGGTTTAGAATGTTTGAAGGAATGTCGGTTTTTCAGTATTCGGATTTTGTTGGTTCAATACCAACTCATTTTTAGTAGTGTTTGTTTGAGAACCTAATTCAAATACACAACGGTTCTCCAATTCCAGATCAGTAAGCAAATACACAATGATTCTCCAATTCCAGATCAGTAATCTAAGGAGAAGCGTTGAGATAATAGACATCCATCAAGCTCAAAAAGAAAACTTGTGTTTCCCATAGTCATAAACGATTGTGTTTCAAATCAAGCACTTGTTTCCAGGTAGGGTTTAGAATGTTTGAAGGAATGTCGGTTTTTCTGTATTCGGATTTTGTTGGTTCAATACCAACTCATCTTTAGTAGTGTTTGTTTGAGAACCTGATTCAGATACACAACGGTTCTCCAATTCCAGATCAGTAAGCAAATACACAATGGTTCTCCAATTCCATATCAGTAATGTAAGGAGAAGCGTTGAGATAACGGACATCCATCAAGCTCAAAAAGAAAACTTGTGTACACAAATTCATCACCGGTTTCTACAGCACAAGCACATACACAGTTAGGGTTTAGATTGTTTTTCAGTATTCGGATTTTGTTGGTTTGTCGGGTCCTTCTGCTAGTGGTTTATGTAACTACAATCCTTCCTACTTTATTGAAAATTACTATGTCACCCCCACCAGATACATCTATGATGATCCGAAACATTCCGAATAACTACACAAAGATTTGTTGAAAACCCAACTCTCTCTATAGATATGACTGGGAGTGAGGGTTACTCTGTTATATATATCAACAAATCATTGGTTCAATACCAATTTATCTTTATTGATCTTCATATTCTTGGTTCAATACTAGCAGAAGAAACCGACACGTCTTCTACCAACTGCTCGAAATCCCTTTCGTCTCTTGGATTTCCCTTCAGTTGAGATCGAGAAGGATGATGTGAATGATAAAACTGTGCCAGCAGACTTTTGTCAGTTTATTTAATTATGTACGGGCCGTATAAACTTATATGGCCCGTATACACCATGTGAAAAAAATTTACCGGGTCGTATACAATGTATACGATGATTTTATACGGGCCGTATAATAGTATATGGCCCGTATTGTTAGGGTAAAAATGGTAAAAAAAAAATTAGGACATGGTTTATTCTCTTTAATCTATTAGAACGATCCTTGTTTTGTCTGAAAAAATACAACTAATTACTTGGTCGAATAATGGCCAATAAGAAACAAAACTGTAAAAATACAACTGATTACTCACCATTCTCTTGCACCTTTTGCAGACATGCACCTTCAACTATGTTGGTTCGGTTTAGTTTTTTTCAACTTTCAAAATTCAAATCAAACTAACACGAAGTATCTCGAAGGTATCTTATTCATATATTTACAAATTAATCATTGAAGGAAAAGGAGAACTAGAATATCGATACGGTTGGTGTAAAAGCTCACATTTTACTACATTGACTTTGTGTTATACCTGCAAGAAGTAGATGCATTTGGGAATTAAACATGGAATTTGTAATGATGTTTGGGAATTAAATGCATGTACGTGACAAAACCCGTTCTAATAGATTAAAGATATTAAACCACGTACAAATCATAACCTTACATAACCTGCACCTGTCAGTCTGCCATGTCTTTTGACAAATCATCTGCTTCCTGAATCTGAATCTGAAAGTTAACTAGGCGGTCTTGGTTCCATATTTTAGAGAGACCTTTAAGTACGGATCCTACAACTGCATTTGGAACAAGAAGTCCAACAATCCGTTCATTATCCGTTGTCGTCTAAACAATATGAATGCACGCAACAAATTTGACAACTGGTCAAATCACACACTATAAAGTGTAAACTTATCGTGTGTTGTAGTTTAGAAAGATGAACGAATAGAGATCTGAATCAGGTTGTGTATTTGCTTACTGATTGTTGAAAAGATTTGTTGAAATCGAAGAAATGATTAAAAAAGATTAAATGAGGCGTGCATTGTTTAAATCTGAATCAGGTTGTCAAACAAACACTACGAAAGATGATCCGAATCAGGTTGTTAATTTTAATGAAGCAATGAAGATTGAATGTGCAAACCGCATCCGTTTTTACTACGGAAACGGTGGCTATGGGAAATACAAACCCGACACGTCTTCTGTGATGATTCGAAACATTCCGAATAACTAGCAGAAGAACCTGACACGTCTTCTGCTAGTTACTCATTTCTTCGATTTCAACAAATCTTTCAAGACCATTCACCTCTTTCAACCTACCAAAACACCGTAAACCCCTTCTTTCAACCTACCAAAACACCTCTTTCAACAAATCTTCCCAAAACCAACCCGCAATGAATTTGACAACTGTTTAATATCTTTAATCTATTAGAACGATCCTTTTTTTGTCACGTACATGCGTTTAATTCTCAAACATCAGTAACCATTTTTCCTTTTCCTTCAATTTCGAGAACATTCTCCCTAACATGAGAAACGAAAGAGATTTCGAGCAGTTAGTCGATGACATGATATATAAAGATCTTGACACGATCATATCCATTTTCAAGTTTTATACTAGATAGAAGACGTGTCGGGTTCTTCTGCTAGTGGCTTCTGTAACCAATTGGGAACCACATATTTGCTTCAAGATTTACGTCTGATGTCCAAGTTTGATCACATTTGACTTCATCTGCGGCAGTCCAATGACTTTCTTCCCACGTGTCTGCGCCGTGATCTTCATATTCTTGGTTCAATACCAACTCATCTTTAGTGGTGTTTGTTTGAGATCCTGATTCTAATACACAACGGTTCTCCAATTCCAGATCAGTAAGAAAATACACAACGGTTCTCCAATTCCAGATCGGAAGATGTGATTAAGGTAAGCGGAAATGGTGATTTCCCATAGCCACCGTTTCCATAGTCAAAGACGGTTGCGGTTTGCACATTCAATCTTCATTGCTTCATTAAAATTAACAAGGCGGTCTCGGTTGCATATTTTAGAGAGACCTTTAAGTACGGATCCTACAGCTGCATTTGGAACAAGAAGTCCAATAATCCGTTCATTACCTGTTTGTTGTCTCAACAATATGAATGCACGCAACGAATTTGACAACTGTGACAGCTTATTATATATCCCAAAAAAAAGTAACTTGGGGTACCTTAGGTTAACTTAATAGTTGTGTCTCTTCAAATCACACCCTTAAATAATACATTTGAATTAATGAAGCAACTAAGGGTATCATTGCATTGCACCGATTCATTGTATATATGAATTATTTAAAAGGAACGATAGCATAAAGAGGCGCCTGTTGGGAACGGTGTAAGCACCTATTCAAAATCCCACTGATCTCCGTTCGAATCCCACTCGCATCGCTTTGTTGATTTTTTTTTTCTCACCTTTTTAATACATATAACCGTGCTCCACCGTTTCCACCCATCATTTCCGCATAAGATCCCGTGTAACCGTTCCTGGAACATATATTTGCCATTTTTTTTGTCTCTCTCTGGCCGATTCTCTGTCGCCATCGTTCTACCTCTTTCTTTGAACATTAGGTACTCTTGTTATGGCCGATTCCGGTATGTTTTCACTCCCACCCTTTTATGTTTTCATGGTGGTAATCCAAAAATTGTTATTACCGGTGTGCGTTTTTTTTTTTTTTTTGTTCATTACTTTGGTTCTTTTTTCATGTTTAGTTCTTTGTTTACTTGCTACAAACATCACACTTTTTCATATTTAAAAGTTGTACGTGGATCTTAGTTTATATCAATGAAAAATACGTGATCGGATCAGGAGTTGGAAATGACTATGACGATAGTTATTGAAATTACAATCCAAATTCGTTAAATTATTCGCCAGAATCGAAAGACTCAATTTGTAGCATCTATTCAATAATAGACCCTGTTGTAGCCTTTATTCGAAAATCGAATGAGTGAACGATTTCAATAATCACATATTTAAAACGAGGTTGTTGTATTAAACTAAGAATTCACAAAATACTGAATTGTTGCGATAGAAAACGAACTCTGTTGTAGAACTCGATATATGGTTGTACTTTATAGTAAAGAAATGCATATTTGCATTTGTTATTGTACACGTGGGAATTGAAAGGTTGTGGGAACTGGGAATTGGAAGGGTTGGGATATGGAAGATAGATGTTCCATTATTTTTTTTTTTTTTTTTTTGATAAAAACTGGTATTTTTATTTCATTCCAATCATCAGGGCAAATTACATAAGGATAGCAGGTAGACGAGCAACAAACTGCGCCGCCATCCCTTTCTGAATAGAAAACCCTAATCTACTAAAAACAAAGTCCCGCCCCTGTGGGGTCGAAAAGTTGCTATGGACCACACGCTGAACTCTAGACAAGAACCGAACTGCCTCCGGCGCCAAGGAGCCGAACGTGTCAAACGCCAGGGGTTAATAAGTTCCCCGGGTTAATCGGGAAACCCGAATCATGCACACTCAAATCCGATATCCAACCCAATTAACCTAATTCGGGTTCAGGAATAAAGAATTTCCATTTTGTTTCTTTGTCGACGTCAACTTCTTTATATACATGCTATAAACAACACATGTTTTTCATGTTTACGAGTTGTAAGGTGATTTGTAGTTTGTTGCAATTGTTATTAACAATGCTATTTTTCGATGTTAATTACTTTGTTTCTCTTTTCATTATTTGACTCCGTGTTTGTATGCTATAAACAATGTTTACAATTTGTATGTGGATACTTTGTTTGTAGAGTTTGAAGAATACAATTGAAGATTAAGTATGCTTATGGTTCTCTGTTGGTAGGTATTAACAACACAGGTTTGGGATTAACATTTTGGGTGATGTCATATTGTCCCAAATCTATTTAGCATTTTTTATGCTTATCTTTAGTCCTTAATAATTAACGAGTTAACGTTACCCGCGCGTTGCTGCGGGATGTTGATTATGAAAATCTTTGAGATCATTATGTCTTCGACACCCATTTGTTCTTAACTAATGATATTAGAATTTGAAAAACTCTCGCTCGCCGTACAAAGACCCCTCCGCCATCGAAGACAAAAAAACTCCGTCAAGGAACCATCTTTGCCACCACCGTCGCAGATCTGTAAGTCGTCATCCGCCCCTCCCAATTCGTCTCAGCAAAATCCAAATCATTAATCGGTGATGACGAATCCTCCTACTCTCGCTCCCATGTCAGACGCAACCAACTTCTTCGTCTCTACCGTGAGTGAAAGAGAGAGGGGCTGGTTGGGGTTTCTCTGGCGAGGCCCTTGTGGCGATCCTTGGTGGTCAAAAATGCATCATTCATGGCGTTGAGATATCCAACAAACCCATCGTCGTTGGTTTCCTTCGAACACAAAAACCCATTAGATTATGGCCAATTCTTAGATGACCGAGTGAACCCGTATGCGCGTTGATGATATTTGCAGCTTTGGATTATATTTTTCAGATGCAAATGATGGATGTTATACAGGGTGTTGGTACCCTCAGCCGAAGCATTATGTCATTTCCCGAATCGTTGTGAGCTTGTTATAATGAAGCACATGAAACATTGTGTCATTTACCGAATCGGTGTGAATGTATTTAATTAAAACACATGTTCGTTTAAAAAAGATTCGATGGTTTTAATACTGTTTCACAAACACCGTCTTTGAATACATGTCCCAGTAAGTCGCTTAAAGAATGCACTCGCTGCTTTTTGGACTGCATATACAATTTGTATGTTTTAGAAAATAAATGCATACAATTGATCATCATGACAATTCCCCCAAAACCATACACGTGTCTGCATGAAAATAAAGCTTATGATCATTAATTTAGTATTTGTATATCTTATATATCATAGTTTGCTGTTCGAGAAAAAAAATTTGAATGGATGTGTAGTTATGTGAAAGGGTGAAAATGAAAGGGTGCGTGAAATGGTGTGTCTTAATGTATGAAAGGGTGTGTAAAAGGGTGTGTCTTAATGCATGAAAGGGTGTGTCTTAATACATTAGTTTGAAGGGTTGTGACTTTTTAAAGAGTTGTGATCTAAATCATGGTGCCCCAAGTTAACTTTTGTAGGGTTATATAATATGTTTTTTCTGAAAAATACGTCAAACAGATTCAATCAAGTCAAAGCCTCCAATTGGAAAAAAAAAAATTCAGCGGTTGTTGTTTAGACTTTGGATTCAAAGTGTGTAGCAAAGATCGTATGTGGGTTATGGAAGATAGTAAAATAGTAAAAAAAATATGGGGCTGGTCAAACATACTTTGAAGGTCAATAAGAATAATTAGTAGGCTATATAGCTCACGTTTTGAAGAGTTGGTTTTGTTTAGTTGGGATTATTGTGTGTTAGATATTGGGCTAGCCATATTGAGGAGTGTCATATGTCATTGAACTTTTTTTTCATTGGGCCATTAGTCAACCCAATTAAACTTTAAGAATTAAATTTTTAATCTACAACCCGTCGTAACGCGCGGGTTAGCGTTAACCCGTTAAAAGTAGAAATCACCTCCAATCCTTTCCTGGTCAAATCACACAATATAAAGTTTAAAGTTATCGTGTGTTGTAGTTGGAAATATGACCGAATAGAGATCTGAATAACAAACTGTGGAGAACTTGTTTGTGTCGGGTTCTTCTGCTAGTTATTCGGAATGTTTCGGATCATCATAGAAGACGTATCGGGTTCTTCTGCTAGTGGTTTCTGTAACCAATCCATTATCACCCTTGGTGGTTTCTGTACCCATCCCCGCCGATAACTAGCAGAATCGATAAATAACCAACACGAAGATCTCTACGATCGCTAAGGTTTCCATCAACGGACTGATCGGTAACGTTACTCTACTTGTGCTCCGATTTAAGCGGCGTGTTCCGATCAACGTTTGTCGACATTGTTAAAGGTGATGAAGAGTTTAGAAACCCTAGAATGATTGTGTTTTTACTAGAAGAAACGTGATACTTGGAAAAACATCCTTATATACGGGTCGTATACAGTTATACGGACCGTATACATTTGGTAACATCAAAAACCTCACAAAATAAATCCATTGAGCCGTATACATTTTACAAATCGTATACATATGTATACGGCTCGTATAACTATAAACGGGCCATATATAGTAAAATCAAAAAAACATTCCATGCGCATTTTCCTATTAAAAAACATTCTATACGGGCCGTATAACTTTATACGGCCCATATACAATAGGGGGTGTGAAAATAAGATATATGGTATGTGTAAATAAGTGGAAATGCTCTTTCAATTTCATGCAACCCTTTAAAAGGAAAGTGGAAATGCTCTTTCGATTTCATGCAAGGAAAATACCGTTAATATCGGGTAGTTATTAAGGTGTCGGTTTGGGCGTTTTTTCTTTTTTTACAGGTGTGGTTCAGTGGTGAAACCACATGGCATATAGCTCCCCAACCCAAGTTCGAATCTCGCCACACACACCCGGTGTCCTCCTTGCCTAAGCTCAAATCGTCACGAGGAATTTTTTTGGTGGAGTTGCGGGACTCGAACCTGAACAGCTCGGGCAGAAACCCCTAAGGGAAAACCTTCCCACCTCACCCCAAACCAACTGATCTGAGGGTCATCGGCGGTTTAGGCATTTTAATAAACATTTTTCATGCCGTATAGGGATCAAGGTTTCTACATAAGAATACTTTTTTCGACAACTATATAGTCACGAGTCGTTTACCATATCAAAACATTAATTTCATGAAGTACTATAAAAATGTGATTTATTTTGAAACCATATTTTTTTCTTTTTGGGTAAAGGGTTACCCCGGTTAAATTTCATTCAACAACCATATAAAAACAAGTGAGGAAACCATATTCTCAAACTAAGAAATATAAATGTTGGTTTTATGCCAATGTGGAGTAATCCACTTGATAGAGACACATGCCTCTTAAAAGGGAGCCAGGGAGTTCACAAGTTTAAATCTGAGCAAAGAGAATAATTTAAGATAATTGGTGTAAACACTAATCCACTATGTGATCCATGTGAGGGTGAACACCATCCCCACAAATATCAGAAGAACAATAACATTTTTTTCTCTACTCCACTTACAATCACTTTTTTTATAATATAAAGACCACTCTAACAGAATACATGGGGAGGGATGTAAATGCTCTTAGTCATAATAATATAATTATTATATATGTGATTACTCCTTTAATTATTCCTAGAAATTTAATGTATTCGTAAGGGTGGATGGGACACTCTCCAAACTATCACATGATCATTTGGCACCAACCAATCATGTTACACCCCAACTGATGACGGAAACATCAAGGTGGGACGAAATAGATTGCTCGAGACTTCATAACTTGCTAATAATGACAATAATTTAAATAACAATATTTCATTTCATTCTAAATGGAAGTACATAGTCTTGAAAAGAAAATACAACAATTTTGGCAACTTAAACATAATGAAACAAAGAAAATACATAACATGAAAATTTGGGTGCGTATCTAGTTCACCATAACCAATTTATTCAAATCATCAAGGCTAATTTCCTGCAACATGTATTAAAATAATTTGTCAACATATAATGGTCGGTGAGCATACAACTTTGATTTACATAGCATATCATAAAAAGTCTCAAATCCAACATGGCAAAATGTATACTGAGTTGAAGCTAGCATGTATAACTATAGGTCAAACCCTTGTGTCCACTGAATATTGTGCGTACCCTCGCCACCGAGGTGAACGAAACCGTAAAAGTTGATTGGATACTTAACAAATACCCAATAAACGGGCGGTGTGCTACTCCTATAGCGCTATAGTTGTTAAGGTGGGCTAGCTAAGTAAATGACAAATAAAGTGCATATTTTTTTTTCTAGCATGAACAACCTAAGCAAAACAAATAGAATGTTTTGTGGATTGAGTGATTGAATATGATTAATTATGTGCATTGTGAATTTTGATAGACTATACATGTTACACCAAAAAGTGCATTAAAGCGTAAAAAAGGTCAAGTATACTCACGGTTTGCAAATGCTTTCCACAAAGTGAGTCTTGGATGATTTGAAGGATGGAACACCGAGGTTATCCTAAAAGGATAAACAAAGGTGTGTGAGTTTATGGATTTGATGATGGAAGGGATTTGGGAATTCATAAGTGTGAAAATATATAAAAGTACATCTTTGTCTAGACACTCATTTGGACACTATGTATTGTGTGTTTTTCATGGGCACAAATTCACACAAGTCCAATTTGAGGAATCTGTAAATTGTAGAATGAATCGATGATCTCATTAAACTCCAAAAGGGAATATATACACGTACAGTTGAGAATAAATCTCACTAACCAACTAAGTTTCCTAATCTACTGGAAGACTACTTCTATGGAATATTCTAGAGATAAATACAAAATACATAATACAATAATATAATACACTAATAATCCCCCGCAGTCGAAGCAGTAGCCGGTCGGATGCAAAGACTGGATTTGAACCGGTTGAATAAGTGGCGAGGTAAACCTTTTGTAAAAATGTCTGCATACTGATAATCTGCTGGAACATGTAGCACACGTACAGACCCAAGACGTACCTTCTCTCGAATAAAATGGATGTCGATTTCAATATGTTTGGTACGTTGATGTTGAACTGGATTGTTGGATAGATACATGGCAGAGATGTTGTCACAATAAATGATGGATGCTTGACGAATCGGGACGTGTAACTCAAGTAATAAATTCCGTAGCCATGTAAGTTCAGCTGCGGTGTTTGTCACACCTCGATATTCAGCCTCGGCACTTGAGCGTGAAACGGTATGTTGACGTTTTGATGACCACGAAATCAAGTTGTCACCGAGGAAAACACAATAACCTGAGGTTGATCGACGCGTGTCAGGGCACCCCCCCCCCCCCCCCCAATCGGCGTCTGAATATGCTGTCAAAGTAACTGATTTGGAAGGTGACAAATGCAAACCATGATCAACTGTCCCCTTAATGTAGCGTAAAATCCTCTTAAGATAATTGAAATGGGGTTCCCTTGGTGCGTGCATGTAAAGACAAACTTGGTGGACAGCATAGGCAATTTCGGGCCGAGTAAATGTTAGATATTGGAGTGCTCCGGCTAAGCTACGATAAAGAGTGCCATCGGGAAGTAGGTTACCTGTTGTGGCGCTGAGTTTGCTATTAGTGTCCGCTGGAGTGTAACTTGGTTTGCATTGAGACATTTTGGCCTGCTTAAGTATGTCTTCGGCATATGACTGTTGTGATAAAAATAAACCATTTTGAGTGTGTTGTACCTGTATGCCCAGAAAATGGTGTATTTGGCCGAGGTCGGTCATCTTAAACTCACTTGACATAGCCTTGATGAAGTGTTGCAATAGTGAATTATTTGAGGCGGTCAAAATTATATCATCAACATACAAAAGTAAGTAAGCCATTTGAGAACCTCATTGATATACAAACAGAGAAGTGTCACAAGTGGTGGGTTTGAAACCACATTTAATAATGTAGTTAGCGAACCGTTGATACCATGCCCTCGGCGCCTGTTTTAAACCGTAAAGCGACTTGTTTAGTTTACACACATGTGTGGGGTGTTGTTTGTCAACGAACCCAGGCGGCTGGAACATATACACCGTTTCATTAAGTGTTCCGTGAAGAAACGCGTTCTTGACATCAAGTTGGTGGATAGGCCATGCTCGTGAAACCGCAAGACTAAGCACCGTACGGATAGTGGTTGGTTTTACGACGGGACTAAATGTGTCGTTGCAATCGATACCAACTTGTTGTGATTTACCGTTAACGACCAAGCGAGCTTTCTATCGTTCTAAAGAACCGTCCGCGTGAAACTTATGGCGGAAAAGCCACATGCAACGGATCACATGTGCATCGGTCGGACGTGGTACAAGATCCCATGTTTTATTTTCCATTAAAGCTTTATGTTCAGTTTGCATAGCGGCATACCAGTTCGGATCGGATTGAGCTTGGAGATGTGATTTGGGAATTGGTGAAAGAGCATTGGAGGTGGCGGAAACGTGTAATGTGAAAGGTGTTTTAGTCTTGGTGATTCCATGTTGGGATCGAGTGACCATACGATGGGATGATGGTGGTGGAGGAGGCGGTGGGGGTGGGGGTGGGGGTGGTGGTGGTGGTGGGCTTAGCGTGTTATGTGGGGCGACATGTGGTGGAGTTATCACAACAGGTGGTGAATCGGTTGGATGGGATTGTGAGGTGTGAGAGATACTAGTTGGTGTAGATTGCATGGGAGTTTGTATGGGAGATGTGTGCATGGGAATGGTAGTTGATTGTTTATGTGTTGCATTTATGGGAGTGTCAGAGGAGTTAGATGGGGTGTTTTGTGTGTGGGACGTGGTTGGTGGGTTGGTATGGTGGGAAGTAGGTGGAGGAAAAGATGGGTTAAATATTAAAGGGGATGGCTCGGCTTCAAGAAAAGAATAAGAATGTGGTGTCGGTGTAAATGCTTTTGAGAAAGGGAAGGTTAACTCATCGAATGCAACATGTCTAGAAATTGTTACTTTACCGGTGGCAATATCGAGACATCGATAACCGCGGTGATTCGGTGGATAACCTAAGAAGACACACAACGAGGAACGTGGTGCAAGCTTATGAGGACGGGTGGCAGATTGGTTCGGGTAACATGCACAGCCAAAAACCCGAAGATGCTCATAAGTCGGATGTTTGAGATAGAGGGCAGCGGTAGGAGTGTAGTTGTTTAGGAGTTTTGTGGGTAAAATATTATGTAGGTAAACAGAAGTGTGAAGAGCTTCCACCCAATAGTGAGGCGGAAGAGAGGCATGGGTTAGTAGAGCAAGCATTAATTCGTTTATTCGTCGAATCATGCGCTCCGCTTTCCCATTTTGTTGGGATGTATGCGGGCATGAAAAACGGAACTGGAGACCGTTTTGTGATGCAAAGTTGTGAAATTGGGCATTATCAAATTCCCCACCCATGTCGCATTGGAATGTTTTGATTTTGCGATTAAATTGGGTGGTGATAAATTTATGAAATTGTTTAAATTTACCAAGAGTTTCGGATTTAAACTTTAATGGATAAATCCAAGTGTAATGGGTATGATCATCAATGAGTACTAAGTAATATTTATAACCATGTTTACTTAATATTGGGGAAGTCCATAGATCACAATGCACCATATCGAAAGGAAAAATTGTACTAGAATTAGATAACTGAAACGGTAACCGTTTATTTTTCGATAATTGACAAGACTTGCAAACAAAAGTACGATCATGTTTATTACAAGTAATAAACTTATTTGAAGTAAGAAAATCTAGAACTTGAAATCCTGGGTGTCCTAAACGATTATGCCATGAAGTGGAGTCAGACAAAGTGACCAAAGCTGAAGCTGCGTTGGAATCAGGTACGGTTACCGGATAAAGTGCACTGGAGCTATTGTGTCGAGTCAAGATCTTCCCAGTCGTGTAATCCTTCACAGAAAAGCCAAAAGGATCAAATTCGACAGTTACCCAATTATCTTTAGTAAATTTTCGCACCGAAATGAGGTTTTTGATAATGCCCGGTGTGTGTAAAACGTTTTTGAGTTGGAGTGATTTAGAGGAGTAAGGTAAAATTGTATTACCCGATCCAAGAACCGGTACTCGACTGCCATTGCCAACTGAAATAGATTTAATGGAATTTACACATGAGTTTAGGAATATACCTGAGTCCGATGTGAGATGGTCGGTAGCTCCTGTGTCCATAATCCATTGTGCATTAGGAGGTTCCATGGATAAAGCTTCAAAGGCTGCCCCTAACTCACTTGGTTCCAGTGGATTAACTTCAGTAATGTGGGCCTGTGCTTGGGCCGATGGAGATGGGTGTTGAGTGTTTCTGGATGAACTAGGCCTGTTGTTCCAAGGGGCGGCCCATCTTGCTTGAGTTGGATAGGGGCAGGGTGGAGGTGCGGCCCAGTATTGTGGAGCCCAAACAGGTTGCATTGGAGGGTATTGGGCCGAAGCCCAGGATTGGCGCTGCTGACCTTGGCGAGAAGATTGGGCTTGACCACTTGAATTTTGGCGAGGCCCAGATGCCTGAGTTGTTCCATTCCTGTTTCCACGATACTGATGATCAGATCCACGGCCACCATTTCGACGTCCAGACTGACGAGTAGGAGCAGAATTTCTTGGATTTTGTTCATGGCAATTATTTTGATTCTGACTAGGCGCAACCGCAGCCATAGCTTTTGGAGAAGAGTGCATATCTCGTGCTGATTGTCGCGATTGTTCGAGCTACAACATGCTACAAGCAGTTTCCCAGGAGGGGAGGCTTTGATTGATGAAAGAGCCAACGGTGTCGAATTCCAAAGGGAGTCCACGAACAAGTTGAAGGACAGGTTGTTTTTCATTGACCGGGCACTCGACATCATTTAGTTGATCGGATAGCTCTTTGAGTCGCTGACAATAAGCATCTAGAGATGGCAAATCACCGAGTTTTAGGTTGTTAAATTCGTGTTCTAAGGCAGCGGCCCTAGCTCCTTTGTTGTTTAGGAATATGTTGTCGATCTTGTTCCATGCTTCAAGTGCGGTGGTATCGGGTTAGAGAACTCGAACAAGCAGATTGTCCGACAATGTTCCGTAGATCCATTGTAACACAATGGCATCGATATCCATCCAAGAATCATAAGACTGATCATCCTTAGATGGTGGTTTCGTGCCATCGATGTGATCGACAACCTTGTAGCCACGCGCGTGGAGTTGGAAAAGCTTCACCCAAGATGAGTACGATACCTTGGTTCCATCAAGCACACGAACTTTCTTCTGAATGTCGATGACGGTGTAGACCGGATGGAGGTTATTGACTTTGGGGTTGGCTTCTTGTTTATCACCCATGGATGTAACAGGGAGGGACTGGAACAATTTTGATAGGAAAAAAATAGGGACCGGCTCGAGAGATAGCTTGACGGCAGTAGGGTTTATTAGGTATAGAGCAAGTGTGCTCTGATACCATGTAAATTGTAGAATGAATCGATGATCTCATTAAACTCCAAAAGGGAATATATACACGTACAGTTGAGAATAAATCTCACTAACCAACTAAGTTTCCTAATCTACTGGAAGACTACTTCTATGGAATATTCTAGAGATAAATACAAAATACATAATACAATAATATAATACACTAATAGAATCAAGAACTAAGATATTATCCACCTTAACACGTAATATCCTACAATTTATCTAAAATTTAGATCTATTCACCAACATTATGTTGACTCAAAACTTTTTCACGCATGATACAGGTACGTGATTTTGAGAGGATTTGAAGTTGAAGACACATAGGATATAGCTTAGTAATAAATGGGATATTTGTTCATGATTTATTTCTCTTGGATATTATATGATTTTTTGTTGAACATATTCTAGTTGTATTAACATGATTTAGTTTTGTATAAATTGACAACCCTTGTATCAATTAGGGGTTAATCAGCTTTTGGGAAGGAATAGGAGCCAGCCGAAAACACAAGATCTCTTGTATCTGACACTTTTTGGTGTATGCAAAGATCAGTTTTTCATTCATATTATATTGTGTTCGATCATTCTTGAATCGGTTTTTTGTTTGGATTCCGCACGAATACAAAACTTTTATTGATATAATTGCAAGATCCTGTCTAGGGACTTACAATTGGTATCAGAGCCAACCAAAGTTTCCAGCCATAAGGATAAAGCCTACCAACATATCGCCCTAGAGTCAGACCATTTCAATACTGGTATGAGTCAGCCTTAATCCACATAGTGAAAATTCATTTCATTTCCCATGATATGCAATTTTTCTTTTTCGTATTTTTTTATTTTTCTAAATGTTTTTGTATTTTTCGAATTTTCTAAATGTTTTTGCATTTTTCGATTTTATTTTATCGATAAGAACTAATTCATAGCAATAAAAAGAATATAAAGAAAATAAAACGGGTTCATATCAATAAGTAACAAGTGTACTAACAAAAACTTCTAATTCTCTATCTTTTTCGTAGCCCCAACTACAAAAATAGGTCATATGGCTTCTTACTTCCCTATCTGACAAACGCATACCTTTATTAATAGACCAATTACTTGTTCTCTTCTTTCCACACCCATGGCGGTATAGCATTGAGATTTTCCCACAAACCAACTCTATTAGCTTTGGCAATCCTGTGGCGCTCTTCGAAAACAACGTTCTCGCCAAAATGAGCAGCATACCACGTTGCTCCCAAACTCAATAGCATTTCCTAAACTAACACGTCGTTGTAGTAAACGTCTGCAATACAACGATTGTACAGATCAATTTTGTAGACATCAATCTTCAAATTCATCTAGCCAACGATTAACTCTAGTAGAATTTCCTAAGCTTCATGTCCATACTCTTGTTCCATCTCAGGTGCTTCTATGCCCCTAAGAAGAATTCTGTACTTTCGTGCCCATAACTCGTCTGAATAATAACGGTAACCCTTATCATAAAGGTACTTCTCTATAATGTCTGTTTCATTATAACCTTTGTTGTTTTTCCATAGCCATCTTGTAATCTTGCATCAACTTTAGCACATCCCTAGAAACAAGAAAATGCTCCTTCCCTATATCCCATACAACAAAACCATCACCATCTCCTACCGCGGAATAGAAAACTCTTTCTAGTTTTAACGTGAACATCGGAGGCGTCTGCAGCTCAATTTGTGTGAATGAAGCTTCATAATGTGTTATAATTGGAGATGGGAAATTATAACTTTTTAAGAAGGCCTTGATGTCATCATGAATCTCGGGTGTCGGTAACATTTCTATTATAAATTGTGAGGCCTTTTCACATGCTTCCGGAAGTATCTTGTCATCCTTTTTATATTTTAACTGCAACGCAAGTATCCCGTACATGAGTGACACGGATGATACTTTGGTAGCTATCTTATCAGGAACTTTTTCTATTTGATCAAAGCAAACAACATCACTAATGAAGTTGCGGACACTATCAGGAATGTTTTCCGGGAGCGCCTGCTCCCAATCGGCCGGGAGCTTCCAATCTTCAGTATTGGACTGTCGCTTTCATTCATATTATATTTTTTTATCATTCTTGAATCGGTTTTGTGTTTGGATTTCACACGAATACAAAACTTTTATTGATATCATTGCAAGATCCTGTTTAGGGACTTGGCAGAACAGCGACACTAGAACCTACATATTCAAATCAACGATGTTCTTTTATATATTGGTTCAAAACAGCAAATTTCTGGAAAGTATACTTATCAATCAGCGACATACATTTTTGGTATGGTCTCCCGCACGACCTGAGGTTAACTCATGTGGCTCACGCAGGATTTGAGACCATACCCCTTTAATATATAAAGAGAGATAGGGTGAAAATGTGTGAAAATAACAAAATAGGGATGTGGGAATAAGATGTACCTTAAAAGAAACAAATGATATTTACCTTATATGTATAAAATTCCGAGACCAGCAATTCAAACAATGCGAGAAAAATAATCGCCATAGTATCTTGAAGTTGCTCCCACATAAAGACACCTTCATGTTCTAGATTTGTATGTTGCTATAAAGATTCAAACACAACTTGCTGACAGAAATACAAGAAATTTGTGTAAATTAAAAGATGAGACTTGAAAAATAGGGAAGAAAATAGAAAAATGTGTCTAGATCTGCTCCTTGATTAAAACCAGGTAAACAAAACAGATCTTCACACAAATGATTTATAGAAATTAAAGTACTAAAACCCACACAAACTAAAGTATGATTTTCAGCATACGAATGATTTATAGAAAGCAAAAAAAAGTAAAATTAAACGTGAATATTCTTACGAAAACGGACGTTTAATTTAATGCAAAGAGAAGAGCGAAAGCAAATAACAATCACCTGAACTCGGTCCTCAAACAGACACAAAGTCGGAACAGAGGTTGTATGTAAGAAAAAAAGAGAAGGTCATGTGTATAGTATGATGAGGGAGAATATTGGGTATTTATTGGCTCATTCTATATGCACCCCCTCCCCCCTCTTTCCTGATTAAAACCCCATGTGAGAGGAAAACTGTTGGTCCTACGCAGGCCCCACATGTAAGTATGTGAGAGGAGGGGGATGAAAAAAGTAAATAGGGGGTGTAGAAAGTAGCACCCTATTTATTTGAGAAATGCTGAACTTCTGAAATTAAAACACTATCTAATTTTTAAGTTTTAATATAAATAAAATTGGCATTGAGTTAAAGGCTTACAGGTGCTATGATATAAAGCCTATACATAGGGATGAGTTTTTTTTCCCAAATATTCGTACTCGTATCTGTATCCGTACCGATTTTAGGTATGTGGTACATATATCAGTACCCAGTTTTATTGATTTTGGTATTCGTTACTTTCGGTATTGGTCCGGGTACGGGTAAAAACAGGTACTGGTACTCAATTTTATGTACAGTTTAAAAGTTCTTTTTGTAATATGTTTTATTTCGTATTATGGTATTTATAGTACTTGTATTGATTTTTCCCATATGGTACCCGTATCGTATCGTATTGGTACTCGCACTTACCTATTTGGTACTCATACTATATTGGTACTCATGTCAATTTTACCTATTTAGTACTTGTGTGCTCAAAAACTAAATAAAAACAAAATGGTATCAAAGTGGGTACCGTACTCAAAATACCCGTACCGTACCTATATATTTGGTATAGTATTTGGTACCCAGTTTTGTTCAAATTCGGTACCGGTATTTTCGGTACGGGTACGGGTATATGGGTACAGGTACTATACCAATCTCATCCCTACTGTACATTGTTGTTTGCTACAGTCAAAAGAAAGACTTGTTGAACGTGTTAATGCACCTTTTTAAGAGCAAATTTGGATGAGTAACGAACCACTGGAGTATCATTGTGTCACCAGCGGAATCATCCGATCAAATTCACGAGTAAACCCAACATACATGGGAAAAAAAACCCCTTGTGGGAATCGAACCCATAACCTATTTGTCCTAAAGCCTTATCTCATTCTCAAGATGCTACTAGGCTATAAAGTCACGAGAATTAATGCGCCTCTTAAATAACTAAAATGTGATGTAAGTTATAATTTTACTTTATTTTTTATTTGTTTGTTTATGTAGCTCTAAGCTACATATTTTTATTAGAGTTTGAATAGTAGACATAACCATGATCCGGATGTAAAAAAAAATTATGTTGAATAATTACGGTTCTGCCAATATGATAGGGAACATAGGTAGATAAACACAAAAGATTGGAAATTAGGTTAATATATTAGAAATTAGGTTAGAATCACATGTACATACGAGTTGAAAAAAATGTAATTTGTGTACTTAGAAGAATTGTGCCTTTAAAAAACTTGTGTATTACATAAGTTACATAAACTCGTATTACACTAGGTGAATAAAATATAATGTAATTTATTAACATATACGGTCGTCAAAATACGTCTTTAAAATATCAACTTTCACGTGACAATTATAAATTTTGTTAAACTAATTTTAAAATGCACGGATAGTCCCTATGGTTTGGTGAAATTTCACCTTTAGTCCCCAACGTTTCAAAATTACACTCTTAGTCCCTGTGGTTTGACAAGTTGTTACTCGGATAGTCCCTAAAGCGGATGAAGGTTACTCGGATAGTCCATGTGGTTTGACAAGTTGTTACTCGGATAGTCCTTGTCATTTCACACCCACTTAACCAGAAAAACTAACCTCCATCCGCTTTGGGGACTATCCAAGTAACAACTTGTCAAACCACAGGGACTAAGAGTGTAACTTTAAAAAGTTAAGAACTAAAGGTGAAATTTCACCAAACCACAGGGACTATCCGTGCATTTTACTCTTTTAACTATTAACAAGGAAACCAAATAAATAGTTTGAATTTAATGATGATGTTGGGTAATGGTAATGGTAGTGGTGGTGGATAGCGGTGGCGGCGGCGGCGGCGGTGGTGGTGGAAATGGGTGGCAGGGGTGGGGGTGAGTGGCGGTGGTGGTGGCATTGGTGAGCGGCTGACGGTGGGCGGTAGAGCAGGGCGGTGGTGGGTGGTGGCAGGGGTGTTGGGTGGAGGTGGCGGTGGTGGACATGGTGGTGGTGGGTGGAGGTAGGGTGGTGGTGGGGAGGTTATACAAAATGATTTTTTTTTTTTTGAAATAATAATAATAAAAAAATTAGATGGTGGCTAAATTACGTAAATACCCTTGTGTCTAACGTCCAACAAAACAACAAATATACCAAAGGACTCATAGTGTAGCGAAATACCAACCACGAGGACTCAGATCGCGAGGGACACAAGTTGATCCCGCTATCATACATCAGGGATACAAATTGCACTTTACTCTAATTTAAAACTTTAAACTGTTAAGTCAAACCGGAAAGAAAAAGGAGTCCGGTTAAAATGTTCAGGCGTTTACACCAAGCATGATTTATCCACAACAAGTAATTGTCAATTTACAATTTACTGTGCGTTAAATATGAGTAAATACTTATATTATTTATAATAGTAGTCTATTTTTTTCACTAAAATGATTTACAATTTTTTATGCGCAAAAAATACAATTTAATCGACTTTGGACAACCGTTTCTAACGTTACCCGTATAACCCATTTGAGATGAGACATAACCACCCAATCGACTCGTTCGTTAATAATAAAAGCACGAGGAGTTAGATTTTCAAGATCTACCTTAATCATATCTTGGCTTGGAACCTGTAACTAATGTTTTGGTTTTTAGATTTTCATGCTCTTTCGGTTTCGATTATAAACAGTTAAGTTATCCTTGGTTAAACGCCGGCTTTAGACGCGGGTGGAGCAATGATCGTTACATCTCCTTGAACATTATTTCGTTAAAGTCGTTTAATATCCTACGCTGCGAAGCGAGTAACTCGAGCATCGAATAAACTTCTCCGGAAAACGGCTTCGATTTATCACCCGACACAAACTCTTCAACAACATTGTCAACCTCAATCGCACTACACCCGGGTTTCTTGCTCATCGTCTTACCTCTTATCAACTTCCTCACCCTCGAAACATCGTCCCATCTTCCAAGATCCGCATATATGTTCGACAACAACACATAGTTTCCGGCATCTTCCGGTTCAAGCTCTATAAGATGCTCCATCGCGATGACCGCCATTGCAAGATTTCCCTTGGTTCTACACGCGCTCAATAACAAGCCCCAAATCGCAGAATCGGGTTTCATGGGCATTGTTTTTATCACTTCGAGAGCTTGATCGAGACAACCCGTTCGTCCCAGAAGATCTACCAAGCATCCGTAATGCTCGATTCCCGGCTCTAGGTTATAATCGGTTGTCATGGAATCAAAGTATCTCAATCCGTCTTCTAACAATCCAGCATGAGCACAAGCGGATAAAAGACCGACAAACGTGATCTCGTTAGGTTTGACCGTTGACTTCTGCATTTCTTGAAACAACTGTACCGTGTCTCGAGCTTTTCCATGGGCGGCTAACCCTCCCATCATTGTACTCCACGAAATCACATCTCGTTCAAGCATTTTATCAAACACTTGCCATGCCTGCTCGATATTTCCGCTCTTCGCGTACATTTCAATCAACGCATTGCATACGCTCGTCTTTCGCAAGAAGCCATTTCTCTCCGCGTAAAAATGTACCCATTTCCCCAGCTCAAGAGCTCCCAACTGCGTGCAAACCGACAACACAGACAATAAACTAATCCAGTCGGGTTTAACCCCAGCCCGTTGCATCATGTGGAACATGTCTAACGCGTCGGTATTACTCCTAACTCGCGTGTACCCAGAAATCATCGCAGTCCATGAAACAACCGATTTCTCCGGCATTTGTTCAAACAATTCTCTAGCCTTCTTCATCTGTCCAGCCTTTGTATACCCATAAATAATAGTATTCCAACATATCACATCTCTTTGAGACATTTCATCGAACACCTTGTGTGCATCATCAACACCACCACATTTTACATACATATCCAAAAGTGAATTTTCAATAACAATATTGGACTCAACTCCATATTTCAACACATGCCCATGAACTTGTTTGGATAAAGGAAGATCCGGAAGCCCTCCACACGCCCGTATAACAAACGGGTATGTGAAATTATCAGGAGAAATTTGTTCTCTAAGCATTTGCTTGTATAAATAAATGGTAAATGAATTAAAGTGGGTGTGTGTATAAGCTTTAATTATAGCATTGTATAAGTAAATGTTGGGGTGAGATACCTCTTTGAATAATGATTTTGCGTAGTCTATTTGTTCATGTTGGCCACATATGTTTACCATTTTTGTGACCAAGTAACTGCTGGTTTTTGATAGTGAGAATTTGATTATCTGGGTATGGATTTTCTTCAATTTGTTCATGGTTTTACAGCTTTGCAAGATGTTCATGAACATGTTCTCCAAGATTTTTAAGGAAAGAATGTCGCTACTTGCTGCCATTGATACACACACAACTGTCACGCTGAAAGATAATCACGATGAAAGGTAGTGAGAATGTTGAATTTGAGGGTTTGGAAGGTGAATTAGGAAGTGGGGTTGTGATGGGTGGTGCTGAAAGTGGTAGTGGAGATGGTGCCTACAATGTGTTCGATGAAAGTCCTGAGAGAACTGGACTTTTTTAAGGAAAATATATATAAAGTTCCTGATTAAAAGAAAATTTAATTCTCAAGAAAAACCAATAAATGACCAATCCTGAAAGTGATCTTAGAAACTAATTGCGTTTTGGGAAAAATCCCAAATTGTAGCGGAACAAATGCATATAAAAATGCATATAAGTACCGGTACTGATACCAACACCGTACAAGCATAGGCGAAGCTTTTAAAAGGTGGGAGGAGGCGGCCGACCCCCAAAACTTTTCGCTCAGTAGTGGAGAGTATATAGTTTTCGTATATAAATTTTTGGGTATATACGTTTTCGACCCCGGTTTTATAGAAATTTTTAGGTCCGGTGACTTCCGTCCCCGCGGTCGGAAATCTCAAGCTTCGCCACTGCGTACAAGTACCGAACCGATACACTTGGTATGGTATTCAGTACCCACTTTTCTTCAATTTAAGTATCAGTATTAATAACGGTACCGTAGATATCTCATTTCTAGTACATGTATAGTTTATGTGCTGGGAAAGATACAAATAATACGAAATATAAATAAAAAACTATTGTGTACTATTATTATCAACTTGATCATCATTAACATTCGAGTAGCACCGTGTTCAAACCAAGAAAGGATGCCTATATCTATACGGTGTTAGCAATTTCAAACACGACACAAAATTAATCAGGTCTTGGGTTGGCATGTCTAACTCGTTTAATAGAAGTTGCGTATTTACATTGACATGTCTAGTTAAACAAGTCGTGTTCAAGTTAACCAATTTTATCAAAAAAGTTGACCCCATCAACCTGTTTAATTAAACAAGTTAACCCGCTAACCCATTTTAACCCGTATTTTACAACCCACCAACCCTGATCAATACTCAATTACTCATCAACTTGTTTGACACGTTAGATAAATGGGTTAAACGTGTTAGGTTCAGGTTACATGAATTTAGGCGTATTCAAGTTAGGACTAATTTTTATACAAACAAAAACGAGTCGTTTGTAAATTAAACACTTCAATTTGCCAACCCACCGCAACACGATTCACACCTCTAGGACTTAACTTTAAACGAATAGAAACTAAATCGTTTTTTATAGTTTTACCTACATGTGTCAACAACAACAACAACAACCATACCCAGTATATCCCACAAATAGCAGACTATTGGTAGGGTCTGGGGGAGGTGGGATGTAGGCAAACCTTTCATCTATTCAAGAATAGAGAGGCTGCTTCCTGAGAGACCCCCGGCTCCAAAACAACCAACAGACAGATAGACGAGAAACGGGTAAATAAATCACGTAGCAATAGGCAGATAAGTCATCAGTAAGCAACATATATGCAAATATACAAGAAAATCATCATATGTTGGTCTACCTAAATCGTAAACGAAATCTAACCCCCCCCCCCCCCTCCGCACAGATAGGACACGTCTATACCCTCACCTACTAGTCCTTAACCTTAATCCTACGTCTCCACGAACTCCTATCATGAACCATGTCCTCAGAGAGGTGCAATTCTAACAAATCTTGTCTAAGTCTTTCATCCCAAGTCAACTTGGGCCAGCCTCTACTCCTCTTTCCTTCCACTGTCATGGTTTCCACTGCTCTAACTGGTTCTGTCAACTGCCTCCTCTTCACATGCCCAAACCATCTCAACCTCCCCTCTTTTATCTTGTCCGATATACTAGCTACTCCTAACCAATCCCTAAAAACCACACTTCTAATTCGGTCTAACATCGTGTGGCCACACATCCACCTAAACATCCTCATCTCCCCTACCTCCATCTTGCGCGCTTGTGTTTTCTTGATGGCCCAACAATCTGTCCCGTATAACATAGCCGGTCTAACTGCTACCCTATAAAATTTTCCCTTTAATTTTGTTGGGAACCTCCTGTCACACAAAATCCCAGTGGCTGCTCTCCACCTACACCAGCCAACTTGGATGCGGTGAGATACGTCTCTATCTATCTCCCCGTCCCCTTGCACAAACGATCCTAAGTACTTGAACTTAGTCGTTTGTGGGACCTCTTGACCCTCAATGGTAACCTGAGTGTCCTCGTTGCCACCTGCACCGCTGAAATTACAATAAAGGTATTCAGTCTTAGACCAACTAATCCTTAAACCATTGCCTTCTAAGGCTGCTCTCCATTCCTCTAACCTGGCATTTAGGGCTTGTCTAGTTTCAGCCACTAACACTATATCATCCGCAAAAAGCATGCACCACGGAACTGTCCCTTGAATGGACTTGGACAGCTCATCCAAGACAACCGCAAAAAGAAACGGACTCAACGCGGACCCCTGTGGAGTCCTACTTCCACGGGGAAGGACTCTGTATCTCCTACAGGCGCACGAACCCTAGTCACAGTCCTATCATACATATCCCTAATTAAGTCTATATATTTCCCAGGAACTCCCCTACCCTCCAAGCTTTCCCAAATCAGTCTACGTGGCACACTGTTATATGCCTTTTCAAGGTCAATGAAAACCATATGTAGATCTCTCTTTTTCTCCCTATACTTTTCCATTAATCTCCGTAGAATATGAATCGCCTCCGTAGTTGACCGCCCTGGCATGAAACCAAACTGGTTTACCGTAACCTGAGTTTCTTTTCTGATCCTAGTGTCAATTACCCGTTCCCAAAGTTTCATAGTGTGGCTTAATAGCTTAATCCCTCTGTAGTTCCCACAACACTGGGCATCTCCTTTATTCTTATACAAGGGCACTACGTCACTACTCCTCCACTGCTCCGGGATTTTTCCAGATCTGAAAATAAGATTAAACAAAGTAGCTAGCCATCGAACTCCATCCTCTCCCAAACACTTCCACACTTCTATCGGTATGTTGTCAGGACCAACTGCCTTAGCCCTTCCCATCTTCTTGAGTGCTATCCTTACTTCTCCCATTGTAATACCCCGACAATAGCAGTTATTTCGTTGTCGTCCTTGAGTGTTGTTGTTGTCGCTTTCTTGTTGGGCTTCCCTCCCCCCATTAAAAAGATTAGAAAAGTAGGTTTGCCATCTCAACTTAATGTCCAGTTCCTTTACTAGGACGTGCCCATCCTCTCCCTTTATAAATTTCACTACCCCTAAATCTTGCTTTCTACGCTCCCTAGCTTTGGCAATCTTGAACATGGCATTTTCCCCTTCCTTCGTCTCCAGGCGTTCATACATATTCTTATAAGCGGTGTTCTTTGCCTCCGCCACTGCCTTCTTCGCCTCTCTTTTGGCCTTCTTGTACCTCTCCTTCAACCTCAGTCGCTCTTCCTCGACCGTGCACCTCAAAAGATCTCTAAAACTCCCTTGTTTATCCCTTATCTTGGTCTGTACAACCTCACTCCACCACCAGGTGTCCTTATGTCCCCTTGTCAATCCTGTTGTAACCCCTAGCGTCTCCTCTGCCACTTGGGTAACGGTAGTCGCCATGGCCTCCCACAACCGGTTTGCATCCCCACCCACCCAATCGTCTGTCTTAAGGATTACCTTGTCTCTAAACAAAGTAGTCTTGTCTCCCTTTAGGCTTCCCCATCGGATCCTAGGTCGACCTTTCCTCTCCCCCTCCGTAAGCTTTCTTCTCAGACCTATATCTGCCACCAGCAAATGGTGTTGAGTCACCGTTGTCTCCCCTGGTATAACCTTGCAGTCCCTCCACTATCGTCGATCTTCTCTCCTCGTCAAGAGATAATCTATTTGCGTGTTACGCCCCCCGCTACTAAAAGTGATCAAATGAGAAACTCGTTTCCTAAAAAACGAGTTTATAATACCCAGGTCATGGGCCACTGCGAACTCTAGAAGGTCTCTACCAGGCTCATTCCTATCACCAAAACCGAAACCCCCGTGTACCGACTGAAAACCATCACTATCTTTACCTATATGGCCATTAAAGTCACCACCTATAAAAATTCTCTCTTCCCTAGGTATGGCCCTTACTACCGCATCTAAGCGGTCCCAAAACTCCCTTTTCTCCTGGTCTCCTAATCCCATGTGGGGCGCATAAGCGCAAATTACAACCGTTGTCTCCTCGCCTATTACCAATCTCAACATCATAATCCTATCGTTGTACCTACATGTGTCACACTTGACTAAAAAATATATAGAGATTTAGGAGGCTAGCAAATTTTACATCCATTAATGTCAAAAACTACATAGTCCATAAAAGCAATTCAGCATATTTACAATCACAAACAAACTAGACATAATTCCCCCATCAACATTCAAACCTCCACACACAAACCTCTAATATCAACATTCCCTAATTCTAATACTTCAAGCAGGTGAGATCACAGAAACTACCACCAAATTAGTCGCACCCTATTTCTCAAAACAAACTACAAAGCCGACGAAAGGGGAGGCGCCTAAAAACAAACAATATCTAGTTTTCATTACTTTCCAAAGTAAATCCCGACACTTCGTTGTCTACAGAAGAAAGAGGAAACTTGCTGCCAGCTTTCAGTTTCTTGACATCTTGAGTCGAGCATATTAATATCCGTTTGACCATGATACAAAACTCCCTACAAGGTGACAAAGATTAAAGAGTTAATTACACAAATAGTCGTTGAGTTTGTAAACAATTCAAATAGTCATTTTACATAAACTTACATATCTATTTAACATAAGTAACTTAAACATGCAACTCTCTAACATTAGACACTGAAAGTGTTAATTTTACTAAACCATAGGTTGAAAAATTGCCAAAACAGTACCATTACTCACTTTTGTAGCAATTACAATCTACCTCCGTTAACCCCATCCACTCATTCTGTTAGTTTTGCATAAAATGACCATAATGCCCCTCTTAATAAAAAAAAAATTATAACCTATATAAAAATCAGAGAAAAAAACATAACTTTAACACTGCGAAAATCTACAAAAGTGAGTACTAGTACTGTTTTGGCAATTTTTAAACTAATGGGCTGTAATGGTTATTTTCAACAAACCACAGGGACGAAAAACGTAATTAACTCTTAACTCGAGATTAAATAACTGTGTTATGATTAAGTTAATGGGGTAACTTACTGCCACGGATCATCACCCATGAGCATCATGTCTCCTTCATCGTCAGTAAAGATAATCTCCCACTGATTGCGAGGGCGTAACTCTCCCTTAATCTCAAACATTTCTTCGAGTTCATCTATAAGCTCATCATACCCTTTTAGTACAGTTAAATCCACCGCACGACCAACTGCCATCCCTTGCATTTGAACCTTCAATCATTACCATGCGTTAGACACACAGATATAAGAAAACACAACACAAATAATACAAAGGTGTCATTATAGACCCATTTCCCTAAAGAACTGGTTGATCTGGGGTTACGTTTTATTACACGGTTTAATAGTCGCCTGAAGGTAATTTTTTTATGGATAATATCTTCTAAGTGCTTCATTTAAATAATCAAATATATTAATAATAATAATAATAATAATAATAACAAAGTTCTAGCAGTGAGATTTAACATATACCTTATTTATACTAGAGTAAATAATTTTCGATTCTGAGGTTTGGCCAGTTGTGCGACTTTCGTTCAAAGGTTTGTTTTTCCGCATCTGAATTCAAAAGGTTTAAAATCTTGTTATTTTCATCCAGCTCATTAACTCCATCCATTTTTCTCCATTAAGTTAGGGTTATTTCCGTCTTTTTTTGTCAACTTAAAGGGTAATTCGGTCTTTTTCAGAGGTGTTCGGTCTTTTAACATTAAGTGAAAAAGATCGAATTGCCCTTTAAGTTGGCAAAATAACGAAAATACCTATGACTTAACGTTAAAAATGGATGGAGTTAACAAGTCGGATGAAAATGGCAAAGTTTCAAACCCTTTGGATTCAGATTGCGGAAAAACAAACCTTTGGACGAAAGTCGCAAAACTGGCCAAACCTCAGGGACGAAAATGGCATTTTACTCTTTATACTATTATATAACAAATGTGGAAAGGAAAAGTGTGTTGGCCCAACCACCTAACCGCATAAAAAAGTACCCTTTTGACCCAAACCGTTTTAACACATCCACCTCTCTTAGCAGATATATTCCCAAGTTATCATATGTACCTTGGTCCGACTACGTGTACAGGTGCTTTGTTTGCTTTGTACTTCTTTTGGTGACACTTGCAACTGCCCTTGATCTTTGCAATCTTTCGAGAGGTCGGACTTCTGGTCTGAAATCCAAACGGATGATACATGTGGCACATATCCATCAGCAAACGTATGAAATACATTTGACGGAATTAACGGTTCTATCTCGGGTGTAAGATCACTTATGGTAGGAACCTTTAAGTCAAAACCAAATAGTCTACAGCTTGAAATACTTTCAGATTTCTTCATGTCAGTTGACCAGGTGGAGAGACCTTTTTGATCTTCAGTTTCGGTAATAAACATGTTTCTAGAAGCTGTGACTGTGGAAGATGATAGCCAACTTGGCTCCATTTGAGTCGTAAAACGACAGCCACTGTTACCGTTTTCAGTTTGACTTAAATGCCAAGAATCTTGAAAACAACTCGATTGTCCATCAGGAGTACAACTCATATGAGTTACAAGTGTTGGAATTTCAACAGAAGGTCTAGGCCTTTTAGTTTTCGGCGCCACTGGTTGAACCGAACATGTTGGAACAGGAGTTGCAAGTGTTTCGATTTCCCATGGAGAAACCCTTTCTGGTCTCGTAATAGAAGCAGGTTCGTCCCATTGAACCTAAGATAGATACAAGTAAGTTTAAAGATTCTATTTTTTATTGCTTATAGAAATTATAACATATATTAACCTTCAACGATCGCCATTTAGAGGATTCCCACTGAGGAGATATATCTTCAACTCCAACTATCGTCCCTGTAAATCTGATTAACAAAATGAATTATGCCACGTCAGCAATGGTGGAAACTCAAAAAAGACTTAATTATTGCGTTAAAAGTGAAGTTACCTTCTTTCCGGAGAGTCCTCGCCCTCAAATGGCATCTTAAATCTCATGCCGGCAGTAAACTTATTGTTTACCGCTTCTTGATACTTGTTTAAGCTTATAATGAACTGACTTGTCCTGGAGAAATTTCAGCAAACTTCAGGAACTGGATCAAGGTCCAACTTAGGGAATAGGGATGTGAATATCTGACAAGACCCGAAAACACGACACAAACCTAACACAAAATTCGCGGGTTTGGGTTTAGTCTAAATGGGTTCAGGTCAGTTTCAGGTTGAACCCGCGAACCCGTTTAGCTAAACGAGTAGGGTTCATGTCAACCCTGTCGAGTTGGCGGGTTGACGCGTTTAACCCATTTATATTATAATTTTTTACAATATGTTTTATGTCATAAATTAAATAGCGTGTGTACTTTATGTCATAATTATAACTTAAAAAGAGAAATTGACAAAAGATTTTATAAGATGTAATTGTATTATATACATTTGTGTTTTTTGTAGTGAAATTTTAATTAATTTTAATATGTTGCGAAAAAAATAGAAAAAAAAATTTCGGGTTGAACGGGTCGTGTTCGGGTTCATACGTATGACACGGTTTTCGGGTTCAGGTCGGCTTTAAAATATATGTTTTGGGAAAATATCATATAGTTTGACCCATTTCCGTTTTAGCTAGTTTTCTTTTATCTTACCAATCTGCCCCGTTAGAGATGAAACATAACACAGATCGGCTCATTAATAAGTAAATAAATTACCTCGGTTTGTAGTAAACAACAAAACGGGTTTGGGTCGCAACAGCGTGTGATGCAGTTGCAAGCACACCAAGGTGCATGTTCTGGCTAGAAATTACCGAAGATGGCATGGAGACTTGTTGACGGGCAAAACGTCTGACTCCTACCCGTAATTCACCGTTTTCCCCCCTATACATAGAAAATGCTTAGTCAATAAGTTACAAGGAGTGCGGATCACATACCAATTATACGTTTATAACATATGTGCATGAAACTAACGATTGCATAATAAGTTTACCTAAGAAATACAAACGAATCCCCAGCCACTAACTTCTTACAAGTAACAAAAGTACTCCATCCAGTTGTAAGCAAATGCCTTCTGGGTTGACCTATCGGGTCAAAAAGAAACGGTTGACTATCAAGAAAGAATAATTCAATTTTTGAAATGAACCTAAAGGGGATGTTTGGCTGTGCATAGGGCTGCAAACGAACCAAACATTCAGCGAACAGTTCGTGAACCGTGCGGTGGGAAGTTTGTTTGGGTTCGTTTGCTTAATAAATGAACGAACACAAACAAGAAAAATTGTCCGTTTAGTTCATTTATGTCCGTAAACGTTCGGTAACGAGTTCGTTTATGCCCGTTTGTGTTCAATAGTTCGTCAGTGTTTTTAGTTTTTATATTTTGTTTAAATACTTCAAAATTCTGGCAAATAAAATATTAAATAAGTATTAGTGTATTATATATTATGTTCATAAGTGCTTGTTTGTGTCCGTTTGTGTTCATGAACATTGTTTGTGTTCATGAACGTTCGTTTGTATTCGTTACAAAAAATTAACAAATGAACATGAACACGTTCATTTCCTTAACAAATGAACACGAACAGAAAATCTCCTTCGGTAAGTGTTCATGAACACATATATTTTCCTTGACAAAAGAACACTAACAAGGTCTTCTTTGTGTTTGTTCGGTTCGTTTGCAGCCCTGGGACCTGTGCATTCAAACTGATACAATGATCGGACTTTAGTTGTAAGAAATTTGATTACTGAGAAATTTATCTTATCCCTAGGTTTAAGGGACGATTATTTGATTCCAGTTTTTACTAAACTAGATCATAATAATCACTTTAAAAAGACGCATCCAAACTCCACTAAAGTTGTAACATATACACAAGTAATTGAGATCATAGTGACCTCTAAAGATATGCTTAAAACGCCACTCGAATCCATGAAGATCTTTGGCTACTAACTCCTGAGTAGGTGTCGGTTGAGTCATATCCTAAACAAACTCAAAAAAGTAAGATATCAAAAAGTAAACATCAGAAACTGGGTTTGGTGGGGTGGGGTCCGACTCCGTACTAACAAAAAATTACAAAATTACCAAGGGAGGTAGGCATTCATTTGCATGCTTCCGAAGCACAGAAAACCCGCCATGCGTGCTCGTATCCGATGCTGTCAATACTTTGCAAAAAGAATAAACGTTTGGTCTCGGAGGCTCTGCAACGCATTCTTCGGGACTCGTGGGATCGCTATCACTTTGCTACAGATTGTAGTAACATGTAATAAGCAATTAAACATATATTCTTATTTCACAAATAGCATAAACTTTAATCTTACATTTGCGTCTGGAAGTAAAGTGATTTGAGCATAAACCTCATCCGTATCTTGTTCAGCCTGCAAATTTAACCAAATTCAACATCAATATCTCTTAAAACGAACACCGTGGGAGACAAACGTCACATACCAGTAGCTGCGTATGAACAACACGACAAAGGATCTTTGATTTGAGGCTGAAGAGACTAATCGCCTGACTTAATTCCTGATTCGTTGATGCCTCTAACTATAACACCGATAAAAACAAAATATCCCAATTATTGTATAATAAAACCTACATCATCAAAATAAAATCTAAATTCACAAATTAAGGAACTGTTTACCTGTTCCATATGACCTTGAGGAAAGTAGAAAACTCGCTCTCCATCTCTTGGAACATCCACTAGTGGCCCTGTACATGCCTTCCATAGCTCCTTATACAATGGATCTTCACAAAATTAGAACAAAATTCACAAAAATTATTTACACAAAGAAAAAAAAGTTAAACAAAAGCTAAAGTATCATTTTCAGCATGAATTAGTGAATGAATTTTGGAATTTTGACCCAAAATTGGAAAAAAAAAAATCACACAAATGACTTACAAAAAGCAAAAAAACATATTAAAATTAACACAAACTAAAATATCATTTTCAGCATGAATTAGTGAAGGAATTTTCGGCACAAAATTGGAAGAAAATTCACAGAAATAATTTATAACAAGCAAAAAACAAACTAAACACAAACAAAATTATCATTTTCAGCATGAATTAGTGAAGAATTTTTGTAAAATTTGGCACAAAATTTTAGAATATCCACACAAATGATTTACACAAAGCAAAAAAACAAGCTAAACACAAACTATAGTATCATTTGCATCATAAATTAGTGAAAAAAATTTCTTCCAAAATTTTAACAAAATTCACACAAATGATTCACACAAAGCAAAAAAAAAAACAAATTAAACTATCATTTACTGAATTAGTGAAGAAATTTTGAAAAAAAATTGGCACAAAATTGGAACAAAATTCACACAAATGATTTACAAAAGCAAAAAACAAACTAAACTAGCATTTTCGTCATTAATCAGTGAATAAACATCCCAATTTCACCTTCAGAACAGAGAATATTCGGTCCTCGATGCTCCATATAACACAGAGTCTGCAGAAACAAAATAATCAAACAAATTAAACCGAGAAAATCATCAAATTCTCCACATTACACTCAACTAACCACAGCTACATACTCATGAACAAGCAGTGATAGCAATATGGTGGTAAATCTGGAAACAAAACCCTAGAAACGCGAACGAAGACGCAGATCGGAAAGCGCAAGGGTTGATGATGGTTTAGGTTCCGAATTGGTTGATGTGTTGTGTGAAAATGGCGTTAATTATAGTGTTTCTCTCTCTAAAAACACACTTTTGGTGTCGCTTTCTCTCACTGTAAGCCTTTGTTTGTCTCCTTTCATGGTGGTGTGTAGTGCGTGAGCCTAACTTCACTAACCCTGGTTAGGTTAGGATGGATGGGTCCGGTTAAACTAATTTCGTTTTTTTTTTTTTAATATTTTTCTAAGGAAAAATGAATTTAAATACTCTTAGGTGCTGTTTTTTTTTTTTGCCAGAAACACTTCTGGCCACTTATGTCTGCGTCGCGCAGATACGAGCAGACCTTTGGGTCCTGCAGATTGTTTGTTTTTTAGAAGCATTTCTCACATTTTACCTCTTCCTCACCTCTTCCCCACGCAGACATAAGCCCACCTCTTCTCACCTCTTCTCTCTTTCAAAACACAACACTTTCCACCGCCACTCTCTGCATCCCCGCCACCACCTCCACCACCACATCTCCACAGACCTGCATAAGAGTAAAAGAAGAGAGAGACCCTAGAGAGAGAGGTAGCGGCAGGAGAGAGAGAGGGAGACCCACAGACCTGCCCAAGCCCAAGCACCACCGCCGATGGCGGATTCGTCGCCGGAAAACGGCACCCCTGCCGTTTCTCTCTCTCGCTCCAGCAAGTCTCTCTTTCTCGATATGTGCTTCAGCCACCGTATACCACCACCGCAGTCGCGTGATTCTTGAATCGAGGGGGTATCTTGCCGGAAAAGAAACCGGCTCCACCGGTCGCCGGAGAATAAGGGCGTCGGCAGCCCGTCGACGGTCTTGTGCTCGCCGGTCAGTCATCGATCAAAGGTTAGGGATGGTGTGTGTTTGGAGTCATATCGAGAGGGAGAAGAGAGTAAAAGTGATGTTTGGTTGTGTTGTGAGGTCTGATTTTGATTTGAGGAGAGTAAAAGTGGTTTTTGTAGAAATAAAAAAAAACAAACACTCTTCTCCTTGCAGATTGCAGACCTTTGGTCCACCTCTTCTCCTGCAGATGTCTGCAAATGTGGTCCGTAGACTGCAGATCTTTTGCGTCTAAAAAAACAAACACCACCTTAATTAATTTTGATATACTAAGAAATCAGTCCATATCATCAAAACTTTGATTTTTTGTCATATAAGCCGTCAACAAGACTTTGACTTATTTACCACATAATTAGTTCATGTCAGTAAAAGCTAATTTGGTTAATTTTTAGCTAGTATAAGATTGTTGAGAAAAAATATGTTAAAAATTCGAGTGTCATAAAATATTTCACGTAGTTATTAAAATCCAATTGTCTTTCTATAATCATTTCACATAGATAAGACTAAAAAATATATTAACTTTTAAAGTTTTTGTGTATTTTTTTAAACAGTAAATTTCTTTTAATCTTTGTACTATGTAAGACATGAACCAAATACCTCCACTTCTAAGCCTAGATCCAATAGAATGTGTGTTATAGATTAACTATTGATTTCATTAACTAATAAATAGTATTGTTACGTCAGTGTCGAGTCATCTTTAACTAAACTGTTTAATAACGTGGCGTTGTGAAATAGCTACCTTGCAATCATTTAACAACAACTAGGTTAGAACCCCGTGTATTACACGGGTTGAATAAATGCAATTTTATATACCAAATAATAAAAAAAAAATATATATCTTTAAAAATCTCATTTATTACACTGGTTGAATAAATGCAATTTTATACACCAAATAATAAAACAATATATATTTAAAAATCTCATTTATTACATTGGTTGAATAAATATAATTTTATATATTAAATAATAATAAAAAGTTATACCTTTAAGAACCCCGTGTATTGTACGTGTTGAGTAAATTTAATTTTATATATTAAATAATAAAAAGTTACATTTTTAAGAACCTCGTCGAGCTGAGGAGTGAGACTAAGTTCGACAATTAGGGAGACTAAAGCGGGAGGCTGTGTTATACGGGTTGAACACATGTAATTTTATATACCAAACAATAAAAAGTTATATTTTTATAAATCCTATGTATTATATGTATTGAATAAATCTAATTTTATATACTACATAATAAAAAAAAGTTATATTTTTAAAACCCTGAGTGTTACACGAGTTGCATAAATGTAATTTTGTATAGTAAAAAATAAAAATGTTATATCTTTAAAAAACCTCGTTTATTACACGGGTTGAATGAATCTAATAAAAAATTATATCTTAAAAAAAACTAACGGATATACTCGATATACGATGGATGGGGTGATTGCGGTGATTCTTCTTATAAATGTCACGTAAACCACAGTGATTACCGTATTTGAGTTGAGAATTGAACACGAAAATATAAGTATAGAACCAATAAACACCTTTTAAACATTTTTGAAATGAGTTCTACCCTTAACTATTTTAGTTTAATAAAATAAATAAAACATTTAAATTAACTGAGTTAGGGCTAAAGGACATTACTTGCAAGGGTTTGCAAACATCGAGTACGGTTTCTGTAATTATTGAAGAAAAATGACACAGTTTGCAATAAGTGGCATACATAAAGGACGATTTTTGTAATTTACTCTATTTTAAAATATTATATATATTATCTCCTATATGAATTGTTTAAATTTATATTAAATTTAATTGTATAATTATCTTTTAATTGATATTAATTATCTATAAAAATAGATGGCTTTAATGAATGACACGTGTCCAAAACTTGGTTTCTTTTATTATAGTAGATAGATTATTCGATTTTTATTTAGTATATTATTTTAAATGTAAATTGCATATTAAATAAATATAACTACATCATATTATATAAAAGTAATAATTATACTAAAACTAAAAGAGACTTAACATAAAAGTTGCATTACAATTATATATATATTATATATATATATTCTTAACGAAGTACCTTGAATAGTAAATTTATTTTTATAATAATATATAGCTTTTTTTAATATATTATAACAGTTTTTTATTATATTTACTTTTAACAAGATACTTTTAATTTTTTTCTTTTTTCAAATCATATATTTCCTTTACCATTTTTATTAATAATTATTTTTTTTTACCATGAATAGTAACTTTATTTTATAATAATATATAGCTTTTTGATTTAGTATATTATAATAGTTTATTATTATATTTATTTTTAATAACATATTTTTTATTTTTTTCTTTTTTTAAATCATATATATCGTCTTTACCATTTTTATTGATAATTCTTTTTTCCTTTTTTTCAACATATATCAGTTTATCAATTAATTTGATACTTTTTTAATAGTTTACGTTTATAACTTTTTTCTAAAAATTTAATTACATAGTTGTGTTTGATTTTTCCCTTCAGTTATGTTAAAAACAAAGTTATACTAAAAATAAAGTAGTTATTTGTTATTATAAAACGGTACGATGATAAACTAAATCGTTCTAAGAGTTTGGTTTTCTAAACAACATACTTTATTTTCAAATCCCGTTTGTTTTACATTATCATTTACTCGGTTTCGCCGCAACGCGCGACGCAAAAAAGCTAGTTTAAAAAAGGACATAAAATAAAAGAAACTTAAAATAACACTACAAATGAATTAAAATAAGGACTAACTAAAAGGCGTTTTGTAGAGGGGTTCACGAATTTATTGATTTCTTTGTTCAAAAAACAATTGATCTTCCTTCGATAAACTCAATTAGTCTTTTTTGGAGGAAAGCAATGTTCGTCGTGATACGCTTGTCTTCTCTGAACCCGATTAAACGGTCAATTTTTTTCATTCAAACTTTCGACAACGACAACTTTATTGGTTTTAGATGTAGTACTTTTGAAGGATGATGCTCGAGCTTATTGCACACCACTTTGCTTTTGTCTATCCCCATTGGACGGACTAGTGGTTCCAGCTCGAGTTCCGATACGCTTTCATCATCCGAGTCTAACTCATTGAGATTTATATGCGAACGAGCATCCGATGTGATTTGGGAGTAATTCAGCTCGGTGGATGGTATAGTTTTTGAGCTTTAGACTTCGACTTGGGTGTGTTATCGTGGTTATTAAATGCCACTTTAAGGATATCCTAAGAAATTCTCATTTTTTTTTTCATCCCAAATGGTCCACGTCATTTCTTCCACTTCCTCGATTACAGCTATTAACAAGCCAATTGTGGATCGCGTTAAAGCGATTGATTCTTTGTTTCGTATCGGTTCCTGATATTTTGTGCGGTCCACGGTACTATTCTCGTCCCATAACTTCGGGGAACTTCGCACAAACCTTCTTTTTTAAATCTTCTGCCTTTTGACCATACATTATTAAAAAAAATATGTAAAATTCAATATTAAAATATACAATGTGTAAAAATAAATTTTATGTAAATAGTTCATAAAAAAATATAAAGTAAATAAATTATATTACCAACAATCCTGTCTTTGGAAACGTGGAGCCACGCTTGTGCTAAGGCATATTCTTCATCACTCGTCCACCTCTCATGCGCTTTGTCAACCGGTTCCTCTTCGGTTCACTTGGAGCCACGCTTATTACCACAATGATTTTTTCTTGCATGATGACTCTGCTTCGGTTGTTTATGGGGGTGGCGGTTGTGTGTCGGAAATAAATTGTGTCTCCGGAATTGATCAAGTCCAAAATCATATTCCAAGTTTGGCGAGGGTTGGTTTTCTTGTGCAGGGTGATACTCATAGCTTTGGTCGAGATATCTTAGATCAAACAGATTAGGAGGGGTTGATTCCATCATTCAACGGGGTTTGGTTCGGATAATATTTTCTTTTGAGAGAGTGTGAATTTGAAGGTATGTTGTAGTGTAGAAGGTTGTGTAATTTATATTTGTTTGGATAATATTTATAGTAAATTATATAAACTTTTTTTATTTAAAACCCAACCCACGGCTACCCACCCACCCTACGTCTCTTTTCCCTTAAATTTGTGCCCTAACGTTCCATTTTTTAACTCGTCGGCGTTAACGGGCTAACGAGGTCTCCATTAACAGAGCCTGTTAACGATGAGGGGCGATGTGTCGTTCGTGAATGACTAAACTGGCACACCTCTGTTAACGGACAACGTACAACCTTAGTTAAGTTGTGTATCAAATACTTTATATTGTACACAAATATCTACTCCAAATATATGTTAGATACGATATATATACATAGGGTCAAGATTTTGAGAAAACGGGGGAAAGTGTGAGAACGGTTGTGGATCATCCGATCAAAACAATCTATGGACTAGATTGGCGCGGTGGCGTTTTCATAAATAACATAAATTTTATTACGTGGACGCGCTTCATTAAGGGTAAAAAAGGTAAAACATCCTTTCTTACATAAAACGCCGTTGAAATATAAAACGCCAAGTAAATACAAAACGCCAATTTTATCACTGCGTAGTTTTTTCTGTGTTTTTATTTAAGCTCTTAGGCTACAAAAACGCCATCAAATGTAAAAACGCCATAATATATAACGCCAAGCCTTAAATCCGGATTAATGTTAATTGCATTTATTGTTATAAAATAACATCCCGCCTAAACTACGCGCCAAAAAAATTCTGTAAATAGAAACGTCTCACCACCTTCTGTTTATCACACAAAAAAGAAACACACAAAAACACAATGGTTCCTAAAATACAACTCACTGTAAAACGCCAAAAGTTGAGAGAAATCAACGATGGCAAACATCTTTTCTTTGATACTCAGTAATGTTCTGCATGAAGTTTCGCTGAATAGTTCAGTTAGGTGAGGGGAGTAAGATTTTGCTGCATGAGATGGATAAATTTCAAGAAAGAGGGATTGATGATACCCATATGTCATTTTGTCTTCTTTGTTCTTGAAGAAGGTTTGGATGAGGAGAAGAGTCATATCCCAGTGTAAATGCAACTTTGGCCTCGATGATTATAACGAAGATGACGGAAAGATAGCATCCACCCACATGGAGTCGATCTATGTCTCCAACATCCACAAACCCACTTCAACACACGAACAAGAAAAAAAAAACCACGCCAACCCCAAAACGCCATTTATTTGTGATAGTTCTTGTAGCTTCAAAAGAAGAAAGAGACTGATGACACTGAAGATTTATATCATAAATTGCTTCTATTTGTTTTTTTTTAATTTCCTTTTTCTGTTATTTGTTATGTAATTTTCAGCTAAAAACAACAATACATTAATCCTGTAATGAAAAATATTATAAAACACCAAACGGGCAAATGCTTGTGAAACGCCATCATGCCATAAAACGCCCCAAAAACTACCAAATTATAATAAAATTACTTTGAACAAGTACTATTATAATAAATCTGAAAAAAGGTTAAAACAATGTGAAAAGAGAATAAAACAAAAAATGTCATCTTTATCTAAACGCCATTGGAAAACAAAACGCCATAATTACAGCCGTCAAGATGGGACATGTTACACCATAAAACAAATGAATTTGAAAACAAAACACAGTAACTGCAAACAGTAAAATGAAACGTCGGAAACATAATTACTAACATTTATTTTATTGAAAACAAAACACAGTATGTCTGAAGGGGTTCAGATGGATATTCTGGCCCTTGGAACCTGTGAAAGAACTCGAACAGTAATAAGAAGACTGGAGAGAAAAATTCAGGCAGAAGAAGAAGATGATGATGATATTGACGATAGTCTTCTACCAACAGTTAAAAGTTGGGTGGTGCATGAAGAAGCAGGAACGGTTGAAGTGATTTATCAACATGGGGTGAAATATTCATTGCCAATGGAGGAAATGTTGAAGACAGAGAGGCTACATCTGTTTGAACAACTCTGTGTTTAGCACCTTTGAACGGTGCAAAGTCCAGGGTTGCAATGATATTCAAGTATAGGCTGCGGCAAAGAAGAGACGAAATGATGGTGTTATACGCCAATCTAAAACTTGATGATGATGAATCTGAAGAAAGTGAGGAACAAAGTGATGGGTACAACTCTGATGTAATCCCATCCACAAAAGACTATTAGTTTTTTTTATTTTCGTATTATTGTAATCTTATAAAATATTAATAAATGGTAATCAGTTATTAACAAACGCCACGAACACCAAAAAAGTGACATGGAAAACGCCATAACGCCAAAAAAAGTAACTATGTGACACAAAAAGAATTAATTCAACGAGACAGATCAAAAAACAATAAAACGCCAAGTAATAAATGAAGCTAGTTAACGCCAAAATTATCTTAGACGCCAAAACTGAAGCAGCATGTGACGCACGAACTCGGGAAAAAAATATTGAAAAGACAAAAAAAACCCCTCAGACCCTAATTACACCGGCGCCACGTGTTCAATCAGGATGGATTCTCACCGTTCTCACACTTTAGGGCGTTTTCTCCTGATCCCATACCTATATATATATATATATATATATATAAATCAATTATTATGTGATTATTAGAAGTGTAATATATGTTTTTTTAGTTCGCAAGACATAAACGGTGATATGTTAATAGAAGATGATATACTAGGGATGAGCTTGGTATCGTACTGACATCGAAAGTACTGATCTAAAAATCGCAAAAAATGGGAACCGAATTAGTACAAAAATGGTCATGGACAGTGAATTCCGTACCAGTTTGGCTTCGGTGTCTGGTGCCATTTGCTCATCCCTATGATATACGCAAAAAGTAGATACCAAATTAGTAAAAAGAATGGTCAAGTACGGTAAATTCGATATTGTATTGTCTCGTAAGACATGGCCATGTGCATGTAATTGTATAGATATGGCACACGGGTAGATGGCTACTTTTATGATTTTCTCGAAGTTGATTGTATAAAAATATATTAATGTAATATTATGTTTACTTTTAATAAAACGGTTTTGAACGTTATAACACCTTAAAGTGGTGTAGTTTTATGTGTATGAGTATGAAGGTATTAATTTCATTCCTATTGAAGATGGTTGGTTTTATAACAGATGTATTGTGTTAGTTGATTCGATAAACGTCGATGTAGAGAAGAAAGAGAGAGTGTTATTGAAGATGTCGAAGATAGATGGGGACCACAAGGTCATTAATTAGGAACTGTCCATAGGACCATAACAAGTGCAGGTCATTTTTGTGAGACGATCATCAATTTGTCGGGTGAGAAGGGAGAAGGTCATAGGACCGAGGAGTGTCCCACGTGGAGGTTCGTGGACCTAATCTGATTGTGACCAATCTTATGGGTTTTAATCATAAGTATCGTACGCATAAAGTTAGGTATATTTTAAACCCATCGAGGAACGTGGATGTAAAAAAAATCTATTATACTCATTACGTATTGTAGGTGCGAATCAAGTGCCCCGTAATGTATTTCAAATATATTCACTTCACCACAAAGGATTATGAATTTTATAACTTTGTGTGAGGTTGTATTAAAATAAGGAATTGCTTTGATAAAAAATTACCTACATCTCAACTATGGTTGTTTAAAATTAACACGATTGGATGTATAAGGAGAAAATGTTATACCCATAAAATTAACACGATTGGATGTACAAGTGTTTATTTGATTGGATGTGTGTATATATTGTTGTTACAATAATATATTATTATAACTCAAGTGAAAAATTTACAAGTGAAAAGGGAAAAAAACAGAAACCACGGTCCATGACAGGCGATAGAGTGTCCGTACCCACTCACTAGTCACTACCCAAGGGGCCATCCCAACCCCATAAAAGGATTTTAAATCAATATTTATTCGAACTTTAAATGAATTATATACCAAAAATAATGAAAGTTCAAAGTTGTGCTTGAAAGTCATTGGACGTCTTGAATTTCTTACATACTCATCACTTTAGTGCCACTGGATATTTGGATTTAAATATTTCATCGTATTTATATTTATACTAGAGTAAAGTCTTAAAGTGGTCTCTGAGTTTTGATTATTTCTGCTACTTAAGTTCAAACCCTAAAACTTTTAAATATGGGTCCCTATAGTTTTAATTTTGTTGTCATTTTCATCCAAAATCAAAATCTGGTCAGATTTTTCAGTTAACATTCAGTTTTTTTTTCATCCCTTTAATGAAGGGGAAAACGGTCTTTTAATATTTTATTATAACAAATTAAAAAATCTGACCATTTTACCCTTCATTAAAAGGGAGGAAAAATACAAAAAAAAAAAAAAAGTCGGATGTTAACTAGAAAATCTGACTAGATTTTGCTTTTGGATGAAAATGACAATAAAATTGAAACCACAGGGACCTAGGTTAAAAATGTTTGAGTTTTGGACTAAAGTGGTAAAAGTGACCAAACCTGATGGACCATTTTGATAGTTTACTCTTTATATTATTATAGAAATAGAAATAGAAATTAGAAAATGCTATTCTAAAAGATACATGCTTAAAACCATAACTAGAAAATTAAAGTTTAAAAAGATCTCATACATACACACACATAAACGCATATATGATGTTATGTTTGGTTTACACCTCATTTAACTTATCTAATCAAACTGGTTTTTTCTTTGTTTTATTGTTGTTATTATTAATTGACAATAAAAAGATATTTGAGTTAAACAACCTCAACTTTTATCAATTGGTCAATATCATTCCCAACTTTTGATTTGTACAACATCACTCCCAACTTTCAACTTATTTTTCTCTGATATTTCCAAGCTAACTGAACCCTAACCAATTAGTTTTTTTTGCTTATGTGGCACTTGTCTGGTGACGTGGCATTTTGATGAGATGGCAACAGATGTAGCAGCTGATTTGGCTTTTTGATGACATGGCATATGAATTGGCTTTTTTTGACAATGTGGCACTGGTTTGGTGACGTGGCATCTGACGTCAGCAAACTGGGTTAGTGTTGGGTTAGTTTAGGAGTGATATCGGAAAATAAGTTGAAAATTGAGAGTGATGTTGTACAAATCGAAAGTTCAGAGTATTATCAGCCAATTAATTAAAGTTCGAGTTATTTAAATCCAATATCCCATTAAAAAGCAAGAATGTACTAACTATTAAATAGTGATAATAGATTTTCTATGCACTATAATATAATAATTACCATGTACATGTGCAACTATAAGCGTTCGATGGTTAAGAAACTCTTCGGGACCTCTTCAAAGTAGAAAGGAAGCAAGGCAACCTTGATTGCTCTAACAATGAATAATTACACCAAACATGTGTGCAATAGAATATTCTTCACACATATTTATCCTTGTGATATACAAGCACCTACACAATTCATCAAACGATGTGGTAAACACGCATTTGTATTAAAGTTATGTATGTATGATACATATAGTAATTGATATCGAATGTCAAACATGATCTTCATCGTACTCAACACAAAGGGCTACTATAATTTTCCCTAGTATATCGACAAATGATATAATAGCAATAATATGCATGTCTTTTTTTCTTAGAAATGTTTTTTGAAAAATGTGCTAACAAAATACACCTTTTAAAATTACTAAAAAAAAGAAGAAAACTTGTTACGGGAAACGTGTTTGATGTAACATTTCTAGAATATAGATTATAAAAAAATGGTTTACTTTTCAAATAAAAAGTTTGAAAAAAGTTAAAATATTATAAAGGTCTGATTTTATAAAAGAACAACTAAAGATTAAATCGCAGACGTCTTCACAAAGCCATTATTAACAAAACGATTCATGTTCTTACGTTCCAATCTACAAGTCGCTAATCGGTCTTAGCGTGCGTGGGAATATTAGACACAATGTAATCAATGAATGTTAGAGATAATGTTGTAAATATGTAAACTTGGTCTAGTGGTAAATCGGTATGCCCCTCCTAGTGCAGACGTAGGTTCGATTCTCGCTTTGGCAATTTTCGAGGGCATCTGGGTGAAGGGACGAACCAGGGCTTTAATCCCGGATTCGAACCTAACAGGGGGCAAGGGTTTGCAGATTCCATCTGGTTCCCGCGCATAGGAGGCACGGTCCCATGGCAGCCGATGAGTCAACTTTGGAAATAGCCCCGGGCAGGGTGGGTTTACATATGAGATTCTTTGTCGTTCAAAAAAAAATCTCTCTTTTGTAAAACCCTAATTAAAACAAGGAATGATGGAATTTAATAATCCTAACTTTCACTAGTTGGCCGGCAACGGACCCAACTTTAAAAATAACCACTGGCAGTCCCACCTTTTGACATTTTGTAAAACATTGGACCTTTGCTAACAACGTTATAATGTTGATGACGTGTCATAAATTTTTAATTGGGATGATTACATGGCAAGTTGGCTGATTATGTGGGCTCGAACTTGAATATGTGGCATTTATAATAACATTTATTTATTTTATATATTTCCTGCCATCATATATAATTCAAATAGGTTATTACCCGGGATTACTTCCCCGGCTCGGGAAACTTAGTTATATTAATTATTATTTGTTATTAATACTCCCTCATTACATCAAGCATCTCATTGGATTCAACAACAATGTCTTCACATCACCGGATTAGATCATGAACCCATATTAGAGGTCAAACAAAAGCACAACAGGACCACATGAATAACATCATTTCCACTTTTACTTCAGTGCACTTACATGATTAGGTGATTTGGGATTTTGAAAAAAATGTTTGTTCTTGTACTTCTTTACAAAATTACATAGAATTCAAGAAAACGAAACAATGACTTAAACAGATGTTGCGTTATTCAAATTTCTGTTGAATACTAAATGAGATATTGACTAAAACTCAAACAGATGTTGACCAAAAGTTAAACAGATGTTGACCAATAGTCAAGCAGATGTTGACCTTAAACAGATGTTTGGTTTAAGGCGAAACATCTGTTTAAGGTCAAACATCTGTTTAAGTCCAAACATCTGTTTAAGGCAAGACATATGTTTAAGGCTAAACATCTGTTTATGACCAAACATCTGTTTAAGGTCAAACATCTGTTTAAGTCCAAACATCTGATATAGAAGGCCAAACATCTGCTTAAGGCAAAACATCTGTTTAAGGCCAAACATCTGTTTATGGCCAAACATCTGTTTAAGATCAAACATCTGTTTAAGTCCAAACATCTGATATAGAAGGCCAAACATCTGTTTAAGGCAAAACATATGTATAAGGCAAAACATCTGTTTATGGCCAAACATCTGTTTAAGGTCAAACATCTGGTTAATTCCAAACATCTGATATAGAAGGCCAAACATCTGTTTAAGGCCAAACATATGTTTAAGCCTGAACAGATGTTTAACTTAACCAGATCTACTGTCTTCTCACACTGTTTTCCTCTTCAAAACACTGTTTAGGCTTAATAAACCAAGTTTTTACAACATGAAACACAACATCATCATGCCAAATACAGTCATATATATCCATCTATTATTCTGAATTCATAAACCCATAAATGCAGAAGAATGTCACATTTGCGATTAATAAACCAAGTTTCTACTAATTGCAATTACTATTAGCAAAAAGAAGCATGATATCATCTATATATAAAACACAAACTGCTAATAATATTGTTTTATCATGTTAGCCATACACATCAACAAATGAGGAAGGAAGAAGATGGTGCGACAATTATATGGCAAAAGAAGAGATTTAGATTATATTATGACTCAAAAAAGTCACATATTTTACCTTATGCAATTGCTCTACACCAAACATAAAACATGGAGGCATGTGAAATCACCTCAATGTCCATGACAATAACACCTTCTTAAAAAACAAAGTAAAACTGATTGTAAGATTAAAACATTCAATGACTTACAGTACATGGGTCCGACTGATCTCAATCATGCACTAAAATTCCTCTACTCATCTGAGATTGTCTTTTGCTCCACCATGTTAATCCGTCTCTCCCTAACTTGTAAAGAAAAGGGCAAAAATCAAATACATGACTAAAACAACCTCATTGAAATTGGAACTGTAAATGAGTACCATACCGAATAACAAAAAGCGATGAAGCCTAAACTTTTGGGCTGGTATCACCTATCAACTGACATGAAAACAAAATCAGTTTCTAAACAATGACTTCATGAAACTGAAAATCCTTAAAGTAAACACAAATTAAGTAACAACCAACCAACCTTAATTCACAAGTCTGCAAATATAAAATTGCCAGATGAATAATGAAGTGGAACTTGCTGCAAGAATAATGAAGTGTGAAAACAATCTAAAAAACTCCTCTGTAATTGAATAGTAAAGCTACTCAATTTAGTTAATTACATAAACAATCCAACAATGAATTTACCGTCCTTCTCCTTCTCCTTCTTCACATTTCCATCTCCTCAACAACCATCAGGCAGAGGTTACTTCTAATAAAAAAAGTCTATAAAATAATAATAATAATAATAATAATAAAAATAAGCATAAAATCTATATATTCTTCTTGGATTGCTAGAATAATAGTGTGAAAGATGGGATAAAAACAGAGGATTAAGAAACATAGGAGCATCCAACATTACTAACATGGGCGAATAAACCAAAAAAACAGATTGTGAAAAACAAAAAAAACTACAAACATATCAAAATCAATCTACTCGTAATCACATGGTACAACAATGCAAGCATCTGAATAAACAATAACAAATCAAAGACAAAATCAAAAGCTACAAACAGAGTTATTCATATATATATATATATATATATATATATATATATACACACACACACAATAATAAAAAAAACATTATTACAACATACCACTGTCACCGATTAACAGGAACTTGATGAGGTAATCATAATCCGCTCGAGCCCTAGCAGGGGAGCAGCCATGTCTAACAATTATTAATCAAATTGAGCGATAAGAAACCCTAGGAGATCTTCTTCTTCTTCTAAGTGTACAAAAGGGTTCATCGTGTTCAGAATGAGAAAATAGATAAAACCAAATAAAATTTCTGAATGAGAAAATAGATCTTACATGAATATTTTGTTGTTCAACTACTCGACGGTACATGATTTAGGGTTTCAAACGCAGATGTATCCAATAGAAGTAACTTCTGCCGGACGGTTGTTGAGGTGATGGAAATGTGAAGGAGAAGGATGAACATAAAAAATAAAGGGGATCCTGTATGTAAGCGTGAAGGAGAAGAATGAAATAGCGGATGAAAGCTTTGGTATTTAGGGTTTGTGAAAAAGTGAGAATAAAGGGAAGAGAACCTTGGGCAGGAAAATGGAAAAAAAGGATGCCCTAATCTACAGACACGTGGCCCAAATAACTTTCATTTATTATATATAAGAGATTAAACCCTAAAATCTAAAACAAACATAAGATCGAACTCAGCTGCTCATTGTCTTCAACCTCTGGTACCAAGAAAAACCCTAAAAAGTTCAAAGTCGATATAGACGGAAATGTGTACTACAATCACGATATCCTAGCCATATCTAGGGTTGCTGGACGAAGAAGTGCTCGAAGTGGGGAAGCATTTTATGGTTGCGTGTAACACCCGTCTCATTTTATCATGAAATTACTAGTAAATACACATTTAATTTTAAGGAAAATATGGACTTGCAACAAACTTTGTCAATTAAAGTTTCCTACATGATTTAAAGTATCTAGGATTTACATCCTTTCTAGTTGAAACAAACATAATGTGACATAAAGAGTCACATGTTGCATATTAAACTAAACAAAAGACATCGTTCGCGGAAGCTTCAAAATTATGGTGTTCGGTTCTTGCTATTTGTTTGATCGGCACCCGGAATATCATCATCATCACCTAACATCAAAACTGACTCAAATGTTAGTTTTGACAACATTTAAGCATGTATAATCAAGTTCTAACATCAAACAAATGAAAAGAAAATAATATTTTTCGGAACTGTGGTCTCTCGCGCCACGCGAGAGACTTCACCGCATCGTTCGCGGGCCGCGAGCGGCCCCGCGTGTCGCGCCGGGTCCATTGCTCCCTGTCGCGTGCCGCGGGGGAGACAATTTTCCAGCAGGTCCACTCTCTGGACCTGCATATTCGCCCAACTCCATTTTTTTTTACAAATAATCAAATTTCAAATGGCCATAACTTTTTATCTACAAGTCCGTTTTTGGTGATTCTTTTTCCTACGCGTCCGTAATAAAAATACGGATCCATTTATCCGATTTACTTGCATCGAAACCCGGTTTACAAGCTAATAGCTTATGAATCCCTATTTTGATTATTCGACCCGTTTGTTTTGTACTTTACATTACATATTAGCCATTCATTATTACTTTTAAGTATTTTTACCCATTCCCGGGCTATCAAACAATAATATTCCGCTCCCATCACACGGTTTGTGTACGCATTAACGTCATGCTTGACATCAATGATTCAAGCGTGCTGTTCAATACTTTTGACAAGATTATTCTTCTAAATCAATGTCCCATATTCAAGGGCTCATTCATCAGATTTAGCGAAGCCGTTTCTCGACTTGTACACTAATTCTACCGTTTTGTTGCGTGACATTCTAGTAACTCTAAATCTATATTGTTTTACTATTAATTTGACCCATTTGGTTGACGAGTGAATTTCATTACTTCAATGTCATCCCAAACACGACTACTTTCATTATATCAACATTACACATATCTCGCTATCTATTTTGACCCGTTTGGTTGTTAAGTGAGTTACGACACTTCATAGACATGCCAAACACGACTATTTTCACTATATCAACATTACACATATCTAGCTATTTATTTTGACCCGTTTGGTTATCGAGTGAATTCCATCACTTCATTGACTACCAAGCTTATTCCAACCATTGTTTTAACACATTTTCTATAATATACCGAATGATTCTAACCGTTCTTTTTAATCCGTATTACTTAATCCAATCATGCTTTAACCATCTATTTTGATCCGTTCGGTTTGCCAAGTGAACTTCGTCACTTCTATGGCTTACCAAACATACACTAATTATTCAATTTGACCCGTTTGATCTATCGAGTGAACTTCTTCACTTTAATGACATATCAAACTCGCATATCACACCATGATACAATTAACAAGCTATAACTAAACATTTTTACATAATGTGACGAAACTAATAGTTACGTACCTCTAGAGCGTTCCTTTCAAGCGCGTATCCGTCCAGCTTTTCCGCTTGAGGATTCGATCCCTTTACCTATAGAGTTCAACCAACTACCGTTTAGAACTCTATTCTTAACGCACAATGCATAATTTGCCATATCATTCAAATATGCGTTTTTATTCGAAATTTACTATTTTAGCTTTCTCTTAGGCGTTTTAACAAACACCTTGCGGGAGAAATTTTTATACATCATCTAGCTAGTTCATGAATAACTTTTTAATCCAAATTTCAATCATCTAAAATAAGCCCTTATGTCTAGTGTTCATGAACTTAATTTATAACTTGCATCATAACTTCCATTTTCACTATTCAACATTAAATTACATGTGTTCATCAAGTTATCACAAAAACCCACTTAGTTCATACTTGATTAGTTCACAAATCACTAGTTTATGGCACAATTTCAACGAGTTTGCATCTAGGGTTTGTTCCTAGACTTATACTCACATCAATTCGACTATAACATTCAAGATTCACACAAGAATTTAGTTCATGCATGATTATGAAAATTTCAAAATATCACCAAACATCAAAATTCAACATACCTTATGATCTACTAGCTTCGGTGATCTCGATTTTAGTTAAAGCCCCAATTTTCTTAGTTTGATTGCTCTTGATTTGTTGAGTTTCTTGTGGTTTAGGGTTTTGAACAAGGACTCCCTTTTGGCTCCTGATGAAATCACCACACACACACACACGTATGTGTGTGTTTTATTTGTTATTTGTTTTAATTAAAAACTTGATCCCAATTGCCCATGTTTAGTCCCGCAACATTTATACGTTTATAATTTGGGCCAATTTACTTCAAGCTTCCTTATTGTTTAGCAATTTATGATTAACTAGGTTAGTAAATCCTAGTTATATTATTATTCGGTAGAACCAATATATATACCATGTGTAAATAATTATCAGTTTATAATATTTTCGGGGTGTTACACCCCGTTACCTCAGGCCTTTTATAAGCTTTATTTCCTCCAAAGCTTTGATTCACTTTTTATTTAATATTAGGCTTATTTATTTAAATCCTAATATTTACCGGGTTTATTTTTACCACTTACGGTATTTTACCCGTTTATTTTCGGTTACTTTAATATAATTAATAAACCCGTTTTTGGGGTGTTACAAGTCTACCCCCTTAAAGAGGTTTCGTCCTCGAATCCTTTATCACGTAATTCAATGGGTTAAATTTAATGAACCTGGTTTTCGTGATTTACTTGGGCATTGCTCGCGTTCACTAATCTTACTAGGGAAGTATAGTAATGTCTTTTTTGGTTTCTAAGCGTATGCGCTTTTTACGTGTAAGGCCTTGTGGGCCGTTACCTTCGGCTCGTATCCTTTATCTTTATTGATTGCTCATCTTGGCGGTTAGACTTATTAGTCACTGGTTACCTTATACCCCATCGCTCGGGTATATCCACTTTGCCTTCTTAAGTCTTACAAACTTCTATTATCCCCATTTCATAGTTCACGCTATAACGTGGTTATATTCCATATTACTTTCTTGACTGTGATCGCATCACGTCATGTTTAAGTTTATTTAAAACTTTTCATTATAAAAAATCTTCCTTTCGAATGTATCATCTTGCACTCATTATTTTCGTGTTTTAGTGAAATCCTTCGTTTTTGTCAACCAGAACTTTCATGATCTCTTCATTTTTAACCCATTCGGTTAAGTTAGCGAAACCCAACACTTCTATACTAACCTTACCTCCCGTTATTATTTTACACGGGGAGTTACAACCAGTTTCCTTGCTTTACATCATTGATCCGTAGGCTCTTTCACTTAGCCTCGCATGCTTTTTCCTTAGGTTTCCACCTTTTTAAGGTGAAACCCCAACAGTTCGTTCCTTTCTATTTGTGACCCAAAAGTCTTTTCGGTCCCGTTAGACCTTAACACTACTTATAATCCCGTAGGTTACGATAATCCCGTAGATCATCTTTTATTCGAATCTTTATTCAACTGTATATATATATATATATGGCGTCAAGGTACCCCTTTTATGTTTAAATCATTTATTTTTCGTTTTTTTATTTCATTTGACCTTGACCGTAGTCTAAGGCTACATTTGTTTTCTTTCGAATCATCCTTCCGACTCTATGACTTCTTTTGTCATTTACACGTCGGTTTGTTATTCGCTTACCGTTATTCGGTTCGTAATTATATTTCTTTACAGCCCGTTACCCGGGTTTTCTATCTTAATGTTTTAACTCTCCAGTTTCGCTGGTTTATGTTTTCTTTTCTATACTCTTTTACGTCTTATCACATAGGTTCATTAATATTTCGCGCTTCCATTATTCAGTTTGTGCTTATTTGGACTATCAAGTATTTATACTTTATTCAGCCAATTTAACATATTGAAATAGTTAAACATAACTATCAAAGTGTCTGTTTTGCGAATTTTTTTTATCGTCTTTTGGCCATAATCCTTAATCCGAGTCTTTTGACTTTTAATCCGAGTTTATGTCTCTTGGTTTACGCATATATCTGAAATCATACCCATTTATCGGGTATTTTACCGATGTCATTATCAAAGCAACCATTCCGGCATGCATTAAGACTTCATTTAGATTTATTTTGTCGTATTAGCGATATCCATCGCCTTTATTCAACAAGGTCCTTTATTCATTTATTCACCTTGTTTGACTTGTTCGTGTGAAACCACTACTATTGTTATACGGCTTTTGGAGTTTACCCGTTTCGTTCCATCACTTTTAAAATGTTAATTTTACTACTCTTTTATACAATCACACCCATCAACGTGACCACTGTTCTTCTTCATAAGGATCTAATTAATAACGTGTTACTTGGATGGTTACCCATACTTAAGTTTCTAAATCCGCATTTAAGGATACTTTCTTATTCGCAATGGCGAATAATACGTATCATTCATTTAGTTTTCCTTGAGGATATTTTCCGCCTAAGTCTTAATTTATCATTCTTAGCCTTATTCCATTGTCTAATTGTTGCCCAATGTTAACTTAACGAAATTTTAATACGTGTACCTATGATACTCACCCCAATGGGCTTTCTCTCAACTCGTTATGTCACACCCTGACTTTTGCGAAAGCGTTTACGTGTGACTAGATCAGTTCTCATTGCATTCGATTATAATAAAAAACTATATGATTAAAATGATGTTCATCCATTCATAAAGTTCAAAACATTACAGACACCACTCATTTAAGTTTCAACAACACAACCTCTGTTTAAGTTACAAACCAACAAAAGTGGATGACATCTAAACTTGAGATTTACAGTCTGAAAACAACACCAGCGCCCATGATCCATCTTGTTTCCTGAAATACATGTAATTTTGAAAACATCAACAAAAGTTAAGCGAGTTCATACGTTTTGTATGAGTTCCAATGAACTTGTATATATTTGAGAGTTCCTTTGAAAACATGTATGATGAGCGTCTATGAACAGATCAATTAATGTTTTGCAAGGACATTAATATGTATGTGGTGACATAGGGAGTACTCAACCTGAGTAGACTATTGTTAGTGTCGAATCACCTCGACTGTGTCAAATCCCCTTGACTGTATCAAATCACCTTGATTGTGTCAAATCACCTTGACCGCTGCCGAATCACCTCGACTGGGACACAACAGCACTCTAAGTGGTCACATAAGGACCATGAGTGGGGCTCGGCCGTACCCGTTAGATCTAACCCTTGTCCATGGTTCTTAAGAGGGCTAATGGCACTTCAGTTTCAACCTATGCTCACATGATCTAATAGTTCATTTCATAGCCAAATCATACCCATGTTGACATGTATTTCACCCCCGAGAGTTATAAATCCGAAAACAGTTAAGAGAAAAGGGGGACATGAACTCACTGATTTGCGTCCTGCTGTCTCGTATACTCAAAGATCATTCTATGTGTCGTACAACTACCTACACACGTGCCATGTTTTATTAGACGTTTTAGGTCGTGTAACGACTCTTAGTCTTAGTTGTTTATTAAGACTTATTTTGGAATTCTTGGTATTCTTTGAGTTATATCTTGGATGTATGTTATATAATTCCAAAGTATATAATTTTTAATTAAAATAATAATATTTTAACTTAAATTACATTTATTCCATTATTTAAAATATTGTTAAAGCAATATATTTTTAACTTGGTTTGTTATGTATTTCCAAATATGTATTTTCCCCAAGTATGGGTGTACTTGTACTTGTGTATTTTCATACTTATATATTTTGCCAAATATGGGTGGTGTATTCCGGTGTGTATTTATACGTATGAGAATACGTATTTTCTTGTATTTATTAAGTATTTTATACGTAATCCTGTATTTAATTTTCCGGAATATTATTTTTAGACAACTAAAAATCACCAAATTTATGTTCTTATAAAATTCATATTTTGAGACAATTTATATAGAAAAATATCTATAACTTTACTTGGCAAAAATAAATATTCCTTCATATATATCTAAAAAATATATATATTTTCAAGATTAACTTTAGAGGATATATATTTCTATTTTTCCCCCAAAATAATATATTTTTTAACTTGTTTAAGAAAACATATATTTTCTCCACTCAAAAATAATATATTCTCTATTTGACAAAATATGATATACTTTGTAATACTTGTTAAAATCCATATTTTCCGTTCTTTGGTTTCCAAAATACCCTTTGTCATACTTGTCGAGTTACGAATTTATTTCCGGAATATATATATATATATATATATAGTCCTTATCCGGTTTGTCCAATATTCGGGTATAATTTGTATATTTATTTTCTTGGAATTTTGGTAATATTTTGTATTACAATTTTGGTATTTTGGTGTGTTATATTATTTTCAAGTTTCTAAAATAATATAACTAATACACATAATATACAAGTAGCACACAATTTGTGACATCTAAATATATTTTCCTAAATATATACTTAGTCATTTTATTTATCAAAAATCAACCTCCAATATTTGTAATTTTTGAAATAAAATTATGACAAATTTTTATATGAAAACCATGATTAAAATTTACTAGTAAACACTTGTTTAAAAATATTTTTCTAAGTGTTTAATTTCTACAAAAAAATTGCCATAGTTTCCCCTTAAAAATGGAGGTTTCCATGCTCAAAGGTATATCATTTTCTTTTTAAAATTCATCACCGATCATCAACAATTTAAACAAGACTTACCATGTGCTTCAAATATTCAATTTACACTATGACATGAACTTGAAAGTTTGTAAAAATTTGTAGTAACTTAACATGTTGTTTAGTAAGTTTAGTTACCTCTAAAAACATGGTTATTAGTTTATAAATCTCATTCTTGTAAATTTTAGTTCCTTACAACTTGTGTGAAGATTTTCTAAAAATAATTCTTCTTGTATTCTTCTTGTTACCAACATGTTTCTAGCTTTGATTTAACACTTAAAACATGATTAACTTCTTTAAAAACCATGATCATGTTAATCTTGTAATAAACTTTGTTCTCTTGAAAATATTATATTTTTAAAATATTATCTTTGAAATCATTCATTTTCAAGACTTATAACATGTATCAATAATCATCATACACTAAAACAAGCTTATATTCAAGTTCATGTTAAACATAAAGGATGATCATTATGATTTTCTCAAGATCCATCCTCATACTTTGCTAGATCATGTGTTTAATCATTATCTAGCAAGGTTCTTATTATGATCATCATCATAATCACAAGAAATCATCAAACAAAATTCATACATACACTAAAACAACTTAAATTTTCATGTTATTAAGCTTTATGTTGAAGATCATCTTCATATTTCTTTGAGTTTCTTAAGATCAACATGTTACATAACCTTTTAACCACTAAATCTAGAAGCAAAAACAAGTTGTGAGGAGCTTACTACTAGCTCTAAGGCTAGGGAAGAAATTTGTATGAAGATGATGAAGATTCAAGTGGTTAATAGCTCCTTGATGAGGTCCTTCAACTTCCAAAGCTTCCTACCTTCTTAGATATGCTTCTTACACCTTAGGATCACCTTAGAATGGATGGAGATGGATTGAAAATGGAGGGTTATGGTGGTGGTGTTGTGGCCGTAGCTTGTAGAGAGAAGGAGAAGAAGAGGAGTTGTTTGAATGGTGAAATGATTAAGTGTTTAGTCTTGTGGTTTATTATAAGAAAAGTTTCCAACAATATTTTACATAAGGGTTAATATGCTTCTGTTAAGATCTGAGTTTCTTATGATTGTGTTTTTGTTTGAGAAATACGAAGATGAATGAGTAATTGCAGCGGAATTAAATTGGAAACAAACTTTCAACACACAATCAAATGGAAGAATTGCTTTCAACACACATGTTTGACATGAAATCGAATGATTATATTTATTACAATGATTCAATCACAATGCATGCATATAATACAATCTCCCCCTCAGCTTGAGCTCACACTGGTTTGTTCGTACATAATGACAAGTGATGAAAGAGCTAATAGAACAGTACATGGTACTGTTCTATTTATAGTACAAAGCAAACCACTGAAGCATCTTTGCTGACGTCACCATGAAAGAGACATTTAACCTCCTAACAACCTACAACCACTGATCTATGCAAGCACTGTTATCTAACAACTGATTATAATACAATACAATACAAAGAAATAGACTAACTACTGCTTCTTCATTCCACTGCTTCAGCCCCAGCAGTGCTTTGTCTTCAGCAGTACTTGAACTAAGGCAGTAGATTGACTCATCAGTGCTTTAGTCTTCAATAGTCTTTAACAGTCTTTAGCAGTTGTTTGAAGATCAGCAGTTGTTGTAGGCGAACAGTGGATGGAGGTCATCAGATGTTAGGGCCACTTCCAAGGGGAAAGATTGAGTACAAACATCTGCTTATTCTGGATCCACTGATCTGATCCAGTTTTGGCTTTATCAACTGTTCCTTTGGTAGGGTTCAATCCCAACAATCTCCCCCTGGAACAGATGATGCCAAAACTCTTCATTATTCTTGGATCTTTATTGCCTCATTAAAAGTTCCCTGACTTGACCTTTGAATTGTAATTCAAAGTCCAAGGAATCTGTATCATTTTCATCCCTGCATAGTGTGAGCTCAAGGAGATCCTGCAAATCTTCAACACCCAGGCCAAGTGCTTGTTCCCTTGATATGTGCTCCACTTTCCCATTGGATTTGAGCAATGTCAATATGTGGGACTTTTGATCAGACTTCCACTTTAGTATTTTTAAACCCAATGGGTTTCTAGGGAGAGTTTTTATTTTTGATGAGTTTGGAGATGTAGGCCTGGTCATAACACTTTGAGCAGTGCTTGCAGCTTGTGCCAACTCAGGATTTTCTGCTATCATCTGCTGATGGACCATTTTTATAATGTAATTCCCTTGTGCTATATCCTCTGCTGTTTCTGCATCCATTTGCTTTTGTTTCTTTCTTTGATACAATATGGCACTAGGTGGAGCAGTGGATCTCTTGATTTGTAGCTTTTGTGGTTTTGTTGGAACCACTGCTTCAGAGTAATCAGGCTTTTGAGGAATGTTTGGATTTTTCTTTCTTAACTCTTCCAACTTTTTGTAACTGGCTGTGACTTTATCCTCTGACCATCTTGTTACCTAATTCCTTGACCCAAAATCAGCAGCAATCAGCTCTTCTTTCATTCTCTTCAGTTTTAAGGTTCTTTCTGGAACATTCTTTTTGTACTTGGACCAAACAGGAGGAGTGTGTTTAATTTTGTCTTTGTTCATTTTTTGCACTCTTTCTAACTCCTCCTTAAGCTCACCGATGGTCCATTCTTTATATTGAGCCTTATATGCCTTGTATTTTTTGAATGCCATGATGTGATCAATGTAGTCTTTTCTTAGGCTTTCATCATCTCTTTCTGAAAGTTTCTGATAGAGATCTTTTGAAAACTGCTCCAAAGTTCTGACTTGTGTGAGCAGATATTGGTAGTTCCTTTGGATCTCTTTTATCAGATTTTCCCTTTGTATTTCTTTTGAGATATTCTCTGCTTGTTGATCTTTTAACTTCAAATATTCTTCTATGTTATTAGGCCTGGAATATCATTGAAGAGATGGCAAGTTCCTTTTAGTAGGGTCATCTTCAGAGTAGAAGGATTTTATCTCCTCTCTAACTGCTGGAAGATCTAGTGGAAATTGGACTCCTGTAGGAACAATGGCAGTGGTTGAATTGAAGGCTTGTACTGAAGATAGTGGGTCGGGGTTTGGAATGGTAGCAAGGGTCAGTGGTTGTGAAGAAGTTGGAGGTGGTGAAGAATCATCATCTTCCAGGATTATCTTTCTCCTTTTTGGTTTAGGAGAGGTTGGTGGTGTTTTGGTGGGTTGAGTGGTGGTGATTTGAGTGGTAGGTGGCTGACTAACAGTTGTTGAAACAACTAGTGTTTCAACCACTGTTGTCATTACAACTGATGATGTGTCATCGGCTATCTTCTGCTTTTTAACAGGTTGCTTTTGTGGTGGTGAGGTAATTTGTGGTGTGGCAGTGGATTGACTGGTGAGGGCAGTGGTGGAAGTGTGTGTTGAAGTGGTGGCAGTTGTTGGGGTAACAGCTGTTGAAACCACTGAAGTACCAACAGCTGTTGATACAACAGGTGTTCCAACATCTGTTGGTTTGGAGGTTTGTTGAGTGGAGTTTTTGGGAGTTTGGGGAGTATGTTTTGAGAGTCTGGAAGGTGTGGATTTGGGTTGCCTCACTTTTCTAGTGGGCTGCCTTCTTTTGGGCTTAGGATTTTCTTCTTGATCATCCTTGGGCTTTGAAGTACCCTGTTCTTCCATCTCCATAAAAACTTTCTTCTCCTGCTCAAATCTTGATTTACCCTTTGCTTCCATATCCTTTTTCAGCCTTGCTTTTTCATCAGCAAAGGCATTTAAGGTTACATCAACCTTTTTGGAACCATCTGGCCTGGGAAGATCTGCAGCCAAGTTAGATTTTGCATCCTGTTCAATGTACAGACCATCTTCCCATCCCTTTTTCTTTAACTGCTTCATTTTCTCCACCTTTTTGGCATCATTAGGTGGTGGGTTGTCCACAAAAATGATTGAGGGAGGAGCAGTGCCAGTGGTATTCAACAAATGGGCCTTAGTTGCCTTGATGTCTGCTTGTGTATCATTAAACCTAGCTTCCATTATGTTTCTGATCTTTTGAACTTGAACTTCATGTTGCTGATCAGCATATTCTCTTTGTTTGTGAAACAAAGGTTGAAATAAGGTCCAGAGCTCAGCAGGGGTTGTAGCAACTGGTGCAGATGAAGGAGCAGATGTTTGAGCTGGTGCAGCAGTGGGTGGTGCCTTTTGTGCTTGTAACAACTGTTGCAGCATTGTTTTGATTTCTACAACAGTTGTGTCAATTCTCTATACATTAAACCATCACCCAAGTTAATGGGATCATCTGATTTCCCACCAGTGGTGGTTGTATCAGTGGTTGACTTAGGGAAAGTATCCCAAAAATCATCCACTGATGCCCCTTTTTCTTGGTACTGGGGTCTTCTTTCATCAAAAGAGGTTACCATTCTGATTGAACCAGTAAATACTGGAAACACATCGGTGGATGCAATGGTCCCCAAAGAAGAAATTTCCTTCAAGGAAGTCTTCTTGATGAAACTACTGTCCAAGTGTAAACCAGTGGGTTCAACACTTGTAGTAGCTGCTTCACTTTAAATACCACCAAGAGATACTTGTATCTCATGGGGTGTAACCTCCTCAGTTGTTGGTGGGTTAGCAATGATAGGGAGCTTAGAGTCAGTCACTTGTTGAGGTATATTTTCAGTGATAGGTGGTTGAGAAGAACTGATTTCTGTTTGAGCTATATCAAGAGCATCCAACAAGGGCAATATTTATGGTGGAATTTGGGCTGTAAGTATAGGTGTGGAAAGAGAATTTGCACCAGGAGCTGGGCTGTGGATGATGGAATTAAGTGATTCCAGAGCATCATAACGTGGTGTCCCTGTAGATACAACACGTTCTTTTTTAGAAGAAGCAGGAGGAGTTTAAGGTTCAGGTTGAGATCTTTCTTCCAACTGCTGTGAGGAAGTAGCAGTAGTGGTTTCTTGTGACTTTTGTGCTGTCACTGGCAGTTGCTCTGGGATCTCATCTTCCGGAGTTGCCTTTTTGTAGGTTTGGGGGGCTTTTGTGATTTTTTTCTTTGGTCTTTTGGGTGTTTTAGGTGTGGGTTTCACAGCAGTGGGTTGGCTGCTATGATCACCTTGAGCAGTGGGCTCAGCAGCAGATACCTGAGGAGCAGTGGTTGCTGCTAAAATCTGCTCAGGAACCTCTGCTTGTGTTTTGGAAATTTTTGACTGATGTGTCAATGTTTCAGGAGTTAGGCTATTTACTTGACAAGGTTCTCATTGGATAAGCACATGAGCATTATCCTTTGAAAATTTCTTTTTAAAATAGTAGCTTAGGAACCTTGGAAAAAGTAAAAATGATTTTTTATTAAAATTTTTGACCAGATCATTGAAGATCTCCTAGGAGTAGTTAAAATTTTCTTCATTCAATATAGCATAACCCAAATATTGAATCTTCAATGGAATTTTATTGAAAGCAGTGGTTTTATTGGACACACACATTTGGAGGGTATGAAATAAAAACCTTGTGGCAGGAGGAAAACTGTGCTTTTGTAAAGTATATTTTTTCATCTCTTTTTCATACCCTCTTTTAAGAAAGTCAGTTTGATACTCTGATTTTGGAAAAGAAGTTTTAGCTTGAAGATCATTCAGTTCAAAGACTTCCGAGATGGTTTGTGGTGTTATTGTAACTGGAACTCCTTTTATCGAAGAATTAATGGCTAAGGGCTTTTTATCCTTGGAATCAAGTTTAACATTTTTCCAAAATTCTTGCTGGGTTGCCAGGTAAACTGTAGCATCATAAGTCAACAAAGTTTTGTAATTTGAAGACAAAAAAGCATCAATGACGGAATCGAAAGTTGTGGTATGAATTGGTTTTACAAGTAGACCCAAGTAAATGTGAGGAGCTTTGAATGGAAGAGCCATGATGATTTTGATTGATTGCGAGAGGATGAAAACGATGAGTGATATGAATGATTGCAAGAGGAAGAAGACGATGAGTGATTTTGAGAGGAATGGATGGTAACTGCTTTGAGAAAGGAATTTTGAATTCGATTCGACAGTGAAAACCCTGTTTGGGGGGGTTTTGTTCAGGGTTTTATAAAGGGAAAAAGTGAATGCTGACGTGGCAGCTGTTACAAAAGATCTGACGGTCAAGTACTGCCCACGTGACAACCTCTGATGAATAATGGATGACAGTTGTTAGGAAACCACTGATGGAATAAGTATCAGTGGTTTGTGAAAGGGACAAATGAAAACAATGGCAGACTTTGTACTATTAGTGGATAGCCATCCATCAGTGGGTTAAAACACTGATTTTGAACAACAGTGATTAACAAGGAAAATGAAGGAACAGAGGTTGACTTTCAGCAGTGGATAACACTATCAAATAGATGTTTGAACCAAAACAGTGGTTATGGCATACTTTTAAGGATTTAATGAAAAAAAATTCATTTTTAGCTATTTTTAAGGATGGATTTTTGATTTTCCGAAAACATTTTAATGCTTTTATTCATAGAAAAACAAGATTTTGCTTGTTATTCCATGTTCAGCATGCCAATCCTAAAGATCAAGCTTTCAAAGGTGGATGTGTCTAAAGTTTTTGTTAGCACATCTGCCAGCTGATCTTTAGTTGGAACATGATGCAGAGAAATCAAACCTTTTTCATAGCAATCCCTCACAAAGTGATGTCTGATATCAATGTGCTTGATGGTTGAATGGGAGACTGGATTTTTGATGATATTTTCTTCTGCCTGACTGTCCAACATGAGAGGTGTCTTTAAGGCAGTGATACCAAAATCCAGCAATTAATTTTGAAGCCATAGTAGTTGGGCTGTACAGCTTGCAGCAGCTATATACTCTGCCTCAACAGTGGATGTTGAAACAACTGCTTGCTTTGCCAAGACACTAAGCAATTGCCTAGGAATTGGCACCCTCCAGATGTGGACTTCCTTGTTTTGTCACATCCAACAAAGTCACTATCTGTGAAACCTGAAAGCTTGATATTTCCATCAGCTGGATACTAGATATCAAGTGTGGGAGCACCTTTTAGGTATCTGAATATCCTTTTTACAGCAATAAGGTTTGACTTTCTAGGGGCTGATTGGGATCTTGTACAAACACATGTAGCAAACATGATGTCTGGCCTAGATGCAGTCAGGTACAATAAAGACCCAATCATGCTTCTATAAAGAGTTTGATCAACCAAATCATCCTTTTCATCAGACATGACTATTTTATTGGTTGCTATGGGCGTACTACATGGTTTACAATCATCCATCTCAAATTTCTTTAAAAGTTCTTTGGCATATTTGCCTTGATGGATGAAAGTTCCATTTTGCAGTTGCCTTACTTGGAGACCAAGAAAGCACTGGAGTTCACCCATTGCACTCAACTCAAACTCAGCTATCATGAGTTGTCTAAACTCTTGACACATTTTAGAACATATGCTTCTAAAAATGATATCATCCACATAAATCTGGACAATCATCAAGTCTTTCCCTCTCTATTTTAAAAATAATGTTTTATTAATTTTACCTCTTATGAACCCAATGGAAAGTAGAAAGGTGGAAAGAGTTTCATACCAGGCTCTAGGTGCTTGTTTTAGTCCATACAAAGCTTTATTTAGCTTGTAGACATGATTTGGATTAAATGGATCCTCAAAACCTGGAGGTTGACAAACATATACCTCTTCTTGAATTTTGCCATAGAGGAATGCACATTTGATATCCATTTGATACACCTTTATGTTGTGGTTGACAGCAAAGGCCAGGAACAATCTGATAGCTTCCAATCTTGCTACATGGGCAAAAGTTTCATCATAGTCAATGCCCTGTCTGAAACCTTGAACCACTAGCCTTGCTTTATTCTTGACAACAATACCCCTTTCACCAGTTTTATTTTTGAAGACCCACTTTGTGCCAATAGGACTTACACCCTCTGGCAGTGGTACAAGCTCCCATACTTGTTGTCTTCTAAACTGTTGGAGCTCCTCTTGCATGGCTTCTACCCAGCTGTTGTCTTTTAGTGCCTCTTGGTACTTGACTGGTTGATGGAGAGATAGGAAACCAGCAAAAAGACAGATGTCTTGGGATTAAATTCTTGTGAGCACCCCTTCACTGATGTTGCCAATGATTTGGTCAGGTGGATGAGACATCAAGAAGATTAACTCTCCTTTGTATGGAACAATGGCATTTAATGGTGAGGGCTGCAGATGTGAATCATCTGAGCTAACCATTGATAGTGACTTTGATGATCCATCAGTGGCTTGAAATGGAGGTGGAGGAATAGGAGGAAGTGGTGTGAAAGCATGCTGATTTTTATCCAATGTTTGGGGATTTTTATCAATAATGCTTGAGGATGTGGAAGCAGGGGTTAATGGGATACTTTGGTCAACAACTGTTGAGGTAGCAGTGGTTGAGCTTTAACAGCTGTTTTGAACATCTGCTGCTCTTCCCATTGATGCAGACTTTTGTTGTGGAATGATGACTTCATATCCATAGTCTGATGGAGGATTTTCTGATGGACCTGCACTGTTAGTCTTGACAGAAACATTTTCAAAAGTAAATTTATCAAGATCAAATGATTCTGTAGGGTTTGCAGGGATTTTCATTGAAGAAAGTTCATTGAACTTAACATTCAAAGTCTCTTCCACTGTTTTGGTCCTTGTGTTGAGCACTTTGTAGGCCTTAGCAGTGGTTGAGTATCCCAAATGATAACCACAATCAATTTGGGCTGCAAACTTTGAGACAAAATCTTTTAAGTTTAAAATGAAGCATGGGCAGCCAAAAACTTTGAAATATGAGATCAGTGGTTTTATTTTATACAGAAGTTCATAGGAAGTCTTTTGATGCCTGGGGTTGATTAAAACTCTGTTCTGGACATAGCAAGCAGTGTTTACTGCCTCTGCCCAGAAAGTTAATGGCAAACCTGAATCAGCAAGCATGGTTCTAGCAGCCTCAATCAATGTCCTGTTCTTTCTTTCAACAACTCCATTTTGTTCTGGTGTCCTTGGAATGCTGTACTGCCTTACAATTCCTTTTGACACACAAAACTCATCCAACTCCTTAGTTCTGAACTCTGTGCCATTCTCACTCCTGAAGACTTTTACTGGCAAGTCAAATTGCTTTTCAACCTGTGTAACAAAGTCTTGCAAAATGCCCGCAGTCTCATCTTTGGAATGTAAGAAATAAGTCCATGTAAACCTAGAAAACTCATCCACAATAACCAAACAATATCTTTTCTTTCTAAGACTCATGACTTTAACTGGGCTAAACAGATCCATGTGAAGCATTTGCAAGCACTTGGTTGTTTTGGACTCTTCAATGGACTTAAAGGAGCTTTTTATGTTGTTTTCCTTTTAGGCAAGAAACACAATGCTCAGGACAGGTGAACAGTTTTTGAGGAAGACCTCTTACTAACCCCTGTTTTGACAAAGCAGTGATTGTCTTGAGATTTGTGTGTCCCAATCTTCTGTACCATAGTTCTGTCTCTTTGTTAGAGGCATCTGAGAACAGACAGGCATAAGTTCTTGGGTTCTCTTTTGACAAATCAACTACATAAACATTGCCACTTCTTTGAGCAACAAGTTGGGTTTTTCCATTTTTTATTATTTCTTCAATCTTTTTAACCATTTCTGGTCCAACAATCCTACAACAATCCTTAGTAAAGAATGAGCCATAGCCCTTATCACTCATTTGTGAGACACTAAGGAGGTTGAATTTTAGATTGTCCATTATATTGACATTTTCAAACTTAACATTACCAGACTGAACTGTACCAGACCCCATCACCTTCCCTTTACTATTATTACCAAAAGATATATCACCCCCTCCATGAGTTTTGAATTCTTTAAGTTGGGCTCTACATCCTGTCATGTGCCTAGAGCCTCCACTATCTACATACCAAAGACTATCTAAGCATGCAGAAGCTCCCTGCATATCAAGTAAAAGGTTAGTTCATGAGGGTCTCAAAAGCCAATAAGGCTTTGGATGGGGTCTCAACAGTGTCTATGTTAAGGTCAGGAAGATGGACAGTGGTTAGATCAGGGGTTTGATTTACTTTTGCAACTTGTTTCTCTAACCATTGTTGGGGACCATTTCCAATCACTTCTTGATACCCATAGGGATGCCTATTCACTCTTGGTTTAGAGGGCCTTTTGTAGGCTTCATAGACATGTGGGACCCTAGGATATGGTGGTTGACCTTTACCTCTTCGGTATTGGTTAGCAGGGGGTGCATCAGTCACCTGAACATCTCTTTTAACAGAGGTTTGGTTCAGCTGTTTGGTAACAGTTACTTGAACTGGCACAAACAGTGGTTGATTATTGGTTGGTGGTTTTGATGAACTCAAGGATGTTTTTGAAGTGTACTCATTCTTTTTTACATCAAAGGATTTGAGATACACACATTCCTGAGTGATGTGATTTGATTTACCACAGATGGTGCAACTCTTATCAGGCACAATGATACTTGTTTTGATAATGTCATATGCTTTTAGATGAAAACAATCTTTTGTTAGATGATTCTTCTTTTCATAGAAATCATAAAACAAGTTTTTAACCTTTTCTTTTCTTTTCTTCTTTTCAGACTCCTTTGCAACAGAGTTTTGAACCACTGTTGGGATGTCCTTAAGTGGAATCACCTTGGCCTTAGGAGCTTTTACACCATCAGTGGTTGTGAAGTCCATGGGTTTGAAGTTTTCAAGGATGTCACACTCATCAGACCATGTGGGTTTAAATTGGTATTTCTCAATTTCCTCAAAAGTTGAGAACCCCACAGATTTTTCCAAAGTGATCTTGTTACCAAGTTTGTCAGTTATTTTAACCTCTTGGCTATCCTTGTTTGTGGGTATAATTTCAACAGTGGTTTGAACAGATTCATTTGCAGCAATGTTTTCAATTTCATCATGTTTTCTAAAACCTACACCAAATTTTACATTGCTTTTGATCTGTTTTTCAAGCATAACTTCATAACCTTTGGAGGATTCCACCCATTTTTCACAATGATTTGGGTGGATTCCAACTCCTTTTTGCAGGCTTGATATTTTTCTATCATAGTCTGGAGTTGGTCCTTGGTTATGCTATGCTGTTGTTTGAGACTGCAAATTTCATTATCTTTTTCAGTCAATTTGATTTTCAGTTCTTTTAAAAACTTTTCAAATTGAACTTCATCATTTAACACTTTATCCCTAAGGTTTTCATTCACCTCTTTAATGTTAGCAAATGCTATGATGCATTTGTCTGAACACAGATTTTTAAGAACCTGAGATGATACCTTGGCTGCAGCCATCATGGCACAATCACAAACATGCTCTTTCTCGTCAGCCACCTTCTCTTTCTCCTTACCATGTTTCTTCTCTTCTTTTTCTCCTTGTTTTTCTTCTTCTTCAGACCAGGGGTCAGACAGTGGTTCCAACAGGGGTTTTGAATTTTCTCCCAACAGTATTTCACCAGCAACAGCTGTAACCACTGCTTCAGCAACTTTGTCCACGGTTTCATCACTTGACTGTCCTTCTTCAGCTTCCAGTCCTTCTGATATTGACTCTAATGCCATAAAAAATATTCATATTTAGAAGCATCATTAGTAGCATAGAGTGCAAAATTTTCATAACCTAGCTCATCAGGTAAGCTGCTCCAGTCAACAAAGCCTTGGGTGAAAAAGCTTTGCTGATCTGGTTGAACCACTGCTGGTGCAGTTTGTTGAGGTGCAGCTTGTTGCACTTGAACCTGAGGGACAGGAGCTTGGACATACTGAATTTGTGGGACAGTGGTTTGAACATAATGCACAGGACCAGGGGTTGCAGGGTGTGCATAGTGAGCATTGTTTACATGAGCAGCGAGGGTATATTGGGCATAGTGCACATTGATTTGGTTATTTTGCGGTCTAGGGTTTGAGCTGGGACATGTAATAATTTGTCCAGTGGTTTGATTCCTGCATTCCCTAGCAAAATGACTTAGCCTATTACACTTATAGCACTTGATCTTTGATTTATCCAGCCCCACTTTAAGATTTCCATGTAACCCTGGAAATTTTCTCCCTGTCCTTTTGTAAAACTTGCTGGTTCTAACACTCAGCAGTGCAAGTTGGTGCAAAATGTCCATTTCCTCTAAGTCAGTTGGATCAAAATGCTGCAAATCATTGAGTTCAAAGCATAGATTGTCAGAGTTCTGCGTTTCTCCATATGTTGTGAAAGCATAACTGGATGAGTGAGGATCAGAGTTGAAGTTTCCACCAGAAGTTATGTCAATAAAGTGATCATAACTCTGATGCTTACTACTGCCAGACTCTTCCTGACCCAAAAGAGTCGTGTTGCCAAATGAGTAGTCATCTGCAACTTTGCTAGACTCTTGCAACTTATTTTTCTGGTTTAACTCCCTTTCATAGGTTAGGAGTCTACCATGAAGTTGGGTCAGGGTCAGATCTTTGAACTCAACAGAATTTCTGGTTACAAAAGCAATTGTGTCCCATTTTTCAGGAAGTGACCTTAAAAACCTGCTATTAATAGTTGATTTTGGAAATTCAGTTTTAACAAGCTTAAGTTCACTTATGAGACAACTAAATCGCTCAAACTGCTATGTTAATGTTTCACCCTTAATGTGACAAAAGGTTTCATACTGCTGATTCAAAATTTCCCTATTATTTTCAATTACTTCTTCAGTTCCCCCAAAGTATTCCTTAAGTGAATCCCACAATTCCTTGGCACTGTTACAATGTAACAGCCCAGCATAAATTTCATTTGGTAGTGCGGATGCAACGATGCTGAATGCCTTGGCATCTAGTTCAATTTTCTGAAAATCCTGTTCCGTATAGTTCTCAATTTTCTTAGGAACATAAACCTTTAGATCCTCAGCACTCGGCACCATTGGAACATGTGGTCCAAAGATAACCGACTTCTATCAGCCAGTACTCTGTTGAGCAAGGATGTGACACATCCTTCTCTACCAGATGTTGTATTCATTTCGTTTCAACATGGGTGGTTTGAAAAGTGAACCGATGCTATTGTTAACATCTTGTGATTGTGACGTCAGCCTGGTTGTCTTACAGGAATTGATTAATTAACTTTGCTCATGATTAAACCTTATTCTGTTTTTTAACAAAACGAACAATTATAAGTATCAATGATTGTGAGCTGAACTTTTACATCAAAATGATTGTTAGATAAATTTTACTGTCCTAGCTCTGATACCAATTGTTAAGATCTGAGTTTCTTATGATTGTGTTTTTGTTTGAGAAATATGAAGATGAATGAGTAATTACAGCGGAATTAAATTGGAAACAAACTTTCAACACACAATCAAATAGAAGAATTGCTTTAAACACACATGTTTGACATGAAATCGAATGATTATATTTATTACAATGATTCAATCACAATGCATGCATGTAATACAATCTCCCCCTCAGCCTGAGCTCACACTGGTTTGTTCGTACAGAATGACAAGTGATGAAAGAGCTAATAGAACAGTACATGGTACTGTTCTATTTATAGTATAAAGCAAACCACTGAAGTATCTTTGCTGACGTCACCATGAAAGTGACATCTAACCTCCTAACAACCTACAACCACTGATCTATACAAGCACTGTTATCTAACAACTGGTTACAATACAATACAAAGAAATAGACTAACTACTGCTTCTTCATTCCACTGCTTCAGCCCCAGCAGTGCTTTGTCTTCAGCAGTACTTGAACTAAGGCAGTAGATTGACTCATCAGTGCTTTAGTCTTCAATAGTCTTTAACTGTCTTTAGCAGTTGTTTGAAGATCAGCAGTTGTTGTAGGCGAACAGTGGATGGAGGTCATCAGATGTTAGGGCCACTTCCAAGGGGAAAGATTGAGTACAAACATCTGCTTATTCTGGATCCACTGATCTGATCCAGTTTTGGCTTTATCAACTGTTCCTTTGGTAGGGTTCAATCCCAACAATCTCCCCCTGGAACAGATGATGCCAAAACTCTTCATTATTCTTGGATCTTTATTGCCTCATCAAAAGTTCCCTGACTTGACCTTTGAATAGTAATTCAAAGTCCAAGGAATCTGTATCATTTTCATCCCTGCACAGCGCGAGCTCAAGGAGATCCTGCAAATCTTCAACACCCAGGCCAAGTGCTTGTTCCCTTGATATGTGCTCCACTTTCCCATTGGATTTGAGCAATGTCAATACGTGGGTCTTTTGATCAGACTTCCACTTTAGTATTTTTAAACCCAATGGGTTTCTAGGGAGAGTTTTTATTTTTGATGAGTTTGGAGATGGAGGCCTAGTCATAACACTTTGAGTAGTGCTTGCAGCTTGTGCCAACTCAGGATTTTCTGCTATCATCTGCTGATGGACCATTTTTATAATGTAATCCCCTTGTGCTATATCCTCTACTGTTTCTGCATCCATTTGCTTTTGTTTCTTTCTTTGATACAGTATGGCACCAGGTGGAGCAGTGGATCTCTTGATTTGTAGCTTTTGTGGTTTGGTTGGAACCACTGCTTCAGAGTAATCAGGCTATTGAGGAATGTTTGGATTTTTCTTTCTTAACTCTTCAAACTTTTTGTAACTGGCCGTGACTTTATCCTCTGACCATTTTGTTACCTAATTCCTTGACCCAAAATCAGCAGCAATCAGTTCTTCTTTCATTCTCTTCAGTTTTAAGGTTCTTTCTGGAACATTCTTTTTGTAAATTGGACCAAATAGGAGGAGTGTGTTTAAATTTGTCTTTGTTCATTTTTTGCACTCTTTCTAACTCCTCCTTAAGCTCACCAATGGTCCATTCTTTATATTGAGCCTTATCTGCCTTGTATTTTTTGAATGCCATGATGTGATCAATGTAGTCTTTTCTTAGGCTTTCAACATCTCTTTCTGAAAGTTTCCGACAGAGATCTTTTGAAAACTGCTCCAAAGTTCTGACTTGTATGAGCAGATATTGGTAGTTCCTTTGGATCTCTTTGTCAGATTTTCCCTTTGTATTTCTTTTGGAGATATCCTCTGCTTGTTAAGCCTTTAACTTCAAATATTCTTCTATGTTATTAGGCCTGGGATATCCTTGAAGAGATGGCAAGTTCCTTTTAGTAGGGTCATCTTCAGAGTAGAAGGATTTTATCTCCTCTCTAACTGCTGGAAGATCTAGTGGAAATTGGACTCCTGTAGGAACAATGGCAGTGGTTGAATTGAAGGCTTGTACTAAAGAGAGTGGGTCAGGGATTGGAATGGTGGCAAGGGTCAGTGGTTGTGAAGAAGTTGGAGGTGGTGAAGAATCATAATCTTCTAGGTTTATCCTTCTCCTTTTTGGTTCAGGAGAGGTTGGTGGTGTTTTGGTGGGTTGAGTGGTGGTGATTTGAGTGGTAGGTGGCTGACTAACAGTTGTTGAAACAACTGGTGTTTCAACCACTGTTGTCATTACAACCGATGATGTGTCATCGGCTGTCTTCTGCTTTTTAGCAGGTTGCTTTTGTGGTGGTGAGGTAATTTGTGGTGTGGCAGTGGATTGACTGGTGAGGGCAGTGGTGGAAGTGTGTGTTGAAGTGGTGGCAGTTGTTGGGGTAACAGCTGTTGAAACCACTGAAGTACCAACAGCTGTTGATACAACAGGTGTTCCAACATCTGTTGGTTTGGAGGTTTGTTGAGTGGAGTTTTTGGGAGTTTAGGGAGTATGTTTTGAGAGTCTGGAAGGTGTGGATTTGGGTTGCCTCACTTTTCTAGTGGGCTGCCTTCTTTTGGGCTTAGGATTTTCTTCTTGATCATCCTTGGGCTTTGAAGTACCCTGTTCTTCCATCTCCATAAAAACTTTCTTCTCCTGCTTAAATCTTGATTTACCCTTTGCCTCCATATCCTTTTTCAGCCTTTCTTTTTCATCAGCAAAGGCATTTAAGGTTACATCAACCTTTTTGGAACCATCTGGCCTGGGAAGATCTGCAGCCAAGTTAGATTTTGCATCCTGTTCAATGTACAGACCATCTTCCCATCCCTTTTTCTTTAACTGCTTCATTTTCTCCACCTTTTTGGCATCATTAGGTGGTGGGTAGCAACTGGTGCAGATGAAGGGGCAGATGTTTGAGCTGGTGCAGCAGTGGGTGGTGCCTTTTGTGCTTGTAACAACTGTTGCAGCATTGTTTTGATTTCTACAACAGTTGTGTCAATCTTGTCAATCCTCTCTGTCAATTCTCTATACATTAAACCATCACCCAAGTTAATGGGATCATCTGATTTCCCACCAGTGGTGGTTGTATCAGTGGTTGACTTAGGGAAAGTATCTGTAACAACTCTCATCAAAAGTCATAATTATTAAATTAATTTGACCAATAGGAAACCCTAATTGAGACACCCAAGTGATTCTGCGCAAACCCTAAAATTTTCATAATTTTCAGAATCAGGATTAGGGCCCCTAAAACTCAGGGGGGGTTAAACCCTATTGACGATTATCCACTTAAAACGTAGGCAGAAAGGAATTTTTAGAAACCGTCGACTCAGCTGAGCTAGTCCCACACGTGGCAACCCTATGCATAAAAATAGTTCTTAAGCGGGCCGCCTCAAGTTAGATTAATTCTCACGCGGGCCGCCTAAGGGACAAAATTCACCTATAAATACAGGAGTTTGGGACTTGATTCTGGGAGTTGAAACGACGAAGAAATTCCAATTCTACACGGAGTTATGCTCTGTTTATCACAATTAACACACACGATTCACTAATCGACGCCGCAATCAGGGTATTAGCACAATCGCTGCTACGATTCATTTTTCGACGATCAATATATCCAATGAATGTTTAAGTTCCGCCCACATTAGGGTTATACTTTATCGTTCGTCATTAATTTGACGGATCATCGTTAAATCGATGGATGAAGTATTGCACTTTGTCGTTCGTTGTGAGAATTTGATCTCGTGAGTTATCGTAAATGCTGGATTGATTACTAACCCCAAATTGTGTGCTTGTTATTGAAATTAGGATAAAAGGCTAATCAGTAGGCTAGGCTCTGCCCGTATAAATCTGCAATGTGAGTCATTCTCCTTTTCTCACAGTTTGTGAATCATTCTCCTTTTCTCACAGTTTGTGAGTCATTCTCCTTTTCTCACAGTTTGTGAGTCATTCTCTTTTTATAAACTGTTTTACAATACTCCAAATTATTTTCAAGGTTATAATTACAAGGACTAAGTCGTGGATATCTTGAATTACTGGTTAGTGGGGTATTGTGCACATTACTAATTTTCTCCCAGTTAGGTTCATTGACCTACTCGGGATAATCACTGTTGGGTTCATTGACCTACAGGGATAATCATCACTATTTAGGTTCATTGATCTAAATAGTGGTATGACCATCGTCACCATTGTGACATGTCACCATTGTGACATAGAGCCATATAAAGATAAGATAGAAGCCATTGTAATCGCTCTTATGCTGTAATTGATAACTATGCATCATTATGCAAAAATCAGAATGATCCACTCAGTATTTCCCGCTGACAAAACCTTTTTCAACATGTTTCAGGTAACCTGTTATGAATCAGGAAAAGTGCCATATAGCACTACAAGCTCAAGGAAGTGGCTCAGTATAAAATAAAGAAACATGTTTTGTAAAATAAAAGATTTCTTCATGAAATCAAATGATTGTAAATTACCGGGTTTTATCCCGCGTTGTGAAATAAAATAATCGGGAAATATTTACATTTTAAAAAGATCCTGATGAAAACTTCCGCTGTCAAACTCAATTAAATAAATACCACGGGATTTTCTGTCCCGCGGCTCCTGAAACGGGTCAAACCGGGTCGGGGGCCGTGACAGAAAAAGGTGGTATCAGAGCCACTTATCGAGCCACTGATTTAAGCCAATTAAGTATTTATAAAATACTTAATTTTTATTAATTGCTATTTTGTGATTATATGTTTTATTATCTGACTAATTTTGAACAGTATGGGCAGATTTTTATATGTTAGCTACTGTAGTAGTAAATATAAATCTTTAAATAATTTGACTCAAAGTTTTAGCACTTTTATTATTTAAAGTCTAGAAACCTTATTTCAGTAAATAAATTTACAAATAAAACCTAGTATGTTTTCATATTCGGTTGTTTCATAGTTACCCAATATGAAATAATATTTAAAAGTTTTCTATGAAATTTGATATAAACTTAGTAACTGTGTGTATCTTGCATAAACAGCATGAGTGATCTGTCGGAAGCCCTTCAGAATTTAAATCTCTATCCAGTAAGAATCAAAGTTTCCAGAAATTTCAATAGGTATATTCCAGACATAGAAGAACCTATAGAATTCAACGCTTTACCTCTCGAGAAACCTAAGCCTAAGAAAATGGAAATTGGGGAAAGTTCTAGGCAAATTGAGGGATTACCATCTCAAGAAGAACTAGATTTTATAATGGCAACAGATGATACTATTGAGCCTGTTAATGAAAATGATTTTATTCATTCTCTTGAAACACAACTACCAATGAATTTAGAACCAACTATTCCAAACTCTTCAAACCACTGGAAAATAGACGAATGGTTGAATAATGAAATACTGTTACAAAACCATCCTTATAGGCTTTTTCCTAAGATCAATCCAAAACCTTTACCAAATTCACCAATAAGTAACGAGAATATGACTGAACTTCGTCATTTTGACAAAATGGATGCTGGGAATAGGATCCAAGAGATTTTGGGGCAGATCTCCTGGAAATACGATGAGAAGGAATGCCGTTACTAGAACATCACCTGACAAAGGATAGGGGATTATGAAACTGTGATCGTGTAATAGTAATAGTAAAATCAGTTTGTGTAAAATAAATAATAAACGGTTGTATATAGAAGCATGATATAATCTATACAACAAACAAAATATTAGAAAATTTACAATTTTGGTTGTATATTCATTTACGTGATTATGTGCAATTAATTGTGACCTTGGATTATTTCCTTTATACTAATTATTTATCTATAAATTAGATATCAGATGGAAAACGCTAATAATGAACCAGTTAATGAGGTTAATCAATCTGAGCAACAACCGGGGGATCAATATGTGACTAGGCAAGATATAGAAAATATCGTTGCTCAAGGGATAGCCAACGCTATTCCAGGAATAGTTGCTCAAGGGATAGCCAATGCTATTCCAGCAATCATTGCTGCTATTAAAAATCCAATCGAGCCGCAACAAGTTGTTCCTAGTAAACGTATTTCTGAAGATAACTTCAGTAATAGCGTAAACGGAGGCAATAATCATGTTAATCATGATAATGAACCACGGCAAGCTCCGCTCCCTAAGAAAAGGAAAGTTGCAACGCCTGGTTGCACTTACAAAGAATTTCTTGCTTGTAAACCCACTGAGTTTGCAGGCAATGAAGGAGCGACTGCGGCACTGCGTTGGTTAGAGAAAACCGAAGCAGTAATTGCCATAAGTAAATGTGCTCAGGATGATCAGGTCATGTATGCGTCAAACCTTTTCAAAGAAGGGGCGCTAGAATGGTGGAACACAGTGTTACAGGCTAAAGGAAGAAATAGGGCTTATGCCATGAAATGGGAAGAATTTAAGAGTCTTGTAGAAAGAAAATTCTGTCCTGAATATGAAAAGATCAAATGGCAAATAAGTTTCTAACCCATCAGATGGTGGATGTAGATTGTCGAGGTTATACTACGACATTCTTCGAATATGCTAGAGTGGTACCAACACTGGCTTCGCCAGAGCCGGTACTTATTTCTCGTTATATTTGGGGATTAATTTCCGAAATCCGTAATATCATCAAGGCTGCGAAACCTTGTACGATTGATGATGCAGTAGAATTAGCCAATACTCTGACTGACGAGCTAGTACGGACAAGAGAAGAAAATAGAAAGAAGGAAGTAGCCCAAAAGATTACCCAAGAATTTTGTTCGGGTAACCATAACAATTTCAAGAAAGGAGGGAATGGGCAATCTACTACTAGTCCATTTTGCAATATTTGCAAAAGGAAGCATTTTGGAAGATGCAAAGGGTATTGTAATTTTTGCAAAATTCCAGGGCATCAAGAAGAAGACTGCAGGAGGAAGAAATTTTCAGTTTGTTACAACTGTGGAGAAACTGGACATCTTAGGCCAAATTGTCCAAAACTGAATAAACCATTTGACAATCAAGCCAAATCGGCAGAAGGAGCAAAAAGGAATGCGAGAGCCTTTCAGCTGACTACTCAAGAAGCCGAGATGATTCCAGATGTGATAGCCGGTATGTTCTTAGCTTACAACGTTTACACAATAGTATTATTTGACTCTGGTGCAAACCAAAGTTTTATAAATACTTTACTCTGCCAAACTCTTAACTTACCGTTAACAAGCATTAGATAAATTTCCACAGTAGAATCGGCAGATGGGAATTTAGTTAAAGTAAATAAGGTTCTGCAAAACGTAGAAATAGAACTTTTAAGTCATAAATTTTCTGCAACCCTATTATCTATGAAATTAGTTGAAATCAAGGTTGTGCTAAGAATGGATTGAATAGTAAAACAAGTATGCTCGAATTATCTGTGATAAAGATTCTATAAAAGTTTGAGCAATCACTGGAAAAGTAATAATGATTAAAGGAGATAAATCATGTAAAACCATAAAGTTCATAATCAATAATGGAAGTTGCTAATTATGAACGAAAGCAAGGAATAGTATACATGATTTCAATAATCATCAATACTAAAGATAAAGAAATTAAGGAAATTTCTGTAATTTCAGAATACCCAGATGTATTTCCAGAAGATTTACATGGATTACCACCAGATAGGGATATAGAATTTAGGATTTATCTAATTCCAGGAATTTTACCGATAAGCCAGGGAACCTTATCGGTTAGCACAATATTGGTTGTTAAGGAAAAAGGATAGTTCAATAAGAATGAGTATTGCTTATAAAGAATTGAATAAAGTTACAATTAAGAATCGATACCCATTACTTAGAATTAATGATCTATTCGATCAATTCCAGGAAGATATATAGTTTTCTAAGATCAACTTATGTTCCGGATATTATCAGAGGAAGATGTACCTAAGACTGTTTTCAGAACTAGGTATGGTCATTATTAGTTTACAGTCCTGCCCTTCGAATTAAAGAATGCATCTGCAGCATTCATGGACATGATAAATAGGATCTGTAAACCATATTTGGATAAATTGGTAATTGTCTTCAACGACGATATACTTATTTATTCCAAAAGTCAGGAAGACACTTTATCAGCACTTGCATGTACTCTTAACTTTGTTAAGAAAAGAAAAGCTTTACGCCACATTTTCGAAGAATGAATTTTGGCTGCTAGAAGTGCAATTTTAGTCCATATGGGGAATCCCGAAGGTATTCACGTAAATCCTGATAAGATATTACCAAATGAAAGGTTTCCCTAATCCGCAATGGAAATTAGAAGTTTAGTCGGATACTACAGACGATTTATTAAGGATTTTTCTAAGATAGTTATACCATTAACTAAGTTAACCTGTAAAATAGTTAAGTTTGAATGAGGATCTTAAAGCAGAAATTAACCAAATACTCAGATATTAGCCTTATGAACTAAAGATTTTGAAGTATAAAGTAATGCTTCAAAGTTAGGATTTGAATGCATGTTAATGCAACATAAAAAGGTAATTGCGTATGCATCAAGGTAATTGAAAAAGAACGAAGGAACTATACCACTCATGAGTTAGAATTAGGAACCATAATTTTTGCCTTAAGATTTGGAGACATTATCTGTATGGAAGTAAGGATACTATCTATACGGATTATAAGAATTTAAGATATATATTTTTGGGCAAAAAGAATTAAACATGAGGCAAAGGAGATGGATGGAAATCCTAAATGACTACGATTGTAATATTCAGTATTACGAAGAAAAGGCTGAAGACGGCTAGAAATCGTCAGAAAAAGTTATATAGATAATAGATAAAAGCTGTTGGAGTTCAAGTTGGAGACAAAATGTAATTGAAAGTATCTCCTTGGAAAGGGGTAAGAAAGGAAAGCTAAGTCCAAAATACGTAGGCCCATTTCTAGTGATCCAATGTATAGGACCAGTTGCTTATCATTTACAAACTACCAAGAAAGTTAGTTGGAGTACATGATGTATTTCATGTATCCAATCTCAAGAAATATTTATCAAATGAATCACTGGTAGTACCTCTGCGAGATATAAAGGTAAACCAATAAGTGTTAGTTTAAGTAAAATGGGATTCAAAGATAGGACCCTAATATACTTGGGAACTGGAATCCGAAATGAAGAGAAAGTAACCTCAATTATTCCAGTAAATCTCGAGGATGAGATTTTTCTTAAGGTGGGGAGAATGTAACAACTCTCATCAAAAGTCATAATTATTAAATTAATTTGACCAATAGGAAACCCTAATTGAGACACCCAAGTGATTCTGCGCAAACCCTAAAATTTTCATAATTTTCAGAATCAGGATTAGGGCCCCTAAAACTCAGGGGGGGTTAAACCCTATTGACGATTATCCACTTAAAACGTAGGCAGAAAGGAATTTTTAGAAACCGTCGACTCAGCTGAGCTAGTCCCACACGTGGCAACCCTATGCATAAAAATAGTTCTTAAGCGGGCCGCCTCAAGTTAGATTAATTCTCACGCGGGCCGCCTAAGGGACAAAATTCACCTATAAATACAGGAGTTTGGGACTTGATTCTGGGAGTTGAAACGATGAAGAAATTCCAATTCTACACGGAGTTATGCTCTGTTTATCACAATTAACACACACGATTCACTAATCGACGCCGCAATCAGGGTATTAGCACAATCGCTGCTACGATTCATTTTCCGACGATCAATATATCCAATGAATGTTTAAGTGCCGCCCACATTAGGGTTATACTTTATCGTTCGTCATTAATTTGACGGATCATTGTTAAATCGATGGATGAAGTATTGCACTTTGTCGTTCGTTGTGAGAATTTGATCTCGTGAGTTATCGTAAATGCTGGATTGATTACTAACCCCAAATTGTGTGCTTGTTATTGAAATTAGGATAAAAGGCTAATCAGTAGGCTAGGCTCTGCCCGTATAAATCTGCAATGTGAGTCATTCTCCTTTTCTCACAGTTTGTGAGTCATTCTCCTTTTCTCACAGTTTGTGAGTCATTCTCTTTTTATAAACTGTTTTACAATACTCCAAATTATGAATCAGGAAAAGTGCCATATAGCACTACAAGCTCAAGGAAGTGGCTCAGTATAAAATAAAGAAACATGTTTTGTAAAATAAAAGATTTCTTCATGAAATCAAATGATTGTAAATTACCGGGTTTTATCCCGCGTTGTGAAATAAAATAATCGGGAAATATTTACATTTTAAAAAGATCCTGATGAAAACTTTCGCTGTCAAACTCAATTAAATAAATACCACGGGATTTTCTGTCCCGCGGCTCCTGAAACTGGTCAAACCGGGTCGGGGGCCGTGACAGTATCCCAAAAATCATCCACTGATGCCCCTTTTTCTTGGTACTGGGGTCTTCTTTCATCAAAAGAGGTTACCATTCTGATTGAACCAATAAATACTGGAAACACATCAGTGGATGCAATGGTTCCCAAAGAAGAAATTTCCTTTAAGGAAGTCTTCTTGATGAAACTACTGTCCAAGTGTAAACCAGTGGGTTCAACACTTGTAGTAGCTGCTTCACTTGAACTATCACCAATAGATACTTGTATCTCATGGGGTGTAACCTCCTCAGTTGTTGGTGGGTTAGCAATGATTGGGAGCTCAGACTCAGTCACTTGTTGAGGTATATTCTCAGTGATAGGTGGTTGAGAAGAACTGATTTCTGTCTGAGCTATATCAAGAGCATCCAACAATGGCAATATTTGTGGTGGAATTTGGGCGGTAAGTATGGGTGTGGAAAGAGAATTTGCCCCGGGAGCTGGGCTGTGGATGATGGAATCAAGTGATTCCATAGCATCATAACGTGGTGTCCCTGTAGATACAACCTGTTCTTTTTGAGAAAAAAACAGGAGGAGTTTGAGGTTCAGGTTGAGATCTTTCTTCCAACTGCTGTGAGGAAGTAGCAGTAGTGGTTTCTTGTGACTTTTGTGCTGTCACTGGCAGTTGCTCTGGGATCTCATCTTCCGGAGTTGCCTTTTTTGTAGGTTTGGCGGGCTTTTGTGATTCTTTCTTTGGTCTTTTGGGTGTATTAGGTGTGGGTTTCACAGCAGTGTGTTGGCTGCTATGATCACCTTGAGCAGTGGGCTCAGCAGCAGTTACCTGAGGAGTAGTGGTTGCTGCTAAAATCTGCTGAGGAACCTCTGCTTGTGTTTTGGAAATTTTTGACAGCCGTGTGAATATTTCAGGAGTTAGGCTGTTTATTTGACAAGGTTCTCCTTGGATAAGCACATGAGCATTATCCTTTGAAAATTTCTTTTTAAAATACTAGCTTAGGAACCTTGGAAAAAGTAAAAATGATTTTCTATTAACATTTTTGACCAGATCATTGAAGATCTCCGGGGAGTAGTTAAAATTTTCTTCATTCAATATAGCATAACCCAGATATTGAATCTTCAATGGAATTTTATTGAAAGCAGTGGTTTTATTGGACACACACATTAGGAGGGTATGAAATAAAAACCTTGTGGTAGGAGGAAAACTGCCCTTTTGTAAAGTATCTTTTTCATCTCCTCTTCATACCCTCTCTCAAGAAAGTCAGTTTGATACTCTGATTTTGGAAAAGAAGTTTTACCTTGAAGATCATTCAGTTCAAAGACTTCCGAGATGGTTTGTGGTGTTATTGTAAGTGGAACTCCCTTTATCGATGAATTAATGGCTAAGGGCTTTTTATCCTTGGAATCAAGTTTAACATTTTTCCAAAATTCTTGCTGGGTTGCCAGGTAAACTGTAGCATCATAAGTCAACAAAGTTTTGTACTTTGAAGACAAAAGAGAGTCAATGACGGAATCGAAAGTTGTGGTATGACTTGGTTTTACAAGTAGACCCAAGTAAATGTGTGGAGCTTTGAATGGAAGAGCCATGATGATTTTGATTGATTGCGAGAGGATGAAAACGATGAGTGATATGAATGATTGCAAGAGGAAGAAGAAGATGAGTGATTTTGAGAGAAATGGATGGTAACTGCTTTGAGAAAGGAATTTTGAATTTGATTCGACAGTGAAAACCCTGTTTGGGGGTTTTGATCAGGGTTTTATAAAGGGAAAAAGTGAATGCTGACGTGGTAGCGGTTATAAAAGATCTGACGGTCAAGTACAGCCCACGTGACAACCTCTGATGAATAATGGATGGCAGTTGTTAGGAAACCACTGATGGAATAAGTATCAGTGGTTTGTGAAAGGGACAAATGAAAACGGTGACAGACTTTGTACTATCAGTGGATAGCCATCCATCAGTGGGTTAAAACACTGATTTTGAACAACAGTGATCAACAAGGAAAATGAAGGAATAGAGGTTGACTTTCAGCAGTGGATAACACTATCAAATAGATGTTTGAACCAAAACAGTGGTTATGGCAGACTTTTAAGGATTTAATGAAAAATATTTCATTTTTAGCTATTTTTAAGGATGGATTTTTGATTTTCCAAAAACATTTTAATGCTTTTATTCATAGAAAAACAAGATTTTGCTTGTTATTCCATGTTCAACATGCCAATCCTAAAGATCAAGCTTTCAAAGGTGGATGTGTCTAATGCTTTTGTTAGCACATCTGCCAGCTGATCTTTAGTTGGAACATGATGCAGAGAAATCAAACCTTTTTCATAGCAATCCCTCACAAAGTGATGTCTGATGTCAATGTGCTTGATGGTTGAATGGGAGACTGGATTTTTGATGATATTTTCTGCTGCCTGACTGTCCAACATGAGAGGTGTCTTTAAGGCAGTGATACCAAAATCCAGCAATTGATTTTGAAGCCATAGTAGTTGGGCTGTACAGCTTGCAGCAGCTATATACTCTGTCTCAGGAGTGGATGTTGAAACAGCTGCTTGCCTTTTGCTTTGCCAAGACACTAAGCAATTGCCTAGGAATTGGCACCCTCCTGATGTGGACTTCCTTGTTTTGTCACATCCAGTAAAGTCACTATCTGAGAAACCTGAAAGCTTGATATTTCCATCAGCTGGATACTAGATACCAAGTGTGGGAGCACCTTTTAGGTATCTGAATATCCTTTTTACAGCAATAAGGTTTGACTTTCTAGGGACTGATTGGGATCTTGCACAAACACATGTAGCAAACATGATGTCTGGCCTAGATGCGGTCAGGTACAATAAAGACCCAATCATGTTTCTATAAAGAGTTTGCTCAACCAAATCATCCTTTTCATCAGACATGACTATTTTATTGGTTGCTATGGGTGTACTACATGGTTTACAATCATCCATCTCAAATTTCTTTAAAAGTTCTTTGGCATATTTGCCTTGATGGATGAAAGTTCCATTTTGCAGTTGCCTTACTTGGAGACCAAGAAAGCACTGGAGTTCACCCATTGCACTCATCTCAAACTCTGCTGTCATGAGTTGTCTGAACTCTTGACACATTTTAGAACATGTGCTTCCAAAAATGATACCGTCCACATAAATCTGGACAATCATCAAGTATTTCCCTCTCCATTTTAAAAATAATGTTTTATCAATTTTACCTCATGTGAACCCAATGGAAAGTAGAAAGGTGGAAAGAGTTTCATACTAGGCTCTAGGTGCTTGTTTTAGTACATACAAAGCTTTATTTAGCTTGTAGACATGATTTGGATTAAATGGATCCTCAAAACCTGGAGGTTGACAAACATATACCTCTTCTTGAATTTTGCCATAGAGGAATGCACATTTGATTTCCATTTGATACACCTTTATGTTGTGGTTGACAGCAAAGGCCAGGAACAGTCTGATAGCTTCCAATCCTGCTACAGGGGCAAAAGTTTCATCATAGTCAATGCCCTCTTCCTGTCTGAAACCTTGAACCACTAGCCTTGCTTTATTCTTAACAACAATACCCCTTTCATCAGTTTTATTTTTGAAGACACACTTTGTGCCAATAGGACTTACACCCTCTGGCAGTGGTACAACCTCCCATACTTGTTGTCTTCTAAACTGTTGGAGCTCCTCTTGCATGGCTTCTACCCAGCTGTTGTCTTTTAGTGCCTCTTGGTACTTGACTGGCTGATGGAGAGATAGGAAACCAACAAAAAGACAGATGTTTTGGGATTGACTTCTTGTGAGCACCCCTTCACTGATGTTGCCTGATTTGGTCAGGTGGATGAGACTTCAAGAAGATTAACTCTCCTTTGTATGGAACAATGGCATTTAATGGTGAGGGCTGCAGATGTGAATCATCTGAGCTAACCATTGATGGTGACTTTGATGATCCATCGGTGGCTTGAAATGGAGGTGGAGGAATAGGTGGAAGTGGTGTGAAAGCATGCTGATTTTTATCCACTATTTGGGGATTTTTATCAACGGTGCTTGAGGATGTGGAAGCAGGGGTTAATGGGCTACTTTGGTCAATAACTGTTGAGGTAGCAGTGGTTGAGCTTTGACAACTGTTTTGAACATCTGCTGCTCTTCCCATTGATACAGACTTTTGTTGTGGAATGATGACTTCATATCCATAGTCTGATGCAGGATTTTCTGATGGACCTGCACTGTTAGTCTTGACAGAAACATTTTCAAAAGTAAATTTATCAAGACCAAACAATTCTGCAGGGTTTGCAGGGATTTTCATTGAAGAAAGTTCATTGAACTTAACATTCAAAGTCTCTTCCACTGTTTTGGTCCTTGTGTTGAATACTTTGTAGGCCTTAGCAGTGGTTGAGTATCCCAAATGATAACCACAATCAATTTTTGCTGCAAACTTTGAGATAGAATCTTTTAAGTTTAAAATGAAGCACAGGCAGCCAAAAACTTTGAAATATGAGATCAGTGGTTTGATTTTATACAGAAGTTCATAGGCAGTCTTTTGATGCCTGGGGTTGATTAAAACTCTGTTCTGGACATAGCAAGCAACGTTTACTGCCTCTACCCAGAAAGTTAATGGCAAACCTGAATCAGCAAGCATGGTTCTAGCAGCCTCAATCAATGTCCTGTTCTTTCTTTCAACAACTCCATTTTGCTCTGGTGTCCTTCGAATGCTGTACTGCCTTACAATTCCTTTTGACACACAAAACTCATCCAACTCCTTATTTCTGAACTCTGTGCCATTGTCACTCCTGAAGACTTTTACTGGCAAGTCAAATTGCTTTTCAACCTGTGTAACAAAGTCTTGCAAAATGCCCGCAGTCTCATCTTTGGAATTTAAGATATAAGTCCATGTAAACCTGGAAAAGTCATCCATAATAACTAAACAATATCTTTTCTTTCTAAGACTCATGACTTTAACTGGGCCAAACAGATCCATGTGAAGCATTTGCAAACACTTGGTTGTTTTGGACTCTTCAATGGACTTAAAGGAGCTTTTATGTTGTTTTCCTTTTAGGCAGGAAACACAATGCTCAGGACAGGTGAACAGTTTTTGAGGAAGACCTCTTACTAACCCCTGTTTTGACAAAGCAGTGATTGTCTTGAGATTTGTGTGTCCCAATCTTCTGTGCCATAGTTCTGTCTCTTTGTTAGAGGCAGCTGAGAACAGACAAGCATCAGTTCTTGTGTTCTCTTTTGACAAATCAACTACAAAAACATTGCCACTTCTTTGAGCAACAAGTTGGGTTTTTCCATTTTTTATTATTTCTTCAATCTTTTTAACCATTTCTGGTCCAACAATCCTACAAAAATCCTTAGTAAAGAATGAGCCATAGCCCTTATCACTCATTTGTGAGACACTAAGGAGGTTGAATTTTAGATTGTCCATTAGATTGACATTTTCAAACTTAACATTACCAGACTGAACTGTACCAGACCCCATCACCTTCCCTTTACTATTATTACCAAAAGATATATCACCCCCTCCATGAGTTTGGAATTCTTTGAGTTGGGCTCTACATCCTGTCATGTGCCTAGAGCCTCCACTATCTACATACCAAAGACTATCTAAGCATGCAGAAGCTCCCTGCACATCAAGTAAAAGGTTAGTTCATGAGGGTCTCAAAAGCCAATAAGGCTTTGGATGGGGTCTCAACAGTGTCTATGTTAAGGTCAGGAAGATGGACATTGGTTAGATCAGGGGTTTGATTAACTTTTGCAACTTGTTTCTCTAACCACCGTTGGGGACCATTTCGAATCACTTCTTGATACCCACAGGGATGCCTATTCACTCTTGGTTTAGAGGGCCTTTTGTAGGCTTCAAAGACATGTGGGACCCTAGGATATGGTGGTTGACCTTTACCTCTTCGGTATTGGTTAGCAGGGGGTGCATCAGTCACCTGAACATCTCTTTTAACAAAGGTTTGGTTCAGCTGTTTGGTAACAGTTATTTGAACTGGCACAAACAGTGGTTGATTCTTGGTTGGTGGTTTTGACGAACTCATGGATGTTTTTGAAGTGTACTCATTCTTTTTTACATCAAATGATTTGAGATACACACATTCCTGAGTGATGTGATTTGATTTACCACAGATGATGCAACTCTTATCAGGCACAATGATACTTGTTTTGTTAATGTCATATGCTTTTAGATGAAAACAATCTTTTGTTAGATGATTCTTCTTTTCACAGAAATCACAAAACAATTTTTTAACCTTTTCTTTTCTTTTCTTCTTTTCAGACTCCTTTGCAACAAAGTTTTGAACCACTGTTGGGATGTCCTTAAAAGGAATCACCTTGGCCTTAGGAGCTTTTACACCATCAGTGGTTGTGAAGTCCATGGGTTTGAAGTTTTCAAGGATGTCACACTCATCAGACCATGTGGGTTTAAATTGGTATTTCTCAATTTCTTCAAAAGTTGAGAACCCAACAGATTTTTCCAAAGTGATATTGTTACCAAGTTTGTCAGTTATTTTAACCTCTTGGCCATCCTTTTTTGTGGGTATGATTTCAACAGTGGTTTGAACAGATTCATCTACAGCAGTGTTTTCAATTTCATCATGTTTTCTAAAACCTACATCAAATTTTACATTGCTTTTGATATGTTTTTCAAGCATAAATTCATAACCTTTGCAAGATTCCACCCATTTTTCACAAGTGATTTGGGTGGATTCCAACTCCTTTTTGCAGGCTTGATATTTTTCTATCATAGTCTGGAGTTGGTCCTTGGTTATGCTATGCTTTTGTTTGAGACTGCAGATTTCATTATCTTTTTCAGTCAATTTGATTTTCAGTTCTTTTAAAGACTTTTCAAATTGAACTTCATCATTTAACACTCTATCCCTAAGGTTTTCATTCCCCTCTTTAATGTTAGTAAATGCTATGATGCATTTGTCTGAACACAGATTTTTAAGAACCTGAGATGATACCTTGGCTGCAGCCATCATGGCATAATCACAAACATGCTCTTTCTCATCAGCCACCTTCTCTTTCTCCTCACCATGTTTCTTCTCTTCTTTTTCTCCATGTTTCACCAGCAACAACTGTAACCACTGCTTCAGCAATTTTGTCCACTGTTTCATCACTTGACTGTCCTTCTTCAGCTTCCAGCCCTTCTGATATTGACTCTAATGCCATAAAGCATCATTAGTAGCATAGAGTGCGAAATTTTCATCACCTAGCTCATCAGGTAAGCTGCTCCAGTCAACAAAGCCTTGGGTGAAAAAGCTTTGCTGATCTGGTTGAACCACTGCTGGTACAGTTTGTTGAGGTGCAGCTTGTTGCACTTGAACCTGAGGGACAAGAGCTTTGACATACTGAATTTGTGGGACAGTGATTTGAACATAATGCACAGGACCAGGGGTTGCAGGGTGTGCATAGTGAGCAGTGTTTACATGAGCAGCAGGGGAATATTGGGCATAGTGCACATTGCTTTGGTTATTTTGTGGTCTAGGGTTTGAGCTCGGATGTGTAATACTTGGTCCAGTGGTTTGACTCCTGCATTCTCTAGCAAAATGACTTAGCCTATTACACTTATAGCACTTGATCTTTGATTTATCCAGCCCCACTTTAACATTCCTATGTAACCCTGGAAATTTTCTCCCTGTCCTTTTGTAAAACTTGCTGGTTCTAACACTCAGCAGTGCAAGTTGGTGCAAAATGTCCATTTCCTCTAAGTCAGTTGGATCAAAATGCTGCAAATCATTGAGTTCAAAGCATAGATTGTCAGAGTCCTGGCTTTCTCCATATGCTGTGAAAGCATAACTGGATGAGTGAGGATCAGAGTTGAAGTTTCAACCAGCAGTTATGTCAATAAAGTGATCATAACTCTGATCTTTACTACTGCCAGACTCTTCCTGAACCAAAAGAGCTGTGTTGCCAAATGAGTAGTCATCTGCAACTTTGCCAGACTCTTGCAACTTCTTTTTCTGGTTTAACTCCCTTTCATAGGTCAGGAGTATACCATGAAGTTGGGTCAGGGTCAGATCTTTGAACTCAACAGAATTTCTGGTTACAAAAGCAATTGTGTCCCATTTTTCAAGAAGTGACCTTAAAAACCTGCTATTAATAGTTGATTTTGGAAATTCAGTTTTAACAAGCTTAAGTTCTCTTATGAGACAGCTAAATCGCTCAAACTGCTATGTTAATGTTTCACCCTTAATGTGACAAAATGTTTCATACTGCTGATTCAGAATTTCCCTATTATTTTCAATTACTTATTCAGTTCCCCCAAAGTGTTCCTTAAGTGAATCCCACAATTCCTTGGTACTGTTACAATGTAACAGCCCAGCATAAATTTCATTTGGTAGTGCAGATGCAACGATGCTGAATGCCTTGGCATCTAGTTCAATTTTCTGAAAATCCTGTTTCGTATAGTTCTCAATTTTCTTAGGAACATAAACCTTTAGATCCTCAGCACTCGGCACCATTGGAACATGTGGTCCAAAGATAACCGACTTCCAACATCCGGTATTCTGTTGAGCAAGGATGTGACACATCCTTCTCTACCAGATGTTGTATTCATTTCGTTTCAACATGGGTGGTTTGAAAAGTGAACCGATGCTATTGTTAACATCTTGTGATTGTGACGTCAGCCTGGTTGTTTTTACAGGTATTGATTAATCAACTTTACTCGTGATTAAACCTTACTCTGTTTTTCAACAAAACGAACAATTATAAGTATCAACGATTGTGAGCTGAACTTTTACGTCAAAATGATTGTTACATCAAATTTTACTGTCCTAGCTCTTATACCAATTGTTAAGATCTGAGTTTCTTATGATTGTGTTTTTGTTTGAGAAATATGAAGATGAATGAGTAATTGCAGCGGAATTAAATTGGAAACAAACTTTCAACACACAATCAAATAGAAGAATTACTTTCAACACACATGTTTGACATGAAACCGAATGATTATATTTATTACAATGATTCAATCACAATGCATGCATGTAATACAATCTCCCCCTCAGCCTGAGCTCACACTGGTTTGTTCGTACAGAATGACAAGTGATGAAAGAGCTAATAGAACAGTACATGGTACTGTTCTATTTATAGTACAAAGCAAACCACTGAAGCATCTTTGCTGACGTCACCATGAAAGTGACATTTAACCTCCTAACAACCTACAACCACTGATCTATACAAGCACTGTTATCTAACAACTGATTACAATAGAATACAAAGAAATAGACTAACTACTGCTTCTTCATTCCACTGCTTCAGCCCCAGCAGTGCTTTGTCTTCATCAGTACTTGAACTAAGGCAGTAGATTGACTCATAAGTGCTTTAGTCTTTGATGTGCGCAAAATGAAACATATAAATTACATCAAATGTGGCATTAAACTAACCCTTTTTTAGTACTAATGTTGGAAAAAGTGTGTTTTTGTCTTCCTTTTGTATTTTCAGGATTAAATGAGCTTAAATGAACAAAAGAAGCAAAAAGGCAGCTAAATCTAACATAAATACAAGAAAAGGAATAAACGTGGCATGCCCGACCCCTCGACAGCATCTTCCTAAGCAAAACAAGAGAACAGAAGGCTGAACACGCCCCGTGCTCAATGAGCACGGGAGCGTGCCCAAGTGTCTGCAGAAAAGACAAAGCTGTAGAAGCTTCTATCACCCACCACGGGGGCTTGCCCAGTGGACACGGGGCCGTGGTCAAATCTAAGATTCGCAGAATCTGAGTAAATCTTGATAGTACAGATACACTTCTTCACACGGGGTGGTGCCCAGCGGACATGGGGCGTGGTCAACTAATGCAGACAAACTGCATTTAATGAAGGAAGAGAAGACGGGTGGACACGGGGCCGTGCCCAATGGACACGGGGTCGTGTCCGGGCTTCTGTGCAGGCTATAAATAGGGGTGCTTGGCTCTTTTGCAAACCATCCCTTGGCAAACCACCTCTCTCACACTTCACCCACCCACCACCACCATCACAACCCACATCTACCACCACCATCCATCATCCATCATAGAGTGTGTGAGTAGTCTCGGGATCCAAGATTGATCATAAGAATTCTTGACAATCAAAGGTCATGTTTGCCTAAGTCTCTTACATCACTTGGTGAAGACAAGTGTCTAGTGTAATACTTTTTATTTTTAATCTTTTCGCACTTTTTATTTGGTTATGTATTAATGACTTTAATAACTAGTTTCTTATGTTGAAGGTGAGTCTTCCTTATCGTTTGTCCGTGGTGTCTTGGCATTATTTTACTGTCTATATAAAATAAAAGATTTTCACCATTCATATCTCCACGGTCTATATGGAGGTATGTTGGCTACCTGGTCGGGGGTTAAGGGAACGGTTTGGTAAGAGTCTTGCCTTGTTCAGTGTATAGATCCTGCAAGGACCTGGGTCAACTTTAGTAGGACCTCCTTCAATACCCACTGGTATTGGATGGCGGGGGTCCGAACTCCTTGATCCCCTCATATGTAAACTACTATTAAAACTTTAACCCGGCTACTTAGGACTGTATCCCTCCTGACTCAGACTACTTAGCCGAGGGTAACGTCACCTCCTGAAGAGGGGCCTACCACAATATGCATTAATAACTTAATTAATTATCTTTCAATATCCAACCCTTTAGGATTGTATCCTTGCTTACTCAAACTACTGGGTTGAGGGTAACGTCACCTTCAGAAGAGGGGCCTACTACAATAACTAAGATAATCTCTTAAAAAGTGCAAAAGTGTGGAAATAATCAAAGGTTACACTAAACACGAGTCGGATCTAAGTGATTCATCTTGTCTATCTGTTTTTATTTTTATTTTATTTTTCAGCATTTTAGTTAGTTTTATTTTTCTAGTTTAAAACATTTTTCTAAACTTTTGATTTGATTAGACGTTGAGGATAAACCGGTATTAAAAGCTCTTGTGTCCTTGGACGACCTCGGTATCTTACCAACACTATACTACCCTCACGATGGGTACACTTGCCCATATGTGTGTTTAGTGTTAGTAAATATCGTGTTTTATAAATTTAAAACTTGGCTAAAAAGTGTTAAAGGGCTTAAAATATACATTAAAAATCTATAACACTACACGCACATCAACTTTTTGGCGCCGTTGCCGGGGACACAAGGATTTTAAGAAAGTTAGGAATCAACGGCCTAATCGTTTTTTCTTATTTATTTTTATTTTTCTATTTTTTTAGGATTTTTTTTTAGATTTCCAGCTTCTGCAGAACTCAGCACGGGGCGTGCCCGCTGAACACGCCCCCGTGCCCAATCTTTGGTACTGGCAATCCTGTTTTAAGTCAGACAGTAAGCTGAACATGGGGCCGTGCCCACTCAACACGCCCCTTGCCCAAGTTTCAGTTACTGAAAACAGAACCGTAAGATCCCGACGGTTGGTAATTTCTGACACAAACATGAGTGATACTGATATTTTTTACTTTCGGCACTCTTATGGTACGTGGTGTCAAATTTGTGGTGGCCCTCATAAAGATTTAGAATGTTATTTTCTAAATTATAAGCCCCGTTATATAGACCCATTGTTTTCCTATAGCCTTAAGAGGGGCGAAAGTAAAAATAACCCCTATCTCTCCCTCGAATGCTCCCAATCGAATCTTCTAGGAGAAATCTTCTTGACGAATTATTTCAAATGGAGGATTTAATTCTTAATTGGGTAAAGGAACTTGAAATGGATTCCATTAATTCACCTCAAGAAGATACCCAAGAAGAATTATTGGGATCGCATTCGAATAAAAACAACTTCGTTGTTCCCGAAATCACCTCTAATTCTAGCGAAGACTTAAGCGATAGCCGTCCCTGTGTCGATTGTGCCGTGAAGGACTCCCCATCGACTTCGTTCGGTGCATACATAGACCTGAGCGATTCGGCATACACCTTCTTTAACGAGAGCCCGGGAAAGGGTTGGACTTGTCCACCTACATTTAGCATAGGAATCACCCTCACCGACAACCTCTTGCGTTCTCGTCTTAGTCTAGAGCAATTAAGGTATCTCAGGCTCTTTGGGGTTGTTCCATCCAGTAAGGAACCACCCGATCAGGATGAATTCCTTAAAAATAGAAGAAACTTCATAAACAACCTCTAGACACGGGGCCGTGTCCAGGCCAGCACGCCCCCGTGTCCACCCAAAGATTCCCGTCTGATTTCGTGTCAGAATACGGACAAAATGTGTCAGGATCTTGCCTGCACACGGGGCCGTGTCCAGCCGACACGGGGCCGTGTGGAGCGTGCTGTCATTTTCTATAAATGCAGCAAGATTCCTGCACATTTGGACCACTCCAAAGACAAAGATCTGGTGGATCTTCACACATACCATCCTAGAATGGCGAGCAGAACTAGCGGAACATCTTCATCGCACTCCAGAAACAACCGACAAGGGAGAAGGTCATCAACGGTTGAAGATTCTCTTGTAAACTATGTTTACGCTTTAAGAGAAGCTATTGATGAACTGACGGGAGTGGAAGAGGCATTGGTCGACCGTATCAATCATTTGACGGTGGGACTAGAGGGATGTCTTCGAGAGGTCAACCTTTTGCACCAAAGGTCGAACATTCTCGCTTCTCCTCCTTTGGTGCCAATTATCACCCAAAGGGCATGGAATGTGGTACCGGAAGTCACCATACCGGCCGAATGGTACACCATACACCCGGAGCCCCCTCGAGACATACTACAAGGGGTTCCAGTTAGTGTCACTCCCCCTACGCAAGATGTTGAGGAAAACGAGCCCGGTTTCTTCCTCCCAAGAGAGATAGAAGAATGGCTTTAACCACATCTAGGGAGTATCCCTCGGTCTAAAAGTTCTACGAGGCTTTTAAATACCGGAAAGCTATTTCCTGAATTTTGATTCTTATTAAAGTAGAACTCCTTAGGATGATTTTATGTACCATTTGACCTATCTATCTTAGGACCTTTAGTTTTTATTTTTTTGCCTTGTCTTTAAATTCTCTAGGACCTTATGTAATAGTTTTAATGAATGATGGTTTTAATTAATTTGGTGTTTGGATGATGATGTAATGGGTAAAACACACTCGGAATGGTGAAGGATACCAAGGGAAACTTGCACCAGCACCCCATGCACAAAAACAGAGCCTTCCGCCGATTTTTCTTCATTACAGCAAGTTCAGTACGGGGCCGTGCTCAGCCAACACGCCCCGTGCTCAACCATCTCCAGAAAAATGCCCAGTTTAGGTACCTGGACACGGGGCGTGCTCACTGAACACGCCCCCATGTCCAGCCTTCTGTTACTTTACTTTCTTTTCTGTTACTAGCGATCTGAACACGAGGTCGTGCCCGAACACCACGGGGCCGTGTCCAGACACCCAGTAACATAAAATTTTGCTTTTTCACATGTTTTTACACATTCAATCATCCTAAAAACTTATTTTTGGGACATATTGAGGACAATGTGTAATTTAAGTGTGTGGGGGATGCTAAAACCTTGAATTTTGCAAGTCCTAATTACAAGCCTTACACAAAACTCTATTGGAACCGCTAAACACCCCAAATTTTTTCAAAAATTTTTCATTTTTTACTTGTCTAGGTTTAATTTGGGAATTTCAAATTCTAAAAAGGTAATATTTTTACAAATTACAACCGATAGCGTTGTGATAAAAAGAACCAACATAAGAAAATTATGAAACGGCATGACAAATATAGTTAAAATTTGATTATATATACTTGATCACATAAAAAACCCATTCCCACAAAAAGTGAGTTTTGAGCCTTTATTGAGCATACAAATACACATCTTTAAACTAAATGCTCATTTTTCGTTTCTTGTGTGAATAGTTGCTTGGTTCTTACGACTCTAGAACTTGCCACGACGATACATTCCCGGTCCTTACCAACTTAAACCCGAGTAAGTAAATGATGGAGGCATTAGGACTAACTTTTTTTTTATTTCTACACCATTATTTTTCTCTTTTTTACCACCTACCCAAAATCCCCCTAGTTAACCCCTTTGAGCCTAAATCTTTTCATTTCTTAACCCAAAACAAACACCCTTTTACCCACCAAAACCCTTTTTCATTTTAAACCTTTTATTTTAGTAACAAAGCTCGGTTTTTCTTATGACTTCTTCAAAGATATATATATATATATATATATATATATAATGATGATGAAGCCGAAAGAAATAAACAAACAAGTTTATCAGAAAGAACTTTGTTTGAAGAATTGCTTCATCAAAATAAAAAGTTACAAAAATAAAAAGTCTTACGAAAACCGACGTTTTTTACGCCTTTCGCCCTTTCCTACTAACCACTAACCCAACCACCTACCTTTAACCCAAGCCTAACCCTTCCCCCAAAGTCCTCTTGATATTTACAAAGGTATATAGTTAAAAAGGAGGAGGATTGATTGCTTGGCAAGCTTATGGTAGAAGTAAGTTCCATGCCGCTCTCGAGTGTTTCACAAAAAAACATTTTCGGCCGAGTGTTGAGTGAACACCCGTGAGGTATGTGAACTTGTATATAAATAGAATTTTAAAAAGGCATGTTATGCCCTAATAAGTAATTTATCATATGTAATGTTCTAAATAAATCATGACGAATAGGATTGTAAATAAATAAAAATAAAACTTAATAAAGAATCTTGAAAATCCCGACACTCTATGACAAGCCCAAAACCTTCTCTTCTACCCATTCCATTTGGGAGTGTAAAGCCACATTATAAAGAGTTTTGCTTGAGGACAAGCAAAGATTCAAGTGTGGGGGGATTTGATGTGCGCAAAATGCAAGATATAAATTACATCAAATGTGGCATTAAACTAACCCTTTTTTAGTACTAATGTTGGAAAAAGTGTGTTTTTGTCTTCCTTTTGTATTTTCAGGATTAAATGAGCTCAAATGAACAAAAGAAGCAAAAAGGCAGCTAAATCTAACATAAATACAAGAAAAGGAATAAATGTGGCATGCCCGACCCCTCGATAGCATCTTCCCAAGCAAAACAAGAGAACAGAAGGCTGAACACGCCCCATGCTCAATGAGCACGGGGGCGTGCCCAAGTGTCTGCAGAAAAGATAAAGCTGTAGAAGCTTCTATCACCCACCACGGGGGCGTGCCCAGCGGACACGGGGCCGTGGTCAACTCTAAGATTTGCAGAATCTGAGGAAATCTTGATAGTACAGATACGCTTCTGCACACGGGGTGGTGCCCAGCGGACACGGGGGCGTGGTCAACTAATGCAGACAAGCTGCATTTAATGAAGGAAGAAAGACGGGTGGACACGGGGCCGTGCCCAATGGACACGGGGTCCTGTCCGGGTTTCTGTGTAGGCTATAAATTGGGGTGCTTGGCTCATTTGCAAACCATCACTTGGCAAACCACCTCTCTCACACTTAACCCACCCACCACCACTATCACAACCCACATCCACCACCATCATCCATCATAGAGTGTGTGAGTAGTCTCGGGATCCAAGATTGATCGTAAGAGTTCTTGACAATCAAAGGCCATGTTTGCCTAAGTCTCTTACATCACTTGGTGAAGACAAGTGTCTAGTGTAATACTTTTTATTTTTAATCTTTTCACACTTTTTAATTGGTTATGTATTAATGACTTTAATAACTAGTTTCTTATGTTGAAGGTGAGTCTTCCTTATCGTTTGTCCGTTGTGTCTTGGCATTATTTTACTGTCTATATAAAATAAAAGATTTTCACCATTGATATCTCCACGGTCTATATGGAGGTATGTTGGCTACCTGGTCGGGGGTTAAGGGAACAGTTTGGTAAGAGTCTTGCCTTGTTCAGTGTATAGATCCTGCAAGGACCTGGGTCAACTTTAGTAGTACCTCCTTCAATACCCACTAGTATTGGATGGCGGGGGTCCGAACTCCTTGATCCCCTCATATGTAAACTACTATTAAAACTTTAACCCAGCTACTTAGGACTGTATCCCTGCTGACTCAGACTACTTAGCCGAGGGTAACGTCACCTCCCGAAGAGGGGCCTACCACAATATGCATTAATAACTTAATTAATTATCTTTCAATAATCCAACCCTTTAGGATTGTATCCTTGCTGACTCAAACTACTGGGTTGAGGGTAACGTCTCCTTCAGAAGAGGGGCCTACTACAATAACTAAGATAATCTCTTAAAAAGTGCAAAAGTGTGGAAATAATCAAAGGTTACACTAAACACGAGTCGGATCCAAGTGATTCATCTTGTCTATCTGTTTTTGTTTTTATTTTTATTTTTATTTTATTTTTCATCATTTTAGTTAGTTTTATTTTTCTAGTTTAAAACCTTTTTCTAAACTTTTGATTTGATTAGACGTTGAAGATAAACCGGTATTAAAAGCTCTTGTCTCCTTGGACGACCTCGGTATCTTACCAACACTATACTACGCTCACGATGGGTGCACTTGCCCATATGTGTGTTTAGTGTTAGTAAATATCGTGTTTTATAAATTTAAAACTTGGCTAAAAAGTGTTAAAGGGCTTAAAATATACATTAAAAAACTATAACACTACACGCACATCAGTCTTCAATAGTCTTTAGCAGTTGTTTGAAGATCAACAGTTATTGTAGGCGAACAGTGGATGGAGGTCATAAGATGTTAGGGCCACTTCCAAGGGGAAAGATTGAGTACAAACATCTGCTTATTCTGGATCCACTGATCTGATCCAGTTTTGGCTTTATCAATTGTTCCTTTGGTAGGGTTCAATCCCAACAGCTTCCAATCAAAACAACAAATTCTTTTAACAATTCAAAATAAATCTTCCTTGTTGGGCCCATGTCTAACCGGCCTTGGATGGAGGGGGGGGGGGTCCTAGTTATGTTTCAATCTTAAGTTGGTGATTTTGGTTGAAATGTAAAGGAATTAGTTCGGGTTATATGTGTTTTAGTGTTTTAGGATGTGTTATGATGTTCGGTGACCATAACTAGCTTCATAACACTAAAATAATGCTTCTAGTGAAAATTTGGTGTTTCGGGTAGTGTCCGGTTGTTCGGTTGGTTACCGGTTCGTTAAGGTGTAAATTACGCAGTTTAGTGTGCTTTATGTTCCCTTTTATGACAGTTTTGATTCCCGACACTTAGGAAGGTATTCTGGACCATTAAACCATAATTCAGCATTCTATTTGGTAGTTAAAATGCTGATTTTTGCTGAAATATGCAGAGTTCAGCAGTTTTTGTGAATTTTAGGCACTTTCCGGCACTTAAACTATTACTAGGAAGGCAGTTTTATGATCCCTACTTTCCTACACACTATTCTAGTGTAACTCTTGGTTTCGGGCTCATTCTGTGTCTTAACATCACGTCTGTCAGAGTTCTGAACTCCCGTCAGTACTTCTAGTTTGTCTGATAACTGTGCTAACTTTGTTTCGTGCACTAATTGAACCATATTGTGTTGCATGCAATAATGATAAGAAATCATGCAACATGTAATGCACTTGTATCTATATGACATCAATTAGAAAATCATTCATGTCATTAATCCAAATCAGGCACAGTCATTAAGATACAAATTTCTGTTTAACATTGTACGGAATACATGGAAAAGTGCCAGTTGTCACATTCTCCCCCTGTTAAAAGAATTTCGTCTTGAAATTCAGGTTGTGTTATCGGTTGCAGGGGAGTTGTGAAATAGATGTGAATACTTAGACTTGATTTAGCCTTCATGTTCCCAAGTAAATTCTGGGCCATGATGTGAATTCCAACGAACTTTAACAAATTTAAAAATGACTTCTTCGTGTTTTGTGGACTTTCCATTCCGTAACCTCGACAGATTATTCAGTAAATTGGAGTTTGTTATTGATGTGAATCTCGTTTACGGGAATGACAACTGTTTCTTGAGTCGGACTCTTCTTAAGATTAGGCGCGTGAAACGTATCATGGACACTACTAAGTTTTTCTGGAAGTTTTAGCTTTGTAAGCACCGGTTTTGATCCTTTCCAGGATCTCGAAGGGTCCGATGTACCGTGGGTTCAATCTCCCCACGTTTACCAAACCGCACCACGCCTTTCCAAGGCGAGACTTTCAATAAAACGATATTTCCAACCTCAAATTCTAACGGTTTTCGCCGCTTGTTGGCGTAGCTTTTCTGTATATCACGTGTTGACTTGTTACGATCACGTATCTGAACGGTCTTGTCTGTGGTTTCTTGAACCAACTCGGGGCCAATAGATTGTTTATCTCCGGTCTCCGTCCAGCACAACGGGGACCGACACTTACGTCTATATAAAGCTTCAAACGGGGCGGCTTGAATACTGGTGTGATAACTATTATTGTAGGAAAACTCCACTAAGGGCAAGTGAGTATCCCAACTTCCACCAAATTCCATCACACAAGCACGTAGCATGTCTTCCAAGGTCTGTATCATCATCTGTGATCCAAATGCCTTCTGAAACGTTTGCCAAATCCTTGACACAAAACGACCATCTCAGTCGGATATGATAAAAACAGGCACTCCATGACGTGCCACAATCTCTTTGAGGCACAACTATGCCAACCTCCACGTGTTATCTTTCTCACTGATTGGTAAGAAGTGCGCAGACTTCATGAGTCAATCAATCATCACCCAAATCATATCATGTCCTCTTTGGGTTCTGGGTAGCTTTGTAATGAAGTCTATTGAGATCTGTTTCCACTTCCAAACGGGGATCTCAGGTTGTGGCAGTAGCCCTGACGGTTTTTGGTACCCTGCCTTAACTTCTGCACAAGTAAGGCAGTTACCCACATATGTAGCTATATCAACTTTCATCTTGGGCTGCCAATAAAAGTCTTGGTACATCCTGTCGGATCCAGGATAGGTAGAGTACCTTGACTTATGGGCTTCATCCAAAATAAGTGTGCGTAGATCGCCGAAGAATGGAACCCAAATTTGTTTCAGGAAGTACAATATTCCATCTTCCTTGGGCAACGATGGCACTCCCATTCCACGTAATGATTCAGCTTGTAGGTTCTCTGGTTTGAGCGCCCCTTGCTCAGCTTCACGAATCCGAGTAGCGGGATTCGTCTGTATGGTCATCTCTAAGGCTCGCACCCCTAGAGGCTTTATGCATCCCTTGCGGCTTAAGGCATCTGCTACAACGCTCGCCTTGTCCAGGTGATACTTAATCTCACAGTCGTAATCATTCAACAATTCAACCCGTCTTCTTTGTCTCATATTCAAGTCTTTCTGATTGAGGGCGTGCTGCAAGCCCTTATGGTCAGTAAAGATCGTGCAGCGAGTATCATACAAGTGATGTCACCAAATCTTCAACGTGAATATCACAGCTCCTAACTCAAGGTCGTGTGTTGTGTAGTTCTTCTCAAGAACTTTCGACGTGATACGCACGCGATGGCTTTGTCTCGTTGCATCAACGTGCAACCGAGACCTTGTTGAGATGCGTCACAATAAACCGCAAATCCATCGGGACCGTCAGATAAAGACAAGATAGGTACCGTCTTGGTTAGGGTTGTTAGCGGTTGAGCAATCTTTGAAAAGTCTTCTATGAATCGTCAACAATAGCCTGCTTGCCCCAGAAATTGTCGTATCTCAGTTGGTGTCTTTGGGGCTTCCCAGCTCTTGATTGCCTCGACCTTGGCAGTGTCGACATGAATTCGATTCTTATTCACCACGTACCCTAAGAATTGCACCCCACGAATACAAAATTCACACTTCGACAACTTAGCATACAACTGTTCTTTCTTTAAAAGTTTCACGATAACTTGCAGATGTTGCTCATGTTCTTCCTTGGTCTTCGAGTATATAAGGATGTCATTGATGAATATAATCACGAACTTATCCCGATATGGCTTGCACACCTGATTCATGAGGTCCATGAATATTGCTGGTGCGTTTGTTAAGCCAAACGGCATGACAAGGGACCCATGATGCCCGTAGCGAGTCCGAAAGGCCGTTTTAGGGATACTTTCTTCTTGTGTCTTTAATTAATGATATCCTGTCCTTAAGTTAATCTTGGAATAGTAGCTGAAACCATGTAGTTGGTTAACAAGTAAATAATTATCGACAAGGGATACCGATTCTTGACGGTTAGCTTATTCAACTCTCTATAGTTGTTACACATACGGAAACTACCATCCTTTTTCTTGACAAATCACACTGGAGCTCCCCAAAGCGAGAAGCTTGGCCTAATAAATCATCTTATCTAGTTGCTCTTTCAGTTGCGCCAAAAGCTCCTGCTTCTCGAACAGAGCTAATTGATAAGGTGTCGTTCCTTGCACTAGGTCTATCCGAAACTCCATTTGTCGTTGTGGAGGTAACCCAACCAAGTCTTCGGGAAAGACTTCTGGAAACTCCTTCACAACGGGGAAGTCTTCTAGCTTCGGCTCCTTGGTCTCCTTATCGAAAACATGAGCAAGGAAGGCTATGCACCTCCTTTCAAAGGCATTTCTGCGCCTTTAAGCTCAATGTGGGATGTCGCCATCCACCGCCTTATGGGGCCCAGCGTCCTCGCATCAACTGCATGAAGACTGTGTGCTATAAGTGTTTCATCATTCACAAGCGGGGTGCGAATGGCTTTCCTCATGACAAACAACTTCAACTCTATCCTGAGATAATCAATTCATGCCGACTACAACATCATAGCTTCCCAAGTCAGCAGGTAGGAGATCAATAGAAAATTCCGGCTCTCCAAGCTTCAAGGTACAACCCTTAACAACTTCATCCTTTTTGACTAATTTCCCGTTTACTAACTCTATAGAATATGGGACGTCTAGCTTACTTGAAACTAGGCCAAGTAGGTTCTCAAGTTTTATAGATACAAAGCTTAAGTCGGTGCCAGTATCAATCAAAATGGATGCATTGTGTTGGTTAATAGGGAACGTACCCGTAACCACATTTGGATCCTGGCGTGCTTCACGAGCTCTGATCGTGAAGACTCTTCCTCGCTTGGCTCTTCCTAGGGCAATCTTTCCTAAAGTGCCCCATGTAGCCACAGTTGAAGCAACCTGGAACTCTACCATTATCGTTTCTGTCTTGGTTGCAGTTATCATTTCCTCCTTATTTGGGATACTTTGCCCAACAGGCATCCTTGCCGTGTCCTTCTTTTCCGCATACGTCGCACTTAGGTCTCAGACATCGACCTTCATGGTGAAACTTGCATTCGTCGCATCTCAGCTTAGTCCCCAAATAAACCTTACCACTGGCCTTATTAGTGGCTCCAAAAGCTTTCATTCCATGAGGCGGGTTCGCTTCCTTTCTTTTGTTTGCATTTGGGTTGTCATAGCTTACTTGAGTGCCTTTCTTCAAGTTTGAAAACTTTCCTTTGTTGTCACCCGAAGACTCCACATGAGTCTCTTTCTTATTTCCCTCAGAACTCGAAAACTTTCCCATTCGAAGAGCTTCTTCAATAAGTGTAACGCTCAAATCGATAGCCTCTGCGATGGTTGGAGGCTTTGTGGCAGTAACCATGCTTAGGTTTTGAGGCGTAAGTCCCCAAATAAACCGCTCGATTCTCTTGAATTCCGGCTCAAAAAGATAGGGAACGACCCTTGATAAATCATGGAAACGCTGAATATACTCAGCTATCTTTGGTCCATCCATCTTTAGATTCCAGAACTCTGTTTCCAGCTTTTGGATTTCAGCTAATGAGCAGTACTTCTTGCGCATTAGCTCCTTAAGCTCATCCCATGTTAGCGCATATGTAGCTGTTTCGCCAAGGGTTTGAACTTGGAGGTTCCACCACGAGAGCGCTCCGTCCAAAAATAATCCAGAAATATACGTAACCCTCTATTCAGGAGCACACTTGCTCATCCTCAGCACGGAGTCGGTTTTCTCTACCCAGCGAACAAACGCGACAGCACCTCCAGTGCCATCGAAGTTGAGAGGCTTGCAATCCAAGAATTGCTTGTAAGTACAGCCGGTTGGGGGGTTACTTCCAGAGGTACCACCGCTGCGTTCTGAGCGGTTGGTCTCGTGCTGTGCAATTGCTTATGAGATGCGTTCTTGAAGCTCGGATTCTGTCCTCGGTAACGTATTAGTGTCTGTGTCACATCTGGGCGGCATTTTCTTCTGGAAAAAAGGTATTGGGTAGGTTAGACAACATTCACCAATAATTGTCTATGAGGTGTATATCACCACAAGCAAACATGTAATCACCTAACATCACATGCGTATATAGTCAACAATGTATAAGTAAGAAAACAACCACTGAGCTTTCATATATGTTTGACAACTTGACACATTGTTTTTAACAGAGGAAAACAAAATGGACTCGAGGTTACATCACCTCGGTGATACAAGTTCCATAATATGAAAGTAGTAGTTATTTTCCTTCTACATTGGTATTCTTAGGACTTTAGTTTCATAAGGACGGGTATACTTCCCAAGGGATGGGGGTTGTGCATTCCTACCACGTATAGGAGGTGATAGCGAAAACGCAGAGATAAGGTAATGAGGGTAAGTGACTTATTTCTAAGAATCGAATGGTGCCTTGTTGCAATCGTAGAGCGGTTTTCCAAGGCGCGAATGCACTACCCAAACGATGGGGTGCATTACGGGATAGAGAGTGTAGAGTTGCTGATAGGGGTATATTGTCGCAACCCCTGACCCCTGCCTCGGGAGGCAGGCGGCCGCGGCCTACTCAGAGATGGTGGTATCGGTGTTTATCATTATTTAGCAGCGGAATTTCATCAGGACCGTAGTTAGGAAATATTTTATCAGAGTAAAACACCACACTTTTATATTAATAAACACATGGGAAAAACCCAAGTTTCTGTTACAAACATGTTTATAGGGATAAACCCTATTTTATTGAATAACACATCTTTCTTTATTAGGTAACTTTTATAGCCACATTTTTCCAAGCCTTCAGTGCTCTCCAGCTGGCTTCTAGTTTGGCTTTCACATTTTATTACCTGAAACGCGTTTAAAAACATTTTGTCAGTGGGAAATACTGGTGAGTGAATCCCAGTTTAATCAAGACTGGTTTTATCCTTGTACAGTATTGAGGGCATTCAGCAATTACATTTGTTTATTTATTCTACCTTAATTACCACCCACGGTACTTTCGACCCGACTTATGGTCATGTTACTACTCACAGTGTAGTAACAAATTTTGTATACAAAACCCCAACATACCGATGATAATTGTAGAATTACAAATACTCAAACACTGTTTAATTATAATGTAAAGCATTGAGGTTTTGTAAAACAGTTGCAAAAAGGTTTACAAAAAGGAGATTATTCACATTGCTAGTTTGGACTTTTCCTGGTGGTTTCCTGGTTATAATCTAATAATTTAAATAATGCACATGCGTTAGTATAATAACCCAATATTTACATTAGTTATACCCTCCTCGAGACAGAACTCCAATGACTACGTCGGGCAGAACCACGACAGCCGTTACGGAGCACTAGATCAATCGGGCAACGTATCTAATACGTAACCGGGGGTTATAATACTTACAACGGGGCCGAACTTCGTTAATTAGGGGGGTATTATACCCGATTATAGCTTCTATATTACAGAATGAGAGAGAGATTTTCGAATTTGAGCAACGTAAACTAAAGGCCGGTCGTCTCAATTTATAGGGCCTGATTTCGGGTTTGTCGCACCCCGCGAAGAAGTCCGCTAAGGGCTTCGCGGCCCACGAGGCCAGCTAGGGTAGGGCCTAGATCCGCGTAGCCCGAAGACAAGGTCTTCGCAGCCCGCGAGCGACCTTCTGATTTTGTTTTTATTTTTATTTTATAAAATTAAAGGTATTAGGGACCGGTTCTCGTATACGGGGTGTATTTTAAGGCGTATAGGGATGTTATAAATATATTAGGGGTGTCGAAAATAATTTAGGAGGGTTGTTATATCCTCCCTACCTTAATTTAGAACTCGTCCTCGAGGTCTACTGGAACAGGTGTTGGTATTTCCTTTGCATCTCTGATTCAAGCTCCCAAGTGTATTTTGGTCCTCTCTTGGAATCCCATTTCACTTTGACTAGAACTAATCTCTTGTGCTTGAGATTCTTGACTTTCCTGTCTTCAATCTGTAGAGGCTTTTCTATAAACTTAAGCTTTTCATTTACCTCTATATCCTTAAGAGGTACCACTAATGATTCATTGGCTAGGCACTTTTTGAGATTGCATACATGAAATACATCATGTATTCCTGCCATTTCCTCTGGCAGTTGTAGCTGATAAGCTACAGGTCCTATTCTTCTGATAATCTCAAAGGGTCCAACATACCTGGGGCTTAACTTTCCCCTTTTAATGAATCTTACTACTCTTTTCCAAGCAGAAACTTTTAACAAGACGTAGTCTCCTACCTAAAATTCTAATGGCTTTCGCCTGTTATCAGCATAGCTCTTCTGTCGATCGCGTGCTGCTTTCAGTCTTTCCTTGACTTGAATAATCTTGTCTGTGGTTTCTTGTACTACTTCTAGTCCAGACAATTGCTTTTCTCCAATCTCTGCCCAACAGACTGGAGTTCGGCACTTTCGTCCATAAAGTGCTTCGAATGGTGCAGCATTGATACTGGTATGATAGTTGTTATTGTAAGAAAATTCTATTAATGGTAAGTGATCTGTAACACCCCGTGTTTCTGAAGTCAAAGTAAAAGTCAAGATTGAAGTCAAAGGAAGACAAGATTGCTAATTGTGATCTGTCTCTCCTTGCTCAATTCCTGTTTTGACTTCTTTGTCTTGTGATTAGTCTATTTTTTTCCACTTTAGTTGTATTATGTAGAGTATCTATTAATAATCGCATAGTAATCGCTATTCATCGCATGTTTAATCGCTTTATCGCTATCGCACTCGCAACTCGAATTACGTATTTTGGGTATTGTTATACGTGTGTGTGTGCCTTATGTGTTACTTGTGCATGTTTATTTATGTTATGTTGTGGTAATCAATCAAAACGTAATCGAACTCTATCGCAATCAAAATGGTACGATAATTGGTGGAAAAGAGATAGTGCGAGATATGAGTAGTTGGGATTAAAAGTAATTTGACTAGGAAACTCTATCGCATCGAAACGCTTGCAATCGAAATCGAAACATCAAAACTCGTCGCGCCGAACACTCGAACGAGGCAACCGATCGATCAGGCAACCAACCGATCGAGCTGACTGGCCGAACGACCAGCCCTTTCTTCTTTGGGCAACTCTATAAATACCCCTTATCACTTTCAAACTTTCTACTTTTGGCAGGTGACGTCCGACCAGCTCGTTTTCCTCACTTTTCTTCAGATTTCTCACGATCTCGGTAAGATCTCGACCTAAATCTTGTACTTCCTTGATCTACACGCACTCCTACACCTTTCTATCTTTTAAATCTTAACTTTTAACCATGAAATCATCGAGATTTAAGGTGTTCTAGGATGACGTCATCATGTGTTCTTGAAGAACTTCATGTTTTGGCCTCAATCCACCAAGAACAACTTAGATCTAACCGATTTCCACATAAACTAACAAAGGTCTTCCATAGATCTAAACATATTCACAATGAAAAGAAGTGAAAGATGGTTTTCCAACTTTCTTTCAACTCTTTTACACTCAATGCACTCAAAACCGATAGAATCGGAACTTGTGTCAGCTTACTACTCATTATTGTGGTTGTGTTGGTTCAAGATCCGTATCCTATCCACGAGATTATTGATTCTGGGTTAACCAAGAACAATCGTCCTGAACCGGTGGACCGACCGAACTTGGGTGGTTCCTGTTTGATCGGGTCACTTGGGCATAGGATGGAGTTCTGTTGGTTAGCACGATATCAACACATCTCGATAAAACGACAAACTATCAAAACAACCAAGTGTAAGACGAACAGGTCAACCAGGACGGAGTGCCGTCTGAACGGACTGTTGTCCAAACGGATAGCCAAACCGCATGACTGGCCACCCGTACGACTTGCACCTTGGACCCACACTTAACCATTTTTGCCAACATTTGAAGTCTGAATGTTGAATGACTTGCTGTCCGATCGTACTACCATCTGATCGACCTACCAATCGAATCATGAGATGTTTAAACTTCAACATTTAAACAAATTTCAACATGTCCAATACACAAAGGATGCCACCCGATCGAACAACCGTCCGATCGAGTGACACCCTGCTATGAACTTGTTCTCACTGAAGTGCCCAACCGAACGGGTTGCCATCCGATCGAACAACCGTCCGATCGACCGACCTGAAAGGTAGAGGTACTTCAATGTTTTCAAAATGCTACAACGAAAACTTCAAAACTCAAGCCATCATACACAAACACATCCTTCCCACAGGAAGAACCAATCCACTCGAACAGTCATCCGACCGGACTGCTGTCCGATCGGACTACTGTCCGAACGGACTGCCACCCGCACGACCAGCCGTCTGATCGGATTACCATCCGATCGAACTGCTGTCCGGCTCACTTGTACCTTGCATCGTTTTACGCGTCGCTTATCGTTATACTGTCAATCTATTCAGGCTAACCCTACTCTCTAGCGCTCCCTTCAATCCATCATCACTGTGAGTATACTCGATCCCATTTTGGCTTTACGCACTTTTGGGTGTTACATACGTTACTTATACTAAATCACATCGAACACACTACGCAATACTTTAAACGCTAACCTTTACCACATGTTATACGTGACTTAATGAATGCTTGTTTGTTATGTTTACACATGGAATGCTGTCTACCTGCCTTAGCAATGATAGTACTATTAGTTTGGACTCAGCACCCGTTTACTCGGGGGTTGTTAAGGACAATTACCTACATGGCTCACAGTGGTGAGAATGTATCGCGAACTGCCTTGGGTAGTCAACCCGCAGTCATTGGTATCGATAGGTTCATGTCGATAACTAACATGCCTCATTTCACTCTGTGTACGTGCTGGTTATGCGTAACGCTTTCGAACTCTATATGCTATTATCAAACTTGTATGCTCACCTTTACACTATGTGTGTTGACTGTTACTTTAACGTATGTGATAGGTGCTTAGGATGTTTACATGCTTTGTGTGCTGGTGATGAAATTGAGGCTAGGGACGGAGTCCTAGAAACCAATAAATAAACTATCTATGTATAAATCTGAGTTGTCGGAACAGAACTACTTGACTAGATTTGTCTGTAATAATTTGTTTGCCTTTTAAGACATGGTATGGGACATGTTACTTTAAATTAATTGGTAATGATAATTGTTATGGAAACTTCTGGACAATTTGTTTCGCTTAGTGCCATGCCCCGATGTTTCCGCCATCGGTTGGGGCGTGACAGATTGGTATCAGAGCCATAACTATAGGGAATTAGGCAAGACTCGACCTAGTCCGGGTCGATGTCTTAGAGACCTAGTCTATAGTTAGGAACCAATAGACCGACTTGTGCATGTCCAGTAGGGATTATGTACGAGCATACTACTATTCCTCGCTATTCTCGCTTATGCTACACCATCACTGCACTCGAGTTTTCAATTTTTGATAAGCGAGTAAGTCGAGATTAGGTGTGAAAACCAAAAACTCTCGACCGAATTGCTTGATCAACCCCATTTTTATCTATAAACACGAGAAATTGCGTTGAAATAGGAGTGAAATCCATACTTCGATGCATAATTCTCCTTTATTTTATCAAAACAGGGATGAAGTTGTTAAGCCAGGGGTGAAACCCTAACCTTGACGACTTGGTCCGCCCTTTTTACAAAACTCTCACCAAAGTCTCGACGGACTCCAATGACCTGAAGTCACGATATGACTAACGGGATGCGTGCCAAACGCCCAAGAATCGAGGCAAAAGCACAGTCCTGAAGGTCAAATGTGCACAACAAGTCCTTGAGAATAGTCGAATCACTTTGGATAGCCAATGTCTAATAGCCGCAGACGATATATTTCTCGATTTTTATGTGTTTCGATTCTGAGCCTGCAACTGCTGACTCTGATGATTCATTGATTTTATGTGTTTGTATGTGTATTTACCTGTTTATGTGTTTAAATTTTGAAGATTTATTCGATTTTTGCTTTCACATCGATCGACACGCACCACTCGCACTGCATTTCTATCTCAAAACGCTGACAAATCGCTAAATAGTGGACGACCCTATGCTATGATACGCTTATACTATACTACTCGATGTGCTATTTGAGATCGCTATACTCGAACGCTCGTCGACTTTGAATGATAGGTTGCTGTATTCTGAGGCAGTCGAAATGCTCTACGTGTCTATGTATGCTCCTATGTGCCTCTTGTGACTACATGATTATGTGCTTCTGTGAACTCTGTGCTCTACGTGCTTACGTGATTATGTGCTTCTGTGTTTATGTGACTATGTGACTATGTGTTTATGTGATACATATTTCACTGTGTTCCTGAGCTTTAGTAAGTATTAGACGTGTGAGGTGAGATTCGATTATGACTTGTCTGAGACCTATGACGATGTCTGTTGCAGACAATGTCAACTAGACCATCATCTGGATCCCGTCACCCACGACTCTCTCGTCAAGAACAGAGGGACAAACGCCGTGCTACCATGTAACACCTCAAAAATTCACGTCCTATAATGTGTTGACTCGTGTCATATGTTTGAACGTGTGAAAGAATGATCTGAAAGGACTAAAGTTGACAAACATGGAAAGTATGATAATATACGCGTTCTAGATGTCAACAGTGAATAAATATATAGTATATTAACACTATATGATGCTCATACCTTCAAACGAATAAATCATGGATCATACGAAACTAAAAGTGAGAGATTACAAACTACAGGGGTTAAATGTGTCAACATGTTTAAGTTATACCTCTGAGTGACCTTTTGACAAACCCGAAGCTTTGTAACGGTAAATTATGCTCACTAGAATGCATGATATAAATTTCATAAAGTTTCGTAATCGTATGAGAAAGTTATGATCAAATTCGTGTACAAGGGGTTAAAGCGTCAACGTTGAACGTTTGGACTTTTCGGGTGACAATAAAGTTAACCGAGGACTAAACAAAGTGGGTATATATCTTGAAGCCCTTATGTATCAAATTAGAGGGTTCAAATTGCAATATAAAGGTTAGTTGACCTTTCGGAAGGGCCAAGAGTCGAATATGCAACAAATAGAAAATGTAAAACCTGAATTCAAGGTCCACGCGGCCCACGTGGCCTTTAACAAAATCGTAGGCGGGCCGCCTGGGACGCCCAGAAGCAGAAAAACAGGCAGCAGCCTGTTATGCACGATTTTAACCAATCTGGCCGGTATTTCTCACTTGTGGACGACCCCTAGGCACCCCCTAAGCACTAGGAACAAGTGTTTATCAGTTGTGGTGTGTGCTAGACCTTGGTGTCAACATATTGTGGTGATAATTTCACTATAAAAGGCCATTATGTGCAATGTTGTTCTTCACACCATTCTCTGCCTTATCTGATCGATTCTGGAGCTCTCAAGCAGGTCCAACTGATCATATCTCGTGCATAGGACTCTTGTAAGTCTGCTAGTCCTTCTTTAATTGAGTTTAGCTTAGTATTTTAGCTAAAAAGTCAAACCGTCGTAATTACGGTTTGACTTCGAGATTAGTCAATAATGGCTCAGTCATATCTCGAATTAAAAGTAGTTATATGTTGGTATTTATGTGGGTAATAAAACCTCAAAAGGGTTTCCCCTGACCACCACTCTAACTAGGTCAAAAGTCGGGTCAAACTTATATTTAAAAAGTCAACAGGAAGTCTAAAATGCCATTTATGCATAATTAACATTGTAGATCATATACAACCTGTTGGATCATTGTTATAACTTAGTAATAAGTGTAAGAACATGTCTAAACATGTTCAACCCGACAATTTCCTGTTTAGACCCGGTTCGGAACCGAAAGTCACATAGTTTGACTTTCACTTTGACTTTCAGTTCTGACCCGCTTTAGTATGATTTGAAAATGTCTTAGAGCTTCTTTAGGACCAGGCTACATGTTAGCACAACCTTCTGTGGTTGGTTCATTGATTGACCCATTCGTTTACGCGTTTCCGTTAATTGCTCATATGTTGACCATTATGCCCTTATTATCTTAAAACGTGATTTTTGGAAATGTAAAAGAGTAGAAACTTTAATTACTGATATATATATACTTGTATGCAAAGTTTGACATCAGTTTGAGGTGTAGATTAAGAGTTATGCTCGTTAGCGTAAAATGAACGCTTTATGTTAATAAAACGGCGAAATTAGCGTATAGCCTAGTTAAGCCTACTTTTTGGTATCAAACTTAATACCCACTGATGTAATATATTATTTTGGGATTTATGAAGATTTTTAATTAATTTTAGGCTGAGCATAACTAGTAGTCGTAGGCTTAATCCGGTAATTGTCGGTTTTGCCCTTACGGGCCATAAAATGAGTTTTACATATCTAAACGACTCCAAACCTTTTTCTACTGATTAGATATGTTAAATAAATTATTTTAAGCCTCCTGGAAGTATAAAAATATCAGCTTTATGTATCGAACCCGGAAATGGCTTCTAATCGCCTAATTAAGCGTTATTAACGCATAATATGTACTAAAACTATTTTAAACATACCAAGGGTGATACCTACTGATATTTGAGGCAAATTATAATATTTTAACAGTAAGCAAAAGTTGTTTAACCCAGACTTCAGTTTCGAGCTTTACGGCTTATGTGAAATTACCAAAATGCCCCTACGGTGCATAGTTTGGTTATACTTGGTAAATTCACATATATACTTTAACCTACTGTTATAACTTATCAAAATAAGTATTTTTTCTGATTATATCAGACCTGTAACTCAGGTAAATACTTAAACTCTTTTATAACCTTTTAAATGACCAAACTACCCCTACGGGGCCTAGTTTGTGTTTATATACGTTTCGGGCATAATGAAAGACATCTTACTGAGGTCACAACATATTTGAGACATAATTAACTTAGGAAACCTGTATATGGCTCTCATGAATACCCGTCACGCTTATTACGCGTACGGTTCGGTTTATGTGACAAGTTTACATAAATTAGCCAAAACGGGTCAAACCTTATTGGTTTTATCTCAAAATCCAGAATGTGTATGAAATACCCATTTAAGACAAGTCTTCAAACTTGTCGGGTCTAAACCACATTCTATTCCGGTCTTCGCTTAATCGTGCGTCTGAACCGTATATTCCCTTAAGACTAACCGGTTTAGGCTTAGGCTAAATTAAAGACCCGTTAGCATTCTAATTGGTTACTTATACCATCATTCCAGACTAGAGCATTTCGGTAAATGGTACCTACGCTTACTTAAGTGAATACGGCTGAGTTATTAGATTCTTGTTATTTAAGACAGGAGCTAGCTCAGGTAAATACTCTTAACTTATTTTCCCTATACGGGCTTGGGATACGGCACTATAAAAGTACCGCTTGGTCGGGTGTGTAGTTATTTAAATCGTATTGTGATTGATGTACTTACAACCCGTTTAATATGTATTATTTGGTGTATGGCCTTTGGGGGTTAATGACCATGTCCCGGATATCCTTGGCATCATTTTACGAAATGGCCACGACCTAAGCACGGGGTGTAGGCATACACCTGACAGCTGCATTATGTAAAAACTGGTAATCCACTCCGAGGTATCATCCTTGTGGGCATTATACCGGAACTGGTAATCCACTTAGAGGATGATAGCCTGTGGGCATTATACCTGTGGCGTGTCAGTTAATCTAGTCCGGCCCTACAAACCGGCCCTAACGGACGACAAATAAGTAAAACTGTATACAAGATTATATATGAATAATTTTCCCAAGTTAAAAAGGTTAATTTTGCCTCTGTGCATTTTAATCAAATTATAAAAGATATTTTGTGCCACGTGCATTCAAACCAATTTTCTTAAACTCTTTTCAAATGAGTCGGTTGAGTGTATTTACCAGTGAAAACTGACGTATTTTCCAAAAAGGTTAAGTGACAGGTACTGAACAAAATTGGCTGGAAGCTCAGGTCGCTAATAAGGAATCTTGCAAGTTCTAGGCGTCTAAAGTCTGTTGAACAAATGATATGTTTTAAGATCCGCCTGTGGATCCTTTACTTTCCGTTGTAATACTGGGTATTACTAAATTCGGATTTGTAATATATAATTTATCTTTTGCTTCCGCTGTGCATTCATATATATTGTGTTGTTTGACTATTATGTTGCCAACCACGTCACTATACTCCCCACCGGGCCCACCGGTGACACGTGGAAAGTCGGGGTGTGACAGGTTGGTATCAGAGCCAACACTGAGTGAATTAAACGCTAGCCTTTTGCGTTTAATCTCAGTTTCACAATTGCACATTCTTGAGTCTAGACAAGAACATAAGACAAATCCAAATTCGTTTCATTGTCTTTTAATTACTTCCTTGTTATTTCTCTGATTAGCCTTTGCATGGGCAAGTCATTTTATCAGAAGTCCCGTTTAGGGCAACCATATACTTGTTTAAATTTTAAAGGAACGATTATGTTTAAAAATATCATTCCTATATTATAAGATCTACCATTATAATAAAATGGCAAAATCTAAAAAGGACGAGACCTAGCCATACGTCACATTAAGACAGGGCCAAGATGGTAGTTCCACAATTAGATTCAGATCCTTGTTAACAGTTCAATTTAGAAATTTTTCTGCGTTAATTATTAAAAAGAATCTAAAGGGTAAAACCTAGCTTAAGTGTCACTGTAGACAAGGCCAAGATGGTAGAACCTATTCAAGAGATTCAAATCCTTATTAAACATTTGAAAGCATATTAACATGCTTGGCAAAGTGTGATGCGATAAAATCACATAAGTCATTTTTTTTGGGGTTATTCTAAAATCCCTTATTTATATAATCATCCCTTATGGATGAAGTGCCACGGGCTATAATTAACGTCCTCTGGGACTAAAGACAGTGGTAGCCTACAACTCCCTGTCAAGGAAAGGTAATGAACGTTGGTTCAAACCTCAAATGCTTCGATTCTCTGAAATCCTAGCATATAATTTATAATTGTCCATGTGACTAGGCCTTTGGTGCCACGAATAAGACTGTTACTGTTTTATAATTAGGATAACTTATTATAGAAATCCTAAATAAATTTGATTAATAAATTAACCAAATATGGTCTCTGTTTACCATGGTTAATGAATTACCCTAAGGGGCAATTCCATAATAAACTCCCAAATAAACTATTGTCCTTGTTTTCTGCAACAGTTCAATTGTAATGGCTAACTCAGACGAGGGTAATAGTCATCCAGCGGAGGTTAATAATGACGCCCGAATTAATCTAACTAGTGCGGAATTAAAAGCGATCATAGACGGCGCAGTTACACAGGCTTTGGAAAGGCAGTATGATGAGTATAGTGGGACTCGTAGTAGGACCCTATCTACAGAGCCTTCAAAGCCACCGTCCAATAACGACGACCCGAAGAAAAATGATGACCGACACTCATCAAACCACAGTGCTCCATCTCAGCAGGTCATACTGAATAAAGGACCCCTTGCTAAGGGTTGCTCCTATAAATATTTCGTTTCCTGCAAACTCCGGGATTTCACTGGGGAGAAAGGAGCCATCGATTGTATGACATGGCTGGATGAGATGGATACGGTTGTTGATATCAGCGGATGCGCTGAGCGAGACGTGGTCAAGTTTGTGTCGCAGTCTTTCAAGGGTGAAGCTTTAGCATGGTGGAGATCTCTGATTCAAGTCACCGGGAAAATCCCACTGTACAATATGTCGTGGGATCAATTTGTTGCCCTTATCAGGGAAAATTTCTGCCCTCAGCATGAGGTGGAGAAGATAGAGTCCGATTTTCTATCCTTGGTGATGACAAACCTCGACTGTCAAGCTTACCTAACGAGCTTCAACACTATGTCTCGGTTGGTTCCATACCTGGTAACCCCGAAACCAAAACGGATAGCTCGTTTTATCGGTGGTTTAGCCCCCGAGATCAAGGCAGGCGTAAAAGCTTCTCGGCCAGCGACTTTCAGATTAGTAGCTGACATTTCCTTATCCCTTACTTTAGATGCGGTCAGATTAAGATCGCTAAAGAAATCTGAAGAAAGTAAGAGGAATCGTGAGGATGATAACTCACGAGGGTCAGAGAAGAAGCACAAGGGAAACACTGATTCTAAGAAGTCTGGGTTTGGAAGGAACAGTCAGCGAACAGAGGAGAAGCCAAAGTGCATGACTTGTCAAAGACGCCACTTTGGAAAGTGCAGATCTGAATCCAATTCTAAGCCTGAATCACCTGCATGTGGGTTATGCAAGTCTAAGGAGCACAAGACTGTTGAATGCAGGAAGATTAAAGATGCCACCTGCTACAATTGCAATGAGAAGGGGCACATAAAGACCAACTGCCCTAAGTATGCAAAGAAGGCTGAAGAGGCCAAGAAAGCAAACGCATGAGTCTTCCATACGAACGCCAAGGAGATGATGCAGAATGATAACTATATAGCAGATACCTTTTCATATCAAACAGTTTAGGCATGAATTTTATCTTGATACTGGCACATATGACTCTATAATGAATGATAAATGTTGAGAACTATTGTCTCCGCCTGATTAAGACTCCGGTCACTTAATACGAGGTAGAAATTGACCGATGATACTTTAGAAAATGCTCCAACAAATCCTATATTGATATTTACTATCTATTAGAAATCACTCTTTTCTGATACCCTTATGGCAAACTTTCAAACTATCCAAATTCATCAGTATATTAAAGACAGATGTGACATTTTGATCCCCTGTCAAAGAGGTGATGGACTAGGTCCAACCCTCAAATGCCATTGATGGTCTTTTGTGACCTAGGCTAAGTGATATTGATATATTTTTAAAATAACATTCATTAAGAATGATAATGCCTTATTGGCCAGTATAGTTTGATGAAACCATGGTTAGTATATGTTAAGGCCATCAGGGTAATGAATAGCAGATGTTGGATTACAACTAAGTAAAGGATTCACCTGGCAATAGGAACAAAATATCGAGTATGATAAACTCGGATAAGACAACCGTCAATCGCGCCATTGATAATGCGACGAATGTAAATAAAAACTACAAACGTAAACCTCAATACTAATGGAGTTAATCTCCAGGCTGTGGTTGACGCAGCAGTTGGAGGGATCATGGGAAAAGGTCATGAGACAATCCAAAGAACCGAATGCTTCTCGCTCTAAATCTCATTCAAAAACCATGTTTAATTGCTCATGAGGAGAGCTATATTCACACTTCAAATATGAAGGATGAACCAAAGAAGGAGGATAACTCCCAGAAATCTGGGAAAGAGAGCAAGTACAGGCCTAATAAAAAGCAACGTAAATTCAGTAAGAAGCCTGTATACCTCAGAGACTGCTTCAGCATTATTATATCCATTAGGAATCAGTTTTTCGATGTCCTAGTTCCGTTAAATATAAGGACTCAATATAGTGTTAAAAATCGATTGGTTACCTTAAAAATCAAGCTCATATTGTGGGTGATAAGAAGCGATTAATTATCAAGACTCCTTATGAGACAACCCTCATAATTACATGTATCCGTACGATTAATTAATATTAAACATAAAAAAAATGGTAGAATTGGCCGTCCCCGGAATCGAACCTGGGTCTAGGCCGCACCCTTTCGCGCGCCTAGCCAACCGAGCTAGGTGCCTAGTTTGTGAAAATTTCCATTCTGATTAAATATAAGCACATATAGTTGATATCTCTTTAATCTCTATCGATTTCGAATACCAAATGGTATGACAAAAGCGCTATATGAGGATTGGTGTATCTTAATAAGTTCCATAGATTGCTTCCATGCCTGATCAGTATGGAGGTTTAATGCATGGGACCACAAAGATATCCCAATGATCATATGGTACTAAAGTCAACTAATAGTATTCAAAGAAGATATCCAGAATAGAATTGTCCAAATAAATATTCCCTGGTAACGGAATATGTTGACTCATAACATGAATGTGTCACTTATTTGACACGAGCAATGATAGGTGAACTGGAGCCTGAGATATGGAAATCCCTGTAACCTCCTTGTACCTTGATTATCTTCTCCTAAGATTACCCTGTCTACCCCTAGGAGGCAGGCAGAGTTAAGTTTAATATCCCATTTAGGGCTGCATTATTATGAAATCCCCAATACAACTAGTACCATATTGGCAGAATCGAAAACCCTGGTTAAGTAAGTTTTAAAGATATAGATTCATAAAGCCAAACTCAATATCCTGAGAATTCGGTATAGTAAATTATGAAAGACGGTTCATTTTGCTAAGGCATTGTCTACCTCAACCCTAATTAGGCAACGATTAAGAATCGCCATCAACTACCCAGGATCGTCGATTTGTTCGACTAAAGATTAGCTATTCCGTAAGATTAATTTTGAGCAATGGTTGGAATAACCATCTCACCTTAAGATAAGCTTTTCTATAATAACTGCTATATAAGTATCAAGGTGGCTCCTTGGAGACCTTGTATAAATGGCATGTTAAACATCTATTGTTAGGACAATAGATAGGTAAGTTCAATTATCAGGATCTGAAAGTTGCAGTGGAAACAACAAGGCAGATCACACAAATCCCTAATTATTTGTAAGATGCCAATATTCGGCAGAAAATCAAGGATTAATGAAAATAGCAAACCTCCTAATTTCTTGTTAAGAAATAAGGTTCAACAATAGGTATCACCCTGGAAAGGAGTGATGCGGTTTGGTAAGAAAGCCAAGCTAAGCCCGAGATACATAGGACCTTTCGAGGTTATCGAACGTGTCGGTTCAGTTGCCTATAAGCTAAACTTACCTGAAGAGCTCAGTGGAATTCACAATGTGTTCCACATCTGCAATCTGAAGAAGTGTTTCGCTGATGAATCACTGGTTATACCACATACGGATGTGCATATAGATGAGAGCTTAAAATTTGTGGAAAAACCTTTGTCGATTGAAGGTCGACAGGTTAAGAAGCTTCGAAGGAAGCATGTGCCTATAGTAAAGGTCAAGTGAGATGCCCGTAAAGGACCCGAATTCACGTGGGAGGTTGAATCCACGATGAAAGAAAAGTACCCTTATTTATTTCAGTAAATCTCAGGTCGAGATTTATTTTAAGGGGGTGAGGATGTAACACCTCGAAAATTCATGTCCTATAATGTGTTGACACGTGTCATATGTTTGAACGTGTGAAAGAATGATCTGAAAGGACTAAAGTTGACAAACATGGAAAGTATGATAATATACGCGTTCTAGATGTCAACAGTGAATAAATATATAGTATATTAACACTATATGATGCTCATACCTTCAAACGAATAAATCATGGATCATACGAAACTAAAAGTGAGAGATTACAAACTACAGGGGTTAAATGTGTCAACATGTTTAAGTTATACCTCTGAGTGACCTTTTGACAAACCCGAAGCTTTGTAACGGTAAATTATGCTCACTAGAATGCATGATATAAATTTCATAAAGTTTCGTAATCGTATGAGAAAGTTATGATCAAATTCGTGTACAAGGGGTTAAAGCGTCAACGTTGAAAGTTTGGACTTTTCGGGTGACAATAAAGTTAACCGAGGACTAAACAAAGTGGGTATATATCTTGAAGCCCTTATGTATCAAATTAGAGGGTTCAAATTGCAATATAAAGGTTAGTTGACCTTTCGGAAGGGCCAAGAGTCGAATATGCAACAAATAGAAAATGTAAAACCTGAATTCAAGGTCCACGCGGCCCGCGTGGCCTTTAACAAAATCGTAGGCGGGCCGCCTGGGACGCCCAGAAGCAGAAAAACAGACAGCAGCCTGTTATGCGCGATTTTAACCAATCTGGCCGGTATTTCTCACTTGTGGACGACCCCTAGGCACCCCCTAAGCACTAGGAACAAGTGTTTATCAGTTGTGGTGTGTGCTAGACCTTGGTGTCAACATATTGTGGTGATAATTTCACTATAAAAGGCCATTATGTGCAATGTTGTTCTTCACACCATTCTCTGCCTTATCTGATCGATTCTGGAGCTCTCAAGCAGGTCCAACTGATCATATCTCGTGCATAGGACTCTTGTAAGTCTGCTAGTCCTTCTTTAATTGAGTTTAGCTTAGTATTTTAGCTAAAAAGTCAAACCGTCGTAATTACGGTTTGACTTCGAGATTAGTCAATAATGGCTCAGTCATTTCTCGAATTAAAAGTAGTTATATGTTGGTATTTATGTGGGTAATAAAACCTCAAAAGGGTTTCCCCTGATCACCACTCTAACCAGGTCAAAAGTCGGGTCAAACTTATATTTAAAAAGTCAACAGGAAGTCTAAAATGCCATTTATGCATAATTAACATTGTAGATCATATACAACCTGTTGGATCATTGTTATAACTTAGTAATAAGTGTAAGAACATGTCTAAACATGTTCAACCCGACAATTTCCTGTTTAGACCCGGTTCGGAACCGAAAGTCACATAGTTTGACTTTCACTTTGACTTTCAGTTCTGACCCGCTTTAGTATGATTTGAAAATGTCTTAGAGCTTCTTTAGGACCAGGATACATGTTAGCACAACCTTCTGTGGTTGGTTCATTGATTGACCCATTCGTTTACGCGTTTCCGTTAATTGCTCATATGTTGACCATTATGCCCTTATTATCTTAAAACGTGATTTTTGGAAATGTAAAAAAGTAGAAACTTTAATTACTGATATATATACTTGTATGCAAAGTTTGACATCAGTTTGAGGTGTAGATTAAGAGTTATGCTCGTTAGCGTAAAATGAACACTTTATGTTAATAAAACGGCGAAATTAGCGTATAGCCTAGTTAAGCCTACTTTTTGGTATCAAACTTAATACCCACTGATGTAATATATTATTTTGGGATTTATGAAGATTTTTAATTAATTTTAGGCTGAGCATAACTAGTAGTCGTAGGCTTAATCCGGTAATTGTCGGTTTTGCCCTTACGGGCCATAAAATGAGTTTTACATATCTAAACGACTCCAAACCTTTTTCTACTGATTAGATATGTTAAATAAATTATTTTAAGCCTCCTGGAAGTATAAAAATATCAGCTTTATGTATAGAACCCGGAAATGGCTTCTAATCGCCTAATTAAGCGTTATTAACGCATAATATGTACTAAAACTATTTTAAACATACCAAGGGTGATACCTACTGATATTTGAGGAAAATTATAATATTTTAACAGTAAGCAAAAGTTGTTTAACTCAGACTTCAGTTTCGAGCTTTACGGCTTATGTGAAATTACCAAAATACCCCTACGGTGCATAGTTTGGTTATACTTGGTAAATTCACATATATACTTTAACCTACTGTTATAACTTATCAAAATAAGTATTTCTGCTGATTATATCAGACCTGTAACTCAGGTAAATACTTAAACTCTTTTATAACATTTTAAATGACCAAACTACCCCTACGGGGCCTAGTTTGTGTTTATATACGTTTCGGGCATAATGAAAGACATCTTACTGAGGTCACAACATATTTGAGACATAATTAACTTAGGAAACCTGTATATGGCTCTCATGAATACCCGTCACGCTTATTACGCGTACGGTTCGGTTTATGTGACAAGTTTACATAAATTAGCCAAAACGGGTCAAACCTTATTGGTTTTATCTCAAAATCCAGAATGTGTATGAAATACCCATTTAAGACAAGTCTTCAAACTTTTCGGTTCTAAACCACATTCTATTCCGGTCTTCGCTTAATCGTGCGTCTGAACCGTATATTCCCTTAAGACTAACCGGTTTAGGCTTAGGCTAAATTAAAGACCCGTTAGCATTCTAATTGGTTACTTATACCATCATTCCAGACTAGAGCATTTCGGTAAATGGTACCTACGCTTACTTAAGTGAATACGGCTGAGTTATTAGATTCTTGTTATTTAAGACAGGAGCTAGCTCAGGTAAATACTCTTAACTTATTTTCCCTATACGGGCTTGGGATACGGCACTATAAAAGTACCGCTTGGTCGGGTGTGTAGTTATTTAAATCGTATTGTGATTGATGTACTTACAACCCGTTTAATATGTATTATTTGGTGTATGGCCTTTGGGGGTTAATGACCATGTCCCGGATATCCTTGGCATCATTTTACGAAATGGTCACGACCTAAGCACGGGGTGTAGGCATACACCTGACAGCTGCATTATGTAAAAACTGGTAATCCACTCCGAGGTATCATCCTTGTGGGCATTATACCGGAACTGGTAATCCACTTAGAGGATGATAGCCTGTGGGCATTATACCTGTGGCGTGTCAGTTAATCTAGTCCGGCCCTACAAACCGGCCCTAACGGACGACAAATAAGTAAAACTGTATACAAGATTATATACAAATAATTTTCCCAAGTTAAAATGGTTAATTTTGCCTCTGTGCATTTTAATCAAATTATAAAAGATATTTTGTGCCACGTGCATTCAAACAAATTTTCTTAAACTCTTTTCAAATGAGTCGGTTGAGTGTATTTACCAGTGAAAACTGACGTATTTTCCAAACAGGTTAAGTGACAGGTACTGAACGAAATTGGCTGGAAGCTCAGGGCGCTAATAAGGAATCTTGCAAGTTCTAGGCGTCTAAAGTCTGTTGAACAAATGATATGTTTTAAGATCCGCCTGTGGATCCTTTACTTTCCGTTGTAATACTGGATATTACTAAATTCGGATTTGTAATATATAATTTATCTTTTGCTTCCGCTGTGCATTCATATATATTGTGTTGTTTGACTATTATGTTGCCAACCATGTCACTATACTCCCCACCAGGCCCATCGGTGACACGTGGAAAGTCGGGGTGTGACATGCCATCCTCGCTAAACAAGTGGCCAAGGTTGTGCCTCAAATCGTGAGTGAGATTCACGAGAACGTTAGCAAATCATCCGAGGAGTCCAGAACTGAAGCTCCTAAAGTTGGTACCAAGACCGCTTTTAGCTTCAAGCAGTTCAAGGCTTGCGGTCCGAAGGAATTCACTAGAGAAGATGGCCTGACGGCTATGTTTCAATGGTTCGATTCCATCGAAGTCACTCTTCGCCAGAGTGGATGTCCGGAGAATCTCCGCACTCTAAACGCTACCGGCGTCTTCCAGTCCCGCGCATTAGACTGGTGGACGGCCGAGAGAAACAAACGCGGGAACGATGCAGCTTACGAGCTGACGTGGGAAGAGTTGAAGGCCATCATGATGGATGAGTTATGTCCTCCCCATGAACGCCAAAAGCTGGAGGGCGAATTCTAGAACATTAAGTAGAAGGAAGGTGACAAATCTGCCCTGACTGCTCGCTTTAAGCAGCTCAGCACCATCTGTCCCGACCAAGTGAAGACGCCCGACATGGCGATCAAGAAGTACCCGCGCTCTACCCGACTGTGTTGCGGATTTTGTGCATGCCGCAAAGACAGCAACGATTGAAGAAACTTACTTGCTTGCCGCTGAAATCAATGACAAGTGGGTAAAAGCTGGTGTTTGAGATAAAGCTTCAAAGAGCCTGCACCAAGTCACCGCCGCACCAACCGCTGAAACCGCCGCCGCTCAACTGTCAAAGTCCTCACGCCGCAAGAAGAAGAACAACAACAGCAGCTCCAGCAACAAGAACTGTGCTGTCACCACCACTGCTGCTCCTCTTCAAGCCGTACCGGCTCAGCAGCAGCAGCACCACCGACCAGCACCAGCTACTTATGCACCGCCTGCAAAGCGTGCACACACATGCCCCCACCCGGCTTGCCCGGCATACTCTTATCATCACCCGGTGGGTCTCGCCTGTCGTTTCTGCGCTCACTGCAACATGTACGGCCACTTCACTGCTAACTGCCATACTAGTCTCCGTCAAGCCCTAGCTCAAGCCACTGCTCATCAAGCTCTGCTCCCAGCCCCGCAAGGCCAACAAGCAACTCAGGCACCCGCGATCAACGCCAGAGTCTGCTTTGCATGTGGTAATCCCAACCACTTTGCGAACATGTGCCCAAACAGGGTGGTGAAACAAGAGCCCCAACAGCAGCAACAACCTCAGCAGCAGCAATAAGCCGCACGCGCCAGAACTTTCAACATCAATGTGCGCCAAGCCCAGGCTGACAACAACGTGGTCAATGGTACGTTCCTTGTGAATGGTATTTATGCTTCATGTTTGTTTGATACTGGAGCCGATAATTGCTTAGTGTCGTTCAAATTCGAGAAACTTCTTAGTCGTAAACGCTCCCATCTCCCCTCGACGTTCGATGTTGAAGTCGCTACCGGAAGAACTGTCGCCGTTAACTCTGTTCTTCGTGATTGTACTCTTGAGCTCAACAATCACATTTTCCCAATCGACCTTATTCCGATGGAACTCGGAAGTTTTGACGTCATAATAGGCATGGACTTTCTTCTCGAAAACCATGCTTAAGTTGTGTGCTTCGATAAGATGATTCGATTCTCGCTCGCAAATGGTGATTTATTGTGTGTTTATGGTGAAAATGCTTCGAAAGGTCTCAAACTCATGTCATATGTCCAAGCTAGCAAGTATCTCCGCAAGGAATACAGAGCTGTCTTGGCTAACATTGTAGTAGCGTAGAAGGAAAAGAAAGAAATGGTGGTAAACCAGGTACCTGTTGTTTGCGAATTCCCCAACGTTTTTCCTGACGATCTCCCAGGACTTCCGCCAAGGCGTGATATCGACTTTCGTATCGACCTCATTCCTGGAGCTAACCCTATTGCCAAAGCTCCTTACCGACTCGCGCCGTCCGAAATGCGTGAACTCTCAAATCAACTCCAGGAATTACTTGAGAAAGGCTTTATTCGCCCGAGCAATTCTCCTTGGGGCGCGCCAGTCCTTTTCGTTAAAAAGAAGGATGGTTCGTTCAGGATGTGCATCGACTATCGGGGATTGAATAAGTTAACTATCTGAACCGCTACCCTCTGCCTCGCATTGACGATTTATTTGATCAACTACAAGGTGCTACGTGTTTCTCGAAGATCGATCTATGCTCAGGCTATCACCAACTACGCATCAAGAGGAGGATATACCCAAAACCGCGTTTCGCACCCGTTATGGCCATTATGAATTCGTTGTTATGCCTTTTGGTTTAACCAACGCACCCGCGGTTTTCATGGATCTGATGAATCGCGTGTGTAAACCTTATCTCGACCGTTTCGTCATCGTATTCATCGACGATGTCTTGATCTATTCCAAATCAAAAGCCGAACACGTGCAACATCTACGTTTGGTCCTCGAGCTACTCCAGGGGAATCAACTCTATGCCAAATTCTCCAAGTGCGAATTCTGGCTGGAGGAGGTTTAGTTTCTGGGTCACATTGTCAATAGTCAAGGTATTCACGTCGATCCTGTGAAGATTGAAGCAGTTAAGAGATGGATTACACCTAAGAACCCGTCTGAAGTCCGTTCTTTTCTCGGACTAGCGGGCTATTATCGACGATTTATCGAAGAATTCTCAAAGATCGTTGTGCCGCCTACCACTCTCATGCATAAAGATAAGCCTTTTGTTTGGGGAACTGAACAAGTGTTTGCTTTCCAAACCCTCAAGCACATGCTTTGCAATGCTCCTGTTCTCACATTGCCCGATGGAAACGAAGACTTCATTGTCTATTGTGATGCTTCCAACCTTGGTCTTGGTTGTGTCCTTATGCAACGGGACAAGGTTATAGCTTACGCATCTCATCAGCTCAAAATCCACGAGATGAACTATACAACCCACGATCTCGAGCTAGGCGCGGTTGTTTTTGCGTTTAAGATTTGGCGACACTACCTATATGATACAAAGTGCACGATCTTCACCAATCATAGGAGCCTACAACATATCTTTGATCAGAAAGAACTTAATATGCATCAACGCCGATGGGTAGAACTTCTCAACGATTACGACTGTGAGATTCGTTATCACCCAGGCAAAGCAAATGTTGTTACCGACGCTCTTAGCAGACAGAGCTATTTGCTCAGCATTCGTAATACTCAAGCCCAATACGATCTCGAAACCCTCATCCGTGAAGCCCAGCATGCTTGTTTTAATGAACACACACTGAAGAAGGAACGAATCTATCACGATGGAGCTCAACTTGTGAATAAACCGAATGGGATATTCCATTATCTGGACCGGATTTGGATCCCTAAATGGACCGATTTGCGACATATTTTGATGGACGAAGCCCATAAATCCCGGTATTCTATTCATCCCGGTGCCGAGAAAATGTACCAGGACCTTCGCTACAAGTACTGGTGGCCGGGCATGAAAAGGGATATTGCTCTCTACGTTGGAAAGTGCCTGACTTGTGCAAGGGTCAAGGCTGAACACCAAAGACCCTCTGGCTTACTCGAACAACCGCCGATCCCTATGTGGAAGTGGGAGAGTATAGCTTTGGACTTCATAACAAAGCTTCCGCACACATCATCAGGTCACGACAGCATTTGGGTTGTTGTTGACCGTTTGACCAAATCTGCTCACTTTTTGCCAATACGGGAAGACTACAAGGTAGAACGATTAGCTTGAATCTACACCAATGAGATCATTTGTAATCATGGGACGCCTCGCGACATCATCTCTGACCGTGACGCTCGGTTTACCTCGCGACTGCGAGAAACGTTTCAAGCGGCTCTCGGTACCACGCTTAACTTAAGTACCGCATTCCACCCTCAAACCGACGGTCAGACTGAAAGAACGATCCGTACTCTTGAAGACATGCTCCGTTCGTGTGTCATAGATTTCGGTGGTAACTGGGACACATATCTGCCGTTAGTCGAATTCTCGTATAACAATAGTTATCATTCCAGCATTCAAATGGCACCATTCGAGGCTTTATACGGAAGGAGATGTCGATCGCCTATTGTGTGGTACGAGATCGGTCACTCGCAACTAACCGGCCCCGAGCTATCACAAGAAACGACTGACAAAGTCCTCCAAATTCGAGACAACTTGTTGAAAGCTCGAAGTCGAAAGAAAAGTTACGTCGATAGATGACGCAAACCACGTTGGCGACTACGTACTCCTAAAGGTATCACCTTGGAAGGGTGTGGTCAGATTCGGCAAGAAAGGGAAACTAGCGCCTCGATATGTTGGACCTTTTAAGATTCTGGAGAGGATCGGAAAAGTCGCCTACAGACTCGAACTACCGGAGGAACTTAGTAATGTCCACCCGACTTTCCACGTGTCAAACCTCCGAAAGTGCCTGGCTGAGCATGATTTAATTGTACCTCTCGATGACCTACAAGTAAACGAAACACTATACTTCGTGGAGAAGTCTGTCGAAATCATGGATCGCCAAACCAAGCAGCTCAGACGCCCGCGCATTCCTATTGTGAAAGTCCGATGGGAAGGTAAACGAGGCGCAGAGTTCACTTGGGAACTCGAAAGCGACATGAAGGCGAAGTACCCACAGTTGTTTGTTACAGCTTCGGACTAATTTCGGGACGAAATTCCCTCAACTAGGGGAGGCTGTAACACCCCGTGTTTCTGAAGTCAAAGTCAAAGTCAAGATTGAAGTCTAAGGAGGACAAGATTGCTAATTGCGATCTGTCTCTCCTTGCTCAATTCTTGTTTTGACTTCTTTGACTTGTGATTAGACTATTTTGTTTCCACTTTAGTTGTATTATGTGGAGTATCTATTAATAATCGAATAGTAATCGCTATTTGTCGCATGTTTAATCGCTTTATCGCTATCGCAATCGCACTCGCAACTCGAATTACGTATTTTGGTTATTGTTATATGTGTGTGTGTGCCTTATGTGTTACTTGTGCATGTTTATTTATGTTATGTTATGGTAATCAATCGAAACGCAATCGAACTCAATCACAATCAAAATGGTACGATAATTGGTGGAAAAGAGATAGTGCGAGATATGAGTAGTTGGGATTAAAAGTAATTTGACTAGGAAACTCTATCGCATCGAAACGCTCGCAATCAGAATCGAAACATCAAAACTCGTCACGCCGAACACTCAAACGAGGCAACCGATCGATCAGGCAACCAGCCGATCGACCAGCCGTTCGCTCGGACTACCGTCCGATCGGACAGGTTGTCCGATCGAGCTGCATGGCCGAACGACCAGCCCTTTCCTCTTTGGGCAACTCTATAAATACCCCTTGTCACTTTCAAACTTTCTACTTTTGGCAAGTGACGTCCGACCAGCTCGTTTTCCTCACTTAGCTTCAGATTTCTCACGATCCCGGTAAGATCTCGTCCTAAATCTTGTACTTCCTTGATCTACACGCACTCCTACACCTTTCTATCTTTTAAATCTTAACTTTTAACCGTGAAATCAACGAGATTTAAGGTGTTCTAGGATGACGTCATCATGTGTTCTTGAAGAACTTCATGTTTTGGCCTGAATCCACCAAGAACAACTTAGATCTAACCGATTTCCACATAAACTAACAAAGATCTTCCATAGATCTAAACATATTCACAATGAAAAGAAGTGAAAGATGGTTTTCCAACTTTCTTTCAACTCTTTTACACTCAATGCACTCAAAACCGATAGAATCGGAACTTGTGCCGTCTTACTACTCATTATTGTGGTTGTGTTGGTTCAAGATCCGTATCCTATCCACGAGATTATTGATTCCGGGTTAACCAAGAACAATCATCCTGAACCGGTGGACTGACCGAACTTGGGTGGTTCCTGTTCGATCGGGTCACTAAAGCTTAGGATGGAGTTCTGTTGGTTAGCACGATATCAACACATCTCGATATAACGACAAACTATCAAAACAACCAAGTGTAAGACGAAAAGGTCAACCAGGACGGAGTTTTGTCTGAACGGACTGCTGTCCGAACGGACAGCCAAACCGCACGACTGGCCACCCGTACGATTTGCACCTTGGACCCACACTTAACCATTTTTGCCAACATTTGAAGTCTGAATGTTGAACGACTTGCTGTCCGATCGGACTACCATCCGATCGACCTGCCAATCGAATCTTGAGACGTTTAAACTTCAACATTTAAACAATTTTCAACATGTTCAATACACAAAGGATGACACCCGATCGAACAACCGTCCGATCGAGTGACACCCTGCTATGAACTTGTTCTCACTGAAGTGCCCAACCAAACGGGCTGCCATCCGATCGAACGACCGTCCGATCGACCGACTTGAAAGGTAGAGGTACTTCAATGTTTTCAAAATGCTACAACAAAAACTTCAAAAGTCAAGCCATCATACACAAACACATCCTTCCCACATGAAGAAACAATCCACTCGAACAGTCATCCGACCGGACTGCTGTCCGAACGGACTGCCACCCGCATGACCAGCCGTCCGATCGGATTACCATCCGCTCGAACTGCTATCCGACTCACTTGTACCTTGCATCGTTTTACGCGTCGCTTATCGTTATACTGTCAATCTATTCAGGCTAACCCTACTCTCTAGCGCTTCCTTCAATCCATCATCGCTGTGAGTATACTCGATCCCTTTTTGGCTTTACGCACTTTTGGGTGTTACATACGTTACTTATACTAAATCACATCGAACACACTACGCAATACTTTAAACGCTAACCTTTACCGCATGTTATACGTGACTTAATGAATGCTTGTTTGTTATGTTTACACATGGAATGCTGTCTACCTGCCTTAGCAACGATAGTACTGTTAGTTTGGACTCAGCACCCGTTCACTCGGGGGTTGTTAAGGACAATTACCTACATGGCTCACAGTGGTGAGAATGTATCGCGAACTGCCTTGGGCAGTCAACCCGCAGTCATTGGTATCGATAGGTTCATGTCGATAACTAACATGCCTCATTTCACTCTGTGTACGTGCTGGTTATGCTTAACGCTTTCGAACTCTATATGCTATTATCAAACTTGTATGCTCACCTTTACACTATGTGTATTGACTGTTACTTTAACGTATATAACAGGTGCTTAGGATGTTTACATGCTTTGTGTGCTGGTGATGAAATTGAGGCTAAGGACGGAGTCCTAGAAACCAATAAATAAACTATCTATGTATAAATCTGAGTTGACGGAACAGAACTACTTTACTAGATTTGTCTGTAATAATTTGTTTGCCTTTTAAGACATGGTATGGGACATGTTACTTTAAATTAATTGGTATTGATAATTGTTATGGAAACTTCTGGACAATCTGTTTCGCTCAGTGCCATGCCCCGATGTTTCCGCCATCGGTTGGGGTGTGACATGATCGTCCCAACTTCCTCTGAAATAAATTACACAGGCTCTAAGCATATCTTCCATTGTCTAAATTGTCCTTTCACTTTGTCCGTCCGTTTCTGGATGATAAGCGGTGCTTAGATTTAGCTTGGTTCCCATTGCTTTCTGGAAACTTGTCCAAAAATGAGAAGTAAAGTGGCTATCTCTATCAGAAACAACTGATAAAGGAATACCATGTAATGAAACTATTTCATTTGCATATAACTTGGCTAACTGTTCCATAGCGAATGTTTCCTTCATTGGTAGGAAATGAGCAGATTTGGTTAGTCTATTTACAATCATCCAGATTGTATCATTACCTTTTCGTGTTTTGGGTAATTTGGTAACAAAATCCATTGTTATTAATTCCCATTTCCACACTGGTATTTCCAATTGCTGCAACAAACCTGAGGGTTTCTGGTGTTCAGCTTTGACCTGTGAACAGGTTAGACACTTGGCAACATAAGCTGCTATATCCTTTTTCATTCCTATCCACCAGAAATTCTTTCTTAAATCTTGATACATCTTATCACTTCCAGGATGTATCGTATACATAGACTTATGGGCTTCTTCTAATATTCGGTGGCATAGGTTTCCTAGTTTAGGTATCCACATCATTTTCTTATGGAATCTCCAAATTCCATCTGTTCCTTGTTCTAATTCTTTAATCATTCCTTTTAATTACTCAGTATCGTCCTTGATTACTAATTCTTGTACTTCTCTAATCTGATTATTTAAATCTACTTGTAGATTTAATTTAAGAGAACGTACTCTTTTTGGCTTTTCATGATACTTTCGACTTAAAGCATCAGCAACTACATTAGCCTTTTCTTCATGATACTGGATATTACAATCATAATCACTGAGAAATTCCATCCAGCATCTTTGTCTCATATTCAACTCTTTTTGGCCAAAAATGTACCTTAAACTCTTATGATCAGTGAAGACAACAAATTTATTTCCATATAAATAGTGTCTCCAAATCTTAAGGGCAAAAATTATAGCTCCTGACTCTAAATCATGTGTTGTATAATTTTCTTCATGATTCTTAAGTTGTCTAGAAGCGTATGCTATAATCTTTTGGTGTTGCATTAACACACATCCATAACCTAACTTAGAGGCGTCACAATAGACTTCAAAGTCTTCAGTTCCTTCTGGTAACGCTAGTATGGGTGCGTTAGTTAATCTTTGCTTAAGAATTCTAAAGGCTTCTTCTTGTTTTAATCCCCATTCAAACTTAATAGATTTACAGGTTAACTTAGTCAAAGGAATGGCTATTCTGGAAAAATCTTTGATAAATCGTCTGTAATAACCGGCCAATCCTAGAAAACTTCTAACCTCTGTTGGTGACTCAGGGACTTTCCATTTAGTAATTTCCTCAATCTTTGTGGAATCCACATGAATTCATTCATGGTTAACTAAATGTCCAAGAAACTGCACTTCTTTTAACCAAAATTCGCATTTCGAAAATTTAGCATAAAGCTTTTCTTTTCTTAATAAATTTAAAAGTGTATGCAGATGCGCTGCATGTCCTTTTCACTTTTAGAGTAAATCAGAATATCATCTATAAAGATAATTATGAATTTATCCAAATATGGTTTACATATTCGGTTCATCATGTCCATAAATGCGGCTGGGGCATTGGTTAGACCAAATGGCATGACAGTAAATTCATAATGGCCATACCTTGTTCTGAAAGCGGTCTTAGGAATGTCCTCTTCCTGTACCTTTAATTGATGATATCCTTAGCGTAAATCGATCTTTGAAAAGAATCGAGATCCTTGCAATTGATCAAACAGATCGTCGATTCTCGGTAATGGGTACCGATTTTTAATCGTGACCTTATTCAATTCACGGTAATCAATGCACATACACATTGATCTGTCTTTCTTTTTGACAAACAGTATCGGTGCTCCCCATGGCGATGAGCTTGGCTGTATGAATCCTTTTTCCAACAGTTCGTCGGTGCTTTGGCAATTGGTGTTATTCCTGGTAGTAGATGGATTCTGAATTCGACTTCCCTGTCTGGTGTTAGTCCTGGTAATTCTTCTGGGAATACATCTGAAAATTGGGATACTACAGGGATAACTTTTAATTCTTTTCCTTTAGTGTTAATGATTATTGACCCTTTTCTTGCACAACCTGCAGTTTTCATCACAGAGATGAATTTTGTGCGTCTAGTTGGCTTATCTCCTTTAATTATGATCTTTTCACCCTTTGGTGCATTTACTTGTATTGACTTTTGATCACATAAAATACTGGCTTTATTGGCTATTAACCAATCCATTCCTAATACAATATCAAATCCTGCCAGATTCATTGGGTAAAGATTTGCAATATACTTTTGATTTAAAATTTCTATTCTTGCTCCGTGCAAGATTTCACAAATCTTAACGGTTTCTCCATTTGCTGTTTCTACCAAACATTCTTGTTGGAGTTTAGTTAATGGTTGGTTGAGAATTTTGCAAAATGAAGTATTAATAAAACTTTGGTTTACACTAGAGTCAAATAATACTTTAGCAAAAACGTCATTAATTAAAAACGTACCGGCGATCACGTCCGGGATCATCTTTGCTTCTTCTGCAGTCAGAACAAATGCTCTAGCATTTTTAGTAGTCTGGTTGGTTGTGGCCGGAGCTAATTTCGGACAATTTGGCTTGATATGTCCTTTTTCTCCACAGTTGAAGCATACCCCATTACTAGGTTTCTTCCTACAATCTTCCTCCTTGTGTCCTCGTATCTTGCAGTAGTTACAGTAGGTGGAGCATCTTCCAGAATGCTTCTTCTTACAGGCTTTATAGTAAGGTGTAGAGGTAGAACCTATATTTTTTCCACTGTTGGAATTACCGTAGAGAAATTCTTGGGTAAGCTTTTGAGCTAGGTTCCTCCTCTGGTTTTCTTCTTGTGTACATACTAGTTCATCAGTCAAGGTGTTTGCTAGTTCTACAGCTTCTTCTATGGTTGGTGGTCTAGCTGCTTTGACTACATGTCTAATTTCACTAATTAATCCCCAGATATAACGGGAGATTAACACTGGTTCTGGTGATGCTAGGGTTGGCACTATTCTAGCATATTCAAAGAATGTAGTAGTGTAACCTTTACTATCTACTCCAGTCATTCTTAGGTTTAAGAATTTATTTGCTATCTGTTCCTTTTCATTAGGAGGACAAAATTTTCTTTCCACCATATTCTTAAACTCAATCCATTCCATATTATATGTTTTGTCACTTCCCCTAGCCTGGAGGATAGTGTTCCACCATTCTAGAGCTGCATTCTTAAACAGGTTGGAAGCAAACATTATCTTATCTTCTTCCGCGCATTTCCTTATTTTTAAGACTGCTTCAGTCTTTTCTAACCAGCGTAGAGCTGCAATGGCTCCTTCATTGCCCAAGAATTCCATTGGTTTACAGGATCAGAATTCTTTGTAAGAACAACCATAAGACATGGTTCTTCTTCTTTTTGGAATTGGCAATTGAAGAAATGGCCCATTGTTCACGTTGTGTTCAGGTTCAGTATGTGTTCGCTTACTTCCACTATTACTTTTATTATTATCCGCTTCTCTAACATGTCGGATAATAGATGGCAGAGCATCTCTAATTCCTTGGGTTACTATGTGTCGAATAGCACTGTTATTTATCTGGTTTTCATTATTCTGGTTTTCCCGATTTTCATTGTCGACCATCTGGATTTTTAAACATTTACCAAGTATTAATATCATGAAATAATATTGAATGCGAATAATCACACAACAACACATTAATCCTAAATCGTCGTCATTGCGACCTTTACTCTATTTTATATTATGCATCTATGTATATTACAAATACAACTGGAATTGAAATGATAATACTAGTATGCATCAATAACTATAGGGTTATCTATCCTAGTTTGGAAAATATATATATTTTTTCAAACATACACACATATATATTTATATATTATTATTATTACAACTATTACTACTGATAGGGGTTCATCTAGTATTGCATGTTGCGCTCGTCATATTTCCAGATGAGTCTTTCCCCTATCTGTTTCATCTTCTCACTTCCTTCTAAGATCTCCTCACCAAAGGTGTGGAGTTCTTGTATGTTCTCAGTACTCATTGGTGGGGCTGGGGCTGGTATCGGGTCAGGAAACTGGGACATGGGTTCTTCCTGAGGGTATGGGTTTTCTAGAATCTCCCTAATATATTGGTCATTATCATAATAGGAATCTAGAGGGTCAAGGTCTGGGTAGGGTCCTACTAGATCTTGCATGGGTTCCTCTATTGGGATTGGGTAACGTTGCTGGTAATCTCTGTGGTCGTCAAACCACGGGTCATAGTCTGGAAGATGGGGTGCTGGGATCCTAGGGATTTCAGCTGGGTCTAGTTCAGGTAGTGGGTTCTGGTCGGCTGGGTCAATATCTACTTCCATGGATTGTGTCGGGAACAACTGTTGTGGCTGGGGTGCTATGAGTTGTTTTAGATTAGGGTCTGCAGCTGTGGTAGCTAATATGTGAAAATTAGCTAATCTCCTATTGAGTATGTCATGGGTTTGAACATTCATTTCTCTATTGGCCGCTGCTAAGGCCCTTTGATGCTGTAACTTTTTTCATCCTCTTTCTACGTTCATGAGCTCCTCTGCTGAACCATCCTCTCTTCTTGGGAGGGAATGGCTCTAGAGATTGTGCTTTGAACACGAAAATTCCTTCTTCGGTATCAGACGAATACCCCAAGGGGGTAGACTGCGAAGAGGTTCCTTCGTCCCGAGGAAAGTTGGACAACTGACGGTAAGCGTCCGAAGGTCCTTGATCTCTCATACTGTAAACTAACAAATTGTCAAATAACGCAAAATAATAATCTACACGTATGCACATAGTTTCATTTATTATTTCCTAACAGATTTATAATTTCGATGTCAGCAGAACACCTCTTTGGCTGAAATCAGTGGCTAAGCTCTGATACCACCTTCTGTTGCAACCCCCGACCCCTGCCTCGGGAGGCAGGAGGCCGCGGCCTACTCAAAGATGGTGGTGTCGGTGTTTATCATTATTTGGCAGTGGAATTTCATCATGATCGTAGTTAGGAAATATTTTATCAGAGTAAAACACCACACTTTTATATTAATAAACACATGGGAAAAACCCAAGTTTCTGTTACAAACATGTTTATAGGGATAAACCCTATTTTATTGAATAAAACATCTTTCTTTATTAGGTAACTTTTATAGCCACATTTTTCCATGCCTTCAGTGCTCTCCAGTTGGCTTCTAGTTTGGCTTTCACATTTTGTTATCTGAAACACGTTTAAAAACATTTTGTCAGTGGGAAATACTTGTGAGTGAATCCCAGTTTAATCAAGACTGGTTTTATCCTTGTACAGTATTGAGGGCAATCAGCAATTACATTTGTTTATTTGTTCTACCTTAATTACCACCCACGGTACTGTCGACCCGACTTGTGGTCATGTTACTACTCACAGTGTAGTAACAAATTTTGCATACAAAACCCCAACATACCGACGATAATTGTAGAATTAAAAATACTCAATCACTGTTTAATTATAATGTAAAGCATTGAGGTTTTGTAAAAAAATTGCAAAAAGGTTTACAAAAAGGAGATTACTCACATTGCTAGTTTAGACTTTTCATGGTGGTTTCCTGGTTATAATCTAATAATTTAAATAATGCCGACGTGTTAGTATAATAACCCAGTATTTACATTAGTTATACCCTCCCCAAGACAGAACTCCAACGACTATGTCGTTAATTAGGGGGTATTATACCCGATTATAGCTTCTATATTACATAATGAGAGAGAGATTTTCGAATTTGAGCAACATAAACTGAAGGTCGATCGTCTCAATTTATAGGGCCTGATTTCGGGTTTGTCGCACCCCGCGAAGAAGTCCGCCAAGGGCTTCGCGGCTCGCGAGGCCAGCTAGGGTAGGCCCTAGCTTGGCTGATTCGACTCATAGCTTCCACACGCGTCTTGACACATGGCACCACCGGGTGAGGCTGCATAGCCTAGTTGTCGCGCCCCGCGTAGCCCGAAGACAAGGTCTTCGCGGTCCGCGAGCGACCTTCTGATTTTGTTTTTTTTTTTTTTATAAAATTAAAGGTATTAGGGACCGATTCTCGTATACGGGGTGTATTTTAAGGCGTATAGGGATGTTATAAATATATTAGGGGTGTCGGAAATAATTTAGGAGGGTTGTTATATATATATATATAATGGATGATAGGGTGCATGCGAGGTGAAGGATGAGAAGAATCTTTTATGGGTGTTAGCCGTCTTCACTTGCTTAGATATCGGTTCCCAACGACTAATATTACGGAGGTGTCAGGCACGAAGTAGGCAAAGATAGACTTCCTACTTTGTAATTTGTTATAGCAACTATCTCGGTAATGTTCCATTAGATGGAGGTTTGAATACTTAGAGATTTTGAATGGGTGGTGATCGTTAGCTTGACCCGCAGTGTCCATCAGGATTTCCATGCACTACAAGTTGTTATTACGTGGGCCCCCGTAATAATGAATTGTCTTGCATGGTCACCCTAATTTTCCCTCGTTCAAAGCAGACAATCAGCCAGAGAGGGGACACTGCTGTCCTCATACCTTCGACATAGATAGGACCTTTATGGTGGTCCACCCGCCAACGTCCGTTGTTGTTACGCGCGAGATGGCACAATGCTAGTCATAGTAAGTATAAAGAGAGTTCCTAATAATAGCACTTGGAGGGGCACCGTCAAGATGAGTACCTCATCTTCTGTCTGAACACACATGTCATCAATCATGTTTCGTAGAAGCCACAGGAACCTCATCCCCCTGATACGGTTGTTGTCCAAGGTTGCCTCCTCCGCCTCTCCGTCACTACCGTAGTCAGGCACCTTCGCATTTGAGAGGGATGAGCAGCCATCTTCTACGGAGGCAAGTTCAGCGGCTCACTTGGTAACTATGTCAGCCATAAACTTCGCAATAAAAGCGAGATCGATAGTCTCATCGTGCGAGTCAAGAACAATGATAGAATTCGAAGTCGAAGGTATCTCGTTCCCATCAACAATTATCCCGTACACATATACGCATATATTAATGAGTAATAATGTTACTTAGTACATATATATAAGCAAATAAATGCAACATGTCACATATAACACTCGTTTGTTCTTTCGGGGGGGGGGGGGTCATTTCATCTTTGGCAAGTCTATCTCACGTAGACTATACCTCATTTGGCATGTCTGTTGAGGTTTTCTCCTCCCTACTAATGTCCTTTCTTTGAAAAATGTTTGACTCATGGATCTTGGCACTTTTGTAAATGCAATGAAAAGCCTTTTTGTAAAAATGTTTTCGTGAGAGAATCCTAGTGATTGTAGTCTAGACTCGAGAAGGAATCCTAGTTCACTACAATCGAAGCTCTGATACCAAACTGTCACACCCTGACTTTTGCGGAAGCGTTTACGTGAGACTAGATCAGTTCTCATTGCATTCGATTATAATAAACAACTATATGATTAAAATGATGTTCATCCATTCTCAACGTTCAAAACATTACAGACACCAGTCATTTAAGTTTCAACAACACAACCTCTGATTAAGTTACAAACCAACAAAAGTGGATGACATGTAAACTTGAGATTTACATTCTGAAGACAACACCAGCGCCCATGATCCATCTTATTTCCTGAAATACATGTAATTTTGAAAACATCAACAAAAGTTGAGCGAGTTCATGCAATTTGTATGAGTTCCAATGAACTTGTAAATATTTAAGAGTTCCTTTGAAAACAGGTATGATGAGCGTCTATGAACAGATCAATTAATGTTTTGCAAGGACATTAATATGTATGTGGTGACATAGGGAGTACTCAACCTGAGTAGACTATTGTTAGTGTCGAATCACCTCGACTGTGTCGAATCACCTCGACTGTGTCAAATCCCCTTGACTGTATCAAATCACCTTGATTGTGTCAAATCACCTTGACCGTTGCCGAATCACCTCGACTGGGACACAACAGCACTCTAAGTTGTCACATAAGGACCACGAGTGGGGCTCGGCCATACCCGTTAGATCTAACCCTTGTCCATGGTTCTTAAGAGAGTTAATGGCACTTCAGTTTCAGCCTATGCTCACATGATCTAATAGTTCATTTCATAGCCAAATCATACCCATGTTGACATGTATTTCACCCCCGAGAGTTATAAATCCGAAAACAGTTAAGAGAAAAGGGGGACATGAACTCACTGATTTGCGTCCTGCTGTCTCGTATACACAAAGGTCATTCTATGATTCGTACAACTAGCTACACACGTGTCATGTTTTATTAGACGTTTTAGGTCGTGTAACGACTCTTAGTCTTAGTTGTTTATTATGACTTATTTTGGAATTCTTGGTATTCTTTGAGTTATATCCTGGATGTATGTTATATAATACCAAACTATATAATTGTTAGTTAAAATAATAATATTTTAACTTAAATTACATTTATTCCATTATTTGAAATATTGTCAAAGCAATATATTTTTAACCTGGTTTGTTATGTATTTCCACATATGTATTTTCCCCAAGTATGGGTGTACTTGTACTTGTGTATTTTCATACTTATATATTTTGCCAAGTATGGGTGGTGTATTCTAGTGTGTATTTATACGTATGAGAATACGTATTTTCTTGTATTTATTAAGTATTTTATACGTAATCCTGCATTTAATTTTCTGGAATATTATTTTTAGACAACTAAAAATCACCAAATTTATGTTCTTATAAAATTCATATTTTGAGAGAATTTATATAGAAAAATATCTATAACTTTACTTGGCAAAAATAAATATTCCTTCATATATATCTCAAAAATATATATATTTTTTCAAGATTAACTTTAGAGGATATATACATCTATTTTTTCCCCAAAATAATATATTTTTAACTTGTTTAAGAAAACATATATTTTCTCCACTAAAAAATAATATATTCTCTATTTGACAAAATATGATATACTTTGTAATACTTGTAAAAAATCCATATTTTCCGTTTCTTTGGTTTCCAAAATACCGTTTGTCATACTTGTCGAGTTACAAATTTATTTCCGGAATATATATATATATATATATTTATTTATTTATTTATTTATTTATAGTCCTTATTGGTTTGTCCAATATTCGGGTATAATTTGTATATTTATTTTCTTGGAATTTTTGTAATATTTTGTATTACAATTTTGGTATTTTGGTGTGTTATATTATTTTCAAGTTCCTAAAATAGTATAACTAATACACATAATATACAAGTAGCACACAATTTGTGACGTCTAAATATATTTTCCTAAATATATACTTAGTCATTTTATTTATCAAAAATCAACCTCCAATATTTGTAATTTTTGAAATAAAATTATGGCAAATTTTTAGATGAAAAACATGATTAAAATTTACTTGTAAACACTTGTTTAAAAATATTTTTCTAAGTGTTTAATTTCTACGAAACTTTTGCCATAGTTTCCCCTTAAAAAAGGAGGTTTCCATGCTCAAATGCATATCATTTTCTTTTTAAAATTCATCACCAATCATCAACAATTTAAACAAGACTTTCCATATGCTTCAAATATTCAATTTACACTATGACATGAACTTGAAAGTTTGTAAAAATTTGTAGTAACTTAACATGTTGTTTAGTAACTTTAGTTACCTCTAAAAACATGGTTATTAGTTTATAAATCTCATTCTTGTAAATTTTAGTTCCTTACAACTTGTGTAAAGATTTTCTAAAAATAATTCTTCTTGTATTCTTCTTGTTACCAATATGTTTCTAGCTTTGAGTTAACACTTAAAACATGATTAACTTCTTTAAAAACCATGATCATGTTAATCTTGTAATAAACTTTGTTCTCTTGAAAATATTATCTTTGAAATCATTCATTTTCAAGACTTATAACATGTATCAATAATCATCATACACTAAAACAAGCTTATATTCAAGTTCATGTTTAACATAAAGGATGATCCTTATGATTTTCTCAAGATCCATCCTCATACTTTGCTAGATCATGTGTTTAATCATCATCTAGCAAGGTTCTTATGATGATCATCATCATAATCACAAGAAATCATCAAACAAGTTTCATACATACACTAAAACAACTTAAATTTTCATGTTATTAAGCTTTATGTTGAAGATCATCTTCATATTTCTTTGAGTTTCTTAAGATCAACATGTTACATAACCTTTTAACCACTAAAATTAGAAGCAAAAACAAGTTGTGTGGAGCTTACTACTAGCTCTAAGGCTAGGGAAGAAATTTGTATGAAGATGATGAAGATTCAAGTAGTTAATAGCTCCTTGATGAGGTCCTTCAACTTCCAAAGCTTCCCACCTTCTTAGATATGCCTCTTACACCTTAGGATCACCTTAGAATGGATGGAGATGGATTGAAAATGGAGGGTTATGGTGGTGGTGTTGTGGCCGTAGCTTGTAGAGAGAAGGAGAAGAAGGGGAATTGTTTGAATGGTGAAATGATTAAGTGTTTAGTCTTGTGGTTTATCAGAAGAAAAGTTTCCAACAACATTTTACATAAGGGTTAATATGCTTCCAATCAAAACAACAAATCCTTTTAGCAATTCAAAAGAAATCTTCCGTGTGGGGCCCATGTCTAACCGGCCTTGGATGGGGGGGGGGGTCCTAGTTATGTTTCAATCTTAAGTTGGTGATTTTGGTTGAAATGTAAAGGAATTAGTTAGGGTTATATGTGTTTTAGTGTTTTAGGATGTGCTATGATGTTCGGTGACCATAACTAGCTTCGTAACACTAAAACAATGCTTCTAGTGAAAATTTGGTGTTTCGGGTAGTGTCCGGTTGTTCGGTTGGTTACCGGTTCGTTAAGGTGCTAAATTACGCAGTTTAGTGTGCTTTATGTTCCCTTTTATGACAGTTTTGATGCCCGACACTTAGGAAGGTATTCTGGACCATTAAACCATAATTCTGCAGTTTTTGTGAGTTTTAAGCACTTCCCGGCACTTAAACTATTACTAGAAAGGCAGTTTTATGATCCCTACTTTCCTACACACTATTCTAGTGTAACTCTTGGTGTCGGGCTCATTCTGTGTCTTAACATCACGTCTGTCTGAGTACTGAACTCCCGTCAGTACTTCTAGTTTGTCTGATAACTGTGCTAACTTTGTTTCGTGCACTAATTGAACCATATTGTGTTGCATGCAATAATGATAAGAAATCTTGCAACATGTACTGCACTTGTATGTATATGACAGTAATTAGAAAATCATTCATGTCATTAATCCAAATCAGGCACAGTCATTAAGATATAAATTTCTGTTTAACATTGTACGGAATACATGGAAAAGTGCCAGTTGTCACACGTTAATCTTTTCTTTCTTTGCCATCATCATGGTGACTTGTAGCCTTTCCATTATTCCGGGTTAAACGGCTTCAGTAGCCCTTCCGACTTTCCCATAGATCCTTTCACGCATCTTCTCAGTCATGAGGGATACCATATCGTCGCCAACTATGGTTGACATCATTCCATTGTAACAATAACGGAAATCAATTCATTTCATTTTATTATTCCACGTCGTTGTATGGAATTTACCCACATGTTTATCAACATAAATGATGTTTCTACATGTTTTATTTGGTTTGGCCAAGTCTATAACATTGTCTTCTCCATTTACTACTATTGCAAATTCCAGGTTCGGGTGTAATTACACTCTTTCCCAACACAACATTTATTCACTTCATTAAGTTCTCGGGTTCGAGTGTACGCACACTCCTTCCCATTATGACACTTATCTTTCATTGCATTCCCGGGTTCGAGTGTACGTGCACTCCTTCCCATTGCAATATTTATCGAGATTACTTTTACCTTGGTTTCACATACTCGCCATTATTTATGTGTGTGTATATATATATATATATATATATTCTTTTACATAATTCATTCATTTCACTAATCGTATATGCCCATATGCAACTATCGTTCATTATGTGAATTGTTGCATTCTACTTGTCTTATCGTAATTTATAACGTATACCTGATTGATACTCGCCCTAATGTACTCCGTTGTCTCAAGTCATCACTTGATTTAGGTTCTTTTCTAGCATGTTCTTTGTCATGCTTCTGAACCTTCCGCGCCTTTTAGATTATTTATCTCTGATCATATTCAGATGCGGTCATCATATCATTCAAACATTTCCAATTTATTATTAATCTTGCTATTCAATGTTGCCCGTATTATTATACGAGGCATTCAAATATACTTATTTCATAAGTACTTATTTTATAATCAATCTATGGTTAGGATTTATACTACCTAATCATCTTTTATCAACACTAGACATCTCGAATCTGTAATGTTTATGTCACTATTAAACATTTCATTTTATAACATATGCATCATTCACTTTGGTTTAGCCAAGTTTACCACTTGCTTAAACCGTTCATGTTTAGTTCACTTTCCAGGTTTGTGTGTGTTAACACGCTCTTCCCGTGCACATTAAATCAACTTCCTTTTTCTAATATTCAAATAAAATCTACTAAATGACTAATTCTTACCGGATGTTTGATCAAGCTTCGAACCGAACACACTTTGTTAACAACCTTACCAACTAGTAACACGTGTCTCATTTTATCATGAAATTACTAGTAAATACACATTTAATTTAAGGAAAATATGGATTTGCAAAAAACTTTATCAATTAAAGTTTCCTACATGATTTAAAGTATCAAGGATTTACATCCTTTCTAGTTGAGACAAACATAATGTGACATAAAGAGTTACATATTGCATATTAAACTAAACAAAAGACATCGTTCGCGGAAGCTTCAAAATTATGGTGTTCGGTTCTTGCTATTTGCTTGATCGGCATCCGGAATATCATCATCATCACCTAACATCAAAACTGACTCAAATGTTAGTTTTGACAACATTTAAGCATGTATAATCAAGTTCTAACATCAAACAAATGAAAAGAAAATAATATTTTTCGGAACTGTGTCTCTCGCGCCACGCGAGAGACTTCACCGCATCGTTCGCGGGCCGCGAGCGGCCCCGCGTGTCGCGCTAGGTCCATTGCTCCCTATCGCGTGCCGCGGGGGAGACAATTTTCCAGCAGGTCCATTCTCTGGACCTGCATATTCGCCCAACTCCATTTTTTTTACAAATAATCAAATTTCAAATGGCCATAACTTTTTATCTACAAGTCCGTTTTAGGTGATTCTTTTTCCTACACGTCCGTAATAAAAATACGGATCCATTTATCCAATTTACTCGGTTTACAAGCGAATAGCTTATAAATCCCTATTTTGATTATTCGACCCGTTTGTTTTGTACTTTACATTACATATTAGCCATTCATTATTACTTTTAAGTATTTTTACCAATTCCCGGGCTATCAAACAATAATATTCCGCTCTCATCACACGGTTTGTGTACGCATTAACGTCATGCTTGACATCAATGATTCAAGCGTGCATGTTCAATACTTTTGACAAGATTATTCTTCTAAATCAATGTCCCATATTCAAGGGCTCATTCATTAGATTTAGCGTAGCCGTTTCTCGGCTTATACACTAATTCTACCGTTTTGTTACGTGACATTCTAGTCACTCTAAATCTATATTATTTTACTATTAATTTGACCCATTTGGTTGACGAGTGAATTTCATCACTTCAATGTCATCCCAAACACGACTACTTTCATTATATCAACATTACACATATCTCGCTATCTATTTTGACCCGTTTGGTTGTCAAGTGAGTTACATCACTTCATAGACATGCCAAACATGACTATTTTCACTATATCAGCATTACACATATCTAGCTATCTATTTTGACCCGTTTGGTTATCGAGTGAATTCCATCACTTCATTGACTACCAAGCTTATTCCAACCATTGTTTTAACCCATTTTCTATAATATACCGAACTATTCTAACCGTTCTTTTTAACCCATATTACTTAATCCAATCATACTTTAACCATCTATTTTGATCCGTTCGGTTTGCCAAGTGAACTTCGTCACTTCTATGGCTTACCAAACATACACTAATTATTCAATTTGACCCGTTTGATATATCGAGTGAACTTCGTCACTTTAATGACATATCAAACGCGCATATCACACCATGATACAATTAACAAGCTATAACTAAACATTTTTACATAATGTGACGAAACTAATAGTTACGTACCTCTAGAGCGTTCCTTTTAAGCGCGTATCCGTCCCGGCTTGTCCGCTTGAGGATTCGATCCCTTTACCTATAGAGTTCAACCAACTACCGTTTAGAACTCTATTCTTAACGCGCAACGCATAATTTGCCATATCATTCAAATATGCGTTTTTATTCAAAATTTACTATTTTAGCTTTCTCTTAGGCGTTTTAACAAACACCTTGCGGGCGAAATTTTTATACATCATCTAGCTAGTTCATGACTAACTTTTTAATCCAAATTTCAATCATCTAAAACAAGCCCTTATGTCTAGTGTTCATGAACTTAATTTATGACTTGCATCATAACCTCCATTTTCACTATTCAACATTAAATTACATGTGTTCATCAAGTTATCACAAAACCCACTTAGTTCATACTTGATTAGTTCACAAATCACCAGTTTATGGCACAATTTCAACGAGTTTGCATCTAGGGTTTGTTCCTAGACTTATACTCACATCAATTCGACTATAACATTCAAGATTCACACAAGAATTTAGTTCATGCATGATTATGAAAATTTCAAAATATCACCAAACATCAAAATTCAACATACCTTGTGATCTACTAGCTTAGGTGATCACGATTTTAGTTAAAGCCCCAATTTTCTTAGCTTGATTGCTCTTGGTTTGTTGAGTTTCTTGTGGTTTAGGGTTTTAAACAAGGACTCCCTTTTGGCTCCTGATGAAATCGCCAGACACACACACACGTATGTGTGTGTTTTATTTGTTATTTGTTTTAATTAAAGACTTGATCCCAATTGCCCATGTTTAGTCCCTCAACATTTATAAGTTTATAATTTGGGCCAATTTACTTCAAGCTTCCTTATTGTTTAGGAATTTATGATTAACTAGGTTAGTAAATCCTAGTTACATTATTATTCGGTAGAACCAATATATATATACCATGTGTAAATAATTATCAGTTTATAATATTTTCGGGGTGTTACACCCCGTTACCTCGGGCCTTTTATAAGTTTTATTTCCTCCAAAGCTTTGATTCACTTTTTATTTAATATTAGGCTTATTTATTTAAATACTAATATTTATCGGGTTTATTTTTACCACTTACGGTATTTTACCCGTTTATTTTCGGTTACTTTAATATAATTAATAAACCCGTTTTTTGGGTGTTACATTGCGCTTTATGGCCGGTAAGTTAGCATGTTAAATTAGGGTTTTTGGTTCTAATTTCATGTTTAACTTGGTTATTTATCTTCTGGTAGAAACAAGACTGCAATTTTTTCATGTAGAAATCTGACATCGAAGCATTTCAGTATTGAACATGGAAGAAATGAACAAGAATTGGAGATTGAGAATCTCAAATTGCAGGAAGAGAACAAGATGTGCAAAAACAACTACTTGCAAATAAAAAATCAACTTGGATGAATCTGCTTTGTTTGGCCATTGTTGTGATAGGAAGTTGGATAATTCTTAGATAAACAGTTGGCAATTATTAGTATTTTGTGATAGGAAATGGGAATCCCTGGAAATGTATGCATTATTTGTATTATGTGGTTGTTGCCTAATGATTTTGTAATAATAGTTATTTTGGTTGTTGCCATTGTATGCAAAGTGTTAGTTGTCTATGTATTTTGTGGTTATTCGGAACACATTCAAACCAACATTACAAATGTGTATACACACTACATATTGACCATATTTAAACCAACACTAAAAAATGACCAAAACATCCCACCGCATATACAATACATATTGATAAGCAACACCTTCAAATAACCAAAACTAAGAAAAATTGACCAAACTCACCATTGACCATACATATTGACACAAAAAAATGACCAAAACTGGACCAAAGGTAGATAGTAATGCTGCAACATAACAGCTATTAACATTAAAGGCACATAATGATCTGATAAGTTAGATGTTCACAAGATACATGATGCATCTAGTAGAAGTTGTTCAAAAGGGACACATCAAGATAGTTACAAAGTTAATACATACAAAAGCATGAACATCATAAACATATAAGATTCACTGATCAAAGTGTGCAAAATAGCATGACATCTTCAGCAACTAAGCATCCTTCCCTTGCAGCCTTCCCCTGCATACCCTTTTTGAACCAGTTGATTGCTGAGACGGTTGGCTTGATTGTGTGGGATTCTGTGATGCTTGACTTGATCTGACCTTTGACTTTGACTTAGCCCTTTTCCTTTTAGAACCAACAGCAACTTTCACCTTAACAGCTTTCCCCTTTGGCCTACCCATTGATTGTTTAGGCCCACCTTCATCTCCATCAGCTGCACCAACCTTAGCCTTACCTTTCGAACTGCACTTCCTTACATTGTGGCCTTTTTCGTTGCAGTTGCTACATGTCATTTTTATTCCATGCTTTGTCAATTTGCCAGGTTTCTTAGGGTCTTCATGTGGATCTCTCTTCCTGCTTTTCTTGGGTCTTCCAGGAGCACTTTTAATTGGTGGTGGGTCCAGAGGATAATCAACCTTATGCCAGTATTTTTCACTAGGTAGTGGTAGGATAGTGTGTTCATAAGACTTAGGTACTGGTCTTTATGATACCATTCATGCACAAAGTCCTCGGCATTCTTTCCTAGAAAACCTGCCACAGCACACACATGCTTACAGGGTATACCTGTTAGGTCCCACTTTCTACAAGCACAGGTTTTCTGTGATAAATCAACTGATACATCATCTATATCCCTCACTTGGAACACATGCAAAGATGATGGCTACCCTTCACTTTTGTAAGCCCAAAACTTCTCTTGATCAAGTTTCTCTTGTATCCTAGGACACACAACCCCATCAAAGGCAGCCATCTCAAAATGCTTTGTAGTTATCCTTGTCATCATTGAAACCCTTATATCCTCTAACATATGGATAATGTACTTTGCCCTAGACTGAACTATGGTACCATTAAAGGTCTCAGCCATGTTGTTGACTATGACACAACACTTGGTATCATTTTGAAGATAGCACCTCACAAAGCCTTTAGGATTTTGCTTCATAAATGCATCAACTGCTTCAGGATCCAGGTTGTTTATTTCTTTTATAGCTTCAAGAAAGTCAGCCTCATTATAAAATCTACATGCTTGCCAATAAACCTCCTTTAACTCATCACCTTTAAATTTCTTGTGCAAGTTAGCATAACTATGTCTTGCACAGTTTCTGTGCTCAGCATTACCCCACACCAAAGCAACTGCATTCAGTATTCCCTGTTATGACAAACAAGACCAACCAATTATGAAATTGTAGTAATAATGGATTCTAATAATTGTAGTAAAGTATAACTGGTAGACATACCTTCTGTTGGTCAGAAACAAAGGTCCAACCCTTTCCACCATCATGCACATCTAGACATTTCCTTAGTTCCTCCATAAACCATTCCCAGCTATCATTGTTTTCACCCTCAACTATAGCCCAGGCTAGAGGATACATTTGGTCATTTGCATCTCTTCCTATAGCAGCCAACAACATACCCCCTAGAAAAGTTTTAAGGAAACAACCGTCCAGGCATAACAAATTCATACAACCTTCCCAGAACCCCTTTTTCAATGTATCAAAACACACAAATATCCTAAAAAAAGTCTCCATGTCTGAGTCTAGATCCTGGTTAAGAAAGCCTGGTGGGGCAGTTAACATTTCAAAGGTTGAAGTAGGGTTTGCTACCCTTAAGGCTTCCAAGTATGACCCAAGCTTCCTGTAATGCTCCCTCATTGAACCATGAAGCTTATTATGTGTAGAAGTTTTAGCCTTATATGCCAACCATTTACCAATCAACACCTTGTATTTTTATTTAACTGCCAATTGGATCTGTTTAGCTGACCACTAAGGATTGGACTTGAAAATTTGATCTGTTTATTGCAGCAACTGATTCTAACCACTCTTCATCATCTTTGTCTGTCCCATCATCAGTCAAATCAGGTTCATAGTTCACATCATCAGAATCAAAATCTTCTGACCTTCCCTCTTCATCCAAACTTCCTCAGCTGTTACACCATATGTTGAAGCAGGTGGTTCTGTTTCAATTGGTTCAAGTGTTACAAGAGGTTCAACAAACCTAACACTTTTGCTTGATGATGCATTTGGAGATGCAACTGGAGATGTAAGTCTGCTTGTAGTAGACTTCCTATAACCACTTATATGTTTACTAGGGCTCATGCTTAACCTAGAAGAACTGGGCTGTGAACTGGGCTTTATAATGGGCTGGTTATTGGCCTGGTCTTCAGAATTAGTGGGCTGGCTACTGGACTATGCCTGATGATTTGTTATTGGCCCCATTTGAACATAAACATCAACTATTTCATCATCCATTACAAACAATGTGACGTGTGCGTATATATACATAATTTTGCAATGAAATTACACACGATTTGGTTTTAAATTTATAAAAGTGATTATTACTTTTACATCAAAACACACACGAAAGAGGCAAGTGTACCCCGTCATATATGTAGTAAAGTATCGGTAAGAACCAAGTATCGATTCAAGGAAATGGGCGGAGAAATAATACTAGACCTTTGTCACTAAACTACCGGTAAAAACATAAGTTTTGTTTGATTTTAATTAAACTAAAGTAAGCGTAAACAAATATATAATAAAAACATAATAGATAATAGATAAAAAGCCTTGCTTAATACACAACCACAGCATGTCAACTAAGTCGGTTTTGGCACTAGAAGCATTCGGTCAATTTTCCATTTTAAGACAATTAGTATCCCTTTCGGGAATCCTAACATTACAATCATTCGGAAAGCTAAAACGATAAACACACTTTAACCACCTAAAATTGTTCTTTAACGTGCAATTGATAAATGTCTATGAAAATCTCTTAAAAATAAGTTAGTCATCCGTTAAGAGTTTTCTAACCGCACTTAATCAAGGAAAGAGACACCGATAAACACAATGCAACCACCAAGACAAGCATAAACTAGATTAAATCACAACCGAGTTCATTTTACAAACCTTGCACAATAATTCACTAAGATAGCAATTTTGGCCTAAACTACTAACTAAGCTAACAAATCATGGCAAGAATTTATAACGACACCATCTAACCCGTTAAGGTCCTTACGTGACGGCAAGCTCTCTTGATTAACAATAATTTCATTTTATTAAATCACTAACCATTTCTAGTATCATGATGCATACATTTAAACCAAGCTAAACTAGTTAACCAAGTTCAAAGTTTACTAATACAAGATTAATTAAGCTTCATTTTTCAACTATCTTAACTAACCAAGCATCAATCATCCAACATAATTACTTATAATCAAGAAATCAATATCAATAACAAGGTTGCAAACTAATCATCAAAGATAATCATAGAAATACTTCAAAGTGTCATTACAAACAAAGATTAACACACTAATGGTTATAATCAAGCAAAGGATTGTTGTGTTTTTGCCCAAAGGCTACAATAATACATAAACAATAATCTGAATGCTTGAAAGATTAACAAAAACATGTAAAGATTAGAAAACCAAACCATAAACAAGCACTAGACTAAGAATCCGAATAGTAATGGAGCTAAACGGCACGATGTGGCTTGAATCCGGGTCAAAAGCATAGCCTCCGGAGCCTGTAAAATCGCCAGTGAAGCTCCCAAAATTCCAGAATGTCGAACAGAATGTTTCTGTTCTGTTTTTATATTTTTCCGCTGTGGCACGGTCGTTCTTCCTGTGGCACAACCGTGCACTTTAAGCAATTATTGGGTATGGCACACCATACTGCATGACGTCATCAGATCGTTGACCAGATTCGAAATCGCACGACCGTTCTTCATATCGCACGGTCGTTCTTCGCCGGGTTCTTGTTGCACGCTTGGTCGCACCGATCGTTCAGTTCCGAGAGTTTGGCTGATCATCGGATCCGCACGGGGTACAGATCATGGAACGACCGTGCGTCACCGGTCTGGCCTTGTTTTCCTTGCACGCCTAGTCGCACTGCTCGTTCATTGCCGGACCAAGTTGGTTTTGTCGGAGATGCACGGTCGTGCATCTGGTAGCACGACCGTTCCGCACGCCCAGGTCAGTTTTCTAACAGAAGGTTCGCAGCTTCGTCGTTTTGTCCGGAAAGTCCTCGTTTTTGCTATCATCTTGTCTGGTATGCTGTTTTAGGCCTGTAAACAAAAGTGTAGATAATTAAGTATCCGAATGACGGTTTTACGGCCAAAAACGCATAAAATAGGGGTAAAACGGGGGACTAAAATATGTGTAAATTAACGAATATCAAATCTCCCCACACTTGAACCTTGCTTGTCCTCAAGCAAGCTAAACTAAAAAGCAATAAAAGAAAGAAACAAACAAGAACGATAATTTACACACTATTTTATTGAAAACTACTATAAACGGTTAGCCGGTTTGTCGAAAGACAACATCAAAAGACTCAAACCCAACAAGCATATGCAATTATAAAGCGACAACCAAAAATCCGTGACTTCACATTTAATTGACTCACATGTTAATCTACACACAACTCACAATGTTCACACACACTCGGTTTTATTTATAAAACATACATAAAATGTGTATGTGTAAACACTCAATGCCTAGTCAATGAAATGTGCAATATCATAAGCTTGTCATAAGATCTCGTCTCCACCAACTAACATGCGAACAAGTGTAAATCAAGAGGTCTTTACGGGTTGTAACGTTAGGCTAGGGCGAAGGGTATGGAAGTGGACATATAAAGTGGCGAAAATGGTTAAAACACGGTAGTAGCGTTTAACTAGCAACAAACAATATAACTATACATACAAACGCCTTAAAAAGGCGACTAAAGCGCAATCGAGCTTATCAACGAAATTTTAACATTTAAGCATTCAAAATTGCTCGATTTCTATCAACTTCACCCTATTTTAGGGTGTATTATTTTCTTTTTCTTTTTTTTTTCTTTTTTTTTTTTTGCAAACTAGTTTATACAATGAAATATAAACAATAACAATCGCTAGTTAAACGATTATTTTGACCGAGTTTCAACACTAAAAAGGTTTAAAACATAAAAAGGCTAAATTTGGCTAAGTGAGCGATAATGTGGGTAGACAAAGGTAAACGGGAAGGCTCGACAAGGTTAATCCTAAAGGGTAATATAAGGTGAACGGGAAGAACCATCACTAGTGCTCTAGTGGTGGCCACGGGTATTTAAGTTCCACTTATGGTGGGCCCGGATGAGTTTTCCCCTCAAGGTCTCAAGTTCTAGTCTTGGTGATAGGGGTTTCTCATTGAGGGGTTTAAATTGGGGATCTATTGTGCGAGGGGGCTCTCTAGCGCGGACCCGGTTAAGACAACGTATGCTAGACCTCCCGACATTCGCAAATAATTCACACCTTTCAAAAAAAAAAGGTGAACGGGAAGCACAACACAAAGAACAAGTACACAACAAAGGGGTAATCTAAGTGCCTCTATCACTTTTACACAAATCCGCACGTTCATGGTCTTAACAAGCATACTAGTGACAAGTTCTAAATTACACAAAACATCCGGCTCACTCCTATATCCGAAATGAACAAATATATAACAATAGGCTCAAATATGCTCACGTAACGGAAGGAATGGGTAAAAGTGTGAAAACTATCATGTAAGTCTTTCTTTGTTTGTCACGCTTTCCGGTTTCCTTTTTCAAAAATATTTTGCTTGTCGAGTTTTTATCAAGTCCGACGCTTTCTAAAACACAACCAACCGGTTTATTTACTAAAATATATACAAAATACAGGTATTTTTGAATGATTTTTCTGATTTTCTGATTTTTTTTTTATTATGAGGACAAACAAAGTTAAATTAACAAAGTTAACCCCCTCCCCACACTTGAACTTCGCATTGTCCCCAATGCGAGACCCGAAATATAGAGAAAGGGATAATAATACTCCCATCAAGATGATGAAGATGCCACGAGACTTCCGAAGCTGTATCTGGTACGTGCTCCGGTCCAAGATCCGATAGCTAAAACCTGCTAGTATGTCACATGTGCACTCAAAACATAACATATACAGAAAAAATCACAAATCAACCATAATAAACATAAATATAAATACTAAAATCCAAACAAAACATAAAGTAAATTGTCTGAAATACATAACCGGGGTGTTTGAAATAACAGTCAAAATAAACACCCAATAATAAATAAAGTACTGAAATAGAAAACACCACCAACTGCTATCACCACCGCCAACTACTCATCTCCATCATCATCGTCTCTCGTATAGGACGGGCCGGCATCGCCATAACCAGGGGGTTCCACGGTGGGAACTGCGGGGGATGCTGAAAGTACTCGGGATATGCGTGATGCATCTCCCCGAAAAGATATGAGAATCCCGCACTGACCCCCTGATATAAAGTATCCTGGCTCTGCCGAAGCTGGTCCTGTGTGGCCCGAAGCTGAGCCTAACTGGCCCGAATCTCGTCCTGGCTAGATCTAATCTGGTCGATGAAGGTACCATGCTGCTCCTGCGTCACACGCATATCCTGGAACTGCTGGTAGAACTCGGGCCAGTCCTGATGCTGATGAAATGCATGGTGCTGAGGCGAGTGTGGTGGTGTCGGTGGCTGGTGCTGTTGCTGCGGATTCTGCTCTCCCATCTCAACATCCTCATCTTCCTCCTCAGCTGGAGGCAACGGGTCCCAGACCTCTTTGTTCAACCCCTTCAACCTATCCCCCCTATCAAGCTCTACAATCACCCCCATTGCCTTCAGTAACCTGATATCGACATGAACCCCCTCGGTAATCAAAGTGAGACCCTGAAGCACCTCCTCAGTCATATAGCGCTCATTGTACGCTATTTCGGTCACATACTGACCGCCATGTATCTCACTGTTCGGAGTCCACCCCGAGCTCTTGACGAAGTATTCAGCCATTCGAGCGGCTAGGTTGATAGGTGCTTTGTCAACCAACGCATATAAAAATATCAAATCAGGTGTTGGACAGTTACCAAGACTGTCCATGCGACCGCATATCGTATGGCTAAATACATGGTGCATCACTCGCACTAAAGGGTCTCTGAGTCGCGAGGCCTTCGACATCCTCGGGTTGTAGGGGCCCCCAATAGCGTTTTCAGCCCAAAATGCATCCCGTACTGCATCAGAAGGGAAGGTGAACTTATCGTTGAAGACATCGGTATCATCCATGTCGTCCCTAGTATAAATCCCGAGTCTTCTTCCCAAACGACCAACTGACCATGAATGCCATCGTCCACATAACCTGAAAGCTACCCGCTCCTTATAGCGGAATTTGGGTTTCCGATGTGCAACCGGCTTTTCATAGGCATAAGACGCAAAGAACTCAATTGTCAGCTCCATGTAAACGGGTCGGTTGCAACCGACCAGATTTGCAAGCGGGCGACTCATCATGTCGTCTAGTCTGTCATACTGATTGAGTTCCCGCATGACTTCCCAATCTAACCATCGGGGGACTCCGAACTGCCCCCGCCGTGCCCATAATGCATCTCGTTTCGGGATGCATAAAGCTTCTCGCTCATCGTTGGGGTTGAATTGAAGGAAGGGATGGTCCATCTGTATGAGGAAAAACATTAGAGAGATGGAAACAGGAAAATTTTGAATCAAGAACAGCCGAGCAGCTCATTATGAAGAAACTGTGAAACTGATCTGGGCATATGGCACGGCCGTGCGACGAGATGCACGGTCGTGCATCGCCGATGACAAGCACCAGTTGCCCAGAGATGTCGGAACTGCACGGCGTGCGATCAACGGCACTACCGTGCAATACCGAACAACAAGCTGATATCGTGAATCACCCGGTATGGCACGACCGTTCCATCCAAGGAACGTCCGTGCGACACGTGACCTGCAGATTTCGAACCCCTGAACTTCAAATAGCCTGATTTTCTCAAAATCAACAACTTTTTACACAAACTGGGGTCAGAAAATGCACCGGATGTTCACGATATGCAAGATTCAAACAAGGGTTAGGGTTTCGATTTGTTTATGAAGAGAACCCTAATAAATCCCTTGAAGAATCGGAGGAAATCTAACCTAGAAAGCAAGGAAACAAGAAATCTACAACTAGGAATGTACCGTACGAAGAAGGGTGTGAGATCGTGCGAAAAAACGTGCGATTTGATGAAGTATCGCTCTGGAACGGCCTGGGGCTGGTAGGGTTTCGCGAATTGTGAATGGGGGCTGCAGATGAGGGTATTTATAGTGCCAAATGACAAAACTGCCCTCAGCCTGACGCACGGTCGTTCTCCGTATTGCACGGTCGTGCGTCACCGACATCGCCCAAACCCTAGCAACTGTTCTCGGAAATGCACCGGGGGTGCGATCCACTGTGCCGGCCCTCGGAAACGCATGGTCGTGCGAATTCTGGAACGGTCGTGCATCAGGTGCAGATCAGAATTTTCCGCAGAAGCTATTTCCAGCAACTGTTTTGGCCGTTTTTCGCCATTTTTTCGACACACCAACTATTCTAACAATATTGCAATACAGAACCTTCGCTCGGCACGTATGAAAACTAAACAAACTAACGTAAATTACCTAACTAACCTAAATTACGTTAAAACTACAAAAACACAAAAATGGACTCTTTTACCCTTATAGCGTCAAAGACGCTCCTGCTACATTTTTGTCGGCGAGTTAGTAGCGTAGACTCATGCTAAATTTTTGTCGGCGAGTCGATAGCAAGACTCCAAGCTAAAACTAGAAAAACTACTAAAAAGACGATACAACCCCTAAAGCGCAAAATACGCTCTTGCTACATTTTTTATCCGCGAGTCAGTAGCGTAGACTCTCTCCTCCCCACACTTATGACGTGTGCGGGGTTTGGAGTTCAATTACCTCCACCGCCGACTCTATCGGCCCGGCAACGTACAACTTCAACCGGTGACCATTTACCTTGAATGTAACGCCATCCGCGTTCTCTACTGCAACAGTACCATACGGAAATACTTCCTTAACCGTGTATGGTCCTGTCCAGCGTGAATGAAGCTTCCCAGGAAATAAGCGCAACCTTGAATTATACAGAAGAACAAGATCACCCGCTTAGAATTCTTTGTGGTCCTTCAAGCGTTTGTCGTGAAGTTTCTTCGTGCGCTCTTTGTAGAGTACAGAGCTTTCGTAGGCTTGGTGCCGCAATTCTTCCAATTCATGAATTTGGAGAAACAGGGCTTCACCTCCGGTTTTAAGGTCCAAATTCGCGGTTTTCAATGCCCACAAAGCCTTGTGCTCCAACTCCACCGGTAAATGGCATGCTTTTCTGTATACCAACCTAAAGGGGGTGGTCCCTATAGGGGTCTTATAAGCTGTACGGAATGCCCATAATGCCTCATCAAGCTTGTCCGACCACTCCTTGCGGTTAGCACCTACAGACCGCTCAAGGATGCGCTTAAGCCCACGGTTCGTGACTTCCACCTGCCCGCTCTTCTGCGGATGATAGGGTGTGGACAAACGGTGATGCACACCGTATCGGGACAAAGCCTTTTCAAGCTGTGTATTACAAAAATGAGTCCCTCGGTCACTAATGAGCGCTTTCGGAGTGCCAAATCGGGCGAACAAACTTTTAAGAAACCTCATAACTACTCTGGCGTCGTTAGTGGGTAAGGCTTGCGCCTCCGCCCACTTTGATACATAGTCAACAGCCACGAGTATGTACTTGTTTCCACGTGAGGGGGGGAATGGTCCCATGAAGTCTATCCCCCAAACATCAAAGACTTCACAAACTTGTATCCAGTTCTGGGGCATTTCGTCGCGTGCCGATATATTCGTCGCCCTCTGACAGGCATCGCACGCTTTCACCCAACTCTGCGCATCATGGAAAATGGTCGGCCAGTAAAACCCGGAATCCAACACCTTCTTCGCGGTGAAGTTGGCTCCGTGGTGGCCTCCGGTAAGTCCCTCATGACACTGGCGCAGAATGTCGGTCACCTCAGTCCCTGATACACATCTTCTGATCACCTGATCAGCACCCACCTTGAATAAGAAAGGGTCGTCCCATATGTAGTGCTTGAGATCCGAAAAGAATTTCCTCTTTTGCTGGTGAGTCAACCCTTTAATCAGAATCCCGCAAGCAAGATAGTTCGCAAAGTCGGCGAACCATGGCGACTCATCGCATATCTCAACAACCATCAAAGACTCGTGTGGGAAATTGTCATTGATTGAATCCCAACGTGAGTCCTCGATGTCTCCGTGCTCTAACCGAGATAGATGGTCAGCCGCTACATTCAACGCACCCTTTTTATCTTGAATTTCAATATCAAACTCTTGCAGCAACAGGATCCATCTGATTAGACGCGGTTTAGCGTCCTGTTTGCTGAAGAGAAATCTAATGGCTGCATGATCAGTATATACAACGGTTTTCGAAAGAACCAAATACGATCTAAATTTATCAAATGCGAAAACGACCGCCAAGAGCTCTTTTTCAGTCGTGGTGTAATGCTCCTGAGCGTCGTGAAGAGTTTTGCTCGCATAATAGATTGGGTGAAAGTGCTTTTCCTTCTTTTGACCCAGAACGGCCCCTATAGCGTAATCGCTCGCGTCGCACATGATTTCAAATGGCAGACTCCAGGCCGGTGCAACTAAAATAGGGGCCTCAATCAACTTCTGCTTGAGGAGGTCAAAAACCCTCAAGCAATCATCTCCAAACACGAACGGAGCATCTTTCTCCAACAAACGGGTCATAGGTCTGGTGATTTTTGAAAAATCTTTGATGAATCGCCGATAGAACCCGGCATGACCGAGAAAGCTCCGTATAGCTCTAACAGAGGTGGGGGCCGGAAGTCGTGAAATAACGTCGACTTTAGCTGGATCGACTTCCATGCCCGCGTGAGAAATTTTGTGTCCCAGAACTATGCCCTCCTTCACCATGAAGTGGCATTTCTCCCAGTTCAGGACCAGATTCGTTTTCTCACACCTCTTCAACATTTTTCTCAAATTTTCCAAGCAGTGATCGAAGGAATCCCCAAATACCGAAAAATCATCCATGAAAACCTCCATGGAATCCTCGATCATGTCATGGAAAATTGCAACCATGCATCTATGGAAGGTCGCTGGTGCATTACACAACCCAAAAGGCATCCGTCGGTAGGCGAATGTGCCGAAGGGGCAGGTAAAGGTAGTCTTCTCCTGATCCTCAGGAGCGATAGGAATCTGAAAGTACCCAGAGAACCCGTCTAGGAAGCAGTAATACAACTTCCCTGACAGACGTTCCAACATCTGATCGATGAATGGAAGCGGGAAGTGATCCTTACGAGTACCATCATTGAGTTTGCGGTAGTCAATGCAAACTCGCCACCAAGTGACGGTACGGGTAGGAATTAGTTCATTCCTATCATTCGAGACTACAGTCATACCACCTTTCTTGGGTACAACCTGCACTGGACTCACCCACACAGAGTCCGAAATAGGATATATCATCCCGGCATCTAACAACTTAATCACCTCCTTCTTCACCACGTCCTGCATATTTGGATTTAAATGCCTCTGATGTTGTGCACACGGTTTGTACTCGTCTTCCATCAGAATCTTGTGAGTACAGAAAGAAGGATTGATGCCTTTGATATCCATGATTTTCCATGCAATGGCTCTCTTATGAAGTCTCAGAACCTCAAGAAGCTGATTTTTCTCAACCTTTTCCAATGATGCCGAAATTATGACCGGTAAGCGATGCTCCTCGTCAAGAAATGCATACTCGAGATGTGGCGGGAGTTCTTTTAACTCCAAAGACGGTGGATCTTCAACTGACGGTTTTGCTTTCTCTTCTTCTACATGGACAATTTCAAGAAATCTCTCCGGACTCTGGGAACCATCGTCACCAATCTGATAGACTGGCTGCTCGAAATCGTGGCCCTCCTGCGTAATGCCAATCAGGTCCCCACACGACAGACGTGTGTCCGAATCAATCTCGTCAATAGTACCTTGAAAATGAGAGAACACACATGCATCGACAATATCGACGTAATAAAGCTTGTCATCGTGACATTGCGGATGCTGCATCGATCTTTTGATATCGAATGTCACGTGCTCATCATTCACTCGGAGCGTGATCTGGCCAGCTGCCACATCAACAATCGTCCGCGCTGTATTGAGGAAAGGACGTCCAAGTATCAAAGGTACTTTTGAATCCTCGTCCATGTCAAGAATAACAAAGTCCACGGGGAAAACAAATTTATCAATTTTTACAAGAATGTTTTCCACAAATCCACGCGGATACTTGATTGAACGGTCTGCCAACCGAATGCTCATCCTAGTAGGTGACGGCTCACCTAGATCCAGTTTAGTAAAAACCTTATAAGGCATAAGGTTGATACTCGCTCCCAAGTCAGCCAATGCATGGCTAACAGACATGTTTCCAATCAAACACGGGAGCGTAAAACTACCTGGATCTCCCATTTTCATGGGCAGACGGTTTTGTAGAACGGCAGAACAAGTTTCATTCGTCACCACACATGAAATATCCTCGAGCTTTTGTTTATTTGAGAGGATATCCTTAAGGAATTTCGCATACTTTGGCATCTGGCCCAAGGCTTCAACAAACGGTATATTGATGTGTAGTTGCCTAAACAACTCAAGGAACTTACCGTATTGTTCTTCATTCTTCTGCTTCTTCAGCCTGCCTGGATAAGGTACTGGAGGAGTGTAATCTTTGACCGGCTCCTGGACTTGTGTTGTACTTGCTGGGCGCAGCCTGGCTTGCACCTCGTCCGGTGTGTCAGTCGGGACCGCTTCAGTGATCGGTGCTGAGTCCGATATGACGGGTCCGGTAGGTTTTCCACTCCTGGTCATGACAGCATTCACATCCCTGTGTCCGCCTGGGTTTGGTTCTGTATTACCCGGAAGACCACCCTGAGGTCTTTTAGACATCATCTGTGCCAGCTGACCAACCTGATTCTCGATATTCTGAATCGAGGCTTTGTGACTCCTCATTTCTCCCTCATGAGAGAGAAAACGATCCTCGCTCTACTGATAGCGTTTTTCAGCTAACTGATTCGCGCTCGAGGAGCTAGTAAGAAGCTGAGCCATCATATCCTCCAGCTTAGAACTAGACTGAGGGGCCTGCTGCTGGGAACTACTCCCAGTGCCCTGATTCTGATATGAATATGGACGCTGCTGGTAAGGTTGGTTGAATTGCTGGAACTGCTGACCCTGACCTTGCTGTGGCGCTGGAGCGCGCTGATTAAATCCCAAAGGATTTTGATTGCCTGTATTAGCTCGCCACCCAAAATTTGGGTGATTTCTCCAACCGGGATTATAGGTGTTACTGTACAGGTTGTTCTGGGGCCTCACCTGATTACTCACGAAATCTACTTCTTCGTGGCCCTTATATACGACTCCCTGAAAACATGCCCCAGGCTCGTGTGACACTCCGCACTGGTCACATCCCGATCCAGGATGCGCAATCATCTGAGACCTGTCGAATCTCGATGCAAGAGCCGAGATTTGTGCAATAATGGCCGTGTAGTCGTCTACAGCATGAACTCCTGCGCGAGATGATGATGATGTTGCCCGGCCTCTATCTCCTTCCCGACGCGAGCTGGATTTCAACGCGGCTTTCTCTATAATATCATACGCTTCATTCGGCGTCTTAGTTCCTAGATCGCCTCCCGCGTTCACGTGTAATCGCTCCTGTGTGTTGTAACTGAGCCCTTGATAGAACGTCAAAACCAGTTGTCTCTTGGAGTAGCCATGATGTGACACATCAATCAACAAATACTTGAATCTCTCCCAAGCCGTATGCAATGACTCACCCTCGTCCTGGTGAAAAGATACAATTCGGTTCCGTAGCTTGTTCTTTTTCTCAGGTGGAAAGTATTTCTGCATAAACTGCTCCGCCAACTGATTCCAGGTCCTGATGGACCCGGCAGGAAGTGACATAAGCCAAGCTCTAGCTTTGTCACGTAACGAAAACGGAAACAACCTCAACCGAATTGCATCCTCCGAAACACCTGTAATCTTAAACGTAGAACAAACATGGAGAAAAGCAGCAATATGCCTCCCGGGATACTCGTGCTCACGTCCGTCAAACTGTACTGAATTTTGTACCATATTAATAATACTTGATCTAATTTCAAAAGTAGGTACATCAATAGTAGGTTGAAGGATACTCGGCTCCAGGCCTGCCCTTCCGGGCTGATTTGTCTCATTCAACGGTCGCTCATCGTCTGCCATGATTGCGTCTCCTCCTGAGCCCTCGGCTTCAACAGGTACCACCGGCTCCGGCTCACCACTGGCGAGCAGTAGCCCAACCGCCCGACCTCTCGCGCGTAGACGTCTCCTAAGATCACGTTCGGGCTCGTCTGACGGTTCAACAACTTCTGGAGCGGGGGTCGAGAACATTAACCTGCAAACGAAAATTTGACACAGTGAATATTTTATTAATAAAATAATGCTTTTTTTCAGCTGAATAGAAACAGAATATTATTAAAAATGGGCTGAAAATTTCATAAAAATCCGAAAATGGGCCCGAAATTTTATAAAAATCAACACAATAAAAATAATCGAATCGGCTAAAGTAAAAATGAATACCCGAAGCCGAAAACTCAAAGAATAAATAAATAAATAAATAAATCCGGATCGAATAAATAAATGGAACAAAAATTTACAAATGTACCAAAAATGACTTGGAAAACGAATAAATGAAATAAAAACAAGAAATATTAACAAATAAATAAACAAATAAATAATCAAGAAATTATACACAAATATTAACAAGTATATACACCGATAACATAATGACTCGGGTCGTTCCTAAAACTCGCCATTTCCCCGGCAACGGCGCCAAAAACTTGACGTGTGCGTATATATACATAATTTTGCAATGAAATTACACACGATTTGGTTTTAAATTTATAAAAGTGATTATTACTTTTACATCAAAACACACACGAAAGAGGCAAGTGTACCCCGTCATATATGTAGTAAAGTATCGGTAAGAACCAAGTATCGATCCAAGGAAATGGGCGGAGAAATAATACTAGACCTTTGTCACTAAACTACCGGTAAAAACATAAGTTTTGTTTGATTTTATTTAAACTAAAGTAAGCGTAAACAAATATATAATAAAAACATAATAGATAATAGATAAAAAGCCTTGCTTAATACACAACCACAGCATGTCAACTAAGTCGGTTTTGGCACTAGAAGCATTCGGTCAATTTTCCATTTTAAGACAATTAGTATCCCTTTCGGGAATCCTAACATGACAATCATTCGGAAAGCTAAAACGATAAACACACTTTAACCACCAAAAATTGTTCTTTAACGTGCAATTGATAAATGTCTATGAAAATCTCTTAAAAATAAGTTAGTCATCCGTTAAGAGTTTTCTAACCGCACTTAATCAAGGAAAGAGACACCGATAAACACAATGCAACCACCGAGACAAGCATAAACTAGATTAAATCACAACCGAGTTCATTTTACAAACCTTGCACAATAATTCACTAAGATAGCAATTTTGGCCTAAACTACTAACTAAGCTAACAAATCATGGCAAGAATTTATAACGACACCATCTAACCTGTTAAGGTCCTTACGTGACGGCAAGCTCTCTTGATTAACAATAATTTCATTTTATTAAATCACTAACCATTTCTAGTATCATGATGCATACATTTAAACCAAGCTAAACTAGTTAACCAAGTTCAAAGTTTACTAATACAAGATTAATTAAGCTTCATTTTTCAACTATCTTAACTAACCAAGCATCAATCATCCAACATAATTACTTATAATCAAGAAATCAATATCAATAACAAGGTTGCAAACTAATCATCAAAGATAATCATAGAAATACTTCAAAGTGTCATTACAAACAAAGATTAACACACTAATGGTTATAATCAAGCAAAGGATTGTTGTGTTTTTGCCCAAAGGCTACAATAATACATAAACAATAATCTGAATGCTTGAAAGATTAACAAAAACATGTAAAGATTAGAAAACCAAACCATAAACAAGCACTAGACTAAGAATCCGGATAGTAATGGAGCTAAACGGCACGATGTGGCTTGAATCCGGGTCAAAAGCATAGCCTCCGGAGCCTGTAAAATCGCCAGTGAAGCTCCCAAAATTCCAGAATGTCGAACAGAATGTTTCTGTTCTGTTTTTATATTTTTCCGCTGTGGCACGGTCGTTCTTCCTGTGGCACAACCGTGCACTTTAAGCAATTATTGGGTATGGCACACCATACTGCATGACGTCATCAGATCGTTGACCAGATTCGAAATCGCACGACCGTTCTTCATATCGCACGGTCGTTCTTCGCCGGGTTCTTGTTGCACGCTTGGTCGCACCGATCGTTCAGTTCCGAGAGTTTGGCTGATCATCGGATCCGCACGGGGTACAGATCATGGAACGACCGTGCGTCACCGGTCTGGCCTTGTTTACCTTGCACGCCTAGTCGCACTGCTCGTTCATTGCCGGACCAAGTTGGTTTTGTCGGAGATGCACGGTCGTGCATCTGGTAGCACGACCGTTCCGCACGCCCAGGTCAGTTTTCTAACAGAAGGTTCGCAGCTTCGTCGTTTTGTCCGGAAAGTCCTCGTTTTTGCTATCATCTTGTCTGGTATGTTGTTTTAGGCCTGTAAACAAAAGTGTAGATAATTAAGTATCCGAATTACGGTTTTACGGCCAAAAACGCATAAAATAGGGGTAAAACGAGGGACTAAAATATGTGTAAATTAACGAATATCACAATGCCATCTCCATTACATAGTCTACTAACTCAAAAAACGACAACTTGTCGACATCTAAGCTTAAAAGTGTGGATTTACCACCAACATACCTCATATTCGGAGTTGCAACTTCGAATGTCCCACCAGTCCATACGTTGATCTTGATGATTTTTGCCATTGATTATGATCACTTCTTCGTTTGTTTTATCGATAGTGAGAGAGATTAGGGTTTGTCTTCGTAGCGAGAGAGGATGAAATTAGGGCTTGAATTTTATGTTGTCTGAATAACTGTGAGAGTAGTGAAATGTTTTAAGTATTGATTGTAGTGGGTAGATATTATTTAGATAGTGTTAACTAATTGTAAATGCCACATATTAATTTCAGGCCCACATAATCAGTCAACTTGCCATGTAATCATCTCCGTTAAAATTTTTTGACACATCAACGTTATAACGCTGTTAGCAAAGGTCCAATGTTTTACAAAATGTCAAAAGGTGGGACCGCCAGTGGTTATTTTTGAAGTTGGGTCCTTTGCCGACCAACTAGTGAAAGTTGGGATTATTAAATTCCATTATTCCTTAAAACAATCAATAAAATCACACAACATAGGGCTAAATTAATCAGGAGTCATTGTTTATCCCATGAATGTGTTAGCTTACAATCACCTGGGCAAAGGAGATTAGTTATATACATGTGTATATATATATATATATGAAAATAGCGAGTCATTGTTTATCCCATGAATGTGTTAGCTTACAATCGCTACCCTTATAGAAACAATGAGTCGATGAACACCTAACTTGATTATTTGTGATGGGTTCTCAAGAAATAGTTTTTCTCCTAAATTCAACAACAAAAGAACTCGGGGATAAACCCAAATAACCGATGATTTTAACTGTAATAACTTGGAATAGTTATTTTAACTAACGAAAGGTTCAAAAAGTATTCTTAGAGATTATGACTTCTAAAGGTGTCATATATATGGAAATTCTCGTTGATGTTAAAATGAAATATACAACATTTTCTCCTTACTTTCAAGAATAACATGTAAAAGGTAAACACCGATGAAAGGAAAGACTTGTCAACTTGAAATGTATATATACAAATCCGATCATCATAGTTTGATGTGATAATATCATGGGTGTACCCACTCACAAAGGAATGGGCAACTCCTCGAAAAAAATAATTTTATTTTAGGCAAAAATATTGATCGCCTCCTTTAAAAGTTTAGTTAAGCTCTCTGATTGCCCCTTTATAAAAAGTAAAACCATTGACCCGGCTCCGCCAATAGATTATCTAGTAATTCAACTCGTCCATATATCTCTTGGTTAAAAAACAATTTAGAGGACTCAATTGAAAAGTTTGTGATATCGCCATGGATTTTAGATACGCTTATGTAACATATATAACATGCTACATAAACATTTCATATGACAATTAACTTAAACAAATTATATGCATAATTGGTCATAAAAGCGGTAATAGAAATCCCGCACAATAAAATAATTAGGTATTTGAAGGGTAAGGTTATTATATAAGACAATCTTAGCGTACAAAACGTAGGAGATAATCTGGGTCGTCGATTTACAGGATCAATTACTAAGATTAAGTGGTCCCGAATTTAGAATTCACGTAACTAAAAACATGAGAATAAGTGCGGAAAATGGCAAAATAGACAAATCCAATATTTTTTACTCATAAACCCACTTTTCCATGATTTTCAAACGACTATAACCTTTTCATATGACAATGTAGTTTTAAAAACATTACACCGTATTAACGAGCGTTTCATTCTCTTTAATTTTAGTAAGGTATTGCTATAGTTTTCTTAGTTTTTTTTAAATTATTTTTCAAGCTATAAAATTACGTGATTTTGTAACATTACGTGATTATGTTCCAGTACGTAATTACGTACCGAAACATAATCAATGGATACCTTAAATCACATACCATATGTGCAAGCAGTAACAAATTTTCGATGGAACACTACTCTATAATCACGTACTAAATGATCAATGAATACCTAAATCACGTACTAGATACTCAATGTATACCTAAATCTTGAACTACGTACCATGTGTATAAAAGTAGTAACAAATGTTCAATGTAATAATCACATGTACAAGAAGTAACAAATGCTCAATATAACACTACATCTATAATCACTTAATGACTTATATTACAAATTTAATTACGTAATAGCATAAAAACAATTAAGTTCTCGTCATATTGAATATATATTCATGTAACAAGCATAACTTTAGTAAAAAAAAACATTATACAATAACATAATTACGTACTGATACACACTCACGTGACATTACACTTGTTACATAAGATACGTGATTATAGATGTAGGGTCGCATTGAGCATTTGTTACTACTTACACATATGGCACATAATTACGTACTGGAACATAATCACGTAACGTTACACAACCATGTAACTTCATAGCTTGTAAAATAAAAAATTAAGAAAATTATAGCAATAACTTACTCAAATTAAAGATAATGTAATGTTCGTTAATACGTGTAATTTAAAAATATATATATATTATCGTATGAAAAAAGTTATAGTTGTTTGAAAATTGGGGGCGAAGTAGGTCATGAAAAAAAATACCATAATACCATTTCCTTCTTAAATTAAGACAAGACACATATCACCCTGAGATTGTTTTCTACATTTCGTACGCCAATTCCATTTTACATAAGATCCAGCCCCGAAAACAAAAAGTAAAAGTCATCCTATCTATTTATGCCAATCTACTTGCTACATGTATAACTAGTATAACAATTAAAATGTAATACTTGCATGTATAAGGACTACTTGTAATAACTTGAACTTTTAACGAACACCTAGTTAGTTAGTTACGGGTATTAGTAAGCATTTTATTTGATTATATCATTATAGTAATTAAAAATAGGTCGTAAATTAATAAAACCACTTCAAATTAACTTGTTAAACACCTTAATATGTTTTTGAAAGACTGAATTTTCGTCAACAATGGGATTAAACTCTCACCACATGAAAATGTAAAGTTTTATCTAACACCTTAATACTGCTAAGCAAAAGGCCTTTTGGTTGTTAAACACCTTATTAAATTCTATAAAAACAAATAAAATATGCGACGAAAATCATAAACATTCCCATTATTTATGAAACCTGGTTACAATATAAAAATTATCAAGTTAATTTTTAAAAACCTATTATGTTTTTGTATACATGAAAAGCAAAAATCATGAAAATTTAGTGACTTGTTACAAATATCTATAAAAAAAAGTGAGACAACTGTTATAGTTTTATGATCTCGAAAGTACATTCAAATATGAACTACGTGTTTGTGCTTTCGAAAGCGATTATGATAAATCGCTAAAAAGGTAAATCATTAGTTTTTCATATTTTTTAAGATTTTTTTTTTGAAAAAAAATAACTTCATTAGAAAACGCCAAACCTCAAACCGAGGCGGCCGCAAACAAGATTACATAAATACAAACTACACCAATTATACCAAGAAACCCATAATTTTTTTTAATCTACTATTAAGTCAGAGGAATCCTATTGACTTAACCTCGCCTATAATATCTTCCAATTTTAAGGGTTCGCTTTCGAATTTCGCCTTATTTCCCGCCCTCCAAATACTCTAACATCCGATTTTCACGATCCCTTTTAACATTTCCTTTTCCACTCCTCTTAATCCCACATGATCATTGTCACTCTTCGACCCGCAACGGATTGGTACGGGGCAGACTGATTGCCATAGCTCATGACACTAATTATTGTTACAATATTTAAAGCACAACCAATTAAATTGTCACATAACATTTAGAAATCACAAATTGTTCATACAATGTTCAAAACAAACATAACACAAGTTTTTTCAATTTATTTTCTAAGCCCATGCTACGTGTCCTCTTCACTCGAATCATCAACCTTGATTACCTGCATCACGTTAGAAAAATATATTTTGGGTCAATCAAGATGTTGGTGAGTAATTTCCTCATTTTATTGAAAAACTGTTTTATGTTTAAATTTTAAAAGTAAATAATTTTAACATGCATTTCAGGGTTAGTATGATGATTGTCTCAAAATATAAACATACACGACACATACATAAACACCAAACAAGATCATGCAACCAATTAACAACCCATAACAAAATAAATAATAGACTCATGACAATAGCGTGCATTATTCTCAAGCCCCGAAGAGCGCGGTTAAAACTGTTGGCGATACTAGGCTACAACTCATGGCCGTGGAGAACTTAGTCATTAGTTAGTCGTGAATCCATGCAATAGACTTGACAACAACTAGCATATAGAATGAAGGAAAAACACATGTAGACACTCACATAATAACACATGAACATAGCATGCTAAATAAATTAAAAATGTGTATAACATGATGCACCCCAAAGTTTGTAAAATTAAGAAAGGGAAATGAAAGAGATTACTCACGAGTTGCGTTCCGTTAAATTCCTTGGATTGACCGTGTGGATTTGAGGAAAACTCCACGAAAAGTCACTATCCTATATTATATATTTTATATACGAAAATACTAGTCAATAAAATATGTCAAAGGTAATATACGAAATAAATACAGAATTTAGGGTGTTAAGTAATTAAATATTACTATCATAATCTTAAATTATTATTTTGACAATTTATAATGTATTATCAATATTTCAAACTAGTTAATATTTTCCACCATCTATTCCTAAAGTTTATAAAGTATGAAATTTAAATATGTGCCTTTATGATCACTTATATTAATTTTACTAAATCATAGGTTTATAGAATATGGAATTTAAGTATATAGTTTCATGATCACAAACAATATTATCACCAACTTATATGAAATTACATCTTGATAATCTTTATCGAGCTAAATAACTAATTTCTACATTTTTTACATTTTCACAAATTACTAGATTAATTAATTACATGTATATTCTATAGATCTTAAGATCAATAGGCAATCATGAGAATTTATTTATCCTAAATTTATATCTTAACCTAAAACAAAAGAACATGAACATAAGGTTTAATAATTCATATTTTATGTATTTCTCATATTTATAGTTTCTTAAAATTTCGGTGATAAACTCGAACAATACCCAAAAATTCTAAAAATTTAAGCAAACTATCCTAATATGTTCATAAACGATACCCTGTGTTCAGTTTTATCAAAATACCATCCTAAGTCAAAAAGCCCCAAATTTTGGTCATCCAGAACCCTAGTTCATCTAACAATTCAATTCGGATTCATGAGGTTCCTAATTGTAGAAATTGGCAATGGGGTTCTGTAAAGCACGAATAATTAACGAGATTAGGATCTTGAATTACCTTAATTGGTGCCTGGATGAAAAAGTTATCGCAACTTCAAGTTACGAGCCTTAATAAGGATCTTGATCAAATTCACAAATAGCGAGTAGGATATCGAACTGATGGAAACATAAGTTTTTAGAGAACGATCAGAGAGAGTGTTAGGGGACACAATTTGCAGATTATAGGAGTGAATTTGATATAATCCATTGAGTTTTCAAAAGCCTTAAACGAAAAATTAAATTAACAATTAAATTCTCGAATTAATAAACTTAATGATTTGATTATATAAAGGGATCAATAAAGGGATCTTAACCCCCTGACAAATATGAGACCACAACATCGTCGAAATAATACACGATGTGAACATATGGTCTACCGTTCATCATTATTATTGCACATCGAACAAGACACATCATCAATTTTAACATTCCTATACCTTAAAGCCACCAACGTTAAAATTTTGACCATTTCGGCCTTCCAAATAAAGATATTGCACTTATTTGGAATCCACTTACACCGTTCCAGAACATAGAAGTTACTACACACCCTGTTTTTATCGATTAATCTCTTAACTGCTCCAACCGAAAATTCCCCATCAACTGCCCCATTCCATTTCCATCTATCCCTCATGTCCGATAACGAAAAGGAGTATAGAGAAGACTACATAAATCAAGCAGCTCGCTAACCTCAAGCCCAACCCCAATGTGCCTTTTCCATTGCCACTTGTGCGAGGATCCATAGTTAACCCGGTCACACACCTTGGCTCTTTTTTCCCACTGAGATTAAAACGATTGGGAAATTTGTCTTTTAGAGGTTCGGAACACAGCCACAGATCAAACCAAAATGACGTCTCCTCCCCGTTTCCCATATATCCTTTAAAAAAGTGTCTTAAAGGATCCCATCAATTATGGTATTTGATATCGTTTTCGCAATATTACACCAGACTCCACCCATCGCTTTCCTCACCAGAATGAAATCTCAACTTAACCTTGTGGTATGAATCGAATCTATGACCGTGACCATAGTTTACTCTTCTCCGTTTTCAATCTTCAACCCCACTTAGTGAGCAAAGAAATATTAACGTTTTTCAGCATACTCAATCCGAGGCCAACATTATCTTTAGGAAGCGAGACCCTCTCCCAAACAACCCAATGAAATTTCTTGATTGTACTATTTCCACCCCATAAGAACCTTCTTATTTTTGCCTCCTAATCTTTTATAACTTGAACGGGAGCCTTGTATAAAGAGAAGTAATAATTCGGTAAACATTCAAGAACCGACATTCTCACTTATTTTACGCGTAATGACGACACGAACGTTTCTCACTTATTTTACGTGTAATGACGATGTTATCATTTAGTGAATTCCTTTAGTGAGAAACGTCCGAGCCGTCCTTAGGCATTTATATAACTTTGTGTCATTATACAACATGAAACTTGAGGTAATTATGGAGAAGAAAAAATCACTACATGATAGATCAAGTTCTATAATTACTTTGTTTTTAGTGAACTTAAAAGATATAAGCACTATCCATTGGGAATAGCCCAATGGTGCTGGTGAGTTTGATAAGGTATAGGATAGATAGGTGAAGGTCATGTGTTCAATTCCCATGGTATGTAAGTTTAGCCATTAAAAAAAATATAAACACTAGATAGTAACCAAAATTCTATTTAAGTCACTTAATTTATATTATTTTAACATTTATTAAAAAGTCATAAGAATGGAATAATATTGGAATGTAAGCGGTTTTTGTTGTTAGAAAAAGTGTGAATAATTTTATTGGAACAAATTTAAAACTCAATTATTATATCTTGATTTTATATTTTAAAAAAGTTATTAAATGTCATTTTGAATAACATCAATATATTTTCTAAAGATAGTTACGAATGTAGTGATTTTGTTGGTGATGTTATATCTCTAAGCCTGTTGTTATTAGATACATGATTCCATGACAACGTATTGTATTTACTTTTGCTCGTACATCACACTTTCTTTTCATTAACGCAAACAAAAATTAGATGTAACATGCGACCTGGACTCGTGCATCATCCGTTTTATTTGTGTATCTGACGAGGTATGACCCCAATCGGATAGTCCGACCCGGTCATTACCTATTATTTTATTGTAAATAAACTGTTATAAATATTCGTTCTAGAATATTCCATTCTGTACGGATAGGATACGTAACTAAATCTCCAACTTTTTGGGAAGATCATGCAAATCCCTAACTTATAGGGGTTCATCTAAGTTAAGGAAAACCCTAATCATAAACTATAAATAGAGGTAAACATGCAAGGTACAGGATATCGAATTCTCAATACAACTTCTTCTTCTCTTCACACTTTTATACTCCCAAACCCGAGACTTATTCTCACGCCGGAGGGTGGTTACAGGAATAACCCCATTCCTGTAACGAGTCCTAACGGTGTTTCTGTTTTGCAGTTTGCCGGTTCGGATCATTGATACTTGAAGTCTTCATCGGATACTACAGTCAGGTCAGTGTTTCTTCATTGGCGCCATCCGTGGGACCTTTTCGGTAACAATCAGTTTGAACCCCATGGCCAGTGATCTGAACGCAGCAGCAACCCCAAGCCAAGCAGCCACGAATAACAACCTGGGGGTAGGAACAGGCCCCATCACCAGTACTCCAGTTTCACCGGTCGTCACCAGATCGCTTGATCTGGAATTCGAGGCGGAGGGACCACCACCTGGTTTTTCGGGGAATGTAGTCACTGCCCCTGGAACAACTGGAGTAAATGTACTTCCATACACCTCCCTGCAGTTACAGTCCATGGAACCAGGAGTAATGGGTGTCAACATGTTCACCCCTGTGGCGACCACTGGGGCACAGACATCACGTTTTAGTTCTATGCCAGTTATTACGTCGGCAAGTCCGAGTACCATCACGCCGCAGGCGAGCATGCCTCAGTATTATCAACCATCTGCTACTTACGCCATGCCACCCTTGTACACAGCAGCACTTACAGCTGCACTGTCTACTCCACCTCACCAACCGGTGGTCATGCCGGCAGGAATCATGAACGCCCCAGTCACACCAGGAAATCAACCTTATTTCCCTGGATACTATTACGCACCCCCATATGGATACTTACCTCCATATGGTAACTCGGCATGCACACCCCAGGGAACCACACAGAGTCATGTTCAACAATCGCCATACGCGGCTTATATGCTGCCATGGTGGAGCTTTCCTACTTCGCAACCGGTCTACACCCCAGTTCAGCCAACAGTGGAACCCGCCTATGACAGAGAGAACGCATCCAGACCCAGACTTTCCCCGGGAAGAGGCCCCAGCTCTATGCTAAACAGCACTTCAGCACTACCTACCTCTACTCAGGGTATAAACCAGGGCGGAGTTATTCCTTCAGTACAACCTATCAATGTGGAAGAAGACGAGCTCACTAGACCGTACAAGCCAGTAGATGCAACTTTCAAGTCTAAATTTACGAGAAGAATAGCGGAAGCTCCTATCAAGGAGAAACCTAAAATGCCTCAAACAGTAGGTAAATACGATGGCCTAGGGGACCCCGACGACCATCTTAACCTATTTAAAAGCGCGGGGGAAGTAGCGTGTTGGCCTATGCCCCTATGGTGCAAAATGTTTGTGCAAACACTGATGGGTGCGGCTAGGGTTTGGTGGGATAGTTTACCCACAGGAGAAATAGACAGTTTTGAGGATTTGGAAGCCAAGTTTATCTTACAGTTCAGCCAGCAGCGCAGGCACACTAAGGATAGAAACGAGCTTCTCCACATCCGCCGGCGGGACAACGAAACGGTGGAAAACTTCATCGTTAGATTCAACAAGGAAAGTTTGGCAATCCCGGGCGTGACAAATGATCTAGCATGTGGAGCTTTCCTACAGGGAGTGAATGATGACGAGTTGTTAAGAACCCTCCATGGGAGAGATGGCGTGCCACCCACCATTGATGAAATACTTCGGATAGCTAAAGTATATGTCATACAAGAAAAGGCCGTAGCCGCCAGTCATGCAGCTAATAGGAAGAAAGAGGCTCTCAAAAATCAAGAAGATAGAGAACAACGGAATGCCAAGGGCAGGGGTAGAGGAGATCGATACCAGAGGAATGACAAGACGGATTCACGGTACGATCGACCAAGAAACACCTACTCAAGGAACGAGTCCTCAAAACCTCGATCTGACTACCCTAACCTGAGCAAGACGCCGGCGGAAATCCTAGCCTCAGAAAACCTCAAGTTTAAGCCTCCGAAGCCACTAAAAGACAACCCGAATAAAGACACAAGTAAATACTGTGAGTACCACAAAGGAAGCGGTCATGACACAAACGACTGTTTTCAGTTGAAAAAGCAGATTGAATATTTTGTGAAAGCAGGTAAGTTGGCACATCTAGTAAGGGACATCAAACAGGGTCCGCCAGTTGTAAAGGAAGAAAACGATAAAGCGGCGGGTAAAAGACCGCGAGAGTTGAATATGGTGCACGCTGACAAAGGAAAAGGGGCAAAACGGAGTTTCTCCACGCTCGAACCCTGGATGTTAGCTACTATGACCATCGAACCACGCGTAGAAGACCTGCACCTCACTACAGACGCCTTAATCATATCTGCTGCAGTGGGGGATTACCGCATGAGGCGAATCTTGGTTGACACTGGAAGTTCAGAAGACATCATCTACGAACACTGTTTCAATAGAATGCAATTGGAAGACCAAAGGTTGCTAGAATCTGTACACGCCCCCATTAAGGGCTTCACAGGGGAGAATGTTGACCCTATTGGTCAAATTACTTTCCCAGTCACATTTGGACAGGAGCCCCGGGAAAGAACCATACTCCTAACATTCCTGGTGGTGCGTGCTGAGTCGTACCACAATGTGATTATTGGAAGGTTCACTCTGGGTAAACTAGACGCTATAGTCTCAACGGCGCGAGGTTTCATGAAGTTCCCCACTCCGCGGGGCATTGCAACAGTGTATCGAGACAAAATAGGGGAGGTACTAAGCACCAAGAAATGTCGCCAAGGCCCCACCGGAGCTATCGGTCCAGAAAGGTGGGTGTTGAGCACACGCCACCCAGACCAAACAGTTACCATCGGAGACAGCCTCTCCCCAGAAGTTAAAAATGACTTGAAAGCACTATTGAAAAGAAATGTTGACGTCTTTGCCTTCGAACACTCCGACATGACAGGAGTTCCCCGCGATAAGGCGGAACATAAGTTAGCAACACTCCCAGGCGTTAAGCCGGTCGCGCAAGGTAAACGCAGTATGGCCCCGGATCGAAAAGCAGCAGTCGTTAAAGAGGTACGAAAGTTGGTAGAAGCCGGAATCCTCAGAGAAACACAGTACCACACATGGGTGTCAAACCCGGTAATGGTAAAAAAGCCAGATGGTACATGGCGAATGTGCATTGATTTCAAGGACCTGAATAAAGCATGCCCCAAGGACGCGTACCCATTACCGGAGATGGACTTCAAAGTTGATTCCCTGGTCCCCTATAGGTATAAATGTTTCCTGGACGCCTATAAGGGATATCACCAAATCAAAATGTCTAAGGAGGACGAAGAAAAGACAACGTTTCATACCGACGTGGGCATTTTTTGTTACACAAAGATGCCTTTTGGTCTACGGAACGCTGGGCCAACATATCAGCGTCTCATGGACAAAGCTTTTGAAACCCAGATCGGCAGAAATCTGGAAGTGTATGTAGACGATCTCGTGATCAAGAGTAGGGAGGAGAAGCAAATGTTGGACGACATTGAGGAAACCTTCCAAAAGCTTAGAGAATACAACATAAAGCTCAACCCCAATAAGTGCTCGTTTGGGGTGGAAGAAGGAAAGTTCTTGGGCGTGATAGTCACCCGGGAAGGCTTCAAAGCTAACCCGGATAAGGTAGCCGCTATAAAGCGAATGCCCTCCCCTAGAAAGTTGAAGGAAGCACAAGCGCTAAACGGGCGCTTAGTAGCGATTAACCGATTCTTAGCAAGACACGCAGAAAGATCTTTACCGTTCATTAAAACATTAAAAGACTGCTGATGCGTGTGAAGTGTTATATATATTAGGTGTATATTTTAAGCCCTTTTAACACTTATTTTTAGCCAAGTTTTAAATTTATAAAACACGATATTTTACTAACACTAAACACACATATGGGCAAGTGCACCCATCGTGAGCGTAGTATAGCGTTGGTAAGATACCGAGGTCGTCCAAGGACACAAGAGCTTTTAGTACCGGTTTATCCTCAACGTCTAATCAAAATAAAAAGTTTAGAAAAATGTTTTAAACTAAGAAAAATAAAAACTAACTAAAATGCTGAAAATAAAAATAAAAAGAAAAACAGATAGACAAGATGAATCACTTGGTTCCGACTCGTATCTAGTATAACCTTTGATTATTTCCGCACTTTTGCACATAATTAAGAGATTATCTTAGTTATTGTAGTAGGCCCCTCTTTTGAAGGTGACGTTACCCTCACCCCAGTAGTTTGAGTCAGCAAGGATACAATCCTAAAATGGTGGATTATTGGAAGATAATGAATTAAGTTATTAACGCAATATTATGGTAGGCCCCTCTTTTGGAGGTGACGTTACCCTCGACTAAGTAGTCTGAGTCAGCAGGGATACAGTCCTAAATAGCCGGGTTATAGTATTAATAGTAGTTAACTTATGAGGGGATCAAAGAGTTTGGACCCCCGCCATCCAATACCGTGAAGCATTGAAGGAGGTCCTACTAAATTTGACCCAGGTCCATTGCAGGACCTCTAAACGCTGAACAATGGCAAGACCTTTACCAAACCGTTCCCTTAACCCCCGACCAGGTAGCCAACATACCTCCATATAGACCGTGGAGCTATGAATGGTGAAAATCCTTTATTTTATATAGACAGTAAAATAATGCCAAGACACCACGGACAAACGATAAAGAAAGATCACCTTCAACATAAGTAACTAGTTATTAAAGTCATTAATACAAAACCAAATAAAAAGTGCAAAAGATTAGAAATAAAAAGTATTATACTAGACACTTTGTCTTCACCAAGTGATGTAAGAGACTTAGGCAAACATGGCCTTGATTGTCAAGAACTCTTACGATCAATCTTGGATCCCGAGACGACTCACACACTCTATGATGGACAATGGATGATGGTGGTGGATGATGGTGTTGTGATGGTGGTGGGTGGTGGATGAAGTGTGAGAGAGGTGGTGTGCCAAGGGATGAGTTGAAATGAAACCAAGCACTCCTATTTATAGGCTGAACAGAAGGCTGGGCACGGCCCCGTGTCCGCTGGACACGGCCCCGTGCCTGTCTGACACTCTCTCTCTTCATTAATTGTAATTCGCAATTACAATTAATGCGCCTGTTGTACTTTCGCCACGCTCCCGTGTTCGCTGGACACGGCCCCGTGGTGGGCAATAGAAGCTTCTATAGGTTTGTCTTTTCTGCTGCTTCTTGGGCACGGCCCCGTGCTGGCTGAGCACGGGGCGTGTTCAGTCTTCTGTCTTCTCTATTTTGCTTGGGAGGATGCCGTTGAGGGGTTGGGCAGTCCGCTTATGTTCCTTTTCTTGTATTTATGTTAGATTTAGCTGTCTTTTTGCTTCTTTTGTGTTTTTGAGCTCATTTAATCCTGAAAATACAAAAGGAAGACAAAAACACTCTTTTTCCAATATTAGTACTTAAAAAGGGTTAGTTTTATGCCTCATTTGATGTAATTTATATGTTGCATTTTACACACATCAAATACCCCCACACTTGAACTTTTGCTTGTCCTCAAGCAAAACTCTTTAATATGTGGCTTACACTCCCAAATGGAATGGGTAGAAGAGAAAGTTTAGGGCTTGTCATAGAGTGTTGGGAATCCAAGATCTTTTTGGGTTTTATTTTTATCTATTTACAATCCTATTCGTTATGATTTGTTTAGAACGTTTCATAGGAGAAATTACTTATTTGGGCATAACATGCCTTCTTAAAATTCCATTTATATACAAGTTCACATACCTCACGGGAGAAATCACTCACACTCGGCCGAAGGTGTATTTTTAGTGAATCACTCGAGAGCGGCATGAAACTTATTCCTACCATAAGCTTGCCAAGCAATCAATCCTCCTCCTTTTTAACTTTTATACCTTTGTAAATATCAAGAGGACTTTGTGGGTTAAGGGTTAGGCTTGGGTTAAAGGTAGGTGGTTGGGATAGTGGTTAGTAGAAAAAGGGTAAAAAGTGTCGGTTTTCATAGGACTTTCTATTTTTGTAACTTTTGTTTTGATGAAGCTATTATTCAAACAAAGTTTTTTTTTTTTTTTTTTTTTTTGATTGTTTGTTTATCTTTTGCTTCATCATCAACAAATTTTTTTTTTTTTTTGAACGATCATACGGAAAAACCGAACTTGTTACTAAAACAAATGGTTAAAAATAAAAAAGGTTTTGGTGGGTAAAAGGGTTTTTGGTTTGGGTGATGAAATGAAAAGGTTTAGGCTCAAAGGGGCTAATTAGGGGGATTTTTGGGTAGGTGGTAAAAGAAAAAGAAAAATAATGGTGTAGAAATAAAAAGGGGTTAGTCCTAATGCCTCCATCATTTGCTTACTCGGGTTTAAGTTGGTAAGGACCGGGAATGAATCGTCGTGGCAAGTTCTAGAGTCGTAAGAACCAAGCGGCTATTCACACAAGAAACGAAAAATGAGCATTTAGTCTAAAGATGTAAATTTGTATGCTCAATAAAGGCTCAAAACTCACTTTTGTGGGAATGGGTTTTTATGTGATCAAGTATATATAATCAAATTTTAACTAAGCTTGTCATGCCGTTTCATAATTTTCTTATGTTGGTTCTTGTTATCACGACGCTCTCGGCTGTAAATTTGTAAAAATATAACCTTATTAATCTTATGATTCCAAACTTAAACTTTAGACAAGTAAAAAAATGAAAATTTTTGAAAAAATTTGGGGTGTTTAGCGATTCCAATAGAGTTTTGTGTAAGGCTTGTATTTAGGACTTGCAAAATTTCAAGGTTTTAGCATCCCCCCCACACTTAAATTACACATTGTCCTCAATGTGTCCCAAATATAAATTTTTAGGTTGATTAGATGTGTAAAATGGTGTTAAAAGCAAAGATTTATGTTACTGGTAGTCTGGACACGGCCTCATGGGGACCGGACACGGCCCCGTGTTCAGGTGCCAGTAACAGAAATTAAAGAAAAGAAACAGAAGCCTGGACACGGGGGTGTGTCTGGTGAACACGGCCCGTGTCCAGTTACCTGAACTGGGCATTTTTCTGCAGGGGGTTTAGCACGGGGCCGTGTTGGTTGGGCACGCCCGTGTTGAACCTTCTGTAATGGAGAGAATTGCCGGGTTGCCTTGTTCTTGTGCATGAAGTCATTTTTTTCTCGTTCCCCTTTTCATCCGTTACCACCATGAGTGTGTTTTATTTATTATGAACCATCCAAACTTTAAAAACCATCATTTCATTATACTCATAGAGAGACCTTACATAATCGTAAATTTAGATTAAACTAGATATGACAACAAAGAAATATTAAACCATGGAGTTCTAGCCTCTACTTTATTTTAATTAGCAAAATTTCCAAGAAGCAACTAGTCTTGGTTAGACAAGGCCTTTTAGAACTCCTTCTTCCGGGTGCGGGTCTCCTCATATGTCGGCGAGCCACTCTTCCACCTCCCTTGGAAGGAGAAAAGAAGGCTCATTGGCATTAGTTTGAGGAGTTTCGATTTCCACCGGGATCTCTTGTTGGTGTTCCACGGGAGGTTCCGCCGGAAAGTCTTCCCACCCGGTAGGGTTGTTAATTCCGAGTGCCAGGTTCCAATCCTGTTGAGGGAGGACTGGTTCCATCGGGGGTGCTACAAGAATATTTAACCTCTGGTGCAAGAGGTTAATTTCTTGGAAGCTGCTTTCGAGTCCCATCGTAAGATCGTTAATACGGTCGATTAGGACCTCCTCTACTGATGTCATTTCGTCGAGAGCCTCCCTTAATGCTATCACATAGTGCACAAGTGTAGCCTCAATGGAGGGTCTCCTTCCTCTTCGGCTGTTTGATGAATGCACAGAAGATGTTTCGCTGTTTTCACTCGACATCCTACGAAAAATAAACTGAAAAATAGTTTATTTAATGAAACAGTGACCGGACACGGCCCCGTGCTCATTGAGCACGGCCCCGTGTTCATCTTTCTGCAGAATTTTGGAGCAAGGAAACTTGGAATTTTAAGTTATTTTCTGAACTTGTGGGGTCTTTTTAGTCATTAATAACTTAAAACAATGTTACATAACATATTTTTACCAAGATTCCTTGAACAAAACTCATTAATCCTTACCACAAAGTTGGAAGAATTCAAACTTGTAATGGTAGTTCTTGGAGAAAGATGGAGAAGAAGGAAATGGCTAAAAGAGGAAAGGACAAGATGGGTTGTTGGAACCTTCTTTTAAACTTACCTAGGATAGTTGAGAGAAGATTCCTTCAAATCTCTGTCCCAAGTTGGTCCAAATGTGCAGAATTCTTGGCTGCATTTATAGAAAACGACAGCATCCTGGACACGGCCCCGTGTCCATTGGACACGGCCCCGTGTGCAGGTGGAGTTCTGACACAGTTTGTCCGTATTCTGACGTACTGATCAGAAGGGAATCTTTTGGTGGACACGGGGGCGTGTTGGCTGGACACGGCCCCGTGTCGAGGGACTGTTTTATGAAGTTGTCTAGTTTTTTTAAGGAACTCACTAGTATCGGGTGGCTCCTGATTGGTTGGAACAACCCCAAAGTGCCTAAGATACCTTAATTGTCCTAAACTAAGGCGAGAACGCAAGAGGTTGTCGGTGAGGGTAATTCCTATTTTCATTCTAGGTGGACAAGTCCAACCCTTTTCCGGGCTCTCGTTAAAGAAGGTGTATGCTGAATCGCTCAGGTCTATGTATGCACCGAACGAAGTCGATGGAGAGTCCTTCACGGCACAATCGGCACAGGGACGACTATCGTCCAAGTCTTTGCTAGGTACGAAGGTATTTTTGGGATCAACGAGGTTGTCGTAATGCGGTTCCAGCATTTCGTTATGGTCATCGTCTTGGGGTGGATCAATAAAGTCCTTCCTAAGCTCTCTTGACCAATTTAGAATTAGCTTTTCTAGTTGAAATAACTCGTCAAGGAGCATTTCCCCTAGAATATCTGGCTGAGCGCATTCAAGGGAGAGATAGGGCTTATTTTTACTTTCGCCCCTCTTAAGGTTATAAGAAGTCGGTGGGTCCATGTAGTGGGTCCTATAATTTAGAAAGTAGCATTCTACTTCTTTATGTTCGCCACCACATAATTGACACCACGTACCATAAGAGTGCCGAAAGTAAAAACAATTACTATCACTCATGTTTATGTCAGAAATTACCAACCGCCGGGATCTAACGGTTATGTTTTCAGTAAGTGAATCTTGGGCACGGGGGCGTGTTGGGTGAGCACGGCCCCGTGTTCAGCTTACTGTCTGACGTAAAACAGGATTGCCAGTTCCAATGATTTAGCACGGGGGCGCGTTCAGCGGGCACGGCCCGTGCTGAGCTCTGCAGAAGCTGAAAAACTAAGAAAATCCTAGAAATTAAAAAAAAAGAAAAATAAAAATGATTAGGCCGTTGATTCCTAACTTTCTTAAAATCCTTGTGTCCCCGGCAGCGGCGCCAAAAACTTGATGCGTGTGAAGTGTTATATATATTAGGTGTATATTTTAAGCCCTTTTAACACTTATTTTTAGCCAAGTTTTAAATTTATAAAACACGATATTTTACTAACACTAAACACACATATGGGCAAGTGCACCCATCGTGAGCGTAGTATAGCGTTGGTAAGATACCGAGGTCGTCCAAGGACACAAGAGCTTTTAGTACCGGTTTATCCTCAACGTCTAATCAAAATAAAAAGTTTAGAAAAATGTTTTAAACTAAGAAAAATAAAAACTAACTAAAATGCTGAAAATAAAAATAAAAAGAAAAACAGATAGACAAGATGAATCACTTGGTTCCGACTCGTATCTAGTATAACCTTTGATTATTTCCGCACTTTTGCACATAATTAAGAGATTATCTTAGTTATTGTAGTAGGCCCCTCTTTTGAAGGTGACGTTACCCTCACCCCAGTAGTTTGAGTCAGCAAGGATACAATCCTAAAAGGGTGGATTATTGGAAGATAATGAATTAAGTTATTAATGCAATATTATGGTAGGCCCCTCTTTTGGAGGTGACGTTACCCTCGACTAAGTAGTCTGAGTCAGCAGGGATACAGTCCTAAATAGCCGGGTTATAGTATTAATAGTAGTTAACTTATGAGGGGATCAAAGAGTTTGGACCCCCGCCATCCAATACCGTGAAGCATTGAAGGAGGTCCTACTAAATTTGACCCAGGTCCATTGCAGGACCTCTAAACGCTGAACAATGGCAAGACCTTTACCAAACCGTTCCCTTAACCCCCGACCAGGTAGCCAACATACCTCCATATAGACCGTGGAGATATGAATGGTGAAAATCCTTTATTTTATATAGACAGTAAAATAATGCCAAGACACCACGGACAAACGATAAAGAAAGATCACCTTCAACATAAGTAACTAGTTATTAAAGTCATTAATACAAAACCAAATAAAAAGTGCAAAAGATTAGAAATAAAAAGTATTATACTAGACACTTTGTCTTCACCAAGTGATGTAAGAGACTTAGGCAAACATGGCCTTGATTTTCAAGAACTCTTACGATCAATCTTGGATCCCGAGACGACTCACACACTCTATGATGGACAATGGATGATGGTGGTGGATGATGGTGTTGTGATGGTGGTGGGTGGTGGATGAAGTGTGAGAGAGGTGGTGTGCCAAGGGATGAGTTGAAATGAAACCAAGCACTCCTATTTATAGGCTGAACAGAAGGCTGGGCACGGCCCCGTGTCCGCTGGACACGGCCTCGTGCCTGTCTGACACTCTCTCTCTCTCTTCATTAATTGTAATTCGCAATTACAATTAATGCGCCTGCTGTACTTTCGCCACGCCCCCGTGTTCGCTGGACACGGCCCCGTGGTGGGCAATAGAAGCTTCTATAGGTTTGTCTTTTCTGCTGCTTCTTGGGCACGGCCCCGTGCTGGCTGAGCACGGGGCGTGTTCAGTCTTCTGCCTTCTCTATTTTGCTTGGGAGGATGCCGTTGAGGGGTCGGGCAGTCCGCTTATGTTCCTTTTCTTGTATTTATGTTGGATTTAGCTGTCTTTTTGCTTCTTTTGTGTTTTTGAGCTCATTTAATCCTGAAAATACAAAAGGAAGACAAAAACACTCTTTTTCCAATATTAGTACTTAAAAAGGGTTAGTTTTATGCCTCATTTGATGTAATTTATATGTTGCATTTTACACACATCAACTGCCTTAACAAAAAGAATTTCAAATGGACTGGTGAAGCTGAAGAAGCCCTGCAAGATATGAAGCGTTTCATCGAAAAGTTACCCATGCTTACAACGCCATCTCCCAATGAGGTACTAAAAATGTATTTGGCAGCGGCTCATACTGCAGTGAGCGCGGTGCTCATGGTGGAAAGGGATGGGAAGCAAACTCCCATATATTACATAAGCCGAGTACTGGCGGGACCAGAAACGAGGTATCCAACCTTAGAAAAATTGGTCCTGGCCCTGGTACACGCCACTAGGAGATTGAGAAGGTATTTTCAAGCACATCGCGTGCAAGTCTTGACGAATTACCCGCTACAGCAAATCCTGCACAGGCCGGAAATATCGGGAAGACTGGCCAAATGGGCAATTGAGATAGGTGCTTTAGATATTGAATACAGAAAACGAACACCTGTCAAAGGGCTGGTTATCGCCGACTTTTTAGCAGAAATCCCTGAAGGAGAAGCTATATTGGATCCCGCCATCCTGGACATCCCGGAATCTAGCACCTCCAGACAGACCTGGAAGCTTTACACTGATGGGTCGTCGAGTGAGAAAGGATCTGGGGCAGGTTTAATGCTGATAAGACCTGACGAGTTTAGACTAATGTACGCCCTACGTTTTGACTTCGAATGCTCCAACAATGAGGCAGAGTACGAGGCACTGCTTGCCGGTTTAAGAATGGCTCAATCTATGGGAGCTACACGGGTCGAGGCGTATGTTGACTCCTTGCTGGTTAATAACCAGGTCAATGAAACGTATGAAGCTAAGGATGAATCGATGGCAAGATATCTAGCAAAAACAAAGGAGCTCATGGCTTCTTTCGAAAATGTCACGCTCAACCACGTTCATCGGGGAAGAAACCAGATAGCAGATGCTTTAAGTAAGCTTGCCACTTCAGGCATGGAAAAAGAAGTGAAAATAGAGACGTTGCTAATTCCTTCAATCGAACCACGGAACATCTCTGCAGTAACTGCGGAGGAACCCTGTTGGTATACTCCAATGTTAAAATTCCTTACTAAGGGGGAGTTGCCCCCTGGTAAGGGCGAGGCTCAGAAAATACAAACAAAGGCGTTGCAATACGAAGTTAACGGTGGCATTCTATACCGGAAGTCATATTTGGGCCCACTTCTACGGTGTGTTTCCCCGATAGAAGCCAAGTATCTGATTCAAGAAATTCATGCGGGCATATGCGGCATCCACGCCGGACCCAGGGCAGTTGTAGCTAAAATCCATAATGTCGGGTACTACTGGCCCGGGATGCACGAAGACGCGGTACAGGAACTCAGAAAATGTCGTAGCTATCAGAAATTCGCTCCCCAAACATTCAGGCCCAAAAATAACCTGATCCCAGTCACCGCGGCTTGGCCTTTTCAGAAATGGGCAGTGGATATCGTGGGACCATTCCCATTGGCACCCGGAAGGTTAAAATACTTAATCGTGGCAGTCGACTACTTTACTAAGTGGGTAGAGGCCAAACCTTTGGCTAAGATCACGGCGGATAATGCCAAAAAGTTCCTTTGGGAACACATAGTATGCCGGTTTGGATTGCCACTATATTTGGTAAGCGACAACGGTACACAGTTCACTGACAAAGTTTTGCAAGAATGGTGCGCTGAACTCCAGATACAGCAGATTTTCACATCTGTAGCGCACCCTCAAGGGAACGGTCAAGTAGAGCGGGCGAATAAAAGTTTGCTAGATGGCATAAAGAGAAGATTGGACTCCGAGGGAAGCTCCTGGGTTGAAGAACTGCCAAACGTCCTATGGGCGCACTGAACAATTGTCACACCCCGACCACGTAAAACAACAAAACGTGGCGGAAACATCGAGGCGTGTTGTAACAGAATTAATGTTTCATAACCATGGATACCAAAGAGTGTTTCGTTTTATTAAACATTGAATAATTACATCGTCTTGAAATCTAAATACACTATTTAAACATAGTCTATCATTGTTATTGAGTCACTAAGGCCTTGTCTAGTCCTATGTGAGCATGCATCTTATCAATCGATATCATCCAACAATACCTGAAACATATGTGAAAACGAGGTCAGCAAAGAAATGCTGGCGAGTACATAGGTTTTGTGAAAATAAGATTCATGACTTCTGTTTAAGAAAATGTTTAGTCATGAACCTTGTAATTTGCTTTGTCTTTGTAAATCATTTGAAAAATAATAAGTTTAGGTGATATGTATAAATAAGAGAATAATGCATGATTAAATGAATAACCATGTAAAATGAGTTTGTATAAGATAAGTTGTTTGTAAATAAATGTCTTGTGAAAAGTATGTTACTTGTATAAAATGTTCTATGTCTCAAACTGAAATGATTCAAATAACGCTACAATATGTAATACCATACAAACACTTATATATAGGAAGTACCAGCGGCGTATCCACCATGCTTGTATCATATTCCACACGCATTGTTACTTAATCACTTAATCCAAACCAAACCACCAAAGTAATGTTCATGCCCAATGTAAATCATGTAATATGTAACCAAAACCCAATCGTATATCGCTTTGAAACCAATCGTTTACCCAATCGTTAAAACATCGTGTGAAAACCAATCGTTTACCCAATCGTTAAAACATCGTGTGAAAACCAATCGTTTACCCAAATCGTATAATTCGTTTTAGGTTGTGAAACTACTTAAATGGTCGTCTCGCTAATAACATTCAAACCTTCTTGACTCGCATTAATAAACCCTTACCAAAGGATAGATTAACAATTCGCATTAATAAACCCTTACCAAAGGATAGATTAACAACTCGCATTAATAAACCCTTACCAAAGAGTAAATTAATAATTACAGATTCAGTCGCTACCAACAACACCCACACATAACTACGGGTGTAGTAAATAACGGGACTTGTCAGATCCTATGGTACCATAACCTAATACTGGTCGGCTTGATCATTGCTAATGAATGTCATTTGTTATGTAACTACAACCAACAAGTTTGTTCACTTTATTGAAATCGTTATTAGTTTTGTATAAATCGTCTTAATCGTTTTTGAAACCATCGTTATAACATTGAAAATCGTTTTGATACCATCGTTAAAACCTTGAAAACATTTAGCACATATGAATCACCCCAAAACAATTGAAAGCAGTAAAATAGGGGAATAATGTACTCGCCTGAGAATGCTTGGAGGTCTTGAACAACAACCAAACAAAGCTAGAGAGAGCACGGAATCAGTCGGCAATCTAAAACTATATAAATAAACCGGACTTAAATCGGGAGATCGGATAGGATGAGGCTTGGTAAACCAAATGAGTATTGGAACTCATATGATATGGTTTAACAAGGCCTACATACTACATTGAGACTAACCTAAGTGCTTTCGACCCATCGCGACCCATTAAGGTAACTTATGCTACTTTAACGCGCCGTGCGCGTGAAACGCGTTCGGACCGTCTAACTAGTCCTATGACAAGTGTTATATGCCTAAACATGTTACATAATCAGTTATGTGACAAAAGTTTAGGTTACATATGCTTAATTACCAATTATACATGAAAAGGGTATTCTGGTAATTTACCTAAGGCATATAAACTACCTATCATACAACTACTTAAACGATGTGACCATAGGGTATAACCTCGGAAGGTTATTCCCTACCTACTATGGTCACCTAATGTATTTGGTCGGATCCTAATGATCGACCAAATGGGTCGGGTTCGAGGTATAAGCGATTTATTAGATCGCTTACCCTACGACCCTAGACAACGTGGTAATCAGTAGGCATAGTCCCAAGGGACTATAACCAACGTGATTACACTCACGTTGCGAAGTTCAAACGAACTTCGCATTGACCATAATTGGTCAATGTAGAAAGTCAAACAAACAGACTCGAAAGACTCGAAAAGCAATAAAAGAACGAAAGAATACTTACGAAGGGTCCCCGAATGCTAATCCCGATTCAAGAATCTCAGGTATGAAACAATGGTTTCAACTTAGAGGTTCTCAAATCAGAATTCTTGTAATTTTGAAGCATGGGGGGTGGGGTATTTATAGTAAAAGGTCCACCGTTAAGATCGTTTCATGGAAAACGTGCCTTAATCCCACCCGTACAAGTGTCGGGACCTTATGGTGACTAAAATGTGATCCTTATCAGATGACTAGACAAATGAGAATGTGTGGTGGTGGATCAAACAGCTGCAATCTGCTGTTAGAAACATTTAACCTGGTCAGAAGGTCTGACGCGGGCCGCCTAAGGATTAACAGAATCTGGGGCGGGCCGCCTAGGAGTCACAGATCAGAACAAAGTTTCAGAAATGACAGTTTCAGTCCCTGCACGTGTTTAAGCCCATTTCCGGCACTTCTAAGGCCCGTAAAGCCAACTTTAAGGCCCTAAAATGATTCCTAAACATTGTGGACATGAAACATGCTCAAAAATATGCCGGGTGTTGGTTCGTTTGGTCGTACGAACGCGATGTTCGCTTAATTACGACGGAATGCGCATAAGCGCGAAAAACGATCCAAATGACGCAACGAATGGATTTTTGGCAAGCCAAACACTAAAGCATAATATAGTCATGCTTACATAAATTTTTGGATGTCCGGATGTATTCAGAACGTAAGTTATGCGCGAAAATGCAAACTTGTGCACTTTTTGACACTTTTAGTCCCTGAATGACACAAAAGTTTATTTTAGCACACCGAACACCTCAAAGCCTATTTCTAAGCCATGTAAAGGATATTTATGGTATGTTTAACTTATGGTCATGTTCCGGAATGTCTGTTACAGTTCAAATTGGCATACTTTCGCAGTTTGTCAAATTTAGTCCCTGTAAGCGATTTAACTTGATTTTGCCATACCAAAGCCTTTAAAACTTATTTCTAAGTTATGTAAAAGTTATTTAAGGTATGTTAAGCCTATGTCACTATTCCGGAGTGTTTGTTGCATTAAACTGGTTATATTTACGCATCGGTGCGCGTATAACCTTCCAGAAAGCGATTTAGAGTTTGAAATTGAACAAGAATTGATATGTGCAAATGATACACATATTTTTACAAATCCCAAGTATGAAATATAATATTTCATTGGTTCGGTATTTTTTTGATGGCCGTGGAGGCACAGGTGTTACAGTCTCCCCTACTTTAGGAAATTTCGTCCCGAAATTTATTTAGAGGAAACTTGTGAGAGCTTGGAAATATGAAGTTGAAAAGATCGAACAACATTGGTTAGGGTTCTTGAACTTCTAGTAACCTTAATAACATTATGTTTGCAATGTAAGAGGGACACTTATATACAAGTATATGAAGCGTCATTGGTGCGTCCACCGTACCTCCATTACATCGTTCTCATTTCGTTATTTTTGTCACTATCGGTTCTTACACATAATAAATCTTACTGGGTTCCTATGCACTAAATTTCATAATTATGTACGCGTCCATAATTAGACAATTCCTTGCACAGTTCACACAGTCTATTTTATAATGTGTAGGGTAAAACCAAATGAACAAACCTGTGATGAGTGTAACTAGACCGCCATAGAGTCCTTTTAATTAAATCAATAAATGATCTAAATAGACTATCAAGGAGTCTGTTCAGCTACATCACTAGATGTCGTTCTTTAACCAAATTGTGAATCAATCTTTTAGACTAGACCACTCAAGGGTCTCTCATCGAATCATGGAATGGTACTATATAACCCAAGGGTCTTAACTACTACGTAGAAGCCCATAAGGATTTAAGGTAGTACTTTTTGAATATCCTACTATGAATCCCTCATATGAAGATATGAAAGATTCTATGAGGATTTGAAAAATCGTAACACACAAAAACATAGAGGAGAACACATAAACACATATCATATAACCACAAAATTGTTCGTTAATTTGTCTTGTAAATTGCGTACATGCATTTAAAGCACACTAGGAATCCATTCCGTGGATTTCATTTGGTACTTTAAACGTTACCAAGAATCCAACTATAAAGATAGAAAGATTCAAAAAGAAAATTCGATTTCGATTATTAGGAACCGAAGTGTTCGAATTAAGGTACATAAGGAATCCAATTAAGGACTCTGATTTGAATGATAATCATCCACAAGGATCTAATTGTAAAGATAAAAAGATCCCATATGAATTTTAGAAGTTGAAGATGTTTTGAAACCTTGCACTGGATGTGCTTAGGTCAAAACATGATGTAAAATGCTTATGAAGTTGAGATGCTTGATATGTCAAGGCGACATATGAAGCAGAATTTTGAAGGTTAAGTCAATGTATGAGGAAAATATTTTTGAAAACTATGCATGGGGTTCTTTTAAGAAAAATGTGTTTAACGTTTTTGAAACCTTATATATAATACTTTTTGAAATCATAAAGTAGGTGTATTAGGTAGATATATTTACAAAAATGTTTTAAAATCATGCGAGATGAATTTTGAAATTATGTATAAGGTTTTTGAAAGACATGAATGATGCTTTTCGAAATCATGCACTTGATCAGAAAATGTATTGTGTTAATATTGTCTTCAGACTATATGAAATATTTTGAAATTAGAAAGGTTGGTTTTGATAACATGGCCAATGTTTTTGAAATAACATAGACAATGCATCTAGAAAAATTGTTTTCAAACTATATGAAATGTTTTGAGATCATGAAGATTGTTTTGAAATACTGGTACTGTGTATGTTGAAAAATCAAAACGTAATGGGTATGAGATTTGAAAATACCCTTAGTTATCTAACCAAGGATTTAAAGGCACAGATGTGCGAAAAGCACGATTACTCATAATGTCACTTAATTTTCTGTACTTTGTTTCTTAGAGTGAAACGAGTACTTAAAATTTTTGGGGGAATCATGAGCAATCATTTGAAAGAGAGAAATCACAAGAGTAGTTTGTAAGGTACATAGTTCCTTGATGTAGGTATCATAGGAAAAGCCATACACACCTAGCAGGGGGTTGAGCTGGTTGGTTGGGGACTGCTTTACCATTGTGAGCGACCATGGCGAAGTTCTGAGAAGCCTTTCGCTTCTTTGACTTCTTAGGGGATCGTTCATCCATGGTCTTTGATTCCTCGATTGGTTTATTGGCTGATGGTGTTGTCGCCTGACTAGGTCCTGCCTGTCTTGGTGACTCTTGAGTGGCTTCATCCTGGAGATGATACATGGCAGTAGCTAATTCAACAGTCTTCAGGACTACTTCGCCTATTCGCTGAGCGAATTTTGGCTGCTTGCTCAGATATCTGGGCGTCATCGTGATGAAGAGACATTCTTGAAGAAAAAGAAAGGCATAGGGAGAAACAGGTGAAAGATTATTGGACAATCAAAACAGAAAGATAACGCATGAAAATTGCGATCATTTGTTTGTTACCTAAGGCAAACAAATGAGACGGTGACTAATCAAAGTAAATGGGTCAAAATAATGTATCGCGAAGACATGCTCGCCTATAAGTGAACACTCATCCCAAGAATTCCCAGGTAAGCACAACTGGTCTCGCGTCTGATGAGATGTATACGAAGTGCTTGCCTAGACAGAAAACCCAGAATACAGGCATTCACCCTTCCAGTTTGCACGTGTTCACATCATTTAAAACCCAAAACCTTGACGAAGTTTTGAAAACTCAAAGGGGTTCAAAACCATATAATAGAGAGTTCAAAACCTAGTAATCAATCATCCTAGAACAGATGATTAGTTTTCAAAGCGGTTTGGAAATTTATGTTCTTGTTGTGGTCGTCGCCTAAGGATAGGTGACGGTATTGTTTTATGACTAAACGCAAGTAAACTCGCGTTAGGGTCCTAAGAAGGTTATAGACTAGGTCAAAGCATTACTAATAACCTAATTCCCTATAACCATTGGCTCTGATACCATCTTTTCTGTCACACCCCGACCACGTAAAACAACAAAACGTGGCGGAAACATCGAGGCGTGTTGTAACAGAATTAATGTTTCATAACCATGGATACCAAAGAGTGTTTCGTTTTATTAAACATTGAATAATTACATCGTCTTGAAATCTAAATACACTATTTAAACATAGTCTATCATTGTTATTGAGTCACTAAGGCCTTGTCCAGTCCTATGTGAGCATGCATCTTATCAATCGATATCATCCAACAATACCTGAAACATATGTGAAAACGAGGTCAGCAAAGAAATGCTGGCGAGTACATAGGTTTTGTGAAAATAAGATTCATGACTTCTGTTTAAGAAAATGTTTAGTCATGAACCTTGTAATTTGCTTTGTCTTTGTAAATCATTTGAAAAATAATAAGTTTAGGTGATATGTATAAATAAGAGAATAATGCATGATTAAATGAATAACCATGTAAAATGAGTTTGTATAAGATAAGTTGTTTGTAAATAAATGTCTTGTGAAAATATGTTACTTGTATAAAATGTTCTATGTCTCAAACTGAAATGATTCAAATAACGCTACAATATGTAATACCATACAAACACTTATATATAGGAAGTACCAGCGGCGTATCCACCATGCTTGTATCATATTCCACACGCATTGTTACTTAATCACTTAATCCAAACCAAACCACCAAAGTAATGTTCATGCCCAATGTAAATCATGTAATATGTAACCAAAACCCAATCGTATATCGCTTTGAAACCAATCGTTTACCCAATCGTTAAAACATCGTGTGAAAACCAATCGTTTACCCAATCGTTAAAACATCGTGTGAAAACCAATCGTTTACCCAAATCGTATAATTCGTTTTAGGTTGTGAAACTACTTAAATGGTCGTCTCGCTAATAACATTCAAACCTTCTTGACTCGCATTAATAAACCCTTACCAAAGGATAGATTAACAATTCGCATTAATAAACCCTTACCAAAGGATAGATTAACAACTCGCATTAATAAACCCTTACCAAAGAGTAAATTAATAATTACAGATTCAGTCGCTACCAACAACACCCACACATAACTACGGGTGTAGTAAATAACGGGACTTGTCAGATCCTATGGTACCATAACCTAATACTGGTCGGCTTGATCATTGCTAATGAATGTCATTTGTTATGTAACTACAACCAACAAGTTTGTTCACTTTATTGAAATCGTTATTAGTTTTGTATAAATCGTCTTAATCGTTTTTGAAACCATCGTTATAACATTGAAAATCGTTTTGATACCATCGTTAAAACCTTGAAAACATTTAGCACATATGAATCACCCCAAAACAATTGAAAGCAGTAAAATAGGGGAATAATGTACTCGCCTGAGAATGCTTGGAGGTCTTGAACAACAACCAAACAAAGCTAGAGAGAGCACGGAATCAGTCGGCAATCTAAAACTATATAAATAAACCGGACTTAAATCGGGAGATCGGATAGGATGAGGCTTGGTAAACCAAATGAGTATTGGAACTCATATGATATGGTTTAACAAGGCCTACATACTACATTGAGACTAACCTAAGTGCTTTCGACCCATCGCGACCCATTAAGGTAACTTATGCTACTTTAACGCGCCGTGCGCGTGAAACGCGTTCGGACCGTCTAACTAGTCCTATGACAAGTGTTATATGCCTAAACATGTTACATAATCAGTTATGTGACAAAAGTTTAGGTTACATATGCTTAATTACCAATTATACATGAAAAGGGTATTCTGGTAATTTACCTAAGGCATATAAACTACCTATCATACAACTACTTAAACGATGTGACCATAGGGTATAACCTCGGAAGGTTATTCCCTACCTACTATGGTCACCTAATGTATTTGGTCGGATCCTAATGATCGACCAAATGGGTCGGGTTCGAGGTATAAGCGATTTATTAGATCGCTTACCCTACGACCCTAGACAACGTGGTAATCAGTAGGCATAGTCCCAAGGGACTATAACCAACGTGATTACACTCACGTTGCGAAGTTCAAACGAACTTCGCATTGACCATAATTGGTCAATGTAGAAAGTCAAACAAACAGACTCGAAAGACTCGAAAAGCAATAAAAGAACGAAAGAATACTTACGAAGGGTCCCCGAATGCTAATCCCGATTCAAGAATCTCAGGTATGAAACAATGGTTTCAACTTAGAGGTTCTCAAATCAGAATTCTTGTAATTTTGAAGCATGGGGGGTGGGGTATTTATAGTAAAAGGTCCACCGTTAAGATCGTTTCATGGAAAACGTGCCTTAATCCCACCCGTACAAGTGTCGGGACCTTATGGTGACTAAAATGTGATCCTTATCAGATGACTAGACAAATGAGAATGTGTGGTGGTGGATCAAACAGCTGCAATCTGCTGTTAGAAACATTTAACCTGGTCAGAAGGTCTGACGCGGGCCGCCTAAGGATTAACAGAATCTGGGGCGGGCCGCCTAGGAGTCACAGATCAGAACAAAGTTTCAGAAATGACAGTTTCAGTCCCTGCACGTGTTTAAGCCCATTTCCGGCACTTCTAAGGCCCGTAAAGCCAACTTTAAGGCCCTAAAATGATTCCTAAACATTGTGGACATGAAACATGCTCAAAAATATGCCGGGTGTTGGTTCGTTTGGTCGTACGAACGCGATGTTCGCTTAATTACGACGGAATGCGCATAAGCGCGAAAAACGATCCAAATGACGCAACGAATGGATTTTTGGCAAGCCAAACACTAAAGCATAATATAGTCATGCTTACATAAATTTTTGGATGTCCGGATGTATTCAGAACGTAAGTTATGCGCGAAAATGCAAACTTGTGCACTTTTTGACACTTTTAGTCCCTGAATGACACAAAAGTTTATTTTAGCACACCGAACACCTCAAAGCCTATTTCTAAGCCATGTAAAGGATATTTATGGTATGTTTAACTTATGGTCATGTTCCGGAATGTCTGTTACAGTTCAAATTGGCATACTTTCGCAGTTTGTCAAATTTAGTCCCTGTAAGCGATTTAACTTGATTTTGCCATACCAAAGCCTTTAAAACTTATTTCTAAGTTATGTAAAGGTTATTTAAGGTATGTTAAGCCTATGTCACTATTCCGGAGTGTTTGTTGCATTAAACTGGTTATATTTACGCATCGGTGCGCGTATAACCTTCCAGAAAGCGATTTAGAGTTTGAAATTGAACAAGAATTGATATGTGCAAATGATACACATATTTTTACAAATCCCAAGTATGAAATATAATATTTCATTGGTTCGGTATTTGTTTGATGGCCGTGGAGGCACAGGTGTTACAGTCTCCCCTACTTTAGGAAATTTCGTCCCGAAATTTATTTAGAGGAAACTTGTGAGAGCTTGGAAATATGAAGTTGAAAAGATCGAACAACATTGGTTAGGGTTCTTGAACTTCTAGTAACCTTAATAACATTATGTTTGCAATGTAAGAGGGACACTTATATACAATTATATGAAGCGTCATTGGTGCGTCCACCGTACCTCCATTACATCGTTCTCATTTCGTTATTTTTGTCACTATCGGTTCTTACACATAATAAATCTTACTGGGTTCCTATGCACTAAATTTCATAATTATGTACGCGTCCATAATTAGACAATTCCTTGCACAGTTCACACAGTCTATTTTATAATGTGTAGGGTAAAACCAAATGAACAAACCTGTGATGAGTGTAACTAGACCGCCATAGAGTCCTTTTAATTAAATCAATAAATGATCTAAATAGACTATCAAGGAGTCTGTTCAGCTACATCACTAGATGTCGTTCTTTAACCAAATTGTGAATCAATCTTTTAGACTAGACCACTCAAGGGTCTCTCATCGAATCATGGAATGGTACTATATAACCCAAGGGTCTTAACTACTACGTAGAAGCCCATAAGGATTTAAGGTAGTACTTTTTGAATATCCTACTATGAATCCCTCATATGAAGATATGAAAGATTCTATGAGGATTTGAAAAATCGTAACACACAAAAACATAGAGGAGAACACATAAACACATATCATATAACCACAAAATTGTTCGTTAATTTGTCTTGTAAATTGCGTACATGCATTTAAAGCACACTAGGAATCCATTCCGTGGATTTCATTTGGTACTTTAAACGTTACCAAGAATCCAACTATAAAGATAGAAAGATTCAAAAAGAAAATTCGATTTCGATTATTAGGAACCGAAGTGTTCGAATTAAGGTACATAAGGAATCCAATTAAGGACTCTGATTTGAATGATAATCATCCACAAGGATCTAATTGTAAAGATAAAAAGATCCCATATGAATTTTAGAAGTTGAAGATGTTTTGAAACCTTGCACTGGATGTGCTTAGGTCAAAACATGATGTAAAATGCTTATGAAGTTGAGATGCTTGATATGTCAAGGCGACATATGAAGCAGAATTTTGAAGGTTAAGTCAATGTATGAGGAAAATATTTTTGAAAACTATGCATGGGGTTCTTTTAAGAAAAATGTGTTTAACGTTTTTGAAACCTTATATATAATACTTTTTGAAATCATAAAGTAGGTGTATTAGGTAGATATATTTACAAAAATGTTTTAAAATCATGCGAGATGAATTTTGAAATTATGTATAAGGTTTTTGAAAGACATGAATGATGCTTTTCGAAATCATGCACTTGATCAGAAAATGTATTGTGTTAATATTGTCTTCAGACTATATGAAATATTTTGAAATTAGAAAGGTTGGTTTTGATAACATGGCCAATGTTTTTGAAATAACATAGACAATGCATCTAGAAAAATTGTTTTCAAACTATATGAAATGTTTTGAGATCATGAAGATTGTTTTGAAATACTGGTACTGTGTATGTTGAAAAATCAAAACGTAATGGGTATGAGATTTGAAAATACCCTTAGTTATCTAACCAAGGATTTAAAGGCACAGATGTGCGAAAAGCACGATTACTCATAATGTCACTTAATTTTCTGTACTTTGTTTCTTAGAGTGAAACGAGTACTTAAAATTTTTGGGGGAATCATGAGCAATCATTTGAAAGAGAGAAATCACAAGAGTAGTTTGTAAGGTACATAGTTCCTTGATGTAGGTATCATAGGAAAAGCCATACACACCTAGCAGGGGGTTGAGCTGGTTGGTTGGGGACTGCTTTACCATTGTGAGCGACCATGGCGAAGTTCTGAGAAGCCTTTCGCTTCTTTGACTTCTTAGGGGATCGTTCATCCATGGTCTTTGATTCCTCGATTGGTTTATTGGCTGATGGTGTTGTCGCCTGACTAGGTCCTGCCTGTCTTGGTGACTCTTGAGTGGCTTCATCCTGGAGATGATACATGGCAGTAGCTAATTCAACAGTCTTCAGGACTACTTCGCCTATTCGCTGAGCGAATTTTGGCTGCTTGCTCAGATATCTGGGCGTCATCGTGATGAAGAGACATTCTTGAAGAAAAAGAAAGGCATAGGGAGAAACAGGTGAAAGATTATTGGACAATCAAAACAGAAAGATAACGCATGAAAATTGCGATCATTTGTTTGTTACCTAAGGCAAACAAATGAGACGGTGACTAATCAAAGTAAATGGGTCAAAATAATGTATCGCGAAGACATGCTCGCCTATAAGTGAACACTCATCCCAAGAATTCCCAGGTAAGCACAACTGGTCTCGCGTCTGATGAGATGTATACGAAGTGCTTGCCTAGACAGAAAACCCAGAATACAGGCATTCACCCTTCCAGTTTGCACGTGTTCACATCATTTAAAACCCAAAACCTTGACGAAGTTTTGAAAACTCAAAGGGGTTCAAAACCATATAATAGAGAGTTCAAAACCTAGTAATCAATCATCCTAGAACAGATGATTAGTTTTCAAAGCGGTTTGGAAATTTATGTTCTTGTTGTGGTCGTCGCCTAAGGATAGGTGACGGTATTGTTTTATGACTAAACGCAAGTAAACTCGCGTTAGGGTCCTAAGAAGGTTATAGACTAGGTCAAAGCATTACTAATAACCTAATTCCCTATAACCATTGGCTCTGATACCATCTTTTCTGTCACACCCCGACCACGTAAAACAACAAAACGTGGCGGAAACATCGAGGCGTGTTGTAACAGAATTAATGTTTCATAACCATGGATACCAAAGAGTGTTTCGTTTTATTAAACATTGAATAATTACATCGTCTTGAAATCTAAATACACTATTTAAACATAGTCTATCATTGTTATTGAGTCACTAAGGCCTTGTCCAGTCCTATGTGAGCATGCATCTTATCAATCGATATCATCCAACAATACCTGAAACATATGTGAAAACGAGGTCAGCAAAGAAATGCTGGCGAGTACATAGGTTTTGTGAAAATAAGATTCATGACTTCTGTTTAAGAAAATGTTTAGTCATGAACCTTGTAATTTGCTTTGTCTTTGTAAATCATTTGAAAAATAATAAGTTTAGGTGATATGTATAAATAAGAGAATAATGCATGATTAAATGAATAACCATGTAAAATGAGTTTGTATAAGATAAGTTGTTTGTAAATAAATGTCTTGTGAAAATATGTTACTTGTATAAAATGTTCTATGTCTCAAACTGAAATGATTCAAATAACGCTACAATATGTAATACCATACAAACACTTATATATAGGAAGTACCAGCGGCGTATCCACCATGCTTGTATCATATTCCACACGCATTGTTACTTAATCACTTAATCCAAACCAAACCACCAAAGTAATGTTCATGCCCAATGTAAATCATGTAATATGTAACCAAAACCCAATCGTATATCGCTTTGAAACCAATCGTTTACCCAATCGTTAAAACATCGTGTGAAAACCAATCGTTTACCCAATCGTTAAAACATCGTGTGAAAACCAATCGTTTACCCAAATCGTATAATTCGTTTTAGGTTGTGAAACTACTTAAATGGTCGTCTCGCTAATAACATTCAAACCTTCTTGACTCGCATTAATAAACCCTTACCAAAGGATAGATTAACAATTCGCATTAATAAACCCTTACCAAAGGATAGATTAACAACTCGCATTAATAAACCCTTACCAAAGAGTAAATTAATAATTACAGATTCAGTCGCTACCAACAACACCCACACATAACTACGGGTGTAGTAAATAACGGGACTTGTCAGATCCTATGGTACCATAACCTAATACTGGTCGGCTTGATCATTGCTAATGAATGTCATTTGTTATGTAACTACAACCAACAAGTTTGTTCACTTTATTGAAATCGTTATTAGTTTTGTATAAATCGTCTTAATCGTTTTTGAAACCATCGTTATAACATTGAAAATCGTTTTGATACCATCGTTAAAACCTTGAAAACATTTAGCACATATGAATCACCCCAAAACAATTGAAAGCAGTAAAATAGGGGAATAATGTACTCGCCTGAGAATGCTTGGAGGTCTTGAACAACAACCAAACAAAGCTAGAGAGAGCACGGAATCAGTCGGCAATCTAAAACTATATAAATAAACCGGACTTAAATCGGGAGATCGGATAGGATGAGGCTTGGTAAACCAAATGAGTATTGGAACTCATATGATATGGTTTAACAAGGCCTACATACTACATTGAGACTAACCTAAGTGCTTTCGACCCATCGCGACCCATTAAGGTAACTTATGCTACTTTAACGCGCCGTGCGCGTGAAACGCGTTCAGACCGTCTAACTAGTCCTATGACAAGTGTTATATGCCTAAACATGTTACATAATCAGTTATGTGACAAAAGTTTAGGTTACATATGCTTAATTACCAATTATACATGAAAAGGGTATTCTGGTAATTTACCTAAGGCATATAAACTACCTATCATACAACTACTTAAACGATGTGACCATAGGGTATAACCTCGGAAGGTTATTCCCTACCTACTATGGTCACCTAATGTATTTGGTCGGATCCTAATGATCGACCAAATGGGTCGGGTTCGAGGTATAAGCGATTTATTAGATCGCTTACCCTACGACCCTAGACAACGTGGTAATCAGTAGGCATAGTCCCAAGGGACTATAACCAACGTGATTACACTCACGTTGCGAAGTTCAAACGAACTTCGCATTGACCATAATTGGTCAATGTAGAAAGTCAAACAAAGTTTGACTTTCAGACTCGAAAGACTCGAAAAGCAATAAAAGAACGAAAGAATACTTACGAAGGGTCCCCGAATGCTAATCCCGATTCAAGAATCTCAGGTATGAAACAATGGTTTCAACTTAGAGGTTCTCAAATCAGAATTCTTGTAATTTTGAAGCATGGGGGTGGGGTATTTATAGTAAAAGGTCCACCGTTAAGATCGTTTCATGGAAAACGTGCCTTAATCCCACCCGTACAAGTGTCGGGACCTTATGGTGACTAAAATGTGATCCTTATCAGATGACTAGACAAATGAGAATGTGTGGTGGTGGATCAAACAGCTGCAATCTGCTGTTAGAAACATTTAACCTGGTCAGAAGGTCTGACGCGGGCCGCCTAAGGATTAACAGAATCTGAGGCGGGCCGCCTAGGAGTCACAGATCAGAACAAAGTTTCAGAAATGACAGTTTCAGTCCCTGCACGTGTTTAAGCCCATTTCCGGCACTTCTAAGGCCCGTAAAGCCAACTTTAAGGCCCTAAAATGATTCCTAAACATTGTGGACATGAAACATGCTCAAAAATATGCCGGGTGTTGGTTCGTTTGGTCGTACGAACGCGATGTTCGCTTAATTACGACGGAATGCGCATAAGCGCGAAAAACGATCCAAATGACGCAACGAATGGATTTTTGGCAAGCCAAACACTAAAGCATAATATAGTCATGCTTACATAAATTTTTGGATGTCCGGATGTATTCAGAACGTAAGTTATGCGCGAAAATGCAAACTTGTGCACTTTTTGACACTTTTAGTCCCTGAATGACACAAAAGTTTATTTTAGCACACCGAACACCTCAAAGCCTATTTCTAAGCCATGTAAAGGATATTTATGGTATGTTTAACTTATGGTCATGTTCCGGAATGTCTGTTACAGTTCAAATTGGCATACTTTCGCAGTTTGTCAAATTTAGTCCCTGTAAGCGATTTAACTTGATTTTGCCATACCAAAGCCTTTAAAACTTATTTCTAAGTTATGTAAAGGTTATTTAAGGTATGTTAAGCCTATGTCACTATTCCGGAGTGTTTGTTGCATTAAACTGGTTATATTTACGCATCGGTGCGCGTATAACCTTCCAGAAAGCGATTTAGAGTTTGAAATTGAACAAGAATTGATATGTGCAAATGATACACATATTTTTACAAATCCCAAGTATGAAATATAATATTTCATTGGTTCGGTATTTTTTTGATGGCCGTGGAGGCACAGGTGTTACAGTCTCCCCTACTTTAGGAAATTTCGTCCCGAAATTTATTTAGAGGAAACTTGTGAGAGCTTGGAAATATGAAGTTGAAAAGATCGAACAACATTGGTTAGGGTTCTTGAACTTCTAGTAACCTTAATAACATTATGTTTGCAATGTAAGAGGGACACTTATATACAAGTATATGAAGCGTCATTGGTGCGTCCACCGTACCTCCATTACATCGTTCTCATTTCGTTATTTTTGTCACTATCGGTTCTTACACATAATAAATCTTACTGGGTTCCTATGCACTAAATTTCATAATTATGTACGCGTCCATAATTAGACAATTCCTTGCACAGTTCACACAGTCTATTTTATAATGTGTAGGGTAAAACCAAATGAACAAACCTGTGATGAGTGTAACTAGACCGCCATAGAGTCCTTTTAATTAAATCAATAAATGATCTAAATAGACTATCAAGGAGTCTGTTCAGCTACATCACTAGATGTCGTTCTTTAACCAAATTGTGAATCAATCTTTTAGACTAGACCACTCAAGGGTCTCTCATCGAATCATGGAATGGTACTATATAACCCAAGGGTCTTAACTACTACGTAGAAGCCCATAAGGATTTAAGGTAGTACTTTTTGAATATCCTACTATGAATCCCTCATATGAAGATATGAAAGATTCTATGAGGATTTGAAAAATCGTAACACACAAAAACATAGAGGAGAACACATAAACACATATCATATAACCACAAAATTGTTCGTTAATTTGTCTTGTAAATTGCGTACATGCATTTAAAGCACACTAGGAATCCATTCCGTGGATTTCATTTGGTACTTTAAACGTTACCAAGAATCCAACTATAAAGATAGAAAGATTCAAAAAGAAAATTCGATTTCGATTATTAGGAACCGAAGTGTTCGAATTAAGGTACATAAGGAATCCAATTAAGGACTCTGATTTGAATGATAATCATCCACAAGGATCTAATTGTAAAGATAAAAAGATCCCATATGAATTTTAGAAGTTGAAGATGTTTTGAAACCTTGCACTGGATGTGCTTAGGTCAAAACATGATGTAAAATGCTTATGAAGTTGAGATGCTTGATATGTCAAGGCGACATATGAAGCAGAATTTTGAAGGTTAAGTCAATGTATGAGGAAAATATTTTTGAAAACTATGCATGGGGTTCTTTTAAGAAAAATGTGTTTAACGTTTTTGAAACCTTATATATAATACTTTTTGAAATCATAAAGTAGGTGTATTAGGTAGATATATTTACAAAAATGTTTTAAAATCATGCGAGATGAATTTTGAAATTATGTATAAGGTTTTTGAAAGACATGAATGATGCTTTTCGAAATCATGCACTTGATCAGAAAATGTATTGTGTTAATATTGTCTTCAGACTATATGAAATATTTTGAAATTAGAAAGGTTGATTTTGATAACATGGCCAATGTTTTTGAAATAACATAGACAATGCATCTAGAAAAATTGTTTTCAAACTATATGAAATGTTTTGAGATCATGAAGATTGTTTTGAAATACTGGTACTGTGTATGTTGAAAAATCAAAACGTAATGGGTATGAGATTTGAAAATACCCTTAGTTATCTAACCAAGGATTTAAAGGCACAGATGTGCGAAAAGCACGATTACTCATAATGTCACTTAATTTTCTGTACTTTGTTTCTTAGAGTGAAACGAGTACTTAAAATTTTTGAGGGAATCTGGGCAAAGGGGCCTATAAGTTGACCAGGCTAGACGGAACCGCCATACCCCATAGCTGGAACATCGCCCAGTTAAAAAAATGTTACCTGTAACGTCCTGCTCTTAACAGCAAGATCAACTTTTCTTTTTCTTTTTCAATAAACAAGTGTAATCCATCCACAGCGATGTCGCTTCTTTTCATTTAAGTTTTGAGTTCAATAAAAGTTGTTTCTTTCCTTCTCATTACGAAAGAATATAATAAAATTGCCGTTGCAAACAAATTGCACAAAACTATAAGCAACAATGCCCTTAAACACGAAAATATTTTCATAAGTCATGGGGTCAAAATATATAGCGCTAAAAGCGGGTATCTTGGTAATAGATGCAACAACCGCTACCAAAAGATAGGTATCTTAACAAAACATACAAACTATCTTACACAAAACCAAGTACTTGTCCCTATCGTTGAAAAGCCAACATATGGGAACCAAAAAAGGAACATGTTCTAACACCTACTTGTGGGAACAGGTCGCCATCACCTCTGCAGGGGTATGCTGCACCTTACCACAATCCAGCACAAGGGGATCAATGGTCAAGACATCAGCTGATCCCCCAATCACCGGTGGGGATGTAACCCCCTGGCTATCAGCAGGATTTTTTCCAACGCGACCACTACGACGACGCTCATACACCAAAGGGCAACGTTGAACACGGTTGGCTGAAACAAGTTGCACCAGATCATCGGCTGATAATGGTGCCGTGTCAGTGTCAGCTGGGATAGCATCCTCATACACAATACTCCGGCATGCACGATTGGCCCGGGTAGGAATGACGTTAGGTCCTCTTCTTCTCCGAGCCATTGATTTCGTCACTAGAGTTTGTAGTTGAACCAAGCCATCGGCAGCATCTAGTCGACGGAAAATGTCGGAGAGTCTTTGTTTATAGCTTTTACGACTCATGTCGTTAAGTTACCAAATTTAGAAAAAAGAAACAAAATTTATAGGGGGGCAAATGGGTTTGACAGAGATGACGACAGCAGTATTAATGGCAAATGATCATTACAGGTCAAATCGCCGTATTTCAGAAGAAAGGTGGCTACATACATCATGAGTTAGCATTTAATACCTGACAAGTTACGTGGATATGTTCACAAAAACCAAGGTTAAATAGTGCCATTACAAAAACCATAAATGTTTAGAACACGTGAGCAAAATACAAATATTTATGCTTCCTCGGACTCTTCCGCGGGGTCCAGCATCATACGCAGAGATTCTGTGCCTTCCTCATTCACCTTGTTCACTAAGTCAGCATACACAGACAGCGGCTCGTTGTATACCGCCTCCAGCGCATCAGCCATTTCACCTTCAAATTTGCCCCTAGCCATGTGAAAGTCAGAAGACATCCTATCTGATTGTTTACAATCAAAGTATCCTTGGTAAATGCCGTTGTCGTGACCGGACTTGTAGGCGGCAGCGGAAAGACGGTCTATCAGAGAGGTAAAGGGCGCTGATTGGCGACAATACTCAAACGCTCCTACGAGCCCAGTGGTTATTAGCCAATTCCTATCACCCCGTAAAGCGGCCAGTTGACTGGTCAATCCTTCCACCTCAACATTTGCTTGATCTAAAGCACTCTCCACCTCCTTTAGGCGTGTGGCGGAAGATCGGTCGAGGGTATTCCGTTCAAGTAGAAGGGAATCACAACGCTGTTGGAGTTCTCTAAGTTGCCTTTCCCGCTCTTCCAACTCCGCCTGTCTTGCCTGAGCCTTAGCATTCGAAGCCTCCACCTCAATGGTCAACCCCTGATAGCGTTCCTGAACCTGTGACACAAAATCAGTGTCAATTCGAAATTTATCCACAAGAGCAGTCATTTCGGATCTCACCTTCTGAGCCTCACTAACAGCTTTACGCTCTAGCTCCTCCTGCACGGTTTTAGCATGAGCAATCACCCGGTCCTTCTCCGCTATATCCCGAGCCCACACAAGCCGCTCTTCGGCGAGATGGGCAGTAACCCTCTTTAAATCATCCTCGGCCTTGTTCTTCTCCGAGACAAACCGACTCTCCCTCAGTCCAGCAGCTTGAAGTTGACTCTCCAGACGGTATTTCTCATCCTTCAGTTCCTCAATAACGGCTTGGGCTCGGTGGAGCTCGTTATTGTCATGCATCCACCGGCCACGGATCTCCGTAAGCCTCCTGGGTTGACTAACAGAGTCCACAATAGCAGAATTCATCAAGTTCTCATTGTTTAGCCCTTCTACATATGCCACTTCCGCTGGAGGAATAGCCCGTTCAACCCAATGTTGAACCACTGGGGGGAAGATTAGCCTAGATGATTCTGCAATCTTCCACTGAGGTTGATAGCGTTTGTCCCGGTTGTTGGGATCCCAGTTGATGGTTGGTAAGTATAGATCATCTCCCAGGCGGGCACCATCGTCGGCAATACCACTGCTTGATCCACCCATATCACCAGCGGCACGGTCCCCAGCACTCGTCGCCTCATGAGTAGAGGATGTAGCAGGGATCTCTTTCCCAACAGTTGAAAAAATAGTCAAAGGCGAGGCAGGGGAAAGTGTGACACTGGACGCTAGCGATGCGGCAACAGGACTCGCTGTTACAGTTACAGCAGCGGTAAATGTGGGCGGCGGCATCGCACAGCTAACGGAAATAGACGAACTCAGCGATGGTGTGGGTTCCGTTTGGTTGCTATCAGTTGGAGGTACCACCTCAATAGATGACACGGGCATGGCTGTCACAAGGGAAGTTTGAACCGCGCCTGTAGTCCCTGTAGTAAAAACACACTTCAGTTGCATAAGGCGTCTAATTAATAAACCAAAGGTACAGAACTCATACCAGTTGGTATGGCATAGGCGGCCTGCACGGCTTCAAACGCGGGCAGTTTTGGAGCATGAAATGTCTTTCGTTTTTTCAATACATGGGTAGGACTGGTAATTTCAGTTGTAGTAACCATTTCACCTTTGGTAATCGCTGTACCGCTAGCAGAGGACGTGGTCACCCCAGCCGCTATATATTTCCTCCCAGTAATCTTTACCCGGAGGGGTTTCTTCTCCGGATTCACAACGTTAGTACCCCCGCTGATGCTAGCAAAGGCAAGGTAGGCAGTAGGATCCGCAGGAAGGGCGGGTAGCAAAAATTGATCAAGGTGAATCTTTAACACATCCGGCTCTTGCTCACTAAGTACGCGGTCAGCGACCCTCAATGCCAGGTGCCGCGGAGGATCGACAAAATCAAATAAGCTCCATTCTCCTGAAAAGGGTATATTTAGGCAAATAGTAATGTACCAGATTAACAAAAGCATCAGGCATACCTTCATCATCCCTTTGAAATGAGGGATACTGCTTGATATCACGCCACAACAGGCTCATTCCCGCCATTACCAGGGCCCCTTCTGGAATCACTGTACATTCGAAAGGGCGATTGCACAATCTTGTATATAGGGCATTTGCAATGTAAGCATCTTCAGGAGGACTGTCGTCCTTAACTTTGTCCTTCGGCCCCATGTTTCTCCAATGCATATCGTCAGGAATTACAGAGCTGTCAATATAGAAAAATTTCTTTTTCCAATCTTTGTCCCGGGAGCTGGTAGGGATTTCCCTCAGACAAGAAACTTCAGTGTCTCTTCGATCGAAAGTAAAGAATGGGGGGTTTCCACACAAGAGTGAAAAAAGCCCTAAAAACGACGAGTTCCGATATGTGCCCTAAAGCCACACACGCAAATTCAAATTGACGAAGTTTCACTAACCCTAGTGGATGTATTTGGGAAAGGTGAATGCGGTAGTAATCAAGCACGGATTTGAGAAATTTAGTGATGGGCAACCGGAAATTGCAGAATTTGAAAAAATCACTGAATAATGTGATTTTCCCTTTTCTCAGTGGAAAGGTTGTGTCCGTTTTTGACGGCAATAGGGGGTTCCACTCAGCCCTGATCCCATAATCCTGCACAAGGTTGTTGTAGGATACAACTCCCCATTTGCAGAAAAGGGTTTCGGAGCCCGCGGAGGCAGAGGAAGAAGATTCAACATTCTTAGAGGCCATTTCGTTTGAAAGAGGGGAAGTGAAAGAGGGTGTTCTAGAAATTGGAACTCAACTCTCGTCAAAAGGATGTTATTTATATGATAGCTTTACAAAATTCAAAATGGAAACTGTACAGACATACGCGTCAGAACAGGGTAACCCAAGTTGTTACCCCAATGATGGCTTAACTGTTACATCCTGTCACATCGCCGCCATTTTCTCATATCACATTTATGGCACTGTAAATTTTCCTTACATAGGATATACTTTCTTTTTCTCTCTAGTCCGATTTCATGAATTACATTTCATAACTTCGGACTGGGGGGACATGACGAGGTATGACCCCAATCGGATAGTCCGACCCGGTCATTACCTATTATTTTATTGTAAATAAACTGTTATAAATATTCGTTCTAGAATATTCCATTCTGTACGGATAGGATACGTAACTAAATCTCCAACTTTTTGGGAAGATCATGCAAATCCCTAACTTATAGGAGTTCATCTAAGTTAAGGAAAACCCTAATCATAAACTATAAATAGAGGTAAACATGCAAGGTACAGGATATCGAATTCTCAATACAACTTCTTCTCTTCACACTTTTATACTCCCAAACCCGAGACTTATTCTCACGCCGGAGGGTGGTTACAGGAATAACCCCATTCCTATAACGAGTCCTAACGGTGTTTCTGTTTTGCAGTTTGCCGGTTCGGATCATTGATACTTGAAGTCTTCATCGGATACTACCGTCAGGTCAGTGTTTCTTCAGTATCAATATTGAAATGATAACTCAATAGTCTTTGTATCAGTATCGAAATTTACAAACATATATGTGATACTCGAATAATAAGTTGCGAAAAAAAAAAAACATTCTATTGTTATGTAAAGGGTTGAACCAATATCATGTATGGAAGCTAATTAAACGCATATACAAAGTAACACATATAGAGAGCGGAGTTGTGATGTTTGGGATGTTTGGGATGTTTGCTAGATAAGGCACTAAATCAATATCCGACATGGATCCCATCAAAAATTTATCGAAGGTTGTTCAACTTAGATGATCGGTCTATGATTGTGATTGGGTTATAATGTCTGTATCAGCAACTCATTATTGTGAAGATGTTATCTTCACACATTTTCGTCTTTTTGATAGGTGTTAAAAAGGTTTTCACGTTGTATGTATTTAATAAATTAGTGTTATATGTTAATTGACGTAATACAAAATAGCAACACATATGACCAAGTTGTGTAGAGGTTGGTATGCTCAACTATCAAAGTGATTATTTCTGGTCTTTTTTTCACCACACTTTTTTTAGAAAAAAAAAAAAAACATGTAGTACAACTTAGGGCTGGCAATTTTACACGAATACACGACACGAACCTACACGGAGTTAACAGATATCGTGTATGGTCTTAACAGGTATCGTGTACCAAACATGTAGACACGAGATTACCTGTTAATTTTCGTGTATAAACAGGTTAAATACCTGTTTACCTGTTAATACCCGTTAGTACACGATAAGAAATTAAATTAAATAAAACTCATCAGTCATGTGCGTGTGGGTTCCTTAATTCCTTTCTATTTTCATTCCTCATTCAATTAAAAAAAAAAAAAAAACCCTAAACTCCCTCTGTAACTCTCAGATAGCATGTCGTATTCGTGTTTTTGTTCGTGTTAACAGGTAGTAACAGGTAATTTTCGTGTATAACAGTCGAACAGTCATTTTAACAGGTATGTCGTGTTCGTGTATGGGATTTCGTGTATCGTGTCTTATCATGTACGGGTATACACGATATGCTAGCCCTAGTACAACTAAGGGGCTGTTTGGCAACTTCTGAATGATTAAGTGTTGTAACAGTAAGAGGTCTGAACCATTAAGTATTGAACCAGTAAGAGTTTGAACCATTAAGAGCCAGTATAATTATTAACCGTTCAGAGGCAAATGTCTGACCAATTCAGATTAGAGGTCTTAACCATTCAGACTCAGTATAATGCTTAACCCTTCAGAGACAAATGTCTGAACCATTCAGACATCTGCTCGTGAAACAAACAGTCTGAATCATTAAGTGCTGAACCAGTAAGAGGTCTGAACCATTAAGAGCCTCGTTAAGAGGTAAACAAACAGCCCCTAAGTTATATGATATTGCCAATGTCGTATTAATGTATTATGTTCTTAACCGAATCTTCCATGAATTGTGTTTATATGATTTATCATCCCCTAGTTTAGGGTAAGATGTGGCATGCTCCTCTTTAGTTACCATCTCGAATGTGTCATTTTATAATTGTTGATATCATAGGCTAAGAACGATAATCCACATCCTCTTCTCAAATCAACTGAGTTAACTGTTTAAGATGTCAGCTTTCTCTATTAGGGGGTAGGGGTGGTCATCACTTATCACTCACTCACAACATCCAATCAATTTCCACCATGTCCTCGAGCTTTATTCCATCACTAGTGATCGTTTTTAGTGGAAATGCCCATCACTCACCACCACACCCAACAATTTCCCTCACAACCAACAATTTCCCTCACCACCCACACTTCTTCACGCGTGATAAATATCACGCGTTTTCATTTTGACGCGTTTTAAGTTTGAGTGGCGGTGGTGTTTGGGATTGTATAACGCGTTATAACATTGTATCACGAGGTATTTCTTTTCCACCTCGGGTCCCCTTAGAAATGACCTCTTTGTCTAGTGATATCAAATGTTTACCTCACTAAAGTCATGCATGTTTGTTGTTAAAAAATATATACCCAAATTATATGTATTGATAAAAAAAGGTGTAAATATTTAAGTAGTAATTGTTTATGAGTTACATTGTACATGTCTCGTATTAAATATTTAACTATTATTAATTGTTATTGTTAATGAGTTACATTGTACATGTCTAAAATAGTAGAATCAAATGATGGTGGGGCCCAGACACGTGGGAGTAGCAGATTGGTGTCAGCTGTAGGAGACAGTGTTTGCATATGTTTGGATGGGGTACGATGATGTGGCGGGTCCCTCGTGGAACGTGCGTGGGGCCTCCTGAGTGGTCAATTACCCATCCCCTATTAGGGGACATGAGATTTGTTATGAGAGCATGGCAGCCTTTATTTTACTCCCATTTTATGATTATTACATGTGAACCAAATATTTCCCTTTCTCTTTTTTTTTTTTTTTTTTTTTTTAAGGAAAACTTCATTAACACAAGACTCGCAAGTCCTCAAAACAGGGACTTAGCGAGCGAAAACAAAATACATCAATCCAAATGGAAATTACACCAAGTTTTCCAATCAATAGATTTCCAACGAGACCTATTACGGAGCCAGAAGTAAGCCGCCGCTTTGATGTTCTCCACGAGCTGAATCGGTTGCCTCTTCTTATCATTGAAAACGCGTTTGTTTCTTTCATTCCATATCATCCAAATGGTCGTGTAAGTGATACCTCTGAGGATGTACTTCGACTCCTTAGACAAGGCTTGAGACTCCGCCATTTGAAACAAATATTTCCCTTTCTCTTTAGGGCATGTTTGGCTAAGCTTTTTTAAACAACTTGACTTATTTTACTTCCATCCCTCTATTGGTTTTTTGAAAAGTCATAAATTTTAAAATGATGTTTGGCAATGAGGGTGTATGTGAGGGAAAAAGTGACTTTTCCAAAAAGTCACTTCATACTGACTTTTCCAAAAAGCTAATACGTCAATAAGTTGTTTTCAGAAAGCTTAGCCAAACATGCCCTTAATATACTTTCTCAACATAATCACTTTTTCACACTATTTTCTCCTAGTAAATTTTTAAAGGTTTTAACCAAAAAATATTATGCATAAATCTTGAAAAAGTACGAAATTTAAATGATTTTAAAATTATAGGGTTTTAACTAAAAATTATTTTGTATAAATCCTGAAAAATTACAAAATTTAAATGTTCTAAACTTTTTTAGTGATTTAATTTTTTGTTCATATTTTAACGAATAAAAATGTAACATGTCAACCACATATTTTTTTTTCCTTTTTATACCCCTCCTCCACCCCAGCGATGCCATGTATTCTCGTCCCAATCTCCCCTGTCGACGACCTTAGTTACAGGAGGACTCTTGTAATAATACGTGAAATTCTAGTGAAGTGCATTGGAGCTTAAATTACATAAAACCGGGGTTGTTGATTGTGGTTTAGATTAGAGAAGATCTTGAGTTTATATGACATGAATTTTTAAGTAATAAAGTTATTGATATATACACATTTGCCAAGACTGTGAGGACCGATGCTCGTCCATGTTTTTGGAAAAGCTTCATCAGCCAAAGTTCCCATCCAAACTATGAGCATGATTTCTTCTTTTACTTTCAAGCCATTCTTGTCTTCAACTACCAATCCAAGTATAGTGGAATCTAATCCTTCTTTAGAAAATGCCAAAACATGGTTCCAAACAAGTTGGTGATTCTTTCATGGTGTCTAGTTACTCCTTATGCTTCCAAAAAAGGCATTGGTTTTTGAGAGAGTTAACTACCATTTATGTCCCTGTAGTTTGTCCAGTTTTGCTATTTCAGACCAAATTTCAAAATTATACCATTTTTCTCTCTCATTTTTGAAACATGCTATTTCAGTCTAAAAAACTAACCACAGTTAAAAAACTCAGTTAGCTCAGGGGTAAAATGGTCATTTTACATAGTGGTTTGGAGTGGTTGGAGGTTGGTGCACAGTGGAGGGTATTTAAAACCTCTGAACCACTCATAGCCACTATGTAAAATGACCCTTTTACCCTTGAGCTAACTGTTTTTTTTTTAATTGGAGTTAGTTTTTTGGACTGAAATGACACGTTTCAAGAATGTCAGGGAGGAAAACGATACAATTTTGAAATTTGGCCTGAATTGGCAAAAAATTACAAACCACATGAACATAAATAACACTTTTAACTCTTTTTGTGAGGCATAGACCCCAACTTATGGGGTTTAACAATACATAATATAACTTTTTAATGTTACTTGGTATCTGATGACATGAGTAGCTCAAACTTAATAAACTAACTATAAGAACAAATATAGCTTAAAGGGTTAAAGGGTTCAGGTAAGCAGACAGCTGTGGTGAACAGCAAAAAGTATGGGACAGTGACATGTCCCATCACACTTTACGTGTGACTCCTTCACTCAGCCGCAAAAGGAGACACGTGAGGAGAAACAGTCGTTTATCCGCAGGTTAAAGCCCTCAGCCCTCCAAAACGGGCAATCCTCTCTCTGCATACTTGGATCACTTAGTCAAAGGTTTCCTATCTGGGAAATATCATTCTCTATAAATGACCATACCTTGTCATTCAACAGGACATTCCGAAAACTCTGACTCCCTCTCTAGAATCTGCACATTGCATATTCTATTCTTCACATTCAATACAACTATCACATTGCATGCATAGATTCTGGGTTGAGTCTCTCTCAACCTTGAATTCCAAGCAATTGATATAGAAGCTATATTGCATACGTAGGGAGACTCGTAACCTGCGTTAGGCAAAACAAGACTCGTAAAGTCTTTTGCCTAACCAGTCTCTCCACTATTTTTGGTCTCATATTTGTTGCAGCTAACAGTATCAATTATCAAGTATGTTACTAGAGAGTTAATAATGAATACAACTTTTGAAAAGCTGAGACTATAACCACAAACGTGTCCTACTACATACACCATATTTGTAATTAATTTTATATGTTATTTCTGTTTAAAGAATCAAAGAATTGCCCTGCAGGCCGCAAGGGTATGATCACAATTACACTAAATAACCAAAATAATTATGATCATACTAAAATCATCAACAGTTAGTTATCATATTACTCATAAATACCCAAATTTTGTTTTGTCTTGCAAACAATCTAAAGTTAAGCTCACTAAACGACTTGTAGTTTGCGCGGTAAAAATAGAAACGAAGCGTTGCTAGCCGTTTGCCAAAAACATCTTCAAACATTGTTTCTTATGTTGTCATCATGTTTCATTTCCTACATTAATATATGTATTTTTGTCTGCTCGCATTTACATTTAGTTTTATCATACATCTTAACTTTCATACTAGATTCATTTTATATCATACTGTGATTAATTGATTACTATAGTTCTAAATATATTTAAATGAGCATGTGATCGCAACGACCAAAAGGCATAAACTGTTTAACCTTTAACTCTTTTTTTTTACCCTTTCTAATTTAATTAAATTCCATACAAAAGGTTTGCATGTTACCACACATCAACTTATATTAGTTATATTTCTATATTATATATTAATAATAAAAATTTGGACAATACAAAAGCCAAACCAATCATAGTTGGGTTACATGCACATATGTCCATTAGTGTCACTAATTACACAATTAGTGTAATTAAGTATTATTAAATTAATAATACTCCAATTATTAAGATTCTCTCTTTTGTGATTCTTCATATTCCGGCATTGCATGGTTGGATTTTGCCTGACGGATATAAATTTTACATTAGATGGCTAGTTTTGGTTAATGAATCTTTGCCTTTCCAAAAAAAAGATGAATAATAAACAACGGTTTGGCAAACATTATATTGAGTGTGACTGAGTTAATAACTTTTCATGTGATCTTAATAGTTCAAACCTCTTACTGGTTTAACACTTAATGGTTCAAACTGTTTGTTTCGCGAGCAGATGTCTGAATGGTTTGGACATTTGCCTCTGAATGATTAAGCAATATACTGAGTCTGGATGGTTAAAACCTCTTGTCTGGATTGGTCAGACATTTGTCTCTGAATAGTTAAGCATTATACTAACTTTAATGATCTCAACATTTTACTGGTTCAACAATTACCTATTCAAAAGTGTTCAATAGCCTCTTAGTCTCATATTTGATTAAAGACTTGTATCTTAAAAGTGACTTTTATTTCCATTCGTCGTCATATTACTTAGTAACCATTGAGTTCGTGAGCATTCCCACATGAATCAAAACTCATACAAATAATTGTTTTCTCTGGATTCATGTCACTAAAAACCTAACCTCAAACACAACTTAAAAATCTACTTGTAGACTTATTTAAAAACTCAAATACAATTCTACCAATTTCTTTTTTTTTTTTTTTTTCAACTTTGTACCAACTAGGGGTGTTCAGAATTCGTTTAGAATTCGAAAAATTCAAAATTCGTTTAAATTCGATTCGATACTTTATTTGGAAGTATTTTGATATGATATCGTGCTTTATGGTTGCTTTAAAATTTATGTTTAATTTAGATAGTTTTTTACATGTTTTGAAAGAATCTAAATCAAATCGAATTTATTCGAATTCGATTCGAATTTTTAATCAAATACGAATTGTCTTTTTTATTCGAATACGAATTCGAAACGAATTTGGTAGATTTTAATCGAATTCGAATTGAATACGAATTCATGTGAAAATAAAAATTATTCGAATAATTCGAAAATTCGATATTCGATTCGATGAACACCCCTAGTACCAAATCAAACACGCTTAATATATGATAAACATTAGAGACATATCAGCATCACCATTATCATCAATTCACCATAGGAAAAAAATTGTATGAATATTATAGTAGTTATGACATTGTCGAAGCTCCAAAGAAACTAAAAAGGACACATACTTTTATATATAATAGAAATTTTTAACTATTATATAATACTAGCGGGTTACCATCCGCGCTTTGCGGTGGGTTCGAAACGTAGATAAAATACGCAAAACGTAATATAAATAATATGTTCTAGTAACGACCCGGTTTTGAAAAACGAAACCTAAATAAAAAACCCATCGTCACGATATATTCGAAAGTGTAAATGAAAAATAGCACAATGTATGGAATTTATGGGAAAACCTTTGTGACCAAACTTTAATATTTCAAAGATGTGGTGAAATTGAAAAATGCCAAACTTGATTGTGTTAGAAAAGGAAAAAGGGGCTGTACGAAAACCTTTTTAGAGTTAGAAAAGTAAATTAATTAAAAAATTAAGTAAAATAAAATAAACTGTAGAGTGACAAAATGTAAAATAGGAAAATGACAGGTTTGGTCGATTTTCCTGTGCAACATGGCAGGAGTTTAATCATCACGATTTAGTTGGTCGAAAATCATAAAAGCGAACATCGATACCGTTTTTTATTATAGCAAAATACCTACAATGATGTTTGCTCATAAGCATTTGGGTTCGTCATGGTACTGCAAACGTCATTCGCTATAGCATACGATAACAAAAATCTTGATTTTGAATGCAACTTTGTTTTCGAAAAAGTCTACACCGGAACGTTAGAAAAAACAACCCCATTAAATTACAGTAATATTAACTTTTGACAAATTAATCACACTAATAATATTAACTTTTGGTATATGTTTGTATAAAAATTCAAGTTATTACTACAAAAAATCTTTAACAATTAATAAACTAATTTTTTAAGTCTGTTAATAAACTACCTACCCTTGCAAAAAGAAAAAGAAAGAAAATAGTGAGAACAAATGGAGTGGGGATCGAACCAATATTTCAAGGGTTGGATACACCAAAACTTCCCACCTTTTTGTTATTTAACATCCATCTATGTCATTCTTGTGGATTAAAAATAGGCAAAAGTCGGCTAATTGGTCTTGGGTCGAATGGAGAAACTTTAGTTTTGTAATATAGTTGGTATGTAGTTCTCTTATCTTGTATTTGGCGGATTAGTGTCCATTGTATATTTGGTGTCTAGCTTCTTGCTAGTTTGGTAATAAAATTTTTTCTGTTGGCCGTTCAAAAAAAAAAAACACCCATTATGTATTTATATATGTTGAAACAAACACATAAAAAAAAGTGAATCAATGATTCGTTAGCCGTCCGGATACACCAATTGTAAGTTGTAACCATGAACTATTCTCTGTCATGGGGTTTAAATGTACAGGTAATAGGTAATAGGTAATAGGTAATATTAATATATTTGGTTTAGGTGTAAGTTTTTGTATCAGTTTTTGAGTAATGGGGCTAACCTAATTTCATACACGAACCAAATGTGTCGATCTTTTTTGTTAGGAAAAATTACAAGTTTTGTTCTTTATCTTTATATCACTTTTCAGGCGGTGTCCTTTTTAACGAATGTTGACAGGCTGTGTCATTTACTAGGTATTTTGTTGCAAGTTTAGTCCTTTACACCCAACCCAGTTAAAAAACCCTGTTAATTGTTGGGTGTAAAGGACTAAACTTGCAACAAAATATCTAGGTAAAGGACTAAACTTGCAACAAAATACCTAGTAAAGGACACCGCTGTCAACAATTAACAGGGTTTTTAACTGGGTTGGGTGTAAAGGACTAAACTTGCAACAAAATACCTAGTAAAGGACACCGCCTGTTAACATTCGTTAAAAATGACACCTCCTGAAAAGTGGTATAAAGATAAAGGACAAAACTTGTAATTTTTCCTTTTTGTTATATCCAACATTTAATTCATTGCGCTCTGGCTAACTTTAGATGCATGATAAATATCCTTGCAATGATCTGCCTACACATAATTTATTTTATTTTTTTTTATTTTTTAAATTATTTTTATTTTTAGCTTGTCATGATCGAAACCCATCTTGATCCAAACCATTCTAACTTTTTTCTTAATAAACTCATCCTAATCCATGACCCAAACCTGCCCAACCCACCCCTTTTGTCACCTCTAATTTTAATCCTTTTTCTCGTGTGATTTAGTTATTTATTTGCGGAATTTCATCGCAATTTCTGTTGTAATCCTCCTCCTGTTTTTTCCCCGCAAAAAACAGTTAAGAATACAACATTGTGACCAAAGTTACGATTAAACCCTTAAGCTTAACCGACATACAAAACAAAACAACAAATTGTATAAGATTAAACTAACAAAAGTGGGAATTTAAGCATGTTACAATAATGATGATAAGTGGAATCATGTGTTTATAAAATTTGTTATGGTAGTAGCATGTGACGATGGATATGACGTTTATGAACCTTAAAACAGTGTTTAAGGTTTTAATAGATATATGTTAATCACTAAAGTTGCTACCCTTTGGACTTCTTAATTAAGGCCGTACATTGTTTGCTGTCTATCCATTAAGCACTTAGACATTAAGTGACTAGTGTAACATTAATGTTTGTGTTCTAGGTTGTGCACTATGGAGCTATTATATGATATTAAATAATCTTATTTAATTAGTTAGCGCATTCTCGAAAACAAAAGTGGCATTGTTAAAATATGGGTATAAGTGAGTCGAGTCAGCTTAAGTTCATCAAAACTTTAGCTCGGCTCGTTTAACTTAGTAGAGCTCAAGAATGTAGGGGTGTGCATGGTTTGATTTTTGACTAAAACTTTTAGGTTTTAAGAATTCTTCGGTTTCGGTTTTCGGTTTTCACGATGGGTATGGTTTTGGTTTCTTTTCGGTTTTACCATTTGGGTTTAAAAGTTTGGGACGAAAACAAAATAGACCAAAATAATGAATTTGGGATTGAAAATTTGGGCCTAGATTTTTTTTATGTTTAATTGAAAATTTCTCATTTGGGCCTAATTTTTTAAGCTACACTATTTTAATTTTTGTAAATTAATTATCATTCAAAATAAAAATTATAATTCATAAATTTAATAACAAACATTATAAAATAAAATGGTTTTTGGTTCTTCGGCTCGGTTCGGTTTTTTTCGGTTTTCAACAAATATAAAACTGAAATTAAACCGTAAAATTCAGTTTTCATAAAACAAAAAACCAGACCATTGGTTTTCGTTTGATTGTTATTTTGGCTTGGATTTTTTGGTTATTTTGGTTACGGATCGGTTTTTTTTGGGTTTCATGCACACCCTAACTCAGTTAGAGCTTCATTTCTTAAGCTCGAGTTCTGCCAATGAGTTTTTTTCAAGCTCGAGCTCAACTTGTCTAGTCAACCGCAATATGCCAAACTCGAGCTCAAGTTCGTTTATTAAATGTACTTCAGTAAATGGTCGAGCACGAGTTCAAGTTTGTTTAAGCTTGACTCAGTTCGAACTTCTAGCAAGCTGATCTTAAGTAGTTTGGCGTATTTTCACCCATGTGTTTATAGACAAAGACAAACTATGATGGAGCATACTTGTTATAGACCACACTTGTTTTTCTTTTTTTGTTAATATTAGAGTTTTGTAAGCAAAGGTTTGTCTATAAATAATAGCGATATTTAAAGAATGACTTGACATGATAACCTATAGTCTATTTTGATATATTTACATTCAGTTAAGTTGTTAACACAATCTTTTGTAATGATAGTGCATCACCAAAATGAAATACTTAAGTGTATCTATCACATGACCTAAAAGATTCATAGAACCGAAGAAAAACACAAATATAGAAATAAAACTTTTATTAAACACCATGGATGTTTTATTAACCGATGGAGCTTTAGTAACATCCAACACATGAATTGGGAAAACAGTGTTACACCAAAAACTCGTTTTAGAACGATTATGGTATGTCGCATCATATTTTCTCTAGTATCCTCAACTGTGTAACTGATCTGAAAAGCTCGGATTTTTATGCGTAGAAACTACCACATGTGGATTAAAACTCAATCATGGCTTGAATGGAGCGAATGCAACCACCGAATTATGCCCACCAAACCCGAACGAGTTAGAAATAGCTGCAGTTGGACAAGAGACAAACAAAAATAAGTCATAACCATTTTTTCATGAATTAGTAGTTTTGGGCTTTTTTTTAACTTTCAAATAAAAATTTTAGTTCAAATGTAAATAGATCATGTCAAAATTGACCCAAAGGCATTTTAAAGTGTTTCAGGTCAACGCAACAGAACCAACCCACAAAAATTGCCCCTTTAGTACTAAAATGTTACTTTCATTACATATGACACATACCAACATTGACTTCATGCTGTTTCTTCACATTTGGGACGGTATCGATGTCAACCGCAGGCTCCAAGTTCTACACACACAACGAAAACTATCAAAACCCGATTGCATAGAAAACAATTAATAATGTTGTTAAACGGGTCAAGGTCTTCGCAAGTACATCTTGGTTAATCGTGGGGTGCAGCCAGCCCGTGGTGATTGCTTTTATGCACGCAATGGCTTCCAATCCACCGGCAGCTCCAAGACCATGACCGATCATCGACTGAAACAAAAACATTTCATTATAAGAAACAAATCTCCAAGAAACGGGCGATTATTGTAACGGGTTTATTGTTCATGCCTTGGTTCCGTTCATCTTTATCCCGGATGTATCTTTAAAGACTTTTTTGATGGCGTTAACTTCCGCTAAATCCCCAGCTAGGGTTGATGTTGCATGGCAGTTCACATAGTTCACCTACAATTGTGTGTGAGGATCGAACAGTTTAATGTTATGGGACGAGTTATGGATTATGTTTCGTGATTTTATACCTCTTCGGGTGAAATACCAGAGTCTTCTAAACACTTGGTTATACAAGTTGAAACACCGAGCCCGTCTTTGCGGGGATCAGTCATATGATGTGCATCACACGTTATGCCTCCACCTAAATACTCCGCGATTATGTTAGCCCCGCGTTTCGTTGCGTGTTCCAAGCTTTCCATAATCTGAAAAAGTTCGATGTGTTACTATCTGTTTGACTTTCAGATGTCAAATCCAGTTCCAAGCCCGCGTCCATGAAGTAAGGACTCGTGTTGAATCTAGGCTTGGAACCGGAAAATCTAGGCCATAACAAACTCTTGTAGCTACATGAGATCTTGGGCCCAAGTTAAGCTCATATGAGGCCAAATCCACATGACGGGCCAAGATCTTGGGCTTGGACGGGTTGGGCCTGTACAACCAGAGGCCCATCTAGTTTCTTGCAATCACCCAAGATTTCCTCCAATACTTTTGAATGAAGTAACTTAAGTTTTGTAATTCATATAATTCGGGCCACTTCTAAACCATTTGACCCGTTTTTTTATTTAATTTTCTTATATAACTTGTTTGACTTATAATCAATAAAATATAACTTAAATAGTCCAAAGTTGTTAAAAGCCATCGCCTCTTGCGCCTAGACCCATTTTTCAGGCGAGGCAATTGCACTTTAATTCTCCAGGTGATGGTTTTGGCGCAGATTCTAGCGAGATTCCCAGATTCCGAAGAGTTTCTGGCCAGATTCTCTAAATTCCGATTCCAAACAGATTTCTACTTTTCTACGCTAATTCATTAATATTTTGGAACTTTTAGTACTAATTAGAAGATATTAAATGTTATATAATAGTTTTTGTTTATTTTATTTGAAAAATAATATTATTTTTCTACAACATATTATATTTTTAACTTTTTTCGTTATCTGTTTTTTTCCTCAGACCCTCGCTTTTTTTTTTTTTTGCGCCTTACGCCTAGGCCTAGTTCGAGACCTATGTGCCTTGAGTGTGCCTAGCGGCTAGCGCCTTTGATAACTATGAAATAATCACATATTCATATACATAGGTTAAAAGATGGAAGAGGGTTGTAATCTTACCAAAACACCCGAACCTTCACCGATAACAAAACCATCACGATCTTGGTCCCAAGGTCGCGAAGCTCTATGCGGCTCATCATTTCGCTGCGAGAGCGCTCTACAAGCAATGAACCCACCAACCCCGGTTGCATTAACCGCAGCTTCGGTCCCACCAGCTACCATAATATCAGCATCTCCTCTTCTAATGTGATTTGCAGCTTGAAAGAAGCAATAGTTTGCAGTTGCACACGCGGTTGAGATCGAGTAGTTCGGGCCCATTAAGCCAGTATCTATAGCCAACAATGCTGACCCCATGTTGGTGATGGAGTAAGGAATGAAAAATGGAGTGATCTTCTTGTATCCCTTTTGAATAAGTGCTTCAACTCCGCTGCTGAAAGCTGTTAAGCCTCCCATACCTGATCCCACTAGAACTCCGATTTTGGTTCTATCCATCTATTATTATATAAACAGCAGTTAAAACATTAGATTTATGAAAAGTAACAAGTTCAATGCATTTAGTTAGGGGTGTAAACGAGCCAGAGCCGCTCGTGTGCTACTCAAGATTGACTCGATAAAAGCTCGAACCGAACCGAGCTTCAATGAGCCCGAGCTCGAGCCTAAAACTAAGCTTGTTAATTATATGAGCCCGAGCCCGAGCTTCACTTATCGAGCATGCCTAAGCTCGCGAGCCTATTATTTTTATAATTTATACTTAATATTATAAATATATATTAAATCATGATAAAGATAACTAAATAATATATATCGTGTTAGGATCAAGTTCATGTGAGAACTCCTCTGAGTTGCGATAAGTTGAGAACTCCAATGGAAATCCTACTTCCCGTGCGAGTTTTTCAGCCAAATTTTGCACAAACGTAGATGAACATCTAACTAAGACATCTATAAAAAAAACAATAGCCCAGCGTTCATTTACGCCAGGTTTTTGATCGCTTATACTGCTGTAATTTGATTTATAAAAGAATATGACGTCACCCTTTTTGGCGGGTAACACTTATGTAAATTTGTTTTACACTGATGTAAATTTACGTATACGATTTTTTTTTATATAATTTTAAAAAAGTTAGGCGAAGTTTTTTTAAAAAAGAACTTTTTTTTTCAAAAAGTTCTCGCGGTTCTCGCAACTCGGGGAGTTCTCATTTTAACCTTTCCCTATCCTGTAATATATAAAAGTTATTGTTAAAAATATATTTAAAATAATTTATAAATCTATTTGAATTTATTATATAATCCGCTAGCCAAGCTAAACGGAGCTCGGGCTTGAAAAACTACTCACAAACCATGTTCGAGTGTTGGAAAATAGAGCTTAAAACGAGCCAAGCTCAAGCTTGAGCTTTCGTAAAATAAATGAGCAGAGCTCGGCCTCGGCTCTACCCTTTTACATCCTTACCATTTACTTGTAAAAGGATTGACTCGAGTTAGGTTTCATCTCTATTGGATTACTGAAACATATAGATTTTGTTATTGGACTATAAGCGTTTTTGGGCCACCCTGACCCGGACCATTTCACCTGGCACTAAAGAATAAGATTACATGTTTTAACCCGATTCCCATTTTGACCCATTATCCAACCACACTATGGTTAAAAAGACTCACGGTTTCAAGAACATCTTGGCTAAGACTAGCATCCTCGAGAGCTTTTTTTCCAGCAACCAAACAATACCTCCAGCAGTCATCAAGACGACGATCACTTTTACCATCAATGTATCCTACTGAGGAAAAATCACGAATCTGACCTGCGAAACGAACGCTAAAAGTGGAAGCATCGAATCTGTCTATCAGAGTGATCCCACTCTGACCCTCAAGAAGTTTGTCATAGAATGTGTTCACATCATTGCCAAAACAAGAAACAAGCCCCATTCCTGTAATCACAACCCTTTTCTTTGGGTCAGTTTCTCGTTTGGGAGCCGAAACAGTTGGTGCAGCCATGGCCTTGATCACTCTAGATTTTGAGCCTGAAAATAGGCATAATTTGCTATCATTATATTTATACGGATAAAGATCATATACGCGTTAGACCAAGCATGGCATGGATGAACAGTGGCGGATCTTGCCCGTTGAACATGCCAGGGCCGAAAGACAAGGGCACTAAAAAAAGCCCGGACAAGCCCGGGCCAAACATAGTATATATAAAAAATTTCGATCGAAACGCGGAAAATTAGCACTACGCCCGAAAAACTTGCCCGGGCCGTGGCCCTGCCACGGCTCTTCTAAGAACCGCCCCTGTGGATGAACGTAGTGTATATCGAGCAGGTGAACCGACCATTTCTCGACGGGCCCTGAGTATTTTGAGTGCAGACCACGAGGGCCGAGACGATTTAAAACTATAAATGAGCAGCATATTTGTGTTTATGGTTGTCGTACCCTTGGAGTTTTTTTTTTAAATGGATTTTTTCTTTCTAACTTTAAAGTTTCAACCTTTGGTAATTTATCCTCTTTGATTAATTTGATTTTTCACTTCTAATTCAAAAGTTTCCATCGTTTGCAATTTAACCCCTTCGATTTTTTTTATACTTTTAACCCAAAGTTTTTCATCTTCTGCAATTTAACCCCAACATTTTTTTACTTTCAACTTTGGTCCCTTATACTTTTCAACTTTCGCAAGTTTTTCGTTTTAAATTTTACGAGTTAACACGCCGCAACTTGCGTGTGAGGTTCAACGTTTTTTCATCAATTCATACATTTATGCATTTGAAAATAAAAAAATAAACTTGAAAAGAAAATAGTATACGACTTACTAGTAAGTAATTTAGTTATTCTTTCTAAATGGTTATTGAATAGTGTATTACATTTTTTGGTCATGATTATCTAAAAATCTCATTGTAGCTATTAGTTTTACTAGTTGCAACACTAAGTTATCATTATTTATGTGGCCCGACTATACCTGAAAAACAGACGGGCCGGGTTGGGCATGGTGCCGGGTTGGCAAAATAAAATAAGTGAGAATAGAGTACGATTAATTAATAAGTGATTCTTTTATTTTTTTATAAGGTTAATAACGGTGCATTACATTTATGTGGTCATGATTACCTCAAAAACCTCACTAAACGCTCAGTTATCATTATTTATGTGACCCGACTATACCAGGCAAAACAGTCAGGTTTGGGTCACTTTAAAAAATTGTCGGGTTATGACAAAATTACCATTTTGGTTCGGGTCAAAAACCGCCAAAAAACCCGACCCCACCGGATAAAAGCCAGACCAAGATCATACCTGAAGTAGAACCAGACCAACTTGGATTGAACCCAGATGGAGCAACAACCTGGTTAGCCTCCATAGCTCTTAGCCCATTAAACTGTAGCATAGAACCTCCATTGTTGGTCAACTCTTTTCTCCTTAAAGTCAAACCAGAAGAACAAGTGGTAGCAATGCTTGCCATTCTTCCCAAATATTCTTCTTTCTTTTTCAAACTCTATGAATCATTAGTGATTATGGTGGATAGATATAGAGAGAGATGAACATTGGGTTTTCAGTGAGAGAAAAACTAAGTTTAAAAGTGTTGTGAAACTCGCCCACCAACTGTTCGATGAAAGTCGTGAGTGACAAGAAAGGACGATAACATTGAAAGAATATGTCTGGGTTTTTGTGGAATGTGATCTTGTTATTGACATTTTAGTAAAGATTAATGAAACTATAAAAAGTGTGTTGCTTTGGTTTTGTCACTTAAGAATTGACACTTGCCACATTGGGTTGTTTGTTGTTTTAACCATTTTGTCTTTTGTCTGTTTTGATGTGTTGAAATGTTCAATGCTACCCACAATGTGATTTACTTCTTGTTTGATCTAATATTTCCATGATTACAACTCTCAATAATCAATTATGTTGGGGGACTTCATCGATAAACAGACGAATGCTTGGATAATCTGAGAGTCGTGTGAAATTGAGAGTTTGATTAAATGAGAATCAAGTTTAAGTGAACTCACATTTACCGGTTTCTACTGTTGTTCTTGTAGGTTGAATCTGGAGATGGATATAAAATATAAATATAGAAATGGGAACTACTATTTCATTTGCTTTTAAACAATATTTGAAGTCTTGAATAGATAATATGATTGTGGTTAAGAAAAAAAATATGTTAAAAATCATAACTATGTACAAAGTTTCTAATAGTTAACTATTTGTTATGGGCTTGCCTTTAAACACTTGAATAGATAATATGATTGTGGTTAAGAAAAAAATATGTTAAAAATCATAAATATGTACAAAGTTTCTAATAGTTAACTATCGTTATGGGCTTGCCTTTAAACAATTTGTCAGAAAAAAGAAAAAAAAAACTAAGTTATCTTTGTCAGCCGCAACGAAGAAAGAGAATCTACAGGATTGATGAAAAGGATACAATCACAATCATGGACTGATGTATAAGCTTGTATTGTCGCGATGGAAAACATCTTGGCCTTGATGAATGATGTCGATATGGAGCTCGACCCATTTCCAGCCGTCTTCGTATATTGGCTCCTCCAGAGAGGTCATTGCCAGTCTTATGGATGGGACTTTGAAACAGAAAATTCAAGCTAAAAACTAAGGTGCTCTTTCGTAACACTTGAATAAATATTGTGATAATAGATAGAAATATTATGTTTTCCATTGAATGTTTCTTTCACTATTCTTTTATTGTATTTCCTTGGATTAGTTAGAATATTTTAAATAAAAAGTTATTCTATAGAATTTTATCAACTTTTAACAATTGTCAATTTACTCTATAAAATTTTATCAACTTTTAACAATTGTTATATTGGTGTGTAAGTTTCTCCCAAACTCCTTTATCCATTTAAGTACGTTTGATGTAGGGTGTAAACGAGACAAGTTATTCGTGAGCTAGTATAGATTGACTGGCTAGAAGTTCGAATCAAGCCGAGCTTTAGCAAGCTTGGACCTAAAAATAAGTTTGTCTAATAAATGGGCTCAAACCCGAGCTTGTTAAATTTTGTCTCATATCATAACCAAACAAATAATTTTATGTTTCTGCTTTTTCTATCTTTATTCTAATTTCCTTTATTATGTTCTTTTTTTGAAGATTGGTAGCTTTTGGGTTTCAGCCTAGTATTTGAATTTGGGCCTGCTCTTAAGAAATCCTTGTTAATTGGGCGTGTTATCTACAACTGCCTTTCATTTTGTTTAAACACTAGTATTATGCCCCGTGCTCGCGCGTTGCGGCACGCTAAATGTAACAACCCTCAGTAAAATCGACACCCTCATAATATTTCCGACACCCTATTATATTTTAAAATATCCCAATATGTCCCAAAATACACCCCATACGCGAAAACGGGCCTCAAATATATTAAATAGTATTAAAAATAAATAAAAATCTGAAACATAAGTTGAGGCGGGCCGCATAGACCCACCCCCAACTCTTACGCGGGCCGCGTAAGCTTGAAAGTGTGGCACAGCCTGGTGCTGCCACGTGGCAGACACACGTCGAGGCTAGGTAGCTGATCCGGATAGGCTACGCTTTGACCGGGGTTTGACGCGGGCCGCGTAGACCTTAGTCTACCTTTACGCGGGCCGCGTGAAGATCAAGATCAGGCACTATATAAGCAGGCAACGGGTTTTCGTTTTCCATCGTTCATTTCTTTCATTCTCAATCACAATTTCTGAATAGTAGAAGTAATACTCGGGTATTATACCCCCTAATTAGCGAGGTTCTGCTCCATTGTAAGTATTATAACCCCAGTTTCGTAATAGATACGCTGCCCGATTGATTTAGGGTTCCGTAACAACTGTCATGGTTCTACCCGACGTACTTGTTGGAATGCCGTCTCGGGGAGGGTATCATTAATATTTTCAAAGGGTTATGATACTAACCTATGTACATTTGTATAAATTATAGATTTTATCCAGGAAACCCTTACGCGAAGTCTAAGATAGCAATGTGAGTTTATCCAATTTTTGTTAACCTTTTTGTAATATTTTACAAAACCTTAATTGTTTTACAATGTGATTAAGCGGTGATTGAGTCTTTGTAGTTCTTCAATTACTGCCGGTATGTTGGGGTTTTGTATACAAAATTTACTACCGCGAGTAGTAAGTCGGGATGACAGTACGTTACCATTGGACAACGAGTTAGCCAATGTGTAATATGACCCACAAGTCAGGATTGACAGTACTGAATGAGTAATTGTGTAGAAATAAACAATGTGATCGCTCTCAATACTGTTTTAATTGATAAAATGTTTCTTGATTAAACTATGATTCACTCACCAGTATTTCCCACTGACAAATGTTTTTAAAACGCGTTTCAGGTAACACAATGTGACAGCCAATTAGTAAAAAGCCAGCTGGAGAGCACTGAAGGCTTGGAAAAAATGTGGCTATAAAAGTTACCTAAAAGACGATGTTTTAATTTCAATAAAATAGGGTTTATCCCTATAAACGTATTGTAATAAGAAACTTGGGTTTTGCCCATGTGATTATTAATATTAAATATGGTGGTTTTACTCTGATAAACATTTCCTAACTACGGTCCTGATGTAATTTCCGCTGCCAAATTAACAAGCTGATACCACCGAAAATCTGAGTTCGCGTCCGCCCGTTCCCGGGACAGATAAGGGATCGGGGGTTGCGACAGAGGTGGTATCAGAGCCTAGCCACTAGTCTAAGCCAAAGAAGTGTTTTGCTGACACTTAAATTCTAAATTTTGTGTTAGGAAATAAATTATGGAAATACGTGCATAACTGTATTTATTTGTTATGTGTTATTTGACTATTTTTTTAGTTTACAGTATGAGTGATCAAGGACCCTCAAACATGTGTCGTCAGTTGTCTGATTCACCTAGGAGTGAAGGTACCTCATCACAGCCTGCCCTTTCGAGGTATTCTGCTGATCAGGAAGAAGGGATGTTTGCCTTTAAAGCTCAGTCAGAAGAGCCATTCCCTCATAAGAAACGAGGATGGTTCAGTAAGGAAGCATTTGCACGTAGGAAAAGAATGCGAAAGTTGCAACAGCAAAGAGTCTTAGCAGCTGTTAAGCGAAAGACAGATGCCCATACACAGGATATGCTTAATAGAAGCCTAGCCAATTTCCATATCCTAGCTACAACTGCTGCTGACCCAAGTCTGGAACAACTAGTAGCCCCACAACCACTAATCCCAGACCAACCCATGGAGATAGAAAACCCTGAAAACCAAGTGGAGATGCATGACTTTAATCCAGAAGAAATACCTAGGGTACCTGCACCAAACCCTCTAGACCCAAATTACGACCCCTGGTGGGACGATAATAGGGACTTTGTGCAACGTTACCCGATACATGAAGACACACCCATACAGAACATAGGAGCTTATCCAGGTATGGACCCTTTAGATCCCTATTACCATGATGACTACATTAGGGAAATCTTAGAAGATCCTTACCGATTTCAGGCACTTTCACCCCCATATCAGGAACCCGCACCCCAGATTCCGAACCCAGTCCTAGAACCTGCACCCCCAATGAGTGCAGAAAACGTGCAAGAACTTAGGACTTTTGGGGAGGAAATTTTAGAAAGCAGTGAGAGAATGAGACAGGTGTGAGAGCGTCTCGTATGGAAATACGATGAGCGCAATATGGATTTTTGGATAAATCCATATCCGTGATGTGATAGAGGAGATGGTAATAATAATAATAATAATAATAATAATAATAATAATATAAAATAAAATATGTGTGTACGGATGCCTGTTACTAGTATTGTGATTCTATTTCTGTTGGTATTGTAATTTTTATTTCAGTACTAGTGTGTAATAGATGCATAATAGTATATGGAAATAGAGTAAAAGTCGCAATGATCGACGTTTTTGGCTAGATTGCATATCATGTGATTAACTATATTAAATATTATCTTGTGATATTAATATGGGGTAAATGTTTAAAATTCAGAGGGCCGACGAAGGAAATCAAGGAAATCTGAATAATGATAACCAGAGTAACATTAACGTGGTTAATGAGAATCCAAGCATCAATAACAATGGAAACCAAATGGATAATAGTTCTGTTCAACATATAGTGGCACAAGGAATCATAGATGCAATGCCATTTATTATTCAAACTATTCAAGAAGCGAATAATAAAAGTAAGCATAGCAGTAAGCGACCCATCGAACCCGAAAACAGTGTAAACAATGGACCTTTACTTCAATTGCATATTCCCAAAAGAAGAAGAACCGTGTCTTACGGTTGTTCTTATAAAGAATTCTGGTCTTGTAAACCAATGGAATTCTCGGGCAACGAAGGGGCCATTGCAACCCTACACTGGATAGAGAAAACTGAGGCAGTCTTAAGAATAAGCAAGTGTGCTGAAGAAGATAAGATATTGTTTGCTTCTAATCTGTTTAAGAATTCAGCACTAGAATGGTGGAACACTATCCTCCAATCAAGAGGAAGTGATAGAACCTACAATATGGAATGGGAAGAATTTAAAAACAAGGTAGAAAGGAAATTCTGCCCACCCAATGAAAAGGAACAGATAGCAAACAAATTCCTAAATCTTAGGATGACTGGTGTGGATAGTAAGGGATACACTAAATTATTCTTCGAATATGCTATAATAGTGCCAACTCTTGCTTCACCAGAACCAGTGTTAATCTCCCGTTATATTTGGGGATTAATTGGAGATATTAGACACGTAGTCAAGGCAGCTAGACCTCAAACCATAGAAGAAGCTGTAGAACTAGCCAATACCTTGACAGATGAATTAATTCGTACCCGAGAAGAGGATCAAAGGAGGAACCTAACCCAAAAGCTCACACAAGAATTTCGTTCTGGAAATTCTAACCGTGGGAGAAATATAGGTTCTACCTCTGCACCTTACTGTAAGAATTGCAAAAGAAAGCATTCAGGAAGATGCTCCATATACTGTAACTTTTGCAAAATATCGGGACACAAGGAGGAAATATGCAGGAAGAAAGCTAATAACAGGATATGTTACAACTGCGGAGAACAAGGTCATATCAAGCTTAATAACCCGAAATTAGCTCCAGCTACAAACAACAAGAATACTCAAAATGCTAGAGCATTTGTTCTGACTGCAGATGAAGCCAAGATGATTCCAGATGTCATAGCTGGTACGTTTTTAGTTAATGATGTTTTTGCTAAAGTATTATTTGACTCTGGTGCAAACCAAAGTTTTATTAATACATCATTTTGCAAATTTCTAAATCAGTCATTAACTAAACTACCACAAGAATGTTTAGTAGAGACAGCTAATGGAGAAACCGTTAGGATTTCTGAAATTTTGCAGGGAGCAAGCATAGAAATTTTAAATCAGAAATTTATGGCAAACCTTTATCCCATGAATCTGGCAGGATTTGATGTTGTTTTAGGAATGGATTGGTTAATAACCAATAAAGCCAGTATTTTATGTGATCAAAAGTCAATTCAAGTAAATTCACCAACAGGTAAAACGATCACAATTAAAGGAGATAAACCATCTAGATCTACAAAATTTATCTTTGTGCTGAAAACTGCAAGTTATATAAGAAAAGGTTCTATGGTGTATTTGATTTCTATAATCACTAACACTGAAGGAAAGGATTTAAAGGATATTCCAATAGTATCTCAGTTTTCAGATGTATTTCCAGAAGAATTGCCAGGGCAACCTCCAGATAGATAAGTTGAATTTAGGATCCATTTAATACCAGGAACAACACCAATTGCCAAAGCACCTTACCGTTTAGCACCTGCAGAAATGCAAGAATTGAAGAAACAATTGGACGAAATGCTAGAAAAAAGATTCATACAGCCAAGTTCGTCACCATGGGGAGCGCCGATACTGTTTGTTAAAAGAAGGACGGATCAATGCGTATGTGCATTGATTACCGTGAATTAAACAAGGTCACGATTAAGAATCGGTACCCATTACCAAGAATCGATGATCTGTTTGATAAACTACAAGGAGCTCGATTTTTCTCTAAAATCGATTTAAGGTCAGGATATCATCAATTAAAGGTACAGGAAGAGGATATTCCTAAAACCGCATTCAGGACAAGGTATGGCTATTATGAATTTACTGTCATACCATTTGGTTTAACCAATGCCCCAACTGCATTTATGGACATGATGAATCGAATATGTAAGCCATATTTGGATAAATTCATAATTGTTTTCATAGATGATATTCTAATTTACTCTAAGAGTAAAGAGGATCATGCAAAGCATTTGCACGCACTTTTAAGTTTATTAAGAAAGGAAAAGCTTTATGCTAAATTTTCCAAGTGCGAATTTTGGTTAGAACAGGTACAGTTTCTTGGACACCTAGTTAATTATGAAGGAATTCATGTGGATCCCACAAAGATCGAGGCAATTACTAAATGGAAAACCCCTGAGTCACCAACCGAGGTTAGAAGTTTCTTAGGATTAGCTGGTTATTATAGAAGATTTATTCAAGATTTTTCTAGAATAGCCATTCCTTTAACTAAGCTAGCCTGTAAATCTGTTAAGTTTGAATGGGGATTAAAACAAGAAGAAGCATTTAGAATTCTTAAGCAAAGATTAACCCATACACCTATATTAGCGTTACCAGAAGGAACTGAAGACTTTGTAGTCTATTGTGACACTTCCAAATTAGGTTATGGATGTGTATTGATGCAACGACAAAAGGTTATAGCTTACGCATCTAGACAATTTAAGAATCATGAAGAGAATTATTCAACACATGATTTAGAGTTAGGAGCTATATTTTTTGCTCTTAAAATTTGGAGACATTACCTTTATGGTAGTAAGTTTACCATATTCACTGATCATAAGAGTTTAAGGTATATTTTCAAGCAAAAGGAGTTGAATATGAGACAAAGACGCTGGATGGAAATGCTTAGTGATTATGATTGTGATATCCAGTATCATGAAGGAAAAGCAAATGTAGTAGCAGATGCTTTAAGCCGAAAGTATCATGAAAAGCCAAAAAGGGTACGTTCTCTTAAATTAAATCTACAAGTAGATTTAAATGATCAGATAAGAAAAGCACAAGAATCAGTAATCAAGGATGATACTGAAAAATTAAAAGGTATGCTAAAAGAATTAAAACAAGGAACAGATGGAATTTGGAGATTCCATGAAAAGAGAATGTGGATACCTAAATTAGGAAACCTACGTTATCGTATATTAGAAGAAGCCCATAAATCTAAATATACAATGCATCCAGGAAATGATAAGATGTACCAGGGTTTAAGGAAAAATTTCTGGTGGATAGGAATGAAAAAGGACATAGCAGCCTATGTTTCTAAATGTTTAACCTGTTCACAAGTTAAAGTTGAACACCAGAAACCCTCAGGATTTCTACAACAATTAGAAATGCCAGTATGGAAATGGGAATTGATAACAATGGATTTTGTTACTAAATTACCCAAAACAAAGAAAGGTAATGATACAATCTGGGTGATTGTAGATAGACTAACCAAGTCAGCTCATTTCTTACCAATGAAGGAAACTTTCAGTATGGAACAGCTAGCTAAGTTATATGTAAATGAAATTGTTTCTTTACACGGAATTCCTTTATCAATTGTTTCTGATAGGGATAGTCGATTTACCTCTCATTTTTTGTCAAGTTTCCAAAAGGCAATGGGAACCAAGTTAAAACTAAGCACAACTTATCATCCTCAAACGGACGGACAAAGTGAAAGGACGATTCAGACAATGGAGGACATGCTTTGAGTTTGTGTAATTGATTTCGGAGGTAATTGGGACGATCACTTACCATTAATATAATTTTCTTATAATAATAGTTATCACACAAGTATCAATGCTGCACCATTTGAAGCACTTTATGGAAGAAAGTGCCGAACCCCAGTCTGTTAGGCAGAAATTGGGGAAAAGCAACTATCTAGACCTGAGATAGTGCAAGAAACAACTGATAAGATTATTCAAGTCAATGAACGCCTGAAAGCAGCACGTGATCGACAGAAGAGCTATGCTGATAACCGACGCAAACCATTAAAATTTCAAGTAGGAGATAAAGTATTATTAAAGGTCTCTCCTTGGAAAGGAGTAGTAAGATTCATCAAACGGGGAAAGCTAAGTCCCAGGTATATTGGACCTTTTGAAATTATTAGAAGAATAGGACCTGTAGCCTATCAGCTACAACTGCCAGAGGAAATGGCAGGAATACATGATGTGTTTCATGTATCTAATCTTAAAAAGTGTTTAGCTGATGAGTCACTGAAAGTACCTCTTAAGGATATAGAGGTAAATGAACAGCTCAAGTTTGTAGAAAGGCCTCTACAAATTGAAGACAGGAAAGTCAAGAATCTCAAGCATAAGAGACTAGTTCTGGTCAAAGTAAAGTGGGACTCCAAAAGAGGACCTGAGTACACATGGGAGCTTGAATCTGAAATGCAAAAGAAATATCCGCACTTGTTCCAGTAGATCTCGAGGACGAGCTCTAAAACAAGGTGGGGAGGATGTAACAACCCTCAGTAAAACCGACACCCTCATAATATTTCCGACACCCTATTATATTTTAAAATATCCCAATATGTCCCAAAATACACCCATACGCGAAAACGGGCCTCAAATATATTAAATAGTATTAAAAATAAATAAAAATCTGAAACATAAGTTGAGGCGGGCCGCGTAGACCCACCCCCAACTCTTACGCGGGCCGCGTAAGCTTGAAAGCGTGGCGCAGCTTGGTGCTGCCACGTGGCAGACACACGTCGAGGCTAGGTAGCTGATCCGGATAGGCTACGCTTTGATCGGGGTTTGACGCGGGCCGCGTAGACCTTAGTCTACCTTTACGCGGGCCGCGTGAAGATCAAGATCAGGCACTATATAAGCAGGCAACGGGTTTTCGTTTTTCGTCGTTCATTTCTTTCATTCTCAATCACAATTTCTGAATAGTAGAAGTAATACTCGGGTATTATACCCCCTAATTAGCGAGGTTCTGCTCCGTTGTAAGTATTATAACCCCAGTTTCGTAATAGATACGATGCCCGATTGATTTAGGGTTCCGTAACAACTATCGTGGTTCTACCCGACGTAGTTGTTGGAATGCCGTCTCGGGGAGGGTATCATTAATATTTTCAAAGGGTTATGATACTAACCTATGTACATTTGTATAAATTATAGATTTTATCCAGGAAACCCTTACGCGAAGTCTAAGATAGCAATGTGAGTTTATCCAATTTTTGTTAACCTTTTTGTAATATTTTACAAAACCTTAATTGTTTTACAATGTGATTAAGCAGTGGTTGAGTCTTTGTAGTTCTTAAATTACTGCCGGTATGTTGGGGTTTTGTATACAAAATTTACTACCGCGAGTAGTAAGTCGGGATGACAGTACGTTACCATTGGACAACGAGTTAGCCAATGTGTAATATAACCCACAAGTCAGGATTGACAGTACTGAATGAGTAATTGTGTAGAAATAAACAATGTGATCGCTCTCAATACTGTTTTAATTGATAAAATGTTTCTTGATTAAACTGGGATTCACTCACTAGTATTTCTCACTGACAAATGTTTTTAAAACGCGTTTCAGGTAACACAATGTGACAGCCAATTAGTAAAAAGCCAGCTGGAGAGCACTGAAGGCTTGGGAAAAATGTGGCTATAAAAGTTACCTAAAAGACGATGTTTTAATTTCAATAAAATAGGGTTTATCCCTATAAACGTATTGTAATAAGAAACTTGGGGTTTGCCCATGTGATTGTTAATATTAAATATGGTGGTTTTACTCTGATAAACATTTCCTAACTACGGTCCTGATGTAATTTCCGCTGCCAAATTAACAAGCTGATACCACCAAAAATCTGAGTTCGCATCCACCCGTTCCCGGGACAGATAAGGGATCGGGGGTTGCGACACTAAACCATGAACTACTCGCTACACATACATGTGATCTCTAAATAACTAATGGTAAGTGCAAAAGAGCTCGTAAATTGTTATTAAAGACAACTTTGAAAGCTATACGAATAGTCTCTTTTTAGCAGGTTATTTTCAATTGTGTTGTAGAAGTTTCATAACTGTTACCATGTTTCTTTCAGTTTCTTTTAACTTGACATGGTTCACTGTCTCCAAATGACATGTGGATATACAATAGATTATTGACGCAAGAATCATGTAGACTATAAACGTTTATTGAAGTGTATAAAATAAAATCACTATTAAAGTTTGCAATAAGTTTTAACCACATCACTCACTATAAAGTGTAAGTATGGTCTCTTTGATGGTATCAGCAGTCCCACTGTCAGTAGCAAAAATCCAACCAAGATTCCCAAGAAAATAAAGGGAATACCAATGGTAATTGTAAAAACACTAACCCATCAGAGCCTTAACCTGCTGCTCTGCGTAAGCGCTTACAAAGAACCATCAACATCGCAACTTCCACCTGCAAATCAGACCGTTCACAAACCAATAAAACAAAGAACAATGCTGATTACAAATTAGAAAAAAAGATATCGCGAAAAACGGACAAATACCTATGTCTAAACGAACCGTGCTACGCGACTGGGATGGTATTTCTTTAGTCTTTACCTTAAATTTGGCGGTTAGATTACACTATTACAAATTTAAATATTATTAACACTTACATGTTTATAGTTGTAGTAAGCAAAAGAGATAATACTCACATGTCTGTATTTTGACATCTTCTACGTATTTTGGCGAAAACAATTGCATACAATGCTTTTTGTGAGATTGGCGTGGGGTTTTGATCTTGGTTTACTTACTTGGGCCTTCTTCTGTGTCAGATAGAAACAAAAACAAATTGTTTTTGCAGATTTTTTATATATTATAAAGGGGTTCCAATCCGTAAAGCAAAGAAAGTGTAAGGTGGTAATCTACGAAAAAAGAATGAAATAGGTAGATAGCACATACTCCCTAATGATTTTTAGGACTTCTTAAAATCTTCATAACTGTTTAAATCAGCAAAACACAGAATAAATCAAAACTTACTACATGCGACACTGTGAAGATAAACATTCAAAACAAAAGAGAAACATATAACATTCTTCTTAAGAATAAATCACAAAAATCCATAAACATGTGGATTTCCAATCGCGTGTGAAACTATTTTGACCAAGTATACAATATCATGGGTATTATTTATTAATGTTTTAGCTCAATAGTTATATGAAAGCCACGTTAGTCCTTGGACTGTTAACATTGCATTAGATGTACGCCAGATTCTCATTCTAGAACATACCATATAGATATGTCACTAAGCAAATTGTAAATTGAAGTTTTAGGATATGTATAACAATCGATGAGGCTATCAAGGAGCCAATCAATCCTATGTATCTTGACTAAATCAAATATAATTATAACATACTAATATTTAATGGAACCATGTTAACAATTGCATATGGATGAATCTTTTCAAGAGTTTTGGATATGTTTAACGATCTATGAACATACTGATTAAATCAAACGACACAGAAGACACAGACAAATCAAGCAACTGAGTGTACTTGAGAAGAACTACACTCATGCTTTATCCAATTATGTTCATGTATACAAATCAAATACAGTAATCTACAAAGTCTTAATAGGAATTTCTGTCTTGTTTTCTTTCTTTCTCATGGCTCCAACAAAGTAATATTTCTAAGCTCACATAACCAGCCATACTATCTTTTCATGTAAGGTTAATTCCTAAAATACCAAAGTACTCTAATGTTTGTTTCGTATTAGTTGTATACTTGGTTCTGATTCACTTGTTACACCACAAAACAGAGCGCAAGAGAACACAACACTATAAAGCTAGACATAATAGCATGATCGGAACATATTAGAAACATGCAAATGCAAAATTGAAGCAATCAAATGCGTGAAGGAACGAACCTTGATCACAGTTGATGAAGAATCCATGTGAAGAAATGCAGTCCCAAAGAAAAAAAATCGGTCAAACGATTATCAAATAAAAGAACGAAAACTCAATCAGATTGTATTTTGTAGACCAACAGCTACTCATGCCATAGACCACCACCTCCTGCCGCCGCCCTCCACCATCGTCTGCTATCATCATCAGCCTAGAAATGTACGAAAATGTTACATTCGACACTTTGGCAGCGACAATGGTTCCATTTGAGCCTCGAGACTGTGTCTCTCTCTCCCTTCCCACCGCCGCCGTAATCGCTCTCTTGGCACTTGCTTCGTCTCGTTGGAATCGAAGGCCACAGTCGATGCAACAACCTTATTTATGGTCTTTAAGAAGCACCGCCTTGTGTGAATGGACCAATGGTTTAACAGGCGATCGTGTAGTGGTGTGGCGGCGGCTGTTTGCAGTGGTGAAAGCGGACCATTGAACGTAAGGAAGACCAAACAAACAAAGAAAATGATAAGGATGAAAGTATAAAATGCAAGTAAAAGGAGGGACTAAGAATGGAAATGCCACCGACATTTCCATTTAAGATATAGATAATGTATTTGGTAATGGGGTTGGATTTAAGACATCTGTGCAGATGTGTAAAGCCATGGTAATGGGGTTGGATTTAAGACATCTGTGTAGAGGTGTAATAAAGCCAAGAATGTTAAAACTTACTTAGGTACTGTGTTATCAAGGTTGCTGTAACTGCCAACACCTAGCCAACTACAGTTTCATTTTTATATGGAAACAATGTTTCTAACCAGAAGGTAATCTTTATTGGATTCTTTCTGTTGCAAAATGTGTTGAAGAAAAAGAGAACTTAAAATTGAAATCTAATATAATGTGAAGCTGTAAAGTTTAAATGACATTAAAAGTTGCAATAATATGGAATTAGTTATGCAAGGTACTTAGTACTTACCATTCATCTTCGATTTTAACTTTTTTGACATTCTTGCATGCCCTTATTAATGGAGGTGACACTGTTTTCCGCATGTCCTATGTAGTTTGTATATATTTGTATTAGTCGTCATTGTGATTGTCAATAAAATTGAAAAGAGGTTTGTTCTTACCAGTCAATGATTATGGATGTGGCTTTCGGCTTGCAAGCATATCATTGACAACTTGCATTTGATAATCTTTTTGGTACTCTATTCTTGCATGTATGTTGATGGAAGGTCTGTAAATTTCTATACAAAAGAGCATAACAAAGGTAAGTGAATTTAAGCCTCCCAAAATCAAGAATAGTTATAGGGACTTTACCTTGGACAAAGAGAAATAGTTAGAATTAATGTGCCTAATTCTCATTACAGAATTTTATCAAACAAACTGTATAGATAGAACTCCAAGAATAATTTGTTTAGGCTTGGCCCAATGTGTAGAAATAGATACCCATCTAATAAATCAATTTTGGCACATCAAGAATTTGAACTCATGAGCCCGAAATACCCCTTTGCGTTCTATGCGGCTGCTCCCAACTATACGCATACGACAACATCCATTTTTAATCTTCTACTATTAACTCAAGTGGATTCATGATAGCATCTACCATATCAAGTATATACAATCCAGTAATCCTATAATAAAATTCTATCATTATCATTGAAAAGCTAATTAAAGTATTGAAAAGCCAATTAAAGTGTTTGAGTTTAACAATATACGATAGCCATCAACCATGAAATTAAATTTGTCACCATATGATTTATGTTAAGCCATTCATTCTTGACTTTGTTGGTCAACATTTTTTTATCAAATAACTGTACTTTAAAAAATTCCCAAAAAACCATGTTCAAAACTCATGTGCTTACCAGAATCAAGGTTGCCAAATATCAAGTTTTTCTAAAGAAATCATACAAAAGTCCATCACACCTTGGCCGCCGTGAAACCCAGTGCTTCACCTTCACCAACCTACCTTCAAAACCCTAGACCCTTAATCAACATATCTTCTAATTTCTTGACTAAAATAAAAAAATACATACCTATTTATCTCTGTTCCCCTATGAATAAGAGAAGATATAGAAAGGTTGACCCATCACTGGAATCCATTGAATCCTAGCTCCCAAGTCACCGTTGATTCCTCACTTTACTAAACCCTCAGGTTGCTCGATCTACCCATGCAACACCTCATCATCGCTCGATTGGATTCTTCTCCCAAGTCACCGTTGATTCCTCATCATCGCTAGATTGGGGATGCCAGGAAAACGACAAAACTACCTCAATCCGACTTCCTCCCTGTTGTCAGAAATCACAGGCCGCTGCTTATATGAAGCAGTCGCCAACATAGAGCAAGAATAAGGATAGAGAGAGAGAGAGCGCGAAGGAGAACCAGCGATGATGGCACATGAGATGTAAAGATGGTGTCAGGCAATTGAGGAAACTTGAAGGGTTTATCCTGGACAACTAAAACACCACCGACCTTTATCTTTAAGATTATATAAATTGGATTTGGGGCGTTGATTGCGTTCTTTCTCCCTTAATCACCACTAATAATCAACAAACAAGTTAGTGAACCACAAGAATCTATATTGTAGAGTTGAAAACCGATCATATCGCAACTTATCACTACCCATCACGACAAACTTCAACCATCTGATCAGTCCAAATAAAGACGGTTCAGTAGTACTCAATCAAACCAGTTGTATAGCCGGTTCAAGTCCGGGGTCTGGTGTGGTTTTAAGAACATTAATTATACATCATCTTCTAATAAGTAGGGTTGTTTTAAGTTTTAACATTAACCATGAATTTATTGCTTTTTCTATGATTTTCTAAAAAAAATAACAATATAAGTTTTTTTAAAGTTTTTCTATGTATATAAAAACAAGTGTAATTCTCCTATAAATAGGCATGTAAACGAACCGAACGTTCATGAACTGTTCGTGAACTTGTTCGGTGGGAAGTTCATTTATTTAATAAACGAACGAACACGGACAAAAATTTTGTTCGTTTAATTAAATAAACGAACATGAACACACCTTGTGTTCGTTCATTAATGTTCGTGAACGATCGTTTATGTTCGTTCATTTATGTTCGTGAACGTTCCATTATGTTCGTTTAAATTTTAGTAAATACATAAATAGTTATATTTATATGAATATTACGTTTTCTAACTACTTATATAAATATAACTAATTAGTAATTGAGTTTTCTAGTAAAAAAATTACTTAATATTTATATAAAAACCTACTTAATTTTAGCATCCATGAACCCTAATTTAGATATGTTTTTGGATAAACTTTAATATATTAGACTTGTTTGTTTGTGTTCACTAATATTAAGTTGTGTTTGTTTATATTTGTTCAATTATGTTCATATGTGTTCGTTTATGTTTGTTCAATCATGTTAATTATGTTTGTTTATGTTCGTTTGTGCTCGTTTATGTTCGTGAACTGTTCGTTTAGGCTTTAAATGAACGAACATAAACGAACACAAACATGCCCGATTTCTTAATGAACAAACACGAACAAAAAATTGCGTTCGATTATATATTCATGTTCGTTCGGTTCATTTACAGGCCTACGTATAAATGAAATCGTTGAATATTTAGAAGTCAAAAACAAAATTGTACTAATAAATTTATATTCATTAGGATTTTCTTTACCTTCAGCAGTGAAGCAACAATGATAAAAGTTAATAATTTGGTTGTTTTTTTGTTGTAACTAGTAAGATTACCTGCGTTACGTTGCGGAGTTTCGATCGATATATAGACCAACTAAAAACGTACACAAAAATAAGCATAAGAACATATTATATATGACCTAACAATTTTTCGGAAAAAAATTACATCGAAACTTAAATCAGTTTGAAATTATACCGACACGTACATATATATAAACATGTAAAACTTGATTACAAAGTCTTTTAAAGTTAAGTGGTTATAAGTGTTAAAGATGAAAGTTGAAGGGTAAAAGTATAAAAAATCATTAAAAAAATAAACTTAAAAGGCTATAAGTGTTAAGGCTGAAAGTTGAAGGGTAAATGTAGGACCGGTTTTCGACTCCGTAACGATTGCGTATCGACACGTGTGACGTGCGGAATCCGTACACGTGTGTGGACCGAACACGAGAACCGTACTATAAACGTGATTCTATTGATAGATCTGAAAAGTACAAAGAAACTTGAATCACCTTGCCACTTTCTCTCTCTAACCTTCAAAGCTCCAAGTCTCAAATGTGGCAAAAGTTCTAAATGAAAACCCTTAGTCCTCTATTTATAGGCCAAGGTTATAAGGAGAGACTCCTTATTTACAATAATGCCACCTTGCCTTTTCTATCTAATTATTACAATAAAAGCTCTAGTTTTCTTCAGTTTCTACTACGAACTGGATTGACGGAGGCGATAGACATTACTGCACTAACAAACTCCCCCTTGGATATTGCCGCAGTCAATCTCGTAGCTTCTTCTCTCTCTCTCTCTCTCTCTCTCTTGAGTCTTCTTGAAAGTTTGACGTATTCAGCAAACACAGACTTCCTCTTTCTTGAACAGTATCCCTGTGGATCTGTCTTCAGCTTCAGCTCCCCCTTTCATTTAATCTTTCTTCAGGCTCCCCCTTTCGTCAAGCTTCTGTGCTTTTGGGATCGACACCTGGCTTTCCGTATACAAGCTCCCCCTTGCGTCGAGCTCGTTTTCAGACTCCCCATTAGACTCGGCCATCGGGATCGTAGTCTGGCATAGCATCTGCAATCTCTCAAACATTTATAAGTAAAAACATTTTGAATCATCTAGGATTGAAAACCCTGGCTCTCTCAGCATAAGCTAAAACATTTCGACAATGAAAGCATATTCGGTTGTCCAGGAATCGTAACCTGGCTCTTAAACATTTTTAATCAGGATCCTTGCTCTAAAATATAATAATATGAATATATCCAGGATTAACTTGACTCCATTTTCCCTATCAACAAACTTCATAGATTTGTCAGTATTAAGTATCCAAATCTGAAACCTAGCTCTTTTCAACAGATTTTAACAATTTAAGCATCCAAAACCTTCACGATTAATCATCCAAGTCCAACTTAATGACCTTGGAGACTTCACAAACTATTTTTTATTTTTGAATTAAAAACTTCAAGTTTCAAATTAATGAACTTGTTTTATTTTCAGAAACACGATCAGCATACTTAGATTTTGAAACTCAGCTTTCAGACATCGGTTGTCGAAAATAAAGTGAAATCAAAATCTTTTTGTAGTTTTCTGAAGCATAAAGCAGTAAAGAAATATTTACAAACATATTTACATACAATATTTTTGTTTGAGTTCGTGTCAGAGGATCATATCAGTTTATGACAAATCACTAGCACCGTTGAGCTTTAAACACTTTAAGTTCTAAACGATTCACTTAGATTGTCAGTATACTGATCCACTTAAATTTTCACACAAATTTCAATTGATTCGAGATACGAGATTAGTGTTTTAAGGACTTAAACTTATACGCGTGTCCCACCTCAGAATATACTCCCGTATCAAAATTCCCTAGATTCAGTCTTACAGGTGAGTATACCAATTTGATATCTGTTCTCTGGGTTAGTGCGATACCTTGAGAGCTCAGGTATGAACTACCATTCAGTCAAAGAGATGAAGGCTCGACTTTTGGTGTGTTCCCCTTGGGAATCTTCTTTACAACTGCTCTTGATTTATATCTTTCGATATTTATCAATTTTTAAGCAGAGGGTAAGCTATTAAAGCGCATAAAGTATTATACTAGGTCTAGGCCATTGCTTCCGCAATATCAGAAGACCAGGTATAATACCCCAGATATCAAACAGTATAAAGACCTAGTATCTCAGAATCAGGCAATCTCTCAATCAAGATTTCGGGGGTTACCCATATATCCGAGAGATGTTCCCCACGAGATAAGTAAGTATTTGATATTTAGGTTTATATCTCGAAAACAATCTACTAAGCGTGTAAAAACCTACTGGCATATCATCAGTCAGACCATTTTCACATTTGACTTTCCATTTCTTTAGCGTACTGTGATTATCTACTGATGTACTATCATTTCTTCTTTTCACACAAAAACTCATTTTGAATTTTATCATGTTTTTGGCTTTTTCAAATTTTCTAATGTTTTTGGATTTTCTGATAATTTCTTACTCCCCCTAAAATTCAAAACATTTAAAGAAAATTTGATAACCGATGTAGATAGCTTTGTCTCGCCATACATTTTCTGCTTCACATGTTCTGTTTTGCAGAAAATATACCCCCATGATTTACAACACACTGATATTTTACAGTTTGAAAACCGTTTTTCAATCTTGTGAAATTAATCATGTTTGTTCAGCCGTGAGGGTTTCGGAGTATTCAAGTAACATATTTTTGAAATTTTGAATTTTGACAAAATTTAAAAACAAACATATTTTTTATTTTTCAAATTTTTGACAAAATAAAAACATAATTTTGGTTTTTAAAATTTTTCAATTTTTAGGGTTTTTGAAATATGGTTTATTTATGTACAGAAATCAAACAAACTCCCTGTTTAACAGTCGCAGGGACCAGCAGCCTTCTCTTCTCGTGCCAGGCTGCTCCGACACTCCACTTGATGACATTCATTTTTCTTCGGAAGCACCTGCACATTCAACTTAATTCAATCACTTGAACAAGTTAGCCCAGGTCTGTTTGACCTTAGGCATTTCAACACAATTTGTTTCATTCAATTTCGGAAAATATTATTATTTTTCACAAATGTAATCTCATTCTGATTATCACTTAAAGACACCTTTTGTTTCTTTTCAACCCAAGTTTGTCCTTTTGAAGAACTTCTTTTGTAAAAATGTGATTCTTTCTGAACATTTTGATTTTGAACAACAACTTTTGGTTTCCAAAACTGGTTTGGTTTTGTTGCATCAACAGTTGTTTTCCAACGTTGTGGTGTTCTAAATCTGGGTGTCACTGGTTTCTGTAAGGACCTGTAAAAATGTCCCACAAAACTCCGTAAGTGAAAACCCGGACCCCTAAACCCTAATCCTCATGAAAAACCAAGAAATTCAAAATTTACGGATCGCTCACGGGCCGCGTAAGAATTAAGCTGGGCCTACGCCGGCCGCGACAGCACATGGAGTCGCCGGATAAGCTTTATGCCACGTGTATGACACGTGGCAGACCTACGGCATGACACGGCAGCCCTTGCCGTAGCTAGGTAGCCCTCGCGGGCCACGTAAGGTTCTCCTAAGGACTACGCGGGCTGCGAGAAAGTCATTTTTCAGCTATAAATTGGACGTGCATGGGGCTTTCAACTGTGCTCGAAAAATTTACTCTAAAACGCTCTGTACTGCTCAAAATTAGAGATTTACGTCGGGAAACGCTGCTACGATTACAGGGTAATAACTCGATCACTGCTACGATACAATGTCCGATCGATTGAAACCGATCCGATGGATGTTTAAGTGCTGCCCGAACTCGGACTATACTTTGTCATTCGTCGTGAGGGTTTTGATTTCGTGAGTTTATCGTAAATGTTGTATTAAGTTACTAACCTAGTTTCGTGTGCGTTGTTAATTTAAACTAGGTTACTGGGCTTAATCAGTAGGCTAAACTCTGTCCAACTAAACTTGCAATGTGAGTCATTCTCTTTTTATCAAATTGCTTTACAAAATCCTAAATGTTTTCCAGTTATACTTTGCAGTGATTAAGTTTTTGCTAATCTTTAATTACTGGCAGTTTGTGGGGGTTTTGTGCACATTACTACTAATGATTTATCACGTTAGGGGGCGAGCCTAATTTAGTGATATGTCCACGGTCATAGATACGGTCGAGTGACAACTGAACCAGCTAATTAATTGATAAGGGCAAATGTGAAAACTCTTAATGCTGTAAATTATAACATTGTGTCATTTTGTATAAATTGAATGACTCGCCAGTATTTCTCCGCTGATAAAATCTTTTTAAACATGTTTCAGGTGATCTACTGTGAACCAGGAAAAGTGTCGCGTAGCACTACCAGCTTGGATAGAATGGCTTAGTAAAATAAATAAACATGTTTTTGTGTAAACAGGGAATTTACCCGTGAAATTCCTTTATTGTAAATTTCGGGGTTTGCCCCAAAATGTGAAATAAAATAATTGAGCTTTTTCAGTTTTAAAAAAAGATCCTGTTAATATTTCCGCTGCCAAATTAAATACTAATACCACGGGTTTCTGTCCCGCGGCTGCTGGAACGGGTAAAACCGGGCCGGGGGCCGTGACAGAAAAAGGTGGTATCAGAGCCACTGATCTAAGCCAATTAAGTATTTAGAAATACTTAATTTTTTTCAAATTTTTATTCTGTAATTCTGTGAAAATTTAATTTGTAATAAATAATATTCTAATTATGATTTTGTGTTTTTCTTCATATATGCTAACAGCATGAATGAGTTGTCTGAAGCCCTTCAGAACCTCACTATCCATTTTGCTGATATGGAAATTCCCAGGGGTCTTTCCGGTTATCAGGTAGACATTGAAGAACCAATGGAATTTCAAGCACAGGAGAAACCTAAGCCTAAAAAGAGGAGAAGAATCCTGGACTGGAAACGTGGAAGAAAGAAGAAGCCACCTGCCCAAAAAGTGAAAAAGAGAGAGGATCCAAAAGATAAGGGAAAAGGAAAGGAGGTCGGAGAAAGTTCTGTTCAGGCCCAGAAGATGCCACCTTGGGAAGAACTTGATCACAAACTTGCAAACTGTGACCTCATCGAACCTGCAGACCAAACCCTTTTCAATTTCCCCGCCCAATCTGAACTTCCAATTAATTTGGAACCTGCAATTCCGGACCCTATTGTCAACCACCAACTTCTACCCGGAGAATTGGAGGAATGGTGGATGAGTGACTGGCAATTTCAGAATTTCATGAATAACCCCAATGTTTACTTTCCCCAGTTTGATCCTGAACCGGCACCATACCCACCCATGAGCATGGAAAACTTAGCTGAACTCCGCCACTATGGCGAGGAACTGGTGGACGCAGGAAATAGGATTCGGGACATGGGGGAGAAGATATCATGGAAATACGACGAGAGGGAACGTCGTTTCTGAAAGGCCAGCTGACTGTGGTGGTGTGTTTGTGTAATAATAATAGTATAAAAAATAATATAATATAATAATAATAATAATATAATATTGTATAATAATAATAATTAGAATAAAACTTTTGTAAGATAAATGGTGTGTATCGATGCATACTAATATATATATAAAATATAAAGTCGCAAGGTCGACAATTTTGGCTATATGTGTTGACTTGATTATGTGATTGCTCTGTTATGTGTATTGGTCGCTATCTATTATATGATAATAATTCATATATACATGTTTAATGATTCAGATGGAAAACGCAGAAAACCACCCGGCAAACGAAGTTAACCAATCTGAACAAAATAATGAAGACCAATTTCTTAATAGGCAAGATATAGAAAATATCGTTGCTCAGGGAATAGCCAACGCTATCCCAGCAATCATCGCTGCTGCTAGAAATCCCGTTGAACATTCACAAGCCAACCACAGCAAACGTACTCACGACGACAATTCCAGTAACAGTGTTAATAGAAGCCGCAATAATAATAATGATGTGGTTCAAGCCCTATTTCTTAAGAAAATGAAAGCTACAACACCTGGTTGCACTTACAAAGAATTTCTTGCCTGTAAACCGGTCGAATTTGCAGGAAATGAAGGGGCAACTGCCGCACTGCGATGGTTGGAGAAAACCGAAGCAGTAATTAAAATAAGTAAATGTGCCGAGGAAGACAAGGTTATGTATGCATCCCACCTTTTTAAAGAAGGGGCTTTAGAATGGTGGAACACGGTGCTGCAAGCCAAAGGAAGTGACGTGGCTTATGCCATGAATTGGGAAGAATTTAAGAGATTGGTGGAAAGAAAATTCTGTCCCGACTATGAAAAGGAACAAATGACAAATAAGTTCCTGAACCACCGGATGGTGGATGTTGATTGTCGAGGGTATACTTCGACATTCTTCGAGTATGCTAGAATTGTGACAACTCTGGCTTCGCCAGAGCCCGTACTTATTTCTCGCTATATTTGGGGTTTGATTAGCGAGATTCGTGATATCGTCAAAGCTGCCAGACCCCGCACAATTGACGATGCGGTTGAATTGGCTAATACTTTAACCGACGGGCTGGTACGTACAAGAGAAGAAAACAGGAAAAAGGAATTGGCCCAAAAGATTACCCAAGGATTTCGTGTGGGTAATAATTTCAAAAAGAAGGGAACCGGGCAACCCTCCCTACCGCCATTCTGCGGGAATTGCAAAAAGAAGCATTTTGGAAGGTGTAAGGACAATTGCAATTTCTGCAAGAAACCGGGCCACCAAGAGGAGAATTGCAGGAAGAAATCCATGATTTGCTTCAATTGTGGTGAAACAGGGCGTTTCAGACCAGAATGCCCTAAACTGGTCAAACCAGCCGATAACAAGGCCAAACCTGCTGAAGGAACTAATAAGAAGAATGCAAGAGCCTTCCAGCTGACAACACAAGAAGCAGATCTGATTCCAGATGTGATAGCTGGTACGTTTCTTGTACATGACGTTTATGCAAAAGTATTGTTTTACTCTGGTGCAAACCAAAGTTTCATAAATACTTCGTTCTGCCAAGCTCTTAAGCAACCTTTAACCAAACTCAGGCAAGTTTATAAAGTAGAAACGGTAGATGGAAATTCTATTAATATAAATGAGGTTTTGCAAGAAGAAAAGATAGAACTCTCAGGCCACAAATTTTCTGCAAACATATTGCCTATGAATTTAGCAGGATTCGACATCGTGTTAGGAATGGATTGATTAGTAGCCAACCATGCTCGAATCCTCTGTGATAAGAATTCCATAGAAATTCATACACCCGCAGGAGAGGTAATTGTAGTTGCAGGAGATAAGCTGCGGAAATCAATGAAGTTCATTTCAGTAATAAAAGTTGCTAGTTATGAACGAAAACAAGGAGTAGTGTATATGATTTCGATAATCATTAACACAAAAAGTAAGGAACTTAAGGAAATTCCAATAGTATCAGAATACCTGGATGTATTCCCAGAAGAGCTACCCGGACTACTACCCGATAGGGAAGTAGAGTTTAGAATTCATCTAATTCCTGGAACTACACCAATAGCTAAGGCACCTTATCGGTTAGCACCCACCGAAATGTTAGAATTGAAAAAGCAGTTAGATGAATTATTAAGTAAAGGATTCATACAACCTAGTTAATCCCCGTGGGGAGCACCGGTGTTGTTTGTGAAAAAGAAGGATGGTTCGATGCAAATGTGTATCGATTATAGGGAATTAAATAAGCTTACAATTAAGAATCGATACCCATTACCTAGGATTGATGATCTTTTCGATCAACTTCAGGGAGCTAGATATTTCTCTAAAATAGACTTGCGCTCCGGATACCATCAGTTGAAAGTACAAGAGGAAGACATACCTAAAACTGCCTTTAGGACTAGGTATGGTCATTACGAGTTTACAGTCATGCCCTTCGGATTAACGAATGCACCTGCAGTATTCATGGACATGATGAATAGGATCTGTAAACCGTACTTGGATAAATTCGTAATTGTCTTCATCGACGATATACTTATTTATTCCAAAAGCCAGGACGAGCATTGTGAGCACCTGCATGCACTCTTAACTTTGTTGAGAAAGGAAAAGCTTTACGCCAAATTCTTGAAGTGTGAATTTTGGCTGCAGGAGGTGCAATTTTTAGGACACATGGTGAACCACAAAGGTATTCACGTAGATCCTTCCAAGATAGAAGCAATCACCAAGTGGAAGGTCCCACAATCAGCTGCAGAAGTTAGAAGTTTTCTAGGATTAGCTGGATACTATAGGCGTTTTATTAAGGACTTTTCTAAGATAGCTGTTCCTTTAACTAAGTTGACCTGTAAAACAGCTAAATTTGAATGGGGACCCAAGCAAGAAGAGGCCTTCAGGATTTTAAAGCAAAGATTAACAAACGCCCCAATTCTTGCCTTACCAGACGGAACGGAAGATTTTGAAGTCTACTGTGACGCCTCTAAGCTAGGATTAGGATGTGTGCTGATGCAACGCAAAAAAGGTAATTGTGTATGCCTCAAGGAAATTGAAAAAGCACGAGGAGAATTATACAACTCATGACTTAGAATTTGGAGCAATAATTTTTGCCCTTAAGATTTGGAGACATTATCTATATGGAAGTAAGTTTACTGTCTATACAGATCATAAGAGTTTAAGGTACATATTTGGGCAAAAAGAATTAAACATGAGGCAAAGGAGATGGATGGAAATTCTAAGTGACTACGATTGTGATATTCAATATCACGAAGGGAAGGCAAATGTAGTAGCAGATGCCCTAAGTCGTAAGTATCATGAGAAACAAAGAAGAGTTCGTGCTCTTAGATTAAATCTACATTTAGATTTAATGGAACAACTGAAGAACATTCAGAAAATAGCAATCAAGGATGATGCTGAATGTCACGGCCCCCGACCCGGTTTGACCCGTTTCAGAAGCCGCGGGACAGAAATCCAGCGGTATTTATTTAATTGAGTTTGACAGCGGAAGTTTATCATCAGGATCGTTTAAAGCTAAAATTTTCCCGATTTATTTTATTTCACAATTCGGGATAAAACCCCGATAATTTACAATATTATGTTTTTAATACGAAATCGTGATATTACAAAACATATTTCTTTATTTTATAATGAGCCACTATCTTAAGCTTGAAATGCTCCTCAGCACTTTTCCTGAATTACAACAGATCACCTGAAACATGTTTGAAAAAGGTTTTGTCAGCGGGAAATACTGAGTGAATCATTCTATTTACTAAACTGACACATTTGTTATAATTTACAGTATTAAGGAAGATTACAATGTTTCTAATATCAAACCAATTACCCACAGTACTTTGTCACTCGACCCATTGGCCCTTCCGTCCAATGGTGTCTGTGACTATGGTCATATCACCCATTGGCTGCCCCAATGGTGAAGATTATCAAGTAATGTATACAAAACCCCACATACTGGCTGTAATATGGTGATTACATAAACTTAATCCCTGTAAATATAACTTTGAAATAAATAGGGTTTTGTAAAGTAATTTGATAAAAAGAGAATGACTCACATTGCTGATTTAATACGGACAGAGTCTAGTCTATGAATTAGCCTGATTAACCTAATTTAGATAACAATGCACAAAAAACTGGGTTAGTAATCAATACAGCATTTACGATAACTCACGAGATCAACCATCACAACGAGTGACAAAGTGCTATGCTTAACATCTGTCGAATTAACGACTAATGACAAAGCATCACCCTAATGTGGGAAGCACTTAAACACCCGTTGAGTACATTGATCGATCGGAAAATGAATCGTAGCAGCGATCGTGCTAATACCCTGTTTTGCGGCAGAATTTCGAGATCAGTGTGTGGATTGAGAGTATTTTCACTATAACTACGTGTACGAAAGGAATTTAAACGTCAAATCAACACAGAAGTTCCAGTCCCACTGTCCTCTATTTATAGGTGAAATTTTACCCTGAGGCGGCCCGCGTTAGTTTTTAGCTTATTCTCACGCGGGACGCGTGAGACCTATTTTCTAGCTATAGGTTGCCACGGTTGGGACTAGCTTTGCTGAGTTGACGATTTTCGTAAATTCCTTGCTGCCAACGTTTTAAGTGGATAATCGTCAATAGGGTTTAACCCCCCCTGAGTTTTAGGGGCCCTAATCCTGATTCTGAAAATTATGAAAATTTTAGGGTTTGTTTAGAATCACTTGGGTGTCTCAATTAGGGTTTCCTTTTGGACTAATTAATTTAATATTTATGACTTTTAATGAGAGTTGTTACATTCTCCCCACCTTAATAAAATCTCGTCCTCGAGATTTATTGGAATAATTGAGGATACTTTCGCTTCATTTCTGATTCCAGCTCCCAAGTGTATTCAGGTCCTCTTCTTGAATCCCACTTTACTTTAACTAATACTAATCGTTTGTGCTTGAGAAACTTCACTTTTCTGTCTTCTATCTGAAGAGGTTTTTCCACAAATTTTAATTTTTCGTTTACCTCTATGTCTTGAAGAGGTACTACCAGAGATTCATCTGCTAAACATTTCTTGAGATTGGATACATGAAATACATCATGTACTCCACCTAATTCTTCTGGTATTTGTAAACGATAAGCTACTGGTCCTATACGTTGGATCACTGGAAATGGTCCTACGTATCTTGGACTTAGCTTTCCTTTCTTACCGAATCTAACAACTCCTTTCCAAGGAGAAACTTTCAACAGTACTTTGTCTCTAACTTGGAATTCTAATGGCTTGAATCTATTGTCTGCATAACTCTTCTGGTGATCTCGAGCAATCTTTAGCCTTTCTTTGATTTGGGTGACTTTATCAGTCGTTTCTTGCACTATTTCAGGACCTGATAATTGACTTTCTCCTAATTCTGCCCAACAAACTGGAGTTCTACACTTTCTTCCATATAATGCTTCAAATGGAGCAGTTTTAATGCTTGAGTGATAACTATTGTTATATGAGAATTCAATTAATGGTAAATGATCATCCCAACTTCCACCAAAATCTATTACACATGCTCGGAGCATGTCTTCTAGAGTTTGGATTGTCCTTTCACTTTGTCCGTCTGTTTGGGGATGATATGCAGTGCTCAAATTTAGTCGAGTTCCCATAGCTTGCTGGAAACTTTTCCAGAAATGGGAAGTGAAACGACTATCCCTATCTGATACAATGGAGAGTGGAACTCCATGTAAGGATACAACTTCATCTACATACAATTTAGCCAGTCTTTCCATGCTAAAGGTTTCTTTCATAGGTAGAAAGTGAGCAGATTTGGTTAATCGATCCACAATTACCCAAATCGCATCATTACCTTTTCTGGTTTTGGGTAACTTAGTAACAAAATCCATTGTTATAAGTTCCCATTTCCATGTTGGCATTTCTAATTGTTGTAGTAATCCTGAAGGTTTCTGATGTTCTGCCTTAACTTGCGAACAAGTAAGACATTTAGAAACATAGCTGGCTATGTCCTTTTTCATTCCTATCCACCAAAAGTTCTTTCTTAAATCATGGTACATTTTATTGTTTCCGGGATGTATTGTATACCTAGATTTATGAGCTTCTTCTAAAATCTTAGGTCTTAAGTCTCCCTGCTTAGGTACCCAAATTCTACTTTTGTGGAATCTCCAAATTCCATCTGCTCCTTGTTCTAATTCCTTGATTCGTCCTTTCATTCCTTCAGTATCGTCTTTGATTGCTGTAGTTTGAATATTCTTCAATTGTTCCATTAAATCTATTTGTAGATTTAATCTAAGAGCACGAACTCGTCGTTGTTTCTCATAATACTTACGACTTAAGGCATCTGCAACTACATTCGCCTTTCCTTCATGATACTGAATATCACAGTCGTAGTCACTTAGGATTTCCATCCATCTCCTTTGCCTCATGTTTAACTCTTTTTGCCCAAATATATATCTTAAACTTTTGTGGTCTGTGTAGACAGTAAATTTACTTCCGTAAAGATAATGTCTCCAAATCTTAAGGGCAAAAATTACGGCTCCTAATTCTAAATCATGAGTCGTATAGTTTTCTTCGTGCTTTTTCAATTGCCTTGATGCATACGCAATTACCTTCTTGCGTTGCATAAGCACACATCCAAATCCTAATTTTGAAGCATCACAATATACTTCAAAATCTTCAGTTCCTTCTGGTAAAGCTAAGATTGGAGCATGGGTTAGTTTTTGTTTCAAGATTCTAAAAGCTTCTTCTTGTTTGGGTCCCCATTCAAACTTAGTAGCTTTACAGGTTAGCTTAGTTAATGGTACAGCTATCTTGGAAAAATCCTTAATAAACCGTCTATAATACCCAGCTAATCCTATAAAACTTCTAATTTCCATTGCTGTTTGCGAAACTTTCCAATTGGTAATTGCCTCTATCTTAGCAGGATCTACATGAATACCTTCATGATTCACCATGTGTCCTAAAAATTGCACTTCCTTTAGCCAAAATTCACATTTCGAGAATTTAGCGTACAACTTTTCTTTTCTTAACAAAGTTAAGAGTGCATGAAGATGTTCACAATGCTCTGTCTGACTTTTGGAATAAATAAGTATATCGTCTATAAATACAATTACAAATTTATCCAAGTACGGTTTACAGATCCTATTCATCATGTCCATAAATGCTGCAGGTGCATTTGTTAACCCGAGGGGCATGACTGTAAACTCGTAATGACCATACCTAGTTCTGAAAGCAGTTTTAGGTATGTCTTCTTCTTGTACCTTCAATTGATGATATCCGGAGCGTAAATCTATCTTAGAAAAATATCTAGCCCCCTGAAGTTGATCAAAAAGATCATCAATCCTAGGTAATGGGTATCGATTCTTAATTGTGACCTTATTCAATTCTCTATAATCGATACACATTCTCATTGAACCGTCCTTTTTCTTTACAAACAACACTGGCGCTCCCCAAGGGGATGAGCTAGGTTGTATGAATCCTTTACTTAGTAATTCATCTAATTGCTGTTTCAGTTCTAACATTTATGTGGGTGCTAACCGATAAGGTGCCTTGGCTATCGGTGTAGTTCCTGGAATTAGATGAATCCTAAATTCTACTTCCCTATCTGGAGGTAATCCTGGTAAATCTTCTGGAAATACATCAGGATATTCTGTGACTATTGGTATTTCCTTAAGATCTTTACCCTTAGTGCTAATGATTACCGAAATCATATACACTATTCCTTGTTTTCGTTCATAATTAGCAACTTTCATTACTGATATGAACTTCATGGGCTTACGTGGTTTATCCCCTGTAATCCTAATCACTTCTCCAGTAGGTGATTGAATTTCTATGGAATTCTGATCACAAAGGATTCTAGCATGGTTGGCTACTAACCAATCCATTCCTAATACAACATCAAATTCAGCCAAATTCATCGGCAATAGTTTTGCAGAGAATTTATGTCCTAAAAGTTCTATGTTTTCTTCTTGCAAAACTTTATCTATTTTAACTGAATTTCCATCTGCTGTTTCAATTGTAAAAATCTGCCTAATATTGGTTAAAGGTAAACTAAGAGCTTGGCAGAATGAAGTATTTATAAAACTTTGGTTTGCACCAGAGTCAAATAATACTTTGGTGTAAACGTTGTGAACTAAGAACGTACCCGCTATCACATCTGGGATGAGTTCTGCTTCTTGAGTGGTCAGCTGAAATGCCCTAGCATTCTTCTTAGTAGTTCCTTCGGTCGCTTTGGGTTTGTTATCTACTGGTTTGATCAATTTAGGACATTCTGTTTTATAATGCCCTGCTTCTCCACAGTTAAAACAGATTACGGTCTTCTTTTTGCAGTTTTCTTCACGATGTCCGATACCTTTGCAAAGGTTGCAGGTTACATTACATTTTCTGTAATGCTTCCTTTTGCAATTTCTACAGAAAGGTGGATTTGAATATTGCCCTGTTCCTCTTTTCTTGAAATTATTACTATTACCCGCCCGAAATCCTTGGGTAATCTTCTGAGCCAATTCCTTTTTCCTATCTTCATCTCTTGTGCGCACCAGTTCATCGGTTAGAGTATTAGCTAATTCTACCGCATCATCAATAGTGCGAGGTCTCGCAGCTTTAACAATATTGCGGATTTCGCTAATTAGCCCCCAAATATAGCGAGAAATGAGTACCGGTTCTGGCGAAGCCAGTGTTGGTACCACTCTAGCATATTCAAAGAATGTCGAGGTATAACTGCGACAATCTACACCTATCATTCGATGAGTTAAAAACTTATTCGTCATCTGTTCCTTTTCATACTCGGGACAGAATTTTCTTTCCACAAAACCCTTAAATTCTTCCCAAGTCATAGCATAAGCTATTACTCTTCCTTTTGATTGTAACACAGTGTTCCACCATTCGAGTGCTCCTTCTTTGAAGAGATTTGATGCGTACATGACCTGATCATCTTTACCACATTTACTTATAGCAATGACTGCTTCGGTTTTCTCTAACCAACGCAGTGATGCAGTTGCTCCTTCATTGCCTGCAAATTCAGTGGGTTTACAAGCAAGGAATTCTTTGAAGGTGCAACCAGGCGTTGCAGTTTTCATTTTCTTGGGTAATGGAGCTTGATGTGGTTCCCTATTATGATTAACATGATTATTGCCTCCATTTACACTATTACTGAAGTTATCTTCAGTAATCTGTTTACTAGGGACAATTTGTTGTGGTTCGGGTGGATTCTTGATAGCAGCAACGAATGCTGGAATAGCATTAGCTATCCCTTGAGCAACAATGTTTTCGATATCTTGCCGAGTCATATATTGATCTCCTGGATGTTGCTCGGACTGATTAACTTCATTTATAGGTTCATTACCACTGTTTGCCATCTGATAATATATATATATAAATTTTATTTGTATCTGCTAAATAACAATTATATACAAACAATCAGAAAATTTTACAATACAGGTATAGTCAAAACAATCGATTTCTCGATTTCATTTTTTTTATATCTAGTATAGTATGCATCATTACTCGCCAATATATTACAGAGTTTTATTCGTTATTTACAGACTAATTTTACTATTACTATTATACAATCACCGTTTTACCCTCGTACTATCTCTCGTCACTTTCCGTTCTAAAAACGCAGTTCCCTCTCATCGTACTTCCAGGCAATTTGTCCCCCTATTTCCCTGATTCTAGTTCCCGCATCAAACAACTCTTCACCAAAGTGGCGAAGTTCAGCCATGTTTTCATTACTCATGGGTGGATTAGGTAGGGGTTCTGGATCGAATTGTGGAAGAAAGGAATAAGGATCGTTGACAATATTTTGAAATTGCCAATCGTTCGTCCACCATTCGTCCATTCCTATGGGTTGGGAGTGGACTATTGGGTCTGGAATTGCTGGTTCCCAATTCATAGGGAGTTGGTTTTCAAGAGGATAATTAAAAATATTAGTATTAACAGGCTGAATAGTTTCACAGCTTGCCAATAGGAAATCTATCTCATCTTGAAAGGTCCTTCCCTGGTTTTGATTGGAACTTTCTCCGATTTCTATCTGAGTTGGTCTAGAGCCTTGCCCGACTTCCATTACTATTTCTTTAGTTCCTTCCTCCATCTGTATTCCTATCTCCTTAACCTCTTCCTTATCTTCAGTTTCCATTTCCTGCTGTTTAGAACTTTCTCCGGTTATAATTTCTTTTCCCTTTTTCAAAGGATTGTTTATTTTGGGAAGTTTTGTAGCTGGCTTTTTCTTACGTATACGACTCCCCCAAACGTATTTCCTTCTTTTCTTGGGTTTTGGCTTTTTCAAGGGTGGAGCATTGAATTCTACAGGTTGTTCTATATCAGGAAAGTATCCAGTAAATTCTTTGGAAACTTCGATATTCACCGGGTAAAGATTAAGGTTCTGAAAAGCTTCAGATATCCCACTCATGCTAATGTAGCATATATGCAAAATGCATAAAATACTAAGTTAAAATTCATAAATAACCTTTTTAATTTATTACATACTGTGTACTAATTTATTACAAAGATAACTAGAAAACACACTTAGGTTTTGAAATTTTATTTATTGCACAAGGTTTCTAGATTGTAAGGGTAAGGTGCTAAAACTTTAAAATATTTAAAGATTTATATTTTCTGCTACTATGGCTAGCATATATAAATTTGCCCATTTCTCATCTAGCTTATCTTCCCAAGGTGATTTATCAATTAATTCCTGGGTTTCCCGTTTAATCTTCTTTTGTCAAATTTGCTCTTTACTTTTCTTAATAATCATCTCCCTCCTTCTAGGAGAAAGTGTTTCCTCGTATTGTGCCTTTCGCACAAATATTCCTTCTTCAGGAATTTCAACATGATTCGAGGATTTGGTTCGGGATGAACTTCCCTTCTCATTGGATGATCTATCTAATTTAAGATAGATGCTTGCTAGCTTTTGCTTACCCATACTGTAACTAACAAATAATCAGTTAATAACACACATAATCACATAATAATAATCAGGAAAAAATTAAGTATTTCTAAATACTTAATTAGCTTAACTCAGTGGCTCTGATACCACCTTTTTCTGTCACGGCCCCCGACCCGGTTTGACCCGTTTCAGAAGCCGCGGGACAGAAATCCAACGGTATTTATTTAATTGAGTTTGACAGCGGAAGTTTATCATCAGGATCGTTTAAAGCTAAAATTTTCCCGATTTATTTTATTTCACAATTCGGGATAAAACCCCGATAATTTACAATATTATGTTTTTTATACGAAATCGTGATATTACAAAACATATTTCTTTATTTTATAATGAGCCACTATCTTAAGCTTGAAATGCTCCTCAGCACTTTTCCTGAATTACAACAGATCACCTTAAACATGTTTGAAAAAGGTTTTGTCAGCGGGAAATACTGAGTGAATCATTCTATTTACTAAAATGACACATTTGTTATAATTTACAGTATTAAGGAAGATTACAATGTTTCTAATATCAAACCAATTACCCACAGTACTTTGTCACTCGACCCATTGGCCCTTCCGTCCAATGGTGTCTGTGACTATGGTCATATCACCCATTGGCTGCCCCAATGGTGAAGATTATCAAGTAATGTATACAAAACCCCACATACTGGCTGTAATATGGTGATTACATAAACTTAATCCCTGTAAATATAACTTTGAAATAAATAGGGTTTTGTAAAGTAATTTGATAAAAAGAGAATGACTCACATTGCTGATTTAATACGGACAGAGTCTAGTCTATGAATTAGCCTGATTAACCTAATTTAGATAACAATGCACACAAAACTGGGTTAGTAATCAATACAGCATTTACGATAACTCACGAGATCAACCATCACAACGAGTGACAAAGTGCTATGCTTAACATCTGTCGAATTAACGACTAATGACAAAGCATCACCCTAATGTGGGAAGCACTTAAACACCCGTTGAGTACATTGATCGATCAGAAAATGAATCATAGCAGCGATCGTGCTAATACCCTGTTTTGCGGCAGAATTTCGAGATCAGTGTGTGGATTGAGAGTATTTTCACTATAACTTCGTGTACGAAAGGAATTTAAACGTCAAATCAACGCAGAAGTTCCAGTCCCACTGTCCTCTATTTATAGGTGAAATTTTACCCTGAGGCGGCCCGCGTTAGTTTTTAGCTTATTCTCACGCGGGCCGCGTGAGACCTATTTTCTAGCTATAGGTTGCCACGGTTGGGACTAGCTTTGCTGAGTTGACGATTTTCGTAAATTCCTTGCTGCCAACGTTTTAAGTGGATAATCGTCAATAGGGTTTAACCCCCCCTGAGTTTTAGGGGCCCTAATCCTGATTCTGAAAATTATGAAAATTTTAGGGTTTGTTTAAAATCACTTGGGTGTCTCAATTAGGGTTTCCTTTTGGACTAATTAATTTAATATTTATGACTTTTGATGAGAGTTGTTACATTAGCCAAATCGGGTCAAAACCTTTCCAAATCAGTTCTAATCAGAATGTATGGCTGCTTGACCCATATTATACGATTCCTTGAACTTGGAAGGGTATAAACCACATTCTATCCGATCTCCGCTTAATCTAGCGAACTGTACGTAATTACTAAAATTAACCGGTTAAAGTCAAATGACTTGTATAAGACCCGTTAACATTCTAATGGATCATAGTTCCGTTTATTCCAGACTAGGAGCCTCCAGTAAATTGCGTATGTTTTAGTTGTTTTTTTATAAACGGTTGTGTTTAGCACCTCTGAATTATAAAGACTAACACATGTAAATACTCTTAGCCTATTTTCCTTTATAAGAGCTTGGGATACGGCTTTAGCCGGTTGGTTGGGTATTGAGTCAATGATGAATGATGTCCAAAATTTAAATAACCCGTTTTAATCCGTTTTGCTTGATAACTTAAACATTGGGAGTTAATACGATCGTGTTTTGGATATCCTTGGCTAATTTAATTGCATGTGGCCACGACATAAGCATGGGGTGTAGGCATACACCTGACAGAAGCTGTCACGGCCCCCGACCCGTTTTGCCAGGTTCGGAAGCCGCGGGACAGAAACCCGTGGTATTGGTGTTTACTTGGCAGCTGAAATTTTAACAGGACCGTTTGTCGGAAAATAATATCTGAGTTTTTTAAAAGAATACACCGAATTATTTTATTATAATTATCGGGACAAACCCCGTATTTTACAAGAAAGGAATTTCACTGGGAAATCCCCTGATTACAGAAAACATGTTTATTTCTATTTACTGAGCCACTTATTTAAGCTGGTGTGCTACGCGGCACATTCCTTTTCTTCACAGTAAATGATCTGAAACATGTTTTAAAAAGATTTGATCAGCAAAAAATACTGGCGAGTGCATTCCATTTATACAAAAGACACATTGTTATAATATACAGTATTAAAAGCGATTATAATTGTTTCTATCTTTATAATTATCTGACCAAGTTGTCACTCGACCGGATCTGTGACTGTGGTCGTATCACTATTTAGGTATGTTCACCTAAAAGTGACGCTTGATAAGTAATGTATACAAAACCCCACGCACCGTCAGTAATTTAAGATAACAAAGACTTAATCACTGTAAATATAACGGGAAAACATTTAGGGTTTTTGCAAAGCAATTTGATAAAAAGAGAATGACTCACATTGCAACTTTAAACTTGTCAGAGTTTTCCTACTGGTTAAGCTTGATAACCTAATTAAATAGACAATGCAAACGAAACTAGGTTAGTAACTTAATTCAATATTTACGATAATTCACGAGATCAAAACCCTCACGATGAATGACAAAGTATAGCCCAATGTAGGCAGCACTTAAACATCCATCGGATCGGTTTTAATCGATCGGATATTATATCGTAGCAGTGATCCAGTTATTACCTTGTTATCGTAGCAGAGGTTCGAGACTCGGGGCATATTTTTGAAAGAAACAGAACATATATCAACGTACGAATTGATTTTGAATGTCGTAACAAGCAACCAGTTCAAGTGCCAAACCCCTGGGTTTTATACTGAATTTTGGTTCCTCCCGCGTGTCGCGCCGGCTCCCCTAGCCACTGGCACGTGTCGCCTGGTTTCTGGTATAGCCTTGATGTGTTGTTAAAATTCGAAAATACGTGTTTTAATTCCGTTTTGTGAAGATAAAATCAATTAGGGGATCCCCCCCCCCCCTTGAGTTTTAGGGGGCCCTGTTGCTGGTTTCGTTCGCTTTTCAATTTTTCGGATTGCACCGTACTACTTGGGGATTTCAATTATGGTTTCTTTGTGTGCCAATTAGGAATGGAAATTTGCGAGGTTGTTACAGAAGCTAATGTTTTTATATAATTTTGAAAATGTGGTGTGTCGATTAATCATTTATCGGTTTTCATTTCCAGTTCCAGTTCTCATATGTATTGACAAGCATGTAAAACTGGTAACAAGAAATATTATCTTATCTCAAGTTATTTATAATTTTGAAAATGTGGTGTGTCGATTAATCATGTATCGGTTTTCATTTTCAGTTCTAGTTCTCATATGTATTGATAAGCATGTAAAACTGGTAACAAGAAATATTATCTTATCTCAAGTTATTTTTAAAATGATATACCAAATGGGCTGAAGCTGGAGCTGCTTGATGTAGACGATTTGGAATTTGCAACTCCATGAAAGACCTATTAGTCTCAAGTCTCATTTTATTATATTCGGTCCGCCTGTGTCTCTTTTTAAGTGCAATCAGTCTGTATATTTATTTTTGAACTTTCAGGCACTTATATTGTACTTTGTAATAATTAATTTAAACTCTCATCTTCTGCTGTGCTTTGTGATTACTGATATCAATCGTCAAGCATAAACCCCAAGTCCAGACCCACCAGGAAATCAGGGTGTGATAAAAACTCATATATACATGGACTCACATTTCAGTGCATCTGAGATGAAATTACAACGTGATACTTGTGTTTGCTATTTAAGGCACGAAGTTTCAATAATGAGTACATAAAGACCAATATGTATCAGTGGTTATTTATTGACGAAGATCCAAGCATATCTAAGGTCTTGAAAACCACATATGAGTTGGTGTTTGTATTTAGTTCATAGAATCAATTATGTGAGTTGTGTTGTGTAATATTCTCATCTTATCATAAATTAAAGCAGGACTAGCGTCATTTCATACATCCCATAAAAAGATGGGTTTACGCTCATTTTTTGTGCTTGCTTATAGAGAACAAGGTAATTTTACCTACTAGACAAAAACTTTCATCATTATCCATATTATAGCGTTGTTACTTGAAAACTAAAAGATACTGACTGATAATTCCATCATATCTTTATAAATAGTTGTGACCATCTAGCCTTAGTTAAAATCTTAAGTATTGCATCAAATGGAGAAAGAAGAGATGATGAAGACATGTGGACAAATATTGTTCTCAAATTACACGTTATCATCATGATATTAGCGAAAATCTCTCACGTACAATGTAATCTATCTACTATAATAAAAGAAACCAACTTTTAGACATGTGTCATTCATTCAAGGTATCCTCAAATATATACTAATCTTATATTAACTAAATAAATAATAAATTAATATTAAATCTTATCATACTTTAATAAAATATTATCATCAAATCTAAGTTGTTAATTTAATTATTTTTAAAACAAATATCTTTCTTTCCTACTTATCTTATATTAAATATATAAATAATAAATTAATATTAAATGTTATCCTAATTTATTAAAAATATAATTTTTTTATTATTTGGTATACAAAATTATATTTATTCAACTCGTGTAAAACGCGAGGTTTTTAAAATTTTAACTTTTTTATTAGTTACTATTCAAAGTTACATTTATATAACCCGTATAATACACGAAGTTTTTAAAGTTATAACTTTTTTTATCATTTGCTATGTAAAATTAGATTTACTCAACACGTGTAATACACGAGTTTTTAAGGATATAATTTTCTAATTATTTGGTAGATTTTTCAACCCGACTATACACGGATTTTTTTTATAGATACGACGTTTTTAGTATTTAATATACAAAATTACATTTATTTAATCTGTGTAATACACATGGTTTTTAAAGATATAACTCTTTTTTAGATATATTCAACACGTGTAATATGTGGGATTTTTAAGAATGTAATTTTTTTTTATCATTTGTTAGATTTATCCAACCCGATTATACACGAGTTTTTTAAAGATACGATGTTTTTTAGTATTTAGTATACAAAATTGCATTAATTTAATATGTGTAATACACATGGTTTTTAAAGATATAACTTTTTTTATTATCTATATCTCTAATAAAGCAAACCATTGGGGGACACATGTCCCCCTCTGGTTGATGCCAACTAAGCAGACACATAGGCAATGATGTGGCAAATCTCAAATAATTGGACAAGTGGCATTGCTCTCGGATGGGGATTTAATTGGCTTCAATCATACGTTGTCTCCTCTCTCTCTCTCCATTCTCATAAAATAACCGCAGAGATATCATCGAAACCCTCTCTCTCTCAATCTTCAATCGCCATCTAAATGAAACCCTAGATCAAAATCCGTCTGCCTCTTTATCACTCTCAATCATGTCCGACAACCTTCAATCGATCTTCAAGACGCAATACTCTTCCATTGACGGTAATGTTTGATTCCGTTCATCATCTTATTGTTCGATTCAGTTTGAATGGTTTGCTCTACTTAGTACTTTGATTAACAGATGCAAGATCGATGGACGATGTACTACCGTAACTGATGCTAGGTTTTGTTCATCATTCCCGATTTTGTTTATCCAATCCGTTTTGGTATGGATAATCTTACTTAATTTTGTTCGATTCATATGTTCAATGGTTTCTTATATGGTTTGGATCCGTATCAACATTTGCTCCCTATCACCTTCTTCGTTCTGATTTCAACCCAAATAGCAGGTACCCATCATTAATTTCGGTAAATTGGTTACATTTTTTTCTTCAATAATGTTTTCTTTCATTTTGATGTCTGAATGAATGTTTGATTGTTTGGTGTTTTATGTTGCAGTGATTTTGGAGAAAAAACAGGGAGCAGTGTGTCACGTCGGCCTTGGTCCCGGTCGGGTTCTGAGGCGCTCATTAAAGTGAAATTGGATGGATTTGTTTTTGGTATTGGAGAAACCATTTGGGCTGGCTTTGTTGTTGAAGTATTCAACATAGGTAACCGAAAAACTGTGTGTATCGATTTCATTTTATTTTAGCGATTTGTGTTTCTATGGTAGTTATAAAAGTTTTGTATGTTTGTTATGTACTTTGTTGAGTTAATTTGATTATGTATTTTTTTTAGTTAATTCCTTCATTCTTTTTTAGTTTAGCATATGTATTTGGCTATTAAGTTGTATATCCGGGTCATTAATTGAATGTATGCAAAACAGAATCTAATGTATAATGTGCTCATAAACTATATATTTGCTTAAAATGCATATAAAATATGGATTTGCAAAGGGGAAGGTTATTTGCCCAAATCAATAACCTTGAAGGGGTTAAATGAGGGTACAAGAGACTTGACAAAGCAACAATGGTCTTACAAGGTTGGTTCTTTGACTTTTATATTTATATAAATACATTTATAAGATGTAATAAATTAAAGATTACTTATTGATCGGCAGGTTGGTTTAAAAGGTGAAACGTTGAGTCTCGATACACTTGACGGGAGTTCGTCTGTTGAGTGGCTATAAGGATCCCTTGTGGCTCAAAAGCAGCCTGTTACTTGGTACAAGGTAATTTTTTTATTCAACACTGAACAGTCATTTGACCCGTTATGGCTAAAATATAATATTAACATATGAACAGTCATTTGACCCGTTTAGTCTATATTGGATCTGTTTACCTATGATGATTTTATATAATCTGTGATAATTGCTTCGAATTAGCAAAGATTTTATATAGTTGTGTTCTGATTGTGAATTATTGGATCAAATCATCTATCGGTTTTTAGACCTAATTGTGAATTCAATTGATTTCACGGAAGTACAGGCAAATGTAAATTTATCCTTTGTAGTATTTAGATTCCATTTATTGCATATCAATATCTTATGTGCAATAATCTCAATTACATTTGATGCTTTTTGATTGAATCTAAGAGTACCCATTTGTTAGTTGCTTTCTCAGTTACAAGCAATCCACCTGATTTTATGGTAAATAATGGTTGTTAAAATTGGGATGGGCGTGTAGGCAAGGTGTTTGATAAAAGGACATGTGTTTGTTTAATTTGTTTTTTTTTTTTGTATATGGTATTGATTAAATCTGTGTGTTATGTTTCTGTTTAGTTTTGTTTGTTATGCTAAATCGTTTTCTTTGTTTTTTTTAATCTAATAAAAATATAAACCAGGGAATTTAAAACTTGCCAAGTTACATCAAAACAGAAGGTAGACGATGAAAGCGTCGATCCTACTTTCAACCTTGGCCAATCGTGAACCAAGGATATTGAAATAGTAAATCCTGATGAAAAGTCGAGTGTTTCCTCAAGAACTGAAACAAAAACTGAAGATACCGTGGCATGCCTGTTGTACGATTTGCTTCAAAAAGATGTGATAGCTTTAAGGAAGGCTGGTAATGAAATAGATCAAAGCATTAAAGATAAATATGCCGCTATCGAGGTTAATTATTATCTTTTTTTTTTTCATTTTGTTTTATATTTGTTATGTTGGGTTTTCATCAAAACTTTTTATTTAAATTGTCATATATTGATTTCAGATTTTAGCCAAAAAAGTGGACACTTTACCAAGGCTATGGAGGTTGAAGCTAAAAAGATGAGAGGGGAGGCAGCTGCAGTGGAGAAGGAGGGTGGCTGAGGTAACAATCAATGAACCCCATCTGTTTCGTTTTCAACTATAATGTTTTGTTTGGATTTGAAGTTTTGTTGATTTGGGTCTTTTTAACTTTGATCAGAGGTGTTTGATCTTATGAAAAATTTGGCAAATCAGAGAAGAAAAGAAGATGTAAGCGCACCATTAATCTGGAAGAATTCGGCATTGTTATACGTTTATATTGTAGTTCTTTCCTTTCTTTTTTCTTACTATATTCACTTCACCACATAAATCATGTTGTGTTGCACAGAGATCTATCTCACAACTACATAAATGGCACTTGATGTGTGCAAAATGCAACATATAAATTACATCAATTGTGGCATAAAACTAACCCTTTTTTAGTACTAATGTTGGAAAAAGTGTGCTTTTGTCTTCCTTTTGTATTTTCAGGATTAAATGATCTCAAATAAACAAAAGAAGCAAAAAGACAGCTAAATCTAACATAAATACAAGAAAAGGAACAAACGTGGCGTGCCTGTAACACCCCAAAACCCGAATGTTTACATTCGTTAAATGTTCTAATATGGTACATCAAGAAATAAATAACTAGGTTATTTGTCCTAGTTAAAAGTATGGTAGAAACAAATAAGGAATGAAAGTTATGTCAATTCTAATTAGTGACAAAACTTGAGGGACCAAAAAGGTTAGGATGGAAAGATGGGTTTTTTATTTATGAAAATCAACACACACATTCGTGTGTTCTAGAAATGAGCAGGAGCTCTCATGAGAGCTCAAGAAACCCTAAACGTGAAGAATCATCAAATTGAAGGGCAAATCAAGGTCTAAATTCATGAATGAACACGGATTAATGATCACCTTCTCATGGGAATCGTAAGGTATGTCTTAAAGATTTCATTGGTGATCTTTCACGAAGTGGGTTATGATGTAAGTTGCGAATTTGTATGAAATTGGGAATGGGTGTGTGTTAGAATCATCATACAGAACATGGATTATGCATGGTTTAGGTTAATTTGATGTTTAAGGGTGAAACCCGTTTGTAATGGTGAAGATGATGACATGGGTGAATCATCCATGTCCAAATTCTTGCTTATTATTGATGTATTTTGATATATATGATAGATTCTTGTTAGAAGAATTGAAAGAAATGTGATGCTAATATGTTTGATGTTCATGCATGGATGATTTATGTTGATTAGTAGAAGGATTTGGATGAATTATGTATGAGATTAGGAGATTGTGCATGAACTAGTTGTACTTTATGTTTAGAAGGTAGTACATACACCAAGGGTATGATGATATTATGAAGAACTTAAGTTTAGATCACTAGTAAGTGATTAATAGGGGTGCAAACGAGCCGAGCCGAGCCCGAGCTTGACCAGGCTCGAGCTCGAGCTCGTTTAACTTATGAGAGCTCGGGCTCGAGCTCGGCTCGATTCGAGCTTTGTTTTCAAAGCTCGAGCTCGGCTCGTTTGTATTTTCTCAAGCTCGAGCTCGGCTCGGGCTCGGCTCGTTTATTATCTATTAATTAGTATATTAAATAAAAATAATATAAATAATAGACTTTTTAAGCTCGCGAGCTCGATAAGTGAAGCTCGGGCTCGGGCTCGTTTACTAAATAAGCTTATTTTTAGGTTCGAGGTTGGCTTGTAAACAAGTTTAAATAAGCTCGGCTCGACTCGGCTCGTTTACACTAAGACTCGATAAGGCTCGACGAGCCTAACGAGCTTCACAAGCGAGGCTCGAGCTCGGGCTCGATAAACAAACGAGCTTTGTTTTTAGGCTCAAGCTCGGCTCGGGCTCGATAAGGCTCGATTCGTTTCGAGCTTTTTCTCGAGCCGATCTCGAGTAGCTCGCGAGCCGCTAGGCTCGTTTGCACCCCTAGTGATTAATAATGTAGTTATGAAGTGGGTTTTAGATAATGTGATGTAAATTGATGATTTACTTATGTTAATGATGTTTGGAATCAAACATGTGTGTGAATGTTTAAAGAAATCGGATAAGAAATGATAGATTAGCATGTTATAAGGTTGAATGATAAATTCCATATAAGATCTGTGTAATGAAGAGGTTGTGATGAATTATGAATAAGCTAACTATCTTGAGAATGATATATGATAGTTGATGCTTGATAAGCAACATGGAAGCTTGGGAAAGAAGCGGGTCAAATGGAACTTATGTGCACGGGAAGCGTACTCGGATGCAAAGTAAGTAAAACTTACACCCCTTTCTGTAGAATATCTATTCAATGTTTAGATTACAAACATGGTAAGTAAATATGTGAATTATGATGTTCCGACAAGTCTTGGTATGGGTCGGAACATGTGGTTATGATAAGAAACTAAGTTGATGGTTAAAAGGGTAAAAGGGGCATTATGATAATTTTGGTTGCAAGTTAACGAAGTAATAAGTTACATGGATGGGATGATGAATAACTAACATCCCACAAGGATAAAATGGACATTTAGACTTAACGGGTCAAACGGTGAAGATGTCACCCTTTGGCGTTATCGACTAATGAATTTCTTTGTTAAGTATTATGAATTTGTAGAATGTATAGAAAAAGGATTTGCGTTGCTATTTTCTAGCAATTCAGCGGATGAAGTATTAGAACGGGTCATAGCTTTGATCCGAGCCAGGTATGTGCAATTACCATTGTAGATAAGTCGCATGATCGGTAATTTATGAAATGAAGTCTTTAGTAGTAAAGGATGGGTCAAAGTTGACAAAAACGCCCTTGATGGGTAAAACGAGCAAATGGTCCTAAAAGTTGATTACAAACAAGCTATTGATTAAATGAATGTTTTGAAAAAGTAAGAAAGCGAGAAGTATGATTTTCGTAAGCTAAGGACCTTAAAATGCGCAAATACCCTTAACGGGTCAAAATAAGCTCTTGAGCGAAAATGGGTCAAGAGGATGCAAAACATCCGAGAACTTAATCTTTTATGATAGACAATGTTGAAACTATAGGGTTCATGAGGAATTTAGGTCAAACGATCAAGTTATGTTGATGAAAGCATGAACGGGTCGAATAAGTGAAAGCGGGTATATAAAGCCGAGAGCTTAAGTGAATATTTTCCTTAAACCGGATGTTGGATTTCAAGTTCATATGATTGAATGTGAATTTACAAGCATGTAGGAAGAAACGGGAGGTTAAACGGGTAAACGGTTCAAAAGTTATGCGCGTTTTAGTGCGTACGGACGACGAAACGTAGCTGCAGCAAGAAACACCTCTTAACTTAAGAGGAGTGCAAAAGAAACACCTCTTAACTTAAGAGGAGTGCAAAAGAAACACATTTTAACATAAGAGGAGTTCAACAGAACACCTTTTAACTTATGCGCCTCCCAAACATGATTTTGATCGTTCTTTTGACGTCTATGGGCTATAAATCTAAGTCTAAGTACCACGTAATTAATATATGGATATACAAGAGGTATGTAAGATCTTGAACGTGTACGTAAGAGTGCATGTACATATGTAAACGTGTATTTAAGTATGTATGAAGGCACGTATGAGTGTATGAAAGTAAGTAGAGACGTAGTAATGTATGTACGTATGTAGATGTGTATTTATGTATATATGAAGATACGTAGGATAGTATGTATATAGGTGAAGTCGTAGAAATGTATGTACATATGCAGATGAGTATTTATGTATGTATGGAAGTACGTGTGATCGTATGCATGTGTGTAAAGACGTAGGAACGTAGGTACGTATGCAGATGTGTATTTATGTATGTATGAAGATACGTATGAGTGTAGTCATGTATGTAGAGAGGCATGGATGTATGCACGTGTATATGTAAGTATGATTTTGGATACGTTGAGTGTTAATGATATTAATTGGGTGCCTGGAAAACGAAGATTTATGCAGGTACATTATTGAAGGCTCACCAGGGAATGGATATGCGAATGATATGCTTAAGATTAGAGAGAAAGCTGAATGGAAAGTGTACATGTATTGAATCTTGTTTATGTATTGTGTACTAATGTGATGAATGTATGTGGTGAGTGCAGGTTGTACAAATCACGGGCGGTTATCACGAGGAATAGAGATCGGAGACCGAGTCACAAGATAGATTGTACGGGAATAATTGAGTGTGTACTATTAGTAAACAAGACTTATGCTTTATTTTTGTAAAAGATACATATTAAGACGAACTTTCAAGTAAGTCCAGACGTTTGTAATGAAAGAAATTTTATGGCACGAATTTCCGCTGCGACTTTTTGTCAAATACGAATTAGGGTCTTACAGTGCCCGACCTCCCCTAAAGCATCTTCCCAAGCAAAACAAGAGAACAGAAGACTGAACACGCCCCGTGCTCAGTGAGCACGATGGCGTGCCCAAGTGTCAGCAGAAAAGACAAAGTGGTAAAAGCTTCCATCGCCCACCACGGGGCCGTGCTCAGCGGACACGGGGTCGTGGTCAACTATAAGATTCGCAAAATCTAGGCAAATCTTGATAGTACAGATATGCTTCTGCACACGGGGCCGTGCTCAGCGGACACGGGGCCATGGTCAACTATAAGATTCGCAAAATCTAGGCAAATCTTGATAGTACAGATATGCTTCTGCACACGGGTTCGTGCTCAGCGGACACGGGGGCGTGGTCAACTAATGCAGACAAAAGCAATTAATGAAGACAGAGAAGAGGATGGACACGGGGCCGTGCCCGAGCTTCTGTTCAGCCTATAAATAGGAGTGCTTGGCTCAAGCTCAAACCATCCCTTAGCACACCACCTCTCTCACACTTCACCCACCACCCACCACCACCATAACACCATCATCCACCACCATCATCCATTGTCCATCATAGAGTGTGTGAGTCATCTCGGGATCCAAGATTGATCGTAAGAGTTCTTGACAATCAAGGCCATGTTTGCCTAAGTCTCTTACATCACTTGGTGAAGACAAAGTGTCTAGTGTAATACTTTTTATTTTTAATCTTTTCGCACTTTTTAATTGGTTATGTATTAATGACTTTAATAACTAGTTTCTTATGTTGAAGGTGATTCTTCCTTATCGTTTGTCCGTGGTGTCTTGGCATTATTTTACTGTCTATATAAAATAAAAGATTTTCACCATTCATATCTCCACGGTCTATATGGAGGTATGTTGGCTACCTGGTCGGGGGTTAAGGGAACGGTTTGGTAAGAGTCTTGCCATTGTTCAGTGTATAGATCCTACAAAGGACCTGGGTCAAATTTAGTAGGACCTCCTTCAATACTTAACGGTATTGGATGGCGGGGGTCCAAACTCTTTGATCCCCTCATAAGTTAAGCTACTATTAAAACTTTAACCCGGCTACTTAGGACTGTATCCCTGCTGACTCAGACTACTTAGCCGAGGGTAACGTCGCCTTCAAAAGAGGGGCCTACCACATTATGCATGTCACACCCCTTTCTGCGGCGCAAGCACGAGGTGTGATCATGAAAGGTTCTCATTGCATACGAAAGGTAAACATACTACATGCTCAAAAATAACCTCAAACATTACATTACTGAAAACATAAGTCAAGTGTTTACAACACGAGATAGCATATTGTCTTAAAAGTTACAACTTTATTCAAAGATAACCAAAAGCGATATCCAAGAGCATGAGTAAAACCGCGCGCACATCCATCCTAGTTACCTGAAATACATGTGAGTTTTTGGAAAAACGTCAACATAATGTTGGTGTGAATTCATGCAGTGATTGTTTTGAATGTTTAAATACTTGAATGAAAACATAGTATGTACTTGTAGAATGTATGAATGTTTGAATGTAACTCGTAAAACGTATCTGTAACTGAGTACAATGACTGTTTGAATGTATTTATAACATGTATCTGTAACTGAGTACTATGACTGTTTGAATGTGTGAGATCGCTAGTGGTTTGCAAGGCCACTAACATGTGTCACGACATAGGAAGCCACCAAACCTAGGCATTTTTGTCGACTTTGTAAATGGAGATATCCATGCTAAGTAGCATATCATTTTCTTTAATCTACAACACATTAGATCGTTCTCAAATAATCAACCCGACATTCTGACATGCAAGATACTACTTTTGTCGTTTCAGTTTTAATATATAAAACTGGACTGTTTTCAGACATTTTAATAAAATGGTTAACTTATTCCAATAATTCCCAAATTTTTACAGAATGTCTTATCCGAATCAGATATTATTGTGAAAAAATATCGGGGTCCAGTTCATCATCAATATTTTATAGAAAATCATTTACCGAACTGCGATCAGATTTGTTATTTTCTGACCACAGCCTACGGAATAATTCGTTTAAAAATCATCGTAAGTCCGTTTTACGAAATTCCAGTTGGAGGGTCACACTGACATCAGTGATCATCTACGGTATAAATTTCAGGGGCTGGTTCTACTCAGGTTTCAAGTTATGATGAAAAATATAACACATATTTTTAGCAGAAAAATGGAGTTTGGGCTGCTGTTACGAAACAACCCTCTAAAAATAGTAAACGACTTCAAAAAATTACGATTCTAGTGCCATTTGATCTGTTTTTCGAAAATACATAATTTAGGCTTCAGAAATTCTGTTTTTCGATTTATTATGGTTGGTTTACAGCCCTTTGAAGTTGGCTGAAAATGCAAATCAGCATGTTTCTTTATAGTTAAATCGTTACTAAATCGTATCAACAAATGTCCGAACAACGGGTTTATCAAGAAACCAACGATCAAGTATCATGTAAGATTTAGCCAACCCTCATCCAACAAGATTTCATCTTCATATAATCTTTTATGTTTAAGCTTCATGTAAAGTTTCAAATTCATCATCTTAGTGTTCTAGTTCTTGTGATTTAAACATAAACATCATACTACAATTTTTTATCACAAAAACAAGATGAACAAGGGTGTACAAGTAACTTACTACTAGCACAAGGCTAGGGTAGGATCTAGTGATGAAGATGATGAGAAAAAGATGAAGAGCAAGCAAGAAACAAGTCCTTTCGAAGCACCACAAGTTGCAAGCTCTTGTATCCACCTTCTACACTTGAATGAAGTTCAAAGTTGGATGAATATGGTGGTTATGTGGTGGTGATGATGGCGGTTTGGGGGGTGCCGAAAGAGGGAGAGAGAGAGTGAAGTTGGGAGGGTGATCTTGAAATGATGTTATGATCTTTAGCTCCATACTTATAAGATATTTCCATATGTTTTAGCAACCTCCACAAGCAACCAATCTACTAAAATAATGAGTTATAATCTTGAGCAAGATTGAGGAGTATGGTGGATGATTTGTGGGTCCTTGTGACCGATTTTTGGTTAGGGGGGGGGGTTGGTTGTAACATTTTGTAACTATATTGTAAAGACTAGTTAGATTCCAAGTTATAAGCTTACATATGGTATTTATTTGATATGTAGTGGGTGTTAGGGTGTTCGGGGATCACGACTAGCCAAGAAATAAATAAATAATGTGTTTGGCAAAATTTAGTGTCCTGGGTAATGTCCGGTTATTCGGTTAGATACCGCTCCGTTAAAGTGCTAAATTGCACCGTTTAGTGTCCTTTTGTAACCCTTTTAATTCCCAACACTTAGGAAAATATTCTGGACGATAACACGTAATTTCTGCATAGTATTTTATTGTTTAAAAGCTGGTTATATCTGAATTTAATAAAATTTTGCACTTAAAGTGCGTTTCGGGTGCTTTTTAGTGCGTATTTTAGCTTTCGGAGCGTCTATATGTTGACCCTTGTATGTACTCTTGGGTTTTAATGCATTCTTGTCGTTGGACCTACACCTAGGCCTCAGTTCTAATGTCGGACTGCTTTCTGCAGTTCTGTTGACACAATGTGTCTTACCGGTGAGTTTACTAGTATATTTTTGACGCAGCGCTCTCGTTAATGCACAAAGCATTATTTTGTAATATGAAACGTGCATGAATTCACTTGTATATAATGTAATCAATCAATGTTGACATTTAAGCACATAATTGCAGTCATTAAGTAATAATTAAAGTGTACGGAAATTACCAGTTTCGTGCCAGTTGTCACAGTCTCCCCCCGTTAAAAGAATTTCGTCCCGAAATTCAGGCTGAACTAACTCTCGCAGGAGTCTTCTTGAATAGGTGGGGATACTTTTCTTTGAACTGGTCTTCACGTTCCCATGTGTACTCGGGTCCGTGCTTAGAGTTCCAACGTACTTTGACAAGTTTAACAGTGCTCCTCCTGGTCTTGTTGACTTTCCAGTCGGTAACCTCAACGGGTTGTTCTGTAAATCGGAGGGCATCATCAATATGTACTTCATCCACAGGGATGATCACGTCTTCTTGTGTTGGACTCTTCTTGAGGTTGGATACATGAAACGTATCATGTACTCCGTTAAGTTCTTCCGGTAATTCCAATTTGTATGCCACGGTACCAATTCTTTCCAAAATCTTGAATGGTCCGATGTATCGTGGATTCAGCTTTCCACGTTTTCCAAATCTTACTACGCCCTTCCAAGGTGAGACTTTTAACAATACTTTGTCTCCCACCTCGAATTCTAAGGGCTTTCGTTTTTTATCAGCGTAGCTCTTTTGTCGATCTCGAGCCGCCTTAATGCGCTCTTGGATCTGTGTGATCTTGTCGGTTGTCTCTTGTACAAGTTCAGGACCAACCATGCGCTTATCTCCAGCGTCTGCCCAACATAAGGGCGATCGGCACTTGCGGCCATACAGAGCTTCGAACGGTGCGGCTTTTATACTTGTATGGTAACTGTTATTGTAGGAAAACTCAACTAAAGGTAGATGAGTATCCCAGCTGCCGCCCAGGTCCATGACACATGCGCGAAGCATATCTTCTAACGTTTGCATGGTTCGTTTGCTCTGGCCGTCTGTTTGAGGATGGAATGCCGTGCTTAGATCAAACTGTGATCCAAAGGCTTCCTGAAAGGATTGCCAGATTCTTGAGACAAAGCGTCCATCTCTGTCTGAAATGATTGAGATAGGCACTCCATGACGTGCCACAATTTCTTTTAAGTATATCTCAGCAAGCTTTCCAGTGCTATCCTTTTATCGGATTGGTAGGAAATGCGCAGATTTCATCAATCGATCAACTATCACCCATATCATATCGTGCCCTCTCGGGTTCCTGGGTAATTTTGTTATGAAGTCCATTGAGATTTTCTCCCACTTCCACATGGGTATCTCTGGTTGTTGTAGTAGGCCGGATGGTTTCTGATATTCAGCCTTAACCTTGGCACAGTGTAACACCTCGAAAAATCACGTCCAATGAAGTATTGACACGTGTAATAAACCCTAATGAAGTCAAACGTTGAATTTAAGGGACTAATTTTTTGAAAAATCGAAAACTTTGATTATGAAAGAACTGGAAGTATTATCATACCTAAAATAAGTTTCTAAATAACCTTTTATGGTTTTATATTCACAAATGAGCCACTTGTTAATCAAGTGTAGCCGTTTATGTGATTAATTGAAAGTTTGCGCAATAAAGGGTTAAAAGCGTCAACATGTTAATTCTTACCTCTGAGTGACCTTTTAACAAACCAAGAGCCTCATTATATTTGATTATACTCTCGGGAATGCCAATCATTGGCCATCCAAGGCTTTTATGCCCAAAAGTGAAGTTACGCGCAACTTTGTAAGTATAAGGGACTAAAAGTGTCAATATGTTTAATTATACCTCTGAATGACCTTTTATCGAGACCAAAGCATTATGATGTTTAATAATACTTTCAAGAATGCCTAATATGGATTAGATGAGGCTTCAATGCTATTAAATGATGATTTACGCAAGTTTGCGCATTAGAGGGACCTAAAGCATCAAACTGCTAAAGTATACCGATTCGTATGTTATCGGACCTTCCGGAATATGACCATGAGATAAACATACCCTATTTATCCTTAATATAGCTTAGATATAGACTTAGAGGTGTTTTGTGCGCAAAAATAAACCTTTAAGTCATGCAGGGACTAAAAGTGTCAAAAAGCGCACAAGTTTGCGTTTACTCGCATATCTTACATTCTGAATATCCCCGGACACCCAAAAATTTATGTAAGCACTAAAATATTTTATTTTAGTGTTTGGCTTGATAAAAATTCCATTCGTCGCGTCGTCTGGATTGATTTTCGCGTCCGTCCGTGTTTCGTCGTAATTAGCCGAACAACGGGACCGTACGACTAAACGAACCGACATCCGACATATTTTTGAGCATGTTTCATGTTCAAAATGTTTAGGCATCATTCTAGGGCCTTAAAGTTGACTTAACGAGCCTTAAACATGTCGGAAATGGCCTTAATACACAACGGGGACTGAAATGGAAGCTTTGGAAACTGTTTGCTGATCAGAAGGACCTTAGCGTGACACCTAGCCCCGTTGGCATCACGCGAGGCCCCTTCAGACCAGCAAAAGTTGTTTAATCAATTGTGGATAGCTTCTAAACACTCCAAAGGCCAATGCCACATGTTAATCCCTGATGTTGGGGGGCCAAACTTGGGTACCAAGGTGTTGCAACAAGTGTAGGGGCAAGATCAAAGCACGGTATTCGAGGAAGGATCTTAACGGTCACCCGAAATCTATAAATACCCACCTCATTTTCCTTCAAACTCACCCCTTGATCTGAATTGTTCTAAGTTGGAGCCTTTGTGCTTCATACCTGAACATCCTAGATCAATTCCAACCTTGCTTGGACCCTTTGTAAGTGTCCTTTCGTGCTTAGTTTAAATTTCTAGCGTTATAGCCGAAAGGTCAAGCGTTTTGATGAACGCTTTGACTTTTAAGCGGTTGAGCCATTGTTCGTAATGAACATGGCTACGTGACCGTAATTAGTAGGTGTTAAACCCTCAAAAAGGGCACCTCCTAATTACCACGTTTACTTAGTTCAATTGTCGGGTCAAATAAAAGTCAAATGGGTTTGTTTTAAATAAAATTCATAACTATTTATATAGAAGTCATAAAAATCAGTTTTCTCACTTTAATAACTTGGTAATTATTAGTTGAACATGTCTAAGCATGTTCAACCCGACAATTCTAAGTATAGGCTCGGTTTGGAACCGAAAGTCGCAAAAGTTGACTTTTGCTTTGACTTTCAGCTCTGACCCGATTTAGCATAGTTTAGATATGCCTTAGGATTCCTTTAGGACCAGGTTATAGGTTAGTGTAACCCTCTAAGGTTATACAACTTGGATCCTTAGTTATCCTATTCATTGCATGTTTCCGTTATATACTTAAATGTTGACCATTGTGCCCTTTTGACCCCAAAACCTTTTGCAACTGATTGTAATACTTTGATATTACTTTATATTCGGATTGTAATATATTTATCTTTTGCTTCCGCTGTGCATTTATATATTGTGTTGTTTGACTATGATGATATCAACTACGTCACGATACTCCCCACCGGGCCCACCGGTAATACGTGGAAATATCGGGGTGTGACAGGTTGGTATCAGAGCCAACATTGAGTGAATTAAACACTAGCCCTTAGTTTTTAATCTCAATGACACAGTAGCACATTCTTTGACCTTTTGAATCTAGACTTAACATAGGAATACTCTCAATCCTAATCTGGAAATTATTGCTTCCAAATTTTTATATATATTGGATACGTCGCCAAGCGAAGAAGCTGTATTAGAAATTCTCCACATCCGGAGCCTTGAATTGTTGAGCTTCGTACCGCGGCTAGAATGAAACGAGCATCCAGGGAGGGAACATTCGAAATTAAAGTGAAGAAGAAAACTCCTTTTGCTAAGGATCGTTTCTTTAATAGTCCTTACAAGGACATATTTATCTCTCAGTTCCTTCGAGGACAACATTATTCCTTTCAAGTCCCGTCTAGGGCACATCTGTACTTTTAAATTTTTAATGGAATGATTAAATTTAAATTTTCATTCTAACCATGAAAAATGAAATAAATGAAAAATAACATTCCTTTTATAAGATCTACCATTATAATAAAATGGCAAAATATGAAAAAGGACAAGACCTAGCCACGTGTTATTTTAAGACATGGCCAAGATGGTAAGACCTATTCAAGAGATTTAGATCATTGTTAACGCCTAAGAACGTGTTAGCACTCTTGACAAATGTGATTCGAGAAAATCACAACAGTCATCCTTATATTGGATTCTTCCAATTTTCTTATCTAGCCTAGTGATTTAGAAATCATGGCTTAAATCATCGAATAAGATGATCATATTGCTAAACACCTAAGAACGTGTTAGCACTCTTGACAAAAGTGATCTGAGAAAATCACAATAGTCATCCCTATATCGGAAATTTTCAAATTTCCTGATTTGGCCTAATGATCTAGAAATCATGGCTTATGTCATCCTATAAGATGATCATATTATAAGCATCCGTTAGTGATGAAGTGCCTACGGGCTAACTTGTTGTCCGATAAGACAACGACAGTGGTGGTCTTTGACCTCCTGTCTAAAAATGTTGGACCATGTCCAAGCATAATAGTCGGTATGATCCAAACGATCTTGACTAATAGCATCTGAAAAGATGATCATATCATAAACATCCCTCAGAAGGGAAATGCCCACGGGCTATATCTATTGTCCTAAAAGACAAAAGGCAGTTGTAGTCTTCGACTCTCTGTCAAGAAAAGTAACCGACTATGCTCAAACCTTAATGCCTCGATTCTCTGAAATCATGGCTTATATCATCCTATAAGATGATCATATTATAAACATCCCTTAGAAGGGAAGTGCGTACGGGCTATAGTTAATGTCCTCTGAGACTAAAGACAGTGGTAACCTACAACTCCCTGTCAAGAAAAGGTAATGAACTTTGATTCAAACCTTAATGCCTCGATCCCAAACGATCATGGCTTATAAAGTCAAACATGTCCTCGTGACAAGGCCGTTGTGCCACTTTAATATCCTTAATGTCTTATGTACTAGGATAAATTACAATGAAAATACTAATAAAATTAACAAATAAACCCATATGGTTTATATTACCATGGTTAATAAATCATCAAAAATGATAATTTCATAATAACCTTTGAGTAAATCATTGTCAATATTTATGTAGCAATCAAGCTACATGGCTGGATCAGATGAAGTTAACAGCCACTTGAAGGTGAACAATGATACTACCAGGATTAATATAACTGGAGCGGAACTGCAGGCACTAATAGATGATGCTGTTACTCGCGCTCTTGACAGACAGTATAATGAATCATATGATACCCACTCTAAGACTCTATCTGTGGCTCGTAGTAAGCCCCCTTCTAAATCACATGAGTCAAAGGAAGACGATGTTCATAACTCATCAAATCAGAGGAGTGTTCCGTCTAGACAGGTTGTGCTTAACGAAGAGCCACATGTTAAAACCTGTTCATATAAATATTTTGTCTCCTGCAAGCCCAGAGACTTTACAGGAGAGGAAGGGGCCATCGACTGCATGACATGGCTCGATGAGATGGACACTGTTGTTGACATCAGTGGTTGTGCGGATCAAGATGTTGTGAAATTTGTTTCACAATCATTCAAAGGAGAAGCGTTGGCATGGTGGAGATCATTGCTCCAAGCCACGGGAAAGGTCCTACTCTACAACTTATCTTGGGATCAATTTGCTGCATTAGTCAAGGAAAACTATTGCCCTCAGCATGAGGTAGAAAGGATAGAATCAGACTTCTTGACTCTGGTCATGAAGAATTTGGATTGTCAGGCATATGTGACAAGTTTCAACACTATGTCCCGCCTAGTTCCTTATTTAGTCACCCCTGAACCTAAACGCATAGCGCGTTTCATTAGAGGCCTAGCACCAGAGATAAAGGGAAATGTTAAAGCATCTAGGCCTACCACATATAGGTCCGCGGTGGACTTATCCTTATCTCTCACTTTAGATGCTATCATGAATAAGTCTGTTAAAACTTCTGGCGAGGGAAAAAGGAAAGAAGACGAGGGAAACTCGCATCAATCTAACAAGAGGAAGAAGGGAAGCTCTGAGCACGAGAAAGATTTTGAGTTTAGGAAAAGCTCAAGTCAGTTCAATAACAAGCCCAAATGCAGTAACTGCAGAAAACAACATTCTGGAAAATGTACGATAGACCCAAATGCTAAATTGTGTGGAATTTGCAAGACCAAGGGTCACAAAACCTTAGATTGCAAGGAGTTAAAGAACGCCACATGTTACAATTGTAACGAGGAAGGGCACATCAAAACCAACTGCCCAAAGCTTATAAAGAAGCCGGGAGAGGCTAGGAAAACAAACGCATGAGTCTTCCGGATGAACGCCCAGGAGATGGTGCAGAATTATAATTATATAGCAGGTACCTTTCCTTATCAAGCAATTTATGTCGAAATTTATTTGATGCTAGCACATATGATTCTATAAGGAACGATAACTGTTGAGAACTGTTGTCTCCGCCTGACTAGGACTCCGGTCATTTAACGCGGGATAGAAATTGGCCGATTATACTTTAGAGAATACTCCAACAAACCTTAGATCGATATTTTATATCTATTAGGAATCACTCTTTTCTGATATCCTTAGGGCAAACTTTCAAGCTATCCAAATTCATCAATATAATAAAGACAGATGTGACTTTCTGATCCCCTGTCAAAAAGGTGATGGACTAGGTCCAACCCTTAAATGCCATTGATGGTCTTTTGTGACCTAGGCTAAGTGATATTGATATTTTTTTATAACGTTCATTAAGAATGTTAGTGCCATATTGGCCTGTATAGTTTAATGAAACCATGGTTAGTATATGTTAAGGCCATCAGGGTGAGGAATAGCAGTGGTTGGATTGCAACTAAGTAAATGATTCATTTGGTACTAGGAACCATTTCTTCTGTTCCTGTCAGAAATCTTCAGTCATAAAATTCTAATGTACTCTCTCTCCAGAAAAAAAAATGCATTCAAATGAAATTGATATCTCTTTGATCTCCATCGATTACGAATACCAGATGGTATGGCAAAAGCGCCATATGAGGATTGGTGTATCTTAATATGTTCCATAGATTGCTTCCATGCCTGATCAGTATGGAGGTTTAATGCATGGAACCACAAAGATATTCCAATGGTCATACGGTATTAAAGTCAACTAATGGTATTCAAAGATGATATCCAGAATGGAATTGTCTAAGTAAGTGTCTCTGATTAAGAAATTCATGGACTCGTAACATAAATGTGTCACTCATTTGACACCAGCAAGGATGGATGAACTGGAGCCTGAGATTTGGAAAATCTCTGTAACCTCCTTGTATCTTGATTATCTTCTCCTAAGACTACCCTGTTTACCCCCGAGAGACAAGTAGAGTTAAGATTAACATCCCGCTTAGGGTTGGAGTGTTGTAAGAACTCCGTGTTGATCATGGAATAATCGAAACCCTGATTAAGTAAACTTTAAGATAAGAGATTCATATAGCCTAACTCGATATTCCGAGAGTTTGATAAGAAAGACGGTTCATTTTGCTTATGCATTCATTACCGCAACCCTATTTTAACAACGATTAAGAATCACCATCAACTACCCAGGATCGTTGAGTTATTCAACTAGCTATAAGGATTAACTACTCCTTAAGATTAGTTTTAAGCAATGGTTGGGATGACCATCCCACCTTAAGATAAGCTTTTCTATAATAATTGATATGTAAGTATTAAGGCTGCTCCTTTGGAGACCTTGTGTGGATGGAATGTTAAACATCTATTGTTAGATAGAGAATTGGTAAGTCCAATTATCAGGATCTGAAAGTTGCCTAGGAAACAACAAATAAGATCATACAAATCCATAATCGATTGTAAGTTGCCAGTATACGGCAGGAAATCAAGGATTTATGAAAATAGCAACCCTCCTAAGTTCTGGTTAAAAGATAAGGTTCAACAAAAGATAACACCCTAGAAGGGTGTTCCGAGTTGAAATTTTCAGGTTAGTTAAGCTCGAAATATATAAAGTCATTCGAAGGATTCGAATGTATTAAGATGTAACGACTCACACAAAACGTTCTGTAAGTATAAACCCGGACCTTGATGTAACAAACCTCATTAAAAGTCCTATTTATTTTATTATTTTATTCAATAGGAAACCATAATTAAGACACCCAAGTGATTTTACACAAACCCTAAAAAATTCAGAACAATCGTAATCAGGATCAGGGCCCCTAAAACTCAGGGGGAGTAAACCCTAGTTAACGATTATCCCTATTAAACGTTGTCAAAATCTAAATTTTCGAAAGTGTTGACTCATCTAGGCTAGTTCCACACGCGGCAAGTCTATAGTGATTAAGTGTCCCTTATGGACCGTAAGGGATACTGCTTACGGTCCGTAAGCATGTCAAGCAAGTAGGTAGGCATGTCAAGTAGGTAGGTAGGCATGTCAAGCAAGTAGGTAGGCATGTCAAGCAGGTAGGTAAGCATGTCAAGCAGGTAGGTAGGCATGTCAAGCAAGTAGGTAGGCATGTCAAGCAGGTAGGTAAGCATGTCAAGCAAGTAGGTAGGCATGTCAAGCAGGTAGGTAGGCATGTCAAGCAAGTAGGTAGGCATGTCAAGCAGGTAGGTAGGCATGTCAAGCAAGTAGGTAGGCATGTCAAGCAGGTAGGTAGGCATGTCAAGCAAGTAGGTAGGCATGTCAAGCAGGTAGGTAGGCATGTCAATTGAAATCCCACATCGATCAGAAGAATTGTTGAGGTGCTTGCTTGCTTGCTATAAATAGGAACTTAGGATTTCATTCTTCGTTGCTCATTTCTTTCTTCTTTTCTCTATACGTTGGTGTTCTAACCAATAATCACCAAAGCGATGTTCTGTCCGATCGATTCATGAACCAACTAACGGATGCCAAAGTATTGTATTTTGTGAGTTCGTTAAACGAATACCAAAATGCTGTCTAAACAAGACTATACTTTGTGAATTTCGTTAAGGTTCGAATCTCGTGACTACCGTTAAGGTTTGATTTGGGTTTTACACAAATACGTATTCCATTCTGTTAAACTATATGTTTAACTACCAGAATACTCCCACACATATACAATTAAACAAGCTGTTAAATCCTCAGAAGATTCATAACAATAAAGTATACGCTTAATTATCAGAAGGAGTAGAATCAAGAAGATTGTTAAATCAATACTGCATGCTTATAAAGTGAGTCATTCTCTTTTTATCAAATCTATTTACAAAACCCTATTTATTTCAAAGTTATAATTACAGGGATTAAGTTTATGTAATCACCAAATTACAGCCGGTATGTGGGGTATTGTGCACAGTATTACAGTTTTATCACTTTAGGTGGGCGAACCTAAATTTAGTGATATTCGTCATTCATTGGGGCAGCCAATGGTGATATGACCACAGTCACCGTAAAGATTCGAGTGACAAATACTGTGGGTAATTGGTTTGATATCAGAAACATTGTAATCTTCCTTAATACTGTAAATTATAACAAATGTGTCATTTTAGTAAATAGAATGATTCACTCAGTATTTCCCGCTGACAAAACCTTTTTAAAATACTTTTCAGGTAATTACAGTAGATTGGAGTAATAGATGGATACGGCACTGAAAGGCATCAAGAAGTGGCTTATTTTATTAATTAAATCAAATTAAGAAATGTTGTTTTATGTAATCAAATTTATTTTTATTAAAGCTACCATTGTAAACATGGATTTATTCCATCTATTTAATTTAATAAAATCCGGTGTTTCTAAACTCTGATAATTTTCCTAACTCACGGTCCTGATGAAATTTCCGCTGCAACGTTTTCAAAATAATTACCGGTACCACTGGGCTGTTCACGGCTCCCGATTCCGTCCAGGGTGGGTCGGGGGTCGTGACATAAGACTAAATAGCTTACGAGCTAAGACCTAATTTAGGAGCTTGGGGGAACGCGCAATGTGACCCACACTAATGATTTAGCGTCGTGTCACCAATAAGTCGAAAAGCGCTATCACATAATGATATGCAGATCTATGATAGTATGAGCAACCTATGTCGACCGAGAATCGACAGGTTAAGGTGCTCCAAAAGAAAGTATGCACCTATTGTATAGGTCAACTGGGATACCCTTGGAGGCCCAAATATACTATGGAAGTTAAATCCATGATACGACGGAAAGTACTTCCTTTACTTTAAGAAAATCTCGAGGTCGAGATTTCTTTTAAGGAGGTGAGGATGTAACACCTCGAAAAATCACGTCCAATGAAGTATTGACACGTGTAATAAACCCTAATGAAGTCAAACGTTGAATTTAAGGGACTAATTTTTCGAAAAATCGAAAACTTTGATTATGAAAGAACTGGAAGTATTATCATACCTAAAATAAGTTTCTAAATAACCTTTTACGGTTTTATATTCACAAATGAGCCACTTGTTAATCAAGTGTAGCCGTTTATGTGATTAATTGAAAGTTTGCGCAATAAAGGGTTAAAAGCGTCAACATGTTAATTCTTACCTCTGAGTGACCTTTTAACAAACCGAGAGCCTCATGATATTTTATTATACTCCCGGGAATGCCAATCATTGGCCATCCAAGGCTTTTATGCCCAAAAGTGAAGTTACGCGCAACTTTGCAAGTATAAGGGACTAAAAGTGTCAATATGTTTAATTATACCTCTGAATGACCTTTTATCGAGCCCGAAGCATTATGATGTTTAATAATACTTTCAAGAATGCATAATATGGATTAGATGAGGCTTCAATGCTATTAAATGATGATTTACGCAAGTTTGCGCATTAGAGGGACCTAAAGCATCAAACTGCTAAAGTATATCGATTCGTATGTTATCGGACCTTCCGGAATATGACCATGAGATAAACATACCCTATTTATTCTTAATATATCTTAGATATAGGCTTAGAGGTGTTTTGTGCGCAAAAATAAACCTTTAAGTCATGCAGGGACTAAAAGTGTCAAAAAGCGCACAAGTTTGCGTTTACGCGCATATCTTACATTCTGAATATCCCCGGACACCCAAAAATTTATGTAAGCACTAAAATATTTTATTTTAGTGTTTGGCTTGATAAAAATTCCATTCGTCGCGTCGTCTGGATTGATTTTCGCGTCCGTCCGTGTTTCGTCGTAATTAGTCGAACAACGGGACCGTACGACTAAACGAACCGACATCCGACATATTTTTTAGCATGTTTCATGTTCACAATTTTTAGGCATAATTATAGGGCCTTAAAGTTGACTTAACGAGCCTTAAACATGTCGGAAATGGCCTTAATACACAACGGGGACTGAAATGGAAGCTTTGGAAACTGTTTGCTGATCAGAAGGACCTTAGCGTGACACCTAGCCCCCTTGGCGTCACGCGAGGCCCCTTCAGACCAGCAAAAGTTGTTTAATCAATTGTGGATAGCTTCTAAACACTCCAAAGGCCAATGCCACATGTCAATCCCTGATGTTGGGGGGCCAAACTTGGGTACCAAGGTGTTGCAAACTTGGGTAAAATCGCCTTTTCACGCGTTTTAAGCGCATAGTATGTATAAAAAAACTATTTTAAATATATAATACTTGATACCTACTGATATTTTTAGTAAATCTATATAATTTAACAGTAAGCAAAAGTTTTAAACTCAGGTTTCCAAATTTGACCTTTAGACCTTATGTGAAATTACCAAAATGCCCCTTCAGTGCATAGTTTGGTTATAAATGATAAAATTCGCATATGTGTAATACCCTACTGATATAACTTATTAATTTAAGTATTTTTACTGATTAAATCAGATCTGAAACTCAGATTCGTATTAAACCTCTTTTATAATCTTTTAAATGACCAAAATACCCCTACAGGGTATAAATCGGTTTTAATTTCGTTTTGGGCATAACGGAAGGTATCTTACTGATATCACAACATATTTAAGGCATATTAACTTAGGAAACATGTATATGACTCTTATGGTTACCCGTTACGCATATTTCGCGTTCGGATCGGTTTATGTAACTAGTTTGCAAAAATTAGCCGAAACGGGTCAAACGTTATCGTTTTTATCTCAAAATCCAGAATGTGTTTAGTTTACTCATATTATACAAGTCTCCAAACTTGTCGGGTCTAAATCACATCCTATTCCGGTCTTCGCTTAATCATGCGTTTTGAACCGTAAACCTTTCCTTAAAACTAACCGGTCTAAGTTACGACTTAAATAAGACCCGTTAGGAATCTAATAGGTTAATAAAACCTTCGTTCCAAATTGAGAGCCCCAGTAGAAGTACTTGTGCTTGCTGATTAGAATATACGGCTGAGTATAAATTGCTTTGCTAGCTCAGGTAAATACTTTTAACTTATTTTCCCTTATACGGTCTTGGGATACGGTATTATAAAAATACCGCTTGGTCGGGTGTAGAAACCTTTTAATCGGAGATGATTAAATTGCATAATCCCGTTTTAATTTGTATTGATTGATAACAAATAACATTAGAGGTTAATGACCGTGTCCTGGATATCCTTGGCTCATTTAAAAAGTGAATGGCCATAACTTAAGCACAAGGTGTAGGCATAACACCTCCTGTTGTGTATGTAAAAGATATACTCACTCGTAAGGCTATCTTCTTGTGAGTTATATTTATGGTGTGTCGATTAATCTTGACCGGCTTGTATTGTATAATCACCGGCCCTAAATATTGGACAAGCATGTAAATCGGATACAAGATTTTTATTAATAAGATTGTCCCAAGTTTTAAAAGATATTTTGTGCCTCGTGCATTCAAATCAATTTTCAAACTCTTTTCCAAAATGAGTCAGTTAATTGTATTTACCAGTGTAAACTGACGTATTTTCCAAAATGGTTAAGTGACAGGTACTGAACGTAATTGGCTGGAAGCTCAGGGCGTTAATAAGGAATCTTGCAAGTTCTAGATGCCTGAAGTCTGTTGAACAGTTTTTCTTTTATTTGATCCGCCTGTGGATCCTTTACTTTCCGTTGTAATACTTTGATATTACTTTATATTCGGATTGTAATATATTTATCTTTTGCTTCTGCTGTGCATTTATATATTGTGTTGTTTGACTATGATGATATCAACTACGTCACGATACTCCCCACCGGGCCCACCGGTAATACGTGGAAATATCGGGGTGTGACACACAGGTTAAGCATTTTCCAACATAAACAGCAACATCGCTTTTAAGTCTCGGCCACCAGTAGTATTCTTTTAAGTCTTGATACATTTTGTCCGATCCTGGATGGATCGAGTATCTTGACTTGTGTGCTTCATCAAGGATGACTTCTCGTATGCCACCATAGAGTGGAACCCAGATACGTTTCTCAAAGTATAAGGCTCCCTCTTCATTTGGCACCATATATTTCAATGCACCCCGGAGGTATTCAGCTTTGCGGTTTCCTTCCTTAAGAGCTTCTTGTTGTGCGTCACGAATACGTGCAGTGAGGTTCGTTCGAATCGTCATTTCCAATGCTCGAACCCTTAGGGTCTTAACCCTTTCTTTTCGGCTTAACGCATCTGCTACAACGTTTGCTTTTCCAGGATGGTACTTAATCTCACAGTCATAATCGTTCAGTAACTTGACCCAACGTCGTTGACGCATATTTAATTCCTTCTGATCAAATATGTGTTGTAGGCTTTTGTGATATGTGAAGATTGTACATCGAGTACCATATAAATAATGTCGCCAAATCTTTAAGGCGAATACCACCGCACCCAGTTCCAAGTCGTGCGTGGTGTAGTTCCTTTCATGTACCTTCAATTGTCTTGAAGCATAAGCGATGACTTTCTGGCGTTGCATGAGCACGCAACCCAAGCCTTGTCGTGAGGCGTCACAGTATACCACGAAGTCTTCCGTGCCTTCGGGTAACGATAGTATCGGTGCATCGCATAGTTTGTTTTTGAGCAGTTGGAAGGCTTCTTCCTGCTTGTCACCCCAGTCGTACTTCTTGTCTTTCTGCGTAAGGGTGGTTAGCGGTTGAGCTATCTTGGAGAAATTCTCAATGAATCGCCGATAATAGCCCGCTAAGCCCAAAAATTGACGAACTTCAGTTGGGGTTTTGGGAGCTTCCCAACTCTTTATCGCTTCAATCTTGGATGGGTCTACATGAATACCCTTCTCATTCACAACATGACCCAGAAATTGTACTTCGCGAATCCAGAATTCGCATTTCGAGAACTTTGCATAAAGCTTCTCTTTCTTCAGTAGTTCCAAAATGGTCCTGAGGTGTTGCTCGTGTTCTTCCTTCGTTCGTGAGTAAATCAGGATATCATCGATAAATACAATCATGAATTTATCGAGATATGGTTTGCAAACGCGGTTCATTAGGTCCATAAAGACCGCTGGTGCGTTCGTCAGCCCGAATGGCATCACAAGAAACTCGTAGTGCCCATAACGTGTTCTGAATGCAGTCTTGGGTACGCTCTCCTCTTGTACCCTTAACTGGTGGTATCCAGATCGGAGGTCGATCTTGGAATAGTAGCTTGATCCTTGCAACTGATCAAATAAGTCATCAATCCTCGGTAGTGGGTACCGATTCTTGATTGTGAGCTTGTTCAGTTCTCTGTAATCGATACACGTCCGCAGGGTTCCATCCTTCTTCTTTACGAACAATACTGGAGCTCCCCAGGGTGAGAAGCTTGGCCTTATAAATCCTTTATCCAACAACTCCTGAAGTTGTGTAGATAATTCTTGCATTTCGGATGGTGCAAGCCGATAGGGTGCCTTGGCTATAGGAGCGGCTCCTGGAACCAAGTCTATACGAAATTCGACTTGTCGTTGCAGAGGTAGTCCTGGCAAATCTTCGGGAAAAACATCAGAGAATTCCTTCACCACAGGAATGTCTTCAAGTTTCGGCTCCTCAGCCTTCTTGTCTACAACATGCGCTAGGAAAGCAACACATCCTTTCCTTAAGCACTTCTGTGCCTTCATACAACTGATGATTCGCAGAGGCGCGTCTCGTTTTTCTCCATGCACAATGAGAGTTTCATCATTCGCTAGAGGGATGCGAATGATTTTCTCATGACAAATAACTTCAGCTTTGTTTTTGGACAACCAGTCCATTCCAACCACTACATCGAAGCTACCCAATTGAATAGGTAAAAGGTCGATGCTAAATCTTCGTTCACCAAGTTCCAATGTGCAACCTCTAACAACTTCGCCCGACTTAACAAGTTTACCATTGGCTAATTCTATGGAATAAGGAATTTCTAATCTACTAGATTCTATTCCAAGCACGCGTTTAAATTCCACAGACATGAAGCTATAATCGGCACCAGTGTCAAATAATATGGATGCAAAGTGATCGTTAATGAGAAACGTACCGGTGACCACATTAGGGTCCTCGCGTGCGTTCTTTGCTCCAATCACAAATGCTCGAGCTTGAGCATTGTTTCCCCTTGGGCAGTCTTTCATGAAATGATCATTGCTTCCACAACTAAAGCATCCTTGATTTCGCCCAGCTCCATTCCCAGTTCGGTTGCCATTCCCATTTCCATCCCCACCGTTTGCATTACCAGCACCGTTGTGATTTCCATTTCCGTTCCTTCCTTTTCCCCAACAGTCTTCAGTGTGGTGACCCAACTTTCCACACTTGTCACACTTTGGAACGCGGCAAACCCCGTCGTGATGACCCTTGCAATGATTGCATTTGGGCAGAGTGCCCAGGTATCCCTTAGCTAGAGTGTCATTCATGGCTGCAAGGGATCTCGCCCCCTGAGGCGGGTTGGTGTCACGCTTCTTGTTGGAACCCCTATTGTTTCGAGTTGCTTGGTTCAGGTTTGCATGTTTCCTTTTCTTGTCGCCGGACGACTCAGCATGCGTCTCGGTCTCTTCCGTTGGGTTCAGTGATAGCTTCTTCATACGAACACAATCTTCAGTAAGGCTGACAGCCAGAGTTACAGCCTCGGTGATCGTTTGAGGTTTGGCCGAAGTTACCATGCCGCGAAATTCTAGGGCCAATCCCCAAATGTAGCATTCAACGTGCTTGAATTCGGGAGTCACCATGTAGGGAAGTACTCTAGACAGATCGTGGAACCTTCGAGTATACCCATTAATGTCAGCACCTTCCATGGTCAAGTGCCAGAACTCAGTCTCCAACCTTTGGAGTTCAGCACGAGAACAATACTTCTCTCTCATTCTTTCCTTTAGTTCATCCCAAATCAGGCCATAAGCGGCATCATCACCCAAGGTTTGAACCTGTAAGTTCCACCAGGTCAAAGCTTCATCGACAAACAACCCAGTAGCAAAAGTGACTTGCTGATCCGCGGTACACTTGCTCATGCGGATAGTGGCTTCAATTTTCTCCGTCCAGCGTACAAACGCAACTGCACCTCCTGTGCCATCATAGTTCATTGGTTTGCAGTCGAGAAACTGCTTGAAAGTACAGCCCTGAGCTGCGTTTCCTCTAGATGAATCTCCATTACCATTACGTCTGGCGTTGCTTGGACCGCCACTGTCTGCAGTACCGATTGCCTCGTACTGGGCGATAGCTGCGGAGATCCTTTCCTCCAGTAGAGCGTTCAGCTCTTCAGCATTCTTTGGCAGTGGGGGAGGAGGAGGTTGATCACGAGCGTTTACAGCTTTTCTTGGTGCCATGTTCTGAAAGAACGCAATAGGTTTAGGCATTTGTTTGATATCGTCATACTAGATAGTAGTAGTATATATATTCACAGGCATATACCACATAAGTGACATCAAACAATTATTACTCCAGCTGAGTATTTAATAGACTGGTGTTCACATTTGACATTTTCTTGCACTTGAGGACATCTATACGTGACAAGACTTGCTGTGATTTCTGTGCACTGAATTCCATAATTATGTATGCATCCATAATTACGTAACTCCTTGCACAGTCCGCACAGTTCGTTTCATCCTCGTATCTCTTCCTTCAGATAGGCCATTGTTTTCAGGTAAAGTCACGCATACTAGTGACATTCTACTTCTAGCATATGTATTACATAATCGCAAGTAATTCTTAATCACAGACAAGTGCTACTCCAGTGCACCCTAAGTCTCGTAGTGTCTTTTCTTGACTCATGTAAACAGTTTCAGGTAGTGGATGTCGCGGGAAGTTTTATGCAATGAAAACTCTTTGGAAAATTGTTTTCGTGAAAGGATCCTAGAGATTGTAGACTAGACTCGAGAAGGAATCCTGGTTCACTACAATCGCAGCTCTGATACCAATCCTGGTTCACTAAAATTGTTTTCTTGACTCATGTAAACATTACATTACTGAAAACATAAGTCAAGTGTTTACAACACGAGATAGCATATTGTCTTAAAAGTTACAACTTTATTCAAAGATAACCAAAAGCGATATCCAAGAGCATGAGTAAAACCGCGCGCACATCCATCCTAGTTACCTGAAATACATGTGAGTTTTTGGAAAAACGTCAACATAATGTTGGTGTGAATTCATGCAGTGATTGTTTTGAATGTTTAAATACTTGAATGAAAACATAGTATGTACTTGTAGAATGTATGAATGTTTGAATGTAACTCGTAAAACGTATCTGTAACTGAGTACTATGACTGTTTGAATGTATTTATAACATGTATCTGTAACTGAGTACTATGACTGTTTGAATGTGTGAGATCGCTAGTGGTTTGCAAGGCCACTAACATGTGTCACGACATAGGAAGCCACCAAACCTAGGCATTTTTGTCGACTTTGACCGAGACACAGAAGCACTCATTGGTAGAAGTAGGCCAAGAGTGGGGTTGCCTGAAACCCATTAGATCTAACCTTTTGTTCCGCGGTCTGAATGTATACGTTGATTAATGGTGCTTATGGTACCCTATTCGGGACATGATCTAGAATGTTTCACTTGAATGTTTTTATACTCATCATACTATTTGTAAACATTGTAACATATGTAACATGTATTTCACCCCCGAAGTTATAAAACCAAAAACAGTTAAAGGAAAAGGGGGAGCATGAACTCACAACTTTGCGTTCCTTGCGTCGTAAACTTCACCGGATTTGCTTAATTAACGTCGTGACCTATACGTGTTTTCTTAACGTTAGTCACTAGACTTGTATCATACAAGTACAAGTCACTGTCTTTTATGTATATGTTTTCTTGTGTTAAAAATAATTCATATTTTTAACTAAGTGTCTTACTTATATTATTTTCTCAAAAATAAATATAAGTTTCTTGTATTTTGCACTTTGCACCCGAGTTATGTATCTTGTATGTTGCCGTGTATTTTTGTTACAAAAATTATGGTGAGGTTTATATTCGAAAAGCATAGTTCAGAACACACTAGCAAACATTTGTCTAGAAAGTATTTACTAAGTGTTAGGATTTTCGGAAAATTTCGCCATAGTCTCCTTTGTAAACGGAGATATCCATGCTAAGTAGCATATCATTTTCTTTAATCTACAACACATTAGATCGTTCTCAAATAATCAACCCGACATTCTGACATGCAAGATACTACTTTTGTCGTTTCAGTTTTAATATATAAAACTGGACTGTTTTCGGACATTTTAATAAAATGGTTAACTTATTCCAATAATTCCCAAATTTTTACAAAATGTCCTATCCGAATCAAATATTATTGTGAAAAAATATCGGGGTCCAGTTCATCATCAATATTTTATAGAAAATCATTTACCGAACTGCGATCAGATTTGTTATTTTCTGACCGCAGCCTACGGAATAATTCGTTTAAAAATCATCGTAAGTCCGTTTTACGAAATTCCAGTTGGAGGGTCACATTGACATCAGTGATCATCTACGGTATAAATTTCAGGGGCTGGTTCTACTCAGGTTTCAAGTTATGATGAAAAATATAACACATATTTTCAGCAGAAAAATGCAGCTTGAGCTGCTGTTACGAAACGACCCTCTAAAAATAGTAAACGACTTCGAAAAATTACGATTCCAGTGCCATTTGATCTTTTTTTAGAAAATACATAATTTAGGCTTCAGAAATTCTATTTTTCGATTTATTATGGTCGGTTTACAGCACTTTGAAGTTGGCTGAAAATGCAAATCAGCATGTTTCTTTATAGTTAAATCGTTACTAAATCGTATCAACAAATGTCCGAACAACGGGTTTATCAAGAAACCAACGATCAAGTATCATGTAAGATTTAGCCAACCCTCATCCAACAAGATTTCATCTTCATATAATCTTTTATGTTTAAGCTTCATGTAAAGTTTCATATTCATCATCTTAGTGTTCTAGTTCTTGTGATTTAAACATAAACATCATACTACAATTTTTTATCACAAAAACAAGATGAACAAGGGTGTACAAGTAACTTACAACTAGCACAAGGCTAGGGTAGGATCTAGTGATGAAGATGATGAGAAAAAGATGAAGAGCAAGCAAGAAACAAGTCCTTTCGAAGCACCACAAGTTGCAATCTCTTGTATCCACCTTCTACACTTGAATGAAGCTCAAAGTTGGATGAATATGGTGGTTATGTGGTGGTGATGGTGGCGGTTTGGGGAGTGCCGAAAGAGGGAGAGAGAGAGTGAAGTTGGGAGGGTGATCTTGAAATGATGTTATGATCTTTAGCTCCATACTTATAAGATATTTCCATATGTTTTAGCAACCTCCACAAGCAACCAATCTACTAAAATAATGAGTTATAATCTAGAGCAAGATTAAGGAGTATGGTGGATGATTTGTGGGTCCTTGTGACCGATTTTTGGTTAGGGGGGGGGGGGGTTGGTTGTAACATTTTGTAACTATATTGTAAAGACTAGTTAGATTCCAAGTAATAAGCTTACATATGGTATTTATTTGATATGTAGTGGGTGTTCGGGGATCACGACTAGCCAAGAAATAAATAAATAATGTGATTGGCAAAATTTAGTGTCCCGGGTAATGTCCGGTTATTCGGTTAGATACCGCTCCGTTAAAGTGCTAAATTGCATCGTTTAGTGTCCTTTTGTAACCCTTTTAATTCCCAACACTTAGGAAAATATTCTGGACGATAACACGTAATTTCTGCATAGTATTTTATTGTTTAAAAGTTGGTTATAGCTGAATTTAATAAAATTCTGCACTTAAAGTGCGTTTCAGGTGCTTTTTATTGCGTATTTTAGCTTTCGGAGCGTCTATATGTTGACCATTGTATGTACTCTTGGGTTTTAATGCATTCTTGTCGTTGGACCTACACCTAGGCCTCAGTTCTAATGTCGGACTGCTTTCTGCAGTTCTGTTGACACAATGTGTCTTACCGGTGAGTTTACTAGTATATTTTTGACGCAGCGCTCTCGTTAATGCACAAAGCATTATTTTGTAATATGAAACGTGCATGAATTCACTTGTATATAATGTAATCAATCAATGTTGACGTTTAAGCACATAATTTCAGTCATTAAGTAATAATTAAAGTGTACGGAAATTACCGGTTTCGTGCCAGTTGTCACAATGCATTAATAACTTAATTAATTATCTTTCAATAATCCAACCCTTTAGGATTGTATCCCTGCTGACTCAAACTACTGGGTTGAGGGTAACGTCACCTCCAAAAGAGGGGCCTACTACAATAACTAAGATAATCTCTTAACAAAGTGCAAAAGTGCGGAAATAATCAAAGGTTACACTATACACGAGTCGGAACCAAGTGATTCATCTTGTCTATCTGTTTTTATTTTTATTTTTCAGCATTTTAGTTAGTTTAAAACCTTTTTCTAAACTTTTGATTTGATTAGACGTTGAGGATAAACTGGTACTAAAAGCTCTTGTGTCCTTGGACGACATCGGTATCTTGCCAACACTATACTACGCTCACGATGGGTGCACTTGCCCATATGTGTGTTTAGTGTTAGTAAATATCGTGTTTTATAAATTTAAAACTTGGCTAAAAAGTGTAAAAGGGCTTAAAATATACTTAAACTTATATACACACTTCACACGCATCAGCACTATTAGTGCACGTTTCAGCCAGCTTATAACATTTTATAATAATCAATTAGTTTTTAACTGAAATGATGTAGGTAGAGCATTATATTCAAGTTGTGAAGGCTGAAGTAATGACGTCAACTGATTGAGGACTACGAGTTCAGCACATAGCAGTTTGATACATGCTTTATCAAACCCTGTTGTGAAGTTTCATTACGAGCCATCCCGGTGCAGGTTTCGCAATTTTACCCACTTTAGTATATCGAATTTTGAAATTCGTTTTGTTTTATTTTATTAGCCGTCTTAGATGAACACTTCAACTTCAACTGTAATCATCATTATGCAACAATACTACATGGTCAACAAATACAACTCATTACCTCAAAAGAGCAAGATGCCAGCAATATCGAACAAAGCGTAATTGAAGAAAGAAGATTCTTGCAGGTAATATGATATTTCTTAAACTTACCAAGCTTCTATATTTAGCATTTATTTACTTAAATTATCATTGATTTTTATTGTTTACATGGAGAGATCCAACTGAAGGACAAGTTAGCTATAACTGAGCGTACATCAAAGTTTGAAGCACAACTGAAAGTAAATTTTTGTTAATCACTGTTTATAAAACATGTCGTTTCATTTCTAATGGCACCAAGTGTTCAACTTTTTATAAAAATATAGGAAAATTCCAATTAACACTTTAAGATCACCAAACTCTAATGGCTCTTCACGCTGCCGGTCCGTAGGCGGAGCTAATAACTTTTCTTAGTTGGCGATTGCTTAAAATGGGATTTTACCATAAAGATCACCATCTTTTCAAATAAGATCATCTGGCTCAAGTTCAATTTTGAGGCATGCATAAGGTACATCAAAGTCATTTGATGGCGGTACACGTGCACTTGAGAGGAGTAAAGTTATTTCAAATGGAAGCGTCGGTCCTACTTTCAACCTTGGCCAATCGTGAACCAAGGATATTGAAATAGTAAACCCTGATGAAAAGTCGAGTGTTTCCTCAAGAACTGAAATGGAAACTGAAGATACCGTGGCATGCCTGTTGTACGATTTTGATGTGTGTAAAATGCAACATATAAATTACATCAAATAAGGCATAAAACTAACCCTTTTTAAGTACTAATATTGGAAAAAGAGTGTTTTTGTCTTCCTTTTGTATTTTCAGGATTAAATGAGCTCAAAAACGCAAAAGAAGCAAAAAGACAGATAAATCCAACATAAATACAAGAAAAGGAATATTAGTGGACTGCCCGACCCCTCAACGGCACCTTCCAAAGCAAAGTAGAGAAACCAGAAGACTGAACACGCCCCGTGCTCAGCCAGCACGGGGCCGTGTCCAAGAAGCAGCAGAAAAGACAAACCTATAGAAGCTTCTATTGCCCATCACGGGGCCGTGCTCAGCGGACACGGGGGCGTGTCGAAAGTACAGCAGGCGCATTTATTGTAATTGCGAATTACAATTAATGAGGAGAGAGATTGTCAGACGGACACGGGGCCGTGCCCAGCGGACACGGGGCCGTGTCCAGCTCTCTGTTCAGCCTATAAATAGGAGTGCTTGGATTCATTTCATCTCATCCCTTGGCACACCACCTCTCTCACACTTCATCCACCACCCACCACCATCACAACACCATCATCCACCACCATCATCCATTGTCCATCGTAGAGTGTGTGAGTCGTCTCGGGATCCAAGATTGATCGTAAGAGTTCTTGACAATCAAGGCCATGTTTGCCTAAGTCTCTTACATCACTTGGTGAAGACAAAGTGTCTAGTATAATACTTTTTATTTCTAATCTTTTGCACTTTTTATTTGGTTTTGTATTAATGACTTTAATAACTAGTTACTTATGTTGAAGGTGATCTTTCCTTATCGTTTGTCCGTGATGTCTTGGCATTATTTTACTGTCTATATAAAATAAAGGATTTTCACCATTCATATCTCCACGGTCTATATGGAGATATGTTGGCTACCTGGTAGGGGGTTAAGGGAACGGTTTGGTAAAGGTCTTGCCATTGTTCAGCGTTTAGAGGTCCTGAAATGGACCTGGGTCAAATTTAGTAGGACCTCCTTCAATACTTCACGGTATTGGATGGCGGGGGTCCAAACTCTTTGATCCTCTCATAAGTTAACTACTATTAATACTATAACCCGGCTATTTAGGACTGTATCCCTGCTGACTCAGACTACTTAGCCGAGGGTAACGTCACCGCCAAAAGCGGGGCCTACCACAATACTGCATTAATAACTTAATTCATTATCTTCCAATAATCCACCCTTTTAGGATTGTATCCCTGCTGACTCAAACTACTGGGGTGAGGGTAACGTCACCTTCAAAAGAGGGGCCTACTACAATAACTAAGATAATCTCTTAATTATGTGCAAAAGTGCGGAAATAATCAAAGGTTATACTAGATACGAGTCGGAACCAAGTGATTCATCTTGTCTATCTGTTTTTTCTTTTATTTTTATTTTCAGCATTTTAGTTAATTTTCTTAGTTTTAAACATTTTTCTAAACTTTTATTTTGGTTAGACGTTGAGGATAAACCGGTACTAAAAGCTCTTGTGTCCTTGGACGACCTCGGTATCTTACCAACGCTATACTACACTCAACGATGGGTGCACTTGCCCATATGTGTGTTTAGTGTTAGTGAAATATCGTGTTTTATAAATTTAAAACTTGGCTAAAATAAGTGTTAAAAGGGGCTTAAAATATACACCTAATATATATAACACTTCACACGCATCAATTTGCTTCAAAAAGAGGTGATAGCTTTAAGGAAGGCTGGTAATGAAACAGATCAAAGCATTAAAGACAAATACGACGCTATCGAGGTTAATTATTATCTTTTTTTTTTCATTTTGTTTTATATTTGTTATGTTGGGTTTTCATCAAAACTTTTTATTTAAATTGTCATAATGTTTGGGTTAATCATTTTTATGTTATATTTCCAACCGTGACCTCCAAATATAAATATTAGTAACAATTGTTATTTTCCAAATACATGTAATTCGTGTCATAATTGTGAAAATCATGGTCTAAACCCAAGAAAATAAAGAAATTTAGACAATCCAGAAGGGGTTATTTGTAATTTCAAACGGGTCAAATTGGTGAATAATTTTTTTTCTAGCTAAAATGGAAATAGTGTAAAGCATTAGATTACTATCACTAATATCATTTTTGTAATCATATTTAATGCTCTTTGTTACTAATCGATATTTGTCTTTTTCTTGATGTTTTTGTTTGTACATGGCTTATAAAGAAAACTTTGTTACTATTTTATGTAATGTCATTTTATTTGCATTACTTTTATCCATACACATATGTTTAATTTAATTTAAATTTTCCAACCCAGGTTGCCACCCGGGTGATAAAAGAGCAGTATAATTGTATTTTTCTGTATGAACACAACAAATGATGCATTGTAATTAGTGGTGCACAAAAAACCCGAACCCGGACCCGAAAAAAAAAACCCGGGTTTTTAATACCCGAACCCGACCCTACCCGTAGGGTAGGGACCGGGTATGCATATTTGATCTAAAACCCGAACCCGGAACCGGTTTTTTTATACCCGGTTTATACCTGAAACCCGGTTTTATAAATACCCGAACCCGGAACCGGTTTATACCCGAAACCCGGTTTATACCCGAAACCCGGTTTAAAAAAACCCGATTTTGATGTAATCTTGTTTAATTATGTATGCATTAAGACTTCTAGTTCTTATGATTTTACAAAATTATGTATGCACTTTGATGTAATGAATCTTGTTTAAGTATTAGGTTTCTAGTTCTTATGATAAACAAAATTATGTAATCCACATATTTCTTTTCAAAGCCCAAAAGAACTAAACCAAAACCCCACTAAATCTCGTGACAATGCATGGCTGGTCCTGGTTGTTCTCATTTGATTTTTTTCGGCCCAACATGCAATTGCTTGAGCCACCTGCATCACTCGTCTAGCCTTCTCCAGCCACCTGCATCACTCGTCTAGCCTTCTCCAGCCACAACCGCAACCGCTCTACCCGATGCGGTTTTTTCCCAACCCGATGCGGGTTTTTTAATACCCGGTGCGGGTTTTTTCCCAACCCGGTGCATACCCGAACCCTACCCGATGAATACCCGAACCGGACCCGAACCCTACCCGGACCCGGGTATATAGGGTATACATTTTTTGTAGAAAACCCGGACCCGACCCGGTTTTTAAAAAAACCCGATTTTTTAAAACCCGATCCTACCCGAACCCGATCCTACCCGAAACCCGGTCCTACCCAAAAACCCGATTTGTGCACCACTAATTGTAATTACAAATTTCATTGTTATTTTGGATTGGGCTTTTAAAGAAAACACAAAGATCATACAGTGATGGGCCATTGTTAATTGGACTCACATGTGCCAGTTTGGTGAGACTTGAGAGGCATCATGATTCAAGATCATCAACCTATTATTGACCCCAATACAATCATTTAAACTAACTCCTAGACCGGTTGAAAGCTTACTTGCTAAATTATATAATTAAGCATGAATATTTTAAGAGATTTGTATGAATATAACTTTGTTTGAATTAAGTAATATTTATATACTATTAATTTGTAACATTAGTATGCATGTTTAGTTGTAAATTATGCTTGAATGATTGTACATTTGTTTGAAACATTAGTATGCATGTTTAGTTGTAAAATATGCTTAAATGGTTGTACCTTAATCAAATAATTGTTTCATTATCTTACCAAATTCAATCTGTTTTGTATGCATTATAAATTGTGCTTAAGTGGTAGTACACTAATCAAATAATGTTTCATTATCTTACCATATTCAATAGGTTTGATCCATTGTGTTGTTGTATTTGTAAATTATTATTATTATTTATAATAATTGTATAAATAGAATTTGCTACATATTGATGCAATGGTTGTTGTAATGTATGCATTATGGTTTGTATAGTGGTAATGACATATATTATATATAGATTACGATGAACCTGTCAAACAGAAAAAAATAGACGCGGGTTCATCGTAATTCGCGAGTCCTAGATCAACTTAGTTATTTTATTCTATGTTTTACGTTTCGGTTTAATTTCTTCGCATTAACACGCTGCAACTTCAGTATCGGTGGTCGCTGGCAGTAGTGTGGCATTAGTGCTCGCCCCCTCCGCAACGCGGGGGGTGCTTAATACTAGTTCTTTAGAATTTATGTAAGAAATTTAGAATATAAAAACACTTTATATTGATTTACTACATGGGTTGATTTGGTTGATATTTTTCAATCCTGATTACATGTTCAGCTTGGTATAACCCGAATCAAAAGTCGGTTTTAAGTTAAGTTAGGCTTCATTTACAGTACACAACTCAAAACCAGAATTTGAACACCCTTAGGCTAGGCGGGGTGGTCCGTTATGGACCATCCATAACGCGTTGAACCATCACGAAACACCGCCTCCGGACCATCCATAACGCATGAAAAACAAAACGCATTGAACCGATAACGCGTTGAACCGAAAACGCGTTGAACTTTTGAAAAATTGGACCGTTGTTGATTTTTTGACCGTTTTAAAACGGTAATATTCATTAAAAAAAAACCTTTAAACCATTTATCTATTTATATCTCCATTTTAAACCATTTTACACACACCAATCTACATCTTTTAAACCATTTTAAACCCATTTCACACAATTTTTATATCTTTCTCAAATGGAATTCCCTACGGATTCGACGTTTCCGATGTCTAGCGATAGTGATACCGAGTCGTCTTCCGACAACGAAACGCTAAAATATTTTGTGTCGGTGTATAACGAGCTTGATGCCGAGTCGTCCCGCCCAAAGAAGAAGATGGTCGACCGTGATCGTATACGTGCCAACGAAGTTTTGATGAACGATTATTTTGTGGAAAATCCGCTCTACAATGCCGAAACGTTCAGAGATCGGTTTCGTTTACCCAAAGAATTCTTTTTAAAGATTGTTGGAGACATCGAAGCAAGCGAGGAATGGTTTCAAGAAGGTTACGATGCGAGGGGCAAACCAAGTTTCACGCCGATACAAAAATGCACGTCCGCCATTCGCCAACTAGCGACAGGTAACCCTCCCGATCAATATGATGAATACCTAGCAATGTCGGAAAGAACTTCACGTGAAGGTTTGCAATTTTTTTGCAACGCGATCATTAAGTTGTATGCTAACGAGTTTTTACGTAAACCGACGAGCCACGACATCTCACGTATTTACGCCGCACACGAGGCTAGATGGCATTTTCTCGGGATGCTCGGTAGCATCGATTGTACACATATCGAGTGGAAAAATTGTCCAAGAGAGTTGCGAGGGGCGTATGTTAGGGGAGACATCAAAAGACCAACCATCATACTAGAAGCGGTGGCGTCGAATGATTTATGGATTTGGCATTCGTATTTCGGTGTTCCAGGTTCAAACAACGACATCAATGTGTTCCACACGTCGCCGTTGTTCCAAAGCGTAACGGATGGTACCGCACCTTCCTCTCCTTTCTATGTTAACGGTCGACATTACAGACGAGGCTTTTTTCTTGTGGATGGTATCTACCCGTCTTGGTCTATTTTTGTGAAAGCTCCCTCATTTCCTGTCGAGGCTAAAGAAATTGTGTTCAAAAAATTGCAAGAATTGGCAAGAAAAGATGTTGAGATGGCATTTGGTGTTTTAAAGGGTAGATGGGGTATACTACACCAACCGGTTCGTGCGACGAGCAAGAAATCAATACATAGCATAGTGTATGCATGTATCATATTGCACAATATGCTGATCAAAGAAGACGGACGTGCAATATCCCCGGATTGGGTGTCGGATCCTCCTACACAAGTTCAAGTTCCACAAAATATCCATCTAGAATTGCGTAATGAAGAAACTCACTTTCGGTTGAGATACGATTTAATCGAACTAGTAGGTTCTCTAGGTTTGGAGTTTCATGATTCGGACGAGGAGTAGGTTTTTTTTTTTAAATTGTATGTTTCTAGTATGTTAAACTGAAGTAGTATTTTTAAATTTAATGAAATCTTTAATTTTAGTGTTTTATTGTTAATTTCTAATTTAAAATAAAAAATTAAAAAAATTAGTGAAATTTATAATTTTGTTTTAAAATAAAATAAAAAATTTCTAATTTTAAAATGAAAATTAAAAAAAATTGGGAGTGATAGAATTCTATCACTAGTGATACCACCCCCTACATTTCTATCACTAGTGATAGAATATTGGGTGATGACATGGCATGATTTGATTGGATAGTGGGAGTGATAGAAATCTATCACTAGTGACCACCCCTCCTCCACTTATGCAAAACTTTATGTCTATAAGAATGGGAAATGTGTATAAACTGATTTTATGATATTAACTACTATTTATGTCAGAAATTTGATTATCCAAGTACCGTATTTATTTTTCATTTATTCCTTAAAATGAATGTGGACAATATTTTATAAAAACAAATACATTATAAAAAAGTTGATTTTTTTAATGTTAAATTAGTTATTAATGTAAAAAAGAAAAACAGGGGATATTATTTTTGCATCAAACCAAAGTTGATTTATCCAGTCATGCATTCCCTACATTTGTTGTATGCGTATGTCAGGATATTGCTGTAAATGTGAGTGCTACCAATTTTTTTCATTCTTTTCTGGGGTGTTCTTATTATAGAACTGTGATAAATCGGAGCCCGGTTGATGTAAAATCCAAAATTGTATGTCAGTGTATGTATTTTCAATCATTAAACTTCGTTACACTTTTATTAATTTTATTGTTTTTGTTGTTCAGGCCGTGTCTTTTTAGATAGTATTAAATTTGAATAAAAATAATAAGTTTGTGTTGCGTTATCAAGAGTTAAAAGCAGGGCCGGTGTGAAGTTGCTTATACTAGACAAAGATGGGAATGTAACAAGTAAAAAAACAAATGTAGTCTATAAGGAAGTTTTTTCCGATATTTGAATAGTTTTCTGTTTTTTTATTCCAATGTATGCGTTTGTACAGAATATTTCATTTCAAAGTAAATAATATGGTTTTGGTTGAAACCCGCGTATTACGCGGGCATTAACCTAGTTTGATATATAAAATTACATTTATTTAATCCGTACAATATACGAGTTTCATAAAGATGTAACTTTTTATTATTTAATATATAAAATTACATTTATTCAACCCGAGTAATACACGGGGTTCTAACCTAGTGTTATATATAAAATTCATATATCGCGGCTGTAGAAAAAAATACTTCTTACACTGTATTGAGCCGTATATTTATTTCTATTTTAATTTAATAATAAGTTATGATAAACTTTTAAAATTAAAACTTAAGAAATATAAACATGTATCAGGTCTAAATAAATACAAAACATGATAAACTTTTAAAATTAAAACTTAAGAAATATAAACATGTATCAGGTCTAAATAAATACAAAACACAGAAGACGTGTATTTTAGTATGGAGAAAGTGAGTATACTTTTTTTCCCTGGTTACTGGAAAAGCATAAAAACCACAAGAAAATGATTCTTTTGATTCATAAAATAAAATTTAGGGGAAGTTACTTTTTGAGTCCCTATATTTTAGCTGTTTTAATCACTTGAGTTCAAAATCAAAAGAGTAAACTGTCATTTTGCTCCCTAAGATTTGGTAACTTTTGTCACTTTAGTCTAAATTTGAAACCTTTTGCATCTGGGTCCCTGTGGTTTTCACTTTTATTGCCATTTTGGTCCAAAAATCAAATTAGCTCATATTTCTCAAATTAATTCCTGCTATTTTGTCCTTTTCTGCAGGGGCAAAATAGTCATTATTAATTAAAATAATAAAATTTAAAAAAAAAGACCCTTTGACCTTATAATCTCTTCCCCAAACCTAAAACCCTAATCATCATCTTCTTCAAAACATGATCCACTTCCAGTTTAATAACAAAATGCAGAACAAAATATCAACTCAGTTCAATTTCAAATCAATTCAATAATAAGTTACAAACCATTTGAGAAAAAAGCAAGTTCAATCAACAAAACAAAACCCTAACTTGTGAAATTGGCCATCGCGTTGTTCAACGAAGATAAATATGGTGGTGTTAGAGAGAAAGAGAGGATGTGCCATAATGACTAAAAACCTACTTTTTCCTGATTAACAACTGACAGTTTATGCAGGTTTTGAGACACCGACGAGTCAAGCGACTCAATCTGAGCGTACAAATCGGAGATAACCGCCTCTTTGTCGGTGAGTTGTTGCCGGAGATCGGAAGAATTGGATTCTAGGGCGGAGACGCGGCTGGAGAGAGCAATGGAGGTGATTTTGCGAGCAACGTCGAGCTGTTGGAATGGATCGGAAGGTAGAACTGATAAGAGCTCCGGTGGAAGATCGAAGGCGGTGGTTGGTGGTGGCTCCGTCGTCGGCTGTTGGAATTGATCGAAAGGTAGAACTGATATGTGTAGGAGATGGATGACGGAATAAATGATGAGATAAGGTGATTTTGTTTGGGTATTTTTAGTTTTTTTTTTTTTGTTTTTTTTTATCTAGGAAGTATTGTGTGGCTCGTATTTGGTTTGGTTGGTAGGTGTATTAATATTTTTTAGAGTAAACTGCAATTTTACACCCTGAGGTTAGGGGTCATTGGCATGTCTACCCCCTAAGGAAATAATTGCAATTTTACCCCCCACTGTTTGCTCTTATGTCGCATGTTTACCCCCCGGCGTCAAAGTGGCTAACAGATCTGTTAACTCTAAGTTGAAATGACTATATTACCCTTACATTTTACCCCCCAACATTCCTGTTAAGTCGCACAATTACCCCCCACTGGTAAATTACTAATTTTTCCTTTGTTATTACCCCCTGTACTTTGTGTTAAGACACAACATTACTCCCTGCAACTTCCAAAACCCTTCCCGCCAAAATCAAATACCTGTTCTATGATTCTATAATAAAAATCTGAACCTGTTCTTTGATCTGAAACCTAATTCTGATTTTTGAACACGTAATCTGAAACCTAACAATCATACCTGTTCAAAATTCTGAAACCTAACAAGCAAAGACTCCAAAACTGGTAAATTACTAATTCTGAACCTGTTCTATGCATCTGTTATAAGAATTGCAGGACGAACAAAAGACTCCAAAACTGTTCCATTTAAATGCTTGAAGAAAAAATCAGCAAAAATGTGAAACCTAACAAGCATACCTGTTCAAAAATTAAGCATGCCTGCTGCAATGTGTTCTATACTCAAAAAATAAAGCATACATGCTGCACTAACAATTTCATTCAATGTATCTGATCATGTATCAAACCACTGCTGCTCTGACCATGTATGAAACCACTGCTGCACTAACAACCACATTCAGACATTGTAACTCACATTCAGACATTGTAACACATTCAGACAATGTGTTCTAGAATCTGATTAGAACTTATGCACATGCAAACTGTCATTTTAGAACTTATGCACATACAGCAACTGTGATCAACCAATGTCATTTTAGAACTTATGCACATGCAAACTGTCATTTAGACTGATCTGATTAAGCACACTTATGCCCAAACTGTGATCAACCAGTGTGTGTTATTTACAACCTGCAAATGCACATGAAACTGTCATCTACATGAGTGTGCTGCCCACTTATGCCCAAACTGATTAAGCACACTTATGCCCAAACTGTCAGAATCTGATTAAGCCACTTATGCCCAAACTCACATTCAGACATTGTAACACATTCAGACAATGTGTTCAGGACTTATGCAAACTGTCATTTTAGCATCAGGTTACTAGCCTACAACCTGCAAATGCACATGAGTGTGCTGCTAATTTTGATCAAACATAATGTCAACAAGCTTAGTACTAGGTAAACAAGCTAACAACATACCCAAAAACCAAGCTAACAACATACCCAAAAGCTTTTAGACAAAAGATAAATAAGTTAAGTTAGGTTAACCTACATATTACACAAAAGCTTCGATTAAGTTAAGTTAACCTACATATTACACAAAAGCTAAATAACTACTAGAGTAAACATCCGCTCAACTCTCCGGTGGTAGATGGAAGTTGAGGACATGCCTCCCAAACACAGAGACCATCAGGTGGACCACCAAAGATGAGCTTGATAAGCTCATCGTCAGGTCAAATGTAAAAAAACCAACAGTGAACCAAATCAGACCCTAAACCCTGTTTATAACATGATAATGACTAAATCTGACCCAGATTAACTAACATTGGCCGATTATACCTTTGGTGTGGCGGATGAGATAGCGGATTAGCCAACAAAAGACCGGCATTTAGACTGATCTGAAGATAGCGGCAGTGGTTGTTGTGACCGGATGAGAAGAATGATCGAGGAGTTGTGACCGGAGGAGAAGAATGATCGAGGAGAAGAATGATCGGACGATTTGTTGTCGCCGGAGAGACACTGATCGCCGCCGGAGAGACACTGTCGCCGGAGAAGAAGGTTGAAGGGCGATGGTGGGAAGGTGGGGGGGTAATTATGCTTGGTTATGTTACTTATAGGGGGTGTTGTAGAGAAGAAGCTTGACATTAGTAGCAAAATGACAATGTTACCCTTTGACCATCAGCTTATAATGTTGACTGTTAAGCCACTTTAACGTCGGGGGGTAAACATGCGACATAAGAGCAAACAATGGGGGGTAAAATTGCAGTTATTTCCTTAGGGGGGGTAGACATGCCAATGACCCATAACCTCAGGGTGTAAAATTACAGTTTACTCTATTTTTTATAATAAAACTCATAATGACTAATTTGCCTCTGAAGAAAAGGACAAAATAGCAAGAATAAATTTAAGAAATATAAACTGATTTGAATTTTGGATCAAAATGCCAATAAAAGTAAAATCACAGGGACCCAGATGTAAAAAGTTTTAAATTTGGACTAAAGTGGCAAAAGTGACCAAACCTCAGGGACCAAAATGGCAGTTTACTCAAATCAAAAAGTTTAACGTTCTGATTCCCTAACCGCTCATTTTATAACATTTTGAGTCCAATTTTATTCATTTTATAACGTTTTGAGTCTAGTTTTGTTAAAAAAAATTGACTCAAAAGGTTAAAAGAATCGACTCAATTGGACTCAAAAGTAGGGCTGAGCAGTATACGGTTTAGAATCGTCAGAACCGGGGAACCGAACCGGAACCGCTAGATCCAAACCGTATTTTTGGATATAGGGTCCGGTTCCGGTTATTAAATTTGGGTAAAAACGGTTCCCGGTTTGGTTCCGGTTAAAACCACGGTTCTGGTAAAAGAACCGCTAGAACCAGTTGGGATTATAAATATTTAAAACCCTATTTTATTAATGGGCTTTTCAACATCATACGACCATCCTAATTCTTATTCCCTCTTCTTATATTCATTCCAAGATCTCATCTTTCATCTTCTAATTCTTCTCCATCTCTCAACCCTAACTCTAATTGCTATCATACAAGTTCATCTCCATCAACACCTTGCAAATACATGTACGCTATTCTACATGACCTTTTTTTATGATTGCATATATTTTCTTTCTAGATGTTTGCTTTCTGAGACATATAGTTTTCTGTATGTGAAAATAAAAATTGAACAAAAATAATCAAATCAATGTTGATCGAATTGTAAATGTGTATATAAATAGTGTATCGCTTGTTTTAATTGTCAACACGATGGTTGTAATAGTTTTATTTAGAGATTGTTTATGTCTTGAAATTTTTTATTGTTGTTTTGCTACTTTTATTTTTGTTGGTTTGAACTTTGAATGTTGCAATTCTTAGTTAATGTTTTAAATGGTTTGATTCGTTTCTATTGAATTGTTAATTTTAGGATTTAATTGTCAACCGGTTCCCGCGAGAACCGTTTACACGAGAACCGTTTAACCGGTTTGGAACCGAACCGGAACCGTTATAATACGGTTCGGTTCCGGTTCTTAAATTTAGCAATTAACGGTTCCGGTTCGGTTCGGTCCGGTTCTGAACCGTTGCACAGCCCTACTCAAAAGGTTATAAAAAAGCGTTAAGGGACTCAAGGCGTTAAACATTTTGATTTTAAACTCATATGATTAAAACCACTAAAACAAAAGGATTGAGGAATTATATACTATTATATACTAATAGAAAAGAAACTGAATGAATAGTGATTTAATATTTATTTAATGAATAGTGATTTAAATAGTGATTTATTATTTATTTAATAAATAGTTATTTGAATAGTGATTTATTATTTATTTTTTAAATTAAAACAAACTAAATGAATAGTGATCTAGGAAATATAAGAATATGGGGTATGGGGCGGGGGTTGTGACGTGGGTTGGGTACAAACGCCTAAGTCACCACCCCGGGTGGGCTTGGGTTTCGGCGTGGCCCCTTGGGCGGGGGTTTCAGCCCGGGCGTTGGGCGGGCCTATCAAGATGACATGGCGGGATCTCATTGGCCAAGACAAGTAGCCGTTTGGGCTAGCCGTTGGCCAACGGCTATGTGTTTAAAAAAAAGATATAGAAAATATTAGAATATGGGGTATGGGGCGGGGGTTGTGGCGTGGGTTGGGTACAAACGCCCAAGTCACCACCCCGGGTGGGCTTGGGTTTCGGCGTGGCCCCTTGGGTGGGGGGTTTCAGCCCGGGCGTTGGGCGGGGCTATCAAGATGACATGGCAGGCTCTCGTTGGCCAAGACAAGTAGCCGTTTGGGCTAGCCGTTGGCCAACAGCTATGTGTTTAAAAAAAGATCTAGGAAATATTAGAATATGGGGTATGGGGCGGGGGTTGTGGCGTGGGTTGGGTACAAACGCCCAAGTCACCACCCTGGGTGGGCTTGGGTTTCGGCGTGGCCCCTTGGGCGGGGGTTTCAGCCCGGGCGTTGGGCGGGGCTATCAAGATGACATGGCGGGATCTCATTGGCCACGACAAGTAGTCGTTTGGGCTAGCCGTTGGTCAACGGCTATGTGTTTAAAAAAAATTATCTATTCACTATAAATACTCACACTTCTATTCATTTTTACCACAACTACTCCACCTCTTCTATAATGATCTCTATCTTATTTTTAAAAAAAAATCTCATCCAACCACAATATGAAAAATGAATCCTCATAACCGTGGTTTTGACCCGAACAATCCGTGGGCATTCCAAAAAACACCTAGCCCAGCATCCAATCGTCCAATTGCTCCATTTTTAATGCACTCCACGATGCCGGATATGGCTGGTTACGCATCGTTTATCTCGAATCGTTTGAAGAATGATGTCGGTCAGTTTACTTACTGTGTGTATAAAAGGTAATCTAAACTGTGCAATTACTTGCATTGCTACGTTGCTACAGGATTTGATGAGCTCGGTACCAACAGGTACCGAAAATACCGTTACCGAAATCCCCAAAAGTATGTACCGGTACCGAATATACCTGGTACGGTACGGTTCGGTACCGGTTGGTACTGGTACAACACCGGTATTTGAGGGTAAAAATCGGTGAATAGCGGTGCCGAACCGGTACCGAAAATACGTGACGTTTTAGTTCGAGCTGCTTTTTGTTATTTGACATGTTTTGTCATTCTTATAGAACGATTTGGTTTAGCGCGCCGCAACGCGCGCGCATGGTAAACAACTAGTTTACTCTAAAATTTAATAAACCATTAATTAATTATCCTTTTAAAATAGGTGTGAACGAAATTTTCAGTACGGATCTTCTAGATGGGTCATCGTTGGATTTTACTTTTATGCCCTTCTAAGTAGTTCGACTCTACTCTCTATCAACCTTCAAGTTTCAATAGGTTAACAATAAAGGATGTTTATTTCAAAATTTCGTATTCACTGTAAAAGTTGGTTTAAGAGAGGAGTTTTTGTTCACAACTAATTAAAGTTTTATTGTAATTCTAGAACAAGTGTAATTTTTTAACAAGTGAGATGTGTGAGGTAGCGGTGATGTAACGGTGGTGTCTATAATGATAAGTCTGCCCGTAGTGGGGCGTTTTTTTTTTTTTAAATTCAAAAAAAACGCCTAGAAACGCCACACCCCCATTACATGGGGCGTTTTTTAAAAAAAAAAAAATCAAAAACTTGAAGTTGGCGTGTTAATTATAACGCTGAATGGGGTGTTTATCATCTGACATGTTAATTAATGCAGCCCACTTTTGCAAAAGTAAAAGCATCTTTCTCTTTGTCCCACCAATGAGAAAGTAGCATGTGTTTTTTTTTTTAATGATTGGAAGGGGTATTGGGCACTATTGAAATAATGTCCCACTACACCTCTTTTGCTATAATGCTCAACGATGACTAGGATGCCACGTGTCGGATAATGTCCCATGGTGGGGGCATTATTTTTGTTCACCACTACGGGTGGTCTAAGTAGTGATGAGCAGATGGTGTTTGCCAACTTGGTTCCGTATTAATTAAATTAACATGTTTTATAAGAATCTATTGATTTAACATATTGCATAATTTGAGTAGATCTGAATTAACCAACGTATTATCTAAATACAATATTTTTACTCAAGTTGACCAGTTTTTCTAATGATGTGTCACCATTACCAAGTACCAACCTATCCAAAACCCACTAAATACAATAAATATTACGTCTACTAAATAAAATATAAAATATCATATTATTGTAAAATCTTAGAATGAAACATACAAATACATCAACCTAAAAAGAAGAATAAATCATTTTAAACTTAACACTAGGTGTTCAAGATCTCATTCAATCGAGTTTGAAAAAAATTATAGGCCAATCGTTATATACGATTTTGGGCATGATAAATTGAACCAGCCGGTTGAGTGGATTAGCCGGTTTTACTAGTTTGACGTATTGAATTGATTTTTATATAAAATCAATAACTTGTATTATTTTTTATAAAATATACACATCTAAAATAAATAAGTAAATAATATAACCAATAAACATTAAAAGCCAATTTCAAGTTCCAAACTGAACTGAACCACTAAAGCAGTTAAAACCAAACCATAAACAAACATGTTTCAAACTTAAACCAACCTACTTGTTTCAGTTTTAAAGGGTTTATTTACTTTTTTTTTTTGAACGACAAGGTGTCATACATTTTTTGGGTGCGAGACACCCCACACCCCCCATATTGGGGAGGCCCGTCGCCCCACTCCGGCTAGATGTGAGCGTCTTAATCGTGCCCCAGCTGGCATCAGAGAGTGGCCAGCGTCAAAGGAAAAACCCCACAGGTACCTCACCCCAACTATGGGGCTTGACGAGTTGAGAGCCGCTTCGAGAGAGGATCGTACTCGGGTACTATGGGTAAAACCCAGGTGCATCAACAAGTTGGACTTGAATCATTTGCTAAAGGGTTTATTTACTAACATCATTAGTTGACACTTCCTACCCATAGTTTTGAAGGGGTCAATAGTACATAACCACAAATACGAAGGACTCATCTCTCTCTCTCTCTCTCTCTCTCATCTTTACGCGTTTTTGCCGTCACCAACTACCCACCATGTCATGCCTCAACAACGCCTATTCAACATATCTCTAATTTTCGAATAAAAATTCAACATTATTTAATTTTCAAAAACACACCCCCTTTGACAACTTAACACGCAATCTCTTAAATCTTAATCACCTTAATTTCCTGGAACCTTCCTTCCCATCCCCCCACCTCAATCCCCTTTTCTTCTTCATATAAACAACCCAACACCCACTTCACCATTCACTTCACACCTCTTTTTTTACCATAAAAGTTTCAATTCTTCCATTTGGGTATCAAGAAAGTTTCAATTTTTCCATTTGGGTATCAAGCAATCTTCATTCTTTTCATCTGGGTATCAATAATTTTCAGTTTTACCATCTGGGTATCAAGAAAGTTTCAATTTTTTCATCTGGGTATCAAGAAAGTTTCAATTTTTTCATCTGGGTATCAAGAAATTCACAATCTTGAATCATGGAGAACAACAATCAATCATCTTTTTGGCAGTTTAGTGACCAGCTTCGTGTGCAAAGCAACAATCTTGCAAATCTTTCTTTAAACGACTCAATCTGGAGCACCTCATACGGATCCAAACGGCCGGAAAAAGATCGCCGGAACTTTGACATCCGGGTCGGTGGCGACTTCATCAACTCCGGCGCCGGTAACACCAACAATTCCGGTTCATCAAACTCTGACTTTAATGGGTTCAATTTTGATTGGAAAATGGCCCCCACAAGTCAAAATCATCAAGTTCATCATGTTGGTGATTTTGGGATTAATGGTGGGTTTAATAAGGGGATTTATTCAAAACCAAGTTTGAATTTTGGTGTAAATAATTTTAATAATAATAATAATGTTGGTTTTGAGAAAAATGGGTTCAAGAAAGATGGGAAATTTGGGAAAAATGGTGAGGATGATCATCATGGTTTTGGTGGTAAACATGGGAAGAACAAGAAGAACAACAATAATAATAATAGTAATGTGAATAATAATAATAATGAGAAGGATAAGAATAGTGTTGATAAGAGGTTCAAGACTCTGCCACCTTCAGAATCTTTGCCCAGAAATGAGACTGTTGGTGGGTATATTTTTGTCTGCAACAATGATACTATGCAAGAGAATCTCAAAAGACAGCTCTTTGGTATGTTTTTTGTTCTGTTTTTTTTATAAAGTTTGCATCTTTTTATTTGTGGGGTTTTGTGTTGTTTTTTAGTAGACATATTATATGCTTGTTTTGCTGGATGGGTTCTTGATTTTTCAAGATTTAGGGTTTTGAAAATTGGGGATTTTCAAGGTTTAGGGTTTGATGTTCTTACTCTTTTCAAGATCAAGATTTTTATTTTGGAAGATTTGAAGTAGATAACTTATATGCTTGTTTTGCTTGTTGAGTTTTTTTTTTTTTTTTTTCAAATTTTAGGGTTTGAAAAATTGGGGATTTTTCAAGATTTAGGGTTTGATAGATTCTTGATTTTTCAAGATTTAAAAATTGGGAATATATTAAGATTTAGGGTTTGATGTTCTTGTTTCTTTCTAAAATCAAGATTTTGATTTTGAGAGACTTGAATTAGACTTGATTTTTCAAGATTTAGGGTTTGAAAATTTGGGGATTTTTCAAGATTTAGGGTTCGATGTTCTTAACTCCTTCCACAAGATCAAGATTTAGTTTTTATAATATTTACAGATTGTTTTCAACATATTTGGGTTTGATTCTTATCTTGTTAGATGCTTCATATACTAGATATTCAAGCATGATTATATAAGCTTCAGCTATAACCCTGTTATAAATTTGTCTAATTGTCTTGTTAAACTCATTTGCAGGTTTACCCCCTCGCTACCGCGACTCGGTTAGGCAAATCACACCTGGCCTGCCTCTGTTCCTCTACAACTACTCCACTCACCAACTTCATGGTGTTTTTGAGGTAATCAATCTCATCTATTCATAACGTTACCGTTGGTTAGCAGGGTATTGGTGGGTACGTGGTCTTTCGGTTATCAAAGAAATAGGAACTTAAATGAGGGCAAATTAACTTTTACTTTTGTAAGTGTTGAAAGAAAGATGATTAAGATGAATTTTGGTTTTGATGATTCAGGCTACAAGTTTTGGTGGAACAAACATCGACCCGTCTGCTTGGGAAGACAAGAAGAACCCTGGTGAATCGCGGTTCCCTGCTCAGGTGCGAGTTATGACCAGGAAACTGGCCGAGCCGTTAGAAGAGGATTCCTTTAGGCCAATTCTTCACCACTATGATGGCCCTAAGTTTCGCCTTGAGCTCAACATCCCCGAGGTAAATTACATTGCTAATCTTTCGATCTAGATATTAGTAGGGGTTTAAACGAGTCAAACCACATGTGAGCTACTCGAGACTCGCTTGTTAAATGCTCAGCAGTATGAACTGAGCTTGAATGAGTGTGAGCCGGAGCTTGACGAGGCTCAAATTTAGTAACTTTCATATTATGTAATTACATAATAGATATTCTTATTTATAAATTATGAAAAATATATTTAAATAATATATTTTGTTATATAAAAATTATAATTTTAAATATACATAAAAATAACTAAATATTTATATAGATAAAAAAGTCGAAACATTTAATCAATAATAGACAGGCCAAGCCTGAGTCGAGCTCAAGCTTGAAAAATTATTGACGAATTAAGGTCAAGCCGATAACAGCTCAGTTTCGACTCGTTTACACCTCTAGATACTCAAATCCTGATATAAAGACCTTTGTCAGTATCCATATCACTTAACGCGCACCCGTGTCTTTGTTGCAGGCGCTCTCACTCTTGGACATATTTGAAGAGAACAAGAACTGAAAGCGGATGAAAGAATGATGCTTGTGAGGAAAAAGGTTTAAAGAGCGGTTTATATTTGGATAATTGTTATGTATAATGAAGTTGAAGGCGTTTTGGCTGTGTTTAATCATATATGCGTACTTAATATATGTTTATATCGAGCCGAAGAGATGCGTAACATAGAAACTTTAGTAAACGTTTACAGGATGTGTAGCCATGAATCGTTGGTCCCCTTTGGTTCTTTGGCTCGGTCGTATATATGCAAAAATACAAACTCAGTATGAATGAATAGACTATAATAATACAGACTTTTATTTATGTCTTGTTAGTCTTCGTTCAAATTTCTTGCATGTTATTTTGTTCAAGTTGTGTCTGATTAACGGGTTAAAATGATATAATGTTCGTGTTGAATCCATAAACATGACCTAAATTTAGAGTAAAATGCCAAAATCGTCCCTGAGCTTTAGTTATGTTCGTTTGTTCCATCTAAAATGACCTGTTTTTTTTTTTTTTGTCTATTTGAGTCCTTTAAACGTGTTTTATTGTCATTGCATTCTTGAGTTTGGTTTTTTTGAAATTTGGCCATCAGGGATGAAAATGACAAGATTTCAAACTTTTTGGATAAAAATGACGCAAGACGAAAGTTGCAAAAGTGGTCGGGACGAAAATGGCATTTTACTCCCTAAATTAATTAGGGTTAAAGATATCACCTATGTAGACATGCTTAAAACTTGTTTTATGTTTTGGATAAATAGTTCTATTTCTTTTTGTAATTGACATCTTTATAATTAGCTTTTTTTTTCTTATGTTATATTCACAATTTATAAACTTGGATTTAGATATATTAATTGAGATTGGAAGAACCATATGAAACGTTTGAACTTTGAAGAATGAGGAATTATTAGGTGAGTTTGTGAATAATGAATATAAAGAGTTCAGGAAGGAAGATTAATGTCACTTGTTGAAAATTAATAGTTAAGTGAAAATAAAAATCTAAGAGTCACGTTTTAGGTCATGTGTAGTCATAAAGCTCTTTGTGGGGCGTTATGCGACAAGTGGCGAAACGCATAAGAGATGGGCTTTATGAGACTTTATATCACAAGAGGGTGTAGTAGGATTATATATGTATGGGGCTTTGTATATATGTATGTGTATATATGTGTGTGAGTGGGGCTTCATGGGCAACGCCGTTATGCATTTCGCGAGGAGGAGGGATTTTTCACCCATAACGCCGGCCGTAGTGGTGTGGCGCTATGGGGCGCCATGGAGGATTCCAGTGGTATATACCGCCCCACTACGCATAGTATTAGACGTTACTACTATTTAAATAACTCTCCAACATGTTCAATAAACGAGTTATTAGCAAATTCTAATTTAACTAGATTTTCTTTGCACTATTGTAAGATATATGTAAATAGAAGTTTCTTTTGGGATTGATTAGGTTGAAATTGTAGAATAAGTGAAATAATAGATTAATAAGAGAAGTTGAATGGTTCATCCACCATCACAATCAACGTTTGAAATGGACAAAGTGGTTGAGGGGGTGGTGTTAGTTGGTGTGACACTTTGAACAAGTCTCCCTCATGGTGTTTTGACACCACACCCACCATATCAACATCCTTTTTGTATTATATAGTTGTGATGTGATTGTTTGCCTTTGTAGTGCTGGACCACTTAATTTAATTTCCAAGCCACCTAGCTACTGAATCTCAATCAATAATGCTAGATGTCCACTTTTATTCTTTTGAAAGAGATAATCACTAGTAATTAATTATTACATCCCGCGTATTTAGGTGGGTATCAGTGTGACTAATGTCACGTAGACGTCATGTCACACCCCTTTCTGCGGCGGAAGCACGAGGTGTGATCATGAAAGGTTCTCATTGCATACGAAAGGTAAACATGCTACATGCTCGTAAAAATACTTCAAATACCATAATTTGAAAACATAAGATAGCGTTTACATCGCTAGACAGCTTAAAACATTGTCTTAAAAGTTTACAACTTTATTTAAAGTTAAACACAAGCGACATCCACGAGCATAAGCAAGACCGCGCGCAAATCCATCCTAGTTACCTGAAATACATGTGAGTTTTTGGAAAAACGTCAACATAATGTTGGTGTGAATTCATGCAGTTTTGTATTTCACGTTTGTATACTTTGTATGAAAACATAGTTTGTGAATAAATCAAGTTTTCATATATAAATTCAGTTTCATGTGTACACCACGTACTCATGTATAATTCAATTTCTTCTTGAGTACCCCACGTACTCAAGTATAATTTCCATTTTCTTGAGTACCCCACGTACTTCAAGTATAATTCAATATTTTCTTGAGTACCCCACGTACTCAAGTATTCATCAATTTTTAGTATGGTATGACTTTTATGTAAATAAAGTATTCCTGTAAGTATCAGGATTGTTAATGGGTTGCAAAGCCATTAACATGTGACACGACATAGGAAGTCACCAAACCTAAGGCATTTAATTGGTATATTCTGAGACACAAAAGCACTACTCGATTCTCGCCCTCACCGAGAGTGTGGCTGCCAGGCACCCGTTAGATCTAACCTTTTGTTCTGCGGTCTAAGTATATTGTCGATTAATGGTGCTTCTGTACCCTATTCGTGACACTATTTCTCATAACGCATCCTACTTGGTTCTCGTCCTCACCAAGCGCGTTTCTTGTTATCATTTCTCATAGCGCCTCATACTTGGTTCTCGTTCTCACCAAGTGCGCTTCTCATATTCTTATATTTCGTCACACTTGGTTCTCGTTCTCACCAAGTGTACTTCTTGTATTTATATCATACCAATTATAAATTTTGTACATTTGTACATGTATTTCACCCCCGAAGTTATAAAAACTGAAAACAGTTAAAGAGAAAAGGGGGAGCATGAACTCACAACTTTGCGTTCCTGTGCGTCGTAAACTTCACCGGATTTGCTTAATTAACGTCGTAACCTATACGCGTTTTCTTAACGTTAGTCACTAGACTTGCGTCGCACAAGTACAGTCACTCTCTTTTGTATTTGTATTGTTGTGTTAAAAATATTTTATATTTTTAACTAAGTATCTTACTTATATTATTTTCTCTAAAATTAATATAAGTATCTCGTGTTTTGCACTTTGCACCCGAATTATGTATCTTGTATGTGTATTTTTATGTTTATACTCCTCGTGAGTATTTAGTGTATTTTTAAGTCTTAATACACTAGCACGTATAACACATACTTTATACACTTAGCACACAAGTTGGTGATCAAATAATATATATATTTTTCTCAAAAATATACATACTTAATATCCATTTTATTCTTGAAGAAATCGCCATTTCTTATCACCAAAAATTAGGGAAACCTTGGTAATGTTTTTAGGTATATTTTTAGGGGATAAGTTTCTCAAAAACTTATATTTTTCTAAGGGTCAAAATTTATAAAAATTTTGACAGAGTTTCCCCTAAAAATGGAGGTTTCCCATGTTTTCAAAACATGTGTTTATTTTCTTTTAAATCGTCAACAATCATCAACAACAATAATTATCAACAATAATTATCAACAATTTCTCCATTTCATGAACTTGAATATTTACAAAAATGTGTAGTAACTTACTAGCACATTTAGTAAGTCTTGTTATCTTTAAAAATAAGTTTAATTTCTTAAAAACTTTATTTTTAAAGAATATAAAGTTTCACAACTTCTAGTCGGTTTTTACGAAAATTATTTCTTTGTTAAAACTTTTGTTACACAAGTGTCCACACACTTGTTTGTTCATAAAAACACCTCTAGTTCATGAAAGATCCGGTTTTAAAACATGGTTTCGTCTTACAGTCGGTTCTTCGAAAATACCACTTGTAGATCTTTAGATCTACTAGTTTAGAACTCTATTTTACAAGAAAAATCATTTTTACACAAGTTCATGTTTCATGGATGGAAAGTTTCATCATCTTTCATAACTTTAACACTAACATACTACTAGTTCATGTTCTTGAACATAACCTAGTATGATTAGACGATGATCTATCCCACTTCTAGTAACAAACAACATCAAATAATCACAACTAGACAAGTTTCACAAGATTTACACAACTAGTTTCTTTTTATCCATCTAGTTCATCATTCCTTCAAGACTTTTAGTTTTGATTTTGTGTGTTCTTGAGTTTTACCCGTTAAATCTCTTATTAACCACTAAATGCAAGATCAAGATGATGTTTGAGAACACTTACTACTAGCACAAGGCTAGGGAAGTTCAAGAGTGCAAATGAGGTGGATAAAAGCAAATGGTGAAGGTCCTTCAAGATCCGCTTGCACCGAGCTTCGTTAGTGGCCTTCTTACACCTCAATATCACATTGGAATGCTTGAATGATGATTGAAAATGAAAGTGTGGTGGTGTGTGGGTGAGGCCGTAGCCAAGGGAGAAGGAAGGAGGGAGTTTTGGTGTTGGTTCTAAGTGAAGATGAAAAGTGGTAAGGTCTTGTGGTTTATAAGAAGATTTTCCAACAAGTGTTTACCCTTAGGTTAATGTGTCTTCAAGATACCACACATGATCTTATTTTTAATTCAAGGAGATCAAGGGGGTGTACCCCTTGTCTAGGGCCGGTTGGGGGGGGGGGGTTGGGCATCTAGTTCCATCCTAAATGTTACTTACACTATCTAGTTACATGTTAAGTATTAGATTTAGTGTTTAAGTATGTTAAGTAACATATAGTGTGTTAGGGTATTCGGGGACCCTAACTAGCTTAGAAAAATAAAAACAATGCTTCTAGCATTATTTTGGTGTTCCGGGTAATATCCGGTTGTTCGGTTATATACCGGTTCGTTAAAGCGCTAAATTGCACTTTTTAGTGTCTTATAAGTACCTTTTTGTATCCTTTCAATTCCCAACACTTAGGGAAATATTCTGGATGATAAAACGGCATTTATGCATGATATTCATACGTTTAAATGCTGATTTATTGCTGAATTATATAAATTCTGCACTTAAAGTGCGTTTCGGGTGCTTTTTAGTGCTTATTTTTGCTTTCGTATTGCATATATATTAAACCCTTGTATGTACTCTTGGGTCTTAATGCATTCTTGTTGTCGAACCTACACCTAGGCTCCAATTTTATTGTCTGACTGCTTTCTGCAGTTCTGTTGACACAGTGTGTCTTACCGGTGAGTTTACTATTATTTTTTACGCAACGCTCTCGTCTATGCATAAAGCAATATTTTGTAGTATACAACGTGCATGAATTCACTTGTTTAATCATGTGTTCAGACATTGCTGGCAATTAAGCACATAATTGCAGTCATTAAATAATGATTAAAGTGTACGGAAATTACCGGTTTGGTGCCAGTTGTCACAGTCTCCCCCCGTTAAAAGAATTTCGTCCCGAAATTCAGGCTGAACTAACTCTCGCAGGAGTCTTCTTGAATAGGTGGGGATACTTTTCTTTGAACTGGTCTTCACGTTCCCATGTGTACTCGGGTCCGTGCTTAGAGCTCCAACGTACTTTAATAAGTTTCACACTGCTCCTCCTGGTCTTGTTGACTTTCCAGTCGGTAACCTCAACGGGTTGTTCTGTAATTCGGAGGGCTTCATCAATATGCACTTCATCCATCGGGATGATCACGCTTTCTTGTGTTGGACTCTTCTTCAGGTTGGATACATGAAATGTATCATGTACTCCATTAAGTTCTTCCGATAACTCCAACTTGTATGCCACGGTACCAATTCTTTTCAATATTCTGAATGGTCCGATGTATCGTGGATTCAGCTTTCCACGCTTTCCAAATCTGACTACGCCCTTCCAAGGTGAGACTTTTAACAACACCTTGTCTCCCACCTTGAATTCTACTGATTTTCTTTTCGGATCGGCGTAGCTCTTTTGTCGATCTCGAGCCGCCTTAATGCGTTCTCGGATCTGCGCAATCTTGTCGGTTGTCTCTTCTACAAGTTCAGGACCAACCATACGTTTATCTCCAGCGTCTGCCCAACATAAGGGCGATCGGCATTTGCGGCCATACAGGGCTTCGAACGGTGCGGCTTTTATGCTCGTATGATAACTGTTATTGTAGGAAAACTCAACTAAAGGTAGATGAGTATCCCAGCTGCCGCCAAGGTCCATGACACATGCGCGAAGCATATCTTCCAATGTTTGTATAGTCCGTTCGCTCTGGCCGTCAGTTTGTGGATGGAATGCCGTGCTTAGATCTAACTGAGATCCAAAGGCTTCCTGAAATGATTGCCAGATTCTTGAGACAAAGCGTCCATCTCTGTCTGAAATAATTGAGATTGGCACTCCATGTCGTGCCACAATTTCTCTTAAGTATATCTCTGCCAGCTTTCCAGTGCTATCCTTCTCTCGGATTGGTAGGAAATGCGCAGATTTCGTTAATCGATCAACTATTACCCATATCATATCGTGCCATCTCGGGGTCCTGGGTAATTTCGTTATGAAGTCCATCGAGATTTGTTCCCACTTCCACACGGGAATCTCTGGTTGTTGTAGTAGGCCGGACGGTTTCTGATATTCCGCCTTAACCTTGGCACAGGTTAGGCATTTTCCAACATAAACAGCAACGTCGCTTTTGAGTCTCGGCCACCAATAGTATTCTTTCAAGTCTTGATACATTTTGTCCGATCCTGGATGGATCAAATATCTCGATTTGTGGGCTTCATTAAGGATGACTTCTCGTATGCCACCATAGAGTGGAACCCAAATACGCTTCTTGAAGTATAAGGCTCCTTCTTCGTTTGGCACCATGTATTTCAGCATACCCCGTAGGTATTCTGCTTTACGGTTCTCTTCTTTAAGAGCTTCTTGTTGTGCATCTCGAATGCGTGCCGTGAGGTTCGTTCGAATGGTCATTTCTAACGCTCGAACCCTTAGGGTCTTAACCCTTTCTTTTCGGCTCAACGCGTCCGCTACAACGTTTGCCTTTCCAGGATGGTACTTAATCTCACAGTCATAATCGTTCAGCAGCTCAACCCAACGTCGCTGGCGCATATTCAATTCCTTCTGATCAAATATGTGTTGTAAGCTTTTGTGATCTGTGAAAATTGTACATCGAGTACCATATAAATAATGTCGCCAAATCTTCAAGGCGAATACCACTGCGCCCAGCTCCAGGTCGTGAGTTGTATAATTTCTCTCGTGAACTTTCAATTGTCTTGAAGCATAAGCGATGACTTTTTGGCGTTGCATGAGCACGCAACCCAAGCCTTGTCGTGAGGCGTCGCAATATACCACGAAGTCTTCAGTGCCTTCGGGTAATGATAGTATCGGTGCATCGCAGAGCTTGTTCTTAAGTAGCTGAAAGGCTTCTTCCTGTTTGTGACCCCAGTCGTATTTCTTGTCTTTCTGTGTAAGGGTTGTTAGCGGTTGAGCTATCTTTGAGAAATTCTCAATGAATCGCCGATAGTAGCCCGCTAAGCCCAAAAATTGCCGAACTTCAGTTGGGGTCTTGGGAGCTTCCCAGTTCTTTATTGCTTCTATCTTGGACGGGTCTACATGAATGCCCTTCTCATTCACCACGTGACCAAGAAATTGTACTTCGCGAATCCAGAATTCGCACTTCGAGAACTTTGCATACAGTTTCTCTGTCTTCAGTAGTTCCAAGATGGTTCTGAGATGTTGCTCGTGCTCTTCTTTCGTTCGCGAGTAAATCAGGATATCGTCGATAAATACAATCACGAATTTATCGAGATATGGTTTGCATACGCGGTTCATCAGATCCATAAACACCGCTGGTGCATTCGTCAGCCCAAACGGCATCACAAGAAATTCGTAGTGCCCATATCGCGTTCTGAATGCAGTCTTGGGTACGCTTTCCTCTTGGATTCTCAGGTGATGGTATCCAGATCGAAGGTCGATCTTGGAATAGTAGCTTGATCCTTGCAGTTGATCAAATAAGTCATCAATCCTTGGTAGCGGGTACCGATTCTTGATAGTGAGCTTGTTCAGTTCCCTGTAATCGATACACATCCGCAGTGTTCCATCCTTCTTCTTTACGAATAATACTGGAGCTCCCCAGGGTGAGAAGCTTGGCCTTAGGAATCCTTTATCCAACAACTCCTGGAGTTGTGTAGATAATTCTTGCATTTCGGATGGAGCAAGTCGATAGGGAGCCCTGGCCACAGGAGCGGCTCCTGGAACCAAGTCTATACGGAATTCGACTTGTCGTTGCGGAGGTAGTCCTGGCAGATCTTCAGGGAACACATCAGGAAATTCCTTCACCACAGGAATATCTTCGAGTTTTGGCTCCACAGCCTTCTTGTCTATAACGTGTGCTAGGAAAGCGACACATCCTTTCCTCAAGCACTTCTGTGCCTTCATACAACTGATGATTCGAAGAGGCGCGTCTCGTTTTTCTCCATGCACGATGAGAGTTTCACCATTCGCTAAAGGGATGCGAATGATTTTCTCATGACAAATAACTTCAGCTTTGTTCTTGGACAACCAGTCCATTCCGACTACTACATCGAAGCTACCCAATTGAATAGGTAAGAGGTCGATGCTAAAATTTCGTTCGCCAAGTTCCAGTGTGCAGCCTCTAACAACTTCGCTCGATTCAACAAGTTTACCATTGGCTAGTTCTATGGAATAAGGAATTTCTAATCTACTAGATTCTATTCCGAGTATGCGTTTAAATTCCACAGACATGAAGCTATAATCGGCGCCAGTGTCAAATAATATGGATGCAAAGTGATTGTTAATGAGAAACGTACCGGTGACCACGTTAGGGTCCTCGCGTGCGTTCTTTGCTCCAATCACAAATGCTCGAGCCTGAGCATTGTTTCCCTCTGGGCAGTCCTTCATGAAATGATCATTGCTTCCACACTTGAAGCATCCTTGGTTCCGCCCTTTCCCGTTACCATTCTTGTTACCAGCACCATTTCCATTCCGATTCTTTCCTTTTCCCCAACAGTCTTCTGTTTGATGACCCAATTTACCACATTTGTCGCACCTTGGAATGCGACAAGCTCCATCATGATGATACTTACATTTTTGGCATCTAGGCATGGAGCCTTGGTATGCTTTGGTTGCATGGGTTTTCGTCTCCGGAGGCGGATTAGTGTCGCGCTTCTTGCTGAAACCCTTGTTGTTGCGAGTTGCTTGGTTCAAACTTGTATGCTTTCTCTTTTTGTCACCGGACGACTCAGCATGTGTCTCGGTCTTCTCTGTTGGGTTCAGTGATAGCTTCTTCATACGAACACAATCTTCAGTAAGGCTGACAGCCAGAGTTACAGCCTCAGTGATTGTTTGAGGTTTAGCCGAAGTTACCATGCCACGAAATTCTGAGGCCAGTCCCCAAATGTAGCGTTCAACACGCTTAAATTCGGGAGTCACCATGTAGGGAAGCACTCTAGACAGATCGTGGAACCTTCGAGTGTAACCATTAATGTCAGCACCTTCCATAGTCAAGTGCCAGAACTCCGTTTCCAGTCTTTGGAGTTCAGCACGAGAGCAGTACTTCTCTCTCATTCTTTCCTTCAGTTCATCCCAAGTTAGGCCATAAGCGGCATCATCGCCCAAGGTTTGGACTTGCAGGTTCCACCAAGTCAGAGCTTCATCGACAAATAACCCAGTAGCAAAAGTGACTTGCTGATCCGCGGTACACTTGCTCATACGGATAGTAGCTTCAGTCTTCTCCGTCCAGCGCACAAATGCTACTGCACCTCCTGTGCCATCATAGTTCATCGGCTTGCAGTCGAGGAACTGCTTGAAAGTGCAGCCTTGAGCTGCATTGCCTCCAGACGAATCTCCATCCCCATTACGCCTAGCGTTGCTTGGTCCTCCACTGTCTTGAGTACGGTTTGCCTCGTATTGGGCGATAGCAGCGGAGATCCTTTCCTCCAGTAGGGCGTTCAGCTCTTCAGCAGTTCTTGGCAGTGGGGGAGGAGGAGGTTGATCGTCATTGCGAGCATTCACAGCTTTCCTGGGTGCCATGTTCTGACAGAACATAACACAGCAGGGTTAAACATTTGTTTGATATCGTCATACTAGACAGTAGTAGTATATATATATTCACAGGTATATACCACATAAGTGACATCAAACAATTATTACTCTAGCAGAGTACTTAGTAGGCTTGCACTGAGGGAGTCTACACGTGACAAGACTTGCTGTGGTTTCTGTGCACTGAATCCCATAATTATGTATGCATCCATAATTACGTAACTCCTTGCACAGTCCGCACAGTTCGTTTCATCCTCGTGTTTTCTTCCTTCAGATGGGCCATCGCTTTCAGATAAAGTCACGTATACTCGTGACATTCTACTTCTAGTACATGCTAATTATCACACATAATTGCAAGTAATTTCTAGTCAATGGCAAGTGCTACTCAAGTGCACTCTAAGTCTCATAGTGTCTTTTCTAGACTCATGTAGACAGTTTCAGGCAGTGGATGTCGCGGGACGTTTTATGCAATGAAAACTCTTTGAAAATTGTTTTCGTGAATGGATCCTAGAGATTGTAGACTAGACTCGAGAAGGAATCCTGGTTCACTACAATCGCAGCTCTGATACCAATCTGTCACACCCCTTTCTGCGACGGAAGCACGAGGTGTGATCATGAAAGGTTCTTATTGCATACGAAAGGTAAACATGTTACATGCTCGTAAAAATACTTCAAATACCATAATTTTAAAACATAAGATAGCGTTTACATCGCTAGACAGCTTAAAACATTGTCTTAAAAGTTTACAACTTTATTTAAAGTTAAACACAAGCGACATCCACGAGCATAAGCAAGACCGCGCGCACATCCATCCTAGTTACCTGAAATACATGTGAGTTTTTGGAAAAACGTCAACATAATGTTGGTGTGAATTCATGCAGTTTTGTATTTCACGTTTGTATACTTTGTATGAAAACATAGTTTGTGAATAAATCAAGTTTTCATATATAAATTCAGTTTCATGTGTACACCACGTACTCATGTATAATTCAATTTCTTCTTGAGTACCCCACGTACTCAAGTATAATTTCCATTTTCTTGAGTACCCCACGTACTTCAAGTATAATTCAATATTTTCTTGAGTACCCCACGTACTCAAGTATTCATCAATTTTTAGTATGGTATGACTTTTATGTAAATAAAGTATTCCTGTAAGTATCAGGATTGTTAATGGGTTGCAAAGCCATTAACATGTGACACGACATAGGAAGTCACCAAACCTAAGGCATTTAATTGGTATATTCTGAGACACAAAAGCACTACTCGATTCTCGCCCTCACCGAGAGTGTGGCTGCCAGGCACCCGTTAGATCTAACCTTTTGTTCTGCGGTCTAAGTATATTGTCGATTAATGGTGCTTCTGTACCCTATTCGTGACACTATTTCTCATAACGCATCCTACTTGGTTCTCGTCCTCACCAAGCGCGTTTCTTGTTATCATTTCTCATAGCGCCTCATACTTGGTTCTCGTTCTCACCAAGTGCGCTTCTCATATTCTTATATTTCGTCACACTTGGTTCTCGTTCTCACCAAGTGTACTTCTTGTATTTATATCATACCAATTATAAATTTTGTACATTTGTACATGTATTTCACCCCCGAAGTTATAAAAACTGAAAACAGTTAAAGAGAAAAGGGGGAGCATGAACTCACAACTTTGCGTTCCTGTGCGTCGTAAACTTCACCGGATTTGCTTAATTAACGTCGTAACCTATACGCGTTTTCTTAACGTTAGTCACTAGACTTGCGTCGCACAAGTACAGTCACTCTCTTTTGTATTTGTATTGTTGTGTTAAAAATATTTTATATTTTTAACTAAGTATCTTACTTATATTATTTTCTCTAAAATTAATATAAGTATCTCGTGTTTTGCACTTTGCACCCGAATTATGTATCTTGTATGTGTATTTTTATGTTTATACTCCTCGTGAGTATTTAGTGTATTTTTAAGTCTTAATACACTAGCACGTATAACACATACTTTATACACTTAGCACACAAGTTGGTGATCAAATAATATATATATTTTTCTCAAAAATATACATACTTAATATCCATTTTATTCTTGAAGAAATCGCCATTTCTTATCACCAAAAATTAGGGAAACCTTGGTAATGTTTTTAGGTATATTTTTAGGGGATAAGTTTCTCAAAAACTTATATTTTTCTAAGGGTCAAAATTTATAAAAATTTTGACAGAGTTTCCCCTAAAAATGGAGGTTTCCCATGTTTTCAAAACATGTGTTTATTTTCTTTTAAATCGTCAACAATCATCAACAACAATAATTATCAACAATAATTATCAACAATTTCTCCATTTCATGAACTTGAATATTTACAAAAATGTGTAGTAACTTACTAGCACATTTAGTAAGTCTTGTTATCTTTAAAAATAAGTTTAATTTCTTAAAAACTTTATTTTTAAAGAATATAAAGTTTCACAACTTCTAGTCGGTTTTTACGAAAATTATTTCTTTGTTAAAACTTTTGTTACACAAGTGTCCACACACTTGTTTGTTCATAAAAACACCTCTAGTTCATGAAAGATCCGGTTTTAAAACATGGTTTCGTCTTACAGTCGGTTCTTCGAAAATACCACTTGTAGATCTTTAGATCTACTAGTTTAGAACTCTATTTTACAAGAAAAATCATTTTTACACAAGTTCATGTTTCATGGATGGAAAGTTTCATCATCTTTCATAACTTTAACACTAACATACTACTAGTTCATGTTCTTGAACATAACCTAGTATGATTAGACGATGATCTATCCCACTTCTAGTAACAAACAACATCAAATAATCACAACTAGACAAGTTTCACAAGATTTACACAACTAGTTTCTTTTTATCCATCTAGTTCATCATTCCTTCAAGACTTTTAGTTTTGATTTTGTGTGTTCTTGAGTTTTACCCGTTAAATCTCTTATTAACCACTAAATGCAAGATCAAGATGATGTTTGAGAACACTTACTACTAGCACAAGGCTAGGGAAGTTCAAGAGTGCAAATGAGGTGGATAAAAGCAAATGGTGAAGGTCCTTCAAGATCCGCTTGCACCGAGCTTCGTTAGTGGCCTTCTTACACCTCAATATCACCTTGGAATGCTTGAATGATGATTGAAAATGAAAGTGTGGTGGTGTGTGGGTGAGGTCGTAGCCAAGGGAGAAGGAAGGAGGGAGTTTTGGTGTTGGTTCTAAGTGAAGATGAAAAGTGGTAAGGTCTTGTGGTTTATAAGAAGATTTTCCAACAAGTGTTTACCCTTAGGTTAATGTGTCTTCAAGATACCACACATGATCTTATTTTTAATTCAAGGAGATCAAGGGGGTGTACCCCTTGTCTAGGGCCGGTTGGGGGGGGGGGGGGGGTTGGGCATCTAGTTCCATCCTAAATGTTACTTACACTATCTAGTTACATGTTAAGTATTAGATTTAGTGTTTAAGTGTGTTAAGTAACATATAGTGGGGGGTTGGGCATCTAGTTCCATCCTAAATGTTACTTACACTATCTAGTTACATGTTAAGTATTAGATTTAGTGTTTAAGTGTGTTAAGTAACATATAGTGTGTTAGGGTATTCGAGGACCCTAACTAGCTTAGAAAAATAAAAACAATGCTTCTAGCATTATTTTGGTGTTCCGGGTAATATCCGGTTGTTCGGTTATATACCGGTTCGTTGAAGCGCTAAATTGCACTTTTTAGTGTCTTATAAGTACCTTTTTGTATCCTTTCAATTCCCAACACTTAGGGAAATATTCTGGATGATAAAACGGCATTTCTGCATGATATTCATACGTTTAAATGCTGATTTATTGCTGAATTATATAAATTCTGCACTTAAAGTGCGTTTCGGGTGCTTTTTAGTGCTTATTTTTGCTTTCGTATTGCATATATATTAAACCCTTGTATGTACTCTTGGGTCTTAATGCATTCTTGTTGTCGAACCTACACCTAGGCTCCAATTTTATTGTCTGACTGCTTTCTGCAGTTCTGTTGACACAGTGTGTCTTACCGGTGAGTTTACTATTATTTTTGACGCAACGCTCTCGTCTATGCATAAAGCAATATTTTGTAGTATACAACGTGCATGAATTCACTTGTTTAATCATGTGTTCAGACATTGCTGGCAATTAAGCACATAATTGCAGTCATTAAATAATGATTAAAGTGTACGGAAATTACCGGTTTGGTGCCAGTTGTCACACGTCACATGTATAGGAGATGTATTCTCTTTCATAGTCACATGACATATATAGAGGCGATATCAGTTTGAGCAATGTCATCTAGACGTCACATGTATAGGAAATTTATCGTCTTCTATAGTCACATGACACGTATAGAGGCAAAACCTGGTGTAAGGGTGAGTTGATTTCTAAAAGAAATATTATAGTAAAGAAAAAAAAAACAAAAAGAATTGCCTTGTAATGATCTATAGCCGAACATCTCTCTTTTTTTCACGCCTTGAGTGTGCCCACACCTTATACTTTCACGCCCCTCACACTCACCAAACGTGGTATTACCATGAATGTGAGTTGATGTGGAGGGCGATCCTCACACTCATGGAGGTATGCCACGTGCTCGTATGTAGTGTAGTAACTTACGACATAATAAACTTACATATATCGTTGTAAGATTTGTAATTATTCGTGTATCAAATTTCTAGTCTAATAATAATCAAGGGCGGAACCAAGGGGTGAAAAGGGTCCGCCGACCTCACGATCATCAAATTCGTTGGGTTTCTATATATATAATCTAAGTTTTGTTAAGAAAAACATAAGTTGGACCCCTTAGTTAGACCACCCGTAGTGGGGCGTTTTTTAAAAAAAAATTCAAAAAAAACGCCGGAAAACGCCCCCCACCCCATTACACCCGGCGTTTCCGGGCGTTATTTTGGAAAAAAAATCAAATTGGCGTTTTAATTAAAACGCTTTGCACATTTGACCGGGCCAATCACTTCTGACAATCACTTTTGTCCACCCAATGGCATTTGAGCCACCCCACATGTCTCTGACAACTTTTTGACCTACTCACATTTCGTGTGTTTTTTTTTTTCATTAAAAATAATATGGGCGTTATTGGAATAATGCCCCACTACACCTCTTTTGCTATAATGCCCAACGCTGACTAGGATGCCACGTGTCGGATAATGCCCCATGATGGGGGCATTATTTTTGTTCACCACTACGGGTGGTCTTATAACTGGTAAAGAAGAAAACCTTATGATAACCCCAACTAAAAGGTTATTGTGTCGCCACTAATTGATGATACATACCAAATGTAAAACGTGATATGTAAGCCATAATTACGTACCAAAGTAATTGTTGTTTGCATGGGTAGTATCAATTCATATAGTCTTTTCATTGACAGATTTTGGGAAAAAAAAAGAGAGATAGAAATACACCCAACCAACCACTACAAATATAATAAAGAAAGTAAGTTGCACGCATAAAGATTTGTGTTAAACAATTTGTATATATCATGTATAATTGTAGGTTTTTGCCATGTAATTCTTTAATTATGCTGTTTGCTTTTATGGAGTGGAAAGACACCACATTTATCGTATTTTGTTTTTGTAGGCCTTTATTAGAATTTTATTATCGTATATGTATGATGATGGTATTAAATTACTAATCCATACATATTATTCTCACTTTGTTATCTATACATATTATTTTCACTTTGTATATTTCAAGGGGATAATATCAAATACAAAGTCTCTTAAAAATAAGAAGTCGTAAGAAGGATATCAAACGGACTCTGATTGACCTCATTCAAGTGGTATTGGAACCGTCTCATCGAATTCTACGATGTGAGATTTTAGGTTTTTGTTTTTAGATGGTTAACTTGTAGATTTTGGACTTTTTTGTTTACATCAGTGTTTGTTTTTTATTTATCATTGTGTCTTTTCTATCTTTGCGTTATTATGTCTTTTTTCTTCAACATTGTGTTATATTTTACACTTCTTATTTTTAGGATTTTTCGTAGAATAACTTTACCCTATTTCAAGACGTGCCTTTTCTTTTTGGCTTCCGGTTTACGTCTCTAAGTGTGTCTTGCATCTTTTATTATGAGAACATCTTTTTATTATCATATTAAAGTGTGATTTACATCTCAAAGTTCAGTCTTGTGCCTTTAATTATTATATAAAAAGTGTATTATTCTCACTTTATATTACAAGACATGCCTTTTCTTTTGGCTTGCGAGTTACGACTTTCGTCTCTAAGTCTGCGACTTTAATTATTATACGGAAAGACGCAAGACGGACCTGAGACCCGCATGTCAGAAGAAAAAGCATGTCTTGTATAAAAAGGTGAAAATAATATACCATCATACATATATAAAAAATCCAGAAAACTTCATGTCCTTGGACTTTTGAGCTGTTGTAAAAACTATTTCAATCATATTAACAAACACCAAAATATTTTCTAAAAACAACAAAACTAGTTTCTGATCACATACAAATATTTTTGTAGGGAATAATGTTTTTTTTCAAGATTTCTACAAAACCCCTATACACACAACTAAAAACAACAATTCCTCTTGTCAACAAAACTAGTTTCTGCTGCCTTTTTCACAAACCCCAATATTGCAAATTTGAAGAAAAATATGATTGCAATTCTAGTATCAGTATCATTAAAAAGTGTCATTGATTTAAGATGCTATACTCCAACTCAACATCTTGTCCTTGTTTTTGCTTAAAAAATGAAAGGCTCCCTGGATCTCCTTCCTCAAGTAACCGACTTGTCGGAGTATTTGGCGGGTATTTGTCCAAAATGTAGTCGATTTCATCCCCCGTCATCTCCATTTGGCGAAGAAGAACCTGCAAAACAAGTGAACCGACAACACTCCACTAAATAAGATTACAAAAGTTATATTGCTACGATAGTATTCTTTTTAACGGTTTTGAGCAAAGCGGCCTGGTTTTAAAAAGCGCGAGGCTCTATGTACAGCCAAATAAGCTTTATGTACAACCAGAAGCTGCATCTCTTTTACATAGCAGCCTTTTTAAGTAAACCGTTCATAATTGTTTTTAGAGTAAAGTACACAGATAGTCCCTGTGGTTTTCAAAAATTTTGGATTTAGTCCCTAGCTTTCCAAAAGTACACGGGTGGTCCCAGTGATTTGCACCTTGTAACGCGTATAGTCCCCCAACTTTTGCCAAAAGTACATGCATGAGCCCTGTGGTTTGAACTTTGTAACGCATTTAGTCCCCAACTTTTGCCAAAAGTACATGCATGGTCCCTGTGGTTTGCACTTTGTAACACATTTAGTCACTAACTTGGACATCCTAAAACCTTTATATTTGTTGGCTCGGGACTAAGGTGGTGTTTGTTTTTCTAAAAAAATTCTAAAAAAAGATCTGCGCAGGCTCTTTTGTCTGCGCCGCGCAGACCACGCGCAGACATTGCCATCTGCAGACTGTTTGTTTTTCTGAATACGTTTCATTAAAAAACGTCTGCGCGAGCTCTTCTTGGTGCAGACTTGGCCCAGCCTCTTCAAAGATCTGCAGAGGGTTCAACACCACCACCCACCACCACCGTCCACCACCCCCACCGTCCATCACCCACCACTACCGTCTACCACCACCACCACTACCACCCACCGTCCACGACCACAACCACCACCATTGTCCGTACACCACCACCAGTTTATTTTAGAAGTCTACATACATTAAAAAACAAACAGTCTTCTTCTTGCAGACTGCAGAGGTTTGATCCACCTCTTTTACTACAAATGTCTGCAGATGTGGTCCGCAGACTGCAGACATTTTACCTCTTAAAAAACAAACAACACCAATGCGTTACAAAGTGCAAACCACAAGGACCATCGGTGTACTTTTGGAAAGCTAGGGACCAAATCCAAAATTTTAGAAAGCCACATGGACTATCCGTGTACATTATTATTTTTTTTTCATCCTTAGGTTGTTTTTGCATACCCACCCCCTGGATAACCTAACTTTGACCCAGATGTGTATGAGTGATATGATGACTAGGAGGTTGAGGGCAATGGTAAATAATATGTAAACTTAACAAGTTACCTTAACGGTTTTTAGCAAAGCGGTATGATGGCGTCTCAACAAGGCAACGGTTTTTCCATACGTATTCGATATCAACTCCTCCGTTCTTCTTGCAATTTCATCATCCATATTGAAGTTAATCGGTGGCTCAATTAGACCATAATCATCATATAATGATTCTTCGAAGTCTAGCCGTGGGCCCACAAATTTAGGCTGCCTTCTCCATGGAGGTGGTTCTCCATGTATCACCATTGGGTTGTCCAAGTTCCATCTGGCAAACGAATAAATAATAAACAAATTATATTGTTTTGTTAATGCCTAAAATACCCTTCAATACAGACTCGAATGGACAAATGGTAACTTTACATTGTTATAATTTTACGGGCAAGCCAAGTTGCATCTGCGAGGTAATTTACTGATGCCTTTGACGTATCTCTTCCGAAAATTACCTCTTCTGCAGCTCGCCCTCCAAGTAAAACCTGTTAGCATCGGTAGTTAGCGAATATGCACTGAATACAAAAAAAAAGAGTAAAATGCCATTTTTGTCCCAGAGGTTTGGCAGGTTTTGCGACTTTCGTCCAAAGGTTTGTTTTTCTGCATCCAAAAGGTTTGAAATCTTGCCATTTTCATCCGGCTAGTTAACTCCATCCGTTTTTCTCCGTTAAGTTAGGGGTATTTCCGTCTTTTTTGTTAACTTAAAGGGCAATTCGGCCTTTTTCCTTTTATGTACAAGTATTTGAAAGATCGAGTCACCCTTTAAGTTAACAAAAAAGACGAAAAATACCCTTGACTTAACGGAGAAAAACAGATGGAGTTAACAAGCCAGATGAAAATGGCAAGATTTCAAACCTTTTGATCCAGATGCGAAAAAAACAAACCTTTGGACGAAGTCGCAAAACTGACCAAATCTCATGGACGAAGATGGTATTTTACTCTAAAATAAATTTGAATTCAAACCTGAAGGCGATGAAGCAACTGCGGTCGGCGTTCAAATAAATACTTTTCATCATCGAGTCGATTGAAAACAACTTGTGATAGAGTCTGCATGCATATACAATCGGAAAAAGAAAAGGAAAATAATTAGGCTAAAAAACATTTGAATTTACATTTTGTGGGTCCCATCTCTGCATATATAGTTAAAGAAGATGAATAACAAGTAATCTTGAACCTGTCCACGAGGATGTATTGATATGCGGTCACATGGTTCAACAGCTGCATTCTCTAGTCTCCTTATAAGATGGGAAGTCAATGCGGTTCCAACTTCGGATGTGGCTCGACGGCATTGACCCTGATGGCCCAAATCCAATGCAACACGTTTAGGGCCCACGGTTAGCCGATCAACGGCTTCGGCTACATCTGATTGAAGAATCGACTTATGTTTGTTCCTCACCGCTACAAGAGCAGCCTCTTGGAGAAGCTGAGCCAATCTTGCACCACTCCATCCTGATAAATAACCGAGTTAATTTTTCACATTAAAATCAAATCAAATCTAGGGACCTATCAGGATCATGGTAGATTAACGACAGAATGTGTCATATATTAAGACGGTGTTTGGATATGAGTTTTGGAAATGATCATTCGGTTATTGCAAAGGGTAACTGCAAAAATCAGTTTTAATGTTTGGATGAACAGACATCTGATTACTTAATGAGTTTCATACCAGCTGCAACAAGACAGATAATCAAATGGTACAATTAATAACTAATTTTCCGTTCTTTTAAACCGAATTTGAGACTTTATATTCCACTTTTCAAATGAATGTCCTTTTTGGTCGTTTTATACTTTTGTCTATTAGTCTGTTAAATAATAAAAAGATTTCCAAACACTTTTAAAGCTAACTATTTGGTCTTTATAACTTCAACCAGTAGCGTATGTCCAAACACCATCTCTTATGACCTGTTTTATTGCAAGAGATTATCTGCTTCTGATTATTCATTATCACATAATCACTATCAAAATGTACATCCAAACACCCTGTAAAGATGAACCTTGAACATATTGACCCAAAAACAACAAACTAAACTAAAACTCCACCAGAAGCAATAACTTATGGCAGTTTGGTATCCGTTTATAGACAGCCAAATCAACACGTAAACAAATGCTAAATTTAATACTTAAGATTTATAAATATACTTTCAGATGAAATATGTACTAAATGCACGATAAGAACACTAATCGGGTTTCTTATCATTTGAACCAGCCGGCTACTGGTCGAACTGGATTTCAATTTTCTTTGTTTTTTCCTTCCAAAATACCATTATTTGCTGTTTTAAACTCTATCTTTTGTCCATTCAAGGGTTAATACTTCTATCAATATTGCAAATTCACACAAAAAACAATGTATTCGGATTTATTTAAAACTCGTTATGTATTGATATGTTTAGTTTTTAAATAATTTATAGCGTCATCCGCTTTTTGAAACCATTCCGACCAGTGATCTGGTAAGGCGGCCAATACGGCGACCGGTCCGGTTATGAAAACATTGCACTTATGTTAAATGTTTTGAAATTGTAAATATAAAACTTGTAGACATGACGTTATACAATTACTTTTAAACTTTTATGTGAGTAAATATTATGACAAGGGGCATAACTCAACAAAAAAGCACATACCAGGAAGGTTTTGAGCAAAAACTGACAAATCAACTGATTCTGACAACTTCACTTTGCGAGCATGGACTTGCAATATCTCCAACCGTCCTTTGGCATTAGGAGGACGGATTCTTATCTAAAACATAATACCAAACAATAAAACTGATTACATATGAAAAGTATGCAACAACAACAGTTGCTTTGAATATGTACTGCTTTAGTGTTTCATATTTAACCAAGGGTATAATGGCACAAATAAACGGTCCTAATTTCCTTCTAAATTGCAATGCGGGACCTTCTATAGTTTTATGAAACCAAGGGATATTAATATTCAGTATAGATGACAATATCGACCCATTTACTTATAAACGGGTCAATTTTGTTAATATCCCAAACAGGACAGACAGGTCAATTTAAAAAAAAATAGCTTAAAAGGGTACATACAGGTCAAACACATAGAAAGTCATCCAAAGTGTACTTCTAATGCATCCAAACTTTTAAATCCATTTACTCAAAATTGCTAACTTTTGTCATAATAATTTAGTTTTTTGTATAACTTATTTGACTATTTAAAAACACGGACAAAACAGTGTCTGGGTGTCCACCAGTTGAGTTTAAACCTGAACAGAAACTACTCATTTCGAACCCTTACCCAACCAACTAGATACGCCTGTTTTGTCAATATTAGTGTTCAATAGAAAAGATCAAACCTTTCGATCAAAGCGTCCAGGCCGAAGAAGTGCAGGATCTAACAAATCCTTACGGTTTGTAGCACCCAAAAATATGACACCTTTTCCTGTATCGAATCCATCAAGCTCTATCAACAGCTGGTTCAACGTAGTTTCTCTTTCTTGTGTAGCAGCGTTGTATAGATCATCTGTCTTGTCACTGAATATTCCTTGACGCCTAGTTATCGGAATATAAAATATATAAATTAAGGTTATTCATGATATTAAAGCATGTGTTTATAAGAAGATTACAATCTATATATAAAACACGTGCTGACTATTGAGTAAATATCTAGGTTATCTCTTGGAATTTATTTATTTTTACAAAAATCCCCTGATAAGAACACAATACCTTGTAGCTAGTGCATCAATTTCATCGATAAAAATAACAGATGGTTTGTTGACCTGCAGAAACCAATGAGCAATTCTTTATCAGTACAGTAACTGAGCCTTTCAAGACATTACATCCCCTTAATTCCCAATAAATATTCAATATTTTTCATTTTACTGGTGTCTGCGGGAACCAAAGATGAATAGATGATGTGGGTCTCATATAATAGTTGTGAAAAATTAAGATGGTGCCCACAATGGGGTATGAAGGTAGTTTAAGTGAGCAGCAACTTAACTTAGGGTTTAAACTTAAATAAAAAAATTAGTACGTCTTCGTTACACCATAATAAAAGGAGCCAGATCTTCATGAGTTAAAAGTTGTTACTGTTTAAAGGAAAACTAATATGCATTCTGCTACAAATTACACATGACAAGTTTCTAATTGTATTATTTTTTGTAAAGATCAAATTAGTCATCAAATATTCAAAAGAAAAGTTTTAAGAGTAAAATGCACGGATAGTCCCTGTGGTTTTGCAAAATAACACCTATAGTCCCCAACTTTTGGAAATTACACCGGTGCTCCCTGTGGTTTGACAGTTTGTTACTCGGATAGTCCCTGGAGTGGATGTCCGTTAGTTTTCTCCGTTAAGTGGATATGAAATGACAAAATTACCCTTCATCTTCTCCATTTTATAAAAACAAAACAACCCCACCCCAACCCCACCCACCCCTACCTTTCTCTCTATTTCCCCCACCATTAACCACCAACCACAACCCGCCTCCCACATGTAAGCTAAGCTGCTCTTTGTTTGTTTGTATCATCTATCTCTGATTAGATTGTTTTATTTACTATGCATGGTGGTTCCAATGAAATTGAGAAAACAAACATTGCTTTTATATAGACGACCATTCTGAGGCCTGAGATTAGGGATGGATACAAAAAAAATTATTATATACCTGAATCAGTCATGCTTTAGTAAAAGTTTATTTATAGGAACTGATCATTTTGATATATCTGCTAACCTCCTTTTTTGTTTCACACCAGTTGAACCGAAGAAACAAAGCTCTTGTTCTGTTCAAATGATCAATTAGACCAATCACCATGTTGCTTTCAAGTTGATGAAGATTTCCATCTTATTTTTTTCATCTCAATGTCAAACTTCAACCGCTTGCTTCCCATTTTGCAGATCAAAACCACAAACCCGAAAAAGTATTGTGGGGGGAAACAGAGAGAAGGTGGGGGTGGGTGAGGTTGGGGTAGGGTTGTTTTGTTTTTATAGAGCGGAGAAGATGAAGGGTAATTTTGTCATTTCACATCCATTTAACGGAGAAAACTAACGGACATCCACTCCAGGGACTATCCGAGTAACAAACTGTCAAACCACAGGGAGCACCGGTGTAATTTCCAAAAGTTGGGGACTATAGGTGTTATTTTGCAAAACCACAGGGACTATCCGTGCATTTTACTCAAGTTTTAAAATTAAATTCACATCAATCTTGAGTTTAAAAAGTACTCCCTTTTAATTTATAGCTGACAACTCGAACCATTTACTTATAAACGAGAGATGCGGTTTATGATCTATCTATAAGGGGTAATTAAAAAAACCTTAAAGAAAACAATATAAGTGAGTCTAACGGTTCAAGTACTTTTAATGCTTAAAACCTCCTAAGGGTAAGGATAGCGTAAAAAGGGCCTAAAGTGTGAGAAGTGTATTATAACACTATATATAATACTATATAACACCATATAAACACCGTATAACAATATGTAACACCATATAATACCATATAACACTATATCTATGTTGTCAAAGACGCAAGGCGCAGGCGAGGCGCATCGGCCTCGCCCGGAGCCTAGGCCCAAGGCGCAAAAAAAGCGTGGGCTTTTTTAAGAAAAGCGCACAGAGAGAGAAAAATATAAAAAATATGTTATGCTTTGAAAATAAATAAGATTCCACATATAAAATTAAAAAAACTATTATATTATGCGCCTCAGCAACGTTTTTTGCGCCTAGGCGCGCGCTTTTTGCGCCTCAGAACCGTTTTTTCAAAAAAAGCCCATTTTTGGGCCTAGGCTACCACCAGGCGCTGTAGGTGCGCCTCGCTGCGCCCGGGCGCCTAGGCGCACGCTTTTTGCGCTTTTGACAACATAGCACTATATTTATAACATTATATATCAAATATAACACTATACATCTATCATAGACATGCTATCAGACAACCTATAGTGTTATATTTGTTATATAATGATATATAGTGTTACATAGTGTTATATGGTATTATATGGTCTTACATATTGTTATACGGTGTTTATATGGTGTTATATAGTATTATATATAGTGTTATAATACACTTCTCACACTTTGAGCACTTTTTACAGGATCCTCTACCAACCTCCTAAATCATTTTTATTAAAAAAAAACCTTGCTACAGAAATAATCAAGCTTTTCTAATCGTATTTGGCACACTAACTTTCAATATAAAATTTTGGCCAACAAATGTTTCAGGGGTTAACCTGTTAGAATATTGATAATCAAGAAATACGAAAGTCAAAACAAAAGTCAAACTGTGTCAAATAAAAAGTCAAAATAGGAGGATTTAATGAATTAACATATCTGTTCGTTTTAGGATATGTCGGTTGGTAGTTAGGCTATTCAACCGCTAATTTGTGAGGGTACAAATACCCCAAACCAATCTCATTTGTAAGTGTACATAATATATTTTAAGTGTGTGTTTGCGCGTGTGTCGTCCCTGTGGTTGAGTCCCTGCACAGAATATGTGCATACTCACAATTGTTCATCCAGTGTTCGTGAATATCAACCGATCCCCGATCCGACATAACCCAAACAGGCCCGTTTCTACCAAAACAAAAAATTACCCATTTTGACATGTTATCGCACGGTCGCACCTATTAGCCGATATTCATGCCTAGATTGATGTTGTCCATATTTTAGAGATTATCAATTATATTTATTTGTGATTATTGTTTCCTTGTATAGAGCTAGGGTTTTTTCCCCTATTTAAAGGGATCTTTTGTATCATTGTATTCATTCTGAAAATATACACAATAATCTCTTTTATGGTATCAGAGCCTTGGCTCTCCTACCTTCGATCCCTTCCCTTCCTTTTTTTTCCAGTAGCCTCGGCTTCCATCTGCACCTTACTTTAATTTTTTTTTCGAACCCTAGCATAAGCCATGGACGATGGCAAGAAGGAACTGACCTCTTCGTCTGAAACTTCTTTCAAATCCCTGCATCCCGCGTATTCGGTTACTAACATACAATCCAAGATCCGTACCCTTGACGGTACTAAGGTCACCTATACCTCTTGGGTTAAACTTTTCCGTTTACATGTCGTCGCCTATCAAGTTCTCGATCATATTGATGAGACACCACAGCTTGCTGAAACCGATCCTGCGTACGTAACTTGGAAAGAAATCGATGCTTTAGTACTCCAATGGATCGTCAACACCGTATCTGATTCCTTGCTGCCCCGTGTGATGGACAACACGACCACGGCTCGACAAGCATGGCTGAAACTCGAGAAGATTTATCTGAGTAATAAAAAGGCACGGGCTGGAGCACTTGAAACCAAGTTCTGTAATCTAACCTTGGCTGATTGTTCCTCTTTGGACAACTATTGTGAGCGACTTAAAGACCTTGCGAATCAATTGGAAGATGTGAATCACCCGGTTGATGAAGATAGATTGGTTCTGCAACTTGTTAGAGGGCTGCCCGCGGAGTTTGACACGACTGCTTCCCTGATAAACGCCAACAATACTGATTGGGATCTTGCTAGGAGCATGCTGGAAGATGAGGTTATTCGTCTAGAGGCCAGACAAAAGACATCTCAATCCGTCCATGTTGCCACCACCCCACAACCAACAGGGGCCGCGGTTCAGCCATATTTTAGAGATTATCAATTATATTTATTTGTGACCTTTGGACGTCACCAGTTTTGAGTAAATCTGGTTACAAATATTATATGGTGTTAATTGATAATTTTTCACATTTTATTTGGGTGTACCCGTTAAAATACAAATCCGAAACCTTCTCAACATTTGTCAAATTCCACCGTCTAATTGCCACCCAATTCAATCGAAACATTAAAACTTTTCAGTGTGATCTTGGCGGTGAGTTTGACAATAATGCATTCAAAAACTTTGCCACTCAACACGGTTTATTATTTCGTTTCTCTTGCCCTCAAACCTCTTCCCAAAATGGCCGTGCCGAGCGCATGATTCGTCGTCTCAACGACATAATACGCGCTCTCCGCATTCACGCACACCTCCCTCCTAGTTTTTGGGTTGAAGCCCTTCACATCGCCGCCTACCTCCATAATATCCTACCCACAAAACGACTCAATTTTTTCACCCCAACATTTGCCCTTTACCTTCGACACCCTACCTACGACCACCTTCGGGTCTTCGGGTGTGCTTGTTATCCGAACACCTCCGCCACCCAACCACATAAACTTCACCCAAGGTCCACCCGGTGCATATTCCTGGGTTACCCACCAGACTTCCGTGGGTACCGGTGCTTTGACCCCACTACAGGGAAAGTTTCCATATCAAGACACGTCAAATTTGATGAAACGGTCTTCCCATACACCATCCCCACACCATCATCATCCTACCGATTCCTTGATGATAACACACCTCCACCCGGGTTCACTTTTACCCGCACCGTACCCCCCTCACCTCCACAACCACACCTTCCGCCTACATCACCACCACCTCCACCACGACCCACCACTATTTCACCATTCACTCACACTTATACTCGTAGACCGAAAACCACCCAACACCAACCTGCACCACAGCAGCCGCCTATCAGCAACCCACTTCATCCCCCTACGGCAACCACCCAACCACCAGCCCCACCCACAGCTCACCCTACACCTGCCACCCAACAACCAGCCCCCTCTGCAGCCAACCAGCCTGCCCGTCCACCCGCCTCACACCCAATGTCCACCCGCTCCAAAACCGGCAGCCTTAAACCTCCCCTATGCTCTCTTAACACCACCACCATCTCTCCCGTACCTAAAAACTATCACCAGGCCTTCACCGACCCGAATTGGCTGCGCGCCATGCAGACTGAGTTTACTGCTTTACAGGAAAATGAGACCTGGGAGTTAGTCCCTCGGCCGGTTGATAGACCGGTCATTAGGTGCATGTGGTTGTTTCGCCACAAATTTAAATCCGATGGCTCACTTGAGAGGTATAAGGCGAGATTGGTTGTTAATGGAAAATCTCAAACAGTAGGCATTGACTGTGAGGACACATTTAGTCCGGTTGTAAAACCAGCCACTATTCGGACTGTCTTGTCACTTGCTGTGTCGAAATCATGGCCCATTCATCAGTTGGATGTAAAGAATGCCTTCTTACATGGCCATTTGAACGAAACAGTTTTTATGCATCAGCCCCCCTGTTTTATTGATAAACGGTTTCCAGGTTTTGTCTGCAGGTTAAAGAAATCGTTATACGGGCTTAAACAGGCGCCCAGGGCTTGGTACACGCGCTTTGCAACTTACATCTTATCCCACGGGTTTAAGAGTAGTGCATGTGACAATTCCTTGTTCATATATAGCCACGGACAGGATATGGCTTATCTGTTACTTTATGTCGATGACATTGTTCTCACAGCTTCATCTGACAGATTGCTACACAACATCATTCAGACGCTCTCACGAGAGTTTGCCATGTCTGACCTGGGTCAGTTGCATCATTTTTTAGGTATCAAAGTCACACGCACTAACGGAGGCTTGTTTTTTGATCAAACTCAGTACGCTAAGGACATAATTTCACGGGCTCATATGACATCCTGCAAACCATGTGCTACTCCAGTTGACTTATCATCCAAATTAAGTGCCACGGATGGTCCTCTTTTTCATGATCCCACATTATACCGCAGTCTTGCAGGGGCTCTTCAGTACCTGACTTTCACCCGTCCTGACATCTCGTATGCGGTTCAGCAGGTATGCTTATTTATGCACGAGCCACATGAGCCTCATTATGCCTTTATGAAGCGCATTATACGATACGTCCAGGGGACTCTAGACTATGGCATTCGTATGGTAAAATCCACTACTACTTCGTTGGTTGCCTATTCAGATGCGGATTGGGGTGGATGTCCGGATTCTCGTCGCTCTACTAGTGGCTACTGCGTATTTCTTGGGAATAATTTGATCTCGTGGTCATCTAAACGTCAGCCCACTGTGTCCCGCTCCAGTGCTGAGGATGAATACCGCGGTGTGGCGAATGCGGTTGCTGAAGTAACTTGGCTACGAAACTTGCTGCTCGAATTACATATCCCTCTTCTTCAAGCTTCAGTCGTTTTCTGTGATAATGTATCAGCAGTATATCTATCGGACAATCCGGTACAGCATCAACGAACGAAGCACATTGAAATCGATATTCATTTTGTTCGGGAAAAGGTTCGTCTTGGTCACGTTCGGGTATCACACGTCCCTGCTCTGTTTCAATATGCGGACATTTTCACTAAGGGACTGTCTCGGCAATTATTTCAATCTTTCAGGTCCAGTTTGACCGTTTTTCCGGTGAACGCTCCAACTGCGGGGGAGTATTAGCCGATATTCATGCCTAGATTGATGCTGTCCATATTTTAGAGATTATCAATTATATTTATTTGTGATTATTGTTTCCTTGTATAGAGCTAGGGTTTTTTCCCCTATTTAAAGGGATCTTTTGTATCATTGTATTCATTCAGAAAATATACACAATAATCTCTTTTAGCACCCACCCATTTTGCCACCTCTACGGCTCTACAACATTCATATACAGAGACAAAATAAAACATGAGGGATTGTAATCACCTTGGCTCTCTTGAATAAATCCCTAATACGAGCCGAACCGACACCAACGAGGACTTCGACAAATTCCGACCCAGCCATTTGGTAAAATGGAACCCCAGCTTCACCAGCTATAGCCTTGGCAACAAGGGTCTATACGACATTTAATCAAGTTAAACGTCACATCTACGGATCTACCACGATTATATTTATAAATATTTTTAACAAAAATAGGCTAACCTTGCCACATCCTGGAGGCCCCTCTAGAAGTACCCCATGAGGCGGTTTTATCCCCATCTTGTCAAATAATTCCGGATTCTTCAAGTACTTGACCAACTATTTAAAAAAAAAACAATCGTAATTAAGTTACAATATATTTCAAATAGCTAATAATCATATCTTAGGTTTGAAATCGTTTAGGAAATAAAAATTAAACTCAACTTGACAAACAAAGATATTATACTATAGCGCCTTACGTTAGCATTAGGGCTGTAAACGAACCGGACGTTCAGCGAACGATTCGTGAACCGTTTGGCGGGAAATTCGTTAATGTTCATTCGTTTAGTTAATGAACGAACACGATATTCCGTTTGATTAACTAAATGAACGAACACAAACAAAGGTCTCGTTCGTTCGACTGTGTTCGTGAACGTTCGGTAATATGTTTGTTTACGTTCGTTTGTGTTTCGTTCGTGTTCGTGACCAGTGTTGACGAACTGTTCGCGAACAACTGAAACAAATGAACACGAACGACATGTGTTCGTAAACAGTTCATGAACATCTGAATTTCCTTAACGAACGAACATGAACTCGTTTGGTTCGTTTACAGAAAGACACAGAACTTACCTCTTGGAGCTCTTCGACTGCTATTTCAATCCCTGCCACATCGGCAAATGTAACCCCGGTTGAACCCTAAATAAATATTTTTAAAAACACATAAGAAAAAAAAAGCATAATATGATCTCTTAAAAGATGAAATTTAAGATCAAGTAAAAGCATTCGTTGGGAAACTAACGTCAACTCGAGCTTGTGGTTTAGACTGAGAAAATTCAATCCCTTGCCATATATCCTGCAAAATCAATGATATATAAAAACCTTAATTTAAGATTCCCAAATAAAGAAAAAATAAATAAATAAATAAAACCATATCTTACCCATTTCCTGAAATTCTTGGGTCTTCTAGAAAGAGTGAACCGAAGAAGAATAACCATGCATACACCAACCAACAACATCGGTCTCGCTATTTTAAACGCAGAAGAAAAAATCCCGAACGAATACATTTCTTGAAACTTCGAGGTAATCCCACCGTAGATGAACATGTCTAATATGACATCACCCATTCTCTCTAAAACATTAACAGCAACATCTAACGGAACGGTAAGAAACGACTTGGCGATAGGCCAGATGGCGTACACCGTCCCCACGTAAACAAAGCTTGTTACAGCAACTGCTGCTGAAGCTAAAAAGCCGCCGACAACAACTGCGGCTGCAGCAATTGCAGCGGTTACCGCACCGAGTTCCACCATCACCCTGCTTGATATTGTTGATGCCACTGGATCGGGATATTGTGGCACTTTTCCCACCCATGCCTGCGTTAAAAGGTTACCGAAAAAAAATTAAATTAAATGATAACATAGGTAATTTTACTCTACCCTTTGATCATTGGTTTTTGGGTTGAAGTTAGTATCAAACTGACTATTTCACACCTAGTTGATCCAATAATCATGACGAAAAGTAGGTTAACCAAACCCTCGTCTAGGGGTGCAAACAAGCCGAGCGGCTCACGAGCTGCTCGAGAAAAAGCTAGAAACGAGCGGAACCTTATCAAGCCCGAGCCAAGCTTGAGCCTAAAATTAAGCTCGTTCATTTATCGAGCCTGAGCTCGAGCTTGGCATGTCAAGCTAGTCAGGCTCGTCGAGCCTTAGTGTAATATTAGTTTTTATTAATATTAAATAACATTTACTCCTTATTTAAACTTGTCTAGTAAACGAGCCGAGCCGGGCTTATTTAAACTTGTTTACGAGTCGAGCCCGAACCTAAAAATAAGATTGTTTCGTAAACTGTAAACAAGCCCGAGCTTCACTTATCGAGCTCGGGAACCTAAACGAGTCTATTATTTATATTATTTTTATTTAATATATTAATAATTAATACATAACAAACGAGCCGAGATCGAGCTTGGTCGGGCTCGGCTTGTTTGCACCCCTACCCTCGTCAGATAATAGCTTTCAAAGTTCAAACACACATCCATAACACCCTTTTTTGTATGTTGATTCTGATTAACGTTGCATGATGTTTAAAATGTACGACCTAAATCGGTGCCTTCTTTTTAGGATAACAACATATGTACCATTTGTACACAAAGTAAATGCAATTTTTTCAACCATAAATCACATTTCTTTTTAGTCGATAAGTGTAGTAAAGAAATAACAAACAATGTTTTGTTTAAGCTTAACTTATCTTGAATCATGTTTTTTTCTTAATGTCGCAATTTTCAGTTTTAACCGTTTGATATAAACTTATTATGATTTAAACTTTCTAGCTATTTAGATAGGAAGCTATAAAAGAAGTAACTTTAAGATAACTACAGCATCACGAAACTATCACTAACATTTAGCAACTAGCATATGATTGCAAATTCTTCATGTTGCGGCAATCATTTTCAAAACACACATTCAAATACCCCCGAAATGCAGTCAATATTGAAAATGATTAAAATACCATAGTTTGTGTCTCAATCTCATATCGTGGTCCGTTATACTCCTTTAGAACATCTTGTACTTGAACATCGTCTAGCTTTACCGACCTAAACAAAATCATAAAACAATCAACAAACTATCCAAACATTAATAAATACACATCAACACCTAATCCAAAAGGCAAAAATATATATATATATAATAACACTCACCACTTAGTCCTCTGCAAACTCTTGTCTCCCGGAATCTCCTTCAACTCGACAATGAAATCTTTATTCCCATAAGCAACCCTATCATCATCCTTAAAAGTCATAAACTTTACCATCCCACTTCTTATCGCTTTCCCGAGATCATCAAAGCTCATTCTCGGTAACGTTTCAAACTCCCTATCGAACGCGTCTTCTTCCGACAACTCCTCAACAAATATCTGTTCCGGAACATAAAGCTTCCCCTTAAACTTCCTCAAAATATCATTCAAATGCACATCATGAGAATAACCAACCCCATCACCACGTCTATCATTATTATTATCACCATTCAACCCTTTCAAATTCAACTTCTTAACAATCTCAAAAACCCCATTATTACCATTATACCCCTTCTTCCCCAAATCCTCTTTCTCCTTCAATGTATACAACTTATCCCCAATTTTATACTTGGGTTCAACCTGGGTAGGGTTTTCCTTCAAAACCCTTGTCACGAAATCTTCTTGGGTTGAAACTGGAGCCGACCCATCACTACTCTGACCCGAATCCGGTTTTCTAAATAACCCACATGTGAAATGGAGTCTTTTTTGCCTAATTTGAATAAAGTTTGAATCTTTTTGAAGTGGGGTTTTGATAAAGAGTGATTTGTGAAGGGTAATGGTGGGTTGGGATGAAAGAACCCTAGGGAGTATAAGATTATCAGGTATTGTTCTTATTTGTGTGGGTAGCATGTTGATTGAATTGTGATGAATTAGGGTTTATGGAAAGGGTTTGGATAGATGTTGAACAGTGGGTTAGATGCAGGCCATTGAAGACTGTGAAGATATGAGAGTGTGAGTTCTTTGTTCTGCAACAAATTGGAAAGTTTATCCGGATGGATCCGAATATCTGAACGGGTGAGTATGCCGAATATGCACACTAGGGCTGTCCAAACTGCTCGACGATCGAAGATCGCTCGACGATCGCTCGAAAAATGATCGAAAAATGCTCGTTCGATTCCCGCTCAGTTTGTAAATGAGCCGATCGGATCGGTTCGATTCAAATTCAATCCGAGCATGAGCAAGGCTCCGCTCGCTCGACGATCGCTCGGTTTCGCTCGAATTATTTTTATTAATAATTAATATATATATATATATATACATATATATATATATATATATATATTATATTTTATAGATTAAAAACCCAAAAAATATAATAGCCCAAAATAATTAAAAGCCCAAATAATATTAGCCCATATTTAGTATAAAAATCTAACCCTAAATCTATTTCCTATAACAATTCACTCATTCAGTCGCCGCTCTCAAGTCTCAACTGCTCAGTGTCTCCGTCGACTCTCAGTCTCCCTTTCCAACTCAATTCATCATCGGCTCAAGTGTCTCCGACTTAATTCATCGGACAATCATCGGCTCAAGTGTCTCCTAAAAGGTTAGTCGCTCCTGTTTCAGTTCCTGCAACATATCGTTAAATATATGTATCCGTTCATTCTTCAATAATCGTTAAATATCTGTTTCTGTTCGCTCCAGTCTTTATTCGTCGCCTCGTCGGACTTGTTTCAGGCTTCAATCGGTATGTTTTTTTGTTAATTAATCGTCGGACTTGTTTCAGGCTTCAATCGGTATGTCTTTATTCGTCGCCTCGTCGGACTTGTTTCAGGCCTCGTCGCCTCGAAGATCGATCGAAGATCGCTCGACGATCGCTCGAAAAATTCAATCCGAGCATGAGCATCACTTTTGCGATCGGTTTTACAAATTTGATCCGCTCGGATCGGATCGATTGTAATTCAATCCGAGCATGAGCATACCCTCGATCGGATCGGATCGGATCGGATCGTGAACACCCCTAATGCACACCGAATACATGTTGGTATGTTTGGGTGTAACTAGTGAAAGTTGCCATGCCTTTTTCGTTTGTATCGGTTCGTTTCGTTTCGTTACTTTGTTATTGCGATACAAACATTTGGTATAGCAAGCGATATGTGTTTTATATCGATAAAAAATTATAAAAACGAATATCGGTTTATGTTGTTCGGATGGTATCGGTTTGGTTCTATGGAAGTGGTACTTGATATTGATATTGATATTTTATGGCGAATACAACTCCGTTTTTAACGAAATTTATACCGGAAAGTCCAGAAAACTATCAAAACGAACACCAGTATCGGTACCAATATTGTTCAAACACTATTGGTTCGGTTTGTCACACTAAAAAAATCAATTATATTTGACTCGTTCAGTTTTAAATAAAACAATGAGTAAATTGTCATTTTAGTCCCTGAGGTTTGGCCCAAATTGCCATTTTAGTCTAAATGGTTTTTTTTCTCCTCTGGGTCCCTGACTTTTCCATTTTCTTGTTATTTTGATCACATTGCATAACTCAGTCTAAAAATCTGGTTATAACCAGGGGTATTTTTGACATAACTGTTGTGTAGTGGTAGTTTACAACATAATTTATAAACCTCATAAAAAATTAGTGCCAGAAATACCCCTGATTATAACCTGTTTTTAGACTAAGTTAGGCAATGTGATCAAAATGGCAAGAAAAAAGAAAAGTCAGGACCCAGAGGAGAAAAAAAAAACTATTTGGACTAAAATGACCATTTGGACAAAAACTGAAGGACTAAAATTGGCAATTTACTCTAAAACAATTTATCGAAGCGTAAGAGCATTCAGAATTGAGTCTTTTTCTCCATCTTTATAATTACACTAAAAAACATTATCTTTTCTCTCTTCTTTTCAATTAAGTAATATTTTTTATATTTTTACCATTACCTTTTCTTTCCCCTGCACTCACAACCATTTACAACAATTCTAAAAAATATAGAGGATCCATTGTGAATGCTCTAAATAAAGTAAGGTGTTGTTTGTTTTTTTCTGCAGGAAAAGGTCTGCAGTCTGCGGACCACATCTGCAGGCATCTGCAGGAGAAGAGGTGGACCAAATGTCTGCAGTCTGCAAGGAGAAGAGAGTTTGTTTTTTTTTCTACAAAAACCCTTCTCTTCTCTTCTCACACACAGACCACTACTCTCTCTCTCTGCCTTGAACTCTCTCTCTTTACAAACTCCCTCTCTACAATCTGTCACCACCACCGCCCATAGCACCACCACCGCCGCACCACCTCCGCCATAGCACCACCGCCATCATCTACCACCAAGAACAACCACAACCACAACCACCCACCCCGTCTGCCTTCATCTACCACCACAACCACAACCACCCACCCCCGTCGCAACCACCACCACCGCCTTCGGTGTTCCACCACCGCCAAGAACATCAAAACCCACCACCGCCGATTTGGGGGTTTTGTTCCACCACCAATTTGGGGGTTTTGTTCGATTTGGGGTTTTTGTTCTACGGTCTCCGATGATGATGGTGGTGGACGGTGTAGCAGCGATGATGATGGTGGTGGTGATGTATCAAGTGGTGGTGGTGGTGGGCTTATGCAGGTGGGAGAGGTGCGACGGTGGGCTGGGATGCGACGGTGGGAGAGGTGTGACGGTGGGATGGTGGCAGCAGGTGGGAGGGTGGCAGCGGGTGGGAGGGTGTGATGGTGGCAGCAGGTGAGGTGAGGAGAAGGGGTTTGTGATGTGAAGAGGAGTGTTTAGAAGAGGTGAGAAGACATGGGTTGATGTCTGCGTGGGGAAGAGGTCTCGCAGACCTTTTTTTAATGAAAGGTATGCGAGAAAACAAACAAGCTGCAGGACCCAAAGGTCTGCGCGCGTCTGCGCGACGCAGACATAAGTGGCCAGAAGTGCTTCTGGCCAAAAAACAAACATCACCTAAAACTTCGCAACAACATATATAGGTGTTATATATTTTAATTGCTATTCGGTAACCATCGCCTGACTAACGCCTGACGATTTTTACAACCATGCATTTAGCTCGTTCTATCATTATTAGTTAAGCTTAAATTAAACACGTGTGACGTGACATTTAGACTTGATATGCAAGTTTAGAAAACCTTAGGGACTTCAAGTAATATTTTTTATATTTTTATCATTACCTTTTCTCTCCCCTGCACTCACAGCCATTTACAACAACTCTAAAAAATATAGAGGATTCATTGTGAATGCTCTAAATAAAGTAAAACTTCGCAGCAACATATATAGGTGTTATATATTTTAATTGCTATTCGGTAACCATCGCCTGACTAACGCCTGACGATTTTTACAACCATGCATTTAGCTCGTTCTATCATTATTAGTTAAGCTTAAATTAAACACGTGTGACGTGACATTTAGACTTGATATGCAAGTTTAGAAAACCTTAGGCACTTCAAGTAATATTTTTTATATTTTTATCATTACCTTTTCTCTCCCCTGCACTCACAACCATTTACAACAACTCTAAATATTACACCCTAATTCGTAACTGACTAAAGTCGCAGCGGAAAATCGTACCCTAAAAATTTCTTTCGTTATAAACACCTTGACGCACTTAAATTCATTTTTAAGATTCATTCTTTCACAATAAATACATTTATAATACTCATTTTCAATAAGAAGCCATAACCTAGCTTCACTCAATAACGTACTCAACACTCCCGTACAATCTATCTTGTGACTCGATCCTCGATCTCCAATCCTATGGTATCCTCATGACTGGTACTACCTGCGTTCACCACATAAAATTCACAACATTAGTACGCATTATAAACATACAAGGTTTTCACGTTTACTTCTCGTTTCGTTAACTCTTTACATCCCAGCTTTTCCATTATGTCATACCATCCGTGGTGAGACTTCTTTGCCATTCCTGCATTTCATTCATAACTCCAGGTACACGATAAACAACGTAAACACTTAATCATACTAAATAACTTACATACGTGCCAAAACTTCATACATATTATTTCCAAGCATACTTACGTACACACGCGCATACACACCTACTTGCATACATACACACACACATTCCTGCCAACCTACATGCATACCTACATATAACCACATCTTTATCATTATATACGTATCTACATCCACACATACCTACATCATTACGTACACCATGATATTATACCTATATACATACATAATCCCCAAATTTCAACGTACCGAACTCATACACGCCTACTCTCAAACATACCCTCATATATCCACGTATACTTTCTTACGTACTTATAAACATACATACATACCTATCAAGTATGAGCATACCCTTAAATTCATAAAAACGTAAGTTAAACTATTCGTACGTAACTTAAAACGCGTTTAAACAAGTTCCCAAGACAAAACGAAGCACGAAAACGATTTTCAGAAAAACTTACCCCGTCGCGCGATGCGACGGGCCGTCGCGCTACGCGACCCCCCTGTTTCAGCAGAAAGTTTGCAGCTGAAAGCTGCATATTCCCAGCACGTTCGGATTTTACGGAAACGTACATAACTCTCTCGTTATGGGTCCGTTTTACCCGATTCTTTTTCCTACGCGTCCGTAATTTAATTCTCCATCTTATGGAGTTAAGATCCGACATCCGGATTAATAAAATTTCAGACTTTTAACTCTTCGGCTTATTACCCTCGTACCAAACTTCGGCCCGTTCATGCATACATCAACATAACTTGTTCGTCTTACCATAACCTCTTATAAACATAATAATATCAGTGACGTCTATCATAAATTACTAAATTCTTGGATGTCTTGCATCCTCTTAACACGTTTTCGTTCATATGCTTATTTTGACCCGTTAAGGGTATTCGCGCATTAATTGGTCTACGACTAACCAAACCAAAATCCCCACTTCCATACTTGTCCAAAACATTACACTAATCGAAAAACTTGTTTCTAAACCACTTCTAAGATCGCTTGCCCCAAAATACCCATCAAGGGCATTTTGGTCAACTTTAATTCCATCATTTACGACGAAGGACTTTAACACATATTTGACCTCAACATCATGTTCAATTAATTAAAACACTTTATTACTTAATCGAACTACGAAGTGATTACAGAAATCACTTACCTTATGCGCCCGTGCTCGTATCCGATTCCTCGCCTTTTCTTGACCCGTTAGCCTTTCATGCTTGAGTCCGTCTTGACATGATTCCTATACTCTCTTTTCATTAAAATCACGCTCTTATTAGCATATGCATTCGTACATAATAACAATCATATCAATCGCATATTTCACACTTAACTTTCATTAATCATTTCTAACAAACATAATTCATATAATCATATCCGTATACGTTCAAACTCATGTAACTCATCATGTCATTACATTTAACGCGGATTGCTATAACATATACCATACGACTTCCCATCAACCTACATTTTCGTGAACGAGGCAAATCATGTTTCTTATATTTAGTTGACTTTCAAAAGTCAACTATTAACCATACTTAACTATCGACTTATCATCATGTACTCGCAACATCACAATCGACTATACGGACGACATTATATACATTTAATCACGTATTGGGTGTGTGTACCATCTTCTAAGCATAACGTACAACTATTTCATGCATAATCTTCTAAACTCATACATAACTCATCAAATCCTTCTCCTAATCAACACCTATCACTCGCACATAAGCATCAAACATATCAACACCACATTTCATTCAATTCCTCTAACAACAACTCATCATACTCACAAAATACATCAATCTTTCTACAAGAATTGGACATAGGTGATGAGTCAAGTCATCTTCATCACCATAACTAATGGGTTTATCATCCAAACATCAAATTAGCACAAACCATTCATAATCCATGTTCTATACGATGATTCTAACCCTTGTACATGATTAATTTCATAATAACTCACGGATTTGAACATAACCCACTTCACCCATGATCACCAATCTTAGATTTAAGACATACCTTATGATCCCCTCGTAAAGGTGATCATTAATCCGTGTTCCTTCTTGAATTTGAGCCTCGATTCACCCTTCAATTTGGTGATTTAGTTGAGTTAGGGTTTGGCTCCTTTTGGGAGCTCTGGAACGATCCAGAACACACACACACGAAGTGTGTGTAGTGTGTGTAGATATTTTCTTTTAAGTTGGATAATTCAACTTTCATCTTGTTCCACTTTAACCCCTCGGGTTTGCCTTTTAAAACATAACCGACACTACCTTCATCATTTAATACTTTTGACCATACCCTTAACTAGGTTAAATAGCCTAGTTATTAATTTCATGACGTGTCATATAGGAACACACTACAATTATTAACATTCAGAATTTGGGGCGTTACAAGTCTACCACCCTTAATTAAGGTTTCGTCCCCGAAACCTTTCTCACCTCTATTTAACACTAATTAATTCTTCTCTATGTCCATCAACACCACCGCTAGCCCATCACAACGACTATCTTCTTTCTTAAAGAACACGCTCCGGAGTTCTTATTAGTGTCGCTTTCACTAATAACGTTAATTCCTAACAGCCTTTATAGCTAATGATTCATTCATCATTCTAATACTCGTATATCATATGCGTTATATATCTTTTTATTTACTTGAAACCATTCCAACCTCCCATTACTAACATTTCCCGTTTGATTATTTCAACATTCATAATGTTTTTCATCGACTATACGATCTTGCATCGAAATTTGTATATACTCAAATATGTTTAACTTTAACTAATACATCATAGTAATGGGTAACTACTGTAACACCTCGAAAATTTACGTCCTATAATGTCTTGACACGTGTCATAACCTTTGAACGTATGAAAGAATGTCCTTGAAGGACTAAAGTTGACAAACAATGAAACTGTGTAAATATAAGGGTTCAAAGTGTCAACAATGAATAAATATACTTTACAATAACCCTACATGATGTTTATAACCTTAAACAAATGGATCATGGATCATACGAAGCGAATTGTGAAAGAAAGTGAGAGATTACAAACTATAGGGGTTAAATGTGCCAACATGTTTAAGTTATACCTCTGAGTGACCTTTTGACAAACCCGAAGCTTTGTAACGATTAATTATGCTCACTAGAATGTACCACAAAAATTTCATAAAGTTTCGTTATCGTATGAGCAAGTTGTGATAAAATTCGTGTGTGAGGGTTAGAATCGTCAACATTGAAATTTAGGGCTTTTCGGGTGATCACAAAGTTACCCGAGGACTTAAAAAAGTGGGTATAAGTCTTAAAACCCCATATGTTAAATAACAAAGCTTCATATGCAAGTTGGATGGTGAAAACGACCTTTCGGGGGACCAAGGACCAAAGTGCAAATAAATGAAACATGTGTGACCTGACCAGAAGGGCCTCGCGGCCCGCCTCACACATAACAGAAGGCCACGCGGGCCGCCTGCGACCTGCAGATGCAGAAAAAACAGACAGCTGCCTGTTGATGCATGTAACCGACTCCAATCTCATTTTTTCGAAACTTTGGGCAGCCTAAGATGGTTTTTAGCATGTAGGGTACTTGTGGATGATAATGCAACACTCCTAGACTTAGTTGTCGATGATCCATGCATGTTAGAAGTTATATATAAAGACCCACATGTTACTACATTGATCATTCATCACTTCTGAGCATTTCCAGAGCATACAAGCAGGCCACAAGCATTCCAAATCATCCATTAGTCGTGTGTAAGTGCCTTTGATCCTTCTTGTTTGAGTTATACTTAGTTAAAAGCCTAGAAATCAAACCGTCGTAACTACGGTTTGACTTTGTGATAAATCACAATCGGTCCAGAGATTTGTCGAATCGAAAGTTGTTATAAGTTGGTATTTATATGGTTAATAAACCCCTAAAAGGGCACTAACTGATTCGAATCCTAACTAGGTCGTTTGTCGAGTCAAAGGTTGTCCGAAAAAGTCAACAGAAACATTAATCGCATATTTAACGATACGGAAGGCGTGTAACCTGTTTTATAAGTCATACAACTTGAAAATAAGTATAATAACTTGTCTAAACTTGTTTGATTCGACAACTTTATGTTTTGAACCGATTCGGAACCGAGAGACGCAAAAGTTTGACTTTTGCTTTGACCTCAGTTCTGACCCGATTTATATAGATTTAGACATGCCTTAAAGTTCCATTAGGACCTAGTTGCATGTGTGTATAAGCCTCTGCGTTTATACCACTCGAATCCCTAATCGTCCGATGTTTCCGTTAAACGCCTAAATATTGACCGTAATGCCCTTATGACCATAAAACGAGATTTTTGAAAATGTGAAAGTGCCATAATCTTAGTTACTGATTTTTAGACTTGTACCAAAAATTTCACATCAGTTGGAGGTCTAGATTAGGAGTTATGCTTAATGACGTAATTTGAACGCTTTTAAGTAATTAAACGGCGTCATTAGCGTAAAGCCTATCTAAACCCAATTTTTGACATCAAACCTTTTACCCACTGATGTGATATAATATTTTGGGATTTTTAAAGATTTTTAATTATTTTTAAACTGATCATAAGCTAGGTTTATCGCCTCGATTCGGTTAATACCAAAAATACCCTTTTCGGCCATAAAATGAGTTTTACAAATCCTTTTAACGCCAATCCAATTGCTACTGATTTTAAATAATAAATGGAGTATTTTGAGCCTGTTTATTTGATCAGAAAACTCAGAATCGTATTTTAACCCGTACATCGCTTAAAACGACTTTATACGCGTATTTAACGCATAGTTTGGGTTTAAAACTATTTTAATATATAAGACTTATTACCAAAGGTTATAGCCTGTTAAAATAAGCTATTTTACTGATCAACTCAGACCCGGATCACAGGTGTCTAATTAAACCCTTTTTATAATCTTTAAAATGACCAAAATACCCCTACGGGACTTATAAAGAGATTAAACTCGTTTTGGGCATCATGGGTGATATCCTACTGATATCACAACTTATTTAAGGCATGTTAACTTAGGAAAACTGTTTAGGACTCTTACGGATACCCGTTACGCTTCATGCGCGTTCGGTTCGGTTTATGTAACTAGTTTACATAAATTAGCCGAAACGGGTCAAACCTTATCGGTTTTATCTCAAAATCCAGAGTGTGTATAATATACCCATATTATACAAGTCTCCGAACTTGTCGGGTCTAAATCACATTCTATTCCGGTCTTCGCCTTATCATGCGTTTGAACCGTATCTTCTCTTTGAAAACTAATCGGTCTAAGCCAAGGCTTAATAAAAGACCCGTTAGGATTCTAATAGGTTATTTAAAAACCTTCGTTCCAGATTTAGGAGCCCAGTAAAAGCTATCTGTACTTGCTGATTTGATACGGCTGGGATTGAATTTATATTTAGCTCAGGTAAATACTTTTAACTTATTTTCCCTATACGGGCTTGGGGTACGGTATATAAAATACCGCTTGGTCCGGCATTGAATCTTTAATCGAATAGAGGTTAAATCATTGATATGCTACGTTTTGAAATGTTTTGTTTGCTTAAAGCCTTTGGGGGGTTAATGACCGTTGTCCCGGATATCCCTGGCATCATTTTACGAAATGGCCACGACCTTAGCACTCAGGTGTAGGCGTACACCTGTCAGTGTCTCATTAAATAAAGTGGTGTGTCAATTGATCTTTAACCCGGTCTACGGATCGGGCTACTGAACGCATAAGAAACATGTAATTCGTTTACAAGTATTATATTTAAATAATTATCCCAAGTTATAAAATATTATTTGTGCCATGTGCATGCAAATCAATCGTTTTAAAAACCTTTTCAAATGAGTCGGTTGATTGTATTTACCAGTGTAAACTGACGTATTTTCAAAAAGGCTAAGTGCAGGTACTAATCGGAATTGGCTGGCTACTCCTAGCATCAATAAAGAGTTTCGCAAGCTTAGATGCCTAAAGTCTGTTGAACAGTGTTATTTTATTTTCGATCCGCCTGTGGATCCTTTACTTCCGTTGTAATACTTTGATGTTACACTATTACGGATTGTAATATATTTATCCTTTTGCTTCCGCTGTGCATTTATATTTTGTGTTGTTTGACTATGATGTTGCCAACCACGTCACGTTACTCCCCTACCGGGCCCACCGGTAACACGTGGAAATTTGGGGTGTGACAACTACACATTCTCGATTCATAAACTATTCATACAGTTGGCTTTTCTCAACAAGTTCATGACTTCCATACTATAACTTAACATATCATTCTTATTTCCTTGACCGGTTAATAACGGGTCAATATACCCACTTCTTTAATCTATAATTATACATACATCCTTATGATCCGTTCATAACGAATCTAATACCTTCATCTCATTTCTTAAGATTACATTCTATACATACATCATTTAACATTTAGTTCTTGTTTTGTTACCACACAAAACTACCATTTCATAGTCATATTTACATACTTAACTTTAATGTTAACCTTATTCTACATTTTTCTACAGTTACTTATACCTTGCATACCTTTACGTTACCTTTAAATCATTTCGTTCGTTTCACCTTACTATTACTTTCACTTCATGCATTACTTAATTTTCATATATAAATGTGTCATACTAGTTCATATCTATCCAACATGGGTAAACATTTTACTAACCTCTTTTTCATTTCCTAAACCAACGACCCGCAACCCGGATCGACCATCTTTTCCTCGTGTACCAGCCGTACATGCCAGGTTTCATTCATCCGTGTGATGAGCTTCCGCTCATGCACATCCTTTCACCAATACAATTGGTTTCATCACATCAATAGTTCTACATTATCATCAACATCATCGGCGGTTAGCATATGTCATTTAAACATTCATTACACTAGGTGATTACCCACCCATAACTCTTCTACAATTTCCTACGTACCTACTATAACGTACCACACATTCTATCTCTTACATGCAATCCTTTCATTCTATTAATCATCTCGCCAACGGAAGTACACACTCGTACTTCCTTCCATTCATACGTACTTGCAAAGACCTTATTACATCGTTTTAATATTTCTTACCAAGCTTACCATTCCCGCCCAAACTCAAATTATTGTCCGGGTCACAGCCCGTCATCATTCTGACTTCTACGAGTCAATTACTAACACATCTAACACGTAACTTATACCAAACTTCATCTATTATACTATCACCTTTTACTTTATACTTATTTCTATGACCCGTTCGACTCAATTATGGTCAAACTGTCGACACCTTCTTATGCGGATTAATTTCTTCTTTTTATATTTTTAAATCCGTCTCACGGATTTAGACGCATCATTCATGCTTTTTCATTCATTGAATCCGCCTTACGGATTCAAACATATCATCCATGCCTTTCATCCTTGAATCCGTCTTACGAATTCAAACATATCATCCATGCCTTTCATCCTTGAATCCGTCTTACGAATTCAAACATATCATCCATGCCTTTCATCCTTGAATCCGTCTTACGAATTCAAACATATCATCCATGCCTTTCCTCCTTGAATCCGTCTCACGAATTCAAACATATCATCCATATCTTGTTGATCCGTACTTAATTACAGATTCAACATTCTTCATTCTTATAAGGCATGTTTTTCATTCTTTCATAGTACTCTCAATTTCCCGAGAGTCTTACTTCCCATTTCACCCACACGCCCGCCCGCTACCCAGCTCTACCGAACATACCTGTAACAATTATCATGATCTCACGAACATCATACGTTTCTCGTGTACTGGCCAGGTACACAATCCACATAGTAGTTTCGTGACTTCATGTAATTGTCACCTTATGTCCGTAGGCTTAGGTTTCGGCGCGTGTATCACTTCCAGTACTTCATTACTATACAATCATTGTCTTTCATTTTAAATTTTCCTTCCCTTAATGAATTTTACCATTACTTACACCCACACATTAAATTTACGTACCTGGGCTCATTTGCCTATTTGTCTTATTACCTCTTTGCCTGCCTTAGTATTCATCCTAGACTGCATTCACAGATCATCCTCTTCCAACACTTATGCTTACCTTGCACATACAAAACCGTCAGTTTCTATATACGTATACATAAGTACATACTTACATTAGTTTCTATCTTTGGATCTTGATCGAGTCTTAGATTGTACGGGTTTCTTATCTCAAGAGCACACAAGTTTGAGTTCAAGTACTTACCTTCTCGTACTTGATTCCCTCAAACCAGGGCTCTGATACCAACTTATTACACCCTAATTCGTAACTGACTAAAGTCGCAGCGGAAAATCGTACCCTAAAAATTTCTTTCGTTATAAACACCTTGACGCACTTAAATTCATTTTTAAGATTCATTCTTTCACAATAAATACATTTATAATACTCATTTTCAATAAGAAGCCATAACCTAGCTTCACTCAATAACGTACTCAACACTCCCGTACAATCTATCTTGTGACTCGATCCTCGATCTCCAATCCTTGGGTATCCTCATGACTGGTACTACCTGCGTTCACCACATAAAATTCACAACATTAGTACGCATTATAAACATACAAGGTTTTCACGTTTACTTCTCGTTTCGTTAACTCTTTACATCCCAGCTTTTCCATTATGTCATACCATCCGTGGTGAGACTTCTTTGCCATTCCTGCATTTCATTCATAACTCCAGGTACACAATAAACAACGTAAACACTTAATCATACTAAATAACTTACATACGTGCCTAAACTTCATACATATTATTTCCAAGCATACTTACGTACACACGCGCATACACACCTACTTGCATACATACACACACACATTCCTGCCAACCTACATGCATACCTACATATAACCACATCTTTATCATTATATACGTATCTACATCCACACATACCTACATCATTACGTACGCCATGATATTATACCTATATACATACATAATCCCCAAATTTCAACGTACTGAACTCATACACGCCTACTCTCAAACATACCCTCATATATCCACGTATACTTTCTTACGTACTTATAAACATACATACATACCTATCAAGTATGAGCATACCTTTAAATTCATAAAAACGTAAGTTAAACTATTCGTACGTAACTTAAAACGCGTTTAAACAAGTTCCCAAGACAAAACGAAGCACGAAAACGATTTTCAGAAAAACTTACCCCGTCGCGCGACCCCCCTGTTTCAGCAGAAAGTTTGCAGCTGAAAGCTGCATATTCCCAGCACGTTCGGATTTTACGGAAACGTGCATAACTCTCTCGTTATGGGTCCGTTTTACCCGATTCTTTTTCCTACGCGTCCGTAATTTAATTCTCCATCTTATGGAGTTAAGATCCGACATCCGGATTAATAAAATTTCAGACTTTTAACTCTTCGGCTTATTACCCTCTTACCAAACTTCGGCCCGTTCATGCATACATCAACATAACTTGTTCGTCTTACCATAACCTCTTATAAACATAATAATATCAGTGACGTCTATCATAAATTACTAAATTCTTGGATGTCTTGCATCCTCTTAACACGTTTTCGTTCATATGCTTATTTTGACCCGTTAAGGGTATTCGCGCATTAATTGGTCTACGACTAACCAAACCAAAATCCCCACTTCCATACTTGTCCAAAACATTACACTAATCGAAAAACTTGTTTCTAAACCACTTCTAAGATCGCTTGCCCCAAAATACCCATCAAGGGCATTTTGGTCAACTTTAATTCCATCATTTACGACGAAGGACTTTAACACATATTTGACCTCAACATCATGTTCAATTAATTAAAACACTTTATTACTTAATCGAACTACGAAGTGATTACAGAAATCACTTACCTTATGCGCCCGTGCTCGTATCCGATTCCTCGCCTTTTCTTGACCCGTTAGCCTTTCATGCTTGAGTCCGTCTTGACATGATTCCTATACTCTCTTTTCATTAAAATCACGCTCTTATTAGCATATGCATTCGTACATAATAACAATCATATCAATCGCATATTTCACACTTAACTTTCATTAATCATTTCTAACAAACATAATTCATATAATCATATCCGTATACGTTCAAACTCATGTAACTCATCATGTCATTACATTTAACGCGGATTGCTATAACATATACCATACGACTTCCCATCAACCTACATTTTCGTGAACGAGGCAAATCATGTTTCTTATATTTAGTTGACTTTCAAAAGTCAACTATTAACCATACTTAACTATCGACTTATCATCATGTACTCGCAACATCACAATCGACTATACGGACGACATTATATACATTTAATCACGTATTGGGTGTGTGTACCATCTTCTAAGCATAACGTACAACTATTTCATGCATAATCTTCTAAACTCATACATAACTCATCAAATCCTTCTCCTAATCAACACCTATCACTCGCACATAAGCATCAAACATATCAACACCACATTTCATTCAATTCCTCTAACAACAACTCATCATACTCACAAAATACATCAATCTTTCTACAAGAATTGGACATAGGTGATGAGTCAAGTCATCTTCATCACCATAACTAATGGGTTTATCATCCAAACATCAAATTAGCACAAACCATTCATAATCCATGTTCTATACGATGATTCTAACCCTTGTACATGATTAATTTCATAATAACTCACGGATTTGAACATAACCCACTTCACCCATGATCACCAATCTTAGATTTAAGACATACCTTATGATCCCCTCGTAAAGGTGATCATTAATCCGTGTTCCTTCTTGAATTTGAGCCTCGATTCACCCTTCAATTTGGTGATTTAGTTGAGTTAGGGTTTGGCTCCTTTTGGGAGCTCTGGAACGATCCAGAACACACACACACGAAGTGTGTGTAGTGTGTGTAGATATTTTCTTTTAAGTTGGATAATTCAACTTTCATCTTGTTCCACTTTAACCCCTCGGGTTTGCCTTTTAAAACATAACCGACACTACCTTCATCATTTAATACTTTTGACCATACCCTTAACTAGGTTAAATAGCCTAGTTATTAATTTCATGACGTGTCATATAGGAACACACTACAATTATTAACATTCAGAATTTGGGGCGTTACACTAAAAAATATAGAGGATCCATTGTGAATGCTCTAAATAAAGTAAAACTTCGCAGCAACATATATACGGTGTTATATATTTTAATTGCTATTCGGTAACCATTGTCTGACTAACGCCTGACGATTTTTACAACCATGCATTTAGCTCGTTCTATCATTATTAGTTAAGCTTAAATTAAACATGTGTGACGTGACATTTAGACTTGATATGCAAGTTTAGAAAACCTTAGGGACTTCAAGTAACACAAACAAAGCTACTTACCACAATTTGACAGCTAAAAAGATATAATATAATATTGAGTAAATTACGTTTTTGGCCCCTGTGGTTATATCACTTTTACTATATTAGACTAAAATAAGAATTTTTAATACATCTGCCCCCATGGTCTCTATAACTAACCATTTTGACCTCTAAGTCTAGAGACAATGGGGGTCAAAATGGTTAGTTATAGAGACCTTGAGGACAGATATATTAAAAATTCTTATTTTGAGCTAATATGGTAAAAGTGATATAACCATAGGCCTAATATAATAATATATATTACTTCACCCGTTACAAATGCCAAAAAGAACGCTCCAGTCAAAATCCTAGGGTTTGGTGTCTCGAACAACCACTCAATCAGTCAATAACAGGTACGATTCTTCTCAATTTCTCTTCAAATTTGTCACATCAATCGATTATTATTCACAATCGATAGTCCAATTTTGCATTTTATGTTCATTTGCTGACCAATTTCTTGTTACAATTCAGTTTGCTGTTTGCGTGTTAACGAGTGATGGATGCGGATAAAATAGAGCTTGTAAAAGCTCAAATTGAACCGTTTCTACGTCAATCGGAAGTATATATTCGTCGTATTGAGGATTTTGTTCGTCAGATCCCGCCGAATCAGATCTATATTGCGGTTGGAGCTGTGTTGTTCACTACCTTTTTGCTGTTGATAAGTAATTTTTCTAATTTTTCTTTAGATCAGATTTGTGTATTTAATTGCTTAATTCGTTTCGTTTTGTTTGGTTTATATGTTATGTTATCGAGTTTACAAGTATGCTGTTGTGGATAGTTGACTGGTGATAGGATTTTAGTTTCAGTAACTTTAGGTTTCCAATGTAAGGTTGGTGATAGGAGAGTGGTGTAATTGTAGCAACTAGCAATTGTTTTAGAGTAGTGGTGAAATAAGCACGACCGAAAGTCCGAAACAGCAAGATTTTGCTATAAGGTTTTTTATAGTCTTGTTTATATAGGGTATTGTCTGTTGCCTGTTCGTTTAGTTTTCTTGAGAAGTAAGAATAGACGTTAGCTCCTTGATGTTAGCTCTCTATGTATGTATTCTCTGGTGTCATCTATAAGACAGACACTGGTTTGTCCCTCTTGTGATTATGAATTGCGTCTTCGCATTCTAACAACCTATCTGAAGAAGAAAGAGCTAGCAAGATTGAACTGTCAACAGATCAGATGATATCATTGCTCTATTACTGAAGTATGAGTTAACCATTAATAACTAAAGATAGAGAATTTAAATGTCTGTAGAGAAGAAATGTGATGATGAAATGCTCCAGAGATCTCATTGCATCACTGCATGAGTTAATTAATTAAGTTAACATATAACGTAACTAGTGTTCGCTAACTAGGTGCCAGCAGCAAACCTTACGTAATAATTGCATACTATTCCCCTGTACTATGTATAAGTGTGCTCAGTAATCTTAGGCAGATATTTGAACTTTAACTCCATTTAGACCTTGCTAGTAGGGACATCATCTCTTAGAGTTTTCTGTTTTGGAAGTAGTATTCACAGGTATTGCAAATTTTGTTTTTACAAATTTATAATGTTTGATAAGCATTCTCTTATCACAATGGTAGATTTGCATCTTTATACTTTAGAATGTATATTTTGTTCTAGATCTTGAAGTTTGATAAAAAAATCTAGCATTTCTTCACATGCTACTGGGCTTAAAGTTAAAGCTGTTCAGTTTGAATATGATTCATTTTTCTGAATTTTTTTTTGCAGTACGAGCTTTCAAGCATACAATTTCTAACACCATTGTGCTCACTGGTCTTAGTGGAGGTGGGAAAACCGTTCTCTTCTACCAGGTAATGTCGCATCAATTATTCTCACTTTTGAGTAACTTCTATGTTGTGATCTTAGATCTTTTACTTATCAAAGTGATTGTATATTTGGTTTTTAAGATTCCTTCCCAAGTTATACATGCACCAACATGTTTTAATATGAGTTTGATATGATCTGTTGGAATTGCCAGCTTCGTGACGGATCTTCTCATCAAGGGACTGTTACTTCAATGGAACCCAACGAGGGTCTTTTTGTGCTCAACTCAGAGACCTCTAAGGTAAATTACTGTAATCTAATACTATAGCCATAATTGAATATTCTGAATATAAAAATTCTCCAATATCAGCATTTAGTTGCATCTGATGTATGCATCTGTATAATTATAACGAACATATTTTTTAGAGGTGGCAAGTTTGACCATGCACTTATGAATAGGCCAATTTGGGTTTACGGGTCAAATTAAAACAGTAGCTTAAAGGGGAAGGGATTAAATATTCAATGCATACAATTCAATCCCTAAAGTTATTATTATTTGAAGATTTAGATTATTATCGTAATAGGGGAAGGAACATGAGAAAACTCATCTTTGTGAGAAAACTCAAGAAAGCTATATCTAACTATTACTCAACCCTGAACTCTAATCCCTAAACCCTGAGAAATAAATACTAAACCCTAGAAAACTAAACCCTAAAAGCTAAACCCTAAAGGCTATCGCCTAAATGCTAAAGTTAAACCCTAAAAGCTGATCCCTAAACTCTAAAAAATTAAAATCTAAACCCTAAAGCTAAACCCCATAAAAAATTCAACACAAATATCAATCGTTTGATAGAGTTTTCTCACGAAGAAAGAGTTTTCTCATGATCCTCGCCCTATCGTAATAATATTGTTAATCTGATTATAATTCGGGCATAAATTATTTATAAAAAAATAAGATAATGGGAAAAAAGTGTTTGTAGGTCAACTCTATCTGACCCATTTTGACTCGTAATTAACTTGAACCGTTTTGACCCTTTACCTAACCTGCACATCTTGTATCTATACTTTCCTAAAATCCCCTTTTAAAAGTGTTCTTTTTTCTCTTTCCAGAAAGGCAAGATCAAAGCGGTTCACCTTGTTGATGTTCCCGGCCATTCACGTCTTCGCCCTAAACTAGACGAGTACTTGCCTCGAGCAGCTGGCATTGTGTTCGTTGTGGATGCTGTTGAATTTTTGCCCAACTGTCGTGCTGTTTCAGAGTAATTTATTTTATAGCTATTAATTTGTTATTTACAATGCAGTACCTAATTAGATCTAACGTATTTATATGGGTTTTTTTTGTAAAAGGTATCTCTATGACATTTTGACAAAGGCTAGTGTTGTGAAGAGCAAAATTCCACTTCTTATCCTTTGCAACAAGGTCGATAAGGTTACTGCGCATACAAAAGAGTTCATCAGAAAACAACTTGAGAAAGAAATGTATGTCACTATTATTATATATTTGTTTACAACTTTTTGAAGGCAATTTTACGCTTTTTGAACAATTTGACGTTTATTTTATGATGATAATGTTTTTTGGTATAGTGACAAGCTTAGGACATCAAGAAAAGCTGTATCAGATGCGGATATATCGAATGAGTTTACACTAGGAGTAACTGGAGAAGCCTTTTCATTTTCTCAGTGCGTTAACAAAGTGACTGTTGCCGAGGCTTCTGGGTTAACCGGTGAGATATTACCCTTGGAGCAGTTTATCAGGGAGCGAGTCAAGCCTTGATGTCTGTCGATTTCATTACGGTTTTTCTTGTTAAAAGTTGAGAAATTTGGAGGGATTTTCCTTTTAATGTAGATTTCTATATTTCAAGTTTTTTTTTTCATGGCAATTGTTATTAGGAAAGTATCTTAAGACTCTAATGGTTTTTTCTTGATTTCTGAAAAACATTAGTATTGTTCCCACAATGTTTTTCTCCTGCGAACTTTGGCCATCCGACTATGTATTCTTATGTTATTTATAGGACTTGTATAGAAAACACGTGAAACGATAAAAATTACCATAATTAAGTTTTTAAAATAAATAAAGTATCTTTGATGATATGAGATCATAGTTTGGGTACGAGTATAGTATTAAGTGATAACCCGATTATATTAGAGCAAATATGTGTACCAAAACACCTTAAAACATTCTCTCTTTGTTTTTAGCCTTCTAGGGTAACACCAATGTGTGCTCACTTTTTAGCTTTTATATTTTAAAGTTTCTTAGATAACTGAATTATATAAAAATTGGAACAATAAAAATGTATAAATCCTAACCGGGAATTTTAAAGTTTAAATAAACTAAACGGTTATTCTTGATATCCAATGAGTGCACCCCAACATTTTTGCAATCGGATTAGCGATACGCGTACTAAAATTGGTATTAATCACATAATATTATGTTTAGTGTGTATATGGGTAGTTTTGATATGAATATGAATCCAAAGCTATGCAGTTTTGATATGCCATTCATACCATTCATACAAAGGCTTGCAGCATCTCTAACCAATTTACATTTCATACAACTAAAACATATGTGATGCACATATCATACCTAATCTGTACACATAACCACAAAGAATATTTTTCAATATACAGAACGAAATTGCTTATATCCTGATCATGTACAAGTTAGGCTTGGTTGGAAAACCGGTTGATCACATCATCTGACGTTTTGACCCGTTGCGCTACCATCTGCTGCATGTTCATAGGATAACACATTTTGTTATGCAATCCAGACCACACATTCTCCGCTAAAATCTCGTTCACAGCCGATGTCGGATGAAACTGATCCCACCATAGATGATTTGTAGCATTCCTGCACGCCATTCCAGACGACAGACACATGAGCCAACCGTTGTACCGTCCTAAACCACAACATGCTGTATCCGTATACGTAAATCCTGCAAAATCAAACAAAAACGTCACCTTTTGATTGTTCATTTGTTCCCCATATAAGAGTAAAGTACACGAATGGTCCCTGTGGTTACCAAAATTTTGGATTTGGTCCCCCAAAGGTACACGGATGGTCCCTGTGGTTTGCACTTTCTAACACATTAAGTCCCCAACATTTTCCAAAAGTACATGGATGGTCCATGTGGTTTGCACTTTGTAATGCATTTAATCCCTAACTTGGACATGCTAAAATCTTTAGATTTGTTGGTTGGGGACTAAATGTGTTATAAAGTGCAAACCACAGGTAGTACGGACCATCTGTGTACTTTTGAAAAGCTAGGGACCAAATCCAAAATTTTGGTAAATCATAGAGACCATCCGTGTAATTTACTCCCCATATAACGATTAGATAATAATCTTACCATATTGATCCTTATTCTTGAGGATATCCATGGACCCGGCGTAAGCATCGCAAAAGATAATATTGGCATCAACGAGTTCTTTATTAAGCTCTTCAACTGTGTATCGCATAACAAAGTTGAATTCCAGTATCACGTTGTTTATCGGTTTTATACATTCGCCATTCTGGCTGTTATACTGCCACAAGTAGTACGGTGCACAACCGATAGGTGCCAGTCCCATCACCACCACTCGCCTAACATTCGCATTGTACAAATTCTGAAAATAAACAAATAAGATTCAACGAAAACGGGAATATATAAAAGAAAACAAACATTCCCAATTTTTTTTGTGTAACCTTTATCTCCTGTTTCATTGTCTGAGCTAAAAACCGTGTAAACATCCATGCAAAAAACTTAGATTGTACACCAGACACATCAGGGAGATAGTAATGTATGAAATCGTTAGTCCCGATTGAAATATAGAACACCGAGTTTGATATGTGATCAGCGGCTGCGTGTTCGCCCATTGTTAGTATGAATTGCTGAAATGTATCCATGACTTGTTGGATTTGTTGACTGAAGGATATGTGCTGACCCTGCGTAATAATCACGTATATTAGAAAATGTATAATAACTGAACAAAACTAGCATTTATGATCCGAAAGGGTGGTTTGAAGTTTGAATAAAATCTTAGTTTTTGAGTGTACCAGTTCTGATCCACTAGAGAAGATGATCCCAGCACCAGCAGAGGCGTAATTCAACCCGCGCATCATATCCTGCACAGAGCCACTTTGACCTAGGTAACTTGGGGCAAACGGAAGTCCGAGACGCAATGCTGATTGATTGAAACGAAAAAAAAAAGGTTTAAATTTTCTTCAATTTGCATAAAAATTAAAAAAAAGAAGATCAAAACACACTTAAATATTTCATCAAACACCTCATCTACCACTACTCAAACAGATATAATTCAACAAAATCAACCCAATAGGCTTGTAGACATTTCATCAAGCACCTCATCTACAATACCCAAACATAAACAATTTAACAAAATCAACCTAATATCCACTCAGACATTTCATCAAACACCTAATCTACAACTACCCAAACAAAAATAACCCAACAAAATCAACCCAATACACACTCAGACATTTCATCAAACACCTCATCTACAACCCCTCAAACCCAACCATCCCTTTTCCATCCCCACATAACTCTCAAATCCCACCAAGACCCACCCCAACACACACCAACCAACAAAAAACAGCAACAAATTACCAAGAAAATCCACAGGAACTCTGCCATTAGAAAACCGTCCAGTGGGTCTATGAGTATCAAAATCACGGCCATAAGGAAGATGATCAGCACGAGCAAGCGTCCCAAGAAAGTTATTGGTCCCGCAATCAACCGAAGAGTCACCGATAACATATAAAGCGGGTACCGGAACCGGGGGCAGAGGAGGGGAAACAGAGGCGTTTCTTGATCGGGTGTAAAGATCTTCGGAGAAGTGGATAACGGCTACTGGTTTGACGCTTGAGAACATGGTGTGTGAGAAGATTAAGAGGGTTATTATTTGAATGCAGGGGAAAGAGAATGAAGAAGACTCCATTGATGAGTTTGAAGTTGTGATTGAGAAATGGCGGGAAACAGAGGGTTTGATTGCAACGATAAAGTATTTGGTTGTTGAAACTTGAAGGGATTTCTATAAGTTGGGCCTTGGGATATAAATAAATTTTGGGCCCTAAAGTTTTTTTTAACCTTAATTAATGATGAATTCATGAATATGTTAAAGATTCATATAGAGAGGTGTACAAATCGGGTTTTGACCCAAATAGGTCCGGGTTGAAATCGGTTCGGGTTTGGTCAACAAAGGTCAAAACTGGGTTTTGGCTAAACCTGGTAGGGTTGGAACTGGTTTTTGAGGGAGAATGAATCAGATTCGACGGGTTTGACCCGGGTTTTAACTGGTTGGGACGGGTTTCAACGTATATGACTATATGGTTACAACCCGGTTTCAATCCTATGGGTTAGGTCGGGTCCAAACCGGGTTTACCCAAAATGGGTCAACAACAGTCAAAATTAGTTTATGACCAAACCATGTCAGGATGGAATCGACTTTTGAAGGGAAAGAATCGAATTTGACCGGTTTGAACCACTTAGGCCGACTTTGACCTGGTTCAAACCGGTTTTATAGTATAGGGGGTTACAACTCGGTTTCAACCATATGGATAGGCTTGGGTCCATTTTTTTTTTTTTGCGAGAACCAATCTGAGTTGTGAGGTTACTTATCTATTTTTATGGCTTTTGTTTATTCATTTTGGATGCTTATTTAGATTGCTCTAGTAGGTCTTGATTTCGACCTTAGATTGTGCAAGAACAATTTAGTTTCTAGGTATGTTGACATGAGGGACAAAAGTCAGTACAACGTATCGAGTAATCGTGCCTCTTTTGAGTTTATAATCAAGTGAGTCAATCGAGAAGTATATAATATATTGTCTCTCGAGAAAATAACACAAATTATTATTGTTAATTTTTAACACCAACATTTGTTCTCTCGTGGTGATAATTTATGGATTCACTTAGCTTAGATCACAGATTTTTAGTGCTTTTAATAACTTATGAAGCCAACACTTATATACTTTATAGTTTATACGATAAGTGAACATGTTTAAACTTTAGATGAAAAAAAGTTTAAAGTAGAAAAAAGAGGGTTATAATTAGAGGGCTATTCCAAGGGTAAAGGGGAAGGTATATGTGTATCTAGATAGATTTGTAACGTAGATTTGGAACCCTTTTTCTATGGCCAAAGTTACCACTTTTACCACCCTAGAAATTAGGGTTTGTGACTTTGTGCTAATCTTGGTTTCTCTTTTTTTTTTTTTTTTTTTTTACCTTTTAATAGAAGAAAATGTATAATAATAGTTTATGAATATAGTTTTTATTATAAAATATATCCAATAAATTGTACTAACTGATGATTAAAATGTATTTTCATATGCCTTATCCATATCTATACTACTATAGAATACATTGAGGAGGGTAGACTTATAATACGCTCTCCACTTTAAGATATATTGAGGAGGGTAGACTTATAATATGCTCTCCACTTTAAGATGCCTAGGACAAATTTTGGTGCATAAGGTACACTAGTCTATGCAATAGTTTTTAATTTGCCAATTCTTCTAAATAATACATTATTTAATAAACTTTTTCTAATTCATACATTATTTAATACCTTATTTATGTTTTTTTTAATGGCACCTTATTTATAGATATAATAATTTCTATTATATGAGATTTATATCATGGTATGTGTGTATGTATGAAAGTGTGTGCCTGAGGTGTCACTATGTGTGAGGTGTGGGTGTGTGCACATGTGTGATGAAACCGTAGGTTGGTGGAGTTTATGAGGTGATTTGCACTCCGCCGCATTGCGCGGACTCTCGACCAGTATGATATAAGCCTTTTAAGTAAACATTTTCATCTAAACACTTTTATGTTATAATAATTATACTTTAGCAATCAAAGTCACCCTTAGCCATAGCTCTAAATCTGACTACGTTTATATCGTCTTTCTTTATTTAAGGTTCTTCTTTTAAAAAGATGAATTTCTCTACTTGTTCACTTGTGGGAATTGAACCCGTAACCTCCAAACTTTAAGCACACGCCCAATTTTTATATATTTGTACGTTCGTGTCCATTCAAACAAATTTTTACATCTACAGCTATCAGATACGTAAACTATTTTGTGTATTTCATAATAAAATGTTGTAAAATACACACACTCAACTTACAGATAGAGAACTATTAGTTTCTTGAAAAAAATTTATGTACTTAACAAAAAGACGAGTAGAAATAAATATGCATGTGAAATATGTATTTCTATTTCACAACACTTAAGTTCCACATCAACACTTATCCATACACATACAAGGGTGGGAAAGGTGCTCAGTGACAAAACCATCACAACCTGGTGCCACCTCGACTACCCTCCGGAACTGGTGGCAGCATACCCGCCCCCTTTACTATTTTCCAGACAAATACACAATCTTCTTCTCAAAATATACACTTCCCAGGTATTGAACTCATAACATCGTTCTATTTAACACCTAGAGGGTTTTCCCTTTGGTGACTACTCCACAATTTGCTTACCGAAAGGATGGCCGTGGTGTACCCAAACATGGGTTACCGACTACGCCCCGCCGACCCTAAGGGTCTGTTTGGTATGGGGTAATGGAATGAACGAAGGAATGGAATGAACGAGGTAATGGAATGGACGAGGGAACGCAATGGATCATCACCATTCCATGTCTTGTTTGGTTACCATGTGTGAATGAAATGAATTATTATTGTATATTGTTCGGTAGGCAAGAAAAACAGAGTAATAAAATCAGCGGTGAGTGGTGGTGGTCGGTGGTAGTGATTGTGGGTGGTTATAGGTGGCGGTGGTGGGTGTCGGCGGCGGCGATGGGTGGTGGTGGCGGCGGCGAGTGGCGGTGTGGCGGTGACGACGAGTGTTGGTGGCGGCAAGGTGGCCGTTGGTGGCGGGTGGCAGCAGAGGTGGCGGTGGGCGGCGTCGGCGGTTAGTGGTGGTGGTGGTGGCTGTGGTGGTGGGCGGCGGCAACGAGTGGAGTTGGCGGTTGGTCGCGACTGTGCTAATAACGGTGACGAGTGGGTGGCGGCGGGCACCAGTGGCGGATCTAGGATTCCGACCAAGCGGTAACGTTTTATCAAATAAGCGGTAACGAAATCGAAAAAAACGTCAAAATTTTCCAAAATTTACACTAAAAACGTCAAAATTTTTCCGACCAAGCGGTAGCGGATGCCACCCCTTGGCCCATGGTAGATCCGCCCCTGGCGGCGGCGACGGTGGCTGTCGGGGTGAGGTGGTGGCGGCGATGGCGTCGGTGGTGGGTGGTGGTGGGTTGTGGCGAAGGTGGTGGGTTTTGGTGTTGTTGATGAATGGTGCAAGAGAGGATGGAATGGAAAAAAACACATGGAGGGTGGAAGGAATGATTTTGAAGGAATGGAATGCCTTTTGGAATGGGTGATTCCATTCCATTGACCAACCAAACACCATTTTCTTCATTCCTTCGTAATCATCCATTCCATTTCACCTCTCATTCCTTTATACCAAACACTACCTAAATAAATATTGTTTTTTAAATCCGAACCATATCTATTCTTTTGCTCTAAGTTAAGAAAAGAAGTACATCATCAATAATGTACTCACTTAAATTCTTCACAAAAAAAGGTACAATCACACATGTACTTTTCTATTTTATAAATACAAAATTTGAAACTAAAAGGCGACACACACTCAAAAGCACCGTTGATACAAAGCATTATTCAGGTCAAGACACAACCCAAACTCAACGGCTATATTTTCGCCCTCTCACTCAACCATTTACCGACACTTTCACCGGAATCATACAAATCCCACTCTTTAATCGGAACAATCACTCGAACCCCACAACCAATTCACACACTCTCCGTTCAATTTCTCATTTTCCCGTACAAAATCCACCCAATTTAACCTCACCTATTTCTTCAAATTCGCCATAAATTCTCCCCATTCAGGTAAAATAAGTACAAAATTCACATCTGTATCGTATCTGGAGTTACTTATCCAAAAAAGCCCTTTGATTTGAGGCTGTTTTGGGTCTTTTGGTTGACAGAGCATTAGGGTTTTGATCTTTATGAACAGAGTAATTACTAATTAGCCTCTGTTATTGTTGTAAGTGTGATTCATTAAGGTGTTTTGGGTCAGTAATTTTGGGGATTTTTTAGTATGTTATTGAAAGGGTATTAGGGTTTTGATCTTATTGTCTCTCTGTTTCAGTGTTTCTGAACAGAGTACTCTGTTTTCGGTGTTTTAGTGAAGTTATTTGGGGATTTGAGTATTGATCATCTCCAATTTGATTAATATGTGTGAAATGTTGTTGTAACACAACAAAAGATTTGACCTTTTGTGGGAAAAACTGAAAGTTTGAAACAATGTCAGCAGTTGATGTTGCGATGAGTCCGGTTCACATCGAGTCGGGCTTTATTCGTAGCGTAGACGACTCGCTTGTGGTGTACCTAACTGTAGCAAGTTCAGTGATTCCCATGTGTATTTTGGAGTCCGATTCGATTGCGTCAGTGAAGCTAAAGATTCAAACATGTAAAGGGTTTTTAGTGAAGAAACAAAAGTTGGTTTTTGAAGGAAAAGAGTTGTCGAAAAACGGTTGTCGTGTTAAAGACTATGGTGTTTCAAGTGGGGATGTTCTTCATCTGATTCTTCGAGTTTCCGATCTTCTTAAGATCACCGTCGAAACTGCTTTTAAAAAAGACTTTGAGTTTCAGGTTGACCGGTTTAGAACCGTGCGTTATTTGAAACAAAAGTTGGTGGAAGAAGCGAAAGGGGATTCTTTTATAAACGTCGAGGATCAAGAAATTTTATGTGATGGTCAAAAGCTTGATGATCATAGGCTTATTGGTGATATTTGTAAGAATCATGATGCCATTGTTCATTTAGTTGTTCAAAATTCTTCATCACGAGTGTCACGAGTCAAGCAGGAAACAATTTGTAAGAAATTACCGAACGATTTCACATTGCAGCCGGTTATTGTTAATCCTAGTTTAAAACTATCACCTGTTATATGGAGCATGTTAAACTCCGCAACTGACGGGCTAAAACGATCGAAAAGCCCGATTAGATCATCCGAAGGCACTGGGGGTGCGTACTTCATGCAACATCCACTGGGTAACAAGTACGTTGCGGTTTTTAAACCAGTAGATGAAGAACCATTGGCGGTTAATAACCCTCACATGCTACCTCCATCAACAACCGGTGAAGGGCTAAAGAGAGGAACTAAAGTAGGCGAAGGTGCGTTGAGGGAGGTTGCAGCCTACATATTAGACCATCCGTTAACCGGACCGCGTTCATCAGACAATGAAACGGAAACCGGTTTTGCCGGTGTGCCACCGACCGTTATGGCTAGGTGTTTGAGTCCAGAGTTTAATCATCCACAAGGGTATGATGGCGGGTCCGACAATGTTAAAGTCGGATCTTTACAAATGTTTGTGACAAACTGTGGAAGTTGTGAAGATATGGGTCCAAGAGATTTTCCGGTGGAAGAGGTTCATAAGATCACGGTTCTTGATATACGAACCGCGAATGCTGACAGGCACGCGGGGAATATATTGATGAGCCGAGAAGCGGGTCGGATTGTGCTGACCCCTATTGATCATGGATATTGCTTGCCTGAGAATGTAAGTCTAAAGTCTGCATTTTTTTGTTCCATATTTATCAATATTGTAAAAATCGTCACTCGTTGGCGATTAATCGCTAGTCAGCCTATTTTTTGTTAATTGGTCCGTTAATCGGTAGTCGTCCCTAATCGACCGGCCAAAAATCGGCGATTCCGGCCAAAACCTGTAAATTCCGACCAGTTTTCAACCAAACCATGTAGATTCCGGCGATTAATGTTGTATACTTAAAAAAAGGGTCGAGGAGGGGTTAAAACCTGTGTAATTAAAATATTTACTAATAAAAATGTGTGTATGTGTGTGCGTGTGTATAAAACTGAAAATTACATATAAAAATCCCAATCTGATTAATCCCGATTAATCGCTAGTAGGTACTCCACTGGCCGACTAGCGCCTAGCGATATTTACAACCATTTATTTATGATAATAAGTTAATAACATGATATTTGTCACGCTAACACGGGTTTCTTGGTTTGTTAGTTCAAAGATTGCACCTTTGATTGGTTGTATTGGCCACAAGCGCGTGAACCGTACTCGAAACAAGCTCTTGACTACATAAGCTCATTGGATGCAGATGAAGACATAGCACTCTTGAGCGCGTATGGGTGGGATCTTTCATTAGAGTGTGCACGCACGCTGCACATCTCCACTATGCTTTTAAAAAAAGGTGCGGCAAACGGGCTCTCGCCCTTTGACATAGGTCGAATCATGTGCAGAGAAACGGTAAACAAAGAATCTATGATTGAAAAGATGATTCAGAAAGCCCATGATTCTATGCTCGTGGGAATGAGTGAGGCTGCGTTTCTTGAAACCGTCTCTAAGATCATGGATTTTGAGGTTGAGAATATACTCGTTTAGGCCCGTGCATTTTGAGCGGACGACTCACTTTGTCGTCTTCGGGCCTAATGTAGTTTTCTTATGATGTATTTGCTTAATACGAATAAAAGTGTGATCATCAGCAATGGTGTTTTTTATGTCTCATTGCTGAATTTGTACCTGCTTTCAGAAAAGCTTTTGTTGTGAATGATAATTATTGTGTTTAAGAAATGACACTTTGTAAATTTGAGTTTGATATATGATTTCTTTTAGCATGGTTTTGTTGGCTTCAAACATTTTGTTAAAGCAATTGTTTTGAAAGCAGGACCAGTCATTGGCTGCACCACTAGTTCACTGGTCGGACAAGTCTAACCGGACTCAATGCCTAACACTGTTAAAATTAATTTAAAAAATAAATATTTATTAATACTATACTGTTATGTTGGTTATATTTAAAGAACAAAAGAAATATATCAATTTTTATAAGAAATATATATATATATAATATATATATATATATATATATATATATCAAATTTTAAAGAATCAAACTGTAAAAGATAATATTTAATTCAGCTACCCGGAAACACAACAGTAATATCTTTCTAGATTAGTTGGCAAAGAAATTCTACATCTTAAATCTTGTAATCTAAAAAGAAAAACATTTTTGTAAAAGTATTTGTTTATACAAAACAATGCAACCACTAAACAATCACCACTCGACACTCGTCTAAAACCGGCTAGTCCAAACATAGATTGTTCAACCGGTTCATGTTCTAATACGTCCTACCGGATTAGATCATTTGTTAAAACCGACTAAATCAAACAGTAAGCACCATCAAGAAAACTAATCTCATCAACAAAGTGTAAAGTTATATTGAACATGTCAGTTAATCAAAATTTCTAATAATATTTAACCAGGGCCGGCTCAACCATTTTGGTGGCCTAAGGCGAAGTAAAATCTTGTGGTCTTTTTCCCAAAAAAATGTATGTAACTGAAAGTTAAACTTGAAGGGTCCAAGTGTAATTATTTGAAAGATTGTGTCAAAATTTAAAAACAAGGAAAAATAATGCTAAACCAAGGATTCGAACCCGGGTCTCAACAACATCCATACGTACACAAAACCACTACACTACCAACCATCAATCTTTTGATAACCCACACCCTAAATCTTTTATAAATGGACTGTGGTTTTATCAAATTGTGGAGGCCCTATAGTTTTGGTGGCCCAAGGCCCAAGCCTCATTTGGCTTACCCTTGGGCCGGCCCTGTATTTAACAACAGACGTTACTAAACTTACTTCCTTTTCCCACAAACTTGAGCCAAGACTCACCATTTTCAATACATACAAACATAAGATTATGGGGTATGGGGGCTTGGGTTGGGGCGTGGCCTAAGGGGCGGGGGTTTGAAGCCGGGCGTGGGGCGGGTCTAGCAAGGTGACATGGCTGGCTCTCAATGGCCAATTCAAACTAGCCGTTGGGGCATTAAATTTTTTTTCCTTTATAAATACCTTACCATATTTAACATTTTTCTCACACAATATCAAACACATAAAACACAATCTTGCCATGAGTTCTTCAAGTTCAAGTGTATCGTCATCATCATCTGACGATGGTGCGGAAATATTTCTACAAACGATCGCGGCGGTGGTGAAAGCTATCGTGGAAGACGAAGACGATGAGGAAGAGATTCCGCAACCTAAACGGAGGAGAAGGTACATCGCTCGTGAATGGCACACCGCTAACAATTTGTTGGTAAGCGATTACTTCTCAGCGTAACCTAAGTATGATGAAAAATGTTTAGGCGTCGTTTTCGTATGAGTAGAAACTTATTTTTAAGGATATCTAGAGATCTTGAGGAGAAGTGTGTTTATTTCCAACAAAAACCGGATGTAACCGGGCAATTAGGATTTAGTACGTGGAAAAAGGTCACGACTGCACTTAGGCATTTAGCGTACTGTCACACCCCGGATTCCACGTGTCACCGGTGGGCCCGGTGGGGAGTATCGTGACGTGGTTGGTAGGGATGAGCAAAATGGACCCGGTACCGGTACCGGTACCGAATTTACCGAACCGGGTACCTTTTCGGTACCGATTCGGTACCCACTTTTGACATTTTCGGTACCGGTTCGGTACCGGTCCGGTACGGTACCGGTTCGGTACCGGTATTTTGCTCGTTTTTACCCTCAAATACCGGTACCGAACCGGTACCGGTACCAAACCGTACCGAACCGGGTATATTCGGTACCGGTACCGGTACCCACTTTTGAGGATTTTCGGTACCGGTTCTTTCGGTACCGGTACCGGTTCGGTACCGAACCGGACCGAGCTCATCCCTAGTGGTTGGCAACATAATAGTCAAACAACACAATATTTAATATGCACAGCGGAAGCAAATTGTAAGATATAATTCAACCGAATATAATGTTGTAATATCAAGTATCACAATAGTCGATTGTTTATCCACAGACGGATCGAAAATAAAATGGAAACAGTAGTTCAACAGACGATAGGCATCTTAAGCTTGCGAGACTTCTATTGATGCTAAGGAGAAATCCCAGCCAATTACGCTTAGTACCTGCATTTAATCTTTTTGGGAAAATACGTCAGTTTACACTGGTAAATACAATCAACTGACTCATTTTGGAAAATGATTGAAAATTGATTTGGATGCACATGGCATAAACATTTTATAACTTGGGAGAATTATTTAAATATATAATCTTGTGAACGGATTACATGTTCCTTATGCGTTCAGTAGCCCGGATCGTGTCCGGGTTAAAGATCAATAGACACACCACATTATTCTTTTGTGCACTGACGGGTGTACGCCTACACCCCGCGCTTAAGTCGTGGCCATTTCGTAAAATGATGCCAGGGATATCCGGGACATGGTCATTAACCCCCCAAAGGCTTTTAAGTAAACAAAACTGTTTAAACGGGCAGATCAAATTATTCAATTAACCACCTAATGATGGAAGATTTGATGCCCGACCAAGCGGGATTCTATATACCGTAACCCAAGCCCGTATAGGGAAAATAAGTTAAAAGTATTTACCTGAGCAATGTAATAATCACAATAAGCAAATTGCAAGTAGCTTTTACTGGTTCTCCTAATCTGGAACGAATGTTTATAATAACCTATTAGAATCCTAACGGGTCTTTAGTTAAGCTTAAGCTTAGACCGGTTAGTTTCAAAGATACGGTTCGTACGCACGATTAAGCGAAGACCGGATAGAATGTGATTTAGACCCGACAAGTTCAGAGACTTGCATAATATGGGTATTTCATACACATTCTGGATTTTGAGATAAAACCGATAAGGTTTGACCCGTTTCGGCTAATTTATGCAAACCAGTTACATAAACTGAACCGAACGCGTAATAAGCGTAACGGGTATCCGTGAGAGCCATATACAGGTTTCCTAAGTTAATATGCTTCAAATATGTTGTGACATCAGTAATATGTCTTTTATTATGCCCGTAACGAATTTAAACACAAACTATGCCCCGTAGGGGTAGTTTGGTCATTTAAAAGGTTATAAAAGAGTTTTTACCTGAGTTACAGGTCTGATATAATCAGAAAAAATACTTATTTTACTAAGTTATAACAGTAGGGTAAAGTATATATGTGAAACTTATCAATTATAACCAAACTATGCACCGTATGGGCATTTTGGTAATTTCACATAAGCCGAGAAGCTCAAAACTGAAGTCTGAGTTTAACAACCTTTGCTTACTGTTAAAATATTATAATTTACCCTAAATATCAGTAGGTATCACCCTTGTATGTTTAAAAATAGTCTTAGTACATACTATGCGCTAAGAACGCTTAATAAGGCGATTAGAAGCCGTTTCCGGGTTCTATATATAAAGCTGATATTTTTATCATTCCAGAAGGCCTAAAATAATTTATTTATCATTTAGGATCAGTAGCAAAAGGTTTGGAGTCGATTAGATATGTAAAACTCATTTTATGGCCCGTAAGGGCAAAACCGACAATTACCGGATTAGGCCTACGACTATGAGTTATGCTCAGCCTAAAATTAATTAAAAATCTTCAAAAATCCCAAAATAATATATTACATCAGTGGGTAAAGATTTTGATATCAAAAAGTAGGCTTAACTAGGCTATACGCTAATTACGCCGTTTAATTAACATAAAGCTTCTTAATTACGCTAATGAGCATAACTCTAAATCTACACCTCAAATTGATATCAAATTTTGGGTGCAAGTTTATATATCAGTAATTAAAGTTTCTACTCTTTTACATTTTCAAAAATCACGTTTTAAGGTGAAAAGGGCATAATGGTCAACATATGAGCAATTAATGTGTCACACCCCGACTTTCCACGTGTCACCGGTGGGCCCGGTGGGGAGTATCGTGACGTGGTTGGCAACATCATAGTCAAACAACACAATATATAAATGCACAGCGGAAGCAAGAGATAAATATATTACAATCCGAATATAAAGTAATATCCAAGTATTACAAATGGAACGTAAAGGATCCACAGGCGGATCTTAAAACAACAAAATAAGTTATCAGACTAATGGCTTATGTGAAGGAGTTGCAAAGTCCTCAACTAACAAGTCCTGAGCAGCTTCCAGCCTATTACGTACTTGTATCTGTCACTTAGACTTTGGAAAATACGTCAGTTTTCACTGGTAAATACACTCAACTGACTCATTTGAAAAGAGTTTAAGAAAATCGGTTTAGGTGCACAAGGCATAAAATATTTTGATACAATGATTAAAATGCACAAGGCAATATTAATCTTTTATACTTGGGACAAACTATAACTCATGTTATCAGTTTTACATAACTTGCTCTACATACGGGGCCCGGTTCTATGCCGGTTCAAGATTAACCGACACACCACTATTCCCTTATTGGGTATAAATTAATTAATAAGCATATAGCATCTGTCAGGTGTATGCCTACACCCCGTGCTTAAGTCGTGGTCATTGCAATTAACGAGTCAAGGATATCCAGGACACGGTCGCATTAACCCCCAATGTTTCAGTCAAGCAATACGAATTAAAAACAGGTTATTTGGATTTCCCGACTCATTGGTCTTTGAATCCCATACCTGACCATGCGGTATTTATATTACCGTATCCCAAGCCCGTAATAGGGAAAATAAGTTAAGAGTATTTACCTGAGCTAGCTCCTGTCTTAAATAGCAAGAATTATTATAACTCAGCCGTATTCACTTAAGTAAGCGTAGGTACAATTTACCGGAAGGCTCTAGTCTGGAAATGATGGTGTAAATAACCAATTAGAATACTAACGGGTCTTTAATTAAGCCTAAACTTAGACCGGTTAGTTTTAAGGAAATATACGGTTCAAACGCATGATAAAGCGAAGACCGGAATAGAATGTGATTTAGACCCGACAAGTTTGAAGACTTGTATAATATGGGTAATCTAAACACATTCTGGATTTTGAGATTATAACGATAAGGTTTGACCCGTTTCGGCTAATTTATGCAAACTAGTTACATAAACCGAACCGAACGCGCATGAAGCGTAACGGGTAACCTTAAGAGTCCTAAACAGGTTTCCTAAGTTAACTTGCCTTAGATATGTTGTGATATCCACTGGATACCTTCCATTATGCCCAAACGAGTTTAACCTCTTATTAAGCCCCGTAGGGGTATTTTGGTCATTTTAAAGATTATAAAAGGGATCAATTAAGCTTCTATGATCCGGGTCTGAATAAATCAGTAAAATAACTTATTTTAACGGGTTATAACATTTGGTTATAAGTCTTATATGCCAAAATAGTTTTAAACCCTAACTATGCGTTTAATACGCGTATAATGTCGTTTTAAGCGATTTACGGGTTAATGTAGGATTCTGAGTTTTCTGATCAGTTCAACAGGTTCAAAATACTCCATTTATTATTTGAAATCAGTAGCAATTGGATTGGTGTCAAAAGGATTTGTAAAACTCATTTTGTGGCCGAAAAGGGCATATTCGGTATTACCGAATTAAGGCGATAATCCTAGCTTATGATCAGTTTAAAAATAATTAAAAATCTTCAAAAATCCCAAAATATTATATTATATCAGTGGGTAAAAGTTTTGGTGTCAAAAATTGGGTTTAGATAGGCTTTACGCTAATGACACCGTTTAATTAATAAAAGTGTTTATAATTACGTCATTAAGCATAACTCCTAATCTAGACTTCCGATTGACGTGAAAATTTACTGACATGTTCAATAATCAGTAACAAAGACTTTTGTACTTTCACATCTTCAAAAATCTCGTTTTATGAACATAAGGGCAATATGTTCAACATTTGGCACGGAAACATGCAACGAATTGGACAATCAAGGTAACAACCACAGAGGTTTATACTAACATGTTACAAGGTCCTAATGGAACTTTAAGGCATGTCTAAACCTATCAAAATCGGGTCAGAATCGAGGTCAAAGCAGAAAGTCAAACTATGCGACTTTCGGCTCCGAATCGATTCAAAACAGAGAGTTGTCGAATCAAACAAGCTTAGACAAGTTATTATACCTATTTTCAAGTTATATGAATGATAAAACAGATTACACGCCTTCTGTATCGTTAATTATGCGTTTAATCGAAAATAACAATTCTGTTGACTTTTTCTAATTACCATTGACTCGACAATCGACCTAGTTAGGATTGGAATCAGTGGGTGCCCTTTTAAGGGTTTAAAGCCCACATGATTACCAACTTATAACAACTTTCGATTCGACAAAACCCTGGACCGTTTGTGTTTTATCGTTAAGTCAAACCGTAGTTACGACGGTTTGATTTCTAGGCTATAAACTAAGCATAACTTGATTAAGAAGGGTTAAACATACTTACACAAGTCTTATGAACGATTTGGAAAGCTTGGAAGATGGTCTTGAGTTCCAGAAATGCTCAGAGATGAAGTATGGAATGAATGTTCAAAGTTGTCAACATTAGGAACGTTATAAATTGATCCAAACTCCTTTGATTGATGACAAATGAGTCTACAAATGATCAAGGATGAATACATGTGTCATCTATAGGCTATATACCAGTATAGCAAGCCCATAGAATCGAAAACTTGCAATTAAAGTCGGTTACAAGATGATAACAGCCACCTGTGGGTTTTTCTGTTGCTGGGCATTGCTTGCGCACCGTAACAATTATTTGTTGCGGTGCGCAACAATTCATCAGGCTCCATATTTTTGCACTTTTGATCCCCGGTCCCCCGAAAGGTCATTTTCACTACATTTCTTGCATCTTAAACCCTTAATATTGACATATGGGGGCTTTAGGGCTTATACCATCTTTGTTAAGTCCTCGGGTAACTTTGTGATCACCCGAAAAGCCCTAACTTTCAACGTTGACGTTTCTAACCCCTCGCACACGAATTTCATCATAACTTTCTCATACGATAACGAAACTTGGTGATATTTTTATGGTGCAATCTAGTGAGCATAATTAATCGTTACAAGGCTTCGGGTTTGCTAAAAGGTCACTCAGAGGTATATCTTAACATGTTGACACATTTAACCCCTGTAGTTTGTAATCTCTCACTTTCTTTCACAATTCGTTTCGTATGATCCATGATCCATTCGTTTAAGGTTATTAACATCATGTAGGGTTATTGTAAAGTATATTTATTCATTGTTGACATTTTGAACCCTTATCTTTACATAGTTTCATTGTTTGTCAACTTTAGTCCCTCGAAAGTATTCTTTCACACGTTCAAAAATTATGACACGTGTCAACACATTATAGGACGTAAATTTTCGAGGTGTTACATCCTCACCCCCTTAAAAGAAATCTCAACCTCGAGATTTGCTAAAATGTTGGAAGTACTTTTTGTCGCATAACGGACTTAACTTCCATAGCATAACTGAAGCTTTTCTAAGCTCCCTAGTTGACCTTTATAATGGGTACATGTATCCTTTTGGAGCTGCTTCACCTGTCGATCCTCAATCGACATAGGTTGCTCATTATATCATAAATCTGCATATCATTATGTGATAGTGCTTCTTGACTTATTGGCGAAACACATCCTTCAGTCACTATTGTGCAATGTATTGCGAGCTTCGCCAAACTCCTTAAATAGGTTTTAGTTTATAAGCTACTTGCTCTCGATACATTCGATTTCCTTCGAATGATTCTATATATTCAGAGCTTAACTAGCCTGATAATTTAACAAATTTGGTACACCCTTCCTGGGTGATACCTTTTGTTGAACCTTGTTCCTTAACAAGAATTTAGAAGGTTTGTTATTTTCATTAATCCTTGAATTTTCTGCCGAATACTGGCATCTTACTGATGTTTATGAATTTATGTGATCTTATTTGTTGTTTCCAATACAACTTTCAGATTCTGATAAGTGGACTTCCCAAAGTCTCGTCCATCCAACGGATGTTTTAATATTTCATTTATACAAGGTCTCCAAAGGAGCCACCTTGATACTTATATAGCCACTATTATGGAAAAGCTTATCTTAAGGTGAGATGGTTATTCCAACCACTTCTTAACTAATCTCAAAGAATAGTTATTCCTTACAGCTAGTCGAACAAATCGACGATCCTGGGCAGCAAATGGCGATTCTTAATTGTTGCCTAAATAGGGTTGCGGTAAATAATGCATAAGCAAAACGAACCGTCTTTCTTATTTACTAAAAATCGGTGTTCTTAGAACTTTGAATTTTGGCTTTATGAAACCTTCTCTAAAAACTTATTGATTTGGCTCTTAGTTCTTCCTATTTCGTTGGTACCAAAAGATATAAGACTCTTACAATAATTGCAGCCCTAAGCGGGATGTTTGTCCTAACATCCTCTTGCCTCTCAAGAGGTAAACAGGGTAGTTCTTATAAAGAAGCTAATTATGACACACAGAGATGTCAGAGATTTTCCGCATTCTCAGGCTTTGGCTCATCTATCGCTGTCGGTGTCAGATAAATAACACATTCTCTTTACCATAGCAAAGATGCCCTAAGTAGAGATACTTATAAGGACATTTTTATACTGGATATCTTCTTTGAATACTACTAGTCGACTTTAGTACAATATGACCATTGGGATATCTCAGGGGTTCCATGCATTAAACCTCCATACTGATCAGGCATGGAAGCAATCTATGGGACACACTAGGATACGCCAATCCTCATATGGCACTCTTATCAAACATAAGTTGGCATTCGCAGGCGATATAAAATAATGAGAAAAATAATAAAATAAAGTAATATATATTGTCGTATTCTTTTTGGGGAAGAGTACTCCTGATTCTTATGAAAGGATTTTCTCCGAGGATGGGAGAGAGGGTCTTTAAAAATTCCTTTGGTAAATTATACCTTATAGTTAATATCTGGAGTTCTTATGAATGAAATCAAGAGTTTGCTAAGCTTATGGTTTGCTAAAGGTTTATTATCCCTTGCATTAATTATAGAAATACTTAGCAGACACTATCAATGCTAAATGATAAGGGACGTACCTAATGCTATTATCGATGTGCACTGTCTCTGGCATTCAACCGGTATTCCAGGCATTTCCTTTCTTATCCTTCCCAGACTTAGCTGCTCCTCTCTTGGCAGCCTTAGGGCAATTAGTACTGATGTGCCCCTTTTCGCCACAGCTGAAACAGTTTGCATCTATTATGTCCCTACATTCGTGGGACTGGTGGCCAGCTCTTTTACAGATGCCACATTGCTTTACCTTTTTGTTTAATCGACACTGTCCCCAATGTCTTTTATTGCAGGTTTTGCATGTAGGCTTTTTGTTGGAATCCTGTTGGTTATTGTTGAACTCGGATTTGCTCTTCTTAGGATTCTGAGAGTTATCCTCCTCCCTTTGTCTTTTCTCATTACTTTCATTCTTGAGCGACTTTTGTCTCACTATATCTAGAGTGAGAGACAAGGATAGATCTACAGCTGATCTGTAGTTGACTGGCCTTGAAGCCTTAACATTCCCTTTTATTTCTGGTGCCAAACCACCGATGAAACGCGCAATGCGTTTTGGTTCCGGGGTAATTAAATAGGGTACCAGTCTAGATAGGGAGTTGAAGTCGGTAACATATTGCTGACAATTTAGGTTTTTCATTGTGAGAGTCAGAAAATCTGTCTCCACCTTTTCCACTTCGTGTTGTGGGCAGTAGTTCTCTTTGATAAGGTCCACAAACTTGGACCATCCCATATGGTATAGGGGAATTTTCCCCGTGGACTGCATCATGGCCCTCCACCATATAAGAGCCTCTCCCTTGAAAGATTGTGAAACAAATTTTACTACGTCCTTATCAGCACAATCGCTGATGTCCACAACCGTTTCCATTTCCTCAAGCCATTCCATAGCATCAATTGCTCCTTTTTCGCCATTGAAATCTCTGGGTTTGCATGAGACGAAATATTTGTAGGTGCACCCGCCTTCAGTTGAACGGGGCTTATCATAGAGTACTAACTCCTGCGGTTCGCTCTTTTCATCAGAAGAGTGAACGGAGCTCTCCTTACGAGCTGATGTATGTGTTTCCGTATGGACCTTTGAGTGAGTGACACTCGGTTCCTTTTTGTTCTCAAGGATCTTATCCACAACTTCACTAACTGCTGCGCTAATCAAGGCCTGAAGAGTAGTGCCATTAACATTTATATTTATATTTGCATCCTTGTTTTTAGCCGCAGTACTGTTGTGTGCTTCGTCGGAAACCTCCATTCTGGAGCTTTGGTACTAAACACCAAAAATAACATATGCTTAGATACAAACTAGTATAGAATCATCGTACTGGGTGATTTATAAACCGTGGTATTATTAAATCATAATGGCTGTTAGGTTTATAACTCCCTTATAGTTTGCTACTAGAAAATATGTCAATTATATTTAGCCTAGGTCAAAAAGGACCATCAATTGTGTTTAAGGTTTGGACCAAGTCCATTACCTTTTGACAGGGAATCTCAATGTCACAATTGTCTCTGTCACAACGACAATCTTTAGATATTTGGAAGGCTTGTCTCGAAGGACATTAATAATCATAGGCAAGAAGGCCTTGTCACAAAGGACTTATAAGAATATGGCACATAAGGCATTAATATATAAGCCGCAATTTTATCGGATTAGAGATCTTAAGGTTTGAACATAGTTCTTCACCTTTGGACAGAGAGTCAAAGATTACAGCCGTCATTTCTTTGGAAGGTAATTTATTTTGCCACAAAGGCTAGTCAATGGACATAATTCTGATTAACCGGATAATGGTGAGCTTCAGAGGAGTCAGCCTTGGTGAAGCTTTGAAGGCTACTAATCCAAGTAGTAATAATTTGTTTAATTATAGGGAATCGTCGAATTTTGATGATTAATTAGCCATGGTGTAGCTCAACCATATAGACCAATAGATAGTATTAAATTTATTTGATTATGTTTTGCCTAAGTTTAAATAAACCATCTTTGGCATTTAAGCGGAATATAATCCTTCATATTTATTAGACAGGGGACATAAGTCACGACTGTCAATGTCGTACTGACATTTTATACAGCACAAGAGCTTGTTCCCAAGGACTCTTGATGGCACAGGGCCTTGTCACTAGGGAAAAATCTAAAACATAATCGATGATTCCTTTGGATCGGAAAATTTCATAGTTCATTGTCTTGACAAGAAGTTATGAAATAAAACTATCTTTTTCATGTATTCATCTTTACCCGTATGTGTACATCCCAAATGGATGTTTTGATGCGTACATCATTTTTGACGTTTATCAGCAATGATTCCTATTGATCATTTACGCTAACTAAGGGATTTGGAAACTACCTATTAAAAGGATGACAAGTGTGATTTTATCGCATCACGGTTGTCGGGAGTGTTAACACATTTTCAGATGTTAACAAGGATCTGAATCTCTTTTTAAACGGATTTTACCATCTTAGCGAGGTCTTCAATGACATTCAAGCTAGGTCAAACCATTTAAGATTCTCTTATAATAATTATACTGGCAGGTAAGGAATGATATTTATTTTTATTCAGGATTTTTATCACGAATCCTAATTTATAAGTTAGTAATAGCACAAATGGCCTAGTCGCGTAGACAAGTTTAATTCATAAGCCATGATTTCAGAGAATCAAAGCATGAAGGTATACTGGCACAACAAGCCTAGTCACAAGGACATTTATAAATTATAAGCTATGATTTCAGAGAATCAAAGCATGAAGGTTTACTGGCACAACAGGCCTAGTCACAAGGACATTTATAAATTATAAGCTATGATTTCAGAGAATCAAAGCATGAAGGTTTGAACCTAGTTCATTACCTTTATCTGACAGGGAGTCATTGCTACCACTGTCTTTTGGTTCATATGGAAATGAGCAGGGCCTGTAGGCGCTATAGTACCACGTATGGTCAAAATATGATCATCTCAAGGGATGATCTAAACCCATGATTCAGAGATCATTATATTGGGTTAGGAATCTTTTGAAGAATCCAATAATACGAATGACGTGTGTGATTTTAATGAATCACTTCTGCCAGGAGTGTTAACATATTTTCATATGTTAACTGGGATTTGAATCCTTGAATAGGTCCTACCATCTTGGCCTCGTCATATAGGCTAGGTTTACCTTTAAGATTCATTTTTAATAATAAACGCAGAACAATCCTAACTCAGGATGTTAATAAGGATCTAAATCTAGTTGAGGAACTACCATCTTTGCCCTGTCTCAAAATAATGCGTGGCTAGGTCTTGTCCTTATTAGATTTTGCCATTTTTACTAAATAATGGTAGATCATATAATATAGGAATGATATTTCAAACATAATCGTTCCTTTAAAACTTAAACAAGTATAGGGTTGCCCTAAACGGGACTTCAAAGGAATAATGTTGTCCTCGAAGGGACTAAAAGATAAATATCGTTATAAGGACTTTTAAGGAAACGATCTTTAGCAAAAGGAGTTTCTTCTTTATTTTATTTCCGAATGCTTTCTCCTTGGTTGCACGTTTCATCCTAGCCGTTGTACGAAGGTCAGCAATTCAAGGCTCCGGGTGTGGAGAATTCCTATTACGGCTTCTTCGCTTGGCGACGTATCCAATATTAAAAAAAAATTGGAAGCAGAATTTCCAGATAAGGATTGAGAATATTCCTATGTTAAGTCTAGACTCAGAAGGTCAAGGTATGTGCTAATGTGTCATTGAGATTAAACACAAAAAGATAGTGTTTAATTCACTAAATGTTGGCTCTGATACCAACCTGTCACACCCCGACTTTCCACGTGTCACCGGTGGGCCCGGTGGGGAGTATCGTGACGTGGTTGGCAACATCATAGTCAAACAACACAATATATAAATGCACAGCGGAAGCAAGAGATAAATATATTACAATCCGAATATAAAGTAATATCCAAGTATTACAAATGGAACGTAAAGGATCCACAGGCGGATCTTAAAACAACAAAATAAGTTATCAGACTAATGGCTTGTGTGAAGGAGTTGCAAAGTCCTCAACTAACAAGTCCTGAGCAGCTTCCAGCCTATTACGTACTTGTACCTGTCACTTAGACTTTGGAAAATACGTCAGTTTTCACTGGTAAATACACTCAACTGACTCATTTGAAAAGAGTTTAAGAAAATCGGTTTAGGTGCACAAGGCATAAAATATTTTGATACAATGATTAAAATGCACAAGGCAATATTAATCTTTTATACTTGGGACAAACTATAACTCATGTTATCAGTTTTACATAACTTGCTCTACATACGGGGCCCGGTTCTATGCCGGTTCAAGATTAACCGACACACCACTATTCCCTTATTGGGAATCCCTTATTGGGTATAAATTAATTAATAAGCATACAGCATCTGTCAGGTGTATGCCTACACCCCGTGCTTAAGTCGTGGTCATTGCAATTAATGAGTCAAGGATATCCAGGACACGGTCGCATTAACCCCCAATGTTTCAGTCAAGCAATACGAATTAAAAACAGGTTATTTGGATTTCCCGACTCATTGGTCTTTGAATCCCATACCTGACCATGCGGTATTTATATTACCGTATCCCAAGCCCGTAATAGGGAAAATAAGTTAAGAGTATTTACCTGAGCTAGCTCCTGTCTTAAAAAGCAAGAATTATTATAACTCAGCCATATTCACTTAAGTAAGCGTAGGTACAATTTACCGGAAGGCTCTAGTCTGGAAATGATGGTGTAAATAACCAATTAGAATACTAACGGGTCTTTAATTAAGCCTAAACTTAGACCGGTTAGTTTTAAGGAAATATACGGTTCAAACGCATGTTAAAGCGAAGACCGAAATAGAATGTGATTTAGACCCGAAAATTTTGAATACTTGTATAATATGGGTAATCTAAACACATTCTGGATTTTGAGATTATAACGATAAGGTTTGACCCGTTTCGGCTAATTTATGCAAACTAGTTACATAAACCGAACCGAACGCGCATGAAGCGTAACGGGTAACCTTAAGAGTCCTAAACAGGTTTCCTAAGTTAACTTGCCTTAGATATGTTGTGATATCAGTAGGATACCTTCCATTATGCCCAAACGAGTTTAACCTCTTATTAAGCCCCGTAGGGGTATTTTGGTCATTTTAAAGATTATAAAAGGGATCAATTAAGCTTCTATGATCCGGGTCTGAATAAATCAGTAAAATAACTTATTTTAACGGGTTATAACATTTGGTTATAAGTCTTATATGCCAAAATAGTTTTAAACCCTAACTATGCGTTTAATACGCGTATAATGTCGTTTTAAGCGATTTACGGGTTAATGTAGGATTCTGAGTTTTCTGATCAGTTCAACAGGTTCAAAATACTCCATTTATTATTTGAAATCAGTAGCAATTGGATTGGTGTCAAAAGGATTTGTAAAACTCATTTTGTGGCCGAAAAGGGCATATTCGGTATTACCGAATTAAGGCGATAATCCTAGCTTATGATCAGTTTAAAAATAATTAAAAATCTTCAAAAATCCCAAAATATTATATTATATCAGTGGGTAAAAGTTTTGGTGTCAAAAATTGGGTTTAGATAGGCTTTACGCTAATGACGCCGTTTAATTAATAAAAGTGTTTATAATTACGTCATTAAGCATAACTCCTAATCTAGACTTCCGATTGACGTGAAAATTTACTGACATGTTCAATAATCAGTAACAAAGACTTTTGTACTTTCACATCTTCAAAAATCTCGTTTTATGAACATAAGGGCAATATGTTCAACATTTGGCACGGAAACATGCAACGAATTGGACAATCAAGGTAACAACCACAGAGGTTTATACTAACATGTTACAAGGTCCTAATGGAACTTTAAGGCATGTCTAAACCTATCAAAATCGGGTCAGAATCGAGGTCAAAGCAGAAAGTCAAACTATGCGACTTTCGGCTCCGAATCGATTCAAAACAGAGAGTTGTCGAATCAAACAAGCTTAGACAAGTTATTATACCTATTTTCAAGTTATATGAATGATAAAACAGATTACACGCCTTCTGTATCGTTAATTATGCGTTTAATCGAAAATAACAATTCTGTTGACTTTTTCTAATTACCATTGACTCGACAATCGACCTAGTTAGGATTGGAATCAGTGGGTGCCCTTTTAAGGGTTTAAAGCCCACATGATTACCAACTTATAACAACTTTCGATTCGACAAAACCCTGGACCGTTTGTGTTTTATCGTTAAGTCAAACCGTAGTTACGACGGTTTGATTTCTAGGCTATAAACTAAGCATAACTTGATTAAGAAGGGTTAAACATACTTACACAAGTCTTATGAACGATTTGGAAAGCTTGGAAGATGGTCTTGAGTTCCAGAAATGCTCAGAGATGAAGTATGGAATGAATGTTCAAAGTTGTCAACATTAGGAACGTTATAAATTGATCCAAACTCCTTTGATTGATGACAAATGAGTCTACAAATGATCAAGGATGAATACATGTGTCATCTATAGGCTATATACCAGTATAGCAAGCCCATAGAATCGAAAACTTGCAATTAAAGTCGGTTACAAGATGATAACAGCCACCTGTGGGTTTTTCTGTTGCTGGGCATTGCTTGCGCACCGTAACAATTATTTGTTGCGGTGCGCAACAATTCATCAGGCTCCATATTTTTGCACTTTTGATCCCCGGTCCCCCGAAAGGTCATTTTCACTACATTTCTTGCATCTTAAACCCTTAATATTGACATATGGGGGCTTTAGGGCTTATACCATCTTTGTTAAGTCCTCGGGTAACTTTGTGATCACCCGAAAAGCCCTAACTTTCAACGTTGACGTTTCTAACCCCTCGCACACGAATTTCATCATAACTTTCTCATACGATAACGAAACTTGGTGATATTTTTATGGTGCAATCTAGTGAGCATAATTAATCGTTACAAGGCTTCGGGTTTGCTAAAAGGTCACTCAGAGGTATATCTTAACATGTTGACACATTTAACCCCTGTAGTTTGTAATCTCTCACTTTCTTTCACAATTCGTTTCGTATGATCCATGATCCATTCGTTTAAGGTTATTAACATCATGTAGGGTTATTGTAAAGTATATTTATTCATTGTTGACATTTTGAACCCTTATCTTTACATAGTTTCATTGTTTGTCAACTTTAGTCCCTCGAAAGTATTCTTTCACACGTTCAAAAATTATGACACGTGTCAACACATTATAGGACGTAAATTTTCGAGGTGTTACATAATGGAATCATGCATATTAATTGGATAACTAATGAACCAAGGTGTATAATCACAGAGGGTTATACTAGCATGTAACCTAGTCCAATTAAAGCTCTGAGACATTTCTAAAACATGCCTAAACGGGTCAGAACTGAAAGTCAAAGCAAAAGTCAAACTATGCGACTTTCGGTTCCGAACCGGGTCTAAGCAGTAAATTGTCGGGTTGAACATGTTTAGACATGTTCTTACACTAATTACCAAGTTATATTAATGATCAAACAGGTTGTATGTGTTCTACATTGCTAATCATGCATAAATTAGAAACTAAGTATCCTGTTGACTTTTTATTAACAAGTTTGACCCGACATTTGACCTAGTTAGAGTGGGAATCAGGGGGAACCCTTTTAAGGGTTTATTACCCACATAATTACCAACTTATAACTACTTTTGATTCGACTAATCACTGGACCATTAGTGATTAATCTTAAAGTCAACCGTTAATTACGACGGTTTGACTTTTAAGCTATAACTAAGCAAAAACTTAACTAAGAAATGTTAAGCAAACTTACAAGAGTCCTATGAACGACCAGAGATCACTTGAGAGAAGTCTTGAGCCCCAGAAATGATCAGGGATGCAAGAATGAAGGTGTGAAGAATGTTTTCAACTTAGTGGCCTTTTATAGTGATTTAATCACCATGGAATGTTGACACACAAGTCTACCACTGATCACAATTCATCCACAAGTGTCCCTAAGTGTCTAGGACTGTTTAGGGGTCGCCCACAATGTGAAAATATCTGTTAAAGGTCGGTTAAACGCGAATGCAGGAGGCTGTCTACACTTTCTGCATCTGATGGTCTAACGCGGCCCGCGTAAGGGTGTTGATGGACCTTACGCGGCCCGCCTGGTTTCTCTGATCAGAAAAAAAGTTTTTCAAGTTGTTGCATCTCGTCTCTTGGCCCTTCCGAAAGGTCAACTAGCTTATTTCTTGCAATTTAAACCCTCTAATTTGACATATAAGGGCTTCAAGATATTTACCCACTTTGTTAAGTCCTCGGTTAACTTTATTGTTACCCGAAAGGTCCTAACTTTCAACGTTGACACTTTAACCCCTCACATACGAATTTGATCATAACTTTCTCATACGATTACGAAACTTTATGAAATTTATATCGTGCATTCTAGTGAGCATAATTAACCATTACAAAGCTTCGGGTTTGTCAAAAGGTCACTCAGAGGTATAACTTAAACATGTTGACACATTTAACCCCTGTGGTTTGTAATCTCTCACTTTTAGCTTCGTATGATCCATGATTTATTCGTTTGGTGATATAAACATCATGTAGGGTTAATGTACAATATATTTATTCACTGTTGACATTTAGAACTCGTATTTTCATATACTTTTCATGTTTGTCAACTTTAGTCCTTTCATAATATTCTTTCACACGTTCAAACATATGACACGTGTCAACACTTTATAGGACGTGAATTTTCGAGGTGTTACATCCTCACCCCCTTAAAAGAAATCTCGACCCCGAGATTTGCTGAAATAAATAAGGGTACTTTTCTTTCATCGTGGACTCAACCTCCCACGTATATTCGGGTCCTCTACGGGCATCCCATTTGACCTTTACAATAAGTACATGCTTCCTTCGAAGCTTCTTAACCTGTCGATCTTCAATCGACAATGGTTTTTCCACAAATTTTAAGCTCTCATCTATATGCACATCTGTATGTGGTATAACCAGTGATTCTGTTAGTGCATGGAATGTCTGTTGACTTCGTCTGCATTAAGTCTTGTGTCTAGATTGATTGAAAGAACACATAACTGGGTTTAATTAGGGTTTGTGGTAGTTAATCTTGAAGATTTCGCTTGAAACATCTTCAAGCGAAATCAACATATGAGATTTCGCTTGAAGCATGCTCAAGCGAAATCATCAAGCCTATATATAGCTTGTGTGTTCATTTGGTAGACAGATTTGAGAGTGAGGTCATTGTATGTGAGTCGAAGTGCTGACGGATTTGTATCAGAAAACATTGTACAAGCACTCAAATTAATCAGAAAAGAAAGATTAAAAGGATTAGAGCTGTTATGACTTTGTGTGCATTGATTCCGCCTTTACACATGAAGATGAACTGCCTTAACTGACGTTTAAGGGTCATACAACGGTCCAACAAGTGGTATCAGAGCTCAGGACGAGGAGTTCATACTATAGCAGCTTGATTCTACCGGATTTTCTTATTTCTACTCACTTCTTCTCTTACTTTTCTGATCTGAACTAGTTCCAATGGTCGAAATGGTCTGATTTCAGAGTATAACGTGTAAAACTGAGTTTTAACAAAGCCTACAAAGTTTCGGACTAAAATTCAGATTAAAACATGTTAAAATTGACCTAAAACTAGATTTCGCTTGAAAGTATTCGAAGATAACAGGTTGTTTTCGCTTCAAATCAGACATTTTAGACGATTTCTCTTGAAAGTATCTAAAGCGAAATAGTTGGTTTCGCTTGAAACTTGAAGCGAAATTGGGATTGCTGGTTTTCGCTTGAAAACAGTTGAAGCGAAACAGTGGATTTCGCTTGAAGGTTCAGATTAGCTGAAGCGAAATAGTGAATTTCGCTTGAATCAAAATTGGTATTTGATTTCGCTTGAAACACTTTGTAACAGGTTTTCGCTTGAAGCTGAAGCGAAATAGTGCATATCAGATTTCGCTTGAACTGTTTTATCAAGCTGATTTCGTTTGAAACTGATTGTATTTCAAGTATTTCGTTTGAAGTTGTTGAATTTTCAAAACTTAAAATTTTACTAAGTGTTTGCTTATTTGTTTGTTTGCAGGAACATACAATATGGCAAATTCCGAACCTAAGCCGTGGAAAGATGATCGTACTGAAGAAGAGAAATATCAATACCGGAAGATGGTTGCTGAAACCAAGATTATCAGACTTTCTCGTATCTATCTGGAAGCAAGGAGAGCAAATAGATGGGATCCAAAAAGAGAGTGTTATCTTGACCCATATGGAAATATTGCAATCGATGACAAAACGCTTGATATTGAAGCCATAATTCAACAGTACAAAGAAGAGGATGAGTATTGGCAGAAGAAATGGTGGGGATATGAAGAAGAGAAAAAGAAAAAGAAAGAGTTACTAGATGAAATTGAAAGAAATTCAGAAAATATGAGTTTGGTTGAGTTTAGTGAATTAATCAATAAGATTAAAGAAGGAATGATAATGAATGAAGAATCAAAGATGGATGAAACGTCGAAAAGTGAAGTTGTGTGCTCACAATGCGAAAAATCAGAAGCTGAAAGTTTAAATCTCTTGAAAGATGTGGAGAATTTGACAGTGGAAATCAAAAGCTTGAAGGATGAGAAAGAATCTAATAATAAACAGATTCTTGAAATGAGAGAAAAATGTGAGAAATTGACGTCAGAAAATGACAAACTGTTAAGTAGTTTGGACAGTTTGACATTGGAAATTAATGATTTAAAAGAAAAAGAAAAAGATTTTCAAAATCAAATCAAGATTTTAGAAGATGAGAGAGATATTTTTGGTAAAGATAATCTTCAAAAACAAATTGAAATCAATTCTCATCTTGCTAAAATCATTCAGCTTGAAAAAGAAGCTGAAAAAGCTCAGATGAAAATCAAAGAGCTTGAAGTTAAATTGAAAGGTTTTGTGAATTCTACATCACATGTTTGTCCAAAACCTATCAATTCCGTTCCTATAAGTGAAAATGTCACAAATTTTGACAAAGTCAAAGTCAAAATTGAAGATTGTGATGAAATATCTGATGATGAAAAAGAAGAGAATAGAAAAACATATTTGAAATTAAATGAAATGTTTAAAAATACTGTTTTACATTCTACTGAGAAAGGTGAATGCTCAACGCAAAAACCTGTAAAGAAGAATGCAGAACAGAAACAATCAGATAAGTCATCCAATCGTTTTGCAAAATTACAAAAATCTAAAAACAAAAACTCAAAGCTAGTTGGTAATGAGTGGTGCAGGTCGGACCACAGAGCTCAAAGGCCAAATCCAGCTTTCAGAAGGAGTGACGATTACCACAGAGCCAAACAGTGCTATGACTTGAATGTTTGGACTGAAGGTGGTACATGGTACGATAACAGAATGTGTTACAGATGCGGTTATCAAGGACACATTGCTGTTAACTGCCAGAGTTGGAGTTATGAGACAAGAAGATGCTATAACTGCCAAATCAGAGGCCACATTGCTAGAGATTGCCCAAAGAGATCGATGGGAAGATCGAGGGTTGAATCTCAAAGAACGGCAAAGAAGACAGTCAACGTCAAGCCCAAAGAACAGAAGGTTCAAGAACCTAAAGTTCAGGAAGCAAAAGTAAAATTTTCTCAGGGGCAAAAAGACAGACTGCGAAAGAAGAGAAAGAAGGCCAGAGAATATCTGGAGAGGATTTTGTCCTCGGATACAACTGGTAATCCGAGAAAAAGTTCTGATGAATTGCTTTCTCCAACTGCAAAAGCAAGCAAAACAGATTCATCAGATAAAAATCTGAGGACAAATGGGAAAGCAAAAAGGGAGTTAAAGAAAGAAAAATTAACTAATCAAAATGATAACCAATCAAAGAAAGTTAATTTTTCTGACAAAATATTGATCAAGGTTTTTGAATATAAAAGAGACTGTGAAAGTTTATTCATTTCACAGCCTAATAAAAAAGGAAAACCTAGATCTAGTAAGCATTGGGTACCAATGAAAGTTGGCGATGAATTTGTTTCTTCAAAAACAAAGGAGCCATGTGTTGGCGATGAATCTGATGTCTCAAAGTCAGACAAGCCACCATCAGGCGATGAATTTGACTTGTCAAAGTCAAAAGAGCCACATTCAGGCAATGATTCTGGTTTGTCAAAACCAGAAGAGCCATCTGTTGAGGTAAAAGTTGTAAAACCCAAGGCTGGTCAGGCTTGGGTAGATTTTTTCAAATGAAAAACCTGACTTGCCGGAGCTTCCAGGTTGGTAAGTGTGAAGCAGGTATCAGCATCATTCTTGAGAAATTCACAGGATGGTAACTGTGATATTTCGATTTACAAGTGGTAAATCAGGAACATTAAGTTGTACTTGATTTTCTACTAGTGTTTGTTAGTGACAAGGGTCTTAATTGTTAATTTCTTTAAAATGGTTGAAAAAGAACAATGTGATGAAACCCCGAGTTTGTGAAATGACACACAAAACTAATTTTCCGGAAAAACCATTTGATTAAAACAAACTTAAGTGTTTTGAAATCTAAATGGGAAAATAGTTTGTTGTCAGGGGGAGTTCTGATTGTTTATGCCAAGTGAATGGCGACTTGAAGCGATTTGATATCAGTTTGTCACGTTTCTTGTATAGTTTGTTTTCAAATTTTCTCAGAAAATCAAAATTGAAACATATTTTGATTTTAGGGGGAGAAAAATTTTAAAAAAATCAGAAAATTTGAAAATGTCAAAAACATTGAAAAATGAAAATGAGTTTTGTTGTATTAAAGAGGAAATGATAGTAAATCAGTGAACTATCACAGCATGCTAATGAATTGTAATGTCAAATGTGATAAGCGATCTCACTAAAGATGTGACGATAGGCTCAGCTAGACTAATAGATTTGCAATAACGATACAAACTTAAATGAAAAAGTCTAGTTCTAGTGGAAAACACGATTGAAAGCATAGTACTTAGTTTTGTCCTTCTTGACTGTGTGCCTACTCAGTAATCGCTGATTGTCGAAAGACATAAAACTGGTTAAGTTTGTGAACTTTCACAACTTTGCTGAAAAGTCACTGTGATTGTGCATTTTATTTTGCAAAGATTTAAACTTGTTTTATTTCTTTATTTTGTTTAAGCATCGGACATCCTCTGCGTATACGTGAGTATCGACCTGGATGTTGTTGTCTAAACGTTCTGCTTTATTTTCTTTGGTGTTTCGTTTAAGCTTTGGATCACCTCTGCGTATACGGGAGTATCGACCTGGTGGTTAAAGCCTAAACAACTTCAACTTATTTTTTATTTTCTTATTTTGTTTAAACATTGGACTTTCTCTGCGTATACGGAAGTATCGACCTGATTGTTAATGTTTAAACATTCTGCTTTATTTTCGCACAAATCACAGTTGATAAAAGTTTAAAGGCATTACTTGAGTCAGTGTATTACATGATGAGGGGATATGCTAAGATCGTGGGGTCCATAAGAATTTTAGTGCTATCTTAATATACCTTAACGTATCGGTAAGCAGATTGAAAGTTTTTAGATTGAGTTTAAGTGGACAATTATATCGTCAATCTAAGTGAATCGTTTAGAGCTTAAAATGTCAAAAGCTTAACGGTGCTAGTGATTTGTTTCATGAACTGATATGATCTTCTTACACAAACTCACAAAAATATTGTTTGTATATATTTGTTTACTGCATTTCTTTAAACTCAAAATTCAAAAAGATTTTCGACAACTGATGATTGAAGAGCTGATTTTCAAAATTCTAAGTGCTAAACTTGATGAACTAGAGGATTTGGAGAATATGTTGAAAACTTTGATTGTCATATACAAATGTTTTTGAAAGTTTGAGGTTTTAGTTAATCAAGGTCATTCGTTTGAACTTGATGTAACTAGTATGTTTGATGAATGAATGATTTCTACCAGTAAGTTTTTAAATTCAACGGTTATAAATTTGTGAAACTTATGTTGTGGTAGAGATTATGCAGGTTTGAACTTCATTATTCCCAACGGAAGCTAATTATCAAAGCTTGAACCAGACATCTCAGATTCTAGCATATCGAGAGGGGGAGTCAATGAAAAAGGGGAGTCTGGATCAACAGTCAAAGGGGAGTTTGAAGATAGAGTCATGTTGTGATTCTAAACCTGTGAAGATAGAGTGTTTTTGTTGAAAAGACAGAGAGTTGGAGAAAAGACCAAGACTGAAGACTCAGGAGCTGAAGACTTCGTCAACATCCAAGGGGGAGTCTGTTAGTGCATGGAATGTCTGTTGACTTCGTCTGCATTAAGTCTTGTGTCTAGATTGATTGAAAGAACACATAACTGGGTTTAATTAGGGTTTGTGGTAGTTAATCTTGAAGATTTCGCTTGAAACATCTTCAAGCGAAATCAACATATGAGATTTCGCTTGAAGCATGCTCAAGCGAAATCATCAAGCCTATATATAGCTTGTGTGTTCATTTGGTAGACAGATTTGAGAGTGAGGTCATTGTATGTGAGTCGAAGTGCTGACAGATTTGTATCAGAAAACATTGTACAAGCACTCAAATCAATCAGAAAAGAAAGATTAAAAGGATTAGAGCTGTTATGACTTTGTGTGCATTGATTCCGCCTTTACACATGAAGATGAACTGCCTTAACTGACGTTTAAGGGTCATACAACGGTCCAACAGATTCATCAGCGAAGCACTTCCTCAGATTGCAGATGTGGAACACATTGTGAATTCCACTGAGCTCTTCAGGTAAGTTTAGCTTATAGGCAACTGACCCGACACGTTCGATAACCTCGAAAGTTCCTATGTATCTCGGGCTTAGCTTGCCTTTCTTACCAAATCGCATCACCCCCTTCCAGGGTGATACCTTAAGTAACATTTTGTCACCTACTTCGAAGTGAAAAGCTTTACACTTTGGATTTGCGTAACTCTTCTGCCTATCCCGGGCAGCTTTGAGACGGTCACGAATCTGGACAATCTTGTCCGTCGTTTCGAACACTATCTCTGGTCCTGATAATTGGACATCTCCAACTTCCGCCCAACAAATGGGCGTTCTACACTTTCTACCGTATAAGGCCTCAAAAGGCGCAGCCTTTATGCTGGTGTGGTAGCTATTGTTGTAGGAGAATTCAATCAAGGGTAGGTGGTTATCCCAACTACCACCTAAATCAATTACACATGCACGTAGCATGTCTTCCAATCTTTGAATGGTACGCTCACTCTGACCGTCAGTCTGAGGATGGTAAGCCATACTAAAATTCAAACGCGTGCCCAAAGATTGCTGGAAACTTTTCCAAAAATGTGACGTGTATCTAGTATCTCTGTCAGAGATAATAGACACAGGTATGCCATGTAAGGCTACAATCTTATCCACGTATAACTGGGCTAACATGTCGGAGCTATAAGTCTCCTTGATGGGTAAGAAATGTGCTGACTTAGTCAGTCTATCAACTATAACCCATATTGTATCATTTTCTTTCCTTGTCTTAGGTAACTTGGTGATAAAATCCATAGTTACCATTTCCCTCTTCCACATAGGAAGTTCAGGCTGTTGTAGCAAGCCTGACGGCTTTTGATGTTCTGCCTTGACTTGCGCACAAGTCAAGCACTTAGCTACATAGGCAGCTACAGACTTTTTCAAGCCTATCCACCAATAGTTTGCCCTTAGATCCTGGTACATCTTATCGGCTCCAGGATGAACAGAATATTTAGAACTATGGGCTTCCTGAAGGATAACATCTCGAAGTCCCCCATAAATTGGAACCCATATTCGTCCATTTAATCTCAGAATCCCGTCCTTGCCAAGAGATAACTGCTCCTCAGTTACCCCTAGCTTCTCTTTAGGATAGTTAGCTTCCAACACAGCTTCCCTCTATGCAGCTAACAACCTTTCAGTAAAACTGTTCTTAATCTCAATGCTCTTGGCATTGATTCGGATGGGTTTCACCCTTTCCTTTCGACTTAAGGCATCAGCGACTACATTTGCCTTGCCGGGATGATATCTGATTTCACAATCATAATCATTTAAAGTCTCCATCCAACGACGTTGCCTCATGTTTAAATCCTTCTAATTAAACAGGTGCTGGAGGCTCTTGTGATCAGAATAGATCACACATTTGATTCCATATAAATAATGCCTCCACAGTTTTAGTGCGAATACAACGGCACCCAACTCCAAGTCGTGGGTGGTGTAATTCTTTTCATGCACCTTTAACTGTCGTGATGCATAGGCAATAACTTTGCCTTTCTGCATAAGCACACACCCCATGCCAGTGTGCGATGCATCGCAGTAAACCACGAAATCTTCTATTCCATCTGGTAATGTCAGTACTGGGGCATTGCTCAACTTTTGCTTAAGGATATCAAAGGATTGTTGCTGCTTGGGGCCCCAAACGAACTTTACTTTCTTCTTAGTCAAGGAAGTTAGGGGTGCAGCAATCCTTGAAAATTTTTCGATAAAACGCTTGTAATATCCTGCCAATCCCAGGAAGCTACGAATCTCTGTGGGCGTCTTTGGCTCTTGCCAGTTCATAACTGCTTCAACCTTAGCGGGATCCACTTGGATACCACGCTCACTAACCACATGTCCAAGGAATTGGACTTCACGAAGCCAGAATTCACACTTAGAGAATTTGGCATAGAGCTTCTCATGATGTAGAAGTTTAAGAATACAGCGAAGGTGTTTCTCGTGGTCAGCTCGGTTCTTCGAGTAGATAAGGATGTCATAGATGAAAACGATGACGAATTTATCTAAGTACGGCTTGCAAACGCGATTCATGAGATCCATGAACGCGGCAGGTGCATTAGTGAGCCCAAAAGGCATCACTAGGAACTCGTAATGACCATAACGAGTCCTAAATGCAGTTTTGTGTACGTCTTCATCTCTAATCTCCAGTTGATGGTAGCCTGACCTCAAGTCAATCTTCTAGAAATAACTTGCTCCTTGCAATTGATCGAACAAATCGTCGATCCTGGGCAAAGGATACCTATTCTTGATCGTGACCTTATTAAGTTCACGGTAATCGATGCACAGACGCATCGATCCATCCTTCTTCTTGACAAACAAGACTGGTGCTCCCCAAGGAGACGAACTAGGTTTTATGAAACTATTAGCTAGAGAAAGTCTTCACAACTTTTGTTCGTGTATTCTAGAACTTTATAGGAAAAGATATTTCAGAAATCCCTCGTTTAGTGACATGCAACAAATATTGGAACATCACGCAAATTATCATGGGCTACCCGGGATGCTAGGTAGTTTAGATTGTATGAAATGGCCTTGGGAACTTTGTCCTACCGCATGGCAAGGCGCTCACACAAGTGGATTTCACAGGATGCCAGCGATCATGCTTGAAGCGGTTGCGTCCCAAGATCTTTGGATATGGCATGCGTTCTTCGGTATGCCAGGTTCACATAATGATATTACCATCATAAACCACTCGCCCATTTTCAATGATCGGGTAAATGGTATAGGACCCAAATGAACTTTCTTTGTAAACGGGGTTGAGTACGTGTATGGGTACTACCTTGTTGATGGGATTTACCCAGAGTGGGGGGTTTTCGTAAAATCGTTCACAAGACACGGTACCATAGATCCAAAGAGATTAAAGTTTAACAGGGTCCAAATGGCTGCACGTAAAGACGTCGAGCGAGCATTCGGTGTTTTGAAGAAAAAGTGGCGAATAATGGCAATGCCTTGTCGACTATGGGACAAGGATCAGATTGGAAACGTGATGTACGCATGTATCATTCTTCACAACATGATTTTGGAGGATAAAGGTAGAGCGGTCGTTACCTACTATGATGACGATGACCCCCAACCAGGTAATGTAACAGACGAAGATAAAGCGGCAAATGAATTTTTGATCAAGTCAAGGGATATACATCACAACCTTCGATCTGATTTGGTGGATCATGTTTCAACGATTCCTGGGTTCGAAATCGACGAAGACGACGAAGAATGATAGTTTTTTATTTTGATAATTATTTTGTATGTTTATGTAGTTTTTAATGGTTATAAATATATATATATATATAGGACAAAGATCCGTTAGGAACCACCTCTTATTGCGAGAACCGCGAGAACCAATGTGAACGCAACCAAAAATGCCTAAAAATAGCTAAAAATCACACAATTTTTTTTTAATATTTTTTATAACAAAATCGCTACTTTTCGTAGCCAAAAAAAAAAAAAAAAATTTTTTAATTTTTTTTTAAAATTTTTTTTTTTGGCTTCTAAAAGTAGCGATTTTAACATAAAAAATATTAAAAAAATAAAAAAAAAATTTAGATTTTTTTTTGATTTTTTTAGATTTTTTAAAGATTTTTTTAGGTTTTTTTGGGGTTTAGTTTTTAGCTGGGTGGGGGGGGGGGGGGTTTAGGTTTTTGGGGGGGTGGGGGAGGGGGGTTAGGTTTTTTTTTTGGGGGGGGGGGGGTGGGGGGGGGTTTAGGTTTTGGGGGGGGGGGGTGGGGGTTAGGTTTTTTAGGTTTTTTTAGCTATTTTAGGTTGTGTTCACATTGGTTCTCGCGGTTCTCGCAATAAAGGTGGTTCTCGCATGAACCTTACCCTATATATATATATAGAGAGAGAGAGAGAGTAGGAGTTGGGTGGAAAGTCTATTTTTCCTAGAAAGTCTAGGAATGAATAAGATTTGGACATGTGTCATTGAGGGATTTTAAGTAGAAGGGCTATCATGTAATTTCACATTTTAATTTTATTTTTGGAATGTATCTTCATTAACTAAAATTCCATGATTTTCGGAATTTTTATTGTGTTCGAATTCAAATATGCAAGTCAATGTGTTTATCTGAAACTATCAGCATGTTCTTGGTGATGTGTTTTACCAGTCAGAGAGGTTGAAGTCAGTGTGTTTTAACAATCTGAAGTCAATATATAATCAGGTTGTGTTTTAACAGTTATTTTGCATTTTAACACTCTGAATGTGTTTTATGTTGTTTTAACAGCAAGCAGATTCTTGACATTGTGTTTTCACAGCAAGCAGGCCATTGTGTTTTAAGCAGATTCTTGACGCTGTGTTTTAACAGCAAGCAGATTCTTGACGCTGTGTTTTAACAGCAAGCAGATTCTTGACGCTGTGTTTTAGCAGCAAGCAGATTCTTGACGCTGTGTTTTAGCAGCAAGCAGATTCTTGACGCTGTGTTTTAGCAGCAAGCAGATTCTTGACGCTGTGTTTTAGCAGCTAGCAGATTCTTGACGCTGTGTTTTAACAGCAAGCAGATTCTTGACGCTGTGTTTTAATAGCAAGCAGATTCTTGACGCTGTGTTTTACATGCCTCTCTACACTCATCAATTAAAACAGAAAACACAGCCAAGTTACAAGCAGATTAAGACCGAAAACGTATATGCACTTCAAGAACTTTAATCACAACACAAGATATGAATACCTAGTGAAGAAAAGGGGTACCAACAAGCCTTGGAACCGAAATCTGAATGCTTTTGGGGTCCTGTTTTGCGTCGCCAACAGCAAGGTGGAGTAGAGATTGCAGGTTTTATTATGTTTAGGGTTGGATTGGAGAGAGAAAGAGAGAAAATCAAATCAATAATGGAGAGAGAGAGGGAAAATCCCATGAAAGTAGGGATTGCAGTTATCTAATTGATTAAAAAAACGGCCATTTGACAAAATTGACCTTATTCATTTAAAACAACCAATTAATTAAACTCAAATATTACAAGATTGCCATTGATTTAATCTCAACCCTTAAACACACCAATCGGATGGACCAGATCGCTTCCTAGACTTTCTAGGAAAAACACACTTTCCGTGCGAACCATACTCTATATATATATATATTAAAAAAAACTTGATGTGGCTTGGCCACGCCAGCCAAGCCACGCCCACCATACCCCATATAAAATGGGTTTGTGAATTGAGCTTTCAAAGTTACACGTGCCAACCCATGCCCCAAACCCCCGCCCCACCATACCCCACGGTCTAAGGTTTATATGTCGGCGGAATAGTAATGATAGGTGGTTGGCCAAAAGTGACGACCCTTCTTTTTTTGTTTTTTTTAATTGTTATTTATAGGTCCTGTCAAATTACGATTTTATCCCCTGTTTAAAATTACGATTTTGCCCCCAGTTAGAAATTAAATTTATGTTTTGCCGCCAGCTTAAATTTATGATTTTGCATTGGTAAAAAAAATTATAGTATTGCACAGAGCTACAATCCTACCAAATAATTACAATTTGGTACCCAGTTTAAAATTACAATTTCACCCCCAGTTCAAAATAAATTTTTTTGTTTTGCTCCCAGCTAAAATTACGATTTTGCCCTCGGTAAAAATATTACGATTTTGCCCCAATTCAATATAAAAAAATGCTTTTGCCCTCAGTTCAAAATATTATTTTACCTCCATTTTAAAATTACGATTTTACCCAAGCTAAAAATGTTGCCATAGTTTTTTTTGGGGAAAACTATGGTAGCGTTTTATTTTACTTGGTTGACTCAATTTAGTTTTTATTCGTGTCAAACAGCTGCCTAGCACTCGCTAATTGGTCCTGACAAATTATTGTTTTGCCCCCAACTCTAAATTACACGCTTGCTAACGTTTTAGCTATTTTTTATCATAACTATGATAGTGTTTTTCTTTATTTGGTTAACTTGATGCATCTTTTTTTATATCGTATTATAAGTAGCATGTATAACTAACCGAAATAAATACGTACATGTTATTAAACTAAGAAATATTTGGTTTAGCGCCCCGCAACACGGGCGATGCATAACTCTAGTTAACTATTTTTAACTTGAATTCAGTTAAAAGAAAGATTCTCCATCCCCACCATCGGTCCCACTCAGTTGTCTGCACTTTGACAATTTTGCCCCACGAGAGCTCGGTAATTATTGCTATGTTCCCTTTGACACAACAAAAGCCTTTTTCTTCATTGTATATGACAATTTATTATTTGTTGAATGCTTTTCCATATGAACAAATATAACTTTGTTGACTAATATACAAGGTACAAATATATATAACTAAGATTTTATATTAACCAACTCCTTTATAAAAACATCACCAGCAATGCTTTTCCATATGAACAATTAACCTAAATTTTTTTTCTACGTCTTGCTGCGCCTTTTGAGGCCTTATACGGTAAAAACATCCCATCTCCATTGATTCTAAAGTTCTAAACTTTTGGTTTAACTAAAAGTTATGTATTCTTTTATTTTTTGAAAAGTTAAAATTTAGGTTAATTGTTGATATGGGATTTGTTTACATCTACACCAACTGATTAGTATGAATGGCATATGCATATATAAATTTAATTTGTTTTTTAAAGATGTATGATTTTGTGGTTCTTTTGTTATCTAATTTTGTTCTTTACGGAATAACAATATTTTGAAATCCACATACATGATATTCATAAAAGAGAGAATGACGTGTACTGGTTTTATTTGAAGATTATCACTATTGTAATTGTATGTCTTTTAAATCTTTATTTAGATACTATTATTAGATTAAACAAATAAAAGTTTAAAGTTGTGATTTATTATCAGTATCATGAAAGAGTAGATATATTATTATTATTCTTAAATATAACACCTGAAGTGTTATATTCTTTAAATCTCATTTTATTTTATAGAATGTCAAGATATTCGACAGACCTTACATGACTCAACTATTTCTCACTTTATATTATCCGGAAAGAAGAGTGTTTATATGGAATAACTGAATAACATATTTTCATTTGTCACACCTGAGATATGCTCTTAAAGTAGCAATATCATGAAGAGAGTGTGGATACTTTGAACTGATTCCATACCCGTGTGACTGAGTTAAGAATGAAAATCCATAAAGGTTTTCAGATTCTATCTCATTCTCTGAAACGAATGTAATCATATTGACCATTGTAAGTGTAGTGATCATGGACATAATTGAGAAAGTTGTAATGATGTGTTCGACCATTTGGAATTGTAATAATGGTCATGTTAATAATGAGATTTGCCATCTGAAATGTTATGATAGCCAAGTTAACAATGAGATCAACTATCATAATTATAATAATGCTCATAATGAGATTTACCACAAGAAGTGGCAAATAATGAGAGTGATTATATGAGAACAAATGTGTAAAGGATAAAAGTTGAATAACATGATAGTTCGCAATGATAATGTGTTGTTCTCTCGCATAATGCAACCAATACATATACAATCATAAATCAGAAGTTTATATATCATGATTATTTACTTTATTGGCATGACCGGTTAGACCACACCGAGTCAATGATGATGTGAAACATAATAAAGAGCTTGAAGATTCTTCTAGACGACAGCATGCATTGTTTGCTCCTAAGGGAAATTATGTATTTGCCAATTAAGGGTATGTATCCCTAATCATTCTGGAATGCCTATCCTAACATGATACCATTTAGTGTTTTAAATCGATGCATCGTCTAAATGGTTATCAAATTCACAACTTGATGTTTGTGTAATTTATGGCTTAGCTAATAAGATAGCAAGCACAATATTCCAGATTGCATGTATTTATTAGTAGTGACGATAAGTTTGTTTCCCTAGCTATTAATGTTCGACGGAATAAGTGTTGAACTTCCTGTAGATTATGTTCATACACGAATTGCTTTTCTTAAGACAATCACTGAACGTCTACGATTGATAGCAAAGCCAATAATCATGAGAGCAAGTTTATGTTTATATATGAGTACATGTAATTTTACATGAAATAAAATTAATTCACATCAAGCCAATATGTTGTAATAGTTTCTCCCCAATTATAGTTGGTTTTTGGTCAGGAACCAAAGTGTCCTTTCTAAGATTTTGGTTGTGCGGTATATATTGAAATGGATCCACCACTATGCACAAAAATGGGACCTTAAAAGGTGATTGGGAATATATGATAACGAATAGAGCCTTTCACGAGATATTTATTTATGGCTCAATTAATTGATATCCATCTAAAAGGATCAACATTCCCAACATCAGGGGGAGATAAAAGCAGTTGGAAAAGAAATGAGTTGGTATGAATTATCATTGATCCTCAAAATGAAAGTGTGAACCAGAAGTTCAAAGAATAACTCATTTAGAAATATTAGCGAATATATTACCAGACGCATTCACTGACCTTAAAAAGGTGACTATGTCACATATACCAACTGCTTAATGCTCCAATTAAGATGAGTGTCCCAGAAGGACAATCACCACATCTTTGTAATGAGTCTATTGCACGTCTGAAGCGTGGTAGACCAGTCGATTCCAATAATAAAATTCCTCGAAAGTTGGAGCAACTAATTAAGATGGTCAAGTCGAGGTTATATTAAAAAGGTCTCATGAAGAGACAATACACATGATGGTTCAAGAAGAACCTCAGGTACCTGAAAATAACGAGATCTCGATAAGGTGTATCATGTCTAAGATATGTATGGAATCGAAATAAAAATCGACGTCGTTATACTTTTGTATATAATCTAGCGCTTGAAATGATTAAATGATGAGGATCAAGATTTGAGATTTACCTATGAACGCAAACATAGAAATGATTGGCCAAAATGGAAAGACGCAAATAAGGCAAAGTTGAACTATCTAATGAAATGGAAAGTTTTTAGACCAACATCTATACAACTGAAGTTGTGAAATATGTTGGATATAAACGGGTTTTTTTTATGCGAATTATGTGAAAATCAAAATGAGTGATATAAGGCAAAATTGGTGGCACAAGGATTTTTGCAAAATCCATGATTGATTATAAAGAGACACATTCTCTAGTGGTGGATGCAATGACTTTCCAATATTTTATTTGTCTGGTAATATAGAGAGAGAATTGATATGCGTCTTATTAATGTTATGTTACTTAATACTTAAATTTTACATGAAAGTCCTTGAAGGATTTTAAATAATCATAATCGTGTAACTCAAGTTCCCGAGAACAATATGATGGTTGTATACAGATTCATATTTGCATACGTTGTATACAATTGGAATTCCGCATGCGTATCCCAAAGTATTTGAGTGCTTAAAATGTTAATTGAAACATCTTATGGATGTAATTCTTGTGCACCAATAAACATACATAGAAAACTTGTGTCTGGTGTTTATGGCATCTCAATGTACAATGTAAGAGCATTGTACAATATGGATTTTACAAACGAAGCAAGTGTTAAAGACATCCTTGCATATGATATAGAAATCTATGTGTTAAATAAGCAAGTTTATGTAGCAAAACTCCTAAAGAGTGAATGCACATGTATATTTGGATAAGATGGAAAGAATTTCCTCATGCATTGGTAATGCTAGAAGCACTGGTATCAAAACCTAAAAAAAAGTACTATATGATGTTGACAAATATGTATGGACTAAAATAGTCAGGTCGAGTATTGTATAACTCGAGATATTTAGATAAGAGGGATATAAGTTTGATAAAGATAGCCATATTTTATCAACATTTTTTATATCACAGTTTACAGTGATGATGCCTACGCATTATCGAGAGAAATTATCGAGCTCTTAGAGGGGAATTTCTATTAAAGACCTTGGCATAATGTAATTATTGCTTGACCTACATTTCGAGCATATATCAGGTCATTTTATTATTAGAAAGCTTATCTTTTGAGTACGTTAAAAGTTGTTCAATCACTTGTTATAAGAAATAAACATGATCATCTTTCTACCAAAGTAGAGATTCTCATTCTAGAGTACCATAGTTAAAGGCATTTATGCATTAACATGTATTGCTAGTTATGATGATCATAATATCTTTCATTTGAACTTATTGTCATGATAGAGTCTGTGTCAAGCTAGGAGACATTGGAATGAGTTGAAACAAACATTTCAGGCATGAACGATATTTGATTATATTTTACTAACCCATGAAAACAAGTTTGGTTAGTCTTGTAGATTTGAGAATGTAACATAGCACAATCGTGGATCGTATGATATTTATTTTCGAAAGGAAGCACCAAGAGTCTCATCTGAAGATCAGACATCATTGCTTAGCATAAGGGATTGTACTTCAAGGGATCAAGCGACATTCTATTGGATACAAAAGCTTTGAGCAACTTTCAGGGAAGATCGGCACACGTTACTTAAAGGATATTTATTCAAATGAGGGGGAGTATCATTCAAGTTGCATTTTTTTCTCTTCACTGGGTTTTATTCCATTTGTAGTAAGGTTTTTAATAAGCCAAGATTATCAGGGGGAGACAACACGCGCTGCACTCTTTTTCCCTTAGCTATGGTTTTGTCCCAATGGGTTTTCCTAGCAAGGTTTTTAATGAGGCAGCATCTCCATGCGTATTAGGTTGATAACCAAGGGGGAGTGTTATAAACATATATTATTATATGGTTATCAACACTAAAAATAGATTAGCTTCTTCTCCAAGTTTTGTACTCCTATATATACCACTATTGTATATCATTGTAATACGATCTATCAATGAAATATCAATCTCTTTCTCCCTATATCTCATCTATATTGTTATGCTATTAGGCTACTTTCACAACAGTACGAACAATAAATAAATATATAAAAATAAGTTATAGGTAGCTTTATTTCTCCGACCATATCAAACCCCTTTTTTTCGGGGTGTTTTTTAAGCTTAAGTGGAGAAGAGAGGAGAAGATTGCGGACGATATGGAGGAGGGAGGAAAAAGAGGCGTCTGTGTGTACAAACGCTCCTCGACAAGGTTCTCTGAGATGGGGAGGAAAGAGGGAGTAGGGAAAATGTTGGTGCGTTCGAGTTTGTCAGTGGGACAACCTCGGGCAGTTTAACGTGGTCGCGTTCATGAGGTAGTAACTCCATCGACGATGCTCTTATACACGATGAAGCGAATATAAAAACGATGCTGACGTGGAACATCCCACGAGATGCATGGTAACATGACCATTAATCAAAATCGAGATTTCAACAGTAATTTGGTTTACACCCTCAAACAGACACACATCTTCTTGACAATGACATGTAACAATACCTAGTATAAATACTAGCAACGTCATGTAACTAAGGTCAATTCTCTCTCTCATACATTTTCGTTGATAAACAAATACTTATTTTCACACCAACTGGGATACACATACACATATACGTATTTTCAAAGTAGTACACAATGTATTTAAAGTTTATACTAAAACTAAAACCTTCCCAAATAATTGAAGCACTAGAACCACAATGATCAACCAACCTACAAAACACAACCCTCATCTCCGCCCACCGTCACCCTAACAAACCACCACAATGCCACCACACCGGAAAAACCCACCACCACTACCACCACCACCAACCGGCCGTACATCTCTATCATCATGCATAGTAGCCACCATCTTCTTAACCTTCATAACAATCATCATCCTCATCATCTTCTTCACCTTATTCAAACCCCAACCCCCCACCATCTCCCTCACCGCCGTCAAACTTCCGTCATTCTCCGTCACCAACGCCAACGCCACCGTCACCTTCACCCTCTCCCACTACGTCGCCGTTTACAACCCCAACCACGGCGTCTTCACCCACTACGACACCTCCGTACACCTTTTGTTTGCCGGAGATCAAATGGGGTTCTTGTTTGTTCCCGCCGGAAAGATTGAAGCTCGCCGGAAAGTGTACTTGGCTGCCACTTTTTCCGTCAAGTCTTTTCCGGTGGATTTGGATCGGGTTAATGGGTTTGGGGTCGGGTCGGGTTTGGAGGTTGAATTGAGGATGGAGATGACGGGTCGGGTCAGGGTTATGCATTTTTTTATGCATGATGTGGAAGCTAAGGTTGAGTGTAAAGTTGCTATTGGGATTAGTGATGGTTCTGTTTTGGGTTTTAGGTGTTAGAACGAATGTTGTAGATTAACGCCCTCATGCCAAATCAGCATGGGATCGTGTCGGCTTGTTAATGGAGGCGCCGTTGAGATCCATCGTCAGACCAATGGCGATGTTAATGAGAACGAAGATGGGGTCCACCCCAATCTAACCAATCATGTTGCTCAAATTTTCGTCTTAGTAATTCTACTACACTTAGTTGTTGTGTATTTAGTTATTGCTTAAATTCTTATGTGATAAGTGATATGATAGTGGTTTAGTTACCCGACAACGATAGTGTTAGTGTTAGGTGTTTGTGTGTATTGGTGTTGACTGATTTTAATCAAGATTAAGATGGGTTTTGATGATTTTTTTAGTATGATTAACATGGGAAGTAATGTTAACCTATATATTAGAACTCATTTATTTTTTTGATTATTTTTAGTTTATGTGGTCTTGATTACTTGGTAATGTTTAGCGTGTGTTAGTTTGGTTTGGTTCGGTTATTGTTTAAAGCTAAAAATGTAATATCTTATGTAAATCATACATTGGTAATGGATGTGAGAGATGTCGGGTTCATACTGGACCTCAAATATCATCAGCGCATTTAGGGCGCATTACTGGACCTCAGATATCATCAACGCGTTTTGGGCATATTAGATGTGAATGAGTAAGAACTCCGTAGTTAAGAATGATAGTGGGAATAGGAGCAAATTGGGTGGGTGGGTCATGGGTTTTGGGTGGGGTACATTTGGTTGTTCGTATTGAACAAGAAGATTTTGTGCTAGCCAAGGAGTGGTATTTAATTCACCTTCACATCTTCTTATGTACTACTTAGGACTAGATTGTGATTTGTAGTAGATTAAATACTTAAATATTAGATCACATGTATCATATATTAGTGTTATATAGAGTTATACCAAAACAGTTTATACGATACAATCTAATAATGTAGGCGTGACAAAGACAAGATATATAAGTGAGACAACATATATGGCGTTAATCAGACCAATCAAAAGTTAAAATCTAAAATCTTAGCTAAAGGGATATTTAGTGATTCCAAATATCAAAATAAACTAGCAAGGGTGGCTAAAAGAAAGCTAGCAAGGTGGAGTTTTAGACTTCTAGTACATGTATATCGAACCCAGCACGACCCGTCATCCCAGGACCCAACCTGTCTGTTTTGCCAGGCATGTAGACGTAGGATTGGCAAAATAGGTCACCTCACCCACCTGTGTAAGACACAATTAGACCTGTTTACTAAAAAACACATTACGTGATTTTTACTTTTTAAAAAATAAATAAAATTAGGATGCTAGGATCCATCATTTCTTCTTCCTAGTATATAAAACATACAACTGTGTTATTAGACATTAGATATAAAGTTGTTAAATGAGTTGTATTTATACTTAATACTTGTGTTATTCGCGTCGTCAAAGACCTGTTAAACACGATAAGACACGATTTGCCAGAATGTAAGGCAAGAGTAAAAAAGAAAGAAAGAAATAGAACAAAGGAATCATGTTATATATGTAAATATGCCTGTTCAATAGCTGCACAAACACCATATCTCAAATGTGATGTACAAGAAAGTGAACTATATATAAAAAGTAAAATGACAGTTAGGAAAAGAATATGACTATCTTTTATCACTTTGTTTATTTATGCTCATTAGCCTACCTAAACTTCTATCAAGATGACAAAAAGTGTCAACTATAGAAACCAGGTAGTAAACATCACTTGTATAATTCTATTCCCTACTTAGAACAATTTCACTTTGACTTTGACTTTGTAACATTCCACAACCGCCCCCCTGCTCTTTGGTACATCGGTTTATTTGCTCTGGTAACCGTATGGGTTCTTGCTGGCCCAGTTCCACTGGTCCCTGCACATCTCCTCAATCCCGTTCTCTGCCCTGAACTCGTAATCAAATCTTATGTAAGCTAATGCTTGTTACACATCAACGTCAATTTTTGCGTTTTTACCTTTTCTTTCACATCAAATACTTTTATTTTTTAAATATTCCATGTCAAAATTTAAAACATAATTGATGATGAAACGGATCGAGAGCGACCCAAAATATGAAAAAAATGCTTATGGCCTCTTAAATTTCTTATTCAAAGAAATAAGGACCGATGTAAACGAGCCAGGCCAAGCCCGACTAGGCTCGAGCCATAGTTGTTAATAGCGAATAGCGACAAGGGACCTATATGCTACATAGCGAATAGCGACCGCTATTTTATAAATAGCGATACACTAGGAAAAGAATTTTGAAAATTTTTATATTATATTATATCAAAATACCTTGGTATATATGCTATTTTAGATGTATATTTAACAAAAACCTATAAATCCAGCTATTTTATAGCTATATCTAATTGCTATTTACATCAAAAAAAAAAAACTAACTGTCGCTATTAACGCTATTGGTCGCTATCACCCAGATAGCGACACTTGGTCGCCTCGCTACATAGCTATAGCGGTCGCTATAGCCACTATTGACAACTATGGCTCGAGCTTGGCTCATCATGTTTTTATGAAGCTCGAGCTCGGCTCGGTTCGAGTCTACTTATTTGAGCTCGAGCTCAGCTTTCTAGTAAAACCCAAAGCTAGAGCTCGACTCGAGCTATTTTGAAAACATCCTCAAACAAGCTAAATGCTCGGCTCGAGCTCGGTTTAATATCGCTTAAACGAGCCAAAGCTCGTCTTGAGCTCGGCTCGCCAATGTTGTTATTATTATTATTATATCATATATAAAGAAACTAAAATTTTGTTTGGGCTCGCCTAAACGAGCTTTGTATTTCAGGCCCGAGCTCGAACTAAACAAGCTCTATTTTAGGCTCGAGCTCGGGCTCGTTCGAGCTTTTAACGGAGCCGATCACGAGTAGCTCTCGAGCCTCTGGGCTTGTTTACGCCCCCCTTATGGTTAATATGTTAAAAAATATAGTTACCTAACCTAACCTATTTTGATCCATATTTAACTTACTAGTTACTCAACCCATTTTACCACTTCTATATTCTTAACAAAATATTTGACAGTATTAATTTGTGTGTATATATTTGATAACTTTACAAATATAATAATTTTGACAAAGACTATAAGAACACTTACTTCCAGTTCAACTCACGCTCGGCTTTGGCGGTTGAAGCATACACGGCCTCAGCATCACCAGGCCTTCGTCCAGCTATCACTATAGGAATTTCCTACAACATAATTCATGAATTAATATTTATATAAAGAAGTGGTTAATTATGAAAAGAGTAAAATGTCATTTTCGTCCCTGAGGCTCTGCAACTTTCATCCAAATATTTGTTTTTCCGCATCCAAAAGGTTTGCCATTTTCATCCAATTCGTTAACTCCAACCATTTTTTTAACGTTAAGTCAGGGCTATTTTCGTCTTTTTAGACATTTTTGTGATGATTAAAGGGTTTGGGTGGGAAGAAAGTCAACATAGGTGGATCTTTATTTCTTATAGTGTTTTTTATTTTAATAAAAATGTATAAAAAGACAGAAAATCCTCTCATTTAACGGAGAAAAATGGGTGGAGAAAATGGGTGGAGTTAACGAGTTGGATGAAAATGGCAAGATTTCAAACCTTTTGGATCTAGATGCGGAAAAACAAACCTTTAGACGAAAGTCGCAAAAGTCACCAAACCTTAGGGACGAAAATGGTAATTTACTCCTATGAAAATAAATTTTGTCTTGTAACTCTATTCGGTCTATAAAAGAGAGGTCAACTAGAAAAGTAGAAATACAAATGTTGAAATGAAAAATGCAGCTGATTTTGAGTTCTGCATTTTATTAACAGATTTAATATTTTAAGAAATCTAAAACTTCATTTTATTAACAGATCTAATATTTTAAGAAATCCGAAAAAAGAAAGTTGAAAATGGCGCTACCTTTCCCGAGACCTTTTCAAAGGCTGCCACCATCTCCAAAACAGATGTTCCTTGACCAGTTCCTAAGTTGTAGACCTCACAACCTAAAATATCACATCATCGTTGTAAAGCAGTAAAAATATGGAATAATAACAATCCTATTAATTCAGCAATCAGTATCAAGTCTAACTACAGCCAAAAAACGTACTCAAAAACATAAAAATAAAACATGTATAGTATAAGCATCATAGTTGTTAATGGCAAACAACGACAAATAGCGATAAGGTAGTATATGCTACATAGCGAATATCAATAAATAGCGGGCGCTATTTTATAAATAGCCACACACATACCCTGGTATATACAATATTTTACATGTATATTTAACAAAAACCTAAAATCAAGATTTTTATAGCTGTATTTAATCGCTATAAAATATTAAAAAGGAAAAATTGAAATCCCGCTATTTATTGCTACATACCCTATAGCGACCTTCAACCTATACGCTATTTGCTATAGCGACCGCTATTGACATCTATGATAAGCATATAAAACAAAACTGCGCTCAATTATAAATGTTTCTAGTATATGCTAAAATAAAAAATCTAAAATAATCAAACATGACAAAAGATACACATACCTATATCAGGATCCGAGAGTTTTTTCAATGCAGCCAGATGCCCATTAGCTAAATCCGAAACATGAATGTAATCGCGTACCTGAAATTTATTTAAAAAGAAACTGATCAACAACAATATAAACAGACTGATCACATTAGTTTCCACATTACGTATCAAGAAAGAAAAATATTGGCAGCAAAAACATACCCCGGTTCCATCTTTGGTTGCGTAATCGGTTCCGAATATTTTGAGTGCAGGTAGCCTGCCAACAGCTACTTGCTGGACAAACGGCATAAGATTATTTGGGGTTCCGAGAGGATCTTCACCGATATATCCACTTGGATGTGCCCCCACTGGGTTGAAGTACCGTAACATTATCATTTTCCATTCGGAATCCGAAGCATATATATCACGAAAAATATCCTCAATCATGAGCTGGATGGATTAAACAGAATTAGGTACATACTTATTAAGGATATGCAAATGATTTTATAAAAAAACATTCAAAGAAAAAATACTATTGTATTGAAAAGGGTAAAATGCCATTTTCGTCCCAGAGGTTTGGCCCGTTTTGCGACTTTCGTCCAAAGATTTGTTTTTCCGCATCTGGATCTAAAAGGTTTAAAAATCTTGCCATTTTCATCCACCTCGTTGACTCCATCCATTTTCTTTAGTCAGGGGTATTTTTGTCTTATTTGTTAATTTAAAGGGCAATTTGGTCTTTTTCACTTTATGTACAAGCATTTAGCATAATGTACATGTGTTCAAAATAAGTTAACAAAAAAGACGAAAATGCCCCTGACTTAGCAGAAACAAATGGATGGAGTTAACGAGCCGGATGAAAATGGCAAGATTTCAAATCTTTTGGATCCAGATGCGGAAAAACAAACCTTTGGACGAAAGTCGCAAAACTGGCCAAACCTCAGGTTCGAAGATGGCATTTTACTCTATTGAAAATAGAATAAGATAATATGTTATAATAAAAGGAGCTATAGAAAGTAGTGTTTCGGCATGCTTATGTTTCTAAATCTTGTTTTATTTTTTGACCCGTTTCATTTCAAGAATAATAAAAGCGATCTGAAACGTTTAATACCTTGGTTCGTCCATATGGGTTGGCTGCAGATAACGGGAAGTCTTCTGTGCACGGTACCTCTTTTGGCCAACCATAAACAGTAGCTGACGACGAAAACACAATCTGAAATGTTTAAAAACCAAAAAAAAAAATGTCAACTTAACAAATTATATGTTATTCGTATGCACGGAGTTTACAAAACAAAATAAACGTTATGCCTTTTTGCATCCATGAGCTTCCATAACTTCCAACAGAGTGAAAGTACCGACAACATTGTTATCGTAGTACTTCAATGGCTTCTGCACACTTTCACCAACAGCCTTCAATCCAGCAAAATGTATAACTGCGTCAAACCTGGCATAGCAATCTTGATTAATCCACATTCGCACTTCTAGTTAAGCGTCTTTATATCTATATATAAAAATAAAAAACAAAATATAGCAATGAGTAAATAAGTTTTACTTTGTGGAGGCAAAAAGCTTCTCTAACTCTGGCTTGTCCCTGATGTCTATCTGCATACAAATAAATTAATAGAAAATAAACCTTCGTGTTTACTCATAAATAGAAAAATTAATGCAATTAGAGTATGCCCAAATAACTTTACAACTCATTCAACACAAGCCCATTAACCAAAACGCAAAAAAAAAAAAAAAACAATTCCATTAGTAATTTCGGACACAAGATATGTCAAGTTCCACAATTTTTTTGCATTTAACATATCCGAAATTTATCCAAAACATATCGTTAATAACGGTGCCACTTTTACATTTTCCGGAAGAAGAAGAATCGTTGAAACAGTTAATCCACTTAAGTAGGTCAAGAATCATAACTATAAAAAAGGATCAAAAAACATTTTCCTTTTTCTCATATTATTGTGTGGGCATGCTTCAAACAAAATTGAAAATCCTACCAACCAAAAACTGTAACATCAATCAATATTCCAAATCAAAACAAGCAGGTCCACATCACTTAATTTAGAAATTAATTACCACATAAAACCATCCCATAAAACAAATAAATAATACTCACTATACAATTCAATTAAACTGTTTAAATAAATGTACATACACAGTCCCAACAAAAAACACTAAAACAATAATCCCAATATTAAATCACTCAAAATAACTCAATAAAATAAAATTAACAAATGTATGCAATGCCCACAATGATCTAATAAAACCCCCCAAAAAAAAAATCTAATTAACAAGTAAATAGAAAAAATGAACAGATTAGCTGCAATACCCACAATGATCTAACAAAACCCCAATTTCCCAAATGAAAAACCCTAAAAAATAACAACAAAAATAGAAACAAACCTTATGAAAAATCAGGTTAACAGCATGATGAGCAGCAAGTTCTTGAACTCGATTAACAGCAACCCGTGAAGAATTATCAAGATTATCAATGACAACCGTCTTGTAACCGGCTAACAGGAGTTGCAACACGGTGTGACTGCCAATATAACCGGCACCACCGGTGACCAAAACGCAATGCGGTGGCGACATTGTAACAAGTATGAAATGGGTGTCCGGTTAAACAACAGGGGATTAAATCTGCTGCTGCATAAATGTAAGAAAGAATTTGGGTTATGTACAGTTTGTTTATATGGGGGATCTGAGTGAGAATATTTGTTGACAGATGGGAGAAGTGAATGAGACAATGTAATATGATATGTATATATATATATATGATTACATGTGGTGACAGACAGATTGGAAGAATGAAGGTAAAAAGTAGGGTTCTTTGTTTAGTGTGATTTTGGCAATCCCAATTTTGGGGTTTGGGGAATGAATATCAAGTCAAAATCAAATCTTTGCGGAAAATGTTACTTCTTGAAATCTTGAAATCTTTTTTGAATTAATTTTTTAATTTTTTTTTAATAATTGCTATTTTTTTTTTTAAGAATTGCTAATTGTATGCAAGTTGAAATGAAATATTTATATCATTAATAATGGGGGAATCTTTTGAATTAAAAGTACTATTTTTGTTTTTTGTTTTTAAGAATTTGCTTACTAATATGATGGGGAAATATTTTGAATTAAAAATACAATTTTTTTTGTTTTTAAGAATTTACTAATATGAAAAAAAATAGTCTATGCTAGTTGAAATCTTTTGTATTAATAATGGGGAAATCTTTTGAATTAAAAATAGATTTTTTTTTGTTTTTAAGAATTTACTAATATGAAAAAAATAGTCTATGCTAGTTGAAATCTTTTGTATTAATAATGGGGAAATCTTTTGAATTAAAAATACATTTTTTTTTGTTTTTAAGAATTTACTAATATGAAAAAATAGTCTATGCTAGTTGAAATCTTTTGTATTAATAATGGGGAAATCTTTTGAATTAAAAAATACATTTTTTTGTTTTTAAGAATTTACTAATATGAAAAAAATAGTCTATGCTAGTTGAAATCTTTTGTATTAATAATGGGGAAATCTTTTGAATTAAAAATACATTTTTTTTGTTTTTAAGAATTTACTAATATGAAAAAATAGTCTATGCTAGTTGTATTAATAATGGGGAAATCTTTTGAATTAAAAATACATTTTTTTTTGTTTTTAAGAATTTACTAATATGAAAAAAATAGTCTATGCTAGTTGAAATCTTTTCTATTAATAATGGGGAAATCTTTTGAATTAAAAATATTCCTTTTTTTTTTGTTTTTAAGAATTTGCTAATGTGAAAAAATAGTGTATGCTAGATGAAATCTTTTGCATTGAGAAATCTTTAAATTTATGCTAGCAGAAATCTTTTGCATTAATAATGGAGAAATCTTTTAAATTAAAAATAATGTTTTCTTTTCTTTTTTTGTTTTTAAGAATTGCTAATGTGAGAAAATAGTGTATACTAGTTGAAATCTTTTGCACTAATAATGGGGAAATCTTTTGAATTAAAAATACTATTTTTTTGTTTTTGTTTTTAAGAATTGCTAATATGAAAAAAAAAATAGTGTATGCTTGTTGAAATCTTTTGCATTAATAATGTGGAAATCTTTTGAATTAAAGATACTATTTATTTTGTTTTCAAGAATTGCAAATATGAGAAATAGTGTATGCTAGTTGATTCTTTTTTTTTTTTTTTGCATTAATAATGGGAAAATCTTTTAAATTATTATTTTTTTTTGTTTTCAAGAATTGCTAATATGAAAAAATATTGTACGCAAGTTGCAAATTTTTGCATTAATAATGGGGAGATATTTTAAATTAAAAATACTATTTTTTTTGTTTTTAAGAATTTGCTAATATGAAAAAATAGTGTATGGTAGTTGAAATCTTTTGCATTAATAATGGGGAAATCTTTTGAATTAAAAGTACTTTTTTTGTTTATAAGAATTTGCTAATATGAAAAAATAGTGTATGCTAGTTGAAATCTTTTGCATTTTTTTGTTTTTTTTTGTTTTTAAGAATTTGCTAATAGGAAAAAATAGTGTATGGTAGTTGAAATCTTTTGCATTAATAATGGGGAAATCTTTTGAGTTAAAAGTACTTTTTTTTTGTTTATAAGAATTTGCTAATATGAAAAAATAGTGTATGGTAGTTGAAATCTTTTGCATTAATAATGGGGAAATCTTTTGAATTAAAAGTACTTTTTTTTTGTTTATAAGAATTTGCTAATATGAAAAAATAGTGTATGCTAGTTGAAATCTTTTGCAGTAATAATGGGAAAATCTTTTGGATTGAAAATACCTTTTTTTTTGTTTTCAAGAATTGCTAATATGAAAAAATAGTATATGTTAGTTGAAATCTTTTGCATTAATAATGGGGAAATCTTTTGAGTTAAAAATAATTTTTTTTTTTTGTTTTTAAGAAATGCTAATATGAAAAAAAAAATATTGTGTATGCTAGTTGAAATCTTTTGCATTAATAATGGGGAAATATTTTGAATTAAAAATACTATTTATTTGTTTTTAAGAATTGCTAATATGGAAAAATAGTATGAATTCTAAGAGCATCTTTAAAATTGGAGGTGAGTCTAAAATTAATTTGTTATTTCAGCATGTCACGTCACTCCAGAACTCTACTTTAAATTACTACATTTTTCCTTAAATGTCAAATCAATCCATACACTCACCTTCGCATCCATCTCAATACATCACACTCGCAACCATTTTTTTTCTAATTAAAAGAGTCGTTGGTGGCTTTTGGGCCCATCAAACCCGGTTCGGACGAGTCCAGTGTGGCGGAACCATACCACACTTCACACCCTCCTCCAACGCATGCCAGGTACAGTTAGCAAGTCTAGAATTTCAGTCCAGGTTCGGATGTATACGTTGAAGAGCTCTAAATTGAAAGAAACTAGATTTAAACTCCCCCGCGTTGCAGCGGGGGCGTAGAACTATGCCAAATAGCACTAATGTCACACCACCGTCAGCGACTACCAACACTGAGTCAATCCAGGACCCGCGCGTTGCACTTGTCAAACGAAAAAAATAAATGTAAAACATTGAACCACACATGCATGTTGTGTCGTGTTAACTCGCATAATTTTGAACAAAACAAAAAAAACGTTAAACGACACACGCACGTCGCGCCGTCTTAACTCGCAAAATTTAGAACGAAAGTAAAAGAAAATTTGCGAAAGATGAAAAGTAGAGGGACCAAAGTTGAAGGTAAAAATATTGTGAAGTTAAATTGAAAATAATAAAACTTTTGAGTTAAAAAAGAAAAAAAAAAACAATTTATATGTGTTAAAATTCCAAAACATAAAAAGCTTTTGGGTTAAAGTTAAAAAATCAACTTTTTTTTTTGAAAACCCCCCAAACATAAATTACAACACCTTATGCACAAAATTGTTGCTAATTTATGGAGTGTAAATTTACAAATAAAACAACACAACTTTGAATGGGTCAAACCGATTGAATTTGGTAAGATAATGAAACCATTATTTGATTAGGGTACAACCACTTAAGCACAATTTACAACCATACATGCATACAAAACAGATTGAATTTGGTTAGATAATGAAACCATTATTTGATTAAGATACAACAACTTAAGCACAATTTAAAAAAATGTTACAAAATAATAATATATAAATAAATTAGATAATGAACAACAATTTAAGCACAATGTACAACTATTTTGATTAAGATATAACAATTTAAACACAATGCACAACTGCAAATGCATACTTTTGTTACAAAATAATAGTATATAAATATGTTTTTATTGATTTGGTTTTTAACTTGTGAAATATTTATATCTTTTGGTCCTTATTGTTTGCTTAAACCTAGGGATGTAAACGAACTGAATGTTCAGAGAACAGTTTGGGAACTGTTCCACGAACATGAACATAAAATTTCGTTCGATTAGTTAAATGAACAAACATGAACATATGTCTCGTTCGTTCAATTGTGTTCGTGAACGTTTTGGTAACATGTCTGTGAACATTCGTCCATGCTCGTTTTTTTATGAGTTTTTTTTATTTATTTTATCTAAACGTTTTATATTCTTTACAATTTATTTATTTATCCTAGAAATTAAAATATGAAGCCCTATTCCCACCGTGTTTATGCTTCGTTCACATTTCCTTTCTCAATATTCACAAGGACGAATACTCGTGAACACATTTATTTCCTTAATGAACGAACACGGACAAGGCCTTTTTTGTTCGTGTTCATTCAGTTTGTCTACAGCCCTACGTTAAAGGTACTATATTTGATTATGTGAGGAAATGCTAGTTAGTTTTTACTTTGTAGAGTTATTTTTTTAAAGAGTAAAATGCACGGATAGTCCCTGTGGTTTTGCAAAGTTTCAGCTATAGTCCCCAGATTTTGGAAATTACACTCATAGTCCCTGTGGTTTGACATTTGTTACGCTGATAGTCCCTGGAGTGGATTTGGGTTAGTTTTCTCAGTTAAGTCCATGTGAAATTACAAAATTACCCTTGCTTTTATTATATTCATCAACATCATCATCATTCAACAGACTCATGTATCTCTCTTTCTACTATCTCTCTTTCTCTCTCTCTCACTAAAAACCACCACCGTCACCTCCCCTGCCACCATCACCACTCCCCACCACCGCCATCCCCTTCCACCACCACACCTCCGCCTCCTAAACCCATACCCGCCTCCACCATCAACCACCCATCCCCAAATCAACCACACCTATATTCAATGATTGAAGGGTACCTGGAAACCCTAGCCGACAACATTCAGACCCATCTGATATCAACCATCTGCCACTACCATTGTCCACCGTCAACCACCTGCTGTCACCCAACACCACCATAGATCACCTTTGAATAGTGAATTGGGCATAAGCTGGTCCAAAATAAGAACGAAGAAAAACGTAAATGATCCAAGCTATAACAAACATCACAACTGATCATCATTGTTCGAACTTCATATCTATTTCTCAACCCTTATCACCATCTATAATCAAAATAACCCAACCATCACCGCACCGATTGCCAGCATAAACTATCTCAAAAAAGAGTTGAATAACAACCGGTTACCTCCACAAACAAGTAATAACATCAGCTGCCATCGCCGACGGGCAGTCGCCGGACTGCTCCTCTACTTCTCTCTCTCTCTCTCTCATTCGCTCCCTGGTGTCTGCCACCGCTCACCACCACCCAATGATTGGGTGGTGGTCGGTCCTTTAATCGAGTAAAAAGGAGCTGCAATGGTGGATTTTAAGGTAAGGAGAAGGTTGGGGAAACATGGGGGTTTCATCGGCGCCGCTAGCTATCGCCGGAGCTCCTTGTTTAGGAGGCGGAGGTGTGGTGGTGGAAGGGGATGGCGGTGGTGGGGAGTGGTGATGGTGGCAGGGGAGGTGACGGTGGTGGTGGTTTTTAGTGAGAGAGAGAGAGAGTAGAAAGAGAGATACATGAGTCTATTGAATGATGATGATGTTGATGAATATAATAAAAGCAAGGGTAATTTTGTAATTTCACATGGACTTAATTGAGAAAACTAACCCAAATCCACTCCAGGGACTATCAGCGTAACAAACTGTCAAACCACAGGGACTATGAGTGTAATTTCCAAAATCTGGGGACTATAGCTGAAACTTTACAAAACCACAGGGACTATCCGTGCATTTTACTCTTTTTTAAATGATCAGTACATCCATGGACCGAAGCCCTTGTGACTGGTCACAGTTTTAAATTCCCCATCGCCATCAGAGCCACAATTTCGATGATTAGTGTTTCTTCATCTACGATCATACATACACAAACATTCAAACACATGTGTTGTGTGTTTATGTATGTGAATCCAGATGTAGATTTGCAAGTTGTTTATTTGGCACAAAGAGTAAAAGTATATTGGAAATTTCATAGAAATTAACAGAAAAAAGTAACGTTCGTTACTAAAAAAAACCTAAATGTCATGTAATTTTCCATACCTAAAAACCAAATCCATAAAACAGGCATGTCACATGAACTATCCTTGTAATTTTATATTATAATATATGTGGAAACTTTTTTACTTGTAGAACTCTACAAGTTTAGGTATCGACGTCACCTTCGTTTAATTGCCCGCTCCCTCAAAGTCACCTATCCGCGAGCCATACCATTTGCATAACACCCACCCATTTAAAAATTTGATGTTAGATGTTGACAAGATAAAGATATGATTATACATCTTAAAAACATCCGTAATGCGCTTGGCACACGGATGGAGCCTCCTCAGCCACGCGACCCAATAGCTACATACTTCTCTCTCTCACACACAAAAAAGCTTTCCCATGTCTGTCACCACATATGAACTCTTGCCTCTCCCGGTAAATTATGAATTTACATACATAAAATACAGGGCTGGCCCAAAGGGCTTCAAACGCTAGGCCCAGACCTAGGGCCACCCAAATTCAAAGGCCTCCAAAATTTGGTGTGCTTTCTTTATACTAGGCTCAACTATTATAAGATGATACAATGAACAACCCACTAAAAAGGCCTCCAATTGAAACAACGCATTAGTCCATTACCTAAATTGAAAGGCCTACAATCATTACCTATTATATCAATCGAAAAAGATTTTTAGAAAAACTTGATTACGAGAATTTCATCAAACAATCTGTCTCAATTAAAGCTAGAAAAATAAATTTATTTAAAGATATGCTATATCTATAAAAAAATGTAACTAAAATTTTTAGCTACAACAATTATAAAATTTTTAGTTTTTAATTGCATGTCCCAAGCCCGGGTAAAGAAGGAGAGTTTTGTTACTAAATATGTTGAAAATGATAATTTTCCAAAAGAATCTCCACTTTGTAGTTCGCTTAGAGACTCCGAAACCGTAGAAACGACCCTGATAAAATATTATAAAAATTAACACATAGCTCTTAAGTCGCTTTATAGCTCTTAAGTCAATTTTTGAAATTTGATTTATTTAACTCGCTTTATAGCTCTCAAGTCAATTTAGAAATTAAAACCTATATAAATTAGCAAGTTTTCTATGCATAAGGACTTGTACATTATGCTTTGCACATTATTAAAAAAAAAACTTGACTTTTTAGTTTTAACCCAAATGTTTGTATATTTTACAATTTTAACCCTACATAATTTGTTTTTTTAACTTTAACCCAAAACTTTTCATTATTTGCAATTTAACTTCACAACTTTGTCACTTATACTTTTCATCTTTCGCAAAATTCCGTTTTACGTATAGTTCTAAATTTTTCGAGTTAATACGACGCAACGTGCATGTGTGGTTCAACGTTTTTGCCTCTATTTTTCCATGTTTGACAGGTTCATCGCAACACGCATATCCTAGGTCAAGTCAGTGTTGGTGGTCGATGACGGTTGTGTGACATTAGTACTATTTGACACCGTTTTACGCCCCGCTGCAACGCGGGGTGTGCTTTGTGGGGTTTTCAAAGAAAAAATGGTTATGCATATGGTTGTCGTAACGTTGGCTTTAGGGGTTTTCAAAAAAAAAATGATTTTTTTTTTACTTTTCACCCAAAAGTATTTCATAAATTACTTTTAACCCAAAACTTTTTATCTTTTGCAATCTATCTTCATAACTTTTTTTACTTTCAACTTTGTTCCTTTATAGTTTTCATTTTCGGCAAATTTTGCGTTTTATGCTTGGTTCTAAATTTTGTGACATAACACATCACAGCGTGCGTCTTTGGCTTAACGTTTTTACGTTTCGTTCTAAATTTTGCGAGTTAACACGACGCAACATGCGTGTGTGGGTGAACGTTTTTACATCGTCTATTTTTCCCTGTTTGACACGTTTAACAACATGCGTGTGTGGGAGAACGTTTTACATCGTCTATTTTTTCCCGTTTGACAGGGTTAACATAATGTGCGGGTCCTAGACCGACTTAGTATATAACTAAAGAATCCCCGCCGCATTGCGGCGAGTCGTAATCCTAGCCAAGTTTCGATCTTGGTTGCTTAAATCGTCAAATCAATGAAGTTTGTTGATAGGGGAAGATATTCAAGTAATCCTGGATATATTCATATTATTATATTTAGAGCCAGGATCTTGATTTAAAAAGTTTTAAAAGAGCCAGGTTACGATTCCTGGACAACTGAAAATGCTTTCACTGTAAAAATATTTTAGCACATGTTGAGAGAGCTAGGTCATCAATCCTGGTCATTCAAAACATTTTTACTTACAAGTTTCTAACTTTTGCATTTTAATCCCTTAACTTTTTTACTAATAACCCAAAACTTTTCATCTTTTACAATTTAACCACAACACGTTTTTGGTGTATCCATGTGTCCGAGCATTCTCTCCAAGTCAAGTCACCCCCGCTGCTGATTGTTTCTGTCGTTCCTCGCCCACTGATATCCGCCACCACCAACACCACGTATAGTGGTCATTGGACACCAAAATCACCCACGTACAGTTCGTCATCACCACTATTGTTGAATGATGGTTAAGATGGGTTTTGTTGGTGATCACCGGTCACGAAGAAATCGATGTTACGGAAGTAGTTGAGGTGAAGATAGACGGTGATGATTGGGTTTACAATAAAAGGATGACAGGGTTTTCGATTTGTTACTACTAACAGTCCACCGACTATCCGGCGATGAGGTATTTTCTGTAACATTCCATGTGTCAGACCAAAACCTAAAAATTATTGCAGTTTGAAGGTTTATACGAGGAATTGAATGAATGATGAATGGATGATATTATTGTGTTGTAACATGTGCTTAGGGGGGTTTTCAAAAAAAAAAAACTAGAATTTTACTTTGTAACCCTAAAGTTTTTATCTTTAACAATTTAAGTTTAAAGTTTAATCTTTGTTTCCTTTTAACCCTAAAGTTTTAATATTTGACAATTTAAGTTTAAAGTTTAAATCTTTGGCAATTTAACCCTTTTGATTAATTTGATTTTCCACTTCTAATTCAAAAGTTTCTACCTTATACGATTTAACTACTTTGATTAATTTGATTTTTCACTTCTAATTCAAAAGTTTCCATCTTTTGCAATTTAACCACTTTGATTTTTTTTTACTTATGTGTGGTAATCTTGGCTTTGGGGTTTTTTAAACAAAAAATGGTTATGCATATGGTTGTTAAAACCTTGGCTTTTGAGGGTTTTTTAAAAAAAATTAATGTTTTTACTTTTCACCCAAAAGTATTTCATAAATTACTTTTAACCCAAAACTATTTGTTTTTTTACTTTTAACACAAAACTTTTTATCTTTTGCAATCTATCCTCACAACTTTTTTTTTATTTTCAACTTTGGTCCTTTATAGTTTTTGTTTTCCGCAAATTTTTATCTTTATACTTCGTTCTAAATTTTGTGACTTAACACATCGGAACGTGCGTCTTTGGTTTAACGTTTTTACGTTTGGTTCTAAATTTTACGAGTTAACACGACGCAACGTGCGTGTGTGGGTGAACGTTTTTACATCGTCTATTTTTTCCCGTTTGACTGGTTCAACATAACATGCGAGTCTTAAATCGACTTAGTTATAACTAAAGAATCCCCGCCGCATTGCGGCGGGTCGTAATTCTAGTTCCATATATAAGTTTACAACTTTTTTTGTGCATCATCACTTGTACATTATGTTTTGGGTGTTTTTCAAAAAAAAAAAAACTTGATTTTTTACTTTTAACCAAATGTTTTTATCTTTTACAATTTTAACCCTACATAATTTGTTTTTTAACTTTAACCCAAAACTTTTCATTATTTGCAATTTAACTTCACAACTTTTGTCACTTATACTTTTCATCTTTCGCAAATTTTCGTCTTACGTATAGTTCTAAATTTTTCAAGTTAATACGACGCAACGTGCATGTGTGGTTCAACGTTTTTACCTTTATTTTTTCATGTTTGACAGCTTCGTCGCAACACGCATATCCTAGGTCGAGTCAGTGTTGGTGGTCGATGACGATTGTGTGACATTAGTACTATTTGACACTGTTTTACGCCCCAACGCAACGCGGGGTGTGCTTTGGGAGGTTTTCAAAGAAAAAATGGTTATGCATATGGTTGTCGTAACGTTGGCTTTAGGGGTTTTCCAAAAAAAAATTGATTTTTTTTTACTTTTCACCAAAAAGTATTTCATAAATTACTTTTAACTCAAAACTCCGGGTAAAGAAGGAGAGTTTGTTACTAAATATGTTGAAAATGATAATTTTCCAAAAGAATCTCCACTTTGTAGTTCGCTTAGAGACTCCGAAACCGTAGGAACGACCCTGATAAAATATTATAAAAATTAACACATAGCTCTTAAGTCGCTTTATAGCTCTTAAGTCAATTTTTGAAATTTGATTTATTTAACTCGCTTTATAGCTCTCAAGTCAATTTAGAAATTTGATTTATTATGTATCTGGTTTCTTTTTTCTTATTAATAAAGATAAATGAATAGTGTGCTAATGGGTTTAGGCTTTATCTGCTTCAAGTATTACTCAAACGCCTTGTGGTACTTAAATATTGTGTATAAAACATTTTTATCAAAAGTTTGAAATTAAAGTTGGAAGTGTGCGCATTGATACATTATTTGTGGGCCAAGTTTGCATACTACCATGTGACATCCAGCTGATTATTTAAAATATACATTTAATTAACAAATTAAATGGTTTATTTGATGACGTTTTAGTTAATTTTTAATATGTTTTTTTTACAAATATAAGTTATGTAAGAAAATTAATCCATCAACTGATAAAATTAGGGATGGTGCAACCATATATCCCCTGCACCAAACCTGAAACCTTCGAAGATTGTTGATTGTTAAGAGTCTAAGAATTGAAAGATCGAGTGATTGACTGTCGAGTGCTAATTTTCAGATGCAAAAGACAATAGCTATATTAGGTTTACAAATATATAACTCGATCTCTATAGTCCTTGTGTAAACTATTCAAGATGAGACCTAGGAGCGAAATGTGATAGCACAAACCGTAACCCCTTTTTAAATTGTCAAAACTCGTATCATACTCGAGATTTAAAGTCCTTCAATATCCAATGAGAAGGCTGCCAAAAACAATTTTGATATAATTTATCTTACACATTTTAACTTTCTCTTAGTCTGCCCGTAGTGGGGCGTTTTTTTTTTTTAAATTAAAAAAAAAAAACGCCGGAAAACGCCCACTCCTCCACTACACCCGGCGTTTCTGGGCGTTTTTTTTGAAAAAAATGGGTTTGGCGTGATTTAAAAAACGCCGGAACTTCATTTGGTTGTCCAATGAAAGCTTGCCATGTGTGTATAATATTTGTGTGTGTTTATAATTAGTCTGCCCGAAGTGGGGCTTTTTTTTTTAAATTCAAAAAAAAAAAAACGCCGGAAAACGCCCACTCCTCCACTACACCCGGCGTTTCCGGACGTTTTTTTGAAAAAAAATGGGTTTGGCGTGATTTAAAAAACGCCGGAACTTCATTTGGTTGTCTAATGAAAGCTTGCCATGTGTGTATAATATTTGTGTGTGCTTATAATTAGTTTCATTTAAAAAAACAAAAGAAAAGGAAGAAGAGAATGGTTTTTTTTAAGTTGCAGTGGGACCTTTGGTGGGGAAAAAAACAAAATGTAATTTTCTTGTTTTTTTTTAACAAAAGGACCTTTGAAGTTACACCGAATTATTCTTGTTTTTTTAACATTATTTTTTTTAGGTTTTTTAATTTTCTGTCAGTTTATTTTCTGTTTTTTATTTCGGTTTCTTTTTTTTTCAAGTAGTGTAATTTTTATTTTAAATTAATGAAGTTTTTTATGTTTTAAATTAAAAAAAATAATTGGGAAATGATTGCATGGGCGTTATTGGAATAATGTCCCACTACACCACTTTATGCTATAATGCCCCATGCTGACTGGGATGACACGTGTCGGATAATGCCCCATGGTGGGGGCATTATAAGTTGTTACCACTACACATGGTCTTAGTTTTATTTAAAAAAACAAAAGAAAAGGAAGAAGATAATGGTTTTTTTTTAAGTTGCAGGTGGTGGGGAAGAAGAAAGGAAGAAGAAGAAGGGGTAAAGCAGTGGGACCTTTGGTGGGGAAAAAAACAAAAGGTAATTTTCTTGTTTTTTTTAACAAAAGGACCTTTGAAGTTACACCGAATTATTCTTGTTTTTTTTTAACATTATTTTTTTTAGGTTTTTTAATTTTCTGTCAGTTTATTTTCTGTTTTTTATTTCGGTTTCTTTTTTTTTTTCAAGTAGTGTAATTTTTATTTTAAATTAATGAAGTTTTTTATGTTTTAAATTAAAAAAAATAATTGGGAAATGATTGCATGGACGTTATTGGAATAATGCCCCACTATATCACTTTATGCTATAATGCCCCATGCTGACTGGGATGACACGTGTCGTATAATGCTCCATGATGGGAGCATTATAAGTTGTTACCACTACACATGGTCTACCACAAACAATTATTGAAACTATTTGTTTGATTATATAAAACATATGTGCATATATAGGTGGCAATCATATTATTAAATTATTAAATAATTATTAGACAATCATATTATAGAAGACTCATGTGTCACCCAATCATTTTTCTCAATCAGTACAGTCTCGAAGGAAAATTAAGTGGAATCTGAACCATTTATTGACACTAAATGATTTAGTATTACCCTACACATACAAAAGTTTAGTTTCCGACCACTATTTGCTCATTGATATATTATATTTTATGTGTTATATAATAATGATATTGTTCATTTCCAGTTTCTAATTACATTATGATGTTTTAGTTACTATATAAATTATAAAAGTAACTTTTTTTTAAATTAAACTTCATTAAAACACACGTCCAACTCAAACAGCCAAAAGGACAAACATACAAACAAAGCCCCCGACCCAAACGGGCAAAGGGCAAAGAAATTACAATATGTACAGAGGATATTTACACAAATCCGTCCATCTAATATACTTATAAGACGATCTATTTTTAACCCAATCATAACCTCTTGACTTTATCTCCCCTATGATATCCATCGAACTGCAAATTTTCTGTTTAAAAATAACATCGTTCCTTTCTTTCCATAAGCACCAGCATGCTATCATAGCTAACCCGTAAATTATCTTTTCCGCCTTCTTAACACTCTTAATGAAATTGTGTATTTCTAAAATGTCTTTGTAATAAAAAAAAGTAAAGAGGCGGGATGTTGCATCACACACTGACAGACGACCACACTCTTATGGCCATCGAACATGCCGTGAACAAATGCTCCGCTGTTTCCTCGAATTCATCGCAGAACGGACACATGACTGAGGAAATATCCACGTTCTTTCTCCTTAAATTAGATCTCGTTGGAAGCCTATCCAAATTGCCTCTTCGGTTCATGATATTACATTTAATTGGCACCCATTTGCACCAAACAAAATTTGGAGGGTGATAGTTGCCTCTATCGATTATCAAAGCCTTTTTCATCGACTTCACTGAGAAACCCTTTTGGCTGTCAATGTTCCATTCCCATTCGTCCTTATCGTTGGAAAGTCTCAACGAGCTTAGAACCTCGTGACATTCCTTCCATTCCTTTAGCTCCTCATCGGAATCTGGCTGTCTAGACCAATGCCATGAAAAAGTTCCATCTCCTTGACCTGCAACCATTCTCTCTGCGACCCTGCACATTTTAAACAATTCCAAACCGAATAAATGGGGCCATCTTTCCATGAAGGGAAGATCGCCCGCCCACGTGTCAATCCAAAAACGAATATTTGCCCCATTCCCCACCTTGCCCAAGATTAACCGATTTTACCCCTTCCCATTTATTGTCATTTTGGATATTAATTTCACAATATTTTTCCAGCAACCTGTTATGGTTCCGTTAAGCGGAAGGAAGCTCCTTTGATTGTTCTTACTATGGCACGTGATGCGTGCGAAGTGTTACTTATATTAGGTATATATTTTAAGCCCTTTTTAACACTTATTTTAGCCAAGTTTTAAATTTATAAAACACGATATTTCACTAACACTAAACACACATATGGGCAAGTGCACCCATCGTTGAGTGTAGTATAGCGTTGGTAAGATACCGAGGTCGTCCAAGGACACAAGAGCTTTTAGTACCGGTTTATCCTCAACGTCTAACCAAAATAAAAGTTTAGAAAAATGTTTTAAACTAAGAAAAATAAAACTAACTAAAATGATGAAAATAAAAATAAAAATAAAAACAGATAGACAAGATGAATCACTTGGTTCCGACTCGTATCTAGTATAACCTTTGATTATTTCCGCACTTTTGCACATAATTAAGAGATTATCTTAGTTATTGTAGTAGGCCCCTCTTTTGAAGGCGACGTTACCCTCACCCCAGTAGTTTGAGTCAGCAGGGATACAATCCTAAAAGGGTGGATTATTGGAAGATAATGAATTAAGTTATTAATGTAGTATTGTGGTAGGCCCCGCTTTTGGCGGTGACGTTACCCTCGGCTAAGTAGTCTGAGTCAGCAGGGATACAGTCCTAAATAGCCGGGTTATAGTATTAATAGTAGTTAACTTATGAGGGGATCAAAGAGTTTGGACCCCCGCCATCCAATACCGTGAAGTATTGAAGGAGGTCCTACTAAATTTGACCCAGGTCCATTGCAGGACCTCTAAACGCTGAACAATGGCAAGACCTTTACCAAACCGTTCCCTTAACCCCCTACCAGGTAGCCAACATATCTCCATATAGACCGTGGAGATATGAATGGTGAAAATCCTTTATTTTATATAGACAGTAAAATAATGCCAAGACACCACGGACAAACGATAAGGAAAGATCACCTTCAACATAAGTAACTAGTTATTAAAGTCATTAATACAAAACCAAATAAAAAGTGCAAAAGATTAGAAATAAAAAGTATTATACTAGACACTTTCTCTTCACCAAGTGATGTAAGAGACTTAGGCAAACATGGCCTTGATTGTCAAGAACTCTTACGATCAATCTTGGATCCCGAGACGACTCACACACTCTACGATGGACAATGAATGATGGTGGTGGATGATGGTGTTGTGATGGTGGTGGGTGGTGGATGAAGTGTGAGAGAGGTGGTGTGCCAAGGGATGAGATGAAATGAATCCAAGCACTCCTATTTATAGGCTGAACAGAGAGCTGGACACGGCCCCGTGTCCGCTGGGCACGGCCCCGTGTCCGTCTGACACTCTCTCTCCTCATTAATTGTAATTCGCAATTACAATAAATGCGCCTGCTGTACTTTCGACACGCCCCCGTGTCCGCTGAGCACGGCCCCGTGATGGGCAATAGAAGCTTCTATAGGTTTGTCTTTTCTGCTGCTTCTTGGGCACGACCCCGTGCTGGCTGAGCACGGGGCGTGTTCAGTCTTCTGTTTTCTCTATTTTGCTTTGGAAGGTGCCGTTAAGGGTTCGGGCAGTCCACTAATGTTCATTTTCTTGTATTTATGTTGGATTTAGCTGTCTTTTTGCTTCTTTTGCGTTTTTGAGCTCATTTAATCCTGAAAATACAAAAGGAAGACAAAAACACTCTTTTTCCAATATTAGTACTAAAAAAGGGTTAGTTTTATGCCTCATTTGATGTAATTTATATGTTGCATTTTACACACATCAAATACCCCCACACTTGAACTTTTCCTTGTCCTCAAGCAAAACTCTTTAATATGTGGCTTACACTCCCAAATGGAATATGTAGAAGAGAAGGTTTTGGGCTTGTCGTAGAGTGTCGGGATTTCCAAGATTTTTTTTTGGGTTTTATTTTTTATTTATTTACACTCCTTATTCGTAATGATTTATTTAGAACTGTTCATAAAAGAAATTACTTATTTGGGCATAACATGCCTTTTTAAAATTCTATTTATATACAAGTTCACATACCTTGCGGGGAAATCACTCACACTCGGCCGAAGGTGTATTTTTAGTGAATCACTCGAGAGCGGCACGGAACTTATTCCTACCATAGGCTTGCCAAGAAATCAATCCTCCTCCTTTTTAACTTTTATACCTTTGTAGATATCAAGAGGACTTTGTGGGTTAAGGGTTGGCTAGGGTTAAAGGTAGGTGGTTGGGTTAGTGGTTAGTAGAAAAAGGGCTAAAAGCGTAACAAGTGTCGGTTTTCGTATTTTTGCAACTTTTTATTTTGATGAAGCTTTTATTCAAACTAAGTTATTTTTGATTAACTTGTTTGTTTATTTTCTTTTTGCTTCATCATTATCACAAAATTTTTTTTTTTCACGAAGAACCGAACTTGTTACTAAAATAAAGGGTTAAAAATGAAAAAGGTTTTGGTGGATGAAAGGGTTTTTGTTTGGGTGATGAAACGAAAAGGTTTAGGCTCAAAGGGGCTAACTAGGGGGATTTTTTTTTTTTTGGGTAGGTGGTAAAGAAAAAAAAAAGAAAAATAATGGTGTAGAAATGAAAAGGGTTAGTCCTAATGCCTCCATCATTTACTTACTCGGGTTTAAGTTGATAAGGACCGGGAATGTATTGTCATGGCAAGTTCTAGAGTCGTAAGAACCAAGCGGCTATTCACACAAGAAACGAAAAATGAGCATTTAGTCAAATGATATGTAATTGTGTGCTCAATAAAGGCTCAAAACTCACTTTTGTGAGAATGGGTTTTTATGTGATCAAGTATATAATCAAATTTTAAATAAGTTTGTTATGCCTTTTCATAATTTTCTTATGTTGGTTCTTTTTATCACTACGCTATCGGTTGTAAATTTGTAAAAATATAACCTTTTTGAGAACTTGAATTTCCTGAGTTAAACCTAGACAAGTAAAAAAATGAAATTTTTGAAAAAAAATTTGGGGTGATTAGCGGTTCCAATAGAGTTTTGTGTAAGGCTTGTATTTAGGACTTGCAAAATTCAAGGTTTTAGCATCCCACCCACACTTAAATTACACATTGTCCTCAATGTGTCCCAAAAATAAATTTTTAGGTTGATTGGATGTGTAAAATAGTGTTTAAAAAGCAAAAAATTGTGTTACTGGGCACTGGACACGGCCCCGTGTTGTCCGGGCACGGCCCCGTGCTCAAGTGCCAGTAACAGAATTACAACAAGAGAAACAGAAGCCTGGACACGGGGGCGTGTTGAGTGAACACGGCCCGTGTCCAGTTACCTGAACTGGGCGTTTTCTGCAGGGTGCTCAGCACGGGGCCGTGTTGGTTGGGCACGGCCCGTGTTGAACCTTCTGAAGTGGAGAAAATTGTCGGGTTGCCTTGTTCTTGTGCATGGGTTCATTTTTCTCGTTCCCCTTTTCATCCTTTACCACCATGAGTGTGTTTTATTCCTGAAAATTAAACTAACTAGAAAACATAAAAACTAATCTAAATTAAACTAAGGATAGTTCCGTGGAATGCCTCCATGGTGCGCCACATTTATAAGGATCCTTGGCTAGACCCAAAGCCTGGTCATATGTTACCCAAGTGGGATGTGTTGCATCCCATGTTACACCGCCGGAGAGCGTCATCCAAGCTTGAGTCTATGACCTTCATGTAGTTGACCGGATCTTCTTCCTCTACCCGCTTTCCACATTCAAATTTCACCTCCTCATCCCCAAACTTCAATGTTAGAGTTCCGTCATTCATATCCACCAATGCTTGAGCGGTGGCTAGGAATGGCCTCCCGAGGATGAGAGGGACCTCGGTGTCTTCTTCCATGTCTAGGATGACAAAGTCGGTTGGAAAGACGAATTTGTCGACCTTGACTAGCAGATTCTCGGCGACACCATGTGGGAATTTGACGGACCTGTCGGCGAGTTGTATGCTCATCTTTGTAGGGCTTGTTGTTCCTAGGCCGAGTCGCTTGAACATTGATGTGGGCATGAGGTTGATGCTAGCCCCAAGATCGGCTAAAGCATTTCGTACGGGGGACTTCCCAATAGAACAAGGGATTGTGAAGCTCCCGGGGTCGATTTTCTTTTGTGGAAGTTTGTTGAGTACTAAAGCTGAGCATTCTTCGCCTAAGTTAACTAATTGCAATGATTCAATTTTCTTTTTGTGAGTGAGGAAATCCCTCATGAATTTTGCATATTTAGGCATTTGGGTTAGGACCTCAATAAAAGGAATATTAACATGCAATTGTTTTAGTAAACTTTCAAACTTTGCGAATTGCTCATCGGTCTTTTGACGATTCAACCTACCGGGGTACGGAATTGGAGGAGTTTTGGTAGGCTCTTGATTTGGTATAGGAGCCTTTTCTGGCGCAGGAGGAGTCACAGGCTGGCTAGAATGGCTTCTTTCATTTGGCGGCAATTGAGCATCCTCGGGACCCACGGTTCGATTTCTTAATGTGATGAGATGTACTTGTGCCTTCGGGTTCGTTTCGGTATTACTAGGTAACGCGCCTTGTGGTCTCTCGGAGAAATTTTGAGCTAGTTGATTTAATTGTTTTTCAACGTTTTGAATGCTAGCTTGTTGATTTCTAAAATTTGATTCCAATTGTTGAAATCGATCCGAGTTTTTCTTTTCAGTGTCAGAGATGAGGCGAGATACAGTATCTTCAAGCCTTTCTCTTCCACCTTGTTGTTGAGGAAAATTTTGCGGTTGTTGAAAATTAGTTCTTTGGTTTTGTTGGTTACTACTATTGCCGGGATCTCTCCAACCAAGATTTGGGTGGTTACGCCATCCTTGGTTGTAGGTACCCGTTGGAGGACCCGACGGCCTAGGTCTATTATCCATGTAGTTTACCGTTTCAGTTTGTTCATCTAATTCTTTCATACAACTCCAATTTTCATGTGACCCACCACACCCTTCACAAGCCATAACCGAGGCCGTTTTTGTCATTTCTAGCCTTTTGATTTTTGAAGAGAGGGCCTCGATTTGGGCTTGTAAAGAGGTGCTTTCATCAACCTTATGGGCGCCCGGGGCAATAGATTTATTACCTCGGGGAGTGTGCCATTGAAAATTGGTTTGAGCAATTTCCTCAATTTGGTTATATATTTCATTTGGGCGACGATTACCTAAGAGTCCCCCGGAGCTTGAATCAAGTGTTTGTCTTGTGTGTGGCAACAATCCATTGTAGAAAGTGGATACTTGTTGCCATACCGCTAGACCGTGATGAGGACACTTTCTTAGAAGCTCCTTGAACCTTTCCCAAGTTTCATACAAGGATTCCCCATCCTCTTGTGAGTATGTATTAATTTCAGTCATTAATTTAGCCGTTTTAGCAGGAGGGAAATACTTATATAAAAACTTTTGGGCGAGTTCATCCCAGGTGTTTACCGATCCAACTGGGAGGGTGTTAAGCCAAGCCTTAGCTCGGTCTTTTAGTGAAAAAGGAAACATTCGAAGGCGGATGGCGTCATTTGATGCTCCATTGATCCGAAAGGTATCACATATTTCTAAGAAGTTAGTAATATGTAGATGGGGATCCTCGGCCGCAAGCCCGTGGAAGGTTGCGGAGTTTTGGAGCATTTGTATCAAATGCGGCCGAAGTTCGAAGTTGTTGGCCTCGACATTCGGTGCATTGATAGCGGCGCCAAGATTGCCCACGGTAGGCCGTAGGTAATCCATGAGGGTACGTTCGTCCGCCATTGGAAGTGGGTCCCCCGAAGCTTTCTCTTGATTTTTAGCTTTTAGTCTTTTTCTGAGAAAGCGCTCGGGTTCTTCTAGGGGTTCTTTTATGTCTCTACTAGAACTGGAGCTCATGCACTACGTAGGAGGTTCAAATGTGGCGCCTGGGTTCCAAATCCTGCAACAAAAACAGAAAAGAACGCTGGTCAGAATGTTCACCACGGCCCCGTGCTCAATGAACACGGCCCGTGTTCAGAGGCGCAGTAATTGATTTCTGGATCCCTGTTACTGGGAGTTGGACACGACCCCGTGTTGCACCGACACGGCCCCGTGTTCAGCTCTCTGTAACTCAGAAAATAAAAACTGCCAGTGATGATGCTGGGCACGGCCCGTGTCTGACCGGGCACGGCCCGTGCTGAGCGCTGCAGGAGCTGAAAAACTAAGAAAATCCTAAAAAAATAAAAAGAAAAATAAAAGATGATTAGGCCGTTGATTCCTAACTTTCTTAAAATCCTTGTGTCCCCGGCAACGGCGCCAAAAACTTGATGCGTGCGAAGTGTTACTTATATTAGGTATATATTTTAAGCCCTTTTTAACACTTATTTTAGCCAAGTTTTAAATTTATAAAACACGATATTTCACTAACACTAAACACACATATGGGCAAGTGCACCCATCGTTGAGTGTACTATAGCGTTGGTAAGATACCGAGGTCGTCCAAGGACACAAGAGCTTTTAGTACCGGTTTATCCTCAACGTCTAACCAAAATAAAAGTTTAGAAAAATGTTTTAAACTAAGAAAAATAAAACTAACTAAAATGCTGAAAATAAAAATAAAAATAAAAACAGATAGACAAGATGAATCACTTGGTTCCGACTCGTATCTAGTATAACCTTTGATTATTTCCGCACTTTTGCACATAATTAAGAGATTATCTTAGTTATTGTAGTAGGCCCCTCTTTTGAAGGCGACGTTACCCTCACCCCAGTAGTTTGAGTCAGCAGGGATACAATCCTAAAAGGGTGGATTATTGGAAGATAATGAATTAAGTTATTAATGCAGTATTGTGGTAGGCCCCGCTTTTGGCGGTGACGTTACCCTCGGCTAAGTAGTCTGAGTTTTTGAGCTCATTTAATCCTGAAAATACAAAAGGAAGACAAAAACACTCTTTTTCCAATATTAGTACTAAAAAAGGGTTAGTTTTATGCCTCATTTGATGTAATTTATATGTTGCATTTTACACACATCAGCACGCTTCCACCACTTTACACCACAGATTATTGTTATCGACCCTATATCTCCACCCCCACTTAAGAATAAGAGTTTCATTGACCTCTTTTAGTCTGTTAATACCCAACCCGCCTTTTATCTTGGGCCAAGTGACCCAATCCCAAGCCACCCAGTTCATTTTATAATTGCTATTGTAGCCCGTCCATAGAAATTTTCTCATTTTGGCTTCAAGGGTCTTGATAATTCTAGCCGAGGCCTTATATAAGGAGAAATAGTAAATAGGCAGACTTTCCGGCACCGAATTGATCAGAGTAAGCCTCCCCCTATGGATAAAGTTTTAGCTTTCCACACCGACAATCTTTCATCAAAAACCTCAATAATAGGTGTCCAATTGTTAATTTTGTTCATATTAGTCCCCACCATAATCCCCAAGTAAGTAATCTGAATAGAGTCTGTATTACATCCAATCACTTTAGCCATATCAGCCACGTCCCCACTGTCAACCCCTATCCCGTATAAGTTAGATTTTTGAAGATTTATTTTTAAGCCCGAGCATAGGTAAAAAATTCTCAGGCATCTCGCCACATTCTTTAGATTAACCCTATCCCAATCCCCCCAGCACAAGCGCATCATCAGCATAAAAAAGGTGAGAAATAACCGGACCGTGATTGGTAGTTTGTACTCCTTTGAAAAGCCCTTCATTCACACTACTAGAAAATCTGAAACTTCTTACACCAGTTTTCGTAGGAAATGCGTTACAAAACAGGCTTTCCCACACATTTGTGACAAATACATGATGTAGGAAAACGCCTCGTAGGAAACCTGTTTCCAACGCATTTCCTACGCAACTTCCTACCCATTTCCTACAAAATCACCGTGTCACAAACTGCTACAGAGCTCCTACAACAATTCATAGTTATGTTTAATATATTATTAATGATAAATATTAATTATTATATTTTCGGAATTTTTTTAGCTACACATTTCCGACAAAAAAAAATTAAAAAATTTCATTCAGCATTACTCGTGACAAATTTCCGACAGAAAAATAAAAATAGTTGTTACAAATTTCCCACAAAAGCATTATTCGTGACAAATTTCCGACAGAAAAATAAAAACAGTTGTTACAAATTTCCTACGAAACTCAGTATTTTTTGTGACAAATTTCCGACAGATAAAGGGAAATTAAAAATAAAAATTTACTATTTTTTTTTACTATTTTCCGACAAAAGTTTGTTTTTATGTTGTGACACATTTCCAACAGAAAAAAGCAAAGTCATTTTTTTTATTATGACACTTTTCCGACGACCTAAATTTCTAATAGAAAAAAAATGCAAAATAAAATTAAAATTTACATTTTTCTAGCAAAAAAATGCAGGAATAATCTTTGATACCAAGAACCTGTTTTACAAAATTCATCGAAATTCCAATAACACAAATTCAAAAATCATGCGTTGCAAGCTGTCCAAACTGCTCGACGATCGAAGATCGCTCGACGATCGCTCGAAAAATGCTCGTTCGATTCCCGCTCAGTTTGTAAATGAGCCGATCGGATCGGTTCGATTCAAATTCAATCCGAGCATGAGCATAGCTCCGCTCGCTCGTCGATCGCTCGGTTTCGCTCGAATTATTTTTATTAATAATTAATATATATATTTATATTATAGATTTTATAGATAAAAACCCAAAAAAATATAATAGCCCAAAAAAAAAAAAACTAAAAGCCCAAATAACATTCAACCCAAGTTAATATTTAATATATAAATCTAAGTATCGAACCCTAAATCTATTCTTCCCTAATCAGTCGTATTCAAATTGCCGCTCTAATCTCGGTCTCACTCTCCGGTCTCCACAGTCACAGACTCACAGTCTCCGTCTCCGACCCTCTAATCTCCGACACACATATCGCCGCTGTCTCTAGTCTTCAATCTTCGGACGGTCTTCAACAGTTCTTCAATCTGTTGTTTTTTTTAATCTGTTGTTTTTTTTAATCTGCTGTTTGGTATGTTATGTTTCTGTTTGGTATGTTTGTTATAGTAGCATAGAGAAAGATGGAGATCGATGACATTCGACAGTTGGCAAAATTTTGATGTAAACATAGTTGGTGATTAGCTGTTGTTTGTCCCAGGTCCTTTCTAGCTTCTTGCTAGTTGGGCCTGGTTGGTTGTATTCGAACTTTATTTTGTGTTCCTTTTGTATTCGCACTTTATTTTGTGTTTCTTATGTATTCGCACTTTATTTTATGTTGCTTTTGTATTCGCACTTTAAGTTAGAATTTGTTTTTGTTGAACGAAGCCTTATTATTCAATCGAGCGAAAACGATTCGCTCGCTTTTTTTTTAGGATTTGATAAAAACCGAGCCGATCGGATCGGTTCGATTCAAATTCAATCCGAGCATGAGCATCACTTTTGCGATCGGTTTTACAAATTTGATCCGCTCGGATCGGATCGGTTGTAATTCAATCCGAGCATGAGCAGACCCTCGATCGGATCGGATCGGATCGTGAACACCCCTAGTTGCAACGCAAGTTCAAATATGTTTAAACCGTAAACTAATACAATTTAACATATTTCCCAAAAGATATAAGAAACTATAACTAATTAGAAGGAGGACGCCAATTATTCATAAATTCTTGAAGTTGTTGTTGATGTTCTTCCCTTGCTTTCCTTTCTTCGTCAAGCCGAGTTGTAAGTAGATTCCTTTCTTCTTCAAGCCAAGCTTCAAGATCTACCATTTGAGTTCGCATAACTTGAACCTAAAACGTTGTTAAAATATATATAGTTATAATTAGTAACTACATTTTATAAAGAAATAGTTGATGCAAAGAAAAGTTCTTTATTGGTTTAATTTCGAAAGATAATAACACATGTATACATTCTAATACGATAAATTCTAATGGTCGGATCCTGTTTTATACGGTTTGTTTTTAATATGATATGATAAGAACCAACATTTTTAACTTTTAGTAACATCAATCGGTAATAAAGATACCTCTTCTTGAGACCGTTGTTACTCTGCCTGCGATGGTGCAGACCCGACAGAAGAAGAAGATGTCCCGGTCACCAAATATTCTAGATCCGAAGAACCTATCCTGTATACCCGGCGCGTGCGACCTTGTCCGACCACACGTGCCCACACCTCAGGGTCATCTGGAAACTCGCTATAGTTAGGCCTGTAAACCTCACGCATCGCACTCAAATAACCCCCCTACAATTTATCAAAACACGAACATTATATAAAAACAATACGAGTTAATTGCAACAGTAAACAACACATAATGAAGATGAATCTGTGGAGAATAAATTAAAGGACAAGGGACGAAAATAAGAATTTACTCAAATAATAAAGATAACTTACATATACTTTTTTGGTTTGTTCCGTACAAAACTTCAATTCCTCCAAGTTATATATGTCAATGTCCCCGTCCTACAATTTTTGCTTGCATTCTTTAGTGAGGTGGGTGTCTAGAAAGATTCATTTAAAATTGGGTTCCTCATCCATTTTCCTTTTCTAAAAAAGTAGAGTGGAATAAATGTAAGGATTAATTTCATATATACTCTTACAAACATTGTAAATATCATATATACCCAATTTTATTAAATTTTAACTTAAAGACGATTCTACCCTTTAAAAAATACCTCTTAATATAGCCAAATAAAAAAGAAGTTAAAAATAATTAAAAAAAAAACAAAGAGAAACTATATCTGTTCAATACACACTTCTAAATCAAAATTGCAGATTGTTTGCTGTGATAGTTGTTGAAGGAATTGAAAAAAAATAATTAAAAGCTGGTAGTTTGCTTGTTAAAGAAAGAAAAAAAAACTCGTTTGTGTGATATCTCTCAAGGATCAGGCATGTAATCTGTCAAAAAAAAATAATTAAAAGCTGCTAGTTTGATCTCGAACTGAAAAAGAAAGGATATTATTCTGTCAAAAATAATTAATTAAAAACTCGGTTCCGAACATGCCAGCAGAAAGCTGCGAACATGTCAGCAGACAGTTGCGAACATGCCGGCAGACCGTTGCAAACATGCCAGCAGACCGACTGTGGCTGCGGCTGCGAACATGCCTGCAGACCGGCTACGTATCGGTCAAAAAAAATAATTAAAAGCTACATGATTGTCAAAAAAATAATAATTAAAGCTACATGATTGTCTCCTACGCCTTTGTGACAAATCTAATGAAAATGAACTTTTTGTCACAAATGTGTAGGAAATATAATTATTTTATTATTAATAAACTAAATTTAGTATTATTTATAAATATATTCGTGTATATCCTTGTTATTACATGATTGTTTCCTAAGCCTTTGTGACAAATCTAATGAAAAATAATTTTTTGTCGGAAATGTGTCACAAGTTGTGACACAATTCTGACGGAACGATTAAATTAGCTAAAAATAAATATTTTGTCACAAATGTGTAGGAAATATAATAATTTTTAATTATTATACTAATTTTACTATTATATATAAATATAGAAGTGTATATCATTGTATTTATTTTTAATAAAATTAAGTAACATGACTTAGTTGTCGGAAATGTGTCACAACTTGTGACGCATTTCCGACGGAATGTTTAATTAAACTAAAGAATAAATATTTTGTCACAGACTTGTAGGAAATGATTTAATAATCAACCTTTTGTAGATTATTTCTAACAGATCTGTGACGCAACTGTCAATTAATTAGGGTTTTTTTATTTTCTGTCATTGTTGCGTCAAAAATTTGACATAGAATTTTGGAAAAAAAATCATAGGAAATTTGTCACAAATGTGTTTGAATCTGTGACAAAAATAATTGTGTAGGAAATTTCCGTTGGAAATTATGCACTTTTCTAGTAGTGTCATTGCCTTGCACAACATGCTAGAAAGGGCTTCCATGACTAGAAGAAACAGAAACAGAGATAAAGAGTCACCCTGTCTGACCCCTTTGGTACACTTAATTTTAAAAGTCAGAGACCTAATAGGCTGATACAAATTAATATCCCATTTAATTAGTTATTTGTGTATGCTATTTAGTTATTTTATCCGGTTTGTTACTTTTGATACGAAGTCGAGCTTGTTTTTTATTCAGATCTAATGCGTAATTGAGATTGTCGTTATGCATAACTGAGATTGTCGTTTATTCAAGGGAAGTTCTCAACAAACAAATATTTTGAAATGTTACTTACGAGAGATGAAACACGAAAGGAAGAGTATGTTATTTTCCCTATATTAATTTACAAGTTTTATCCTACTCACATCATCACTGTTTAATTTTGTTTCTTTTGAACTCAAAACTTACTTGATGAAATGAGATAATGAGTTCAGCTTGATACTGTTCTTTATGGTATCAGAGCCATGCTCAGCCCTTTCTGTTAGAATTCCGGTAGTATTTTCCGGCCAAACTCATCAACTCCGGTCGTCTTTTTTTTCCGATCAACCTTTTTGAGCTTCTTTTCTTCTTCTTTCTTCATTCATGACAACATCTTTAAACTCTAATTCTTCTTCAAACATGCCTGATTTCACTTCAAATTCTACACAAACTTTACCAAATATCATCAGTTTCATGCCAATTAAGCTTCATAATGATAATTTTCTGAATTGGAGGCATCAAATTCTTACTCTTTTAAAAGCTCTCGGTCTATTACATTTTCTGAATCGCAAGATTGCACCACCTCCGGTTAACTCAGATGCAAGAGAAGCGTGGATCAGATCTGATGATTTTGTCTCTGTTTTTCTGAGAGATAGTGTGTCTCCTTCTTTGCTTCACCTTACAAATGGTGTGAATTCTTCCTCAGAACTGTGGAATCAAATTGAAGATTCGTTTTATAATCGATTTAGTCCGAACAACGGCAACGGTGCTCAAACTACTCCATTACCTCCTTCAATGGTCGGCGAAGAACTCAACCGTCCTCCATCACTTCCTCCATACGCAGAGATGATTTTATCAGCTATTGATGCTCTAAAATAGAAGGACGGTTCAAGCACATCGTCGATCTCAAACTACATCGAATCAACTTGCGGAAGCTTACCGGAAGAACACACAAATATCCTGGCGGAAGATTATCATCAATTTGGTGGTGGTGGTGGTATTGATCGATATTATGATGGTCGACGATGGCAGAATAATGGCGGATGCCATCTGAAATTTTCAGAGAATGGCCGTATAACACACTTCGATAATGATTCTAGGGTTTTTACAGGAAATGTTTTTGGTAGTGAACAGTTGAATATGCGTAGTCATCCAATTGGATCTCATGGCCCATTTGGTTCACAAAACATTGGAGATAATGGAAGTTCCAATTTGGACTCAGGCTCACAAAATTCAGTGTGGACTCAGCCACATATTATTTCATTTGGGCTTAACAAACTTCAACAACCTAATGTTACAAGTGGGCCAACAATAACAGATTCTAGTGGATTTGGGCCACATTTTGGATTATCGGCAGATTTTTCTGGGTATGCGAGCGTGTTGATTCATGGATACCCGACTCTGGCGCCACTGCGCATATGACTGCCGACTCTTCTATTGTATTTGATGCTGCTCCCTACACCGGCTCTGAGCGAGTCGTTGTAGGCAATGGTATGGCTCTTACTATTTCTCACATTGGCACTGCCACACTTCATTTATCTGATCGTACTCTTACTCTTAAACATGTTCTTGTGGTTCCTGGCTTAGCCAAGAATCTTTTATCGATCACACAGTTAGTGATAGATCATTCTATAGCTGTTGTTTTCTCTTATCTTGGTCTGTCCATTCAGAAACTTGATGGACAGCTCCTTCATCACACGCGTGGTAGTCCGCATCAGCTATACTCACTTGCTGCTTTCACTTCTGTTTCTCGTGAGACTTGGCATTCTCGGTTGGGTCATCCGTCTGATGATGTTTTGGCTAGATGTTCGTTTTTACATCTGACAAACAAAACCCAACACACACATTGTACCGCTTGTAGTGTTTCAAAATCAACTAGATTGCCTTTTACATCAGTTGTATCTCATTCTACTTCACCTTTACATATTATACATTGTGACATTTGGGGTGCCTCGCCTGTTATGTCTAGAGATGGATACAGATATTTCATTACTTTCATTGATGATTTCAGTCGATTTACATGGATGTATCCTTTGACTTGTCGTTCTCAAGCGGTTGATTGCTTTCGGCATTTCAAACCGCTTGTTAAGAACCTTTTCTCCTGCACCATCAAGCATCTTCAGTGTGATGGTGCTCCTGAGCTCATTCGTGGATCTATGGCTTGTTTTCTTTCAGATTCCGGCATCGCTTATCGCATTTCATGTCCCTATACTTCCCAACAAAATGGGGTTGCTGAGCGGAAAAACCGCCATCTTTCTGAGGTAGCTCGAGCTTTATTGTTTCATGCTCGGTTACCAAAGAAATTCTGGTATGATGCATATGCCACTGCTGCCTTCCTTATTAACCGGTTACCATCACCGGTTCTTCATCACTCATCTCCTTATGAGATTCTTTTTGGATCTCGTCCCGATTACTCTCTTCTTCGTACTTTTGGGTGTTTGTGTTATCCGTTTCTAGGTGATACTCGAGCGGATAAACTTTCACCCAAGTCTACTCCTAGTATCTTTGTTGGCTATGCTCCATCTCATCTTGGTTATCTTTGTTATGATCCTCATACGTCTCGTACGTATACTTCTCGACATGTTCGATTCCATGAGCCGATTTTTGACATTCCGGGGAGTTCTACTACTCCCACAGCTTCTTCAGATTCTATTCCTTTCTCCATTCCTCCTCCTTCGCTTTCTACTTCTGTTTCTTCTTTTTCTTCTTCATCTTCTCCTATTATTCCTTCCTCATCTTCTCATGTTATTCTCTCTCCTGATATTACTTCACCTTCGTTTCTGTCACACCCCAACCGATGGCGGAATCATCGGGGCATGGCACTGAGCGAAACAGATTGTCCAGAAGTTTCCATAACAACTATCATTACCATTCAATTTAAATTAACATGTCCCATACCATGTCTCAAATAGTAAACAAATTATTACAGATAATATCTAGGCAAATATTCTGTTTCGACAACTCATATTCAAACAAAATAGTTTATTTATTGGTTTCTAGGACCTCCGTTCCTAGCTTCAATTTCATCACGGCACAGAGAGCACCCTAGACCTTTCCTAGCCTCAAGTTCACAGTGTGCTAAGCATGTAAACTTCCTAAGCACCTGTCACATACGTTAAAATAAAGTCAATACATATAATGTAAAGGTGAGCATACAAGTTTGATAATAGCATATAGAGTTCGAATTCGTTTACGCATAACCAGCACGTACACATAGTGAAATGAAGCACGTTAGTTATCGACATAGATCCATCGATACCAATGACTGCGGGTTGACTGCCCGAGGCAGTTCGCAATACATGATTACCACCATAATCCATGCAAGTAAAAAAATCCTTCACAACCCCAGTGTGAACGGGTGCTGAGTCCAAACTATAGTACTATCGTTGCTAAGGCAGGTAGACAGCATTCCATGTGTAAACATAACAAACAAGCATTCATAAGCCACGTATAACATGCATTAACGGTTAGCGTGCAAATAGTTTGAGTAGTGTGATAGTTGTAGTTTGAATATTCGTAACGTATGTAACACCCAAAAGTGCTTAAAGCAAAAAGGGGATCGAGTATACTCATAGTGATTTATGGATTGAAGGGAGCGCTTAGCGAGTACGGTTAGCCTGAATAGATTCGATATCATAACGATAAGTGAAACGTATAACGGGAAACGAGTGTGGAAGAGTCGGACAGCTGGTCGATCGGACGGCAGTTCGATCGGACGGCTGACCGTTCGGCTGACAGCCCGTACGGTCTGCTGTTCGGTCGGTCGGTAGGCCGATCGGATGGCTGTTCGAGTGGATTGTTCCTTCCTTTGAGAAGGATGTGTTTGTGTATGATGGCTTGACCTTTGAAGCTTTCGTTGTAGCATTTTGAAAACATTGAAGTACCTTTACCTTTCAGGTCGGTCGCTCGGACGGCTGTTCGATCGGCCGACAACCCGATCGGTTGGGCATTCAACAAAATTTCAAGGTTTAGTCTTTGAATCGGACAGGTCAACAAGTCAAAGACTTTAATGAATGTAAAGTGTGATGCAATGGATCGGATGGTTGATCGATCGAATAGCACAACTGCTGTTCGATCGGACAACAGGGTGTCACCTGATCGGACGGCTGTTCGATCGGGTGGCACTTCTAGTGCATTGAACATGTTGAAAATTGATTAAGTATTGAAGCATAGTATCTCATGATCCGTAGAGTAATCCGATCGAATCATTAGTTCGATCGAACAGCAGTTCGTTCAATACCATTCTTCAAAACAAGTTGATTGTGTGGGACCATGTGTTAGCCGATCGGCTGGCCAGTCGATCGGCTGACTATCCGATCGGCTGGCTGTCCGTTCGGACAGCAGTCCGATCGGTCAGCATTCTGACCTGATCAGCCCTTGCGTCTAACACTTGGTTGTTCTGTTTGTTTGTCGTTTTATTGAGGTAGTTTGACAGCGAGTAAAACCATAGATCTTTCGTCCTTACTTGGTTTCCCGGGTCGGACAGGAATCACCCAAATCCGGCCGGTGGTCTGTTCGGAACGAAGTTTAACATTTAACCCGAAGTCGGTTAACCACGTGGATAGAATCCAGATCTTGAGCCGTTCGACCACCGAAGTGATTTGTAAACCGGCTCAGGGTCCGTTTCTACCAGTTTTGAAGTTATTGAGTGAAAAGAGTTGGAAGAAAGTTGGAAAATCCATTCCCCAATCCTTTTCACCGTGTTTAAGTTTAGATCTATGAAAGATCCTTGTTTGTTTATGTGGAAATCGGCTAGATCCAAGTTGCTCTTTGGTGGATTGAGGCCAAAACATGAAGTTCTTCAAGAACTCATGATGACATCATCCTAGAACACTTGATTCTTGATGATTTCACGGTTAGAAGTTAAGATTTGAAAGATAGAAAGGTGTAGGAGTGTGTATAGATCAAGAAAGTACAAGATTTAGGACGAAAACTTACCGGAATCGAGAGAAATCTGAGAAAAGGTTGAACTGAGCGTGCTGGTCGAACAAGGGTTTCCAAAAGTGGAAAGAATGACAATGACAGGGGTGTTTATAGGATGAGAAAAGAGGAAAGGGCTGGCCGATCAGCTGGCAACTCGATCGGACAACCTGTCCGATCGGACAACAGTCCGTTCGGCTGGCTGTTCGATCGGCTGGGAGCCTGATCGATCGGTTGCACCTTTCGAGTGTTTCGCGTGACGATTTCAGATATTTCGATTATGATTGCGCGCGGCTCGATTCGATAGGGTTTCCTAGTCAAATTACTTTCAGTCTCAACTACTTCGTATCTAGCGTAATCTCTTTTCCACTATCTATCATGGTTCAAGTTGTGATTCGAGTTCGAGTTCGATTGCATTCGAGTTAGATTTCGAGTTCGATTGAGTTCGCTTGATTATCACAACACAACATAAATAAACATGCACAGGTAACACGTAAGGCACACACACACACACACACGTATAAACAATAAGTAAAACCACGTAGTTCGAGTTACGATTTGATGTCGATTCGATTAACATAGCTTGATTATCAGTTGATTAACTTTATCGCATTGTTACTTCCTATAGTTCACAGTTGTAGGTCGATTAAAATATGATTAATACTCATCGATTATTGCAATGAACGACACTTACTCCACATAATACAAATAAAATAAAGACATTTCTACAAGTCAAGTTGCGCGAAATCGGTCGTTGACTCTGACCTTGACTTTGACTTTGATTTGTGAAAAACACGGGGTGTTACAGCTTCCTCCTTGTCCTCATTCTCCTCCTCCTCCTCCTCCTCCTACTACTACTACTCTTGTTCCGACTCACCCGATGGTTACACGATCTCGTGATCATATACGACAGCCACGTCAGTTTCCTGATCATGTTCTTTTTCATGTCTCTACTACTCCCACCACTGAGCCTTCCACATTTTGGCAGGCTCAGCAGTATTCTGTTTGGTGGGATGCGATGCGTGCTGAGATTGATGCTCTTCATGCCAACCAGACTTGGCGTCTGGTTCAGGCTCCCACTGACGCCAACATTGTTTGTTGTAAGTGGGTTTACAGGATTAAACATAATCCTGATGGATCAGTGAGTCGTTATAAAGCCCGGCTTGTTGCCAAGGGCTTTCATCAGACTGAGGGTGTTGACTACACTGAGACTTTTAGTCCTGTGGTCAAACCTACTACTATTCATCTAGTTCTTTCAGTCGCTTTCTCTCGAGGGTGGTCTATTCGTCAGGTTGATGTCAACAATGCGTTCTTACATGGGGATCTTTCTGAGACTGTGTATATGGCCCAGCCCCCAGGCTTTGTTGACTCATCTAGACCACATTATGTTTGTCGCCTGCAGAAGGCTCTTTATGGCCTAAAGCAGGCTCCTAGAGCTTGGTTTTCTAAGCTATCCACCGCTTTGCTTGCTGATGGTTTTACCCAGTGTCTTTCAGATGTATCTCTCTTTGTTTACAGTCGAGATTCGATACTCAGTTATGTCTTGATCTATGTTGATGACATCATTATTACTGGGAGCTCATCTGATTTTGTTACTGGTTTGATTTGGCGCTTGCACTCTCAGTTTGCGCTCAAGGATTTGGGACAGTTATCATATTTTCTGGGTATTCAGGCTACATTTTCTGAGGATGTCTTACATTTATCACAGCAGCGCTACTTACTTGATTTGTTACAGCGCACGGGTCTTGCCGATTGTCGTCCATTATCTACACCTGTCTCTTCTGGTAGACAGCTTCCTCGGCACACTGGTGATCCTTTGTCTGATCCTACTATGTATCGGAGCACTGTCGGTGCATTACAGTATCTTGTGTTGACACGACCAGAGATTGCTTATGCGGTCAGTAAGGTGTCACAGTTCCTTCAGACACCTACTGATCGACACTGGGTCGCTGTCAAGCGGATTTTGCGGTACCTTAAGGGTACTATTTCTCATGGATTGTGTATACGTCGGTCTACTTGTGTTGATTTACATGCTTATAGTGATGCTGACTGGGCGGGATGTCCTGATGATCGGCGTTCTACCATGGGTTATTGTGTCTTTCTTGGGCCCAACCTTATCAGTTGGAGTTCCAAGAAACAACATACGGTTGCTAGGTCGAGTACAGAGGCTGAGTACCGAGTGCTTGCTCATACAGCTGCTGAGTTACGGTGGATTACATCTATATTACATGAGTTACATATCACGATGACTTGTCCACCATCTCTTTGGTGTGACAATATTGGAGCTACATATCTTGCAGTCAACCCGGTATTTCATCAGCGCACCAAACACTTGGAGATTGACTTGCATTTTATTTGTGACATGGTTTTGGCTGGTATTTTACATGTTCGGTATGTTTCCACCGCATTTCAGATTGCAGATCTTTTGACCAAAGGATTGTCTGGTGTTCGTTTTGACAATCTGAGGTCCAAGCTTCACGTGGATGCTCCCCGTTTAGCTTGAGGGGGCATATTAGAGTATACTGGTAGAGTTGTATGTATAGAGTTAGTTAGTTTGTTGAGGATTGTTGGTTAGTTGGTTATTCCTCATTTGTATATATATAGACTATCACTATGAACTCAAAACTTACTTGATGAAATGAGATAATGAGTTCAGCTTGATACTGTTCTTTAGTCGGAGACTAACCACAGTCACCACAACCAGATGGTGACGACACCAGTGCTTAGAGACGACAGTCACCTTACCGGAGACTCCAAAACAGCCGCTCGATTTGCACTGTTTTGTGACCGGACGTCAATGTTTAAACAACCAAATAAGACTTGAAAAGGCCGATCTGAACGACATCGAAAATGAACGATATAAGAGAAGAAGAAAAAGGGTTGCTCACCAGATTTTTACATAAGCTGGTTAAGAGGAGTTTGTGAAGAATACCTTGAAAGTTAAAAAGGAAATGATGATAATCGAGAAAAATTGATCTCTCCTTACCTTACCTGGGAAACACCCCCAAAAAGAGAAAAATGTCTGCAAAATGAAATGAATTGTGCAGACAACTCATTTTAGCCTTTTCATTATCTTTTCATAACACATTTAGCAATTAAAATTTTAAAAAAACTTATGTCACAAATAAATAAAAGTTTAAAACCTGCTCATGAAACAAAATGAGTATTTACGGGTAAACATTATTCACGAGTAATATTGTTTAGTATTTATTTAATTTTGATTGTTTTCTTTAGGTTCCGCCACTCCCATAGTCCTGTACAAAGAAAAGTGTTCGGTACATTTTGCGAGTTAATATGTCGTAATGTGTGGATGTGATTCAATGCTTAACGGTTGTTTGTTTTTTAGTTTAACGGTCCCGTCGCAACGCGCGGGGTCCTAAAACTTGTTATAGATAAATCTCATAAAAATGAGAAACACGAAGGGAAGCATATGTTATTATTATAGGTAACTCTCATCAAAATCAATAGCGGTTAGAAGAATCGCCTTAGATAACTGTGATACCTATCACATAAGAGATGGAACGAATTCTTTTATATGAAGCTTGCAAAGTGCAAACCATGATATTACATCCAAAGAAATGTTGCAAAGGTGTAACTGATTTAAGATATTATGCATGAGAAAACATGCTTTCCTGATTTCAGGTGAAAGTCTATAGTAATAATCTATTGGGATACTCCAACATTTGGAGTTCGCTATGCTAAAAAGCAAACGTGCGACTACTCACTATGGATTTACAGACAATATTACTGAGGTTGGCTAAAAGTTTTTCTTAACAACAATATTTACTCCTAATTACCACCTAATCAGCCGACTATATAAGCTACTTCTCCAAGAATGTATAAGCTCACCAACACATAACTAGGTTTTGTACAAGTTGTCATTTCACTTGGTGTATTTACCAAGTAAATCCATAAGATATCTTGTAAGAATGACTAAGTTGACGAACACATGATCTACTTTGTGTAACCAAAAAAAAATTATAATTATAATTCCCAATTTATGTCATCAAATCTATACAAAACATGATTCCACTTAACATGCATCATTAAAATGTCGTTTGATGCATCACTAGTATGTTTAGATTAAAAAAACATGACATATTTTAAAATTAGTAGATATTACCTATATATTAAAAATAAAACCTAATGAATAGTAATACACAACTATAATATTACCTATATATTAAAAATAAAACCTAATAAATAGTAATACATAACTATAATATTAAATTAAAATTATTATGTTTAAAATCAAAATCTTGTTAGAAATTCTGTTATGTATTTAATACATAAAGTGATAAAACTAATGTAGCAAGTTTTATTATTTGTTTTTGAAAGGTACATAGTTGAACACACATTGCATAGTTAATTGTGGAATATAAAATTCAGAAAATTTCTTTACGTATGAATTGAATACGTGATAAGGAACATACGTGAGACTAAAGTTTCATGTAACGTGGCATTGACTAAATATAAGTCAAATCTCTAAATAAATAAAAAAGTCAACGCACTACTACTTTTTCCTGTTCAAGAAATTGACCGTAATCAAACAAACGTAACACTTTGTCGATGGGTTAAGCTTTAAAGTTAACGTACGTTGTTAAAATAAGATAATAGCACTTTTCCTTTTAATAAAGTAATAAATTACCTAATTTATTTAAGTTTAATAGCCGGGTTGAATGAAAACATTTAAGTAAGTAGGGACCAGATTAGTTATTTTTCGCCTTTCAAGGAAACCCAATGTCGTTGTATGACGACGGAGGGGCAGAGAGGAGGGTGGTGATGACTGTTGTCATAGGTTAGCGTTGCCGTTAGCTATTTTCATTTTCAAGCCCGCGTAAGAACTTGTACAAAAGATTAGTTTTCTAATTATAGACTATTGAAAATATATCATATCCGGTCTTGCATGATTAGGATCTTAAGGTAGCAAGTGTTGGTGATATTAGTGTTATCAAGTTATCTTACGTGATTAGAATTCACTTAAGACCAAAGGTGGTTCTGAATAGGGTTGTTACGTGTTAGAAAGGGTGGACGCTTGTTAGAGAATAATCTGATTTCCGAGCTTGGCGAATAAGGGTCACGGGGGCCCCAAGCGGGCTTCTTGTCAAACACGCACTAATTCATGAAACATGGGGTTGTTACATCAAATAAGTGTGATTGTTTGCTACTTGAAAAATGCATTGTTTGGCGTTGGCCTATCTCTTGGTGAGCTTAGAGACACTTAACAAAGACACAAAAAACCCGTTCTTCAATTATTTATGAATTATTTGATTGTGATTTCGAGTAACAATTGGCAAATAACCTATAGCGCGAGCGTAAGGCATGATATACGGTGCCAACCAATGTGTCACTGTATTAAAAAAATATTAAACGGCTAACTCACACACCCTTTAAACCTACTCGCAATTCTACAACATTGTCCATTACAAGACTAAAATTACAAGATTCAAAAGTATTATCTATTGGCAAATAACCTATAGTGCGAGCGTAAGGCATAATATACTATGCCAATCAATGTGTCATTAAATTAAAATATAAAATATAAAATTTGAAAAGCTAACTCACACATTTTTAAACCTACTCCTAATTCTATACCAATGTCCCCTCAACCGGTGGGTTAAATGAATCTCTGGCACCAGAAAACTACATTGATAAACCAGTTCTTGATTATTACCACTGATTCTGTTTGTGATCATCAGCAACAAAAAAAAAATAGTTGAAAAAATGGAGGTGCGGGGAATCGAACCCCGTGCCTCTCGCATGCGAAGCGAGCGCTCTACCATATGAGCTACACCCCCGGATGACTTTTCTCTCTCGTTCATATTTTATATTCATTGTTACTCATACTCTTTATTATGACCGAAATAAAGCCATTAGAGGCTGCTATCAATCAAACCTGAACATGATGAACAAACCCGTCTCATTCTATCTCGTCCTAACTTTGAGTGAGAGTACAACTAACTAAAATCTTTCTACATTCTATCATCATGATTCATTTCACCTGACAATATGGCATGCAACTTGTTACCTGTTAAAAGAGCTTATGTGCATGGCTCCTTATCCGTGACGAGGAAGATGAGGAATATCTGAGAGGGAGTAGAGATGACAATAACACGAGCTTGGAACACGTACTGATAATCCCAGTGTCATGCCGATTATAGAATTGTGTCCCATGCCCACCCAAATACACATTTAGTATGTATTAGGTAATTACCGTCTGGTATCGAATATACTCGTTAGTTTGTTAAAAAATACCCATTAGGATTATTTTTTAAATTTTTATATAAAGCAATCACCCAAGGAATAAAAATATATAAAAAACTATAGTTTTGTGAATTATTAGATTATTCTTTTAACAAGGACAAAAGAAAATAACAATGAAAAGGAAATGTTTATAGGTACGATTCGGTTAAAAGAGTATTTATGTTTTGGATAATCTGCTTGGGTAATATTCCATACCCATCCCATAGTCCCAAATATTTTATACTAACACCATATCCGAATACACATTCCAAATGTTTTGCTGTGAGTTTTAGGTTTCCCATATGGTTCATGTTCATCTACCAAGCCTAAGCTATCAAGATGTCACAAGACCATGTTCCACTTCGATCGGAAAGGCCAACGATTTTGGAGTTTAGGTGAAGACTAGCTGATGCATGATGAAACGAATTCGTTAGGCACGAGTAACAATGTGGATTTGAGACCAGGATTAAGAATGAGATGAAATGAGGGTAAAAAAGGTTACGGGGATACAGGCTAGAGCGCGAGTACTCTCAACGTCTCAAATCTCAAAGCTGTGCTGTGTCCAGAAGAAACAAGCACCAGATAGTAGTAACACTAAGGTGGCGGTGATGGTCTTCGGAGATTATCTGCATGTGCCTTTTGTTATCTGAAACACAAACGATCACAGAAACAGCAGGGAATCCAATGTTTGGTTAAATTGACAAAATGGTGAAACAAAAGCTCAACAGATTACCGTCAAAAGTTTACTAAAATTAACCAAAACAAAACACGTTTTATAGCAGGACTCATATATGAACATAGCTATCAATTCAATAGAAACCAACAGAAAACTTAACTAGCAACTGCCCTTCGATTACAAGAAAAAACAACGATAAAAACAAAACCCAGAACACACAACTTTTTGCACAGATACGAGAAAAGTTACTCCATAAGCAAGTAGATCATCAATCAGTAGTTATATCTGGCCCATGGGGGTCGGGGCCTTTGCTGCCCTGCTCCATTTCTTCTTCCACTGTTGTTCCGATTCCGATTCTGATTTTGATTCTGATTTTGCTGCTGCATCCTTTGCTCTTTCATGTTCGCAAATAATGAATCCAGCGTCTGAGGCTTTTGCTTTGACGCCACTTTCACTTGTTTCTGCATAAATTACAAAGCACCGATCACCGTCATCATCGTGTACACATTCTTCTGTTTGCATTTTTTTTAACTTTTTAACTGTATAAAAGTGGTTACCTTGACAGCAAAGCCACCATTACTGTTATTCTTAGCTGGTCGGGCCACACCCCTGCAAAACAAATTAAAAATTATGGGAAAAAGTAAACGAGAGACTACCTCGCCAAAAAATGTTGCAGCTACCGTCAATCAAAATCGCCAACCAGTGGGTCCCACAGACCATGGAAAGAACCAAAGCATTGTACTTACCATTAATCGACTTAATGAAATTGCTAATTGAAAACAAACCAAAAACGAACAAGGCGGAGCAGATAATTGGACGTTCAAAACTGCAGCCAGAGCAGATAACAGGTTCACCCCCAAATATTAAAACCCAAGTTGCAATCAAGACGCTAGATACTTTGTGATCTTCACGGTAGCCATGTCTTGTATTCAAACGAATGATCTCCTAAACAACTCCTAAAACTTTGTTTATTCAGTATGTAACGCTAGCACCAGATAAAGATTTTCCCAAATGACGAATGTTAATACTAAAAACCAAGTTGCAATCATGATTCAAGAAGCCAGAAACTTTATGATCTCCATGATGCCCATGCCTTGTTCAATTGAATGAGCTCCTAAAACTTAAGCATATAACACCAGCACCAGATAGTGGTTATCACTTTTCCCAAATGATATTTTGCTTAACACATGCTAATACAACTATTAAGCTTCCTTTAACCTTCACAAGAGCAGATGTAATCCAACTATGGTCCTTCAGAAGAGTGCACATGCTTAATGACAACCATGAATGACTTCATTTTAGTTCTAGAAACCATATCAAAGTGAGCTTAAGATACTTTCTAATGCCAATGATGACAATAATTGAGATCTCCTAAGAGGAAGTTGGGATTTTTTTTTTTTGAACGGCCAACGAATCCTCCAAATGGGCTACTGGCGAAATTCACTACATCGGGATACACTCGCCTCCGAGCCGGGGAAAACCCTCACCTACGGCCGAAGCCCATGAACACTCGCCCGAAGGCACGACAGTGTAGTGAGGTAAAACCCGCTCAGTTCAAGAATAGAACTACAAACTATGTTTTGTTTGCTACAAACTCTAAACAAAACATGATGTTTGCATGATATGGTTATGATGTGTTCTACAAGCATGTGGCAAAAAGATGCTTCAAAAGAACTTCTCCGAAGATATGCATAAGTCAAATTTAACATGAATAATCCAAAAATGGCCAATAATCACACACAAGGTTTAAGCGTCTTGGAGGCCACCGATAATAAACATGCTCCGCTGATTTTCCCAAAAACAGTGTTTTTAAGTATGTGATGTTTTGTAATCCATACAAACCCATGCAAGTTAACCAATCAAAGACAAAGTGCCTTGTGCAAATCCACTCCCCAACCGTCCACTCCCCAACCGCACATTATAATATTTAAACTAAACGCGTGCGAATTCTTTGGGAGTGCCGGGGCTTAATGGTTTTAATCAATCAAAACTTCCTTTGGACCCAAACCAGAATTCAGAAAAGACACAAGCTTTTTCAGAGATGATTGTTTCATGCATATAACTGATAAGCATATCTAAGTCATTGATTTGGTAGAAAGCCCACAATTTACCTGCATTAATTCACATACACAATGCATCACTTATCAGAACTGTATAAAAGAAAAAGATGTACCTAACTTACATTAGAAAAAACACATGCGGACACAAAAGCAAAACTTACCTTGGTCTATATGAAGTCGCTGCCTGGTTCCCATTAAAGTTCCTGTTGCGAATAGGAGCAACTGCAGCCTTTCTAGCAGCCTCAGCTGCCAAAGGGAATTGGTTACCCTGGAAGTTGGATCTCCTTTGAGCAAGAACACCCTGGTATCACAAAAACTAGCGTCAAATATCATGCAAAATATTAAAACAATGCGTGCGTGTAAACCATGGCTATCTTATGTTAAATATATCAACTGTTATGCCATGCACCAGACCTGTCTAAGGGAAGACCTCGAGTCCATGAAGCGACGCAACCTCATAGATTTATCTTGAACAACATTGTTTGAAAATTTCTGATTTTTGTTCTGCGTATCATCAAATAGCAATTTATTAAGATCAGAAAACTATTATAAATAACATACATAAGCACATCAAAGATAGGGTCTCTTACAGGAATCCTTTGCTTCTTGCCTTTATTAGCACCGGTTCCAATCTTAGACATCTTGATAATATCATCTGACAAACAGATTTATAAGTTTTAGGTCAAATAAATAACCTGACAGGAATGAAATATATAATCAATTGAAACAGAAGTGTTGTTTATACCTAATGACATGTCCATTTTCTTCTCAGTCATTGCAATTGCGGCAGTTGTAAGTGGTTTTGGTGCCATCTATAAAAATTTCCACAAGACACATAAGCTTAAAAAATAAAGATACACACATTATACACATATGTATTTTATGAACCCCATAATGTAACAAACAATCAAAGATTCAAGCACAGATTTGTAACGTCTCCCAACCGATTACCAAATACCACAAAGATTAGCCTACAGTCAAAGCCAAAACAAACTAAGAACCCTAATTTCATCCAACAAATAACAGAAATTCAATCAATTTCAAACGATTAAAGATTCAACATCTCCAAACCGATTACTGAAAACCACAAGATTAACCTACAGTCAAGCCAAAACAGCTTAAAACCCCTAATTTCATCCAACAAATAACAGAAGTTCAAACAATTTCACACAATTAAAGATTCAATCATAAATTTATAACATCTCCCCAGCCAATTACTGAAACCCACATGATTAATCTACGGTCAAGACAAAACAAACTAATAACCCTAATTTCATCCAACAAATAATCAAAGCTCAATCAATTTCACACAATTAAAGATTCAATTATATATTTGTAACATCTCCCCAATCGATTACTGTTAACCACATAATTAACTTACAGTCAAGCCAAAACAACGGAAAAAACCTAATTTCATCAAACAAATCATCAAAGTTCAATCAACTTCACCATACAAAAACAAATTATTGACAAATTCACCGTACAAACTCGTTAAAACTGTTAAACACGCCAAACATATTCATTTAACCGTATATGATCCATACAAACCCTAATTTCATTAAACAAATCACCAAAGCACAATCAATTTTACCATAAAAAAACTAATCATTGATAAATACACCGTACAAACTCGTTAATTGTAAAAACAACAAATATATTCAGTCTAACCACATATGATCCATACAAACGCATAAAAAACGGAATGATATCACAAACACGAAAATTGTACGGCTGATTACCTGATTCGACGGAGGAATACGACGGAGGCGCGTGTGATTGAAGGTTAGGGTTCCGATTTACGACGAGTTTGGAAACGGAGAGCTGAAGATGGAATATTATTAGGGTTTTTGAGAAGATGCCTTAAAGACGAAGGGATTATTATCTTAATTATAGTAGGACGATTGACGGACGTCAAATTCGATTAAACCGTAACATTAACTTTCAAGTCCGCGTGGAGGCCAAGTTTCGATTATCTGTTATCCCGCGATATGAAGGTAGGTGTGTTTTTCGGGTCGGTTGTTCCGATTTGAAGTTTGGAAAGTATGACCTAATAACTTAAATGACACATTTAAAGTTTGGGTTGAATGAGTATTGTTTAGTTAAGGACGGGTTGATCAGTTTTCGGGTTGAGATGTAAAAAAGAAAATTTTTTTTTCGAAAAATGTAATCAGAATTTATCGTGTTACAAACTTACAATATCATCAAATTTAAAAAATTATCTGAGTATATGCTACGTTAACGTTGAAAAGTTCTAACACAAAATGTTTTAGATACCAAAGGCTTCAAAACAAAACGTATCTCGTAAAAATAAACATTAAATGTTCGGGTTTTTTTTTTTCGGGTTTCAATATTTGGGTCGTGTTATGAACTTATATCAAGATAGTTGGTAAAGGGGCAACAAGTTCTAGTTTTTTGTTGGGAAAAAATGACCGGATAACCGACCCATTTAAGTTCTGGTTGGTCGGGCTTCGGGTTATTCTGGTTCGATTTTTTAGGTATACTCTGATTCGGGTTCGAGTGGCTTTGGATTCGGGCCGATGTTGTTTAGTTGGTACCAGTTTGGTTCGGAACGGTAACTATGATTAAGCATGTAAATGAACCGAACGAACATCAACATAGCATTTAACTTTAACTTAACACATTTTTTGTTCTTGCTCGTTTATTAAGAAATCAGGCATGTTCGTGTTCATTTATGTCCGTTCGTTTAAAGCCTAAACGAGCAGTTCACGAACATAAACGAACGTGGATGAACATAAAAAAAAACTTAACTGAACGTATTTGAATAAATAACATAAGCAAACATAAATTAACACGAGTGAACAAATATAAACGAACACAAATGAACGTAATTGAACAAATATAAACAAACATAATTTAACATTAGTGAACACAAGCAAACAAGTCTAATATATTACAATTCATCCAAAAACACATCTAAATTACGGTTCATATATACTAAAATTAAGTAGTTTTTTATATAAATTTTAAGTAAGTGATTAGCTATGATCTAAGAAAAATTTTAAAATTTCATTTTTTTATTACTAGAAAACTCAATTACTAATTAGTTATAAGGAAAATATCACAGAAAGTGTTCTAATTAGGTCACTTCTATCGTTTTTTTTTGTCCTAGTTAGATAACATAACATTCAAATCGAGTCATGTCCTTTATTCCATATGTCAAGAAAAAAAATAGAGCATAAGATGCTTGGGTCGGATTATTTTAATATATGAAATTATATTTGATAGAAATAAAAACACTTCAATTACATTAAAAATTAATAAAACAAGTTACAGTCCACGACATCACTTGACGTTAGCATCAAATAAAAGGAAAAAAAAAACAAAAATCCACATCACCACGGTTACGTATAAAATGGATGAAAAAACCCTTAATTTTAATGAAAAATGAACGTTGATTGATCTGATTGGAACACTTTTGAAACTTGAGTGACCTAATCGGAACACTTTTAAAACTTGGTTACTATTCTACAAACTATTTATGTATTTACCAAATTTTAAACGAACATAAACGAACGTTCATGAACATAAATGAACGAACACAATGTGTGTTCATGTTCGTTCATTTAATTAAACGAACAGAATTTTTTGTTCCTGTTCATTCGTTATTAAATAAACGAACATAAACGAACTTCCCTTTGCATAAGTTCACGAACAGTTCATGAACGTTCAGTTCGTTTATAAGCCTAACTATGATGCTATTGTTCTGTATGTGAACATGTCATAGTCTTATAACGTTTACGCAATATCCTATAATTTGATTTCTTTTAATGACAAAGCTTGCATACTCCTAAATTACACCAAACAATTTCTTATATACTTCCTGCTTGGAATTGAACCCAATACCTCTCATTAAAAGGCAAAGACCTCTATAAAACTGGTGAAACCATGTGTTTAAACTTGTCGAAGAGTGTATATTTCGCAGATTAGAAGAAGCAATCACTATCTATGAAACATAGGTTGATTATACTTCTTGACAGTGACAAACTTAGGAATATTTTTCCAGGGATGCAGAAAACTTTTAAGGATAGTTCTTTTTTTGGTTCGTAGCAGGTAGGGTCATGTAAAAAAAGAAAATCAAAGTAAAATTCATATAATCATCAAAAACACGTCAAATGTCATTACAAACATATTTAAAGTTGTGTTATACGGTTTTCATTTCAATTTTCAAACAATGTTTCATTTCAATTTTCAAGCAATGTTTCAATTTCAATTTTTAAACAATGTTTCAATTTCAATTTTCACATTTCCAAACATTATTTTGACTTATTAGCCTTTTCTTTTCACTTGTAACATTATTTTGACTTATTGGCTTGAAAAAGCCAATAAGTCAATAAGTTGTTTCAAAAAGCTAAGCCAAACACCCCCTCAGTAATATAGAAACCCATCCTGACCCGCATGGTTTTTTATTCCTTACCCATTGTGACCCATTCCTTTTTCTTATTCAACACTTCACAGCCCATCTTGACCCAATAACTAATTTTGTTTGGCCCAAAATAACCCATTTTAAAATTTAAAATGCCCATGTAAACCCAAAATAAAATGTATGAGTTTGTTTTGCCAGGCCTAATCACATATGATTCGGATCACAAGATCAATCATAGCAAATGGCTAATTCATAATGTATGGGCGAACTACTTAATAAAAATAATGAAATAAAATCGATGTACTTCCATTCTGAATTAGTGAGCGAGTAAAAGACAGTTTAGAAAATACGTTACTAAACAAATGTACGTATCAATAAAACTCGCAATTCATGTATTTCACAATTAAAAACGAAATAAAATAATACAAGTAAATAGGAGAAAAATCTTCAAAGGCATGGCAATATCTTATGAGCACTTACAATTAATGCCATAAAATCTCTTTCTATCTCTTTGGCCTATATCCAATTGGTCTAGCTACCAACTTCACATCAATTGCATTCATATAAGTTGAGAAGGGTATTTAGAAAAAAACAACTTAACTAATAACTAACTTGTAACCAAGAGTATTCACATCATCCCAAAATGGCCTCATCCCCATAATATACGAAAAAAAAACCAAGGTTTTCACCAAATTTGACACTCCATCTCATCCCCTCTAAATGGGATTAAATCTACTTCACATTCCCCATATTTAGGGATTCACTATTCATTTCCCATATTTTTGTGAGTGTGTGTATGTAAATGGAAGAAAGAGATAAGGAATGGAATGCACGAGTTTTTACTCGAATAGAGATAGAGATGGAGAATGGAATGCATGGGTTTTTCACAAGAATAAACAAAATTTTAGATAGCAATTACAAATATGGTGATGAAGAACATCATCATCATCATCATCATCATACTCAGTAAATCTCACCAATAGCAAAACTAAGGTATGGTCTGAGGAGGGTAAAATGTAGACAGCCTTACCTCTACTCCGTAGGAATAGAGAGGCTGCTTCTAGTGAGACCCCCGGCTCGATCGTAGTTTTGTATCAAGCCTTGGACATAAGGCACATAACACTCAGCAATTAAGACAAAGGCCAATTAGTGCATGTACTCCCTTGTCTTTCGGCTATCAACGCCACCACATGATGCATGATTAACCATCCCTCTCTTTTAACATTATTTTCACGAAATTAGTAAAATAACGTTAAAATTAGTGCACTTTCACTTTTGCCCCCCAAGCGCACACACATATATACATTATATGCGCATACCGCAAGCGGGGCGTATGCTGAAGAACCTAATGTGAATGCTAAACTCATTCTTGAACCGAAAAAGCAAAAGGAAAACGACTTTTTTTTTGTGTTTACAATTAAACCTTACGCAATTACAAAAAGAGTCTATATGGGTCTAAACTCAATGCCTTGAATAATAAGACCTTTTGGAATATTGTCACCACAACGGGTCAAATGAAGATTTATCAACATATTCTTGGTGGTAATAGCATTTTGGATATGGAATTCCAAAATTTGTACTTCCATCCAACCATCGTTCCTCTGTTGTGGAAGGCCTTTTATTTTCGGCCTACTGAGTGGGTTGTGGGTGTTTTGATCAATGTTTGGTCTAATAATCGGGGTTTGAGGGCTTACTAAATAGATATACCAATCTGAACCCAATTGTTCTATATCCTTCACTTTCAAAGGAGCCTTGAACATGGACTCATCTTTTGGTAATTTGTAGACAAGGTAAGTTGCATATGTTGTTTCAGATGATACTAGTTTTGACTGGATTTTGCCTTCAATGCTAAGTCTCCAAACAGCCAACTGAAGAGCTTCTCCAAATCTGAAAAATTCAAGAAAATCATCTTACATTTTTGTATCGTTTTTAATGTAAGCTTAAATAAAAACTCAGGTCAAACATCATCTTGAAAAAAGAATTTCAATAGCATGATTATAAATTTTAAATCCGGAGTTCCGAACCTCCCTAAAATCCGTCTCAAGCTAGAGAGATTACGCGTAAATAATAGTGTAAGTGTTCGGAAACATTATCTACACCTATAATTTGCTACAACATATCTAATGTGCTTTAGTTCTTCATCACTATAATATGTTAAAACAATGCATTTCGCACGCCATGCTTGTAACTTCACACACACACATATATTCATAGGTTGCATGAAATTAACCTATCCTCTGTAACTTTATTATTAATAAATTGCCTACTAGGTTGAAACTCATTGATAAATCTTAACTCAAAATTTCTACAAGAAAACTGGGGGGAAGATGCAAAAGAACCTTGATTCGGGTAGAGACAGCCAATAGGGGTACCTCCGGCCCTGTATGCAAGTCAATCTTGCTGATAGCATATGACATTTCTTCCCATTTTTGTCACATGAAAACCACTATCAAACAATAATACAAATACATAAGTACTTGTTTAGCAATTCAGTAATACTTCCCTTTTAAATGGCGGAACCATGTTCGTAGGCTTTACAACTACATATGAGAAAACTGGCCTTACAATTCAGTAATGAAAGTAGAATCATTCCTATCAAAGTTACCTCGTTGCCATCATTAATTAAGAACCCTCTGCAAAGAATTGAGTACGCTTCCTTCTTCATTGTCCATTGCATGTGGTTTTTTGACCATGTCATTATGTCTCCATAATCAGTTGGCAAATTGGCTTCCCAATTTGCATCTGAATCCGATATGGATTGCATATCCAGCTTCTCATCCTCCTGTAGAACATAACCATATTAGACTCTGATCATATGACTAATATAGAATGGACTATCATTATGGTTGTTGTATTTGATACTACAATTTTTTCCCCAAAAAATTAGGTGAGCCATATGGGTAGGGTACTCTTACATTGAAAATGTTATTGTGGCTAATCACCTATATAGCTATATTTCAAGAAAGTTTAAAACACTAAAAGCAAAATGATAGATATTATAATGTACATGGATAATTAAACCTTCATTTGTCATCTTACTTTCTCCAAGGGCCGAAACTCGATGCCTTCTACTTCAATGTAAGTATAAGAACCATTGAAGCCGTCAAACAAAATTTCAAGAACAACAACTCTGTGGTCACTAGCAAACTGATACAGTTCACACATCCACCATCCATCATCTTCGTCTCTCTCACACGCAAGGTATGAAGTTGAAGTTTTTGTCTCTTCTTGTAATTTATATTTGATGGATATATGTTCATGAGGTTTTGTCGCCTTTGAGAGTGAAAACTTGAAGACAAGGTTCACCACGTATGTGATCATTGGTGTCAAGAATTGAGTTTTTACATGTGTTTTGACACTACCATTCTTATAATGATAGGAGCCCATAGCAAATCTGCGTGAATGTTAGTAAAGAATGATACATTGCTTTTCTACTTATCATATATTCTAAAAAGCTGAAGATAGAAGGGGGAGAAGTCACCTTGAATTATATTCAGACGACCATGGATTGTACTCAAATTCACTTGGAACTGAATCCAAACAGTCTGCAAAAGATATCAGTTCACAATGTTCTGTTGATCAGTTCTGTTTAAACATAAGGGAAAACATGTAAATAATACCTGATACAGCAAACAGGCCAGCAGAGAATCCAGTCAGAGATGCAGCCACGGAGTTCGACATAGTTGTCAGCTTTATTTGGTTCCCCTTTAGGATGTATCTTCTTGATGGTAGTACCGAGTTCTTTAGGGTTGAAGAACTCGTAGTAATGGAGAAAGAGAGGAGGCGATTTTAGTGTTGATGTTATGATTGTCTAACCCTAATCCCTCTCTAATAATTTCCTTATATACACCCAAGGGGAAACCCAATTAGTTAATAAAGGTAATCTGGCCCATCAACAATTACCAACTAATTTATTATAGGTTTTAATATATTTTGATCCAAATAATATAAATGATTATAATGGCTACATAATTAAATATAATCTACTTCACATTCCCCATATTTAGGGATTCACCAAATTTGACACTCCATCTCATCCCCTCTAAATGGGATTAAATCTACTTCACATTCCCCATATTTAGGGATTCACTATTCATTTCCCATATTTTTGTGAGTGTGTGTATGTAAATGGAAGAAAGAGATGAGGAATGGAATGCACGAGTTTTTACTCGAATAGAGATAGAGATGGAGAATGGAATGCATGGGTTTTTCACAAGAATAAACAAAATTTTAGATAGCAATTACAAATATGGTGATGAAGAACATCATCATCATCATCATACTCAGTAAATCTCACCAATAGCAAAACTAAGGTATGGTCTGAGGAGGGTAAAATGTAGACAGCCTTACCTCTACCCCGTAGGAATAGAGAGGCTGCTTCTAGTGAGACCCCCGGCTCGATCGTAGTTTTGTATCAAGCCTTGTACATAAGGCACATAACACTCAGCAATTAAGACAAATGCCAATTAGTGCATGTACTCCCTTGTCTTTCGGCTATCAACGCCACCACATGATGCATGATTAACCATCCCTCTCTTTTAACATTATTTTCACGAAATTAGTAAAATAACGTTAAAATTAGTGCACTTTCACTTTTGCCCCCCAAGCGCACACACATATATACATTATATGCGCATACCGCAAGCGGGGCGTATGCTGAAGAACCTAATGTGAATGCTAAACTCATTCTTGAACCGAAAAAGCAAAAGGAAAACGACTTTTTTTTGTGTTTACAATTAAACCTTACGCAATTACAAAAAGAGTCTATATGGGTCTAAACTCAATGCCTTGAATAATAAGACCTTTTGGAATATTGTCACCACAACGGGTCAAATGAAGATTTATCAGCATATTCTTGGTGGTAATAGCATTTTGGATATGGAATTCCAAAATTTGTACTTCCATCCAACCATCGTTCCTCTGTTGTGGAAGGCCTTTTATTTTCGGCCTACTGAGTGGGTTGTGGGTGTTTTGATCAATGTTTGGTCTAATAACCGGGGTTTGAGGGCTTACTAAATAGATATACCAATCTGAACCCAATTGTTCTATATCCTTCACTTTCAAAGGAGCCTTGAACATGGACTCATCTTTTGGTAATTTGTAGACAAGGTAAGTTGCATATGTTGTTTCAGATGATACTAGTTTTGACTGGATTTTGCCTTCAATGCTAAGTCTCCAAACAGCCAACTGAAGAGCTTCTCCAAATCTGAAAAATTCAAGAAAATCATCTTACATTTTTGTATCTTTTTTAATGTAAGCTTAAATAAAAACTCAGGTCAAACATCATCTTGAAAAAAGAATTTCATGAATGCATATTCATCAATAAACCCGTGATTATTATAAGCACTTACATAATAGTTGTGGGTGATAGACTTTTAGTTATAGGATCCTTAAGCATATCATGAATGCATTCGATACAAAGATTTAGTTTCCTCAATTCGTTTATAAACGAATAATTAATTGCGTATCGAAATTTAATGCAGCACCTCTCGAACTGTTACTGTTCAAGGAGACATGGTAGCTGACTTTATCACAATAAGTCTTCAATATATTAATTATATGGAGTTAATAAACTTATGAGTCCACTGATAAATTTCCAACAACATTTAGTGACTATATTATGTCGTTATAACTTAGGTTGTTAATATCAGTGCATTATGACTCCTCCATGAAATAGGTTTTGTCTGCTGACATAAAGATATACCCGAAATTACATTTTTGTCATCTTTGAATATTACAAAGTTAGAGTAATCAACCGATTTGAGTTCTCACTTCTTCTTTAAATCATAGCCTCTCGTTTCTTTTAAAGATATTGTAATACTCTATTAGATGCTTCACATTAATCTAGACATATCTAGTGTGTTGCAATGTGAGTAATATCTAAACGAGTATAGACTTAAACTTAGATAAGGCTTCTAATTAATGAAGCGTAAGAAATAATCTCATTTATCCTATTATCCTCTAAAGGAGAGCAGTATTTTGTTACATATGTAAGGACCCATTTAAGGTTAAACTTATGGAACGGAAGTAATGTCCCATTTGGTCTATCTCAACATGTTATGATATCTATTATGTAAGAGATATCTCTGAGATTTATTATATCAAAGTTTGTGTTAACAATGCTTTGACTTATGTAACATCTACTTGTCAAAAGAATATCATCTATATAGACAAGTTTATCTTAGTTGCTCCCACTCATTTTGAGGTAGGTACATTAATCCACTTGACTTTTGATGAAAATAATTACGTTAAGATTTCATCACAGTATGATGTTTGCATTAACCCATACATGGATTTTATTGGCTTACAAATAAAGTGTTCTTTAACCTTCAGTTTGGAACTTTCAGGTTGTTTTATGAACATGTAAATATGTCAGCCATTTGTTAGGGAAAATTGTTTTAATGTTCATCTAATGTAGCTTTAAACTATTATAAGCTACTAGAACAGTGATGATCCTCAAAGAAATCTTTTGTTAGATATGTAATAAAGATTCTTTAATAATACATCTCTTCCTGAGTATAACCTTTGACAATCAATCATGCTTCTTTGTGTCTTAACGTTTATATCAGGATTTGGTTTAGTTATGAACACTCTTAGGTTATTCAATCAAATCCCAAACGTTATGCGAACACATAAAATTAGTTTTACTAGAAAACAGTTTTATTCCATTCAGAAGATTGATTGACATTAATGGCTTAGTTAGAAGAGATAGGATCGGTAAACTTTTCCAAAATCCATTTCAACTTCAATTAGGGAGGTTATGCAATCATCAAAGTTAATAGGTTTTTAAACCTAGATGACCTCCTGAGTTGATTATTGGGTTTGTTAGAAGTTTCAGTTTTATGGATTAGCTCTTGATTAGGTTGCTATCATTTTCCAGATTCTAAGTTTGTAAGAGTTGGTGCAGTATGGTGTACAAGAGGTGTAATCGGAGTTAAATTCGGAGTGAAATTTAATGATACTCTTCCCCCCGCCTCTTGTATTCCTTGCAAGTCGTTATAAGAACTTTGACTGCTCCCACTGACCTTAGAAAACTTTAGGAACTCAGCATGCTTAGGGTCAATATTTAACGACCAAACAAATTCTAATAGAGAAAACATATAATAGAGAAAACATATTAGTGACGTTAGTCATTGTAGTTTCTCTTGTTGAGGATTATGTTGGTTTAGGTAAGAAATCTAAGTGTGCCCACAATTAAGCAACAATGAAACTTTTGTAATAATAGCATTGGATTTTAAGGAGACAAGTTTTGATGGAACAGTGTCATGATGGAGCGATGTCTTGTACAAGAGGTGCAAATTGAGGTAATGTGAAATTTTCACTCCCCCACCTCTTGCAACTATTGCAAGTTGTTCTAAAACACTTAATGCTCCCACTGATCTTTTAATATCTCTAGAATGCTACAAGAGAAGTTTCAATTAGGTATGTGACGTGGGAACCTATCATATATATATGTTAGACTTTACTTGATTTCCTTAATGTCCAGATGTCATAAAAACTTAGGGACATATTTAATAGAAATCATGTTAAGCACATATATGAGTAGATTTCTTTAAGACCATGGGCCATATGCGACAAAATTTAGATACAAGTTGATAGTCTTTTAAATGATAAATGAATTGTGTCTGAATATTCCTTAAGCCAAGTAATATTTAGGGCTATAACGTCATGATTTAAAATCACTTAGAATGAGATTAGATAAGAAATCATCCTCATTAACCATGTCATGATTTCTCATGAATTTTGGTTATAATGGATGAAATTTGTAAGTCTCATTTTCCTTTTGTCAAATTCTCATTTACATGATGACAAAGTTGTGAAAATGTAAGGTATCATCTAGTTTTATCTTAGTATTGTTTCAATCCAGATATTTAGAACAAATAAAATGAGAGTTTAAGATAAGTGTGACTTTATGTTGGTTATGCAAACCTCACAACCTTCATGACATAGCCTAAGTAATGATACTGTATTCTGATTAATCTTCAGAATATGTAAGGTATCGAAAAGCTTTGTTAGAAGACTGCTTATTATGGTTCTTATATCCTTAACAATTAATTTTGTCACTAACTCTCATGTTAGTTATTTGTCGACTTCTGGTAAGGAAACGTTTAAAACTAGAGTTAACTAATCATGTGCTAATAGGAATATTATAATTAGTAGACTTAAATATCTTTAATAAGTGACTATCTAATTAGTTCATCCAACTGTTCTTTAGAATAATGGATAGTCTCGTTGCTTATGTCTAGTCTAATGACATAATTATGCAGTGAGATTTTCCCTTGAAGAACCTTAGAGGTAGAATTAGCACTTGTAATTTGTCTATGGACCTTAGAACAATCCTCTTTTAAGGTTTTAGCGGTTGTAAAGTGAAAAAAAACTTATTTTCCAGCTTTAAACATTTATTTCTTTGTACATATGTTGCTTATCAACACACTCATTATACTTTGGTATTTTTTGAGTGTTATAGTTGATTTATAAGGCATCAAATTGTACAAGTGAAAATCTTAGTATGTAATGTACTGGAAAAATGTACTTATTTCCACGCGTAAGCCCTTAACTTTATGGGTCATGGTTTTGTACATTATAATGTATTCACATATACCATTTAACTTTATAGTTTAGAATTTCAAATGAAGGCATGCATCTTAGGAGTTCTAGTGATTATTCCATATATAAGAGATTAGCCTTAGGAAAGACTTAATCTGAAATAACTTTAGAGATAACATTATGTTAGAGAGTTCTTGATTATCATAAGAGACATCATGTTCGATTTGTCCTAATCATCATGCTCTAATTTTCTTCTTTATAATCTTTATCAGAAGAGAGCAATAGGATTATCGTGTCTTAAGAAATAATCAAGGATTTAATTTAAGAGCTAATTCTAATAGAAACTTTAAATAAAGCAAACATTTTTAGGTTTAGGAATTAGAGTGGATGAGATATATGTAGAAGAAAATTATAGTGAGTAAAATTATGGGTACTAAGAATAAGACAGACAAAAATATCATAAAATTAATATAAGGATCATTATGTGAAGAGATTGTGATATGTCTATTACTAACATCAAAATAATAGACTTAGTAAAATTCTACTTAAACAAAGACAAATCAGCTTTGGCCAGAAGTGTAATCATTTAAGTATGTGTGCAAAGTAATTGTGACAAATCAGCTTTGGCCAGAAATGAGACAATCACTTTAGTTATGCACTTGTCAAGCATGCTAAACATAAATGAATTAAATCAGCTTTGGCCAGAATTAAGACATTTCACGTTTGTAATGCATACTCAACATAGCTTTTATAATACTTGAACAATAAATGGATATATTAAATCAGCTTTGGCTAGAATTAATACATCAGAAGCTCATTCAAGTTAAGCTATTTTGGTTTTGTAAAACATTATTTGATCCTTGTTAATTAACTAAGTATTTACAGAACCAATTAGTTAGTAGCAAACCACCTGTTAGCGCGGATCGAATAAGGCCCAAGTCTAAAATAATGAGGTTTCGAGTCTTGTGCGATCAGTAATGCCCAAGTCTTGTGCGACCAATAAGGCCCAAGTCTTGTGCGATCAATAAGGCCCAAAACTTGTGCGATTAGTAAGGCCCAAAAAAAATTTTTGTGTGATCAGTAAGGACTTGTGCGATCAATAATGACTTGTGCGATCAATAATGACTTGTGTGATCAGTGAGGCCCAAATCTTGTGCAATTAGTCAGGCCCAAGTTTTGTGCGATCAGCACTGTCTTGTGCGATCCACAAGTCTTGTGCGATTACCCTTGTGTGACTGTCTTGTACGATCAGACCATGTCTTATGTGATCTGATCTTGTGCGACTGAAGGGAAAACTTGTGCGATTAGTACATTGATAATTTCGAACCTACTGTTAATAGCTGTTTCTTGTGATTATGACTAAAACTCGAAATTTAAGGGATTGTGGGATAGTGTTTCCTATTTTATTTATGATCTAAACTTATCAAATATTTCGAAAATAATAACTGAAAAACTATTAACAGTTTTCGAAATTTTAATAGATAAAATTCAGATCAAACATTGGAAAAAAACATCCACTAATCCAAATTATATTCCAAATCTTAGGGAATTTTCGAGTTTTATTTAGAACAAAAGATGAACCCTAAAAAATAAAAAAACATAATTCTGGGTTCCGAAATCTAAAATTTAAGACTTTCTTTAATGGATTTCGAATATTAGTTTACCCATTATAATTTCGAGTCAATTTATCAAACATATTTTTCCGAAAACAGGGATTTCGGTACCAAAAGACCCGAAAACAGCCGAGACCTTTCAAGGCTTTAAAATTTTCGTTTTCCAGATTTTTGATCCCAGAATAATGGATACAAAACCAGAACTGATTTATCAACATATGCTCTGATACCACATGTTGATCAGTTCTGTTTAAACATAAGGGAAAACATGTAAATAATACCTGATACAGCAAACAGGCCAGCAGAGAATCCAGTCAGAGACGCAGCCACGGAGTTCGACATAGTTGTCAGCTTTATATTTGGTTCCCCTTTAGGATGTATCTTCTTGATGGTAGTACCGAGTTCTTTAGGGTTGAAGAACTCGTAGTAATGGAGAAAGAGAGGAGGCGATTTTAGTGTTGATGTTATGATTGTCTAACCCTAATCCCTCTCTAATAATCTCCTTATATACACCCAAGGGGAAACCCAATTAGTTAATAAAGGTAATCTGGCCCATCAACAATTACCAACTAATTTATTATAGGTTTTAATATATTTTGATCCAAATAATATAAATGATTATAATGGCTACATAATTAAATATAATCATAATAATTATATTTAATCTTACATGTTCTCCTTTCTTATTCAATGAAAACCACTGTCCGTCCATTAAAAAACTTCACGTTAGTTCAGACGATATGATTTATGAGGTTATCATTTTATATTACTTGGATAATCAGTTACATCATGATCCATTAGCTATCTGACCTGATCATAAGCTGTGATATATTTAGTTGGGTCATGTGTTTGGATCACATCATATATTAACTATCTCACCCAAATCTTTGCCATTGCCGTACGAGCCTAGATATAGACAGATTTTTGAAGGGCGGTGGAGCAGGACTACTTGTGATGGTAACGTTGGCATGTGATAGTTGAAGTACGATTAACATTCTATAACTAAAAAGAATCTAAAGCAGCGGATTATAGACATAGCAACTAATTACCGTTTTGCCGCCGTTAAGGAGGACCCCTTTGGACAGAAGTTTCCTCAAATCACCTTTGGAACTGTAGTTCAGAGGAGGTTCTGCAGTCCTAGTCATCTCTTCGTAGTCAAAAAGCGGTTCCCATATACTAAACTCTTGACTTTCGAGTGCAGTCTCAAGCTCTGTCACAACCTCAGCCATCTTAGGCCGATCTTCACGAGATTCCTTCAAACATCGATATGCAATGTCTGAAAATATTTTTAAAGCACTCTGATCCATTGGTTGAATGGTAGGACTTTTAAAGATAATATCATTTAACTTCTTCTGTTCATAGCATTCTTTCCACGTGGGCACTAAAATATTCTCAACATGACCCTTGCTATCAAGTCTACTACATAACATCCCACAGAAAATTTCCAATAAGACCACACCGAAAGAGTATATGTCGGACTCTTTCGTTAGGGTGTGTGACATCGCATACTGTGGATCGCAATACCCATGGGTACCTGCTGCAAGGGTGATAACAACCGAGTGTTTCTCATTAGCTGGGCCCATGACTGACAGCCCGAAGTCAGAAACTTTACCATTCCATTGGTCGTCGAGTAGAATATTGGCGCTTTTCACGTCACAGTGAACAACTCTTTGGTGTGTCCCCCTTGGATCATGAAGGTAGTTTAGTCCCTTCGCGACATCAAGGCATATCTTGAGACGTTGTGTCCATGTGAGATCAGGGAAATTTAAATAACGATCAAGGCTTCCACGAGATGCGTGCTCGTAAACAAGGATCATCTCATCCTCTTGGTAACAGAATCCCAGAAGAGAGATGAGATTTGCATGCCGGTAACGAGAAAGCGCCATGATCTCTTTCAAGAACGCAGGTGTTCCTTGCACATGCTTATGATCCAGACGCTTAATAGCAGCCATGTTTTGCCCCTTAGAGTGAGACACTTCTCCTTTGTAAACTTTCCCAAAACCACCGCGTCCAATATAGTTCTTTTCATCGTCAAAGTTGTCGGTGGCTGTTGTTATCTCCTCCAGCTGGATTTCAAGATCTTTAAATTCCTGCAAGAATGACTCCATATTTGAAGATCAAATAATAATAATCATAAAACTCAAATCAAGGGTTCGTTCCAAGCAATTGCAAGTGACTGCTTAACAGGTAATGTGTAAAGAACCAACAAAAAAGGTGTTTGTAATCTCTTTATTTAGAACTGGAAATTTCACAAATTTGTGCTTTACATCACTAATCATTCCCAATATTTTTTTTGTGTCAACTGAGATGTCCTGATCACATGATGTCATAAAAAATAGTTTAATTCCAGATACATGCTAAATAATTTGTGGCCTTGAGGATGGCTATCAAGTCTCTTTAGTTGACAAGGCATTAATCTCTTGTGTAGAAATTACCTGATGGAGTTAGGATGTGATGGTCAAAGTCAACCTTTTTTGTGTACCAGTCCAGAGGCCCTGATGATTGCAGCATCATCATACTCGTACTCAGTAAATCCCATCAATAGCAAAGCTAAGGTAGGGTTTTAGGAGGGTAAGATGTAGACAACCTTACCTCTACTCCGTAGGAATAGAGAGACTGCTTCCGGTGAGACCCCCGGCTCGATAGTAGTTTTGCATCAAGCCTTGGACATAAGGCACATAACACTCAGCAATTGGGACGAAGGCCGATTAGTGCATGTTGTTGATTGGTATAGAGAGCAAACACAGCAATTGGGGTTTGAATTGTATTGAGAATTGTATTAATATAAAAAAGGGATATAAAGAATGGTGTTTATATAGAACACCAATTTACATATTGGCCCCTCATACTATCTATTATCTACTTTCCGACACTCCCCCTCAAGTTGAGTAGTGGGGTTACCAATACCCAACTTGCTCAAACAACTATTAAACGCGTTTCCGTTGACTGCCTTTGTGAGGATATCTGCGAGTTGATCTTTTGATGCTACATACGGGAGCTCTATGGTCCTTTCCTCCAGTTTTTCCTTGATGAAATGCCGATCAACCTCTACATGTTTCGTTCGATCATGTTGAACTGGGTTTTCTGAGATTTGTATTGCAGCTGTATTGTCGCACATAATTTTACTGGGTACCCTTTGGGAGAAACCAATATCTTCTAGAAGCTTCCTGATCCAAAGAACTTCGCTTAACCCTCGAGCTATGCCTCTGAACTCTGCTTCTGCACTTGACAAGGCAACCACCTTCTGTTTCTTACTTCTCCAGGTAACAAGGTTTCCGCCAACCAAGGAGAAGTATCCTGATGTAGACCTTCGGTTTCCCTTATCTCCTGCCCAGTCTGCGTCAGTGTAGAGCTCAACAGTTAAATGCCCATTTGTTTTGTACAACACTCCATGGCCTGCGGTTCCCTTGAGATACCTTAGAATTCTCTGAGCAGCTTCCATGTGGGCAACTTGTGGTTGGTGCATAAACTGACTTACCACTCCAACAGCGTAAGCTATATCAGGGCGAGTATGTGAGAGATAAATTAACTTGCCCACGAGCCGTTGATATCTTTCTTTGTCTGCGAGCTTTCCATCGAGTTCCATGTGAAGATTGTGGTTCACCACCATTGGCGTATCTGCTGGTTTACAATCAATCAGCCCAGTCTCCGCCAGGAGATCAAGAACATACTTCTTTTGGCAGATGAAAATCCCCCGTTTAGACCTGAGAACTTCTATTCCAAGGAAATACTTGAGATTCCCAAGGTCTTTCATTTCAAACTTTGAAAACAAATTCCTTTTCAGCTGGGCTATTTCTTCCACATCATCTCCGGTGATAATCATGTCGTCCACATATATGATCAAGCAAGTTACGAGGCCGTTCCTCCTTTTGAGGAACAAGGTATGATCAGCGTTACTTTGGCGATACCCGTGTTCTTTCATGGCCAAGGTGAACTTTCCAAACCATGCTCTAGGAGACTGTTTTAGCCCGTATAGAGATTTCTTCAACCTACAAACTTCCCCATCTTTAAAACCCCCTGAAAAACCTGGAGGTGCTTCCATGTAAACTTCTTCAGTTAGGTCTCCATGAAGAAATGCATTTGTAACATCAAATTGATGAAGGGGCCAATCCTTATTAGCTGCCATGGAAAAGAGGACTCTGATGGTATCCATTTTTGCAACCGGAGAAAATGTCTCTGAGTAATCGATCCCATACGTCTGAGTGTACCCTTTGGCTACAAGCCGGGCTTTGTATCTTCCAATGGAACCGTCTGGTTTATATTTAATCGAATACACCCACCGGCATCCAACTGTTTTCTTTCCTTTAGGAAGAATGCACTTCTCCCATGTATTATTTTTCATAAGAGCACGCATCTCCACTTCCATTGCTTCTTCCCAGTTCTTCTTACCTAAAGCTTCCTTTACGGAATTAGGTATTTGTTCAGTGTATAGTGAAGTAACAAATGCTTTCGCACTGTTAGATAAGTTCCCGTCGACCATATTAGCTACAGGATATCTTGAATTTCTGTTTTCCCTCTCTGGGGAGTACCGTTTTGGAGGAACCCCTCTATTGGCTCTAGGTGGAAGAGAGTATCTTCCGGTAGTCTCTGCTGCAACCGTTTCAACATGTTCAACAACTGGATCAACCTGTTCAACAACTGGATCGACATGTTCTGTAGTTGTCGATTCTATGTGTTCCCCTGTTGTCTCATAGTTATAAGACGTAGAACATTCAGGGTTCTCAGTATTTCTAACCTCAGGCATCACATTGGATGGACTTTCTTCAGTGGTACTGTGCTCCGCAGATTGTGTGTCTGTGTTTGAAGGACTCGCAGTACTGTGAGGAGGTTCTGTTGTTACTTCTTCAGACGAGGGAAGTTGGGTTAGCCAACTCAGAGGGTCTATACATTCGTTCTCCCCCTGACCACTGAGTTGGTTGTCATAAAAGTATTTTGTTTCAAGAAAGTCAACGTTCATTGTGGTGAACATTTGACGAGTGTTTGGATTATAACACCGATAACCTATTTGATCGATCCCATAGCCGACAAACACACATTTCTCAGCACATGGGCCGAGCTTGTTTCGGTTGACTTTGGGTATGTGAACAAATGCGGTACACCCGAAAATTCGAGGTTCAAGTGTAAGAGGATGGGGAATACTGGCAGACTTAGACAGACAATCTAAGGGAGTCTTAAATTTAAGAGCTTTTGTGGGGAGCCGATTCAGGAGATACACAGAGGTTGCAACTGCCTCCGGCCAGAAAGATTTAGGGACCTGAGATTCGATCAAAAGGGCTCGAGTCATTTCAAGAATAATACGGTTTTTCCGTTCGGAAACACCGTTTTGTTCGGGGGTATGAGAACAAGAGGTTTGATGAACTAATCCTTTGGTTTTAAAGAACTGTTTCATGGATGTATTGACAAATTCTCCCCCATTGTCGGATCGAAGGATTTAGATTTGGGTTTGGAATTGAGTTTGAATCATAGCATAAAACGTGATAAATTTTTCGTAAACTTCGGCTTTGTTTTTCAAAAAATATACCCATGTCATGCGAGTGCAATCATCCACGAATAGTATAAAGTACCGAAGACCCTGCCCCCCATCACAGGAGCAGGACCCCACACATCAGAATGGATTAGTGAGAAAGGTGAAGCAACTTTCGTATTGCTAGGTTTAAACGGTTGTCGATGGCTTTTAGCACGAAGACAGGTTTCACAATCTATTTTTCCATTCGAGGGAAAGAGTTTTGGAAACAAAAGGTGCGAATAGCCATGGGATGGATGCCCCAACCGTCTATGCCATAGCCAGGCTTCCCGGTTTTCGGTTCCATGTGCCAACATCACAGTACCCTGTTGAGTCACTTCATCCACGTAGTACAATCCGTGACGCTCAGTACCACGTCCAATAATCACACCTGTCCTGATATCCTGTAGGAGGCAGAAAGTAGGGTGCATTAGTACCGTGCAATTTAATTCTTTGGTAATATGACTGATTGACAGTAATTTGTGTGATAAGGACGGAACATAGAGGCAATTTGACAATTTCATAGTTGGTGAAATTTCAATTACTCCTCCTCCTTTCACTTGCATCGTTCCGTTGTTTGCTGTATGTATTTGAGATTTTTGAGGTTGGGTCATTGACCGTATGTCTAATGGTTCAAACGTCATGGTGTCAGTGGCACCAGAATCAAATATCCAAGAATTGTTTTTTCCACGATTGATTTCCATTTTTTTTAACGTTGTCCCGGCACTGCTATTAAGTAACCAACTGAACCGGCGAATTTATCAATTTCGCTGGATACTTGAACTCGCGTTCAAGATTTTAGTCTGGAATATCGTCGCTTGGTAATGAAGGTACTTTACCGGCGAATTTATTAAATACACCGGTAACTTGAACTCGCGTTCAAGATTTAAAAAACACAAATTCGCTACCGACAACGAATTTAAACCACAAATTCGCAAAAAAGGAACTTCGCATTAGAAACTCCGCAGCAAAATTAAGATTGGCCGCAAAAATGGAAATGATTGAACAGTAGCGAAATAAATCGAATTTATAAAAAGGAAATGATTGAATTGACAGTAGCGAAATTAATAGTATTTATAAAAAAGGAAATGATTGAATTGATTGGAAACAACAAATATGGATTTCAAAAAGATTGAATTGATTGAAATTGGGAACACGACAAATATGGAGTTAGTGGAAAAGGAAGGTATCGAATTTATGGGATTGATTGAAATTGATTGGAACACGTTGAAATTGTTTTGCTGGTTTCGCCGGAGATAGCACGGTGATTGAGAAGATAATAGAACAAAAACGGGGATTTTGGTTACAAGACGGCGATGACTGGTTTTGTGGTTGAACACGACAATCGAACGAAGAACTGATTTTGGTTTGGTTTTGCGGTTTTACACGACAGATTGAGGTTTGATCTTGGTTTTTCAGGTTTGAGTTTGAATGAGCGAATCGGTTTTACGAATCGGAAACCTGCTCTGATACCATGTTGATTGGTATAGAGAGCAAACACAGCAATTGGGGTTTGAATTGTATTGAGAATTGTATTAATATAAAAAAGGGATACAAAGAATGGTGTTTATATAGAACACCAATTTACATATTGGCCCCTCATACTATCTATTATCTACTTTCCGACACATGTACCATTGTACCCCATTGTCTTTCGGCTATCAACGGCACCACATGATGCATGATTAACTATCCCCAGCTTTCAACGTTATTTTCACAAAATTAGTAAAATAACGTTAAAATTAGTGCACTTCACTTTTGTTCTCGAGGGCCCACACATATATACATTATATGCCCTAATGATTGCATATACAAGTATATTAAGTTCCAGTTGTTATAGTTTAAGAAAGATGTAGGTGGTTATCATGTCTCTTTAGATGACATTAGCCATTAAACAATCGCAGACAATGCTATTGCTTTTATGTGAGCATCACGAACAGGTTGTGGAACAGGTCGTTAGCCATTAAACACACACATATACATACCCATTTATTTCAATAGTCAACCCTAAAATATTTTGTTTTATTCTTTTAAATAATATTAAATAAATGGGTAAAAAGACTAAAATACCCTTGGGTGACAAGATTTAACAAGAAAATCTAAATGGGTTAAGCCTAAAGGACAAAACATGCAGCAAAATTCCTTGTAAAGAGCAAAACTTGTCAAAATTCGTTAAAAAAGACACCGCCTGATAAGTGGTATTAAGATAAAGGACAAAACTTGTAATTTTTCCTTTTAAATATAATTTTTCAAAATTTCAAACACCGAAAGGTGTTCAAAGTCCTCCCCGTAAAGCATAGCGTAGTCGGGCAGGGCCTCTTGAACACCTTTCGGTGTTTGAAATTTAAAAAAAAAATATATTTAAGTGTCTTCTTTTTTTTAAAAACATGTTATGTCACGTTTTTAGGTTGTAATACTTAAGTTATGTTGTAATGTTTTATGTTATATTTCTAATTTTTAAGTTATGCTGTATTGTTTTATGTTATAATGTTATATTAAATAGATATAAATATTTGATAGAATTAAAAAGAAATGTGAAGAGTCAGCTGAGCAATGGGGAAAGTCCGCCAAGCCGTTGGGAAGAGCCAGCCGAGCCAATGGGAGGTGTCTGCCAAGTATATGGGAGGAGTCTGTCGAGCCAATGGGAGGAGTCTGCCAAGTATATGAGAGGAGTCTGCCAAGTATATGGGAGGAGTCGGTCGTCGACGTATCACCTTTGTTGAACACGTGTAAGCTCCCCAATCATGGACTCTTCAAGTGTACAAACGGACGCATCCCATGTTGCAGGAGTCCGTCCAAGGGCGCATGAGGGTGACATCTATTATCTATTATGTATAATAAACTAGGTTATCACCCGCGAACTTCGCGGGCAGAAAAATTTAATTTACATTAATCGAATTATGTCATTAAATAAAATAAACGACATGTTTTGAAATATTATTTTGTTTTATAATTGTTTTGAATTGACAATTATAGTTGAGATAATTTTAATGTACTGTTGGTTCAATATTGTTTGAAAATTCCTAACCTCCTTTTTTGAATCTATTGACCGATTCCTCATCCACGCCCAATTTAAGTTCATGCCACCGGAATCATGATTTAGTCTTGCCGAAACCACACACCTCTTACCTTTTCTAAACTGAACAACAATGCGTAAACATCTCTAAGGCCACCAACAACCGATCACACATCATTTCTAAACATCACAGTTAATTGAAAATCCAAAAGTATAACGGACTGGAACTAAAGAAAACATGCCACAACAACCAACATATTTATCTCTGGTTTGTCCTTCTATATGTTGGGCTCATAAAAAACCGATCAGAGTAATTAACAACCAAAATACAAAGCCGTAATTCTCTATAAATACAATCAACAGATTCTTTACTCAAACCCATTAAAGATTCATTGAAGAATCCCTTGCGGACTAAAAATATACACAAACTCACGTCTTATGTGAACCCTAAGTTTTAGAGAATTTACATTATAAAACATGTACTTCAGATTACATAAAACAACTTAACATATGGGTATTTATAACCACCCATTTTGGCGGTTATATCTTAACTGTCATAACTTCCCAATCACACTGTTTGACATATACATACCAGCATATACTAAGTAAATAGACATTGATTTACATAATAATAAATATAAATGTTTCTTTATTTGATGCCAGGTTTAATTTCCAACATTCATCGCATATCAAGAAAGCGAGTAATGGAATCTCAATCCTTGTACCCCACACAAGATGCTTTGTTTAAAAAACCAAACACACACACAGGTAATCGTATAACAAATCTCCATGTTTTTCTTATCGACTCTACACTACACATAATTATAGTCTTATAGTTGAAACACAATGAAAACTCAAGCATTTCCCAAGAGACTTGTGGTATAGCTGAGTCGGGTATGGTCTTTTGTAACCTACACTCAATTAACTTAATTCTATCATGCTGATACTTTGCTAATAATCCTTGAAAAAAAATAAACGTTGAAGTACTAATGATCATAAACTCAAATTTAGTTAGTTTACCCCACATTACATGAGACAGAGGTTCTTTAAAATCAATAAATGTCTATATAATTCTTATAAAATCATGATAGTTATTTAATTACATGTATTATATATAATAATCTATAATCATTTTTATGATGTGCATGGAGTTCGTGGATATGATACTTTAAATACCACTATATGAAGCTTATCAAACAAATCGCGTTGTCTCTATTATCTTAACTCTCATTAGTTGACTGATGAACTCCTTGAGCTACTCTTGTGAAATAAAAAAGGTTCTAAGATTAACCAGTAAACCATCGAGGCTACTTTGATAAAGGTTCGCACTCTGTTTGCATCTCCATATGTCGCATGAAAGAAACGTTCCATTACTTATGGAAAGATTAAATTACAATGAACTGAAATGAAAGAAATAACATTAAAAGAACGCGGTCAATAGTGAAATAGATTAACCAAAAGAGACCAGCTTCACAAATGTAGGATATATAAGAATAAAAAGAGCAAAAACTATAAAAATAATAAAATTCGTATTTTATGATATTTAACCTTTTTTCATAAAAAAATGATTAAAAAAAAGTGCGCGAGAATCGGTTTGGAAGTGAAACCAAAATAAAACCGAACCAAAAACAACCATAAGAACCGTCCAAACCGTGGCAGAAGCGAACCAAAACCAGTTTGGCAAAGAACGAACCAAGAAAAAAATTGGTTTGGGTTCCTAAAAAAACCAAAATGTTAATCTCTACCAATATGTACCTGCACTCTGCGCCGGGTTTCACGTTTGTAGTGAGAAATATTTTGATTGTATAATTTGCTAAGCGAATTGCTCTGGCATACTAATTTGTAATGGTGAATTAAGTAGGTAACATTTAATTAGAAGTAAGATATCAAAAGTGATTCAAAGATGTTACTATAACATGTGTTGGAATATAAAATGAGCAAAAAGAAAAACATCACAGCCCATTGCTTACACAGTTATTACTACTTGCCGAAAGCATGCCAAGAAAAAAAGATTCATATTATTATAATACATAGTATATATATGGGTGGTCTAAATAATTCGTCTTGTAAGCGCGCAAGTGTATGTTGCAGATTAAAGTTGTGGCACCAGAATTAATAGATAATTGAAGCTAAATGCCAAGCTATCATAGATGGTATCTGGCCCATTTGTTGGGGGTTAAGGCTGTGGCATCACAGCTTCAAGGTTTGATTCTTTAAATATGGTTCGTTTTCTAACTAAAAGCAACTCGCAACCTTCGTAAGCAAAACGAAAAGCACCTACCTGCAAAGTAAAAGCATCCGCATACTAAAAAGCTTAAACCTTTAAATCAAATTGATGAGCATCTCTAACTATAGGACTCAATAATTAAATGACCGAAAACAATACTTCAAATGCAGTGCGTGAAAAGCGTCCCAAAAAAAAAAAAAAAAACTAATCGATCAATAAACTTAAAAACAAAACAAAAAAATATTGGTTTAAAACTTGTTTAAAAATACTCAAAAACTTTCCTAAAATTGAAACGGGTCAAGTGGGTAGGAAAAAAACTAATTATCAATCTCATGCCTTTTTAGTAACATACCAGTTGTGAAAAGGTGCAGTACCTTTTCTAATATCCGATCAACACATTTAAAAAACATACTTCTATTTATGATGCTACAAAAATCAAATTATCTCAAGGTCCACATTAATTCAAATCAACACCTAAAAACAATCAACAAACACAAAGCAATAACAACTATAAGCCCATGATGCTCTAGAAACCAAATTAACTCAAGAATCCACAACAACTTTTCTTAAAACCTATAAAGGTGTAAATTTTTAATAAAAAGTCTTAAAAAAACACAAAGGACTTTTACCTTCATCAAGCAACTGGAAATAGTATCGACTATCCAAAAGAATTTTTCAAACCTGATAATGACAAAAGATCAACGGGTCAACAAAGAATAAATAATCATTAAAGCCAGGTAGATGTATATTATAGTGAAAAAAGAATGTTTTAGGTGGTTTTGAGACCAAAAATAGATCCAAACAAAAAGAGGTGGCAAAGGGTCACATAGAATGTGTACAGGTCAAACGCGTTGAGTTGACCACCCTAAACACGTTATCCAGATTATACTACATACTTACCTATAAACAAACATTCTACCTGTTTGACCCATACGTGTTTTCTCCTAAGATAATATTTTCATTGTACCTGTTATGAATACAAAAGAGGACCCAAATCGACCCATTCATGGTTGAATGGGTCAAACTGGCACCCTTACCAACAGGCTTAATATGAGAATTTAGACGAACAGATGGCAGCCTTGAGAAGGAACGTGAATGTTCCTGGAAGCGAGAGCTACCATCGTTGGGACTTGGGAGGCACCCAAACTCTGCTCGCCAAGCCAACATGTACACTTTCTTCCATCAGCCAAAGCTTCGATCACCAAAATATATATGCTGGACCGCTCCCACTGTAATTAAGAAAAAATGTTTGGGTTAAATAATCATATTATTCCATGGTGTTATTAATATAAGTTATAAAATGAAAGAGACAAACCTCAAGCCGGTGACTGCATCAAATAGTTTCTCCTCATTTTCCAAACTTTACCCACTGCTCCAAAAAAACTTGGCTATTATTTCACCATTTTCTTGTGTTGCACCTGCTCCCAAACTCATAACTGCACAACATGCTATGTTTTAGACAATATTGCACGAGGAATTTTTTTATCATAGACCCTTAAATATTTTCAACTTTAAGGTTATGCTTCATAATGCAAACCAACAATTCCAAGAAGGTTGTCATTTGTTTATTGATGTGTGAAATATTAATGAGCCTCAGAAACATTTTCACTTGAATAATGTCACAGCCCCCGACCCCACCTTGGGAGCGGGAGCCGCGAACCAGTTAGATGGTATCGGTGTTTATTAATTACGTAGTGGAAAATCTTTCATCAGGATCGTAGTTAGGAAATAATTTCAGAGTTTATAAAACACCAAACTTTTAATTTTAAACAAATGGGCTTAAAACCATATTTGATTCAATTGTTTTTATAGGGATAAACCCAAATAAATAAAAAATAAATTTCTTCTTTTATTCAGGTATTTATAGCCACTTTATTTAAGCCTTCAGTGCTCCATAGCTGGCTTCTATTATCTCTACAACAGTTTACCTGAAACGTGTTTTGAAAACATTTTATCAGTAATAAATACTGGCGAGTTCATTCCATTTTTATAAAATATATTGTTACACTTTACAGTATTAAGGTTTTTATATTTGTTTATATTTACCCAAAAACTAAATCATTATTTGTCACATGGTGGCAGTTCCGATGTGACGGTGGTCATATCACTCATTGGCTAACTTTCGTCCAATAGTGAATTTATCAAGTAATTATATCATACTATTATTCAAAGTATCTGTCACTAGGCGATTCCCGTGACCATGGTCATATCACTGTTGATCATTCTTTCAACTAGTGACAATGGTCATAACACTGTTGATCATTCTCTCAACTAGTGCCGGTGGTCGCATCACTGTTGATCGTTCTCTCAACTAGTGACTTTGGTCCTATCACTGTTGATCATTCTCTCAACTAGTGACTCTGCTCATATCACTGTTGATCATTCTCTCAACTAGTGACTCTAAATTTAGTAGTGTCCCATGATATTACTTTTTCAAATATATTTTCTATGTCACAAAACCAATTAACCCAGAAAATGAAATATATCATTTTCTGTCAAATCAATAGCTATAACTTTATCAAATATAATATATTAATTAAATAATTGAGATATTATTATTTAATATATTAACGTGACTAAGATTAAAAATATATTCTTAGTATAGTAGAATATATTATGTTTGACATATTTTATTATGGTATACATTTATAGACTAACATTATTTTATAACGTTAATAGTAATTTAGCTTTATTATATAGATTTTCTTTAATGTAACTAATATACTTTAATAATGATTAATAAAGCTCTATTTTATATACACACTACTAAGATTTATTTCAATCATACATTAAATTTATTAATTATTTAATGTAAAAATAATATTAGTTATAGGCTATGGCCACTGGGGCACAATTTCCCACCGTGCTTGTGGTCATGCTACTATTGGCTAACTTTTTGGCCAATAGTAACGAGGGTCAAGTAATGTATAAAACCTCCCATATACGGCAGCTATTGCAGAATACAAAAACTTAATCACTGTCAGTATAACATATACATTTAGGGTTTTTGTAAAGCATTTTAAATATAAAGGTATCACAAAAAGGTGATAAAAAGGAGAACGACTCACAAACTGTGAGAAAAGAGAATGGACTCACTTTGTAACTTTAGGGTTCAACTAGAAAGCCTCCTGGTATAATCTTGGGTATAACTCCTGAGCTATTTAATAAAATATATAATGCACTCGTCTTAAGTATAGTAACCCAATTCAACTTTATCCCTACGTCACGAGACAGAACCCAAACGAACTTAGTCGGGCAGAGCCTTGACATGCGTTATGGGGCTCCAGATCAATCGGACATGGTATCAGTGATCAGGAGTTAAAACACTTAAAACGGGGCATGGCTTTATTATTATTATTATTATAAATAAAACAAAAAAAATAATATAGAAGTTTTTTGAGAGAAAGTAGGCGAAAGACAAAGCAGAAGGACAAATTTTGATCGAATTATGAGTGCCTATTTATACTAACTAGAATTACCACCCGCCGCAATGCGGCGGATATTCAATAGTTATATATCATATTAGATGAAAGTCAAATGTTTCTTACAAGAGCGTGAACCTATGTGTAAAATGTTAGAAAAGAATAACTAAGTTGATATCTGACTTGCGCGTTGCCACAGACATATCAAACGGGGGGAAATAGACGCGCTGCCACAGGCTTGTCAAATGAGAAAAAATAGATGAAAAACCGTTGAACCCCATACGCACGTTGCGACGTGTTAACTCCGAAAATTTAAAACGAAACGTTAAACGGAAAACTTGCGAAAGATGAAAAGTATAAGGGACCAAAGTTGAAAGTTAAAAAGTGTTGGTTTAAATTGTAAATGATGAAAAGCTTTGGGTTAAAAGTAAAAAAAAATCAAAGGGCTTAAATTGCAAAAGATAGAAACTTTTGATTACAAGTAAAAAATCAAACTAATCAAAGGGTTTAAATAACCAAAGAATGAAACTTTAGACTTAAATTGTCAAAGATTAAAACTTTAGGGTTAAAAATGAAAAATCCATTTTTTTTAAAACTCCCAAAGCCAATGGTACAATTACCATATGCATGAAATAGTTGCTTATTAATAAGGTTTTAATTTAATTTGTCCAAATTCTAGAAGGTCACAAAACTCTACACGTATACATTCATCCATTAATTCCATATGATGATGTTGATGTGTTTCTCAACAGATTCCATATGTACACACGTATATTTAACATTAATGCATTGTTTGACTATTTGTTCATGCATGCATTTCAACTTGGCATACGTTAGTTTTTTTATTATTATTTTATATATTATAATTAATCCAGCTGCTTCACTCATTTGGCGCCTATAACTTCTAAAATATGACGTTTTATAAAACAATGAATATGTCATTAAAACGAGAATATTGGTATCTACATCTTGAACCAAGTTTCATTAAAAACGGAGTAAGTTCAAATATAATGTATTTTTATAATTTAATTATTAAACGGTTCCTAGGCCCGTCTAGGTACTTCATATTTATAACAACCAACTTACCCGTAGTCTACCGACTACCCGTTTAATAATATAAGTTTTTATGTACTTTATTTTAATATAGAAAATAGAAATGTCACACATATTCAAACCAATTAATTAGTATAACGTTCCAACCAATTACATAAAATAGTTTTTAAAACTATGAGTCGAATAATTATACTAAAAATAAAACTAGTTACTAATGGTTAATAAATTTAAACAACCTATAACTCTTATATGATAATAATGGAAATGTTACAAATAACTTATCAACTATCACACAATTCTATAGATTACCATGAATCTACTGTGAAGATACTATAAAACATGAAAAACCTCATCAATCCAAGAGTTGAAACAGTGGCAGCCACCTTCAGTCATAAACTCATTCAATTTAAAAATAGAGCTTATGAAATCAGGTCTGTTTTGAGTAAAATATATGATTATTTAACCCAAATTATAAGTGTTGAAACAGTGACAACCACCTTCAGATAATTGAAACCCTATCAAACTAACTCCAAATTAGAAGACACCAATTAACAAAATATTTTTCAAAAAAAAAAAAAACTCTAGTGTTCGAGTCAATCAATAAATCAATACAATATATTCAAGTATTGTATTTAGATAATAAAAACCCTAGCAAACTAACTACAAATCAAAAGACGTTGATTAACGAAAGACACCTGTGGCACATCCTGAATGATGTTGAGCGTACCTTCAGCAGGGTCATTTCTCAAGTTTTAAGTGCAAACCTGAAAGTTGACTGCCATATAGTCGCCCACTTTTTAAGTGCCATCATGTATACCATTGACTGCCATATAGTCGCCCACTTTTTAAGTCCAAATGTCTCTTTCCTTTCCTTACGTCAATGTCATTCAAGTTCCTCACTCTGATCTTCGAGCGAGCGTAGCCACCTCATCCAGAAAATGCAATTTCGATTAATATTTTTTAGGTAATAAGTATACTTCAAGCCATATCTGGAGTAAAAAAGTCTAAAAAGCTCGAACACATAGTTTCAATATTCGGGTCAAATCACTAACATTTGACAGCAAGAACTGAAAATTATACAAAAACGTACCCTAATCTCTCCAGCTGCAGCCATTTTTTTATCTTTCTTTCGCCATCCAACAGCAACTGAGGAATCTGAGCCTAAAATCAACTCTATCTGGAAGACATAATGCAAAATATATGTATTAAGTAATTATATAATCTTAACATTTGTCAAACACTCAAGCATCTAATCATCTTATCATTACACCTTCAATCAGCATAAGTGCAGAAACACATCCAAAATAGTCTGGTATAGCCATTGTTATTAGCCTTCATTATCTAATTACAATTAGTTAAATCACATAACCAATTTTTAAATGCAATCCAAACAAAATCGGATATCGGTCAAGGACAGATATTTGAGATATAGGTTAACGCGGTGGGATATCGGTAATTTTAATATCATGCAGTATTTATATATATAGCAATTTAACACTAACGATTCAGTATATTCTCCTACCATTAACAAATTAACCTTTTGCATCTTGCAAAACACTAACAATTGTAGCAAGTAGGAACTGAACTTAAAACACTAACAATTAGCAATTAAGACTTAGAAGAACGACGAATGGTAGAACCAAGAAGAAAGGTACTGATATCGGGAAAATCGGTGATATATCGGTGAAATATCGATCAATATCGCCAATAATACCGGTTCCAATATTTGACACCGATATTTTACATGGGGTCGATAACCGATATACCACCGATATTAACTGCATAGCTTCTACGCAGCATATAACATAAGTGATTTTGATTACCTTAAGAGCCTTAAACCATAAAATGATCTCTTTGATTCTTTTAAAAGCAAAATGACACATATATAATAATATAAATAATAGCAATAATCCATCCACTTATAAGGGGGCAAAAACAATAGCTTCTTACACTTGCATTTGATGTTGTGGAGAGCTAGCGGTTCCAAGAATTGGAAAGATTTATCGAACCATCTCTTAACGACACAACAAGCCCCATTGTTGCATTGGCATGACGAGACAGCTGGCTGAACCAACACACCAAGGAATCAAAAAAAAATAACTAAACCCAAAATAACATTTTTAGTAGTAAATAATTTTTATTGAGATGTTTGTACGCCTATCAATCCCCGCAAACATGCAAAAGCCATGACTTCTATATAGGATACAGAAGATAACTGATGCCTAAAAACAGCATTAGCAGCTGCATCACCATCGTTTCCTTTTACTGCAAGGGTCCCACCAAAAGCAATAACATTGCTTTTTGATATCTGTGATTGGATTTCACTATTCAGTGACATTCCGCTGATTTATAAATTGAGGTTCAAAGCATGTGACGATTTGCATCTTTTTGGGAACTATTCAGTCAATAAGGTTATATTTTCATCTCTAACTGGTCAACAACATAAAATCAAGTAAATTAGCAAATAAAAAAATGTGTAGAACGGGTCAAAGACTGTCCAAATTGTAGTTTCAGACCAGTGGAAGAAATAAATTTGTTACAAAATTTAAACTTTTGGCACAATGATTGTTTATAACGGTAACTTGAACCAGGTCCATTTTGACCAATGACAATTAACAATCACAATAATAAAGCAAGCATATAATCGACATAATGTAATATAAACTTACGCTTAGTATGGCACAACCAGTAGCAACAAAAGCAAGGAAGCTGGCAAATAAGTCGGGGACTGATGAATCTGTGAGTATGACGAAGAGGATAACCGCAACAATAAGGCACTGAGCTATAACTCATCGAATAAATCTCAAAAATAACTGGAAGCCAGATTTCTTTGAGTTAAAAGTGAAAATCTGCAAATCAATTCACAACTCATGTTTACAATCTAATCAAAGGAGTGATTAAAAAAAAGAAAGAAAATACAGTACCAACCTTGAATATTATGACAAATCCAGCCAACACCACCCAGGAGAGACCATACATCTGTTCACAGATTTAAGATAAGTTCTAAGTATTATATAATTCAAGAAAACTTTAACGTTATATTCACCATACAATATGTTTGTGATTTAAAAGCATAACAATCAGATAAAGATAATTATCACGACGAAATTAACCGACAGTTAGGTATGTTGACTCAAAACTATCATGTCTAGTAGAATATTTTGAAAAAAATATTACCTTCGGTGAAATCTTTGTCGAATTCTGAAAGTCCTCACTGAGCCTATCTGATGGTTGGCCTGTCACTATCTTATAACCACAGAAGCTATTTGTGACATTTGGAGCCTGTGACGTAAGATTGTTGATAGGAAAAATGAATATTAAAGAATGTATCAATTGAGTTAGATTAATATTTCCATACTATGTTTTTGTAATCATGTTTCAAACAGTATGCTGGTAAGAAAATATTTCATATGACCAGCCAAGTTGCATCTGCAATCAATATTTTATAAACACACAACATAACGTTATATACTGAGAACCATATCACATTTTAAGCAATGTAAATCTTCTTCCTTGAGTTAATTAAAAAAATTATAGAGAAACCGAAATCACCTTTTTAATTGCTTCAATAAAAATAATGATTCCTTGAGAATATTGGCATGAGTGTTTAACTTCCTTCTCCATGCTTGTTCACAAGGTACAACGCCATCAAAATCAACCTGTAATCACAAATTCACTCAATAGAAAACATATTTTATTTAATTAGAAGAACAACTGAAAACAATAACCAATATAAAGATGATTTAACTCATCATTTATAGGCTTGTTTGAGTTATGTCATCCTTAAAGGCCATAAATTATTTCTAAAATGGAAAATATTTCCTCTGACCGTGTTGATTAGCCTGTTATGGCACAGACCCTTAATGACCCAAATCGATTTTGAATAATGAACTAATGACCCGAAAGATGATTGAAACCAAAGACAATAAAACTGACTGAAACAATCAAACAAACATGAGCAAAAAATAACATTTAGGATCTACATACTGGATCAGGTTTAAGAACCCATTAAACCAAAAAAAAAAAAAAAACCATTAGATCGTCAATTACAAGTCACTACAAAATCACCCAAAGTTTATACCAACATAAAAAATATATATAACGTCTAATATTTAAGTATTTTTATGAACACTTTATTCTGTTATGAACTATAAAACTGTCGATTATATTGAATCATAAGAAAGTAACCAGCTGGAAAAGGAGATCGTATACAACAATTAGTAACCAAGTTTTTAGGAGAACACGGATTTCACAAACACATGTCCGTTTGTTATAATCAATCACTTGCGAAAAAAATCATAAATATGCAAAACGTATGGAAACCATTGGGTGTTCTTTCTGTTATGCAAAAGCACTACCACCGGCACCCCTTTTAACTCACTTCACGTAAACTTCAAATGCACCATTTACTGTACTCCATATCTTTCTCTTTGCTTCAGTTCAACCTCAAACCTGAGAAATAAAGCATACAAATCATGGAATCAATCATAGGCCAGATAAATTCAAACGTCAACATGATACCCCGAACACATAACAAAACCATAACATCAAAATGACAACCTAAACACACTACAAAACCTAATATGAACCGCCGAAGAACAAATACCACTTTGTAGAGAATCGGTATGTAGGCTTTATGAGAAGGAAACAAAAAAAATCGATTAATGTGATTAGAATCATAAACAAACAAATCAAAACCCGAAAAAAATAAGCGGAGTCAAGAATCCCGCCCAAACCAACATACCTTCGATTATCAATGATGAGTCGGTGAATAAGAGATGTAGCAGATTCACGATTTTGGGATTTAGGGTTTGAGAGAATGAGGATGTGAACATTGAGCATTTAGTGTTTATAGAATCAAAAACAAACAAAAAAAGATTATTAGGTTCGAATCACATAATAAAAACACCAAAGATCATAAGAGATAAACATACCTATGTTATGATTGATGAATATGCGAATGAAGAAGAAGATGTAGTCGTTTGATCTAGGGTTTAGAGAGAGAATGTCAAAGCGTCAGAAAGAAGAATGAGTAAAAAGGATATAAAGGATCCGTTTGGATCATTACATGACCCAAAGTCCGACCCAGTTGTTTCCGGATCCCGTGTGGACTAAATTTTGTGTATTAAGGGTGTAAGGGGCACTCCTCTAAGTGGGGAGTGACCTCTCTTACCCACAGCCAATCAGCACACGCCACGTCAACTCCCCCCACACCCTCAATTTGATGGCGACACTCCTCTCTTGGGGACTTGGTTTTATTTATTTTTATATAAATATTTTTATAAAAGTAAAACATAATTTAAATAAATTAAAACTAAATAAAAATAAAAAATAGAACATTTCATTTAATTAAAAACAAGTTTGAGGGGTATTTTTAAAAGTAATAAAAAAAATTTAAGTGTTTTTTTAAATTAAAAATAAAACTTAAGGGTTATATTTGAAAATTCTTTTTCTTCTTCTTCTTTCTTCCTCCTCCCCTTATTCTTCTTCATTTTAACCTGCACTTTCATCTTCACCTGCAAATTCTTTGTTCTTCATCCTCCTACAAAATCACAAGGAAAAAAAAAACTCAAAAATATACAAGTTTCAAACGGTGAATGATACCCGCTCCCCACTCCACGATTTGGGTCACCGAGGGGTCGGCGGCGGTGTTCCCGATCGGGGAGTACACTCACCGCACCCCTCCCCGCAGGCGCCTCGGACACCCTAAGAATTGATTCCCTCCCAAACTCAAAATCCACCTCAACCAAAGGTTGCCACATCAGCAAAAATGTCAAAAATCACATGCCACATGGCCTAAATTCATCTCATTTATCTATTATATATAATAAATGAAAGTTATTTGGGCCACGTGTCACTTAATTAGGGCATCCTCAGTTCTGTTTTCCCGCCCAACAGTGCCATCCCCTTTTCCTTTTATAATCTCTCTTCTCATCTTTGTTTACAAACGCCTAGGGTTCCTTCTCTCTCTATATTCAGGCGATTCAAACTTCATAAACCCTGCAAATTAGATTTTGGCCTACATCCTTCAATTATTGAGATCATTCTTTCCATCCAAACCCTAATCTTTTTCCAGACGCCACCATAAAATCTTCTTTTGTTCATCGATTATCTTCATCAAAAGGTTTTTTTTTTTTTTTTATTTATTGAAATACTTTCATGATTTCCTCTTATTTATACTAATCCTTTGTGTTTTGGGTCTTTTCATGTAACCATTGCTAGGGTTTCGTTCGAAAGTTAGATCAAGAGATGGGGCGCCGGCTAATGGTTCTGCGGTGTTTCTCTTACAAGATTCTTTCATCTTGAGGTTTGATTTGTATGTTTATAGATCTGTGTTGATTTTTCTTAACGGTTATGATATGAGTACAACATCTGTTGATTATTGATCTGTGAATATGTTCACCGATTATTCTTTTTGAAATTAGGGTTTCATTTGCTTGAGATTTGAATCTTCCGATAGTTTGGTTAATTTTTGTTGATATGTGGTTTGCCATAATCATGGTATGTGTTTTTGTTTTTTATTTTTACTAAAGTTTTGTTATCTGAGTTGTGACTAAATGATGATGATTGTTCTACGGTTGTTTCCAGTATCATTGTTCTAACATCGTTTAAAGTATGTGTTTTTTGCTACTCCGATTTTCAAATTTTGAGTTTTTAATTTTGAAGTGATATACTCTAATTCTCGCTTTATATTTCAGTCTAATCACAGTTGTTTGAAATTCATACAATCTGCTGCGGGTTATTATAGGTTTGTATTCAAAGAAGCATAAAGTTTAATTAAACACAAAGAAAGATTATTAAATTTACAGTTAAAATAATTTTTGGTTATGACTAAATGATGATTATAATTGACTTGGGCAGAAGATGATGATGTAGAACCCACAGTAGTTCCTACTAAACGCAAGAAAGGATCTGCTACTGTTGTAAGATAAGTTTTTATCTTACTAGAGCAATGGTCTTTCCTGCCTTTTTTGTATTAAAAGAAGCATAAAGTTTGGTTTAAAGCAGTTCTTTATGAACAAAGTTAAGGATTAAGTATATGAGGACAGGGCTACTCTTCAACAGCTGAAGAAGTGTTTTCATGTACTGCATCTTGGTCTGTTCACTAGAGATCAACTTTCTATAAATCCTGATGTTAATGCATTGAGTCCTTCCATGGAGTTCATGGCGATTGTCGGAGATATACATTGATGGAGTTTAAAGCTAAAAGCACTAAATTTTTGTTGTTAGGTTCGTAAATTTCTTGGTGTTTTTCTTAGATTTTAAATTTCATTGTAATTTTAAGCTGAATAAGTATTATTATGTATATTTAATATCATCTGATTATTGCAGATGATGATGTTGTGTTTCTTGTTGTAAGAACCAGGGAATTCTCAGATAATAGATTGCTTTGCCCGATTAGATTATGTGTTAAATTATAGTTCTTTAAGTCATTGTTTCGTTTTATTGAATTCTATGTAATTTTGTAAAGAAGTACAATAACAAACAATGGTTTTAACATCTGTTTGCATTTTGGTCAATAGTTAATGGAAACACATGTTAGGTTGAACAGTGTTTTTAAGAGGAAAACAGTGTTAGAAGACAGTAGATCTTATTAACTTAAACATCTATTCAGGGTTAAACATATGTTTGGCCTTTAACAGATGTTTGGCCTTTTATATCAGAGGTTTGGACTTAAACAGTTGTTTGACCTTAAACAGGTGTTTGCCCATAAACAGATGTTTGACCGTAAAACATATGTTTTGCCTTAAACAGATGTTTCGCCTTCTATATCAAATATTTTTACTTAAACAGATGTTTGGCCATAAACAGATGTTTGGCTCTAAACCAAACATCTGTTTAAGGTCAACATCTATTTGACTATTGGTCCTGTTGTGCTTTTGTTTGACCTCTAATATGGGTTCATGATCTAATCCGGTGATTTGAAGACATTGTTGTTTCATCTTTATACTAATAAATAAAAATCAAGTCCAGATAAACATCTCTTTATGGCCAAACATCTGTTTATGGCCAAACTTCTGTTTATGGGCAAACATCTGTTTAAGGTCAAACTTCGGTTTAAGTCCAGACAACTGATATATAAGGCGAAACATATGTTTCTTCAAACATCTGTTGACCATTGACTGACCAAACACCAGTGTTTAAAAAACTGTTGGGTATCCACTGATAGGAAAAAATAGCCACTGGACACTTTTTTATTGTTGACATCTATTGATATTGACCATCAGCGGTTTTCCTAAAAAACAGCCACTGCTCACTTTTTTATTATTGATGGTGTTAATTAGTGATAGATTGAAATTATCAAATAAAAACTAGAATTACAATGAAATTACCATTTTACCTAATCGTTACATTCCAATGAGGTAAGATTTCCTCCAACATTGTTTTCATCATAAAATTTAAAGTTAAATTAAAAAATAAAAAAAATTCTTGATGACTATTTGTTGCAAATCAAATCAGTAATTAATGCTAATTTCTTGAACTTTGGACATTTAAAATATGCAAAATGTGAATTTCAAACTGACGGTTATTATATTTTAAAATTAGAAAAGTCATCATGACAATTGCTTTCAAATCAGATCAGTAATTACTGATAATATCAGTAATTTTATGCAAAATGGTAATTTCAAATTGACCTTCTCTCTCTTTTTTTCCTACTTTGCATAACAATTCAAATATTTAATATTTAATATTTTAATAAAGCAGGATATAAGGATATATACTACTGTCGATTACCAATAAACATCAGTTCACAATAAACATCAGTTCCCAATAAATAAGATATAATTATCAGTTCCCACATTCAAAATTCAAACCGTATATTCTAATCCTATAAATAGGATATAATTATCTGCTGTCACATTCAAATCTCGCTCGCTCATATATGTGTGCGTATCTCTCTCTCTCTCAAATGCATCTTTCTCGTGATTCAGCCGTTAATCTCCTATTACACTTCTTTGTTCGAATGTTTGTTGATTATGTTTACATGTTATCGTTCCAGTATCATTGTTCCAACATCGTCGTTTCAATGAAGCTTCCCATCACACATCAACCTTTCAATATCGATGTTGCAGTATCATTGTTGCAACATCGTGAAAAGTTGCGTTGTTCGATTTTCGTTAAATCGAAAGTCAGGTTTTCTTGCGTCAGGTTTGTCATTGGGATTTCTTCTTTTATAGAAAGTATGGATATATTCGTGCAATATCATGAAAACTGAGATGTGATACAACAGTTGAGAAGAGACCTTTGCATTTTAGGTTTGTTTCTTATTTGTGTTGTCAGTAATATAGAGTGCGGTGATAGAGACGTGCAGTTCATGGTGATGCTGAAGGACATACATCGAGAGGTTCAACAATCGATGGAGTTGAAACTAAAGTTTCTTAATTCTTGCTGTTATTCTTAGATTTGAACTTTAATATTGTTCAGTATGTCATGTAATTATTGGACTTTTAGTTTTAAGGTCATGAATAAATGAATAAATTTAATTTTATGAATCTATGTTGTATTTTATTTTATTTATTATTTAGTGTTTGAGTAAGATTTTGATTATGTTGATGTTGATGTTGAATTGTGTCTGAACATCTGTTTGGTAAGACAACAGAGGTTTAATAGTGTCAATGAGTCCTCTCAAATGAATAGACCGACACTTGCTTCCTCTCAAAGGGTTATGTTGTGGTTATAACAGCTGATCATGCTAAGGATTGTTATAATTAACCACTGCTCCTTATAAAGACTGATGAGGCCTATCCACTGTTGAAGACAAAGCCATGTTAAAGACAAGCACTTATGTACCTAAAGCCTGATCAACGAAAGGAAAACCACTGCTCAGTAGCAGTAGTGCTTCAGCATCTACAGCGGATTCAACTTTAGTATTTATGTATCAGTGTTTCTTTTGTAACAGTGTTTAGTGTAGCAGTGGTTAGCTATATTTTATCTCTCGAGACAAACCCTATACAAACTCAAAGACGAACCACTGCCCAACAACAACAGTGGTTCAAATTAAAAGCAGATATTCTACCTTTGTTTATGTTAACAGTATTTAAATGTAACAGTATTTATCACATCAGTGTTTTATACTATGTTAGATTGTTAGATTTCATATCACTAAGATGTTTATATATAACGGTATTTATCACATCACCCCACTGCTCCTTATAAAGACCGATTTACTTAAAGACTGATGAGGGCGATCCACTATTGAGGACAAAGCCCTGTTAAAGACAACCACTTATGTACCTAAAGGCAGATCAACGAAAGGAAAGCCACTGCTCAGTAGCAGCTGTGCTTCAGCAACTACAGCGAATTCAACTTTAGTATTTATGTATCAGTGTTTCTTATGTAACAGTGTTTAGTGTAGCAGTGGTTCATAAAGTTTATCTCTCGAGACAAACCCTATACAAACTCAAATACGAACCACTGCCCAACAACAAAAGTGGTTCAGCATCTACAGTAGATATTCTACCTTTGTTTATGTTAACAGTATTTATATGTAACAATATTTATCACATCAGTGTTTTATACTCTGTTAGATTTCATATCACTGAGTTGTTTATATGTAACGGTATTTATCAAATCACCCCAGCATGCTAACTGATTATATGTAATACTTTATTTTAATAATCTCAACATGTATCTTAAAAATAGTTAAAATGAAAATTTTTCATGAATTATAAGCATTAAAATGTTTTCAGGCTATCCACTGATAACTTAAAGTCTCCTACTGTTTTCATTGTAATCATTACAACCACTGTTATTATTCCATCAGTGGCTTCATAAAACAATTGTGTTCCGTTACTCATCAGGGGTTGGCTCGTGGACAGTTCATAGCCGTCAGATCTTTTGTAACTGCTGCCACGTCAGCATTCACTTTTCCCCTATAAAACCCTGATCAAAACCCCCAAACAGGGTTTTAACTGTCAAATCGAATTCATTTTTCCTTTTTCAAAGCAGTTATCCTCCATTTCTCTCAAAATTCCTCATCGTCCTTCTTCCTCAAATGGCAAAATCACGGTCTTCATCAGTTAAAAGGAAATCCAGTCAAAAGGCCATAGAAATTCGATACAAAGCTCTCCATAACTACTTGGGTCTGTTGACAAAACCAACACTGAAACGTTCAATTCCGTCGTAGATGCCCTTTGTCTTCAAAGTACAAAACTTTATTGACTTCTGATGCTCCGATTTACTTGGCAACCCAGAGGGAATTTTGGAAAAATTCAAAACTTGAATCTCAAGATAAAACACCCATAGCCATCAATTCCTCGATAAAGGGTGTTGATGTTAAAATCACACCACAAACCATCTCTGAAGTGTTTGAACTCAATGATCTTCAAGGTAAGACTTCTTTCCCTAAAATAGAGTATCAAACATATTTTTTAGAAAGAGGGTATGCAAAGCAAATGAAAAAAGACACTTTGCAAAAAGGCAGTTTTCCCCCTGCCCCAAGGTTTTTGTTTCATACCCTCTTAATGTGTGTTTCTAATAAGACCACTGCTTTAAATGACATTCCATTAAAGATCCAATACCTGGCACATGCTATCTTGGATGGGGAAAACTTTAACTATTCACAGGAGATCTTTGATGACTTGGTAAAAAATGCTGATAGCAAATCATTTTTACTATTTCCAAGGTTCCTAAGCTTTTATTTTCAAAATAAATTTGGAAAGGATGACGCTCATGTACTCATCCAGGGTGAACCTTTTCAAATAAATGGCCTTACACCGTTAACATTTACAAGGCTATCAAAAGTGTCCAAAACACAAGCAAAGGCTCCTGAGCAGACTTTATCAGCTACCACTGCTCCTCAGGCACCTGCTGCTGAGCCCACTGCTCAAGGTGATCACAGCAGCAAAACAACTGCTATGAAACCCACACCTAAATCCACCAAAAGACCAAGACAAAAGAAAACACAAAAGCCCCTCAAACCTAAAACAAAGGCAACTCTGGAAGATGAGATCCCAGAGCAACTGCCGGTGAAAACACAAAAGTCACCAGAAACCACTGTTGTTACTTCCTCACAGCAGATGGTAGAAATATCTCAACCTGAGCCTCAAACTCCTCCTGCTTCTTTTCAAAAAGAACAGGTTGTAAGAATAGGGACATCAAATTATGTTGCTCTGGACTCACTTGTTACGGCCCCCGACCCACCCTGGACGGAACCGGGAGCCGCGAGCAGCCAAGTGGTACCGGTGATTATTTTGAAAAATATTGCAGTGGAAATTTCATCAGGACCGTGAGTTAGAAAAAATATCAGAGTTTAGAAAACACCGGATTTTATTTATTAAATAGATGGGATAAACCCATGTTTTACAATGGTAGCTTTAATAAAGATAAATATGATTACATAAAACAATATTTCTTAATTAGATTTAATTAATAAAATAAGCCACTTCTTGAAGACTTTCAGTGCCGTATCCATCTCTTATTCCAATCTACTGTAATTACCTGAAACATGTTTGAAAAAGGTTTTGTCAGCGGGAAATATTGGTGAATCATTCTTTTTACTAAAACGACTCATTTGTTATAATTTACAAGATTAAGGGTGATTACATTGTTTCCTGATATCAACCAACTACCCACAGTATTTGTCACTCGGCTTGTTTCTGTGACTATGGTCAGATCACCCATTGGCTAACTCGTTGTCCAATGGTGACGGGAAAAAGTAATGTATACAAAACCCCACATACTGGCTGTAATTTGGTGATTACAAAGACTTAATCCCTGTAATTATAACTTTGAAAATATTTAAGAATTTATAAAGCACTTTGATAAAAAGAGAATGACTCACATTATAAGCACAGATTTATACGGGCAGAGTTTAGCCTACTGGTTAGCCTTGATATTGCAGATTTATACAGACAGAGCTTAGCCTATTGATTAGTCTTGTAACCTAATGCACATGAACTCGGTAAGTAACTAATACAGCATTTACGATAACTCACGAGATTAAAACCCTCACGACAAATGACAAAGTGCAATCACTTAAACATCCATCGGATTCACAACGAATGACAGAGTATTCCCCGAGTTCGGGTGGTACTCAAACATCCTGTCGGAATCACGACTAATGACAAAGGATAGCGCTTAAACATCCGGTCGGATTGTTTCAATTGATCGGACATTGAATCGTAGCAGCGATCGAGTTAATACCCTGTTATCGCGGCAGAATTTGAGCTAGTGTGTGTTTTATAGTAATCGGATCATAACTCAGTATGTATAACGAATTTTCTCGTCGTTCAAATGCCATAATTCAAGTCCCAATGCCTGCTATTTATACATGAAAATTGACCCCCTCGCGTGACGCGAGGGGTCACCCTGGGGCGTCGCGTGGCGCGAGGGGCCACCTTATCTCATATGGTTGCCACGTGTGTTTGGAGTTTAGGTGAGTCGACGGATTGTTCAATTTCGATTTTGACAGCAAATTATTTAGATAATTGTCAATAGGGAATACCCCCCCTGAGTTTTAGGGGCCCTGATCCTGATTTTGATTGTTCTGGAAATTTTAGGGTTTATGTAGGAATAGGATTACTTAAGGGTCTTAACTAAGGTTTCCTTGTGAACAAAATATAATAATAAATAATGGTTTTGGTGAGAGTTGTTATGGTTTGGGACAAAAAGGAATAAAACGGTGAGAAAAGAAAATGGACCCATTTTATAAATTTAGGGTTCAACTAGAAAACCTCCTGGTAGAAATTTTGGGTATAACTTCTGAGCTAAAAAAAATATATAATGCACTCTTGTTAAGTATAGTACCCCTAATTCAACCTTGTCCCTATGTCACGAGACAGAACCCCTAACGAACTTAGTCATGCAGAGCCTTGACATGTGTTATGGGGCTCAGATCAATCGGACAGGGTAGCAGTGATCGGGAGTTAAAACACTTAAAACGGGGCAGGGCTTTATTATTATTATTTATTGGGAAAAAGTAAAAGAATATGGAGAGAGAGGGAGTTCGAGAGAGATGGCAAGATATTGGAATGCTACCTTGTGCTATTTATAGTTGAGAATGCATTTGCTGCTTCACAAAACGTGAGGACACGTATCCCTCCATGTTTAGATTTGCTTTGTTTTGGTTTTCTCTATGAACACCTGTACTATGAGGTGTTAGATTTATTTATTTATTTTATTATTTTATTCCTTTCACTTATCTTGATGCCACGTACACTAGTGACATTTGAATAAAATGGGACATGAATTTAGGAGTGGGGACAAGACAGGTTTCTTAAATTTGTGGGATTTCATTTGTTGGTTTTTATTTATTATATTATTATTCTTTTGATTTTTTATCGCAAAGTAAATGTAAACAAAATATGACATAATTTATGAAAGTGAAATGGGACACCAAACATTTTAAAACATTCAAATATATATTTTATTATTTATATATATATTATAATTAATTTAACTGCTTCACTTATTTGGCGCGTATAACTTTTAAAATATAACGGTTTATAAAACAATAAATATGTCTTTAGAACGAGTATATTTTTGTCTACATTTTGAACCAAGTTTCTTTTAAAAATGGAGTAGATTCAAAATAAAATGTATTTTTTTATAGTTTAATTAGTATACGGTCACTAGGCCCGTCTAGGTACTTTATATTTCTTACAGTTAACTTACCCGTAATCTACCCGTCTAATAATATAAGTTTTTATATACTTTTATTTTATTTTAGAAAGGTCACCCATATACAGGCCAATTATTTATTTCAACCAACTATATAAAATAGTGTTTAAAACTATTTGGGTTGAATAATTATATTAAAAATAAACTATTTACTAGTTACTAGTGGTTAATAAATTTAACCAAACCTATAATTTATATGATAAAATTAGGAATGTTACATTCTCCCCACCTTGTTTTAAATCTCGTCCTCGAGATTTGGGTTACGATATTTCTTTTAGACTTATGTCATATTTTAGTCAATAAAACAATATTAAGATAGATGACACAGAATCAAATTATCAAATTTTGTGAATACGAGTTGTATAATAAGTAGGACTCAATGGTTTAACTGAATTAGTTCAAGAAATCGATGACAAACGAATGAGATGAAATGATATAATTTCCAAGGTGACTAGGTTCAAGCCAAAAGATATACGATCAATAGATATTTTAAAATGAATGTGAAGGATTTTTAGAATCAATAAAATTCTTTGTCAAAGGAAAGCTTACTTTGATTGGCAACTGGGGAAGACTTAGAATCGACAGGTTCAAAATGAAATAAAAGCGTGAAAATGATTTGTCAAGTCAATGTGCTGAGACGAGTGAATTGCAAGGGATACACGAAAAGACAATAGAGTTAGTGTATCATTGTTTAGAGTTCCAAGTTGTTTTAATTGTGAAACAATGTGATAGTACATTATTAGTGACCATATTTTTCATACTATGTCTTAGAGATCGAAATATAATAAGAATAAGTTGTTTTGGTATGACCAACCATTATATTATATTTGTAAAGCAAATGTAATATATATTATTTGTGTCCCTGTCTGAACCGTATCTTACATATAAATCTATAGACCTTTATAAAGCATTTCCCATGTCTAGAATTGTAATTTCACACACAATTTGTAAGACGGCATATCAAAAGTCAGGCTAATTTCCCCAATTTCCATCCTCTGCTCCCATATTTGCCCCCAGCTTCAATGATTCTTCGATGTTTCCTTCAGTTTCTTGGAATAATACAGCCCTTCTATAAATGCGATCAACAATCTATGCAATTCAATCGTTTCCGCTTCAATGGCCCATCTGTTCTAGCAATCCACCGTATTAAGAGATTGGGGTTCGTTCCGATTTAGGTCTCGCAGATACGATTGTCGCTTGTAAGTCCGATTTCATAAATATTGGCTTCAAAATTGTTCCCACGTAGTGTTTGAAGTTTCAGCCTTTCAGGTTGTGATTTTGTTTCATACCTTTTGTGTAATTTGTGTTTAAAGGTTTTATTTTTTTGTTTTCTAGGGTTTTGAGCGAGAGATGGTGTCGAAAAATGAAGCAGTATTGAACTTATTGATGCCAAGACAAAAGAACCGAAAGAGACACTAGAGGTATCGTTTGGCAGATTCAAGAAAATTCAGTTAATTTTTGGAAAAAAATGGTATAGTCGGAAATAATCTAGCCAGTGTATCTTGATAAGGAAAAACTAAATTTAAGTAGAAATAATTCATAAAGTTTTAACCACTTCTGTCTTAATTTGTTTTGCTATGTGTGCAGGTAGATGCAACACTAATTGCCACTGAAAGAGCTCCATTTACAAAAGGTCTCGGGTTGGAAAATGTATGCTACGAAGTATTAAAGAATTAAACATTGAAAATAATATATTATTAGATGTATGACTCTAATGGTATGATGGATTTTATCTGGATCAATGTTGAGACTCAACGTGGTTTTGTTCTTGTTGATGAGCATAAATCCATGATATAATGCAAGTGGGATTGCCTTGACAAGATGGATTACTTTTTGGTTAATAAGCTATTGTTTACTCTCCTAGCATATGGTCTGATTAGTTTGCTAACATATCTTGTTATTTATCTATCGGATGTTTGAAGTTCCAGCAGTCGCTTATTCGGCTGAAGTGGCGAATTCTGCTTATTTTCAAGTAAATTCGTTACTAGAAATGGGAAACAACCCGATTGATGCGATGTTAAGAAGAAGCATTGGTGGTCTGGTTTCGATTCCTGAAACATTCGTTGTTTCATCGTGTTTCAATGTAATTCCTTGTTTCGGTTTTTCTGTTGTAAATAACTGGCTTCAACTATCAGATAATCGTGTTAATTTGTTTATTGATGTTTTATATTTATTTTTTCTTGTAGCAAATGCAGCCAGGTGTGACATGGGATGGTGATCTACACAATCTATACAGAATGGAAATTCAACAAGAATCATCAACAATTCCATTTCAACCCCATAAATTTACAGGTAAAAAGAGCATAAATCTATACACGTATTTTTTTTCAATATATATGTATGTCTAACGTATGTTACGTGCTATGAATGTGGTAATCTGAATTAATTAAGCCCGCGTAACGCAAACAATATTATTTAACCATAGTTAATACAAATATAGAGCTACATACCCACAAAAAGCAAATAATAAGTGGGGTCAAAGTTCACATATTTGGACCAAGAAAGTTGCTTTTGGGTATCGGGTTGCCATCATATATTAGGATCGGATTATATTGGGCGGGTTAGATAGCTTGTTACAATGAGTTTGGGTTGGTACAAGTCATTTTTAGTATGGGTCGACCCAGGTTCATCCAGTTGGTTGACCTGCATATATTTATTTTCGGTTGTTTTTATCTTTTACGAATAATTAGTGATGTAATTGTGGTTACAAAACATGCTTAGTACTGTATAGACGGCAATGGGAAGGTTGGGTGGTTGGCTCAATGGGAATAGAGTAGCTGGTGAGTCTTTTGACTCTTTGGATTTAAGTTTTATGCTGTCATATCACAAGCATCCGTGTGGGCTTGGTGAACATTATAACTCTGTTCTACCAGCTTAACCCAAATGGGTCAGGTAAACATATCATACTTTTAAGTTTATTTATACCTATTTAACGGGACAAAATGTGTAAACGAGCCAAGCTGAGCCCAACCCAAATCAAGCACAATTCCAAATAGAGGTGCACAAACCGGTTAATTTTAATAACTGGTTCGGTTAACTGATTATACCGGTTAAAATGAATTTAACCGGTAATTTTTTAACTCGTCCGGTTAATTTAACGAGCTATTTTCTGTTAATAACCGGTTTTTTGTCTTTTTTTTAATTTTTTCGGTGAACTGGTCTACCGGTTAATAACCGGTTCCTATACTAAATATTTATGATCGGTTACTAACAGGCGGTTAAAAATTAATCACTAACCGGTTAATTATGACCGGTTACTAACCGGCGGTTAAAAATTAATCACTAACCGGTTAATGATATACAGTTAATAACTGGTTCTGATTTCGGTTAATAACCGGTTCCGGTTGATTAACGGTTTTTTTTGCCCGCCTCTAATTCCAAAGCTGGAGTCGGGCTTGTTAGTAAATTTTCAAGTTGGAGTGCTCATTTTTAAATGAGCTTGAATTCAAGCTCGGGTTCATTTAAGCACAACTCAGTTTAAACTTTTTGTGAGACGATATTGAATAGTTCACGAGTGGCTTGGCTCATTTACTCCCCCTATCGTTTTGAACATTACAATACATTAGAAAAAAAATGAATCCATGATTGATCAATCATGTGTATGCTAATTTGTAGGAAGGGATAGCGGTTGGAAGAACATTTGCGGCATTGAAGAACTACCAAGTAGACAGAAACAAAGAAATGATAGCAATCGGGCATATGAACATGGCGGGTTCTTGCTCATCTTGTTATGTCACTACAGGTTCGAATTTAAACATTTTTATTTTGCAAGACATCTTTATATAGTGTGGAAAAATATAAGATATGATCATGGTTATTGTTGAAATATGGATGATAGTTCTTTTTTAATGGTTAATAATTAATTTATATTTTCTTATTATAGCTGATAGGAAATAAATGTTACAGTTTAAATTCTAACACTTCAATGATATATAAAAATGTCCATTTTGATCCCTTTCTCTATTATTTGCTTTTGTGTTGTGCAGGATCATTTTCGCGATCAGCTGTGAACGAAAATGCAGGGGGACAGACCGCAATGACATTTAAGGTATAAACTGCTTTACTTTCATGATTTTTTTATAAATGACGGTACTCTGGCACACAAAATAAAAAATGAATTATGAACACATAACTGTCGTAATTAGCTCAGATGTATTTTCAATTTTTTTCTAAAAAAATGTTGATTTCATTATTTTTTGGCTCAATTTATTTTAGTAAATCAACTGAATATATGTTGAAATGGTGCTTATTGTTGATTTTAAGTCTGTAGCTATATTAATATTTTTGAAAAGAGGGTTTTAAGATTGTAATAGTTTAAATACATTTGGGTCTACTTGTAGCGCGTTTCAGTTCTTAAACTCTCCTACATGTACTTCTTTTCTCCAGTACTGCCGGAATGGAAGCGAGTGGAACTAGCAACATGAAATTTTCCATGAACGGTTGCATCTTAATTGGGACATTAGATGGGACTAATGTGGAAATAAGGGAAGAAGTTGGAGAAGACAATTTTTTTCTTTTGGGTGCTCAAGCCCATGAGATAACCGGGTTACGGAAGGAAAGAGCCGAGGGAAAGGTAAACCAAAATTATCTACTTACCCCTTCTTTTAATCTTAATGTTCTCGGATGGTATCTTCATCGAGTTAATGTGTATTAATTTTTTTTGTATACAGTTTCTGCCCGACGCCCGTTTTGAAGAAGTAAAGGAATATGTTAGAAGTGGTGTGTTTGGGCCTTATGACTATGATGAATTAATAGGATCTTTAGAAGGTAATGAAGGCTTTGGTCGTGGAGACTACTTCCTTGTTGGGAAAGACTTCCCGAGTTATATAGAATGCCAAGAAAAGGTCGCACAAAAGGACAAATGGTAATGTTCAGATCAAAGGAGTTGATCGTCTGTGGAGTCGGCAAAGCTACGTAGAAATGAATAGTCTACAACTTGAAAGTTGCAGTCTTAAAGGGCTTGCAAATTTGTGGTTGGAGCTGAGAATGAAATTAGTCATAAACAATTTTATTTTGTCAACTTCTTTAATTCAAAAGCATGGTGATTACATTTTTACCCACTCCTCTTATAATATAACTTGTGACATAGGAAATGTATACCAAAGTATTAACTAAGGCCACCTAAGTGGTTTCTTTGATGGCCTTAAAGTGCCTTTTGATGCGAGTCGTTGTAAGTCGTATATTACAGATTAATTAACTAACGGAAAACGAGTACAATGTAGTAAGTTATCGATTCCGCCGCAACGCGCGGGTTCCCCACTATACTATGTAATATATATTATTTGTTACGCATTTTTACTATATGTAAATGGTCACTACTTTTAAATAAATATTATTTTAGTATTTTACTATACTATGTAAAATAACTTATATTTGATATGAAAATGAGAGAAATATGAGAAGTGTCATTCTTTCATTTATCAACCACATATATATACAAAAGATGTAGTCAAAATGTAACTGATGTAGTCAACATGTAACTGAAACTTAATAACTTAGGAGGAGAATTAGGAGGAGAATTAAGATGGCAATATATCTGTATTTATAACACTCCCCCTCAGATATATTATTATTATTATTATTATTATTATTTATTATGCACAGTTAATAACATACTTCAGGATTATATTAAATAGATACTTCAGGACCTATATAATAAACTGATACTACTGGATCAGTTGTACTGCCTCATTAAAAACCTTACTAAGAAAACCCAATGGGACAAAACTTAGTTAAGGGAAAAAGAGTACAGTGTGTATAATTCTCCCCCTGAATTCAACAAACATCTTTCAATCTACGGAGACCGATCTTGTGTGATAGTTGCTCGAAACTGTTTCTTGGTAAAGATTTTGTAAATAGGTCAGCTAATTTTTCACTTGACTTGATTTGGCAAACATCAATTTCCCCTTCTTTCTGCAAGTCATATGTTGAGAAGAATTTTGGTGAAATGTGCTTTGTTCGATCACCCTTGATGTAACCTTCTTTGATCTGAGCTATGCAAGCAGCATTGTCTTCATAAATAATCGTCGGCTCCTTCTTGATCTGTTCTAATCCACATGCTTCTTGTATGTGAATAATCATTGATCTCAACCACACGCATTCTCGACCAGCTTCATATAGTGCAATTAGTTCGGCATGATTTGATGACGTTGCTGTAAGTGTTTGCTTAGTTGACTTCCAAGAAATTGTTGTGCCACCATATGTGAATACATAACCTGTTTGAGATTTTGCTTTATGTGGATCTGATAGATATCCAGCATCAGCATACCCAACAAGCTGGGACTTTTGATCTTTCTGGTAGAAAAGACCTAAGTCTTGTGTCCCGCAAATATATCGGAATATGTGTTTTATTCCATTCCAGTGTCTACGTGTTGGGTTTGAACTATATCTTGCTAGTACATGTACTAAGAATGCAATATCAGGTCTCGTGTTATTTGCAAGATACATAAGGGCACCGATCGCACTTAAGTATGGTACTTCTGGACCAAGTACTTCTTCGCCTTCTTCTTGAGGGCGGTAAGGATCCTTTTGAGGATCTAGCGGTCGGACAACCATGGGTATGCTAAACGGATGAGCTTTGTCCATATTAAAACGTACTAACATCTTCTGGATGTAGTTTGACTGATGGACGAATGTACCGTTTCGTAAATGCTCAAACTGCAGGCCGAGACATAATTTTGTTGTGCCAAGGTCTTTCATCTCAAATTCTCTCTTTAATATATTAGCAGGTTTTTCTATCTCTTCAGGAGCTCCGATGATGTTTATATCATCAACGTAGACTGCTACTATAGTGAATTTTGAGAGTGACCTTTTTATAAAAACACATGGACTGATTACATCAGACTTGTATCCTTCTTTTTCGAGATATTCACTAAGTCGATTGTACCACATACGGCCAGATTGTTTAAGACCATATAAAGATCTTTTTAGCTTTATAGCACACATGTCTCGAGGTATTGATTTTAATGCTTCGGGCATTTTTAATCCTTTAGGGATTTTCATGTAGATGTCATTTTCTAGTGTCCCATACAAGTATGCGGTGACGACATCCATAAGTCTCATTTGAAGTCCTTCTGAGATTGCAAGGCCAATTAGAAATCTAAGGGTTATCGCATCCACTACAGGGGAATACGTTTCCTCATAATCAACTCCTGGGATTTGGGAAAACCCCTGTGCTACAAGACGTGCCTTGTATCGTACAATCTCATTCTTTTCATTTCTTTTTATAGCAAACACCCATTTATAACCTACTGGTTTGACGTCTATGGGTGTTCGAACTACAGGTCCGAAAACATTTCGCTTTTTAAGCGAACCTAACTCAGCCTTTATGGCCTCTTGCCATTTTGGCCAATCAACTCTGTGCATGCACTCTTCTAGAGTTTTAGGTACATAATCATTTTCATTGATTACATTCGTTGCAATAGCATATGCAAATATATCATTAACACGTGTTTCATTTCGGTTCCATATTGTACTATTTTGTACATAATTGATAGAGATCTCGTTTTCGTTTGGTACCAGTGTGTCTTCTTGATTTTCATTTTCCTCTGGAATTATATTTGTCTCTTCTGGGACATTTACCTCTTCTAGAGTTTCATTTACTAAATTTTCACCAACTGATTTATTCTGCTCTTTTCGCTTACGTGGGTTCTTATCTTTGGAACCTATTGGTCTCCCACGTTTTCTTTGTATGGTAATCGCTACTGGGATTGCTTCAATTCGAGCAGGTGCATTTGATGCTGGTATATGTGACTTTGTCACCCTATTTGTGTCTGTGAATGCATCTGGTAATTCATTTGCGATTCTTTGCAAATGTATAATCTTTTGGACTTCAGATTCACATTGACCACTTCGGGGGTCGAGATTTGATAATGATGATGCATTCCATGTTAACTCTTGTGTTACCAGTCTTTCTTTAGTCTTATCTCCCCCTAAGACTGGGAATACTGTCTCATTAAACTGACAGTCAGCAAAGCGTGCTGTAAACATGTCACCCGTTAATGGTTCTAAATATTTAATAATAGAAGGGGAATTAAAACCAATGTAAATGCCCAGTCTTCTCTGTGGTCCCATTATGGTACGTTGTGGTGGCGATATCGGTACATATACCGCACAACCAAATATTTTGAGGTGGGACAGATTTGGTTCTCTTCCGGAGACCAGTTGTAATGAGAAGTATTCATGGTCGGCAGTTGGTCTTAATCGGATTAGTGCAGCAGCATGTAGAATAGCATGCCCCCATGCGGAAGATGGCAATTTGCATCTCATCAGGAGAGGTCTAGCGATTATTTGTAATCGTTTAATTAATGATTCAGCTAAACCATTTTGTGTATGAACATGAGCTACTGGATGTTCAACCTTTATCCCAATCGACATACAATAATCGTTAAAAGCTTGGGATGTGAATTCTCCTGCATTATCCACTCGTATGGTTTTAATTGGAATTTCAGGGAAATGAGCTCTCAACTGTATGATTTGCGCTAAAAGTCGGGCAAACGCTACATTTCGGGTAGCTATAAGACTCACGTGTGACCATCGCGATGAGGCATCAATTAAGACTAAGAAATAGCGAAATGGACCACAAGGAGGATGTATAGGCCCACAGATGTCCCCTTGGATTCTTTCCAAAAATGAGGGGTTTTCTTGTGTCAACTTAGTTGGTGAGGGTCGAGTAATGAGTTTGCCTAGAGAGCATGCCACACATGATAAATCTTGTGATAACAAGACTTTTAAATTCTTAAGAGGGTGCCCATTTGCACTTTTAATTATTCGCCTCATCATTATGTTACCAGGGTGACCTAGTCGGTCATGCCATATTGTGAATGTGTCTTTATCTAGTACCTTATGGTTACTCATCATCATGTATGATTCAATAGGAGTAATATTGGTACAATATAATCCAGAGGATAAAGCTTTTAGCTTTTCTATAATGGTATCTTTACTATTTTCATTTGAAGTAATTTGTAAGTATTCAATATTATTTTCGGATGTTGTTTTGAGGTGGTAACCATTTTGTCGAATACTTTTAAAACTCAGTAAATTTCGCCTTGATTTACTAGAGTATAATGCATCATTTATAATTAGTTTAGTACCCGATGGTAATATGATGCTTGCTCTTCCAGAGCCTTCTATAAGATCACATACACCAGAAATAGTACCAACAAGTGTCTCTGCAGGAGACAACTCAGAGAAAAATTTCTTATGTTTGAGAATAGTGTTAGTAGTATCACTATCTACGAGACATTCATCACCAATGATAGCTTTATTGGAGCTTGTAAACATATTTCCTCTGGAAATAATAAAATAAATTAATATTGAACAAACAAAAACTAGCATAGGAGACTGACAAGTTTATTTAATTTAATTAATATATACATATAATATCTATATATATGTATAGTATAATGATAATAAAAGTTGAATTTGGGAAAAATTGGTTTCCATGTGTTATGAGTTTGTTAAAAAGTATGTTTTTTTTATATAAAAAAAAGGAAAAGAAAACTAAATTATTAACTCTTCAAACTAAAGGGGCCTTTTTGTAACAATTTGAAACTTCTTTTTTTTTCTTTTTTGCCGCCCAATTGAACAGCTCGACAACCTTGGTTGACATTTCCATTTTTCTTCAATTCCATGATTAACCGAGATTGATTGATCCGCGTTCCTTCCTTTTTCACATCCATCATGAACCTAAACTCCTTATCATACACATACAGAGCTATCACAATTCGTTTCCATACTTACGAGTCATGCGAAGGCTATATAAACCGAACTCTTCACCACGGTTTTACACACATACAAGCCTGTTCGATACCCCTCACATACTCACAACATCATTTTGGATCACCTACACCTTGCCGTTGCTACAAGTTCCTCGCCGGAGGAAACCGAGCTTGTGGGAGACACTGAAGCACGACGAGAAGTCGCGACCAATGTTTCGACCTGCATGGGACCACTTTTTTTCGGCTCTCGAATACACCAGCGGAAGAAACAAGTTGTCAGAACGTGAAGCCGACGCCGGAGATTTCGACGAAACTCGTGAACACCGGCGGCGACGGATCGGAACAAAACAGTGTAATGTGTTGTGTGTAGCTTTGTGGAAAAAAAAATCCATATGGTATGAAAATTGGCTGATGAAATTATATGATGATATGTTTGTTTGAGTTGATTGCAATAATGGTTGAGGTTTAATTGACATAATGAAGATTCAATATATATTTTTTTTCGAAACGTTTGTCCTTCCATTTCCTTGTGGTCATTAAGAAGTAATTATAGGTTTGAAGGTTTCTGTGCCAACTCTCTCGGTCGGTTACGAAACGGTGACCATAACTCTCTTGGTCGGTTACGAAAAGAAGAAACGATAACATGTGCAGACCATAACTTACGACGATGATGCTAGTCACAAGGGCGGTCGACGATGATGCTAGTCACAACGTGAGATTTTCATCACATACTCCCACAGCAACCAAAAAGAAATCGAGATCTTCATTACACACTCAGATTTAATCGGTAATACATGACAACAGTGATTGTCGAACTAAATCGTGTTTCGTAGTTACAGTACTAAGGCAAGGTCTAGATCTAAAAGCATGTTTACGATCTAATAAAATAAACTATGAGAAATAAAATGTTGATTGTCGATTTCAAAATCCTACTTACAGACAACCGATTATATTTCATATTACTTTGAACAATATTTTGCAAGATTGAATCAAAAAAATTTATACTCTTTACGATAAACCAAAATTGCATCTTCTTCATCATTCTTGTTTGTTCTTAGAAAAACATATCTATTTTTATTTTATTTATTTATTTATTTATTTATTTATTTTAAGAATCCAGATATAAAATAACATACCCTATATTGTGTGTGTTATCCATCTATCTCTTTTTTTTTTCAATTAACACTGAATCACAAAAAAAATTTGTTGATGTGTGTGATTCAAGTGAGTAAAAGATTATATATCTACCAAATAAATGCATGAGACGTTAATGAATATTACCTGGATTGATGAATATGTGGTGGAAGTAGAATTCCAAAATAGAGGTGAGAGCTAATAGTGATAGTAGAACACCGTTGTAGATGCAACCAAAACAAGAGAAATTGTCAACAAGCAGAATGAGTTAGAGCAGGGTGCTGATAACGTGATATGAAAATGAGAGAAATATGAGAAGTGTCATTCTTTCATTTATCAACCACATATATATACAAAAGATGTAGTCAAAATGTAACTGATGTAGTCAACATGTAACTGAAACTTAATAACTTAGGAGGAGAATTAGGAGGAGAATTAAGATGGCAATATATCTGTATTTATAACAATATTTACTATGTAATATATATTACAAAACACCGCAATGAAGTTATTACATTACAATTTTTTTTAGTATCATTATTTTGTAAAAGAAATCACTATTATTTATAACGTTAAATGAAAGTTGTAAATAAAGGTGTAAAAATATTTATTGTACAAAAATATTTGTAAAATATTTTGTAAATATATAACACTTAATGGGTCGATTCTATGTGATTACTTATTTTCATTTTGAAATCATATAACGTTGTGAATGTATTTACAAATGTTGTAAATAAGTGAAAACGGGGACTATTCTTATATTTTACAATGTTCTCCTAACCCAACGTAGTTGATGACTTCCGTATAATTCTTATATGGTCATTTCCTTGCCAGAGCGTTACAGTACCTAGTTACCACAAAACATGTGATAGACAATTATTTATATAATTTTATTCGTCCCTCTAATTCTTGTATGAAAATATGTCATCTCCTTAAAGTACAAAGTATATATATTTTTATATAAAAATATTTTTATATATAATTAAAATTTACTAAATAAGTATGATGACTTAATTTATATATTAACTAGTTATTTATCATGGGTGGATATTGGTTAGTGCTGCCTTGTTTAAGCATAGGTGATCAGTCCATGCCTAACTAAGGCTAGGCTATCCAATACCTGCTCTTGACAATAACCTTAGTACTTAAAAATAATATTAACACTACTACTTATTAATATATTATTACTAATAATAAAACTAATATTAATTATTAATAATAAATAACTAAATATAAATTTAAATGAGAGTATATCTCAAACATAATTTTATACATATATATAAAAATATAAATTCTTCACCTCAATGGTTTAACAAGAATTTTAAATATAGTAATACTATATTGTAAATTAGATAATTACTTATGTAATCGATTCGATATCAAAGAGTTATCATTTTGCAAAAAGAGGTTTACAATGCAAAGATCAAGTATAGCAAAACGATATTTGAGTTTGGATAAAATGACAAATTGAAAGGAAGTCCTTCAGTGGTCTTTATAAAGCAAATGAATCACATGCGTAACAAACAGTGTATGTGCAACGTGTGGATTTACCAAGAAATAAAATAGATCAATATTCACTACTATGAAAGAAATTCTCATGGTATGATGACCATTAGGGGAAGTAGCAATGCAAAAGTCTATTCACAGAGATTAGAATTTTAATAAAAGAAATTTAAGAATTTTATCTGGAATTTTGTGTGATAACCGTTGTTAAGAGACATTACCAGGGAATGTCGAATAAAATGAAATAGGGGAGTTGCAAAGGTATGTGAATCCTTTTTCAGTGATAATAATTATGACTCTGATTAAACTGTGCACCGATGGCTGTAAAATCTTGTTCCAAGGTACCTCAACGAGATTCATGTCGTTTGTAGGATCATGTGGCGAAGTGCCTCTTTTTGATTAGTAGTTTTTCTACTGACGGAATTAGCATTGGTGTCATCGTGCCCAATTTATATTTTCTAAGGGTCTTGCCTTGGAAGTCATGTGTGATATACTTCGACGTCTGTGGACGTATAATTTAAGTTTCATGTGTTTTCTTGTGTACTAGCACAACTTTACATGTTTCTTACTTGCGTTAATAGTTTATGGTAACGCATTTGGAAATTTTTATACTTTTGATGGTGTCCCAACTTAATGGGTTTCCATTGTTTATATTGTCGCACGAGTTATGAGGTAGAGGATCAAACGGAATAATGTTTGATATCGATATATGTAAGAGATTCTTGATAAAGGAATCTAGATTTATTATTGACACATATGCTTGTATTTTATTCCTAATTAACTTTTGGAATTTCTTATAGATATACATATCTATATAATTATATATTTCACATGCTATAATATACATACCCTTCATAAGGTCAATGTATTTAACAGATTCGTATTTCCAAAAACAAGTCAGATATCAAGTCGTGATACTATTTAGGGAAATCTTGTCACTTGTTTGACATTTATATACCCCGTCTTATCCGGTTCGTGCCGGAGAGGTAACCTCAGTATATCCGGACAAGCTGGAGAGTCTGCTACACCATACCCAGTCTTGTCGGAGAAAATTTTCTATTTCCCATAAATAGTATCTGTGCAAGATTTTAAAAGTGCCTCTTTTATTAGGGCTCTTATCCAGAATCAAGGAAATTTGTATTCCCATAACACATCTTATTCTTGTCCAAGTAGTATCAATAATCAAGAATTAATAGCAATTAAGTGCTATTGCCAGCATTGTTCTAATTGTCATTCTTACGGAATACCAAAACCTATCATACTTTATTTTACAAAAATACTTAGCTTATCTCGAAGCTTATACTAAGGCATCTTTTCTTAGGTTCAAGTCTAAATACTATCCTGTGTGCTACCAGTTAATAGCAATCTCCTAACTCTTTTATATAAACTTAGTTGTTTATTATCACAACACTTATAGGCTCAAAGCAGTGGCTCTGATACCACCTTCTGTCACGGCCCCCGACCCACCCTGGACGGAATCGGGAGTCGCGAGCAGCCAAGTGGTAGGGCTGGCAATTTTACACGATACACGAATATACGACACGAACCTACACGACCTTAACAGGTATCGTGTATGAGTTTAACAGGTATCGTGTACTAAACAGGTAGACACGAAACAACCTATTAATTTTTGTGTCGTGTTCGTGTATAGCATTTCGTGTTTTCGTGTCTTATCGTGTCTGTTCGTGTATAGCGTTAATACATGTTAACACTTAACATCGAGTGGGTAAGATACCTGTTTACCTGTTAGATACCCGTTAAGATACCTCTTTTCCTGTTAGATACCCGTTAATACATGTTAATACTTGTTAGATAGTTAGATACCCGTTAATACATGTTAATACCTGTTTACCTGTTAGATACCCGTTAATACAGGATTATTCTAGTGTTCGTTAACAGGTATTAACAGGTAATTTTCGTGTTTTCGTGTCGTTTTCGTGTTTGAAAAAAAGGACACGATAAGTTATCGTGTCGTGGTCGTGTATGGGATTTCGTGTATCGTGTCTTATCGTGTCGTGTCTTATCGTGTACGGGTATACACGATATGCCAGCCCTACCAAGTGGTACCGGTGATTATTTTGAAAAATATTGCAGTGGAAATTTCATCAGGACCGTGAGTTAGAAAAAATATCAGAGTTTAGAAAACACCGGATTTTATTTATTAAATAGATGGGATAAACCCATGTTTTACAATGGTAGCTTTAATAAAGATAAATTTGATTACATAAAACAATATTTCTTAATTTGATTTAATTAATAAAATAAACCACTTCTTGAAGACTTTCAGTGCTGTATCCATCTCTTATTCCAATCTACTGTACTTACCTGAAACATGTTTGAAAAAGGTTTTGTCAGCGGGAAATACTGGTGAATCGTACTTTTTACTAAAACGACTCGTTTTTTTATAATTTATAGTATTAAGGGTGATTACATTGTTTCCTGATATCAACCAACTACCCACAGTATTTGTCACTCGACTCGTTTATGTGACTATGGTCAGATCACCCATTGGCTAACTCGTTGTCCAATGGTGACGGGAAAAAGTAATGTATACAAAACCCCACATACTGGCTGTAATTTGGTGATTACAAAGACTTAATCCCTGTAATTATAACTTTGAAAATATTTAAGAATTTATAAAGCACTTTGATAAAAAGAGAATGACTCACATTAAAAGCATGCAGATTTATACGGGCAGAGTTTAGCCTACTGGTTAGCCTTGATATTGCAGATTTATACAGACAGAGCTTAGCCTATTGATGAGTCTTGTAACCTAATGCACACGAACTCGGTAAGTAACTAATACAACATTTACGATAACTCACGAGATTAAAACCCTCACGACAAATGACAAAGTGCAATCACTTAAACATCCATCGGATTCACAACGAATGACAGAGTATTCCCCGAGTTCGGGTGGTACTCAAACATCCTGTCGGAATCACGACTAATGACAAAGGATAGCGCTTAAACATCCGGTCGGATTGTTTCAATTGATCGGACATTGAATCGTAGCAGCGATCGAGTTAATACCCTGTTATCGCGGCAGAATTCGAGCTAGTGTGTGTTTTATAGTAATCGGATCATAACTCAGTATGTATAACGAATTTTCTCGTCGTTCAAATGCCAGAATTCAAGTCCCAATGCCTGCTATTTATACATGAAAATTGACCCCCTCGCGTGACGCGAGGGGTCACCCTGGGGCGTCGCGTGGCGCGAGGGGCCACCTTATCTCATATGGTTGCCACGTGTGTTTGGAGTTCAGGTGAGTCGACGGATTGTTCATTTTCGATTTTGACAGCAAATTATTTAGATAATCGTCAATAGGGAATACCCCCCCTGAGTTTTAGGGGCCTTGATCCTGATTTTGATTGTTCTGGAAATTTTAGGGTTTATGTAGAATTACTTAAGGGTCTTAACTAAGGTTTCCTTGTGAACAAAATATAATAATAAATAATGGTTTTGGTGAGAGTTGTTATGGTTTGGGACAAAAAGGAATAAAACGGTGAGAAAAGAAAATGGACCCATTTTATAAATTTAGGGTTCAACTAGAAAACCTCCTGGTAGAAATTTTGGGTATAACTTCTGAGCTAAAAAAATATATAATGCACTCGTGTTAAGTATAGTACCCCTAATTCAACTTTGTCTCTATTTCATGAGACAGAACCCCTAACGAACTTAGTCAGGCAGAGCCTTGACATGTGTTATGGGGCTCAGATCAATCGGACAGGGTAGCGGTGATCGGGAGTTAAAACACTTAAAACGGGGCAGGGCTTTTTTATTATTATTTATTGGGAAAAAGTAAAAGAATATGGAGAGAGAGGGAGTTCGAGAGAGATGGCAAGATATTGGAATGCTGCCTTGTGCTATTTATAGTTGAGAATGCATTTGCTGCTTCACAAAACGTGAGGACACGTATCCCTCCATGTTTAGATTTGCTTTGTTTTGGTTTTCTCTATGAACACTTGTACTATGAGGTGTTAGATTTATTTATTTATTTTATTATTTTATTCCTTTCACTTATCTTGATGCCACGTACACTAGTGACATTTGAATAAAATGGGACATGAAATTAGGAGTGAGGACATGACAGGTTTCTTAAATTTGTGGGATTTCATTTGTTGGTTTTTATTTATTATATTATTATTCTTTTGATTTTTTTATCACAAAGTAAATGTAAACAAAATATGACATAATTTATGAAAGTGAAATGGGACACGAAACATTTTAAAACATTCAAATATATATTTTATTATATATATATTATAATTAATTTAACTGCTTCACTTATTTGGCGCGTATAACTTTTAAAATATAACGTTTTATAAAACAATAAACATGTCTTTAGAACGAGTATATTTTTGTCTATATTTTGAACCAAGTTTCTTTTAAAAATGGAGTAGATTCAAAATAAAATGTATTTTTTTATAGTTTAATTAGTATACGGTCACTAGGCCCGTCTAGGTACTTTATATTTCTTACAGTTAACTTACCCGTAATCTACCCGTCTAATAATATAAGTTTTTATATACTTTTATTTTATTTTAGAAAGGTCACCCATATACAGGCCAATTATTTATTTCAACCAACTATATAAAATAGTGTTTAAAACTATTTGGGTTGAATAATTATATTAAAAATAAACTATTTACTAGTTACTATTGGTTAATAAATTTAACCAAACCTATAATTTATATGATAAAATTAGGAATGTTACATTCACTTGAATCCATCATCCCCAGCCCACACTGCCCGGGGCAAATCCTCTTTCCACTCCCATACTCACTGCCACAATTCCACCACAAACAAAACTTTTGTTGGATGCACTTGATATAACTCAGATAGCAATCAGTTCCTCTCAACCACCTATCACTGAGAGCATGCCACAGAAAGTGACAGAGTCTGAGCTCCCTATCATTGCTAACCCACCAACAACACCTGAGGAGGTTACACTTGTAACATTCCCAAAATTTTTATTTATATATATATAAAAACTTATGTTATTAAAAGGATGCATCATGGGTATGTTGACCAATAAAAATATAAGGTGTTTTGGCAAACGTAGGAACCGTTTAATAATTAAATTATAAAAATACTTTATATTTAAACCTACTCCGTTTTTAATGAAACTTAGACCCAAATGTAGACAAAAATATTCTCATTCTAAATGGCATATTCATTATTTTATAAAACGTCATAATTTAGAAGTTATACGTGCCAAATAAGTGAACCAGTTAAATTAATTATAATATATATATATATATATATATTAAAATAATAAAGAATTGAAAATTTGTCTACAATAGACATTTAAATGCCATGCCTACGTAGGAAAAGAATATATAGATATGGATAGTAATTAATGCATAGAATACATGGCAATTATTCAATATGTCAATGTGGACAGAACTTGGCGTGAGCTTTAAGCAGAAGATCTATATCTATAATAAACAAAACCATTGGGGGACACTTGTCACCCAATGGAGCAAGCCAACTCAGCAGCCATGTGGATGTACATGTGGCATAGGTCTAAATTGAGGATTGAAAGTAGCTTCTTTGGTAAGTTTTTAATCTCTCTCTCTCATTCTATCATTAACATCGTTCCTTCTCATTCAAAACCCTAATCTCTCTCTCTCTATCTCTGGCGAACACGGCAATTCGATCAACCTTCATCGGATCTTAGAGTTTTCAAATCTTCCTCTCAATCGATCTTCTTACACGGCGATTCTTCTTCTCACTGTTTCAATCGATCCTGTTCCACGGCGTTTATCAATCTCCTGACCTTCATCAGTGATAATCCACGGTAAGGATTCCGATATGCTCTTCTTTTCCGATTGATTTAAAGAATAATCGTTGGTTTCGTTATTTATTGATTTAGGCACTGAATGATAGTTACAGATCCATGTTTGATTATCTGTTTGTTATTGTTTTTTGGCAACAGTTTTCGATTGGTTTGAAGTTTTCGCCGACGTCATCTGTTCATATATTCAAGCTGAAGGTTATTATAATTGTCTCACTTCAACATCATATATTCAAGGTAAGATTGTCAGATCTTAATCCTTGATTTGAACTTTTAGGGTTTTGACTGTTTACATTTTTAGCGAGAATCTCGATTTAGGGTTTCGGTTTTATTTGAGATTCTTGATTTTGTGTTTATTTTGTTTGATTTTTGATATTAGTGTGTTTGAGTTTGATGCTTAATGGATACAACTGGTCATCTTGGTCGGGTTGGTTATTTATCACGCTGGATCTTATTGTTTTTTTATAACTGTTTTTTGTAGGTTTTCAAAACGATGGAAAGTTCATTAAGGTAATTTATTATGTTCAGTAGGTTATAAGTTTTAATATTTGTTTTTTATTTTTATATCTATATTCTTTATTCGATTTCATCTTATCATTTATTATTTTTTGAATTTGAATCAGTATGAGGCAGCCTTCTTTATGTAGAGTTATAAATCGATCTGATGAACTTTTTATGGTAATTCATAAATTCTAACACAAATTATAAATTTTATTTTGTTGCTTTCATGAAATTCTATTTATTATTATTGTGTGTTTTTTTAATTATAATATAATAACATAATTCTAATTTATTTTTATTTGTTGTTTTTGTAAACAGATTCCATCTGACGCTGCGGCTACAATGTGGGGTGTCGATAAAGGGCCTACTAATGTTCTTATAGAAACAAATGATGGGCGAACATTTACTGTTTTCATAAGTTATTTAAAAGGAAAGTTCTTCCTTTCCAATGGTTGGTCAGATGTCGTTACACATTTACGACTTACATCAGGCTGCTTGGTAATTTTGAATCCTTTAGACTAAACCAGATTTAAACTAACATATTGTGTTAATGGTGTGAGTCATACGGGTTTCTGGACATCTCTCATATCTACATCTTCTTATTTTACTGTAAGATTATTATTAAATTTCTGTTAATTTTTCTTATTATATTACTTTTTCATAACAGTTGAAAATTCTAATATTTGAACTTTGTTTTTTGTATCATATCTACAGGTCATACCTGAGTGTATCCTGCAGAAGTCCCATGATTATACACTTAGTGATTTAATTTCAACTATCTATCTAAGCAACAAGACGTTTCATGTTAAGATAGAAACTATTGGTGGAAAAGTTTGCTTTACCAACGGTATTGATGTTATTGTTATTTTATATCAATTGGAGGTCGGTTGTTATTTTTATTTTACAAAATGGTTTGGTTATTCTTTCCATCTAACAATTTTTGGTAAAAATGGCGTTGAAATGAATTTTGATGATGTAAATGTTGATGAGGTAACTATACATTTCGTTGAATTCTTTATATAATATTAATTATATGTTACTATATTTATATATAATACGTTTAATAATTTTTATATGTAATGTTTTCAGGTTGAAGTTGCACCTGTTGATTGTGTAAAAGATGTTAATCCGATTTCAGATGATCCGCCTGTTTTGGCTGAACAAGAAGTTGGTCGTTATATTCGTTTTGTTCGTATGGTTGCTGAAGATTTTGTAAGTGTTAATATGTTTTTAGTAATTAATAAATATTTAATATTTTAAAGTTTATATTGACATAATACATAGATTTTTTAACATTAATTTTCTAATCAGATATTTTCTTAAAACAAAACAGATGCTGCCTGATGATGTTTCAGCAATGGCCAAACTGCATTCTGGTTTAAAAAGTATCACTATCAGACTTATGCATCTTAGTCCTCCAATAGAGTTTCCTAACGGTAGTCGGTACTTTAAGTAGCTGGTCAAGATTCATGAATACCGCTGCCCTTGAGGTGGGTGACACGGTTTATTTTTGTTTTGATGAACTTGAACAAGTTTTGATTGTTGAAAGGGTTGTTCCTCATATTAGGCGTACTTAGTACTTTTTTGACATTTACTTTTAGTCGTTTGGTTTTGATATGATATATATTAAAAAGTAATGGTTTTTATATTTAACAATTATTATGGTTTTGAAGTTTAATTTACCACAAGTTTTATTATTTTACGTGTTGTTTCAACGACTATACTGACAACATATTATATGTTTTAAGTAATCCTGTATTCCCCATTGTCTCATCGCCAATTAGCGTTATACCATAAATAAAATTTAAAATGTAAATTTTGAAAGTTTGCCTTGGGGTAATTTATTATTTTTTATATTTTAAACACATTTTATTTAAAAGTTTGCCTTGTGGTACACATTTGAATGAATTTAATGTTTTATCTAATTACAAGTGTTCACTTTTATATAATTTAATTACTTTTTTGTAATAATTAGCTTAATTTTAGAGATTACATTTCTAATTCGGGGATTTTGATCACATGTAGTGTTTTCACAATCTAATAAAGGAGATTAGAGGATGACCTCCATTTGGCTACGTGTCACGTTCTTAGCTATTATGGAAGAGAGGAAGACACAAAGGATGTGTCAAACACAGTTTAGATGATACATGTTCAAGGTAATAAGAAAAAAACCCTCTGTTGAAGAAGCAACCAGTGAGAGTGTTTTGCTGGAAACATGGAGGGGTCGGTGATGTTGTCGAGGAGTGTCAGGAAATGCTAAGTGATATCATTTCCTGAAACTCCTCGACAATGTCACCGACCCCTCTTAAAATTTCCATCAAAACTATCTCACTGGTTGCTTCTACACCAGAGGGTTTCTTTTTATTACCTGAACCTGTATCATCTCAAGTGTGTTGATTGACCCTGTATGTGTTGTTACATCAATATCTGCCGTGTTGTTACAACATGCCCTAATCGTTGCTGGCTGCCGTTTGCGGCTGTTGTAGGTAGCGTTGGGTGTAATCGATGTTTGGTTGGTGATATTCAGTCAATGATGTTGATGAGATGCTTATCAGCTGAGACTAAAACTATGATGAAGCAAACGTCTGCCTGAATAAGTGAGGTCTGACATTTTCAAATCATTTCAATTACTTTTGCAAATCATTTAGTGTTGACTGTGAATATGAATAAAAAACTGAATTCAAAGTGCATTTTTCTTGTCCTTTCAACATGAGGCTATGATGATTTTGTACATCAGAGTAAGAATTGAATGAAGATAGCATTATGGCATGGCAAGGTCGTAGGATGGCAGTTGTTCATGCAACCTCTCTTGCAGCCATGGTGTTGTCATCTTTATGCACAATCTGAGCCTGACAGTCTAACAATATAAATGTTTTGACTGAACGTGTATCATCTGAAATGTGTTCACTGACCCTGTATGTGTTGTTACATTAAGATCAACTAGGATTTTTTTGATTTCAAAAATTGATTGGTTCAGTTTTGATCACCTTAGATGCTTTTTTTTATACCTTGACTAATTCACATGATTTGCTAAATTATGGAGCCTTACAAGAAGATTAAAGAAGGTATATTCTTTTTGGCATCTTTTTTATATGTTTTTATGTTTGGATTATTCATTTTGAAGCCTTACAATAAAATTTTTGTGGTCTAAACATTGCAGGTTTGCAAGGTTTCGAGAATCTTTAATGGATTATAACATCAAAAATGCAAGGTTTGGAGATTCTTTAATGCCTATTCATTTCTTCAATAGATGCTTGATGCCTTTTTAGATATTTGATTTCTTTGATAATCTAAAAGGTGAATATTTTGTTGACCATGCCTTATTAAATCTGATTAATCTACTACGCAGGATTAATCTTTCTGTACGTGTCCAGAACTTTATCGGCATTGTCACTCTGATGAGGAAGCCGTCAATTTTTAACTATCCAAAGATCGAAGAGTAGTTCAGCTTTAGGACAAACTGTTGATATCATCGAATATTTTTTTTCCGTCTTTGGATATTTGTTATTATTTTTTTTTGAATTGACAATTGTTTTGATGTGTGTGGATGCTTTATCCGAACATCTACATTTTGTGGTTCACTATTTTATTCGAATAACAATTGTTTTTTGCTAATTTGGTTCGTTTATTTAATTTTTGTTTCCAAAAAAAAAAAAAACATATTCTGTTTTTTTATTTCTAAATTTAAATATACCCTTTTAATTTTGTCAAAAAATTTCTTTATATTTTAAAACGTTACTAAAACGGAAAGACATAATCTAACTTTGGAAACTCAAAATCATATAAAAATTAGTTACTAAAATACAATCAAAGTATAGATATAATCGGTTTTACTATAATTATTGTTATGGAAATTATGTAATACATAATCAAATTTTATTTTATATATTTACTAAGATTGTTTATAAATCTATATATATATATATATATATATATATATATATCTATACTACTATATAATACATATTGGATGGGCAACAAGGTAATTTAACTTCATTTGAGGAGGGCATCATTGTAATTTACCTCAAAACTTAAGACACATTAATACATTATTTAATAAACTTCTAATTAAATACACTAAATGCATTTATCTATCTATACAATAAAATTTATAAAGAAAATTCATTAATTTAGGCATTTAAAGTAATTCAATTTGGCTTTGTGCCATTTAAGATGTAAATATAAATAACCATTAATTGTGAATTTCCTTTACCCTGCGATCCGTTTTCCCCATCTTTTCAATCCCCCTCTTCAATTGATTTCTATTACCTTTAAATTGGATTCAGCAGCACAACACCACCACCACCACCACAACCGAAGGTTATTTTCTCTCACTATCTGTTACACCCTATTCCGAATCACGTCTGCTGATCGACTCTAGGGTTCCATTAGTTCCCCTCTCGCCAGTAAACACCCTATTCCGAATCACGTTCATGTCTCACGTCGAGCCCCATCCCGTAAGAGCTTTTCATCTCTTCCTGTCTATTTATTATTGCAAACGAATTCGGTATATTTGCGTTTTTTACCTGATTTTAACCAGTAGAAATCAGTATTTGAATGTTCTTTTAGCATCAGATACGGTTAGATAATATTGCAATTTGCAACTGAATAGTTACTCGGTACTGCTAATCTGATTCTTATTCAACATATATTGCTCCAAATTGTGTATGGATTATAAAATTTAACCTGACATTTTTTGGTTACTGGTTTAGAATCAATTGATGAGTTTTGTAGTGTCAAGTCATCTATATTTTGGTTACGTTGATTAGGCATGACAACTCTTGGTTAGGGAAGTTCAAGGATAGTTGGGATGGCGTACCAAGGCATTTTACCTGGGCCTCACCGAAGTCTTTGAAAACTATGATTTGTAAACAAACAGATATCTTGTGTAATAAAAGTTTACTATTCTAAGGACTCACAACATGCTTATCCTATTTTGATACATGGCTCGAGCGTGTTAGGAGGGTCTACATAGCATTATTGTATGTTAAATAGAAACACAGTTAAATCTAGACCTTTTTCTTTTATAAATTTCTTCTAGCAATAATTAATTTTACATAACCACGTAATTGCCATTTAAAATGTGGTTTTGGACCTTTGGTTGATTTTTATGCCTAATCTATACATATCTTTTAATGTTTTATGTCAATGAAACTACAGTTTATATATGAATACATTACATATGAGTAAGTATCACAACAATATAATTTTTTTAGCTTGTACGTTTTTAACGAAAAATTTCCATTAACATGGGATGGCGAGCGTGTTTATTGTCCTATTAAAGAAAGCGTCCATGAGTGAGAAGGATCTGCAGTAGCGTGCTGAGATCAAGAGACTGTTAAAAGAGGCAGCTGCACTATGTTTGGACTCGCGCATTTATTCTTCATACTTTACATTCGAACATGCTGGCAAAATATTTTTTTATGATTATAGAGCCACGACAATGTATCCTAAATAATAATTTCTCATGTTCCTTCGTTTGTCAGGTGCCACCTTTGCACTATGTTTGGTTATCATGATCGGACCATTTCCTCATTCCATTGCTCAAGGTAGCATATCAGCATTGTTTTTAAATACTTTTCATCTTTTATTCTGAAAGTATTCGTTTGCTAGAGTAAAATAGGTTTTCTATTTTGCTTGTGGTGAACGTAAAGTTTCGTAAACATGAAAAGAAAACAACAGCCCAAGCAAACGAGTATTTAATGAAAGATTTCTTTCCATTGTTTTTCGTTTTTAGTCTAATGTTTTTTGTTGCTTTTTTCATGATGTTGCAGACGTTGGTGTTGTACACAACAAGTTCGTACTTATCTTTCAGTGGGTCGGGCTAACAGACACGGTTCCGGAAAAGGTCCAAATGGAACTGCCTTCAATAACAGGTTATTTTTTAGGCTAGCGATGTTTAGGAATGGACCATGAACGAGGGCAAGGTCGATTCTCTGTTAAGCAAGTTACGCTGGAGATCATGTACAATAACACTCATGACCACCGGGAGCAGATTGCGTGTACGCCAGGATGGTTTGGTGGCACGTTTTGTGTGTGGTGCAAGATCCCCATCCTCGGGGAGTTCAGTTCTGTTACTTCAGTTTTGAGCTATGTGTGGACCCTGGGAATCCAAAAGGAAAATGAATATATTATAATATATGCTATTTTTCTTAAAACAGTTTCATGATTGTGGATAAACGGTAACGAGAGAGTGTTTAATCGCTCCTTTACAAATGCTACTACTCTGCTGGAAGGTATAAAGGAAGGCACTTTCTGGTGGGTGTCTAAAAACATGGGCTGAACTTAGATAATTGGTGTAGTTTCAAGGATTTGTTGTTTTTTTGTAAAGCTTTTCTGTTTTGTTTGTTGTCTGGTGGGGCCTTAGTTTCTTGCTAAGGTGCCCCTGCTGTGTGTTTGTTTAAAATGACTGTTCAAATAAAAATAGTCTTTAAGTATGTCCAATTTGTTCTAGAATTTAATTAATTATTTAGAATATATGGATTCTACTCACATATGATGTTAAACTAACCCATTCCAGCCAAAACCATATCACAAGTGCGTACATGATACATGAGATTGATTTACATTTCCCTATGTTAGCAACAATCTTATTACACATTTTTAGTTACGAATATAATTCAATGTGATAACCTCGGTAGTTTAAACTTGCTTAAAAATTTATGATTCTTGGTTTAACCCGCTGCAACGCGGGTGTATTACTAGATAGATAACCATATAAAATATTATGAGTTAAACAGAATAATAATTTGTGTTTACTTAAAATTATGCAGCCATTACCACAACCTCCCGTGACATCTCACTTCACTTCACAGACAACAGATTGTTTGATGCGTATTATGTTCCCGCAGCAACGCGCGGGTTCCCCACTAGTATATATATATATATATATATATATATATATATATATATATATATATATATATCAATATCAATCTATAGCAAACATTAAATACTAATTTTAAAATAATTCTTAATGTTTCCATTTTTTAAGAAATAAAAAAAGTATTTCCGTTTTTTTTATCTTTAAATATACTATTTTAATTTTGTCAATAATTATCTTTATATTTTTATTTTTCTACAATCCACTTTGTAACCAATAAACTTTACTATTATATATATATTTTTATATAATCATAATATATTTTTGAAAAAAATAGACAAATAATGTTTCCATAATTCAGACTATTACTATAATCTTAAATAACCTTATGTTATAAATATACATAATACATAATCATCTTCATCCTCTTCAAATTTCATATATCAATGGAGTTGTTAAATTGTTTTTTAGTTTATCTATCAGACAACAAGATGAAGTCTCGTGTATGTTGATATTATATTCAAGTTTATTTTTTTATAATATGTTGTTTTTATTTTTTACTTTGTATACAGATTTTACCAAGGAATTACCACAATTGGGTAGCTGATTTCAAGTTAGCTCCTGATGGGATGGTTAAAATCATTACCACTGATTGAAGAGTTTTTACTGTTAGAGTTAGGAAAGCAGGCTCTTCATATTTTTTTCACGACGGATGGTTCAACATGATACAATCACTTCTATTACCAAATAAGTCATTGCTTTTATTTCAGTACGAAGGTCGTCTTAGTTTTCGCCTTATATACTTCTATCAAGATTTGGCACTTGCTCAAAATGATTTCTTATATTGCCAAACATCACAGTTATCTGAATATAAAGATCATTTGGTAATTCATTTTTTTTATGTTTGTACTATATTAGTGTTTTACTTAGTTTATAAAACTTTTTTTAACATTCTTTTTTACTTGCAGCTTATTGATAGAGTTTTTGTTCATCATAAGTTGAAGAACATAATAACTACCAACCATGTTACTATAACTGCTTATCCTAACCGTACATGGTTGGTTTTTATGGAGAAACATGGTCAAAATTTGTATATGACTACTGGATGGAATCAAATTAAAGAAGACATGAAAATTCAAGACGAACACTATATTATATTTGACATGATTTCGGAGTCAAAATTTGATATGATGGTTTTTAGAGGCACAGAAGATTTGGTCCGTATTCCTGAAGGACGTCTTGCATGTGTTAAAGTAGAGGTTAAAGAAGAAGATGTTGCTTAAATTGTTTACCATTTTTTATCATATGATATAAAAAGAATAAAAAAAAACTTTGTTTTTTCTTAGTATTACTCATACACACGTTGTTATCGTTTATTAATCCTCCTTATTCATCATGCAAAGTTAGATTATAAATATATATGTATATATTTTTTTCTATATATAGATACATTGACAACCCGTAAGTATTCACGGTTCATAAGTTGGAAATCAATTGAGATGTTACAGAAAACTTTGGGATAATTAAAAAACACTTAACAATTTACAACTTTTCTTAAATATGTATTTATAATTTCACACTTGGTTAAAATTATATAAATATTTAGTAAATAGAATGGTGTTGTAAAATTCACACTTGGTTAAAATTATATAAATATTTAGTAAATAGAATGGTGTTCAATTTTGTCACATTTGAAATTAAAGGGGGTGTAAATGTAAAATTCTAAAATGACGGTTGATTCAATAGATTGTATCATTACATACATGCTATTATATCATATCATCTCTCAAATCATCATTCTAACCCTTCGAAGACAGTATCTAGGGCTCCATAATTTAGCCGAAAGCTTCGTCGGAACAACAGTCGGCACCGATTTTGTTGTCGGAATTGTCACTAACAGGTTTGCGATAGTCTTCGTTCTTTACTTTTATCATGAATTTGGATTTAATCAGTTACAATCGTTGATGTTGAAATCCTTATTGTCAAGTAATAACCGTAATCTTCCTTTAGTTTTAACATTATCTTTGAGTTAATCACTTCCAATCGTTGATTTAACAGTACATTGATATATTTGAGAGATGATCCGGTTATACTAATGTGTTCCTAATATTGACTGTTTAAAGGTTAAAAATTTAGTCTGTTGAGTTTATTTTTCTTATGCTCTGTTCAACATGTGTGTATTTGCTCATCGTAATGTAGTCATAAACGGACAATGACGATTTGATATTGAATGATTCAGTTCAAATTTGTTAAACACCGTTATAAGAACAGTTAGATTCCGAACCATTCAACTTAGTTATACTAACTGTACGATTATAGAAATTATTGATTTCTGAACCATTTACGTTAGGTTTTTTCATGATGTCTCGAGACGAGATAGAAATGAGGTTGAGCAAGAAGGTTGAATCTGATGATGATGATTTGTTGGAGATCTCTAAGACTGATTACTTGGAAACGCTTTTGAAGGTGCATATCTATTAAGTATTACATTTTGTATCCATTTTACCCGTCTTTTATTTGTTTTCATAATGATGTTTTCCAGGACATAGAGGAGGATGATAACATTAATATTACTGAAGAAAATCCATCATTCAGTAAGGTAGTTAATTAATTATATCCAACCAATAGTTCTTTTTAAATTGCATTAATTTTTTTTATTTTTAAAATTCATGTTCTTAATGATTTTCTTACTTTGTATAAGATATCAACAAGCCTACCAGCAGGAACAATCCGGTCACCTACACCGAAGAAGGTTCATGTTAAAGAGACGTTGAAGAAAGGTGATGTTTCGCATTTCAAGACAATTCAAGATGTAAGTTTACCACTACTAACATATATTTAAATTAATTTATTTATGATTAATGTTTATTAAAAGTCATGTTTAGAAACTCAAGCTTGAATGAAACGATACTAAGTTGAGTACTGAGTTGAAACCTGAGCTTACATCTAGATCCTTAGTGTTATAGTCTCTTTTTGGTCGTTTGGTTCTACAACACATTGTTAAATCAATGTGATGGATACATAAGGTATATGAAATATGTTCAATAATCACATTGGTTGTATTAGATGTTTAACAACCAGACTGTTCATTTCGGAGGTTTACCAGTCAAATAGTTTTCCAAGTACTGATGACATTATACAATAAATATAATAACCTTAGTATATTAGTTGTTTAAGTAAATTTGCAGCTTGATAAGAACATAATGAATCGTATGAGAGAAGGTGGCCCAATCCTTAAATTTGCAGCTCGATAAGAACATACAATAAATTTAATAACCTTAGTATATTAGTTGTTTAAGTAAATTTGCAGCTCGATAAGAACATATTGAAAGTCGGTCTAGGTTGGTTTTTTGCCCTATGTTTCTTTCTGTTTTACTATTGATTACTATTTCGATTATGTTCATTGCGATGTTTAAGTATGTACTGGATTTTGTAACATTTTTCTGTTTTACTATTGATTACTATTTCGATTATTATTTCACAACAGGTTAAAGTAAAAGGAAAAGCTAAAGTTTTTGCTGACATATCCGAGACAGTCGAGAATAAAAAGAAAGAATGGAAAGGCCTACAATGTAGTAAAAAATCTGATTCGATTCCGTATCGTCCGTCTGCTGATTACGTCAAGGTATTAAATATTTAATATATTTTTATTAATGTCACTAATATCCGTTTTTTATTGTCATTGTCTGGTTAGTCATATTCATAAGGTTTCAAAGAATTTTGATAATTCTTGCTGAATAACATGTTTAAAATTCAAATTCTAGAATATTTCATTATTTATTTTTTGGTGGTCAAGTTGAATCTGTTGAGATTCATTTTCAAGTAGAATGAAATGAGTCTTAATTAATAAAAAGTGAATAGGTTTAGATTCAATGGTGTAAATGGTTTATAAGTCATACAAAGTGTAGATAGTATGCGTAAAATTCTTTAAGTGATTTAAGCCAAAGCATTGTTTTATTCAATTTCATAAATTCTCTTTATACAAGAAAACTTTAATTGTACAGTATATACTATATTTGTTGTTAATCACGTTTATATATTTTTTTTCATAAACAAGGGAAAGAAACGGTTAAATGATGTTCAAAAAGTGAAGCATTGTAAGAAGATTACAAGGAATGCACGCAAAGTTTCTGGTGTTGGCATGGATCCTGAATTCTTCAACTTTAGTCGTAAAGGAGACTATCGGCTTGTATGTTTTTTTTTACATCATTTACCAGCATATTTATTTCATTTTTCCTATTGACTTTTATTTGTTTTTCTTTAAACGCATTTAGCGTCTTCCTGTTGAAGTTGTAAAAAGAGCAGGCCTGTCTGATAACTTGGGACCTTTATATGTTCAAAACATGACTGGGGATGGGGAGGTTTATGAAACCAAGACGAAGTTAAACGGTGGTACATTACGTTACGCCGTTGATGATTGGAGAAAGTTCATGGCAGATAATCACTTGGAGTTTGGTCATATGTTACACTTCACTTATGTAACATCCCAGAACAAGATTGTGTTGAATGATGTAACCTCGATCTAAGCAAGAATGGTATGCATTTTGTTTATAACATCTATGGTTTGTTAAGTTGTTGGTTAGTATATTTGATATGTACATTTTGGATGTTGGGTTGATGGACATGAAAACTTTGCTTACTTTATTATGGTTTAGTTTATGTTGATGTTTTGTAATGGTACAAATAACTTAGTTAAATATGTGTTTGAATGGTGTTACTGTTTGATGTTATTATCATTGTCTTTATATATGTTTACAATAGTTTATCAAGTACTTTTGTTTTTATCATATGGCCATTTTTAACTTCCGGCTATGTTAACGTTTTCTTATGTTTATAATGTTATGTTGTTGATTTATACAATAGTTAGATGATATTCTTTTGTATAAATTAGGTATTGATTCTTCTAACCATTCACAATCTTCATATTTTCGCAATAAAATTATGTTATTTTATTTGAAAGATGTGATAACTGTTAGGTAGTTTTGTAACTATTGACAATCTTCATATGTAGTATACAAGGAAGTTTTATCCGAGATTGAATAATTTTCTGTTTATTTTTTCCAATCTATGCGTTTGTACACAACATTCCATTTCAAAGTAAATAATATTGTTTTGGTTGAAGCCCGCGTATTACGCGGGCATTAACCTAGTGTAGTATATATATAGATAGGCAGTGGATTTACAATCTACTATTTCTTTCTCACTCTCTCTATCTTGATACTTTCTCTCCCTATCGATATATATTTTTATTACTTACTTTATAATAATAATAAGGTCCTGCCCCGTTTTAAGTGTTTTAACCCTTGACTACTGATACCCTGTCCGGCTGACGTAGGGCCCCGTAACGTATGTCAAGGCTTTGCCTAAATTCGTTGGGGTTCTGTCTCGTGACGTAGGGATAAAGCAGAATTGGGTTACTATACTTAATGTGAGTGCACTATATATTTTATTAAATAATCCAGGAGTTGTACCCAAAATATAACAACCCTCCCGAATATTTTTCTGACACCCTAATATATTTTAAAATATCCCAATAAGTCCCAAAATACACCCCATACGCGAAAATGAGCCCCGAATACCCTAAATATTATTAAATTTAATTTAAAATATGAAATCTAAGTTGAGGCGGGCCGCGTAAGGTACCCCATAACCCTTACGCGGGCGGCGAGAGGCTAAAAAGGTGGCGCAGCCCGGTGCGGCCACGTGGCCCAACACCCGGCAGGCCTACTCGATGACTCAGCCCAGCTACGCGTTGACTAGAGTTGACGCGATCTGCGTAAGATCTTGCCTTGATTTACGCGGGCCGCGAGAGGACCAGAAAACAACACTATAAATAAAAGGCCTCGGATCTTCAGCAAATTCGTTCAGAATTCATTTCTTTCTCTCAAATTCTAAAGTGTAGGCATTATACACGGGTATAATACCCCCCTAAATAGCGAAGTTCTGCTCCGTTGTAAGTATTATAACCCCAGTTTCGTACTAGATACGCTGCCCGATTGATTTAGGGTTCCGTAACAACTGTCGTGGTTCTGCCCGACATAGTTGTTGGAATACCGTCTCGGGGAGGGTATCATTAATATTTTCAAAGGGTTATGATACTAACCTATGTATATTTTTGTAAATTATAGATTATTCCCAGGAAACCCTTACGCGAAGTCTAAGATAACAATGTGAGTTTATCCAATTTTTGTTAACCTTTTTGTAATGTTTTACAAAACCTTAAATGCTTTACAATGTGATTAAACGGTGATTGAGTCTTTGTAGGTCTTCAATTACTGCCGGTATGTTGGGGTTTTGTATACAAAATTTACTACTGCGAGTAGTAAGTCGGGATGACAGTACGTTACCATTGGACAACGAGTTAGCCAATGTGTAATATGACCCACAAGTCAGGATTGACAGTACTGAATGAGTAATTGTGTAGAAATAAACAATGTGATCGCTCTCAATATTGTTTTAATTAATAAAATATTTCTTGATTAAATTGGGATTCACTCACCAGTATTTCCCACTGACAAATGATTTTAAAACACGTTTCTGGTAACACAATGTGACAGCCAATTAGTAAAAAGCCAGCTGGAGAGCACTGACGGCTTGGAAAAATGTGGCTATAAAAGTTACCTAAAAGACGATGTTTTAAATTCAATAAAGTAGGGTTTATCCCTATAAACATATTGTAATAAGAAACTTGGGTTTTACCCATATGATTATTAAAATAAAATATGGTGGTTTTACTCTGATAAACATTTCCTAACTACGGTCTTGATGTAATTTCCGCTGCCAAATTAATAAATGATACCACCACAAACGAATGTTCGCGGCCGCCCGTTCCCGGGACAGATAAGGGGGCGGGGATTGTGACAGAAGGTGGTATCATTGCCTAGCCACTGGTTCAAGCCAAAGAAGTGTTCTGCTGACACTTAAGTTTTAAATTCTGTGTTAGGAAATAACTTATGTAATTATGTGTTTTATGTTATTTGACTATTTGTTAATCTACAGTATGGGTAAGCAAAGAATTTCGGACATCTATCGTCAATTAGATAGTTCACCAAAAGATAAGGGAACCTTATTTCAACCAAATCCCTCAGGATACTCAGCAGATACTGAGGAAGGAATATTTATTCGTAAGGCACAGTCTGAGAAACCATTCACCATTAAGAAGAGAAGTTGGATTATTAGCAAAAGTCGAGAGAATATAAAGAAGTCACAACCAAAGGGAGCGATAATCAATCAGGAATTAAATGCACAAACTCAGGAAGCAGACAATAACCCACTAGGGGAAAATGAATTAGATAAACAATGGGTAAATCTCCACATGTTAGCCACTACAACAATAAATGCTAACTTATATTAAATAGTTGGACCGCCAAACTAGTACCAGCACCCATGCCACCTATGAGCTAGACACTTTAAAGGAACTTCGCCCATTAGATAACAACTTAGTAGAGACAGGAGATAGAATAAACCTTACATAAAAGCATGTTGAGCATAATACTCCTATAACTTAGATAGACTAAAATAAGTTACAGATTCATAATCACTAGTATATCTTGAATTCCAGTTGTAGTTGTAATAAATATATATATCTATATAAGTCGCAATTTTATCAATCTATTTTTATGATTGTACCCAAATGTTTGTACTAGAAATTTGTCTGTGATAATTAATACCACCTACTCAAATAATATCATAATATACATCAAACTAAGTTAGTTATTAACAAAGCAATCATGTTTATAACTTTCTTTTGGAACCAATCATTTACTTTGGTTTAAAATACATATTTATATGATATAAAGCTCTAAACCTTTGTGATTTTAATAGAGTAAATTACAAAAATCGTCCTTTATGTATGTCACTTATTGCAAACTATGTCCTTTGTCTTCAATAATTACAGAAAACGTACTCGATGTTTGCAAACCCTTTCAAGTTATGTCCTTTATCCCTAACTCAGTTAACTTTTATGGTTAAATCTGTCCAAATAGACCCACATGAGGATATATTAGTCATTTTACCCCAAATACTAAAAAAATAAAATAATAAAAAAATTCTAATATGTTCCTTCTCTCCTGAATGGCAGATCTCTCTTTTCATCTCTCATTCTATCTCTTTAACTCTCTCTCCCACTTTACACCACCATTTTAGTAGCACCATCACCATAAACAACCTACACTTCTCTCACTCATTTCTCTCTGTTGTACACAACCACCACTCGACCACCGCCATCACCCAGTCATGTACATATCAAAGTCAGGCCAAGACGAACGGTTTATTATTGAAAGGCTTTATGTTAGGCCCAATATAATAGGCGTCAGGCCGAATAAAATCATTGGAAGACTAATAACCAATTTAAAAGCAACCAGATTAATATAACCAGTTGCAATTTGCAGCTCACTTTAGGTCCATTTTTTGTATATATATCAGAATATCCATACGGTATTTTTACTTTTTAGTTTTTTTTTGCAAAGTGTTCGCCGGAATCTCAACTGTTCACCGGAGCTCCGCCGTGACGGAGCGAAATCGTTCAACAGAAGCAGATCAACGGGGCTCAAATTGTTCACCGGAATCTCAATCGTTCACCGGAATCTCAATCGTTCACCGGAGCTCCGCTGTGACGGTGTGAAGGATTCAGCAGAGGCAGATCTACAATTGATGAAAGACAGAGCGAAATCGTTCAAAAACCTAGCGTCATCGGTGGATTCTGGTGGTGAGATATGGTCGGAGAGATGACATCATCGGTGAATTCTAGAGAGAGAGATGACATGACCGAGTGATGGTGGTGGTTGAGTGGCGGTGGTCGAGTGGTGGTTGTGTAGAACAAAAAGAAATGGGTGACACAGAACATGGGATTTGATCTTCATCGAACATCTACTCAAATTGAATGCAGTTTCACTTTTGCTCTGCATTGATAATTTTGTTAAAAAATTAACTATTGATTCCAGTCATACAATTTTATTTTTGGGCTAATAAAATTGATGCATTGAGGCACCGGAGTGTGGGTTGTTTATGGTGGTGGTGGTGCTAGAATGGTGGTGTGAAGAGGGGGGGAGAGAGAGAGTTAAGAGAGAGAAAGAGAATGAGAGACGAAAGAGATCAGCCATTCAAGGAGAGAGAGAAAAGATTTGAATTTTTTATAAATTTTTTTGTTAGTATTTAGGTAAAATGACCAATATACCCTTATGTGGGGTCCATTTGGATAGATTTAACCACAAAAATTAACTGAGTTAGTGCTAAAAGACATAACTTGCAAGGGTTTGCAAACATCGAGTACATTTTCTGTAATTATTGAAGACAAAGGACATAGTTTGCAATAAGTGACATACATAAAGGACGATTTTTGTAATTTACTCTTTTAATAATATTGTTTTGAAATAATTTATATTTAAATAAATAAAACCGAAGCTATTAAATTAACCGAAAGGATTTTAAGAATTAATAAAATTTAAAGATTGCTTTAGTGGATCGAGCCAAAGCAAGTTTTGAAACCCAAGTGTACCAATTTACCACTCCATTTTATCCCTTCTGGTTTATAACCAGTTGGCCATAAGACTTCATACTTTCATAGTTTTATGAAATAACTGATGTTGGGATTACTTGTAAAGATTTCTATTTAAATACTTAGTAATAAAATAGATGGTTAAATGAATATGATGATATTCGTGATTAAATAAAATCATTTAATTTTTTTTAGAGATTTGGGTTGTGTAAATCGAAGAAAAGAGAAAATATAGTTATAAAAATAATGATACTACTACTAATAATCTTCATTATTATAATATTAAAACGATTAAAAGAACGATATATATTATTAAAATATTGTAATCACAATTCACTGGCTTTCATTATAAATATAAGATAATAATATATAAGTATTCTAAAAGTATTGCAATTCTATTCTATTTAAAATATATATACATACATTATAATATATTTAAATAATGTTTATATATATTTTATACGTGTATATAATGTCAACTAAAAGTTATTTTACGTAAGATACATATAAAATTTTACTTTTGTATAGAAGAAGGGAAAAGATAGGTCTGATGGTTTGTACAATCGGTACAAATAAAAGAGATTAAATAATTATTTTTTTTAGAAAGATATTACAAATATGAAAACATCTATTCTTATCCGACTTAAATAATTTAGTATCTATTTATTTATTTATTTTATCTGGCACGTTAAAATGTTCCTAAACATTCATTTTTCAAACTAGAATTTAAAATAAATGCCCCACATAAAAATAGTTGAATCAAATGTGTGTTTAGTACGTTTGTCCTTTATATAACTTTATTTAAAAATCAGATTACAATTTTAATATTGTGATATCTTTAAATAAATTACTATTACTATTGCATGGGATATACATACATATTCTAATACATGTATATTACTCAAATATATTTAGAATCAATTTTAGAAACATCAAACTTTGTATTACTTACCATAAGTACTTCTTTGAATAAATAATATAATATTCACTAAATTGAGAGTTAAGTTTTAATATTTTAAACCCATATGGTTCAACCCACTAGTTAAAAATGAATTTATTCCCATGAGTCCAGAAAGTTTATATTTTGATTAATTTATTTTTTTAAACTTTTATTTTATCTATCCTTAAATTTCAAAATATTTGTTCAATAAATTGAACAGAAGTTTATTTCAATATACTACTTTTATAAAAAGATAAAATAAAGTCATGGAAATAAGCTTGATAATTGGTACCATCGGATGTATAGTTATTATTTTTATTACAAAAATAATTTAGTATTATATTTATATGTGTATACATTACGTAAGTTTAATATTAACTAGAGATTTGAAATTTTGTACACATATATGCATATGCCCAATAGAATCTCTTGATGGTATACACAATATAATCATCAAATATCTTCTGAAGATAAACATAATAGAAAATAGCATTGGTGATTCTTATAAAAACATGAAGTCATTATAAACCATGAAACATATTAGGTTTTAAAAATACCATACGTCTCAATGAAATATTCCTTGTAACGGAATCTAAGATTATATATGCATAAATAGAGTTAGCTATAAGTATACTCATCACATCAAACCTAGCTATAGTGTCAATGGAGACAATTATATTTTTGTCAAAACTTCATTTTCCAAGCAAAAGAAAAACCACAACCATAATAATATCTATGCTTAAACAAAAAGGATTAGAATATTGATAATTACTCGTGACACCTAGAATAGTATTTAGACTTGAATCTAAGAAAAATGCCTTAGTATAAAGCTTTGAGATAAGCCAATTACTTGCGTAAATAAAGTGTGATGGGTATTGGTATCCCGTGAGGATGATGACTAGAAAAGTGCAAGTATGATAAATAAGCAATAACACCTGGCCACTGTTATTTCTTGTTTATTTGTACTACTCGGTTCTAGAATATTATCCATCATGAGAATACTAATTTCTTTGTTTCTTGATATAAGTCAAAATAAATGACGCACTTTTAAATTTATGATTTGAGAAAAAAAAATTCTATTTAAGGGAAATACAATGATAACTACATCTCCGGCAAGACTGGGTATGGTGTAGTAGACTCTCCAGCTTGTCCGGGTAAGATGGGGGTACCTCTCCGGCGAGACCGGGTGAGATGAGGTATATGTTATGATAATGGAATTCCCTAAATAGTACCATGACCTGATATCTGACTTGTTTTTGGAAATATAAATCTGTTAAATAGTGTGTATATTACAAATATGTGAAATACATGATTTTATAGATATGCATATCTATAAGGAAATCCAAAAGCCATAACGATTGACAATTAGGGATAAATCACGAACAGGTGTGTCAATAATCAATTTAGAAATCTCTCGTATACGTCTATAATTCCGATATCAAATATTATTTCGTTTGATCATCCGTCTCAAAATTCATACGACAAGATAAACGGAAGGAACCCTATAAGTGGGACGCCATCAAAAGTATAAGAATTTCCTTTGCAATTATTAACGCATTAGGGAAACCTGTAACTAAAAGCTGTGTTAAAATACAAAACATATTTCAGTCAAAGATAAGAATCTCATAGAGAATAGTTCTGGTCAAAGTAAAGTGAAATTCAAAACAAAGACCAGAATATACCTAGAAACTAAACTAACTAAAAATATTCATCCATATTTCAGGGAATCTCGAGGACGAGATTTATAACAAGGTGGGGAGGATGTAACATTCCCAAATTTTTTATTTATATATATAAAAACTTATGTTATTAAAATGATGCATCATGGGTAAGTTGACCAATAAAAATATAAGGTGTTTTGGAAAACTTAGGAACCGTTTAATAATTAAATTATAAAAATACTTTATATTTAAACCTACTCCGTTTTTAATGAAACTTAGACCCAAATGTAGACAAAAATATTCTCATTCTAAATGACATATTCATTATTTTATAAAACGTCATATTTTAGAAGTTAGACGCGCCAAATAAGTGAAGCAGTTAAATTAATTATAATATATATATATATATATATATATTAAAATAATAAAGAATTGAAAATTTGTCTACAATAGACATTTAAATGTCATGCCTACGTAGGAAAAGAATATATAGATATGGATAGTAATTAATGCATAGAATACATGGCAATTATTCAATATGTCAATGTGGACAGAACTTGGCGTGAGCTTTAAGCAGAAGATGTAGTATATATATAGATAGGCAGTGGATTTACAATCTACTATTTCTTTCTCATTCTCTCTATCTTGATACTTTCTCTCCCTATCGATATATATTTTTATTACTTACCTTATAATAATAATAAGGTCCTGCCCCGTTTTAAGTGTTTTAACCCTTGACTACTGATACCCTGTCCGACTGACGTAGGGCCCCGTAACGTATGTCAAGGCTTTGCCTAAATTCGTTGGGGTTCTGTCTCGTGACGTAGGGATAAAGCAGGATTGGGTTACTATACTTAATGTGAGTGCACTATATATTTTATTAAATAATCCAGGAGTTGTACCCAAAATATAACAACCCTCCCGAATATTTTTCTGACACCCTAATATATTTTAAAATATCCCAATAAGTCCCAAAATACACCCCATACGCGAAAACGAGCCCCGGATACCCTAAATATTATTAAATTTAATTTAAAATATGAAATCTAAGTTGAGGCGGGCCGCGTAAGGTACCCCATAACCCTTACGCGGGCCGCGAGAGGCTAAAAAGGTGGCGCAGCCCGGTGCGGCCACGTGGCCCAACACCCGGTAGGCCTACTCGATGACTCAGCCCAGCTACGCGTTGACTAGAGTTGACGCGGGCCGCGTAAGATCTTGCCTTGTTTTACGCGGGCCGCGAGAGGACCAGAAAACAGCACTATAAATAGAAGGCCTCGGATCTTCAGCAAATTCGTTTAGAATTCATTTCTTTCTCTCAAATTCTAAAGTGTAGGCATTATACACGGGTATAATACCCCCCTTAATAGCGAAGTTCTGCTTCGTTGTAAGTATTATAACCCCAGTTTCGTACTAGATACGCTGCCCGATTGATTTAGGGTTCCGTAACAACTGTCGTGGTTCTGCCCGACGTAGTTGTTGGAATACCATCTCGGGGAGGGTATCATTAATATTTTCAAAGGGTTATGATACTAACCTATGTACATTTGTGTAAATTATAGATTATTCCCAGGAAACCCTTACGCGAAGTCTAAGATATCAATGTGAGTTTATCCAATTTTTGTTAACCTTTTTGTAATGTTTTACAAAACCTTAAATGCTTTACAATGTGATTAAACGGTGATTGAGTCTTTGTAGTTCTTCAATTAGTGCCAGTATGTTGGGGTTTTGTATACAAAATTTACTACTGCGAGTAGTAAGTCGGGATGACAGTACGTTACCATTGGACAACGAGTTAGCCAATGTGTAATATGACCTACAAGTCAGGATTGACTGTACTGAATGAGTAATTGTGTAGAAATAAACAATGTGATCGCTCTCAATACTGTTTTAATTAATAAAATATTTCTTGATTAAATTGGGATTCACTCACCAGTATTTCCCACTGACAAATGTTTTTAAAACACGTTTCAGGTAACACAATGTGACAGCCAATTAGTAAAAAGCCAGCTGGAGAGCACTGACGGCTTGGAAAAATGTGGCTATAAAAGTTACCTAAAAGACGATGTTTTAAATTCAATAAAGTATAGTTTATCCCTATAAACATATTGTAATAAGAAACTTGGGTTTTACCCATATGATTATTAAAATAAAATATGGTGGTTTTACTCTGATAAACATTTCCTAACTACGGTCCTGATGTAATTTCCACTGCCAAATTAATAAATGATACCACCACAAACGAATGTTCGCGGCTGCCCGTTCCTGGGACAGATAAGGGGGCGAGGGTTGTGACAACACTGCAGGATGTACAAGTACTTCCTGTCAGTAGTTTAAGTGAAGCAGCTACTACAAGTGTTGAACCCACTGGTTTACACTTGGACAATAGTTTCATTAATCAGATTTCATTGAAGGCAATTTCTTCTATGGGAACCTTTCTAAACACTGGTGTGTATCCTGTATTCACTGGTGTCACACCCCAAATTCCACGTGTCACCGGTGGGCCCGGTGGGGAGTATCGTGACGTAGTTGATATCATCATAGTCAAACAACACAATATATAAATGCACAGCGGAAGCAAATGATAAATATATATTACAATCCGAATATCAAGTAATATCAAAGTATTACAACGGAAAGTAAAGGATCCACAGGCGGATCAAATAAAAGATAAACTGTTCAACAGACTTCAGGCATCTAGAACTTTCAAGATTCCTTATTCACGCCCTGAGCTTCCAGCCAATTACGTTCAGTACCTGTCACTTAACCTTTTTGGAAAATACGTCAGTTTACACTGGTAAATACAATTTAACTGACTCATTTTGAAAAGAGTTTGAAAATTGATTTGAGTGCAAACGGCACAAAATATCTTGACACAATGATTAAAGTGCACAGAGGCAAAATTAATCTTTTATAACTTGGGACAATTTTATTAATAAAAATCTTGTATCCGATTTACATGTTTGTCCAACATTTAGGGCCGGTGATTATACAATACAAGCCGGACAAGATTAATCGACACACCACAAATATGAATCTCACAAGAAGTTACCCTTACGAGTGAGTATATGTTTTACATATGCAACAGGAGGTGTTTTGTCTACACCTTGTGCTTACGTCGTGGCCATTCACTTTTTAAATGAGCCAAGGATATCCAGGACACGGTCATTAACCCCCAATGTTATTTGTTATCAAACAATACAAATTAAAACGGGCTTATGCAATTTAATCATCTCCGATTAAAAGGTTTCTACACCCGACCAAGCGGTATTTTTATAATACCGTATCCCAAGCCCGTATAAGGGAAAATAAGTTAAAAGTATTTACCTGAGCTAAATATAAATTCAATCCCAGCCGTATATCAAATCAGCAAGTACAGATAGCTTTTACTGGGCTCCTAAATCTGGAACGAAGGTTTTTAATAACCTATTAGATTCCTAACGGGTCTTTAATTAAGCCTACGCTTAGACCGATTAGTTTTAAAGGACGCTACGGCTCAAACGCATGATTAAGCGAAGACCGGATAAAATGTAATTTAGACCCGACAAGTTTGAAGACTTGTATAATATGGGTATACTAAATACATTCTGGATTTTGAGACAAAAATGAAAATGTTTGACCCGTTTCGGTCAATTTATGCAAACTAGTTACATAAACCGAACCGGACGCGAAAAGGGCGTTATGGGTATCCATAAGAGTCATATGCAAGTTCCCTGATTTAACATGCCTTAAATATGTCATAATATCAGTAAGTTATTTTCTATTATGCCCAAAACGGATTTAAACACAACTAGGCCTCATAAGGGCATTTTGGTCATTTAAAAGGTTATAAAAGAGTTTATTTGTAAATCTTGAGTTATGGGTCTGATTTATACAGTAAGTATACTTAATTTAACATGTTATAACAGTAGGGTATAACCCATATGTGAAACTTATCATTTAAAACCAAACTATGCACCTTAGGGGTATTTTGGTAATTTTCACAAGGGCTAAAAATGTCAAAATTGGAAAACTGAGTTTATAAACTTGTACTTACTGTTATTATATAGAAATACACTAAAAACATCAGTAGGTATCAACCTTATATGTTTAATATGGTTATAGTGTATACTATGCGATAAAAACGCTTAAAAAGGCGATTTAGAGCCGTTTCCGGGTTTTTAAAAGAAAGCTGAGATTTTTATATTTCCAGAATGCTCAAAATATTATATTTATCAAATAAAATCAGTAGAAAAAGGTTTGGGGTCAAAAGGATTTATAAAACTCATTTTATAGCTCAAAAGGGCAAAACTGACAATAACCGATTTAAGGCTAAAACTCTATGATTCAATTAGTTTAAAAATTATTAAAAATCCTTATAATTCCCAAAATATTTTATAACAACAGTAGGTATACACTTTGATGTCAAAAATTAGGTTTTGATAGGTGTTATGCTCATAACGCCGTTTAATTAATAAAAACCGTTCTATTTGCGATATTTGAGCAATACTCACAATCCAGACCTCGGATTGATGTCAAATTTTCGGTGCAAGTTTATAAATCAGTAACAAAGGTTTCTACTCTTTCACTTTTTCAAAAATCACGTTTTATAGTCAAAAGGGCAAAATAGTCATATTTAAGCATAAACCGGTAACATGCATATGAATCGGTTAAACATGGAACCAAGATGTAAAATTCCAGAGGGTTGTACATACATGAAACTTGGTCCAAAATATGCTCTAATGCAGATCTTAACATGCATGCACGGATCAGAACTGAAAGTCAAAGAAAAAGTCAATTTATGTGACTTTCGGTTCCGATTCGGGTTTAAACAGAAAATTGTCGAGTTAATCATGTTGAAATACATTCTTACATTAATTATCAAGTTATTTTGATGATCAAACAGGTTGCATGTAGCCTATATTTGCTAATCATGCTTAAATCTTACAAAAACACATTCTGTTGACTTTTCAAGAAAAGCTTTGACTCGACAATTAACATGCTTATAGTGTGAATCTGAAAATACCCTTTTAGGGGTTTGTTACACTCATAAATACCAACATGTGGGTACTTTCAATTTGAGAAATGACAGAGCCAATCTCGTTTAATCATGAAGTCAAAGTTAAATTACGATGGATTGACTTTCGGTTGGATAACTAAGCTAGAACGAATTTGAAAGAGTTGTAAACACTTACAATGGTCCTAAACAAGCTTAGAGATCACTATGAGCCTGCCTTGTCGTCCAGAATGCCCCAGAAAAGTTCTTGTGAAGTTTTGAAGTTCAAGTGTTCATGTGTTTGTAACAACAAGTGCCATTTTTTTGATGATTTTGATCTGATTTAAGGGTGTTACAGATGTTTGTAAGTGTTGTAGGAAGAGTACAAGTGTCCCTCCTTGCATGAAAAACGATTGGTTAGCTCCCTAAGTCGACAACAGCTGTTAACAACTCGAAAACGAACTGACTGGCAGCTGTTAGGAATGTTTCGTCGCTGGGCAGGTCTCGCGTGGCGCGAGACACCCCTCGCGTGGCGCGAGGGTGGGGGCGACCAGCCTTTCAAGTTTTCCTCAAATTACATTTTAGTCCCTGAGCTTTTGTAACGTGTTTAGGCTATTTATTTGCACTCTAAACCCTTGAAATCTGATTTTTATGAACCTTGGGACTTTTATAAACATGGCAAAGTCCTCGGTTCATTTTACGCTTACCCGAAAAGTCACGAAATTCACGATAACGCAATTAACCTTTCTTGTACGGTTTTGGCCATAACTTTCTCATACGATAACGAAACTTCATGAAATTTTTACCACATATTCTAGTGAGTATATTTTATCATTACAAAGCTTCGGGTTTGCCAAAAGATCACTCAGAGGTATAATTTCAACATGTTGACACTTTTAGTCCCTGTAGTTTGTAATTCCTCACTTTCTTTCATTTCTCGCTTCGTATGATCCATGACTTATCCGTTTAAGGTTATAAACACCATGTAGGGTTATTGTAGAGCCTATTTATCAATCGTTGACACTTTGAACCCTTGAATTCACATAAGTTTCACCGTTTGTCAACATTAGTCCCTCTAAAGTATGTTTTCACATATTCAAAGCCCATGACACGTGTCAGTACATTATTGGACGTAAATTTTCGAGGTGTTACAACTGGTGAGCTTAGATTGGTAACCTCTGCTGAGGAAAGAAGTCCCCAGTTCCAAGAAAAAGGGGCAACAGGGGATGACTTTTGGGAAAGTCTCCCTCAGTCAACCACTGTTAGAACCACCTCTGGTGGGAAATCAGATGATCCCATTAAATTGGGTGATGGTTTAATGTACCCAGAATTGACGGAGAGGGTTAACAAACTGGATACATCTGTTGCAGAAATCAAAACCATACTGCAACAGTTGTTACAAACACAGCAGGCACCACCTGCTCCCACTGACCTTTGGGCATTATTTCAACCTCTGCTTCACCAACAAAGAGCAAATGCTGATCAGCAACATAAATTTCAGCTTCAAAAGATCAGAAATATCATGGAAGCCAGGTTCAAAGACACCCAGGCAGATATAAAAGCCATGAAGGCTCACTTGCTGAACACCACTGGCACTGCTCCTCCCTCTATCATCTTTGTGGACAACCCACAATCAAATGATGCCAAAAAGGTGGGAAATTGAGGCAGTTGAAGAAAAAGGGATATGAAGATGGTCTATACATTGCACCAGATAATTCAAGTATGCTTGCACACATCCCTTTGCCAGATGGTTCCAAAAAGGTTGATGTAACCTTAAATGCCATTGCTGATGCAAAAGCAAGGGTGAAAAAGGATATGGAGGCAAAGGATAAAGGAAGGTTTGAATAGGAGAAGAGAGTTTTTATGGAGATGAATGAGCAGGGTATTTCTGAGCCAAAGGATCAAGAAAATCCTCAGCCCATAAGAAAGTCTACTAGAAAAGTCATACAACCCAAAACCACGCCTCCCAAATCCACAAAACAAACTCCCAAACCTTCCAAAAGCTCCACACATCAATCTTCCAAACCAACAGATGTTAAAACACCTGTTGTATCAACAGTTGTTGCTACTTCAGTGGTTTCAACATCTGTTATCCAAACAACTTCCACCACTACCACTTCAATACACACTACATCCACTGCCTTATCCCCATTACCAAAAATCACTTCACCACCACCAATACCACCTGCCAAAAGGCAGAAGACAACAGTTGACACATCATCTGTGGTAATGGCAACAGTGGTTGAAACACCAGTTGTTTCAACAGCTGTTAGTCAGACACACACCATCACTACTCAAACACCACAAACAAAACCATCATCACAAAACTCACCACCTGCCTTAAACCAAAAGACAACTGTTGATACATCAACAGTTGTAGTGACAACAGTGGTTGAGACACCAGTTGTTTTGACAACTGCTTCAAGTGCATGATGATGACATACCAACACCTGATCCTGTTTCATCTGTACCTTACAAAATCACCAAACCTGAATCTTTCATTCCTCCAAAATTGGTCAATCCAATCAAAGATCCAATAGCTCTTCAAGGATATGACTCTGCAGATACTACCCCAGCAGCTGCCGGTTATCCACTGGAACTCCATGCAGTAAAGAATGAAATGACGCAGTTCTACACAGTGGATGATCCTTCAAAAAGGAAATTCCCTTCTCTGCTTGGTTTTAGAAATCCAAAAAACATGGATGGATATCTAAAACTAAAAGCTAGACAAGCTGAAATAAGAGCTAGGGTTGAATGCCAAGGAGAAAATGACAATGTGGTTTCAAGTCATTATCAATTTTTACTCACCAAAGTCAAGCTCATGGAAGACTATGCTAGAGATTTGAGTAAAGAAATGTCAAATTTACCACCAGAACCTGGCCTGCAAAAAGATGTGGGAAAAGACATTCTGGCACTAATCACGAGTAAGAAGTTCTACCCTGCCAAGGAAGAACAATTCCAAGATTGGCCACTTGTTGGTCTCAAGACAGAACTCAATAGAATTGAAAGAGTAAAAAGAGATCCAAGCATGAAAAGGTCAGCACCAAACTGGCGTAAATACAAAAAGGCTATTTATGATCTTACCTTGGAGTATAAAAGAAAGAAACAAGAGTTGGTTGATGCAAAGGTTGGAACTGCCAAGGCCATAGCAAAATGGACAAAGCAGTACACTGATGAAGCTTATGAAAGGCTGAGAAAAAGGAGAGAAACAGATCCTAGCCTTCCAAAGAAGCCTGATTACAAAACTATTAACATGTCAAAGAAGCAGGTCCACAATTCTGAACCACTGTTCACATCATCAGATACCTCTGTCATTATGTTAAACCAAAGAAAGAGGCAAAAGCTAACTGATGCAGAAGAGAAAGAGCAAGAAGCTGTATATTTTAAAGAGGCTATCAAGAGAATGGCACTTGAAGATGACAGCTCAGCAAAGCTTCAACATACATTGGAATCCAAGCACCGATGAAGCATAAAAATTGAAGCTCAAACTACTGATGGGATCCAAGCATTGTTGAAGATCAAAGCATTATCATTCAAGGTCTGATCACCCTTTCAAGATAGCACTAATGCTCAACATCAGTGCTTAGATTACAACAGTGGAATGAAGAATCAGTGTTTATGTATCAGTAGTTTGAATATAATCAGTGTCTGTTGTTATAGATTCAGTGTTTATGTTCAACATCTGATTTACTTTTGGTCAACATCTGTTTGAATTTTGGTCAACATCTTATTTTGTAAAGAAGTACAAAAACAAACATTTTTACAAAATCCCAAATCACCCTATCATGTAAATGCATTGAAGTAAAAGTGGAAATGATATTATTCATGTGGTCCGGTTGTGCTTTTGTTTGACCTCTAATTTGCGTTCATGATCTAATCCGGTGATTTGAAGACAATTTTTGTTGAATCGAATGAGATGGTTGATGTAATGTGGCCGTATTAGTAACAAATAGTAAACCTAGTATATATATATATATATATAGATGAGAAGATTTGGGCTGATGTGATATCACCTTAAAGCCTCCTAGATACCTAATTTCTTGTAGCCTCATTCTTTTCGTTCACTGCTGTCACACACCGATATTTCCACGTACTACCGGTGGGCCCGGTGGGGAGTATCGTGACATAGTTGATATCATCATAGTCAAACAACACAATTTTAAATGCACAGCGGAAGCAAAAGATAGATTTATTTCAACTGAATAAAATTGTAATATTAAGTATCACAACGTAGTTGAAAACAGATCCACAGGCGGATCAAAATAAAAAGGAAACGTAGTTCAACAGACTCAAAATGCATCCAAGCTTGCGAGACTCTTATTGATGCTCAGGAGAGGCCAGCCTATTTCGAGTAGTACCTGCACTTAACCTTTTTGGGAAAATACGTCAGTTTACACTGGTAAATACAATTAACTGACTCATTTTGAAAAGGTTTAGAAAATTGATTTGAATGCACAAGGCACAAAATATTTTATAACTTGGGATAATTATTTATATATAAACTTGTAAAAGAATTACATGTTCCTTATGCGTTCAGTAGCCCGGGTTGACGCCGGGTTAGAGCTTAATAGACACACCACATGATATAGTCCCGCGGCGGGTTATTCCCGAAACCGGCGGTTATACCTTATTATTTATATATGCACTAACGGGTGTACGCCTACACCCGTGTGCTTATGTCGTGGCCATTTCGTAAAATGATGCCAAGGATATCTGAGACGTGGTCATTAACCCCCCAAAGGCTTTAAGCAAACAAAACAATTTAAACGGGATCTTTCAATAATTTAACCTTCATACGATTAAAGATTCAACACCCGACCAAGCGGTATTTTATATACCGTACCCCAAGCCCGTATAGGGAAAATAAGTTAAAAGTATTTACCTTAGCAAATTATAATCACAACAGCAAGTGCAAATAGCTTTTACCGGGCTCCTATTCTGGAACAAAGGTTTTTAATAACCTATTAGATTTTGTTGGAACGGTTTTGACTCCGAAACGATTGCGAAACGAACGTGAAACGTGCGGAAACCGTACACGAACGTGACCTAGTACACACGATGTAATATAAACGTGATTCTTTGATTAATTTGAAATTGTACAAGAACCGTGAATCACCTAGAGCACTTTCTCTCTCTACTTTCTCTCTCTAAGCACCAAGCTCCAAACTCTCTAAAAATTACAAATGATTTAGCTTGAATGCTATTTATAGTGATGTTGATTTAGCTTGAAATGACACATGCCACTTTCAAGGGAAATCAACATGTTGATTTAGCTTGAAACTGTCATGTGACACTTTCAAGGTAAATCACCACTTTCAAGCTAAATTACCTTAAACATACTCTAAAACCTCCTATACTCTCGTATAACAAGATCTAATCTAACAATTCAAATCCTAGACTCGATACAAGACGAAGTCAATAGACATAGTGCACTAACAGACTCCCCCTTGGATATTGACGAAGTCTTCAGTGTCCAATCTTTATCATGACACCTCTTCAGTCTTGATCAGTCTTCAAACTCTATCCGAATTGTAACACTGTAAGCATCCTTCAATCTTTATCTTCTTTCCATCAGCTTCAGGCTCCCCCTTTCATCAAGCTTCCGTGCTTTGGGATCAACACCTAGCTTTCCATCTACAAGCTCCCCCTTGCTTTGAGCTCGTCTTCAGACTCCCCCTTAGACTCAGCTTCCGGGATCGTAGTCTGGACTTTTCCTGCAATCACTCATACAACTATAAGTAACAACATTTTAAACTTCCAGATATCATAATCTGACAATTCAATCTCCTCAAAATCATTTCTCATAAATTTTGCAGTTTCATCGAATCGTATCGGAAACTAGCTCTATAACAATATAAGCATCCAAAACCTCACAGTTAATCATCCAAGTCCAAATTAATGACCTTGGAGATATCACAAACTGTTTTTGATTTTTGATTTTTAATTCAAGTTTCAAATTAATGAACTTGTTTTATTTTCAGAAACACAATCAGCTTACTTAGATTTTGAAACTCAGCACTCAGACATCGATTGTCGAAAATAAAGCAGAATCAAAATCTTTTTGTATTTTCTGAAAATATAAAGCAATAACGAAATATGTACAAACATATTCACAGACAATATTTTTGTTTGAGTATGCGTCAGAGGATCATATCAGTTTATGACAAGTCACAAGTACCGTTGAGCTTAATAACACAATAAGAATTAAACAATTCACTTAGATTGTCGATATACTTGTCCACTTAAATTTTCATACAAACTTCAACTGATTCAGGATACGAATTAGATATTTTAAGTACTTAAACTCATTCATGTGTCCCACCTCTTGAATATACTTCCGTATCCAGATCCCAATATTCAGTCTTACTGGTAATTATAACACATATGATATCTGTAAGGGGTTAATAAATTATGAAGAATCATGAGAGCTCAGGTCAGAACCATCGTTCAGCAGAGAGATCATGACTCAACTTGTAGGTGTGTCCCCTTTAGAGGATCTTTTTTATTGCTAAGCAATTTTATTGTCTTATCATTGATGCTGAGGGTGATGCTGTGTTTCAAGCATTGTGGAAAGTATTATTCGAGGACTAGGTCAGAACTTCCATTCAGCAGAAGTCCCGGAATAATACCCCAGACATCATTGAGTATAAAAACCTGTATATCAGAATACGAAACCTTTCAAACGAGATTTCAGGGGTTACCTATATATCCAAGTAGTGTTCCCCACGAAATAAGCAAGTGTGAAATTTAGGTTTATATCCCGAAAAAGTTTACTAAATGTATAAAAATCTACCGACACATCCACAGTGAGATCGTTTAACACATTTAAACTTTCCATTTCTTTAGCATACTGTAACTGTCTACTGCTGTACTATCATTTCCTCTTTTTACGCAAAAAACTCAATTTTTTAAATTTTATCATTTTTTGGCTTTTTCAAATTTTCAAATGTTTTTGGATTTTCTAACAATATTTCTCCCCCTAAAATGCAAAACCATTTAAAGAAAATTTGACAACCAACACTGATAGGTTTGTCTCGCCATCCATTTTCTGCTTCACATGCTCTGATTTGCAGAAAATATAACGTACCCCCATGATTAACAACCCATTGATCTTAACAGTTTGAAAACCGTTTTCAATCTGATGAAAGTAATCATGTTTGTTCAGCCGTGAGGGTTTCGGCGTATTCAATCAACATACATTCAAACAAAATTAAAAACAACATATTTTTGGTTTTTCAAATTTTAACAAACTAAAAACATATTTTTAGTTTTTAATTTTTCAATTTTTAGGATTTTGAAAATATTGTTTATTTATGTATAAACATCACTCAAACTAAACTCCCTGTTCAGCTAAACCAGGGTCCTGCAACCTCTTCCTGTGCCAGGCTGCTCCAACTACCATTCTCACAATCTTCAGCTTCGTTGAGCACCTGCACATTCAAACTTTATCAATCATTTGAACAATTTAGCCCAGGTCTGTTGGACCTTAGGCATTTCAACACAATAGTGTTCATTCAATTTTGGAAACTCTTTGTCACTTAAAACTTTTTCAATTTTTACTTCAACCTTTTCATCTTTTCCCATCGTCACTTGTTTCTTAGCACTCCACATTTGACCTTTCGGAGTACCTCTTTTGTAAAAATTTGTCTCTTTTTGAACCTTTTGATCTTGAACAACATTTTTAGGTTTCCAAAACTCTTGAGATTTTGTCATATCAACAGATGTTCTCCAACTCTGTGTTGTTCTCAATCTGGATGTGTGAGAATTCCAGGTCTGTCTTGAATCAAACCTGTTCGGGTTTAATTTCCAATTTTGATTTGAAACAAACTTGTTTGTATTGTACCTCCAAGTTTGTTTCGAATCAAATCTGGTTGACCTCGATTTCACAGCCTCAGATTTCTGTTTTTCAACATCAACAGGCTTTGGATTTAGACACTTTCGTGCAACATGTCCAATTTGATCACATTTAAAACACACTTTCTTTGAAACATCCTTGGCCTGTTGTTGTTTCTTTTTCATCGCATCAAACTCCTCATTAGACTGTCGTCCAAATTTGAGTTTTTCCTCTTCTTTCAAGCTTTTCCCTTGAACAAAATTCATCTTTTGTTGCAAATTTGGTTTTTTACTTTGATTCCAATTCCGTTTCTTTTTATAACCCAAACCAGCCTTCATGTTTTTCTTCTTAAAACCAGGTTTGTTATAAAAAGATTTATGACCTTTACCAGCAAACTTTGGAATCTCAGACTTCTCAATCTCAACCATTTTGAAAACTTTATCGACCTTCTCTGAAATCACATTCTGAATCGGGAATACAACATCTAAGAATAGTTTGTCCGATCCAATCATGGTATAAACCAATCCTTTTGAATCATCATTCAAATTTTTCTCGGATCTTGTGTTTTTCAGATAACCATCATAAAGATTTCCTTCATCTTCATCCTGTGATTCAGACTTACCTTTTGTAGACTCATCTTTCAAAACGCTTTCAACAACCTTACTTACCACCTCTGAATCATTAGCATCATCAGATTTGGAGTAAGTCACATCGATACTTTCAGGTAACTGGTCAGCTATGTTCAAACCCTTTGCCACCTTTTCCTCATCATAAAAAGTATAATTGTTTCTCAATGGTGGTGGTACCTGATGAAATTCTGAACCAATACCCTTTTTGCAATTTTCAGTATCTTTGTCATCTGGTGTGATGTTGAAAATGCGTTCGAGAATGTACGAAGAGTTATGATAACTTTGAAGTTTTGTAACAACCTTTTCTTTTTCAGCCAAAACTTGTTTAAGATTAGCAATTTCATCAACACACTTGTTCAATTCAATTTGCTTTTCTTTAAACTTTCTTTCATACATTTCTTTAGTGACTAAAGTTTCTGACAATCTTTGATCAAAACTTTTGACTTGGCTCTTCAAAGTATCATAAGCTTCTTGTACCCTCTGACTCGACCACTTTAAAGAATCATACTGTTTTTGTAAATCTTGAAATTTAGATTCTTTTTCAACACAATCAACACATTTTGTAGAACACAGTTGTCTATAAACATCATTATCCTTTTCAAGACCTTGACATTTCTGTGTCAAATTTTCAACTTTTAGTTTCAAAATTTCTTCTTTTTCAATCATATCTTTACATTTTATTGTGAAACCATTTTCAAGTTTGCTTAATTCATTATCTTTTGTTTTTATCAATTCATCTTTTTCAATACAGGCTTTGCACATTTCTATGCAATTCCTGCATTTGTTTTCTTTTTCATCAACCAATTCAACATTCGATAGATCAGAAGATTTTCTAACCTCAGTCTCATTCAGCACCGATTCTTCTAACTTAACTTTCTGATCTTGCTCTTTGTTCTCCTCTTTCTGAGCTTCTTCATTCTTCTGCACTTCTTCAGCTCTCTGTTCCTCTCCAACAAGCTTTGCAACAGTCTTCACTTCTTCAATCGTCTTCTTCAATTCTTCTTCTTTTCTTTTCTTCAGTTCTACCACCTTCTGTAAACTTGCTTCAAAAACTTCTTTTAACTTGTTCATCAAATTTGGCAAATAACTTTTATCAGAAAGCCTTCTTGTGTTGAACGTGCCCTCACTTGGAAACACATTGGTTACAGCATCAAAATCCACTTTTGATGGATCAACTACTGGATTACCCTGTGGATCCATGTAACACTCTAATTCTTCATTCCATCTCTTGGCTCTTTGTGCTTCCTTAAATGGTTCATACAATTTGCCAATCTCCCATCTTGCACTATCTCTTCTCCACCAAGTATCATGATCATCATTTGCAACAAATGCATATCCAACTGCATCTTCTTCCAGGCAAACTTGACTCCAGTCGTAACCTTCATCGTCATAGATAACTGCAAGAGCCCTTGATCTTTCTTCTAGTTGCTTTAATCTTGGTGGCTCAGACTTGTTCTGATGGTAAATCGCTTTCTTGTAATAATCTTCGTTGAATGGATTTTCAGAAACATCAGCAGCATACTCATTTCTACACTCGCGCTTAAAGTGACCACTTTGTTTGCATTTGAAGCATGTCACCTTAGATTTATCAAATCCTAGTTTGGTAGATGATCCACCAATTGACTTCCTCCCCGTGATCTCCATGAACCGCTGTGCCCGACGAACCGCACTGGCCATGCACCATCTTATATCCATTAGTTCCATCTCCTCGGGGTCTAATTGATCATAATCTTCTTTTGTCAAGTTGGTGTTGCCAATCTTCCCTGCAACGAGGCTTTCATACGATTCAAGTACAGATGCCAAGAAAACCATCTGTTGTTTTGCCGATTCTTCGCTGAAATTCTGCCCATTCTTCAGATCCACTGCGATATTACACTAAAACAAATTTTTTGAAGCAGATTGGTTTGAAGTGTTTGAAGAAGATTCACTGTGAAAACCACTGTGAAAACTTTCATTATTCACTGAACTTGAACTTTCTGCAGAAAATGCTGTTTTTGGAGATCCAGCCTGTGGTGCATTTCCTCTGTAGTAAAGCTCCACATTTTGCTGATAAGCTGGATTGTTGACTTTAGATCTCTTTATCTCCAACTCATGGCTTTCAAGTCTTTCAATAAGCAAATCCACTTTTAAATCTTCAGGCTTGATTGTGTTTTTCAACATTAGAGCGAAATATTGCCACTCTTGATCATTTGGCAATGAATCAAACAATTTATCCACCAGCTCCTCTTCAGAAGGTAAGATTTGGTGTCTAATCAGCTCCATTTTCAGATGTCCGAATCTCTCAATCATTTTACAAACAGACTCATTTTTCATACAACTGAATAAATCAAACTCTTTACGCAACAATTTCTTTTTGTTTTTGACAATTTCATTACTTCCTACACATTTTCTCTCTAATGCTTCCCACAAATTCTTTGAAGTCTTTTCTTGTTCGAGCAATGAAATAATATCCTCTCTTACTGACTGTTTGATCAATGTTATCATTCTATATCCAGCCACAACATTTTTTATATCTTTTTCTGTAAAATCTTTTGGATCTATTAACTCTCCTCCCTCTTTTACAGGTTTATTGTATCCATCTGTCAGTTTTAACCAGCTTTCAGTAGCGAAAGCTTTTACCCAACCCTCAAATCTATTTTTCCACCAGTGATAATCTTCCACTTTCATTAGCTTTGGTGGCTTCTGTTGGCTTCCGTACATGTTCTCAAACTTCAAATTCTCCGAAATCTCTCTTGAATATTCTTTCATCTCAGATCTTCTATCTGATGATTCGGAAGTGAATGCGTTGTAGAAAGTATTGTAGAACTCTTCACCGTTGTCTGACATCTTCAATTACTTTGTTTGACAACTCAAGCAAAATCACAAGTTGACCAGTTTGAAGCGAAATCAAGATTCAACAACTTTCAAGCGAAATCCCAAGTTGATCAGTTTGAAGCGAAATCAAGACTAAACATCATGTTCAAGCGAAACCAGCAGCTTTTTCAAGCGAAATCTGATATTATGTACTATTTCAAGCGACACCAGCAGATATTCAAGCGAAATCACAACTGTTATCTTTCAAGCGAAATCGATGATGAGTTTCAAGCGAAATCTCTGAGTTCCAAGTGATTTTCAAGCGAAACTAAACTGATATCTCAAGCGAAATCTCACTTATAAGGATTTCGCTTGAATTTTCAAGCGAAATTCAACAGATTCAAGCGAAATCTTGCTGATCCAACGAAATCAGACACAAAAAATCGAATTTCTCCTAAACTACTAGGAATTTGAATCTGAAACTTGGTAGGATTGTAGATCAACAGTTTTTGCACAATATACTAAAAAATCAGCCGATTCGGACCATAAAATCCCGTTCAATTTGTCGAAAAACCGTAGAAAACGTGAAAATAAGTAGAATATGAAGAAATCGATGATATTCAGATCTGAAAACGATGTAATCCTGTGTGAAATCGTGTGATAGATCAGTGCAATCGAGCTCCTGCTCTGATACCACTTGTTGGACCGGTTTTGACTCCGAAACGATTGCGAAACGAACGTGAAACGTGCGGAAACCGTACACGAATGTGACCTAGTACACACGATGTAATATAAACGTGATTCTTTAATAAATCTGAAATTGTACAAGAACCGTGAATCACCTAGAGCACTTTCTCTCTCTACTTTCTCTCTCTAAGCACCAAGCTCCAAACTCTATAAAAATTACAAATGATTTAGCTTGAATGCTATTTATAGTGATGTTGATTTAGCTTGAAATGACACATGCCACTTTCAAGGGAAATCAACATGTTGATTTAGCTTGAAACTGTCATGTGACACTTTCAAGGTAAATCACCACTTTCAAGCTAAATTACCTTAAACATACTCTAAAACCTCCTATACTCTCGTATAACAAGATCTAATCTAACAATTCAAATCCTAGACTCGATACAAGACGAAGTCAATAGACATAGTGCACTAACAGATTTCTAACGGGTCTTTAATTAAGCCTAAACTTAGACCGGTTAGTTTTAAAGGAAGATAGGGTTCAAACGCACGATTAAGCGAAGACCGGAATAGAATGTGATTTAGACCCGTCAAGTTTGGGGACTTGTGTAATATGGGTAAACTAAACACATTCTGGATTTTGAGACAAAAATGATAAGGTTTGACCCGTTTCGGCTAATTTATGCAAACTAGTTACATAAACCGAACTGAACACGCAAGATGTGCAACGGGTAACCATATGAGTCATATACAGGTTTCCTAAGTTAATATGCCTTAAATATGTTGTGACATCAGTAAGATATCTTCTATTATGCCCGAAATGGATTTAAACTCAAACTATGCCCCGCAGGGGCATTTTGGTCATTTTAAAGGTTATAAAAGAGTTTAAATAATAATCTGAGTTACAGGTCTGATATAATCAGTAAAAATACTTAATTTAATAAGTTATAACAGTATGGTATTACATATATGTAAAATTTATCATTTAAAACCAAACTATGCACCTTAGAGGCATTTTGGTAATTTCATATAGGCTGAAAAAGTCAAAACTGGAAATCTGAGTTTAAAACTTTTGACTACTGTTAATACATAAAAATTTACTGAAAATATCAGTAGGCATCAAACCTTATATGTTTAAAATAGTTTTAATACATACTATGCGTTAAAAACGCTTAAAAAGGCGATTTTGAGCTATTTCCGGGTTTTTAAAGGAAAGCTGATATTTTTATTATTCCAGAAGGCTCAAAATATTTTATTTATCATATTAGATCAGTAGAAAAAGGTTTGCCATCAAAATAATTTGTAAAACTCATTTTATAGCCCAAAATGGCAAAACCGACAATTACCGAATCAAGCTTAGAACTCGATGTTATGCTCAGCCTAAAATTAAATAAAAATTTTCAAAAATCCCAAAATATTATTTTATACCAGTAGTAAAAAGTTTGGTATTAAAAATTGGGTTTAGATAGGCTATATGCTAATTACGTCGTTCAATTAATAAAAAACTTTTTATTACACTAATGAGCATAACTCCTAATCTAGACCTCAAACTGAGGTCAAATTTTAGGGACAACTTTATAAATCAGTAATGAAGGTTTCTACTCTTTTATATTTTCAAAAATCATGTTTTAAAGTCAAAAGGGCATAAAAGTCAACATTTAAGCATTTAACGGAAACATGCATATGAATCGGATAACTAATGAACCAAGTTGTAGAACCTCAGAGGGTTACACTAACATGAAACCTGGTCCAAATAAAGCTCTAAGGCATTTCTAAAACATGCTACATTGGGTCAGAACTGAAACTCAAAGCAAAAGTTAAATTATGCAACTTTCGGTTCCGAACCGAGCCTATACTGAAAATTGTCGGGTTGAACATGTTTAGACATGTTCTTACATTAATTACCAAGTTATATTAGTGATAAAACAGGTTGCATGAGTTCTACATTGCTAATTATGCTTTAATTTGAAAATAAACTTTCTGTTGACTTTTTAAGATTAACTTTGACCCGACAATTGACCTAGTTATAGTGGGAATCAGAGGGTGCCCTTTTAAGGGTTTATTACCCACATAATTACCAACTCATAGGTACTTTCAATTAGAAATTTGACTGGACAATTATTGATTAATTACGAAGTCAAACTCTAATTACGACGGTTTGACTTTAAGCTAATTAACTAAGCTAAACTGAATTAAAGAAAGTTAAGGACACTTGCAAGGGTCCTAAGCACGACTAGGAAGCCTAAGAAACTTTGGTTGTTGATCAGAGAGCTCCAGAAATAAACTTGTGAAAGTTTACAAATGAATGGCACAAGAGTTGCAACATGAGGGTTGCTTATATATGAAATTTGATCTCACAAGATGATGCCAAACAACTCTATGCATGGATTCAGATCATCACAACTGTCCCTAGTGCATGAAATACCATTGGGGCAACCCCTGGTATGAAAAAAACAAGGTTTAAGTCGGTTACACAGCTCCAACAGGCACCTGCCTGTAACTTTTGTCGCTGTAGGTCGGACGCGACCCGCGTAAGAGACCACCTAGGTCTTACGCGGCCGGTATGAGCCCCCGGATCAGGTTAAAAATGTTTCATAAATTGCATTTCAGGTCCCTGGTCCTTATATATGTGGTTTTAACTTTATTTCTTGCATATTTGACCCTCTAACTTAACTTTTAAGGGCTCCAAGACATATACAAATATTGTTAAGTCCTTGGTTAACTTTATGCTTACCCGAAAAGTCATAAATTCCAACATTTATGCTTTTAACCCCTCGTATACGAATATTGTCATAACTTTCTCATACGATAAGGAAACTTGGTGAAATTTTTACCACATATTCTAGTGAGTATTATTTATTGTTACAAAGCTTCGGGTTTGCTAAAAGGTCACTCAGAGGTATACTTTAAACCCTGTAGTTTGTAATCTCTCACTTTCTTCCACAATTAGCTTTGTATGATCCATGATTTATTCGTTTAAGGGTATAAACATCGTGTAGGGTTATTGAATGGCATAATTATCCATTATTGACACTTTGAACCCTTATATTCACATACTTTCTTTGTTTGTCAACTTTAGTCCCTCTAAAGTAATCGTTTACATGTTTAAAGCTTATGACACATGTCGATGCATTATTGGACATAAATTTTCGAGGTGTTACATCCTCACCCCCTTAAAAGAAATCTCGACCTCGATATTTACTGAAACAAATGAGGGTATTTTTCTTTCATTGTGGACTCTACCTCCCACGTGTACTCGGGACCTCTGCGACATCCCATTTAACCTTTACAATCGGCACTTGCTTTCTTCGAAGCTTCTTGACCTGTCGATCCTCGATCGACAAGGGTTTTTCAACAAACTTTAAGCTCTCATCTATGTGTACATCCATATGTGACATGACTAGTGACTGATCAGCTAGACATTTCTTTAGATTGCAGATGTGGAATACATTGTGAATACCACTGAGCTCTTCAGGCAAATTTAACTTATAAGCCACTGTTTTGACACATTCGATGATCTCGAACGGTCCTATATATCTTGGGCTTAATTTTCATTTCTTACCAAAACGCATCACTCCTTTCCAGGGTGATACTTTAAGCAACACTTTGTCACCAACCTCGAACTTTAGAGGTTTACGCCTCAAGTTTGCGTAGCTTTTCTGCCTATCTCTGGCAGCTTTCAGACGATCTCTTATCTGTACAATCTTATCTGTCGTCTCCAGGACTATATCAGGTCCTGTTAGTTGGACATCTCCAACTTCTGCCCAACAAACGGGCGTTCTGCACTTCCTTCCATACAATGCCTCAAAAGGCGCAGCCTGAATGCTTGTATGGTAGCTATTGTTATAGGAGAACTCAATCAATGGCAGGTGGTTATCCCAACTACCACCTAAGTCAATCACACATGCACGAAGCATGTCTTCCAAAGTTTGGATGGTACGCTCACTCTGCCCGTCCGTCTGAGGATGGTAAGCCGTACTAAAGTTTAAGCGCATGCCCAAAGATTGTTGGAAACTTTTCCAAAAATGTGATGTGTATCTAGTATCTCTGTCAGAGATAATAGACACTGGTACGCCATGCAGAGATACAATCTTATCTACGTACAATTGGGCTAACATGTCGGAGCTGTAAGTCTCCTTAATGGGTAGGAAATGTGCTGACTTAGTCAGTCTATCTACTATCACCCATATAGTATCATTTCCTTTCCTTGTCTTTGGCAACTTGGTGATGAAATCCATCGTCACCATCTCCCACTTCCAGGTGGGAAGTTCAGGCTGTTGTAGCAAACCTAACGGTTTCTGATGTTCAGTTTTGACTTGAGCGCACGTCAAACATTTGGCTACATAGGTAGCTATAGACTTCTTCAAGCCTATCCACCAATAATTTGCCTTCAGATCCTGGTACATCTTGTCAGCTCCAGGATGAATAGAGTATTTAGAACTATGGGCTTCCTAGAGGATGACATCCCGAAGTCCTCCATACACTGGAACCCATATTCGTCCATTTAATCTTAGAATTCCGTCTTTGCCATAGGATAACTGTTCTTCTGTTACTCCTAGCTTTTCATTAGGATAGTTAGCTTCTAGTACAGCTTCCTTCTGCGCAGCTAACAACCATTCAATCAAACTATTCTTTAACTCAATGCTCTTGGCATTGATTCTTATAGGCTTCACTCTTTCCTTTCTACTTAAAGCATCGGCAACCACATTTGCCTTGCCTGGATGGTATCTTATCTCACAGTCATAATCATTCACAGTTTCCATCCATCGTCGCTGCCTCATGTTCAAATCCTTCTGATTGAACAGATGTTGAAGGCTCTTGTGATCTGAATAGATCACGCACTTGGTTCCATACAAATAATGCCTCCACAATTTTAGTGCAAATACAACGGCACCCAACTCCAAGTCATGGGTGGTGTAGTTCTTTTCATGTACCTTTAACTGTCGAGAAGCATAGGCAATAACTTTGCCTTTCTGCATAAGCACACATCCCATACCTGTGTGCGATGCATCACAATAAACTACAAATTCATCAATTCCATCTAGCAATGTCAGCACTAGAGCGTTGCTCAACTTCTGCTTCAAAATATCGAAAGATTCTTGCTGCTTAGGCCCCCAGTCAAACTTGTTATTCTTTCGAGTTAGTAGAGTCAGGGGTGCTGCAATTCTTGAGAAGTTTTCAATAAATCGCCTATAATATCCTGCTAAACCTAGAAAGCTATGAATTTCTGTAGGCGTCTTTGGCACTTGCCAATTCATGACAGCTTCAACCTTAGCGGGATCTACTTGGATACCACGCTCACTGACAACATGTCCAAGGAATTGGACTTCACGAAGCCAGAATTCACACTTCGAAAACTTGGCATAGAGCTTCTCCTGCTGAAGTAGTTCCAGAATGCATCGAAGATGCTTCTCATGGTCGGCATGATTCTTTGAATAAATCAGAATGTCATCAATGAAGACGATGACAAATTTTTCCAGGTATGGCTTGCAGACACGGTTCATGAGATCCATGAATGCTGCTGGTATATTAGTGAGCCCAAAAGGCATCACTAGGAACTCGTAATGACCATAACGAGTCCTAAATGCAGTCTTGTGTACATCTTCATCTTTAACCTTCAGTTGATGATAGCCTGACCTCAAGTCGATCTTAGAGAAGTAACTTGCCCCTTGCAATTGATCGAACAGATCGTCGATCCTGGGAAATGGATATCTATTCTTGATAGTAACCTTGTTTAGCTCACGATAATCGATGCATAGACGCATCGATCCATCCTTCTTCTTCACAAACAGGATTGGTGCTCCCCATGGAGACGAGCTAGGTCTAATGAAACCTTTTGCCAACAATTCATCTAGCTGAGTCCTTAACTCTTTCATCTCTGTTGGTGCCAACCTATAAGGTGCCCTTGCAACAGGTGCTGCTCCTGGAATAATGTCAATTTTGAATTCTACTTGCCTATCTGGTGGCAAACCAGGTAGTTCTTCAGGGAAAACTTCTGGGTACTCAGAAATGACAGGAATATCTTCAATCTTAGGCTTCGAAACATCAATAGTCACTTGAGCCATGTAAATGACACAACCGTTCTTCAAACACCTAGATGCCTTGAGCATAGACACTTGCTCAGGCAGTCCATACTGGGTATCTCCCTGAATGGTAAGTGGCTCACTAGACGGAGTCTTGACCACTACTTGCTTCTTGTTGCAAACAATCTGGGCCTGATTATGAGATAACCAGTCCATGCCTATTACCATGTCGAAACCGGCTAACTTCAAAGTAAGTAAGGACAAAGGAAAAGAGTGGTTCCTAATGGATATGAATGATCCATCTAACACGGTTGACATGGTTTCTATGGTGCCATCAGCTAATTCAGCCTCATATTTCATGCTTAGGGTTCTAACAGGTAGGTTTAACAACTTACAAAACTTATCATCAACAAATGACTTATCGGCTCCCGAATCAAATAACACCCTTGCATAAACATCATTAATAAGGAAGGTACCTGTTATGACATTATCGTCCTGGACAACTTCCTTTGCGTTCATCTGGAAGACCCTAGCATTGGTCCTTTTCCTTTCCTCAACCTTCTTAGCAAACTTTGGGCAGTTGGACTTGATATGCCCTTTTTCATTGCAGTTATAACATGTAGCATCCTTGATTTTCTTACAGTCTAAGGTCTTGTGCTCAGAGGATTTACAGATCCCACAACCTCTCTGTTGTGGCTGGGATTTCGATTCATATCTGCACCTCCCGAAATGGTGCTTCTTATAGACCTTACACTTGGGCTTATCACCCGACTGATGACCATCCTTCTTAGTTCCAGAACTCTTCTTGTGGTCATTGTTTCCTTTACGCTTCTTGTCCGAACGTCGTGAGTTGTCATCCTCACGCTTTCTCTTCTCAGCGTCTGTGTTTCTCAGCGATCTCTGCCTGACCGCGTCCAAAGTAAGGGACAATGATATATCAGCTGCAGACCAAAAAGTAGCTGGTCTGGAGGCCTTCACACTGGCCTTGATTTCTGGGGCCAACCCCTCGATGAAACGGGCTATACTCATTGTCATATAAGACAAAAGACAGTCGTGGTCTTCGACCCCCTGTTAAGAAGAGGTAATGAATTATAACTAAAACCCTCAATACCATGACCCTATAAGATCATGAATAAAGATTTAAAACTGTCCACGTGACTAGGCCTTTTTGCCATTAATATATTTTAAACTAAGGATTTTTATAATATCCTGAATATATATATGCTTAGCAAATTAATCAATAATGGTTCTTAGATACCATGATTAATAAATCATCTAGAATGATAAAACTGTTATAGAACCTCTGAATGAGTTAAAATCATTATTTATATATAGCAAACAAGCTACATGGCCAGGTCAGACGAAGCCAACAGTCACCCCAGAGATAATCATGACACCTCCAGAGTCAACATAGCAGGAGCATAATTACACGCATTAATAGATAATGCTCTGACGCGAGCTTTGGAAAGGCAGTTCAATGAATCCAGTGGTACGCATGTCAGGACCCAATCTGTACCACACTCTAAACCACCCTCAAAGATTCATACTGCTCACAAGAGTGATTCCCATCACTCATCGAACCAGAGGAGTGTTCCATCTAAGAAAGTTGTGCTAAACCAAGAACCACGTGCTAAAGGTTGCACCTATAAGTACTTTGTTTCCTGCAAACCCAGGGATTTTACTGGGGAAAAAGGAGCAGTTGACTGCATGTCATGGTTAGATGAGATGGACAAGGTAGTAGATATAAGTGGTTGTGCTAATAAGGATGTGGTAAAGTTTGTATCTCAGTCATTCAAAGGCGAGGCATTAGCATGGTGGAGATCTTTGATCCAGGCCACCGGAAAAATCCCACTGTACAATTTAACATGGGATCAATTTGTTGCTCTCATTAAGGAGAACTACTGCCCTCAGCACGAGGTTGAAAAGATTGAAGCTCATTTCTTGTCTTTGGTTATGAAAAACCTAAATTGTCAAGCCTACCTTACAAGCTTCAGCACCATGTCAAGACTGGTTCCGTAACCTGTCACACCCCAATATTTCCACGTACTACCGATGGGGAGTATCGTGACGTAGTTGATATCATCATAGTCAAACAACACAATTTTAAATGCACAGCGGAAGCAAAAGATAGATTTATTTCAACTGAATAAAATTGTAATATTAAGTATCACAACGTAGTTGAAAACAGATCCACAGGCGGATCAAAATAAAAAGGAAACGTAGTTCAACAGACTCAAAATGCATCCAAGCTTGTGAGACTCTTATTGATGCTAAGTAGAGGCCAACCTATTTCGAGTAGTACCTGCACTTAACCTTTTTGGGAAAATACGTCAGTTTACACTGGTAAATACAATTAACTGACTCATTTTGAAAAGGTTTAGAAAATTGATTTGAATGCACAAGGCACAAAATATTTTATAACTTGGGATAATTATTTATGTATAAACTTGTAAAAGAATTACATGTTCCTTATGCGTTCAGTAGCCCGGGTTGACGTCGGGTTAGAGCTTAATAGACACACCACATGATAAAGTCCCGCGGCGGGTTATTCCCGAAACCGGCGGTTATACCTTATTATTTATATATGCACTAACGGGTGTACGCCTACACCCGTGTGCTTAGGTCGTGGCCATTTCGTAAAATGATGCCAAGGATATCCGGGACATGGTCATTAACCCCCCAAAGGCTTTAAGCAAACAAAACAATTTAAACGGGATATTTCAATAATTTAACCTTCATACGATTAAAGATTCAACACCCGACCAAGCGATATTTTATATACCGTACCCCAAGGCCGTATAGGGAAAATAAGTTAAAAGTATTTACCTGAGCAAAGTATAATCACAACAGCAAGTGCAAATAGCTTTTATCGGGCTCCTATTCCGGAACAAAGGTTTTTAATAACCTATTAGATTTCTAACGGGTCTTTAATTAAGCCTAAACTTAGACCGGTTAGTTTTAAAGGAAGATACGGTTCAAACGCACGATTAAGCGAAGACCAGAATAGAATGTGATTTAGACCCGTCAAGTTTGGGGACTTGTGTAATATGGGTAAACTAAACACATTCTGGATTTTGAGACAAAAATGATAAGGTTTGACCCGTTTCGGCTAATTTATGCAAACTAGTTACATAAACCGAACCGAACGCGCAAGATGTGCAACGGGTAACCATATGAGTCATATACATGTTTCCTAAGTTAATATGCCTTAAAGAACATGTCTAAAGAGTAGAAACCTTCATTACTGATTTATAAAGTTGTCCCTAAAATTGTCGGGTTGAACATGTTTAGACATGTTCTTACATTAATTACCAAGTTATATTAGTGATAAAACAGGTTGCATGAGTTCTACATTGCTAATTATGCTTTAATTTGAAAATAAACTTTCTGTTGACTTTTTAAGATTAACTTTGACCCGACAATTGACCTAGTTAGAGTGGGAATCAGATGGTGCCCTTTTAAGGGTTTATTACCCACATAATTACCAACTCATAGGTACTTTCAATTCGAAATTTGACTGGACAATTATTGATTAATTACGAAGTCAAACTCTAATTACGACGGTTTGACTTTGACTTTAAGCTAATGAACTAAGCTAAACTGAATTAAAGAAAATTAAGGACACTTACAAGGGTCCTAAGCACGACTAGGAAGTCTAAGAAACTTTGGTTGCTGATCAGAGAGCTCCAGAAATAAACTTGTGAAAGTTTGCAAATGAATGGCACAAGAGTTGCAACATGAGGGTTGCTTATATATGAATTTTGATCTCACAAGATGATGCCAAACAACTCTATGCATGGATTCAGATCATCACAACTGTCCCTAGTGCATGAAATACCATTGGGGCAGCCCCTGGTATGAAAAAAAACAAGGTTTAAGTCGGTTACACAGCTCCAACAGGAACCTGCCTGTAACTTATGTCATTGTAGGTCGGACGCGGCCCGCGTAAGAGACCACCCAGGTCTTACGCGGCCGGTATGAGCCCCCGGATCAGGTTAAAAATGTTTCATAAATTGCATTTCAGGTCCCTGGTCCTTATATACGTGGTTTTAACTTTATTTCTTGCATATTTGACCCTCTAACTTAACTTTTAGGGGCTCCAAGACATATACAAACATTGTTAAGTCCTTGGTTAACTTTATGCTTACCCGAAAAGTCATAAATTCCAACATTGACGCTTTTAACCCCTCGTATACGAATATTGTCATAACTTTCTCATACGATAACGAAACTTGGTAAAATTTTTAACACATATTCTAGTGAGTATAATTTATCGTTACAAAGCTTCGGGTTTGCTAAAAGGTCACTCAGAGGTATACTTTAAACATGTTGACACATTTAAACCCTGTAGTTTGTAATCTCTCACTTTCTTCCACAATTAGCTTTGTATGATCCATGATTTATTCGTTTAAGGGTATAAACATCGTGTTGGGTTATTGAAAGGCATAATTATCCATTATTGACACTTTGAACCCTTATATTCACATACTTTCTTTGTTTGTCAACTTTAGTCCCTCTAAAGTAATCTTTTACACGTTTAAAGCTTATGACACGTGTCGATGCATTATTGGACATAAATTTTCGAGGTGTTACAACTGCTTCACACCGAAACCCTAGCCTCTGTCTTCCTTTGGCTTGAAGTACATCTCATTTTCTCTGAAAAGATAGGTGTCGCTTGTGCTTTGAATCGATTGATAAAGGATTCCAAAATCAAACCGATTCACTTACAAGTATGTGGATTCTTTAGTCAATATTGATTTTATACGTTTTGTTTGTTTGATCGTCTCAGTTTTTTTTCTAAAATATTTTGGCTGTTTCATCGTATGAGGAAGATGGTGATGGTGGTGGCCTTAAGAGGAACGATGACAACGACATTGGTTGATTTAGGGTTTCCCCAGTGGTGGTGTTATGATGGTTGTGGTTTAACGTAACAACGAAAGGGCGGCAACTAGGGTTTCACCAACACATAAATCGGTATCTTTCGATTTCATTTTTAATCCTCTTATTGGATTTGATTTGTTGCATATCTCACTGATCTGATTATTCCCTCAAACCTAGAGCACCGACATCAGGTAGTAATTTCTCTATTTTCATATAATTTTGTTTATGATTTACTGTGAGTTCCTCAGTTCTAATCGTTTTAGGGTTTTTTTTATTATTTTTTTTGAAGGTCATGAGAATTTGTAGAAAGATTCAGAAGAAATGTGTGATTTGAATAAAGAAGACAAACCAGTCAAAAAAGGTGATTCTTAAAACTTGGGGTCTTCCAACAGCGGTCTGATGATAAGAATACATGTTTGTAAGAACTTGATTTAATATGTCTATTGTTAATCAAGGAAATGTATTGGTAAATTTCTAATAGTTGGTTAATGGGATGGTGATTAGTTGATCGAATTGGTTTCTTGGTTGCGAAAAAAAAGGATCTATGGGAATTTTTATTCAGATGATCTATACCTAAAATTCATATCATAATTATCAGTTTATACATTCTTTGTAACTTTGTTTTAATCAGCGCTTCATTAAAATCCATATGATAAATTATAGGTACTATCCATTAAAGATTCATTCTTTTTATAGGCTGTTAATATTGACTTCCAAATTCTGTTGGGTACTTGATTTGATGTTATTGTAGTGTTGTTTAGCTTCTGATTAGTTTACATTTGTGTTTACATATGTATGTGTCTGTTGTTTCTGGATTTGAATTAGGGTTTGGTTTCGATGATAATGAAGATGTTTTTTTTTTGCATATTTATTTTATGTTTTGATAGATTGTATTTGTTTTAGTGGTTCAATGGCTATAGCTTTAGTTAGATCTAATTTGTGGTATCTCAATGGTTAAATCAGGGTTTTAAGTTTTAAGTTTTGTGCTAATTTTGAATGTGTATTTAGTAGTTAATTAGTTATATTCTAATTAATTGTTTAATAACCCACGATTAAGAAGTTAGTTATGATGCGCTTTCGTGTTATGTATCTAATGAATGAATGTGGCGGGTAGGTTGTGATGATAAGTGATGGCGTTGGCAGTGGTGGATGTTCAGAATCCGCTTATTGGAGAAACAACTTGCGGGACGTTGTTGCATTAGTGGCAAGTGATATGCTATTTCCAAGACTTTTTGTTGTAGTTTTTTTTGTTATTAAGATTGTGGTCGGGTTAGTAAAGTTATCGGAATTGTGTTTACTTTTGCAGAAAATTTGGGATGAGGTCGGTGAAAGTGACGAGGAAAGCGATAAGATGCTTCTTCAGATAGAACAAGAATGTTTAGACGTGAACAAGAGGAAAGTTGACCAAGAGACAAAGTTAAGAGCACCTTCTTCTGGCGCTGGCTGATGCTAAACTTGAACTCTCCACTTTGCTTGCATCGCTTTGAGAGAAAATGTTTGTTGGGATTGTAAGTAATGTGCTACTTCCATTTTGTTGAGTTTTTGAATGAACTTAGGCGCTTATTTGTTTCTTATGTTTTGATATGCAGCCTGAGAAGACTTCAGGAACGATCAAAGAACAACTTGCTGCTATTGCACTGGCTTTGGAACAATTGTGGAAGAAGAAAGATGAACGGATAAAGGAGATATCGGATCTGCAGGCACATATACAAATAATATGTGGAGAAATTGCAGGGAGTAGTGCGAGAAATCAAGTTGTTAATGTTGATGTGTCTGATTTATCCTTGAAGAAGTTGGACGAGTTCCATGATCAACTCCAAGAACTTCAGATAGAAAAGGTAATGTTGACTTAGACGCTTGTTACGGAGTCAATTACATGATAGGTGATGTTGACTTCTGTTTTGGCTTTTGACTTTACAGAGCGATAGACTGCCAAGGTTCTTGAGTTGGTGAGCACTGCACATGATCTTTGTGCTGTACTTGGGATTGATTTTTATAGTACAATCACCGAGGTTCATCCTAGCTTGAATGATGCAACTGATGTGCAATCTAAAAGCATAAGCAATGACACGCTTGTCAGGCTGACAAAGACTGTTGTAGCATTAAAAGAAGACAAGAAGAAAAGGTTGCAGAAGGTAGTACTCTTTCATGGCCCTTTATGGCTTTTAAGAGTAGTTTAGGCTTAAGAGAAAAACATAACGTTTAGGATGTGTTTAGTTGTGAATTCTCCATTTTTTCCATCTCTATTTTTTTAGATTCCACACGTTGAAAATATAGAAAACGCGTTCAAAAGCAATTGAATTTAAACATGTTTAGATGGAGCTGTTTTTTATCCGTTTTCTCTTTATATCATGTCATTCTTTTTAAAACAAAAGTATCAAATACAAAATAAAATTAGTATAGGTCTATTGGTACCTAATAATAAAGTGCCTATATCAGAACACAAATATGTAAAAGGGCTTAATATTAAAGAAGGTATTAAAATGAATTGATCCAACAAGTTAATTGGGAGGTTCACATAAAAGAACTAAAAAAATAAAATGGCCCAACAGTTCAATTGGGCTAAATATATTAAGAGACATGAAAATAAAGTAGGTCAACATGTCAAATGGGTTAGATTAAAAGAATTATAAAACCAAATTTGATTTTATGTTAAAACTGTATCATGGGTAGCTTTTGAAAAAAAAAATTATGACAAGTGGGGCCAACGTGTATTAAAAAAGTATATAAAACAATAATAGTGAGTTTTCTAAGATTCAGTTATCTTCTCCTTTCCATGTATTTTTTAAAAGAACTTAACTTGAATTTAAAACCCGTTTTCAATGAAAAATTTGTCAAAAATATCGTCATTTGTCTACATCTAAATAGCCCGTCACTCTCTGATTTTGTTTTCGTATTTTTTACAACTTCAAGAATTAGCAACCCAACTAATAGATCTTTGGAACTTAATGGACACATCTGAGGAAAAACAACATTTGTTTGATCATGTTACTTGTAACATATCGGCTTCAGTGGAAGAACTGAATGTCCCAGGGGCTCTTGCTCAAGATTTGATCAAACAAGTACCCTGATTTTGATTATTTAAATTGTAAATCTTTTATCTGTATCTTTTTAAGGCTGAGGTGGAAGTGGAAAGGCTAGATAAGCTAAAATCCAGCAAAATGAAGGAGATTGCTTTTAAGAGGCAAGGCGAGCTTCAAGAAATTTTTGCACGCGTACGCATAAAAATCAGTACTGGTCGCATTGATTGCAATATATGGCATACAATTTATCTTGTGTTATTTTGGCGGGTTTCGAAACACGCTTTTGTGATTTTTTTGGTGTTTTTTGGGTTCATAATCATGTTGGCGCAAAGGAGATAAAAATAACATGCAAGTACCATTTTCTATTGATTTGTGGTTGCAGCAATGTAGTCTAACTAGAATTTCAACACTATGGTTTTTTTTTCTATGTAATCTCAACTGTTATTGGAGTGTTTTCACTATATCGGTTGATTTTTATTGTGTTGTTTTCATTATATTTGTTGCTTTTTATATTATACTATTTCATTATTTGTAGAGTGGTTTCACGTAAAATTAAAGTTTTGGCGAATTTTACTAATGCCCCGGACTCTCGGCCACCTATTGTTGAGTATGTTAAACATTGAAATGTATCTAAAACTATTTAGTGTGATTAGAAGGCTGGTATTAGCTATTTCGATTTTCTTCATTTGGCAGGAACGAAATAACCGGTCATTTAATAGTTTTGAAAGGCTGGTGCAAGTTTTATGTAATCTAATCTTTGATATGTTAAGAATGAGGCTTATGGGGTTATCCTTTCATGAACCTCGGAGTGTATCAATGGATGCTGAAGTTACGGAGTTTATGGTTAAGGATAATGGTCAAATTGATGCTACTGACTATGCTGGTTGAATTAATGGGCAGGTTGGCTATTGTCGTTTATTGGATTTTGTTGCCGAATGGGTTATTAATGGGGTGATTTCAGTTTGACTCGGGTATTTTACTAGGTTTTGATAGGTTTGGAAATGTGAGGGGTAGATTTTTGTTGTTTATGAATGAGTTGTTAATGTTTGTATTGCTGCTGATAAATGTTGAGTATATTAAGGTAGCGTTTGGTACGAAGGAATAGAAGGCGGAATGGAATGGATCATTCTATTTGAATGAAAAGAAACATGTTTGGTTGTCAAGTGGTAATGAATGGAGCATTACATAAGGAATGTAAACCTTCCAAATATAATAATTTTCATTCCTTGGTAATGTGGTGTATTTTTTTCATTCCTTCAAGGAATCGAAAGATATATTATTATTATTATTATTATTATTGTTGTTGTTGTTGTTATTGTTATTATTATTATTATTATTATTATTATTATTTATTTTTTTACCATTATTATTATTATTTTTTTACAATTATTATTATTATTACTATTATTATTATTATTATTATTGTTGTTATTGTTGTTGGTTTTAATAATTCATACTCACGGGCGACACCACTACTGCCATAGCTGCCACCATGACTACCGTTGCCGCCCTCACCCACTTCCGCTGCCACCACGACCACCACCACCCACCTCCACGCCAGCTGTCTCCTGCCACCACCCACCTCCACCCCAGTCGTCACCCACCTCCGCCGCTACCAACCGTCACCCACCATCCACACCTCCGCCCCCGCCGTCACTCGCTACCACCCACCACATAAAAGTCGCACCGTTCGAAGCTCTATATGGCCGCATACGAGCATAAAAGCCGCACCGTTCGAAGCTCTATATGGCCGCAAGTGCCTTTCGCCGTTATGTTGGGCAGACGCTGGAGACAAGCAGTTGATTGGTCCTGAACTTGTTCAAGAGACGACCGACAAGATTATGCAGATCCGAGAACGCATTAAGGCGGCTCGTGATCGACAGAAGAGCTACGCCGATCAAAGAGGAAAACCTTCAGAATTCGAGGTGGGAGATAGAGTGCTGTTGAAAGTCTCACCTTGGAAGAGTGTAGCAAGATTCGGAAAGCGTGGAAAGCTGAATCCACGATACATCGGACCATTCAAGATCTTGGAAAGAATTGGTACCGTGGCGTACAAGTTAGAGTTACCGGAAGAATTTAATGGTGTACATGATACGTTCCATGTGTCAAACCTCAAGAAGAGTCCAACCCAGGAAGCAGTTATCATCCCTGCGGATGAAGTGCATGTCGACGACACACTCCAATTTACAGAACAACCTGCTGAGGTAACGGATTGGAAGATCCATAAAACAAGGAGAAGTCGCATTAAGCTTGCAAAGTACGTTGGAACTCTAAGCACGGACCCGAGTACACGTGGGAACGTGAAGACCGATTCAAAGCCAAGTACCCCCATCTCTTCGAGAAAGCTCCTGCGGGAGATAACTCAGCCGGAACTTCGGGACGAAATTCTTTTAACGGGGGGAGACTGTGACAACTGGCACAAAACCTGTAATTTTCGTACAGTCTAATTATTATTTAATATCTGCAATTATGTGCTTAAATGTCAACATTGTCTGATTTCATGCTATACATGTGAATTCATGCACGTTTTATACTTCAAATATTGCTTTATGACTCTAAGCGTTGCGTCAGAAAGACTAGTAAACTCACCGGTAAGACACACTGTGTCAGCAATTCTGTAGAAAGCAGTCAGATAATAGAATTAGGGCCTAGGAATAGCTCCAACATCTAAAATACATTAAAACCCAAGTATGGATACAAGGGTCAACTCATAAACTTTTCGGAAGCTAAACTAGGCACTAAAAAGCACCCGAAACGCACTTTAAATACAGAATTCTGCATAAATCAACACAATTAAGCTATAACCAGCTATTTAACACAATAATATCATACAAAATTTATGTGTTTATTGTCCAAAACAACTTACAAAGTGTCGGGAATTAAAACTGCCACAAAAGGTGCTTTATACTTAGTGAAACTGCGCAATTCAACACTTTAACGAACCGGACAATAACCGGGACATCAAAATTTGACTAGAAGTAGTATTGATGCTAGAACACCTTAAAAATCATAAAAACACCTAAACACACGTAAACTAACTTAACCCCCCTCATTTGCACTTTAAACCCTTAACTTCCAAAATTTTACACTTTACCCCCCCCCCCCTTTCACCATAACCGGCTCCATGGGCCCCACATGACTATATTTACTTTATGTAACCATGTCCCCTAACTAGAATACAAATGAATCTCTAAAAAGATCATGTGTTGGAAGATTATGTTATAAATACCTAAGTGTTATCACATTGTCCATTATCACCAAAAATTCATCATCTTCAACCTCCCAACTCTTCTTGGTCTCGGCTCAGTTTACACACACACTCCACCATTTTCAAGCTTCAACCTCACAATCCAAGCTTACTAGAAGGTGTATGGATGTAACACCTCGAAAATTTACGTCCAATAATGTACTGACACGTGTCATGGGCTTTGAATATGTGAAAACATACTTTAGAGGGACTAATGTTGACAAACGGTGAAAACTATGTGAATTCAAGGGTTCAAAGTGTCAACGATTGATAAATAGGCTCTACAATAACCCTACATGGTTTTTATAACCTTAAACGGATAAGTCATGGATCATACGAAGCGAGAAATGAAAGAAAGTGAGGAATTACAAACTACAGGGACTAAAAGTGTCAACATGTTGAAATTATACCTCTGAGTGATCTTTTGGCAAACCCGAAGCTTTGTAATGATAAAATATACTCACTAGAATATGTGGTAAAAATTTCATGAAGTTTCGTTATCGTATGAGAAAGTTATGGCCAAAACCGTACAAGAAAGGTTAATTGCGTTATCGTGAATTTCGTGACTTTTCGGGTAAGCGTAAAATGAACCGAGGACTTTGCCATGTTTATAAAAGTCCCAAGGTTCATAAAAATCAGATTTCAAGGGTTTAGAGTGCAAATAAATAGTCTAAACACGTTACAAAAGCTCAGGGACTAAAATGTAATTTGAGGAAAACTTGAAAGGCTGGTCGCCCCCACCCTCGCGCCACGCGAGGGGTGTCTCGCGCCACGCGAGACCTGCCCAGCGACGAAACATTCCTAACAGCTGCCAGTCAGTTCGTTTTCGAGTTGTTAACAGCTGTTGTCGACTTAGGGAGCTGACCAATCGTTTTTCATGCAAGGAGGGACACTTGTACTCTTCCTACAACACTTACAAACATCTGTAACACCCTTAAATCAGATCAAAATCATCAAAAAAAAGGCACTTGTTGTTACAAACACATGAACACTTGAACTTCAAAACTTCACAAGAACTTTTCTGGGGCATTCTGGACGACAAGGCAGGCTCATAGTGATCTCTAAGCTTGTTTAGGACCATTGTAAGTGTTTACAACTCTTTCAAATTCGTTCTAGCTTAGTTATCCAACCGAAAGTCAATCCATCGTAATTTAACTTTGACTTCATGATTAAACGAGATTGGCTCTGTCATTTCTCAAATTGAAAGTACCCACATGTTGGTATTTATGAGTGTAACAAAGCCCTAAAAGGGTATTTTCAGATTCACACTATAAGCATGTTAATTGTCGAGTCAAAGCTTTTCTTGAAAAGTCAACAGAATGTGTTTTTGTAAGATTTAAGCATGATTAGCAAATATAGGCTACATGCAACCTGTTTGATCATCAAAATAACTTGATAATTAATGTAAGAATGTATTTCAACATGATTAACTCGACAATTTTCTGTTTAAACCCGAATCGGAACCGAAAGTCACATAAATTGACTTTTTCTTTGACTTTCAGTTCTGATCCGTGCATGCATGTTAAGATCTGCATTAGAGCATATTTTGGACCAAGTTTCATGTTAGTGCATTTATGTCTATAGCCTTCGTCAATCCGAGAAGTAGCGAGAAACAGAAGAAAACGAGTTTTTATAGTGTTATATCTAGTAAAAAAGGCAAGGTGGCATAATTGTAATAATGAGAAATCTCATTAAAAGTCAAGGACTATAAATAGATCCTTATGTCATAGTTTAGGGACTTTTGCCATTTTAGAGATTTGAAGAGCTCTAGTTCTAGAGAGAGAAACTAGAGAGAGAAAGTCTCTAAGTGATTCAAGTGATTGTACAATTTCAGATTTTATCAAAGAATCACATTTATATTACGTCATGTGTGTTTAGGTCGCGTTCGTGTACGGATTCCGCACGTTTCACGTTCGTTTCGCAATCGTTTCGGAGTCAAAACCGGTCCAACAAGTGGTATCAGAGCAGGAGCTCGATTACACTGATCCAACACACATTTCCGATCGTGATTTCATCAGATTCAGATCCGAATTTCATCTACTTCTTCATATTTTTCATATTTTCACGTTTTTCACTGTTTTTAGTCAAATTGAACGGGATTTTACGGTCCGAATCGTCTGATTTTTTGATATGTTGTGCGTATATACCTGATCTATAACCCTACCAAGTTTCAGATCCAAATTCCTAACCGTTTAAGAGAAATCTAAGTTTTTCTGTTCGAAATCGCTGTCAAATTTGCAGGTTCGCTTTTACGGACAAGTCTGGTCCGCTCGAACGAACAAGTCTGGTCCGCTCGAACGAACAAGTCTGGTCCGCTCGAACAGACATTGTCTGGTTCGCTCATTTGAATATTGTTGGTTCGCTTATTCGGACATTATCACTTTCGCTCATACGGTCAACAACTTGATTTCGTTTATTTGAATATCATATTTCGCTTGAAAGAGGATGTTTGTTCAAAAGTGATTTCGCTCAAAAGTCTTATTTTGCTTGAAAATAGGATTTTTGTGTCAAAATCATTTCACGTCGATTGAGTGTCAATCTGTTTTCAAAATATTTGATATTGTTTGAACTGATTGGTTGTTTGTTTGGACAGGTGATTCAAGATGGCTAAAATGTTTGATGAACAGGATAACGAGAATCTTAAAGATTTAAATGATTGGATTTCTGATTCTTGGTTTGATAAGAAGAAAAGGAAGGATGTTTGGATTAAAAGATCCGAAAATTTCTTATGCATGAAACATGAATCTTTGGAACAGTTGGATAGACGTTTTGATGAATTGATTGATAAGATAAATAGATATGAGATAGAGTTTTCAAATGCTGAAAAAATTTCAAAATTTGCTGATGCATTACCTCTAGAATGGGATGAATTTTTGAGTGAACTAAAAAGGAATGAAAATTTCTCAAAATTTTCATTTAGAGAATTCATCAATAAGCTTAGATTACATAAGTTTGATAAAGAAAAAAGAAAAGAAGAGTTGATGTATGAGATGCAGAAAGATTTAGAAAAGATAAATTTGGAAGTGATCATCGAAATGAGAAAAAGATTTTCTGTATGTCTTGCTGCAAAAAATGTCATGAAATATGATATTAAGAGAGGTTGTTTTATTGATGAATATGCAAACCCTCTTGATTTTGTTAAAAATTTTTGTGCAGGAACATACAGGATGGAAACAAAGAAAGAAGCCGATGCTGAAAAGATGAATGAAAAATGTGAAAAATCTGAAGCAGATAATGTGAAATTCTTGAAAGATGCAGAAAGTTTGACATTGGAAGTCAAAAAGTTGAAGGATGAGAAGCAAGCTGATATTAACCAGATTCTTATGTTGCAGGGAAATTGTGAAAAGCTTAAATCTGAAAATGTTAAACTGTTAAATGACTTGAACAGTTTGACATTGGAAAACAAAGTTTTGAAAGAAAAAGAAAAAGAGTTTAAAAATGAAAAATGAAAAATTGAAAAAGATTTTCAAAGTCAAATGAAGGTTTTAGAAGATGAAAAATCTGTTATTTTTAACTATAATCTTGAAAAACAGATTGAAATAAATTCTCATCTTCAGAAAATCATTCGGCTTGAAAATGAAGCTGAAATTGGTCGTAATAAAATTACCGAGCTTGAGAATAAATTGAAAGGTTTTGTGAATTCTACATCACATGTTTGTCCAAAACCGATCAATTCTATTCCAATAAGTGACAATGTCACAAACTTTGATAAAGTCAAAATTGAAGATTGTGATGACAAAGCTGATGATGAAATAGAAAAAGAAAATAAAAGAAAAATACTTTTAGATTTACAAGAAAAATTTAAAAATACTGTTTTGCAATCTACTGAAACAGGTGAATGTTCTAAACAAAAACCTGTTAAGAAGAGTGTAGAGCAGAAACAAAAAGTTAAAAATTCGAAAAATTTTAAAAATGAAAATAAAAGCTCATCAGTTCAGTCATCCAATCATTATAAAAAATCACAAAATTTTAAAAACCAAAACTCACAAAATGTTGGTAATAAGTGGTGCAGGTTTGACCACAGTGCTCAAAAGACAAATCCAGCATTGAAGAGGAGAAATGATTATTACCAAGCCAAACAATGTTATGATTTGAAGGTTTGGACTGACAGAAGTGGATGGTATGATAACAGAGTGTGCTATACCTGTGGTATTAGAGGACACATTGCTGTTAACTGCCAGAATTGGAATTATGAAACAAGAAGATGCTATAACTGCCAGATCAAAGGTCACATTGCTAGAGATTGCTCAAAGAGATCGATGGGAAGATCAAGGGTTGAATCTCAGAGAACGATAAAGAAACCAGTCACTGTCAAGCCCAAAGAACAGAAAGTGGAAAATAAGAAAGTAAAGCTTTCACAAGGGCAGAAAGACAGATTGAGGAAGAAGATGAAGAATGCGAGAGAATATTTGGAGAAGATTTTGTCTTCGGGTTCACCAGTTGGTTCGAATAAAAGTTCTGATGAATTGATTTACTCGACGGCAAAGTCAAGCAAATCGAATTCTTCAGATGCAAATCTGAGGACAAACAAGAGGAAAAAGAAAGTTATTGGCAATGAATCTGGCTCATTCAAGTCAGACAAGCCAAGTTCGGGCAATGAATCTGATTTCACAAAATCAGATGAGCCACAAGTTGAGGTAAAGAAGGAAGAGACAATTCCGTTAATGAATGATGAGAATTTTCCACCATTACGAGCCGCAAACCTAAAATCAAAAGGTGTTGATGCTGGAAAAATGTTTAATAGCAATGTTAAACATATTTTTAGCAAGATGGTTGATGGTAAGGAAAAAGGAGTGAAAGAGTTTTATGAAGAAAAGAGAAAAGCTCAAAATGCGCCTAAGGCTGGTCAGGCTTGGGTGTCAAAATCTATTGGTTGAATTCCTGACTTGCCGGAGCTTCCAGGTTGGTAAGTGTGAAGCAGGTATCGGCATCATTCTTGAGAAATTCACAGGATGGTAATTGTGATATTTCGTCTTACAAGTGGTAAATCAAGGACATTAAGTTGTACTTGATTTTCTACAAGTGATTGTGGTGTTTGATCTTATATTGTTAAAATCTGTACAAAAAGGTTAAAAGAGAACAAGGTGATGAGATGACCCCGAACCCACAAGTGATGGGTAAACAAACTAATTTTTCCGGAAAAACCATTCTGATTAAAACAAACTTAAGTGTTTTGAAATCATTATGGGAAAATAGTTTGTTGTAAGGGGGAGTGTTGATTGAATATGCCGAAACCCTCACGGCTGAACAAACATGATTACTTTCATCAGATTGAAAAACGGTTTTCAAACTGTTAAGATCAGTGGGTTGTAAATCATGGGGGTATGTATATTTTCTGCAAATCAGTACACTTGAAGCAGAAAATGGATGGCGAGACAAAGCTATCAGTGTTGGTTGTCAAATTTTCTTTATATGATTTTGCATTTTAGGGGGAGTAATGTTGTTAGAAAATACAAAAACATTTGAAAATTTGAAAAAGTCAAAAACATGATAAAATTCAAAAATTTGAGTTTTTGCGTAAAAAGAGGAAATGATAGTACATCAGTAGACAGTTACAGTACGCTAAAGAAATGGAAAGTTTAAATGTGTTAAACGATCTCACCGTGGATGTGTCGGTAGATTTTTATACATTTAGTAAACTTTTTCGGGATATAAACCTAAATTCAAACTTGCTTATTTCGTGGGGAACACTACTTGGATATATAGGTAACCCCTGAAATCTCGTTTGAAAGGTCTCATAATCTGATATACTAGGTCTTTATACTCAATGATGTCTGGGGTATTATTCCGGGACTTCTGCTGAACGGTAGTTCTGACCTAGTCCTTGGATAATGCTTTCTGCAATGCTTGAAACATAGCATTAAACCCTCAGCATGCCGATGAAACAATAAAATTGATAGTCGCTGCTGTTGTAAGCAAAAAGATCCTCTAAAGGGGACATACCGTAAAGTCGAAGCTGATATCTCTCTGTGTATACGGAAGTATCGACCTGAGATCCCTCGGCCCTCGCATACCTAATTTATATACAGATATCATTGTAGTATACTCACCTGTAAGACTGATTATTGGGATTCTGGATACGGGAGTATATTCAAGAGGTGGGACACATGAATAGGTTTAAGTTCTTAATACACCTAATTCGTATCCTGAATCAGTTGAAGTTTGTATGAAAATTTAAGTGGATCAGTATATCGACAATCTAAGTGAATTGTTTAATGCATAATGTGATTTTAAGCTCAACGGTACTTGTGACTTGTCGAAAACTGATATGATCTTCTGACGCATACTCAAACAAAAATATTGTCTGTAAATATGTTTGTACATATTTCTTTATTGCTTTATATTTTCAGAAAATACAAAAAGATTTTTTATTCTGCTTTATTTTCGACAACTGATGTCTGAGTGCTGAGTTTCAAAATCTAAGTAAGCTGATTGTGTTTCTGAAAATAAAACAAGTTCATTAAATTGAAACTTGAATTAAAATAAAAAATTTCAAAACAGTTTGTGATATCTCCAAGGTCATTAGTTTGGACTTGGATGATTAACTGTGAGGGATTTGGATGCTTATACTGTTATAGAGCTAGTTTCCGATTCGATTCGATGAAACTGCCAAATTCATGAAAATTGTTTGTTTAGAATGTTTGAGTGAGCCAGGTTACAATTCCTGGATATCTGAAATTTGAAATGCTGTTACTTATAAATGTTTGAGTGATTGCAGATGAGATTCCACACTACGATCCCGAAAGCTGAGTCTAAGGGGGAGTCTGAAGATGAGCTCAAAGCAAGGGGGAGCTTGTAATCGAAAAGCAAGGTGTCGATCCCAAAGCACGGAAGCTTGACGAAAGGAGGAGCCTGATGAAGAAAAGAGGAAAAGCTGAAGCTGAAGACAGATCCACCGGGATTCTGTTCAAGAAGTCTAAAAGAGAAAAGGAAGATGCTACGAGTTTGACTCAATGATCGAGATTGACTGCGGCAATATCCAAGGGGGAGTCTGTTAGTGCATTTATGTCTATAGCCTTCGTCAATCCGAGAAGTAGCGAGAAACAGAAGAAAACGAGTTTTTATAGTGTTATATCTAGTAAAAAAGGCAAGGTGGCATAATTGTAATAATGAGAAATCTTATTAAAAGTCAAGGACTATAAATAGATCCTTATGTCATAGTTTAGGGACTTTTTCCATTTTAGAGATTTGAAGAGCTCTAGTTCTAGAGAGAGAAACTAGAGAGAGAAAGTCTCTAAGTGATTCAAGTGATTGTACAATTTCAGATTTTATCAAAGAATCACATTTATATTACGTCATGTGTGTTTAGGTCGCGTTCGTGTACGGATTCCGCACGTTTCACGTTCGTTTCGCAATCGTTTCGGAGTCAAAACCGGTCCAACATTTCATGTATGTACAACCCTCTGGAATTTTACATCTTGGTTCCATGTTTAACCGATTCATATGCATGTTACCGGTTTATGCTTAAATATGACTATTTTGCCCTTTTGACTATAAAACGTGATTTTTGAAAAAGTGAAAGAGTAGAAACCTTTGTTACTGATTTATAAACTTGCACCGAAAATTTGACATCAATCCGAGGTCTGGATTGTGAGTATTGCTCAAATATCGCAAATAGAACGGATTTTATTAATTAAACGGCGTTATGAGCATAACACCTATCAAAACCTAATTTTTGACATCAAAGTGTATACCTACTGTTGTTATAAAATATTTTGGGAATTATAAGGATTTTTAATAATTTTTAAACTAATTGAATCATAGAGTTTTAGCCTTAAATCGGTTATTGTCGGTTTTGCCCTTTTGAGCTATAAAATGAGTTTTATAAATCCTTTTGACCCCAAACCTTTTTCTACTGATTTTATTTGATAAATAAAATATTTTGAGCATTCTGGAAATATAAAAATCTCAGCTTTCTTTTAAAAACCCGGAAACGGCTCTAAATCGCCTTTTTAAGCGTTTTTATCGCATAGTATACACTATAACCATATTAAACATATAAGGTTGATACCTACTGATGTTTTTAGTGTATTTCTATATAATAACAGTAAGTACAAGTTTATAAACTCAGGTTTCCAATTTTGACATTTTTAGCCCTTGTGAAAATTACCAAAATACCCCTAAGGTGCATAGTTTGGTTTTAAATGATAAGTTTCACATATGGGTCATACCCTACTGTTATAACATGTTAAATTAAGTATACTTACTGTATAAATCAGACCCATAACTCAAGATTTACAAATAAACTCTTTTATAACCTTTTAAATGACCAAAATGCCCTTATGAGGCCTAGTTGTGTTTAAATCCGTTTTGGGCATAATAGAAAATAACTTACTGATATTATGACATATTTAAGGCATGTTAAATCAGGGAACTTGCATATGACTCTTATGGATACCCATAACGCCCTTTTCGCGTCCGGTTCGGTTTATGTAACTAGTTTGCATAAATTGACCGAAACGGGTCAAACATTTTCATTTTTGTCTCAAAATCCAGAATGTATTTAGTATACCCATATTATACAAGTCTTCAAACTTGTCGGGTCTAAATTACATTCTATCCGGTCTTCGCTTAATCGTGCGTTTGAGCCGTAGCGTCCTTTAAAACTAACCGGTCTAAGCGTAGGCTTAATTAAAGACCAGTTAGGAATCTAATAGGTTATTAAAAACCTTCGTTCCAGATTTAGGAGCCCAGTAAAAGCTATCTGTACTTGCTGATTTGATATACGGCTGGGATTGAATTTATATTTAGCTCAGGTAAATACTTTTAACTTATTTTCCCTTATACGGGCTTGGGATACGGTATTATAAAAATACCGCTTGGTCGGGTGTAGAAACCTTTTAATCGGAGATGATTAAATTGCATAAGCCCGTTTTAATTTGTATTGTTTGATAACAAATAACATTGGGGGTTAATGACCGTGTCCTGGATATCCTTGGCTCATTTAAAAAGTGAATGGCCACGACGTAAGCACAAGGTGTAGACAAAACACCTCCTGTTGCATATGTAAAACATATACTCACTCGTAAGGGTAACTTCTTGTGAGATTCATATTTGTGGTGTGTCGATTAATCTTGTCCGGCTTGTATTGTATAATCACCGGCCCTAAATGTTGGACAAACATGTAAATCGGATACAAGATTTTTATTAATAAAATTGTCCCAAGTTATAAAAGATTAATTTTGCCTCTGTGCACTTTAATCATCGTGTCAAGATATTTTGTGCCGTTTGCACTCAAATCAATTTTCAAACTCTTTTCAAAATGAGTCAGTTAAATTGTATTTACCAGTGTAAACTGACGTATTTTCCAAAAAGGTTAAGTGACAGGTACTGAACGTAATTGGCTGGAAGCTCAGGGCGTGAATAAGGAATCTTGAAAGTTCTAGATGCCTGAAGTCTGTTGAACAGTTTATCTTTTATTTGATCCGCCTGTGGATCCTTTACTTTCCGTTGTAATACTTTGATATTACTTTATATTCGGATTGTAATATATATTTATCCTTTGCTTTCGCTGTGCATTTATATATTGTGTTGTTTGACTATGATGATATCAACTACGTCACGATACTCCCCACCGGGCCCACCGGTGACACGTGGAATTTGGGGTGTGACAGGTTGGTATCAGAGCCAACATTGAGTGAATTAAACACTAATCTTTTGTGTTTAATCTCAATGACACGATAACACATTCTTTGATCTTCTGAGTCTAGACTTAACATAGGAATACTCTTGTCCCTATTCGGATGATTATTACCTTCAATTTTATTTTTATATGTCGCCAAGCAAGAAGCTGTAATGGAAATTCTCCCCATTTAAAGCCTAGGGAAGGCCGAGCTTCGTACTGCGACCAGGATGAACGTACAACCAAGGAGAAAGCATTCAGAAATGAAATGAAGAAGAAACTCTTTTTTTCTAAAGATCGTTTCCTTAATAGTCCTTCTAAGGACGTATTTAATTATATTTTTTTCTTTTCTTTTTTTTCTTTCTTCTTCTTTTCAGTCCCTTCGAGGACACATTATTCCTTTCAAAGACCCGCTTAGGGCAACTCTGTACTTTTATCTCCATATAATGGATTGATTAAATTAAGTTTTCATTCTAAAACAGAACCATGAAATAAATGAAAATAACATCCCTTAGAAGGGAAGTGCCTACGGGCTATAATTAACGTTCTCTGAGACTAAAGACCGTGGTAGCCTACAACTCCCTGTCAAGAAAAGGTAATGAACGTTGATTCACACCTAATTGCCTCGATCCCAAACGATCGTGGCTTATAAATTAAACTTGTCTACGCGACTAGGCCATTGGTGTTATTGATAACTTGTAAATTAGGATTTATGAGAAAAAATCCTGAATGAAATAAATATCCTTCCTTCCCTGTCAGTAATCTTAAAGGTGAAACCTAGCCTACGCGGCCAAGATGGTGAAACCTACTCAAGGGATTCAGATCCTTGTTAACACCTAAGAACGTGTTAGCACTCCTGACAAATGTGATTCGATAAAATCACAACAGTCGTCCCTATATTGGAAAATTTTTTTTATTCCTTATTTACCTTATGACCTAGAAATCAGGGCTTATATCATCTTATAAGATGATCACATTATAAACATCCGTAAATGATGAAGTGCCTACGGGCTAAATTGGTTGTCGATAAGACAACGACAGTGGTGGTCTTTGACCTCCTGTCTAAAAATGTTGGACCATGTCCAAGCATAATAGTCGGTATGATCCAAACGATCTTGACTAATAGCATCTGAAAGGATGATTATATCATAAACATCCCTCAGAAGGGAAATGCCCACGGTCTATATCTATTGTCCTAAAAGACAAAAGGCAGTTGTAGTCTTCGACTCCCTGTTAAGAAAAGTAACCGACTATGCTCAAACCTTAAATGCCTCGATCCCAAACGATCATGGCTTATAAATTTAAAACTGTCCTTGTAACTAAGCCTTCTGTGCCACTTTAATATCCTTAATGATTTATAACTAGGATAAATTGTAATGGAAAATACTAATTTAAATAACTAACAAATTAACCAATATGGTTTATATTACCATGGTTGATGAATCGTCAAAAATAGGGATTCCATAATAACCTCTGAATAAATCATTGTCAATATTTATGTAGCAATCAAGCTACATGGCTGGATCAGAGGAGGCCAACAGCCACCCGAAGAAGAACAATGATATCACCAGAATTAGCATGACTAAAGCAGAACTGCAGGCACTAATAGATAGTGCTATTACTCAAGCTCTTGACAGTTAGTATAATGAATCAAATGATAACCACTCTACGACTCTATCTGTGGCTCGTATTAAGCCCCCTCCTAAATCAAATGAGTTAGAGGAAGACGATGTTCATAACTCATCACATCGAAGGAGTGTTCCGCCTATTCAGGTCGTGTTTCACCAAGAGGCACCAGTTAAGACCTTCACATATAAATATTTTGTCTCCTGCATGCCCAGAGACTTTACAGGAGAAGAAGGGGCCATCGATTGCATGACATGGCTCGATGAGATGGACGCTGTTGTTGACATCAGCGGTTGTACGGAGCAAGATGTTGTGAAATTTGTTTCACAATCATTCAAAGGAGAAGCGTTGGCATGGTGGAGATCATTGCTCCAAGCCACGGGAAAGGTTCTACTCTACAACTTATCTTGGAATCAATTTGTTGCATTAGTCAAGGAAAATTTTTGCCCGCAGCATGAGGTAGAAGAGATAGAATCAGACTTCTTGACTCTAGTCATGAAGGATTTAGATTGCCAGGAATACGTGACAAGTTTTAACACTATGTCCCGCCTAGTTCCTTATTTAGTCACCCCTGAACCTAAACGCATAGCGCGTTTTATTGGAGGCCTAGCACCAGAGATAAAGGGAAATGTTAAAGCATCTAGGCCAACCACTTATAGGTCCACAGTGGACTTATCCTTATCTCTCACCTTAGATGCAATCAGAAATAAGTCTGTTAAGGCTTCTGGTGAGGGAAAAAGAGAAAGAGAGGAGGAGAACTCTCATCGATCTGACAAGAAGAAAAAGGGAAGTTTAAGGAACAAGAAAGATTCCGAGTTTGGGAAAAACTCAAGCCAGTCTAATAACAGACCCAAGTGCAGTAACTGCAAAAAGCAACATTCTGGAAAGTGCACAATTGAGCCAGGTGCCAAACTGTGTGGAATTTGCAAAACCAAGGGTCACAAGACTTTAGATTGCAAGGAGTTGAAGAACGCGACCTGTTACAATTGTAACGAGGAAGGGCATATCGAGGCTAACTGCCCAAAGACTTTAAAGAAGCCGAGAGAGGCCAGGAAAACAAAGGCATGAGTCTTCCAGAGGAACGCCCCGGAGGTGGTATAGAATGCTAACCATATAGCAGGTACTTTTCCCTATCAGGAAGTTTATGCATAAATTTATTTTCTTTATGCTAGAACATATGATTCTTTAATGAACGATAAATGTTGAGAACTGTTGTTTTCGCCCGATTAAGACTCCGACCAATGGACGCGAGATAGAAATTTGGTCGATGATACCTTAGAGAAAGCTCCGACGAACCTTAGATAGATATTTTATATCTATTAGGAACCATTTTTTTCTAACATCCTTATGGCAAGCATTCAAGCTATCCAACTTCATCAATATAATAAAGACAGATGTGACATTTCGATCCCCTGTCAAAAGGTGATGGACTAGGTCCAGACCCTAATTGCCCTCGATGGTCTTTTATGGCCTAGGCTAATAAAAATTAATAAGTATACATATCTAAACAATGTTCATTAAGAATGTTTATGTTATATCGTCCTATATGGTATAATGGTACCATGGATAGTATATGATGAATTTCCAGGATGATGAATAGCGGTTGTCGGATTGCAGTTAAGTAATTGTTTCATCAATGTTAGGAACCAATATCAAGTATGGCAAACTCAGATAAGGCAGCCGTTGATCGTGCTATGGATGATGCGACGCATGCCAATGATACTACAATTGTGAACCTTAGAATTTCCAACGATGTCCTTCAAACTATGATCGACGCAGCTGTTGGAAAAGCTGTGAAGAAGGCCGTGAAAAAGTTCAAGGAGCCCAATGCTAATTGCTCAAAGTCTCATCCAAGACCACACGACCTTACTCACGAGAAGGATCTGGTTCATACCTCTAAGGCAAGGGATGAACTAAAGAGGAAAAGGGAGGAAAATAACTCCCAGAGTTCTAAGAAAAAGAACATACAAAAGTCCAACCAGAAACCTGTATGCAAGACCTGCAAGAAGCGCCATTATGGGAAGTGCAGGTTCGAACCAAAACCCCAATCACAGACGAGGGCTTGTGGGATCTGCAAATCGAGGGATCATAAAACATTGAACTGCCAGTACATGAAGGATGCAGTCTGCTTTGGCTGTTATGAGAAAGGCCACATCAAGACCACGTGCCCTGAATCTGTCAAAGGAAAGGCGGCTAAGGAAGTAAAGCCTAAGATTGAAAGCGCCTAAAATGCCTAAGCTAGCCCATAAATAATGACATCAGGTACATTCCTTGGCATTTTATCAGTAATTTAAATGCTAAGAGTTTTATTTTGGTTCGGATACCAGTAAATCCTTCATAAACTATAAGTATAACAAGTTTTTAAAACTCTTCATAAGGACAATATATATATTAAGTGTAAGGTAAATACTTACAAGTAGAAAATTTACCAGAACTATTTTCTGTTCCTGTAAGAAATCGATAAGTCGCAAAAATGGTGGAATTGGCCGTCCCCGGAATCGAACCTGGGTCTAGGCCGCACCCTTTCGCGCGCCTAGCCAACTGAGCTAGGTGCCTAGTTTGTGAAACTTCCATTATTAATTAAATATAAGCACTTGTACAATAAACTTCCTTATCATTTATCAATGATAATTTCTGCTAAGTGTCCTGTTTTTAATACAGGCAATAATAAATCTTCATGAACCATAAACTTAGCAAAAATTTTTTATCATCCACAAGGTATAACTACCAAGGAAACCATAGTAACTGATTCTTATAGATCGGCAAGGAATCCTTCCGAAAATCTAAGAGCACTCTTTCTTTGCGTAGAGTACGACAACATATGTTATTTTAATTATTTTTCTCATTGTTTTTCTATCGCCTACGAATGCCAAACTATGTTTGATAAAAGTGTCATATGAGGATTGGCGTATCCTAGTGTGTCCCATAGATTATTTCCATGTCTGATCAGCATGGAGGTTTAATACATGGAACCCCTGAGATATCCCGATGGTCATATTGTGCTAAAGTCGACTAGTAGTATTCAAGGAAGATATCCAATATAAAAATGTCCTATAAGTATCTCCACTTAGGACATCCTTGCATTATAAAGAGAATGTGTCATTTATCTGACACCGACATCGATAGATAAACTCAAGCCTGAAAATACAGACACCTCTGACATCTCTGTGTGTTATAATTATCTTCTTCTAAGACTATCCTGTTTACCTTCTGAGAAGCAAGTAGAGTTAAGATTAACATCCCTCTTAAGGTTAGAGTGTGGTAGGAACTCCATGTTGATCATGGAATAATCGAAACCCTGATTAAGTAAATTTTAAGATATAGATTCATATAGCCTGACTCAATATCCGGAGAATTCGGTATAGTTAAGTGTGAAAGACGGTTCATTGTGCTTATGCATTTGATTACCGCAACCCTAATTGGACAACAATTAAGAATTATCATTAGCTGCCCAGGATCGTCGATTTGATCGACTAACGCAAGGATTAACTATTCCTTGGGATTAGTTCTAAGCAATGGTTGGAATAACCATTTCACCTTAAGATAAGCTTTCTATAATAATTGATATGTAAGTATTAAGGCTGCTCCTTCGGAGACCTTGTATAGGTGAAATATCAGAACATCCGCTTGATGGACGAGACTTTGGGAAGTCCACTTATCAGGATCTGGAAGTTATATTGGAAACAATGAATAAGATCATACAAATCCATAATTAGTTGTAAGTTGCCAGTATACGGCAGGAAATCAAGGATTTATGATAGTAGCAACTGTTGTGGGCTAATTTCTGAGCTCATATCCTGAGAAATATCTTGGCTTATATCTTGATTAAATAATATCTGTTCATATCCGGGGTGCAGATTCAGGGTATTGGTAATATCCTGAATGGTATCCTCAGGATCACTAACGGATTACGTGCAGGTACGTGGGCTGGAAGCTAGCAACGTTCACAAAGACTTGTTCTGCGGAAGACTCGGTCCAAACCGTTCAAAGAAAGACGTTGAAGCCTTATTACTCGGTCTACAACGTTCGTGATGGAATATTCGGAGCATCACATATTTATAGGGATATTTGTTTGTATTTCGTTACTATAAATAGGAGGAACACCAGATCGAATAGGACACAACAATTTCACGGCAATCACACTCACTACACACTAACACTTGTTCTTTCGCAATTTGTACTCTCACACGAATTCATTGTAACACTTAGCGATCTGGTTGATATCCTGCACTGTATCCTGAAGTTTAAAGCAATAAGAAGAACAAGGCAGCTGCGATTGTCAGCTCCCGAGGTTTTATGCCGGCGATCTAGATTGATCAAGGGCTTTCCTCGTACATCTCGTGTCATTTCCTTTACTTTTTGCTTATTATTTGCTCACTGTTTGATCGTAGATACAGCTCAATATCCTGAGCCGTATGTAGAATATTGATTTTCTAAATAACTCAACAAGCATATTTTCCATAAACTTTTTAGCACACTACCTCACATTACTAATTTGATCACTAAATTGCTTCGGTAATTTTTGACCAAAACAATTTGGCGCCCACCGTGGGGCAAGTGGTGCTCTCTTTACTAAAAATTTTTGTTAAATCGCTAATCGGTTTTTTATTTTCAAAACTTTTTGCTACATTGTCCACAATGGCCTCACGATCAAACATGAGTTCCTCTACTATGTCTGCTACGACTTCTGCTACTACAGGTTCGGTGCTTCCACCACCTCCTCCAAGAATGCCAGCCTCTACACGACCTCAGGATATTATCCCTACTCGCACTGTTCAAGAATCTGCCCCCGTTTTAGCATCTAACGACGAAATTTTAACCTTGTTTGGAAGTGTGCAGGAACAAATGAGGCAGCAGCAGGAAACAAACCAAATGCTTTTAAGGGAAATACAACTCCTGAAGTCTGGCTCGAGCAGATCCGCTGAGGATATTGTCACTCCATTACAACCCAGAGCTTTGAACTTCAGTTCAGCCGTGTATACAGAGGATAACAGGGGGAATATTGTGCCCAGCCTTCCTCAGAATCATACTCCTGAAATACCCTCCTCGGTCAGGATATCGACCATAAGGAGCTCAGGATATGCTTCAGGATATGGGCAGAATCCTCCAACGAGTAACATGTTAAATAATAATAATACTCACGCTACTAACAATAGTGGATCCTTGCAGGATACAGGTGTGACGTCAGCACTTACCAGGGAACTTCAAAAGTTGAAGGACATGATATCAAGTGTACCCGGGGTGGTCCAGCCAATCCCGGAAGTGTCTCAAGATAGCCATAAGATATCTCGCTTTGCATATCCTATCTGTGATGCTGAGATTCCAAAGAGGTTCCAAACCCCCAACATGAAGCTTTACGACGGAACGACGGATCCTGAGGAGCATATTGCTCAGTATAGGGAGAGGATGGAGATCAACCCTATCCCTCCGGATCTCAAGGAAGCATGCTTGTGCAAGGGTTTTGGTTCAACCTTGACAGGATCAGCTTTGAAGTGGCTCTTGAATGTTCCCCCACATTCAATTACATCTTTTGCTCATTTAGTAAATTTATTCAATAGTCAGTTTTCTTGTAGTAGGAGCTTTGAAAAATTAACAAGTGATCTCTACAGGATAACGCAGGGGCCTCAGGAATCCCTTAGGGATTATGTGAACAAGTTTAGCCGAGAATCGCTAGACATTCCTCATCTTGATGTTGCAACAGCTGTGCAAGCTTTCAAGATGGGGTTGCAAAAAGATTCTCAATTTTACCAAGACCTTGTAATGAACCCATGCAGGAACCTGGATGAAGCTCGGAACAGGGCCCTAAGATACATTCGGTTGGAAGATGATAGAAAGATGCAAGAAAGGATGAACTCATCCAACACTTATGAGTCAACTAACAGGAAGTCAGAATCCTCGTTCAAGTCGTATCGGCCTAAGCCATATGGCAGAAACGAGAACAAGAGAGTGAATGCTGTCGAAGATGAGGATCCTTAAGAGTATCCTGAATTATCAGAATATTGCTTTTCTGTTAACATTCCTGAATTGATGTATGCCATGCAGGGTCTAGGGGACAAGGCAAGATGGCCTTGAAAGAATCAACAAAAAGCAGATTGGAAAGACAAATCAAAATGGTGTGCTTTCCACTAAGATTTCGGACATATGACCGAGGATTGCATTGCTTTGAGGAAAGAGATAAGCTATCTTCTAAGCAAGGGATATCTGAAAGATCTCTTAGGAAGAAAGAAGAATAAGGGTCAGGATCCTGAGCGAGCAGCCTCACCTCCCGCGGATGCCAAGATAATCAACTTCATTTCGGGAGGATCCGACATTTGTGGGACTTCGTATTCGGCAGCAAAGAGACATGCAAAAGAAGCTAAGGCCGAAAGGGGAGACAAACCTGTCAGGATGACTACACTCACAACTGACAAAGTGATCACATTTGATGCCGATGACAGGGATACTGTCCAGGATCCTCACCATGATGCTCTGGTAATAACGTTATATGTGGCTAACCATTTTGTACGCAGGATATTGGTTGATAATGGCAGCTCCGTCAACATAATCCAACTAGAGACGCTTAAAAGAATGAATGTATCTCCAATGGATATCACTTCGAAGTCCACCGTGCTTGTTGGGTTCAGTGGAGAGGCCAGAAACACAGTAGGAGAGATAAAGTTGCCGGTGTACGTTGAAGGAGTCAACTCGATACAACGTTTCTGTGTAATGGACTCTCTATCCTGCTATAACATTATATTGGGAAGACCGTGGATTCACGATATGAAAGCCGTGCCATCAACATATCACCAATGCATCAAGATACCTACCCCCTGGGGAGTTGTTAAAGTTGATAGCGATCAGCAGGAGGCGAAAGAATGCTACTCATCCTCAATGAAATCCTCAACTAAACCTAGTGCAGCATAGCAATTAAAGACGCGGGCCCAGGATATTGTGGAGGATCCGGAGCAGGATGTGAAGAAAATTGTCCTGAACCAGGATAATCCCGATATTTCGGTGCTCGTGGGAACCAATATCCCTCAGGATATTGAAGAACAATTAATTAACTTTTTAAAATGCAGGATGTCGACGTTTGCATGGAAGCATGAGGATATGACAGGCATATCCAAAGATATTATTACTCACAAGCTTGGAATTGATAAATCATTCAAGCCCGTGCAACAAAAAAGAAGAAAGTTTGCTCCTGAACGCAATACAATTATTCAAGAAGAAGTTGAAAGATTGTTGAAGTCCAAAATGATTAGAGAAGTCAAATTCCCAAGGTGGCTAGCAAACGTGGTAGTGGTACAGAAGAAGAACGGAAAATGGAGAGTCTGTGTGGATTACACAGACTTGAATAAAGCTTGTCCTAAAGACCCATTTCCTCTTCCCCATATTGATGCAATGGTAGATGCCACTGCTGGTCATGAAATGCTGACTTTCATGGATGCATCCTCAGGATTTCAACAGATCCAAATGGAGCCTTCTGACCAGGAGGATACTGCTTTCATGACACCAACAGGTATTTATTGTTATACAGCTATGCCTTTTGGTTTGAAAAATGCAGGTGCAACATACCAAAGATTGGTAAACATGATGTTCAAAGACAAACTGGGGGACACCATGGAAGTGTACATTGACGATATGGTAGTAAAGTCAAAAAGAGCTCAGGATCACCTCCAGGATATTAAAGGAGCGTTTGATATCCTGGATCAGTATAATATGAAGCTGAATCCTGCTAAGTGCCATTTTGGAGTGGGGGCAGGAAAATTTCTAGGATATATGGTGACCAAAAGAGGAATAGAAGCAAGCCCGGAGCAGATTAAAGCCATCTTGGATATTAAATCACCCTCAAATATGAAAGATGTTCAACGATTAACGGGGCGAGTGGCAGCATTAAACAGATTTATCTCAAGATCCTCAGAGAAATGCAAAGATTTTTATGATATCCTGAAGAAGAACAAAAAATTCGAGTGGGGTGAGAAGCATGAAGCGGCCCTACAGGAGTTAAAGCAATATCTTTCAACCGCACCTTTACTGATGAAGCCTGAGAATGGTGAACCATTATCCCTATACCTCGCGGTATCAGGGAACGCTGTAAGTGCCGTCCTTGTAAAGGACCATGAAGGTCAGCAATATCCTGTTTATTATGTTAGCAAAAGTTTGTTAGATGCTGAAACTAGGTATTCTCACTTAGAAAAATTAATACTAGCATTGGTTATGGCATCAACAAAACTTAGACATTATTTTGAGACTCATAGGATTCATGTTAAAACAAATTATCCTGTCAAGAATGTGCTTAGGAAACCAGAGATGTCAGGCAGGATGGCTAAGTGGTCCGTAAAGTTGAGTGCTTATGATTTAGTATATGAACCTAGGAATGCCATAAAATCTCAGGCTTTAGCTGACTTTGTGGCTGATTTTAATAGTGACATCCAGGATGAGGTAGACCTAGAAGTTCAACAATTAGGAGAATCCTCAGGATCCTGGACATTATATACTGATGGTGCATCTAATATAAGAGGAGTAGGATTGGGAATACTACTAAAATCGCCACAGGGGGACATATTACCCCAGACTATTAGGTGTGAATTTCCTGCTACCAATAATGAAGCAGAATATGAGGCTTTAATTGCAGGATTAGAACTAGCTAAAAGTATGCATATCAAGAATTTGCAAGTATATGTTGACTCCTTGTTAATTACTAATCATTTTAATGGATCCTATGCAGTTAAGGGTGAGAAGTTAATCGAATACCTCGATATTCTCAAAAAATTAGCAGAATATTTCGATGTTTTTACACTTGAACAGGTACCAAGAGAGGATAATGCTGAAGCGGATGCCTTAGCAAATCTGGGATCATCAGTCAGGATACCGGAAGGGACCCAAATACCAATATTACATGTCTTATATCCTGCAACGAATCCTCAGGATAAAGAAGTAGCGGGTATTCGGGATCCTGGAACGGATTATCTTGGACAGGATCCTAAATCCTGGACGGCTCCAATTGTGAGATATCTTAAAGATGGACACATCCCCGAAAATGAAAATCCTAAGGCATTTAGGATGAAGGTATCACGATTCACTATTATAAATAATATTCTATACAAGAAATCTCTTGCAGGACCATATTTAAGGTGCTTGGAGGATCATGAAGCCAAAGAAGTACTTCAGGATATACATGAAGGGGACTGTGGTAATCACGCTAGGGGCAGATCATTATTCTCGAAAGTATTGAGGACAGGATACTTTTGGCCAACAATGAGAAAAGATGCTGCAGAATATGCTCGAAGATGTGATGCATGTCAAAGGCATAGTAACATACTACATCAACCAGCTGAACCACTATATCCTGTAGTTTCCCCTTGGCCATTCATGAAGTGGGGGATGGATATAGTAGGGAAGTTACCAAAGGCTCCGGGAGGAAAAGTATTTATGTTAGCAATGACGGATTATTTCTCTAAGTGGGTCGAGGCTGAAGCATTCGTTCAAGTAAGAGACCAAGAAGTAGTATCCTTCATAAAGAGGAATATCCTGACTAGGTTCGGAGTACCAGCTGAGATCATTTGTGATAATGGGGCCCAGTTTATAAGCAAAAGGACTACTGACTTTTGCAAGAGTTGGGGAATCAAAATGGTCAAATCTACTCCGGTACATCCTCAAGCGAATGGACAAGCCGAATCCTCGAACAAGATAATAGTCAATAACTTAAAGAAGAGACTTGGAGCCAAGAAAGGAAGATGGGCGGAGGAGTTACCCTTTGTTTTGTGGGCTGACAGGACAACGGTGAAGAATGCAACTGGCCAAACCCCGTTTTCCTTGGTATTTGGAGCAGAGGCAATAATTCCAACAGAAATGACGATACCTACTGCAAGATCTATGCTACAGGATCCTGAACAGAATCCTGAAGTCTTATGTCAGGATCTGGATACTATAGATGAAAAAAGAGATGCAGCAAGGCTGAGGATAGCAGCATATCAACAAAGAATATCCAGAGCATACAATAACAACATAAGGACTAGAAGATTTCGAGTTGGTGATTGGGTGCTGAGAAAGGCTTTTCAAAATACCACTAATCCTGCCGATGGCAAGCTAGCTCCGAAATGGGAAGGACCTTATGAAATCGAGTCAGAAGCAGGGAAAGGAGCATATCGACTCAGGAATGTGGAAGGGGATATGCTACCAAGATCCTGGAATGCAATACATTTGAAGCTCTATTTCAAGTAAGAGTAGAATTTATTTTCTATCTCGGAATGGTATGTGTTCTATCTCTTTAAAATATATTTGTTTATTATCTTGAACCCAATACTAACTTAAGCATCGGAGGGGTGTTAGCCAAGCTAACACCCACCTTAGTTTAGAACTGTTTTGCAGGATATGTTTCAGGATATAGCTCCAGGATATATACTCAGGATAAGTCGAAAGATTAGAGGATTGGCCCCCTCTCTCACGATTAAGGGATCTTGATCCCTTCAAAGGTTTAAAGGTATTCACCTTTCTTTCGAATTGGTTTTAAACACCTCGCCTGGAGCGCAAGTTATCTAGGTGTAGTTCAAGGTAGCGGGACCAGTTCATGTAAAAGTGGCTGACAATTTCGTTACTGTTGGCTATATCCTGGATCCTAAAGGTATATGAGGATTGATCACCCTCTCTCACGAAAGAGTATTTTCATACTCTCAAAGGTTTAAAGGTTTTCACCTTTCTAAGTCTAGGAATTTATACACTCTCGCCTGTAGCGCATGAAATTCAGGGTTTATCCCCAGATATGAGGGTTTATCCCCAATATGCTAAGGATTCTTTTCAGGATATCAGGGGTTCTGCCCTTGGGCATTCGGAATTCATTCGAGTCAAAAGGTAAATACATTTGTGTCTTTGTCAAACGCAGGGGACACACATTATTCTAATTCAAAGGATGGATCCAAGTTTATAAGTATGCACTGGGGACAAATTTATGATAAAGGATTGGAACTGATTCTCTAAGAATCTCTGGTATGATCTCTCCTTTTTATTTGGACAATTTATGGGTTATATTTCAATATCCTTTTCAAGATATCTTTCAGGATATCCCCCAGGATACATTTATGATATATGTTCAAACCAAACAATTTTCACAAGTAAAATTTGTATGTTAATGACAACAATAATAAAGTCAAAAGGGTAGTCATATTATTAACATGCCAAAAGGTGTGCTCTTAGTTTCACCTCAAAACAGGGCCCATCCACTAAGAGCACTAAAGTTCATTACCATATTTACCCAACAGTTGAAGGATTCATCTCAAACCGAGACCCATCCACCTTCAACTGTTGTATTGTTCAAAAAGCATGCAGGAAATGTAAATTGTTCAGATGCAGGAAAGTAAAGTGCGGAAAAGTAAATTGTTTTTGGGACTACAAACCAACATTCAAATTCAAAAAGGTGGGCTCTGGCCTTGGCACGTATATCCGTCATCGCCCACCTAAATGCCCTCACACAGCGGCATCACCTCCAACCTTCTCAGACTTCTCTGCTCCAGCATTTTTACCAGCATCCTGACCAATGTCCATCTCAGCATCACCTCCAGCATCCTTCTTCTCTCCAGCTTGGACCATTACCTCCGTTGACTTGGAAGACTCACCGGCTTCAGCAGGAAGTGGCACAGCTTTGCCTCCGAGCTCCTTCAACTTGGCCACCCAGGATTCAACTGGCCAAGATGGACAAACAAGGCCTGTCTCCTTGGCCTCGTAGGCCATCTTGATGCGTGCTTGTAGCAGGGAGACGATAGCAGAAGCCTTGACTCCCTCTCGAAAGCTGATTAAGGCCTGATCATGGTCCATTTGAACACTGGCAAGTTTGACCTCAGCATCTTGGGTGACCTTCTTTAGCAAGCTCTCATAGTGCCGGCTCTTTGCTTCGGCGATAGCACCTTGGTCGGCAACGGTGCTCTCAAGCTGCTTGATCCTGGCTTCATGAAGTGCCACAGTACCACAAGCGTCATTGTACAAGTGGAGCAAATGCTGGAGGCCCTGTACATTGATCACAGGTATGGGGTTAGAATATATGCTGACTAAGACGTCCTACCGGGATATCCTGTTAGGATATACGTGCAGGATATATGTGCAGGATATACATGAAGGATATGCGGCAGGATATTACCTTGTTGAGAAAGGATGTCATTGGCTCTAAGGAGTCGGAGAAGCTGAGCTCATCATAGGAGAACCCTTCAGAGCCTGGAGTACTGACCTCAAGGCCCTTTCTCTTTTTCGCTGCGGAAGCACGGGTTCTCGGATTGGTCTTAGGAGCCGGGAGTGGCTTGGAGCTGGTGGTAGCAGGAGTTTCCTTCTTGACTATGGCTGGAGTTGGGTAACTGTCAAGTTCATCCAGGTCTAGATAAACTGGGACTTTGCTGGAATCTGCACACAGGGAGTAAATTCTAAATCCCTCCTATAAATAACAGATAAGAAGCATATGTGTGCAGGATATCTTGCAGGATCCTTACCAGACATGTTGGCACTTGAAAGAGGACTTGGAGTTGGTGGAGAAGGGTTGAAACTTCTTTCTGCCTCTGGGAGAAGTCTAATGGCGTCTATTCTTTCTTGGGAATTAGCAAGAGGAGGAGCAATCTTCCTGAAATCAGCTGCACAATAAAGAAGATAAATTAGTTCAGGATATGGAACAGGATAAGCGACAGGATCATTCTTAAACCCTAAATCCTACCCTTTCTCAACCATTGTACCGGATATTCCGTCCCACCAGGGATTGAGTCCCTTTTTACAAAGAAAAACTTGGATTGCCAACCATCCTCGTTCCTGGTGGCACGAAGTATCAATGGGTCACCGGAAGTAGAATAAAACAGAAATCTACATGATCCGTGGCATCTAAGCTTGTAAGCCAGGGGGAGATCATGGATGGAAAGATCAGGAATGTGGTTTCTCTTGATCTGGTCAAGAACAGATAAAACACGCCAGAGCATTGGCATTGTTTGGCTAAAAGAGATTTTTGTGATCTTAAAGAATTCGGTGATGAAGTCCGGAAAGGGGAATCGTAGCCCTAGGGTAAAAGGGAAAGCACTAAAGCATATCCACTCGTTGGAGACCATATCTGACCGGATTTCACGGTCAAACGGTCTGAATATGGTTCCTTCCGGGAAGATACCGGAGGATTTTAAGGCTGACAGGTGGGCACTATCAAAGGTACAGGCTTCCTTCTCCGGTTCTTGGAGAAGGTTTTGTTGGTAGAACGTAGGGGCAGAGTCACCTGAACTGGATCTTGTTTGGCGCGGCATTTGATCGACTGAATTTTTCGCCGAAGAGAAAAGATGAAGATAAGTATGAAAGATAGAGAGAAAATGTACCTTTTCCTTGTCGATTATGATTAAAAAAGAAGATGAGGATGAGAAAATATAGGGTATGATGAGTAGATATAGGCTGGGTAGTTGCAAACGGTCACATCACAGGTCTTATCTCTTAATTGCCTTGGTTTGCGTAAAAAATGTAACCGTTAGTAATGAGGATACTAAACGGTAACATTTTTGGGGACAATTGTTGTGGGCTAATTTCTGAGCTCATATCCTGAGAAATATCTTGGCTTATATCTTGATTAAATAATATCTGTTCATATCCGGGGTGCAGATTCAGGGTATTGGTAATATCCTGAATGGTATCCTCAGGATCACTAACGGATTACGTGCAGGTACGTGGGCTGGAAGCTAGTAACGTTCACAAAGACTTGTTCTGCGGAAGACTCGGTCCAAACCGTTCAAAGAAAGACGTTGAAGCCTTATTACTCGGTCTACAACGTTCGTGATGGAATATTCGGAGCATCCCATATTTATAGGGATATTTGTTTGTATTTCGTTACTATAAATAGGAGGAACACCAGATCGAATAGGACACAACAATTTCATGGCAATCACACTCACTACACACTAACACTTGTTCTTTCGCAATTTGTACTCTCACACGAATTCATTGTAACACTTAGCGATCTGGTTGATATCCTGCACTGTATCCTGAAGTTTAAAGCAATAAGAAGAACAAGGCAGCTGCGATTGTCAGCTCCCGAGGTTTTATGCCGGCGATCTAGATTGATCAAGGGCTTTCCTCGTACATCTCGTGTCATTTCCTTTACTTTTTGCTTATTATTTGCTCACTGTTTGATCGTAGATACAGCTCAATATCCTGAGCCGTATCCTGAATACTGATTTTCTAAATAAATCAACAAGCATATTTTCCATAAACTTTTTAGCACACTACCTCACATTACTAATTTGATCACTAAATTGCTTCGGTAATTTTTGACCAAAACAGCAACCCTCCTAAGTTCTTGTTAAGGAATAGGGTTCAACAAAAGATATCACCCCGGAAGGGTGAGCCAATTTATTAATTATCAGAATAGTTAAGCTCTGAATATAGAAAATCATTCGAAGGAATCGAATGTACCAAGATCAAGTAGCTTATAAGCTAAAACCTATTTAAGGAACTTGGCGGAACGCACAATGTGACCCACAATAATGATTTAAGGATATGTTTCCCCAATATGTAGAGAAGCATTATCACATAATGATATGCAGATATATGATATAATGAACAACCTATATCGATTAAGGATCGATGGGTGAAGAAGCTCCAAAAGGATAAATGTACCTATTATAAAGGTCAACTTGGGAGCTTGGAAAAGCTCCAGATATGCTATTAAGGTTAAGTCCATTATGCGACAAAAAGTACTTTCAGCATTTTATCAAATCTCGAGGTCGAGATTTCTTTTAAGGGGGTGAGGATGTAACACCTCGAAAATTTACGTCCAATAATGTACTGACACGTGTCATGGGCTTTGAATATGTGAAAACATACTTTAGAGGGACTAATGTTGACAAACGGTGAAAACTATGTGAATTCAAGGGTTCAAAGTGTCAACGATTGATAAATAGGCTCTACAATAACCCTACATGGTGTTTATAACCTTAAACGGATAAGTCATGGATCATACGAAGCGAGAAATGAAAGAAAGTGAGGAATTACAAACTACAGGGACTAAAAGTGTCAACATGTTGAAATTATACCTCTGAGTGATCTTTTGGCAAACCCGAAGCTTTGTAATGATAAAATATACTCACTAGAATATGTGGTAAAAATTTCATGAAGTTTCGTTATCGTATGAGAAAGTTATGGCCAAAACCGTACAAGAAAGGTTAATTGCGTTATCGTGAATTTCGTGACTTTTCGGGTAAGCGTAAAATGAACCGAGGACTTTGCCATGTTTATAAAAGTCCCAAGGTTCATAAAAATCAGATTTCAAGGGTTTAGAGTGCAAATAAATAGCCTAAACACGTTACAAAAGCTCAGGGACTAAAATGTAATTTGAGGAAAACTTGAAAGGCTGGTCGCCCCCACCCTCGCGCCACGCGAGGGGTGTCTCGCGCCACGCGAGACCTGCCCAGCGACGAAACATTCCTAACAGCTGCCAGTCAGTTCGTTTTCGAGTTGTTAACAGCTGTTGTCGACTTAGGGAGCTGACCAATCGTTTTTCATGCAAGGAGGGACACTTGTACTCTTCCTACAACACTTACAAACATCTGTAACACCTTTAAATCAGATCAAAATCATCAAAAAAAAGGCACTTGTTGTTACAAACACATGAACACTTGAACTTCAAAACTTCACAAGAACTTTTCTGGGGCATTCTGGACGACAAGGCAGGTCATAGTGATCTCTAAGCTTGTTTAGGACCATTGTAAGTGTTTACAATTCTTTCAAATTCGTTCTAGCTTAGTTATCCAACCGAAAGTCAATCCATCGTAATTTAACTTTGATTTCATGATTAAACGAGATTGGCTCTGTCATTTCTCAAATTGAAAGTACCCACATGTTGGTATTTATGAGTGTAACAAACCCCTAAAAGGGTATTTTCAGATTCACACTATAAGCATGTTAATTGTCGAGTCAAAGCTTTTCTTGAAAAGTCAACATAATGTGTTTTTGTAAGATTTAAGCATGATTAGCAAATATAGGCTACATGCAACCTGTTTGATCATCAAAATAACTTGATAATTAATGTAAGAATGTATTTCAACATGATTAACTCGACAATTTTCTGTTTAAACCCGAATCGGAACCGAAAGTCACATAAATTGACTTTTTCTTTGACTTTCAGTTCTGATCCGTGCATGCATGTTAAGATCTGCATTAGAGCATATTTTGGACCAAGTTTCATGTATGTACAACCCTATGGAATTTTACATCTTGGTTCCATGTTTAACCGATTCATATGCATGTTACCGGTTTATGCTTAAATATGACTATTTTGCCCTTTTGACTATAAAACGCGATTTTTGAAAAAGTGAAAGAGTAGAAACCTTTGTTACTGATTTATAAACTTGCACCGAAAATTTGACATCAATCCGAGGTCTGGATTGTGAGTATTGCTTAAATATCGCAAATAGAACGGTTTTTATTAATTAAACGGCGTTATGAGCATAACACCTATCAAAACCTAATTTTTGACATCAAAGTGTATACCTACTGTTGTTATAAAATATTTTGGGAATTATAAGGATTTTTAATAATTTTTAAACTAATTGAATCATAGAGTTTTAGCCTTAAATCGGTTATTGTCGGTTTTGCCCTTTTGAGCTATAAAATGAGTTTTATAAATCCTTTTGACCCCAAACCTTTTTCTACTGATTTTATTTGATAAATAAAATATTTTGAGCATTCTGGAAATAAACCCGGAAACGGCTCTAAATCGCCTTTTTAAGCGTTTTTATCGCATAGTATACACTATAACCATATTAAACATATAAGGTTGATACCTACTGATGTTTTTAGTGTATTTCTATATAATAACAGTAAGTACAAGTTTATAAACTCAGGTTTCCAATTTTGACATTTTTAGCCCTTGTGAAAATTACCAAAATACCCCTAAGGTGCATAGTTTGGTTTTAAATGATAAGTTTCACATATGGGTCATACCCTACTGTTATAACATGTTAAATTAAGTATACTTACTGTATAAATCAGACCCATAACTCAAGATTTACAAATAAACTCTTTTATAACCTTTTAAATGACCAAAATGCCCTTATGAGGCCTAGTTGTGTTTAAATCCGTTTTGGGCATAATAGAAAATAACTTACTGATATTATGACATATTTAAGGCATGTTAAATCAGGGAACTTGCATATGACTCTTATGGATACCCATAACGCCCTTTTCGCGTCCGGTTCGGTTTATGTAACTAGTTTGCATAAATTGACCGAAACGGGTCAAACATTTTCATTTTTGTCTCAAAATCCAGAATGTATTTAGTATACCCATATTATACAAGTCTTCAAACTTGTCGGGTCTAAATTACATTCTATCCGGTCTTCGCTTAATCGTGCGTTTGAGCCGTAACGTCCTTTAAAACTAACCGGTCTAAGCGTAGGCTTAATTAAAGACCCGTTAGGAATCTAATAGGTTATTAAAAACCTTCGTTCCAGATTTAGGAGCCCAGTAAAAGCTATCTGTACTTGCTGATTTGATATACGGCTGGGATTGAATTTATATTTAGCTCAGGTAAATACTTTTAACTTATTTTCCCTTATACGGGCTTGGGATACGGTATTATAAAAATACCGCTTGGTCGGGTGTAGAAACCTTTTAATCGGAGATGATTAAATTGCATAAGCCCATTTTAATTTGTATTGTTTGATAACAAATAACATTGGGGGTTAATGACCGTGTCCTGGATATCCTTGGCTCATTTAAAAAGTGAATGGCCACGACGTAAGCACAAGGTGTAGACAAAACACCTCCTGTTGCATATGTAAAACATATACTCACTCGTAAGGGTAACTTCTTGTGAGATTCATATTTGTGGTGTGTCGATTAATATTGTCCGGCTTGTATTGTATAATCACCGGCCCTAAATGTTGGACAAACATGTAAATCGGATACAAGATTTTTATTAATAAAATTGTCCCAAGTTATAAAAGATTAATTTTGCCTCTGTGCACTTTAATCATTGTGTCAAGATATTTTGTGCCGTTTGCACTCAAATCAATTTTCAAAATCTTTTCAAAATGAATCAGTTAAATTGTATTTACCAGTGTAAACTGACGTATTTTCCAAAAAGGTTAAGTGACAGGTACTGAACGTAATTGGCTGGAAGCTCAGGGCATGAATAAGGAATCTTGAAAGTTCTAGATGCCTGAAGTCTGTTGAACAGTTTATCTTTTATTTGATCCGCCTGTGGATCCTTTACTTTCCGTTGTAATACTTTGATATTACTTTATATTCGGATTGTAATATATATTTATCCTTTGCTTCCGCTGTGCATTTATATATTGTGTTGTTTGACTATGATGATATCAACTACATCACGATACTCCCCACCGGGCCCACCGGTGACACGTGGAATTTGGGGTGTGACAATGGAGGCCATTTAAGAAGGTGTATGGTGCTAGAACTTGAAGGACCTCTTTGTGGAGCTTTTAACCTCTCATCTTCTTCCTTGATCATCATCTTCATTTTTGTGCCACTTCCCTAGCCATTAGAGCTAGTAGTAAGCTTCTTGACCACTAATTTAAGTCATGTTTATGTTATGTACAAGTTCCACCATCTAAACAACTTAACTTCTAATGTTAAAAATGAAAAGATCTAACATATTCATGAAGAAAATAAGTGATTACATGGATTTTTGGTGTATGTAATGATGTTGTTGATGTTATATCTTGTATTTATGATTAGATCAAGTATGTTAAAGCTTGGATCTACCAAGTTTAAGCATGGATCTTGAAGGATCCATGGTTAAACTTGAAGATGAACATATGAAGCATAATGTGAACTTGAAATATAAATTTTTATGCAAAAACTTGTAATCTTGAAGTAATAAAGTGTAAGTAGAACTAATTTTTGAAACTAAAATTCATGGAAAGTTTGTTAAAAATTTAACATAAAGCTTGTTTTTGAAAGATCTAAAGTTATTAAGCATTGATCTTGAAAGATCCATGGTTAAATATGATGTTAAAAAATAATGATCTTTCTAATAAACATAAAAGTGGTTTTAGAACATGATTTACAAACTTTAAAGATCATTAAACTCATGGATAAGTTGGTTAATGAAATAAAGTTTCATAAAAGTTTGTTTGAAATACCCAAGAACACTTATTTTTGGAAAGATCATAATATGTTAAGTGTAGATCTAAAAGACTACACCTTTTTAACAAGAATCAAGTTCACCATGATGTTTCATATGAAGAAATTAGTATATGTTGTTGGTGCTTATTGTTGGAAAATTGATTTGGTGTTGAAAAGAAAATAAACACATGTTTTGAAAACATGGGAAACCTCCATACTTATTTTTGGGAAAATAATATAAGTAACATACTTGAAGGGTTAAGAATATAAATTATTTTTAACACTTGTCACCTTGACAAGAAGACTTATAAACAAATATAAACTCAAAGTGCAAGAACATATACATAAACAAAAGATGGTGACTTGTACTTGTGTGATACAAGTCTAGTGACTAACATTAATAGAACATGTATAGGTCACGACGCTAAGAAACCAACCGGTGAAGTTTACGGCGCAGGATACGCAAAGTTGTGAGTTCATGTCCCCACTTTTAAACTTTTACTTGTTTTCTGAACTTGGGGAAAATACATGTGTTATGGTATGTTGAATACAAAAAATAAGGAATGATACTTTAGATCATGTCACGAATAGGGTGCCATAAGCACCATTAATCAATTTCATACCAAGACCGCGGAACAAAAGGTTAGATCTAATGGGTTTCAGGCAACCACACTCTTGGCCACTCTTTTACCAAGCAGTGCTTTTGTGTCTTTAGTCGTGAATCGACAGGTAAAAATGCCTATGGTTCGGATGCTTCCTATGTCGTTACATATGTTAGTGGCCTCGCGAACCATTAGCGATCTCGTATTCCTTACATTTACAGAAGTATTTATTTTCAGTACAATTACATACCATGTTTTCTACAGCAAATGCTTAAATGTTTTCACAAAACTGCATGAATTCACACCAACATTATGTTGACGATTTTCCAAAATTCACAGGTATTTCAGGTAACTAAAGTGGATGTGCGCGCGGTCTTACTCTTGCTCCAAGATGTCGCTTTTGTTTTACTCATGTCGTGTCAAGACTCCGATGCCTGTTTTTGTGGGATTTGGTTACTATATTCCATCTTGTGTGGGATATAAGAATCAAAATCTTGATGTTCGTCTTTAAATAAAGTTGTAAACTTTTCAGACACTATGTTATCTTGTGATGTAAACACTTAACTTATGTTTTGTTAATGGCATTTGGAGTTATTTTATGAGCATGTAGTATGTTTACCATTCGTATGCAATGAGAACCTTTCAGGATCACACCTCGTGCTTCCGCCTTAGAAAGGGGTGTGACAGATTGGTATCAGAGCTGCGATTGTAGTGAACCAGGATTCCTTCTTCAGTCTAGACTACAATCTTTAGGATCCTCTCACGAAAACAATTTTCCAAAAGTTTTCATTGCATAAAACTTTCCGCGACATCCACTACCTGAAACTATTTTCAAAAAAAAAAAAGTCAAGTAAGGACACTACGTGACTTAGGGTGCACTGGAGTAGCACTTGTTTTGACTAAGAATTACTTGCAACTATGTGTATAATTATTTGTATATTAATTAGGTAATAATTAATATATATATATATATATATATATATATACCAGGAATAAAATATTACAGGTACACATGTCTTCGTCTGAAAGCAGCGGCCTATCCGAGGAACGTGACCCGATGATGATTGTCTCTGACGAAGAGATTGCTTCAAGCACAGGAGGTGTTCACATCTGATTCTGAGAGCAATCCGGAGGTGGCATCTGATGATGATGATCTCATTGATTTTCAGCCTTTCGCCTCACCAGACTTTGAGGACGATGTCCCTTTCGTCTATGATGTCCTAGCTTTACCTCTACCCCTCCATCCCTGACTTCGAGGCCGACCCTGAGATGATAACCGACGATGGTGATCCCGACGATGTCTTAGCCTTACCCTTACCTCTTCTTGGCCAGCAGATCGTAGGACATCCAGATGGTGGACATCTCGTTGAACCTATTCCCATCCATGTTGTTCCTTGTGCTGCCATCCCTGCTGAGGACTGGTCACTCGTTGATGACCTGGAGTATCATGTGGCCTCTCCTGTTATGCTCGTTACCGATATCCCTTCCGATTCTGACCTCGAGCCTGATGCCGATTCCTTCGATTCAGTGACCTCTTCAGCTCTTTTTGCTGCTGGACTAAGAGCTTATCCGACTGGAGATGATGATGACACTATGCATGTTGTACCATCCACTCCTACCCGTGTCCCTACACCTTCCCACACTCCTGCTCAGATTAGCTCCATCCTCCGTCGAATTCATGAGCTTGAGGATGAAGTGACCCTTCTTCATAGTTTGATCTTCCCTACACCCCCACTCCCTCTCCCAGCCTATTAGGTACTTTGTTGGAGTAGTATTTTTGGTATGAAGACTATGATCGAGCTTGGGTACAACTTGAAGACAAGAATCGCCGATGTGAAGAAAGATATTTTGTCTTTTATATATATTAAACTTGTACTATGGGGTGATGTAACCCTTATGCATTTTCTTTTCTTCGTAGACAATGATGTAACAAGTTGTCCTAATATGTATAAAGACTCGGTCAATATCCTATGACACATCAGCATTTTTCTGTTTATGCATGCTTGTTGCTGTATGAATTGATTTATATGAATGGCGGACTGTTTGGTATTATTTATGTGGGTATATGCAGTATGTGTACTACCACTGTCTTGTGTAATAATATCAAACAAATGTCTAACTCTGTTGTGTTGTGTTTTGGAAGAACATGGCACCTAGGAGAGCTGTGAACAATCGGGATTCTGATCAACCTCCTCCCCCCACTGCCGAGGACTGCTGAGGAACTGAACTCCCTGCTGGAAGAAAGAATTTCCGAAGCTGTCGCCCAGTACGAGGCGAACCGTACTGAACACAGTGGAGGACCAAGCGGTACTAGACGTAACGGACATGGAGATTCATCTGGAGGAAACACAGCTCAAGGTAACCTTAAGCTGATTTGCTAAAAACATGATGAAATTTATGAATGGTCTTTGATTCATTGTTTCATTAATTTCTCACGTGTGAATTGGTTGGATCAATTCCAGGCTGCACCTTCAAGCAGTTTCTTGACTGCAAGCCACTGAACTACGACGGCACCGGAGGTGCAGTGGCTTTTGTGCGCTAGACGGATAAGATTGATTCCACTATCCGCATGAGCAAGTGTACCGCGGACCAGGAAGTCATTTTTGTTACTGGGTTGTTTGTTGATGAAGCTTTGACTTGGTGGAATTTGCAAGTCCAAACTTTGGGAGATGATGTTGCGTATGGTATGTCTTGGGATGAGTTGAAGGAAAGAATGAGAGAGAAGTATTGCTCTCATGCTGAACTCCAAAGGTTGGAGACTGAATTCTGGAACTTGTCTATGGAAGGTGCTGACATTGTTGGTTATACTCGAAGGTTCCATGATCTATCAAGAGTGATTCCCTATATGGTGACTCCCGAATTTAAGCGCATTGAGAGCTACATATGGGGATTGGCTCCAGAGTTTCGCAGCATGGTAACTTCGGCTAAACCTGAAACGATCACTCAGGCTGTAACTTTGGCTGTCAGCCTTACTGAAGATGTTGTCCGTATGAAGAAGTTATCGCTGAACCCTACTGAGAAAACCGAGACGTATGTTGAGTCGTATGGTGACAAGAAGAGGAAGCACTCGAATCTGAGTCAAGCAACACGTAACAACAACAAGGGCTCCAACAATAAGAAACGTGACTCCAATCCACCCAAGGAAACGAAAGCCCTTGCAGCTATGAATGACGCTCCTACCAGAGGATATCTGGGCACCCTGCCCAAATGCTATCAGTGCAAGTGTCACCATGAAGGAGTTTGTCGCATCCCAAAATGTGATAAGTGTGGAAAACTGGGTCACCGCACCGAGAACTGTTGGGGAAAAGGAAATGGAAGTGGTAACAGAAATGGGAATGGAAACCGAAACGGTGCTGGTAATGGGAACGGTAACGGCAATGGTAATGGTAACCGGAATGGTAATGGAGTTGGGCAGAACCAAGGATCCTTTGGTTGTGGTAGCAAAGAGCATTTCAAGAAAGATTACCCAAGGGAAAACAACGCTCAGGCTCGAGCATTTGTGATTGGAGCAAGGAACGCACGCGAGGACCCTAATGTGGTCACCGGTACGTTTCTCGTTAACAATCACTTTGCATCCATATTATTTGACACTGGTGCCGATTATAGTTTCATGTCTGTGGAATTTAAACGTATGCTTGGAATAGAATCTAGTAGATTAGATATTCCTTATTCCATAGAACTAGCCGACGGTAAACTTGTTGAGTCGGGCGAAGTTGTTAGGGGTTACACATTAGAACTTGGTGAGCAGAGATTTAGTATCGACCTCTTACCTGTTCAATTGGGTAGCTTCGATGTGGTGGTTGGAATGGACTGGTTGTCCAAGAATAAGGCTGAAGTTGTTTGCCACGATAAAATCATTCGCATCCCTCTTGCGAATGATGAAACTCTCATCGTGCATGGAGAGAAACGGGATACGCCTCTGCGAATCATCAATTGTATGAAGGCACAGAAGTGCTTAAGGAAAGGATGTGTTGCATTCCTAGCGCACGTAGTAGATAAGAAGGTTGAGGAGCCGAAACTCGAAGACATTCATGTGGTGAAGGAATTTCCTGATGTTTTTCCCGAAGAACTGCCATGACTACCTCCGCAACGACAAGTCGAATTCCATATTGACTTGGTTCCAGGCGCCGCTCCTGTAGCCAAGGCACCCTATCGACTTGCGCCATCCGAGATGCAGGAGTTATCTACACAACTCCAGGAGTTGTTAGATAAAGGATTCATAAGACCTAGCTTCTCGCCTTGGGGAGCTCCAGTCTTGTTCGTAAAGAAGAAGGATGGAACACTGCGGATGTGTATCGATTATAGAGAATTGAATAAGCCCACTGTCAAGAATCGGTATCCACTACCGAGGATTGACGACTTATTCGATCAGTTGCAAGGATCGTGCTATTACTCCAAAATAGACCTTTGGTCTGGATATCATCAGTTAAGGATTCAAGAAGAAAGCATACCGAAGACTTTATTCAGGACTCGTTATGGGCATTACGAGTTCCTTGTGATGCCATTCGGATTAACGAACCCGCCAGCAGTGTTTATGGATCTGATGAATCGTGTCTGCAAACCATATCTCGATAAATTCGTGATTGTATTTATCGATGATATTCTGATTTATTCGCAATCGAAAGAAGAGCACGAGCAACACCTCAGGACCATTTTGGAACTACTGAAGAAAGAGAAACTTTATGCAAAGTTCTCAAAGTGTGAATTCTGGATTCGCGAAGTACAGTTCCTTGGTCACGTTGTGAACGAGAATGGTATTCATGTAGATCCAGCGAAGATTGAAGCAATAAAGAATTGGGAAGCTCCCAAAACTCCAACTGAAGTTCGACAATTTTTGGGATTAGCGGGCTATTACCGTAGATTTATCGAGAATTTCTCCAAGATAGCTCAACCGTTGACTTCCCTTACGTAGAAGGATAAGAAGTATGACTGGGGTGATAAGCAGGAAGAAGCCTTCCAACTTCTCAAAAGCAAGCTATGCGATGCACCGATACTATCTTTACCCGAAGGCACTGAAGACTTTGTGGTATATTGTGACGCTTCGCGTCAAGGATTGGGTCGCATGCTCATGCAACGCCAAAAGGCCATCACTTACGCTTCAAGACAGTTGAAAGTTCATGAGAAGAACTACACCACACATGTCACACCCCTATTTTCCACGTGTCACCGGTGGGCCCGGTGGGGAGTATAGTGACGTAGTTGGTATCATCATAGACAAACAACACAATGTAATAATGCACAGCGGAATCAAAGATAGATTCATTTCAACTTTAATAAAGCGTAATAATAAATATCACTGATAGTTGAAACGGATCCACAGGCGGATCAAAATAAAATAAGATATTGTTCAACAGTTTAATGTCGTCCAAGCTTGCGAGACTTATTGTGGACGCTCTAGAAGACAGCCAGCCTATTACGTGTAGTACCTGCACTTAACCTTTTGGGAAAAATACGTCAGTTTACACTGGTAAATACAAATTAACTGACTCATTTTGAAATGATTGAAAATTGATTTGAATGCTCATGGCACAAAAATATTTTATAACTTGGGATAATTATATTACATAATCTTGTAAAGGATTTACATGTTACTTATGCGTTCAGTAGCCCGGTTCGTGCCGGGTTAAAGATCAATAGACACACCACAATATTGAGTTATACACTTGACAGGTGTACGCCTACACCCCGTGCTCAGGTCGTGGCCATCTCGTAAGATAATGCCGAGGATATCCGGGACATGGTCATTAACCCCCCAAAGGCTTTAAGCAAACAAAACACACAATCAAAACATAGCATCTCAATAAATTTAACCACTATTCGATTAAAGAATTTAATGCTAGACCAAGCGGTATTTTATATACCGTACCCCAAGCCCGTATAGGGAAAATAAGTTAAAAATATTTACCTTGGTAAGTATTTATCTCAACAAGCAAAAAGGCAGGTAGCTTTTACCGGTGCTCCTAATCTGGAACGAAGGTTTATAAATAACCTATTAGATTTTTAACGGCCTTTATTTAAGCTAAAGCTTAGACCGGTTATCTTAAGGACGAAACGGTTTAAACGCACGATTAAGCGAAGACCGGATAGAATGTGATTTAGACCCGACAAGTTTGAATACTTGTATAATATGGGTATACTAAATATATCCTGGATTTTGAGACAAAAATGATAATGTTTGACCCGTCTCGGGCAATTTATGCAAACTAGTTACATAAACCGAACCGAACGCGAAAAGAGCGCTACGGGTCACCGTAAGAGTCATATGCAAGTTCCCAGAGATAATATGCTATAAATATGATATAACATCAGTAAGTTATTTCCTATTATGCCCAAAACGGATTTAAACACAATTCATGCCTCATAAGGGCATTTTGGTCATTTTAAAGTATGTAAAAGAGTTAAATTAGAAATCTGAGTTACAGGTCTGGTTTGTACAGCAAACATACTTAATTTAACATATTATAACAGTAGGGTATGACCCATATATGAAACTTATCATTTAAAATCAAACTATGCACCTTAGGGGTATTTCGGTAATTTCACAAGGGCTAAAAATGTCGAAACTGGAAACCTGAGTTCAAAAACTTATACTTACTGTTATTTTATAAAAAATACTAAAAACATCAGTAGGTATCAAACTTATAAGTCTAATATGGTTATAGTACATACTAGGCGTTAAAAACGCTTAAAATGGCGATTTAGAGCCGTTTCCGGGTTTTCAAAAGAAAGCTGATATTTTTATATTTCCAGAATGCTCAAAACAATTTATTTAACAAATAAAATCAGTAGAAAAAGGTTTGGGATCAAAAGGATTTGTAAAACTCATTTTACGGCTTAAAAGGGCAAAATCGGTATTTACCGAATTTAGCTTAAAGACCTATGTTATGCTCAGCCAAAAATTTAATAAAAATCTTTAAAAATCCCAAAATATTATATAACATCAGTGGGTAAAAAGTTTTATATTAAAAAGTGGGTTTAAATAGGCTTTACGCTAATTACGCCGTTTAAGTAACATAAAGCTTGTAATTTACGATAATGAGCATAACTCTTATTCTGGACCTCAAACTGATATGAAATTTTCGGTGCAAGTTTATATATCAGTAACAAATGTTTCTACTCTTTCACCTTTTCAAAAATCACGTTTTATAGCAAAAAGGGCAAAATAGTCAATTTTAAGCATAAACCGGTAACATGCATATGAATCGGATAAGTGTTGAACCAAGTTGAAAAATCTCAGAGAATTAAACTTATATGAAAGTTGGTCCAAAATATGCTCCAATGCAGATCTCAAACATGCATGGACGGATCTGAACCGATAGTCAAAGAAAAGTCAATTTATGTGGCTTTCGGTTCCGATTCGTGTTTAAACTGAAAATTGTCGAGTTGATCAAGTTGAAACATGTTCTTACATTATTTATAAAGTTATTTTGATGATCAAACAGGTTGCATGTAGCCTACATTACTGATTATGCTTAAATTTGCAAAAACACATTCTGTTGACTTTTTAAGAAATGCTTTGACTCGACAATTAACATGCTTAGAGTGTGAATCTGATAATACCCTTTTAGGGGTTTGTTACACACATAAATACCAACATGTAGGTACTTTCAATTTGAGATTTGACAGAGCCAATCTTGTTTTATCATAAAGTCAAGTCTAAATTACGATACTTTGACTTTCGGTGAATACACTAAGCTAGAACGAATTTGAAAGAGTTGTAAACACTTACAATGGTCCTAAACAAGCTTAGAGATCACTATGAGGCTGCCTTGTCGATCAGAAATGCTCCAGGAGAAGTCTTGTGAATTTTGAAAGTTCAAGTGTTCTTATGTTTCTAATACAAGTGCCTTATATCACACATTGGATCTGAATTGTGGATGTTACAGGTGTTTTATGATGTTGTAGGAAGAGTACAAGTGTCCTAGAATGCATGTAATTCGACTGGGGAGCTCCCTTAGTCGACAACAGCTGTAAATGACCGAGAACAGCCTCAGAACTGGCACCTGCAGGTTTGTTTGTCGCTGGGCAGGGCTCGCGTGGCGCGAGGACCCCCTCGCGTGGCGCGAGGGTGTGGTCGACCAGCTTTATAAGTTTTCCAATATTTGCAAATCACCCCCTGATCTTTTGCAGCGTGTTTAAGCTATTTATTTAGCACTCTTGGCCCCTTATATCTGACTTTTATAAACCTTGGGACTTTTATAAACATGGCAAAGTCCTCGGTTCACTTTGCGCTTACCCGAAAAGTCACGAAATTCACGATAACGTATTTAACCTTTCGTATACGGTTTTAATCATAACTTTCTCATACGTTCACGAAACTTCATGAAATTTTTATCATATATTCTTGTGAGTATATTTTATCATTACAAAGTTTTGGGTTTGCCAAAAGATCACTCAGAGGTATAAATTCAACATGTTGACACGTTTAGCCCCTGTAGTTTGTAATTCCTCACTTTCTTACATCTTTCGCTTCGTATGATCCATGATTCATCCGTTTAAGATTATAAACACCATGTGGGGTTATTTTAGAGCCTATTTATCCATTGTTGACACTTTGGACCCTTACATTCACATAGTTTCACTGTTTATCAACTTTGGTCCTTCTAAAGTATGTTCTCACATATTCAAAGCCCATGACACGTGTCAGTATATTAATGGACGTAAATTTTCGAGGTGTTACAACACACGACCTGGAGCTAGGCGCGGTGGTGTTTGCCTTGAAAATCTGGCGACATTATTTATATGGTACTCGATGTACAATCTTCACAAATCACAAGAGCTTACAGCACATATTCGATCAGAAGGAATTGAATATGCGACAGCGACGATAGGTTGAGTTGCTAAACGATTATGACTGTGAGATTAAGTACCATCCTGGAAAGGTGAACGTAGTAGCAGACGCTTTAAGCCGAAAAGAAAGGGTTTAGACCCTAAGAGTTCGAGCATTGGAAATGACCATTCGGACAAATCTCACTGCACGCATTCATGACGCACAACAAGAAGCTCTTAAGAAGGAGAATCGTAGAGCTGAATATCACCGAGGTATGGAGAAGAAGTTGGTGCCAAACGAAGAGGGAACCTTATACTTTATGGGGCGTATTTGGGTTCCGCTCTATGGCGGTATTCGAGAAGTCATCTTTGATGAAGCTCACAAGTCAAGATACTCGATCCACCCAGGATCAGACAAGATGTATCAAGACTTGAAAGAATACTACTGGTGGCTGAAGCTTAAAAGCGATGTTGCTGTCTACGTTGGAAGATGCCTAACCAGTGCTAAGGTTAATGTCGAATATTAGAAACCGTCTGGTCTACTACAACAATCAGAGATACCCATGTGGAAGTGGGAGCAAATCTCAATGGACTTCATAACCAAATTACCCAGGACCCTTTGAGGGCATGATATGATATGGGTGATAGTTAATCGATTAACGAAGTCTGCGCATTTCCTACCTATCCGAGAGAAGGATAGCACCGGAAAGCTTGCTGAGCTGTATCTTAAAGAAATCGTGGCACGACATGGAGTGCCTATTTCGATTATTTCAGACAGAGATGGGCGTTTTGTCTCAAGGATCTGGCAATCCTTCCAGGAGGCCTTTGGATCTCAGCTAGATCTAAGCACGGCCTTCCATCCACAAACCGACGGGCAGAGCGAACAGACCATACAAACACGGGAAGATATGCTTCGCGCATGTGTTATGGATCTAGGCGGCAGCTGGGATACGCATCTACCTTTAGTTGATTTTTCCTATAACAACAGCTACCATACGAGCATAAAAGCCGCACCGTTCGAACCTCTATATGGCCCCAAGTGCCGTTCGCCATTATGTTGGGCAGATGCTGGAGACAAGTAGTTGATTGCACCTGAGCTTGTTAAAGAGACGACCGACAAGATTATGCAGATCCGAGAACGCATTAAGGCGGCTCGTGATCGACAGAAGAGCTACGCCGATCGAAGACGAAAACCTTTAGAATTCGAGGTGGGAGATAGAGTGCTGTTGAAAGTCTCACCTTGAAAGGGTGTAGCAAGATTCGGAAAGCGTGGAAAGCTGAATCCACGATACATCAGACCATTCAAGATCTTGGAAAGAATTGGTACCGTGGCGTACAAGTTAGAGTTACCGGAAAAACTTAATGGTGTACATGATACGTTCCATGTGTCAAACCTCAAGAAGAGTCCAACCCAAGAAGTAGTTATCATCCCTGCGGATGAAGTGCATGTCGACGACACACTCAGATTTACAGAACAACCTGCTCAGGTGATGGATTGGAACTCTAAGCTTGTCAAAGTACGTTGGAACTCTAAGCATGGACCTGAGTACACGTGGGAACGTGAAGAACGGTTCAAAACCAATGTCACACCCCAACCGATGGCGGAATCATCGGGGCGCGGCACTGAGCGAAACAGATTGTCCAGAAGTTTCCATAACAACTATCATTACCATTCAATTTAAGTTAACATGTCCCATACCATGTCTCAAATAGTAACCAAGTTATTACAGACAAAAACTAAACAAATATTCTGTTCCGACAACTCAGATTTAGACATAACAAATTATTCGTTGGTTTCTAGGACTCCAGTTCCTAGCTTCAAGTTCATCACAGCCCGAGAAGTATATAAACAACCTAGGCACCTGTCACATACGTTAAAATAAAGTCAATACATAAAATGTAAAGGTGAGCATACAAGTTTGATAATAGCATATATAGTTCGAATTCGTTTACGCATAACCAGCACGTACACATAGTGAAATGAAGCACGTTAGTTATCGATATAGATCCATCGATACCAATGACTGCGGGTTGACTGCCTGAGGCAGTTCGCAATACACGATTACCACTGTAATCCATGCAAGTAAAAGATCCTTAACAACCCCCGTGTGAACGGGTGCTGAGTCCAACTATAGTACTATCGTTGCTAAGGCAAGTAGACATCATTCCATGTGTAAACATAACAAACAAGCATTCATAAGCCACGTATAACATGCATTAATGGTTTAGCATTAAAATAGCTTGAGTAGTGTGATAGTTGTAGTTTGAATAGTCGTAACGTATGCAACACCCAAAAGTGCTAAAAGCAAAAAGGGTTCGAGTATACTCACAGCGATTATGGATTGAAGGGAGTGCTTTACAGCGAGTACGGATAGCCTGAATAGATTCGATAACATAACGTTAAGTGGCGCATAAAACAGTACGAAGTGAGAGTGGTTAGAATGGCTGATCGTGCGAACCAGCTATCCGTGAGAGGAAGTCATCCGTGCGCATGACCTATCCGTGCGGATGGTGGTCCATCCGGATATGCTATCCGTGCGTAAGACTGTCCGTGCGGGTGGCAACCCGTGCGGATTAGTTGTGCGTGCGGACGACTTATCCGTATGGTCAGGTTGTTTGTGTGGATAAATGTTCAAGTGGATTGTTTCTTCCTAAGATGTGTTTGTGTATGATGGCTTGTGCTTTGGAGTTTTCGTTGTAGCATTTAGAAAACACATAAGTGTTTCTACCTTTCAAGCCGGTCGCGCGGACGACAGTCCGTGCGTACGGTAGTCCGTGCGGGTAGTGATGATCCGTGCGGGTAGTCTGTGTGTGCGGACAGGAACCATCCGTCCGGATAGTCTGTCCGTGCGTACGACTTGGCCGTGCGGATGAATCATTGTTTGAATTTTAGTTGAAGGCCTTAGTATCTCATGATCCGAAGAGTAATCCATTCAGAGGTCGTCCGTCCGGATTGCTCATTCGTCGATACTCAAACCTTGTTTGGAAAATGGGCCCCAAGGGTAGCTCGTCCGGGTGACAACTCGTTCGGATGTCCTGTGCGTGTGTATGGTAATCCGTGCGCACAGCCTGTCCGTGCGGACAGCTTGTCCGTGCGGGCAACCTGTCCGTGCGGACAACTGGTCTGGTTGTTCCTTCCGTCTACACTTGGTTTCTGTTGTCTTTTATCGAGACGTTCTGATTACGTGGCAACCACTTGGAATTTGTATTCTCACCCGCGTGACCAGACCGGTCAGGAACCACCCTAACTCGGCCTGTCGGCGACTCAGAACGGTAGTTCCGGTTGGCCCCGAAATCAGGTGTCTTGCGTTAGAATTCCAGATCTAGGACTAGTGCATCACTATTATCGAGTAGAGACTAGAACCGATCAGATTCGTATCGATTTTAAGGGTAAAAGAAGGAGAGAACTTAGGTTTATTTCTTTCAACTCTTTTATCCTTAGAAAAGTTTGGATCTAGGTGAAATCGTTGTGAAATCTTGTGGAAATCGTTTAGATCTGAGATATTCTTGGTGGAATGAGGTCAAGCTTGAAGTTCTTATGAACTTCATGATGACGTCACCCGAGAATACCTCGGATCTGGATGATTTCGTGGTTAAAAGTGAAGATTTGAAAGATGGAAATGTGTAGAATGGTGTAGTGATCAAAGATGTACAAGAATTAGTGCAAGATCTTACCTGGATCGAGAGAAATCTGAGAAAAAGTGAAGAATGCGTGTGGTTCGGACGTCACTTGCCAAAAGTGGAAAAAGTGGAGAGTGACCCGTGTATTTATAGGATGCCAAAAAGGGAAAGGGGTTAGCCGTGCGCATGGCACGTACCCGGGTGGGCTATCCGCGCGGACTGGTCATCCGTGCGGATTGGCAATCCGTGCGGATTGGCAATCCGTGCGGATTGGCAATCCGTGCGGATTGACCATCCGTGCGGATGCCGCCTGCTTGGGTGAGTTCGGCGCGATGTTGTTTCGGTTTTGATTTGCGAGCGATTCGACAGGGTTTCCTAGTCAAATTACCTTCAGTCCCAACTACTTCTTATGGGTTCGACTCGGAATTCGGGTTCGGGTTCGTTTACATTCGAGTTAGACTTCGAGTTCGATTGGGTTCGCTTGATTATCATAAAATAAACATGCACAGGTAACACGTAAGGCACACACACACGTATAATCAACAAGTAGAATACACAGTTCGAGTTTGATTCGATGTCGATTTGATTAGCATAGCTTGATTAACTTTATCGCATTGTTACTTCCTATGATTCACAGTCGTAGGTCGATTGAAATACGATTAACACGAGTCGATTATTGCAATGTACGACACTTACTCCACATAATATAAATAGAATAAAAACATTTCTACGAGTCAAGTCGCGCGAAATCGGTTGTTGACTTTGACTTTGACTTTCACTCGTGAAAACACGGGGTGTTACAACCTCCCTTTGTTTAGGGAATTTCGTCCCGAAATTAAGCTGGAAGCCGTAACTAACCGTGGAATCACATGTGAGAGTCCTTCGTTCGGATCATTGAAAATTGTCAAATTGACTGAGTTTTTACGGTTGAAAATTGCTGATTTTTTTTGGATATGATATGCGAAAACATCTAATCTAAAAGCCTATAACGCTTTAGATCTCATTTCAAAGACGTTTGGGAGAGATCTTGATCACTGTAAAAATACGTTCGACGTGCGGGATCCGTGAACGTGCCTGACTACACATTGTAGGTCCCGGTTTGAATCCGTTTCGATTGCGAACCGACACGTTCGACGTGCGGAATCCGTGAACGTGCGTGATCGAACACACAAGAACGTACAATTTTAACGTGATTCTATTGATATGATGTCGTGTACAATTCACACGAGAGAACTTTCTCTCTCTAGTTTCTCTCTTTCTAAGATTACCTCTCTAAACCACCAAATGAGCAAAAGTCTAAATTGCAAACCCTAAGAGACCTATTTATAGGCACAAGGTATAAGGAGACTTTCTTTATTTACAAGTATGCCACCTTGCCTTTCTTAACCGAACATTACTCATTCGTTAAACAACTGTGGATACTTGGCCTTCATGTCGCTTTCGAGTTCCCAAGTAAACTCCGCGCCTCGTTTGCCTTCCCATCTGACCTTCACGATAGGAATGTTTGAGCGCCTGAGTTCTTTGGTTTGGCGATCCATGATTTCGACAGGCTTTTCCACGAAGTGTAATGTTTCGTTCACTTGTAGATCGTCTAGAGGAACATGTAAGTCGTGGTCGGCGATGCACTTTCGGAGGTTTGACACGTGGAAAATCGGGTGGACATTGCTAAGTTCCTCCGGTAATTCGAGTCTGTAGGCGACTTTTCCGATTCTTTCCAGAATCTTAAAAGGTCCCACATATCGAGGCGCGAGTTTCCCCTTTTTGCCGAATCGGACTACACCCTTCCAAGGTGACACCTTCAGGAGTACGTAGTCACCAACGCCATACTCACGGTGCTTGCGCTTTTTATCGGCGAGAACTTTCTGTCGATCCCGAGCCTTCGCTAGGTTGTCTCGAATTTGGAAAATTTTGTCTGTCGTTTCTTGTAGCAGCTCCGGACCGGTTAGTTGCGAGTGACCGATCTCGTGCCACACAATAGGCGATCGACATCTTCTTCCGTAAAAGGCCTCGAAAGGTGCCATCTGGATGCTAGCCTGGTAGCTGTTGTTATACGAGAATTCGACTAATGGAAGGTGTCTATCCCAATTACCACCGAAGTCTAGAACACACGAACGGAGCATGTCTTCAAGCGTATGGATCGTTCTTTCAGTCTGACCGTCGGTTTGTGGGTGGAACGCAGTACTTAGATTAAGCGTTGTACCGAGTGCCGTTTGAAACATTTCCCACAATCGTGAAGTGAACCGAGCATCACGATCATATATGATGTCACGAGGCGTCCCATGTCGACAAATGATCTCGTCGGTGTAGATTCGGGCTAATCGTTCTACCTTGTAGTCTTCCCGTATTGGCAGAAAGTGAGCTGATTTAGTCAAACGGTCAATAACAACCCAAATGTTGTCGTGACCTGATGACGTGGTTGGGAGGTTAGTTACGAAATCCATAGCTATGCTCTCCCACTTCCACATGGGAATTGGTGGTTGTTCGAGCAAGCCAGAGGGTCTTTGATGTTCAGCCTTGATTCTAGCACAGGTTATGCATTTTCCGACGTAGAGAGCGATATCCTGTTTCATACCCGGCCACCAGTATCTATAGAGAAGATCATGGTACATTTTGTCAGCACCGGGATGAATGGAGTACCGAGATTTGTGGGCTTCGTCCATGATAATCTGTCGCAGGTTGGTTCGCTTGGGAATCCAAATCTTGTCTAGGAAGTGGAATATCCCATTTGATTTGCTTACCAGTTGGGCTCCATCGTGGTAGATCCTCTCTTTCTTCAAAGTGCGTTCGTTGAAACATGCATGCTGGGCGTCGCGAATGAGAGCTTCGAGGTTGTGCTGAGCTTGAACATTTCGAGTGCTAAGCAGATAGCTTCGTATGCTAAGCGCGTCAGCAACAACATTTGCCTTGCCTGGGTGATAACGAATCTCACAGTCGTAATCGTTGAGAAGTTCTACCCATCGGCGTTGACGCATATTTAGTTCCCTCTGATTAAAGATGTGTTGTAGGCTCTTATGATCGGTAAAGATCGTACACCTTGTACCATATAGGTAGTGTCGCCAAATCTTTAATGCAAAAACAACTGCGCCTAGCTCGAGATCGTGGGTTGTATAGTTCTTCTCGTGGACTTTGAGCTGACGAGATGCGTAAGCTATGACCTTGTCTCGTTGCATTAGGACACAACCGAGACCAAGGTTGGAAGCATCACAGTAGACAATGAAATTATCGTTTCCGTCGGGTAGCGTGAGAACAGGAGCATTGCAGAGCATGTATTTGAGGGTTCGAAAGGCAGACTCTTGTTTGGTTCCCCAGACAAAAGGTTGGTCCTTATGCGTGAGAGAGGTAAGTGGTACAGCAATCCTCGAGAATCCTTCAATAAATCATCGATAATAGCCCGCTAGTCCGAGAAATGAGCGGACTTCAGTCGGGTTCTTAGGCGTAACCCAGCTCTTAACAGCTTCAATCTTCGCAGGATCGACGTGTATGCCCTGACTATTTACGATGTGACCCAGAAACTGAACCTCCCCCAACCAAAACTCGCATTTGGAGAATTTGGCGTAGAGTTGGTTCCCCTGGAGTAACTCAAGAACCAAACGTAGATGCTGCGCGTGTTCGGCTCTTGTTTTGGAATAGATCAAGACATCGTCGATGAACACGATGACGAAACAGTCGAGATATGGTTTACACACTCGATTCATCAGATCCATGAAAACTGCTAGTGTGTTTGTTAGGCCAAAGGGCATGACAACGAACTCATAATGGCCGTAACGAGTACGAAACGCTGTTTTGGGTATATCCTCCTCCTGTATACGCAGCTGATGATATCCTGAACGTAGATCGATCTTTGAAAAACACGTAGCGCCTTGTAGTTGGTCAAACAAATCGTCGATTCGTGGCAGAGGATAGCGATTCTTGATAGTCAACTTATTCAATTCCCGGTAGTCGATGCACATCTGGAACGACCCGTCCTTCTTTTTGACGAAAAGGACCGGTGCGCCCCAAGGTGAGGTGCTCGGGCGAATAAAGCCTTTTTCAAGTAATTCCTGGAGTTGGGTTGAGAGTTCGCGCATTTCGGACGGCGCGAGTCGATAAGGAGCTCTAGCGATAGGATTAGCTCCAGGAATGAGATCAATGCGAAAATCAATATCGCGCTTGGGAGGTAGTCCGGGAAGGTCCTCTGGAAAAACTTGAGGAAATGCTCGAACCACAGGAACGTCTTTCACTTCCTTCTTCTCTTTCTTTTCCTTCTCCGCTACTACAATGTTGGCCAAGAAAGCTCTGTATTCCTTGCGGAGATACTTGCTAGCTTGGAGGCATGACATAAGCTTGAGACCCTTCGAAGTAGTATCACCATAAACGCACAACGAATCACCGTTTTCGAGCGAGAAACGAATCATTTTATCGAAGCACACAACTTCGGCATGATTTTCGCGAAGAAAGTCCATGCCTACTATGACGTCGAAACTTCCGAGTTGCATCGGAATGAGATCGATGGAGAAGATGTGATTGTTGAGCTCGAGAGTGCAATCACGAATAACAGAGTTTACAGCGACGGTTCTTCCGGTAGCGACTTCAACATCGAGTGCAGAGGAGAGTCGGGAACGTTTATGACTAAGGAGTTTCTCAAATTCGATCGACACAAAGCAATTATCGGCTCCAGTATCAAACAAACATGAAGCATAAATACCATTCACAAGGAACGTACCATTGACCACGTTGTTGTCGGCCTGGGCTTGACGCACATTAAGATTGAAGGTTCTGGCACGTGCTGCCTGTTGTTGTTGTTGCTGCTGTTGCTGCTGCTGTTGCGGTTCTTGTTTCACTACCCTGTTCGGGCACATGTTGGCGAAATGGTTCGGGTCGCCACACGTGAAGCATGCTCTGGCTTTGACTGCGGGTGCCAGAGGAGCTTGTTGACCATGTGGGGCAGCGAGTAGAGCTTGATTGGCAGGGGCTTGATGAATACGGCAGTTGGCAGTAAAGTGGCCGTACACGTTGCAATGAGCACAGAAGCGGCATTGAATAGCAGTCGGGTGATGATAGGTGAAAGTAGGGCAAAGGGGGTGTGGCCCAGTGTATGCAGGCTTTGCAGGCGGTGCATTGGCCACAGGCGCCGCTACTTGACGCTGTTGGGCAGGTACAGCTTGGATCGGTGCCGCAGTAATCGCACAGTTCTTGTTGGTGGAGCTGTTCTTCCTCTTGTTCTTTCGCTTGTTGCTTGATGAAGTAGCTTCAGCAGTCGGTGTAGTAGTGGTGGCTTGATGCAGATGCTTGGAGGTCTTATCCCACACCCCAGCCTTAACCCTTTTGTCGTTGATTTCAGCGGCTAGCAGATAGGTTTCTTCGATCGTGGTAGTCTTAGCCGCTTGCACGAAATCAGCAACGCAGTCGGGCAAAGCTCGGATGTACTTCTTGATGGTCATATCAGAAGTCTTGACCTGGTCGGGACAGATAATGCTGAGCTGTTTGAAGCGAGCAGTAAGGCCAGCATTGTCTCCATCCTTCTGATGTATGTGCCAAAATTCATCTTCAAGCTTTTGACGTTCGTGAGGAGGGCAGAATTCCTCTAGCATGACTTCCTTGAGCTCATCCCACGACAAACTGTAAGCTGCATCATTCCCTCTCTTGATCCTCTCGGCCGTCCACCAGTCCAAAGCACGGGACTGAAAGAAGCCGGTAGCGTTCAGAGTTCGAAGGTCATCAGGGCAACCACTTTGTCGCAGAGTAACCTCGATAGAGTCAAACCAGTGGAATAGAGCAGTAGGACCTCCTTCGCCTGTGAATTCTTTCGGCCCACATGACTTGAATTGTTTGAAACTGAAAGGTCTCGCGACAGCTTTAGGACCTTCAGTCCTCGATTCCTCGGATGATTTGCTGGCATTCTCATACGCGTCACTCACGGCTTTTGCCACACTTTTTGCGATGATCGAAGCAAGACGTTTGTCCCTCCTTTCTCGACGAGAGAGAGTCGTATGACGGGATCCTGACGACATTGTCTGCAATAGACATCGCCACGGAACTCAACACATGCATTCGAATCTCACCTCACACGTTTATCACTACTAAAGCTCAGTAACACGTACCATGTAACGTATATATATAGTCACAAAATCACATAATTGCACAAAATCACATAAACACATAGAGCACATAATCACAATATTCCTAAACACGTAAGCATAGCAGCAAGAAACACGTATAACTTAACCATTAAAAGTACCTACGAGCATACAAAGCATTCTGACTACCTCTATTGTCGATTCGTTAGCGATGAGTTGTGTGGGTTTTGTGTTTTAGCAGAAGCAATAGTGTTGGGTCGAAACCAATAGTACCTCAAAACGTTAACAAATAACAGTAAAACACATAAAATCTTCATGAAGGTCGATAAATCAAAGATTGATATTCTGCGGCTAGTAGACTTCGACTAACCAAAATGGCTCGACTATTCGCAAGGATCTTGCGTGCACAATTACCTCCAGGACTATGCCTTTGCCTCGATTCTTGGGCATCGGCGCAATTCCCTTTGGTTATATTGTGTCTCTAGATCTTTGGAGTCCATCGAGACCTTGGTGGGAGTTTTGTATAAAAGCAGGACAAGTCGTCAAGGTTAGGGTTTCACCCCTATCTTACCACTTCGTCCTTAGTTTTAATAAAATGGAGGAGATTATTCATCAAAATCTGGATTTCACTCCTAATTTGGTATGATTTCCTCGTTTGTCGTTAAAACGTAAGCTGATTAGGCAACTTTAGTCGAGAGTTTGCGGTTTTCACACCTATTCTCGGCCTCATTACCTGTTCACAACTTGAAAATTCGAGTGCAGTGATAGAAAAGAGTGAGTGATAGTGACGGGTTTACGCATACGCGTGAGTTGGTCTGTTGGTTCTTAACTATAGTCTAGGTCTCTAAGACTTCGACCCGGACCAGGTCGAGTCTTGCCTAATTCCCTATAGTTATGGCTCTGATACCAATCTGTCACACCCCAACCGATGGCGGAATCATCGGGGCGCGGCACTGAGCGAAACAGATTGTCCAGAAGTTTCCATAACAACTATCATTACCATTCAATTTAAGTTAACATGTCCCATACCATGTCTCAAATAGTAACCAAGTTATTACAGACAAAAACTAAACAAATATTCTGTTCCGACAACTCAGATTTAGACATAACAAATTATTCGTTGGTTTCTAGGACTCCAGTTCCTAGCTTCAAGTTCATCACAGCCCGAGAAGTATATAAACAACCTAGGCATCTGTCACATACGTTAAAATAAAGTCAATACATAAAATGTAAAGGTGAGCATACAAGTTTGATAATAGCATATAGAGTTCGAATTCGTTTACGCATAACCAGCACGTACACATAGTGAAATGAAGCACGTTAGTTATCGATATAGATCCATCGATACCAATGACTGCGGGTTGACTGCCCGAGGCAGTTCGCAATACACGATTACCACTGTAATCCATGCAAGTAAAAGATCCTTAACAACCCCCGTGTGAACAGGTGCTGAGTCCAATCTATAGTACTATCGTTGCTAAGGCAGGTAGACAGCATTCCATGTGTAAACATAACAAACAAGCATTCATAAGCCACGTATAACATGCATTAATGGTTTAGCGTTAAAATAGCTTGAGTAGTGTGATAGTTGTAGTTTGAATAGTCGTAACGTATGCAACACCCAAAAGTGCTAAAAGCAAAAAGGGTTCGAGTATACTCACAGCGATTATGGATTGAAGGGAGCGCTTTACAGCGAGTACGGTTAGCCTGAATAGATTCGATAACGTAACGTTAAGTGGCGCGTAAAACAGTACGAAGTGAGAGTGGTTAGAATGGCCGATCGTGCGGACTAGCTATCTGTGAGAGGAAGTCATCCGTGCGCATGACCTATCCGTGCGGATGGTGGTCCATCCGGATATGCTATCCGTGCGTACGACTGTCCGTGCGGGTGGCAACCCATGCGGATTAGTTGTGCGTGCGGACGACTTATCCGTATGGTCAGGTTGTTTGTGTGGATAAACGTTCAAGTGGATTGTTTCTTCCTAAGATGTGTTTGTGTATGATGGCTTGTGCTTTGGAGTTTTCGTTGTAGCATTTAGAAAACACATAAGTGTTTCTACCTTTCAAGCCGGTCGCGCGGACGACAGTCCGTGCGTACGGTAGTCCGTGCGGGTAGTGATGATCCGTGCGGGTAGTCTGTGTGTGCGGACAGGAACCATCCGTCCGGATAGTCTGTCCGTGCGTACGACTTGGCCGTGCGGATGAATCATTGTTTGAATTTTAGTTGAAGGCCTTAGTATCTCATGATCCGAAGAGTAATCCATTCAGAGGTCGTCCGTCCGGATTGCTCATTCGTCGATACTCAAACCTTGTTTGGAAAATGGGCCCCAAGGGTAGCTCGTCCGGGTGACAACTCGTCCGGATGTCCTGTGCGTGAAGATGGTAATCCTTGCGCACAGCCTGTCCGTGCGGACAGCTTGTCCGTGCGGGCAACCTGTCCGTGCGGACAACTGGTCTGGTTGTTCCTTCCGTCTACACTTGGTTTCTGTTGTCGTTTATCGAGACGTTCTGATTACGTGGCAACCACTTGGAATTTGTATTCTCACCCGCGTGACCAGACCGGTCAGGAACCACCCTAACTCGTCCTGTCGGCGACTCAGAACGGTAGTTCCGGTTGGCCCCGAAATCAGCTGTCTTGCGGTAGAATTCCAGATCTAGGACTAGTGCATCACTATTATCGAGTAGAGACTAGAACCGATCAGATTCGTACCGATTTTAAGGGTAAAAGAAGGAGAGAACTTAGGTTTATTTCTTTCAACTCTTTTATCCTTAGAAAAGTTTGGATCTAGGTGAAATCGTTGTGAAATCTTGTGGAAATCGTTTAGATCTGAGATATTCTTGGTGGAATGAGGTCAAGCTTGAAGTTCTTATGAACTTCATGATGACGTCACCCGAGAATACCTCGGATCTGGATGATTTCGTGGTTAAAAGTGAAGATTTGAAAGATGGAAATGTGTAGAATGGTGTAGTGATCAAAGATGTACAAGAATTAGTGCAAGATCTTACCTGGATCGAGAGAAATCTGAGAAAAAGTGAAGAATGCGTGTGGTTCGGACGTCACTTGCCAAAAGTGGAAAAAGTGGAGAGTGACCCGTGTATTTATAGGATGCCAAAAAGGGAAAGGGGTTAGCCGTGCGCATGGCACGTACCCGGGTGGGCTATCCGCGCGGACTGGTCATCCGTGCGGATTGGCAATCCGTGCGGATTGGCAATCCGTGCGGATTGACCATCCGTGCGGATGCCGCCTGCTTGGGTGAGTTCGGCGCGATGTTGTTTCGGTTTTGATTTGCGAGCGATTCGACAGGGTTTCCTAGTCAAATTACCTTCAGTCCCAACTACTTCTTATGGGTTCGACTCGGAATTCGGGTTCGGGTTCGTTTACATTCGAGTTAGACTTCGAGTTCGATTGGGTTCGCTTGATTATCATAAAATAAACATGCACAGGTAACACGTAAGGCACACACACACGTATAATCAACAAGTAGAATACACAGTTCGAGTTTGATTCGATGTCGATTTGATTAGCATAGCTTGATTAACTTTATCGCATTGTTACTTCCTATGATTCACAGTCGTAGGTCGATTGAAATACGATTAACACGAGTCGATTATTGCAATGTACGACACTTACTCCACATAATATAAATAGAATAAAAACATTTCTACGAGTCAAGTCGCGCGAAATCGGTCGTTGACTTTGACCTTGACTTTGACTTTCACTCGTGAAAACACGGGGTGTTACAGCCAAGTACCCCCATCTCTTCGAGAAAGCTCCTGCGGGAGATAACTCAGCCTGAACTTCGGGACGAAATTCTTTTAACGGGGGGAGACTGTGACAACTGGCACAAAACCTGTAATTTCCGTACAGTCTAATTATTATTTAATATCTGCAATTATGTGCTTAAATGTCAACATTGTCTGATTTCATGCTATACATGTGAATTCATGCACGTTTTATACTTCAAATATTGCTTTATGCATTACTCTAAGCGTTGCGTCAGAAAGACTAGTAAACTCACCGGTAAGACACGATGTGTCAGCAATTCTGCAGAAAGCAGTCAGATAATAGAATTAGGGCCTAGGAATAGGTCCAACATCTAAAATACATTAAAACCCATGTATGGATACAAGGGTCAACTCATAAACTTTCCGGAAGCTAAACTATGCACTAAAAAGCACCCGAAACGCACTTTAAATACAGAATTCTGCATAAACCAGCTATTTAACACAATAATATCATGAAAAAAATTATGTTTTATTGTCCAAAACAACTTATAAAGTGTCGGGAATTAAAACGGCCACAAAAGGTGCTTCATACTTAGTGAAACTGCGCAATTCAGCACTTTAACGAACCGTAACGAACCGAACAACCGGACAATAACCGGGACATCAAAATTTGACTAGAAGTAATGTTTATATGATATTAAACTAGTATTGATGCTATAACATCTTAAAAATCATAAAAACACCTAAACACACTTAAACTAACTTAACCCCCTCGTTTGCACTTTAAACCCTTAACTTCCAAAATTTTACACTTTACCCCCCCCCCTTTACCATAACAGGCCCCATGGGTCCCACATGACTATATTTACTTTATGTAACCATGTTCCCTAACTAGAATGCAAATGAATCTCCAAAAAGATCATGTGTTGGAAGATTATGTTATAAATACCTAAGTGTTATCACATTGTCCATTATCACCAAAAATTCATCATCTTCAACCTCCCAACTCTTCTTGGTCTCAGCTCACTTCACACACACACACTCCACCATTTTCAAGCTTCAACCTCACAATCCAAGCTTACTAGAAGGTGTATGGAGGCCATTTAAGAAGGTGTATGGTGCTAGAACTTGAAGGACCTCTTTGTGGAGCTTTTAACCTCTCATCTTCTTCCTTGATCATCATCTTCATTTTTGTACCACTTCCCTAGCCATTAGAGCTAGTAGTAAGCTTCTTGATCACTAATTTAAGTCATGTTTATGTTATGTACAAGTTCCACCATCTAACAACTTAACTTCTAATGTTAAAAATGAAAAGATCTAACATATTCATGAAGAAAATAAGTGATTACATGGATTTTTGGTATATGTAATGATGTTGTTGATGTTATATCTTGTGTTTATGATTAGATCAGGTATGTTAAAGCTTGGATCTACCAAGTTTAAGCATGGATCTTGAAGGATCCATGGTTAAACTTGAAGATGAACATATGAAGCATAATGTGAACTTGAAATATAAATTTTTATGCATAAACTTGTAATCTTGAAGTAATAAAGTGTGAGTAGAACTAATATTTGAAACAAAAATTCATGGAAAGTTTGTTAAAAATTTAGCATAAAGCTTTTTTTTTCAAAGATCTAAAGTTATTATGCATTGATCTTGAAAGATCCATGGTTAAACATGATGTTAAAAAATAATGATCTTTCTAATAAACATAAAAGTGGTTTTAGAACATGATTTACAAACTTTAATGTCACACCCCCAAAATACCACGGGCGGAAACCCCCGCGAGGCGTGTGACATACCAGGATCCAAGCCACTAATCACATTGACCTCATAATTATAATTAATAAAACTTTCATTTATTAACACAAAGTGTTACAATCATTACATATCATTCGTTGTATACAGCGGAAGCATAAATCATTTGTTAAGTGTTTAGTAAACCAAGAGTACATAAACCATTAAGCTTGTATTGAGATTCCATGAATCTCGACCCATGACCACTCCAGCCTCCCAGACAGCAAGTTCCAAATAATATAAGCATATAGTCCTGCAAGGCATGTAACAACGAGTCAACAACAAAGTTGAGCGAGTTCACAGTTGGTTGTGCGTTTTAAGTTGTTTCAAAAACATAGTTTTTCTTTAGCTGGCTTACTTGCCGTGGGGGTTACCCCATAGTTGAAAATATGATTAACCGATTCCTTCTTTCCCAAACCATAACCAGTGGGGGCTTCCCCATGTGAACCACTAGACCGTTACCATATCGACTACTGACGAAAGTAAGTTGTGCCCTAAGTCAATGTCTATCATCATTGACTGTTTGCCATGATCTATTAGTGCACGCCCGTCCGACCGGCACGGTGTGAGGTTTGTCAAACCTAATAGCGCTATTAACTAATGACCCGCTCGCCATCGGCCACATCGATTAAGTCGATATAAAATGAGGGACTTAATGATAGAGTTTTGTCTAGTAAGTTAAGGTTGTTGTCCTACCCAAGGAGGATGAACGTATGTATTCTACCCAAGGAGAATACGCAGGATTAATATTGGCATCCTACCCATGGAGGATGGCGGTACATATCCTACCCAAGGAGGATATGTAGGTTCCGTTTTTGTTCTTTAACCTCATTCCCAACCACCGGGAATCCCATGCCTTTTAAAGAGTGTGAACTCACCTTGGTTTGCTCGGTTAGATTAAATGCTCGTTAAACAGTTGATCAAACACGCCCTAAAAAGGGTTACCGATAACAGTCAGTTCTACATGCACACACCTTTCACATACAAGTAATTCACATATACATTGTTTACATCAAGCACATTTATTGCACATGTAACGCACGCACGTAATTCAAATTATGATAGTGTATTCATTCATCTAGAGCCACCAAGCAATCGCTTAACATGTAATCGTTCAACACACCACATACATTCATACGTAACTTACTTGTATACACTTCAAGCCCAAATATCACACATGTATGGCCCAACAGTCAAATTAATTCTCAATCACCACTTATAATTATAACAACCCATTCTTCCGTTTAGTTGGGCCCAGGCTAGACGTTTGCAGCCCACCGCCAGGTGCGGCCCAAAACAAGTCCAGTCCAGAATCTGTGCAGTCCTATGCGTGGCTCAATCTACCAACATTTTCATGCGGCCCACCAGCTATACATAACCCAACTGTTAACACTCAAACCACATGCCATGTCTAGCCAATCACTCTACCCAGCCTAACACATTGAGTCCAAGCCCAAAACACCGAGTCCCAAACCCCAATCCAGTTACACAATCCTTTTTATAATTCCCTTATAATTTACAGAACCCCGTGTAATACACGGGTTTATTAAATGTAATTTTATATATTAAATAATAAAAAAAATATATATTTTTAAAATTGTGTGGGCTGAATAAATATAATTTTATACACAAAATAATAAAAAAATTTATATGTATAAAAACCATTTATTACACGAGTTTAAGAAATATAATTTTGTATTATAAATAATGTAAAAGTTATATATCTTTAAAACACATTAATTTCTTTTTATTATATGATATAGATAGATATAGATATGCCAATGAAGTAGTGGTGTAGTGGTTGGGGAAAGAATTGGTGTTCCTTGTGACCCAGGTTCGATTCTCACTCTTCTCATTATTTTCTACGGCATCTAGGTGAAGAGCGAATATGGGTGGCACCAGTTCGACTTGGATGGGAGGCGATGTTTTACCGATTATTCTACTATCGTGCCTTCGGGCGGGTGGAGGTCGGGTTTCCGCACATCTAGGAAGAGCCAATGGGATGGCGGTGGTCGAGTAGTCGACCTTGGCCACAACACCCGATATCACGGTGATTGACACGTCGTTCCATGCCGTTCAAAAAAGATAGATAGATATTACACATTAAGTGAATTATATAAAAAATATATATATACTACTATTTTCAATTAGGTAACTATATAATGGATAGAGAATACATCATTTTTATATAGATTAATAATTTGAATAGATATAATAATTGTATTGTTTTTAATAGATTGTTTAATGTTATCTTGTAACGAAGATAGGCATTTTTTTAATTAAGAAAATAAAAATAAATATAGTATATATAAAATTTAATATTAATTTATCATTTATTTAATTAATATAATATAGTATTAGATTAGATTTTAGATTTGATTAAATATTATTAATAATAAGAATTTGTATTAAATTATATTAATTATTATTATTATTATTAGTGTTATTAATAATTTTAATCAATTAAATGAGAAAATAACAAGTGTCTCAAAAATGGTTTCTTTTATTATATAGTATAGATTACCAGATCAATGCAACCTTTACAATATATCTCATGATCATGATCAACAATTATCATAAGTTTATCACTCAATCATTCATCATGCTATTCCATATATGTTTATAATTATCCTATCTAGACCTCTTTATAATTAAGGTTAGCAGCCATTTAAATAATACTCTATTCCAAATCATGTTACAGCCGATTACACTTATTAGCTTTAGGGTGTAGGGAGTGGTTAGACACTTGAAAGTGGTAAACTTCAAAATCAACCAATGAGAGTGTGCCACGTCATTCAGTCAAAAGTGTTTAAACTATGCTGAAAAGTGTTGGCAATGGTTAGACACTTTCTGAAGTGGTAAACTTATTTTTTTTAAACTAGTATATTTAATATTTAAAATAATAAATGTAGAATAAATTAAGAATAATATTACATTAAATTAAAAACATTAAAATTACATTAAATTAAAAAAAATTACATTAAATTGAAATAAATTAAACTAGTCTTCGTCGGAATCGACTAAAAGGTGAGGTAAATCTTGACTTGCGAGATGATTCGTGAGATCGTGTTTTAGTCTCCAATGCGTGTCATCATCCATCAACTCGTCCAACACCGTATCGTCTAGAGCGGGCTCGACCGGAGGATCCCGAATGTGTACCGGTGATATCGCGTTTCCGTCGTCTTTTAAAATCATGTTGTTTAAAATAATACACGTGTACACAACACTCCTAATTTTTCTAACGGTTCTTGCTCGCATCGGCCGACTCAATATACCCCATTTAGCCTTCAAAACACCAAAAGCCCGTTCGACGTCTTTTCTTGCCGCCTCGTGTTGCCTCTTGAATTTCTTTTCCTCTACTTCGTGAGGGTATGGGATCGACTTCACAAACACGGACCACGGAGGGTAGATTCCATCCACGAGCAAATAACCACGTTTGTATAAATGGTTGTTAACGTAAAATGGACATTTGGGCGCGGTTCCATTTCGTTCCGTTAAAAATAACGGAGATTGATGTAGCACATTAATATCGTTTTGTGAACCCGGTGGACCGCAAAAAGCATGCCAAAACCATAAATCTTGAGATGCAACCGCTTCGAGCATAACAGTTGGGTATTGGTGATCTCCTCGCATATATTGGCCTCGATACTCTGTGGGACAAAATCGCCAAACGAAATGGGTGCAATCAAGGCTACCGAACATACCTGGAAGGTGATGTTTTTCCTCATGAGCTTCGTATAAAAGTGCCATGTCGTGGCTTGTCGGTCTACGTAAGAACTCGGGAGCGTATTTTTTGGCGACCGTCTCGCAAAAATATTCTAGGCACTCGCGGGAAGTTCTTTCGGCCATTTACAAGTACTCGTCGTTCTCGTCTGGAGTGTTACCAGTTGCAAGCTGTTTAATAGCCGATGTCACCTTTTGCAACGGCGTTAAGCCCTTCCTACCTCGCGCATCGAGTCCCTCTTGAAACCACGGGTCGTTCGCCTCCACGTCGCTCACAATTTTTAGAAACAAACGTTTCGACATACGGAACCTATGCCGAAAAATATCGTCGTTGTATTTCGGGTCTTCGTCAAAATAATCCGCCATGAGTTTCTCATGCCCCACCTCACGTTGACGTTCAATATATCTCCTTCGGTTAGATGTGCCCGTGTCTTGAAGTTCGGCGTCTTCGATGAGATTTTGGAAAAAAAGAATGCTACTATCAGATGAATCGTCGCTACTATCGGGTGGGAACCATAACGGGTGTTCATCCGACATTTTTTGAAAGTATTTGGGTAAATGTTTGGTAATTTTTTTTAGAATAGTTGAAAATTGAGAGAATGATAGTGTAGTATATGTGAAAATTTGGGAGGATTTTTATAAAAATGAAGAAGCAATCTGTGATTTTTATAAAGAGAATGAAGGAATTTTTTTTATTATATTCCAACAATTATTGCCTCTCCCACGTGATAACTGCAACTCCCATGTTCTCCCCATGTGTACCGATCGGTAACCCATTGTTGATCGACAAACATTGCCGCACGGTAAAGAAGATGGCGCCGGTGTTTGCCTCTCGGCAAAGTCTTCACCGCACAAGAACCCCGCACCACTCCCTACACCCTTATGTCATTCTTTTAACACTCAAGTCATTTTACCGAAAATCATCATTATCAATTAATACGACGCCACGGATTTAACAGTCAACCATCATATTTTCGCATCAAATAATCATCATTAAAAGTCAGCAATACAATTTCATGCATCAACCAATAAGTCATAAACATGTGTTCTAATCCCTATTACAAATACACAGTGTGCGGCCCATTTAATACCCACTATCCCCTGAATTATATCTATTCAATTTGTCAACATAGGGGGAATCATCATGTGTCAGTTACGAAAATAACATGCAGGTTACAAGAATTCCATGTATTTTTAACAAATCCCCCTTATCATGCACTAGATATTTTTTTTTTTTTTTTTTTTTTTTTGAAAAGTATACTTCATTAAAACAACCTCCGACCCAAACGGGTAAAAGGCCAAACAAACAAAAGCACCCCCGACCCAAACGGGCAAAGGGCAACAAATTACAACATATACATCGGGTATTTACACCAGTCCGTCCAAATAATATAATTATAGGAAGTTCTATTCTTAACCCACGCAAAACCTCTAGATTTTATCTCCCCAAAGATGTCACCCGGACTACATTTCCTCTGGTTAAAAACCGTATCGTTTCTGCCTTTCCATATACACCAGCATGCTATAATAATCAGCCCGTAGAAGATTTTTTCCGCCTGAATACCGTTCCTTATGAGCTTGTGACTATCTAATATGTCTTTAAACTCAAAAAAGAAGAGCGGCGGGATGTTGCACCAAACGTTGAAAGCCGACCAAACTCGGATAGCCACCGAGCACGCAGTGAATAAATGGTCCACCGTCTCCTCGTAATCGCCGCATAAAGGACACATGACCGATGGGATGTCCACATTCCTTCTTCTTAAGTTTACTCTCGTTGGAAGTCTGTCCAAGTTGCCTCTCCAAGCCGTAATATTGCATTTGATGGGCACCCATTTACACCATGTAAAGTTAGGAGGGTGATTAGTTCCTCTTTCCACTATCAAAGATTTTTTGACCGCCTTCACCGAGAAACCGTTCTGATTATCATCAAACCAGTACCACTTGTCCTTTTCGCTGGAAAGCCTAACAGTTCTGAGAATATCCTTGCACTCTTGCCATTCCTTTAACTCCTCTTCGGACTCTGGCTGTCTAGACCATTGCCAAGTAAAAACTCCATTTCCTTGATCCACTTCTAATCTCTCAGCAACCCTGCATAATTTAAACATCTCCAAACCAAACAAAAGGGGCCATCTTTCCATAAAGGGGAGATCACCCATCCAGGAATCGGTCCAAAAATGAGTATCATCCCCATTCCCCACCTTACCCAAGATTAACCTATTTAACCCCCTCCCATTTAGTTTTAATTTATATAACAACTTTACCACATTTTTCCAACACCCTGCGATATTATCGTTAAGCGGAAGGAAGCTTCTATGATTGGCCTTACCATGACAAGCTTCCACCACTTTACACCAAAGATTACGATTTTCAGCCCTATATCTCCAACCCCATTTTACAAGAAGAGCCTCATTGACCTCTATGAGCCTGTTTATTCCCAACCCTCCTTTATTTTTAGGCCAAGTAACCCAATCCCAAGCCACCCAGTTCATTTTTGAACTGCATATTATACTCATCCCTAAATTAGAATAATGAATCAGCCATTATCACCTAAAGACTAACATTTAATCATACCACATCGTCTATCAGCATAACATCAATTATTATAGCATCAATTATCAATACTATTACCCTAATCTTTGACCTTCAAGAACATCTATATGCTATGAGTATATGTTTATTAACATGTACATGAACACCATGAAACAAGAATTAAATAAACATAATGGACTAACCGGAATAAGGATGATCTCCAAAAGAAACTGCCGTATGTATTCTTAGGGGAAAAATAGGGTTTTGTTGTTTGCAATTAGAGATTATCAAGAAGTTACATCCATTATACAATGTTTAACTATTAAAACAAGTGTTCTTATAATTAGTTGGGCCGAATCAATATGAAGTCATCCTTTACTTTTGGGCCGAATAGAACCAGAACACACAAAATGCAAGTTGGGCTCAGGTAGGTTGGTCCGAAGTGTGGGTTGTTTAGAACGTGAATAAGTAGCCCACTACATGTGCGGCCCAAGATTAACGGAGTTGTCTTACGATACTCAACCGAGTCATTCCACGTTAGATTAACGGAGTTTTCATAGAACAAAACACTAAAGCGAGATAACGAGAAGTAAATATCGTAAGATAGAACGTTGCTGACCTTAAAAGTTCGGGTTGTCACATCATCCCCAACTTGAAAGAAATTTCGTCCCGAAATTTAGGACGTAGCTACTGAGGAGGCTAGTTAGGTTGCGTGGTTTCCTGGTTTTCCTGGGGTGTCACATCCTTCCCCCGTTGATTTGGAATTTCGTCCCGAAATTCCGCAGTAGCTTCAGCCTCAGTAGTGGTTTCGCTTTTCTCGAATAACTGGGGATATTTGTGTTTCATTTGGTCTTCTCGTTCCCTAGTAAACTCTGGGCCACGACAGGAGTTCCAACGAAACTCGAACAATAGGTATCCTTGTGTTTGAGAATCTTGACCTCCCGGTCCAAGATTTCCACTGGTTCTTCGACAAATCGCAACTGATCGTCGATGGTGAGCTCCTTGAAAGGAACTATGAGGGTTTCATCTGACAGACACTTCTTCAGATTCGACACATGGAATACGTTGTGAACTCCACTGAGTTCTTCGGGTAGATTCAATCTGTAGGCCACCTTACCAATTCTCTCCGTGGTTTCGAAAGGTCCAACACATCGCGGGTTGAGTTTGTCTCGTATACCAAAACGAACTACACCTTCCCAAAGTGAGACTTTAAGTAGTACTCGATCCCCAACCTGGAACTCGAGCGGTTTCCTGCGCTTATCAGCGTAGCTTTTCTGACGGTCACGAGCTGCCGCCATTCGTTGTCGTATCTGAGCAATCTTCTCTGTTGTCTCTACGACGAGTTCTGGGCCAGTGATTTGGCTGTTTCCAACTTCTGCCCAACAAAGAGGTGATCGGCACTTCCATCCGCATAATGCCTCGAACGGAGCAGACTGGATGCTGGTGGGGTAACTGTTGATATATGGAAACTCCGCTAAAGGTAGATGCCGCTCCCAGCCGTTACCAAAGTCGATTACACATGCTCGAAGCATGTCTTCAAGAGTTTGGATGGTGCGTTCAGTCTGCCCATCTGTCTGCGGATGATATGCTGTGCTCATGTCTAAACGTAAGCCAAAGGTTTTGTGCATCGCTTGCCACAAATCAGATGCAAATCGTGGGTCGCGATCAGAGATAATGGAGGTTGGCACCTCTTGCCTAGCACCCACTTCTTTCAGGTAGACGACAGCAAGTGTAGAAACTTATCCGTTTCCTTGATGGCTAGAAAGTGTGCTAGTTACGTGAGACAATCAACGATCATCTAGGTGATATTGTTTCCGTTTCGAGTTGTAAGTAGACTAGCGACCAAATCCATGGTAGTCGGTTTTCGCTTTCTATATAGGTGTTTCTGGTTGCTAACACTTCAAACATCATTCCCATACCTAGCTAGGTGGGCCTTCATGCCTGATTACCAGTACAAGGTTTATAAATCCTAATGCCTCTCATCACAACCCAGGCGACTAGAATATCGAAGCCGGTGTGCTTTGCTCAACACGAGTTCCCTACAGTAGCCATATAATGAGACCCACATTCGTTCCATGAGGTAACGGGTATCGTCCGACCGGTCACAGGTTGCTTTTCCATGCCCCGCATGGGCTCAACTTGAACATCCTCTTCCTTTAGCTCTCCAGTTTGAACAGAGAGAGTCTGATCAGGTAAACTAGAGTCGATAGCGAGCTGCAGAGCTCGTGTATGTATAGGTTTCACAGTCTTACTCATTCAGAAGTTCCATCCAGCGATGTCATTGCATGCTTTAGCTTTTTCGAACATCGATACACGGGAGGCCCTTGTGATCAGTCTAGGTAACGCATTTGGTACTGTCCAAGTAATGCCTCCAAGTAAATCCAAAGACCACGGTTTCCACCGCCGGTTTTGCCGTGCAGTTCCTCTTGTAACTCCATTACGTAAGTCATCACTCTCTTGTGTTGCGTCGACGTGTAACTGGGACTCTGATTCGAACCATAAGGATATACCACTGAATCACCCACACCCTCGGGTAATGACGATGCTCAGTGCATTACAGAGTTGGGATTCGAAAGCTGAAAAGACGTCCCCCCTGTTCTGTCTTTCACGAACACAACACCCGACTGTGCTAAAGAGATTTAAGCTGCGCGATCTTCGAACATCCTGCGATAAATCTACGACAGTATCCAGCGAAACCAAGGGATTGCCATATCCCCGAAGGGACCTTTGGTGTCGACCAATACCTAATAAAATGGATCTTAGGTAGACTTCGCATAGGGTTGTTCCTCCCTTGGAGCTCAAAAACGACATACAAGTTCCGCCAATGACATTCCTTTCGTCTGGAAGTGATTCAGAACACAGTCGAGTCAGGTGGTTCATAAAGCTGCTGGTGTGTTGATTAACTCAATGGTTATGGGATACAAAGTTGCACTGGCCGTATTGCGTTCACTATGCCACTCCAAAGCATTCTCCTCTTGGACTTCCATCTGATAATGGCTCGTTTCGTTAATCAATCCTCGAATGGAAGCTTGTCCCTCGCGACAGGTCAACAGGGTGTTACTTCATGGTTGAAGTGAACGGTTCTTGACTGTCACCTTGCTGAGTTCTCGATAATCAGTTCACATACGAAAAGGCTTATCTTCACGGGTATAACTGGGGCTCCCCAAAGCGAAAAGCTAGGTCCGACAAAACTCCTGGCGTGAGATCAGCTGAGATTCTTATCTATAATTGTGGAAGTTGACCGGTAAATTCTACGGGTAAGACATCGAGAGAAATCATGGGCAGTTGGTGGATCCTCAATCCTCTTTTCCTTAATCTTGACATCAGTAATGAGTGTTATCATGGCGGGGTAATCCTTCCGTGGACACTTCTGGCCTTCACTGCTGAATTGATGCTAACCTCTGCACCACTCGGTCACCTTATGACAGACGAAAACCTTCCCCTCATAGGGTATAACTGCGCGATGTCTGGTTAATCCCACCCATACTGACTACTACATCAATGCCACCATGGATAGTAGAAGGAAGATCGATGTCGAAAACTTGTCCCACACTGTTGAATTTGCATCCCTACATACATATGATGCTTCAATTGACTTGTCATCAGCCTTTCGAGAAACATCAGGGTTAAATAGGACAGGGCGAAGTGATTAGCTACCGTACAAGCTTCCAAATTGCCACCATCCTGGCGTCGCCCACGTCCACCCTAAATGCCCTTCCATGAGCATCATTTCCAGTGTTGCTGTTTTCATTACAAGGATTTCAAGTACTATCGTTGTTCCTTTGGTCATTGTCCTCTTACTTAACCATGGCCAATCCATGTTGTAGGCACCTTCATTTCCATACCGTAGGCTAGGGTTACGAATACCTTGTTGTCGCTGTGACTGCTGCCCCCAAATGTCGAAGCTCTACGATTCTTCACCATCAAGGTCCTTCTTTTCAATTCCACACCACGTCCTAAGGCGTTACTCATCGTGCTGGCAGTCACACATTCCGTACTACCACCAGTTGTCCTCACTTTTGCCCCGATTGATTCGTAAGAGTGGACTCCCATGAGTCGCTGACAAGGGTTAAGGATTCGTTTGAGGCCAATTCGCTGGTGCTCGTTGCCGGTAATCAGGGTCGTCAAAGTACCGAGGTCGGTAAAGTACTACGCTCATCCTCCTGTCCATCGATGTTGCAAGTTGTTTGAGTAAATCACGGTCTGTTACGAGGGTATCGCAGAAGTGATCACACTTCGGGATCTATGATGTCAATACATGAGTTCCAGCAAACGAAGAGGAGCAAGAAAGGTATCGATCGATCATTCGACGCTGCGACATCCAGCTCGGGGACGTTCGTTTAAGCACCTAACATTCTATACGGTTCGCTAGGTGTTCAGATGGGTGATCAGGTAATACTCGATAGCATCGAGATTCGAAAAGATTCAGAGAGGAGTGAAGAGGTCACGTTCGAGTAGGAGACAATCACTGCTATGCCCCTATAGGCTTGTTATGTTTCGCATTGATCAAATAACAGTACGGAACCCCTTTTCCACTTGTTAAGGCTCACTGGGACTCGCATGCACCCCACATTATTATTATGTGTGCACCCACAATAATATTGCAATTTGCATGCTCATCTCAGTTCCTCCTAACTCATGTAAAATGGCTCCTCAAACTCAGATGTCAAACGGAGGTCGTCAAAGTAATAAGATCACAAAAATCCAAAGGCTATAGCATACTATCAACGCATCATAAGGTAAGCAAGCAATCCATGCCATCATGCTATAGTGACGAGTGTGTGTTCGTGTGTTTCACCATAAATGTGTACTTGTCACGTAGTGTATGCAATAAGTAAGAAAGACGAACCTTGCAATATGGAGCTGAGCGTCATGCTCATATTCACGTTTTCAGAACTGTTCGGTTATAGTCTGGTTTTATAAAAATGTTTTTTCCCTTTTTAAAACCAAGTTCACTATAACCAATGGCTCTGATACTAATCTGTCACACCCCCAAAATACCACGGGCGGAAACCCCCGCGAGGCGTGTGACATACCAGGATCCAAGCCACCAATCACATTGAACTCATAATTATAATTAATAAAACTTTCATTTATTAACACAAAGAGTTACAATTGTTACATATCATTCATTGTATACAGCGGAAGCATAAATCATTTGTTAAGTGTTTAGTAAACCAAGAGTACATAAACCATTGAGCTTGTATTGAGATTCCATGAATCTCGACCCATGACCACTCCAGCCTCCCAGACAGCAAGTTCCAAATAATATAAGCATATAGTCCTGCAAGGCATGTAACAACGAGTCAACAACAAAGTTGAGCGAGTTCACAGTTGGTTGTGCGTTTTAAGTTGTTTCAAAAACATAGATTTTCTTTAGCTGGCTTACTTTCCGTGGGGGTTACCCCATAGTTGAAAATATGATTAACCGATTCCTTCTTTCCCAAACCATAACCAGTGGGGGCTTCCCCATGTGAACCACTAGACCGTTACCATATCGACTACTGACGAAAGTAAGTAATGCCCTAAGTCAACGTCTATCATCATTGACTTTTTGCCATGATCCATTAGTATACGCCCGTCCGACCGGCACGGTGTGAGGTTTGTCAAACCTAATAGCTGTGACAACCCTCACAATTACAGGTATCCATACAATTAATTAATATTAAATTATGTGCTTAATGACTGTGCTTGACTACGACTGTTGAATTAAACTGCTTTATGAGTTCTGCATCATAGATACATATGCATCACATTCATACTGTCACTCCATTTATTACACACAAGCTTTAGTGATAAACTTGATGCACAAAACACAGTTAGCACAGTGAACGAATAACTCAGAAACATGCTGACAATGCCAACACATAGACAAACACAATAGGTTGAGGGACCTATTTGACATTCTTTGAAACTTGTTTGAAGTTATTACTTTTAATTTCGAGGACTAAAACCGTCATTATTTGAAAGTACAAAGTTTAGGGACTAAATTGTCATTTCTGAAACTATATAAATACGAGGGTTAAAGTGCAATTATTTCAAACTACAAGTTTAGGATTCTTTTGGTCATTTTTGAAACCTATTTATAAAAGAAATAAATATAATTTATTTTAATTATAAAAGTCTAAGGTTCATTTGGTCATTTCCTCAAACTTGAACTGTAGGGACTAGATCTGCCATTTTCAAACTTAACTTAACTGATTTCACTAACCAGGTTAGTTTACATAAAAGGGTTTTATTCTTTAAAGCCTAACTCAGTTAACCCAGTTAACTGACTATTACAGGAACCTTTCTTGTCACGAATTGTTTTTTTTACTATTTATTCAATTTTAAATTATTTCTACAAATGTATATGCACACTTGTCTTTCTTTTATCAATTTTCCAAAGAATCAAACCAGCCAAGAATTGTTTAAGTGTGACTAATAATATATTCATTTTTCACCTCCTTCTAATGACTAAGAATTTAAAAATTATAAAAAATACAAATCATATTCGTAACATATTGACTAATTCGATGCTTTTTCTTATAATAACCGAAAAATTATAAAAAAATATACAAAAGTGGATCGAATTCACTGAATTCGTTTGTTTTGTATCGATTTGAATCTATATTTAAATCCCTCTAACTCCCGCGATCATTCTACACCCCTTACATTACACAAACACATCGGATTTCACGACTGGTCATTATCGCCGGATTTTGTCGAAACCGCACTTCCAACCAATACCGGAGTTGTTTTACTAATAGGTATATCTACGTTTATATAATGTTCCTGCAAGTTTAATTTGAATATAGTTCAGTTTTGATCACGTAATTATCGAGTTTGACTTCTGTTGACTTAAATTGGGGAAAATGATGAACAGTAGTTTTATTTTTTTTTCGTATATATTTAACAGTTTATTCATTAAGTTCTAGTAAATCTGTTATAATCAGTTAAAGTCATAAATTTTTAACATGTATACTTTAATTACTGATTCAATTATTAAAAATATTATGTTAGTCAAAATGTTTATAAAACTATTTTTTATAAATTAAAAATAGTTTAATCTTTACAAAATTATAATAATTCGAATTTAATGAATTAATTATTGAAATTTTTATAGTAATTATTTTACATGTTGGAATTTACAAAAATAATATTGTTACTGATATTTTATGTAAATTTTATATTTATATAAATAAATTAGTATTTATACTTATTTATATAGTTTAATTTATTGTAATTAAATTATATAACTATATAATTTTGATCCAAAATTATTTTTATGACAAAATATGCATTATCCTGAGTTTATATAAATTAAGAATCTGAATCTTTATTATGTTTAATTATTTAGATAATTAAACTTATATAAACTTAATTATTGTTATCATAATCATTTTAATTCATTTTATTTATTTAAAATGATTCCAAGGCCATAATAATTATTTTAAATCAGTAATATCCAAGTTCAAATAATTAAAAATGTTATTTTAATTATTCTGGCTTAAATTAATTATTTTTGATAATTAGTTATATAATTATCACATTATTTCTCGTAAACAAAACACTACCGAATCCTATAGATTTAGGATCTCCGCTCATTCGATTAAACATTATTGTTGATACATATTCCATATTATTGCATGTTCAATCAATTAGAGTGACGTGGAATATTATTTCCAAGAACTCTCACATTAGCATACTTATTTGGATTTACTCGAAATCAAGGTGAGTTCATGTCCCCCTTTTCTCTTAACTGTTTTCAGTTTTATACTTCGGGGGTGGAATACATGTTACAAATATTACAATGTTTACAAATGGTATAATAACAAGAAACACTCTTAGTGAGAACGAGTACCAAGTATGATACAATTTGAGAATACAAAAGAATACAAGAAGCACTCTTGGTGAGAACGAGTACCAAGTATGTTACAACTATTACAGACGTTATTATACATGGTATGGTTAGCTTAAGGAGGGTTTTACTACTAGACTGTGAAAGGTGGGCACCACACTTAAGGCCATTAATCCTCGTCGTAGGACCGAGGGACATGAGTGATAGATCTATTTGGGTGTAGCGAGCCCACACCCATGAGGCCGGGGAGGCCCATAGAGGTGACTATGTCTTCCAGCTGGAAGCCCGGTACAAATTTGCTAGGTTTGAGTTTTCCTGCACCTTATCACACTTACCTTTGGCTTTGCAACCCATTGGTGACTTCTTTTTCCTTATTGCTACATACCAGGGACATTTATACATACAAGACATATTTTAAAGGCTTATACACACAGACTTACACATGAACTCGCTCAACCTTTTTGTTGATTTTTCAAACTACATGTATTTCAGGGAACTAGCGGATCTGACAGGTTATGCATGTGTCTAGCTGCGTTGGTTATTAGATGTCATCCAAGAGCTGTGAAGTTTAAGAGGTGTAACCTACTCCTGGACGGGTTATATGTCTCTAAACCTCATCTTATCCAAAGTCTTTTATGTGTCTTATGAAGACGTTTTAAATAATTTGTAAATGTCGATGTTTCTAAACAATGTTATGGTGGTATTTTCTCAGTTTTATTAATAAAACTGAGAAAAAAAATTTATTAATAAAACTGAGAAAATACCACCATAACATTGTTTAGAAACATCGACATTTGAAATAAGTTACAAACCACAAATTATTTAAAACGTCTTCATAAGACACATAAAAGACTTTGGATAAGACGAGGTTTAGAGACATATAACCCGTCCAGGAGTAGGTTACACCTCTTAAACTTCACAACTCTTGGATGACATCTAATAACCAACGCAGCTAGACACATGCATAACCTGTCAGATCCGCTAGTTCCCTGAAATACATGTAGTTTGAAAAATCAACAAAAAGGTTGAGCGAGTTCATGTGTAAGTCTGTGTGTATAAGCCTTTAAAATATGTCTTGTATGTATAAATGTCCCTGGTATGTAGCAATAAGGAAAAAGAAGTCACCAATGGGTTGCAAAGCCAAAGGTAAGTGTGATAAGGTGCAGGAAAACTCAAACTTAGCAAATTTGTACCGGGCTTCCGGCTGGAAGACATAGTCACCTCTATGGGCCTCCCCGGCCTCATGGGTGTGGGCTCGCTACACCCAAATAGATCAATCACTCATGTCCCTCGGTCCTACGACGAGGATTAATGGCCTTAAGTGTGGTGCCCACCTTTCACAGTCTAGTAGTAAAACCCCCCTTAAGCTAACCATACCATGTATAATAACGTCTGTAATAGTTGTAACATACTTGGTACTCGTTCTCACCAAGAGTGCTTCTTGTATTCTTTTGTATTCTGAAATTGTATCATACTTGGTACTCGTTCTCACCAAGAGTGTTTCTTGTTATTATACCATTTGTAAACATTGTAATATTTGTAACATGTATTCCACCGCCGAAGTATAAAACTGAAAACAGTTAAAAGAAAAGGGGGGACATGAACTCACCTTGATTTCGAGTAAATCCAAATAAGTATGCTAATGTGAGAGTTCTTGGAAATAATATTCCACGTCACTCTAATTGATTGAACAGGCAATAATATGGAATATGTATCAACAATAATGTTTAATCGAATGAGCGGAGATCCTAAATCTATAGGATTCGGTAGTGTTTTGTTTACGAGAAATAATGTGATAATTATATAACTAATTATCAAAAATAATTAATTTAAACCAGAATAATTAAAATAACATTTTTAATTATTTGAACTTGGATATTACTGATTTAAAATAATTATTATGGCCTTGGAATCATTTTAAATAAATAAAATGAATTAAAATGATTATGATAACAATAATTAACTTTATATAAGTTTAATTATCTAAATAATTAAACATAATAAAGATTCAGATTCTTAATTTATATAAACTCAGGATAATGCATATTTTGTCATAAAAATAATTATAATTTAATTACACTAAATTAAACAATATAAATAAGTATAAATACTGATTTATTTATATAAATATCAAATTTACATAAAATATCAGTAACAATATTATTTTTGTAAATTCCAACATGTAAAATAATTACTATAAAAATTTCAATAATTAATTCATTAAATTCGAATTATTATAATTTTGTAAAGATTAAACTATTTTTAATTTATAAAAAATAGTTTTATAAACATTTTGACTAGCATAATATTTTTAATAATTGAATCAGTAATTAAAGTATACATGTTAAAAATTTCTGACTTTAACTGATTATAACAGATTTACTAGAACTTAATGAATAAACTGTTAAATATATACGAAAAAAAAAATAAAACTACTGTTCATCATTTTCCCCAATTTAAGTCAACAGAAGTCAAACTCGATAATTACGTGATCAAAACTGAACTATATTCAAATTAAACTTGCAGGAACATTATATAAACGTAGATATACCTATTAGTAAAACAACTCCGGTATTGGTTGGAAGTGCGGTTTCGACAAAATCCGGCAATAATGACCAGTCGTGAAATCCGATGTGTTTGTGTAATGTAAGGGGTGTAGAATGATCGTGGGAGTTAGAGGGATTTAAATATAGATTCAAATCGATACAAAACAAACGAATTCAGTGAATTCGATCCACTTTTGTATATTTTTTTATAATTTTTCGGTTATTATAAGAAAAAGCATCGAATTAGTCAATATGTTACGAATATGATTTGTATTTTTTATAATTTTTAAATTCTTAGTCATTAGAAGGAGGTGAAAAATGAATATACTATTAGTCACACTTAAACAATTCTTGGCTGGTTTGATTCTTTGGAAAATTGATAAAAGAATGACAATTGTGCATATACATTTGTAGAAATAATTTAAAATTGAATAAATAGTAAAAAAAAAAACAATTCTTGACAAGAAAGGTTCCTGTAATAGTCAGTTAACTGGGTTAACTGAGTTAGGCTTTAAAGAATAAAACCCTTTTATGAAAACTAACCTGGTTAGTGAAATCAGTTAAGTTAAGTTTGAAAATGGCAGATCTAGTCCCTACAGTTCAAGTTTGAGGAAATGACCAAATGAACCTTAGACTTTTATAATTAAAATAAATTATATTTATTTCTTTTATAAATAGGTTTCAAAAATGACCAAAAGAATCCTAAACTTGTAGTTTGAAATAATTGCACTTTAACCCTCGTATTTATATAGTTTCAGAAATGACAATTTAGTCCCTAAACTTTGTACTTTCAAATAATGACGGTTTTAGTCCTCGAAATTAAAAGTAATAACTTCAAACAAGTTTCAAAGAATGTCAAATAGGTCCCTCAACCTATTGTTTGTCTATGTGTTGGCATTGTCAGCATGTTTCTGAGTTATCCGTTCACTGTGCTAACTGTGTTTTGTGCATCAAGTTTATCACTAAAGCTTGTGTGTAATAAATGGAGTGACAGTATGAATGTGATGCATATGTATCTATGATGCAGAACTCATAAAGCAGTTTAATTCAACAGTCGCAGTCAAGCACAGTCATTAAGCACATAATTTAATATTAATTAATTGTATGGATACCTGTAATTGTGAGGGTTGTCACATTCTCCCCCTGTTATAGAAATTTCATCCCGAAATTTTAGTTCTGCTACTAGATGCAGGGGTCTTGGGGAATAAATGTGGGTACTTTTCCTTCATACGGTCCTCACTTTCCCACGTGAATTCCGGGCCGTGTCGTGCATTCCATCGAACTTTAACGAGCTTGACACTACTCCTGCGTGTCTTGTTAATCTTCCAATCAGTAACCTCAACGGGTTCTTCAGTAAAGTGGAGTGTGTCATCAACATGAACTTCGTCAGCAGGAATGATCATTGTTTCCTGAGTTGGACTCTTTTTCAGATTAGATACATGAAATGTATCATGAACGCCATTTAATTCAGCAGGTAAATCCAACTTGTAAGCTACGAGGCCAATCCTTTTCAGGATTCTAAATGGCCCGATGTATCTGGGGTTCAACTTACCACGCTTCCCAAAGCGTGCTACACCCTTCCAGGGTGAAACCTTTAACAAAACCATATCCCCAACTTGAAACTCCAAAGGCTTCCTCTTTGGATCTGCATAGGCTTTTTGTCGGTCGCGAGCCGCCTTGATACGCTCTCGGATCTGTGCAATTTTGTCTGTCATTTCTTGGACCAATTCCGGCCCAACCAGCTGTCTATCACCCGCATCAGCCCAGCATAGTGGTGATCGGCACTTGCGCCCATAAAGAGCTTCAAATGGTGCGGCTCCAATACTTGTGTGGTAGCTGTTGTTGTACGAAAACTCGACCAATGGTAAATGATTATCCCAGTTACCACCTAAGTCCATTACACATGCTCTTAGCATATCTTCCAATGTCTGAATAGTTCTCTCACTTTGGCCATCGGTTTGTGGGTGAAACGCGGTACTCAGATTTAACTGCGAACCAAATGCTTCTTGGAAAGATTGCCAAATCCTTGACACGAATCTTCCATCCCTATCAGAGATGATTGAGAGAGGCACTCCATGTCGTGCAACAATCTCTCTCAGGTATATCTCAGCAAGTTTACTCGTGTTGTCTATTTCCTTGATTGGCAGAAAGTGTGCAGATTTTGTCAGACGGTCTACGATCACCCAAATCGTATCGTGACCTCTGGGCGTCCTTGGCAACTTTGTTACAAAATCCATGGATATCTGTTCCCACTTCCACTGTGGTATTTCAGGTTGTTGCAAGAGACCTGAAGGTTTCTGGTATTCAGCCTTCACCTTGGCGCAAGTTAAACATTTGCCAACATATACCGCAACATCGCCTTTCATTCTTGGCCACCAATAGAAATCCTTAAGATCTTGGTACATCTTATCCGATCCTGGATGAATCGAGTACCGAGATTTGTGAGCTTCGTCAAAGATAACATTTCTCAGGCCACCAAACAAGGGAACCCAAATTCGTTTAATGAAGCACAAAGTCCCTTCCCCGTTTGGTACCAATTATTTCTCCATCCCATGGAGATACTCATTCTCAATATACTTTTCCTTGAGTGCTTCTCTCTGCGCGACACGAATGCGCAATGAGAGGTCCGTTTGTATGATCATTTCCAAAGCCCTAACCCTTAAGGGCTTGATCCTTTCCTTCCGACTTAGAGCATCAGCGACCACATTCGCCTTCCCTGGGTGATACTTGATTTCACAGTCATAATCATTTAACAGCTCTACCCAGCGTCTTTGCCTCATGTTAAGCTCTTTCTGATCAAATATGTGCTGCAGGCTCTTGTGATCAGTGTAGATAGTGCATCGAGTACCATATAAATAATGTCGCCATATCTTCAAAGCAAACACCACCGCGCCTAATTCCAAATCATGCGTGGTGTAATTTTTCTCGTGGATCTTCAATTGGCGAGAAGCATATGCTATAACCTTCTGACGTTGCATTAGCACACATCCCAAACCTTGACGCGAAGCATCGCAATATACCTCGAAGTCGTCAGTGCCTTCGGGTAGGGATAAGATCGGCGCATCACAAAGCTTGTTTTTCAACAACTGAAAGGCCTCTTCTTGCTTATCTCCCCAATCAAACTTCTTGTCTTTCTGAGTGAGAGAGGTCAAAGGTTGAGCGATTTTCGAGAAATCCTCAATGAACCTACGATAATAACCAGCCAAACCTAGGAATTATCGAATTTCGGTTGGCGTCTTCGGAGTCTCCCAATTCTTGATTGCTTCAATCTTTGTCGGATCCACATGAATTCCATTTCCGTTGACTACATGACCAAGAAACTGGACTTTGCGTAACCAGAACTCGCACTTCGAGAACTTCGCATACAACTTCTCCTTTTTAAGCAGCTCTAGAATAGCTCTTAAATGTTGCTCATGCTCTCCTTTCGTCTTCGAGTAGATCAAAATGTCGTCAATGAACACAATCACAAACTTATCAAGGTACGGTTTGCAGACTCTGTTCATTAAATCCATGAATACTGCTGGCGCGTTCGTTAAACCAAACGGCATAACCAGGAACTCGTAATGTCCATATCGAGTTCTAAAGGTCGTCTTTGGAATACTTTCCTCTTGTATCCTTAACTGGTGATAACCTGATCGTAGATCGATCTTGGAGTAAAAGCTTGAACCTTGTAATTGATCGAACTGGTCATCGATCCTTGGCAAAGGATATCTGTTCTTGATTGTCAACTTATTCAGCTCACGGTAATCTATACACATGCGAAAACTACCATCCTTCTTCTTTACGAACAAAATTGGAGCTCCCCAAGGCGAGAAACTTGGTCTGATAAATCCCTTGTCTAACAACTCCTGGAGCTGCGTTGACAGCTCCTGCATTTCTGAAGGTGCAAGTCGATAAGGTGCCTTAGCTACAGGCGCGGCGCCTGGAACTAAGTCAATATGAAACTCGACTTGTCTTTGTGGTGGCAATCCTGGCAAGTCTTCTGGAAAGACTTCAGGATACTCCTTAACGACTGGGATGTCTTCAAGTTTTGGCTCAGCGGCTTCCTTATCTACGATGTGTGCCAGGAAGGCAACACATCCCTTCTTCAAACATTTTCGAGCCTTCAAACAACTAATGATACTTAGGGGCGTATCGCGCTTCCCTCCATGTACTACGATTGTTTCTCCATCCGCCATTGGGATGCGAATGGTCTTCTCGTGACATACAATCTCGGCTCTGTTGCTTGACAACCAATCCATCCCTACTACCACATCGAAGCTTCCCAACTCGACTGGCAGTAGGTCTAATGTAAACTCGTGTTCTCCCAGCTCTATCACGCATCCTCTGATGACTTCATTCGTTTCTACTAGCTTTCCATTAGCCAGTTCAATTGAGTACGGGATGTCTAACTTATTAGCAGTTAATCTAAGCATTTTCTTAAACTCTAGCGATACAAAACTATAATCGGCACCAGTGTCAAATAGTACAGATGCAAAGCGTTGATTTATAGGGAACGTACCAGTAACAACATTAGGATCTTGGCGAGCTTCCCTCGCTCCAATATGGAAAACTCTTCCTGGTGCCTGGTTAAGCTTTGGGCATTCTCGCTTGAAGTGCCCGACGTCCCCACAGTTAAAGCATCCCGGTGCTCGACCATTTCCGTTCCCATTACCATTACCAGCTCGATTATTGCCTGTTCCCTGGTTACCAGCTTGATTCCCATGGTTTCCTCGATTTCCATTTCCGCCATTTCCTCCCTGTTGGCGGTTTCCATTCCCATATCTATATCCTTGCTGACCACCACTATCAGCACCATTACTAGCCCAGCAGGTTTCTTTTGTGTGGCCATTCTTCCCACATGACTCACATTTTCTAAGTCGGCATGGTCCGGGGTGATGATATTGGCATACATCACACTTGGGAAAAGTGCCCATGTATCCCTTCCCTCTTGCTTCAACACCAGTTTTAGCTTCCTCTGGTGGGTTCCCGTTCTTCTTCCTTGCGCTGTCGGTACTCGTTTTTAAAATTGGAGAATTTCCTTTTGTTTTCTCCTAAGGACTCCTCGTGAATTTCTTTCTTCTTGGGGTCAGAGTTTGGAAACTTGTTTAGATGGATAGCTTCTTCAGTAAGTGACACGCTCAGGTCGATGGCTTCAGTAATGGTTGCAGGCCTGGACGTGGTTACCATGCTCATGATCTGTGTGACAACTCGTATTTCCGAACCTATCTTTGTACCTTGATGTGATGTAAACACTATGTGACTATGTGAATTGAATGATTAAATGGAATGTTATGTTATGTGAATATGTGTGTGTTAGTATACGTTTATATGCTGTCTATCACGAAATAAAACCGAATGCACAACACCACTCGATCGCACAAGGCCACTTGGGCTACATCTTGTGTTCGGATCTATTGGGCAGCCCAAGTGGGAGGAGTTCGGCCCACTCTCTTTTATTTTCGCATACCACTTAGGAGATAGGGCTATCCTTCACAACTTGCAACACACAAACCCTAGCTCTCTTCTCCCACTCCCTCACGAAAACCAAAGGCTGCCAAACACTTTCTCTCAATCGAAGATCACCCCTTGAATCTGATCACCCTCTTCTTTAATCGGTTAGTGTGTTATATCATGTGTTTATTCGATTGATGTTATTTGAGTATGAATTGTGATGTTGGTATGAATGATACATGATTAACCTTGAATATGTGTAATCGGCCATGTGTATGTTAAATCCGAAAAGATTAATGTTGTGTAAATATGATTTGGAACTTGATGTTAATATGAACTATTGATTTTGATGTTCTTGAAATCGACACATGTATGATATATTGGATTTATAGAGAATTGTTAATCATACGAGGATGTTGATGAGTTAGAATCAAACATATATTCATATACATTTTCGGTTGTGTTATGAGGAGATGGTTGGTAGTAATCGAGGTTCTTGAAGAATGTTAGTGTTATGATTATTATTCAGATAGTGATCATATTATTCATTAGGGTTCATATGATTAGATGTTAAAAGCCTTAGTTTGATCGATGATTGTTGGAGTTGAAACTGTTAGAATTGTTAATTGATATTTTTCATAAATGGAAACCAAGTAAATTGATTTCAAGATAAGTGTATGTAACTGATTTCCATAAATTCTGGATTTTTAAACCTGATCGCACAAGACCTCATGTCATACAAGGGGTCCACTCGCACAAGGAGCCTAGTCGAACAAGTCATCTGGTCGCACAAGATGACCTGCTCGCACAAGGGACTCCTGCTCGCACAAGGCTGCTGGGTCGCACAACTCGTGTGATTATTTAGTTGTTGGGCCGGACTTGTGTTGGGCCGGATTAGTATCAATCGCACAAGCCGACCGGATCACACAAGTGGTTCGGATCGCACAAGGTTTAAGATTATTCGTTTGGGCCGTGTTATACTTACGGATTTAATTGGGTTACATGTTATTGGGCTGGGTAGTAATGGGCTTCGACGAATGACTCGCACAAGGTCATTAGACTTGTGCGAGCCCAATCACTTAATGTCAATATGTCTTATCTGTTGAACGTGAAGTTGCATGATGCCATGATCAGTATGTGTTTCTTATATATGCAATCTATGTGATACCTGTGTGCGCTACTTGGAATCAAAACCTGACTTTGTATGGTAACCATGTTAGGACGTGGTTGACCACTAGCTGATAGACTTGACTTTTCTGTGTAATCTGCCGAGCAAACCAAGGTGAGTTCACACAGCCAAGGCATGGGATTCCCAGGATGGGAATGGGTTGGATTATTTATTCGTTCAGATTATGGAACTTAGATATATGGTCCCCGGGTGCGGGAGGGTTATTGATATGAACAGACTAGACTGGTTATACTAATTTAAACGATCTTCGCACACACGCCAAGGGTCGGCCGCGATATTATGACAATCTTCGCACACATGCCTAAGAAGGGCCGCGAACTATATACTCTAATCTTCGCAAACATGCCAGGAAGGGCCGCGATACTACTATACCTAGTCTAGCAAACATGGGAAATCCCCACTATACTTCGCAAACATGCCTAGAGGGCCGCGATACGATACATACGATACATACGATACATGATTACTAAATGAACATACGAACTACATTATGAACACTATAACTAAACAAACTCACTGTGAACTCGCTCAACTAGTTGTTGACTCTCTGTTACATGCCTTGCAGGACCTTAGGTACTTATGGAGCTTGCACAGGGAGGAGCAGGTCGTTGTGGGACATGGATCGATGATGCCATGTTAACTATCTAAACATTTGAAATTTATGATTTACTTTGGGTTTACATACTTATGCTTCCGCTACACACTTATTGATGTTTGGTTTTGAAAACACCTTTCGTATTGATGAATGACTTTTACTATTTACCTATATGTTCAATATGATTGGTGGCTTGATCCTGGTCAGTCACGCCTCCAAGCGGTGATACTCCGCGTGTGGATTTTGGGGGTGTGACAATCTGGGGTGCCAATCCCCAGATGAAGCGCTCAACGCGTTTAAATTCTGGCGTGACCATGTATGGCACTACATGGGACAAATCATGAAACCTTTGAACATATTCTGCAATCTTAGGACCTTCCATTTTTAGGTGCCAGAACTCAGTTTCTAGCTTCTGTATTTCAGCACGCGAGCAGTACTTTTTCCTCATTAACTCCTTTAACTCAGCCCAGGTTAATGCATAAGCAGCGGCTTCTCCTAAAGTTTGCACTTGCATATTCCACCACGATAGGGCACCATCCAGAAACAGCCCTGAAATGTAAGTGACTTGTTGATCGGGAGCGCATTTGCTCATTCTCAGAACCGAATCTGTCTTTTCAGCCCACCTAACATACGCAACAGCACCTCCAGTGCCATTGAAATTTACTGGCTTGCAGTCAAGGAATTGTTTATATGTGCACCCATGGGGTGGATTGTTGTTGTCGTTGTTGTTCGAATTGTTCCCGCTAGTTCCTCCTTGGGAAGCCGCATATTGTGCTATGGCTGCGGTAATTATCCCTTGGAGTTCTGCCTGGGTAGTAGGCATGCCTGAGTCGCGTCGCGGAGGCATCTTCTAAAATAAAGATCATATTGGTTCGGTTGTCGTAAGTATAGTAAGTAAGTAATATGCTTATGTAATAATACCATAACTCATAACATCCCATGTCATAACAAAAATAAATAGTTCAACAACGCATGTAGGTCACAATCAATGTAAGCAAGTAATCATGCTAGTCTTCCCCAGACTATCCCACCCAGTCTCCTAGACTGAACTCCTTAGTTTCTCAAACTAACTCCCTGGCCTCTAAGACCAAACCTTCCCAGTCTCTAAGACTAACTCCCTGGCCTCTAAGACCAAAACCTTTCCAATCTCTAAGATTGAACCCCTCAGTCTCTAAGACTGAATCTCCCCAGCCTCTAAAACTTGATGTGTAGGAAGCGGTATGTTAAAAACTTGTAAAAATGGTTAAATAAAGACCGATTCAAAACTAAACTTTTTGGACATGCTTTGGCCTAATAGGTATCAGTACTCTCACCGATAGGTCCCCAGGTAGGCAACGGGTCCTTTTATTTGGATTTGTACGAATGCCAGCCTAGACAGGAGTTCTCAGCTAACGATACTTAACCCTTCCAGTTACTACATGTCCGACACGAAAAAAAAACACATGTTTGTAAAGAAACGTTTATACCCTAGATCTGAAAACTTGTGTATGCAATGTAAAAATGTTTTTGTGAGAGCCCTGATGATCATAGTCTAGACTCGAGAAAGAATCCTAGTTCGCTATGATCGAGGCTCTGATACCAAGCTGTCACACCCTGGCTTTTGCCGAAGCGTGGGTTTATTTGGTGTGACTTCTTAATACCATAGCAACAATCACAACAATGCTACATGATAAAATACAAGATGTTCATCCATTAATAAAACTGAGAAAATACCACCATAACATTGTTTAGAAACATCGACATTTGAAATAAGTTACAAACCACAAATTATTTAAAACGTCTTCATAAGACACATAAAAGACTTTGGATAAGACGAGGTTTAGAGACATATAACCCGTCCAGGAGTAGGTTACACCTCTTAAACTTCACAACTCTTGGATGACATCTAATAACCAACGCAGCTAGACACATGCATAACCTGTCAGATACGCTAGTTCCCTGAAATACATGTAGTTTGAAAAATCAACAAAAAGGTTGAGCGAGTTCATGTGTAAGTCTGTGTGTATAAGCCTTTAAAATATGTCTTGTATGTATAAATGTCCCTGGTATGTAGCAATAAGGAAAAATAAGTCACCAATGGGTTGCAAAGCCAAAGGTAAGTGTGATAAGGTGCAGGAAAACTCAAACCTAGCAAATTTGTACCGGGCTTCCGGCTGGAAGACATAGTCACCTCTATGGGCCTCCCCGGCCTCATGGGTGTGGGCTCGCTACACCCAAATAGATCTATCACTCATGTCCCTCGGTCCTACGACGAGGATTAATGGCCTTAAGTGTGGTGCCCACCTTTCACAGTCTAGTAGTAAAACCCTCCTTAAGCTAACCATACCATGTATAATAACGTCTGTAATAGTTGTAACATACTTGGTACTCGTTCTCACCAAGAGTGCTTCTTGTATTCTTTTGTATTCTGAAATTGTATCATACTTGGTACTCGTTCTCACCAAGAGTGTTTCTTGTTATTATACCATTTGTAAACATTGTAATATTTGTAACATGTATTCCACCCCCGAAGTATAAAACTGAAAACAGTTAAGAGAAAAGGGGGACATGAACTCACCTTGATTTCGAGTAAATCCAAATAAGTATGCTAATGTGAGAGTTCTTGGAAATAATATTCCACGTCACTCTAATTGATTGAACATGCAATAATATGGAATATGTATCAACAATAATGTTTAATCGAATGAGCGGAGATCCTAAATCTATAGGATTCGGTAGTGTTTTGTTTACGAGAAATAATGTGATAATTATATAACTAATTATCAAAAATAATTAATTTAAACCAGAATAATTAAAATAACATTTTTAATTATTTGAACTTGGATATTACTGATTTAAAATAATTATTATGGCCTTGGAATCATTTTAAATAAATAAAATGAATTAAAATGATTATGATAACAATAATTAAGTTTATATAAGTTTAATTATCTAAATAATTAAACATAATAAAGATTCAGATTCTTAATTTATATAAACTCAGGATAATGCATATTTTGTCATAAAAATAATTTTGGATCAAAATTATATAGTTATATAATTTAATTACACTAAATTAAACTATATAAATAAGTATAAATACTGATTTATTTATATAAATATCAAATTTACATAAAATATCAGTAACAATATTATTTTTGTAAATTCCAACATGTAAAATAATTACTATAAAAATTTCAATAATTAATTCATTAAATTCGAATTATTATAATTTTGTAAAGATTAAACTATTTTTAATTTATAAAAAATAGTTTTATAAACATTTTGACTAACATAATATTTTTATTAATTGAATCAGTAATTAAAGTATACATGTTAAAAATTTCTAACTTTAACTGATTATAACAGATTTACTAGAACTTAATGAATAAACTGTTAAATATATACGAAAAAAAAAATAAAACTACTGTTCATCATTTTCCACAATTTAAGTCAACAGAAGTCAAACTCGATAATTACGTGATCAAAACTGAACTATATTCAAATTAAACTTGCAGGAACATTATATAAACGTAGATATACCTATTAGTAAAACAACTCCGGTATTTGTTGGAAGTGTGGTTTCGACAAAATCCGGCGATAATGACCAGTCGTGAAATCCGATGTGTTTGTGTAATGTAAGGGGTGTAGAATGATCGTGGGAGTTAGAGGGATTTAAATATAGATTCAAATCGATACAAAACAAACGAATTCAGTGAATTCGATCCACTTTTGTATATTTTTTTTATAATTTTTCTGTTATTATAAGAAAAAGCATCGAATTAGTCAATATGTTATGAATATGATTTGTATTTTTTATAATTTTTAAATTCTTAGTCATTAGAAGGAGGTGAAAAATGAATATATTATTAGTCACACTTAAACAATTCTTGACTGGTTTGATTCTTTGGAAAATTGATAAAAGAAAGACAAGTGTGCATATATATTTGTAGAAATAATTTAAAATTGAATAAATAGTAAAAAAAAACAATTCGTGACAAGAAAGGTTCCTGTAATAGTCAGTTAACTGGGTTAACTGAGTTAGGCTTTAAAGAATAAAACCCTTTTATGAAAACTAACCTGGTTAGTGAAATCAGTTAAGTTAAGTTTGAAAATGGCAGATCTAGTCCCTACAGTTCAAGTTTGAGGAAATGACCAAATGAACCTTAGACTTTTATAATTAAAATAAATTATATTTATTTCTTTTATAAATAGGTTTCAAAAATGACCAAAAGAATCCTAAACTTGTAGTTTGAAATAATTGCACTTTAACCCTCGTATTTATATAGTTTCAGAAATGACAATTTAGTCCCTAAACTTTGTACTTTCAAATAATGACGGTTTTAGTCCTCGAAATTAAAAGTAATAACTTCAAACAAGTTTCAAAGAATGTCAGATAGGTCCCTCAACCTATTGTTTGTCTATGTGTTGGCATTGTCAGCATGTTTCTGAGTTATCCGTTCACTGTGCTAACTGTGTTTTGTGCATCAAGTTTATCACTAAAGCTTGTGTGTAATAAATGGAGTGACAGTATGAATGTGATGCATATGTATCTATGATGCAGAACTCATAAAGCAGTTTAATTCAACAGTCGTAGTCAAGCACAGTCATTAAGCACATAATTTAATATTAATTAATTGTATGGATACCTATAATTGTTAGGGTTGTCACATTCTCCCCCTGTTATAGAAATTTCGTCCCGAAATTTTAGTTCTGCTACTTTATGCAGGGGTCTTGGGGAATAAATGTGGGTACTTTTCCTTCATACGGTCCTCACTTTCCCACGTGAATTCCGGGCCGTGTCGTGCATTCCATCGAACTTTAACGAGCTTGACACTACTCCTGCGTGTCTTGTTAATCTTCCAATCAGTAACCTCAACGGGTTCTTCAGTAAAGTGGAGTGTGTCATCAACATGAACTTCGTCAGCAGGAATGATCACTGTTTCCTAAGTTGGACTCTTTTTCAGATTAGATACATGAAATGTATCATGAACGCCATTTAATTCAGCAGGTAAATCCAACTTGTAAGCTACGAGGCCAATCCTTTTCAGGATTCTAAATGGCCCGATGTATCTTGGGTTCAACTTACCACGCTTCCCAAAGCGTGCTACACCCTTCCAGGGTGAAACCTTTAACAAAACCATATCCCCAACTTGAAACTCCAAAGGCTTCCTCTTTGGATCTGCATAGGCTTTTTGTCGGTCGCGAGCCGCCTTGATACGCTCTCGGATATGTGCAATTTTGTCTGTCGTTTCTTGGACCAATTCCGGCCAAACCAGCCGTCTATCACCCGCATCAGCCCAGCATAGCGGTGATCGGCACTTGCGCCTATAAAGAGCTTCAAATGGTGCGGCTCCAATACTTGTGTGGTAGCTGTTGTTGTACGAGAACTCGACCAATGGTAAATGATTATCCCAGTTACCACCTAAGTCCATTACACATGCTCTCAGCATATCTTCCAATGTCTGAATAGTTCTCTCACTTTGGCCATCGGTTTCTGGGTGAAACGCGGTACTCAGATTTAACTGCGAACCAAATGCTTCTTGGAAAGATTGCCAAATCCTTGACACGAATCTTCCATCCCTATCAGAGATGATTGAGAGAGGCACTCCATGTCGTGCAACAATCTCTCTCAGGTATATCTCAGCAAGTTTACTCGTGTTGTCTATTTCCTTGATTGGCAGAAAGTGTGCAGATTTTGTCAGACGGTCTACGATCACCCAAATCGTATCGTGACCTCAGGGCGTCCTTGGCAACTTTGTTACAAAATCCATGGATATCTGTTCCCACTTCCACTGTGGTATTTCAGGTTGTTGCAAGAGACCTGAAGGTTTCTGGTATTCAGCCTTCACCTTGGCGCAAGTTAAACATTTGCCAACATATACCGCAACATCGCCTTTCATTCTTGGCCACCAATAGAAATCCTTAAGATCTTGGTACATCTTATCCGGTCCTGGATGAATCGAGTACCGAGATTTGTGAGCTTCGTCAAAGATAACATTTCTCAGGCCACCAAACAAGGGAACCCAAATTCGTTTAATGAAGCACAAAGTCCCTTCCCCGTTTGGTACCAATTGTTTCTCCATCCCATGGAGATACTCATTCTCAATATACTTTTCCTTAAGTGCTTCTCTTTGCGCGACACGAATGCGCAATGAGAGGTCCGTTTGTATGATCATTTCCAAAGCCCTAACCCTTAAGGGCTTGATCCTTTCCTTCCGACTTAGAGCATCAGCGACCACATTCGCCTTCCCTGGGTGATACTTGATTTCACAGTCATAATCATTTAACAGCTCTACCCAGCGTCTTTGCCTCATGTTAAGCTCTTTCTGATCAAATATGTGCTGCGGGCTCTTGTGATCAGTGTAGATAGTGCATCGAGTACCATATAAATAATGTCGCCATATCTTCAAAGCAAACACCACCGCGCCTAATTCCAAATCATGCGTGGTGTAATTTTTCTCGTGGATCTTCAATTGGCGAGAAGCATATGCTATAACCTTCTGACGTTGCATTAGCACACATCCCAAACCTTGACGCGAAGCATCGCAATATACCTCGAAGTCGTCAGTGCCTTCGGGTAGGGATAAGATCGGTGCGTCACAAAGCTTGTTTTTCAACAACTGAAAGGCCTCTTCTTGCTTATCTCCCCAATCAAACTTCTTGTCTTTCTGAGTGAGAGAGGTCAAAGGTTGAGCGATTTTTGAGAAATCCTCAATGAACCTACGATAATAACCAGCCAAACCTAGGAATTGTCGAATTTCGGTTGGCGTCTTCGGAGTCTCCCAATTCTTGATTGCTTCAATCTTTGTCGGATCCACATGAATTCCATTTCCGTTGACTACATGACCAAGAAACTGGACTTCGCGTAACCAGAACTCGCACTTCGAGAACTTCGCATACAACTTCTCCTTTTTAAGCAGCTCTAGAATAGCTCTTAAATGTTGCTCATGCTCTCCTTTCGTCTTCGAGTAGATCAAAATGTCGTCAATGAACACAATCACAAACTTATCGAGGTACGGTTTGCAGACTCTGTTCATTAAATCCATGAATACTGCTGGCGCGTTCGTTAAACCAAACGGCATAACCAGGAACTCGTAATGTCCATATCGAGTTCTAAAGGCCGTCTTTGGAATACTTTCATCTTGTATCCTTAACTGGTGATAACCTGATCGTAGATCGATCTTGGAGTAAAAGCTTGAACCTTGTAATTGATCGAACAGGTCATCGATCCTTGGCAAAGGATATCTGTTCTTGATTGTCAACTTATTCAGCTCCCGGTAATCTATACACATGCGAAAACTACCATCCTTCTTCTTTACGAACAAAATTGGAGCTCCCCAAGGCGAGAAACTTGGTCTGATAAATCCCTTGTCTAACAACTCCTGGAGCTGCGTTGACAGCTCCTGCATTTCTGAAGGTGCAAGTCGATAAGGTGCCTTAGCTACAGGCGCGGCGCCTGGAACTAAGTCAATATGAAACTCGACTTGTCTTTGTGGTGGCAATCCTGGCAAGTCTTCTGGAAAGACTTCAGGATACTCCTTAACGACTAGGATGTCTTCAAGTTTTGGCTCAGCGGCTTCCTTATCTACGATGTGTGCCAGGAAGGCAACACATCCCTTCTTCAAACATTTTCGAGCCTTCAAACAACTAATGATACTTAGGGGCGTATCGCGCTTCTCTCCATGTACTACGATTGTTTCTCCATCCGCCATTGGGATGTGAATGGTCTTCTCGTGACATACAATCTCGGCTCTATTGCTAGACAACCAATCCATCCCTACTACCACATCGAAGCTTCCCAACTCGACTGGCAGTAGGTCTAATGTAAACTCGTGTTCTCCCAGCTCTATCACACATCCTCTGATGACTTCATTCGTTTCTACTAGCTTTCCATTAGCCAGTTCAATTGAGTACGGGATGTCTAACTTATTAGCAGTTAATCTAAGCATTTTCTTAAACTCTAGCGATACAAAACTATAATCGGCACCAGTGTCAAATAGTACAGATGCAAAGCGTTGATTTATAGGGAACGTACCAGTAACAACATTAGGATCTTGGGGAGCTTCCCTCGCTCCAATATGGAAAACTCTTCCTGGTGCCTTGTTAAGCTTTGGGCATTCTCGCTTGAAGTGCCCGACGTCCCCACAGTTAAAGCATCCCGGTCCTCGACCATTTCCGTTCCCATTACCATTGATTATTGCATGTTCCCTGGTTACCAGCTTGATTCCCACGGTTTCCTCGATTTCCTTTTCCGCCATTTCCTCCCTGTTGGCGGTTTCCATTCCCATATCTATATCCTTGCTGACCACCACTATCAGCACCATTACTAGCCCAGCAGGTTTCTTTTGTGTGGCCATTCTTCCCACATGACTCACATTTTCTGAGTCGACATGGTCCGGGGTGATGATATTGGCATACATCACACTTGGGAAAAGTGCCCATGTATCCCTTCCCTCTTGCTTCAACACCAGTTTTAGCTTCCTCTGGTGGGTTCCCGTTCTTCTTCCTTGCGCTGTCGGTACTCTTTTTTAAAATTGGAGAATTTCCTTTTGTTTTCTCCTAAGGACTCCTCGTGAATTTCTTTCTTCTTGGGGTCAGAGTTTGGAAACTTGTTTAGACGGATAGCTTCTTCAGTAAGTGACACGCTCAGGTCGATGGCTTCAGTAATGGTTGCAGGCCTGGACGTGGTTACCATGCTCATGATCTGGGGTGCCAATCCCCAGATGAAGCGCTCAACGCGTTTAAATTCTGGCGTGACCATGTATGGCACTACATGGGACAAATCATGAAACCTTTGAACATATTCTGCAATCTTAGGACCTTCCATTTTTAGGTGCCAGAACTCAGTTTCTAGCTTCTGTATTTCAGCACGCGAGCAGTACTTTTTCCTCATTAACTCTTTTAACTCAGCCCAGGTTAATGCATAAGCAGCGGCTTCTCCTAAAGTTTGCACTTGCAGATTCCACCACGATAGGGCACCATCCAGAAACAGCCCTGAAATGTAAGTGACTTGTTGATCGGGAGCGCATTTGCTCATTCTCAGAACCGAATCTGTCTTTTCAGCCCACCTAACATACGCAACAGCACCTCCAGTGCCATTGAAATTTACTGGCTTGCAGTCAAGGAATTGTTTATATGTGCACCCATGGGGTGGATTGTTGTTTCCGTTGTTGTTCGAATTGTTCCCGCTAGTTCCTCCTTGGGAGGCCGCATATTGTGCTATGGCTGCGGTAATTATCCCTTGGAGTTCTGCCTGGGTAGTAGGCATGCCTGAGTCGCGTCGCGGAGGCATCTTCTAAAAGAAAGATCATATTGGTTCGGTTGTCGTAAGTATAGTAAGTAAGTAATATGCTTATGTAATAATACCATAACTCATAACATCCCATGTCATAACAAAAATAAATAGTTCAACAACGCATGTAGGTCACAATCAATGTAAGCAAGTAATCATGCTAGTCTTCCCCAGACTATCCCACCCAGTCTCCTAGACTGAACTCCTTAGTTTCTCAAACTAACTCCCTAGCCTCTAAGACCAAACCTTCCCAGTCTCTAAGACTAACTCCCTGGCCTCTAAGACCAAAACCTTTCCAATCTCTAAGATTGAACCCCTCAGTCTCTAAGACTGAATCTCCCCAGCCTCTAAAACTTGATGTGTAGGAAGCGGTATGTTAAAAACTTGTAAAAATGGTTAAATAAAGACCGATTCAAAAACTAAACTTTTTGGACATGCTTTGGCCTAATAGGTATCAGTACTCTCACCGATAGGTCCCCAGGTAGGCAACGGGTCCTTTTATTTGGATTTGTACGAATGCCAGCCTAGACAGGAGTTCTCAGCTAACGATACTTAACCCTTCCAGTTACTACATGTCCGACACGAAAAAAAACACATGTTTGTAAAGAAACGTTTATACCCTAGATCTGAAAACTTGTGTATGCAATGTAAAAATGTTTTTGTGAGAGCCCTGATGATCATAGTCTAGACTCGAGAAAGAATCCTAGTTCGCTATGATCGAGGCTCTGATACCAAGCTGTCACACCCTGGCTTTTGCCGAAGCGTGGGTTTATTTGGTGTGACTTCTTAATACCATAGCAACAATCACAACAATGCTACATGATAAAATACAAGATGTTCATCCATTAATAAAACTGAGAAAATACCACCATAACATTGTTTAGAAACATCGACATTTGAAATAAGTTACAAACCACAAATTATTTAAAACGTCTTCATAAGACACATAAAAGACTTTGGATAAGACGAGGTTTAGAGACATATAACCCGTCCAGGAGTAGGTTACACCTCTTAAACTTCACAACTCTTGGATGACATCTAATAACCAACGCAGCTAGACACATGCATAACCTGTCAGATACGCTAGTTCCCTGAAATACATGTAGTTTGAAAAATCAACAAAAAGGTTGAGCGAGTTCATGTGTAAGTCTGTGTGTATAAGCCTTTAAAATATGTCTTGTATGTATAAATGTCCCTGGTATGTATCAATAAGGAAAAATAAGTCACCAATGGGTTGCAAAGCCAAAGGTAAGTGTGATAAGGTGCAGGAAAACTCAAACCTAGCAAATTTGTACCGGGCTTCCGGCTGGAAGACATAGTCACCTCTATGGGCCTCCCCGGCCTCATGGGTGTGGGCTCGCTACACCCAAATAGATCTATCACTCATGTCCCTCGGTCCTACGACGAGGATTAATGGCCTTAAGTGTGGTGCCCACCTTTCACAGTCTAGTAGTAAAACCCTCCTTAAGCTAACCATACCATGTATAATAACGTCTGTAATAGTTGTAACATACTTGGTACTCGTTCTCACCAAGAGTGCTTCTTGTATTCTTTTGTATTCTCAAATTGTATCATACTTGGTACTCGTTCTCACCAAGAGTGTTTCTTGTTATTATACCATTTGTAAACATTGTAATATTTGTAACATGTATTCCACCCCCGAAGTATAAAACTAAAAACAGTTAAGAGAAAAGGGGGACATGAACTCACCTTGATTTCGAGTAAATCCAAATAAGTATGCTAATGTGAGAGTTCTTGGAAATAATATTCCACGTCACTCTAATTGATTGAACATGCAATAATATGGAATATGTATCAACAATAATGTTTAATCGAATGAGCGGAGATCCTAAATCTATAGGATTCGGTAGTGTTTTGTTTACGAGAAATAATGTGATAATTATATAACTAATTATCAAAAATAATTAATTTAAACCAGAATAATTAAAATAACATTTTTAATTATTTGAACTTGGATATTACTGATTTAAAATAATTATTATGGCCTTGGAATCATTTTAAATAAATAAAATGAATTAAAATGATTATGATAACAATAATTAAGTTTATATAAGTTTAATTATCTAAATAATTAAACATAATAAAGATTCAGATTCTTAATTTATATAAACTCAGGATAATGCATATTTTGTCATAAAAATAATTTTGGATCAAAATTATATAGTTATATAATTTAATTACACTAAATTAAACTATATAAATAAGTATAAATACTGATTTATTTATATAAATATCAAATTTACATAAAATATCAGTAACAATATTATTTTTGTAAATTCCAACATGTAAAATAATTACTATAAAAATTTCAATAATTAATTCATTAAATTCGAATTATTATAATTTTGTAAAGATTAAACTATTTTTAATTTATAAAAAATAGTTTTATAAACATTTTGACTAACATAATATTTTTAATAATTGAATCAGTAATTAAATATACATGTTAAAAATTTCTGACTTTAACTGATTATAACATATTTACTAGAAATTAATAAATAAACTGTTAAATATATACGAAAAAAAATAAAACTACTGTTCATCATTTTCCCCAATTTAAGTCAACAGAAGTCAAACTCGATAATTACGTGATCAAAACTGAACTATATTCAAATTAAACTTGCAGGAACATTATATAAACGTAGATATACCTATTAGTAAAACTACTCCGGTATTGGTTGGAAGTGCGGTTTCGACAAAATCCGGCGATAATGACCAGTCGTGAAATCCGATGTGTTTGTGTAATGTAAGGGGTGTAGAATGATCGTGGGAGTTAGAGAGATTTAAATATAGATTCAAATCGATACAAAACAAACAAATTCAGTGAATTCGATCCACTTTTGTATATTTTTTTTATAATTTTTCGGTTATTATAAGAAAAAGCATCGAATTAGTCAATATGTTACGAATATGATTTGTATTTTTTATAATTTTTAAATTCTTAGTCATTAGAAGGAGGTGAAAAATGAATATATTATTAGTCATACTTAAACAATTCTTGGCTGGTTTGATTCTTTGGAAAATTGATAAAAGAAAGACAAGTGTGCATATACATTTGTAGAAATAAATTAAAATTGAATAAATAGTAAAAAAAAAAAACAATTCGTGACAAGAAAGGTTCCTGTAATAGTCAGTTAGGCTTTAAAGAATAAAACCCTTTTATGAAAACTAACCTGGTTAGTGAAATCAGTTAAGTTAAGTTTGAAAATGGCAGATCTAGTCCCTACAGTTCAAGTTTGAGGAAATGACCAAATGAACCTTAGACTTTTATAATTAAAATAAATTATATTTATTTCTTTTATAAATAGGTTTCAAAAATGACCAAAAGAATCCTAAACTTGTAGTTTGAAATAATTGCACTTTAACCCTCGTATTTATATAGTTTCAGAAATGACAATTTAGTCCCTAAACTTTGTACTTTCAAATAATGACGGTTTTAGTCCTTGAAATTAAAAGTAATAACTTCAAACAAGTTTCAAAGAATGTCAAATAGGTCCCTCAACCTATTGTTTGTCTATGTGTTGGCATTGTCAGCATGTTTCTGAGTTATCCGTTCACTGTGCTAACTGTGTTTTGTGCATCAAGTTTATCACTAAAGCTTGTGTGTAATAAATGGAGTGACAGTATGAATGTGATGCATATGTATCTATGATGCAGAACTCATAAAGCAGTTTAATTCAACAGTCGTAGTCAAGCACAGTCATTAAGCACATAATTTAATATTAATTACCAGTCGTGAAATCCGATGTGTTTGTGTAATGTAAGGGGTGTAGAATGATCGTGTAGAACTCATAAAGCAGTTTACAAATGGTATAATAACAAGAAACACTCTTGGTGAGAACGAGTACCAAGTATGATACAATTTGAGAATACAAAAGAATACAAGAAGCACTCTTGGTGAGAACGAGTACCAAGTATGTTACAACTATTACATACGTTATTATACATGGTATGGTTAGCTTAAGGAGGGTTTTACTACTAGACTGTGAAAGGTGGGCACCACACTTAAGGCCATTAATCCTCGTCGTAGGACCGAGGGACATGAGTTATAGATCTATTTGGGTGTAGCGAGCCCACACCCATGAGGCCGGGGAGGCCAATAGAGGTGACTATGTCTTCCAGCCGGAAGCCCGGTACAAATTTGCAAGGTTTGAGTTTTCCTGCACCTTATCACACTTACCTTTGGCTTTGCAACCCGTTGGTGACTTCTTTTTCCTTATTGCTAGATACCAGGGACATTTATACATACAAGACATATTTTAAAGGCTTGTACACACAGACTTACACATGAACTCGCTCAACCTTTTTGTTGATTTTTCAAACTACATGTATTTCAGGGAACTAGCGGATCTGACAGGTTATGCATGTGTCTAGCTGCGTTGGTTATTAGATGTCATCCAAGAGTTGTGAAGTTTAAGAGGTGTAACCTACTCCTGGACGGGTTATATGTCTCTAAACCTCGTCTTATCCAAAGTCTTTTATGTGTCTTATGAAGACGTTTTAAATAATTTGCGGTTTGTAACTTATTTCAAATGTCGATGTTTCTAAACAATGTTATGGTGGTATTTTCTCAGTTTTATTAATGGATGAACATCTTGTATTTTATCATGTAGCATTGTTGTGATTGTTGCTATGGTATTAAGAAGTCACACCAAATAAACCCACGCTTCCGCAAAAGCCAGGGTGTGACAGCTTGGTATCAGAGCCTCGATCATAGCGAACTAGGATTCTTTCTCGAGTCTAGACTATGATCATCAGGGCTCTCACAAAAACATTTTTACATTGCATACACAAGTTTTCAGATCCAGGGTATAAACGTTTCTTTACAAACATGTGTTTTTTTTCGTGTCGGACATGTAGTAACTGGAAGGGTTAAGTATCGTTAGCTGAGAACTCCTGTCTAGGCTGGAATTCGTACAAATCCAAATAAAAGGACCCGTTGCCTACCTGGGGATCTATCGGCGAGAGTACCGATACCTATTAGGCCAAAGCATGTCCAAAAAGTTTAGTTTTTGAATCGGTCTTTATTTAACCATTTTTACAAGTTTTTAACATACCGCTTCCTACACATCAAGTTTTAGAGGCTGGGGAGATTCAGTCTTAGAGACTGAGGGGTTCAATCTTAGAGATTGGAAAGGTTTTGGTCTTATAGGCCAGGGAGTTAGTCTTAGAGACTGGGAAGGTTTGGTCTTAGAGGCCAGGGAGTTAGTTTAAGAAACTAAGGAGTTCAGTCTAGGAGACTGGGTGGGATAGTTTGGGGAAGACTAGCATGATTACTTCCTTACATTGATTGTGACTTACATGCGTTGTTGAACTATTTATTTTTGTTATGACATGGGATGTTATGAGTTATGGTATTATTACATAAGCATATTACTTACTTACTATACTTACGGCAACCGAACCAATATGATCTTTCTTTTAGAAGATGCCTCCGCGACGCGACTCAGGCATTCCTACTACCCAGGCAGAACTCCAAGGGATAATTACCGCAGCCATAGCACAATATGCGGCCTCCCAAGGAGGAACTAGCGGGAACAATTCGAACAACAACGGCAACAACAATCCACCCCATGGGTGCACCTACAAACAATTCCTTGACTGCAAGCCAGTAAATTTCAATGGCACTGGAGGTGCTGTTGCGTATGTTAGGTGGGCTGAAAAGACAGATTCGGTTCTGAGAATGAGCAAATGCGCTCCCGATCAACAAATCACTTACATTTCAGGGCTGTTTCTGGATGGTGCCCTATCGTGGTGGAATCTGCAAGTGCAAACTTTAGGAGAAGCCGCTGCTTATGCATTAACCTGGGCTGAGTTAAAAGAGTTAATGAGGAAAAAGTACTGCTCGCGTGCTGAAATACAGAAGCTAGAAACTGAGTTCTGGCACCTAAAAATGGAAGGTCCTAAGATTGCAGAATATGTTCAAAGGTTTCATGATTTGTCCCATGTAGTGCCATACATGGTCACGCCAGAATTTAAACGCGTTGAGCGCTTCATCTGGGGATTGGCACCCCAGATCATGAGCATGGTAACCACGTCCAGGCCTGCAACCATTACTGAAGCCATCGACCTGAGCGTGTCACTTACTGAAGAAGCTATCCGTCTAAACAAGTTTCCAAACTCTGACCCCAAGAAGAAAGAAATTCACGAGGAGTCCTCAGGAGAAAACAAAAGGAAATTCTCCAATTTTAAAAAGAGTACCGACAGCGCAAGGAAGAAGAACGGGAACCCACCAGAGGAAGCTAAAACTGGTGTTGAAGCAAGAGGGAAGGGATACATGGGCACTTTTCCCAAGTGTGATGTATGCCAATATCATCACCCCGGACCATGCCGACTCAGAAAATGTGAGTCATGTGGGAAGAATGGCCACACAAAAGAAACCTGCTGGGCTAGTAATGGTGCTGATAGTGGTGGTCAGCAAGGATATAGATATGGGAATGGAAACCGTCAACAGGGAGGAAATGGCGGAAATGGAAATCGAGGAAACCGTGGGAATCAAGCTGGTAACCAGGGAACAGGCAATAATCGAGCTGGTAATGGTAATGGGAACGGAAATGGTCGAGGACCGGGATGCTTTAACTGTGGGGACGTCGGGCACTTCAAGCGAGAATGCCCAAAGCTTAACCAGGCACCAGGAAGAGTTTTCCATATTGGAGCGAGGGAAGCTCGTCAAGATCCTAATGTTGTTACTGGTACGTTCCCTATAAATCAACGCTTTGCATCTGTACTATTTGACACTGGTGCCGATTATAGTTTTGTATCGCTAGAGTTTAAGAAAATGCTTAGATTAACTGCTAATAAGTTAGACATCCCGTACTCAATTGAACTGGCTAATGGAAAGCTAGTAGAAATGAATGAAGTCATCAGAGGATGCGTGATAGAGCTGGGAGAACACGAGTTTACATTAGACCTACTGCCAGTCGAGTTGGGAAGCTTCGATGTGGTAGTAGGGATGGATTGGTTGTCAAGCAACAGAGCCGAGATTGTATGTCACGAGAAGACCATTCGCATCCCAATGGCGGATAGAGAAACAATCGTAGTACATGGAGAGAAGCGCGATACGCCCCTAAGTATCATTAGTTGTTTGAAGGCTCGAAAATGTTTGAAGAAGGGATGTGTTGGCTTCCTGGCACACATCGTAGATAAGGAAGTCGCTGAGCCAAAACTTGAAGACATCCCAGTCGTTAAGGAGTATCATGAAGTCTTTCCAGAAGACTTGCCAGGATTGCCACCACAAAGACAAGTCGAGTTTCATATTGACTTAGTTCCAGGCGCCGCGCCTGTAGCTAAGGCACCTTATCGACTTGCACCTTCAGAAATGCAGGAGCTGTCAACGCAGCTCCAGGAGTTGTTAGACAAGGGATTTATCAGACCAAGTTTCTCGCCTTGGGGAGCTCCAATTTTGTTCGTAAAGAAGAAGGATGGTAGTTTTCGCATGTGTATAGATTACCGGGAGCTGAATAAGTTGACAATCAAGAACAGATATCCTTTGCCAAGGATCGATGACCTGTTCGATCAATTACAAGGTTCAAGCTTTTACTCCAAGATCGATCTACGATCAGGTTATCACCAGTTAAGGATACAAGAGGAAAGTATTCCAAAGACGTCTTTAGAACTCGATATGGACATTACGAGTTCCTGGTTATGCCGTTTGGTTTAACGAACGCGCCAGCAGTATTCATGGATTTAATGAACAGAGTCTGCAAACCGTACCTCGATAAGTTTGTGATTGTGTTCATTGACGACATTTTGATCTACTCGAAGACGAAAGGAGAGCATGAGCAACATTTAAGAGCTATTCTAGAGCTGCTTAAAAAGGAGAAGTTGTATGCGAAGTTCTCGAAGTGCGAGTTCTGGTTACGCGAAGTCCAGTTTCTTGGTCATGTAGTCAACGGAAATGGAATTCATGTGGATCCGACAAAGATTGAAGCAATCAAGAATTGGGAGACTCCGAAGACGCCAACCGAAATTCGACAATTCCTAGGTTTGGCTGGTTATTATCGTAGGTTCATTGAGGATTTCTCGAAAATCGCTCAACCTTTGACCTCTCTCACTCAGAAAGACAAGAAGTTTGATTGGGGAGATAAGCAAGAAGAGGCCTTTCAGTTGTTGAAAAACAAGCTTTGTGACGCGCCGATCTTATCCCTACTCGAAGGCACTGACGACTTCGAGGTATATTACGATGCTTCGCGTCAAGGTTTGGGATGTGTGCTAATGCAACGTCAGAAGGTTATAGCAAATGCTTCTCGCCAATTGAAGATCCACGAGAAAAATTACACCACGCATGATTTGGAATTAGGCGCGGTGGTGTTTGCTTTGAAGATATGGCGACATTATTTATATGGTACTCGATGCACTATCTACACTGATCACAAGAGCCTGCAGCACATATTTAATCATAAAGAGCTTAACATGAGGCAAAGACGCTGGGTAGAGCTGTTAAATGATTATGACTGTGAAATCAAGTATCACCCAGGGAAGGCGAATGTGGTCGCTGATGCTCTAAGTCGGAAGGAAAGGATCAAGCCCTTAAGGGTTAGGGCTTTGGAAATGATCATACAAACGGACCTCTCATTGCGCATTCGTGCCACGCAGAGAGAAGCACTCAAGGAAAAGTATATTGAGAATGAGTATCTCCATGGGATGGAGAAACAATTGGTACCAAACGGGGAAGGGACTTTGTGCTTTATTAAACGAATTTGGGTTCCCTTGTTTGGTGGCCTGAGAAATGTTATCTTTGACGAAGCTCACAAATCTCGGTACTCGATTCATCCAGGATCGGATAAGATGTACCAAGATCTTAAGGATTTCTATTGGTGGCCAAGAATGAAAGGCGATGTTGCGGTATATGTTGGCAAATGTTTAACTTGCGCCAAGGTGAAGGCTGAATACCAGAAACCTTCAGGTCTCTTGCAACAACCTGAAATACCACAGTGGAAGTGGGAACAGATATCCATGGATTTTGTAACAAAGTTGCCAAGGACGCTCAGAGGTCACGATACGATTTGGGTGATCGTAGACCGTCTGACAAAATCTGCACACTTTCTGCCAATCAAGGAAAAAGACAACACGAGTAAACTTGCTGAGATATACCTGAGAGAGATTGTTGCATGACATGGAGTGCCTCTCTCAATCATCTCTGACAGGGATGGAAGATTCGTGTCAAGGATTTAGCAATCTTTCCAAGAAGCATTTGGTTCGCAGTCAAATCTGAGTACCGCGTTTCACCCACAAACTGATGGCCAAAGTGAGAGAACTATTCAGACATTGGAAGATATGCTGAGAGCATGTGTAATGGACTTAGGTGGTATCTGGAATAATCATTTACCATTGGTCAAGTTTTCGTACAACAACAGCTACCACACAAGTATTGGAGCCGCACCATTTGAAGCTCTTTATGGGCGCAAGTGCCGATCACCGCTATGCTGGGCTGATGCTGGTGATAGACAGCTGGTTGGGCCGGAATTGGTCCAAGAAACGACAGACAAAATTGCACAGATCCGAGAGCATATCAAGGCGGCTCGAGACCGACAAAAAGCCTATGCAGATCCAAAGAGGAAGCCTTTGGAGTTTCAAGTTGGGGATATGGTTTTGTTAAAGGTTTCACCCTGGAAGGGTGTAGCACGCTTTGGGAAGCGTGGTAAGTTGAACCCCAGATACATCGGGCCATTTAGAATCCTGAAAAGGATTGGCCTCGTAGCTTACAAGTTGGATTTACCTGCTGAATTAAATGGCGTTCATGATACATTTCATGTATCTAATCTGAAAAAGAGTCCAGCTCAGGAAACAGTGATCATTCCTGCTGACGAAGTTCATGTTGATGACACACTCCACTTTACTGAAGAACCCGTTGAGGTTACTGATTGGAAGATTAACAAGACACGCAGGAGTAGTGTCAAGCTCGTTAAAGTTCGATGGAATGCACGACACGGCCCGGAATTCACGTGGGAAAGTGAGGACCGTATGAAGGAAAAGTACCCACATTTATTCCCCAAGACCCCTGCATCTAGTAGCAGAACTAAAATTTCGGGATGTAATTTCTATAACAGGGGGAGAATGTGACAACCCTCACAATTACAGGTATCCATACAATTAATTAATATTAAATTATGTGCTTAATGACTGTGCTTGACTACGACTGTTGAATTAAACTGCTTTATGAGTTCTGCATCATAGATACATATGCATCACATTCATACTGTCACTCAATTTATTACACACAAGCTTTAGTGATAAACTTGATGCACAAAACACAGTTAGCACAGTGAACGGATAACTCAGAAACATGCTGACAATGCCAACACATAGACAAACAATAGGTTGAGGGACCTATTTGACATTCTTTGAAACTTGTTTGAAGTTATTACTTTTAATTTCGAGGACTAAAACCGTCATTATTTGAAAGTACAAAGTTTAGGGACTAAATTGTCATTTCTGAAACTATATAAATACGAGGGTTAAAGTGCAATTATTTCAAACTACAAGTTTAGGATTCTTTTGGTCATTTTTGAAACCTATTTATAAAAGAAATAAATATAATTTATTTTAATTATAAAAGTCTAAGGTTCATTTGGTCATTTCCTCAAACTTGAACTGTAGGGACTAGATCTGCCATTTTCAAACTTAACTTAACTGATTTCACTAACCAGGTTAGTTTTCATAAAAGGGTTTTATTCTTTAAAGCCTAACTCAGTTAACCCAGTTAACTGACTATTACAGGAACCTTTCTTGTCACGAATTGTTTTTTTTTTACTATTTATTCAATTTTAAATTATTTCTACAAATGTATATGCACACTTGTCTTTCTTTTATCAATTTTCCAAAGAATCAAACCAGCCAAGAATTGTTTAAGTGTGACTAATAATATATTCATTTTTCACCTCCTTCTAATGACTAAGAATTTAAAAATTATAAAAAATACAAATCATATTCGTAACATATTGACTAATTCGATGCTTTTTCTTATAATAACCGAAAAATTATAAAAAAAATATACAAAAGTGGATCGAATTCACTGAATTCGTTTGTTTTGTATCGATTTGAATTTATATTTAAATCCCTCTAACTCCCACGATCATTCTACACCCCTTACATTACACAAACACATCGGATTTCACGACTGGTCATTATCGCCGGATTTTGTCGAAACCGCACTTCCAACCAATACCGGAGTTGTTTTACTAATAGGTATATCTAAGTTTATATAATGTTCCTGCAAGTTTAATTTGAATATAGTTCAGTTTTGATCACGTAATTATCGAGTTTGACTTCTGTTGACTTAAATTGGGGAAAATGATGAACAGTAGTTTTATTTTTTTTTCGTATATATTTAACAGTTTATTCATTAATTTCTAGTAAATCTGTTATAATCAGTTAAAGTCAGAAATTTTTAACATGTATACTTTAATTACTGATTCAATTATTAAAAATATTATGTTAGTCAAAATGTTTATAAAACTATTTTTTATAAATTAAAAATAGTTTAGTCTTTACAAAATTATAATAATTCGAATTTAATGAATTAATTATTGAAATTTTTATAGTAATTATTTTACATGTTGGAATTTACAAAAATAATATTGTTACTGATATTTTATGTAAATTTGATATTTATATAAATAAATCAGTATTTATACTTATTTATATAGTTTAATTTAGTGTAATTAAATTATATAACTATATAATTTTGATCCTAAATTATTTTTATGACAAAATATGCATTATCCTGAGTTTATATAAATTAAGAATCTGATTCTTTATTATGTTTAATTATTTAGATAATTAAACTTATATAAACTTAATTATTGTTATCATAATCATTTTAATTCATTTTATTTATTTAAAATGATTCCAAGGCCATAATAATTATTTTAAATCAGTAATATCCAAGTTCAAATAATTAAAAATGTTATTTTAATTATTCTGGTTTAAATTAATTATTTTTGATAATTAGTTATATAATTATCACATTATTTCTCGTAAACAAAACACTACTGAATCCTATAGATTTAGGATCTCCGCTCATTCGATTAAACATTATTGTTGATACATATTCCATATTATTGCATGTTCAATCAATTAGAGTGACGTGGAATATTATTTCGGTCACTCGGTCGGATGTCCATTCGGCCCAAATGGGACTCATTCGATCGGATAGTCATTCGGATAGTAGTGTGTCTCAGAAATGTCTCAAACTTTTGAAATTTCCATTGTTTATACGTTTTAAAATAGTTTACTGTAGCTAGTTTGAAAATTTGAATTTTAACATGTATGATCTCGAAATTAATTTGAACTTTAAAAAGAGGGAATCGTATCGTAATAAATTGATAATAGTACAACGTAGGTTGATTAGGACTTGGATTGTTCTGAAACGGAGAAAAGAAAGAAAAATTCTTTTGAATTAGGGTAACATGCCTTGAGCCGATAGGCATACTGTACTCTCATCGGTAGTTCCCAGGTAGGCAAACGTGTGTCTCGTCATGGAGGTGATTTCACAATCGGGTAAAGTAGTTTCATAAAATCATTGAGGATCAAAGAAGACTTGTAACAAGATGGATATCATTTATTCCACGAATAAACGACATCAATGACAAGTCAAAGTAGTTGGGTTCTTATAACTTAGTGAAGTCATGCTTTAGCCTATAAGTGAACACTCATCCCAAGAATTCCCAGGTAAGCACAACTGGTCCTTCGAGTTAGGATATATACGAAGTGCTTGCCTAGACAGAAAACTCAGAATACAGGCATTCACCCTTCCAGATTGCACGAGTTCGTTATTAGAGCCCAAAACTTTGATGAGAATTGAAAATTCAGAAGAGATTTTGAAAATAATCACCTAAGGATAGGTGATGAGCATTTGTAAAATCTGTGATGATGAGGCATTGGTTACAAAAGATAAGAATAGAGATGAAGTCAAGGCAAAGAATACGGAAGAGTTACTGATGGAAAAGTGTCCTAGGTAAGTTATAGTCTAGGTCAAAAGTAATTTCTAATAACCTAAATCCCTATAACCATGGCTCTGTTGTTTGACAACCAATCCATCCCTACTACCACATCGAAGTTTCCTAACTCGACTGGCAGTAGGTCTAATGTAAGCTCGTTTTCTCCCAGCTTTATCACGCATCCTCTGATGACTTCATTTGTTTCTACTAGCTTCCCATTAGCCAGTTCAATTGAGTACGAAATGTCTAACTTACTAGCAGTTAACCTAAGTATTTTCTTAAATTCTAGCGATACAAAATTATAGTCGGCACCAGTGTCATAGTAAGTATAGTAAGTAAGTAATATGCGTATGTAATAACACAATAACTCATAACATCCCATGTCATAGCATAAAATAATCCAACAATGCATGTAAGTCACAATCAATGTAAGCAAGTAATCATCATAGTCTTCCCCAGACTATCCCACCTAGTCTCTTAGACTGAACTCCCTAGTCTCACAGACTAACTCCCTGGCCTCTAAGACCAAACCTTCCCAGTCTTTAAGACTTGCTCCATGGCCTCTAAGACCAAACCTTCCCAGTTACTACATGTCCGACCCGAGAAACACATGTTTGTAAAGAAACGTTTGTACCATGGATCTGGAAACTTGTATATGCAATGTAAAAATGTTTTCGTGAGAGCCCTGATGATCATAGTCTAGACTCGAGAAAGAATCCTAGTTCGCTATGATCGAGGCTCTGATACCAAGCTGTCAATATTACTATCACACAATACACCTTGGCGCTGTTTCTTCGACATCTTAGAGCCATCATATGATGAACTGGTATATGAATTCTTGTCCACCTTCTATTACAAATCTAATAGAAGTCTTACCGAAGAATCCATTCATTTTCGGCTTTGCGGACAACATTATAACATGTCTTTAGCAGAATTCGCAGTTCGTCTGGGTATTTATACCAATGAAGAAGTTAGCCAGCCCATTTTCATGAGGGCATCAACCACCTATACCTATGCGGAAATGAAAGAATATTGGAAACACCATGCATCAAAAGCATGGTGCGGCTACAATAATGCAGGAAACTACAAAGACTCTCGTTATCGGTATATGCACCGTGTTTTAGCTAACACTATCACGGGGCGCGAAATTAACCAACAAAGGGTTAGTACCTCCGAAGTCTTCTATCTATATAGTATCTTCGAGCAAGTTCCTTGTAATATTGCCCATAGACTTGCTGCATATTTTTCTAGTCAACACACAAATCCCCCGAGAAGTCTCATGGGGGGATCTTACATTACTAGACTAGCAAAATCTTTTGGTGTCTTGAGTGACCAGATTATCCAGGGGTTATCTCCTCCAAAGGCACCTGAGATTGTAAATTGTAACCTCTTTAGGCTAAACCCGACTCAACCATCTCAGTCGGGGGGGATCTCCTTTTGTCTTAGAAAGTATCCCCCCACAGAATTTGCAGCAATCATTGATGCAATTTCCTCCACCGTTTTTTATCGTTATGATATGAACCCACCGTCGCCTTACGTACACGAACATATTCCAACTAACCCACCCCAAGCATTAACACCAAACGTCTCACAAGGCCTCTCACCGATAGTCTTCGAGGAGGATCCAACGACGCAAGATGAATTGTTTGATGAAAGCATGATGCTCCAAGAACATTTAGAACCAGAATCACAATTGCCACAGTCTTTCCTGTCACTATTGAATGAAGTAGAACAACTGCCACCAACTAATATAGCAGGCCCAAGTACGGTGCCTCAAATAGATCTACATCCAGATCAAATGGTAGTTGAAATGGCCAGGTTAAGCAATCAGGTTCAAGATTTGTCACGACAAGTACAATGGCTGACAGAACGGAACCAATGGTTGGAAAGCATGCTAGCTGCTCGTATGCAACTGGATCCACTACCTCCACTACCTGACGATTTTGAGCCTGAAATTGATCCATTGCATGACTTATTTCAGATGTAATTTGTTTGCAGCATACTAAACCGTCAAACAAACAATGTTATCCATGTTTTGATTTAATTAGTGTTGTGTTATATTGATGCTTGTTTGATTTAAACAATACCTCAATCTTATCTGTTTTCCTCACTTAACTAGAAGTGCTATGTGGACCATGCGACGAAACGCGTAATTTTGGGTGCACACTGAATTACGGGGTTCGATGCATGAGAATCATAGTAAGCTTTGTTAAGTAAGGTGGCATATAAAAACATTATGTGGTTATGTGATTATCCATTTGCTTAATTGTACAAACATTTGTTTGCCAAAGATTTACATTACAAATACAGCATAGCATAGTGCCATACAAAACAATTTCTATACAATGATCCTCGTAAATTCCTCAAAATTATCAGCACCAAACAATGATTTGATTATCCTTCTAATCATTACAATTACATTCTACGGTCTCTTTCGAATAAATTCCGGGACGAAATTTTCTTAACGGGGGGAGAATGTGACAACCCTCAAAATTTTAGGTATCCGTACAATTAATTAATATTAACTTAGTGCTTAATGACTGTGCTTGACTACAACTGTTGAATTAAACTGCTTTATGAGTTCTGCATCATACATACATATGCATCACATTCATACTGTCACTCCATTTTTTTTACACACAAGCTTTAGTGATAATATTGATGCACAAAACACAGCTAGCACAGTAAACGGATAACTCAGAAACATGCTGACAATGCCAACACATAGACAAACAATAGGTTGAGGGACCTATTTGACATTCTTTGAAACTTGCTTGAAAAAGTTGATTTAAAGTTCAGGGACTAAAAAGTCATTTTTGAAATCTTGTAAGTTCGGGTTAAAAATGTAAATATTGAAAACTCAAAAGTTTAGGGTCCTAATTGTCATTTTTAAAACTTATATTTCAAATAAAATAAATATATTTATTTTTGAAATAAAAGTCAAGGGTCCTATTAGTCATTTCCTTAAACTTGAACTCCAGGGACTAATATTGTCTTTTAGAAACTATTTTTAACTAATGACACTAACCGGGTTAGTTATTATATAAGGTTTTCTTATCTAAAATCCTAACCTAGTTAACCTAGTTAGTTAACTATTATAGGGACCATCTGTGCACATATTACAAACCTTAGGGACCATTTTATAAATTCTGAAACCACAGGGACCAAAGTGTAAATTGCCAAAAATACGGTCAAAAAGGGGTCAAACCCTTTGAACCGGCGTGTGCGAGGATCGAACTCGGGACCTTAGCGTTAATAAGTGAACTTGTAACCACTCGGCCGGGAATGCCACATCCGATTTATACCAGAATCGTATAATATCTATTTAGATTTTAATATTATCATTAAATATTAATTGTTAATACATAAAAAGGTTTTTTTTGTAAAACCTTATAAGAAACCGGCCACCACAAGGATCGAACTCGGGCATGTCCGCACACACACAACAGCGCACAACCATCTGAGCTATAAGCTTGAATGTTTATTATGCTCGATTGTATAATATTTAGGATAAATTACACTTTTCGTCCTTTATGTTTGTACCTAGTTGCAATCGATGACCTTTACCTTTAATAATTACAGCCACAGTCCTTTATTTTGAGAACTTGTTACATCTTTCGTCCTTTAGCACTAACTTGGTTAAAATTTTCAGTTAAATTTATTTACTTAAGGGCAGTTTAGTCTTTCTACTTAATTATTTATAGTAAAAAAAATCAAATATAAATACCTGTTTTTCTCTTTCTCTATCTCTCTCTCTCTCTCTCTCACTTTAAACATACACTCTCTCTAAACAAACAACACAGCCCCTCCTCCAAATCCAGCCATCACCGACTGTCACTCCCCCACCGCCAAACAATCAGATTCAAACAAAATATAATTGCAATAATCTGATCAAAGAAATAACTCCTATTTAGATTCACAAAATTAACAAGCCATTATTTGTTCTAACTTACAAAAAAGCTTGAATCCAATAGCTCAAATCTTTCTCCACCGCCCCTGTCTTCCGATTCAGATCCACCACCACAAACATGAAATCCCACCCCACCACCACACCATCGCCGGACACTAGCTCACCACGTCTCCGATCTATTCATCCATCACCACCGCCTCCATCAGATCTATTCATCCATCACCACCACCCCTGTCTTCCGGACACCCCGTCGCCGCCATCAGATCTATTCATCCATCACCACCGCCTCCGATCTCCGGCCAAACCCTAAATTTATTATGAAAACAAATATGAGTACCCTCTCTCTCTCTCTAAAAGCTAACAATCATATCCAAAATCCAAAATTCATAACAATCTGATGATTTTCTGTGCAGTAACGATTTTATATTCATTTGAGATCTAAATATCAACATGTAGTTTGCACATTTCCACAACAATACATCTCTTTTTATGATTAAACTCTGCCGCAACCATCACTTTTCGTACATATCTTCTTTTTCAACAAATAAATACATCTTCCCATATGAAAAATCTTAGATCTAAAACAAATATGATAAGTTTGCATATATCAATCAGCAGATTCCGACATATCTCAAATCTGAAACAACTGTCGATCTACTTTCTTGCCGCATCGATATCTTCTCTATCAGATCCAAGATCTTCTAAAGGAATCAGATCTCAGATCCGGCCATGAACCACCGTCTTCATGGTTCTAACTCGCCGGAGCTCCGGTCTCCTTAAACCTCTCTCTGCCGCATCCTCCGCCTTTTTCCTCCACTGCCGCCCGTTCTCCAGCGAAGACACCACCACAATCACTATTGAAACTAGAGTCCCGTTCACCAGCCACGACTGCGAACCTCCGTTGGGATCTATCTCTGATCCGAGGGTTTTGTCATTTGATCTGAAGATGTAACGATGAGAGAGATGGCAACAGAGGTTTGGATAAACCCTAAAATAGGTATTTGGGGGAGAATAGTGGTATATATATGGTGGGGGTAGTTGCTATGTGAATGGACATAAATGCCCTCACGTGCTCTGCACGTGATGTAACTTAACCAAATTTTTTAACTGGGTTTGGGGTAAAGGACGAAACATGTAACATGTTTTAAAAAAAAAAGGACTGTGGCTGTAAATATTAAAGATAAAGGTCATCCATTGCAACTAGGTACAAACATAAAGGACGAAAAGTGTAATTTTTCCTAATATTTATATTAACGTTAAATTAATGCTGAGTTATTTACCCAGCTACGCAAGTTATGGGAATTCGAACATAATCCACCAAAACAGAATTTTTCCACTTGATTAATTATTCTTTGGATCAAAAAATTCTTTCCACATGTTTCCAACATTATTACCAACCCGTTTATCCACTAGTTCGAAACAAATATGTGCCAACCGTTTCACTTTTGGAATTTTGCTTAAATAGTCAAAATCGAACGAATCCACTAAATTCGATTGTTTTGTATCGATTTGAACCTGCATTTATATTCCTCTCATTCCCACGATCATTCTACACCTCTTACACTTCGAAAAATCTTTCAGTTCGGGTCTGCAAGTCATAGCCGGAGTTCGGTCGCCGGAGTTCGGTCGCTGGAGCTTAGCCGAGCCATCTTTCCCGACGATACCGGAGTTGTTTTATTCGACTAATCGGTATATTTACATTCGTTTAATGTTTCTGTGAATTTAATTTGAGTATAACTTAGAATTGATCGTGAATTAAGCCTGTTGACTTTTGTTGACCGATTTGGGGAAGAAGATGATAAATAGTGATTTCTTTATTATTTTCTTTTATTTAACATTTATTCAATAATTCATATTAAATCGATTTTAATCAGTTAAAGTCCGAAATTTTTAACATGTATACTTTAGTTACTGATTCAATTATTAAAAATATTAGGTTAGTCAAAATGTTTATAAAACTATTTTTATAAATTAAAATTTTTTTAATATTTACAAAATTATAATAATTCGAATTTAATGAATTAATTATTGAAATTTTTATAGTAATTATTTCACATGTTGGACTTTACAAAAAATAATGTTGTTGCTCACATTTTATATAAATTTGATATTTATATAAATAAATCAGTATTTATATTTATTTATATAGTTTAATTTAATGTAATTAAATTATATAACTATATAATTTTGATCCAAAATTATCCTTATGACAAAAGATGCATTATTCCGAGTTTATATAAATTTAGAATCTGAATTTTTATTATGTTTAATTATTTAGATAATTAAACTTATATAAACTTATTAATGGTTATTTTAACCATTTTAATTCATTTTAATCATTTAAAATTATTCCAAGGCCATAATAATTATTTTAAATCTGTAATACTAAGGTTCAATAATTAAAAATGATATTTTTAATTATTCAAATTTAATATAATTATTTTGATAATTAATCATATAATTATCATATGTATTCTTTTAAACAAAATATTTATTATTTGTTAAATAATAAATATTTCAACCATCTAAATTAATTTAAATTTTTTATAAATTAATTATATCACTTGGACAATATTTTACCAATAATCATTATATTTAATTATGTTATTTAATTACACTAGTTAAATATATTTGATTTATTATTACAAATGTTTTTAAATCATTTGTACAACTTGTGTAATTTTATTATTTATGATAAATAAATATTTTACATAAATAATTCCGTTACCTCATATTCATTTCCGAGTTCTCTATTAGGTTATCCAAACCTTATAGGCACCAATTAAACAAAACACTACCGAATCCTATAGATTTAGGATTTCCAATTATCCAATTAAATATTATTGTTGATACATATTCCATATTGTTGCATGTTCAATAAATTAGAGTGACGTGGAATCTTATTTCCAAGAACTCTCACATTTGCATACTCGTTAGGACTTACTCGTAATCAAGGTGAGTTCATGTTCCCCCTTTTCTCTTAACTGTTTTTAGTTTTATACTTCGGGGGTGGAATACATGTTACAATTATTACACTAAATGTTTACAGACAAGTGAGTTCATGTTCCCCCTTTTCTCTTAACTGTTTTCAGTTTTATACTTCGGGGGTGGAATACATGTTACAATTATTACACTAAATGTTTACAGACAAGTGAGTTCATGTTCCCCCTTTTCTCTTAACTGTTTTCAGTTTTATACTTCGGGGGTGGAATACATGTTACAATTATTACACTAAATGTTTACAGACAAGTGAGTTCATGTTCCCCCTTTTCTCTTAACTGTTTTTAGTTTTATACTTCGGGGGTGGAATACATGTTACAATTATTACACTAAATGTTTACAGACAAGTGAGTTCATGTCCCCCTTTTCTTTTAACTGTTTTCAGTTTTATACTTCGGGGGTGGAATACATATTACGAATATTACAATGTTTACAAATGGTATAATAACAAGAAACACTCTTGGTGAGAACGAGTACCAAGTATGATACAATTTGAGAATACAAAAGAATATAAGAAGCACTCTTGGTGAGAACGAGTACCAAGTATGTTACAACTGTTACAGACGTTATTATACATGGTATGGTTAGTGTAACGACCCTCATTAAAAAGTCCTATTTATTTTATTATTTTATCTAAAAGGAAACTCTAATTGTGACACCCAAGTGATTCTACACAAACCCTAAAATTATCAGAACAATCAGAATCAGGATCAGGGCCCCTAAAACTCAGGGGGGGCATTCCCTACTTGATGATTATCCTAAATAACTCGTTGTCAAAATTTAATTTATCGATTCCGTTGACTCAGCTAGGCTAGAAACACACGCTGCAAACCTATGAGCTTTACGTGTCCCTTACGGACCGTAAGGGAATATTGTTACGGTCCGTAAGAAATGTCAATTTTGTGTATAAATAGCAGGCATTGGCAATCGCATTCTGTTGTTCATTCGACGTTCAAATTCGATCTGTATATCGAGTTATAGTCGAAACTGTCACCAAATCACTAATTAGTAGAGGGGGGTGCTGCTACGATGCCGGGTATTAACTCAATCGCTGCTACGATTCAATGTCCGATCGATAGAAACTATCCAATGGATGTTTAAGTGCTGCTCAAACTTGGGTTATACTTTGTCATTAGTTGTGATTCCGACAGGATGTTGAGTGCCACCCGAACTCGGGAAATACTCTGTCCTTCGTTGTGAATCCAATGGATGTTTAAGTATTGCACTTTGTCTTTCGTTGTGAGGGTTTTAATCTTGTGAGTTATCGTAAATGTTGTATTAGTTAATTACCTAGTTCGTGTGCATTAGGTTACAAGGCTAAATCCATAGGCTAAGCTCTGCCTGTATAAATCTGCAATATATCAAGGATTATCTGTAGACTAAACTTTGGCTGTATGAATCTGCATGCTTATAAAGTGAGTCATTCTCTTTTTATCAAATTACTTTCAAAATCATGTTTATTTTCAAATATTATAATTACAGTGATTAAGTTTATGTAATCACCAAGTTACAGCCGGTATGTGGGGTTTTGTATACATTACTTGATAACCGTCACTATTGGACAACGAGTTAGCCAATGAGTGATATGACCATAGTCACAGACACCATCGGGCAAAGAGGCTACCGATGGATGTTCGAGTGACAAGTACTGTGGGTAGTTGGTTTGATATCTGAAACATTGTAATCTCTCTTAATACTGTAAATTATAACAAAAAAGGTCGTTTTCATAAATAGAATGATTCACTCAGTATTTCCCGCTGACAAAACCTTTTTAAAACACTTTTCAGGTAATTACAGTAGATTGGAGTAAGAGATGGATACGGCACTGAAAGGCATCAAGAAGTGGCTTATTTATTAATTAAATCAAAATAAGAAATATTGTTTTATGTAATAAAATTTATCTTTATTAAAGCTACCATTATAAAACATGGGTTTATCCCATTTATTAAATAAAATCCGGTGTTTTCTAAACTCTGATATTTTTCCTAACTCACGGTCCTGATAAAATTTCTGCTGCAACGTTTTCAAAACAATCACCGGTACCGCTGGGCTGTTCGCGACTCCCGATTCCGTCCAGGGTGGGTCGGGGGCCGTGACAGTAGGTGGTATCAGAGCCAACTCAAAGAGCCACTGCTTTACGCCTTTAGGTGTTGTAATAATAATACCTAAATTTATATAAAAGAGTTAGGAGATTGCTGTTAACTGGTAGCATTTAGACTTGAACTTAAGAAAAGATGCCTTAGTATTAGCTTCACGATAAGCTAAGTATTTGTGTAAATAAATATGATAGATTTTGGTGTGCCATAAGTAATATATTTGATAAAGTAATATCACGGGACAACTAAGTCCAGAATCACTAGTTGAGAGAATGATCAACAGTGTTATGATTAGAATTACTAGTTGAAAGAATGATCAACAGTAATATGACCTGAGTCACTAGTTGAAAGAATGATCAAATTGACACTGTCACAGGAATCGTTTAGTGATCAATATAATAATAAGATATGTTATGGAAATACAAATTTCCTTAATTCTGAATAAAAGCCCTAACAAGATAGGCATTTTTTTTGAAAAGATACTAATTATGGGAAATGGAAAATTTTCTCCGGCAAAACTGGGTATGATGTAGCAGACTCTCCAGTTTGTCCGGATATACTGAAATTACCTCTCCGGCGAGAACTAGGTAAGAAGGTATATAATATGTCAGCAAGTGACAAGATTTCCCTAAATAGTATCATGATCTGATATCTGACTGATTTTTGGAAATATGAAATTGTTAAAAACATTGACCTGATAGATGGTATGTTTATTTCAGCATGTGAAATATATGATTATATAGATATACATATTTATAAGGAATTCCAAAAGTCAATTAAGAATAAAGCACCAGTATCTGTGTCTAGATTTCTTTACTAGGAATCTCTTTTCCGATATCAAACATTAATTCGTTTAATCATCTGTCTCGTAGCTCGTGTGATAAAATAAACAAAGGAAACCCATTAAGTTGGGATACTATCGAAAGTGCAAAGAATTTCTAACACGTTACCATAAACTATTAACGCAAATAAAAAGCATGTAAAGTTGTGATAAGGTACAAGAAAACACATGAAAATTTAAATTATAAATCCACAGAAGTTGAAGTATATTACACATAACTTTCGAGGCAATACCTTTTGAAAATATAAATTGGGCACGATGACACCAATGTTAAAATTCCGTCAGTAAGAAGAACTACTAATCAAAAAGAGGCACTTTGCCACATGATCCTACAAAATGAATATCTCTAAAGTACGCTAGAACAGGATTTCATAAGCATCCGTGCACAGTCTAATCAGAGTCATAATTATTATCACTACAAAAAGGAGTCACATACTTTTGCAAATTCCCTATTTCATTTTTCGACATTCCCTGATAATGTCACTTAACAACAGTTATCACACGAAATTCCGGATAGAAGTTCCTATATTTCTTTCGTTGAAATTTTGACTTTTGCATATAATAAATTAACTTTCGTGTTTCTACTTCCCCTAATGATCATCATACCAGGAGGATTTATTTCATAGTAGCGAGTATTGATTCATTTCATTTCTTGGTAAATCCACACGTTACACATGCACCGTTTGTTGTACATATGGTTCGTTTAATTTCTGAATTCCACTGGAGGGCTTCATTCTAATTTGTCGTTTTATCCAAACTCAAAATATCCTTTAATTAGACTTGATTTTGGCACGGTGGACCGCATTATTGCTAAACAATGACTCTTAATATCGAGTCAATAAATTTTTGAAAAACTCAATTTTCTTTGGCATCCAGGGTTTCTGTTATGACCATGTCCGAATTTTTTCTTATTTAAACTCGTTTTGTTTAAATCGAGTTCAATTGTTTGAACTTGCTCGCATTACATATTCAATTCAAAGTTCCATATGATGAATTAAAACCATCATATTCAAAATAATCCTAACAAGCATTTCAATTCTCTTGAACTATAACACGCTTGTGTGATCCTCGACTTCACTAAATCATTTCTATGATCACAATCACTTTGAGGTAACATTTTCACAAAATCTGAAGATTGCGCTAATCTCGGATTTAATCATTTAATTATTTATATTAAATCCACTTTGTTTTTATTCTATACAAGGAATCTTAAAACAATCATGTGCTCAGATAATGATACCCAAATTCATATTTCGGTATATCTCTTAATAATTATTACAATATCAATCGAGCCTTTCGTAAAATTTATTGTTCTATCATCGTTGATCGAAAAACATTATATAAATTTAATTGATTATATATGAAAATTACCTAAATTTACAAATATAGTATTACTATATTTTAAACCATTGCGGTAAAGAAATTATATTTGAGGAATACTTTTATTTAAAAGTTATTGTTTAGTTATTTATTATTGATAATTTTATTATTTATAAAAAGTAGTAGTGTTAAGATTATTTTAATACTAGGGTTATTATCAAGGGCAGGTATTGGATAGCCTAGCCTTAGTTAGGCATGGAGTGGCCACCTATGCTTAAACAAGGCAGCACTAACCAATATCCAACCATGATAATGACTAGTTAAAAATATAAATTAAGTCATTATATTTATTTAATAAATTTTAATTATATTTTACTTTGTATTATAAGAAGAAGATATATTTTCATAAAACAATACAAGAATTAGAGAGACGAATAAATTGTCTATCACCTGTTTTGTAAAGAAAATGATCATAAAGAATAATATGATAGTCATCAAACTACATTGGGTTAAGGGAATATTGTAATATATAAGAATAGTCTTCGTTTTCACTTATTTACAACATTCACAACGCTATATGGTTTCAAAATGAAAATAAGTAATCACATAGAATTAATCCATTAAGTGTTATATATTTACAAATTAATTTACAAGTACTTTTGTACACTAAATATTTTACACCTTTATTTACAATTCTCATTTAACGTTATAATAAATAGTGATTTCTTTTACAAAATAATAATACTAAAATATTTTGTAATAAACTTCATTGTGGTATTTTGTAATATATATTACATAGAAAATATAAGTTATTTTACATGGTATAGTAAAAATAATATTTATTTAAAAGTGGTTACCATTTACATATAGTAACAATGCGTAACAAATAATATATATTACATAGTATTTATATTTGATATGTAAAATATGGTTTAAACATAAACACAAATAATATATATTTACTTTACAAATATAATATAATAATTGGTCATGCCAAAACAACTTGTTATTATATTTCAATCTCTAGGACATAGTGTGAAAAATATGGTTACTAATAGTATACTATCACATTGTTTCACAAATTAAAACAACGTGGAACTCTAAAATGATACACTAACTCTATTGTCTTTTGGTGTATCTTTGCAATTCACTCATCTCAACACTTTGATTTTCTCATATCATAAATATTTGACAAATCATTTTTCATGCTTTTATTTCATTTTGAACCTGTCAATTCTAAGTCTTCCTCAGTTGCCAATCAAAGTATGCTTTCTTTTGACAAAGAATTTTTATTAATTCTAAAAATCCTTCACATTCATATCTATTGATTTTATATCTTTTGGCTTGAACCTAGTCACTTTGAAAATCATATCATTTCATCTCATTTGACAATCGATTTTTTTGAACTAATTCAGTTGAACCATTGAATCCTACTTAAAATACAACTTGTATTCACAAAATTTGATATTTTAAATTTTGTATCATCTACCCTAATATTATTTTTATTAACTAAAAGGTGACATAATTCCAAAAGAAATATAATAATCCAAATACACTTGGGAGCTGGAATCTAAGATGAAGAAAAAGTATTCCTACTTATTCCAGTAAATCTCGGGGATGAGATTTTTATTAAGGTGGGGAGAATGTAACGACCCTCATTAAAAAGTCCTATTTATTTTATTATTTTATCTAAAAGGAAACTCTAATTGTGACACCCAAGTGATTCTACACAAACCCTAAAATTATCAGAACAATCAGAATCAGGATCAGGGCCCCTAAAACTCAGGGGGGCATTCCCTACTTGATGATTATCCTAAATAACTCGTTGTCAAAATTTAATTTATCGATTCAGTTGACTCAGCTAGGCTAGAAACACACGTGGCAAACCTATGAGCTTTACGTGTCCCTTACGGACCGTAAGGGAATATTGTTACGGTCCGTAAGAAATGTCAATTTTGTGTATAAATAGCAGGCATTGGCAATCGCATTTTGTTGTTCATTCGACGTTCAAATTCGATCTGTATATCGAGTTATAGTCGAAACTGTCACCAAATCACTAATTAGTAGATGGGGTGTTGCTACGATGCCGGGTATTAACTCAATCGCTGCTACGATTCAATGTCCGATCGATAGAAACTATCCAATGGATGTTTAAGTGCTGCTCAAACTTGGGTTATACTTTGTCATTAGTTGTGATTCCGACAGGATGTTGAGTGCCACCCGAACTCGGAAAATACTCTGTCCTTTGTTGTGAATCCAATGGATGTTTAAGTATTGCACTTTGTCATTCGTTGTGAGGGTTTTAATCTCGTGAGTTATCGTAAATGTTGTATTAGTTAATTACCTAGTTCGTGTGCATTAGGTTACAAGGCTAAATCCATAGGCTAAGCTCTGCCTGTATAAATCTGCAATATATCAAGGATTATCTGTAGACTAAACTTTGGCTGTATGAACCTGCATGCTTATAAAGTGAGTCATTCTCTTTTTATCAAATTACTTTCAAAATCATGTTTATTTTCAAAGATTATAATTACAGTGATTAAGTTTATGTAATCACCAAGTTACAGCCGGTATGTGGGGTTTTGTATACATTACTTGATAACCGTCACTATTGGACAACGAGTTAGCCAATGAGTGATATGACCATAGTCACAGACACCATCGGGCAAAGAGGCTACCGATGGATGTTCGAGTGACAAGTACTGTGGGTAGTTGGTTTGATATCTGAAACATTGTAATCTCACTTAATACTGTAAATTATAACAAAAAGGGTCGTTTTCATAAATAGAATGATTCACTCAGTATTTCCCGCTAACAAAACCTTTTTAAAACACTTTTCAGGTAATTACAGTAGATTGGAGTAAGAGATGGATACGGCACTGAAAGGCATCAAGAAGTGGCTTATTTATTAATTAAATCAAAATAAGAAATATTGTTTTATGTAATAAAATTTATCTTTATTAAAGCTACCATTATAAAACATGGGTTTATCCCATTTATTAAATAAAATCCGGTGTTTTCTAAACTCTGATATTTTTCCTAACTCACGGTCCTGATAAAATTTCCGCTGCAACGTTTTCAAAATAATCACCGGTACCGCTAGGCTGTTCGCGACTCCCGATTCCGTCCAGGGTGGGTCGGGGGCCGTGACAGTTAGCTTAAGGAGGGTTTTACTACTAGAATGTGAAAGGTGGGCACCACACTTAAGGCCATTAATCCTCGTCGTAGGACCGAGGGACATGAGTGATAGATCTATTTGGGTGTAGCGAGCCCACACCCATGAAACCGGGGAGGCCCATAGAGGTGACTATGTCTTTCAGCCGGAAGCCCGGTACAAATTTGCTAGGTTTGAGTTTTCCTGCACCTTATCACACTTACCTTTGGCTTTGCAACCCATTGGTGATTTTTTTTCCTTATTGCTACATACCAGGGACTTTCATACACCGTTTACAAAGGATTATACATATGTCGTTTTAAAGAGACATTTATATACTCAAGACATAATTTAAAGGCTTATATACATAGACTTACACATGAACTCGCTCAACTTTTTTTGTTGATTTTTCAAACTACATGTATTTCAGGGAACTAGTGGATCTGACAGGATATGCATGTGTCTAGCTGCGTTGGTTATTAGATGTCATCCAAGAGTTGTGAAGTTTGAGAGGTGTAACCTACTCCTGGACGGGTTATATGTCTCTAAACCTCGTCTTATCCAAAGTCTTTTAGGTGTCTTATGAACACGTTTTAAATAATTTATGGTTTGTAACTTATTTCAAGTGTCGATGTTTTTAAACAATGATGTTGTGGTATTTTCTCACTTTAATTAATGGATGAACATCTCGTATTTTTATCATATAGCATTGTTGTGATTGTTGCTATGGTATTAAGAAGTCACACCAAATAAACCCACGCTTCCGCAAAAGCTAGGGTGTGACAGCTTGTCACAACAATGCTACATGATAAAATACAAGATGTTCATCCATTAATAAAACTGAGAAAATACCACCATAACATTGTTTAGAAACATTGACATTTGAAATAAGTTACAAACCACAAATTATTTAAAACGTCTTCATAAGACACATAAAAGACTTTGGATAAGACGAGGTTTAGAGACATATAACCCGTCCAGGAGTAGGTTACACCTCTTAAACTTCACAACTCTTGGATGACATCTAATAACCAACGCAGCTAGACACATGCATAACCTGTCAGATCCGCTAGTTCCCTGAAATACATGTAGTTTGAAAAATCAACAAAAAGGTTGAGCGAGTTCATGTGTAAGTCTGTGTGTATAAGCCTTTAAAATATGTCTTGTATGTATAAATGTCCCTCGTATGTAGCAATAAGGAAAAAGAAGTCACCAATGGGTTGCAAAGCCAAATGTAAGTGTGATAAGTTGCAGGAAAACTCAAACCTAGCAAATTTGTACCGGGCTTCCGGCTGGAAGACATAGTCACCTCTATGGGCCTCCCCGGCCTCATGGGTGTGGGCTCGCTACACCCAAATAGATCTATCACTCATGTCCCTCGGTCCTACGACGAGGATTAATGGCCTTAAGTGTGGTGCCCACCTTTCACAGTCTAGTAGTGAAACCCTCCTTAAGCTAACCATACCATGTATAATAACGTCTGTAATAGTTGTAACATACTTGGTACTCGTTCTCACCAAGAGTGCTTCTTGTATTCTTTTGTATTCTCAAATTGTATCATACTTGGTACTCGTTCTCACCAAGAGTGTTTCTTGTTATTATACCATTTGTAAACATTGTAATATTTGTAACATGTATTCCACCCCCGAAGTATAAAACTGAAAACAGTTAAGAGAAAAGGGGGACATGAACTCACCTTGATTTCGAGTAAATCCAAATAAGTATGCTAATGTGAGAGTTCTTGGAAATAATATTCCACGTCACTCTAATTGATTGAACATGCAATAATATGGAATATGTATCAACAATAATGTTTAATCGAATGAGCGGAGATCCTAAATCTATAGGATTCGGTAGTGTTTTGTTTACGAGAAATAATGTGATAATTATATAAATAATTATCAAAAATAATTAATTTAAACCAGAATAATTAAAATAACATTTTTAATTATTTGAACTTGGATATTACTGATTTAAAATAATTATTATGGCTTGGAATCATTTTAAATAAATAAAATGAATTAAAATGATTATGATAACAATAATTAAGTTTATATAAGTTTAATTATCTAAATAATTAAACATAATAAAGATTCAGATTCTTAATTTATATAAACTCAGGATAATGCATATTTTGTCATAAAAATAATTTTGGATCAAAATTATATAGTTATATAATTTAATTACACTAAATTAAACTATATAAATAAGTATAAATACTGATTTATTTATATAAATATCAAATTTACATAAAATATCAGTAACAATATTATTTTTGTAAATTCCAACATGTAAAATAATTACTATAAAAATTTCAATAATTAATTCATTAAATTCGAATTATTATAATTTTGTAAAGATTAAACTATTTTTAATTTATAAAAAATAGTTTTATAAACATTTTGACTAACATAATATTTTTAATAATTGAATCAGTAATTAAAGTATACATGTTAAAAATTTCTGACTTTAACTGATTATAACAGATTTACTAGAAATTAATGAATAAACTGTTAAATATATACGAAAAAAAAAACAAAACTACTGTTCATCATTTTCCCCAATTTAAGTCAACAGAAGTCAAACTCGATAATTACGTGATCAAAACTGAACTATATTCAAATTAAACTTGCAGGAACATTATATAAACGTAGATATACCTATTAGTAAAACAACTCCAGTATTGGTTGGAAGTGCGGTTTCGACAAAATCCGGCGATAATGACCAGTCGTGAAATCCGATGTGTTTGTGTAATGTAAGGGGTGTAGAATGATCGTGGGAGTTAGAGGGATTTAAATATAGATTCAAATCGATACAAAACAAACGAATTCAGTGAATTCGATCCACTTTTGTATATTTTTTTTATAATTTTTCGGTTATTATAAGAAAAGGCATCGAATTAGTCAATATGTTACGAATATGATTTGTATTTTGTATAATTTTTAAATTCTTAGTCATTAGAAGGAGGTGAAAAATGAATATATTATTAGTCACACTTAAACAATTCTTGGCTGGTTTGATTCTTTGGAAAATTGATAAAAGAAAGACAAGTGTGCATATACATTTGTAGAAATAATTTAAAATTGAATAAATAGTAAAAAAAACAATTCGTGACAAGAAAGGTTCCTGTAATAGTCAGTTAACTGGGTTAACTGAGTTAGGCTTTAAAGAATAAAACCCTTTTATGAAAACTAACCTGGTTAGTGAAATCAGTTAAGTTAAGTTTGAAAATGGCAGATCTAGTCCCTACAGTTCAAGTTTGAGGAAATGACCAAATGAACCTTAGACTTTTATAATTAAAATAAATTATATTTATTTCTTTTATAAATAGGTTTCAAAAATGACCAAAAGAATCCTAAACTTGTAGTTTGAAATAATTTCACTTTAACCCTCGTATTTATATAGTTTCAGAAATGACAATTAAGTCCCTAAACTTTGTACTTTCAAATAATGATGGTTTTAGTCCTCGAAATTAAAAGTAATAACTTCAAACAAGTTTCAAAGAATGTCAAATAGGTCCCTCAACCTATTGTTTGTCTATGTGTTGGCATTGTCAGCATGTTTCTGAGTTATCCGTTCACTGTGCTAACTGTGTTTTGTGCATCAAGTTTATCACTAAAGCTTGTGTGTAATAAATGGAGTGACAATATGAATGTGATGCATATGTATCTATGATGCAGAACTCATAAAGCAGTTTAATTCAACAGTCGTAGTCAAGCACAGTCATTAAGCACATAATTTAATATTAATTAATTGTATGGATACCTGTAATTGTGAGGGTTGTCACATTCTCCCCCTGTTATAGAAATTTCGTCCCGAAATTTTAGTTCTGCTACTAGATGCAGGGGTCTTGGGGAATAAATGTGGGTACTTTTCCTTCATACGGTCCTCACTTTCCCACGTGAATTCCGGGCCGTGTCGTGCATTCCATCGAACTTTAACGAGATTGACACTACTCCTGCGTGTCTTGTTAATCTTCCAATCAGTAACCTCAACGGGTTCTTCAGTAAAGTGGAGTGTGTCATCAACATGAACTTCGTCAGCAGGAATGATCACTGTTTCCTGATTGAGAGAGGCACTACATGTCGTGCAACAATCTCTCTCAGGTATATCTCAGCAAGTTTACTCGTGTTGTCTTTTTCCTTGATTGGCAGAAAGTGTGCAGATTTTGTCAGACGGTCTACGATCACCCAAATCGTATCGTGACCTCTGGGCGTCCTTGGCAACTTTGTTACAAAATCCATGGATATTTGCTCCCACTTCCACTGTGGTATTTCAGGTTGTTGCAAGAGACCTGAAGGTTTCTGGTATTCAGCCTTCACCTTGGCGCAAGTTAAACATTTGCCAACATATACCGCAACATCGCCTTTCATTCTTGGCCACCAATAGAAATCCTTAAGATCTTGGTACATCTTATCCGGTCCTGGATGAATCGAGTACCAATTGTTTCTCCATCCCATGGAGATACTCATTTTCAATATACTTTTCCTTGAGTGCTTCTCTCTGCGCGGCACGAATGCGCAATGAGAGGTCCGTTTGTATGATCATTTCCAAAGCCCTAACCCTTAAGGGCTTGATCCTTTCCTTCCGACTTAGAGCATCAGCGACCACATTCGCCTTCCCTGGGTGATACTTGATTTCACAGTCATAATCATTTAACAGCTCTACCCAGCGTCTTTGCCTCATGTTAAGCTCTTTCTGATCAAATATGTGCTGCAGGCTCTTGTGATCAGTGTAGATAGTGCATCGAGTACCATATAAATAATGTCGCCATATCTTCAAAGCAAACACCACCGCGCCTAATTCCAAATCATGCGTGGTGTAATTTTTCTCATGGATCTTCAATTGGCGAGAAGCATATGCTATAACCTTCTGATGTTGCATTAGCACACATCCCAAACCTTGACGCGAAGCATCACAATATACCTCGAAGTCGTCAGTGCCTTCGGGTAGGGATAAGATCGGCGCGTCACAAAGCTTGTTTTTCAACAACTGAAAGGCCTCTTCTTGCTTATCTCCCCAATCAAACTTCTTGTCTTTCTGAGTGAGAGAGGTCAAAGGTTGAGCGATTTTCGAGAAATCCTCAATGAACCTACGATAATAACAAGCCAAACCTAGGAATTGTCGAATTTCGGTTGGCGTCTTCGGAGTCTCCCAATTCTTGATTGCTTCAATCTTTGTCGGATCCACATGAATTCCATTTCCGTTGACTACATGACCAAGAAACTGGACTTCGCGTAACCAGAACTCGCACTTCGAGAACTTCGCATACAACTTCTCCTTTTTAAGCAGCTCTAGAATAGCTCTTAAATGTTGCTCATGCTCTCCTTTCGTCTTCGAGTAGATCAAAATGTCGTCAATGAACACAATCACAAACTTATCGAGGTACGGTTTGCAGACTCTGTTCATTAAATCCATGAATACTGCTGGCGCGTTCGTTAAACCAAACGGCATAACCAGGAACTCGTAATGTCCATATCGAGTTCTAAAGGCCGTCTTTGGAATACTTTCCTCTTGTATCCTTAACTGGTGATAACCTGATCGTAGATCGATCTTGGAGTAAAAGCTTGAACCTTGTAATTGATCGAACAGGTCATCGATCCTTGGCAAAGGATATCTGTTCTTGATTGTCAACTTATTCAGCTCCCGGTAATCTATACACATGCGAAAACTACAATCCTTCTTCTTTACGAACAAAATTGGAGCTCCCCAAGGCGAGAAACTTGGTCTGATAAATCCCTTGTCTAACAACTCCTAGAGCTGCGTTGACAGCTCCTGCATTTCTGAAGGTGCAAGTCGATAAGGTGCCTTAGCTACAGGCGCGACGCCTGGAACTAAGTCAATATGAAACTCGACTTGTCTTTGTGGTGGCAATCCTGGCAAGTCTTCTGGAAAGACTTCAGGATACTCCTTAACGACAGGGATGTCTTCAAGTTTTGGCTCAGCGGCTTCCTTATCTACGATGTGTGCCAGGAAGGCAACACATCCCTTCTTCAAACATTTTCGAGCCTTCAAACAACTAATGATACTTAGGGGCGTATCGCGCTTCTCTCCATGTACTACGATTGTTTCTCCATCCGCCATTGGGATGCGAATGGTCTTCTCGTGACATACAATCTCGGCTCTGTTGCTTGATAACCAATCCATCCCTACTACCACATCGAAGCTTCCCAACTCGACTAGCAGTAGGTCTAATGTAAACTCGTGTTCTCCCAGCTCTATCACGCATCCTCTGATGACTTCATTCGTTTCTACTAGCTTTCCATTAGCCAGTTCAATTGAGTACGGGATGTCTAACTTATTAGCAGTTAATCTAAGCATTTTCTTAAACTCTAGTGATACAAAACTATAATCGGCACCAGTGTCAAATTGTACAGATGCAAAGCGTTGATTTATAGGGAACGTACCAGTAACAACATTAGGATCTTGGCGAGCTTCCCTCGCTCCAATATGGAAAACTCTTCCTGGTGCCTGGTTAAGCTTTGGGCATTCTCGCTTGAAGTGCCCGACGTCCCCACAGTTAAAGCATCCCGGTCCTCGACCATTTCCGTTCCCATTACCATTACCAGCTCGATTATTGCTTGTTCCCTGGTTACCAACTTGATTCCCACGGTTTCCTCGATTTCCATTTCTGCCATTTCCTCCCTGTTGGCGGTTTCCATTCCCATATCTATATCCTTGCTGACCACCACTACCAGCACCATTACTAGCCCAGCAGGTTTCTTTTGTGTGGCCATTCTTCCCACATGACTCACATTTTCTGAGTCGGCATGGTCCGGGGTGATGATATTGGCATACATCACACTTGGGAAAAGTGCCCATGTATCCCTTCCCTCTTGCTTCAACACCAGTTTTAGCTTCCTCTGGTGGGTTCCCGTTCTTCTTCCTTGCGCTGTCGGTACTCTTTTTAAAATTGGAGAATTTCCTTTTGTTTTCTCCTGAGGACTCCTCGTGAATTTCTTTCTTCTTGGGGTCAGAGTTTGGAAACTTGTTTAGATGGATAGCTTCTTCAGTAAGTGACACGCTCAGGTCGATAGCTTCAGTAATGGTTGCAGGCCTGGACGTGGTTACCATGCTCATGATCTGGGGTGCCAATCCCCAGATGAAGCGCTCAACACGTTTAAATTCTGGCGTGACCATGTATGGCACTACATGGGACAAATCATGAAACCTTTGAACATATTCTGCAATCTTAGGACCTTCCATTTTTAGGTACCAGAACTCAGTTTCAAGCTTCTGTATTTCAGCACGCGAGTAGTACTTTTTCCTCATTAACTCTTTTAACTCAGCCCAGGTTAATGCATAAGCAGCGACTTCTCCTAAAGTTTGCACTTGCAGATTCCACCACGATAGGGCACCATCCAGAAACAGCCCTGAAATGTAAGTGACTTGTTGATCGGGAGCGCATTTGCTCATTCTCAGAACCGAATCTGTCTTTTCAGCCCACCTAACATACGCAACAGCACCTCCAGTGCCATTGAAATTTACTGGCTTGCAGTCAAGGAATTGTTTGTAGGTGCACCCATGGGGTGGATTGTTGTTGCCGTTGTTGTTCGAATTGTTCCCGCTAGTTCCTCCTTGGGAGGCTGCATATTGTGCTATGGCTGCGGTAATTATCCCTTGGAGTTCTGCCTGGGTAGTAGGCATGCCTGAGTCGCCTCGCGGAGGCATCTTCTAAAATAAAGATCATATTGGTTCGGTTGCCGTAAGTATAGTAAGTAAGTAATATGCTTATGTAATAATACCATAACTCATAACATCCCATGTCATAACAAAAATAAATAGTTCAACAACGCATGTAAGTCACAATCAATGTAAGCAAGTAATCATGCTAGTCTTCCCCAGACTATCCCACCCAGTCTCCTAGACTGAACTCCTTAGTTTCTCAAACTAACTCCCTGGCCTCTAAGACCAAACCTTCCCAGTCTCTAAGACTAACTCCCTGGCCTCTAAGACCAAAACCTTTCCAATATCTAAGATTGAATCCCTCAGTCTCTAAGACTGAATCTCCCCAGCCTCTAAAACTTGATGTGTAGGAAGCGGTATATTAAAAACTTGTAAAAATGGTTAAATAAAGACCGATTCAAAAACTAAACTTTTTGGACATGCTTTGGCCTAATAGGTATCGGTACTCTCGCCGATAGGTCCCCAGGTAGGCAACGGGTCCTTTTATTTGGATTTGTACGAATGCCAGCCTAGACAGGAGTTCTCAGCTAACGATACTTAACCCTTCCAGTTACTACATGTCCGACACGAAAAAAAACACATGTTTGTAAAGAAACGTTTATACCCTGGATCTGAAAACTTGTGTATGCAATATAAAAATGTTTTTGTGAGAGCCCTGATGATCATAGTCTAGACTCGAGAAAGAATCCTAGTTCGCTATGATCGAGGCTCTGATACAAAGCTGTCACACCCTGGCTTTTGCGGAAGCGTGGGTTTATTTGGTGTGACTTCTTAATACCATAGCAACAATCACAACAATGCTACATGATAAAATACAAGATGTTCATCCATTAATAAAACTGAGAAAATACCACCATAACATTGTTTAGAAACATCGACATTTGAAATAAGTTACAAACCACAAATTATTTAAAACGTCTTCATAAGACACATAAAAGACTTTGGATAAGACGAGGTTTATAGACATATAACCCATCCAGGAGTAGGTTACACCTCATAAACTTCACAACTCTTGGATGACATCTAATAACCAACGCAGCTAGACACATGCATAACCTGTCAGATCCGCTAGTTCCCTGAAATACATGTAGTTTCAAAAATCAACAAAAAGGTTGAGCGAGTTCATGTGTAAGTCTGTGTGTATAAGCCTTTAAAATATGTCTTGTATGTATAAATGTCCCTGGTATGTAGCAATAAGGAAAAAGAAGTCACCAATGGGTTGCAAAGCCAAAGGTAAGTGTGATAAGGTGCAGGAAAACTCAAACCCAGCAAATTTGTACCGGGCTTCCGGCTGGAAGACATAGTCACCTCTATGGGCCTCCCCGGCCTCATGGGTGTGGGCTCGCTACACCCAAATAGATCTATCACTCATGTCCCTCGGTCCTACTACGAGGATTAATGGCCTTAAGTGTGGTGCCCACCTTTCACAGTCTAGTAGTAAAACCCTCCTTAAGCTAACCATACCATGTATAATAACGTCTGTAATAGTTGTAACATACTTGGTACTCGTTCTCACCAAGAGTGCTTCTTGTATTCTTTTGTATTCTCAAATTGTATCATACTTGGTACTCGTTCTCACCAAGAGTGTTTCTTGTTATTATACCATTTGTAAACATTGTAATATTTGTAACATGTATTCCACCCGCGAAGTATAAAACTGAAAACAGTTAAGAGAAAAGGGGGACATGAACTCACCTTGATTTCGAGTAAATCCAAATAAGTATGCTAATGTGAGAGTTCTTGGAAATAATATTCCACGTCACTCTAATTGATTGAACATGCAATAATATGGAATATGTATCAACAATAATGTTTAATCGAATGAGCGGAGATCCTAAATCTATAGGATTCGGTAGTGTTTTGTTTACGAGAAATAATGTGATAATTATATAACTAATTATCAAAAATAATTAATTTAAACCAGAATAATTAAAATAACATTTTTAATTATTTGAACTTGGATATTACTGATTTAAAATAATTATTATGGCCTTGGAATCATATTAAATAAATAAAACGAATTAAAATGATTATGATAACAATAATTAAGTTTATATAAGTTTAATTATCTAAATAATTAAACATAATAAAGATTCAGATTCTTAATTTATATAAACTCAGGATAATGCATATTTTGTCATAAAAATAATTTTGGATCAAAATTATATAGTTATATAATTTAATTACACTAAATTAAACTATATAAATAAGTATAAATACTGATTTATTTATATAAATATCAAATTTACATAAAATATCAGTAACAATATTATTTTTGTAAATTCCAACATGTAAAATAATTACTATAAAAATTTCAATAATTAATTCATTAAATTCGAATTATTATAATTTTGTAAAGATTAAAATATTTTTAATTTATAAAAAATAGTTTTATAAACATTTTGACTAACATAATATTTTTAATAATTGAATCAGTAATTAAAGTATACATGTTAAAAATTTCTGACTTTAACTGATTATAACAGATTTACTAGAAATTAATGAATAAACTGTTAAATATATACGAAAAAAAAAACAAAACTACTGTTCATCATTTTCCCCAATTTAAGTCAACAGAAGTCAAACTCGATAATTACCTGATCAAAACTGAACTATATTCAAATTAAACTTGCAGGAACATTATATAAACGTAGATATACCTATTAGTAAAACAACTCCGGTATTGGTTGGAAGTGCGGTTTCGACAAATTCCGGCGATAATGACCAGTAGTGAAATCCGATGTGTTTGTGTAATGTAAGGGGTGTAGAATGATCGTGGGAGTTAGAGGGATTTAAATATAGATTCAAATCGATACAAAACAAACGAATTCAGTGAATTCGATCCACTTTTGTATATTTTTTTATAATTTTTCGGTTATTATAAGAAAAAGCCTCGAATTAGTCAATATGTTACGAATATGATTTGTATTTTTTATAATTTTTAAATTCTTAGTCATTAGAAGGAGGTGAAAAATGAATATATTATTAGGCACACTTAAACAATTCTTGGTTGGTTTGATTCTTTGGAAAATTGATAAAAGAAAGACAAGTGTGCATATACATTTGTAGAAATAATTTAAAATTGAATAAATAGTAAAAAAAACAATTCGTGACAAGAAAGGTTCCTGTAATAGTCAGTTAACTGGGTTAACTGAGTTAGGCTTTAAAGAATAAAACCCTTTTATGAAAACTAACCTGGTTAGTGAAATCAGTTAAGTTAAGTTTGAAAATGGCAGATCTAGTCCCTACAGTTCAAGTTTGAGGAAATGACCAAATGAACCTTAGACTTTTATAATTAAAATAAATTATATTTATTTATTTTATAAATAGGTTTCAAAAATGACCAAAAGAATCCTAAACTTGTAGTTTGAAATAATTGCACTTTAACCCTCGTATTTATATAGTTACAGAAATGACAATTTAGTCCCTAAACTTTGTACTTTCAAATAATGACGGTTTTAGTCCTCGAAATTAAAAGTAATAACTTCAAACAAATTTCAAAGAATGTCAAATAGGTCCCTCAACCTATTGTTTGTCTATGTGTTGGCATTGTCAGCATGTTTCTGAGTTATCTATTCACTGTGCTAACTGTGTTTTGTGCATCAAGTTTATCACTAAAGCTTGTGTGTAATAAATGGAGTGACAGTATGAATGTGATGCATATGTATCTATGATGCAGAACTCATAAAGCAGTTTAATTCAACAGTTGTAGTCAAGCACAGTCATTAAGCACTTTGAGGGTTGTCACATTAATGTGACAACCCTCAGAATTACAGGTATCCATACAATTAATTAATATTAAATTATATGCTTAATGACTGTGCTTGACTACGACTGTTGAATTAAACTGCTTTATGAGTTCTGCATCATACATACATATGCATCACATTCATACTGTCACTCCATTTTTTTTACACACAAGTTTTAGTGATAAAATTGATGCACAAAACACAGCTAGCACAGTAAACGGATAACTCAGAAACATGCTGACAATGCCAACACATAGACAAACAATAGGTTGAGGGACCTATTTGACATTCTTTGAAACTTGCTTGAAAAAGTTGATTTAAAGTTCGGGGACTAAAAAGTCATTTTTGAAATCTTGTAAGTTCGGGTTAAAAATGTAAATATTGAAAACTCAAAAGTTTAGGGTCCTAATTGTCATTTTTAAAACTTATATTTCAAATAAAATAAATATAGCTGTCACACCCTGGCTTTTGCGGAAGCGTGGGTTTATTTGGTGTGACTTCTTAATACCATAGCAACAATCACAACAATGCTACATGATAAAATACAAGATGTTCATCCATTAATAAAACTGAGAAAATACCACCATAACATTGTTTAGAAACATCGACATTTGAAATAAGTTACAAACCACAAATTATTTAAAACGTCTTCATAAGACACATAAAAGACTTTGGATAAGACGAGGTTTAGAGACATATAACCCATCCAGGAGTAGGTTACACCTCTTAAACTTCACAACTCTTGGATGACATCTAATAACCAACGCAGCTAGACACATGCATAACCTGTCAGATCCGCTAGTTCCCTGAAATACATGTAGTTTGAAAAATCAACAAAAAGGTTGAGCGAGTTCATGTGTAAGTCTGTGTGTATAAGCCTTTAAAATATGTCTTGTATGTATAAATGTCCCTGGTATGTAGCAATAAGGAAAAAGAAGTCACCAATGGGTTGCAAAGCCAAAGGTAAGTGTGATATGGTGCAGGAAAACTCAAACCTAGCAAATTTGTACCGGGCTTCCGGCTGGAAGACATAGTCACCTCTATGGGCCTCCCCGGCCTCATGGGTGTGGGCTCGCTACACCCAAATAGATCTATCACTCATGTCCCTAGGTCCTACGACGAGGATTAATGGCCTTAAGTGTGGTGCCCACCTTTCACAGTCTAGTAGTAAAACCCTCCTTAAGCTAACCATACCATGTATAATAACGTCTGTAATAGTTGTAACATACTTGGTACTCGTTCTCACCAAGAGTGCTTCTTGTATTCTTTTGTATTCTCAAATTGTATCATACTTGGTACTCGTTCTCACCAAGAGTGTTTCTTGTTATTATACCATTTGTAAACATTGTAATATTTGTAACATGTATTCCACCCCCGAAGTATAAAACTGAAAACAGTTAAGAGAAAAGGGGGACATGAACTCACCTTGATTTCGAGTAAATCCAAATAAGTATGCTAATGTGAGAGTTCTTGGAAATAATATTCCACGTCACTCTAATTGATTGAACATGCAATAATATGGAATATGTATCAACAATAATGTTTAATCGAATGAGCGGAGATCCTAAATCTATAGGATTCGGTAGTGTTTTGTTTACGAGAAATAATGTGATAATTATATAACTAATTATCAAAAATAATTGATTTAAACCAGAATAATTAAAATAACATTTTTAATTATTTGAATTTGGATATTACTGATTTAAAATAATTATTATGGCCTTGGAATCATTTTAAATAAATAAAATGAACTAAAATGATTACGATAACAATAATTAAGTTTATATAAGTTTAATTATCTAAATAATTAAACATAATAAAGATTCAGATTCTTAATTTATATAAACTCAGGATAATGCATATTTTGTCATAAAAATAATTTTGGATCAAAATTATATAGTTATATAATTTAGAGTTAATTACTGATTTCGTCCCTGAGGTTTGTAAAAATAACGGTTTCAGTCCATTAGTTTAAAAATTGCGATTTCAGTCCATTAGTTTCATTTTCGTAACCATTTCAGTCCACTAACTTAACTCCATCCATTTATTTTGTTAACTTTGAGTTAACTAACTAATTCAGGGACGGTTTGCGTCAGTTTTAGAAACACAGGGACTTAAGTGTAAACTCTAAAACATTAAAACAAAAAAAAAAATAGTAAATTCCAAAAAAATCAAAAAAATTCCAAAAAACCAAACAAATTCCAAAAAATTCTAAAAAATAATAGAAATTCTAAAAAATCATAAAAATTCTAAAAAATTCTAAAAAATCCAAAAAATCCGTTTCGGCGCGAACTGTTTCGACCCGAACCGTTTCGAGCTGAACCGTTTCGACGCGAACCGTTTCGAGCTGAACCGTTTCGACCCGAACCGTTTCGACCCATACCGTTTCGAAGGCGAACCGTTTCGAGCTAAACCGTTTCGAACCGAACCGTTTCGAGCCGTACCGTTTCGAACCGAACCGAGCCGTTTCGAACCGAACCCTTTCGAGCTGAACCGTTACGAACCGACCCGTGCTGTATCGAACCGAACCGTTTCGAGCTGAACCGTTTCGAACCGAACCGTTTCGAGCCGAACCGTTTCGAGCTGTACCGTTTTGACGCGAACCGTGCCGTATCGAACCGTACCGGTTCGGCTTTGAAACGGTTCGGGTCCAAAGGGTTCGGTTCGCATCGAAACGGTACGGTTCGAAACGGTACAGCTCGAAACGGTTCGGTTCGAAACGGTTCAGCTCGAAACGGTTCGGTTTGATACGGCACGGTTCGGTTCGAAACGGTTCAGCTCGAAACGGTTCGGCTTCGAAACGATACGGGTCGAAACGGTTCGGCTCGAAACGGTACGGGTCGAAACGATTCGCGTCAAAACGGTTCAGCTCGAAACGGTACGGACGGTTCAGCTCGAAACGGTTCGGGTCGAAACGGTACGGGTCGAAACGGTTCGCGTCGAAACGGTACGGACGGTTCAGCTCGAAACGGTTCGGGTTCGAAACAGTTCGCGCCGAAACGGATTTTTTGGATTCTTTAGAATTTTTTAGAATTTTTATGATTTTTTAGAATATTTATTATTTTTTTGATTTTTTTGGAATTTACTATTTTTTTGTTTTAATGTTTTAGAGTTTACACTTAAGTCCCTGTGTTTCTAAAACTGACGCAAACCGTCCCTGAATTACTTAGTTAACTCAAAGTTAACAAAATAAATGGATGGAGTTAAGTTAGTGGACTGAAATGGTTACGAAAATGAAACTAATGGACTGAAATCGCAATTTTTAAACTAATGGACTGAAACCGTTATTTTTGACAAACCTTAGGGACGAAAACATTAATTAACTCTATAATTTAATTACACTAAATTAAACTATATAAATAAGTATAAATACTGATTTATTTATATAAATATCAAATTTACATAAAATATCAGTAACAATATTATTTTTGTAAATTCCAACATGTAAAATAATTACTATAAAAATTTCAATAATTAATTCATTAAATTCGAATTATTATAATTTTGTAAAGATTAAGCTATTTTTAATTTATAAAAAAATAGTTTTATAAACATTTTGACTAACATAATATTTTTAATAATTGAATCAGTAATTAAAGTATACATGTTAAAAATTTCTGACTTTAACTGATTATAACAGATTTACTAGAAATTAATGAATAAACTGTTAAATATATATGAAAAAAAAAATAAAACTACTGTTCATCATTTTCCCCAATTTAAGTCAACAGAAGTCAAACTCGATAATTACGTGATCAAAACTGAACTATATTCAAATTAAACTTGCAGGAGGTGAAAAATGAATATATTATTAGTCACACTTAAACAATTCTTGGCTGGTTTGATTCTTTGGAAAATTGATAAAAGAAAGACAAGTGTGCATATACATTTGTAGAAATAATTTAAAATTGAATAAATAGTAAAAAAAAAAAACAATTCGTGACAAGAAAGGTTCCTGTAATAGTCAGTTAACTGGGTTAACTGAGTTAGGCTTTAAAGAATAAGACCCTTTTATGAAAACTAACCTGGTTAGTGTAATCAGTTAAGTTAAGTTTGAAAATGGCAGATTTAGTCCCTACAGTTCAAGTTTGAGGAAATGACCAAATGAACCTTAGACTTTTATAATTAAAATAAATTATATTTATTTCTTTTATAAATAGGTTTCAAAAATGACCAAAAGAATCCTAAACTTGTAGTTTGAAATAATTGCACTTTAACCCTCGTATTTATATAGTTTCAGAAATGACAATTTAGTCCCTAAATTTTGTACTTTCAAATAATGATGGTTTTAGTCCTCGAAATTAAAAGTAATAACTTCAAACAAGTTTCAAAGAATGTTAAATAGGTCCCTCAACCTATTGTTTGTCTATGTGTTGGCATTGTCAGCATGTTTCTGAGTTATCCGTTCACTGTGCTAACTGTGTTTTGTGCATCAAGTTTATCACTAAAGCTTGTGTGTAATAAATGGAGTGACAGTATGAATGTGATGCATATGTATCTATGATGCAGAACTCATAAAGCAGTTTAATTTAACAGTCGTAGTCAAGCACAGTCATTAAGCACATAATTTAATATTAATTAATTGTATGGATACCTGTAATTGTGAGGGTTGTCACATTCTCCCCCTGTTATAGAAATTTCGTCCCGAAATTTTAGTTCTGCTACTAGATGCAGGGGTCTTGGGGAATAAATGTGGGTACTTTTTGCTTCATACGGTCCTCACTTTCCCACGTGAATTCCGGGCCGTGTCGTGCATTCCATCGAACTTTAACGAGCTTGACACTACTCCTGCGTGTCTTGTTAATCTTCCAATCAGTAACCTCAACGGGTTCTTCAGTAAAGTGGAGTGTGTCATCAACATGAACTTCGTCAGCAAGAATGATCACTGTTTCCTGAGTTGGACTCTTTTTCAAATTAGATACATGAAATGTATCATGAACGCCATTTAATTCAGCAGGTAAATCCAACTTGTAAGCTACGAGGCCAATCCTTTTCAGGATTCTAGATGGCCCGATGTATCTGGGGTTCAACTTACCACGCTTCCCAAAGCGTGCTACACCCTTCCAGGGTGAAACCTTTAACAAAACCATATCCCCAACTTGAAACTCCAAAGGCTTCCTCTTTGGATCTGCATAGGCTTTTTGTCAGTCGCGAGCCACCTTGATACGCTCTCGGATCTGTGCAATTTTGTCTGTCGTTTCTTGGACCAATTCCGGCCCAACCAGCTGTCTATCACCCGCACAACCCAGCATAGCGGTGATCGGCACTTGCGCCCATAAAGAGCTTCAAATGGTGCGGCTCCAATACTTGTGTGGTAGTTGTTGTTGTACGAAAACTCGACCAATGGTAAATGATTATCCCAGTTACCACCTAAGTCAATTACACATGCTCTCAGCATATCTTCCAATGTCTGAATAGTTCTCTCACTTTGGCCATCAGTTTGTGGGTGAAACGCGGTACTCAGATTTAACTGCGAGCCAAATGCTTCTTGGAAAGATTGCCAAATCCTTGACACGAATCTTCCATCCCTATCAGAGATGATTGAGAGAGGCACTCCATGTCGTGCAACAATCTCTCTCAGGTATATCTCAGCAAGTTTACTCGTGTTGTCTTTTTCCTTGATTGGCAGAAAGTGTGCAGATTTTGTCAGACGGTCTACGATCACCCAAATCGTATCGTGACCTCTGGGCGTCCTTGGAAACTTTGTTACAAAATCCATGGATATCTGTTCCCACTTCCACTGTGGTATTTCAGGTTGTTGCAAGAGACCTGAAGGTTTCTGGTATTCAGCCTTCACCTTGGCGCAAGTTAAACATTTGCCAACATATACCGCAACATCGCCTTTCATTCTTGGCCACCAATAGAAATCCTTAAGATCTTGGTACATCTTATCCGATCCTGGATGAATCGAGTACCGAGATTTGTGAGCTTCGTCAAAGATAACATTTCTCAGGCCACCAAACAAGGGAACCCAAATTCGTTTAATGAAGCACAAAGTCCATTCCCCGTTTGGTACCAATTGTTTCTCCATCCCATGGAGATACTCATTCTCAATATACTTTTCCTTGAGTGCTTCTCTCTGTGCGGCACGAATGCGCAATGAGAGGTCCGTTTGTATAATCATTTCCAAAGCCCTAACCCTTACGGGCTTGATCCTTTCCTTCCGACTTAGAGCATCAGCGACCACATTCGCCTTCACTGGGTGATACTTGATTTCACAGTCATAATCATTTAACAGCTCTACCCAGCGTCTTTGCCTCATGTTAAGCTATTTCTGATCAAATATGTGCTGCAGGCTCTTGTGATCAGTGTAGATAGTGCATCGAGTACCATATAAATAATATCGCCATATCTTCAAAGCAAACACCACCGCGCCTAATTCCAAATCATGTGTGGTGTAATTTTTCTCGTGGATCTTCAATTGGCGAGAAGCATATGCTATAACCTTCTGACGTTGCATTAGCACACATCCCAAACCTTGACGCGAAGCATCGCAATATACCTCGAAGTCGTCAGTGCCTTCGGGTAGGGATAAGATCGGCGCGTCACAAAGCTTGTTTTTCAACAACTGAAAGGCCTCTTCTTGTTTATCTCCCCAATCAAACTTCTTGTCTTTCTGAGTGAGAGAGGTCAAAGGTTGAGCGATTTTCGAGAAATCCTCAATGAACCTACGATAATAACAAGCCAAACCTAGGAATTGTCGAATTTCGGTTGGCGTCTTCGGAGTCTCCCAATTCTTGATTGCTTCAATCTTTGTCGGATCCACATGAATTCCATTTCCGTTGACTACATGACCAAGAAACTGGACTTCGCGTAACCAGAACTCGCACTTCGAGAACTTCGCATACAACTTATCCTTTTTAAGCAGCTCTAGAATAGCTCTTAAATGTTGCTCATGCTCTCCTTTCGTCTTCGAGTAGATCAAAATGTCTTCAATGAACACAATCACAAACTTATCGAGGTACGGTTTGCAGACTCTGTTCATTAAATCCATGAATACTGCTGGCGCGTTCGTTAAACCAAACGGCATAACCAGGAACTCGTAATGTCCATATCGAGTTCTAAAGGCCGTCTTTGGAATACTTTCCTCTTGTATCCTTAACTGGTGATAACCTGATCGTAGATCGATCTTGGAGTAAAAGCTTGAACCTTGTAATTGATCGAACAGGTCATCGATCCTTGGCAAAGGATATCTGTTCTTGATTGTCAACTTATTCAGCTCCCGGTAATCTATACACATGCAAAAACTACCATCCTTCTTCTTTACGAACAAAATTGGAGCTCCCCAAGGCGAGAAACTTGGTCTGATAAATCCCTTGTCTAACAACTCCTGGAGCTGCGTTGACAGCTCCTGCATTTCTGAAGGTGCAAGTCGATAAGGTGCCTTAGCTACAGGCGCGGTGCCTGGAACTAAGTCAATATGAAACTCGACTTGTCTTTGTGGTGGCAATCCTGGCAAGTCTTCTAGAAAGACTTTAGGATACTCCTTAACGACTGGGATGTCTTCAAGTTTTGGCTCAGCGGCTTCCTTATCTACGATGTGTGCCAGGAAGGCAACACATCCCTTCTTCAAACATTTTCGAGCCTTCAAACAACTAATGATACTTAGGGGCGTATCGCGCTTCTCTCCATGTACTACGATTGTTTCTCCATCCGCCATTGGGATGCGAATGGTCTTCTCGTGACATACAATCTCGGCTCTGTTGCTTGACATCCAATCCATCCCTACTACCACATCGAAGCTTCCCAACTCGACTAGCAGTAGGGCTAATGTAAACTCGTGTTCTCCCAGCTCTATCACGCATCCTCTGATGACTTCATTCGTTTCTACTAGCTTTCCATTAGCCAGTTCAATTGAGTACGGGATGTCTAACTTATTAGCAGTTAATCTAAGCATTTTCTTAAACTCTAGCGATACAAAACTATAATCGGCACCAGTGTCAAATAGTACAGATGCAAAGCATTGATTTATAGGGAACGTACCAGTAACAACATTAGGATCTTGGCGAGCTTCCCTCGCTCCAATATGGAAAACTCTTCCTGGTGCCTGGTTAAGCTTTGGGCATTCTCGCTTGAAGTGCCCGACGTCCCCACAGTTAAAGCATCCCGGTCCTCGACCATTTCCGTTCCCATTACCATTACCAGCTCGATTATTGCCTGTTCCGTGGTTACCAGCTTGATTCCCACGGTTTCCTCGATTTCCATTTCCGTCATTTCCTCCCTGTTGGCGGTTTCCATTCCCATATCTATATCCTTGCTGACCACCACTACCAGCACCATTACTAGCCCAGCAGGTTTCTTTTGTGTGGCAATTCTTCCCACATGACTCACATTTTCTGAGTCGACTTGGTTTGGGGTGATGATATTGGCATACATCACACTTGGGAAAAGTGTCCATGTATCCCTTCCCTCTTGCTTCAACACCAGTTTTAGCTTCCTCTGGTGGGTTCCCGTTCTTCTTCCTTGCGCTGTCGGTACTCTTTTTAAAATTGGAGAATTTCCTTTTGTTTTCTCCTGAGGAATCCTCGTGAATTTCTTTCTTCTTGGGGTCAGAGTTTGGAAACTTGTTTAGACGGATAGCTTCTTCAGTAAGTGACACGCTCAGGTCGATGGCTTCAGTAAGGGTTGCAGGCCTGGACGTGGTTACCATGCTCATGATCTGGGGTGCCAATCCCCAGATGAAGCGCTCAACGCGTTTAAATTCTGGCGTGACCATGTATGGCACTACATGGGACAAATCATGAAACCTTTGAACATATTCTGCAATCTTAGGACCTTCCATTTTTAGGTGCCAGAACTCAGTTTCTAGCTTCTGTATTTCAGCACGCGAGTAGTACTTTTTCCTCATTAACTCTTTTAACTCAGCCCAGGTTAATGCATAAGCAGCGGCTTCTCCTAAAGTTTGCACTTGCAGATTCCACCACGATAGGGCACCATCCAGAAACAGCCCTGAAATGTAAGTGACTTGTTGATCGGGAGCGCATTTGCTCATTCTCAGAACCGAATCTGTCTTTTCAGCCCACCTAACATACGCAACAGCACCTCCAGTGCCATTGAAATTTACTGGCTTGCAGTCAAGGAATTGTTTGTAGGTGCACCCATGGGGTGGATTGTTGTTGCCGTTGTTGTTCGAATTGTTCCCGCTAGTTCCTCCTTGGGAGGCCGCATATTGTGCTATGGTTGCGGTAATTATCCCTTGGAGTTCTCCCTGGGTAGTAGGCATGCCTGAGTCGCGTCGCGGAGGCATCTTCTAAAAGAAAGATCATATTGGTTCGGTTGCCGTAAGTATAGTAAGTAAGTAATATGCTTATGTAATAATACCATAACTCATAACATCCCATGTCATAACAAAAATAAATAGTTCAACAACGCATGTAAGTCACAATCAATGTAAGCAAGTAATCATGCTAGTCTTCCCCAGACTATCCCACCCAGTCTCCTAGACTGGACTCCTTAGTTTCTCAAACTAACTCCCTGGCCTCTAAGACCAAACCTTCCCAGTCTCTAAGACTAACTCCCTGGCCTCTAAGACCAAAACCTTTCCAATCTCTAAGATTGAACCCCTCAGTCTCTAAGACTGAATCTCCCCAGCCTCTAAAACTTGATGTGTAGGAAGCGGTATGTTAAAAACTTGTAAAAATGGTTAAATAAAGACCGATTCAAAAACTAAACTTTTTGGACATGCTTTGGCCTAATAGGTATCGGTACTCTCGCCGATAGGTCCCCAGGTAGGCAACGGGTCCTTTTATTTGGATTTGTACGAATGCCAGCCTAGACAGGAGTTCTCAGCTAACGATACTTAACCCTTCCAGTTACTACATGTCTGACACGAAAAAAAAAACACATGTTTGTAAAGAAATGTTTATACCCTGGATCTGAAAACTTGTGTATGCAATGTAAAAATGTTTTTGTGAGAGCCCTGATGATCATAGTCTAGACTCGAGAAAGAATCCTAGTTCCCTGTGAACCTGGCTCTGATACCAAGCTGTCACACCCTGGATTTTGCGGAAGCGTGGGTTTATTTGGTGTGACTTCTTAATACCATAGCAACAATCACAACAATGCTACATGATAAAATAAAAGATGTTCATCCATTAATAAAACTGAGAAAATACCACCATAACATTGTTTAGAAACATCGACATTTGAAATAAGTTACAAACCACAAATTATTTCAAACGTCTTCATAAGACAAATAAAAGACTTTGGATAAGACGAGGTTTAGAGACATATAACCCGTCCAGGAGTAGGTTACACCTCTTAAACATCACAACTCTTGGATGACATCTAATAACCAACGCAGCTAGACACATGCATAACCTGTCAGATCCGCTAGTTCCCTGAAATACATGTAGTTTGAAAAATCAACAAAAAGGTTGAGCGAGTTCATGTGTAAGTCTGTGTGTATAAGCCTTTAAAATATGTCTTGTATGTATAAATGTCCCTGGTATGTAGCAATAAGGAAAAAGAAGTCACCAATGGGTTGCAAAGCCAAAGGTAAGTGTGATAAGGTGCAGGAAAACTCAAACCTAGCAAATTTGTACCGGGCTTCCGGCTGGAAGACATCATAGTCACCTCTATGGGCCTCCCTGGCCTCATGGGTGTGGGCTCGCTACACCCAAATAGATCTATCACTCATGTCCCTCGGTCCTACGACGAGGATTAATGGCCTTAAGTGTGGTACCCACCTTTCACAGTCTAGTAGTAAAACCCTCCTTAAGCTAACCATACCATGTATAATAACGTCTGTAATAGTTGTAACATACTTGGTACTCGTTCTCACCAAGAGTGCTTCTTGTATTCTTTTGTATTCTCAAATTGTATCATACTTGGTACTCGTTCTCACCAAGAGTGTTTCTTGTTATTATACCATTTGTAAACATTGTAATATTTGTAACATTATTCCACCCCCGAAGTATAAAACTGAAAACAGTTAAGAGAAAATGGGGACATGAACTCACCTTGATTTCGAGTAAATCCAAATAAGTATGCTAATGTGAGAGTTCTTGGAAATAATATTCCACGTCACTCTAATTGATTGAACATGCAATAATATGGAATATGTATCAACAATAATGTTTAATCGAATAAGCGGAGATCCTAAATCTATAGGATTCGGTAGTGTTTTGTTTACGAGAAATAATGTGATAATTATATAACTAATTATCAAAAATAATTAATTTAAACCAGAATAATTAAAATAACATTTTTAATTATTTGAACTTGGATATTACTGATTTAAAATAACTATTATGGCCTTGGAATCATTTTAAATAAATAAAATGAATTAAAATGATTATGATAACAATAATTAAGTTTATATAAGTTTAATTATCTAAATAATTAAACATAATAAAGATTCAGATTCTTAATTTATATAAACTCAGGATAATGCATATTTTGTCATAAAAATAATTTTGGATCAAAATGATATAGTTATATAATTTAATTACACTAAATTAAACTATATAAATAAGTATAAATACTGGTTTATTTATATAAATATCAAATTTACATAAAATATCAGTAACAATATTATTTTTCTAAATTCCAACATGTAAAATAATTACTATAAAAATTTCAATAATTAATTCATTAAATTCGAATTATTATAATTTTGTAAAGATTAAACTATTTTTAATTTATAAAAAATAGTTTTATAAACATTTTGACTAACATAATATTTTTAATAATTGAATCAGTAATTAAAGTATACATGTTAAAAATTTCTGACTTTAACTGATTATAACAGATTTACTAGAACTTAATGAATAAACTGTTAAATATATACGAAAAAAAATAAAACTACTGTTCATCATTTTCCCCAATTTAAGTCAACAGAAGTCAAACTCGATAATTACGTGATCAAAACTGAACTATATTCAAATTAAACTTGCAGGAACATTATATAAACGTAGATATACCTATTAGTAAAACAACTCCGGTATTGGTTGGAAGTGCGGTTTCGACAAAATCCGGCGATAATGACCAGTCGTGAAATCCGATGTGTTTGTGTAATGTAAGGGGTGTAGAATGATCGTGGGAGTTAGAGGGATTTAAATATAGATTCAAATCGATACAAAACAAACGAATTCAGTGAATTCGATCCACTTTTGTATATTTTTTTATAATTTTTCGGTTATTATAAGAAAAAGCATCGAATTAGTCAATATGTTACGAATATGATTTGTATTTTTTATAATTTTTAAATTCTTAGTCATTAGAAGGAGGTGAAAAATGAATATATTATTAGTCACACTTAAACAATTCTTGGCTGGTTTGATTCTTTGGAAAATTGATAAAAGAAAGACAAGTGTGCATATACATTTGTTGAAATAATTTAAAATTGAATAAATAGTAAAAAAAACAATTCGTGACAAGAAAGGTTCCTGTAATAGTAAGTTAACTGGGTTAACTGAGTTAGGCTTTAAAGAATAAAACCCTTTTTTGAAAACTAACCTGGTTAGTGAAATCAGTTAAGTTAAGTTTGAAAATGGCAGATCTAGTCCCTACAGTTCAAGTTTGAGGAAATGACCAAATGAACCTTAGACTTTTATAATTAAAATAAATTATATTTATTTCTTTTATAAATAGGTTTCAAAAATGACCAAAAGAATCCTAAACTTGTAGTTTGAAATAATTGCACTTTAACCCTCGTATTTATATAGTTTCAGAAATGACAATTTAGTCCCTAAACTTTGTACTTTCAAATAATGACGGTTTTAGTCCTCGAAATTAAAAGTAATAACTTTAAACAAGTTTCAAAGAATGTCAAATAGGTCCCTCAACCTATTGTTTGTCTATGTGTTGGCATTGTCAGCATGTTTCTGAGTTATCCGTTCACTGTGCTAACTGTGTTTTGTGCATCAAGTTTATCACTAAAGCTTGTGTGTAATAAATGGAGTGACAGTATGAATGTGATGCATATGTATCTATGATGCAGAACTCATAAAGCAGTTTAATTCAACAGTCGTAGTCAAGCACAGTCATTAAGCACATAATTTAATATTAATTAATTGTATGGATACCTGTAATTGTGAGGGTTGTCACAATAGCGCTATTAACTAATGACCCGCTCGCCATCGGACTCGGCGATTATGTCGATATAAAATGAGGGACTTAATGATAGAGTTTTGTCTAGTAAGTAGGGGTGAGCAAAAGGACAAACCCGACCCAACCCTTACCCGACCCGACCCGAGAACCGATTAAACATAAAATACAGAACCGATTCACAACAAATATAGGGTCGAGTCTGATCCATAGGTCCAAGTCGGGTTTCACCATGAAAAGAACCGAGAACCGACCCGACCCGACCCTATTTTATATGAAAAATTGTAACCGATCTAAATACCTAAGTACTTGGGTTCGGTTCGGTTCTCGGTTTTTTTCGGTTCGGTTCTCGGTTATTTTCGGTCCGGACCTAAACTTGCTCACCCCTACTAGTAAGTTAAGGTTGTTGTCCTACCCAATGAGGACGAACGTACGTATTCTACCCAAGGAGAATACACAGGATTAATATTGGCATCCTACCCATGGAGGATGGCGGTACATATCCTACCCAAGGAGGATATGTAGGTTCCGTTTTTGTTCTTTAACCCCATTCCCAACCACCGGGAATCCCATGCCTTTTAAAGAGTGTGAACTCACCTTGGTTTGCTCGGTTAGATTAAATGCTCGTTAAATAGTTGATCAAACACGCCCTAAAAAGGGTTACCAATAACAGTCAGTTCTACATGCACACACCTTTCACGTACAAGTAATTCATATATACATTGTTCACATCAAGCACATTTATTGCACATGTAACGCACGCACGTAATTCAAATTATGATAGTGTATTCATTCATCTAGAGCCACCAAGCAATCGCTTAACATGTAATCGTTCAACACACCACATACATTCATACCTAAGTTACTTGTATACACTTCAAGCCCAAATATCACACATGTATGGCCCAACAGTCAAATTAATTCTCAATCACCACTTATAATTATAACAACCCATTCTTCCGTTTAGTTGGGCCCAGGCTAGACGTTTGCAGCCCACCGCCAGGTGCGGCCCAAAACAAGTCCAGTCCAGAATCTGTGCAGTCCTATGCGTGGCCCAATCTGCCAACATTTGCATGCAGCCCACCAGCTATACATAACCCAACTGTTAACGCTCAAACCACATGCCATGTCTAGCCAATCACTCTACCCAGCCCAACACATTTAGTCCAAGCCCAAAACACCGAGTCCCAAACCCCAATCCAGTTACACAATCCTTTTTAGAGTTAACTGCCATTTTCGTCCCTGTGGTTTATTCACTTTGGCCATTTCAGTCCATTTTTCAAAAATGCGCCATTTTCGTCCCCCACGTTCTGGAAAGGTGCCATTTCAGTCCAAAAATCATAACCCAGTTAAGTCAGTTAGTAAATAAGGACTGATTGTGTAAATTTGTAACATAAAGGACCATTTAAGTAAATATTAAACACCACCACCACTAGCCCTACCACCACCACCACTCCGCTGCCACCACCACCGCCACCACAGCCCTGCCACCACCACCACTCCGCTGCCACCACCACCACCACCGCCACCACAGCCCTGCCACCACCACCACTCCGCTGCCACCACCACCACCGCCACCGCCACCGCCACCACAACCCTGCCACCACCACCACAGCCCTGCCACCACAGCCCTGCCACCACCACCACAGCCCTGCCACCACCGCCACCACAGCCCTGCCACAACCACCATGTTAGACCAGTTAATGGTGACTCGCGCACAAAGCATTTCAAGAACAGAGACAAAAAAAGAAGAAAAACATGAAGAAAGTGAGTTTATTGATCAAACCGCAGGTTCATCCCCACCAACGCGATCACCAGCTCTACAAGAAAGATCAAGAAATCATCATCGTCGTCGTCGTAGTAGTCAACATCACCGTTCCCTTGTGAGTACTTTTTAATCAACCCGAATCAATTTCCATATAGAAAAGGTGAATGTAATGTTGCTGGGTGGTATTTTGACATTTTGTAATAGGATATGGAATTCATATATGATTTGAGAAAACATATAGAAAAGGTGAATGTAAGTTTTTCGATTAAGTGTCAAATTGTTGTGTTATTTAGAGTCCCTGAACCCATACGAAACTCTCACACCCTTCAAAATCCTTTACCCCTTCGAAAATACCCTCTGTTCATCGTCTGGAAGTCTCGCCGGAATACCCGTCGCCGGAGACTGTCGCCACGCCGTTGCACGCGATACCGGATCGGTTTTAATCACCCAATCGGTATGTTTATACTTGTACAATGTTTCTGCAAGTTTAATTTGAATATTATCCGGTATTGATCGAGAATTAGGCCGTTTGACTTCTGTTGACCGTTTTGGGGAAGACGAACCGTAGCATGGTCACCACCGCCGCCGCCGGAACCACCACCATCAACGTCATCATCGTGGTGGCAGGGCTGTGGTGGTGGTGGTGGCAGGGCTGTGGTGGTGGTGGCAGGGCAGTGGTGGCGGTGGCGGTGAGGGCTGTGGTGGCGGTGGTGGTGGTGGTGGTGGCAGCGGAGTGGTGGTGGTGGCAGGGCTGTGGTGGCGGTGGTGGTGGCAGCGGAGTGGTGGTGGCAGGGCTAGTGGTGGTGGTGTTTAATATTTACTTAAATGGTCCTTTATGTTACAAATTTACACAATCAGCCCTTATTTACTAACTGACTTAACTGGGTTATGATTTTTGGACTGAAATGGCACCTTTCCAGAACGTGGGGGACGAAAATGGCGCATTTTTGAAAAATGGACTGAAATGGCCAAAGTTACCAAACCACAGGGACGAAAATGGCAGTTAACTCTCCTTTTTATAATTCCCTTGTAATTTATTACCAGATCAATGCAACCTTTACAATATATCTCATGATCATGATCAACAATTATCATAAGTTTATCACTCAATCATTCATCATGCTATTCCATATATGTTTATAATTATCCTATCTAGACCTCTTTATAATTAAGGTTAGCAGCCATTTAAATAATACTCTATTCCAAATCATGTTACAGCCGATTACACTTATTAGCTTTATGTCATTCTTTTAACACTCAAGTCATTTTACCGAAAATCATCATTATCAATTAATACGACGCCACGGATTTAACAGTCAACCATCATATTTTCGCATCAAATAATCATCATTAAAAGTCAGCAATACAATTTCATGCATCAACCAATAAGTCATAAACATGTGTTCTAATCCCTATTACAAATACACAGTGTGCGGCCCATTTAATACCCACTATCCCCTGAATTATATCTATTCAATTTGTCAACATAGGGGGAATCATCATGTGTCAGTTACGAAAATAACATGCAGGTTACAAGAATTCCATGTATTTTTAACAAATCCCCCTTATCATGCACTAGATATTTGAACTGCATATTATACTCATCCCTAAATTAGAATAATGAATCAGCCATTATCACCTAAAGACTAACATTTAATCATACCACATCGTCTATCAGCATAACATCAATTATTATAGCATCAATTATCAATACTTTTTTTTTTTGAAAGACCAACCAAAAGTTTTATTCATCTCTACCAGCCAACCAAATCAGTTGACCAGAAGGTTACATACACCAATGCTTTCTACTTAAACATCTAAACATAACAAGTTAAAATCACACCAGCTATCCCATGACAAGTGTTCCAGCTTCACCCTGCTTTTTAACCACATATATCCATACATTTTTACTTCCTCCTTCATTCTGTTAACATTTGATCGTTTATCGTTAAAAACCGCATCATTCCGGCTCCTCCATATCACCCAAATTGCTGCTTGCGTTACCATAGAGACCACCTTTTTCCATCGCTTTGAGCCCCTATTTCTTTTGTGAATATTCGCCAGATCCTCTAATTCCAGAATAAAGATGGGGAGAATCTTACACCATTTTGAGATGAAATCCCATAATTCAATCGCCACGTGACAGGAACCGAATAAATGGAGGGCCGATTCGTACTCTTCTTCACATAGCTTGCATCGGCTATTGGCCACATAAACGTTTCTTCGAGCAAGGGCCGAAACCGTTGGTACTTTATCTTGGATCAATCTCCACACTAAGAAATTCACCTTGATTGGGGACCAATTATTCCACTCAAACTCCAAACCGAGGTTCGAATAAATCGTATGATTTACTTCATTCCTCACGCTACTAACCGAATACACTCCCGAATTCCCCAACGTCCAGATCCACCTATCCGAACCCAGCCCGAAATCATAGTTCATAATGGCAGATGAGAGGCTATCAAGCTCAGCTATTTCAGCTTCACTCGTTGGAAGTCTGACCCACGAAAACCTCAGCTCTCTACCGTCTTCCCCGTCCACTACCCGCTCCTTTATTAAAGCCTTTTTGTGCGATTCAAGCTGGAAAATGAGTGGATATTTTACACTTAATGGTTCATTAAATAACCATCTCTCTTTCCAGAAGGCCACTTCCTTTTCAGCGCCCGGACACCCCCTGAACCAAGTTTCCAAATTGATACCCATGGCTTCGAAATCTCTATCCACATTATGTATTTGCTTCCATATTCCGGCAACCGACATCTTTGCTGGAATAAAACTCCAAGTTCTTGAGCTATTATGCAGCGCCCATACCACTTTCCTCCATAGATTTCTTTTGTCCACCTTGAACCTCCACCACCACTTTGATAACATAGCTAAATTTGCGACTCTAAGGGAACCAAGACCCATCCCTCCAAGATCCTTCGGAGTCATCATACTCTTCCATGCGACCCACTTCATTTTTTCTTTTTCCGGAATCGAATCCCAAAGAAAATCTCTACGGATTCGTTCTAGTCGTTTTATCACCCCCAAAGGAGCCTTGTAAAGGGAGAAATAGTACAAAGGTAAGGCGTTTAGGACAGCCCTAATAAGAGTAATCCGCCCCCCGAAAGAAAGAGTGCGGGCCGTCCATAACGACAATCTTTTCTTGAAAATCTCTATCACCGGATCCCAATTTTTTACCAAATTCATATTGGCCCCTACTTGTAGACCTAAGTACTTAAAAGGAAACGACCCTCTGATGCACCCCAACATATTGGCCATGAGTTGTACCTGCGTGTCTTCCACCCCCACCCCGTATAAACTACTTTTCTTAAGGTTTACCTTTAGCCCCGTGGTAAGAAAGAAACATCTGAGAATTCGTTTCAGGCTTACCAAATTGTCAAAAGACCACTCCCCCACAAATATGACATCATCGGCGTATAAAAAATGGGACAAAGGGAGACCATTTTGTGATAAAGGTATACCTTGAAACACCCCAATATCGCACGCCTTTTTCATCACCCCGGTCAAAGCTTCCATAGCGAGGACGAATAGTAACGGAGATAGCGGATCACCTTGTCGCAAACCTCTAGAACAATTGAATTCTTGCGTAGGGGAACCGTTTACGAGGACCGAGGCCCTAGCTGATTTCACAATTGTCATGACCCAATTCCTCCATTTCGAAGGAAAATTCATCTGGCAAAGCATAGAGCTTAAGAAATCCCAACTCAGGGAATCATAAGCCTTTTCGATATCTATTTTTAGAATCATCCCTTCCTTTTTGTTTCTTTTCATCCATGGTATAATCTCATTTAAAATTATGACCCCGTCAAGAATACTACGGTTTGCCAAAAATGCCGTTTGTTCTTCCGAAACCAGTTTATGAATGATCGTCTTCAATCTATTCAATAGTACCTTTGACACAACTTTGTTTATACATCCAATTAGGCTTATTGGACGATAATCATGTAAACCACCTGGGTCAGCTCGCTTTGGAATAAGGGCCAAAAAAGATGACATGCACCCACTATTTAACTGTTCAGTCAAGAAGAATTGTTCAAATACTTTAACAAAATCCACTTCCAATCTGTGCCAAAACTTCTTTATGAAATGCAAATTTATCCCATCTGGGCCCGGGGCTCGATCTCCTTCGCAATCCCACACCGCCCGTTTTATCTCTACGGGTGTAAAGGGGCATACCAGAGCTTGGGCGTCCTCATTTGACACCGTTGAGATGTTCGGACAACAAAGAGCTGGTCTCGAGACCACTGGTTCTTCGAATTTTTCTGCAAAAAAAGAATAAACATGGTCTTTTACTAAGGTTGGCGACGTCACCCATACTCCATCAATGTATAAGCCATGTATCCTGTTGTTACTCGTGTTTGCATTCACCACCCCGTGGAAGTACTTTGTGTTCTCGTCCCCGTCCTTAGCCCATCGTACCCGAGATTTCTGTCTCATATCCATGGACTTTAATCTATCCATCTCCGATATAAGATCCTTGCATTCTGCCCTTTCCTCCAATTCCGCTTGATTTAAGTGTCTTTGTTCAGCAGCCACTTCGATTTCCTCCAGTCTTTTCACCTTTGCATTATACTCGCTGTTCATCTCAGATTTTCGGTTATACACCCATTCCTTAAGCCGCTTCTTAACCCACTTTAATTTTACATCTAACCCCAAATCAGCCGGCCCTTGAAATCGGAACACTACCATAAGGTTTTCATAGAACAAAACACTAAAGCGAGATAACGAGAAGTAAATATCGTAAGATAGAACGTTGCTGACCTTAAAAGTTCGGGTTGTCACATTTAAAGATCATTAAACTCATGGATAAGTTGGTTAATGAAATAAAGTTCATAAAAGTTTGTTTAAAATACCCAAGAACACTTATTTTTGGAAAGATCATAATATGTTAAGTGTAGATCTAAAAGACTACACCTTTTTAACAAGAATCAAGTTCACCATGATGTTTCATATGAAGAAATTAGTATATGTTGTTAGTGCTTATTGTTGGAAAATTGTTTTGGTGTTGAAAAGAAAATAAACACATGTTTTGAAAACATGGGAAACCTCCATTTTTAGGGGAAACTATGTCAAAATTTTAAAATTTTGACACTTAGAAAAATATAAGTTTTGGTTAAACTTATTACCTAAAAATTCACCTAAAAATATTTACCAAGGTTTCCCTAATTTTTGTATAAAATGTCAAGTCAAAAAATGGTGATTTCTTCAAATTAAAATTAATATTAAGTATGTATATTTTTAGGAAAAATATATATATTTAGTGATCACCAAATTTTGTGCTAAGTGTATATTATGTGTATTATATATATTAGTGTATTAGGAACTTGAAAATACACTAAATACTCCCAAGGAGTATGAATACAAAAATACACATACAAATACATGAGAATACATAAGTATACAAGTATTCAAAAAACTTCCTCACAAGGAAATACATGGACAAACATATATAACCGATACCAAGTATTGGAATTTATACAAAAATCGGGTGGATAACAAAAATAACCATATATATATTTTAAACATGACAAAATATATATATTTCATACAAGTCTTAAAAATATTTTTTTAAGAAGTATAATTCCGAAAAGTAATAAAAATCAAAGTATGGATTTTTGGTGAATAATACAAAATACACAAGTATTTACATAAAATACAAATATACTTCCCTAAGAATACTTGTACAAAAATAATATTGGAAATATTATTTCACAAAATACTTATACTTATTTTTGGGAAAATAATATAAGTAACATACCTGAAGGGTTAAGAATATAAATTATTTTTAACACTTGTCACCTAGACAAGAAGACTTATAAACAAATATAAACTCAAAGTGCAAGAACATATACATAAACAAAAGATGGTGACTTGTACTTGTGTGATACAAGTCTAGTGACTAACATTAATAGAACACGTATAGGTCACGATGCTAAGAAACCAACCGGTGAAGTTTACGGCGCAGGATACGCAAAGTTGTGAGTTCATGTCCCCACTTTTAAACTTTTACTTGTTTTCTGAACTTGGGGAAAATACATATGTTATGGTATGTTGAATACAAAAACTAAGGAATGATACTTTAGATCATGTCACGAATAGGGTGCCATAAGCACCATTAATCAATTTCGTACCAAGACCGCGGAACAAAAGGTTAGATCTAATGGGTTTCAGGAAACCACACTCTTGGCCACTCTTTTACCAAGCAGTGCTTTTGTGTCTCTAGTCGTGAATCGACAGGTAAAAATGCCTATGGTTTGGATGCTTCCTATGTCGTTACATATGTTAGTGGCCTCGCGAACCATTAGCGATCTCGTATTCCTTACATATACAGAAGTATTTATTTTCAGTACAATTACATACCATGTTTTCTACAGCAAATGCTTAAATGTTTTCACAAAACTGCATGAATTCACACCAACATTATGTTGACGATTTTCCAAAACTCACATGTATTTCAGGTAACTAAAGTGGATGTGCGCGCGGTCTTACTCTTGCTCCAAGATGTCGCTTTTTTAGTCATGTCGTGTCAAGACTCCGATGCCTGTTTTTGTGGGATTTGGTTACTATATTCCATCTTGTGTGGGATATAAGAATCAAAACCTTGATGTTCGTCTTTAAATAAATTTGTAAACTTTTCAGACACTATGTTATCTAGTGATGTAAACATTAACTTATGTTTTGTTAATGGCATTTGGAGTTATTTTATGAGCATGTAGTATGTTTACCATTCGTATGCAATGAGAACCTTTCAGGATCACACCTCGTGCTTCCGCCTTAGAAAGGGGTGTGACATATGAAATTTATAAATATTTTTGCCAAGGGAAAAATTATAAGTAATTCTTCTATGTAATATTTCTTAAAAATATATATTTTGAAAATATATATATTGATGAATCTTTATTAGAAATATTATTCCGGACAAGTAATACAACGATTAAGTTTAAGGATACTTAATAAATACAATGGAAATACATATTCTCGTACGTATAAATACATACTGGAATACGCTACTGAAACTTGGCAAAAATATACAAGTATAAGAATGTAAGTATAAATACACCCATCCTTGGGGAAATATTCATGTACAAATACTTAGAAGTGTCAAGTTAAAATATATTATTTTAACTAATTTTCTAGAAATTTAATGAATATAATTTAAGTTAAAATATTTATTATTTTAACAAATAATTATATAACTTGGAATGATATTAAGGACACAAAGGAACGTAACTCAAAGACACTAATTAATACTAAGTCAAGGCACGACCCGCCCGTCTAATAAACCGTAGTACGTTTATAGGAAGTTGTGTGAATGAGTATCAGCTGTGAGTTACGTTGGATTGAAGAACGCAAAACCGTGAGTTCATGTCCCTCTTTTCTCTTAACTGTTTTCGTTTTATAACTTCGGGGGTGAAGTACATGTTACAAAATGTTTACAAATGATTACAATTGGTATGGTTAGCTAAGGAAGGTACTGTTAGATCATGTGAATGGGTAGGCGCACTCTTAAGACCATTAATCCTCGTATGTGGACCGAGGGACATGAGTGATAGATCTATTTGGGTGTAGCAAGCCCACACCCATGCGGACCGGGGTTTGGCCCATGGGTTGACTATGTCTTACAGTCGGAAGCCCGGTACAAAATCTGCTAGGTTTGAGCCTTCCTACGCCGTGCACACACGTTAATGGCCTTGCAAACCGTTAATTGATCTGTTTCCTTGTTGCTTTCATACCGAGTTTACAAAACATACATACTTACTTATAATGATTACCAAGTTTATTCGAGCTCACACACTAAACACATGAACTCGCTCAACTTTTGTTGATGTTTTCAAACTACATGTATTTCAGGGAACAAAGTATGGATCTGGCGGGCGTTAAAGTATTCAAGTGTTGTTTGGAATAAAAGATGTCATCCGGTGTCGAATGGTTTGGAGTGTGTATCCTATCCTGGATAGGATACATATTTCAAAGCCTAGTTTTTATTAGCGTCTTTTGTCGAGTCCTTATGGAACTCTAAAACAATTTGCATGGTTTGTAATTTGGATTTGAAGTCTTTGTTTGGATTCCAAAACAACGTTGTTTGTAACATTTTAAACTTAATCAATGGACGAACATCTCTAGTTTTATCATATAGTTGTTTGATATGGTCAAATGCAATGATATTAAGCAAGTCACACATAATCACGCTTCCGCAAAAGTCAGGGTGTGACACCAGGTGGCAGGTTAACCTCGGTTGGTGATGTGGTAGAAGCACGGATACGCGCAGTGGCGCTTGACGTGGCAGGCGAGCGCACGGGTGCATGGAGCAGAGCCAGACTGGTCTGCGCGCAATGGCGCATGGACACTGATGTGACGTGCACGGCGCACCAAAGTGAGCCAATACGGCGCGATTGTGTGGTATAACAACCATCCTAAAATAATCCGATACCCAAAAATAATAATTAGAATGTCCCAATATGTCCTAAAATACACCCCATATGCGAAAACGGGCCCCGAATGCCTTTATTTCTATTAAAATTAAATAAAAACAAAAACAATGGGTCTCTGGCGGGCCGCGTAAGACCACCCCTTGGTCTACGCGGAGCGAGCCCCAGGCTGCCACGTGTCATGCAATGTGTCGAGGCTATATGTGATGACCGGTCATAGCTAGGCCCTACAAGCCTAGGTCGCGGGCCTAGTAAGCCCCCGCTTCATCTTACGCGGGGCGCGAGGGACTCGAATTCAGCTCCTATAAATTGGGAGCTCAGGCCTTCAGTCCCAACTCGCACCAAAATTTTTCTCTCTCAAAATTCTCTAGTGTAGGCACTATTCTCGGGTATAATACCCCCCTAAATAACGAAGTTCTGCCCCGTTATAAGTATCATAACCCCGGTTACGTATTAGATACACTGCCCGATTGATCCAGGGTTCCGTAACGGCTTTCGTGGTTCTGCCCGACGTAGTCGTTGGAATGCCGTCTCGGGGAGGGTATTACTAATGTAAATATTGGGTTATTATACTAACACATGTGCATTTGTGTAATTTTATAGATAATCACCAGGAAACCTTAAAGAAAAACCTAAGACAGCAATGTGAGTAATCTCCTTTTTGCAAATTGTTTTTACAAAACCTCACACAATTAATATTATATTAAACAGTGATTGAGTATTTGTATTCTACAATTATCGTCGGTATGTTGGGGTTTTGTATACAAAATTTGTTACTACATTGTGAGTAGTAACATGGCCACAAGTCGGGTTGACAGTACCGTGGGTGGTAATTAAAGTAGATGGAAACAAATGTAATTGCGCGACCACCCTCAATACTGTACAATGGTTTTACTTAACTTGATTAAACTGAGATTTACCCACCAGTATTTCCCACTGATAAAATGTTTTAAACGCGTTTAAGGTAACAAAATGTGAAAGCCAAATAGAAGCCAGCTGGACAACACTGAATGCTTGGAAAAGTGGCTATAAAGTTACTTAAAATAAAAGAGATGTTTTATTAAATAAAATAGGATTTATTTCCTATGAAAATGTGTGTACTTAAAACTTGGGATTTTCCTACGTATTTAATATTATGAAAGTGTGGTATTTTACTCTGATAAAATATTTCCTAACTACGATCCTGATGTGATTTCCGCTGCCAAAATGATAAACACCGATACCACTAAAACTGGCCACGACCACCCGTTCCCGAATTGTTAGGGGACGGGGGTTGTGACAGAAGGTGGTATCAGAGCTAAGCCACTGATTCAGCCACAGAAGTGTTATGCTGACATCAATATATTATTCGAAATGTTAGGAAATTTTCTACGAAACTACGTGCATATTTGTATTTTATTGTTGTGTGTTATTTGACTATTTGTTAGTTTACAGTATGAGCGACCAAGTACCTTCCGACGCCTACCGTCAGTTGTCCAGCTCCCCTAGAAGCGAAAGCACCTCTTCACAGCCTGCCCTCTCAGGGTATTCAGCTGACAATGAAGATTGGATATTCGTGTTTAAGGCTCAATCTGAAGAGCCATTCCCTCCTAAAAAGAAAGGATGGTTCAGTAGGGGAGCGCATGAACGTAGGAAAAGAATGAAAAAAAATACAACAGCAGCGAGTCCTAGCAGCCGCTAAAAGAGAGACAGATGCTCATGCCCAGGATATGTTAAATAGAAGTCTAGCAAACTTCCATATTTTAGCAACTACAGTTGCAGACCCTAACCTGGAGCAACTCATAGCACCCCAACCATTACCATTGTTCCCTACCCAGCCGATGAAAATTGAAAACAACCCAGAAAATCAAATCCAAATGCATGATTTTAACCCAGAAGAGATACCTAGAGTACCAGCACCCAATCCCTTAGACCCAAACTACGACCCATGGTTAGACGACCATAGGGATTACCAGGAACGCTACCCAATACCAAAAGACGAACCCATGCCAAATCTAGCAACCTACCCAGGTTTGGACCCTCTAGATCCCTTCTATGATAGCGATTATTACATTAGGGAAATTCTAGAGAATCTATACCCGTACCAGGAACCCATGCCCCAGTTCCTGTAACACCTCGTAAAATCACGTCCAATGAAGTATTGACACGTGTAATAAACCCTAATGAAGTCAAACATTGAATTTAAGGGACTAATTTTTCGAAAAATCGAAAACTTTGATTAAGAAAGGACTGGAAGTGTTAGCATACCTAAAATAAGTTTCTAAATAACCTCTTACTATGTTTATATTCACAAATGTGCCACTTGATGGATAAGTGTAGCCGTTTGCGTAATTAATTGAAGGTTTGCGTAATAAAGGGTTAAAAGCGTCAACATGTCAAATTCTAACCTCTGAGTGACCTTTTAACAAACCGAGAGCTTCATGATATTTAATTATACTCTCGGGAATGCCAAATAATGGCCGTCTAAAGTTTTTATGCCTATAAGTAAAGTTACGCGCAACTTTGCAAGTTAAAGGGGCTAAAAGTGTCAATATGTTTAATTATACCTCTGAATGACCTTTTAGCGAATCCGAAGCATCGTGATGTTTAATAATACTATCAAGAATGCCTAATATGAAATGCGCAAGTTTGCGCAATAGAGGGACCTAAAGCGTCAACTTTTGAATCTACGCCATTCGGTGACCATTTAAGCAAACGGGAGCGTAGTAATATTTAAATATATGCTTGGGAATGATTATTATGGGCCATGGAAGGCTTAGATATCATTAAACGGCATTTCGCGCTACTTTGCGCAATTAAGGGACTAATTGCGTCAAACTGCAAAAGGAGGTCGAATCGTATGGTAACGGACCTTCCGGAATATGTCCATAAGTTAAATATACCCTATTTATCCTTTATATAGCTTAGATATAGGCTTAGAGGTGTTTGGTGCGCAAAAATAAACTTTTATGTCATACAGGGACTAAAAGTGTCAAAAAGTGCACAAGTTTGCACTTTTGCGCATATCTCGCATTCTGAATATCCCCGGACACCCAAAAATTTATGTAAGCACTAAAATATTTTATTTTAGTGATCGCCTTAATAAAATTTCATTCGTCGCGTACTTTTGACCGTTTTTCGCGTCCGGTCGTGTTTCGTCGTAATTAGACGTACAACGTGACCGTACGGCCAAACGAACCGACATCCGGCATATTTTTGGACATGTTTTGTGTCCCCTACGTTCAGGCATTATTGTGGAGCCTTAAAAATGGTGTAACGGCCCTCGAATGTATCAGTTATGGCATTTAACATGTACAGGGGCTGATCTAGTCAGTTTTGAAAGTGAAATTATGCTGAAAAACATGACAGGGACTGTTATGGTTAATTCTGAAACATGAACACACCTGATGTAACAGCCCAGGGACCAGTTATGTCATTTCTGCATGAAAATGGGAATTTAAAACGCCAAAAAAATGAATGCAGGGACCAAACTTGGCAACTGCCAAGTTGTTTCTGGTCTGGGCCAGCCAAACGGGCCGCGTAGCCCACCAGGCCTGCTTACGCGGGCCGCCTAACATGTACAGCAGCAGAAACAGTTGCAGAAACTGTGTTTTTCTGCTGATTTTTGTTGGAGCCAGCTGTCATACACTCAAATATCAATACTAAGGGCTGCCCACTGATTATTAAAACCTCTTGACATCTGTTATGATCTGATTACTCCTCCCGACAAGTGTCACGATCATGTAAGAACCCAAAACCCATATAAAGGTGTGGTTTACTTGTTCTTTTCCATATCTTCTCTCCAATCTTGCTTTGTCCCTGATTCAAGAAGGGCCCTGAGTTTCTGGTAACCCTCAATCAGTTCATTGGACCCATTGTAAGCATCCTTAACCCTTCTAATTCAGTTCTAGCTTAGTTAATTAACCAAAAGTCAAACCATCGTAAATTAAGTTTGACTTTGTGATTAAATGAAATCCGCTCAGTCATTCTCGAATTAAAAGTACCTACAAGTTGGTATTTATGTGGGTAACAAACCCTCAAAAGGGTATTTTCAGATTCACACTCTAAGCACGTTAATTGTCGAGTCAAAGTTCTTCTTAAAAAGTCAACAGAATGTGTTTTTGCAAATTTAGCATGATTAGCAAATGTAGGGTTCATGCAACCTGTTTGATCATCAAAATAACTTGGTAATTAATGTTAGAATGTGTTTCTTCATGATCAACTCGACAATTTTCAGTTTAAACCCGAATCGGAACCGAAAGTCTCATAAATTGACTTTTTCTTTGACTTTCAGTTCTGATCCGTGCATGCATGTTTGAGATCTGCATTAGAGCATATTTTGGACCAATTTTTATATAAGATTAACCCTCTGGAATTTTACATCTTGGTTCCATGCTTAACCGATTCATATGCATGTTCCCGATTTATGCTTAAAGTTGACTATTTTTCCCTTTTCGATATAAAACGTGATTTTTGAAAAAGTGAAAGAGTAGAATCATTTGTTACTGATTTATAAACTTGCACCGAAAATTTGATATCAGTTTGAGGTCTAGATTAACGGTTATGCTCATTATCGTAATTTGCAAGCTTTATGTTACATAAATAGCGTAATTAGCGCATAGCCTATTTTAATCCACTTTTCGGTATCAAAATTTTTATACACTGATGTTATATAATATTTTGAGATTTTTAAAGATTTTTATTAAATTTTTGGCTGAGCATAACATAGGTCTTTAAGTTAAATTCGGTAAATACCGATTTTGCCCTTTTTAGCCATAAAACGAGTTTTACAAATCCTTTTGACCCCAAACCTTTTTCTACTGATTTTATTTGTTAAATAAAGTATTTTGAGCCTTCTGGAAGTATAAAAATCTCAGCTTTCTTTTACAAACCCGGAAACGGCTCCAAATCGCCTTATTAAGCATTTTCATCGCATAGTATGTACCATAACCATATTAAACATGTAAGGTTGGTACCTACTGATGTTCTTAACATATTTTTATAAAATAACAGTAAGTACAATTTTATAAACCCAGGTTTCCAATTTTGACATTTTTAGCCCTTGTGAAATTACCAAAATACCCCTAAGGTGCATAGTTTGGTTTTAAATAATAAGTTCTACATATGGGTCATACCCTACTGTTATAACATGATAAATTAAGTATAATTACTGTATAAATCAGACCCGTAACTCAGATTTACAAATAAACTCTTTTATAAATCTCTTAAATGACCAAAATGCCCTTATGAGGCATAAGTTGTATTTAAATCCGTTTTGGGCATAATAGAAATAACTTACTGATATTATTACATATTTAGAGCATATTATCTCAGGGAACTTGCATATGACTCTTATGGTCGCCCGTAACGCCCTTTTCGCGTCCGGTTCGGTTTATGTAACTAGTTTGCATAAATTGACCGAAACGGGTCAAACATTATCATTTTTGTCTCAAAATCCAGAATGTATTTAGTATACCCATATTATACAAGTAATCAAACTTGTTGGGTCTAAATCACATTCTATCCGGTCTTCTCTTAATCGTGCGTTTGAACCGTATCGTCCTTTAAACTAGCCGGTCTAAGCTTAAGCTTAAATAAAGACCCGTTAGGAATCTAATGGGTTATTAAAAACCTTCGTTCCAGATTTAGGAGCCCAGTAAAAGCTATCTGTACTTGCTGATTTGATATACGGCTGGGATTGAATTTATATTTAGCTCAGGTAAATACTTTTAACTTATTTTCCTTATACGGGCTTGGGGTACGGTATATAAAATACCGCTTGGTCCAGCATTGAATTCTTAATCGAATAGAGGTTAATTTATTGATATGCTTTGTTTTGAAATGTTTGTTGCTTAAAGCCTTTGGGGGGTTAATGACCATGTCCTGGATATCCTTGGCATCATTTTACGAAATGGCCATGACAGAACGCGGGGTGTAGGCGTACACCTGTCTGTGCGTAAATAAACATGTGGTGTGTCTAATGATCTTTAGCCCGGACAAGATCCGGGCCACCGACGCAGAAGTAACATGTAATTCGTTTACAAGATTATATTGCATAATTATCCCAAGTTATAAAAAGGTTTTGTGCCATGTGCATTCAAATCAATTTTCAACTCTTTTCAAAATGAGTCAGTTAAATTGTATTTACCAGTGTAAACTGACGTATTTTCCAAAAGGTTAAGTGCAGGTACTACACGTAATAGGCTGGCTGTCTTCTAGCATCCACAATAAGTCTCGCAAGCTTGGATGCATTCAAGTCTGTTGAACAAATGTTTCCTTTTTGTCGATCCGCCTGTGGATCCTATACATTCCGTTTGTAATACTTGATATCACTTTATATCGGTTTGTAAAATATTTATCTTTTGCTTCCGCTGTGCATTTATATATTGTGTTGTTTGACTATGATGACATCAACTACGTCACGATACTCCCCACCGGGCCCACCGGTGACACGTGGAATTCGGGGTGTGACAGGTTGGTATCAGAGCCAACATTGAGTGAATTAAACACTATCCTTTTTGTGTTTAATCTCAATGACACAGTAGCACATTCCTTAACTGTCTGAGTCTAGACTTAACATAGGAATACTCTCGTCCCTTTTCGGAGGATTATTACCTTCAATTATATTTTTATATGTCGCCAAGCAAGAAGCCGTAATGGAAATTCTCCCCATTTGAAGACTAGGAAAGGCCGAGCTTCGTACTGCGACCAAGATGAACGTACAACCAAGGAGAAAGCATTCAGAAATAAAATAAAGAAGAAACTCGTTTTGCTGAAGTTTGTTTCCTTAGTAAGTCCTTATAAGGGCATTTTTATCTTTCAGTCTCTTTGAGGACCACAGCATTTCTTTTAAGTCCCTTTTAGGGCAATTCAGTATTTTTAGAATCGTTGGAATGCTTTATCAAAATTTCATTTATTCAATATATATGAATGTAATATATGAAATAAATTAAAATAACGTTCCTTTTGCAAGATCTACCATTATAATAAAATGGCACAATCTAAAAGGACAAGACCTAGCCTCGTGTCATATTAAGACCCGGCCAAGATGGCAGTTCCTCAATTTAGATTCAGATCCTTATTAACATTTCAATTTAAAATTTGTTCTGCGTTAATTATAAACTAAGAATCTTAAGAGTGAAACCTAGCCTTCGGGTCAATTATAAGACCGGGCCAAGATGGTAAGACCTGTTTAAAAGATTCGTATCCCTGTTAACATCTGAAAACATGTTAACACTCCTGGCAGACGTGATCCATTAAAAATCACACACGTCACTTTTATATAAAAGGATCTTTCTAAAGATTCCTAACCCAATTTTATGATCTCTGAATCATGGGTTTAGGTCATCAATTAAGATAATCATATTCTTACCATACGTGGTAATATAGTGCCTACGGGCCCTGCTTATTTCCATATGAGCCAAAAGACAGTGGTAGCGATGACTCCCTGTTAGATAAAGGTAATGAACTAGGTTCAAACCTTCATGTTTTGATTCTCTGAAATCATAACTTATAAATTAAATTGTCCATGTGAATAGGCCTTTCGTGCCACAAATAAAACTGTTATTGTTTTATAATTAGGATAAATTATTATAGAAATCCTAAATAAATATGATTAATAAATTAACCAAATATGGTCTCTGCTTACCATGGTTAATGAATTTCCCTAAGAGGCAATCCCGTAATAAACATCCCTTATAAGGGAAGTGCCTACGGGCTATAGTTAATGTCCTATAAGACTAAAGGCAGGGGTAGCCTACAGCTCCCTGTCAGGAAAAGGTAATGAACTTTGATTCAAACCTTAATGCCGCGATTCTCTGAAATCATGGCTTATAAATTTAACTTGTCTACGCGACTAGGCCATTTGTGCTATTATTAACTTATAAATTAGGATTTATGATAAAAATCCTGAAAAAAAAAATAAATATCCTTCCTTCCCTGTCAGTATGCATTTTAAAAAGAATCTTAAAGGTGAGACCTAGCCTACGCGGCCAAGATGGTAAAACCTACTCGAGGGATTCAGATCCTTGTTAACACCTAAGAACGTGTTAGCACTCTTGACAAATGTGATTCGAAAAATCACAACAGTCATCCTTATATTGGATTCTTCCAATTCTCTTATCTAGCCTAGTGATTAGGAATCATGGCTTATATCATCTTGTAAGATGATCATATTATAAACATCCGTTAGTGATGAAGTGCCTACGGGCTAAACTTGTTGTCCGATAAGACAACGACAGTGGCGGTCTTTGACCTCCTGTCTAAAATGTTGGATTAAGACCAAACATAATAGTCTATATGATCAATGCGATCATGACTAATATCACCTAATACGATGATCATATTATTTAACACCCTTTGGTGATGTTTCTCCTATGGGCCATATTATATTGTCCATGTGTGACAAAGACATTGTGATCTTTACGATTCCCTGTCCAAGGTAGTGAGCTATGCTCAGGCCTAATAGTCTATATGATCAATGCGATCATGACAAAAATCATCAATACGATGATTAAATTTTTTTTTTTAACATCCTTAATGATGTTTTGCCTAAGGGCTATATTATATTGTCCAATTGAGACAAGGCAATTGTAATCTTTTGTGATTCTTTGCCCAAAGGGGTGAGCTATACACAAATCTCATATTCTATACTATCATTGCGATCCTGACTAGTATCATCAGTATGATAATCAAAATATTAACATCCCTCGTGATGAAATGCCTACGGGCTATACTTTATTCTAGTGTCGGTAAGACAAAGATAGTAGTGATCTTTATGATTCCCTGTTCAAAATGGTGTGATTATACCCAAACCTAATAGTCAATATGATCGATGTAATCATGATTAATATCATTAGATACGATGGTTATATATAAAAATCCATTAGTGATATTGATTGGCTTACCTTTCTGCCAAATGAATCGTCTTTCAAGACGATGACAGTTGTAGTCTATAACTCCCTGTTCAACGGTGAAAACTGGGTTCAAATCTTAAAACCCTAATCTAATAGATTGCGGCTTATAAACTAATGTCCTCCGCAACAGGAGTTGGTTGCCATACCTTATAACGTCCTCTGCGACAAGGCCTTCGTGTCATATGAATAGTTATGTCCTTCCTGACGGACAAAACGTTTTATATTTTAAGAAATCATTATGGCAAGCCTTCGAGCTATCTGAAATCATCTACATACCGAAGACAGTTGGGACATGTTGATCCCCTGTCAAAAGGGTAACGGACTCGGTCCAAACCCTAAAGGCCATTAATGATCCTTTTGTGACCTAGGCTGAATATAATTGGTGTACAATCAAACAACACCCCTTAGGAATGTTCATGCTCCATTAGCTTATATGGTTTAATAATACCATGGATAATGTATGATAAGTCATCAGGATGATGACTAGCTGGGAAATGCACTCAATTAATTGTTAAATTGGTATATAATACCAAAACATTTGAGTATGGAAAACTCAGAAGAGACAAACAACAGTCGCGATGCTAAGAGATGCGACAAATGTTAATAGTGCATCAAGTGTGAAACTCAATATTAACAGAGTTAATCTTCAAAACTATAATTATCACTGCTGAGAAGGGCTATGAGAAAAGCCATGAAGAGCCAAACGCTGCTCGCTCTAAAACACATGTCGCTACTCATAATAAGAGTTTTATTTATACTCCATATGCGAGGAATAACCCAAATAGAAACCATGTGTGGCAAGGAGCCCATTCTTTTTAGGATGTACTTAAAAAGTACTTCGTCTCTTGGAAGTCAAGAGACTTCAATAATTAAAAGGGACCATTGATTGCAAGGAATTGTTGAGAGAAGTAGAAACCATTAGGTATATCAGTGATTATGCTGGAAAGCACATGGTAAGGTATACGTCAAAATCATTCGGTGGTAATACCCTTGATTAGTGAGGACACTAATGGAGTCCACATGAAAGATTCCCTTATACAGTATGGGATGGTCCAAATTTTAAGGACCTTATTAGAAAAACCTGGTATCCGTCTTGCGAAATGGAAAAGATGGAATAAGAATTTTTCCGACTTCCCCATAAGAGCTATACACTATCGGCAGTAGGTTGCAAACCTTGGTTCATTGGTTGAAATAGTGCTCTTATTCGGTTAACCTAGAATTTAAGCATAATGCACTATATATATATTATGATTTAGCATCGGCAATAAGAGGGCACCTTAAGGTTTCAAAGCATGCTTATTAAGAATCCATTATGGATCTACCTCAGCTACTCACGTTATATAGATTAAGAAACAACCAGTCAAGGCTGAGACTGCTCTAAATTTTTGTCAAAGATTTTGTAGCTAAGTTTAAAAGGATTAAGAATGGAGGCGTTTAACCCTCCTGATGAATAATTAGAGGCAGTTCACATTAATAATGATGCCAGATAAACCCTTATTGTGATTTCTTTTGGCTAAGAGTTACGTTTGGATTCAGGTACTGCTAAGTCTCTCATAAGATTTTAAGCTTAGCAAATTTTTAGAAATCTTTCCCGTAAGAACCCCAGATATTAAGTGTAAGGTAAAACTTACAGGCAAAGTCATAAGAACCATTCCTTCTGTTCCTGTTAGAAATCTTTAATTATGGAATTCTAGAAGTATCCTCTCTCTAGAAGATGTGCGTCAGCATATATAGTTGATATCTCCTTGATCTCTATCGATTGCGAAAACCAGACAGTATGATAAAAGCGCTATATGAGGATTGATGTATCTTAATAAGTTCCATAGATTGCTCCCATGCCTGATCAGTATGGAGGTTTAATACATGGAACCGCAAGGATATTCTAATAGTCATATGGTACTAAAGTCAACTAATGGTATTCAAAGAAGATATCCAAAATGGAATGGTCCAAGTAAATGTCTTCAATTAAGAAAATCATGGACTCGTAACATATAGGTGTCACTCATTTGACACGAGCAGTGATGGATGAACTGGAGCCTGAGGCTTGGAAAATCTCTGTAACCTCGTTGTATCTTGATTACCCTGTTTACCTCCTGAGAGGCAGGTAGAATTAAGATTTATATCCCATTTAGGGTTGTATTCTTATGAAATCTCCAAGACGGCTAGTGCCATTATTGGAAGAATCAAAACCCCAATTAAATAAGTTTTGAAAATAAAGGATTCATATAGCCTAACCCTATATTTTAAGAATTTGGTATTGTTAATTAAGAAAGACGGTTCATTTTGCTTATGCATTGAATACCGCAACCCAAATTAGGCAACAATTAAGAATATCCATTAGCTGCCCAGGATCGTCGATTTGTTCGACTAACTGTGAGGATTAACTATCCCTTAAGATTAGTTTTAAGTAATGGTTGGAATAACCATTTCACATTGAGATAAGCTTTTCTACAATAGTTGATGTATATGTATCAAGGTTGCTCCTTTGGAGACCTTGCTTAGATGGAATGTTGAATACCTACTGTTAAATAGAAGATTGGTACGTCCAATCATCAGGATCTGAAATTTCCTTGGAAACAACGAATAGGGTCATACAAATACATGATCATCTGTAAGATTGCCAGTTTTGGCAGAAAAATCAAAATTTACGGAAATGGCAAACCTCCTAAGTTCTTGTTAAGGAATAAGATTCAACAAAGATATCACCCTGGAAGAGTGTGTTAATTTGTTAATTATCAGACTAGTTAAGCTCTGAATATATATAATCATTCGAAGGAATCGAATGTATCAAGATCAAACAGCTTATAAGCTAAAACCTATTTAAGGAGATTGGCGGAACTCGAAATACATTACACACTAATGATTTAAGGATATGTTTCCCCAATAAGTCAAGAAGCATTATCACCTAATGATATGCAGGTTAATGAGGATTTTTTTTGTATGATGAGAAACCGGTATCGATTGAGGATCGACAGGTTAAGAAGCTCCAAAAAGGATATATGTACCTAATATAAAGGTCACTTTGGGAGCTTAGAGAGACACCAGATATGCTATAGAAGTTAAGTCCGTTAAGTGACAAAAAGTACTTCCAGCATTTAGCAAATCTCGAGGTCGAGATTTCTTTTAAGGGGGTGAGGATGTAACACCTCGTAAAATCACGTCCAATGAAGTATTGACACGTGTAATAAACCCTAATGAAGTCAAACATTGAATTTAAGGGACTAATTTTTCGAAAAATCGAAAACTTTGATTAAGAAAGGACTGGAAGTGTTAGCATACCTAAAATAAGTTTCTAAATAACCTCTTACTATGTTTATATTCACAAATGTGCCACTTGATGGATAAGTGTAGCCGTTTGCGTAATTAATTGAAGGTTTGCGTAATAAAGGGTTAAAAGCGTCAACATGTCAAATTCTAACCTCTGAGTGACCTTTTAACAAACCGAGAGCTTCATGATATTTAATTATACTCTCGGGAATGCCAAATAATGGCCGTCTAAAGTTTTTATGCCTATAAGTAAAGTTACGCGCAACTTTGCAAGTTAAAGGGGCTAAAAGTGTCAATATGTTTAATTATACCTCTGAATGACCTTTTAGCGAATCTGAAGCATCGTGATGTTTAATAATACTATCAGAATGCCTAATATGGATTAGATGAGGCTTCAATACTATTAAATGATGAAATGCGCAAGTTTGCGCAATAGAGGGACCTAAAGCGTCAACTTTTGAATCTACGCCATTCGGTGACCATTTAAGCAAACGGGAGCGTAGTAATATTTAAATATATGCTTGGGAATGATTATTATGGGCCATGGAAGGCTTAGATATCATTAAACGGCATTTCGCGCTACTTTGCGCAATTAAGGGACTAATTGCGTCAAACTGCAAAAGGAGGTCGAATCGTATGGTAACGGACCTTCCGGAATATGTCCATAAGTTAAATATACCCTATTTATCCTTTATATAGCTTAGATATAGGCTTAGAGGTGTTTGGTGCGCAAAAATAAACTTTTATGTCATACAGGGACTAAAAGTGTCAAAAAGTGCACAAGTTTGCACTTTTGCGCATATCTCGCATTCTGAATATCCCCGGACACCCAAAAATTTATGTAAGCACTAAAATATTTTATTTTAGTGATCGCCTTAATAAAATTTCATTCGTCGCGTACTTTGGACCGTTTTTCGCGTCCAGTCGTGTTTCGTCGTAATTAGACGTACAACGTGACCGTACGGCCAAACGAACCGACATCCGGCATATTTTTGGACATGTTTTGTGTCCCCTACGTTCAGGAATTATTGTGGAGCCTTAAAAATGGTGTAACGGCCCTCGAATGTATCAGTTATGGCATTTAACATGTACAGGGGCTGATCTAGTCAGTTTTGAAAGTGAAATTATGCTGAAAAACATGACAGGGACTGTTATGGTTAATTCTGAAACATGAACACACCTGATGTAACAGCCCAGGGACCAGTTATGTCATTTCTGCATGAAAATGGGAATTTAAAACGCCAAAAAAATGAATGCAGGGACCAAACTTGGCAACTGCCAAGTTGTTTCTGGTCTGGGCCAGCCAAACGGGCCGCGTAGCCCACCAGGCCTGCTTACGCAGGCCGCCTAACATGTACAGCAGCAGAAACAGTTGCAGAAACTGTGTTTTTCTGCTGATTTTTGTTGGAGCCAGCTGTCATACACTCAAATATCAATACTAAGGGCTGCCCACTGATTATTAAAACCTCTTGACATCTGTTATGATCTGATTACTCCTCCCGACAAGTGTCACGATCATGTAAGAACCCAAAACCCATATAAAGGTGTGGTTTACTTGTTCTTTTCCATATCTTCTCTCCAATCTTGCTTTGTCCCTGATTCAAGAAGGGCCCTGAGTTTCTGGTAACCCTCAATCAGTTCATTGGACCCATTGTAAGCATCCTTAACCCTTCTAATTCAGTTCTAGCTTAGTTAATTAACCAAAAGTCAAACCATCGTAAATTAAGTTTGACTTTGTGATTAAATGAAATCCGCTCAGTCATTCTCGAATTAAAAGTACCTACAAGTTGGTATTTATGTGGGTAACAAACCCTCAAAAGGGTATTTTCAGATTCACACTCTAAGCACGTTAATTGTCGAGTCAAAGTTCTTCTTAAAAAGTCAACAGAATGTGTTTTTGCAAATTTAGCATGATTAGAAAATGTAGGGTACATGCAACCTATTTGATCATCAAAATAACTTGGTAATTAATGTTAGAATGTGTTTCTTCATGATCAACTCGACAATTTTCAGTTTAAACCCGAATCGGAACCGAAAGTCTCATAAATTGACTTTTTCTTTGACTTTCAGTTCTGATCCGTGCATGCATGTTTGAGATCTGCATTAGAGCATATTTTGGACCAATTTTTATATAAGATTAACCCTCTGGAATTTTACATCTTGGTTCCATGCTTAACCGATTCATATGCATGTTCCCGATTTATGCTTAAAGTTGACTATTTTTCCCTTTTCGATATAAAACGTGATTTTTGAAAAAGTGAAAGAGTAGAATCATTTGTTACTGATTTATAAACTTGCACCGAAAATTTGATATCAGTTTGAGGTCTAGATTAACGGTTATGCTCATTATCGTAATTTGCAAGCTTTATGTTACATAAATAGCGTAATTAGCGCATAGCCTATTTTAACCCACTTTTCGGTATCAAACTTTTTATACACTGATGTTATATAATATTTTGAGATTTTTAAAGATTTTTATTAAATTTTTGGCTGAGCATAACATAGGTCTTTAAGTTAAATTCGGTAAATACCGATTTTACCCTTTTTAGCCATAAAACGAGTTTTACAAATCCTTTTGACCCCAAACCTTTTTCTACTGATTTTATTTGTTAAATAAAGTATTTTGAGCCTTCTGGAAGTATAAAAATCTCAGCTTTCTTTTACAAACCCGGAAACGGCTCCAAATCGCCTTATTAAGCATTTTCATCGCATAGTATGTACCATAACCATATTAAACATGTAAGGTTGGTACCTACTGATGTTCTTAACATATTTTTATAAAATAACAGTAAGTACAAGTTTATAAACCCAGGTTTCCAATTTTGACATTTTTAGCCCTTGTGAAATTACCAAAATACCCCTAAGGTGCATAGTTTGGTTTTAAATAATAAGTTCTACATATGGGTCATACCCTACTGTTATAACATGATAAATTAAGTATAATTACTGTATAAATCAGACCCGTAACTCAGATTTACAAATAAACTCTTTTATAAATCTCTTAAATGACCAAAATGCCCTTATGAGGCATAAGTTGTATTTAAATCCGTTTTGGGCATAATAGAAATAACTTACTGATATTATTACATATTTAGAGCATATTATCTCAGGGAACTTGCATATGACTCTTATGGTCGCCCGTAACGCCCTTTTCGCGTCCGGTTCGGTTTATGTAACTAGTTTGCATAAATTGACCGAAACGGGTCAAACATTATCATTTTTGTCTCAAAATCCAGAATGTATTTAGTATACCCATATTATACAAGTAATCAAACTTGTTGGGTCTAAATCACATTCTATCCGGTCTTCTCTTAATCGTGCGTTTGAACCGTATCGTCCTTTAAACTAGCCGGTCTAAGCTTAAGCTTAAATAAAGACCCGTTAGGAATCTAATGGGTTATTAAAAACCTTCGTTCCAGATTTAGGAGCCCAGTAAAAGCTATCTGTACTTGCTGATTTGATATACGGCTGGGATTGAATTTATATTTAGCTCAGGTAAATACTTTTAACTTATTTTCCTTATACGGGCTTGGGGTACGGTATATAAAATACCGCTTGGTCCAGCATTGAATTCTTAATCGAATAGAGGTTAATTTATTGATATGCTTTGTTTTGAAATGTTTGTTGCTTAAAGCCTTTGGGGGGTTAATGACCATGTCCTGGATATCCTTGGCATCATTTTACGAAATGGCCATGACAGAACGCGGGGTGTAGGCGTACACCTGTCTGTGCGTAAATAAACATGTGGTGTGTCTAATGATCTTTAGCCCGGACAAGATCCGGGCCACCGACGCAGAAGTAACATGTAATTCGTTTACAAGATTATATTGCATAATTATCCCAAGTTATAAAAAGGTTTTGTGCCATGTGCATTCAAATCAATTTTCAACTCTTTTCAAAATGAGTCAGTTAAATTGTATTTACCAGTGTAAACTGACGTATTTTCCAAAAGGTTAAGTGCAGGTACTACACGTAATACGCTGGCTGTCTTCTAGCATCCACAATAAGTCTCGCAAGCTTGGATGCATTCAAGTCTGTTGAACAAATGTTTCCTTTTTGTCGATCCGCCTGTGGATCCTATACATTCCGTTTGTAATACTTGATATCACTTTATATCGGTTTGTAAAATATTTATCTTTTGCTTCCGCTGTGCATTTATATATTGTGTTGTTTGACTATGATGACATCAACTACGTCACGATACTCCCCACCGGGCCCACCGGTGACACGTGGAATTCGGGGTGTGACAGTTCCCAAACCCAGTACCAGCACCTGCACCCCCAATGAGTGCAGAAAATGTGCAAGAACTCCGAACTTTCGGAGAAGAGATTTTAGAAAGTAGCGAGAGGATGAGACAGGTTGGAGAACGACTCGTCTGGAAGTACGACGAGCGTAATATGGAGTTCTGGATGAACCCATATCAGTGATGGTGGAGGTAGTAATAATAATAGTAATATAACAATAATATATATATATATATGTGTATGTTGAAAAAAGAAAAAATAACTAGACACTATCTACTGATGCCTACTAGTAGTGTAATTTCAATTCCAGTTGTACTGTAATATATATGGATGCATACTATATAAGAAAAAGTAAGTCGCAAGGTTCAAAATTTTTTATCAATGGATGTGTTATGTGATTGTTTGCATTAAATATTATTCTGTGATATTAATAATTGGCAAATGTTTAAAAATTCAGATGGATAACGAAGTGAACCAGGAAAACCAGAATAACCACGATAACCCGGACAATGATAATCCGAACAACAATAACAATGGAAATCAAGTTGATAATAGTGCCATTCAACACATAGTGGCACAAGGGATTATAGACGCAATGTCATTTAATATTCAAACGGTTAAAGAAGTTGATAATAAAAGTAACAATGGCAGTAAGCGACCCACTGAACCTGAACAGAGCGTAAACAAGGGACCCGTACTTCAAGTGCCCATTCCCAAAAGAAGAAGAACCATGTCTTATGGTTGTTTTTATAAAGAATTCTGGTCTTGTAAACCAATGGAATTCTCAGGCAATGAAGGGGCCGTTGCAGCTCTACGCCTGGATAGAAAAGACTAAGGCAGTCTTAAAAATAAGCAAGTGTGCGGAAGAGGATAAGATAATGTTTGCTTCCAATCTGTTTAAGAACTCAGCCTTAGAATGGTGGAACACTATCCTCCAGTCTAGGGGAAGTGACAGGGTTTACAATATGGAATGGGAGGATTTTAAACATATGGTAGAAAGGAAATTCTGCCCTCCCAATGAAAAAGAACAAATAGTAAATAAGTTCCTAAACCTTAGAATAACTGGAGTGGATAGTAAGGGTTACACTACTACATTCTTTGAATATGCTAGAATAGTACCAACCCTTGCATCACCAAAACTAGTATTAATCTCCCGTTACATTTGGGGATTAATCAGTGAAATTAGGCATGTAGTCAAGGCAGCTAGACCCCAAACCATAGAGGAAGCTGTAGAACTAGCAAACACCTTGACTGATGAGTTAGTGCGTACACGGGAAGAAGACCAGAGGAGGAACCTAGCTCAAAAGCTTACCCAGGAATTCCGCTACGGTAATTCCAACCGTGGAAAAAATGTAGGTTCTACCTCTGCACCTTACTGCAAGGTCTGCAAGAAAAAGCATTCAGGAAAATGCTCCGCCTACTGCAATTTGTGCAAGATACCAGGACACAAGGAGGAAGACTGTAGGAAGGAACCTAATAATGGAATGTGCTTCAACTGTGGAGAAAAAGGTCACATCAAGCCGAACTGTCTGAAACTAGCTCCAGCCATGAACAACAAGACTACTAAGAATGCTAGAGCGTTTGTTCTAACTGCAGAAGAAGCAAAGATGATTCCGGACGTGATTGTCGGTACGTTTTTAGTTAATGATGTTTTTGCTAAAGTATTATTTGACTCTGGTTCGAACCAAAGTTTTATTAATACTTCATTTTGCAAACTTCTCAATCAACCATTAACTAAACTCCCACAAGAATGTCTGGTAGAGACAGCAAATGGGGAAACCATTAAGATTTCTGAAATCTTGCAGGGAGCAAGAATAGAATTTTTAAATCAAAAGTTTATCGCAAACCTTTATCCAATGAATCTGGCAGGATTTGATGTTGTATTAGGAATGGATTGGTTAATAGCCAATAAAGCCAATATTTTATGTGATCAAAATTCACTCTAAGTAAATTCACCAAAGGGTGAACATATCACAATTAAAGGAGATAAGCCATCTAGGTCCACGAAATTTGTTTCTGTAATAAAAACAGCCAGTTATATAAGAAAGGGATCCTAAGTGTATTTGATTTCTATAATCACTAACACTAAAAAAATCTGAAGGATATCCCAATAGTATCCCAGTTTCCAGATGTATTTCCGGAAGAATTGCCAGGACTACCGCCGGACAGAGAAGTCGAATTCAGAATCCATCTTCTACCAGGAACAGCACCTATTGCCAAAGCGCCCTACCGTTTGGCACCCGCAGAAATGTAGGAACTGAAGAAACAATTGGACGAATTGTTGGAGAAAGGATTCATACAGCCAAGTTCATCGCCATGTGGAGCACCAATCTTATTCGTCAAAAAGAAAGACGGGTCAATGCGAATGTGCATTGATTACTGTGAATTGAACAAAGTCACGATTAAGAATCGATACCCACTACCAAGGATCGATGATCTGTTTGATCAATTCCAAGGAGCTCGATTTTTCTCGAAAATCGATTTACGATCAGGATATTATCAATTAAAGGTACAGGAAGAGGACATTCCTAAGACTGCTTTCAGAACAAGGTATGACCATTATGAATTTACTATCATGCCATTTGGTTTAACCAATGCCCCAGCTGCATTTATGGACATGATGAACCGAATATGTAAGCCACATTTGGATAAGTTCATAATTGTCTTCATAGATGATATTCTTACTTATTCTAAGAGTAAAGAGGAGCATGTAAAGCATTTGCACGCACTTTTAAGTTTATTGAGAAAGGAAAAGCTTTATGCAAAGTTTTCAAAGTGCGAGTTTTGGTCAAAACAGGTACAATTTCTTGGACATTTAGTCAATCATGAAGGAATTCATGTGGATCCCACTAAGATCGAGGCGATTACCAAATGGAAAACCCCTGAGTCACCAACCGAGGTTAGAAGTTCCTTAGGATTGGCCGGTTATTATAGAAGATTCATTCAAGATTTTTCTAGAATAGCCATTCCTTTAACCAAGCTAACCTGTAAGTCTGTTAAGTTTGAATGGGGACCAAAACAAGAAAGAAACCTTTAGAATTCTTAAGCAAAGACTAACCAATGCACCCATACTAGCATTACCAGACGGAACTGAAGACTTTTTAGTCTATTGTGGCGCTTCTAAGTTAGGTTATGGATGTGTGTTGATGCAACGTCAAAAGGTTATAGCTTATGCGTCTAGACAACTTAAGAATCATGAAGAGAACTATTCAACCCATGATTTGGAATTAGGAGCTATAATTTTCGCCCTTAAGATTTGGAGACATTACCTTTACGGTAGTAAGTTTACCATTTTCACCGATCATAAGAGTTTAAGGTATATTTTCGGGCAAAAGGAGTTGAATATGAGACAAAGGCGCTGGATGGAAATCCTTAGTGATTATGATTGAATATCCAGTATCATGTAGGAAAGGCTAATGTGGTAGCTGATGCTTTAAGTCGAAAGTATCACGAAAAACCAAGAAGAGTGCGTTCTCTTAAATTAAATCTACAAGCAGATTTAAATGAACAGATTCGAGAAGCACAAGAATCAGTAATCAAGGATGATACTGAAAAGTTAAAAGGAATGATTAAGGAATTAGAGCAAGGAACTGATGGGATTTGGAGATTCCATAAGAAAAGAATGTTGATACCTAAATTAGGAAACCTACGCCACCGTATATTAGAAGAAGCCCATAAGTCTAAGTATACGATGCATCCTGGAAATGATAAGATGTATCAGGACTTAAGAAAGAATTTTTGGTGGATATGAATGAAAAAGGATATAGCAGCTTATGTTTCTAAGTGTTTAACCTGTTCACAAGTCAAAGCTGAACATCAGAAACCCTCAGGATTGTTGCAGCAGTTAGAAATGCCGGTATGGAAATGAGAATTGATAACAATGGGTTTTGTTACCAACTTACCTAAAACAAGAAAAGCTAATGATACAATCTGGGTGATTGTAGACAGACTAACTAAGTCAGCTCATTTTCTACCAATGAAGGAAACTTTCAGTACGGAACAATTAGCTAAGCTGTATGTAAATGAAATAGTTTCATTACATGGAATTCCCTTATCAATCGTTTCTGATAGAGATAGTCGTTTTACCTCTCATTTTTGGGCAAGTTTCCAAAAGGCAATGGGAACCAAGTTGAATCTAAGCACCGCTTATCATCCTCAAACAGACGGACAAAGCGAAAGGACAATTCAGACAATGGAAGATATGCTTAGAGCTTGTGTAATTGATTTCGGAGGTAATTGGGACGATCACTTACCACTGATAGAATTTTCTTATAATAACAGCTATCATACCAGTATCAATGTTGCACCATTCGAAGCACTTTATGGACGAAAGTGCCGAACGCCAGTCTGTTGGGCAGAAATTGGGGAAAAGCAACTATCTGGACCAGAAATAGTCCAAGAAACAACAGACAAGATTGTTCAAGTCAAGGAACAATTGAAAGCAGCACGTGATCGACAAAAGAGCTATACAGATAACAGACGCAAGCCATTAGAATTTCAAGTAGGAGACAAAGTGTTATTAAAAGTCTATCCTTGGAAAGGAGTGGTAAGATTCATCAAAAGGGGAAAGCTAAGCCCCAGGTATGTCGGACCTTTCGAGATTATTAGAAGAATAGGACCTGTAGCCTACCAGCTACTACTGCCAGAGGAAATGGCAGGAATACATGACGTATTTCATGTATCTAATCTCAAGAAATGCTTAGCTGGTGAATCACTGGTAGTACCTTTCAAGGATATAGAGGTAAATGAACAACTTAAATTTGTAGAAAGGCCTCTACAGATTGAAGACAGAAAGGTCAAGAATCTCAAGCACAAGAGATTAGATCTGGTTAAAGTAAAATGGGACTCCAAGAGAGGACCGGAATACACATGGGAGCTTGAATCGGAAATGCAAAGGAAATATCCACACTTATTCCAGTAGACCTCAAGGACGAGTTCTAAAACAAGGTAGGGAGGATATAACAATCCTCCTAAAATAATCAGATACCCCAAAAAAAATTAGAATGTCCCAATATGTCCTAAAATACACCCTATATGCGAAAACGTGGCCCGAATACCTTTATTTCTATTAAAATTAAATAAAAACAAAAATAATGGGTCTCTGGCGGGTCGCGTAAGACCACACCTTGGTCTACGCGGGGCGCGACAGCCAGCCACCAGAGCGAGCCCCAGGCTGCACGTGTCATGCAATGTGTCGAGGCTATATGTGATGACCGATCATAGCTAGGCCCTACAAGCCTAGGTCGCGGGGCGCGAGGGACTCAAATTCAGCTCCTATAAATTGGGAGCTCAGGCCTTCAGTCCCAACTCGCAGCAAAACTTTTCTCTCTCAAAATTCTCTAGTTTAGGCACTATTCTCGGGTATAATACCGCCCCTAAATAACGAAGTTCTGCCCCGTTGTAAGTATTATAACCCCGGTTACGTATTAGATACGCTGCTCGATTGATCCAGGGTTCCGAAACGGCTGTCGTGGTTCTGCCCGACGTAGTCGTTGGAATGCCGTCTCGGGGAGGGTATTACTAATGTAAATATCAGGTTATTATACTAACACGTGTGCATTTGTGTAATTTATAGATAATCACCAGGAAACCCTAAAGGAAAACCTAAGACAACAATGTGAGTAATCTCCTTTTTGCAAATTGTTTTTTCAAAACCTCACACAATTAATATTATATTAAACAGTGATTGAGTATTTGTATTCTACAATTATCGTTGGTATGTTGGGGTTTTGTATAAAAAATTTGTTACTACATTGTGAGTAGTAACATGACCACAAGTCGGGTTGACAGCACCGTGGGTGGTAATTAAAGTAGATGGAAACAAATGTAATTGCGCGACCGCCCTCAATACTGTACAATGGTTTTACTTAACTTGATTAAACTGAGATTCTCCCACCAGTATTTCCCACTGATAAAATGTTTTTAAACGTGTTTCAGGTAACAAAATGTGAAAGCCAAATAGAAGCCAGCTGGACAGCACTGAAGGCTTGGAAAAGTGGCTATAAAGTTACTTAAAATAAAAGAGATGCTTTATTAAATAAAATAGGATTTATTTCCTATGAAAATGTGTGTACTTAAAACTTGGGATTTTCCCACGTATTTAATATTATGAAAGTGTGGTATTTTACTCTGATAAAATATTTCTTAACTACGATCCTGATGTGATTTCCGCTTCCAAAATGATAAACACCGATACCACTAAAACTGGCCACGGCCGCCCGTTCCCGGATTGTTAGGGGACGGGGGTTGTGACATGTGGCGTGATTGTATAGGCTCAGTAGTGATGTGGCGCACGCGCGCATGATTTCTGCACACATGCGCTCGCATGAAAGTGAGCCAAAATGGCGCGTGCGCACCAGCGCGCAGAAGCTTCCACACTTTAAGGACAGAGCAGTTTCATTTTAGAATTTGAAACAGACGAGTCAATGGTTTTGACTGATCCTGTCCCATAGCCCAGTTGGTAGTTGGGCCGGTGTCCTCTTCATGAGGCGCCGGTTCGACTCTAGCTTGTGGCGAAAGGGGCAGGACCAGACAATGATGGTAAGAACCTGTTAGCCACTAGTTGCGCAAGTTCGAGCCTAAGCCGGCCCCGGTTTTCATCCGGCCATTACTCCAGCGAGGTCACTCGTGTGGAGGCGGCACGGTTTCAGGGCGAAAGTCGTAGCCAAGTCTGACTACCTAGCGTGGGCCCGGTTAAGACAACGTAAGTCTGCGCAGATCTTGGTTAGGGTCCCCGATTTGGGGATGTGAATAACCTTAAAAGAAGTTCACCTTTCAAAAAAAAATGGTTTTGACTGAGAATTAAATAATGAATTAAAGTGCATTGATGACGTTTAATGCAAACTTCTGGAGTGGTGTGGTTCGTTAAAGCTTTATGTTTTGAAACAGTTATTAAACTTGTGGTTTTTCTTTAAGTTCTTGTTGGGTTTTAACTTTACTTTCCGTTGCAACATAAACCGTGTATTGGACAATTAAAACTTTATCACATATCATGTTATTAGTGACGCTTTTATAATTTTAAATGTTTGGTTCCACATGATTAGTGGCTAGATCCTGATTAGTCACACGCCTCGTGGTAAAACTCCTCATGTGGAAATTGAGGGTGTGAAAACGAACATAAATGAACTTCCCGCCGAACAAGTTCACGAACAATTCATGAACGTTCGATTCGTTTACAGGCCTAACTATGATGCTATTGTTCTCTATGTGAACATGTCATAGTCTATAATGTTTACGCAATATCCTATAATTTGATTTCTTTTAATGACAAAGCTTGCATACTCCTAAATTACACTAAATAAATTCTTATATACTCCTTGCTTAAAATTGAACCCAAGACCTCTCATTAAAAGGCAATGACCTCTACCAAGAATTGTTGCATTGCTATAAACTAGTGAAACCATGTGTTTAATCTTGTTGAAAAGTGTATATTTCACAGATTAGAAGAAGCAATCACTATCTACGAAACATAGGTTGATTCTACTTCTTGATAGTGACAGACTTGGGAATATTTTTCCAGGGATGCGGAAAACTTCTAAGGATAATTTTTTTTTTCAGTTCGTAGCGGGTAAGGTCATGTATATAAAGAAAATCAAACTTAAATTCATATAATCATCAAAAACACGTGAAAAGTCATTACAAACTGATGCGTGTGAAGTGTTATATATATTTAGGTGTATATTTTAAGCCCTTTAACACTTTTTAGCCAAGTTTTAAATTTATAAAACACGATATTTTACTAACACTAAACACACATATGGGCAAGTGCACCCATCGTGAGCGTAGTATAGTGTTGGCAAGATACCGAGGTCGTCCAAGGACACAAGAGCTTTTAGTACCGGTTTATCCTCAACGTCTAATCAAATCAAAAAGTTTAGAAAAATATTTTAAGCTAAGAAAAATAAAAACTAACTAAAATGCTGAAAATAAAAATAAAAGAAAAACAGATAGACAAGATGAATCACTTGGTTCCGACTCGTGTTTAGTGTAACCTTTGATTATTTCCGCACTTTTGCACTTATTTAAGAGATTATCTTAGTTATTGTAGTAGGCCCCTCTTTTGAAGGTGACGTTACCCTCAACCCAGTAGTTTGAGTCAGCAAGGATACAATCATAAAGGGTCGGATTATTGAAAGATAATTAATTAAGTTATTAATGCAAATTATAGTAGGCCCCTCTTTTGGAGGTGACGTTACCCTCGACTAAGTAGTCTGAGTCAGCAGGGATACAGTCCTAAATAGCCGGGTTATAGTATTAATAGTAGTTAACTTATGAGGGGGTCAAAGAGTTTGGACCCCCGCCATCCAATACCGTTAAGTATTGAAGGAGGTCCTACTAAATTTGACCCAGGTCCATTGCAGGACCTCTAAACGCTGAACAATGGCAAGACTCTTACCAAACTGTTCCCTTAACCCCCGACCAGGTAGCCAACATACCTCCATATAGACCGTGGAGATATGAATGGTGAAAATCTTTTATTTTATATAGACAGTAAAATAATGTCAAGACTGTAACACCCCGAAAACGGGTTTGGTAATTAAACCCCGTTAATACTAAAAGACGGGTAAAGTACCGTTAGTGGTAAAATTTACCCGGTGGAATATTAGGATTTAAATAAATAATCCTAATAATAAAAAAAAATGAATAAAAGCTTTAAAGAAATAAAATGGACAAAAGGCCCGAGTTAAAGGGGCCTAAAATAAACTTAGTCATAAATATTCCCGAACCCGCTAAGTTAACTAGGAATATTAAACCTAGTTAATAAGTGAGAGTATTGTTGAAAATAATTAGGTTGTGACCTAATTAATAACTAACCAAACACGAGGGACCAAAGCCGGGTAACTTGAAACTAGAATTATAAACTTAAAAATATAACACAACACACACACTAGGTGTGTGTGTGTGTGTTCTGGTCGTAACCCACAGGAGCCAAGGGAGCTCAAACCCTAACCTTCACTAATCTCACAAATTGAAGGATCAAACCAAGTCCAAATCGAAAATTGAGCATAGATTTGTGATCCTCATCACAAGGGGGTTACAAGGTATGTAAAATTTAGTGTTAATTCTGTGTTTGAATTTCTCATGAAATTGGGAAATCTGAAAATTGATGTTGCATGTTTGCTATGTGGGTAGAATAGGGTTGATATGGTGTCTAGGAGTAAAACCTAGACAATAACATGTGAGATCATGGCTAAATTCTGAAAAATTTCATGAACACATGGAAGGTGATTCATGGGTTTTGTGAGAAAATGATAAACACTAGGATGTAGAATGCTAATCTAGTGTAAATTGATACATAGAAACTGATTTCTGAAAATTGATGAGTAGTTCACGAACACTAGATATAGAGGTTTGAATTGTAGAGTGAATCTTGGTAAAAATAACTAGTTATGAACTAGTTAGTAAATATGTAAAATTATGCCCACTAGGTGTTCGTTAAAATGCCTCAAAGAAGGCTCGAAACTAGAATTTTGTAGTTAAAACACCTAATTGTGATGTTTTGGCTATTATGCAAGATGTGATTAAAAAGAGTTCTAAATGTGATAAACGTGGTTAGAACTTTGGTTAAAACGGTGGTCTAAAGATAACGCCTACCGGGTAATTAAAGAATGCCAAAACTAGTTGATGAACTCGAATATGCAATTAGCATACTAATGGGCATTTGACTTTTAAAAAGGTCAAACTGACCTATAATACAATAAGTAGTAATTTTGATATGAAATGCATAAGGTGGAATAATCGTATTACATTATGATTAAACTAACCACCTTGAAAACGATGATGATAGTTTGACGCGTAACAAGCTAGGTGAAAGCTTGATGAGGGAGCGGATCAAACAAATCAAGAAGGAAAAAGGAAAGCGTAATTCGGATGAAAGGTAAGTGAAACTTACACACTTTTGTAGAATACTTGTTTACTTTACAAGTAATAAATGCGATAATGATAATAATGAAAATATGGTTTCCGACACGATTGGTACGAGTCGGAACATATAAAGGTGATAAAAACCATGGTTTATGGTAAACAGGATAAATCGGTAAATTGGTCATGTAACGACTAAGAGATTATGAGTTTTGATAAGATTATGAGTTTTGATAAGATTGCCGCGTAGTGTAATCTAATATTGAGAAAAGGGGGTAAAAAAAATGGAAATTTAGTCAAGTGTCGACTAATGTAAATTAACAAAAAAAAGGGCACCCATGGCGTAAGCCGAACGGGTCAAATTTGTGAGAATTGAGTTAAAGAGAAAAAGAGGGGTCAAGTGGTAACATCCGACATGGGCCGGATGTGTAAATTTGAAATTTAAAACCTCGTTCTACTACATATGGAAATGTTTGGTCATATGAGCCAAACGGGTCAAATGATGATGATAACACCATTTGACAATATCGACTAATATGATTGCCAAGTCTTATGCTAACAGGACCGATTAGCGATTCGGATACTTCCGTTTCCATAGAAAATGTGATAATAAAAGCGAGGTATAAATCGGGTCTATTTGTTGATCCGAGCCAGGTACATATATTTATGTTGTAGTTAAAAGTGATATCTTGGTCGAATAATTGGTGAGAGTCCTTCATTGTAAAAGAAGGACCAAAATCGACCAAAACGCCCTTGTAGGCTAAATCGAACAAACAACCCTTAGAGGTTGTTTGGAAACGAGTCTTATGATTAAACAAAAGCTTAGAATAAGTGTAGATGTTGATAGATGTAATACGTTAGCCAAATAGCTCTATTTGAGTCTTACCGTAAAATAACAATCCGAAGGGTAAAACTCGGAACATATAGATATACACATTGAAATCCAACACGCAAAGAGTTGTAGTTGAATATTACTTGATAAGAAATGTAGGAATAAGATGCTAGAAAGGAATGAAAGCGATTTCAAGCTTTAAAGTGCTTAAATACCCTTAACGGGTCAAAAATAAGCATACGAGCATAAACGGGTTTAAATGGTGTAATAAACCTATGATTAGAACCTAATATAGTAGGTAACATTAATTTGAAGAAGTGTAGGTGATGTAGGAATCAAACAAATATGTTCGTTTGATAAAATGCATAAACGTGTCAAAATTGGGAAATAGGGCGATAAGCCGAAGACTTAAAAGTCTGAAATTTTGTTAAACCGGATGTTAGATTTTAACTCCATATGATGGAGAATCAAATTACAAACACGTAGGAAGAAACGGGAGGTTAAACGGGTAAACGGTTCAAAAGTTACGCGCGTTTTAGTGCGTACGAACGACGAAACGGAACTGCAGAAAACTGCAAAATGGGCTAGGCGTCGACGACGCGGGAAGTGAAGTCGTCGACGCCGCTTGGAAAACATGTTTTTCTGTTGACGCCAGTTTCCTCTGGTTGACGCGGACGCCACCTAACTCGGAAAAATGCTATTTTTGTCATTTTTAACCCCTGTACTTGTTTGAACTTCATATTTGACTATCAAAACTAACTTTTAAGTTGGTTTTGATTATAGGTGATTGCCAAGAGTGCCCGGATGAAGATCAAGCTCGAAGAGGAACCGAACACGCTCAAAACACAAGCTTCCGCACATGATTATATCGCCATTTTTAAATGGCGAAGTTGTTCACATTAAACTATTCGGATAACTTTTGTAAATTTTTTTGATTACTCGTATTTTCTAAGGATACTTAATAGTAATTACATGGTTGTTATCAATATTTATACGATAACCTTCAAATTAATAACTAGGGTGTTACAAGTTGGTATCAGAGCCCAAGGTTAAAGGGTAAAGTGTTCGGTTCAAGGCTTGATCGCAAATCCGGTAAGTACAAGTATGTTAATAGTTAGTATGCTAAAGTGTTGTAAACAACACATAGGGCTATCGTGTGGTATATGTTACCCCAAATTAAATGATTGATATGGTTGACGAAAATACGCGCGTTGACGCGTATAGTAGAAAAAGCCTTGTATTATAATACGGGCGATTATTGAAGTTGACATTACTAACTCTTGTGAATGTTTTAATTGAAGGACACTCGCGTCTGAAGATGACGGGAGTTAAACGAATTATGGATATGATGATGGAACGGTCTAAGGTATGACAGGAAGAGCATACTCATCAAGGACCAAAATCGCGTAACGGTCGCGAACAAGACTAATGACAAGAGAAGCCCGTTAGGGCAAGCATTACCAGGTGCACACTTTTAAATTTAATCGCACGAGTCGTTATATGCAACAAACACGTAAGTAATAACGGTTGCATACACATATGATATAACTTGGAAAACCTGATTTCCAAGAGAAATTTAATAGGAAATGTGTTATTCACAATGATGAATAACAAATGAATAACAAGACTTGTTTATATAGAAACTTGGACGAGAGTGATCATCCAAGTAAGTATTCTCAATATAAATCCTATTGAGAAAAGTAATGATCACATCAATGAATGTGAATAAATGTTTATAAAAAGGGACATTGTACATGTTCAAGGATAAACGACTAAAACTAATAATTGTTAACTAACAATTAAATAAAGTTTTACCAAATGAAACCATAAACATGGAGATAATTTGAGGAGTTACTTACATGGGACGTGATGTGGTAATTATAATAAGGACACGCGTACCACGTGTTGATCGCTTACTCTGGCCAAGTAAGTAGTGAACACATGATAGCATGAACTTCTTATAATGAGCGCAGTTATGTCCGATGTAGTAAGGTCAAGATGAATGAAATTTAAAGGATCCTTAGGGTCAAGAAATCTTATGGGCATACTCGTATAAATGGTTTTCGCGGGAACCATAAAAACGATGTATGGCGCACATAGAAATAAAAGACCCAAGGAAATTCGTGACATAAGTCATTTTTGATGAAACAACCATGGTAGACAAAAAGGGCATTGTAAAACCAAGGTATAAATGACCCGCGGGGTCATAGAAACAAAGGTATTGCCCACATGGGGAAAAACGATCAAAAACCATGGTAGACAAAAAGGGCATTGTAAAACCAAAGTATAAATGACCCGCGGGGTCATAGAAACAAAGGTATTGCCCACACGAGAAAAACGATCAAAATCGTTGACTTTGGTCGTAGTAAAGAAATGATGATGATGATAATCATCATTCATAGTTTAAAAGACTGTCAAGGATGGTCAAATAAAGAATAAAGGTTTGGTTGAATAAAAGCGAGGGCTTCCGCTAAGACAACCAAACAAATTAAAACGAAAACTTGATGTATACCGGAATGCTTGCACTAATAATGACTTCAGTAAAGTACCCGGTTGATGGGTAAGAATTTAAATGCATGCGTAAACCGAGAAACGAGAACACGAATTTAAAGTCAAAAGACTCGGATTATGAGTTATGACTAAAAGACCATAAAATTTCGTAAACAAAAATTTTGATAATTATATTCAACTATTTTGAGATTGAACGGGTTGAATAAAGTATAATGCTTGAAGGCATAAGTAAGCGCAAGCCGGATAACGGTAAGCTTGAGACAAACCAATGCTTAATTGACGTGAGAAGTCATAGAGTCGGAAGAATTATTCAAAAGAAAACGATTGTAGACACGAACTACAGTCAAAAGTTAACGGATTTCAAGCGTGAAAACAAATGATTTTCAAACGTAAAAAGAGTGCTTTGACACCAAATATATATTTTAATAAGACACGAGTAAAAAGAGTGATCTACGGGATCAACATAACCTTTAGGGTTATAAACAAATGAGAGATCTACGGACTAAAACGACCCACGGGTCATGATTAGAAAGAAGTTATAAGGACTTCGCCCTAAAGAGGTGAATGTCTAATCAAAAATATCCCATAAGGCTAAGTGATAAAACCTACGGGTTAGATTGGATAAAGCGAGGAAATCAGTTAAGAATCCCCGCATAAAACTAAGACTGTAAAGGATTGAATTACGGACTGTGAATATCCCGGTATGGATGATTGACACAAGTTAAAGAAAAGATCCTAAAACTAAAACTTCGGTTTTAGTAAGAAATAATGTTTTTACAAACATAAATTCTGATAGGAATTTAAATAGTAAGCATGAAAGATACAAGTCTTGACACTGATAGGCGCAAGACGATATATTCGAAAAGGGATATTTTCGAAAATGAAAGGTTGATACAAACTAAACACGATGTGACACGATCACGGTTAGGAAATGTAATGTGAAGTAAAATCACATTATAACCAAATGAGCGGTGAAAAGTAACGGGACTAATAAGTCTAGTTAGTAAGACCGGTTAAGGCCAGTAATTCGAATCAATAAAAAAAAATTGGTTTGCTTGTAAGCGGTGGATTCGGTATAACTGAACCGAATAAATAAATCTGAAAACAAAAGAAATTATTGCTAAAGGTGAAATATTTCACTAAAGACCTTTAAACGGGTCAAGGTAACAGATTCACCAAGAGTTCGATAGTATATAAAAGCGATGGAAATCACTAAGTTAACTAAACTAGTGGAAATAACGAGATTACGTTATTTCGAAGTTACACTATGTCTTGTGAGATATGTAGACAATTAGTAACCAAAAAGATGTTACCATACTTTTCGGAAAATACTAACGATTGGTTAAAAAGTATAAGTAATGTTTAAAAGATTTCTCGGCTCAAATACATTGAGTTTAAACTCAATGAATTATGTAAGAAAAGGTTTCGAGGACGAAACCTCTTTAAGGGGGGTAGACTTGTAACACCCCGAAAACGGGTTTGGTAATTAAACCCCGTTAATACTAAAAGACGGGTAAAGTACCGTTAGTGGTAAAATTTACCCGGTGGAATATTAGGATTTAAATAAATAATCCTAATAATAAAAAAATGAATAAAAGCTTTAAAGAAATAAAATGGACAAAAGGCCCGAGTTAACGGGGCCTAAAATAAACTTAGTCATATATATTCCCGAACCCGCTAAGTTAACTAGGAATATTAAACCTAGTTAATAAGTGAGAGTATTGTTGAAAATAATTAGGTTGTGACCTAATTAATAACTAACCAAACACGAGGGACCAAAGCCGGGTAACTTGAAACTAGAATTATAAACTTAAAAATATAACACAACACACACACTAGGTGTGTGTGTGTGTGTTCTGGTCGTAACCCACAGGAGCCAAGGGAGCTCAAACCCTAACCTTCACTAATCTCACAAATTGAAGGATCAAACCAAGTCCAAATCGAAAATTGAGCATAGATTTGTGATCCTCATCACAAGGGGGTTACAAGGTATGTAAAATTTAGTGTTAATTCTCTGTTTGAATTTCTCATGAAATTGGGAAATCTGAAAATTGATGTTACATGTTTGCTATGTGGGTAGAATAGGGTTGATATGGTGTCTAGGAGTAAAACCTAGACAATAACATGTGAGATCATGGCTAAATTCTGAAAAATTTCATGAACACATTGAAGGTGATTCATGGGTTTTGTGAGAAAATGATAAACACTAGGATGTAGAATGCTAATCTAGTGTAAATTGATACATAGAAACTGATTTCTGAAAATTGATGAGTAGTTCACGAACACTAGATATAGAGGTTTGAATTGTAGAGTGAATCTTGGTAAAAATAACTAGTTATGAACTAGTTAGTAAATATGTAAAATTATGCCCACTAGGTGTTCGTTAAAATGCCTCAAAGAAGGCTCGAAACTAGAATTTTGTAGTTAAAACACCTAATTGTGATGTTTTGGCTATTATGCAAGATGTGATTAAAAAGAGTTCTAAATGTGATAAACGTGGTTAGAACTTTGGTTAAAACGGTGGTCTAAAGATAACGCCTACCGGGTAATTAAAGAATGCCAAAACTAGTTGATGAACTCGAATATGCAATTAGCATACTAATGGGCATTTGACTTTTAAAAAGGTCAAACTGACCTATAATACAATAAGTAGTAATTTTGATATGAAATGCATAAGGTGGAATAATCGTTTTACATTATGATTAAACTAACCACCTTGAAAACGATGATGATAGTTTGACGCGTAACAAGCTAGGTGAAAGCTTGATGAGGGAACGGATCAAACAAATCAAGAAGGAAAAAGGAAAGCGTAATTCGGATGAAAGGTAAGTGAAACTTACACACTTTTGTAGAATACTTGTTTACTTTACAAGTAATAAATGCGATAATGATAATAATGAAAATATGGTTTCCGACACGATTCGTACGAGTCGGAACATATAAAGGTGATAAAAACCATGGTTTATGGTAAACAGGATAAATCGGTAAATTGGTCATGTAATGACTAAGAGATTATGAGTTTTGATAAGATTATGAGTTTTGATAAGATTACCGCGTAGTGTAATCTAATATTGAGAAAAAGGGGTAAAAAAATGGAAATTTAGTCAAGTGTCGACTAATGTAAATTAACAATAAAAAGGGCACCCATGGCGTAAGCCGAACGAGTCAAATTTGTGATAATTGAGTTAAAGAGAAAAAGAGGGGTCAAGTGGTAACATCCGACATGGGCCGGATGTGTAAATTTGAAATTTAAAAACCTCGTTCTACTACATATGGAAATGTTTGGTCATATGAGCCAAACGGGTCAAATGGTGATGATAACACCATTTGACAATATCGACTAATATGATTGCCAAGTCTTATGCTAACAGGACCGATTAGCGATTCGGATACTTCCGTTTCCATAGAAAATGTGATAATAAAAGCGAGGTATAAATCGGGTCTATTTGTTGATCCGAGCCAGGTACATATATTTATGTTGTAGTTAAAAGTGATATCTTGGTCGAATAATTGGTGAGAGTCCTTCATTGTAAAAGAAGGACCAAAATCGACCAAAACGCCCTTGTAGGCTAAATCGAACAAACAACCCTTAGAGGTTGTTTGGAAACGAGTCTTATGATTAAACAAAAGCTTAGAATAAGTGTAGATGTTGATAGACGTAATACGTTAGCCAAATAGCTCTATTTGAGTCTTACCGTAAAATAACAATCCGAAGGGTAAAACTCAGAACATATAAATATACACATTGAAATCCAACACGCAAAGAGTTGTAGTTGAATATTACTTGATAAGAAATGTAGGAATAAGATGCTAGAAAGGAATGAAAGCGATTTCAAGCTTTAAAGTGCTTAAATACCCTTAACGGGTCAAAAATAAGCATACGAGCATAAACGGGTTTAAATGGTGTAATAAACCTATGATTAGAACCTAATATAGTAGGTAACATTAATTTGAAGAAGTGTAGGTGATGTAGGAATCAAACAAATATGTTCGTTTGATAAAATGCATAAACGGGTCAAAATTGGGAAATAGGGCGATAAGCCGAAGACTTAAAAGTCTGAAATTTTGTTAAACCGGATGTTAGATTTTAACTCCATATGATGGAGAATCAAATTACAAACACGTAGGAAGAAACGGGAGGTTAAACGGGTAAACGGTTCAAAAGTTACGCGCGTTTTAGTGCGTACGAACGACGAAACGGAACTGCAGAAAACTGCAAAATGGGCTAGGCGTCGACGACGCGGGAAGTGAAGTCGTCGACGCCGCTTGGAAAACATGTTTTTCTGTTGACGCCAGTTTCCTCTGGTTGACGCGGGAAGTGGAGTCGTTGACGCCACCTAACTCGGAAAAATGCTATTTTTGTCATTTTTAACCCGTGTACTTGTTTGAACTTCATATTTGACTATCAAAACTAACTTTTAAGTTGGTTTTGATTATAGGTGATTGCCAAGAGTGTCCGGATGAAGATCAAGCTCGAAGAGGAACCGAACACGCTCAAAACACAAGCTTCCGCACATGATTATATCGCCATTTTTAAATGGCGAAGTTGTTCACATTAAACTATTCGGATAACTTTTGTAAATTTTTTTGATTACTCGTATTTTCTAAGGATACTTAATAGTAATTACATGGTTGTTATCGATATTTATACGATAACCTTCAAATTAATAACTAGGGTGTTACAAAGACACCACGGACAAACGATAAGGAAGAATCACCTTCAACATAAGAAACTAGTTATTAAAGTCATTAATACAAAACCAAATAAAAAGTGCGAAAAGATTAGAAATAAAAAGTATTACACTAGACACTTGTCTTCACCAAGTGATGTAAGAGACTTAGGCAAACATGGCCTTGATTGTCAAGAACTCTTACGATCAATCTTGGATCCCGAGACGACTCACACACTCTATGATGGACAATGGATGATGGTGGTGGATGATGGTGTTATGGTGGTGGTGGGTGGTGGGTGAAGTGTGAGAGAGGTGGTGTGCCAAGGGATGGTTTGAGCTTGAGCCAAGCACTCCTATTTATAGGCTGAACAGAAGCTCGGGCACGGCCCCGTGTCCAGTGGGCACGGCCCCGTGTCCACATCCTTCTCTTTCTTCATTTAATGCAGCTTGTCTTATTAGTTGACCACGCCCCCGTGTCCGCTGAGCACGACCCCGTGTGCAGAAGAATCTTTGTACTATGAAGATTTGCCTAGATTGTGCGAATCTTATAGTTGACCACAGCCCCGTGTCCGCTGAGCACGGCCCCGTGGTGGGCAATAGAAGCTTCTACCACTTTGTCTTTTCTGCTGACACTTGGGCACGCCCCCGTGCTGGATGAGCACGGGGCATGTTCAGTCCTCTGTCTTCTTGTTTTGCTTGGGAAGATGCTGTCGTGGGGTCGGGCATGTCACGTTGGTTCCTTTTCTTGTATTTATGTTAGATTTTGCTGTCTTTTTGCTTCTTTTGTTAATTTGAGCTCATTTAATCCTGAAAATTCAAAAGGAAGACAAAAGCATACTTTTTCCAACATTAGTACTAAAAAGGGTTAGTTTTATGCCACAATTGATGTAATTTAATAGTTGCATTTTGCACACATCAAATACCCACACACTTGAATCTTTGCTTGTCCTCAAGCAAAACTCCTTTATAATGTGGCTTTACACACCCAAATGGAATGGGTAGAGAAGAAGGTTTTTTTGGGCTTGTCATAGAGTGTCGGGATTTCCAAGATTCTTTATTTAGTTTTATTTTTATTTATTTACAATCCTATTCGTCATGATTTATTTAAAACTTTTCATAAGAGAAATTACTTATTAGGGCATAACATTCCTCTTTAAAATTCTATTTATATACAAGTTCACATACCTCACGGGGATCACTCAACACTCGGCCGAAAATGTATTTTAGTGGATCACTCGAGAGCGGCATGGAACTTACTCCTACCATAGGCTTGCCAAGCAATCAATTCTCCTCCTCTTTAACTATATACCTTTGTAAATATTAAGAGGACTTTTTGGGTGAAGGGTTAGGTTTGGGTTAAAGGTAGGTGGTTGGGTTAGTGGTTAGTAGAAAAATGGCGAAAAGCGTAACGAGCGTTGGTTTTCGTAAGACTTTTTATTTTTGTAACTTTTATTTTGATGAAGCTATTATTCAAACAAAGTTATTTTTGATGAACTTGTTTGTTTATTTTCTTTTTGCTTCATCATCAAAATTTTTTTTTTTAGGAAAGTCATACAAAAAAGCGAGCTAGTTACTAAAACAAAGGGTTAAAAATGAAAAAGGTTTTGGTGGGTAAAAGGGTGTTTGGTTTGGGTTTTGAAATGAAAAGGTTTAGGCTCAAAGGGGCTAACTAGGGGGATTTTGGGTAAGTGGTAAAAAAAAGAAAATAATGGTGTAGAAATAAAAAGGGTTAGTCCTAATGCCTCCATCATTTACTTACTCGGGTTTAAGTTGGTAAGGACCGGGAATGTATTGTCATGGCAAGTTCTAGAGTCGTAAGAACCAAGCGGCTATTCACACAAGAAATGAAAAATGAGCATTTAGTTTAATGATATGTAATTGTATGCTCAATAAAGGCTCAAAAACTCACTTTTGTGGGAATGGGTTTTTTTTATGTGATCAAGTATATATAATCAAATTTTAACTAAGCTTGTCATGCATTTTCATAATTTTCTTATGTTGGTTCTTTTTATCATGACGCTATCGGTTGTAAATTCGTAAAAATATAACCTTTTTAGAACTTGAAATTCCCAAGTTAAACCTAGACAAGTAAAAAAATGAAAAAATTTGAAAAAATTTGGGGTGATTAGCGGTTCCAATAGAGTTTTGTGTAAGGCTTGTATTTAGGACTTGCAAGATTCAAGGTTTTAGCATCCCCCCCCCCCCCACACTTAAATTACACATTGTCCTCAATGTGTCCCAAAAATAAATTTTTAGGTTGACTGAATGTGTAAAGAGGTGTAAAAAGCAAAAATTTTGTGTTACTGGGCACTGGACACGGCCCCGTGTTGTCCGGGCACGGCCCCGTGTTCAAGTGCCAGTAACAAAATTAAATTAAGAGAAACAGAAGCCTGGACACGGGGGCGTGTTGGGTGAACACGGCCCGTGTCCAGTTACCTGAACTGGGTCTTTTCTGCAGACTGTGCAGCACGGGGCCGTGTTGGGCGGACACGGCCCGTGCCGAGCTTACTATAAACGAAGAAAATCGTCGGACGGCTCTGTTTTCCTGCATGGGGTGCTGGTTCAAGTTTTCCTTGTATCCTTTGCCATCTCAAGTGTGTTTTATTCCTGAAAATTAAAACTAACTAGAAAACATAAAAATTGATCTAAACTAAACTAAGGATAGTTCCGCGGAATGCCTCCGTGGTGCGCCATGTTTATAAGGGTCCTTGGCTAGACCCAAATCCTGGTCATATGTTACCCAAGTGGGATGTATTGCATCCCATGTTACACCGTCGGAGAGCGTCATCCAAGCTTGAGTCTATGACCTTCATGTAGTTGACCGGGTCTTCGTCCTCTACTCTCTTTCCACATTCAAACTTCACTTCCTTGTCCCCAAACTTCAATGTTAACGTTACGTCATTCATATCCACCACTGCTTGAGCGGTGGCAAGAAATGGCCTCCCGAGGATGAGAGGGACATCGGTGTCTTCCTCCATGTCTAGGATGACAAAGTCAGTTGGGAAAACGAAGTTGTCAACCTTGACCAATAAATTTTCAGCGACACCTTGTGGAAATTTGACGGATCTGTCGGCGAGTTGTATGCTCATCTTTGTAGGGCTTGTTGTTCCTGGGCCGAGTCGTTTGAACATCGATGTGGGCATGAGGTTAATGCTAGCCCCAAGATCGGCTAATGCATTACGAACGGGGGATTCCCCGATCGAGCAAGGAATTGTGAAGCTTCCGGGATCAATTTTCTTTTGTGGGAGTTTGTTGAGTACTAAGGCGGAGCATTCTTCGCCTAAGTTAACTAATTGCAATGATTCAATTTTCCTTTTGTGAGTGAGGAAATCCCTCATGAATTTTGCATATTTAGGCATTTGGGTTAGGACCTCAATAAAAGGAATATTAACATGCAATTGTTTTAGTAAATTTTCGAACTTTGCGAATTGCTCATCGGTCTTTTGACGATTTAACCTACCGGGGTACGGAATTGGAGGAGTCTTGGTGGGCTCTTGATTTGGTAAAGAAGCCTTTTCTGGTTGGGGTGCGGGTGGAGTTGTGGTTTGGCTAGACTGGCTTCTTTCATCTGGCGGTAATGGAGCCTCCTCGGGACCCACGGTTCGATTTCTCAATGTGATGAGATGTACTTGTGCTTTCGGGTTGGTTTCGGTATTGCTAGGAAGCGCGCCTTGTGGTCTCTCGGAGAAATTTTGAGCTATTTGATTTAATTTTTTTTCAATGTTTTGAATGCTAGCTTGTTGATTTCTAAAATTCGATTCCAATTGTTGAAATCGATCCGAGTTTTTCTTTTTGGTGTCGGAGATGAGGCGAGATACAGTATCTTCAAGCCTTTCTCTTCCACCTTGTTGTTGAGAAAAATTTTGTGGTTGTTGAAAGTTAGTTCGTTGGTTTTGTTGGTTACTACTATTGCCGGGATCTCTCCAACCAAGATTAGGGTGGTTACGCCATCCTTGGTTGTAGGTACCCGTTGGTGGACCCGACGGCCTAGGTCTATTATCAATGTAGTTTACCGTTTCGGTTTGGTCATCTACTTCTTTCATACAACTCCAATTTTCATGTGGCCCACCACATCCTGCACAAGCCATAACCGAGGCCGTTTTTGTCATTTCTAGCTTTTTGATTTTCGAAGAGAGGGCCTCGATTTGGGCTTGTAAAGAAGTGCTTTCATCAACCTTATGGGCGCCCGGGGAAATAAATTTATTACCACGGGGAGTGTGCCATTGAATATTGGTTTGAGAAATTTCCTCAATTTGATTATATATTTCATTTGGGCGACGATTACCTAAAAGTCCCCCTGAGCTAGAATCAAGTGTTTGTCTTGTGTGTGGCAACAACCCATTGTAGAAAGTGGATACGTGTTGCCATACCGCAAGACCGTGATGAGGACACTTTCTTAGTAGCTCCTTGAACCTTTCCCAAGTTTCATATAAGGATTCCCCATCCTCTTGTGAATATGTATTAATTTCAGTCATTAATTTAGCCGTTTTAGCAGGAGGGAAATACTTATATAGAAACTTTTGGGCTAGTTCATCCCAGGTGTTTACCGAGCCAACTGGGAGGGTGTTAAGCCAAGCCTTAGCTCGGTCTTTTAGTGAAAATGGAAACATTCGAAGGCGGATGGCGTCATTTGATGCTCCATTGATCCGAAAAGTATCACATATTTCTAAGAAATTAGTAATATGTAGATGGGGATCCTCGTCCGCAAGCCCATGGAAGGTTGCGGAGTTTTGAAGCATTTGTATCAAATGTGGTCGAAGTTCGAAGTTATTGGCTTCGACATTCGGTGCATTGATAGCGGCGCCTAGATTACCTACGGTGGGACGTAGGTAATCCATGAGGGTACGTTGGTCCGCCATTGGAAGTGGGTCCCCCGAAACTTTCTCTTGATTTTTAGCTTTAAGTCTTTTTTTGAGAAAGCGTTCAGGTTCTTCTAGAGGTTCTTTTATGTCTCTAATAGAAGTGGAGCTCATGCACTACGTAGGAAGTTCAAATGTGGCGCCTGGGTTCCTAATCCTGCAATAAAAATAGAAAAGAACGTTGGTCAGAAGGTTCACCACGGCCCCGTGTTCAGTGAACACGGCCCGTGGTCGGAGATGCAGTGTTTGTTTCCCGGATCCCTGTTACTGGGAGTTGGACACGGCCCCGTGTGGCACCGACATGGCCCCGTGCTCAGCTCTCTGTAACTCGGAAAATAAAAACTGTCAGTGATATTGCTGGGCACGGCCCGTGTCCGACTAGGCACGGCCCGTGCTGAGCCCTGTAGAAACAGAAAAAACTAAGAAAAATCCTAAAAAAAAATTGAAAAATAAGAAAAAAGATTAGGCCGTTGATTCCTAACTTTCTTAAAATCCTTGTGTCCCCGGCAACGGCGCCAAAAACTTGATGCGTGTGAAGTGTTATATATATTTAGGTGTATATTTTAAGCCCTTTAACACTTTTTAGCCAAGTTTTAAATTTATAAAACACGATATTTTACTAACACTAAACACACATATGGGCAAGTGCACCCATCGTGAGCGTAGTATAGTGTTGGCAAGATACCGAGGTCGTCCAAGGACACAAGAGCTTTTAGTACCGGTTTATCCTCAACGTCTAATCAAATCAAAATGTTTAGAAAAATATTTTAAGCTAAGAAAAATAAAAACTAACTAAAATGCTGAAAATAAAAATAAAAGAAAAACAGATAGACAAGATGAATCACTTGGTTCCGACTCGTGTTTAGTGTAACCTTTGATTATTTCCGCACTTTTGCACTTATTTAAGAGATTATCTTAGTTATTGTAGTAGGCCCCTCTTTTGAAGGTGACGTTACCCTCAACCCAGTAGTTTGAGTCAGCAAGGATACAATCCTAAAGGGTCGGATTATTGAAAGGTAATTAATTAAGTTATTAATGCAAATTATGGTAGGCCCCTCTTTTGGAGGTGACGTTACCCTCGACTAAGTTATTAATGCAAATTATGGTAGGCCCCTCTTTTGGAGGTGACGTTACCCTCGACTAAGTAGTCTGAGTCAGCAGGGATACAGTCCTAAATAGCCGGGTTATATTATTAATAGTAGTTAACTTATGAGGGGGTCAAAGAGTTTGGACCCCCGCCATCCAATACCATTAAGTATTGAAGGAGGTCCTACTAAATTTAATGCAGCTTGTCTTATTAGTTGACCACGTCCCCCGTGTCCGCTGAGCACGACGCCCCCGTGTCCGCTGAGCACGACCCCGTGTCCACATCCTTCTCTTTCTTCATTTAATGCAGCTTGTCTTATTAGTTGACCACGCCCCCGTGTCCGCTGAGCACGACCCCGTGTGCAGAAGAATCTTTGTACTATGAAGATTTGCCTAGATTGTGCGAATCTTATAGTTGACCACGGCCCCGTGTCCGCTGAGCACAGCCCCGTGGTGGGCAATAGAAGCTTCTACCACTTTGTCTTTTCTGCTGACACTTGGGCACGCCCCCGTGCTGGATGAGCACGGGGCGTGTTCAGTCCTCTGTCTTCTTGTTTTGCTTGGGAAGATGTTGTCGTGGGGTCGGGCATGTCACGTTGGTTCCTTTTCTTGTATTTATGTTAGATTTTGCTGTCTTTTTGCTTTTTTTGTTAATTTGAGCTCATTTAATCCTGAAATACAAAAGGAAGACAAAAGCACACTTTTTCCAACATTAGTACTAAAAAGGGTTTAGTTTTATGCCACAATTGATGTAATTTATATGTTGTATTTTGCACACATCACAAACATATTTAAAGTTGTGCTATACGGTTTTCATTTCAATTTTCAAACAATGTTTCAATTTTCAAACCGTAGTTTTCAATCTAAATCCAAATCATATAAACAAACAATGTTTTATTTCTAGTTCTAAAACACATAAAAACAGAAAGTGGGACGAAGATAGATTGCTCATCACACATAATGCTAATTGTGACAATAATTAAATCAAAACCGTTTTCATTTCATCATTCAAATTGTCAAAGTACATTACATGGAATTCAAATTACAATAAACATATGACAAAACAACAAGTTCAACATAACATAATAACTCAAATCTAGTAATTTCTTGAGCGTGTTTCTAGTCATCCCTACTAGATTTCGTATGATCATCATCATCAACCTATAACATGTTTAAAATAAAGTTTAATGCAAAAGCAAAGGCGAGTACGCAAGTTTGTATAAGTATAGCATAAGTATAAAAAGCATTTTCTCGAATCCATATGGCAATTTATAAACAAGGTAACTAGCATGCATAACAATATGTCAAACCCAATTATCCACTAGTATTTAGCATCCCTCGCCACAAAAGTAACGAGAACATTTAAAATAAAGACTTAACAAGACCCCGACGGGCGGTGTGCTACTCCTAAAGCACTATATATATTATGTTGAATACTCCTGCCCAACCTCAGAACCAGAACCACCAAGTAGCAGCACCTGTGACCAACGCACCTCCTACAAAACGTGCGTACACTGGTCCTCACCCTTTGTGCCCTACGTGTACTTACGATCACCCAATTGGGATTGCTTGCCGTTTCTGTGACCACTGCAACCTCTACGGACACTTCACTGCGAACTGTCACACTTGTCCTCATCAGCAAGCTCAAGTTCAAGCTCATCTTGCACTGCCAGCTCCTCTTCCTGCTCCCCAGGGTCAACAAGCAGCTCATGCTCCCGCTGCTCATGCACGAGCCTGCTTCGCATGTGGTGATCCTAACCACTTTGCAAACGTCTGCCCGAACCGAGTGGTGAAGCAAGAGCCGCAGCAGCAACCAGCGCAACAACAACATCAACAGCAGCAGCCTCAGCAGCAACAGCAGCCAGCACAACAAGCAGTCCGTGGAAGAGCATTCAACATCAATGTACACCAGGCTCAAACTGACAACAATGTTGTCAATGGTAAGTTTCTTGTCAATGGTATTTATGCTTCGTGTTTATTTGATACTGGAGCCGATAACTGTTTTGTGTCGTTAGAATTCAAAAGGCTCCTAAACCATAAACGCGCTAACCTCCCAACGACGTTCGACGTAGAAATTGCCACTGGAAGAACCGTCACCGTTAGTTTTGTTCTCCATGATTGTACTCTTGAACTCAACAATCACATCTTTCCGATCTATCTTATCCCGATGCAGCTCGGTAGTTTGGATATCATAGTAGGCATGGATCTTCTTCGCGAAAATCGTGCTGAAGTCGTTTGTTTCGATAAGATGATTCGTTTCTCTCTCGCGAATGGTGATCAACTCTGCGTCTATGGCAAAGTACCTTCGAAGGATCTCAAACTCATGTCGTGCGTCCAAGTGAGCAAGTAACTCCGAAAGGAATACAAAGCCTTCTTGGCACACATCGTAGTAGCGAAGGAAAAGGAAAGGAAGTCAATCGAAAAGGTACTTATGGTTCATGATTTTCTTGCTGTCTTTCCTGAAGATTTACCCGGTCTACCCCCGAGTCGTGATATTGATTTTCGTATCGACCTCATCCCTAAAGCGAACCCTGTTGCTAAAGCCCCTTATCGCCTCGCTCCGTCCAAATTCGTGAACTCTCGAGTCAACTCCAAGAATTGCTTGATAAAGGCTTCATACGCCCTAGCACATCTCCTTGGGGCGCACCTGTCCTCTTCGTCAAAAAGAAGGATGGATCGTTCCGAATGTGCATCGATTACAGGGAACTCAATAAGCTTACTATTAAGAATCGCTACCCCTACCCTGAATCGATGATTTGTTTGATCAATTGCAAGGCGCTACGTGTTTCTCGAAGATCGATTTACACTCCGGCTATCATCAGTTACGAATTCAAGAGGAAGATATCCCTAAAACCGCTTTTCGAACCCGTTACAGTCACTATGAATTCGTCGTTATGCCCTTTGGACTTACCAACGCACCCGCGGTTTTCATGGATTTGATGAATCGTGTGTGTAAACCCTTTCTCGACCGCTTCGTCATCATGTTTATCGATGATATCCTTATCTATTCGAAGTCGAAGGCCGAACATGCGCAACATCTCTGTTTGGTTCTCGAGCTTTTCCAAGGGAATCGCCTCTACGCCAAGTTCTCCAAGTGTGAATTTTGTCTCGAGGAGGTTCAATTCCTCGGTCACATTGTCAATAGTCAAGGTATTCATGTCGATCCCGTGAAGATTGAAGCAGTTAAGAGTTGGATTACACCGAAATCCCCGTCCGAAGTTCGTTCTTTCCTCGGATTGGCGGGTTACTACCGTCGATTTATCGCTGATTTCTCTAAAATCGTCGTCCCGCTTTGTAACGCCCTGCGTCCCTAAACTTTAGGCTTTTGGAAAGTTTAGTCCCTGGACCTTGCCTATTGTCAGTTTTAGCCCCTAATCTATGTAACATTGATACTTTTGTGAATCTTATGCCATGATACTTGATTCTAATTACTAGACTCTTGTGATGTTTAAATCTAGATTCTTGACTCTTAATACTATGATGCTAGACTCTTGATGCTTGATCCTTGATACTTAATACCATGAGACTTGACACTTAAATCTAGATACTTGACTCTTGATTCTTGATACTTAATTGGTGCTTGACTCTTGAAACTCGTGAAGCTTGATTCTTGGTTGAACGAGAGACTGGAGTCTTATCACTGGCGAAATCTATTAAACTTGGAAACTTTTAGTGTACATAATGTAATCTAGTCACGAGATACTATTACCCAATAAATACGCAACGCTTGATCTAACACGCAAATCAAATCAAAGACGGAAACACGGAAAATATGGATTGGCCGAGAGGAAATCCGATCGGATGACCACCCAATCGGATGGCCACTCGATCGAGTTGCCATCTGATCCGTGCACACCGCCTTCACTCACTCGATCCAGACGCACGCACTCCTCCTTTCTCCCATTTCTTGGCGATTTCGGTATGTTTAACACTAGATTCTTGTACATCTTTGATCTACACATCATTCTCTACGAGATTCTCCTTTGAAATCTCACTTTTCACCATGAAATCTCTCGGATTTGAGCTCTTAAAGGTGATGTCACCATGGTGGTTTGTACCAAACTATTGTGTGATGTCATTCTAGCCAAGATCTAGCTCAGATCTAAGGAATTTCATGCGTTTTACACTAAATCTATGCTAGATCTAAACTTTTCCAAGCTAAAACCTATGGTTACCTTCATCTTTTCTTAAATTTTTACCTAAAACGGTGAGATCTAGATCTAAACGAACTATAGACTTGATAAGTAGTCTAAGAGTTGGTTGGAGAAGGATTGTTGCCAGAGAAGATGACCAGAGTATGAATTCTGACATAAGAACCATCATGAACGAACGACTGAACGAACTGGGGTGATTCCCACCCGATCATATCGACTGTACCTTGAGGTGTTTACCGTTGTCTCAATGCGTACCAAGTTGTCATTGTTTAAATAGAAACGTAGAGTTTTTACAAGTTTAGGAACGGGACAGGGTTAACACAATCGAGTGGCAATCCGATCGGATAGCCATCCGATCGAGTAACACTTGCCCTTCAACTTAAATACTTTAAACTTTGAGGTCATGATCGTCGAATGGAAACTTGATCGGATAGCCATCCGATCGAACAGCCATCCGATCAGGTGGCACGCCTTTTGAAGTCTTTCAACACTTAGAATCTTCTTTTGGAGACTTGGAACCTTGGATCGATCGGCAATCCGATCGGATAGCCATCCGATCTAACAGCCATCCGATCAAGGTAACCTGAGTTGACACTTGGAATCTTGACACATGAATCGAGTGGTAATCCGATCGGATAGCCATCCATCCCACTCACACATATGCCACTTTAATCGAATGGCAAACCGATCGGATGGCCATCCGATCGGACAACCATCCGATCCAGTGACTAATTTGACACTTGTGCAATCTCGTTGTTTTGTCCGACACTTATTCGTTGCAATCTAATCAGGCTAAACCTAAAGAGCTCCCTTTGATCCAATAACAGTTAATCTATTAAGCAATCACTGTGAGTATACTCGATCCCTTTTTGTTTTAAACTTTGGGATGTAACATGTATTCTATAAACTATGAAACTTTATACTTTTGAATCTAAACTCTATCCTATGTGTACGTTAAACTTGTGATTCTTGATTCTTGATTCTTTGTGCTATGTGACGTTTAATTCAGAGTGTGTAGTTCCGCCTTAACAATAGTAGCGCTATAGGAGATGCACCTCCCCATTATTCTCGGGGGTATTGTTAGGAGGATTCTAGTTTACCTTGAGTCTTGGGTAAACACTAAAGCATCGGGATACTTGGGCTATCACTGGTTGGACTGCGACACTAGCACGGCTGAGACTATTTTAATTACTTACATTGTGGATACGAGTTGTTTCAAATCTACTATGCTATATATACTTAAACTTGTATACTCGCCGGTACATTTTGTACTGACTCTATTTTAATACACGTTGCAGGCTGATAGGATGTTGTGAATCAAGAACTTGCTAGAATCTGCTTAGAAACACATCATAGCTAAATTTAGAAACTTTGAAACTATTTTGGATGTTTGTATTTGATAATTTGGGTGTTTGATGCTTTTAGACAAATTGTTATAAAATCTTGATTAATATATATCGAAACTTTTAGTGTTATGGAACCTCATGAGCAATCTGAACGCTTAGTGCTCGCACCCCGATGTTTCCGCCATCGGTTGGGGTGTGACACGCTTACCTCTCTGACGCATAAAGACAAGCCTTTTGTTTAGGGAACCGAACAACAGGAAGCCTTTCAAACCCTCAAGCGTTTGCTTTGCAACGCTCCTATTCTCGTGTTACCCGATGAAAATGATGACTTTGTAGTCTACTGCGATGCCTCCAACATCGGTCTTGGTTGCATCCTTATACAACGGGACAAGGTTATCGCGTACGCCTCTCGTCAGCTCAAGATCCACGAGAAGGACTATACAACCCACGATCTCGAGCTTGGTGCAGTTGTTTTTACATTAAGATTTGGCGACACTACCTTTATGGTACCAAGTGTACGGTCTTCACCGACCATAAGAGCCTGCAACACATATTGAACCAGAAGGAACTGAATATGCGCCAACGCAGATGGGTTGAACTTCTCAACGATTATGACTGTGAGATTCGTTACCACCCAGGCAAAGCAAATGTCGTTACCGACACTCTTAGTCGACGAAGCTATCTGCATAGCGTTCGTAATGTTCAAGCCCAACACGACCTCGAAGCTCTAATCCGTGACGCTCAGCATACATGCTTCATTGAGAACACCTTGAAAGAGAAAATGAAGAAATGTGGTGTTGAAACCCAACTTGTCACCAAATCGAACGGTATCTATTACTATCTCGATCGCATCTGGATCCCTAGTCGCAATAACCTTCGGGAGATATTGTTGACAGAGGCCCACAAATCCCGATACTCTATTCATCCCGGTGCCGACAAGATGTACCAGGACCTTCGTCTTCGGTATTGGTGGCCTGGAATGAAGAAGGATATCGCTCTATATGTTTCGAAGTGCCTGACTTGTTCGAAGGTCAAGGCCGAACAACAACGACCCACTGGCTTACTCGTACAACCCGAGATCTCTATGTGGAAGTGGGAAAGTATAGCTATGGATTTCATTACGAAACTTCCGCGGACGCCATCAGGTCACGATAGCATTTGGGTTATCGTTGATCGTCTTACTAAATCCGCCCACTTTCTGCCGATACGAGAAGACTATAAGGTGGAACAATTAGCATGAATCTATACTGACGTAGTCATTTGTCGACATGGGACACCTCATGATATCATCTCTGACCGCGATGGTCGATTTACCTCGCGCCTTTGGGAAACCTTTCAATCTGCTCTCGGTACTACTCTTAACCTCAGTACCGTTTTCCATCCCCAGACCGACAGTCAGACTGAACGCACGATTCGCACCCTTGAAGACATACTTTGCTCGTGTGTTATAGACTTTGGTGGTAATTGGGATTCTCATTTACCTTTAGTCGAATTCTCGTACAACAACAGTTATCACTCTAGCATTCAAATGGCACCATTTGAGGCGTTATATGGAAGAACATGTCGATCTCCTATTGTATGGCACCAGATCGGAGATGCGCAAATTACCGGTCCTAAGTTATTACAAGACACGACTGAAAAGATCCTCCAGATACGAGACAACCTCTTGAAAGCTCGGAGTCGTCAAAAGAGTTACGCCGATAAACGTCGCAAGCCCCTTGAGTTCGAAGTTGGTGATCACATACTCCTAAAGGTTTCACCTTGGAAGGGGTGATCCGATTCGGAAAAAAAAGGAAAGCTAGCACCTCGATACGTTGGACCCTTTAAGATTCTGGAAAGAATTGGCAAAGTGGCCTACAGACTCGAATTATCGGAGGAACTTAGCAACGTACATCCGACTTTCCACGTTTCGAACCTCAAAAAGTGTATAGCCGAGCGGAATTTACATGTTCCTCTTGAGGATCTACAAGTGGATGAAACATTACACTTCGTGGAAAAGCCAGTTGAGATCATGGACCGAGAGACCAAGAAGCTCCGACGCTCACGCATTCCTATAGTGAAGATTCGCTGGGAAGGCAAACGCGGCGCCGAGTTCACTTGGGAACTCGAAAGTGATATGAAAGCTAAATACCCACAGCTTTTCGTTACGCCTGTGCCTTAATTTCGGGATGAAATTCCCTAAAGTCGGGGAGGCTGTAACAACCCGAGTTTCCGAAGTCAAAGTCAAAGTACAAGTCAAAGTCAAGGTCAACGTCAGGCTGTTATTCAGATCTGTCATTCCTTGCTTAATTATTGCCTTGTACTCTCAGAACTCAATGATCTATATGTATTAGTTAATGCTATTTTAGACCACGATTTATTATTATGTGAAGTAACAATGCGATAAACACAACTAGACACTATACTACGTAACGCTATCACATCGCCATCGCATCGCAACTCGAATCGCAATTATTAGTATTGATTCTATGTGTGTGTTATTATGTGCTCTACTTGTGTGTGCTGATGATATGTTTTGAGATGTTATTCACAAACGCAATCGCAACTCTATCGCAACGCAATCTCATCGCAAACTAAACAATGTGCATTCAGTGTTCCACGTATCCAACCTATGTAAATGCCTAGCCGACGAGGAACTACAGGTTCCCCTTGAAGAATTGCAAATAAACGAAGTTGTAAACTTTGTGTGGATCAGGACGTCAAGTGACTGAGGCGCAGCAAAATTCCCATAGTCAAGGTTAGATGGGAAAGAAAGTGTGGCGCCGAATTCACTTGGGAACTGAAAAGTGAGATGAAGGCCAAGTATCCGCAGCTCTTCGAGCAATCTTCTTCTTAGATTTCGGGGATGAAATCTCCTAAAGGAGGGGAGACTGTAATACATGCGTCCCTAGAACTTTTAGATATTGTCAATTTTAGTCCCTGAACTATGTAGTCATTAATACTTTTGGTACTTGCTGAATTTTATGCTATATACTAAATACTGGGAATGCCTAATTCTAGATACTTGGAATGCCTAATTCTAGATACTTGGAATGTCTAATTCTTGATACTTTGGTGCTTGACTCTTGAGGCTCGGGAAACTACGAAACTTTGAAATCTTTTGTGTTATTGCTATAATCTAGTCATACTATTGCCCAATAATATGCAACACTTAATCTAACTCGCAAATCGAATCAAAGACGGTGAAACGGAAAAGATGGGATTGACCGAGTGGCAATCCGATCGGATGACCATCCGATCGGATAGCCATCCGATCGGATGACCACCCGATCGGATGGCCACTCGATCGAACCGCCATCCGATCCGAGTGTACACTACCTTCACACCTTCTCATACTATAAATAGGCCTGTCACATCACCATTTTCACTGATGTGACAGCCTCACTCGACCAGACGCACGCACTCCTATTTTTTTCCATTTCTCGTCGATTTCGGCACGTTCTGCACCAGATTCTTGTACATCCTTGATCTACACACTATTCTCTACATGATTCTCCTTTGAAATCTCACTTTTCACCATGAAATCTCTAAGATTTGAGCTCTTGAGGGTGACGTCATCATGGCGGTTTGTACAAACTGTTAAGTGATGTCATTCTATTCAAGATCTAGCTCGGATCTAAGGAATTTCATAACTTTTTACACTAAACCTTTACTAAATCTATGTTAGATCTAAACTTTTCAAGCTAAAACCTATGTTTATCTTCATCTTTTCTTAAACTTTTACTAAAACGGTGAGATCCGGATCTAAATGGACTATAGACTTGATTATTAGTCTGGAGTTGGTTTGGAGAAGGATCGTTGCCGGAGAAGATGACCGGAGTAGGAATTATGACATAAGCATCATCATGAACAGACGACTGAATGGACTGGGGTGATTCCCATCCGACCAGATCGGCTGTACATTGATGTGTTTACCATTGTCTCAATGCGTACCAGGTTGTCATTGTTTAAACAAAAACTTAGAGTTTTTACAAGTTTAGGAACAGGACAAGGGTAACCCGATCGAGTGGCAATCTGATCGGATAGCCATCCGATCGAACAGTCACCCGATCAAGTAACACTTGCCCCTTAACTTTAAAACACTTTAAACTTCATGATCGTCAAATGGAAACTCGATCGGATAGCCATCCGATCGAACTGCCATCCGATCGGGTGACATACCTCTTTAAGTTTTGAAAACTTGGAACTTTGGATCGAGTGGCAATCCGATCGGATAGCCATCTGATCGGACAACCATCCGAGCTGAACACTTGAGTTGACATTTTAGGAACTTGACACTTGGATCGGATGACCATTCGATCGAATGGTCATCCGACCCATTCACACACATGACATCTCAATCGAATGGCAATCCGATCGGATGGCCATCCGATCGGACAACCATCCGATCAAGGTGACTAATCCAACACTTGGTTAAATCTCGTTATTCTGCCCGATTCTTATCTGTTATAATCTAATCAGGCTAAACCTAAAGAGCTCCCTTTGATCTAATAACAGTTAATCTGTTAAGCAATCACTATGAGTATACTTGATCCCTTTTTGCTTTAAACTTTGGGATGTAACATGTATTCTATTAAACTACGATACTTGAGACTTTTGCAGACTAAACTTTATCCTATGTGTATGTGAAACTTGTGATTCTTGTATTCTATTTGTGCTATGTGGACGTTTAATCAGGGTGTGTAGTTCCTCCTTAACAATAGTAGCGCTATAGGAGATGCACCTCCCCATTATTCTCGGGGGTATTGTTAGGAGGATTCTAGTTTACCTTGAGTCTTGGGTAAACACTAAAGCATCGGGATACTTGGGCTATCACTGGTTGGACTGCGACACTAGCACGGTTGAAACTGTTTTATTACACTTACATAAGGATACGAGTTGTTTTAATCTATTATGCTATTACTCAAACTTGTATACTCGCCGGTACAATTTTGTACTGACTCTATTTTAATACATGTTGCAGGCTGATAGGATGCTGAGTCATGGAAATCAAGCTAGGGATGATGCTTAGAAACCCACCTAGTTTAAATTTAGACTTTGAACAATGATTACTGGTTGTATTTTGAATCTTTTGTTGGTGATGCTGTTTAGACAAACTTATGCTTGAAACTTATTTAATCTATATTGAAATTTCTAGTGTTATGGAAACTCGTGAGCAATCTGAACGCTTAGTGCTCGCACCCCAATGTGTTCGCCATCAGTTGGGGTGTGACATATTGGTATCAGAGCCATAACTATAGGGAATTAGGATAAGTAGGAATACTTGCCCTAGTCTATAGTTCTAGGAACCTTGATTCTTATCTGTTGTTTAAGACTTATGCATTCTACCGTATCTACTTCCTAGCAGCACATTTCCCTGCTAAACTTACATGCCTTTCCTAAGCCCGACACAATACACACTTGATACTTTGAAAACACTGTTAATCAGTGTTTGTATGTTGCACGAGATTTTCCCTCAAGCCAGGAGTGACATCCGAACCTTGATGGAAAATCTCCATATTATTCTAGTAGGTCTTGTCTTCGGATAAGTACCGAAGCTATTAGGTACGATGTTGTCAAGTTAGAGGTGAAACTCAGATCTTGATAACTAGTCCCACTCCTTTATGTTTTTTATGTCTCGCCAAGGTCCCGAAACTTCCATTCAATTGGGTACATGAAATGACCAAAAGGACGAATATCGTAGGCCTAACATCGATGACGTATTTGTCCAAGTAAGTCAAGACACGTTACCCCAATTCAAAAGGGGTTCGAATCACTTTGGTTAGTCACCGTTACTCTACCCGGAACACTCTATGTTTTATGAGCCTATCTTTTTATGTTATCTCGACTTTTACATGAGGTTTTAAACTTGATTCTTCGTTTATCTTGATTCTTTATTTATTTTGAGACTCTTTACACCAATCGCACGTACGTCCGCAAGCTAAAACATTAACTCTAATATCAGGATTAGCTAAATTTATAAAGCTTTAATCTATCATGATAATCTATGTGGGGAATCTTGGTCGACTATGACACTATGTGAAACTACCTGATGAATCTATGTATTGTTGTGGTTGTAAGACACTAAATGTAACATGGCATGGAAACACGAGGGAGAGGTGACGTGTTTGAAGAATGGTCGATACGCCGCTGGTACTTCCTATATATAAGTGTTTCCGACATGTTACCAACTTTCGTACTAAGTGCCATGCGAAACTTAGTGTTCTGCAGACCGGTGATGAGACGGTTGAAATCTAGAGCTATGGGAAACTACTTGTGTAATGTATGAGTAATCTATGTGCACACTAGCGTAATCTATGTGTAATCTATGTATGTGTGGTTTTGAGAAACAAAATACGAATAATAGCCTAGCGCCGAAGACGAGGCAGACGTGGCATGTCCGAAACATGGTGGATACGCCGCTGGTACTTCCTATATATAAGTGTTTCTAGCATGTTACCGAACCTTCGTACCACGCTAAGTGAAGTTCGTAGTTTTGTAGGCTCGGGTTGAAGTGGTGAAATCTATTTGGGTTAATCTATGTTGTTGAAACTATTTGGTCAATCTATGTGGAGATTTTGTGATGAATTCTAATGTTGTGGTTAACGAAGCATGACACCGACGACGAGACGGATGTGGCATGACTGAAGCATGGTGGATACGCCGCTGGTTGAACATGAAACTCCGTCAAGAACAGTTAAGTCTGATCGAACGGGGTGATTCCCGACCGATTGAATGAGTTGGACTTGATAGGATTTCCGTTGTTTGACACGTCGTTACGCCGCCTCCGTTAAACCGCAAAAAATTTTCAACTTAGATAATTTTACAAAATTTGCAAAACATCGAATCACAGATCGAATAGTCGTCCGATCGAATGACCATCCAATCGAACGACTATTCGACCAGGTGTTGAACTTACTTAATCAATTTTGCAAAACTTCAAAGGATATCAGCTATAGCCATCCGATCGAACGGTCATCCGTCCGGATGACCATCCGATCGAACGACTTTACTTCTACTACAACGAAAACTTCAAAAGTTCAAACATTTCACAAACACACTCCCTCAGTCGAATGACCAACCGATGACCATCCGTCTGGACGGTCATCCGATCGAACCATCATCCGATCACTTGTCTCTTCGACGCACGGATTACACGCTGTTCAACGCTTACGCTATCGTTCTGTGATCAGGCTAATCTCCCACGCGCTCCCTTCAATCCAAGATAGTGTTTATTTACTAAACACAGAAAGTGAGTATACTCGATCCCTTTTTGCTTAACGCACTTTTGGGTGTTACGTACGTTACCTATATCAATTCACATCAACACACAACGCAAACACTTTTATACGTTAACCGTCCTCGCATGTTATACGTGTTTTCGATGAATGCTTGTATGTTATGTTTACACAGTGATTGTTGCCTGACACCTTAGCAACGATAGTACTATAGTTTGGACTTAGCACCTATCGTGGATAGGGGTTGTTAAGGGTTTTACTTCACATGGTCACAGTGGTGATAATGTGTTGCACATTCTACAACTCACAGTCATGTCGGTTGCATATTTCATTGTCGATAGCTTACTTGCTTCACATTTCTACGTGTTACATACTGGTTATGCGTAAATCGCTTTTCGCTACTATATGCTATTAAACTTGTATGCTCACCTTTACACCACGTGTATTGACTTTATTTTAAACGTATGTGACAGGTGTTTAAGATGCTTTGCTTGCTGTGATGAATCGAGTTAGGTGGTCTAGAAACCCGCGAATAAATTATGAGTTGTCGAAACTGTTTAATTATCTTTGAGAAACAATGTCTGTAATAACTATTTATACTTTATAAGTTTATGGTATGGGACATGAACGTTAATTATATTGTCACTAATAGTGTTATGGATTCTTTTGGATAATCTGTTTCGCTCAGTGCCGCGCCCCGATGATTCCGCCATCGGTTGGGGTGTGACACATAGGGGTTTGAATGTTTTCATGGGTTAAAGTACCCATTAGAATCATAACGAGAACTAGGTTCTTAGATGATGCAACTTAGTATTTTGACAAATAATCATTAGATTATCATCAAAGGTTTGGTTACTATAGGCATTATATATTCTATATAGTATATATCATAAGTTTTAGTCCAACAATATAAGAAAATTATCATAGAAGTCATGTATGAGGAAGGAGGATAAACCTTCTATTTAAGACCTCTTTTGTATTTTTACCAATGCACAAGTTGTCAAAGACAACAAGGATGGTCATGAATGGATTATTACGGAATGAAATATACATACTAACTAGGATAAATCATCAAGTGAAGTGTGGATTGTAAGTTGAATAGCTCAAGTTTAAGTATGTTTAACAAAGTGTTTGTACAAAACAGGAAGTTTCTTGCACTTTTAACCTTATTATGGTGATGTTCCAGCCTTCGTTTTCCATGAAAAACCTGTGGAAACATACCTAAGGTTGTTCCAAGTGCTAAGAAGCAAGAAGAAATGAAAAAGATGGAAGATAAGTGAGGTTATACTCACTTTTGCAACTTGATACGAATATGCCTTGCTACTGATTTCTCAGCTGGATTTAGGGTGTTTGAGAGTGAAGGTGAGGTGTTTGCAAAGTGGAAAATGTGTGGGAATGGGTTGGGTTATATAGGGAGTGAGTAGGGTGGGTTAGTTGGTCATTTAATGGAGAAAACACATCAAAACAATCACAAACTCGACCAATAATCGCGGCTGATTAACAAGTCTGCGGATCTGGGCCTCTGGCGGGGCGCGAGTCAAATGGGGGGGGTCGCTACCCTCGAGCCTCATGGCTGGTGGAATTAGTTTGTTATTTTTACATTTTTGGCCCTTATACTATCATATATTAATGTTTTAAGGTGTTATAAGGTGTTTTAAGCATAAAGGACAAAGTGTAGGGGTATGTAATGTAATTAAAGCATAAAAATAAATATAAAACAAGTATGACAAGTAAGTAAGGACGTCGAGAATAAGTATCGTATACGCATGAATAAGTATCCTATTATTGTCCACCAGTGCCTCACTCTGCACTAAGTGAGAGTTAAACCTGTATCTTTTAAGAGAAATGCAAGTGTTCCATTACTTGATCTAGAGATCATTGGCTGCAACACATTTCTAATTTATTGTAAAAAACTAAATCATCATTATTACGTTATCATTATATAAATTTAGAAGATACATACGATTAGAATAAAAAGTTTTTTTATGTCCAAACATACAATTTTTTTGTTCTTTTACCAAATTTGGATGTTTCCTAAACTTTAAATCTATTAGGCTAGAGGGTGTGGGATAACCTCCTTGGGGCTTTATAAGCGCCACCTCAGCGCCACGTAGGCGCCACGTCAGCCAAGGGGGCTTTATAACCCCCCCTTTAACATGGAGGGTGTGGTGATAACCCCTAGGGGCGCTATAGAAAAAAAAAATTTGATTGGTGCAAACAAGTGGGCCCCACCTGATAACCCCCTCCTCCCTCGTTATCATGTTGGTTGAATGTGTATGGCGCCCCCTCCTTAACATGGAGGGTGTGGGTGTATAGCGCCCGGGGCGCTATAGAGGCTGAGGTGGCGGGTATGGCGCCCCCCACACCCTCCGGCCTTATAACATAACCAATATAACTCCAGGGTTCAAATTACAATAACCAAAGGCCCTAACTATCTGCACACTCAGTTTGCCTATCTGCACACTTAGGGTTTACCTACGCAGCGTATTGGTCAATACGCATCGTATAGGGTTAACCCTATACGCTGCGTATTGACCTATACTCAGCGTATATAAACCATGGATCTCAGTGCCTAATAACCAATCATTGCACAGAAAACAAGGTTTATATACGCTGCGTATAGCTCTCTACGCAGCGTATATAAACCATTAGACTTTTTTGGGTCATTTTGGTAGGTTTGAGGGATCATTTTTTCACAAAGTTTATATACGCTGCGTATTGACCTATACTCAGCGTATATAAAGGTCTGAAAATGTCATTTATACCCTTGTATTAAGGCTATACGAAGCCAAATACAAGGGTAGTTGTGTCATTTTTGTCTTATACGCTGCGTAGTGACCTCTAAGGAGCGTATATAAAGCTCTATTTTTGTATTTTTTTTTTGTGTATTCCTTTGTTTATTTATAAAAAAAAGTAAATTAATTGTGTGTATTTTGGGGTATTTCCATGTTTATTTATAAAAAACAATATTATTAAAAATAATACAAAAATTATGAATTATAAGAATTAAAAATAATACAAATATTAGGTCCCGTATTGACCTCGTATAAGCCTATAAGTGTGATATCGTGTCGTATAGCGTCGTATAGGTCACGTATTGACCTCGTATAAGCCTATAAGTGTGATACCGAATCATATAGCGTCGTATAGGTCATGTATTGAACTCGTATAAGCCTATAAGTGTGATATCGTATCGTATAACGTAGTATAGGTCACGTATTGACCTCGTATAAGCCTATAAGTGTGATATCGTATCGTATAGCGTCGTATAGGTCACGTATTGACCTCGTATAAGCCTATAAGTGTGATATCGTATCGTATAGCGTCGTATAGGTCACGTATTGACCTCGTATAAGCCTATAAGTGTGATATCGTGTCGTATAGCGTCGTAGAGGTCATGTATTGACCTCGTATAAGCCTATAAGTGTGATATCGTATAGGTGTGGTTTAGGTCCCGTTTAATCCTATATGCATATACAAGACCTATAGGAAACCTATACGAGACTTATACTACACTATACGATACGATACGATACGATACTATACAATAACACCCGTATAGGCCTCTATACGAGACTTATATACTATACACTATACGATACGATATGATACAATACGATACGATACGATGCAATACGATAAGATAATTTAATTTAAACGATAACAATATAATATATTTGTATTATTTACGAATAATATTGTTTTTTTATAAATAATTTTCTTTTTTTTATAAATAAACAAAGGAATACGATAATTTAATTTAAACGATAACAAAACAGTATATTTGTATTATTTACCAATAATATTGTTTTTTTATAAATAATTTTCTTTTTTAATTTTTATAATTCATAATATTTATATAATTTTTTTTATAATTTATATTTGTATTATTTACCAATAATATTGTTTTTTATAAATAATTTTCTTTTTTTTATAAATAAGCAAAGGAATACACAATAAAAAATACAAAAATGGAGCTTTATATACGCTCCTTAGAGGTCCCTACGCAGCGTATGAGACAAAAATGACACAACTGCCCTTGTATTTGGCTTCGTATAGCCTCAACACAAGGGTATAAAAGACATTTTCAGACCTTTATATACGCTGCTTATTTAAACTTTGTGAAAAAATGATCCCTCAAACCTCTCAAAATGACCCAAAAAATCTAATGGTTTATATACGCTGCGTATAGACCAATACGCAGCGTATATGACCCTTGTTTTCTGTGCAATGATTGGTTATCAGGCACTGAGATCCATGGTTTATCTACGCAGCGTATTGGTCAATACGCAGCGTACAGGGTTAACCCAACATTTAACTATTTTGCTAGGGTTTGGTGTGCGAATAGGCACACCCTAACCAAAACCTAACAGGATCCAACATTTAACTATTTAATCAACGCTTACATTATATGACAAAAGCAACACCACTAAAACAATGCCACGTAAGACATAACACGGCAATGGCTACACAGTATTCAACTATTTAAGCGCCTCTATTCGTCCCTTTTCATGCAAGTATTTTCTCTCAAAATTCAAAACCTTTAATCACATAGATATGGGTCGCTCCGGCAATATTATTCTAGCAATCATCTTGATCATCGGTATGTTTTTCATATTTATTACATGTTTATGTTACTGCTGTTTTTTTAATTATTAGTCGACAAAAGAAAAGACCATGCATGTTAATTAATATATGTACTAATGAATGTTATTGTGTTACAGGTTGTGTATTCGCAACTTCGATCGCGAAAAAAGAATCCAGCAAGTTAGGAACTGTTATCGGGATTGATCTTGGGACTACGTATTCGTGTGTTGGTGTTTATAAGAACGGACACGTTGAAATCATAGCCAATGATCAAGGAAACCGTATCACCCCATCGTGGGTGGCTTTCACGGACAATGAGAGGTTGATCGGTGAGGCTGCGAAGAATCAGGCGGCTGTAAACGCCGAAAGGACCGTCTTTGATGTCAAGAGACTCATTGGCAGAAAGTATGAACTTAGTACTATATTCTTGTGTAGTGGGATATAACTGAGTATGTTTTGTTTAGTTATTTCACATTGTAACTTTGTTTTGATAGGTTTGAGGATAAAGAAGTCCAAAAGGATATGAAACTGGTTCCCTACAAAATAGTGAACAAAGATGGGAAGCCTTTTATCCAAGTTAAACACAAGGATGGGGAAACCAAGTTTTTCAGTCCCGAAGAGATCAGCGCGATGGTTCTTACGAAGATGAAGGAGACGGCCGAAGCATTCCTTGGAAAGAAAGTCAAGGATGCTGTTGTCACAGTTCCGGGTAAGTAGATTTGTGGGTTTGAGTTTAGTCTAAACGGTTCATGTCAGTTTCAGGTCAAACCCGCGGACACATTTAGCAAAACGGGTCGTGCCAGTGTCAACCCGGGGTTAGGGGGTTAACCCGTTTATGTCATTTATATATTTTCCTAGTTTTTTAATTAAATATTTTTTTGTTGAGTATTTTTTTGCTAAAATTTGAAGATTTATATGTAAATTGTCGTAGTTTAAACAGATTTGCTTCAACAAAAATATATTAAAATGTAAGTTTATTATTTTTAATATTAAATTATGTACAATTTTTTGGGGATTAAACGGGCCGTATGTGTCAAACTCTCAAACAAACGTGTTATATTTGGGTTCATGTGGTGACATGATTTTTGCGTTCGTGTCATGTTCGAATTCGAGTAAACTTTTTGGGTTCGACCCGCCAACCCGTGACATCAACACGTTTAGAACATAGTTTTCAACAGAATGAAGTTATGTAATGGTTTGATTCTCCTTGCAGCATACTTCAATGATGCCCAAAGGCAGGCTACCAAGGATGCTGGAAAGATTGCTGGTTTAAATGTCGTTAGAATCATTAACGAGCCAACGGCTGCCGCTATCGCATACGGTCTTAACAAGAAAGGGGTCGAGAAAAACGTTCTTGTTTTCGACCTTGGTGGAGGAACATTCGACGTGAGCATCTTGACACTAGACAAAGGTGTTTTTGAAGTTCTTGCCACACATGGAGACACCCATCTTGGAGGCGAGGACTTCGACCAAAGGATCATGGAATACTTCATCAAACTGATCAACAAAAAGTACGGAAAAGACATCAGCAATGACAACAGAGCTCTTGGAAAGCTAAGAAGGGAAGCCGAACGGGCCAAGAGAGCGTTGAGCAGCCAGCACCAGGTTCGGGTTGAGATTGAGTCACTTTTCGACGGTGTAGATTTCTCTGAGCCATTGACAAGAGCCCGATTCGAAGAGCTGAACAACGACTTGTTTAGAAAGACGATGGGGCCCGTGAAGAAGGCCATGGAGGATGCGGGTTTAGAGAAACACGAGATTGATGAAATTGTTCTTGTTGGTGGGAGCACCAGGATTCCAAAGGTTCAACAACTTCTTAGAGATTACTTTGATGGAAAGGAACCAAACAAGGGTGTGAACCCTGATGAAGCGGTTGCTTTTGGTGCTGCTGTTCAAGGAGGCATTTTGAGTGGAGAGGGTGGTGATGAAACTGAAGGTAATTCATTATTCTTATCATACATGCCTTGTACGAAAGGTCTACAACGGGTCGGGTCGGGTTGGTGCCAAAAGGGTACATTTTATGGGTCTAAAACGGGTCAGATCGGGTTGGTGCCAAAGTGTATATTTTAATTTTTATGGGTCTAAAACGGGTCAGATCGGGTTGGTGCCAAAGTTTATATTTTTATTTTATGGGTCTAAATGGGTCGGGTCGGTGTCAAGGTGTATATATTTATGTGCCTAAGCGGGTCGAGTTGGGGTCAAAGTGTATATTTTTATGGGTCTAAATGGGTCGGGTCTGGTTGGTGTCAAAGTGTATATTTGGGTCTTAATGGGTCAGGTCTAGTTGGTGTCAAAGTGTATATTTTTATGGGTCTAAATAGGTTGGGTCTGATTGGTGTCAAAAGGGTAGATTTTTATGGGTCTAGAACAGTCCAGGTCAGGTTGATGTCAAAGTGTATATTTTTATGGGTCTAACGGGTTGGGTCGTGTTGGTATCAATTTCTTTTTGGGTCTAAACTGATTGAGTTGTGTTGATGTCAAAGTGTACATATTTACGCGTCATAATCGGGTGAGGTTGGTTTGATAATTGATACAAAATTAATCTTTTGACAAATCAATGCTAATGCTGCTAATGTGTTCACGAGTAGAAATCGTTCTTTTGGATGTGGCTCCGCTTACCCTCGGCATTGAAACCGTTGGAGGGGTGATGACTAAATTGATCCCAAGAAACACAGTTATCCCGACCAGAAAATCTCAAGTATTTACCACCTATAAGGATCAGCAAACTGCTGTCTCCATCAAGGTATTGGAGCTCATTTTAATCTCCTTTATTTGTTTAACTTTTTTTTTTTATATTTTATTAAAAGTTAATCAGGTATGTGAAAATCTGATATAAATCCATAGCAAAAATATCTTTGAGAAACTATGTAACAAACTCTATACAAAATGACCATAACTAGTAGTATTACACACATACACATAATACATCATAAATGTAATGTAATATCAACTAACTGTCTAATAATTATTATTCTTTTTTACAACAGGTTTATGAAGGTGAAAGAAGTCTAACAAAGGATTGCAGGCTTCTTGGAACATTTGATCTCTCCGGAATCCCTCCAGCTCCAAGGTTTGTCTTTTCGTGTTACTGTTATCGTAATCGCATTTGTGCTTTCGCGGGGCTAAAACTTTCTTGTGTTAACACAGGGGCACCCCACAAATCGAAGTCACATTCGAAGTAGACTCCAACGGTATCCTAAACGTGAAGGCAGAAGACAAGGTGGCTGGCAAATCCAAAAAGATCACAATCACCAACGAGAAAGGTCGGTTGAGCCAAGAAGAGATAGAGCGTATGGTTCATGAAGCCGAAGAGTTTGCTGAAGAAGATAAAAAGGTGAAAGAAAAGATTGAAGCGCGTAACGCGCTTGAAACTTATGTCTACAACATGAAAAGCCAAGTTAATGATAAAGATAAGTTAGCCGAAAAGCTCGAGTCGGATGAAAAAGAGAGAATCGAAAGCGCAACGAAAGAAGCACTTGAATGGCTTGATGATAATCAGTCAGCTGAGAAAGAGGAGTATGATGAGAAGCTGAAAGAAGTTGAAGCGGTTTGTAATCCGATCGTAACGGCTGTTTATCAAAGGTCGGGTGGGGCCGGGGAAGCGGAAGATGTTGATGATGAACATGATGAACTGTAGAGAAGAAGATAGATTGTTTAGTATAAGTTTGGGATATTAGTAGATGAATTAGGTATTTCTGAAATTAGTTACAGCAATTTTATTTCTTGTCTGAAATTATTTCTGAAAAGACCTTGCCGTTCGTGAGGCAGATCTGCATATTTGAGAGCTCATCTTCGTTTATAGTCGATCAGAATAGCAAGAATCAAACGGAAATCTAAACGAAAATGGAATCGAAAAGCTCTCTTGGAGTTTATTTATATAAGGGAATGGAGGGAAAACAAAGGAAGGTACTGAGAGTGTGTTTTGTTTGGTATTGTTCTGGTGTGAAAGACATTAAACATGCGGGCTGCATTCGAAAATTTAGAAAAAGGACCCTGACGTTTACATTAACTTTCATTATATCCATCAGATTTAATTAGTCACAACTGAAGCAATTGGCTCTGGATCATCCAACACTATAAAGCTAGAGCTCCGGGCCAGGAAGGCGCGGAGCACTCAGCTACAGAGCGCGTTAACAGGCATTAAATTCCCTGACATGCGAGAAATGTCATGGCATTGGCGAGTCATGAACATTAACCACCGGCACATGGACCTGCGGTCAATATCCTGGTCTGCTGGATAATACCTTGCAGGGCCGGCTTAAGGGGAAGTGAAATAAAGCCCTCGCTTCACTACGGCCCCAAATTCTATGTAGGTGATTTTGGCTTTGAGGTTAGATTGTTGACATTGAGGTTTATAATCTATAATTATGCATACATAAAGATCATATATGAATAAAGGGATCTAAAGCAATCATTTTTTTTTTTACGAAAAGGGCCTCAATTTTATTATCCGCTTTGGGACTAGTTAATTACTATTTTCGTCCCTGTGTTTTGTCAAAAATCACTATTTCAGTCCATTAGTTTAAAAATTGCGATTTCAGTCCCTGTGGTTTCACTTTCGTAATTTCAGTCCACCTCCGTTAACCCCATCCATTTATTCTGTTAAGTACACGTGAATTGACCATAATGCCCTTATTAATAAAAAACAAAAAGATATCTAAATGAGTTAATTACTGTTTTCGTCCCTATGTTTGTCAAAAATCACTATTTCAGTCCATTAGTTTAAAATTTATGATTTCAGTCCCTGTGATTTCACTTTTGTAACCATTTCAGTCCAGTCTCCTAACACCGTCTATTTTACCGTTAAGTTTTTAATAAAATAGCTAAAATACCCTTGTGTTAATTAAATATGGACTTATATGATTTTATTATTGGATTTATATGATTTTATTGTTGTATAACATATGGACTTAAATTGGATTGTAGGGTTTGACCCACCATGGCTTCGGTAGAAGTAGAAGTCTGACACTATTTTTACATATATGGTTCCAAAATTTTAATTTTGGATTTTAGAATGAGAAAATGTCCAGATAAGCATTATTTTTCAAAGTTATTATGTTAGCTGATGCTGCTAGGAAGATATTAATTGGGGTGGGGTAATGGGTCGCCGGACATAAGAGGGTGGGGTTGTGATGCCGGAGAAGATGACCGGAAACTTTTGCCGAAATTGAGAGCAAGGATGGAGTGGGGTGGGGTAGCGTGGGGTTGTGTTTTAACAAGTGGGTCATAGAATACAATCTTTTAAATTTCCATGGTTTTTTATTTAATTAACACAAGGGTAATTTAGGTATTTCATTAAATACATATCGGTAAAATAGACGGTGTTAGGAGACTGGACTGAAATGGTTACGAAAATAAAACCACAGGGACTGAAATAGTGATTTTTGACAAACCATAGTGACGAAAACAGTAATTAAGTAATTTAGATATCTTTTTGTTTTTTTTATTAATAAGGGCATTATGGTCAATTCACGTGTACTTAACAGAATAAATGGATAGGGTTAACGGAGGTGGACTGAAATGGTTACGAAAGTGAAACCACAGGGACTGAAATCGCAATTTTTAAACTAGTGGACTGAAATAGTGATTTTTGACAAACCACAGGGACGAAAATCGTAATTAACTCAATTTTGAGCCATCCCTGATACCTTGAATCCCTGGTAGGTCCGACATCTATGTATTCGGCAACACAACATGTCATAGATTTAAGTACCTGGTAGGTCCGACATCTATGTATTCGGCAACGCAACATGTCATAGATTTAAGTACTATCAATATTCCTCTTCTCGTACAAGCAGAGCAACCTTGCATCTGTTACACTCAAACGATACGCGCAGCTAATGTTCAGCATCTCTTAACACCGACGCGTAGCTCTATATTCAATTGCATGAATCTTTGAAGCAACATCGAGTCATAATAGTCGCATTTTATACATCCAAATTTAAAATGATTCTTGAACTTGCAGTGACAAAAATCACTTGAAAAATGAAAATTCAAGCACCCAATACATAATCAACGCCAGATTTATACCTCTACTTGGCTTCCAGAACCACAAATGACAGAATTTACAAGATATTTTATTGAGTGGTAGCATTATGTGTATGTACAGAATAACCCAATAACTAACAACTGTACAAATAAAATCCTAAAATTTGCACAAATTACTTTGATGTATCAGATAAATGATCAAGAGTGGTTGAATCTGATCCCAACTTGCACTCGTCTTGCAACGTTGCCACCCAAGCATCCACCTGAACAAACGTAAAAAACGTCAGGACAACAAACATTTTTATTATATAGATTAATTCATAACATACCAATAAATAGTGTCTATCTTGTTTTTTTTTCGGGTTTTTTATTTTTAACTTTTAACATTGACACTTATAGCCCCTCAACGTTTCAAAAACTTTGTAAAATGTCATTTTTACTCCCTGTGGAGTTTTACGTGCTTTCTTTTTTTATGTACGCGTTTGTATTATATTTGACCAGACGTATTTCAGGAAAAAATCAACGTCGAAACGTAAACCAATTTGTTAAAAGTTATAAATTCGTGTATTTGTTTTACGTTTTTCCCTGGTTTTGGTCGTCGTTCGGTTAGCACGGTTTTACACCCCCCCCCCCCCCCCCGACCCCACACTAGTAGCACGGTTTTACGCTCCCGGCCCGCAACGCGGGGGCTTAAGACTAGTTTTTATTAATAACTATGTTAAATATTATCATATTGAATAACTACAATAATAAGCTAACATGTTAAATATTATCATATTGAATAACTACAATAATAAGCTAACACTTTTAAAGAGGGTTTTGTATGCAATAAAAACTGGTACCTGCAATTTTGAAGCACTTGAGCATTCATATCTCAATCCCTGACGCGTAACTATGTAAAAATGATACCGAGCGTCATCGTCTTCTTGAGTATGACATGGCATACGTCCGACTTCCACAACATCAGACAAAAGGGTGGAGTCTTGTGGACTTAGATCTGCATTATTTTTAAGTTAGCAAAGTATAGATATACCTTCAACAAAACCATTAATAAAAAGATTACTAAGAATAAAAGCCACACCATCCGGAGCAGATTTAGTTAGTTAGTTAGTTACCTGTGGATACGAAATACAAGAAAATGCATGGTCCTTGAAGAACAACGAATCGTGGAAGCCAGTCATCGACTTCAGAATCATCAAGAGGTGCTGGTTCTCCAGGTAGTGCGGTCCATCTCTACGTAACGAGATTTAATGGAATTATTAAACTATTAACGTAATTCACGACAGAATAACATATGCAATGAGTTGATGGGAATACAGTTCGCATCTGTAAATAGCCTGAAAGACGAGCAGAACGCAGAATTTCATCAATATGTTCCAACCTACATGAAACAATAAGTGATACTTGAGTGAGGAAAACACTTCCTTTGCTTTTCTTGGTTTTTAGTAAAAAAAGTTATGTGACAAATATGATTAAAATTACATTATTATATTATATTATATATATGAATTTAAAGAGCTCATGAACAGTAATGATCTTTTTAATTATTTTTAAAATTTTAATTTAACTGTTCTATATTTAAATAATATGCGTTTATAACACATTCAGTTTTCCTTTAAATTGTTTTCCTTTTATAGCTTGTGTTCGTTAACTTGCGTATGTGTGTTTTTTCCTTGACCTTCCGGCGTAAATTTTGTTGAAAACGGAGTTGCATTCAAAGTAGAATAGTTTATTGAAATTGTAAGCTATAGCGAGTGTTGGTACCGTACTGGTATCGTGAACTGAACCGACCCATATCGGTACCAGCAACTGATTTCGGTTTTTGTTTGTATAGTTTTCGATCGATTTAAAACACGTGTCGATATCCATTTGGGCATATCATGACTTTATTCATTTTTATGGTTTTCAGTTGATGTAAAACACGTATCAATGCCATTTTGGGCATATGAAGACTTTATTTTTTTTTGTTCTCTTTTGGTTGCTATACTGAATGTCGGTACCGTAACAAACCGAGCCAATACCGATCGATCCCGCCGCATCGTGTGGGGGAGTTTTCCTACTTCAAAGTAAAACAAGTTAGGTGGTTTTACGCCATTTGGGTCACCCATTTAAAAATTACCAATTTGACCTGTTAGTAACGACATAATAACATAAAAGCCGAATCAACCAGTTTACCCAACAAACACGGGTCGAAGTTTACCGAGCTTTTAGATGAGCTTCTCGTTCCTCTAAATCAGCAAGTTCTGAGCGGATTGATTCTACTTGTGTAGCAGATAATGCAACCTATGCAACACCGTACCAGTAATTTTATTTTAGAGAAAAGGTAAAAAAATTATAAATTAGAATGGGGTTGAAAAATGTTTGACCTTTTGTTTCCCATCATCTGTGTCATTTCCCCAAGATAGCCTCTTTAGGTTGAATAAGTTCAACATAGATGCTGCAGCAGCAGTGCTTAATCTTCTTCTTCTTCTTCGTGTCTCAGCGAACCCGAACCCGTTTAACTTCGTGTCAATTATTTCTAGATCAGAAAGAAATGTGCATTTGAATATCCTATTAGTCATCAAAGTATATATAGCTGCTAATCTAGAATCAATAAATACCTAACTAGATATCATAAGACAAAGTAATGATTATAATTTATTACCTATTCTGTCTTAATTAGTTACTTAGTATTTTAATCAGCACAAATTAGGGGAAATTAATTCACTATACTTAACTACAAAATTAACATCATACTCCAATAGACACACACACACACACACACACATATATATACAAATTCGAGTTATGAACACAGAACACATAGTCATTCATAGATAAGTAAATTAGTAATTATATATAACTTACGAGGTGTGAACTGGTGAGTCTGTTATTGTGAATAGCAGATGATGATGATGATGATTGAGAGAATTTTTTCTAGAGAGAGAAAGTAGTGAGAGAAGAAGAAGAAGAAGAAGATGGAGATGATGATTGGTTTTCTTAACGGGGTTGTTGTTTATCAAATGATCTGATGACTTGCACTACACGGAGCCGTTAGCTAATACGTTATTAGAACGTCCGGAATAGGACGGTATATACCGCTGGAATGCTTGATCACGCCTCCTTGCGCCTGGCTACACTGCTACGGTCGGTGCTATGGGTTGGTTTTGTTGTCTCCGCGCACAATACATAACGCTGCACAATGTTTCCTCCCCACTCACACACATATATATACATACATACATATGTATGTATAATTGAAGGAGTTATATAACCTCCTTAGGCTGGAGCGTGTGGTATAAAGCCCCTAGGGGCTTTATCACGCTACGTCAGATCCATCTATGCGCCACGTCATATTGAGGCTTTAAATGTCATCCCTTTAACTTGTATGGTGTGGTATAAAGCTTCTCTATTAAACAAAATTAAAAAAAAGATTTTACTGGTTGAAATGAGGTGGACCCCACCTGCACACCCATTTTTGCTCGTTATCACGGTGGCGGACAAGGGTTGGCGCCCCCCTTTTAACAACCTGGGGGTGGTCGATGGCGGACGGGTGGCGCTAAACATGGCCGATGTGGCGGGTGGGGCTAAGCCACACCGCAGAGCCTTACCACTACACCCTCTTGTGATATAAAGCCTCTCTCTTGCACTTTTCACCACTTGTCACATAACGCCCTCTAAGGGGTTTTATGACTACACAAGCCCTTATGATGTTGGTTTTGTAGTTACGATTTTGGGCCCGTACGAAGAACAAAAATCTTGACTACTGGGCTAAGGGAGTGATTTTTCTTTTTACTTTCATCTAGAGGTGAAAAAACCGGTTAATAATCGATTGAGAAGTAATTGGTTAACCGTAGATTTATAACCGCTTAGGCTATGGGGTGTGGGGGTCATGGATTGGAACATTATTTCCACATAGGATCATTAATTAAATGGTATATCATCCCCCTCCTTGATTGATTGTGGTTCCCATGGATTAAACCACGATTACCACGACCCTCCCATTTGATAATTTTAAGACAAAAACAAATTAAAACAAATTAACAAAAATAAATGGGATAGTGGTTTGGGTCATGACCACACCCTTAGACCATGTTTAGTGGTAAATCAAAATAATGCCCCCACCATGGGGCATTATTCGACACGTGTCATCCCAGTCAGCATGGGACATTATTCGACACGTGTCATCCCAGTCAGCATGGGACATTATAACATAAAGTGGTGTAGTGTGACATTATTCCAATAACGTCCATGCAATCATTTCCCAATTATTATTTTTTAATTTAAAACATAAAAAACTTCATTAATTTAAAATAAAAATTACACTACTTGAAATTAAAAAAAACCGAAAATAAAAACAGAAAATAAAAAAACCGAAAAAAAATAAAGTTAAAAAAAAGAAGATGATCTAGAGTCCATATTTTTCTCGAATTTTTTGGCGACGCATTTGCGCAAGGATCAACGCATCGCCTTGGAGGTGGTCGATAGGTTTGGACAAAAACTCAATATCCTTTTCCATTTGTCTCGCCTCTTGCATCTCGTTAAACTTTTTGGTTTCGGCCACTCGTTCTTTCATAATCTCGTAACGTTGGTGGCCGAGGTCGCGAATGTCTTGGAGACGACGGTTCATCTCCTCGAAATCTTCCTTTAACTCGAGATCGGAAGACGACTCGACCGTTTTTTTCCCGGTTCGCTTATCCTTTCTTCTACCGGGCGGTCGGGTCAACTCTTCTTGAAGTTCCTCGTCAACGTCCACCACCTCATTTAAATCGACATTGCGGGCATCCGATGTCAGAGTTGAAGGGTCAACGGAGGATGATGTTTTTGACCTTTTAGCTCGACGTCTACTACTAGACGTCATTGGATTAACTAGCGCCCACTTTGGACTTTTTCGTAGTAGATCCCAACACTTATAATACACGAAAGGGCATTTCGTCCTCTCGAACTCCTCCAAAGTCCTCGTTAAAACCCCGACGTCACTTTCACCGCTCGGGCGAGTATCGTAGTTACGTTGATAAACTTCTTGGAACGCGTGAGACTTGTTGTTGATGTCGGTCCATTTGCTAGAAATGGAATCTTTGTCCCGATGTTCGCCTTGACCCCACGTGCTAAAAAAGAGTGCACAAACCTATCCCAAAAAACGGGGCCCGTTTGAAAGTTTGCTACAAATTAAAAAAAAGTAAAAATATAAGTTGTATGTTAAAAATAAAGGTAAAAATATAAGTAAAAATATAAGTAAAAAATAAGTAAAAAAAATATAAAAGTTACCGGTTTCTTCGTCCTCCGAAATGTCGAGCCACGCCCGAGTCAACGTGAATTCCTCATCCTTCGTCCATTTAATGGTAGTTTTTGTACGTCGAGGTTCGTCCTTTTCCTTCTTCTTATGCGACCTTCTGCCGCGTTTCGATTTCTCTTGCACCGGTTCGGGTTGCGTCTCCGGCACGACATCGACATCGGGTTCGGATTCGGCTTGTTGTTGTGACGGTTGCGACCCTCCGGCTTGAGCATAGCCGAAGGTAGGAGGCACGAACGGAGTGGCGCCACTCAAGTAAGCCACGTACGTTAAAAAGCTCGGGTCCATGTCTTGAAGGTTATACGGGTGTTGCGGTTGGGTTGTGTTCGGGTTCGTGGGTCTTGCGGGGACACCAAAAGGGGGTCGGAATGGATGCATGATTGTATAAAATATAAAAGTTGTAGGAGAGAAAGTGAGGTTTTTTTATAAAAAATGGAAGAAAGATGGTGATATATATATATATAGTGGGTAAATTATGAATTAAAAAATATATATATAAAACAAATGACCGATGTCAAACGGTCATCTCTTGGCCCAAAGCAAGTTTCAGCGTTTTTTTTAAAACGCCATCTTCATTTTTTTTTCAAAAAAAAAACGCCCCAAAACGCCTAGCGTAGTGGGGGGCCGGGCGTTTTCCGGCGTTTTCGGGCGGTATCAGGGGGGGGAACACGCCCCAGTACGGTTGGTCTTAGGGTAGTGGTTTTGAATAATGGATTAAAGATAGATGATGTGGTGCCTATGTGAAGGGTCATGGTGATCATGAGGGTCATGACCACACCCTATAGCCTTAGGAGTTTCTTAGAAGGAGCCAGTTATTTTTAACCAGGTTTTACCTGATTTATCGGTTAATTGATAAAAAACCGAGAGTTTTTTTTTTCTAAAAAAGAAGGAAAAACCTGTTAATTAACAGCAAAAACCGATTATTAACCGGACTAATTAAATTAAGGTAGTAACTGGTTAAAGCGAAAATAAGTAAACTAACCGACTATTAAATTAACCAAACCAGATAAAAATAATAATAAACGTTTTATGCGCTTCTATTTTCATCTGGGCCTCCTAACTACATATTTTTCGTTTGCTTTACTCAATGTTTCAATTGGGCTTTCGAAACTTAACCCAATCAAGCTCAAATCCATTTAACCCAGTTAAAAAAGTGAAAATTAAATTTCTAAACCTAACTAAAAAAGTTGACTAGCAAACTGTGGAGCGCTCAGGTGATTAGGGCAATTCGATAGTTTTGTTTTATTTATTATTAGGTTAGTTACCCGTGTATTACACGGGTTGTACAATCTAAATTATACAATTCACAGCTTTATAAATAATGGAAATGTAAATGAAATTACATATTACATTAAATAATGTCATAAGAGTAAATCAATTTCGAAACTAATGTACTGCAATTGCAAACAGGAATACTCATGCAGGTTGAAATAAATGGTGTTGACATTGTTCAGCTGATCGAGGTGTATATAAGAAATATCTCAAATCTTAAAAAATTATATATACGAACAAAACAAAAGCCCAGTCTGATACATTCAAAAAATAATAACAACCCAGTCTGACCCGTTTCATTAGAAAGAGGATACCATATCAGCCTAGCCTGATCCGTGACACAAAAATCAACCACCCATATCAACCTATACACATTAAAAAAGCTACCCATATTTCCACCCAAAAATCAACCACCCATATTTCGATTAAGGGCATCGTGACCGCCACAATACTAGTAGCCTTTCATTAATCAAGCAGTCCTAAAACCCAAGGGGGTCCTTATGATAACACTAACACTGTGTTCCAGAGTTTACTAACGGAAGGAAAGGAAAGGAAAGGAAACAAAAAGAAAGTAAAAATATTTTGTGTTCCCGAGTTTCATTTAACGAAGGAAAAGAAAGGAAAATAAAACATGTCGTGTTCCCGAGTTTCATTTAAGGAAGGAAAAGAAAGGAAAATTAGGCTAAATTCTTTAATTTTTCTTTCCTTCCGATTTGGGAGGAAAGGGTGGGAAAGACATCTTGTTTTTTCCTTTCTCATCCTTTCCTTTCTCACTTTTACTTTCTTTTCTTATCCCTTGTTAAGTTAACTCGGGAACAGAGCGTAAAGAAAAAAAAAATTATTAGAAAGTGAAGAAAACAAAAGTATAGAAGTATAGTTGAAGATTGATGGTTGGATTAGGTTTTTCTTCATGTCGTGGATCTGCTATAGATGAGTTAGGGCTTTGATAGTTGAAGATCGGTGGCTGGATAAGGGTCTTCTTCTAGTCGGCGGCTGAAGGTAAGGGTTGGGAGTTCTCTAAATAAAACCCTAATTAGATTAGAGTTATTAGAAGCACAATGCAGCAGACAACGCGTATATAGAACAAAACGACACGTGTACAAAATGCCAACATAAGAGAACATTAAGTTAGGAGAATTGAGAAGAGGGGGCTGAAACAAAGTTAGGGGTTGTTTGGTAGCGCCTCTGAATGGTCATTAAGAGGCTACCTCTTAATGGAACCATTAAGAATTTTACTAATGAGAAGGTAGAAGAATGTGACATGTGATGATTTACCATTCAGAGGTTACGTCTTAACCATTCAGACTTGAGGTTACCTCTTATTCATTCAGAGGTTTTTAACCATTAAGAGGTAGCATCTGAATGGTCATTAAGAGGCTACCAAACAGCCCCTTAAACCATAGAACTCTAAACCCTAATTTACGAAAAATCCCCAAATACACCGGTCTCTGATTCCGTTCGAACTTAGTAGATCTGATATGTATAGATTTGGTAACGAAGAGGATGATGGCGGTGTTTCGGGTTGCAGAAGCGACGATGGTGGTGAGCTTCAACAGCTGAATTTGTTTCATATATGTGTAGATCTACAAACCCTAAGGTATGCTTCAACCGCTGAATTTGTTTCAAACAACAACAGTGCAAGTGGATAACATTGCAGATCTGCCTACCCAGAGTATTCTTCACGACTTTTATCCTTCACCGGTGAAATCGAGCCCATCTAGATCTGTTGGTTAGTTGATTTCTTATCAAGTGTGTGATTAATTGTTGTGTTGAAGTTCTTGACCTAATTTTATGAATTGTTAACAATTTTGGTAGTCTGATGAGGATTCTTTAATGGAAATTGCTCTAATTTTGTGAATGATTATTTTATTTTTTCACTTTATTATTTTAGTGGTTTATTTTAAAAGTTCAATAAAATGCTTTGAGACGTGTCTACTTATAATTCATAAATTTGAAACTTTTGGTGAATACCTGTTATCTGAGCTAGGAGTTCTCAGCTTCCTTTTTATATGCACGCTTTCAAGGTGAAATTGTTCTTTCTAATGAATTTTATTAATTTTGACCAGCGAGATAACATTTAATTTTGTAATGTTTTAGGCTGCAAATCTAGGTTGCATATGGGAATTATTTGTTGGATGACACTCGCCCCCTGTTAGTGCATAAACATTAACAAATGCTGAAAGTAAAGATCCCTTTTATGGTGAGTTTAATTCGCCTTCTATGGACACTTGAGTACCCGTATGCTAAAAGAAGGTACACTCTTTTATGAATACATGCTTTTTACTGTGATTGCTATGCAAGAATCTCGACTAATGGATATGTGTACAATCCGTTCAAGGAGTGCAAAGACCATTGTTCTTTTTCCAAACAATATGTCTAGTTAAGAAAGCCCAATATCACCTAACAGGTTACGTAACAAGTCAAAATGGAAAATACTAAATATGAATTAGGTTGGGTTAGGTAATTTTTTTAAGAACATTTATTCAGTTATTGGGCTGTGGTAACCCGCCAACACTTTCTTAAGGTTTGTCGGTTAAAAAAAAACAATTTAATGTATTTACACCCAATAATAACCAATTTTGTAAAATAAAGGATCTAAAACAATTTAATGTATTTACACCCAATAATAACCAATTTAATGTATTTACACCCAATGATGAAGATGGAACCGGCAAGGTGGTGGTTGTAGCAAACCAACCAAGGTATGGTGAGCTCTATAATCGACCGAAGTTTTGTTGTGGCAGCCATATGTATATTTATGTCTATTTAAGTTGTTAAAATATTGTTGATAGGATGCACATTTCTCTAATAACCAGTAATTAAGCAAACGACACTGCTTCAATTAGTTTGAGCCACTAAATCAGTTGCCTAGCTTAGTATGTCTTTTACTGATTGGTGACAGTTAAGCAGATTTTGATTTTTTTTACAGGTAGCAAGATGGGCAGATTGGGTGTCTCGGTTCCGTTAGAACGGGTCATATTTTAGTACAAGTCAAAACAGGCCATGCCTGTTCTGCTTGACCTTAATCTAAATTACCGTATATATTGTTTTTCTCAAACCACCACATATTACAACTTCACTTTCTGAAACAGTAAATCCTAAAACACAATTCTCCAATCGTTTTTCACGGATTCATCATTCAGGTATGTTTTTTTGTTCAATCCTTTTATGAAGAACCGGTTTTATTATTGTTTATTTACATGTATTTTACATTTAGACTATTTGACATAATGAGGTTTGAATTATGTTTTTATAATGTCTAGACAATGATTTGAACCTAGATTTGAAGACTTTAAGGTTTGCATCTCAATGACCGGTCACCTTAAGTTGTTTATTTATCTCAACACTTACTTTTTATATCAAAGTTCTGGTCACATTTGGCCATCACACAATCAGCAAAGTTCGACACACAAGAAGCAACTGTATATATGGTGTTTTTTATTGATTAATTGGGTGATTGTTGTGTGTTTGAGTGAAGGTACCAAAGGAAATCCAGTAAAAGTTACGGCTACAACAGGCAAAAAAAAATTGGATCCGTGCAGTGTCAAAGGGGGGTGGGTCACCAACGATTGCTCTTTTGAAGGTCGTGCCGCTTGTTGTGTTAAATACATGTACGTTTCCCGATCTTATATGGTAATTTGTATTTTTAATCGACATTCATAAATACACAATATTCGTTTTTCATGGCGATTGGTTTTCGAGTAAATACAGATCTCAATAAGAGTGTTTGCTATTGCTTGATGACTAGCTTTTCAGTGTGTGGATGTGCAAACATGTTTAATTGTGAATTAGTTATATTTATACTTTTTTCGCTTTCAGATGTATATATATACGTATTGGCATATACATTTTGTGATTGTTTTTTACGTATTGGCATATACATTTTGTGATTGTTTTTTTTTTTTCTGTTACAATGATTCGCGTCATGATCTTCTGCTGTAAGTTTTCCACATCGATATTGCAATAACAGAAGTGCAAATCTTTGATTTTATCTGTATTGCAATACTCCGATTTGTGCAAATGCTAGAGATTGCTTCACCTTTGTTTCTCCAACCAAACTTGATGTCTTAGAAGGGGAGTGGATAACTTACTTCAATGAGGGCTGTCAATGTACTCTACAACAAATGGCATTCATGCCCAAGTACGCTGCGTTATTTCAGCTGTCTCTGGGGGCGTACAAACAACTAGCGAATTCTGATAACACAAGGTTTGGGTTACATTTTACAGTTTTTTTTTAATTATCTATTTTGTTAAGTTTTTTTAAATATGTGCACGGAATTAATTTCATCAGGAAACAACAGGTAAAGAGAAGGAGTGAATTTGCTTCCATGTATCCGCTTATAAATGCGGGTTTTGATGATTATACGTGTCTACCACGAAATAATGTGAAGGACATCAGGTTAGACTATTTGATGTCTAAGATGCAACGAACTGACGAATCGAGGTATAAGAAATGTGGTTGATTAATATAATATTGGAGTGTTTGTTGTCATTTTCAAGGGTTTAATGTTGATTGTTGATTAATCTAATATTTGAGTTTTAGAGAGTTAGAAGAGAAAACAGGCTTCTTTTAATTCATACAAATCTGATGAAAGGATTAGGTAAGTGGTGACGTATGCTTTAGACTCTTACGCTATCGAGTAATTAATATAGATGTTTTAGATAGAAATACATCTTTTTGAGAGAAATGGTTATAATTGAGCATGGATGTAAATTTGAAGATCATACACGCACGAAAAGAAGTGGACTTGGAATGTGTACATATAGAAATGTTACTATTTAGCCATTTAGGTCATGTTTTTATTACTTACTCTAAGTAATGACTATAAAGAACATTGATTTTTTTTATGTATTTAACGTGCGTATAATCTTCCTAAATGACACTGGTATATGCTAGAATAATAAATGTTATCACTTCAATTTCGATAGACCGATTCCATACTCGTATATATGTTTCCTTTTTAACGAGATGTTATATTTCGTACATTGCATCAAGTAACATAATTTTCTACTAATTAATTTGATTTCATATTATTACAGATGACAACTACAATATCAATTAAGGACATGCGTAGGGAAGTAAAAATATTAAAAGCTCTTTCTAGTCATAAGCATCTGATCCACTTTTTTTATGCATGTGAAGATGCAAATAATGTATAAATCGTTATGGAGTGCGTCTTTCTTATTACATTTATATTTAAATTACCAAAAAAAAACTCTACTTTATCTGCTGTTATCTCTGTATGTCTACATAATTGGCGAGAACTTTTATGTTTCGTTTTGTTGTATATATAGATTGTGTGAAGGTGGGGAATTACTTGATCGGATACTATCCAGGTAAGAGGACGTCCTGTTACAAATTGCGTGATTTGTATAGTAATGAGTAGGTGTAGTTGACTTGAGTCAAACTTTGTGTCAAATGTAGAGGTGGAAGATACACAGAAGCTGATGCAAAATTGATAATCGTTCAGATACTAAGCGTTGTTGCTTTTTGCCATCTTCAAGGCGTCGTGCACCGTGACCTAAAGCCCGAGGTTATAAATGCATCTTTTTAAGAAACTTCTTTTTCTTATTTTGTTTTCTATTACTTAAATTTCAAGATATAATAGCTATTAGTCTCGTTTTTTAATAGTTATTGACCCTCTGTTAAATTTTGTCTCAGAACTTTATTTTCATGTCCAAAAGTGAAGATGCTGATATGAAGCTTATTGATTTTGGTCTTTCCGATTTCATTAGTCCAGGTAATCATCACACGTATTTCTTTGTTCATTACTTCATCGGATAATTAGCATTTAAAGACGTTGATGCAGAATAAAATTGTGATTATGGTTTTTTCTTTTATATTTTTGCATAAGAAAGGCTTAATGATATAGTTGGAAACGCGTATTATGTTGCGCCAAAAGTTCTGCATAGATCGTACAGATTGGAAGTAGATATATGGATCATCGGTGTTATTTCATACATTCTATTATGCGGGAGCAGACCATTTAGGGCAAGAACCGAATCAGGAATATTTCGAGCGGTTTTAAGAGCAGACCCTAATGTTTTTTTGCAATTTTTTTATCTATAAAGTGTTTGACTTGAGTCAAACTTTGTGTCAAATGCAGAGGTGGAAGATACACAGAAGCTGATGCAAAATTGATAATCGTTCAGATACTAAGCGTTGTTGCTTTTTGCCATCTTCAAGGCATCGTGCACCGTGACCTAAAGCCCGAGCTTATAAATGCATATTTTTGAGAAATTTCTTTTTCTTATTTTGTTTTCTATTACTTAAATTTCAAAATATAATAACTATTAGTCACGTTTTTTAATCTAGAATTGATTTCATGTGAAAGCTGTAATAATCCTATGTGGTAAACCCCTTACTCTTCTTACATAATTTTTTCTACTTTGTTATGTAGTGTAAAGATCACTTTGATTCTTTGTATAGTTGGACTTCTTAATTGTGGTCTTTATTTAGCTTTAAAAGGGGATGGTGGGGTGGGGGTGTGGGTGTGGGTGGAGTTGGATTTGGCTTGAAAATCACATGGCTTGAGTTTGGCCTGATACCTCTGCGAGTTTTGATAATACGGTCTTGATGAAGTTTCATGGTCAAGTTTAAAAGCTCAAATAGTTATATACTTATATAATGTTGTTCTCTATAGATCAAATAGTTATGTTTCGAATAGTTATATAGTTAGATATAGCGAAAACATTGAGAAAATTATAGAGTTATCTAGATTTTTGCACTTTTGAATTAGAAAAGCTTACGATGAAATGATTGTAAGTTCACATGTGAATTGTTCGTCTTAATAACCAGAACCATCAACATACATCTGATTGTTCGTCTTAATAACAGAACCATCAACATACATCTGATTCTTGCCCAAGAATTTAGTTAATTGGATCAAATGTATGGGCTTTTATTGAATGGTTCAATATTATTTGGTTATTTAAATCCCAAATTGAATAGTCCATTTAACTAGGTCACGATGAATCGTACAATAACAATGGGCCTTTACTGAATTGTACACTAACAATGTGTCAAAAAAATTAAAGTCATATATAATAACTTATTAGACAACATAAAATTAGTTCATACTTTCATTTTAGACAACATATTACCAACTACTTTGCTTATTTCTATATCAAACATGTATGCTAACACATACTGTGATTAACATTGTTTTATAAAGACATATAACTAAATGCAAAGAATTTAAATGATTTATTATAATCTGTTTTTTAGTATTTGTTTTCGATCGTTATTAAACATACCCGTGAGTTCACACGGGTGTTACAACTACTACTATATAATAAAAGAAACCACTTTTGGGACACTTGTCATCATATTAGGCCATCTCTTATAGATAATTATTATTTTAGTTTAATTTCTTTTAATTAATTATAGATAACTCTTCTATTAAATATTATTTAGTTTAATAACTTATGGATAATTATTATTTAGTTTAATCTCCTTCTCATTTATTATATTATTTATTTGAACGAATTAGAGTTAATTACTGTTTTCATCCCTGTGGTTTGACAAAAATCACTATTTTAGTCAATTAGTTTAAAAATTGTGATTTCAGTCCATATGGTTTCACTTTCGTAATTGACTGAAATTGTGATTTTTGACAAACCACATGGACGAAAACAGTAATTAACTCAATTAATTATTACTTTTGTATTTATCTTTTTACTTCAAATTCAAACTTAGTTATCTAATTTGATCTTAACAATATATTTGAACGTTTTGTTTAGTTTGGTATCAAATAGATTTTACGAAACTTGAAATAAAATTAACTAATATTATTTATCATTTATATATTTACGGAGTTTTAAATAAAGGGTTACATTTATTGAGACTTCGTTAACAAATTTTGCAACAACAGAATAATCTATTTTTATCACGAAAACCAAACTTTGTATTAATATATTAAAGAGTTAATTACATAGTTAGTCCCTGTGGTTTGTACAAAGTAACATACTTAGATACTAATAGTTTAAAATCACATTCTAGGGTATTAACTTTTCATTTTGTAACGTTTGAAGGTATTAACATTATTTTGTAGGTTTAAAATCACATTCTATTAGTACTTAAATATGTTATTTTGTGCAAACCACAGGGACTAACTATGTTAATACCCTAGAAGTTAATACCTCCAAACGTTACAAAATGAAAAGTTAATACCCTAGAATGTGATTTTAAACAATTAGTACCTAAGTACGTTATTTTGTGCATACCACAGGGACTAACTATGTAATTAACTCTATATTAAATATTTTTATTTTCACTATACAAAATTACATTTACTCGACCCATGTAATACATGAGGTTTTTTAAGATATAACTTTTTATTATTTGATATATAAAATTAGATTTATTCAATTTGTACAATACACGGGGTTTTTTAAGGATACATATTTTTTATTGTTTAGTACAGAAAATTACATTTATTCAAACCGTGTAATACGCATATTTTTAAAGATGTAATTTTTTTATTATTTGGTATATAAAATCACATTTATTCAACTCGTGTAATAAATGAGGTTTTTTAAAGATGTATTATTTTATTATTTAGTAAAAAAATATTACATTTATTCAACCTATGTAATACACGTGGTTTTAAATATATAACTTTTTTGTTTGGTTTATAAAATTACATTTATTCACCCCGTACAATATGGTTCTTATAGATATAGTTTTTTATTATTAAATAAATAAAATTATATTTATTCAACCCGTGCAATAAAAGAGGTTTTTAAAGATATATTGTTTTATTAATTAGTATATAAAATTTATTTATTCAACCCGTGTAATACACGGGGTTATAACCTAGTTTTTATTTATAAGTAAAGAGATTATCACAATTATTGTTGTGTTTATATGTGTATATTATATACATGTGTGAGTTTATATTTTAATGTTTCATTTTTCCTAGTCGTACAAAACATCTAAATTCTCTAAGACAACCCTATGTACATATGTACCTACATACATCTATATGTACCTAGTACGTAAATTTAATATGTTATTGTGTGCTTAGATTTAATCTTACTAGAATCTTGTTTATAAGACTGGGTGTTGTGAGTTCACTAGCAACCCATTAACGATGCCATATAGGCTGTTGGCAACGGTTAACCCATGCCGACTAGTTAACGGTGGACGTGAATGGGAATGGAATGGGGAAATCGTTAACCCATTAACTATGTTAATGAAAAGGTTGAGATGATGGTGGGGCCCATGGATGTGGGAACCAATCACATGCCACCTTTTTTATTATTTTTTTAGTTATTGGTATTGAGTGTTTAGTTAATCTACAACACATTATTAAGAAATATTTAGTTAATGGTTAAATTCTTATGTGACGGTGACGGTTGATGTAACAACGAGTTTAGTTCACCAATATGATATCATACAGGAAGTAATATTTTAGAATTTAGATAGCTGGTCCAATTGGAAAATTTCTATCTATTACTCTTTATGTTTCTAGAATTAAGCATTGAAATAGGATATACCAACCAAAAAATGGAAATCTAATGAAGCTAGCCCTACATTCTTTTTTCTGGCTTAGCAGTAATCCATCTTATAATTCTTATTCTTATCTTATTAATGGTATATTTAGAAATGTAAACTGTGTTATAAATATTATACAAAGGTATATTGACATCTGACAAAGAAATTGAAATTTAAAATAAAAAATACTGTCATTTTTTATTAAACTTATTTCTTTATAATCTTATTAAAAGGAAAATAATACATTGTTAATAAAATAATAAATATAGTAATTAAATTTATAGATTATTAGTTATATGTATCTTCTTTACCCATCATTCACATATATTTTGTTAAAGATCTTATGTATACAAGGTAGCGTGTCTAACTAGTTCCGCTATATTTAAAGATACAACTTTTTTATTATTTGGTATATAGAATTACATTTACTCAACCGGTACAATACCGGGGTTCTTAAAGATATAACTTTTTTATTTCATTTAATATATAAAATTACATGTATTCAACTCGTGTAATAAACGAGGTTTTTAAAGATATATTATTTTAATATTTAGTATATAAAATTATATTTATTCAACCCGTGTAATACACGGGGTTCTAACCTGGTAATATTATATACGATATGGCTACACTAATGCACTATAAAAGCTAATCTATAGCAAAAGAAGAGTCACATTTTTCTTCAACACAATAAACTTCTTTTTGGTGCTAATTAGACCCATCTTCTTCCTCATGACAATATCTTTGATGTCTTACATTCATACTCCTATCATTTCTTCTATACATAGAGTTAATACAATTACCGCGATGAAGCTTGAAATCCAATCAAGAAAACTCATCAAACCCTCAGTTTCAACTCCCCTTACCCTTCGTCATTATAAAATAAGCCTCATCGACGAGTTTGCCCCCACAATGAACTTACCTCTTGTTCTTTTCTTCCCTCCCAGTCTTGATAGTAACCCAACACTCGTTGTCCAACTCGAGGAATCGTTAAAGAAAACCCTGACAAATTTGTACCCTTTGGCAGGTAGATACATGGAGGACACTCACACAGTGGACTGTAATGATCAAGGTGTTGAGTTTATACAAGCCAAAGCTGATATAACGATTCAAGAACTTAATCAAAAAACTAATCTCCATCTTGTCAACGAGTTAATTCCCTCCAAACTTTTGGCCTCGGATCTTAATAATGCAATGCTTGCTACACAAGTAACCACGTTCCAATGTGGAGGTTTAGCGCTAGGTGTAAGTAGCGCACATAGGATTGGTGATGTCTCTACTATGATCACCTTCCTAAATCAATGGGCTACTTTGACTCGTAAAGACACCAAACTTGGTTTCGGTGGCATTGATTTCACATCGTCCTCACTGTTTCCCGCTCAAGGCTTACTTCCCCTAGACGTAGGGTTTCGCAAGTTAGAAAGTAACGATGATTACGTGACAAAGAAGCTTTCATTCGACGGGAATGCAATATCAAACATGAAAACCAAGGTCACGATGAATGGAAAAGGCAACACCCATCAATTGTTTAAGGTAAGGTTGGTGTCAGCATTGATATGGAAGGCTTTCATAGGTGTAGATTATGCAACTTATGGCGATCTAAGAACATCGGTCTTGGTCCAACCGGTAGCGCTAAGACAAAAAAGGGAAAAAATTGCGTCGTTGAATCCTAAAAGTCCTTTAGGGAATCACTGGGGGCTAATAGTAACCGAAAGTGGTACTACCAAAGAGTTTGAAAACTTGACAGATTTACTAGTCAGTTCGGTTACTAACTCTATTAAAGACTACTCAAAAGTAGGTCATGATAGTAGTGAA